>OX438681.1:5777279-8562279 GCA_949316385.1 Globia sparganii
GGTTTCCTCACGATGTTTTCCTTCACCGTTTTGAGTGCAGTGGTGATGAAATAATTTACTTTCTCAAAGTAAAGCGACTGTCTGTGTCTGGGTTCGAAACAGCGACCTATAAACTCGTAATTCGCAGCTGTTTCGACTGGGCCTAAAGTCTGCTATTACAATAGTGTCAGAAATGGTCTATCATTGATTTCATAATTGTTGATTTTGACAAGTTTGGTAATCTACTAACATAATGGCGTCATTATGACTTTCCAATGGTCAACCACTGACACTCCATTGAAAGAAATGACATTTAGTGGTAATCTCGTACATAATGACAAATGAATAAATGTAATGTTTGTTGCTATTTACGAACTTCTTACTACTTCAGATTGCAAACACTAATACGTAATATGTAAAAATATATATTAAATTAAATGTAGCATGAAATATAGTAGTAGTTTTTCTCAGACCATTGACCGACCAATGATCGACCATTATGAATTTAGCAGATTACGAACTTTTAGCAAAATGACAATGGGATCGTGTTGGAATGACCAATTTAAAAAATAGCAGACTTGGGCCCCTGGGCCACGCCCGCCACCGCTGATCCATGGTCCATGCAAGCATTACCTATATTATACTAACAAATAATAATAATAAGCCTCATTTAGCAGTTTACTCATTCCGTATTAACCGCAACACCAATTATTACAAAAGAAAATTACTTTATTTAACTTATTATCTATCTCATAACTCTACGTAATGACTGAGTTGAAATATCACACCTCTTCATCATCATCTGCCTAGCCTTTTCCCAACTATGTTTGTTCGGCTTCCAGTCTAACTGGATGCAGCTGAATACCAGTATTTTATATGGAGCGACTGCCTATCTGACCTCCATAACCCAGTTACTAGATAATACGATACCCCTTGGTAAGACTGGCTGTCAGAATTTCGGGCTTCTGACTACCCGTAACGACTGTCAAAGATCCACGAATGACAGCCGGGACCAACGGCTTAACGTTTTTTCCACCAATATTACACCTTGGTACGGATTTAGTATTTCTAAGGACTCTAGTCATCTGTCAAAATGCGTGCACTGACTGGACAGTTCCACTCAATCTGTGTGGTTCTTTCCTCAAAAGACCATTTTAGATACTAATCTATCTGATCTGTACCTCACATAATCTGGCCAAGATTATGTCTGGCCTTTAATAAAAGAGACTGCGACCTCTGAGTTTGTTTCGGCTTTTCTTCTCAGAGTAGTCAGATGGGAAACGCCGACCTCATCTAAATTTTAAAACGTTGACGCATACGAATCAACGCACATCACCAAACAGTCCAATTAGAATATTATGTTATAAGTAATCATAAATATTTACACTAAATTTTTACTATTATTTTATAAAACACTAAATTATTTATTAGATTAGTTATACCTACTGATTGTGGGAGAAAATTGTGGTTACAAGAAGAAATTTCCTAGGGACGTACTTGTTATAGTCGCGAATCAAATTTTGATCAAGATACAACCTGACACTGACCTGCAAAATGCCTGCAAATTGCAAAAAACGTAAGAAAATTTGAATTTCGCGGTCTACCACTTCGCATCACCTTAGCATCTTTCACACAAGTCAACCATCTGCTTTTTTGTCGTTGCCCTTGTCTTGAACCATAAACATACATTTAAAAAAAGTTATTTAAATTCAGAATTAAATTATCTATCTGTTTAAATAAAAATAAAATGCTATTCGTCGGTAAGCGCATCACTTAAAAATGGCTGGACCGATTTGGTATTTTTTTTTTAAATGTTAGTAATAGGCCAAATTAGGTTTTTATGGAAAGAAAATTGGGAACGTTTCCTAGAAAATTTTCAAATTCGGGAAAACTGAAAGTCCTTTTTTATGGGATTTTGTGCCAGGTCAGCTTGTTTTTAACAATACCTAGTCATAAACTGGTAATGTTAATTAATAATCCTCTAATTAAAGCAAGAACCTACAATATTAATGAATTCATTTAGATGGTAATCATCTCTGCTTATTTGTACACCTGGCTGTAGTTCTTAGTACCTTTGCCAGTCCTAGAATAGAACAAATAAAACAAAAAATATTGTCTTTGGCTAGGATACGCGCGAAAAAAATAAACAAAGCAGCGCGGCGTGACAAAATGCCATTCATATTTAAAAATAACTTCATAACACGCGTTTTATAATGTTAAACAGTATTTATATTTGTTTTCTTCAATAATTACTGTTTGAAACTATCCTGATGCAGGTTGGCGCCATTTTTATGTTTTCATGAATTATTAATTCAAGGCAAAGGAAAAATGTTACATCCTCACCTCGACATCGATTTAATATTGACTTTCGAGGACGCAAATAAAATTTAAAATATATATATAAAATAACCAGAATATTACCAAAAATATATAATTTTCTTATTTAATATCCACTTTTCTTAGCACACAACAGATAAAAAACACCAAAATTTTGTAACAGAGTTCACTGCACTCCAAACGGCCCGCGCAATATTTTTTTTTATAAAAATAGACCGAACACGCAACGCCCACGGTTCTAATTTCGTATATTTTAAAAAGTTACAAACGCATGCGCTTCGTTCGCGCGCGCTCACCTACTGACAACGTACATCACAGATTCCCACTCGATTGTTATCGATTAACCGGCTGTTTCAAATATTGAATCGGCATCACCAAAAATGCTCTATGACGCAACCTCTCCAATTCAGAAGTATAATACTAGGCGAATAACTCAACTATTTTCAGAAGCATTTATTTCTGGTTCAGCGAGATACGAATCCATACATTTTTAATTTAGTCGGCTGTTATGGAAATTCTAAGCGCGGTGGTAAGTCACGAGGTAGGCGACGGTTTTAGTACCATATAGTTATTTTTAACTAGATTTAGACTAGCGAGCCAAATGAGAAAATGTCAGCCGTCCCAATGGTTATTTTGCATTGATATTAGAGTTTATTAGGTTTTATTTTGCTTGAAATCTATTAAGAGACAATCAAATGATGTATTTTTGACCTATTTTCGAAATGTCACGTTCTATTACGAAATGCGATGTTCTATCCGTCTGGTTTTTTCTTCAATGCTGTTTACTAAAATCCATTGCCGCAGCGAATTTGTGAAATACGTTTGAGTTCAAGAGTTATTTATCTATGAATACGATAAGGATAAAGTTTAAGTGGATTCGAAGATAACATTTTGTAGAGAACTTGTAGCTTTTATACAAATTCCGATGTCAGGTGCACTTGTTTCAATCTACCTATTAAAAAAATTGCAATCAAACAGTGATTCTGATTAGTGACACATCATTGGAATTTAATTTGGACATCAATCTTTGTATCTAACGCCCACTATGCACTGCAGCCAAAAAAAAAGTTACGAAAAAAACCGTCTCTATGCACGATACAATTTTTCATTCATACAGCTAAACGAATAATTTTTCACGGACAATGCAAAAGAAGAACAAAAATTCGCGCCTTTTTGTCTATGGTTTTTTTAAAACTTCCTTTGCTAACAGTGCATAGGTACTTTTCCGAAGATTATGAGTTTATTTTTACTTTTAAGGGTACCGCAATTTCCACAGACTATACTTAGGTTTTTTCTTTTACAAAGATGGTACAAACGCTTTCGTAGATCATTACAGTACCTACTTAGGTACATACCATTACTTCTACGGCTTACGCCTAGAATGAAATCCTTTGGATTTCGTTTTTTTTTTTTCTGAGCTAAGGGGCCTGAATTTGTGCCCGATGAAAGCTTGCGCCCTCTAGAAACTTAACCAAATATCTAACGAATGTGTGTGTCGGTAGACAGGCTTTTCCCAACTATGTTGTGGACGGCTTCCAGTCTAACCGGATGCAGCTGAATACCAGTGCTTTACATGGAGCGACTGCCTATCTGACCTCCACAACCCAGTTACTAAGTAACACGAAACCCCTTGGTAACGCTGGTTGTCAGGATTTTCGGGCTTCTGACTACCCGTAACGACTGTCAAAGATCTACGAATGACAGCCGGGACTAACGGCTTATTGTGCTTTCCGAGGCACGGAGGGTCTCGATAGAGCGACTACCCCCCATCGAGGAATACGAGTGTGACACAAAGTTATGCAATTTTAGATTTTACACACACATAAACTCACGCCTTTTCCCGTATAGGGGTAGGCTGAATTAACAGCCGTGTTATTCTGCAAAAATAACACCGTTACCTGTCATTCCACCTGAATTTATTGACAGCTCACAAATAAAATCATAATTAATCTCAAATCGTTGTTGCCTTGGAAGGTGGCTCTGATGTGGGACCCAACCTGTGTCGATACCCTTGCGCCATCTCATGTTCCTAGCACGGCGGGCTGTGCTGGCGCCGCTGCTGCGGCTGCTGAGACCCTCAAGCGGCGCAAATACTGTAACCTTAGGAGTAACTATATCTTTGAGCCGTTTGGGGTCGAAACGCTCGGGTCGAGTGCTCGTCTCCTTTTTAAAGAAATTTCTCTCCGGCTGATCACGAAACTTCACGTGAGCAGAGGGCTGGCTCGTTCTTTGGCCAAAGAATTTGCATAGCCATTCAACGTGGCAATGCTGCCAGTCTTCTGGGCACATTTTCGGATGACAGCGATGCGGACGAGTAGACACTTCGACGCCTAAATATCCTTTTGATTTTGTGTTTCTTTATTTAAGTAGTCTTTTGATTTAGTACCTAGTGTAAATAGTTAGTTAAAGATATTATGAAAATAAAATCCGATAAGGTTAGGTACGATAAAATAAAATAATAAAATATCATAGTAGCATCATCATTTGCTCATAATTTGATTTTATTATTTATGACTGTGTTTAGTTTAGTTTGTGATCTTCCTGGGGAGCTTTTCTCTAAGGATACAGCCTTGCGGACAGCGCTGTCGCAGCGCATTACCTACCTCCTTACATACATTTCAAATCATAATTATGTACTTACGTTAGTTTACGGTAGGGGCCCGTGGCTAAATAATAACAGCCGCACAGGTCGATCGATCAGGTTAAGCTACGCTTGCCGCGGTTGGTGTGTGGATGGGTGACCATCTTTACATACCGAGACCCCTCCGTGCCTCGGAAAGCACGTTAAGCCGTTGGTCCCGGCTGTCATTCTTTGATCTTTGATAGTCGTTACGGGTAGTCAGGAGCCCGAAATTCTGGCAACCAGTCTTACCAAGGAGTATCGTATTACCCAGTAACTGGGTTGTGGAGGTCAGATAGGCAGTCGCTCCATGTAAAATACTGGTATTCAGCTGCATCCGGTTAGACTGGAAGCCGACCCCAACATAGTTGGGAAAAGGCTAGGCAGATGATGAATTATGTACGTTAGTTTATCACGCCGCTGTCATCTACGAGTCGCAATAAATACTATTTCTTTCTTCTCTCACTTCACTTTAGCACAGATTACTGAATAGTTACTGACTTTAGTTTTCACGGTGAGTATATTTTAACAGAATATATCAGCTGAACGCGACCTGCTTCGTTCCTTACATATTCCTCCTATAATATATGTTATTTTAGCACAGCATAATATACATAATAAAACCAGCTAGATATGTAAAACAGAATCACTTACACAGTACCAGGTTAATTGGTTAACAAAACACTCAAGGTCATCGCGAAGGCTGTCACAGCGTTGTGTAATGCGCACGCGCATAGTGCCGCTAGATGTGGCTTGAGCGTACTTGTGAGTTGGCAGCACTGACGTTTTGACGGGTGATGTTTATTTATTTAACAGTTGACTTTATGCTTACAAAATAAGTATTGAGAAAATATACTTGGTGAATATGTCTAGTACCTACAAAAATATGAGGTTTAAACCGCCATAACTATTTTATAAAGGCATTTTTGCCTACGCTATAGTTTTTTCTTTAATCAGTTGTAGATCCTATCTTACAGGCGTGACGATATTCAAAAAGAAAAGAGTAGCACAACGTGATCAGAGGGCTGGCCCGTTTTTTGGCCAAAGAATCAGCATCGCCGTACAACGTGGCAATGCTGCCAGCCTTTTGGGCACTGCCGGTCGATCCTGTAAAAATCTCACCATGATAACTTCCTTGAAGTGAGCGTGAAGTGAGCATGAAGTGAGCTATCAATAGGGGCAATCCCTAACATCAGGTGGAATGACAGCTCACTTCACCTAAGTTTTCACGGTGAGATTTTTACAGAATAGCACTGCTGCTGTTCCTGTTGACAGCGATGCGGACGAATTTTTGATGCCCTTTGATTGTTTCCTTTTTTATACTTGTACATAATTATTAGTATTATTATTTTAAGACTTAGCTTTAAATTAAATTATGTAAATATTTTAAGATAATTAAATGAATAGTATCTAATCTCTAATAATTTCAAAGTAATTAATGAATAGTAATCTCTGATAATTTCAAATTACCTAAATACCCAAAATTTACATACCTAATGTTAGGACGGTCTTTTTTTTTTTTTTTTGTGGATGGGAAATCATCCAATGACCCCTCCCGCTCTGGGTGGAGCAGAAGGGAGTGTCAGACTCTTACTGACTAAAACCCACCCGTGTTCCTTCCTTAGCCCTTTGTGTTCCGGGGTAGCGGTAACCCTTTCGGACAATCCCGCTGGCCCGGCAGGCCTCGGCCCTTTCGGGCCCCTTCCTTATGCTAACATCTTTTTGAGGCGCGCGTGGAACACGAACGCGCCGTCCGGCACGGGCCTGGTCCTGATCGGACGGAGAGTTACCCATTACTCTCCGCCCGCAGGCCCGCGCCTACGGTGGCCGGGAGTCGTCTCGCGGCTCCCGACGCCCGGGGCGTCTCCCGCGGCGGCTGGGACGTGAGGCCCTCTCCCTCAGCCGTCCCGCCACCTCCTTCGCTAGCATGACTGCTTCGCAGAAGGAGGTGACTGCCTCCCACTCCCTCTCGCCCCGGACCATGGCTTGAACCAGGGCCGGGCGCGAGAGGTCGCCGCCGCTGCCGATCGCCTCTGCAAGAACACGGCGGTGCTCCGCCCAATTGGGGCATACCACCACCGTATGCTCCACCGTGTCCTCCGGGCGACGCTCGCAGTGGTGACACCCGGGCGTTTCCTCCCGCCCGATGATGTGCAGGAACCTCCCGAAACACCCGTGTCCGGTGAGGACCTGCGTCAGGCGGTAGGTGAGGGCGCCGTGGCGCCTCTCTAGCCACTCCTCAAAGAGGGGTCTTACCGCCGCTATCGCGGCGTGCCCTGCGCTGGGTTGCGACAGTCGCTCTTTCCATGCCGCCATGAGATCGCGCCGGAGGTCGGTCCGCTCCGTCGCGATTTGCCGCGGAAGCGGAGTTTCCCCCCGGCGTAGTGCCTCCGCGCGCCACTCGTACAGGCGCGCGAGGACTATCGCGGTCTCAGGTCCAAATTTGCGCCGGTACCTTTTTTTTGAGGGTAGGAAATCTTCAAATGACCTCTCCCGCTCTGAGTGGAGCGGAAGCGAGTGTCAGACTCTTACTGACTAAAACGCACCTGTGTTCTTTCCTTAGCCCTTTATGTTCTGGGGTAGCGGTGACCCTTTCGGACAATCCCGCTGCTGGGCCGGTACCTAATAAATGTGTCAACAAATTGACATAATAGTTTCTATGTTACCTAAATTACTCTTAGATCTTGAGCACCCTGGGGCCTTATTCTCTATGATACAATGAATGAAACCGCACGAAATGAACGCTAAACTGGCAGGATTAGGTAAGAAATTGACGTGGTTTCGAGTAAGGAATCATTAAGTGGTAATAATGAAGGTGAATTAGGGGCTCTGGATAAACAAATCATCCCCCCCTCATCCTTCTCATAGAGAGGAGGCCTGTGTCCCAGCAGTGGAAACATTATAGACTGATTATGTATAAACAAATCATAAACTGTAAGAATTACAATACAAAATAACCAAGCAAAACCCAGTAAAAAACATCAAATATTAACACCAAAACAGCCAGTTTAAACCTCATTGCAAAAATAACGACGTACACTTTAAAAAATAAAACTTTATTACAACCTTTATAGGGGAAACCTAATCACATCTCGTTTGCAGCAGTCAAGCTAAAAATGGCCCAAATGAGTATCCAGCACGATGGTTTAATCTTTATTATTATGGTGATGCCAGTATAAAAATAAAACCGGAGTATTTTAGCCCGTTTTGAGTGTAGCGTAGGCTGTAACGTCTCTTTTGGGTGATTTGAGAGGAAAGACATCATCTTGTATGTATTTTAGTGAAGATAGGACTAGATTTGAATACCAGGCAAAGGATGAATGGAAATAGAAAAAGACCGAACTAAATAGAAAATGCCAGAAGGTGGCCCATGATGGGGTCCAGCAATCTAATGTAATGCATAATGCGTAACACGCTATCAATGACAATCTGAATCATTTCGAAGGATTGGAATTCATTGCTTCAAAATGTTCCCAAATATTTTCTGCTCAACAACGTAAATAACGCAATGAAAACTGTCAAAATTAAAGCTATTGCTACTGGTAGTGTGTTAAAGCCCTTCCATTTAATTAATCTGCCTAGCTTTTACCCAACTATGTTGGGGTCGGCTTCCAGTCTAACCGGATGCAGCTGAATACCAGTATATTACATGGAACGACTGTCGATTTGACTTCTTCAGAATTTTGGGCTTCTGACTACCCGTAACGACTATCAAAGTTGTCGAGTGAGAGCCGGGGCACGGAGGGATCTCAATATACTATAACTAACACTTCGCCCGCGACTTCGTCTTCGTGTATTCGTGCCAAATTTCAAGTTACATAATTTTTTTACAAAATTAACTCGAGCAATAACATTTTTCATACAAACAAAATACCCCCTTTTCACCCCCTTAAAGGTCGAATTTCCAAAAACCCCTTCTTAGTGCTCCCCTACATAATAAAAGGAAGCCGTATGCAAAATTTCACGTTCCTAGTCCTTGCAGTTTCGGCTGTGCGTTGATATGTCAGTCAGTCAGTTTCTCCTTTTATTTATACTAGCGGCCTGTCCCGGCTTCGCACGGGTGAACATTTATTTTTTAAACATTTTATTTTTTTCTTGCAATTAAAATAGCATTAATCAGTGTTAATGTAGCATTCAAATGGTGAAAGAATTTTTAAAATCGGTCCAGTACTTTTTGAGCCAATTCGTTACAAACATACATACAAATCTTTCGTCTTTATAATATTAATATAGATAGATATATGGATGATAGATGGACCCATCCACGAACCGACCACGCCAAGTGTGGCTTGACTTTCGATCGATCCGTGCCGCTGTTATTATTCTGCCACGAGTCCCTCTAATTTATTCAATTAAAAATAAATAATAAACCTAGCCACATCCAGCACCTAAGTATGTGTTACCTACATCTGTGTCACTACTTTGCAACGCTAACAATTGTTACCGAGTACTGTCAACAAAACAATCTGTGTCAAGTTTAAAATAATTTATTACACATTTTTTTTTTGCAGTGAAGTATCTCTCTGACTGATATGTCAGTTTTAGGTTAAACTCAAAGCATTTATTTCAATTTAACCATTAGAACCATAAGTCGGTCAGTCGGGAAAATATGAAGCTAGTTACCCATTCCAAAGTGTAGTAGGTACACACGGCTACACATCAAGATATACATTTCCAGTTTTAGCTGACCTCGCACTGTATAGGTTTTTCGTACAAACAGAAGTCAACTTATAATGGTCATGGCTTGTTGTGTAGCCGTGTGTACATATGGAGAAGAATGCGCAAGAAACTCCATAGAGACTGTTAGTGACCATCTAATTCTCATCTGAATAAACTAACATTGGTGCCGATTCTGTTGTTCACTAACTAACTCAGTGCAACTTTTTCGGACAAAAGATAAATTTTAATTCAGTCCTGTCAAATTAATCAGCGCCTGACGTAAATTGACGTAATTTTAACAGGCAAATTTTTAATCATGTCTAAACTTGTATGGAGTAGTCAAGCGCTCATTAATTTGATAGGACTAAACTAAAATCTATCTTCTCTCCTTTTCTTAATGAAATAGAAAGAAAAAGATGCACTGAACTTAAATTTAGTTTAGTTTGTAAACAAGGGAATCTGCATCATTATAAAAAGAAAAGATTTATTTTTCCGCATACCTATTTGTTTGTTACGCTTTCACGCTAAAACGGCTGCACGGAATCGGATGACATTTGGCACAATTTTGGCTTTTGGCTTTTTATTTTTTTGTGTTCTTTCTCTGCGTCATGTTTACCGCAAATTAACTTAAGTATTTTCTTTCTTTCTTTACGTAATAGATTATGATACTTTAGGATATGATACTTTTTATCCCGATAATCCCATGGGATCGAAATTAATGCGGTTATTAATGACTTTCATAATCATATTTTTTAAAATAAACATGTGTATGTAACGGCCGCGGTTCATAATTAGATCAACATAGAACCTGCCGATCGATTCTATAAAAATCTCATCGTGATAACTTCGGTGAAGTGAGCGTGAAGTGAGTAATCAATAGGGGCAGTCTTGAATATCAGGTGGAATGACAGCTCACTTCACCTAAGTTATCACAGAATAGCACGACAGAACCCTTAAATTATTGCATAACACTTCATCAACCTCAATCTGAATCATTATGAAGTACATATATATTGCTAATCCATTGCTTCATATGTTAGAAAAATGTGTGTGCTCAACGATGTAACCATCGCAAAGAATATTGTTGAACTGTCAAAATGAAACTCAGTGTTGCACAATTACTCCTTTAAGTATTAGACTATTTTGTTTGTATTACCTACCTCTACTTTTCTCTCTCAAGTTATTATTATAAAATGAGTCTTACTATTTTGCTGATCGTATCTACCCAGTACATAATATGTACTAAAACACCTACTCGTAAATAGGTAACTACGTATAGCAACTGCGACTGAACCGGACTATTTGTTTGACCGTACCTAGTACCCATGTGTGTAGATGTGAGTTAGTGTTATTCTGTTGACTGTACCAGTTGACGATAAAAAGGAAGTCACGACACATTAACATGGCGCTATTATGTGTGTGTGGCCATTAAATCAGCGTGAAAATCAAAATCAATAGTACTTGATTCATAGTGGGCTGAGAATCGGCACTTTTTGAACGTCAAAATTACAAAAGACAGTCCCTCAAGACGCCCGCCCTTCACCACTTCCTAGTGCTTTCGCTGGGGAGAAGAAGTGGCGCAACAAACTCCCCAGCAGCACAAGAAGAAACCAAACATCATAATCATTGTATTCACTGATGGTATATCGGTTTAGTACGCCCGCATTTGACAGTTGACTATTTGGTTGTTGTCGTTAGACATTTGACAGTTGTGTTAAATTAAAACGCCTCTACATTACCTACTCGTAATTGTATGGCTTTTGAAACAGCGGGGCAATTGCGTAACACATTATCAATCGGAATCGGTTTCATTTTGACAATTCAACAACATTCATTGCGTTATTTACGTGTTGAGCAGACAAATTTTGCGAACTTATGAAGCAATGGATTAGCAATTTGCTTCAAAATGATTCAGATTCCTATTGATAGTGTGTTACGCAATTAGGGTGCTGATATAATTCAGGGAAGTAACTGTCCAAAAAAACTGGTCTAGTGCGAATCGGACTCACGCACCGAGGATTCCGTACAAAGTAGGTACTTATGTAACTACAAATTTACGGTTTTCGGATTTTTCCGTTACTTGTGCAACAAGACATTGCTTTTTGCCAAATTTCATGATTCTAGGTCAACGGGAAGTGCCCTAGATTTTGATTCCCTTGCGAGTGTCAAAATATGCGGCATAAACAGAACATAAACGCCCGTATCTTTTGATTGCGTTGACTTAGAAGTTTGATTTTTTCCACTACTTCAGGGGATTGCAACCCTGAGTATTTGATATTAATTTCTACTTCAAGGGTCTTGACAGACGGACAGACAGACGGACAACGAAGTGATCTTATAAGGGTTCAGATTTTCCTTTTGAGGTACGGAACCCTAAAAATGGGTCTGTTAGCTATTTTAGCTGTCTTAAAAAATGCAACTCTAAAATCCATGTTGTCATAGTGCCAAAATGGCTAAAGCTTATTTTAAATTAATACGTTATTGCGTAATTGATTATTATAAAAATAAAAACAGTGCAATAATTATACTGTGGTGCAATCGTTACGGGTAGTCAGAAGCCCAAAAAGTCTAACAACCAGTCTTAATAAGAGATAAGTATCGTGTTAACCAGTAACTGGGTTGTAGAGGGCAAATATGCAGTCGCTCCATGTAAACTATTGGTATTCAGCTGCATCCGGTTAGACTGGAAGCCGACCCCAACATAGTTGGGAACAGGCTAGGCACATTGATCAATCAGGTGATTACAAAAATCGCTAATTCAAAAGCCCAACACAACATTGCTCGCGCTTATACTATACGCAGTACAAAAGTTGATGTGGCGGTGTCATAATCATGTCTAACTTATTTGTACTGCGCCGTGACGTATCACCGGTTACCATAGAGAAATATAGAGCTACAGGTCATGGAGAATATAACATCCATTAGGTACATGTCGAGACGCCTCCGTGCCTTGGAAAGCACATTAAGCCGTTCCCGGTCCCGGCTGTCATTCGTGGATCTTTGACAGTCGTTACGGGTTTTCAGAAGCCAAAAAAGTCTGACAAAATAAAAATCTACTAAAAATCTACCTAGCCCTTTCCCAATTATGTTGGGGTCGGCTTCCAGTCTAACCGGATGCAGCTGAATACCAGTATTTAACATATAGCGACTGATCTGTACCCTAACTGCGTAACACACTTTATCAATCACAATCTGAATCATTTTGAAAGATATTGCTAATCCATTGCTTCTTAAGCTCGAAAAATTTGTCAGCTCAATAAATGTTGTGAATGTTGTTGAACTGTCAAAATCAAAGCTATTGCTAGTGATAGTGTGTGACATTATTAGCCCTCTGATCTCCACAACCCATTTACTGGATAACACGACAGTCGACACCCCTTGGTAAGACTTTTGATAAGGTAAGGCTTGGTAAGTCTTCCTACAAAAATAACTAAAACCAATGATGTTTAGGTACTTTCTGAAACACTGGCCCCGATTCTGTTGTTCACAAACTAAACTAAATTTAAGTTCAGTGCATCTTTTTCTTTCTATTTCATTACGAAAAGGACAGAAGATAAATATTAGTTTAGTCCTGTCAAATTAGCCAGCGCCTGACGTAAATTGACGAATTTTTAGTAGCCAATTTTTTAATCCCGTCTAACTTGTCTATAGATTATCTAATTTGACAGGATTAAACTATTATTTTATCTTCTGTCCTTTTCGTAATGAAATAGAAAGAAAAAGGTGCACTGAACTTAAATTTAGTTTAGTTTGTGAACAACAGAATCAGGGCCAATACCAATCCAAACTGAATAATTTTGAACGATATTGCTAATCCATTGCTTCATATGTTCGAAAAATTTGTCTGCTCAATAACATAAATAACGCAATGAATTTTGTTGAACTGTCAAAATGAAAGCTACATATTGCTAGTGATAGTGTGTTACACGATTAGCCTGCTGATCTCTACAACCCAGTTACTTCTAACACGACTGTCGATACCCCTTGGTAAGACTTTTCGTAAGGTCTTGGTAAGTTTTCCCACAAAAATAACTAAAACCAATGATGTTTACTTTCTCAAACACTAACTACAATTTAAGTCTAGAGTCCCTTTAGACTTTGCTATATAAGAAAACGGATTCTTTTCCCACAAAAAAAATAAAAATAAATTCCTTTCTAGATTACTTTTGTTTCGAATAAAAACAAAAGTTTTTCTCCCATGGGTTTTTAATTTTCTCTGCCGAACGTCATTGGGTAGTTTTTTAACAAAGGAAACTATGTTGGTCGAATAGTTTGACTGTCTTGTATAACTACAGACGATTTCAGACTAAACATAATTTTTTTTTTTTTTTTTCGTAAGGTGTTTTTTGTCGTTGACTGGACTGACTTGTATATACCTTTTTGGTGGTACCTCTTAAAGGATCTTACCTAGTCTAGGGAGTTTGTTGCGCTACTTCTTCTAAGCTAAAGCACTAGGAAGTGGTGAAGGACGGGCGTTTTGGAGAATTGTAGGTATGTAATTTTGACGTTCAAAAAGTGCTGATTTAAAGCCTGGTTTCAATAAATGACTATTGATTTTGCCTTTCTTTAGAACATGGATAAAAGGTGAATTTTTACGACGTTACCTACAGTCTAAAATGATTCGGCAATGAGTTTAGCAGAAAAATGGTTCTGACTTCAACTCTTGCGTTTATGTACAAGAAATTACGCAAATTGGTTAAAATTACTTCATAATACTAAGCATTGTTTATTCAAAAGTAATTTATTCATTGCCACACATGCGTTGCGAGTATAAACTCTAGTTAATTTGCATTTACACGTCACGACGCCATTTTAATTACAACGCCATCTGTAACTTTCGATACGCAACTTAGTTGCTTTGTTACTCACTACAAGATGCCGTTCAACATTTAATAAGAAATTAATTTCTGCCTAACCAATTTCGAATTTGGAATAGAATTCTGACGATCTTTGCCCTTTTGCAAAACGTAGGAAAAAAAACCAAGATTTAAAAATACACACTGCACTTGAAATAGCACCTTCATCCCCTGAAACAAGGTACATTTTCGTTCCACACGGATGTTTGTCAGTTTTTCTTATCGATATTTTACCTTTCATGTGATCTGATGTGTCTGCCCTCATTATGTCTGTTAAGTAGTGTTCCAGTGACCGCATATTGTCTAATCCACTCCTTTCCTGCAACAAAACAAAAGAAAAACATTAATTTACAACAAAAAATACTGGAACGATTGGATCGGCCCAGACGCAGTGGCTACAGCGATCAATATCAAAAATATCTCTAATTTCCCTTAATTTTTGACTAGTTTTTGACATTGATTGGCGCTGGGATCTGCAAGCCAATTCTCGTAATTTAAAACGTTCAAAATCTAGTCGCAGTCTCATCTCGGCGACAAACAAATGTCAAAAACTTGTCAAAATGTAGTGAAATTTGAGGTATTTTTGACAGATTGAGACTGATATCAGACTGTGAACGTTCTTAAAAAATACGAGAATTGCCCCTCAGATTGCGACTAGATTTTGAACGTTTTTAATTACGGTACGGAATATATCCGTTTTAAGGATTATAATAAAACTAAACAATACTAAACTACCGTTTCTAATAATATTAACGTATAATCTTGTGAAGCACAACTTAACGTGCTTATTTTCTGCATTTTCATTCAAAATTGTATGAAATAACCAAACAAACGATGCGAAATAATAACCAAATGAACGCCACTGTGCGGTCGGCATAGTCTTAAAAACAAGCATTCAGCATAACACCAGCTGGATAAACAAACTCAAAGCATTTATTTCAATTAAACCATTTACAGGCACTTTGAATTGTCAAGGGGTCGTCAGAAAATATGAAGCTAGTTGCCCATTCCAAAGCGTAGTAGTAGGTACCTATGGAGAAGAACGGACAAGAAACTACACGGACACTCTTTTATTTAAATATATTTTTACATAAATCCCGTATGCACAGCTGCGGGTCGGGTTATTTTATTTTAATTTGTTTTATTTCATTTTTTAACATACACACACAAAGATATGTATAAAAACAATTAGGGTTTGGGCGAAGATAGAAATTGTGAAATTTTCACAACTTATATCTTCGCCCCAAACCCTATTGTTTATACATATCATCGACCGTAGGTTCAATTGAGGTAAGGGACATTGAATATCTTGTCCCTTACCTCAATTGAACCTACGGTCGACGATATCTTTGTGTATGTTAAACTGGCGCCCAACGTGGGGCCCGAACCCACGACCCTGAGATTAAGAGTCTCATGCTCTACCGACTGAGTTAGCCGGGCCCCACGGGCCCGGGCACGGGCACGGGCTAATTAATTTATCTAAAAAAAATCTACACAAACACGAACGTAAGTCCTTAGGCAGCAAGTAGGTACTCTTCATCTCTCGAATCGCTACGAGCTAATCATAACCTCCTCTTTTTTTTTGTTCTGTTAAAAATTGCTCAAGCCTTGAGTGAAAATCAGCAAATCAGTTTCGGCAAGTTTTTTTTATATTTAATTATTAATTAGGTACTTTTATGTCCGCAATGCGTATGACATTCCCAGCTCCCATCGTACTTTAAACAAGTACAGACGCTACCCGAAACTGTCAAATTTTCCCAAGCAACTTTGAACCTTATACTTTAGCGATAAAGTTGAAAATCTATCAAAGTAATTTGACAGTACGTCGTAGCTTGATGTGCGTTTTTGTATGGGATATCATCAAATAACCCCCTCCCGCTCAGTGTGGAGCAGAAGGCAGTGTCAGACTCTTACTGACTAAAACCCATCCGTGTTCCTTCCTTAGCCCTTTATGTTCCGGGGTAGCGGTAACCCTTTCGGACAATCCCGCTGCCCCGGCAACTGCTACCGGCTACGGATTACATTTGGGTCGTGAATATGTACCCTACCTAATTGTGTAACCCACTATGAATCTCATTCTGAATCATTTTGAAGGATAAGTATTACTAATCCATTGCTTAATATGTTCCAAAAATTTGTTTACTCCACAACGTAAATAACGCAATGAATGTTAGAGAATGCCTAAGGCATTATGTCCGCCTTTGTACCTTTTGTGTGCGAAAAGATTAAATAAATAAATAAATAAATGTTGTTGAGCTGCCAAAAAGAAAGCTGTTAGGTGGCTGTTAGCACGGTAATATATTATAATACTAGCTGCGCCCCGCGGCTTCACCCGCGTAAGTTTTGATCCCGTTGGAATATCGGGATAAAAAGTATCCTATGTGTTATTCTGATGTATAAACTATATTACTGTAAAGTTTCATCAAAATCCGTTCAGTAGTTTTTGCGTGAAAGAGTAACAAACATCCATCCATCCTCACAAACTTTCGCATTTATAATATTAGTAGGATAGTAGGAAGTAGGATTACCGTGCTGTTAGTGTGTTACACAATTACCGACCCCACTCAAGCGCGGATCCACCGTTGTCCACAGACAACCATAGTAGACTTGTGACGTCACACTTTCACGGTCAATCAATCCTATATTATGGCTCAATAAAAAAAAATACAGTTAATCGTGCGTAAAATCTTGGTCAGGGCGTCATATAATTTATAAACATCTCCTTTGTAGGAATGCACTATATCGATCATGAATGAGTTCATACTCCGACTCGCACTTGACCGATTTTCGGGTGGTGTCACTACAATTTTTTTTGAGGGCTGGATCCGCGCCTGACCCCTCTGAAATCGCCAAAACAGTGAGCAAGCGTGGTGATCATTGATTCCTTCTATGTATGAGAAGATACAGTAGGCCCTTTACTCAGTATGACTGTTACAGCTTTTTTTTTTCATGCCATGTAGAATCTAAGATAATTTCTTGATACTACCAATTCTTTCGTCATTGTTCATACTGCCGCCGTTTACGATAACCCGAAAAAGGTAATCAGTATTTTCTTGTTCCATAATCAGTGGGGAAATCTAAATCTTAGTACCTAGATAGTTACTGTAGATAATTCAAGACATTGAAATCAAGTAATTTCGAGCTCTTAAATGCGGGCGACAGAGAGATTCAGTGACCGAGTGTCCATCCTCCAAGTTTAATCAATAATTATCTAGTTCGTTTAGTTCCCAAAGCAGCCACAGGGCGCAATTTTTTTTCAATAAATCTAAAATGTACCTAGGTATACTCGGTAACGCAATAGAAATCAAGGAAATTTCCCAAAGTTTGAATTTATTTCGTCGTAAAAAAAGGTGATGCATGCACCTATTGGCTAATGAAAACTAGAACATTTTCTCAACTTGCGTGACCCAATTTGAATTTGGAATCGCATTGCGTTGACCTTTCTACCATATGTGCTCCTATGCAATGTTATAAAAAGAACTAGAATTTTAAATTGCTCTTTCACGTCAAAGCAAACTTAACCCCAATGAAACAGGGTTGATTTTCTTTTACCATTAAAACCTTTGTATGGATACTTTGTATAATTAATTTGCGACTTTATAGCGTGGGTAGTAAGATTCAATTTAGCTTGTTCCTTCATTCACGTTATGGCGCAATGCTGTACTGACGTCACACTGCGTAGGTAGCGGAAAATAGGTCAGTAGGTTTACAGTATGGCTTTATTACCAGTTAAGTTAGACCTCTCTGGTGCAACAACATTACTAAGCAGAAGAGGTCTTTTATAAGTGGGCATCTTTTTTTTGTAATGGCGCGTGGCGCCTGAATGATTGATTCCATATTGATTATTTGAATAAAGAATGAAAATTCCATGGAAAAGCTTTGACGTAGGTAGTGTTTTCTTCTTTATTTTAATTAAGCGGAAATTCTGCAGTTATTATGATTATAATGGTTTGAAATAATTATGAATGGCATCGCATGACATATTATGTCATCATTCAGTACCAACCTACAAATATGATAATTTCATTGAATAAATTATCTTCCCCTATTCATGAATGTAATATAGGAAACAACTGTTGCTGTCTCGTTCTATTGTTTGCAAAAAGGCAGTGACAGACACATCTGGCGTTATGAGTCTCGATTTTATGGAAATGAGGAGACATTTCAACTTGAAATGAATATTTCTCTGCATTTTCTCAAATGCTGGGCTAAAATATGGGTATTTTCTATTGATAAGGCAAGGGCTGGTTTTTATTTTGGCCAGAGGCTAAGCATAGCCATACAACGTGGTAATGCCACCAATCTCTTGGGTACGTTACCAGTCGACAGCGATGTGGAGGAATTTTTCGACGCCACATTTTAATTTGGCTAAATAAATAATAACAGCCGCACAGGTAGATCGATCAGGTAAAACAGCACTTGCCGCGGTTGGTCTATGGATGGGTGACCATCTTTGCATAACGAGACGTCTCCGTGCCTCGGAAAGCACGTTAAGCCGTTGGTCTCGGCTGTCATTCGTGGATCTTTGACAGTCGTTACGGGTAGTCAGAAGCCCGAAAGTCTGACAACCAGTCATACCAAGGGGTATCGTATAATCCAGTAACCGGATTGGTTGTAGAGGTCAGATAGGGAGTCTCTCCATACACTTAAACCATTGGTATTCAGCTGCATCCGGTTAGACTGGAAGCCAACCCCAACATAGTTGGGAAAAGGCTAGGCAGATTATGATTTTATTTTGTTAATAGTTTTAGTTAAGTTAGGATATCATATTTAATAACAGCCAAATTTTTATAAAACGTTTTCGACCCCTGACCCATCGCGTCGCATCGCGTCGCCCTCCCGCGCTGCAACTTCATTTAGCGTTCTTTGTGACTTTTTTTCTTTTTGCTCGGCTCTTAAGAATCCTAGCGCTATGTTATATAGCCTTATAGCCTTCTTCAAGGATAGGGCAATCAAATGCAAAAAGAATGTTTCAAATTCGACATGTAGTTCCAAAAAAACTTTTTAACAAAAAAAAACAACCGACTTCAAAAAAAAAAACACTACAAAGTGTAAAATAACTTTAATTTTAATTTCGGAAGCCGGTGTCTTTGGTTTTGTATTTACGTTTTTGCCACCGACTTCCAAAATTAAAATTAAAGTTATTTTACACTTTGTAGTGTTTTTTTTTTTTTAGTCGGTTGTTTTTTTTTTTGTTAAAAAGTTTTTATTTTTTACTTTTTATAGTCAGAGTGCATCTCATGACAATTCCAATAAGCCCAAACACGGCTAGAATACATGGTTTTATTACGAAGTTCCGGTACCTACCTTCCAGCTTCATCATCAGATCGGTTTGATGGTACCATTTTCGTCAGAACCATTTATTTAAATTTGCTTCGTCATAGTCGCTTAACTATCTTAATCGAGATATCTTATCGCCACCCGTGAAATACTTATTATCATTGAAGAGTTCCTGTGGCTATCTGTGGTCTCCTTCATCAGTTCCACTTCACCAAATTATACTTTTTGAATGCAAATGCTTGACATGTTGATGAAAATACCAAAATTGCTATATGTATGCCTATAATACTTGAGGAGTTCCCTCAATTCCTCATGGATCCCATCATCAGAACTAGATTTTGATAAAAATGGGACCAATCTGGAAGCATATCCTTTCAAATAAAAAAAAAAAATCCAAATCGGTTCATAAATGACGGCGTACTGAGGTAACAAACATAAAAAAAAAAATACAACCGAATTGATAACCTCCTCCTTTTTGAAGTCGGTTAAAAATTAGCACGTTCAAACCAATGGTTCAAACAAACTCTTCAAATTTATCTTTTACTAAATTACTATTACTAGCTGACCCCGCAAACGTCGTTTTGCAAAAAAAAAAATAGATAGTAGCCGATTCTCAGACCTACTGAATATGCATATAAAATTTCATAAAAGCCGTCTCGGAAGAGTATGGTAACTAACACTGTGACACGAGAATTTTATATATATTAGATAGTTATATATCACTACATACATACATAGTATAAAACAAAGTCGCTTTCTCTGTCCCTATGTATGTAATCTTTAAAACTACGCAACGAATTTTGATGCGGTTTTTTTTAATAGATAGAGTGATTGAAGAGGAAGGTTTATATGTATAATGTAGTGTATTTAGTATCAGCATTGCACCCGTGCCGGTGCGAAGCCGGGGCGGGTCGCTAGTAATATTATAAAGAGGAAAGATTTGTATGTAAGTATGTTTGTAACGAATTGGCTAAAAAAGTACTGGACCGATTTTAAAAATTCTTTCACCATTTGAATGCTACATTATCACTGATTAATATAGGCTTTTTTAATTGCAAGAAAAAAAATTAAATGTTTAAAAATAAATGTCCACCCGTGCGAAGCCGGGACGGGCCGCTTGTTATAAATATGTGTGTAATCCACCAAAGTTTTATATCTAGAATAAGTGCTAAAATAAATTTTGAATTTTTGACAGTTTTTCCATAGTAGAACTCTCAGATGTCAATTTTAATCCACAGATAAAACATAAATCTGACTTTGGTAAAATCAGCCTTATGAGCGGTTCCGCACTACTTACATCCGATAAGAATCCGAGATATCCGAAGATGATGAACCGAGATGTCCGAAGTGACCAATAAAAAAATAAAAAATAAAATAGATAGACCATTTATTTGGCGCACACAAAGTCAGCACAACACACAAAAGTTCAACACTAGATGATAAGATAATCAATTACCTACATGTATATAATATAAAAAACAAGGTGGCGATATAAAAAGAAAATTAAAAACATGCATTATATAGAAATAAAAGTGACACTATGACTAATACTTACAATAAAATAAAATATACAACGTGTAACGTTAAATGCGCAAAACCAACAGTGCGATTCTGTAACCATCTCTCCGTGAAAACCACAGTGAAAACTTAGGTGAAGTGAGCGTGGAGTGAGCTGTCAGTGTCATCCTGATGCTAGGGATTAAATACTCTTGACAGCTCACTCTAAGCTCACTTCACCCAACTTTTCACGGTGAGATTTTTACAGAATCGATCGGTAAAATAGTTTGTTCATAATTGACTACCTACTGAATCGATTTCAGTAACTTTCAATATAGGTTTTTTTTTCAAAAATTATGTAAGTATTTTGCCATATTATCCGCCGATTAAGCCAAAGAAAATTAAGTCTTATTTTAAGGCAATAAGACTCAATTTTGAATGCATAAAGTAATGCTAGGATCAACAGAGTTAGCATTAAAAAAATAGTTTTGTTTATTGTATTATGCTTTGAACTCAATGCTCTAATTGGGGTGTATGAGGTTTTGCGCATTTAACGTTACACGTTGTATAAATCCGAACTCTATCCGTCCGAATTTAGAACATTCCCAATTCGGATTGAAGCCGGATTTTTAATTCGGATTCGGATCGGATATAATGCAGAACCGCTCTAAGTATAGATTAATTGGTACAGAAACCTTCTACAAGATCCCAAACTTTCTCAAGAGCTCCCTAATTACACTGTTTCGATATACAGCCCTAATCGTGTTTATACAGGCCGTTCCTAATCGTGGATATACAGGGTGCTCTTAAGTAGGTCGCCCCTAAGTATATAGGGCACTGCGGATATTCCAAAATGTATGGAAAGTGATGAGTTTACGGAATTATGTACTTAACTTAACTTTTGGGTCCTCCTTACAGTATTAAGGAGTTGTAAAACGCTTTTATTAGTAGCTATTTTGTGGAAAATGTAATTTTGACGCTTAAACTTCGAATGGCAAGCAGCTGGGTGATTGCGTAACGAACTATAAGTAGCGATGGTTTTCATTTTGATAGTTTAAAAACATTCACAGCGTTACGTATGCGGCAGCGGGATTGTTCGAAAGGGTTACCGCTGCTCCGGAACACAAAGGGCTAAGGAAGGAACACGGGTGGGTTTTAGTCAGTAAGAGTCTGACACTCCCTTCTGCTCCACCCAGAGCGGGAGGGGTCATTGGATGATTTCCCATCCACAAAAAAAAAAAAAAAAGCGATACGTATGCCTTGGTGAGCAGACAAATTTTTCGAACATAGCAATAGATTTTAGCAATGGATTAGCAAAATCATTCAGAACGAGATTGATAGTGTGTTACGCAATTAGGGTAAATCAAATTATTTATTTGCTAGAATGCAGAATTAAGGTCGTGAAGAATGAAAGTTAAGCCATACATTCTGCCCAAGATTCGACATGCAAAATTTAAATGGATGAATAATGATTACGATGCTATAATAAAAATAAGAACATTAAACACAATTATCAGATAAAAAATTAACAATTCAGTGCAATATGTAATGATACCTACATTTATTCCTTTATGTATAAAAGCCAGCACATCAAACTACTACGATCTGCCAAATTAATTTAATAGATTTTCAACTTTATTGCTAAAGCATAAGGTTCAAAGTTGATTGGGAAAATTTGACAGTTTCGGGTGGCTTGATGTGCTGGCGTTTGTACTTATAACAACAGCGATGTAATTTAAACAGCTAAGAATTTACTGAAATTCAGACAATTAATCTGCCTAGCCTTTTCCCAACTATTTTGGGGTCAGCTTCCAGTCTATCCAGCTGAATACCGGTATTTTACATGGAGCGACTGTCTATCTGACCTCTAAAACCCAGTCACTGAATAACATGATCCCACAAAAACATTTCATGTTAGGTAATAAATGTTGCCACTACGAGACCATGTAGCTCGCACTGTCAAAAAGTAATCAGATCTCATGCAGAGCCAAGCTTCTAACTCTACACGCCCTAACTCTACAAGGCTTAACTTCGCAAACTACACCTTAGTCAAAATATATGGCTTGGCCGTTTCGTTACTACAAGAACCATTGTATAACAGTATGAGAGTTTTTCACCTTACGCTTATGTGAATATAATCTTCATCTAATCATCATTCATGCTAATCATCATCTACCTAGTTTTTTCCCAACTATGTTGCGGTCAGCTTCCAGTCTAACCGGATACAGCTGAATACCAGCATTTTACATGGAGCGACTGCTTATCTGACCTCCACAACCCAGTTATTGGGTAATACGATACCCCTTGGTAAGACTGGTTGTCAGATTTTCGGGCTTCTGACGACCCGTATCCACTGTCAAAGATCCACGAATGACAGCCGGGACCAACGGCTTAACGTGCTTTCCGAGGCACGGAGGGGTCATTGGTATGTAAAGATGGTCACCCATCCACGGAACAACCGCGGCAAGCGTAGCTTTACCTGATCGATCGAACCGTGTGGCTGATATTAGGTACTTAATTAGCCACAAGCCCCTCTCTCTATAAGTTTTCTAATAATCCTACTTCCTACTAATATTATAAATGCGAAAGTTTGTGAGGATGGATGTTTGTTACTCTTTCACGCAAAAACTACTGACCGGATTTTGATAAAGTTTGGCACACATATATTTTATAACCAGGATTAACACATAGGATACTTTTTATCCCGATATTCCCACGGGATCGAAACTTACGCGGGTGAAACCGCGGGGCGCTGCTAGTAATGAATATAGTAATGACTGACTATCGTTACGAGAATAAACACAAAATGGAACCCAGGAAATGACATCTAAAATAGGAAACTGTATTGACGGATAGATCCTGTAATGACCATCCTTTGACAGTTTAGTCAAACAAGACTATTCATTCTACTTACTATTTATGTCAAAATGGACTGGCAGCCATTTTCTAAAAATGATCAAGTCTGAATGATTTTGCTAATCCATTGCTTCTTATGTTGGAAAAATGTGTCTGCTTAAACAACGTAAATAACGCAATTAATGTTGTTGAACTGTCAAATCCCGCGATGCAGAAGGCTGTCTCCCTTAGATCAGTCATATAACAACAACAATAAGTTTCACCGCTGCGACAGCGCTGCCCGCAAGGCTGTATCCTTAGAGAATAGCTCCCCAGATTTTTGGCTGACAGTTCTGCAAAAAAAAATAGCTTCCCCACCGATTTCGGTCACGGTGGCCAATCTCAGCAGAGATTAGCCGGGTACGCAGGAGATATTATAGTGCACAAGTGTGTATTAATGTATATCTATATTACTTATTGTAAAGTTTCATCAAAATCCGTAGTGGTTCTTGCGTGAAAGAATAACAAACATCCATCCACTCATTCTGACAAATTTTCGCGTTTATAATTATACAGGGTTATTTGAAAAACACCAGCAACCTCTTAAGAGGTTATTGTACTCATCATTATGAACAACTTTTATTATGGGACCAAACCTGAAATCGCGAAATAAAAATCAGCTGTTCCCTACATTTATCTTCGTCTATCTCGTCAAAATGTAGGGAACAGTTGATTTTTTTTCGCGATTTCAGGTTTGGTCCCATAGTAAAAGTTGTTCATAATGATGAGTAGGTACAATGACCTCTTATAAGAGGTTGCTGGTGTTTTTCAAATAACCCTGTATACTTAGTAGGATTTATGACACTTGAGCCTTCTTCCGCATTCTGTCTTAGGAGCGGTCCATCGATGTAAAGCTGCCGATCGATTCTGTAAAAATCTCACCGTGAAAAGTTAGGTGAAGTGAGCTTAGAGTGAGCTGTCAAGAGTATCAATCCCTAGCATCAGAATGACACTAACAGTTCATTCACTCCACGGTCACTTCACCTAAGTTTTCACGGTGAGATGGTTACAGAATCGCACTGCTGAATCGGGTGAAAATGCGGTACTGTATTATCAATGTATGTTCTCACGTACTTGGATTCAGTTAAAAGAAATGTTTACCAATAATTAGCTTGAATTCCTAAGAAACTTAGTCCTGTAATTGTCTCAGAATCCACACAAATGCATTGTCTTTCGGTACGAAAACTGTATCCAAGTATTGTGAATTGTAGGAAAATATTGATATTGAAATATTAAAAACGATCTCCTCTCTACCCTGGCACCATAAATGCATAACACTTGCAATTATAATCCGAAGAATTTTGAAGGATATTCTGCTAATCCATTGCTTCATATGATCGAAAAATTTGTCTGCTCATCAACGTAAATAACTCAATGAATGTTGTTGAACTGTCAAAATTAAACCCATTGCACTGATAGTGTGTAACGCAATTGCCCCGCTGATTTGCCTTACACCCGACGGCAAACAGCTATCGGAAGAATAATGGTCGTCTATTTGATTTAAACTGACAAAATTTTCGAGTTTTGTACTTATGAACAGTGTTTAGAGAACTCCTACGATAACATTGATTTATGTTCGATACGGTACGGAAGCGTATCGAGTGGCTGTGAATAGCTATGCTGCAGTGGACTACGAAAACGAACCAAATCAGTCAGCAAATCAATCAGATTGAATGAATGATTCGGTTCGTTTTCAAAATGGCGTGAATTTGGAGGCTGAATCTAAAGACAAACCATACTTATTCGTAGACAGCCAAATAAAGCAAAGACAAGTCCCTACACTGTCTTAATGTAAACTTAATGAATTAATTCCATGAATTATTAAAGTAAACATCCATCCCCTATATAAACTTTGGAGATGTTAGTTAATATTGATGTATGTAAAACATAGTTAATTAGTCGCCATGTTATATATAATAAGACAGAATAAGCTGGATATGAATTACAACGCTACAGCACGATCACTTTATGGTTCCGTACCAAAATGATAAAACAGAACCCTTACGAAGAGACTCAGTCTGTCTGTCTGTCTGTCCGTCTGTCTCATCTGGATATCTCAACAACTACTAATGCTATCAACTTCAAATTTGGAATAGTTTTAGATGACGTTTGCCCAACTATTTTGAATATAAGAAAGATTTTTTTTTGCAAAATGGACTGAAGGGGGGTCTGAAAATTAAAAGTGGGGCGACTAGGGCATGTGGGGTATCATATGAAAGAGCGCAGTTTGCACATTCTCAAACATTTTTTTTTCTTTAGGCCGCATAGTTTTCGATATTTGATGAAAAATGTAAAAAAACAATACTGTTCCCCTCTTTATCTCCAAAGTTTGCATAGAGAAAAATCTAAAATGATTCTATGTGATAAAAGTTTATGTAAATATTACAGGAAAATAAAACGATGTCTCTAAATAGCACACTTTTTCAGAAATCATCAAAAATTACATTAGTTTCACTATCGGTCAAGAGATAACGCTGGCCTAAAACTGAAATATTCTACATGGTACGGAACCCTCGGTGCGCGACTCCGACTCGCTCTTGGCCTGTATTTTTTTACTATCCTACGCTGTCCCACTCCAGGTCAAAGTTTTCCCTCCACTCTTCATCTTTCGCGAGCCCACGCGACCCTTTTCCAGTTTCGACGAAACCTATCCAGCTTGTCCCGCCATCTCTTATAGCAACCTTATTGTAACGAAAATAAAGATCACATTGATTTTGACAGAATTGTCAGTGGCAGCAACCCAACAGCAACATCCGATCCCAACCGAATCCGAATTAAAGATCCGACTTCAACCCGATTTGGGAATTTTCTAAATTCTGACGGATAGAATTCGGATGTAGTGCGTAACCCCTCATACAAATAGGACTACGGTCACATCGAACCAGCATTTCTCGGATTCGGATCGGATGTAATGCGGGAACCACCCATAGGCTGAGGCCAAACGAGCGTAATTTTTTGAGCTGTGAGTTGCGTATTTTGAGTACCTAACGCAATTTACGTTCGACTGAAATTCGGTTAGGCTGCCAGACGGACGGACGTAACTTGACTGAAATTACGTTGCAACCACATTATGTATTGTATATTATCGCATTTTCCTGGATACAGACCTCAATCTTCTTATGGGAACTTGTTCAAGTGTGTCATTGAAATGTGAGAGTACTTCAGCTACACCTCTGCTGAGCCCTTCGGGTAATTCATGCGGGATGTTACGTTACGTTTCGTTTCCCTTTATAAAAGATTACATATAAATAGGACAATCATTATGTCAGTCAGATAAGATCATATTTCCTACAGCTGATAATATAATAATGTTTTCATATAACATTTTAGTTATTTACTTAGTTGCACATTATTTTATAGTCAGGATGACTATAAAATAATCTATAAAACGCTACAAACTAAAAATTCATTAATAATAAATTACTTTTATATAGACTTTTACGAGTAGAACCTTGGTGTCATGTTACCCAGTAACTGGATTGTGGAGGTCAGATAGCCAGTCGCTCCATGTCATCATCTGCCTAGCCTTTTACCAACTATGTTGGGGTTGGCTTCCAGTCTAACCAGATGCAGCTGAATACCAGTATTTTACATGGAGCGACTGCCTATGTGACCTCCACAACCCAGTTACTGGATAATACGATACGCCTTGTTAAGACTGGTTGTCAGACTTTCGGGCTTCTGACTACCCGTAACGACTGTCAAAGATCCACGAAAGACAACCGGGATCAACGGCTTAACGTGCTTTCCGAGGCACGGAGGTGTCTTGGTATGTAAAGATGGCCACCCAACCACAGACAAACCGCGGTAAGCGTAGCTTAACCTGATCGATCGACCTGTGCGGCTGTTATTATTTAGCTACGGGCCCCTACGCAATCGATCCATCTAAAATACTGGTATTCAGCTGCATCCGGTTAGATTGGAATCCGACCCGAATATAGTTAGGAAAAGGCTTGGCAGATGATGATAATGAATCTTGGGAGAGTCAGCCTGTCTGATATTTTTGCTACGGCATGAACTATATAGATGCCTTCACCTAGTAATAGTTCTCCAGATCGAATTCCGGCCACGGCGGCCAATCTCAGCGGGTACTAGCCATCGACGCGAGAGAATAGTGCACAAGTGTGTGCGCAGACACAGGTGAACTCTCTCTTCCATCACTCTCATAGTCCGATGGGACGGTAATCTGACACGACCGGAGAGAGATCAGGCGCAGGACCAACGGCTTAACATGCACACCGAATCACTTGGTATTGAACCGCCAACTTCAGAACTCCGGTCGGGGCTGTTCCTGAGAAATTCCTATTTACAAAGTACCTACGTATTATATACGAGAGAGAAAGTGGTAAAGAATATTGAATATAGCTTGTTTTATAGTAACGTACGAATTTTTAATAGTAATTTTTTTATTTCAGTTTTGCTCAAACAGTTGACAATTGCAACACTTTGGCTAAATCACAGAGGACACCATAAGCCGAGATGACAGTACCTATGTTAATTGTGATTTTAAACTATTAAAATAAAAGGAGTAACATTCTCCATAAACTTTCCTTCACAGAAAACCTATGTCAAACTCATAACAAGCTTCCAGAATTGAAAACTTTAAGGTGAATGGGAAGTGGTAGACCGCGAAATTCAAATTCTCTTACGTTTTTTGCAATTTGCAGGTCAGTGTCCGGTTGTATCTTGATCAAAATTTGATTCGCGACTATAACAGGTACGTATTTACAGAATTATAATCATAAGAAACATTCATACATCTATATAAGTGAGATTTGTACCATAAATACTTTTATTAATGATTCTAATGACTATAATTCTGTGAATGAGTACCTGTTATAGTCGCGAATCATATTTTGATCAAGATACAACCTGACACTCACCTGCTAATTGAAAAAAACGTAAGAAAATTTGAATTTCGCGGTAATCACTGCGCAATCACCTTAAACTGACAAGATCCACAATGCAGCCAAGATGACGACTAATAAAAAAATAAGGAAGAAAAAGACATGTTGCTCCGACTTCAAATAAATAATAAACAATAAATTGGGATAAGGGCAGGTGAATAAAGATGATTCACAATGCAGTCAATCGCAGAAAGCGACGCGGGAAATTAGGTTAGCTAAGCTATTCAAAAATAGAACGGAACGAAGTAGGAAGTTGTAACTTTTTTTTAAGTTGGAGATATTGTCGTTCTGCCAAGCTGCGGGTTTTAAGTTTTCTTTCGTTTTTTTCATTTACATACATTGGCTTTTAGCAATGAGGTCTTATTTTCTTATCTTGAAATACACACATCAAAAGTGTCTAGGGATCAAGCATTTTTATGCGGATTTCTTGAGATTGAGATGTGGCTTTGTAATAAATTTATGATTTTATAAATTTATATGGATCCTTTTTGGTGCATTTCATAATTTGAATCAGGAACTGTGAATCAAATTCGAGTAAAAGATGAAAATCAGCTGTCAATATTTTCCCTATAAAAACATACAACGCATTGAAGACATTATTAGTGCTACTGTTTCCCTACTACTGATTAAAACCAACGTTATTATGGAGCGGCGACGTCATTTAAGCAGGGAAGAAATGCTCAGAGCCGTGGGAATGATAGAAGCTGGTTCCCGGCAACGTACTGTGGCTTTAGCTCTGAATACAAGTCAGAGTGTTATCAGTCGACTTTGGACACGTTACCGAAGCACTGGTACCGTGGCTGAGTGCCATGGAGGACGGTATCGCTGCACCACACGGAGACAAGACCGATACATTCAAATCTTAACTCGAAGAGCTCCAACAATAACCGCCATGATGTTAGCCGTGAGGCTTCATCACTCTTCAGGGAACTTAATTAGCGACCAAACAGTCAGAAACCGCTTGCATGAAGTGAACTTTCATTCCCAAAGACCGCTACGGGTACCACCTATAGCAATGCACAATCGTAGGATTCGATATCAATGGGCTCTTGAACACAGAAATTGGGCAGAAGAACAATGGCGTTTCGTGTGCTTTTCTGATGAGTCTCGTTTTGGTATGAGACCGGATACAAGACGTATACGACACTGGAGAACCCCTGGACGCCAACAGCGATTAAAATCCTGCCAGGAAGTCCATCCTTATAGTGGTAGAACCATCATGGTATGGGCGGGTATTTGGATCGGCGGAAGAACTGAGTTGATTTGGATCAGAGGCAACCTCAACGCTCAAATTTATGCTGAGACGATAGTATCAGACGTCATCGTTCCTCTACAAGTGCAAATCGGTCCCTTATTTCAGTTAATGCATGATAATGCACGACCGCACACCGCAAGAGTTGTAAGACAGACTCTCGCCGCAGCTAACATCAATGTCCTGCCCTGGCCTGCTCAGTCGCCAGACTTGAACCCGATTGAGCATGCATGGGATATGCTACAGAGAAGAGCTCTGCCGAATATGGAGGGTATCCAGTCGCAAGAAGACCTTTTTTTGTTGTTGCAACGAACATGGGCGGCCATTCCACAGCGTGATTTGGATGAACTCATTTTGAGTATGCCAAACCGATGTTCTTGTGTTGTTAGTGTTCGCGGTAGAAACACGGATTATTAATTGTTTAAGTTACCCAATAAAATTTTAGAGAAAACTGTTATTTCAGTCTTTTTTTCGAACTTTTGTGTTAGTGGTTCAAATGTCAAAAATCCCTTTATTAGGAAAATGGCAAATTTCTTTATTAATGCAAAGGTGACTTGGTTTATCGTTACTGTGACAAACGAAAACACTTTATTTGATGAATCCTTAAAGAAAATTTTAATTAATATCAATCAGGAGAAAAGTTATTGCAAAAATATATGTTGATCCCTAGACACTTTTGATGTGTGTATGTATCTCGAGCCTACTTCCATAATAATGGATAAGTGTGATAGTTTACTGCTTGTAAATAGGTTAATTCCTTTGCTATTTGGGGTCAAAAGACATAATCTATAATAATTATACTAATGACCACAACATTATCTATTAACTATCTTTCCACTTCATCATGGTTGTGTATGTATGTACCTATTTAATATAATTATTAAGATTGTAGTGATATTTATTTTGGAAGTATGTAGGTATGTTTATTTGTATGCGTATATTCTCATAATATTTGTTTAGTTCTATTAAGTGAATTGTTTATGATTTTATGTATTTTTTTGTCCCCTTTATTCTTTCACACGCTGACTACATCTCCTCTATTTATTTTTCTATCGCAGGTATGCTGGAAGAGATTTCTTATGAAATAAGCTTCACCTTTGTACCTATTTTTCTGACCTGTGGCGTAATTGCGTAACACACTATTAGTAGCAATGGGTTTCATTTTGACAGATCAGCAACATTCATTGCGTTATTTACGTTGTTGTTCAAACACATTTTTCGAACATATGGAGCAATGGATTAGCAATATGCTTCAAAATGATTCAAATTGAGAGTAATAGTGTGTTACGCAATTAGGGTGCTGTTTTTTCTTGTCTGTTTATATGTGTGTACATAAATAAATTGTTTGTGGTCTTATTTTCCGACCGTTTTTGATGCGCTCATCGGAAATCTAATACTATTGATGATCGACGCACATATGGCTAAAAAAAAGGCTGTTATCAATATAGCCCTTTTAAAATATCAAGTATCTATCAGGCAGTTTTGTCGAAACATACCTGTTTGTTCCCCTTATCACGTCTTATCTCCTTGTCAGACGCTATCGTAAAACTCTTATCATCGCCCAGATGATCTCTCGACGTATTATTATCTGTTCTGCTCTTATAGTAGGTTTAATATACTCACTGTAATACACGGTTGTTACAGCAAAATGGAGTTAGGAAATAATCTTTAACCATTTTCAAATTATATAATGAGAGGCTCGATTAAATAATAATGGTTATTAGATTATTAAAAGCCTGTGATGTCCCACTGAAGGGCAAAGGCATCCCTACTCTCTTTCTACTTCTCTCTGTTCAAAGCTGATAAGGACCAGGGGCCCAAGTCTGCTATTTTTATAAATTCGTCATTCCAACACGATCCCATTGTCATTTTGCTAAAAGTTCGTAATCTGCTAAATTCATAATGGTCGATCATTGGTCGGTCAGTGGTCTGAGAAAAACTACTTCATTCTAGATTTCATTTAATATATATTTTTACATAAGTATTAATATTACGTATTAGTGTTTACAATCTGAAGTAGTAAGAAGTTCGTAAATAGCAATAAACATCACCTGTTCCCTACATTTATGCGTCAAAATGTAGGGAACAGCTGATTTTTTTTTCGCTATTTCAGGTTTGGTCCCATAGTAAAAGTTGTTCATAATGATGAGTAGAATGACCTCTTAAGGGTTGTTGGTGTGTTTACATAGTAAACACGAATGTTAATTTAATAAGTTAGTAAAAAAAAAATAATAATAATTATACCTATTTGTAACCCTAGCGATTATTTTCACTGTATTGTATCCTATCGTTAATCTGTGAACAGCATTGTGGGCTGCAATTAGGGTTGCCACCTTTTTTTTTTGCAGTTAAAGTTTATTGGTTATTTTAGGTAAGAAAAAAAAAGTACAGAGTATCAAAATAAAGTACAATTTATTTTCCTTTACTATTAAGTTTAAAAACATATTTTTTATTGCTTTTTGCAGTTTGTTCATGATTTAATAGCATAAACAAAACTTTACATCGGAATTCGAAGCCTTCAAACCGCTTTGGACAAAAACAATTTGTGACAAACTGACAAATACTGGACTAGACTGACTGACTCACTGACCGACAGTGACATGACATTGTTGACATTTGAGGTTAGGTTGCGTTCAGAAATCGTTAAATATAAGTGCTGTGATGTGGCACCGGTGAGTGGCAATATCGAATCAGCACCAATAGATAATTTTTGAAAAACTATTGAGATTAAACTTTTCTAAAAAAATAAAATTATGCAAAATAAAGTATTTTCGTGTACTTTATGATTTTCATAAAGTATATAGTACAATTGCCCTAAATAACGTACAGAGGCCAGCACATCAAGCTACCCCAATCTGTCAGATTTTCCCAATTGAATACGAACCTTATTCCTTTGTGCTAAAGTTGAAACTCTATCAAAGAAATTTGACAGATTGGGGTAGGTTGACCTGCTGGCGTCTGTACAATACTTTATTATAAAGTACGGGTGGCAACCCTAGCTGCAATATTGTCTATATTTTTTGTGTATTTCTTGTTTCTATGTTTTTATTGTACCTAGCTATTTGCTGTTCCTCTTGAATAAAAATAAAGATATTAAAACAAATGAAGATCACGAATTCGTTTATCAAAAAATGGTGAATAACAAAATCTTATACCAATGAATAGTTTCGCCTGTGGGTACGTATCTATTGTGTCATTTGTGTCCATAGTTCGTCGTTCTCTCTTAAAACGAGGTTATAATAGATAAGTGGCCAATCTGTCAAAGACTGTCAATGAGTTAGGAAAAACACGGATAAGATAGGTACCTACGAACTAAATAACAATTTAGATGAGTCTGGTAAAAATCTCGAAAGAAACGAAGTACGTACGTTTATTTTTAACAGACTTCAAAAAAGGAGGAGGTTCTCAATTCGACGGTGTAGTGTTTGTTACGCGATTACTCCGCCAATTGTGGACCGATTTTCAAAATTCTTTTTTATTTGAAAGGGTATGCTTCCGAGGTAGTCCCATTGTCACCAAATTGGAATCTGATGAAGGGATCCCATGGAAATCGATGGAAACCCTCAAATTTTGTAGGCACACCTATAGCGATTTGGGTATTTTTTTATAGTAACTCGTGCGTTTGCTCTCAATAAGCAGCATTCAGTGAAATGGAACTGACGATGAAGAGCACAGATGGCCATCGGAACTACTCAATAATAAATATTTCACGGGTTGCGATTCGATTAGGTACTTTAATGTAATTGCTAAGCATAATACGTATCGTGAAGTGGAGCTGATGGTGACTTCTCAATCAGCTCCAGTTTTCCTGGTTCTTACAAGGAGAACTCTTCAACAATGAACGTCCCTGCATCGGGAAAAGCAATATTTTGTAAAAGGTCATGAACAGTTGACATTAGGCTATTGTAACTTAGATAAGTTAGAAACTGGCCACCTAAAAATTGAAAAAACTTTTTAACAAAAAAAAACAACCGACTTCAAAAAAAAAAACACTACAAAGTGTAAAATAACTTTAATTTTAATTTCGGAAGTCGGTGTCTTTGTTTTTGTATTTACGTTTTTGCCACCGACTTCCAAAATTAAAATTAAAGTTATTTTACACTTTGTAGTGTTTTTTTTTTTTGAAGTCGGTTGTTTTTTTTTTTTTGTTAAAAAGTTTTTATTTTTTACTTTTTATAGTCAGAGTGCATCTCATGACGATTCCAATAAGCCCAAACACGGCTAGAATACATGGTTTTATTACGAAGTTCCGGTACCTACCTTCCAGCTTCATCATCAGATCGGTTTGATGGTACCATTCTCGTCAGAACCACTTATTTAAATTTGCTTCGTCATAGTCGCTTAACTATCTTAATCGAGATATCTTATCGCCACCCGTGAAATACTTATTATCATTGAAGAGTTCCTGTGGCTATATGTGGTCTCCTTCATCAGTTCCACTTCACCAAATCAAACTTTTTGAATGCAAATGCTTGACATGTTGATGAAAATACCAAAATTTCTATATGTATGCCTATAATATTTGAGGAGTTCCCTCAATTCCTCATGGATCCCATCATCAGAACTGAATTTTGACAAAAATGGGACCAATCTGGAAGCATATCCTTTCAAATAAAAAAAATAATTCCAAATCGGTTCATAAATGACGGCGTACTGAGGTAACAAACATAAAAAAAAATATATTAAAAAAAAAATTAAAAAAAATACAACCGAATTGATAACCTCCTCCTTTTTGAAGTCGGTTAAAAAATAAAAAACTTTTTTACTTACATAAAAAAAAAACCGACTTCCAAAAAACACTACAAAGTGTCAATAAAAGAAAATGCGGAACCAACGACACCGACTTCCGAAATTAAAGTTATTTTACAGTTTGTAGTGTTTTTTTTTTGGAAGTCGGTTGTTTTTTTTTTTGTAAAAAAGTTTTTCGTTAAACATGACGCGGAAAAAGAACATCATCACAAAAAAAAACTTTTTTTTGTAAAAAGTTTTTATTTTTCACTTTTAACTTTTTGTAAAAAGTTTTTATTTTTCACTTTTAATTTATCCCACACAAATTCATATAACACTACTTGCTATGTAAATATCAGCGACAGGAAGTTATTAAAACATCATCAATATAAACTAAGTGGAAAAATAACGTATTATTGAAGCTAACTCAAAAACTATCCAAGAAAAGTTAATAAAATTTATATGGGACCACCCCTGAAGTATAATACCCTATACATTAAAAAAAAATGTTGAAATCAATTCACAATTTCCGGAGATATCTCGTAACAAACATACAAAAAAAAAAAACACAGACGAATTGAGAACCTCCTCCTTTTTGAAGTCGGTTAAAAAGGTGAACGGAGCAGAGAAGCGTATGGCACAGAATTTTCTTTTTTTTTCCTAAAAATAATCGAATAGGTAATTCGACAAAATAATGTTCAATCTTCTCTTCGCGCGGAAATTATCAATGAATGTAGCCTATTAGCATTTAGCGTACTTAGTATGAATGAATTCGTATCGACATTCAATCCTTTGATTGCAGCCATCATCAGCCGGATTAAAAAAAAGGAATGAATGTGAAAAAAAACGTTTTTTTTTTTTGTTTTTGTTCAGTCGGTAAAAAAAGTCAGCCGGTATAAAGATACCGATAAAATGTTGTTATCAATACGTTTATCAGTAACTCAAGAGACAGGTTTCATTTTATCTATTTTTTGCGGATCAACGCCCCCTCGTATTCAAATTGTAACCCGATTCCCTATACCCCTTATTGATTGATCCCCTGAGTTTATTTCGTAAAGTACGAAAACAACCTCGAATGTTCAAGTTTCGATTTCCACGTTGAGAAAAGATTTGATTTTTTGCCTAGTTTGTTTGCAACGCTTTCACGCTAAAACGACTGAACGGATTTGGATGAAATTTGGCACATAAGTAGACCATTACTTGGGTTAGGACATAGAATACTTTTTATTCCGATATTCCAACGAGATCGAGACCTAGGCGGGTAAAACCGCGCGGCGCAGCTAGTAATATAATAAAGCTGCTTTTTTTTTTGTTTTTTGGAACGCGCTGTCTGAAACTACCACTTCTACTTTCTTGAGGAAGGTTAAAGACTATTATTTTAATATCATGCTACGTTCCTTAGGAGCCAAGCAAAAAGAAAAAAAAAATAAAAAGAACAAAAAAGCGCAGGAGAGCGATGCGAATAACGCGACATCTTTTTAATGAAACCGTGGGACACATCTAATAAAAGATGTATTTGAATTATCATCAACCGTGGTGGTCTTAAACAGCTAGATAGACCACACAGGGAATTTGCTCTTGATTTCTTCAAAAAATAATCCGCCTGGAAAACTCATATAGAACCTCACTCAAGAACCCCGCGTACAGTTCGAAAGCGAACTCATTTGTTTTTTAAAGTAAATCATCGCAGATTCGCAACGAGACACGATCGAATTTCGAAGTGACGTTTTGAGAACAGTGTTGCCAAACGTGATATTTTTGACAGATATAAGAAAATCTCAACGTCATCCATGAAGCCATTTACTCTCTCTAAAACAAAATAAAGTTTCTTTCTAAACTTCAGTTCAACTTGCGTGAACTCTTTACAAGTTCGAGTAGTGACGAATTTGCATTCATATCGGGTCGACGCACGATAAATACCTTAGTTTGCTGTCGGTACCCTTAGCTTGAACATGGTTATCTTAACGTGTTTTTCCATAGCTCCTTTCAAAACTCATCATCTGCATAGCCTTTTTACCCGATTACGGAGGGTATATGATTTTAACCGGTATGTATGTAATTTTTATGTGTTCAGCTGTTCCCTCGTAACTTCTAAAGTACTGAAGTACCGTTAGAAGCGTCTTGACCGTCCGCTGGTTATAGGCTATGTGACGTCATACTTAATTAAATATGGCGCCCTCTAGACGACATAAAGTAAGAAATTTAAAAATAAATATTTCGGTATGGTGCCTTGTTAGGTATCAAATGAAAGGGCTTAATTAGCACATTTCAAATATATAAATAATAATAATAAACATTTAATTCAGACCAGGTCCATATTTTGTTAGTAACAATGTAAGTACTTAAATCTAATGTTAGTATTGGCAACAAAATTAAACAACGACATGAAACCGCAACCACCTTTGCAGCAAGGGGGACTCCCACCGGTAAAACCATCCAGTATAGTGCTGGTTAAATACTAGCTGACCCCGCAAACGTCGTTTTGCAAAAAAAAATAGATAGTAGCCGATTCTCAGACCTACCCGATATGCACACAAAATTTCATACAAATCGGTCCAGCCGTTTCGGAGGAGTTTAACCACAAACACCGCGACACGAGAATTTTATATATTAGATAGAAGATTACTGAAATAAACCACAAAATATTAAATAAAAAATAAGTTTAAAAACTTAAACCCGACTACTGAAAAGGATAAAACAAGAAAGTAATATTATAAATGCGAAAGTTTGTGAGGATGGATGGATGGATGTTTGTTACTCTTTCACGCAAAAATTACTGAACGGATTTTGATGAAATTTGGCACAAAGATACTTTATAACCAGGATTAAAACATAGGATGCTTTTCATGCCGATATTCCCACGGGATCGAAACTTACGCGGGTGAAACCGCGGGGTGCAGCTAGTAGCTTATAAGTATGTTAGTACAGCAAGCGACCACGGGAAGGTACTTTCTTGTTTCATCCTTTTCAGCAGTGCGATTCTGTAACCATCTCACCGTGAAAACTTAGGTGAAGTGAGCGTGGAGTGAGCTGTCAGTGTCATCCTGATGCTAAGGATTGATACTCTTGACAGCTCACTCTAAGCTCACTTCACCTAACTTTTCACGGTGAGTGTTCCCACCGCTGGGAGGGACACAGGCCTCCTCTCTTCGAGAGGGAGTGGGCTATAATATACCACGCGGGCCCAGTGCGGGTTGGTAGATGTCACATGTCTTCGAATTTTTGGTTCTAGGACATGCCGATTTCCTCACGATGTTTTCCTTCACCGTGTAGCGGTATCTACGACGCCACATGCGAACAACGCGTCATACTGACGTCACTAAATCCTGCATCTCGCAAGCAGAGTTTACCGCGCAATTAGCATAGATACAACGGCCCGACATGAATCATCGGGCAGTTGCCCGCCAGACACAACACCCGTCTGGTCGGAGGATCCTCCCTTTTCTATGGAGGTCTAGTGAACTTTACACCCTGTTCCTCATACCTCTATAACCGTTCTGAGAGCAGTGGTGATGAAATAGATTACACAAAGTGCTTGCCAGGGTTCAAACCCACGACAACTCGTAATTCGGGGCCGCTATCACTGGACCACCACTGCTCTCGTTCAGTCTAACTGGATTCAGCTAAATGAAAAATAGAATTTTTGAAATCGAGTTATACCTCGATTTCAAAAATTCTATTTTTTCGCGTGAAAAAAAAACAATTAAATTGAAAACCTCGTTTTTGTGTTAAAAAAGTCGGTTAAACAATTTTGGTAACAGGATACGCGTCGATGGGGACCTCGTCATCCTGTATAGATTTTCACTAAACTTCCTGTATCCATTTCCTCTAAATTCGTCACTCCAAGAAAATTCCTATTACCTACCTCCTCCAGTTCTGCTTACCACATGTTGCCACATATCTAGGTTATCAGCACACTTGACATCGTGCGCAAACACAACCTTATCGTAATGTTTTGGGACGCACCGAATATTGTCAACACACGATATTACTTTAAATAGAGAACGAGCAAGTTTTCGGTTAAAAATTACAATTTTGAAGTTTGAAAGACCTACAAAAGAAGCAGCCATACGGCATGATCTAAGGCTATGCTACGCTTGCCGCGGTGGGTTCGTGGATGGGTGACCATCCAATACATACGCGTAGAGTCGTTGATCCCGGCTGTCATTCGTAGAGCTCTGACAGTCGTTGCGTGCCAGACTAAATGGCTAAACAATACGTAGCTAATAAACAGCTGCACAGGTGGATCGTCAGGGTTAAGCAACGCTTGCCAAGATCGGTCCGTGAATGGGTGACCATCCATAGCATACCGAAACCGCTCCGTGCCTCGGGAAGCGACATCTTTGAAAATCGTTACGAGTAGTCAGAAGCCCGAAAGTCTGACCCAGTAACTGGGTTGTGGAGGTCAGATAAACAGTCGCTCCATAGTAAATACTGTTTAATGGATAGGGTATGCCTCAGGGGTGATCACATACGAATTTTATTAACTTTGCTTGGGTAGTTTTTGAGTTAGCTTCAATAATACGTATTTTTGCCACATAGTTTATATTGATGATGTTATAATGACTTCCTGTCACTGATATTAAACATAGCAAGCAGTGTTATACGAATTTGTATGGGGTAATTACAACTTAAAAGTGAAAAATAAAAACATTTTTACAAAAAACTTTTTAACAAAAAAAAACAACCGACTTCAAAAAAAAACACTACAAAGTGTAAAATAACTTTAATTTTAATTTTGGAAGTCGGTGTCTTTGGTTTTGTATTTACGTTTTTGCCACCGACTTCCAAAATTAAAATTAAAGTTATTTTACACTTTGTAGTGTTTTTTTTTTTGAAGTCGGTTGTTTTTTTTTGTTAAAAAGGTTTTATGTTTTACTTTTTATAGTCAGAGTGCTTCTCATGACAATTCCAATAAGCCCAAACACGGCTAGAATACATGGTTTTATTACGAAGTTCCGGTACCTACCTTCCAGCTTCATCATCAGATCGGTTTGATGGTACCATTTTCGTCAGAACCATTTATTTAAATTTGCTTCGTCATAGTCGCTTAACTATTTTAATCGAGATATCTTATCGCCACCCGTGAAATACTTATTATCATTGAAGAGTTCCTGTGGCTATCTGTGGTCTCCTTCATCAGTTCCACTTCACCAAATTATACTTTTTGAATGCAAATGCTTGACATATTGATGAAAATACCAAAATTTCTATATGTATGCCTATAATATTTGAGGAGTTCCCTCAATTCCTCATGGATCCCATCATCAGAACTGGATCTTGACAAAAATGGGACCAATCTGGAAGCATATCCTTTAAACAAAAAAAAAAATTCCAAATCGGTTCATAAATGACGGCGTACTGAGGTAACAAACATAAAAAAAAAAATACAACCGAATTGATAACCTCCTCCTTTTTGAAGTCGGTTAGAAACGAAAACATCCGACTTGCAAAAAAAGACACTACAAAGTGAAAAATAACTTTAATTTCGGAAGTCCGTCGGAGTAACATAAAGTAATACACTAATAACGTAGTTAACTAAATTAACAAAAGGGCATAAATAATTAAAAAATGATAACAATGCATATATAAAGTGGTAGGACCATGGATTCAGTCATTACAGACGCCAGCACGTCAAGCTACCCGAACGTGTCAAATTTTCCCAATCAACGTTGAACCTTATGCTTTAGCGATAAACTTGAAAATCTGTTAAAGAAATTTGTCAGATTGTGGTAGCTTGATGTGCTGGCGTGTGTACATCGACGCACAGACTGTAACCGTGAATTCAGTACCTATAAGATACTAGAGAATAGACCCTATAGCGAAGATATTTCAGAATAATTTTGACGAATATTGCTAAACCAATTACTACTGTTAGTGATTTACGAAATGATTACTCCGCAGATGACGTTATGAGAACTGTAAGCAAATATAATTGATAGATAAGGTAGATAATGATTCTATCTATATCTGAATTTAATCGATAAGTCTTAATATTTCACACGATGGGCGCCAATATCAAGCACCCACGTAGACAATGAGTTCTTCACATTGCAGGCAACCAAACAAAAATAAATTTAATTATGCAAAATATTATATAGGTACTATATACAGTGTGTTAGGTTAAACGAGGGACCTACTTTAAGGGCCCATGAAAATGAACAACTTTTACTAAGAGACCAACACTGAAATCGAGAAAATAATGCCAACCGCTCTATACATTCATGTTCGCATGACTGGACAAAATGTAAGGAACAGCTGTTTTTTTTTTTCAGATTTTGGAGTCTGCATTTTCATGAGTACTACACTCCTTTAAATTATGCCAGCAGTGGGAACATTATCAAGCTGGTTATGCTACTCCTGTATCGCGTTAACTAAAGAATCACCTCCTTTTTCTTCGTCGGTTAAATACGCATCTTTCAAAGACAAAAGATGTCCCTTCTCTTACAGTAAAAAAGATATAATTTTTCCTATCGTGTCATCATCAATTATATAGAAACGCTTAACGCTACAACTCCCAACAATTCTGTACCTCTTTGATTGATCGAGATACACTTATAGGACCTAGAGTAATAAGAAATGAGTAGTTACATAAGAGGAAGTCTGAATGTGGCACCGATAACCGAACAGCAGTGCTATTCTGTAAAAATCTCACCGTGAAAACTTAGGTGAAGTGAACTGTCACTCCACCTGATGTTAGGCATTGCCCCTATTGATAGCTCACTTGACGCTCACTTCAACTAAGTTATCACGGTGAGATTTTTACAGAATCGACCGGCAGTTGTGTGGAAATCGGTTGTCATGGTATGGACATGTGATCCTGAGGAAAGAGGAAAATGTCTTGAGGAAAGTTTTGAGTATGAATGTCGATGGCTATAAGAGTAGGGGAAGACCAAAGACCGATGGATGGACTGTGTGAATGATGATATGGTTAGGAAGGGGGTGACTACCGAGATGACGACTGATAGAGAAGTATGGAAGAGAAATACATGTTACGTCGACAACAAATAATTCGGGATTAGAAGGAAAGAAGGTATTTTGCAGACTAAAGCCCGGTATCCACCAAAGAGAAGAGGAGAGGAGACAAGAAGAGATGTGTTTTGAATAACCAATCAGATTTCGTTATTTCCACATCTCCTCTCCGCTTATCTTCGGTGGAAATGGATCGAGCGGAGAGGAGAGGAGATGTCTCATTTTTCTATCTATAGAATTTTGTGCCGCCAGCGAGCAATCGGAGCGGCAGAGCGGAGATGTGTGTAGTCGGCGGCCGGGCGGCCGGAGGCGCCCGCGCCCGCGCTCGCGCGCCCCGTTCCCTGCTGCCTTCTCCCCGTGCCTCGCACATCCGAAAGAGTTATTCCCATCACACATCTCCGCTACGCACAGCTCACATCTCCTCTCCGCTACGCATCTCCTCTCCGCTTTGGTGGAAATAACCTGCCAGTTTCGCAGCACATATCCTCTCGTCTCCACTCTTCCCCGCTTTGGTGGATACCGGGCCTAATACGACTACATCGGCTTTTCAGAATTATCGCCAAATAAAATATAATAAAATTTTATTTAATAAAAACGTTTACAAAAGGTGTATTACCTATGTGTATTTAGCCATACAATTTATAGTGCCTAAAAATAAACTAAAACTAAAATATTTTTATTACAGGTACAAGTAGATGATGGTTCAGAATTAGTGTTAGGTAGTGGCCCACCCGAACTAGGTTTATTCAAACCTGTGTTTCAGGCCAGTAAAAATATTTATTCGCTTTCTACTTGTGAGGTACATATGCCACCTCTTTGTGACGTATATTTAGGAACTAATAATTAGCTAATACCAATCAGTCTGCCTAGCCTTTTCCCAACTATGTTGTGGTCGGCTTCCAGTCGACAGGATACAGCTGTACTGCTGTATACCAGTATTTTACATGGAGCGACTGCGTATGTAACCTTCTGGATAACACGTTAAGACGATACCCTTTGGAAAAACTGATTGTCTGACTTTTGAGATTCTGACAACCCGTAACGACTGTCAAAGATCTACGAATGACAGCCGGGACCAACGTCAATTTTTTTTTTGTCAGATTTTTCTACAAGCAACATACTAAAGCACTAGTGTTTGAATTTTTTAGTCCAAACAATCGAGTTTTTGTAGTTAAATAGATATTTTGCTTCATATTTTGCAATAAATTACCAGCGTTGTGTCATTGCGTTTCTCTCTCTTGCTTTAGGTCATGTGGTCCCCTTAACGTGCTTTCGGAGCTCTATATGTAGTACCTAATGGATGAATGGTCACCCATCCACAAAAAGACCGCGACAAGCGTAGCTTAGCCTTCGATCGTTATTGCACCCTTGTTAACACCTACGTAAAGAGATAAGAAAGGCTTTTCTTTGAAACTATAACATTATACATAACTATTTCCAATTTTATCTCTAAGCTACTAAAGCTACTTAAAGAACATAAAACAAAAAAATAGTACCAATAACAAATGAAAATGAACGATTTCCACATTGAACTTGTAAAACTGTAGCTGTCTCGCTTTAACGTTGTGTGCTAGAACGGGACGGCAAACTTGTTGTTAGCACGTGCGATGACGAAATCAAAATGGCCGCCGACCTTGAAAACTATGGACTGATAAAGAAGAAATTTCTAACTATGAATTAGTGCACCTATAAGTACCTACTTATTTAGTTTTTAGCATTTTCCTTTATAGGTAATTCCGGAAAATTATTTTCGCTATAAGTATGTGATTTTTTTCAGGAGAAAAATGGTTTTCGTGGTTATAAAATATGTAGTGTTTCAGATGTTGAATGTCTCCTTTCAAAACAATTTCAAGGCGTTGGTTTTTCTTTTATAATATCAAAATTTTCTAAATTACCAGAATTCTGGGCACATTTCCGCATGACAGCGATGCGGACGAGTACTTCGAAGCCTGTGTCTTTTTGTTTTTCTATTTATTTGTAAAGTTAGTTAGTAAAGTTAGTCATTTAATTTATTAGATACCTAAAGTAAATAGTAAGTCTTAAGTATACATACAATAAAGCCTTCTTGTCTTAAAATGTTGATAAGATGCATTTTCCTATTGAAAATACCAGTGAAAACTCTACCAACGGTGTCTAAAGTGTATCTAAATTTGTTTCAAATTGATGGTATTTCAAGTTAAACAAATATTAACTTTGTCTTAATAGCAATTAAGTTAATTTCAGAGTGACTAACACTATTTAAAAAGTAATAAAAATTTTTGAAGTTGTAGTGGAAACTGAACCTTATTGTGTAGGAATTAAAGTTATTTTTTCCATAAACTCATATTTGTTTACATATTTGGCAAATAAATCGCGAAGAGTTGAAAGAATTATGTCCCAAATTGCTAATGCACTGTTCAAATAAAATATTAATTGAATGTAACACAAAACATAACGGCCGTTTACCCCCGAAAGAGTTGACAGAGGTGTACCTACACCCACATTTTTCGCCAGTTTGTATAAACACACTTTTTCTAATAGGGGTAGGTAAACACTACAGAACTTCACCTGCTACGATCCTTACATACTCCTTTTGCCTCAACGTTTAAACATCGTCGGAGTAATCGCGTAACACACTATCAGTGGCCCCAATTCTGTTGTTCACAAACTAAACTAAATTTAAGTTCAGTGCATCTTTTTCTTTCTATTTCATTAAGAAAAGGACAGAAGATAAATATTTGTTTAGTCCTGTCAAATTAGTCTGCGCCTGACGTAAATTTACGTATTTTTAGTAGCCAATTTTTTAATCACGTCTAAACTTGTCTATGGATTATCTAATTTGATTAAAATATATTTAAATGACTAAAAAAAAAAAAAATATAATATTTAAATTTGGGTGTCATTGGTGTTGGTTCGCACGACAAGCGCTTTAATTTGTGTAAATTATTTCATCACTACTGCTCTCAAAACGGTGAAGGAAAACATCGTGAGGACACCGGCATGTCCTAGCACCAAAAAAATTCAAAGACATGTGACATCTACCACTCTCTTTCATCAAGAGAAGGCCTGTGTCTACGCTGTGGGAACAGTATGTGTTATGTGTTAATGGCCCCGATTCTGTTGTTCACAAACTAAACTAAATTTAAGTTCAGTGCTACTTTTTCTTTCTATTTAATTAAGAAAAGGATAGAAGATAAATATTAGTTTAGTACTGTCAAATTAGTCAGCGCCTGACGTAAATTGACGTATTTTTAGTAGCCAATTTTTTAATCACGTCTAAACTTGTCTGCGGTTACAAATTTGACAGGACTAAACTAATATTTATCTTTCGTCCTTTTCATAATGAAATAGAAAGAAAAAGATGCAATGAACTTAAATTTAATTTAGTTTGTGAACAACAGAATCGGGGCCAATATTTGATATCATAATATCCTAAATAAATAAAACTTCCTTGACTATACAAAAGGACCATACTAAATATATAATAAAAAAAACATCACAGGCATGATAGAATAGTATTTAGATAGGCATATCGAAACAATAAAAATCGCGGCAGTTCATTTGTTTTATCACAACAATTCAACGTTATCTACGAATCTGGTTTGGTGCACTGATAATAGACTTTGTTTTATTATATTTTGTTTTATAGCATTAAAATACAGGAGGATCCGCGAATAGCTTTAGTATTATTTATTCCTTTTTCTATCTTAAGAATAGTTTCTTTAGAAACATAAAGATTTTGTAGTAGACAACATGAAGGATTCGTGACATACGGTGCCGAAACGTGGACAGTGGTCCCGATTCTGTTGTTCACAAACTAAACTAAATTTCAGTTCAGTACATCTTTTTCTTTCTATTTCACTAAGAAAAGGACAGAAGATAAATATTAGTTTAGTCCTGTCAAATTAGATAATCCACAGACAAGTTTAGACGTGAATAAAAAATTGGCTACTAAAAATACGTCAATTTACGTCAGGCGCTGAATAATTTGACAGGACTAAACTAATATTTATCTTCTGTCCTTTTCTTAATGAAATAGAAAGAAAAAGATGCATCGAACTTAAATTTAGTTTAGTTTGTGATCAACAGAATCGGGGCCACTGACGGGCGATTTGGTCCACAAATCAAAGGTAGCTCAGCGCGCTATGAAGCAAGCTATGCTCGGAGTCTCTTTGAAGGATAAAATCAGCAGTGCGATTCTGTAACCATCTCACCGTGAAAACTTAGGTGAAGTGAGCATGGAGTGAGCTGTCAGTGTCATCCTGACGCTAGGGATTGATACTCTTGACAGCTCACTCTAAGCTCACTTCACCTAACTTTTCACGGTGAGATTTTTACAGAATCGATCGACAGGAAAGAAATTAAGTATCAGTAAAAGAACCGGAGTTACCGACATCGATATAGCTTGTAAAGTAAGGAAACTGAAGTGGCAGTGGGCTGGCCATGTTTGTCGAAGGAATTCGTTATGTATATCCTATGAGAACCAGTACCGAAATGCGGTTACAAATAATAATTAAATAATATGTTACAATATTGATAACAATTATTATTACAATTCATTATAATGATAACAGTTATGCAAGAACCATGTAGGTTTTATAAGTAAGTAGGTACCTACTCTACTAAAATATTGATAAAATTAATGCATTAAGCTTTTTAGGTCAAACTCTCTATACCTACTCAATCATTCATTTATTTCATTCCTGCCTATCGATTCTGTAAAAATCTCACCGTGATAACATAGTTGAAGTGAGCGTGAAGTGAACTATCAATGGAGGCAATCCCTAACATCAGGTGGAATGACAGCTCACTTTACCTTAGTTTTCACGGTGAGATTTTTACAAAATAGCACTGCTGATCCTGATATAAGCACTTCATTCCTGCGGGGTACTTGCGTAGGACATTATCATTAATTGCGTTATTTACGTTGTTGTTGATATCCTGAGGTAATCCTAACTACGACAATTCCATGATGTTAGGATTACCTGGTCATAAAGAGTTGTATTGATGACTTTAATGATTATAATTCTATAAATACATCCCTATTACAGCCGTGAATCAAATTTGGATCACCATATAACCTAATACTGACTTGCAAATTGCAAAAAATGTAAGAAAATTTGGATTTCGCGGCCTACCTGGAGCATCCACCTTAAAGACTTTTCAAGCTTTTAACGATATAAACCTTGTAGGTACCTAATCCGTGTTTCCCCATCGAGGTTCTGAAAACCCTGAACACGCGGTAAAAATAGTAAAATATCAACGAGAGCGATAAGATAATTTGTTTATAAGGAAAACAATGGCTAAAAATATGTGCTATGGGCAGTGTAAAAGTGTTGATAGCATATTCCAAACAAGGTCCATTAATAAACAAAAAACAAATGAAACTACGTTCGTGTAGTCAATCAGGGATTGTCGAAATGAAAAACTATAAATTATCCAGAAATACAATTCAATTCACGAAACCAACTCTTTCAAAAAAGTTTCAAATAGAAATTGAAACATAAACTATCGAGATTACATTTCTATCCCACGATTCATTTTTATAATATCCATCATTTATACTGCACCATACCAGAGTTGCCAGCATAATAAATACATGGTAGTTAAGTAGGAATTTTTCGCGCGCGCAATCTGGGCTCTCGAGCGGCGTCGCACTGCGGTGTGAAAATGTAGGTCAGAGCCAGCCTTGAAACATGCTATATAGGCCGCCCTGGGTACTATAGAGGCAGTTTATGTGTATATACTATAAATACATTTATAATATTGGAAGCAGTCGTTAGGAAAGAATAGAGAAAGATTATTGGGGATTTTATGGAGAGAAAATTGGTTCGTCCCTTGCATTTACAACTTAACTGATGAAATTTTGGCGTATTTGGTGTAGGTACACCTTTGCCCAGGCCTTCGGAGAAAACAAGTGTAGGCATCAGGCATCTGCATAATGAAAACATAAATACGTGGGTACTGCTAACATCATATCATAGCTTTTTAGGTTAAGAGGTTTCCAATTTGCGTGAATGCTGACATCTCTTAAAGATGTGGGAGTATCCAGGACGAAAGAGTTTTATATCTTGGCTGTATATCAAAACGGATGTTTAACCAATTTATTGGCTTCCTTTTGCCAGCGGCTAAGCATTGCCATACAACGAGGTAATGCCGACAGTCTCTTGAGTACCTATATTACCAGTCGACAGCGGTGCGGATGAATTTTTCGACGCTATATTTTAGTTTGTAAATAGTTTTAGTTAAGTTAGGATATAATTTTGTTATTTTTATTAAGTAATTATGTATTAATTGTTATTTACTTACATATTATTTTAATTCTTAGTACAAAATGTTTCTTTATATTGAATAATATATATAAGCTAAAAGGCTTAAAATAATAACAAGTACCTACTACACGTTTAAAAAACAAAACCAGGTAAAGATTCATAAGGCATCAAAACATTTCGTCCGCATCGCTGTCAACAGGAACAGTGCACAAAAGGCTGGCAGCATTGCCACGTTGTATGGCAATGCTGATTCTTTGGCCAAAAAATAGATCAGCCCTCTGATCACGTGAAGAGTCGACCAACTGCTTGGCAATCTCTCGAAAAACCAAGCTATTTATTTTTTGTTACCAAGTTGTATTTCTTCCTTAGGTACATCTCTCTCAACTGTTGTATCTTGTCCATTTCCTACATTAACTTTTCACAAAATCCATCCATGTTTCTTATAAATATGTATAAGGGTATCGTGTTACCCAGTAACTAAGCGATAGATAGGCAGTCACTCCATGTAAAATACTGGTATTCCACTGCATCTGGTTAGACTGAAAACCGACCCCAACTTAGGATATGTTGATATATGATGCCTGTAACTGGTGATGTCGAACTTTTTGTAAATCTAAATTATGTATGTATGTTCTCAAGCAAGTGAATGTTATGTTTTCATCTATACTAATATTGTAAAGAGGAAAGATTTGTATGTAAGTATGTTTGTAACGAATTGACTCAAAAAGTACTGGACCGATTTTAAAAATTCTTTCACCATTTGAAAGCTACATTGTCACTGATTAATATAGGCTTTTCTAATTGCAAGAAAAAAATAAAATGTTTAAAAAATAAATGCCCACCCGTGCGAAGCCGGGACGGGCCGCTAATTGAGAATAAAGTATATTTAAACCTAAAAATATTTTTTCAAATCCAACTGGTAATTCCGGAAAATTGCGCGTTCAAACAAGCAAACAAATTCTTCAACTTTAAAGTATTTATTATACTTATAGATAAAGACAATTTACTATCCAAATAGAGAATTACTTTACACATTAGAAGATAGAGAATTAAATATTTATTATCAAAGCACACTTCTATAGAATCCACGCCCTCTCTACGTACAGTTAACAAAAGAGATAAGTATGCAGTATCGTCGGATATAGTTGAAGTTTAGCAAGAAACCGATGGCTGTTCTCAAATAAAATTAATTTTGTTAATAGAAAACAAACAGCGGGGTAATTGCGTAACACACTATTAGTAGCAATGGGTTTCATTTTGACAGATCAACAACATTCATTGCGCTTTTTACATTGTTGAGCCGACACATTATTCCAAATTTCCAACATATAAAGCAATGGATTAGCAATATGCTTCAAAATGATTCAAATTGAGATCGATAGTGTGTTTCGCAATTAGGGTGCAGCAGTCGACAACATCCATCGGTTTCTTACTAAAATTCTACTATATCCGACGATCATGCATACTTATCTCTTTTCTGAATGTAAGTATGTAAAATCAATGACAATCCCCGCGCATCAGTAATACCAAACTAACAAATCGTTACGTACGTACGGAGAGTGGGTCAAACCGGGACAAGGGCTGCCTTCAATGGCCGAAAATAGGGCACCCGGGCATCCGGGTGGTACATATTTTATAAAATTAATAGCTCATTGTCAGCTGTATAATTTATAAAAACGATGTTAAGGCCAGCATAATGGCCAGGGCAGCGGGATTGTCCGAAAGGGTTATCGCTGCCCAGGAACATAAAGGGCTAAGGAAGGAACACGGATGGGTTTTAGTCAGTAAGAGTCTGACACTCCCTTCTGCTCCACCCAGAGCAGGAGGGATCTTTTGATGATTTCCCATCCTCAAAAAAAAAAAAAGCATAATGGCCAACGCGAGAAAGTTTAGAATCCAACCGTTAGCAATTTTGGCGTGAAACGAAACAATTTTGCCTATTCTTTTTTTCTAGAGCCCCCCAATTATGTTTTACTTATCATCTGTCGCGAAACTGAAACAGCTGTTGCCACGATTATATTTAAACTTGTAATCTATATATTATATATATAGTTGTTAAAAAATTAACCCGACAAACTTTAAGATGTGCTTTAGACCATCGAACTGAACAACCTTTACTATGGGACCAACTCTGAAATCACGAAAAAAAAATCAGCTGTTTAATACAAAAGTGCAATACCTACTTGACCATCGATGGTCTAAAGCACCTCTTAAAGTTTGTCGGGTTAATTTTTTTTTAAACTTTGTATAGTTGTAAGATAGGATATATAATTTTCTCGGAATCTTCTACTGGCCCCTTGAAAGTCTCAAACGCACACGAGGGGACGCCACGTTGAGAACCTTTTTTTTTTATCATCAACAAATGACCCCTCCCGCTCTGGGTGGAGCAGAAGGGAGTGTCAGACTCTTACAGACTAAAACCCACCCGTGTTCCTTCCTTAGCCCTTTATGTTCCGGGGCAGCGGTAACCCTTTTGGACAATCCCGCTGCCACGTTGAGAACCTATGATCTAACTATTTTAGCTTAGGTTAACTTTAATTAAGTCGTGTCATGTGGTACCCTGAAAGCCTAGACAAAGTAAAATTCTACCCGCAAAAGCTTATGCATAATCGATCTAAAAAGTTCCCACTGCTGGGGACACAGGCCTTTTCTCTCTGAGAGGAAGTGAGCTGTAATCCACCACGCGGGCCCAGTGCGGGTTGGTAGATGTCACATGTCTTCGAATTATTGGTTCTAGTGCATGCCGGTTTAACTTCGTCACGATGTTTTCCTTCACCGTTTTGAGAGCAGCGGTGATGAAATTATTTATATATACAAAGTAAAGCGCCTATATGGGTTCGAAGTGTACGAAACCACGACCTATGTATTATCGAAGTAACTTACCTACATCTATATGTTGCAGCCAACTGGTTTAATTAGCCGTTAAGTTAACTGCCTAGCCTTTTAACTGAACGGCGGCCGTTCAACTAACGGTCTGAATGATATTTAATTTTATAGTTTAGGTTGGAACTGTAACCAATCGCGCGCGTGTCGAATTGGTCGCAGTAACCAACCCACGGCACCCCGACCAAATGGGTTAGGTTAGAACTGTGATCAACAGCGTGCGAGCCGAGAGAGCGAAGCGAGGCGAGCACTACTTCCAAAGGCCAGGCGGTTAACTAAACGGCTAATTTAACCGGTTGGCTGCGAAATATACACCGTATGAGCTATTCTTGCTTGCAGCGCTCGGCTGCTATAAACGCTTGCTAATAGATGTGGTCATCGTGTGCACGCGATTTTGTTTTCAAATTGGGCAAATGTAAGTTTCCTCGATGGTACAGCTCAATAGTCGGGGCCAGTACCTCCGGGCCACCCCTGCGTAAGCAATAATGATGATGAACAAGCAAAAAATTTATGGAATTGACATAAGCTTCCGAAAACCTTATGTCAATCTTGTTGAAAGTTATGTTGGGGTCGGCTCCATGTGTAATTGGATGCAGCTGAATACTAGTATTTTACATGGAGCGACTGCCTATCTGACCTCCACAACCTAGTTACTGGGTAATACGATACCCCTTGGTAAGACTGAGTGTTAGACTTTCAGGCTTCTGGCTACCCGTAACGACGTCACCTTTCGGGGAACACAAGCTGATGATTATATACGTTATTTCTTTCTCTTCCTTCCTTTATTTCTTTCCTCCAAGTACATTATGATCGAAGGTTAGTAGAACAGTTTACACAACATGTGAGTATGCGCCTGCGTCTGTAACATAACTCGCCGCCGCCGCAGTCCTATTGTTCAACATTTTGTTTGTGCGCACAGCGGACGCAAAAGTGCTACACTTTATACTTATTATGTACACATTGACCGAACCACGGCAAAAATGTCGCTTTTAGTCGGCTGAGGATTGTTGTTATTTGATTAGACACACTAGCAGTTAATTAGCTGATGCGTGTGTATCGTATAGCTTGGTGATATTTAGTATGTCCAGTCGATTCTTGAAGTAGTTCAGTGTGGGAGCCGTCACAACATTTTCCGGGAGCCTATTCCATGCTGATACAACTCGGTTATACAAGAACTGCTTCATGGGCTTTTTTTATGAATTTTCCCATAGCTTTAGGGAATGCCCACGCAAATGTGTGTTCGTATTCAGTGTTAGATCTTGAAGGCTAGGCACTTCTGTAAGTATCTTGTACGTCTCAATGAGCCTACCCCTTTGTCTGCGCTGTTCCAGTGTGATAAGGCCAAAGTCTTCGCGGCTTTGGCGTTGATATCTTGGGAAAAAATCACCACGCCTTGTTCCCACGAAGGGTTGGGCAAAGGGTAGGCACCCTTTCCCCAGCCCTCCCTTCTGCTAGTACTCCCACATTTCGACAGTTATGTTTAAAAGGGCATGTGAAAGAAGCGAGTATATTGCCAGGGAGCAGTGGTGGCTTAGTGAGAGTTGGAGGTCGTGGTCAAGCACTTTACTATGTGTACAGAGGCCAGCACATCAAGCTACTCCAATCTGTCAAATTTTCCCAATTGAATATAAACCTTATTCCTTTACAATAAAGTTGAAAATCTATCAAAGAAATTTGACAGATTGGGGTAGCTTCATATTCTGGCCTCTGTACCTATTAAATTTCATCACCGTCATAATCTGCCTAGCCTCTTCCCAATTATGCTGGGGTTGACTTCCAGTCTAATTGGATGCAGCTGAATACCAGTATTTTACACGGAGCGACTGCCTATCTGACCTCCACAACCCAGTTACTGGGTAATACGATACCCCTTAGTAAGACTGGTTGTTAGATTTTCGAGCTTCTGACGACCCGTCACGACTGTCAAAGATCCACGAATGACAGCCGGGACCAACAACTAAAACCCTATAAAAAAAATCTATCTGACGTCTCACTACATAGACCTATTACTTACTTCGTTACTTCACATTTTCACAAACAAATTTGCGACCCCTGGCATACCCCTAAACACAATTTTAGCTCCGTCCTTGTCAAGGTGTAGCACACAAGGGTTGATCCCAATATCCGAAAATAGGGCGTTGGGTCCGCATTAGAATCAGCTGATTCGATTGCTATGATGCGGCCGGATTAATGCTTCGTGTTGGTAACTTTTCAATTTACGAGTTTTCCTCCAATACGAATATACAGATCTATACAGGGTCAAATTAAATTACTCCAATCAATTAGAAACTCCGCAGATGTGATAGGTATCGGTATATAAGTAAACATGATAAGACAAAAATTAATTTGAAGTTTTGTTTTGGGGTTATCAACCGCAAGTTATTAATGTAGTTATTTTGAAGAAAATTATTTCAAAGCAATCTTCATATGTTCGAAAAGTTTGTCTGCTCAACAACGTATTTATAACGCAATGAATGTTGTTGAACTTTCCAAATGAAACCCATTGCTACTGGTATGTGTTATGCAATTACCACGCAGCTCTACAAAATAGTATACATACAACTTTTTTATCGTTATAACAGGAGGTCAATTTACGCGAAAAAAAATAAAATGATAAACGAATAATTAATCATATAATTAAATATTTAATTCTACTAATATTATAAATGTGAAAGTTTGTGAAGATGTTTGTTACTCAATCACGCACAAACGACTGAACGGATTTGCATGAAATTTGGCACACATATAGTCTAAAACCAGGATTAACCCATAGGATTTTTCACTTTTTATCCCGATATTCCCACGGGATCGAAACTAACGAGTTTGAAACCGCGGACGCAGTTAGTAATAATATAATTTGTAGGATGAAGGTATACCTAAATGTGAAAATTTGTAAATCTGGATGTTTGTTACTCAATTACGCAAAAACGGCTGAACGGATTTTGACGAAATTTGCCACAAAGATAGTTTATAACCAGGACTACCACATATGATACTTTGATCCCGTTGGATAATTTTCGAAATGCACGTGTATGAAACCGCGGGAAGAAGGTACAGCCGCCAGCGCATCAAGCTACCACAATCTATCAAACTTAAATATATTTTCATCTTTATCGCTAAATCATAAGGTTCAAAGTTGAATGGGAAAATTTGACAGTTTCGGGTAGCTTGATATGCGGGCGTACATAGTTTCGCATAATCAGCAAATTCATACATTTTGGTCAACTAGGTATTGAACTTTTGTATTAAACAGCTAATTTTTTTTTCGTGATTTCAGAGTTGGTCCCATAGAGAAAGTTGTTCAGTTCGATGGTCTAAAGCTCCTCTTATAGTTTGTAGAGTTGATTTTGAAACACCTTATATAATAATCATCCATATTTATTTATCTTTTTTATGACGATTTTTCGTTACTTTTGCTATCGGTCAAATTCTTTAGTTTGATAGTACAGATTAGCTGTTTATTGAATAACATTTTAATTGACAAACTAAACTTAACCCTTGATTTGATTTTGTCATAGCTTCACTTTATTTATTTAAGTATGTTTTTCTTTTTGTATATTGGCACCTTCTTTTATATATATTTAATTTAATTTGTTATCCTACTCTCTAACTATATAATAGATAATTATATATTTTTTCCTCTATTAAAGCAGAATACTATAATTATATAGTTGGGTTAGCAACCCTATAATCCAACGTCGTTGATAGTCGTTAATAACAAAATCAAATGACATAGTCACGATTTTTTTTTTTCGCCACATCATAAACTAAAATGGCTATCAATAGAATAATTGTCAAAAAATCAAAATAATGTCTTTTCTCCTAAGATACTCATCAATCTCCTGACCTTTTCCCAATTTATTTCAAGTCGGCGCAACTTGTCATTCTTCCATACTTCTCTATCAGCCGTCATCTCGGTAGTCGCTCCCTTACACAGTCCATCCATCGTTTCTTTGGTCCTAAGCAAAATATACTACTTAAACCGTGTACCTAATCATTACCAAATAACCTACATATAATCGAGCCTCTACGGATAATATGTAGTAGAAAGCTAAAACGCTAAATAAATAGGTTACAAACTCACAAGTATTGATTTTGTTAAGCTTCGAGAGAAAGAGATAGAGGATATCAGCTGGCTGTCAACCCGCCGACTGTAGAGGCGAGTTTATTTGCGTCATTTAAAAAAAGGAATTAAAAATAATGTTGTTTTTTTTACAGGTTACGAATAATGGCGATGGAAAATTTATTATACAGCCGTTATCGGATATGTTAGTAAAAAATATGATGACCAAAGGAGAATCTTATTATGAGACTATGTCACCAGAATTTACAAAAACCGGGGAAATTCCTGTTAATTTATTGGGACGTTAATTAGGTACTTCTAATTCTGTTACATTTTAAAGTTATCCTGAGGGGCAATTCTCGTAATTTTAAGAACGTTCACAGCCTGATCGGTCTCAACCTGTCAAAAATAGGTACTTCTAATTTCCCTACATTTGACAAGTTTTTGATATTGATTGTCGCTGAGATGTGATTGTCCTAGATTATGAACGTTTTTAATTACGGGAATTGGCCGAAGTATTACCTATCTATCTGGAAGCTATGAAATAGTCCCATGATAACGTAATGTCATATCGAATTATCCATATCTACTGATATATTTTAAAGCCAAAAGTAACTCTGTTTGTCTTTTCTATTTAGACACCTAAACTACAGAACCGATCGTTTCGAAACTTGTAGGTAGCCTGGGAGCGGGAGAAAGACTTAAGCTATTTTCTCTGAAAATTAGAACAGAAGGCTAATTCTCGTAATTTAAAACGTTCTAAATCTAGTCGCAGTCCCATCTCGGCGACAAACAAATGTCAAAAACGTAAGGAAATCAGAGGTATTTTTGACAGATTGAGACTGAGATCAGACTGTAAACGCTCTTAAAATTACGATAATTGCCCCTCAGTTTACAATTTTGATGTCATTCGAAAGTAGTCAATGTTTTTTGAAATAATTAAAGTTAAAGATTCCCCATAGTAACATGAATGGTTCCCCATAGTCAATTAATCATATTTTAGAGTTTGTTTAGGTAATAAATAAAATGTATTTTCCGTGACGTAGCCCGTAGTGACGTAGCCGGTATCTACGAAACGGAACGCTACGCGCTACGAAGCTACGGATTCTTGAGTAGTTTTCATTATCTTGTAGTTTTTCCACACTCTAAATGCATAACACATTATAAATCTCAATCAGAATCATTTTGAAAGATATTGCTAATCCATTGCTTCATATGTTTGAAAAATGTGTCTGCTAAACAACGTAAATAACGCAATGAATGTTGTTGAACTGTCAAAACGAAACCATTAAATTGCTACTGATAGAGTGTTACAATTAACCGGGGTTCGAGTATCATATCGCCTTATAGTTTTTTTCGTAAAATCAATGGAGTTGAGTGTTAGGAAAAAGAAGATTTTTTTGACCTAAGTACTTTTCTATTTGCTACGAAATTACGAGTTGGTAACTGATTTTTTTTTAATTTTCGTTTGGTGCGTAAGTATAAAAGTTGAAAGAGTACTTTAAACAATAATTATTAATTTATACAGCGTTTGTAACTGTCCTAATGCAGGGCAAAGGCCCTCAAAGGCTTATAATAGAAGGGACGACTATTGATCACACCGCTTGCCTCTGCCTGTTGGTGATTTCAGGCTGTATTTGACAAATTTTTCTTCACTTTATGTGATTTCCTGTTTTTTCCGTTGATGTAGTTTTTATTACTATTTGATTTTAAACAGTTTATAAGTATGTATTTTAAAGCGAAATAAATCTCTAATAAATTGAAACCGTTAGGTAAGTAAGACAATAAAATTAAGAAAACTTTAAAATAAAAACACGAGATTGGCCGCGTTCTAAGTTACCAGCCAGTAACAAATGCGTTGTAGGCAACTGCCACGTGCCTTCGCTGCGTATAAAAATCAATATTTGTATAAACAGAATTGGAACTGAGCTGGCGACAGCGCTTACACGATGGCTTAGGCTGGCCTAAGTTGACCGAAATATTATTTTGAAAATGGAACTATGAATATATTAGTGATGTGCTGTTGTGCTACATTGTATTTTTTTTTAAGATCTTTGGATGGTTTTGCGTCAATTTTTTTTAAAGGTTTTAATTTTATTTACCTAACTTTATAGTAGTTTATAGTAGTTATTTGTAGTAGATGAAAATTAGTTGATTATATTGATATCCATGAAGGGTGTGAAGGACGATATCAAAACTCAAAAGGGAGGGGCACGAGGTCAAGATTTTTTAAAACTTACTATTTTGATTGCTACTTTGTTTTACTTTGTAAGTAATTTTACTAGGTTGATATTTTATCTTAATAAAACAAAACATTAAACTGGTTTTTGTAGTAGCTAGAGAAAATAGGTCACCCAGAAAATTTTATTTTAAAAACTTAATTGAGCAAAATGATTTCAACAAATGCTTTCACATGTGATTTTAGATAGATTCTTATAACGAAAAACATATTTTCAGTCACGAGTCCATCTAGTAAAGCATCTAGATTTTCGTCTCCACCCCTAGGTACAATATATAATTTACTAGGACGAAAAAGTACCATAAATATGCCTATAAAAAGTTTCAAGATATTATGTCTCTCACTTTTTCATTTACAATAATTTATGTACACAAGTCTCTTCGTCTATCATTTAAAAAGACCAATTATGACTAAGAGACAATTTTGACTTAGGTGATATTTACGATTAGGTAATCATTATCAAGAATTGTACGTCCGTACAGGTGCTAATGAAAATTTCAGTCATGAAAACCTGAAAACCACTCCCTTCACTGAAATATTTGGCAGGTAAACGTTGAAAATGTATTCAAGGGGTGTATTAATTTTAAGCCCTGTTAAATCCGCTAAGGGAATTCACGTAAACTTGTGAATTTCTTACAGTTTCTACATTATTTTAAGATTTGCTTGTCTTGATTTTCACTTCTATTAGACAGTTCATTTGTTTTAGTAAAGTTTTAAAGATTTTAAAGATATTTAATCAAAGATTTGTTATCTACTTAATTTAGCATAATTACGACTAGATTATAAATGCAAAGTGATTTATGTTTTCATTAAATATTTAACTTAGAAAAACTTAGGGAATTCAATCGCTGAATTGAATCATTTATGATAATTATTACAGATACTTGGCAGAATGACCGCATTCTCGTTCAATTTGATTAAAAACCGTTTTAAATATTCTTGTTCGTAAAATGTTATTTTTATAATATAATCTTTCCCATTTAAAAGAAAGACCTGTTATCGATAAGCTTCTCCTAAAAAAAACTTGAAACTGTTTTCCATTTTCCTCACAGCTCACCCCTTTTCAGTAACAAGCCTGAAGGTTCAAGTATTGATAACACAACTGAAAACTAGACACATCTGTCAAACTGCGCAGTCGAAATATGCTAAACAGTTGACAAACGACCTAAATCGAGTGAACCTAGACCATAATATCAGCCTACCACTATAAAAACTAGCCATGAAGATAACACGTAGTAAAAACCGCACACAATATGAAAAACAACACAATTTATTTTTTATGACATACGTGGCTGTATGAAAAAATACTCATTTCATAAAAAAAAAAATTAAAAAGGTAAAACATACCTGATAGGTCTCATCAGGTTTGCCAGGGTACGATGCACTTCGACGGTAATCTGGAGGCCGTGGTGGGGCCGGTGCCCTCCTCCAAGGGGCAAACGCCGAGGGCTGCGGCGGCTGCGGCGCGGGCCACCTGTACTGCGGGGCCCGACGGAACGGAGCCCTGTACTGTCTCTCGTCATCAGCAACGCTAGGGGCCCCTGGGTATTGCAGTTCGCCCATCGGGGCATACGTCCAACCGGAGCGGCGGTCGGACTCAAACTGGCGATAACATATCGGTCGATGTAGGATGCGCGCGCATGCCGCGTTCCGTATTTGAAATCGGGGGACAAAAAAATATAAATTTCGCTTTTTTTTTCGTATCTTTCTTTCTAATGTATTATGGGTGCTTTGTTGTTAGTTTTGGCGCATCCCTATTAAAAAAAAAAAACTTGTATGATGTTACGTCATTTACTTTTGTGACATTATTTTTCTCCATTTTCTTTCGACTTTCAATGCAGGTTTTTGACTATACACACGTATAACCGCGCTATAACCCATGAGACGGTGAAATCAGACTTTTAAAGTGCTGAAATACTGCCTGAGAACTGGTTACCCACATGAACGGTAGAGAAAAAAATCAGCTGATAAATTGCTGTATGCATTAATTATTTATTTTAAATATACTCTTTCTTAATTAAACCAACAGTTAAACGAATTTCAGCAGTTTCAAAAGAAAAGGCTCTATGGTTACTTTATGCTGATTTTACACTAAGCCTTCATGGTTACTTTTCAAAGAAAGAGAAGCTCATAGAACTACTGTCTTCTCTTTCACTCGCAATGCTGCTGTTTCTTTTCCGCTTCATGAAAGAAAATGTCATCGCGAGTTCTAGGTATGTTAATATGTACCACGATGAAGAACTGTAAGCCTGTTTTCAGGGCTTGGCGTTTTTCCGCACCCGCTTTTCCATAGAGAAATTCACTCAAAAATTATCTGACGGATGATTGTTTAACTTTTCATAGGCCGTTGTTGTTTCAATTACTCAGTTGCTTAATATAAGTTTGATATCACATGGAAGTAGGTTTTAACATAAGGCTACGGCGTTACGGGCCGTCAGAAGCCCGAAAGTCTGACAACCAGTCTTACCAAAGGGTATCGTATTACCCAGTAACTGAGTTGCTGAGGTCAGATAGGCAGTCGCTCCATGTAAAATACTGCCTATCGATTCTGTAAAAATCTCACCGTGATAACATAGGTGAAGTGAGCGTGAAGTGAACTATCAATGGAGGCAACCTCTAACATCAGGTGGAATGACAGCTCACTTCACCTTAGTTTTCACGGTGAGATTTTTACAGAATAGCACGGCTGGTATTCAGCTGCATCCGGTTAGACTGGAAGCTCACCACAACATAGTTGGGAAAAGGCTAGGCAGATGGTAAAATACACACATCAAAAGTGTCTAGGGATCAAGCATTTTTATGCGGATTTCTTGAGATTGAGATGTGGCTTTGTAATAAATTTATGATTTTATAAATTTATATGGATCCTTTTTGGTGCATTTCATAATTTGAATCAGGAACTGTGAATCAAATTCGAGTAAAAGATGAAAATCAGCTGTCAATATTTTCCCTATAAAAACATACAACGCATTGAAGACATTATTAGTGTTACTGTTTCCCTACTACTGATTAAAACCAACGTTATTATGGAGCGGCGACGTCATTTAAGCAGGGAAGAAATGCTCAGAGCCGTGGGAATGATAGAAGCTGGTTCCCGGCAACGTACTGTGGCTTTAGCTCTGAATACAAGTCAGAGTGTTATCAGTCGACTTTGGACACGTTACCGAAGCACTGGTACCGTGGCTGAGCGCCATGGAGGACGGTATCGCTGCACCACACGGAGACAAGACCGATACATTCAAATCTTAACTCGAAGAGCTCCAACAATAACCGCCATGATGTTAGCCGTGAGGCTTCATCACTCTTCAGGGAACTTAATTAGCGACCAAACAGTCAGAAACCGCTTGCATGAAGTGAACCTTCATTCCCGAAGACCGCTACGGGTACCACCTATAGCAATGCACAATCGTAGGATTCGATATCAATGGGCTCTTGAACACAGAAATTGGGCAGAAGAACAATGGCGTTTCGTGTGCTTTTCTGATGAGTCTCGTTTTGGTATGAGACCGGATACAAGACGTATACGACACTGGAGAACCCCTGGACGCCAACAGCGATTAAAATCCTGCCAGGAAGTCCATCCTTATAGTGGTGGAACCATCATGGTATGGGCGGGTATTTGGATCGGCGGAAGAACTGAGTTGATTTGGATCAGAGGCAACCTCAACGCTCAAATTTATGCTGAGACGATTGTATCAGACGTCATCGTTCCTCTACAAGTGCAAATCGGTCCCTTATTTCAGTTAATGCATGATAATGCACGACCGCACACCGCAAGAGTTGTAAGACAGACTCTCGCCGCAGCTAACATCAATGTCCTGCCCTGGCCTGCTCAGTCGCCAGACTTGAACCCGATTGAGCATGCATGGGATATGCTACAGAGAAGAGCTCTGCCGAATATGGAGGGTATCCAGTCGCAAGAAGACCTTTTTTTGTTGTTGCAACGAACATGGGCGGCCATTCCACAGCGTGATTTGGATGAACTCATTTTGAGTATGCCAAACCGATGTTCTTGTGTTGTTAGTGTTCGCGGTAGAAACACGGATTATTAATTGTTTAAGTTACCCAATAAAATTTTAGAGAAAACTGTTATTTCAGTCTTTTTTTCGAACTTTTGTGTTAGTGGTTCAAATGTCAAAAATCCCTGTATTAGGAAAATGGCAAATTTCTTTATTAATGCAAAGGTGACTTGGTTTATCGTTACTGTGACAAACGAAAACACTTTATTTGATGAATCCTTAAAGAAAATTTTAATTAATATCAATCAGGAGAAAAGTTATTGCAAAAATATATGTTGATCCCTAGACACTTTTGATGTGTGTAGTAGCCCATCTATATCGGGATCAGGGTCCAAGCTACCGGCCGGTGGTCAGGGTATAACTAATAATAATTAATCTAAAGAGCAAAAAATTAAGTTTACCATCCTAGTTTTGAAGAGTACAATAATTTTATAATAGGGGAGAAAAAAAGATTGCTCCTGTTTCAACTGTTTGTTTGCAACTGTTTCAATATAAATTACAATTTGCTAGTTTTTTTCCCTAGAGTAGGTACCTACACACATCAAAAGTGTCTAGGGATCAAGCATTTTTATGCGGATTTCTTGAGATTGAGATGTGGCTTTGTAATAAATTTATGATTTTATAAATTTATATGGATCCTTTTTGGTGCATTTCATAATTTGAATCAGGAACTGTGAATCAAATTCGAGTAAAAGATGAAAATCAGCTGTCAATATTTACCCTATAAAAACATACAACGCATTGAAGACATTATTAGTGCTACTGTTTCCCTACTACTGATTAAAACCAACGTTATTATGGAGCGGCGACGTCATTTAAGCAGGGAAGAAATGCTCAGAGCCGTGGGAATGATAGAAGCTGGTTCCCGGCAACGTACTATGGCTTTAGCTCTGAATACAAGTCAGAGTGTTATCAGTCGACTTTGGACACGTTACCGAAGCACTGGTACCGTGGCTGAGCGCCATGGAGGACGGTATCGCTGCACCACACGGAGACAAGACCGATACATTCAAATCTTAACTCGAAGAGCTCCAACAATAACCGCCATGATGTTAGCCGTGAGGCTTCATCACTCTTCAGGGAACTTAATTAGCGACCAAACAGTCAGAAACCGCTTGCATGAAGTGAACCTTCATTCCCGAAGACCGCTACGGGTACCACCTATAGCAATGCACAATCGTAGGATTCGATATCAATGGGCTCTTGAACACAGAAATTGGGCAGAAGAACAATGGCGTTTCGTGTGCTTTTCTGATGAGTCTCGTTTTGGTATGAGACCGGATACAAGACGTATACGACACTGGAGAACCCCTGGACGCCAACAGCGATTAAAATCCTGCCAGGAAGTCCATCCTTATAGTGGTGGAACCATCATGGTATGGGCGGGTATTTGGATCGGCGGAAGAACTGAGTTGATTTGGATCAGAGGCAACCTCAACGCTCAAATTTATGCTGAGACGATTGTATCAGACGTCATCGTTCCTCTACAAGTGCAAATCGGTCCCTTATTTCAGTTAATGCATGATAATGCACGACGCACCGCAAGAGTTGTAAGACAGACTCTCGCCGCAGCTAACATCAATGTCCTGCCCTGGCCTGCTCAGTCGCCAGACTTGTGACAAACGAAAACACTTTATTTGATGAATCCTTAAAGAAAATTTTAATTAATATCAATCAGGAGAAAAGTTATTGCAAAAATATATGTTGATCCCTAGACACTTTTGATGTGTGTACTTAGTTGTATGAAAATCCTTAACAGCCACACAAGACAGAAGACTCTCGCGATGTGTCCAGGTTAAATGATCTTAAATTTCTATTACATAATTCTTTGTATGTACTGCTGTTGGTGTACCAAATAAATAAATGTGAGACGTCCTCGCTTGCTGGTTGCTGATTTCTTCCTTACCGCAACTTCATTGGTGCCTGCAGTCCTTAATCTTAGCACCTGCTACCCTGAATCACAGTAATAGAGGACTGAGAGTCATGGCTACGTATAACCCTTTCCTAAGTTACGGCAAAAACAATTATTTGCATAAACAATTTTTCCTAAACTCACAAAAATCTTAATAAAATCCCTCTCAATAGACAAGGCAGCGTGTCCCTATTAGCTTTCACACCTATTTACTTTTGTAACAAGAGATTATACGACCTCTTTCCTTAAGGCTTATATTATTTCTGGTTCCAAAAAATCTTCATAACTTTATTTCGTAACAAATTATTCCTGTTCACAATAAATTGGTCTTGTAACTGCAATGCAGAGGGTACCTATTCGTGGAGATATAACGCTATGAGGGTGTGTTTGTATTGTTTTTTATGTAGAATAATCAGCCTATAACGTTTCTACTGCTGGGACACAGGCTTCCTCCCGGTGAGAAGGAGATAAAGATAGATAAAGATAAAGAAGAGGGGAGGGGCTGAAATCAACTGCGCGGGCCCAGCGGTGGATGTCACGTCTTCGAATGTTTGCTTCTAGGAGATGCCGGTTTCCTCGAGATGTTTTCTTTCGCCGTTTTGAAAGTAGTGGTGATAACATTAGCGCCTGTCTGGGTTTGAACCTAAACTTGAAAGTCGGTATCGAGCGTCTATCAAGCGTATGTTATTTTAATTGGGAAACAAACAGATACAATAACAAACATAAGTACCTACAATTAGTTCAACACAATCCAGAAACAGTTTCCACAGATTGGCCCCGATTCTGTTGTTCACAAACTAAACTAAAAAATCAATGCATCTTTTTCTTTCTATTTCATTACGAAAAGGACAGAAGATAAATATTAGTTTAGTCCTGTCAAATTAGTCAGCGCCTGACGTAAATTGATGTATTTTTAGTAGCCAATGTTTTAATCACGTCTAAACTTGTCTATGGATTATCTAATTTGACAGGACTAAACTAATATTTATCTTCTGTCCTTTTCATAATGAAATAGAAAGAAAAAGATGCACTGAACTTAAATTTAGTTTAGTTTGTGAACAACAGAATCGGGGCCATTATCATAAAAGTAAATTATATCTAGGGACCAGAAGTTCACGCCGTTAAAGATTATAGAATTTACACATTAATATTAGGTACATATGTATAGACAATTCAGCAAACGTCATCTCAGTTCTTATTGCAGTTCCTTCCTTGCCATATCATCTTTCACCTTAGACTAGTTATTTAGTTTATTTCAACTTTTTCACACAATCGTGTGTGATCAACTGATCACGCAATCAAAGTGTCAATCAACTTCAGAAAGTCGTTAATCCATCGCACACGAATTCTAAAAAAAACTTTTCTTACTTGCTACGAAATAGTTTGTCTACTGTTGTATAAGATTTTTTTTTTTGTTGCTGAACGGGCCCGCTTGACCTCGATCACACTTGATGGAAAGCGATGGATGAGGTCTATGATAGAACGAGCGTGCCCAGAAGATGCCTAAGGCACTGGGACTCCCACGCATCGACGAAACACAACAGGCTGCTTGACGCCAGACTCCGGTGGGATGGTATATCATTGATTTCATAATTGTTGATTTTGACAAGTTTGGTAATCTACTAATGCAATGGCGTCATTATGACTTTCTAATGGTCAACCACTGACACTCCATTGAAAGAAATGCCATAAAATGGTAATCTCGTACATAATGACAAATGATTAAATGTAATTTTTATTGCTATTTACGAACTTCTTACTACTTCAGATCGCAAACACTAATACGATGAAATCTAGCATGAAATTTAGTAGTAATTTTTCTCAGACCATTGTCCAACCAATGATCGACCATTATGAATTTATAAAAATAGCAGACTTAGGCCCCTGGCGGGCGTTAGCCGTAGCCACCACAACGGAAGAATTGGCCAATTTTCACGGATCTCATAAGAGTTTCGTAGCGAAAGTTGTTTAAAACTTATTTAATAACACCCCTCCGCTTTTGTCAGGGGTTAAAAATTACGTGTAAGTACACGCCCTTGACGGATACTAGGTGACTAAATCGCCGCCCTGTATATTGTATTCAAGGCTAATGTCTGAAGAACTACAAATATCCAGTATAAAAAGCCCATAAAGTCTTTCTCCATGTAGGTACAGACACCAGCACATCAAGCTACCCGAAACTGTCTAATTTTCCCAATCAACCTTGAAACTTTATGCTTCAGCGATAAAGTTGAAGATCTATTAAAGAAATTTGACAGATTGTAGTAGCTTGATGTGCTGGCGTCTGTACCAGGCTCAAAATCTATCAATTTCATAGCGATCAGTTCAATAGTTTAGGCCTGAAATGGTAACAGACAGAATTACTTTCGCATTACTAATATTAACGCATCATCTGCCTGCCTTGTCCCAACTATGTTGGGGTTGGCTTCCAGTCTAACCGGATGTAGCTGCCTATCTGACCTCCACAACCCAGTTACTGGGTAATACGATACCCCTTGGTAAGACTGCTTGTCAGACTGTCGGGCTTCTGACGACCCGTAACGACTTTCATGGATCCTCAAACTCAAACTCAAACTCAAAGCATTTATTTCAATTAAACCATTTACAGGCACTTTTGAATTGTCAAGAAGTCGGTCAGTCAGGAAAAAATGAAGCTAGTTGCCCATTCCAAAGCGTAGTAGGTACCTATGGAGAAGAACGGGCAAGAAACTCCATGGACACTCTTTTTAAATAATATTTTTACAAAATTATTAGTTACATCATATGTTGAATTTATAATATGTGAGAACGATGTAAAAAATAAATAAAAATCAAGTACGCGTTAAAAGTGTCCAGAGTACAGCAAATAGTAACAAAATAACAACCCAAAAATAAAATAATTAAAAATAAGCCGTGGCAGCTAAAAGATGACCAGCCCCAACTGACGGCGCCCGTTCACGAACATGACGCATGGATCAGCACCATCCAGCTCAACCATTTTGTAGGGAACCGAATGATCCAACACACACGCCACCGTCAGCGAGACACTTGAGCGAGCATGACATACTATCAGCCGCCAGGGCACATTCTAGTCAATGAAAAACATATTACCCGGTAAATGGTAGCTCAATAGTACATAGAACTCACATCTGTGCTATGCAGTTATACAATACAAAGGAAATTGAGTTTATACAATTCAAAGATAGTCTTACAATCTTCAGCAGCTCCAACAGTATTTTCAGGTGTTAATCAATTAGTTGTGGTTGTGGAGCAGGACCAGCATTGAGCCAGGCATTTTTATCAGCGATGTAATCTCCTAACTTATAATATGCCTGCCTACATAGTGTGCGTTTTATACATGACTTGAATTTTGTCTCATTCAGTTGAAGAATGTGGGGAGGTATTTTATTATAACATTTTAAACAGTACCCCATAAAAGATGAGTCTACTTTTGCTAGTCTGAAACCTGGTTGAACTATCCACAAATGACAGCCGAGACCAATGGCTTAACGTGCTTTTCGAGACACGAATACTAAGTACAGAGGCCAGCACATCAAGCTACCCCAATCTGTCAGATTTTCCCAATTGAATATGAACCTTATTCCTTTGTGCTAAAGTTGAAAATCTATCAAAGAAATTTGACAGATTGGGGTAGGTTGGTCAACCTACCCCAATCTGTCAAATTTCTTTGCTGGCGTCTGTACAAAAACATAACATAACATAGATAATATTACTAATATTAAGTGTGGACATGGATTCAAGGCTGATGACAGTAAGCATAACTCCCAGATCGATGAAACTGCAAGGTTACACCGCCCTTGCCACCGTTTGTCCGCGGATTCAGAGCGGTCGTTTCAAACCAATCGATACTTATTTACGCATTAAAATAGCCTTGATGAGACGCGAATTCGCGATACTTAAAACCTGCCCCTTAATAATTGTAATCAATCATAAATTCTGAATAATTTTGAAAGATAAGTATTGCTAATCCATTGCTTCTTATGTTCGAAAAATTCGTCTGCTCAGCAACGTAAATAACGCAATGAATGTTATAGTGTGTTACGCAATCACCCCGCTGCTTCTGATGCTCCATGGGTGCAGGTTCAATTTAAATTTAAAAACTTCACAGATGTGATGATGGGTATCGTTATCTAATAACGATTTAATAAAAATAGGTATGATATTTTCGAGTTAAAATAATTAACTACAACTGATATCCTTTGGATATCGATGATGGTGATGTTCGCATTTAGTATAGACGCCAGCACATTTTTTTTTTTTTGAGGGTGGGAAATTATCAAATAACTTCTCCCGCTCTTCGTGTCAGACTTTTACTGACTAAAACCCACCCATGTTCCTTCAGTTGCCTGTGCCCTGGGCCACGGTATCTCTCTCGAACAACCCGCGACCCTGGCAGGCATCGGCCCTAGCGGACCCCGTCAGTTGTTGCTGACATCTCTTTGAGGCGCACGTGGAACACAACGCGCCGTCGACCCGGGCCTGGTCCTTACCGGACGGCGAGCTGACCATTGCTCGCCGTCCGCAAGCCCGCGCCTACGGAGACGCCAGCACATCAAGCCACTACAATCTGTCAAATTTCTATAATAGATTTTCAACTCTATCGGTGAAATCTAAGGTTCACAAATCACAGTTGATTGGGAAAATTTGACAGTGTCGGGTAGTTTGATGTGCTGGCGTCTGTATCATGATTAAAGCAGAATAATATTCTTATTTTTTCAAATTCTACGGTTTTTTAATTTTAACTCCTGTAAGTAAATTCAATAGTTGCCCAACTGTTGAGAAGCGATAGAGAGATAATTAGTTCAAATCTCTATCGTAGGTAGTAGTATCGTAGTGGGCAGCGGGATTGTCCGAAAGGGTTACCGCTGCCCCGAAACTTAAAGGGCTAAGGAAGGAACACGGCTGGATTTTAGTCAGTAAGAGTCTGACACTCCCTCCTGCTCCACCCTGAGCGGGAGGGGTTATTTGATGATTTCCCATCCACAAAAAAAAAAAGTTACTCCGTAGCGCAAAACAGAGCCAAACCCCTGTACCCCTGTATAAAAATCACGCGTGGGGGCGCGTTATCTGCCCCCCGTCGCGTGGCGTGTTGTAGTGTGTGATCCGCCTTAGTAGGATGACCTAATATTTATCCCATTGCCTACATACCTACTTGCACAAGCATATTTAGCCCAGTTGCCTAGAAGGATGACCTAACAGAAATCTTAGTACGAACGTGCAAACAAAAACAAATAAAGCAAAAAGAGTATGTATGGATCGTAGAATCTAAATGGTTTGAGTTTATAATATATGTACTAGCTTCTGTCCACGACATATATATTTCGATCGTAAAAGCGCTCTCTAATGCTTCGCACTATGAGTCGTGCTATATCTGTAGGTAAACTTGCCCCTCTCTTACATGCGATTTAAGCATAGGTAACTGTAAAATCTAGATATATAAAGGTACCTCTACATCTCTGCCTAAACCTTCGAAGAAAACAGCCTCTAAGCCTAATTTAAAAGTCAAATCATTTAATTAAATTAGGCACTAATTACGTGCGTGACGTTCAAATTATGACGTATAAAAGTGCCATAGATTTAATAAAAGCACTTTTAAACGTCAAAATTGACAAGAAACAAGAATTGTTTCTAGTCGGCCCTTCCAAAAACAAATCAAATTCATCACTTCCAAAATCAAATTTTTCAACAAATATTTTTTATCTGTGTTCCCTCTAGTATGAAGGACGCAGTGGGCCCGAGGCGTAGACAGAGTCTGTCTACGGCCCGAGGTTTGCCCGCATTATGTCTGCTGCATACACAGTATACAGTCTACCGCAATCTACTGACCTGCTTTCAGTCGTTACGGGCCGTACTCTGCCGTAACGGCCGTATACGGCAGCCCGGATATCGGCCGGACGGCGGAAAATTGCTGTTTCATAGTTTTATATATTTTGTGAATTTTAAGCATGTTAGCTTTTGTAGGTTTTCTGAACTGGTTATCCGTAGAAATTATATAATTTAACGTAACATGGCGCCTTGTATGCCCAAGGATCGGTAGAGGTGTAGAAATAGTACACCCAAATATTTTTTTTTTTTTATTTAAAGTAAGGAAGTACTAAGTAGCATTTTATACATATACATTTATTTATGATTTTATATAAATTTTCAATTAATGTTAAAGTATTTGCAAGGATCTAGGTAAGTACAGACGCCTGCACATCTAGCTACTACAATCTGTCAAATTTCTAGATTTTCAACTTTATCGCTTAAATATAAGGTTCAAAGTTGATTGGGAAAATTTGACAGTGGCCCGATTCTGTTGTTCACAAACTAAATTAAATTTACGTTCAATGCATCTTTTTCTTTCTATTTCACTATGAAAAGGACAGAAGATAAATATTAGTTTAGTCCTGTCAAATTAGTCAGCGCCTGACGTAAGTTGACGTATTTTTAGTAGCCAATTTTTTTAATCACGTCTAAACTTGTCTTTGGATTATCTAATTTGACAGGACTAAACTAATATTTATCTTCTGTCCTTTTCATAATGAAATAGAAAGAAAAAGATGCACTGAATTTAAATTTAATTTAGTTTTTGAACAACAGAATCGGGGCCAGTTTCGGGTAGCTTGATGTGCTGACGTCTGTACCAAATTATTTTCACTTAATTCGAGTTGTAATAAGTACCTACCTATTCCTAAGTTGGAAGGAACTACGAGCTTATCTATAAGTACTACCAAACATTTGTTAATTTCGATGTACTTGGCAACTGCAGTGCGATTATCTCAAGGTGATCGCATTGCGGGTTGTTACTCGTTAGGTACCTATGTTAATGTAAAGAGAGGGTAGACAGAAGTACAACCACTATTAATTAAAGTCATTTTTTATACAGGGTGTCCCTGGAAGTATGGATCAAATCAAATAGGGGCGTGGGCAAAGTCATTTCCAAACTTTTTGATACTGAGAATGTTGGTGAATTTTTTTTACGGTTCAAAAGTTATGAGCTACTTTTGTTATTTCAAATTCCCCAAAGGCCCCGAACTAAACTAAATTTCCGTTCAGTGCATCTTTTTCTTTCTATTTAATTACGAAAAGGACAGAAAATAAAATATTAGTTTAGTTCTGTCAAATTAGATAATCCATAGACAAGTTAGACGAGATAAAAAAAATTGGCTACTAAAAATACGTCAATTTACGTCAGGCGCTGACTAATTTGACTGGACGAAACTAATACCTATTTATCTTCTGTCCTTTTCATAATGAAATAAAAAGAAAAAGATGCACTGAACTTAAAAGTTTAGTTGTGAACAACAGAATCGGGGCTATTGGTCCTCTATTAAAATGATACGTAATTAATTACCCCACGGTCGGTTTTATTAGTAAGAAGTTACTTATTGAAGAGGTCATACATATGTATGAGAAACGACAGTCAATCTCCAACCCGAGTTCTCATCCATTTTCAATCATTACAATATCTGCAATGTCGAAACAAAATACTCTCCATTTAGCTTTGTCTAATAGCCGATTCCTATAAATTACGTTGGTTAAAATTAAGACTCTTGTATCTTTACCAATAATGATGCAAATATCTCATAGCTTTCCAGAGTAGACCCTCCCTTAAGAAAGTAGCTATCACAGGTAAAATTAGCCTAAGAATCTTACATGCCCAGTTTGACCATAAAAACTGCTAGCATTGGTAAGCAAAACGATTAGTTTTTGTTTATTGGAACCGTGCTTAAGACTCAAGGTGGGCGTGTAACACTCACAAATATGCCTACATAATACCTATAACTAACATACATAATAGAACTAAGTCAGTGTGTCAATGTAAACAGCAGTATACAGGGTGCAATTGAAGTCATGGGCATTATTTTAACCTAAGGCACTACTCATGATACTAATTGCATTAGGGCTACTATTACGCAAATCAAAAATATTATTAATGCAAGTATGGAAAACCTTAAAATGTAGTAAGTCATAGAAAGTATCAAACACTTTGCGCTTCTCGATAGCAAATGCGTAGGTACAGACGCCAGCAGGTCAACCTACCCCAATCTGTCAAATTTCTTTGATAGATTTTCAGCTTTAGCACAAAGGAATAAGGTTCATATTCAATTGGGAAAATCTGACAGATTGGGGTAGCTTGATGTGCTGGCCTCTGTACATTACGCCGTACGCGTCATTGGGCGTGAATTCTTTGACCCCGCCCGACTCACGTGACATTCGTAAGTGGCCAATGAATTGATTCATAATAAATTCCAACTTTCCCTTCGTACTTTGCCGGCTTAGGACGGTCAAAACTACGTCAACTAACATACATTAAAAAAAACATTTACGTACCTAGCTTGTGGATTGTTTTGAAAAAACCTTATTTGTCGGTAAAGTGACAGAGGGTAAACGGGTGCTCTTCCACGAGCTTGTGCATGTGCCAGCACGTGAAAAGACGAAAAATCCAACAGGTTCTTAGTGGTTCTGGTGGAAAGAGACCCCGTGAAGGAATAGGGTCGTTTGGGTTGCGGCGATGGAACATTTCACGAGTTCATACTAAAGAATCATGTCAAGTTTTGACCTGAAAATTTTCTAACGCGTCTAGTGATGTAAAATATCTTAAAAAATTGCACATTTTTTGCTTATTTCGTATCGCTTAATTGAATTTTCAAATAAAGCCAGGAAAAAAAGCAATGTTACTATATCTATCGTAGCCTTTTTGAAACGGAACGTGTCATATACAAGTTCCATTTTAAGTGTACAGTTGACAGGTTATGCGTAAAACGAACTTCTTTAGCCACAACGTTAAGTGAATGACATGCTGTCATTTGTTTGACGTTTTGCAGTCGTTCGTCTGCTCTTGTACTGTGCGATTTTGGATTTTCTGATACCCTTACAACTTTTGCATTTTCCACAGACTTTGACACCTACCACTTACGATTGCTTTGGCCTACATCATACGGATACCGATTTAGAGCTTTGTGATCTATCTAAGACGTCGTCGGCGGGATATTACGAGAATATAACTGCTGCTTGCGATCGCGCGCCGATTTGATGATGATGATATTACATTGAAGATATTACTATACTCTATGAGGGATTTATTTCTGAGTGATTGTTAGTCTCTCAGCGATTTGGAATCAATTAGATTTTAATTATCGTACAGCTTTTGAGATTATAACAGCTGTCAAACTATCTGACAGCAGTTATTAACCTCAAAAACTTATTTACATAATAACATTTTTTACTGGCCGCTAAATAAAAAGATGATAAGTTATTGTGTTATTATAAACGATAATTGTTTTTATATAACACTAGCTGGAGGTAGACGCGACCTGTAAAACGAATCAAGTGACAGGTCAATCAATGTATGGACAGTGGGCATGATTCTTTCTTGTGCGATCGTAAATTACAACCATTTGTGGGTATTGTTGGTTGGTGTACCTAGCCTGCACATTACGCGATCGAGGCATCGTGTACACAAACACACACACAACACACAAATACTACACTAACACTTAATACACTGCAATCCAAGCACCGTATGACGCGAGCGGCGAGTACGGCGATTACATCACGGGATCAATAAATCAATTACGCGTCAATGCACCTGCGCAGTCGTTATGACACTGGTTCCGGGTTCATGTTGCGGCGGGAAGCAGACCCCGCGCGGGGGTGATATTCGTATTTTTGCGAGTGAGGGAGTGGGACGGAGAGAGTTCAGGGAATCCCGCCGGACGGCATGTCTTTTAGCCCATTGTTATTATTACTTGTAAGGAAAAACCCGCGCGCGCGCAGGTGATGTTTGTTTACATTTCGCTTTGCGCTGTACTGCGCTTTAAGATTTTGATACTTCAACATTTATTGGCGTTAACGAAGTATTTTGTTTTAATTACTTTAAGTGTTTATTTGCAATAATAAGCCTTGTGCAATTTGACTTACTAGATTTTTAAGGTTTTCCTTAATTGCATTAATAATATTTTTGATTTGCGTATTAATAGCCCTAATGCAATCAGTATCGTGAGTAGTGCCTTAGGTTAAAATAATGCCCATGAATTCAATTCCACCCTGTATAATGAATTGTTACCGCACACAGTACGCAGTGTGATGATCGGGCATTGCAGATTTGAAGAACAATGGCTGCTGTATTGCGTGGAAATGCCGGTAGGTGGCGTTGGTGGTTGGTGTTTTGGAAAAGCGATCATAGATGGCGCTGTGTGAATATTTTACTATTCAAGACTTCTTTTTGTATAGATTATTTAGTATATACCAGTACTAAATATATAATTTGAAATAAATAAGTGATGGCCTTTCAAAGTCGATTAAATAAAAAACCTGAATTTTCTAAAACTGGATGCTAACCCCCCAATTTCCCTCACACAGCACCAGCCGTAGACAGAGAATGCTAGAGATTAGCATAGCAAGTGTATAGCAAGCTTAGCAAGTCTAGCATTCTCTGTTTATGGCACCAGCACACTTTCAGCCAACTTTGACATCGTCAAGTCAAAATTGACAATTGACATTGACAAACCTCAAGTCACATTTCAACACAAAGTGGAGTATAATTTAAGCGTGTGTTTATTTACAATTTAGGCCACAAAATGACTGAACTAACAACATTAGCGACGTTAAAGTGCAAGCAACAAGCGATACGTGCTGTCAGATTCAATGTGGACGGCACATACTGCCTAACATGCGGCGCAGACAAGAAGATAAAACTCTGGAATCCCCATCGGCAACTATTGCTGAAAACTTATGGAGGCCACGCAAATGAGGTCTTAGATGCTGCAGGGTCCTGTGACAGCAGTCAAATCATATCCGGCAGTGCTGATAAATCCGTCATTTTATGGGATGTAACTACAGGACAACCGTTACGAAGATACCGAAGCCATGCAAGCTCGGTAACATGCATAAAATATAACGAAGAATCCACAATGGCAATTTCAGGGTCAATAGATAATACTGTATGTTTTTGGGATGTGCTAAGCCGTAGACAAGAGCCAGTACAAGTTTTAAAAGATGCAAAGGACACTATAACATCCATCCAGGTTACTGACCATGAAGTTTTGACTACATCAGTGGACTGCCATGTTAGATTGTATGATATAAGAATGGCAAAGATGGTTTCAGACTACATAGGCCATATTGTGACATTTGGAAGCCTAACTAGAGATGGCCAGTGTTATATTTTAAGTTGTAATGATAGTACTATTAAATTATTTGATAAAGAATCTGGAGAAATACTAAACACTTTTACAGGTCATGAAAGTAGAGATTATTTATTAGAAAATGCTGTTAACGAGAAAGATAGTCATATTATTTGTGGTTCGGCCACAGGAGAAGTGTTTTATTATGATTTAATTAGTAGCGCATGTACGCAGAAATTAAAACATAGTGAGAATAGACCTATAGTATCTTTAAGTCATCATCCAACTGATAATTGTTTAGTAACTGCTTGTGAAGATGAAATTAAACTATGGGGAGTTCAAGCTATGGAGGAATAAAATATTATTTAATAAATTGCATTTTTTTACTTTTGTTCTTGATACTTAGGTGCTGTAAAATGATCTTCAGCTTTTCTTCATAAGTCGACATAATAAGTTTTTCTATTTCTGTATGATAAGAAAACCAAACCTATCCGAAGCTTGTTACAATTTTCGTGCTCGCTACACTCTCTCTTCCATCCTACGTTCTCGCGATGAGTGTTGAATGGCAGTGTATGTGTGCATCGTTTTCAGTTCGGAACGGTGTTTGTGTGTGTGAATTAGACGTTGCGCGTATAGACTATCGTCACATCGTCTAACTGCTCATCACTGATACTATCTCTGTCAGACACGATGCCAGGTGAGACAGCGTGCTTTTTGGCTCCGCCCACTTGTGAGTTCGAGCTCGCTACATTGCTACAAGTGTCGCCTTAACCCTTTGACCGCCACCGTATAGACGACAAATGAAAACGTGCCCAACACGCCAATGCCGACAAGAAAACACCATGTTTTAAGTATAAACACAGAAAACTGAATTTAGTTTATTTATTTTGTACTTAAAACATGGTGATTTCTTGTCGACATTAGCCGACGGTGGCGTGTTGTTGTTGTTGGGCACGTTTTCATTTGTCGTCTATACACGACCGTGGCGGTCAAAGGGTTAATTCTTCACTTTTCTGCAGATCAACAAAGAAACTCCTGTTTCTGGCCATTTTCTGTTATACGAATTTGTATGTGGGTAGATACAACTAAAAAGTGGAAAATAAAAAGTTTTTAAAAATAAAACAACCAACTTAAAAAAAAAACAACACAGTGAAAAATAACTCTAATTTCGGAAGTCGGTGTCAAAAAACGAAAATGCGGAACCAACGACACCGACTTCCGAAATTAAAGTTATTTTTCAATATATATAGTACAGACGCCAGCAGGTCAACCTAGTGTTTTTTCTTTGGAAGTCGGTTGTTTTTTTTTTCTAAGACCAAATGTATATTAGAGAGAATCAGTACAGATACAAATCAGAGTACCATGATTTATCAGTATTGGCACTTTCATCAATATCTTTTAAGTCTCTCGAAAAATTATTTGTAACTTTAGAACCTTACTGTACAGCTGCTACTCTTTGGCCGGGCGGCTTTGAGGGGTCGAAGGCGAATGATACGCCGCCGGCGACCTGAGGATGTAACCTCCCCTCTAGACTAGGGCGCAGCACTATTTTGTGACGGCACTAAACACTCAAATTGTCATAACTTGTGGAGATCAAGTTACATATCCCGACCCCAACTGTCGCCCTGTTTTGTTTGATCCACGATTTTTTGCCCATCCCGTATATTACTTTGAATAATTTATTGTTTATTTCTTCGTTTGTTTCGACGTAATGTCTAAAGACAAGGTATCAAAGCCATGATTTCCAAACGAAGCGGAATTTAAAAAATTAGAAAACTAATGTCAAAATGCATCAATTTAGTTGCGTTCCAAAAACCTCATTACATAAATTTCCTTTTTATGCATGACGTTTTCATTGAATGATTGAATGATTAATTGTGAAATAATTCATTTAAAAAATCTGATGATAGCGCGTATTTTAGGGGCCTCTAAGATATAAGTTAATGTTTAAGTAAGCCTTCTAGATATTAATAGTGAGTGTTCATGACTGGTTTCAAATTTAAAATCGTATTTAAATTATTCTATAGAGAAAGTCTTCAGTTTATATAAATGCTTAAAAACCTATTATTTGCTTAACTGGAACGCATGTTCTATTTAGTTTTTATCCGCCGTTCCTGCGCTTGTAATCTACGATTCTGCCAAGCTTTTGCGTTACTTCGCCGAAATAAACAGTCTTAGGACTAAATGTAGTGTTTAAAATGGGAGCAAAAACCCCTGAACAGACAAAGAAGACCAATAAGCCCCGTCCGCCGGTGAAATGCGATGTTTGCGGTCGTAAGTTCCTCACTGTCTCTGCGTGGAAGTCGCATTATAAATTTCTCCACGCGAAATCGGAGCCAAGTAAACGTGTGCCGTTTAAAAAAGCAGAAAATGCGAGGCCGGTTAAGAAAAAGATGGTTCCTTTGCATTTGTTGAAGAGGGTCAATCCTCCGGAGTCAAAGGAAGTCAAGAAAACTGAAGACTATGGGAAAGCTGCGGAATTAGCGGGAAAATCTCCAAGTGTAACTAAAAAGCCTGCATTTGAGTGCCCAGTGTGTTCATTTAAGTTTCCAGTGTATTTCACGGCGTTCAGACATATACAAAAGAGTCATTGTATTGACGACAAGGGTGAAAAAGTGTGAGTATAAATGTTTCATGTTTACACTATGGTATATATTAGCCACAGAGCCTTTGTAAAAATTTATTTAGTATTTCTGGGCTATAAAAGCTTGCTAACAGACATAGGTACATGATAATAATAATCATAGAAATATATATTTTTTCTCAATAACTAAACTAAATTATATTTTAATTTATGTTTTCCAATGTCACATCTATTGTCTATGTAATTATTTTTTATCTATGTTTTATTTTTCCAGACTCCCAAACTCACCGCATCTAGTAAAACCGATACGCATTGAGACCTGTGCATCATGCAGTCAAGAGATTCGTTCAACAATACCGCATGACTGCCCCAAAATGCAGGCAAATAAAGACCAGTACTTATGTCTGGGGTGCGACCAAGTATTCTGCGGTCTCATGTTATTTCAAAATCATGTCAAAGGATTGCATGCGGAAGAAGCGCAGAATTATTTCTTCCCAAGTAGAGACGGTGTGTATTGCTAAGTAACTAAACAATAACGGAAAAACAATAAAAGTCGTTCACGAATTCACCCTATTTTGGCCTGTCTATAGACACAAATATAAAATTGGAAATCACACATTAAAAAGATAATATCATAACTATCCAAATTTGCATACGCCCTTCGTGAAATCAAAAAAACCACTAACCTTGTTACCTATTATGCCTACATGTAATTATGCATGGCACAGTTACGGCCTGATATTGTGGGGAAACAGCACAGATGCGCCAATACTTTTCACATTGCAAAAAAGACTTATAAGAATCCTACTAAATACGACAGTTGCAAACCTCATTTCCAAGAACATAAAATACTTACCCTCCCCTGCTTATACATTCTAGAAATATGCAAATTCGTTCGAAATTACCTACCCTTTTACACAACAAGAGAAAATATACAATCAGAATATACATTACACCATAAAAATAGCTTAGACTTACCAAGCTCTAAGTTAATAATGCATGCAATAAGTCTACTAGTCATGTCAATTAAAATATATAATAAATTGCTAGAAATAATTAAAGAACAAAAATTTTATACATTCTTATATAAATCAAACCAATTTCTATTATACAACATGTAACGTTAAATGCGCAAAACTTGTTTGTTAATAATTGACTACTGAATTGATTTCAGTCATTTTTAATATAGGTTTTTTTTTTTCAAAAATGATGTAGTTTGCCATACTATCCGCCGATTGAGCCAAAGAAAATTAAGTCTTAAAATTAAGGTAAGAAGACTCAATTTTGAATGCATAAACTAATGCTAGGATCAACAAGATTTTCTTAAAAAAAAAAATTGTTTTGGTCATTGTATCATGCTTTTAACTCAATGCTCTAATTGGGGTGTATGAGGTTTTGCGCATTTAACGTTACACTTTGTATAAATGCTATTGATTATTTAATATCAATGAATATTTAAATGACATATTTTAAATTAAATTTTTTTATATAAATAATTACAATATTTATAAATATTATAACAAGTAAGTAGTCAAATAAAAGCCATCTGCCTCTCTCCCACTGTTGATGTGCCCGACAGGGTCCACAATGATCATATTCTGTAAAATCTACAACCTAAGTTCACATGTGGAAGCAATAAATATATTGAGTGTTGAGTATTGACTGGTAATCTTCAGAAATGCGAAAAAAAAATTGCACCTCTGCGAAGCTGGGACGGGCCGCTAGTAATGAATAAATGGACTCTTGTGTAAAACACTTAGGTGCAGCCCAGACGGCACACTTTTTGTGCGATCGAGTCTGCGGCGCACAAAAAGTCTGCATGGCGCGCAAAAAGTCGGTCACGGATTTTTCACAGATTCAACGCACACGACGCACATCTTCGATCTGTCTTTTTAATGTCTATCATGATATTCTGCCTTAGAAGTATCATAGTGTCCCGAAGTGCCCGAATTACACGGATTTTTTGTGCGCCGGACTTTTTGCGCGTCGTGTGCGTTACTGCATATAATTGCATAGGTTCTATTTTCACAGACTAAAAAGTGCGTCACGGATAGTCTGTCGTCTGCGCTGCACCTTAATCACCATGGCTTTCAAAACAATGTCCCAGAGCCAAAAATTTGAAAAGACATGTGGCATCCATGTGCCATCCAGTGTGGTGGATTATGACCCACTCCCTCTCACAGAGTTCTCTCTGGCCTGTGTCTCAACAGTGGGAATATTATAGGCTGATTATGCTATAGGATATGACAATATTTTAGTTTTAAAATTGGAGAGTACGGTGTCCGTCTGTTCCTTATGTATTTACTTCAATCATAACATTTAAAGTTATTCCTTAACTTTCAGAATTCGAATCCTGGAAAGCAGACTTGCAAGAAACAACCAACACTGAATATGTACGTCTCAACAAACAGAGAGCAAAGGAAATCTACCATTGTGCACACCAGCCCACCGGTTTATCAACCGCAACAAAACTATGCCCAGCCTCCATCACCGTGAGAGAATATTCTAGAGGCATCCACGTGTGTTACTTTAAAGAACACTGCGGCCATAAGGCTAGAAATGTAGTGTTGAAAAATCACAACCAATACAGCATATCTCTATACACAAAGGAGACCGAAGATTCGACATTGGAAGATTACAACGATCTGTATATACAGTTTAAAAACATGATCATGTGTATACTGAATGACGCAGCCAAAGTTGATGTTGCTACGCTAAGAGAATTGTTAGGCAGAGCGCTTGAAATGACCACAGTATTAAAGCATTATCACAGGGAAGATCATAATTCTGCATTGAACATCAAAAGTTTATCCGATGATCAGATTTCTAAGTCTTTAGATAACTTGAAACCTAAAAGTAAACGCAAGCAAAGTTTTGATAAAATAAATGACACTGTGGTAGCGAAGAAAATTAAGAAAACCTCGTCTGTTATTGAGAATGGTATGGCAAGTAGGCCCAGGAGAAGCAGTACTGCGGTTAACAAATCTGTATCATTCAACATAAGTATGCCGAAGAAGAAAGAGGAAACCCTGTTATCAAATAAAACAATAACAAAAAAGAGTGATCAAACAACAGACAAGGAATTACAAGAATTACTTGAAGAGGAAATCGGTTATACGCCGAAAAAACCGACACTGAAAAAAACCGATGAACCTTTAAAGGGTGTTCCCAAAAAAGGGGAAATAGAACCACAAAAGGCAGTAGAAATAGTTGTTAAAAAACCGGAGGAACTCCCAGCAAGATCACTGATTCAATCTCCGTCGTCTTTCAACGATTCTTATAAGCACTTTGTGGACCAGAACTTCAAATGCGTCACAGATACAAGTACACCAAAAACAAAAGCGAATGTGAAGAAAAAAGAGGTCATGAAAACTAAGATTGGACAGTTCAAAGTCAAGCCGTCTTCACCTAAAACATCACCAAAATCACCTAAAATAGTGAAAGAGATTGTGAAGGACGTTGTCAAAGAAGTGCCCGTTACTCCAATACCTTTTAAAGTGAAGCCAGATATAAAGTACGTGGTTAAAGAACAAGAGAATGACTGTAATATTCTTATTTTGAAAATTTGAAAGGGTCTGTGTCATTGTGATATCGTTATGGGCAGCCGGATATTATAACCGCGGCCCAGATAAGGCAATTTACGCGCGTAATCAAGATACTAGAATCTGTTCAAAATCTTTTTGATGACAGTGTAAACAAACCTGCATTATCTGAATCGTTTTGGAGGATATTGCTAAAACATTGCTTCATATGTTCGAAAAATTTGTCTGCTCAACAACATATATAACGCAATTAATGTTCTTGAACTGTTAAAATGAAATCCATTGCTACTGATAGTGTGTTACACAATAAACCTGCTGTTCTGGCAAAATACTAACGCTATCACTCATTACAGGACAGTAACATAGTCATCTGTATTAAAATCTCTCCACTTATCCCAACAATTTTTGTTTGAATAACATTATTAAATTTTTATTGAAATACGAGTGCACTGGTGGCCCCGACTTACGAGTTGTAGGTAGAACCCTGTATGCTGTACTTTGTGTAAATAATTTCAACACCGCTGCTCTCAAAACGGTAAAAGAAACCGGCATGTCCTAGAACCAAAAATTCCAACCAACCCGCACTAGGCCCGCGTGGTGGATTACGGCCCACTCCCTCTCACAGAGAGGAGGCCTGTCCCAGCAGTGGGAACGTTATAGGCTGATTGTATTGTGTGCATATCGGTGGTAACACTTGTACTACGAAAACCACCCCTACTGCTACGGTATTAAGACACTGTCAGTGTCAAATTGTTCTACAGGGCCTCAAGTCTGCTATTACAATAGTGTCAGAATGGTCTATCATTGATTTCATAATTGTTGATTTTGACAAGTTTGGTAATCTACTAATTCAATGGCGTCATTATGACTTTCCAATGGTCAACCACTGACACTCCATTGAAAGAAACTGCATAAAATGGTAATCTCGTACTAATGACAAATTAATAAATGTAATGTTTATTGCTATTTACGAACTTCTTACTACTTCAGATTGCAAACACTAATATGTTAAAATATATATTAAATTAAATCTAGCATGAAATTTAGTATTTTTTCTCAGACCATTGACCGACCAATGATCGCCCATTATGAATTTAGCAGATTACGAACTTTTAGCAAAATGACAATGGGATCGTGTTGGAATGACGAATTTATAAAAATAGCAGACTTGGGCCCCTGGTATATTGCCTGTACGTTTACAGGCCCATTTGCTTACACTTTCGTCAAATTATTTTGGAACAGATCATAGTATCTCGTCTACTGCACCTACACGCGTAAATTGCTTTATCTGGACTTTTAACACGCCGTGTTGAAATTTTACGATATCTCTATCACTCTTAAGGGCGGTCCCGCACTAAATCCGATCCACAGATACACCTAGATAACGCAAGAGCAACTACATCGCGTGCCAAAAATCGCACCAACTTACGAACGAAAATCGTAAGCCGCCACTTTCGCGCTCAGTCCTGTGTACTGCTGGCTGGATGAGTGAGAAAGAGCGCTTTTGACGTCATAGTAGGTAGTCAAAAAAATGGCACGCTTGGTTTTCATACAGATTGTGATAATTGCGTTACATAGATCTATATCTGTGATCCGATCCGAATCCGAAATAAAGATTCGACTGTAATCCGAATTGGGAATGTTCTAAATTCTGACGGATAGAGTTCGGACGCAGTGCGCAACCTTTCATACAAACAGGACTACGGTCACTTCGGACCGGCATTTTTCGGATTCGGATTCGATGTAGTGCGGAACCGCCCTAAGGAGTACAGTTGAGACAGAAAGTCTTTGAGTATTTAGTTGAAGGTGTTATTTTAATATTTGACTTGCGACTTGGGCATATTTTAAGTATTTTACTGTCATAAATTGTGCAAAAAGTGGGCTTTTTGCCCACTGCTGGACTCTTAATAAAGACGGAAATATTTTTCCATATTTACCTCTTGATATATTAATTGGTTATGGTTCATGTCAGTGGCTTGGTATACTATTATCTCTAGCCATGAGAGTGAGGGAAGAGAGAGTGCACCTTTGTCTGCGAACACTCTTGTGCACTATATAGGGACAAATTAAATTAGCTAGCGAAACTGCAGACGTGATGGGTATCGATATCTAAACACGATCAAATTAAATAAAAAAATATTCAATGGCCCCGATTCTGTTGTTCACAAACTAAACTAAATTTAAGTTCAGTGCATCTTTTTCTTTCTATTTCATTATGAAAAGGACAGAAGATAAATATTAGTTTAGTCCTGTCAAATTAGATAATCCAAAGACAAGATTAGACGTGATTAAAAAATTGGCTACTAAAAATAAGTCAATTTACGTCAGGCGCTGACTAATTTGACAGGACTAAACTAATATTTATTTTCTGTACTTTCCATAATGAAATACAAAGAAAAAGATACACTGAACTTGAATTTAGTTTAGTTTGGGAACTACAGAATCGGGGCCAATGTTTTTTTTCTTTTATTTGAAATAAAATAAAATAAATATTCAATGTTTTTTTGGAGGTCAACGACCGCTGGTAGTTTTCTTCCTTGAAGTTTCAGTTGAGAAAATCAGTTCTTTTTTTTTGACGTGATAACGTCTTATAAATCGATGAACACCGCCTGCACGCATGAAATAGTGTCACGTTCCGCCTGAGCCTGAGTGTGCAAGCGAGAGCGCGGAACAAGCGATAGAGAGGCACGATCGGCCCAAGCGTTGCGTTATTCATCAATGTTTCTTTGTGACGATATCACATAAAACTATCGTCAGTCTTTACAGACAACCAATTTTTTAATTTATCATTTTTATCGTGTTCAGATATCGTAACCCATCGTGGCTATGAAAATTACACAAAACAAAGTTTATGTTTCAAGTAATTACACGTAAGATGATTGCGCAGTGATTACCGCGAAATTCAAATTTTCTTACGTTTTTTGCAATTAGCAGGTCAGTTTCAGGTTGTATTTTGATCAAAATATGATTCGCGACTATAACAGGTACTTATTCACAGAATTATAGTCATTAGAATCATTAATACATCTTCCTAAGTTAGATTTGTACCACAAGAAGAAATCTCCTAGTGAAAAGTGTTTGGGTTACAAATCTCACTTATAAAGATGTACGAACGTTTCTTATGATTATAATTCTTTAAATACGTACCTGTTATAGTCGCGAATCAAATTTTGATCAAGATACAACCTGACAGTGACCTGCAAATTGCAAAAAACGTAAGAAAATTTGAATTTCGCCGGACGTTAAAAAAACGTCGTGGTTATTAAAATATGATTTTATGACATTTTCAATCTCAAAATATAGCGGCCCGGGGGTTAATGATAAACTTTCGTTGTAATAGTAAAAAATGTTCAAGAGGTAATTTCCCATAAGACAACAGTACTTTTTTTCTGGCCGGTCCCTTTTTTTTGTGTACGAAATGAATGATGCCCTTTATCCTGTAGAATATTATTATCATGCCCAACTTTTTTCAATTTTAAATGTTTGAAAAGAGAACGATAAATATTATTTAATTTTTCGTTTTGTTTATATTTTTTAAGAATTGAGTTCATAAAACTAAGGCTCGGAGTACATCTCAGCAAGGGAACTCCGTTTTAAATTGCGCGGGAATTTGAGCGATGCTTAGTTGTGTAGTCCGCGCTTTAGGCGATAAAATAAGATTTTATAAATAGTCTAGAATTAGTTATTAATTATTATTTAACGATGTTTGAAATTTAACTAAAGAGGATAAGCTGCCCCAATTTAATTTTGAATTAAAAATCTCATTCCATATTATGGAGTGTGCTCATTTCACTTATAGTGCTACAAGGTTATTTCGGTGCGTGGCCAATATTGGAACTAACGGCGCCATCTTGTTTTTAAGGTGCCAACGGAACCATATTATTAACACTACACTCTCCGTGCGAGTCCGACTCCCACATGGCCGTTTGTTTTAATACATTTCAATTAATGTTCACCAACAGCGCCCCCTTTCAGCTTCATTATATTAGTATGGAAGTATAGATTTGGCGCCCTTTCTAACTTACAATATAATTGACCAACATTTTTATGTTTGTTGTCTAATGAAATGATAAATTGTTATGCGACGATAAAATCCATACAGACTATCCATACTAATATTATAAATGCGAAAGTGTGTCTCTGTCTGTTATCTATTCACGCTCAAACCGCTAAACCGATTTAGATGAAATTTGGTATATAGTTTGAGTCCCGGGAAAGGACGTTATTTTTTTTTTTGCATGGGAAATCATCAAATGACCCCTCCCGCTCTGGGTGGAGCAGAAGGCAGTGTCAGACTCTTACTGACTAAAACCCACCCGTGTTCCTTCCTTAGCCCTTTATGTTCTGGGGCAGCGGTAACCCTTTCGGACAATCCCGCTGCCCCGGGAAAGGACATAGGATAGTTTTTATCCCGATATTCCCACTGGATCGACACTTATGCGGGTGAAACCGCGGGGCGCTGCTATTAGTTACGTATTTCAACTCATACTCGCTACTGGCGTGCGTTCATGACCCTCGAGCATTTATGATCAAAGCCCGAGGCCGATCGATCGAGGTAATAGCGTAACACTATCAGTACCTAGCAATGGCTTTCATTTTGAGAGTTCAACAATATACATTGCGTTATTTACATTGTTAAGCAGGAATTTTTGTCGAACATATGAAGCAATGGATTAGAAATATGCTTTAAAAAGATTCAGGTTGTGATTGTTAGTGTGTTACGCACAACACTTTGTCTTCTTCTTTCGAAAGTCAAATTACTGACGACTGAAAGAGAGAAATCGGTATGTACCTAACTATTCATCTGATATATACATTTATTCGGTGTTAGGATGCAGATGTATGAACGTATATGAAGCACTGGTATGTAAAGATTGTAGCAGGTTGCGTTCTGTAGTTTCTGATGCCTATCTTCAAGGGAAGAAGCTTCAACTGTCAGCTATCTAAAGTAACAGTGGCGCCATCTACAAAGAAACAATAAAAAAACTTTTTTACAAAAAAAACAACCGACTTCCAAAAAAACACTACAAAGTGAAAAATAACTTTAATTTCGGAAGTCGGTGTCGTTGGTTCCGCATTTTCGTTTATTGACACTGACTTCCGAAATAAAAGTGTTTTTCACTTTGTAGTGTTTTTTTTTTTTGAAGTCGGTTGTTTTTTTTTTTTTTTGTAAAAAAGGTTTTTTATTTTTCACTTTTTAGTGGGCCAGTTTGTAACTCATCTATCATCACCTTTAAAAAACATACTGCTTTTCCTGATGCTGAGACGTTAAAGGTTGAGGAGTTCTCCTTGTAAGTACCAGGAGGAATGGAGCTGATTGAGAAGTCACCATCAGCTCCACTTCACGATACGCATTGTGCTTAGCAACCACATTAAAGTACCTATTCGGATCGTAATCAGCGAAATATTTATTATTGAGTAGTTACGATGGCCATCTGTGGTCTTCATCATCAGTTCCACTTCACCAGATGGTGCTTTCTGAGAGCAAATGCCTATAAAAAATACCCAAATCGCTATAGGTGTGCCTACAAAATTTGAGGGTTTCCTTCGATTTCCATGGGATTCCCTCATCAGATTCCGATTTGGTGACAATGGGACCACCTCGAGAGCATACCCTTTCAAATAAAAAAAGAATTTTGAAAATCGGTCCTTATATTGATGGAGAAATCGTTGAATATACATAAAAAAAAACATACATAAAGTCGAACATATAACCTCCTCCTTTTTGGAAGTCGGTTAAAAATGGCGCTTATTCTCTTTTTGAATTTAACAGTCATATGTAAAAAAATTGCTGTACATTACTTGAATTAAATAATTATAATTTTGTAATTTATATTATTGTTTCATTTTATAAACTTTACTAGCTTCTGCCCGCGACTTCGTCCTCGTGAAATGTCTTGTTCTCCCGACCCACCCCGTCGCATCGGATCATAATCATCATCATCATCAGCGGGAAGACGTCCACTGCTGAACAAAGGCCTCCCCCTTAGACCACCACGCCGAACGACAATCCGCCACTTGCATCCATCGGTTGCCCGCGACTCTCACGATGTCGTCGGTCCACCTAGCGGGAGGCCTGCCTACGCTGCGTCTTCCGGTTCGTGGCGACCACGAACTTTTCTTCCCCATCGGGTATCAGTTCTACGAGCGATGTGGCCGGGTAGGCCACATCGCTCGTTGCCACTTCAACTTTCAAATTTTAAGAGCTATGTCAGTGACTCTGGTTCTTCGTCGAATATCCTCGTTCCGGATTTTATCACGCAAAGAAACTCCGAGCATAGCTCTTTCCATTGCTCGTTGAGTGACAGTCTTTCTAAAAGGCCAGCAGTTAAAGACCACGTCTCAGTGCCATATGTCATCACTGGCAACACACACTGGTTAAACGCCCTAGTCTTAAGGCACTGTAGGATTCCCGATGAGAATATTTCACGTAACTTCCCGAACGCTGCCCATCCAAGTTGGATTCTTCGGGCGACCTCTTTCTCAAAGTTAGACCTACCTAGCTGGAACAATCTGTCCAAGGTAAGTATAAGGGTCTAACACTTCGAGAGTATCGTTCCCAACAACAACCGGTATGGGGGTCACATGGACATCCGACATGATTTTCGTCTTGTCCATGTTAATTTTAAGACCCACCTGTTGGGAAACGCTACTGAGGCATAGTATTAAGGTTCTCCAACGACTCTGCCATGATGACTATATCATCGGCAAAAGGTGAGTGATGTATTCGCCATTGATGTTGATGCCGAGTCCGTTCCAGTTCAAGAGCTTGAAAACGTCTTCCAATGCGTTCGTGAACAGTTTCTTAGAATTAACGTCTCCCTGTCTCACGCCTTTCTGCAATTGGATTGGTTTTGTGCTCTCTTCCTGAAGTCGGATGGACATGGTGAACGCATCGGATCGCTACTGTGTTATTTCTGTTTTTTTTTTTGTTTCCTATCGGACTATGAGAGTAAGGGACTAATCACACTTATTCAGCTTTTGTCCATAGAAAACAACGATTTTGTATGAGATGCGTACATCCGTTCAGCGCATTCACCTAAGCTGGTTGCCGTCTGTTACATGCTCTGTGTCTGCTATCACTAGCTTCCCGATACCATCATAGCCATTGCCTCAAAAAGCTTGAATTTCGGAACGAAACGTAGAACGTCAGCGTATTTAAAATTTCAAAATATGTCATGTTGTCAACGGCAACTGTCGGGGCCGGCTGGGATGTTTGTTTTGGATTTTCATTTTGGAGAATGTTTGAAAACTAAAGTTATGTGTGTGACGATTTAATATTATACTGAGGAAATAGTTGTCAGTTTAATTATATTAGGAGACAACAGATCTATCGGACGAATAAAATGCAGGGCGCCACCAAAAACAGTAAGTAACACCGACTAAATTCATGCATGTTTATTTACACCTTAGATTTACATGAATATTCTAAAATCTAAATTGAAATAAAAGAATACTGAGTGCCTATTAATAAACGAAGCGATAATATGGCATAAACGCAAGACAGACATTGTTGAATAAAGTATAAAACAGTTTCAGTACTTTACTAGGAACAAAATAGTTGTAACATCTCTTATTATAACTCTTTTAGTCTTTAATAATACTATGCACTTACATAATTGGTAAGTTTTACGTACAAATAACGTTTGTAAACAACTTTTTATCCTGAAAACATTCTACATTCATAATCTCTTTTGAAAATTTTCCTATTCTTTAATTTCCAGAGATATCCGAACTCCAACACATCATAACTAGAATGCCTTTAGAGGTGTTCTGTGTCGCCGCGCTGCCAGAATTCGGTGTGCGTTGGCGGGAACTGTCGAAAGCGGTCCGTAACGCGCGGCTGCCGATGCAACCAGCCAGCATTGCTAGGGTGCTGTGCAAACATGTGTCTAAGGCCCTTACTGCAGATGAGCTTGAAGATATTGTTGCGAGGTTACGGTTGAAATGTTAGTATACCACAGTACCATACATACTTCTTGGAATTAAGTTTTTCAATTCATTTATTGACTTGTTACCAGCCTAGTCTATATTTCAGGAAATTAGAAAACATTTATTGTTCAAGTAATACAGTAAGCAGGTTCACAGTTTAACAGCAAGTTGAGACTGAGCTTAAAATTAAAATATTACCTACAGGTATAAATATATTATTTGCCAGTGAGCCCCAAACTTGACAGTTTATTTTATTTATTTTATTTTATTTGGGAAAAAAAACGATATTACATTAAAAATAACACTTATCAGTAAGGTATTTTATAAAACAAAATCAATGTAATAACCACAACAGTTTCCACGTTTTAACAAAGAGGTATGCTATGATGAGGCAGATGAAATGCAATGGTGGATGATGCAGTTAGTCTGTATATTGGGGCTCGGGGTTTGAATTCCACTTCGTGGACACTAGACTGGTAATTTCAGGTTTGATGTGTGTGTGACGTGTGTTTATGAGTGTGTAAGTGTATATGTTTCCATAGTGCTACGTTTGATTCAGGAAGCCTAAACATATTTTAAATAATACAAGTTTCAGTTTCAAGGACATATACTATGAATTGCCATGTTAGCTGTTATTACCTACTGCTTAAGTACCTAAAATTACAACAGCCATACTTTGCCAATGAGCACATACCCAATCAGTGCATTCCCAATGAGCTGTAGGCCAAAATAACCACAATGTGAAGCCCTGAGACACTTAGGCGTTGCGGCAGACCCAATAGATGATAACGGGACTAGCTGGACACAACAAACAACCAGTGGTACACAATAGCACGCAAGCACTCATGAAGTTATTGGCAGAGGACTTTGCCGAGCAGTGGGATGATCGTCACCACTGCTCTCGAAGAATCAGGGAAGGAAAACATTGTGAGGAAACCGGCATGTCCTAGAACCAAATCAAATCAAATTATTTATTTGCTAAAATGCAGGTATACAAATATGGTTGTGAAGAATTAAAGTTGAGCCATACATTCTGCCCAAGATTCAACATGCAAAATATAAATGGATGAATAATGATTACGATGCTATAGTAAAAATAAGAACATTAAACACAATTATCAGATAAAAAATTAACAATTCAGTGCAATTAAAATCAATTCAGTCAAAATGCAATTAATAACTTTAATAGCCAAAAAATCTAAAGATACGTGACATCTACCTACCTTCTCTGTGCCCACGTAGTTGGCTAAGGCCCGCTCCCTTTCACAGATGGGAGGTCTGTGTCCCAGCAGTAGGAACATGTGCTGATTATGCTATGTAAAGTAAAACTGAAGACAGAATACCTAACAAACAAGTTTTAATAACATCTTTAAACCAGTATAATAGTATAGTTGACGGACCGGTGGGATTCTCCGATGCTTGAGCGCTGGATGCGTCTGCACACAGTGAGGTAGCATACATCCGTTCTGGTGTTGGATTGTCCTAAAATCTGTTTCATTATATTTGTTTTGTTTACTAACATTAGCTCTTAAGTATTTTCGTGTTACTATCAATTTATACGGAGAAATCTGAAATAAATTATTATAATAAAGTTTTGTACTTATTTTCCAGTGGTAGCCACCCAGCCTCGCACCTGGCATGTGATCAGGCTGTCAGAAAAGATGATGGATGAACCAGTGACAATGACCATGAGAGCCGTCCCCGGCAGGATCACACAGGCGCTCAGGAAGAATAAGAGGAGTATGAGACCAGAGGTAGGTTATGAGGTAGTCAATATTTAAGAAATGGTTGCAGATTCCAGCTGTTAAACACTGGTAAAAAATACCTAGAAAGAAAGAAGTGGGGTTGACTACTGAGATGAGAACTAATAAAGAACTATGGAAAAATGCATGCAGCATCTACCACAAATACAATATACAGGGCTACAGGTTAAGTCAACCTAGATCCTTTAAGAGGTTTTAGTTTCCATTGTTCCTGACTGATTTGACTATGAACCGCAGAACCCAAACTTAACCGCAGTGAAGAGCGGCATGTAATCCTTACGCATTCAAATCTTCTCTACAACCTTGACCATTGCTAACAGCTATTTTATTTCTTATTTCACCAGGTTCAAACAGTCCTCCTCGGCGACCTGATGTACCTAAGCATCCAATTAGTGTCGGAGCACAAGGAGGGCTCCACACTGTTCGTGGCGACTCCGCCCGGCGAGCCCGTAGCCCTAGTGTCTAGCGTCACTGGGGTAGGGCTACTCAAGGCAGCTGTTGAAGGTAGGAATTTGATTCGGTTGAAATTTTCTAGAAATAGACACATCACGTTTGTGCTCTCGAAAGGGGTACGCCGAAGTATACCTCTAGTACTAGCACACCTACGAATAATAAAAAGTCAGGAAGCGTAACTATGAACAAAATCAACCAGAAATTCAGCTCCAAACTTCACTACATTGATAAAATACCTCGAGTATTCGAACGAAAGAACACACATGCAAATAAGCCAATCAGCTGCGCTCGCGTAAAGCGTTGTATTCCGGCAAGCGCCGTGATTAGTGGCCTTTTCGTCAACGCCTACCGCGGTAAACATTTGCGTGGTGCCATTTTTGAGCTTGAGTTACATTTCTTGACTTTTATTATTCGTAGCACACCCACATTTGGCCAGTTATGTTTGAGTCATCAATTATTTTAAAACCACTATGCATACAATCATAATCAGCCTATAATGTTCCCCTTGCTGGGACATATGAGAGGGAATGGGCCGTAATCCACCACGCCAGGCCAATGCAGGTTGGTGGATGTCACATGTCTTCGATTTTTTGGTTCTAGGACATGCCGCTTTCCTCACGATGTTTCCTTCAGTCAAACTCAAACTCATTTATTTTAAATAAACCAATTATAGGCACTTTTGAGTTGTCAAAGGTCGGTCAGTCAGAAAGATGAAGCTAGTTGCCCATTCCAAAGCGTAGGTACTTGTGGAGAAGAACGGGCAAGAAACTCCACGGACCACGGACACTTTTAAATCATAAAATTGTTACAAATATCTTGGTTACATCATTCATGTTGAAATTATACATGTGAGAACGATGCAGAAAGACGTGCACGTTAAAGGCGTTCACCGTTTTGAGAGGTGATGAAATTATTTACACAAAGTACATAAGTGCTTGCTTGTATTCGAACCTACGACCTACAACTCTTTTAAGTCGCGGCCGTCACCACTGAGTTACCTCTGCTCTTTGCGTTTACCTGAAAATTATTAACCAATATTTTTCTCTTTCCAGGTCTAGGCTACAAAAAATACGAAAACGCAAACCTCTACGGCCGCGACATCAAATCACTCTTGCGCATAAACGACCGCTCCTGGAACGCAAACGCCGAACATTTGGCGGAAATACCCGAATACAATCCGACACCCGTCATTACAAATACAGGCATAGATTACACTAACAAAACCTACGACGAAAACTACGTTGAGAATATTCTAGGTCCAAACCCGCCAGTAATAACGGACCTTAATATAAAAACAACTAAATACTTCTTTGATAGATCGCGTTTAAATAAAACTATTAATTTGGCGGTTAATTTGAAAACCGAAGATTTGGCGAAAACTTTGAAATCTTGGGTGGCTAAAGGTGCTATAGCTCCAACGTCTGATTTGATTCAGATTTTCCATCAGATTAAGTCTAATAAAATTAATTATAACAGACAAGATTCTGATGAGGATTGAGGTAATCATCTGCCTAGCCTTTTTCCATGTTTCTTGTGGTCTCCAGTCTAACCGTACGCAGCTGAATACCTGTAATTTACATGGAGTGACTGCATTTCAGAGGGGCAAAAATATGGCAGTAAAATTGAAACTAACAGCAACGATGCCGCGGTATTCCTAGGCATGCCGAGACGTCCTTAGGTATCATCACTGAAATTTCAATATTATTGTCTACACTAATATTATAAAGATCGCCGTTTTAAGATTGGATGTAGGCAGTTTAGAGCCTTTATTCCTTTAAAACGGCGATCTAAGGTCAGCTCAATGATCAAACTAAAAATCTACACAACTCTTGTATGATCCTGCATTACCTACGCAGCATCAGTCTGGGGTAGCACATGCGAAAGTAATTACACTAAACTACAAGTAGTGTAAAAAAAAACAATAAAAACCTCATTTAATACACCCTTACGGACAAATCTTAAAACTTTACACAGTAAATTTTTCCCAACATTAAGGTGATTGCGCAGTGATTATTGCGAAATTCATATTGTCTTACGTTTTTTGCGTAATTTGCAGGTTGTATCTTGATCAAAATATGATTCGCGACTATAACAGGTACTTATTCACAGAATTATAGTCATTAGAATCATTAATACATCTTCTTATGTTAGATTTGTACCACAAGAAGAAATCTCCTAGGGAAAAGTGTTTGTGGTACAAATCTCACTTATAAAGATGTATGAATGTTTCTTATGATTATAATTCTGTAAATACGTACCTGTTTTAGTCGCGAATCAAATTTTGATCAAGATACAACATGACACTGACCTGCAAATTGCAAAAAACGTAAGAAAATTTGAATTTCGCGGTCTACCACTTCCCATTCACCTTAAAACAATTCATTACAAAAACTCACAAAATTTTTTTATCTGGTAACTAACCTAAACATCACAAAATTAATTTATGGATTTGATTATGTACCGAATTCGAATGTATCTTAATTTTATTTGTAACACTGTTATCTAAATAAATTTAGATCACAAAAAATATTTTTATTTCATCACTAAACGAAACATAAATCTAAATAGGTACCTACCTACTTATATTATTTTGTTCAATAAAGATGAACTTGCTAATGCTACATGCAGTTCTTTACGCACACAAGAGCGCGTGTCTGTACTATACACAACACAAACACAACTACAAGTATTGCTCACCCTCCTTCGTAAGATACAACAACTGTACCCAAGCTTGACCACACAAGCACGCACAAGGAAACTTGCGAATTCGGACGTGCTTTGACGATAAATATTAAAAGCCTATAACTACCTCAAATGGCTTGGCATGTAAGCACGATCCTCCGTTATGTCGAAAATACTGCAGCATTAATTTTGAAATAAATATATGGTAAAGTTGAGGATTAATGATAAGTCCTATGACGAAAACACGATTCCATAAAAATTTATCTATAAAAAAAATCCAGAGTTACCTCCAAACCGAACAACAAACCGCTGGTATTCTAAAAATACTTCAAATTAGATCGTCAAACTTTGCATACTAACTGAACTAACTATAAAGCAGGTCTTATGTTTTTAATTTTTTTTTAATTGCTATTATTTTCACCGTAAAAAGCAAATACTTAAATTATTGGCGCTGCCTGCCGCCCAGCACCGCACTCTGTCTCGCTCTCACTCAGTCCGCGAGCAGTATCGTGCGAGCGACATAAAGAGTGAATTTTAGCTGATATAGTATAGGCTCTTATGTAATATTTTTATTCGTTGCATAAAAATTTCTTGCAGTGCCGTACTGAGAGTGGACGCAGGCCACTGGTTAACACGATACCTTTTTGTAAGACTGGTTGTCATTGAAAGTTTCTTTTGACTTAATTAGTCCATTATATTATTACACAGAAAGGCGTGACTTAACCCTTTAACCGCCCGACTTTATATCAGTTGTCGTGCCCCCAGCGCCCGGCACAGTGAATCAATTTTTTTTTTTGTTTTTCGAATAACCTGATAGAATACAGCGTAATTAATAAAAAAACAGAGTAAACGAGCTGTGGTATTTGGTCGTAAATATACGACACTGGCGTAATGGGCACGAAAATATTTGTCGGATTAATCCGACGTAGGCGGTTAAAAGGGGGCGCTTAGGTTACACGAGCTATAAATTAGTATACGAAACGTATACTATTACGCGTATGCTATTATGCTATAGACTATTATAAACATTATACGTCCCGTCTCGTAAGATATCACCTCTATTTGAAGCTTTAATTAAAAGCTATACATAACGCCAAGACTCATCGCAATCGCGGCCGTGAAACGTGCGAGCAAGACAATGATATTTACTCTATACCAAGAAGCTTGTAGATAAAAATGGAGGCAACACTAAATACCTTACTGAAACCGAATGTGGGCTGACGCTCTCTTTCTAAATACGCACTTAAGAACGATACAGTGATATATGTTTTCTTTGTCTTATGTATGGATTCAGAAAGAGAGCGTCAGCCCACAGTCGGTTTCACTCAGGTGTTCAGAGTGTGGCCTCCACTTTTATATATAAACTTCTTGCTCTTGACTGAGTCTCGTGCTGTGTCGCTCCCACTTTGTATGACCGAGCTTGCAACTGTTAGCTTTTACTTATCTAATTAAATGGCTGATTTTTCTAAAGTCAGATGTTTTTACCGTGTATAAAAAATTCAAATTTATTGCTCAGATAAAAAAAATTTTAAGGCGATGGAGATCAGCCCTAAATCTGTGGTTTTATAAAAAAGCGGTGGCCGTCATATAACGGCCGCAGTAACGTTACTCATGAAAATATTGGCACCGGGGTTTGATTACGGTGGCAAAAAACGCTCTCTAGGAAATCACACCAACTTACTTTCATAGTTTCAGTGACGTCATTCGCCGGTAAGTTGCGGACGCTATGTAGCGGCCACCGGTTTTTTTAGAAAACCGTAGCTTACATAATACATACATAATCAGCCTATAACGTTCGTTTTTTTAAGTCGAGGCCATTACCACCGGACCACCACTGTTCTCTACCACCTCTCAACCGTAGCTTAATTAGCTTTAATGTTTATAATTTACCTCATATAACAGCTTTAAGGACAAATAAAACGAAATGGTTAAAATTTATAAAATTTGTTTTATTTTACTGAGGGATCACAATCGAACAGCGCCCGACTCGTGCCCCCAGCGCCCGGCACAGTTATTTGAAAAATTGTTTTTTCGAATAACCGGGGATTACAGCGTAATTAATAAAAAAAAAACAGAGTAAACGAGCTGTGGTATTTGGTCGTAAATATACGACTCTGGCGAAATGGACACAAAAATAGTTGTCGGATTAATCCGACGTACCTAAGCGGTTAAAGGGTTAATGGAGTAACACACAATTTGAATCATTTTGAGGGATATTGCTAATCCATTGCTTCATATGTTCGAAAAATGTGTCTGCTCAACAATGTAAATAACGCAATGAATGTTGTTGTACTGTCAAAATAAAAGTCATTGTTACTGATAGTGTTACACAATTACCCCGCCCGTGATGTTGCACAACCACCTAACTAGTATTGATCGAATGGGTTCACTTGTCTTATAGATAGTGCAATCCACGAAGACGCGCCCCACTCTTCTTCCTAATCGTTAGCGGTTATCGCTAGTCAATTTCGCTAGTGTTTTAGTTTTTTCGATACTTACACACTAATTAGCCACTAATAATAATTAGTGTGTATCGACAAAACTAAAACACTAGCAGAATGTTGCTCACTTGTGCTGTAAGCATAAGGAAAAAGAGTGGGGCGCATCTTCGTGGATTTCACTATCTGTATCAATCTACGTTACTGTGTTCTGGCGAATTGAGCCGCATGATTAGGATTACTGATAAATGCGTGCGCACTCCACTCATGTCCACTCAATCTATGCGGTTCTTTCCTCAAACGACCATTTGAGACACCAATTTCCGCATGATCTGACCAAGATTATGTCTGAACTATAAGAAAGACTGACCTGCACCCTAATTGTGTAACACACTATTATTCTCAGTTTGAATCATTTTGAAGCATATTGCTAATCCATTGCTCCATATGTTCGAAAAGTGTGTTTGCTCAACAACGTAAATAACGCAATGGTTTCGGCCTTTCTTCTCAGTCGAATTGGAAATACAGACCACATTACATTATCTATACTAATATTATTAAGAGGAAAGGTTTGTATGTATGTTTGTAACGAATTGGCTCAAAAAGTACTGGACCGATTTTAAAAATTCTTTCACCATTTGATTGCTACATTATCACTGATTAATATAGGCTTTTTAATTGCAAGAAAAAATAAAATGTTTAAAAAATAAATGTCCACCCGTGCGAAGCCGGGACAGGCCGCTAGTAGTTTATAAAACATGATTGACGTGTGTTTGTGTACTTACAGAAATAAAACAAATAATTTATGAATAAAAATTACTACATATTAGTGAGGTACGGGGTGTAAAGTACGTCATCCCCCATAGAAAAAGGGAGCGTCCTCTAACCAGACGGGTGTTGTATCTGGTGAGCTAATGCGTTGTATATAATATTCAGATTAAATTCTGCTGTAATTCTCCTTATAATTTTTCTTTAAATTGTAAAATTATTGTAACCGACTGTATGTACAGAGGCCAGCACATCAAGCTACCCCAATCTGTCAGATTTTCCCAATTGAATATGAACCTTATTCCTTTGTACTAAAGTTGAAAATCTATCAAAGAAATTTGACAGATTGGGGTAGGTTGACCTGCTGGCGTCTGTACCTCACTTTTGAAATAAATTTTAAAAAATAATGCGTGGCGGGCGCGAACTTTGCTTGCGCGATGCAGGATTTTGCTTGACGTCAGTGTGTTGCGTCGTTCTCAAGTGGCGTTGTAGATGCCGCTAAAAGCTATAACAGCGTGGCCGCGACCTTGCCGCTATCAGCGGCAGCTAAGCGCAGGATGGTGAGCGATAAAAACAATATACAAAAATGTATTAACCATACCACGACGACGCACCGCTCGCAGTGTCAACGCTGCGCCGCTTGCCGCTAAGCCAAAAGTCGTGGCCGGACGGTAACTAAAGCTTAAGGGCCTATACTACCTCAAATGGCTTAGCATGATCCTCCGTTATGTCGAAAATACTGCAGCATTAATTTTGAAATAAATATATGGTAAAGTAAGAGGATTAATGTTAGGTATTATGTTTGACGAAAACACGATTCCATAAAATTTTCTCTTTAGAAAAAAAATCCACAGTTACCTCCAAACCGAACAATAAACCGCTGGTATTAAAAAAATACTTCAAATTAGATCATGAAACTTTGTATACTAACCGAACTAACTATAAAGCAGGTCTTATGTTTTTTTTTTTAATCACCATTATTTTCACCGTAGAAAACAAATACCTAAACTATTGGCGCTGCCTGTCGCTTAGCACCGCAATCAGTCTCGCTCTCACTCAGTCCGCGAGTAGTATCGTGCGAGCGAGATGAAAAGTGAATTTTGTCTGAGGTAGTAGGCTCTTAAAACCAAGACAGCCTGCTGTCGCGGTCATGAAACGTGCGAGCAGGGCAGTGATATTTATCCTATACAGGGTGTCTCGTGTCGTCTCGCTCGCACTTTTTATGACTGCGCTATAATTCGCTTTTAGTATGTTTATAATTTACCTCATTATAACAGCTTTAAGGACATAAATAAAACTCAATGATTGAAATATCGATAAAGTTTGTTTTATTTTACTTAGGGATCACAATCGAACTGGTTCTGTTGCACCTCCACCTAACTAGGCTTGGCCGAATGGGTTCACTTATCAACGATACTGTGTTCTGGCGAATTAACAAATACTATATTTTTTTAACAATTCCTATTACTTTCATGAGACAAAGTTTTTTGAACTAACGAGCAGTAAACTTTCAATGAACATTTTTTAAGGTCTAAGCGCATGATATTACGCGTCGTCGCAACGACGCGCGTATAACGAACAAAAACGCGCTATAAAAGCTACTAGAACTACTACGAGCGAGAGGGTGCACAAAAGAAATGTGCAAGAGATATTTAATTTCTATTTTTAACTATTATCAGAAAAGGAACGCTCGGAAACGCCTAGGTATTTTCAAAAACAGATTTTTGTCTTCCATAAGACCATCAAAGCTAAATTTTCTTTAAAAAAAAAACAAACATTGACCAGTTTTGTGCAAAAATATTTTTGCATGACATTGTCGGTCGTGCAAATTTTTTTTACATAACTTTTTACTGTCATGGATTTCCGCAGTATCGCCTGTTAAAATAAATATTTGTTAATTCGCTTAAACAACAACAATTTACATTAAAATTACAACGTGGCAAGATACCTAGATTCTTTTCAAAATTTACCTATCTATTAGAATTTGACATTAAAAGTTATCTTATGAGATATTGAGCGAATCTGCGCTTAGAAATGTAATAAAAAGTCGGTTTTAAGCCGCGTTTTCACTAGAGTACACATGTTGGCAACACTTATGTGTTATTGCATAATGTTGCCAGATAACAAAATGTTCTATCTTGTTGGTTTAGTTGGCGCAAATGAGACTGCTGAGCTTTGGGCCCTGATCTCTAGCTAGACATAAAGTGTAGGCTCGTTCTCTAGTACCCAGCACATCAAGCTACAACAATCTGTCAATTTTCTTTAATAGATTTTCAACTTTATTGCTAAAACCTAAGGTTCAAAGTTAATTGGGAAAATTTGACGGTTTCGGGTAGCTTGATGTGCTGGCGTCTGTACATGGGACAATTAACGCAACGTGGGTCTGCTGTACACCTTTGGTTAATCTTTTGGCTTTTGGTAAACGATGGGTGAAACCCCAATATCACAAACTGATAACTTTTTTGTGTCTAGTGAAAACGCGACTACAAACGAACTAGTGTACTTAGTAAACTACAAAATGTTTCTAGAATGTTGGGGTAAGGTCGGCCCTGGGATAACACCGTACGAACAAAGATCTGCCCGAGCAGAATAAAATGGCGCAGAGCACAATGTTGCCAGCATTAAAAGTATAGCTAAATTAGCCGGGAATTCGATTCGTACGGTCTTACCCCAGCGCCGAACTTACCCAAAATACTCTTATTCGACTATGAAACAAAGTCGATTCAACAAGCATCTAATGTAACATCGAGTGCAAATTAATTATAACATTCTAAAAGCTGTTGACTGATACCTATGACCACTAGAAATGGCATCAAAAGACGACTGTTTAGTCGATAACGCCAGGAATACATATGCCAATAACTTGCACTAGAGAAGCAAGTAGCTTGCGTGCCGTGTGCCATAACAACTTCTGATTGGTCAATACAGTAATGGCGTGCAAGCCACTTGCATACTTTTTGTGCAACTCTGGGCTGAACGCCAGGAATATACGGGGTGGTCAAAAAGTCGTGGATCAAACGAAATATGGAGATAAAGGAGGTCATTTCCAACAAAAAAAATCTACAGCACGACCATAATTTAATTGTCCTAAAAGTTATGAATAATAATGTATACCGAGTTCTTTTACAATTAGACTAATTTAAAAATAATGTGATTTAAAACAATAAAACAAACGGAGTTGTATTATTACTAGATAATGTATCAGCACTACAAAAGTTCTATTGCGGCTCTGGGTACCAAATTTCAAGATCAATTTATTTATTTTTTTAGCTTTACCAAAAAAAAAAACTCTCACTTTAAAAGCGTTGTAAATGGTCTTCTTTGTCTCCGTATTTCGTTTGATCCACGACTTTTTGACCACCCTGTGTATACCAGTAACTTGCACGAAACTATGCAAGTCGCTTGCATGCCATTAACATAATATGCTACCCCATGACCCACCTGGAAATCTCTTAACCGTCCTTAGACGGTCCATGGACGGTTGGCTTCTTAAATCCAGGTGGGAAAGCTGAAAGCATAATTTAGTCAAGTGCCCCGTACTCCGACGAGCTACAGAGTAACTTTGGACCCACATCACAAACGGTGCCCCTTATGGAAGATCTTTGAGGCCAACGATAACGCTGTCCAAATGGACGAATTCAGGTCGAAGCTTATTTAAAACAGGTAAATGGAATCATCGATACGACGAAGAAGAACTACTAATAGTTGAATAGGACAATGCTGTGCAAGCTACTAGCAACCTTATGCGCAAGGTACTAGCGTGTATATTCCTAGCTTATTAGTCCAATCGACTGACATTTAAACTTAATGACAATTGTTTTAACAGAAACCTTCCTTATAAGAATTATATCGAAATATATCCACACCGTATAACGCCTTAACCGAAATGAACAGTTTTTAGACTAGATTATACTTATAAAAATCACCAATTCAGAAGTTTGGAAGCACTAACATACAATTATGTTGGAAAATAAAATATGTTGGTTGTTGTTATGTTGGAATGTGGGTGTAGGTACTATAAGTACACCTCTGTTCAACCCTTCGAGGAAACAAGGAGTTATGTTGGAAACTGTATTTCTTCTCTACAGGGCCTTATTGAATTAATTGACGAAATTTCCTAGGGGTATAAGTTTAGTTTAGTCTGTTCCAAAACTATCTGTTGAAAGTGTAAACAAACCCTGTTCTGCACCCTAATTGCGTAACACACTATTACGCTCAATTTGAATCATTTTGAAGCATATTGCTAATCCATTGCTCCAAATGTTCGAAAAGTGTGTCTGGTCAACAACGTAAATAACGCAATGAATGTTGTTGAACTGTCAAAATGAAACCCATTGCTACTGATAGTGTGTTACGCAATTACCCCGCAGGTTAAATTCTTACGCAATCACTCACTAAAGGGAATTAGTAACACATTCTACTGTATTTAGAAAGTTTCAACTTTATTACTCGCAACTTCTTCCAACAAATATTTTTTGTATAGCATTATTAAATTGTAATCGAAAATTCATTGGCGAAATTTGAGGTTATGAAATTAACCTAAAGTGTCAAATGAGGTACTTTTGGAACACACTATCAAACAAGAAATAGATTTAAACTTCCCAACGTACTTATAGTAGATCTCCCAAACTTCTCATATTCAAAAAATATACCTATTCATCTATATACCACGATAATTTAATATTTCTTGCTAATCATTCTAAAATTCCTTCTTTTTTTCTATCTAAAACCACAGATTTAGCTTCCTTCTTGTTTATGGTATATAGACGTTAAAAACTTAAAATGATTAATTCTATAACAAAAAAAAAGAAATACATAAAAATATTTTTTTATATAATATGCAAAATGCATTTTTAACTTAGAATGCTGATTGGTATAAAACTAGTATATCAAAAGGTAGGTATTATGCCAGCAAACGCCTCTTCTTATAAAGAGAAGGAATGAGTATTTATAAAGATAACCACGCTTGCTCATTGTATGTTGGCGATTTTAGACCAGCTGTGTTATTAAAAAAACATGGATTTTCCTTAGACCTAAGTCCTTTCCAGCCACAGATACAGATAGACCTAGATAACGCACTGCAGTATCACGATCTGTATGAAAACCAAACGTGCAATTTTTTGACTACCTACTATGACGTCACAAGCGCTCTTTCTCACTCACGCTCACCCATCCAGTAGTACTCGGGACTGAGCGCGAAAATGGCGGCTTACGATTTTTGTACTTAAGCTGGTGTATCTATACAGAGTGGTCAAAAAGTCGTGGATCAAAAATAAGGAGATAAAGGATGTCATTTCCAACAAAAAATCTTTCTACAGCATGGCCCCAATGCAATCGCCCTAAACTAAAAGTTATGAATATTTTGTATAAGTACCGAGTTCTTTTACAATTAGACTAATTTGAAAAAAATGTGATACAAAACAAAGTATTATTACTAGATAATGTATTAGCACTAAACAAGTTCCATTGCGGCTCTGGGTACCAAATTTCAGGAGCAATTAATGTTTTCCCAAAAATAAGCATTGGAAATGACCTCCTTTATGTCCCTATTTCGTTTGATCCACGACTTTTTGACCACCCTGTATATGTGTTTCGAGCCATTTTTGACGATCTCTCCTCCGACAAAGTTATGATTATAATTTTGGTTTTCACAATTTGCATTTGCTCGAGTTTAAAATAAAAACATTGTCATCATCCATATTGCGTAGCACAGTAACAAATGCAATGTCTTTCGTTTTGACAATTCGATAACATTCATTGCGTTATTTACGTTGTCGAGCAGACGAATTTTCCAAACATGAAGCATAGGATTGAAAATCTTTCAAAATCCTTAGGATTGAAGTAAAAACGAGTGTTGCGCAATTGAAAGAGAGTAAAAATATTCTTAGAAAGTACAATGTTAATATTATATGCATAGGTTTTGAACCCAGAACTCGATAAAAAAGTCAAGAAAAAAAAACCGCATTAGCACCTTCTGTGGTCCCCTTGGAAGTCCCTGAACCGGCTCCGAACACAAGTGGGAAGATGTAAGTCCAACTTGGTAAAGTGGGGCTACCTTGACGGAAAGGCAGTATGGTGTGGTTGTGGAGCTATGTCACAAACCATGCTCCACCTCCTGTCCTACCCTCGGTGTCCCAGAACATGCAGTCAAAGTGACCTCTGCACTATTACCGATGACGCCGTGGAAGTGGCAAAGTTTTAGGTCAACAAGATTTAAAATCGACACAAGAAGAAGAATGTTTTCAGCTACCTTCTATGACATAAATAATATGCTAGTTTTTATTCCAATCAGCATTGTTTTTAACAATAATATTTACAGACAAAACAATTTTAATTAAGGAACACAAATAATTATAAATGCGCAATTTTTGCTTATGATCAACGTTCATTAATTGTCTATGCACAAAACGAGTTTTTCTCGCCCAAAAACGTTTACTTTTTTATAATTTTGTCGATGTATGGAAACAAGAAATTGCGCATTTTAAAAATCAACCAATCATTATCAAATTCAATAATAATAATTGTCAAAATATCCTATCAACATTTTTTCATTTAAAATCAGCACAAAAATCACGTGCATCGCATTAAAAAGCAAGAATTAGGTATATGGAAAAATTATTTTATCTAATTTTTTTTTATAATAGAGCTCTAAGTAACTATAGGAAAAAAAATAAAAATAGTATTTTTTAAAATTAATAGTATGGCAACACCCATAGATTGCACCAAAAATATCCGATGACACATACTGGAGATCATTTGAGTCAAATATTTATTAATCACACACGTTTTTGATGATTCTGGTTTTTGCTACATTAGATTCCACTTCGTGTGGAGAAGACCTTAAGGCTGCCTGTCCATTGACGCGGAGAAAGGCTGCGGAGCGGAGAAACGGAGAAATATTAACCAATAGAAAATTACACTGAGTTTTTTATGAAATCCTGTTGGTTAATATTTCTCCGTTTCTCCGCTCCGCAGCCTCGCTCCGCGTTAATGGACAGGCAGCCTTAGTGTGCGCTTTTAAAATGTCTAACGTGACGATATTATCGTGGACGTCCACATCACGGCATCACAATAACACAGGGAAGTAAAATCTATGGAAATATATGAAGACGCTTTCAAAGGGCTTTTGAAGATCCGTGGCATACCTACTGTCGCACCATTTTATTTTTTTTCAAAATGGCGGCCTCGCATTATATGAACACTATACAGGGTGTCCCTGGAAGTATGGATCAAATCGAATAGGGGCGTGGGCAAGGTCACTTCCAAACTTTTTGATCCTGAGAATGATTGATGGTTTTACGGTTCAAAAGTTGTGATCATTTTTTTCAATCGTTTCGGATAGTGCTCAAAGAAAAAAATTCATTAAAAAAAAACTATCAGGGCTGTTTAAAAAACTTAAATTGACAGTTCCTGGTAGTTTTTTTTTTAATGATTTTGTTCTTTGAGCACTATGCAAAGTGATTTAAAATAACAAAACTTGGTCATAACTTTTGAACCGTAAAAAAATTCACCAACATTCTCAGGATCAAAAAGTTTGGAAATTACTTTGTCCACGCCCCTATTTGATTTGATCCATACTTCCAGAGACATCCTGTATACAAATCGATGGCTGATATTATGATTGCTTTAAACTTTCAAAGTGATTATTTCAAACATCTATGCAACAAGATCTAAGAAAGTTAAAAAAATATAGACGTTACGTGATCAACTATGAAGGTTAATATCTCGGAAAAGTGACGCTTTAGGGGTTTGGTCTTAATATATTTTCCGTTTGCATTGACGTCAGCTATCGATTTATACAGGGTTATTGGAAAAACATCAACAACAACTGTTCCCTACATTTTTCAGTTATACGAACATAAATTTTAATGTAGGAAACAGCTCATTTTTTTTTTCGCGATTTCAGGTATGATGCTGTAGTAAAAGTTGTTCATACTGATGAGTACAATGACCTCTTAAGAGGTGGTTGGTGTTTTTTCAATAACAATATACGTGGCCGCCATTTTGAAAAAATGGCGCGACTGTAGATATGCCACGGATTTTCAAAGCCCTTTCGGTCCACGATAATGTGCGTATATCTATACAGTTTATGGACCGATAGCATCGTCACGTTGAAAAGCGCACAATGGCTAGAAAACTGATAAATCTAGCATGGATTTCAATAAGACTTTCACTTTAGGGTGTGTACACATTGGCGAATATGTAACGAGTGTGCTGCCGACGCGCTGTTAATAACTGATACTGTTAGTATAGCAAGCGACAGGCTAAGGAGCTGTTCATTAATTACGTAAGATAATTTTAACCACTTTCTGACGCCCCTTAGTAAGAAAAAATAAAACTTGGATGAACTCCCTCCTTTCAATCTTAAGTAAGATCAGTATCTACCAAAATTGCAAATAAAAAGTAGCAACAATATAAAACTTTTTTTTTTTGCTTACTTTTGTGATCTTACTTAAGAACAATCTAGAACACTCACACCTTCATGTAAGAAAAAAATAAGACTTGTCCGGACCACCTCCCCCTCAAATCATCTTACGTAATAAATGAACAGCCCCCAAGTTGACTATACTATGGCCAAAAACACATTTATTATTTCTTTAAAAGGCTCGCATATCCGCGAAGCATTCCCTACGGTCAACACAACGCGTCACGCGACGAGGCGCGGGAAACGGAGCCAAATTCACGCAAAAGCGCGTTTTTATTGAATTCGTATTGAAAAAATCACGCGCTGGGGCGCATTATCTGCACTCCGTTGCGTAAAGCGTTGCGATCTGTGATGCTCCTAAAGCGATTATTATTTGGCGCGCGGGGCGGCAGATTTATCGTTATATCAGTTTGAATAGAAAATAATTTTTGCGCGCGGGATTTTTTGGCCACTGCAATGTGATCCTCGCCTATGTGTACGGGCCCTTAGTTTTATAAGGTCTTGTCCTACGTCAGTGTTGCTAGTATTGATAGAGAGGTATCTCTATAAAATCTTTTTGTAGCAATTCTCAACCCTTAAATTTGGGGGTTAACACATTGCGGGACACTTAACTCGTGACTGCCAGAGAACAGACACAATAGAAAATCTATTGTTGGCGGACACCGTGTGACTGCGGTGACAGTCAATGACTTGACGCCCCTCGACGTAATAACAATAAAACTTCTATTGTGTCTCGTTCAAGTGTCCTTCAATGAGTTAAAATCAGTTTTAACAATTTTCTTTAAGAAGTAAAATGCGTTTAAAATTAGGAATAATAATTAATGTCGAGATTTTCATTACACTTTATAAGTAAATGGTATTTTATTGAGAAGTCATTGAAAAAAGATTTTTATATTGAACCTGGCCTACTATGCGCCATTTTGTTTATTTTTCAAAATGGCGGTCATGCATGATACCTATATAAATCGATAGCTGCCATCAAGGCAAACAGAAAAAATGCGTATCACACCGGGCCACCATTTTGAAAAAAAAAAAAAATGGCGGACAGGCAGGTATGCCACAGACCAAAGCTTTTGCCTATAAGACGTAATTTATTTCCGTAAAATCGTTTTTCAGTAACTTTTCAATAAAAATAACCATTCCATAAACAAATACGCGCTAGGAACAATAAGTGGCAAACATTTTTAAACTGACTAGTTAACTGCTAATATCCCGACTTAAAATAAAAAAATAGCACCGCGTTTACGAAAAAAAAAAAATTTTTTTTTTCATATTGCAACACCCTTAACATTAAACCTTAACTGGCAACACAGCTAGACAGATCGGAAAAACGGTTGTTTTTTTTTTAAATCCTTACGACTATGTATAGAAGAAGCTAACATCTAATTTTTTTTTTTTCAATTTAATTCAATATTTTTCTTTTTAGAAAAATGACAATTTCCTTCTCTTCGTTTTTCTCTAAATAGAATTTTGTACTTGTATATGCCGAACCTTTTTTTTCTTTCAATAATTTTTGGACATAGGTTTATTTTTATTAAATTAATTGAATAATGGCTTTGCCAAAGTTAAGAATAAGACGTTAAAAATGTTTGTTGCATAATATTTTACGTACTAATTGCGATAAAATTTTGAATCATAAACTACTGATCTATCCAGTAAGAGACTCACCGTGTAAACTTATGTGAAGCTGTCAATAACGTCAATTCCTAAGGCTACGTACAGTCAGCAAAAGAGATAAGTAACCAGGCCATTTCCAGGCCAGGGTTTTTTTTATTTATTTTTTTATTGTCTCCATGATTTCGTTAGATTTAAGGTTCTTTTTAGGGTTCCGTACTTCAAAAGAAAATAACGGAACCCTTATAGGATCACTTTGTTGTCCGTCTGTCCGTCAAGAACCTTTATCTCGGGAACGCGTAGAGTTATCAAGTTGAAATAAAAAAAAACAAACTTCTAAGTTAATGTAAAAAAAAAGATACGGCCATTTATGCCGCAAAAAAACGTATATTTCGACACTCTCAAGGGAATCAAAATTTATAAGGTACTTTCCGTTGACCTAGAACTATGAAATTTGGCAAGTAATATCGTCTTATACGACAAGTATCGAAAAAAACCCGAAAACCGTAAATTTGAAGATACAGTACAAAAAAAAAAAAATCCCGTGATGAACTATTTACATACCTACTTTGTAAGAAACCCTCGGTGCGCGAGTCCGACTCGCACTTGACCGTTTTTTTATTGTTTATATATTTCCTGTACGTGTCTCAAATAAAATATTTTTCTTTGTTCCTCGCTTCACCTAAGTTTCCACAGTGAGATTTGTAGAGAAAACACCGACAGTTCATTATTTCAGACTCCGATTGAGTCCGAAACTAATCGGGCAATTCGAAAGAATCACTTTTCTTCATATGCATTCCCTTTTCTTTTCAAAGACATCCAACAGAGTGCAAAGATCAAAACGGTACTTTTTTTTTTATAAATCCTACTAATATTATAAATGCGAAAGTTTGTGAGGATGGATGGATGGATGTTTGTTACTCTTTCACGCAAAAACTACTGATGAAACTTTACAGTAATATAGTTTATACATCACAATAACCCATAGGATACTTTTTATCCCGATATTCCCGCGGGATCAAAACTTACGCGGGTGAAACCGCGGAGCGCAGCTAGTTCAAAAATAAACCTATGTCCTTCCTTCATTTTTCTAACCTACATCACAATGCGCCGAACGATCACAGATATTTTCAACCCTGCCACTGAAGTACCAATGCTGTCATAAGTTTTTGAAAAGTACCACTTTCATTTCATCCTTATAAACGTTCAATACTTTTGTAGCGATTTAATTTTGGGTAGTATTTAAACGCAAATCAAAAAATATCCTTTTTCTATGCAATAAAATTTCGAATTCCCATCAAAATTACTGATTGCACAGCAAAATATTCAACTCAAAATATCACTAAACACACTACAATTTATTTTCGCAGCGTACAGCGATTTTTACGTCAGGTCGACGGAGCCTCGCTGCGCGGGTCTCCTATTTCTGTCTGCAGGGTTTAAAGGAACCTAACCAAACCGAACTTCGGGGTGCCCCTGACGTCGTTTAGTATTATGCGAATTTGCTGTGCAGTCAGTATTTATGCTATGTATGTAGTATTTTTTGATATGCAATTTATAATATCCCTTTAATTTTGAACTACGCTAACTTTTATGAAAAGTACCAACAATTTTATTACAATTTTTAATATTTTTTGCAATGTGGTGAATACTAATTAATTTACTCTTTAGCTAAGCCAAATGTGTTTGTAGATTTAATCCACTAGGGTTTTCAACCATAAACATTTATCGTATGGGGTTTAAATTGAGACGACTCTGTTGCTTCCACCTTTTTTATTTTACTTATTTTAGCAAACTAAATAGGCCAGCCCATTTATTTTCACAGCTTATTGCCAGAAGACATCTCGAAATGTGTCCCAAATGATTTCAATACTTCTCAGCTCTTGGCAAAAAATATCTTTAAAAGAAAAAGACTTTAAGCCTTGTTGAAGGGTAATATTTTAACCAAGACTTGAGTTATTCTTATATTGATATGAGATAACAATTATATTAATTTCTTAGAGAGCGCATAGTGCCTTGGTTAAGGCATTATTATTATTGTGACAGCATTGGCACTAACACTTTTACGAAGGACCTCCTTTTCAAAAAGTACCGAGTGCATAACATTTTGGGGTTACACTTTTAGTGCCAAAGTTAAAAACTTTCTGATATCCTCGAGATTTAAAATATATACCTAGAAAGTCTTTTCTTGTTTTTCATTACACTTTTAGTGACAATTTTATTTTACTTTATTGATAAAAGTAAATTGGCAAATGGCTATGCAAATGATGATTCGAGGATTTGTAATATTACAGAAATTATTTTATGCACTCAGATTTTCGAAAAAAGTCCTCCTATTGCACGCCATCCCACATCCGAAAACACTTTAATTTACAATTATTTTTAATAAAATTACCAAAAAACTTCAAAACTAGCTTTCCATAAACTATGTTTAAAAAACATTTATAATATTATAATAATAAAATTTTGACAGGTCGCCATTTTTTTTTTAAAGTGGTACTTGCAATAACATTAAAAAGTACCAGTTGGACGTGGAAATATACAGTTTATAGTAGGGCCATTATAAATGCAACGCTTGATTCATAAAACACAATACTAGCATTACTCTATAAGCCAAATTGCGCACGGTCGTGTTCCACCGGCGGCAATTTTTTCCGCGCACTGGATTTTCAACGCACTGCTTAGCACCGAGACTTGAAAATTCAACAGCGTTTTTTTTTTTTTTGACGCGTTGGGATGAGGCCTGTTGCATTCTCAATGCTCGGCTCAACACCTAGAGTTGAAAATACTGTGCGTTATAAATTCCCGCCACGATATTTTTACGTCCTTCCGTACGTGGGCTAAGAGCCTACGCCCGGATTTTTATGCGACGAATAGGAGTAGAACTTAAAAGTATGACAATAAAATTGAAATCTCAATGATACCATCGTAAATACAAAAACAAAGCTGCGGTATGCTTAGCCATTCCGTGTCGGCAGTGTTCGGAATGCCTCGGCATCCCTCGAGATGGTTCGACAGAAGAATTACGAGTACAACTGTTGTGAAAAGTACACTTAGGCGTACCTAAGGATCCTGCCTATCGATTCTGTGAAAATCTCACCGTGATAACATAGATGAAGTGAGCGAGAAGTGAACTATCAATGGAGGCAGTCTCTAACATCAAGTGGAATGACAGCTCACTTCACCTTAGTTTTCACGGTGAGATTTTTACAGAATAGCACTGCTGGTATGGCTAAGGATACCGTAGCATCCTTTCCGTCAGTAAGCACTTGCATGAAGTGATGCTGAAGGATCCCCTGCCGTGTCGCCGCTGGCGCAGGCTCTGAAGGTCGTAAGTGCGAGCGAGAGGTCCGATAAAATGATTGTCGACTCTAACATTGCGTTTGTAATGGCTCGAGTACATACAGCGTTACATTTCAATGACCAGCCAAATTTAAGGATGTGGTACAGACCATCAAACTAAACAACTTTCTCCATGGGACCAACATCGTAATCGCGAATAAAAATTCAGGCGTCCCATACGTTTAGGTCGAGTAGGTATTGAAGTTTTCTATGGGACAGTTGATAAATTTTTCAGAATTGAAGGGGTAATTGGACAAAGGTGTTAACTAACAAAAAATTCAAATTGAGATAGGAGCGTTAGAAAATTACCCTTCAATTAAAATTAGATGTTTTGAGCCCACCAGACGATTTATCGTCACTTAAAACCTATGTTCATGCAAGAAACTCGATTTTTTCAGGTTTGTCAGATAACACCTTTGTCCACTTACCCCTTCAATTAAGATGTTGGTCCCATGCAGAAAGTTGTTTAGTTTGATGGTCTGTACCACATCCTTAAATTTGGCTGGTCATTGAAAAGTAACCCTGTATAGTATGATTCCTCACTTTGCCCGTAAAGATGGCAGCTGGTCATTATGCATATTACCCATCTAATGTGGTCATTCTCGTTGTTCCGTTTGATTGGACTTCTTTGTTTCATCTTGGTTTATTATGTGTGACATTGTCATGTGGCGTCTGGAAAAACATAAGATTTTTTTTTAAATACTGTGCATACATTCATGGAGGGTCCCGTGGCTAAATAATAACAGCCGCACAGGTCGATCAATCAGGTTAAGGCTACGCTTGCCGCGGTTGGTCTGTGGATGGGTGACCATCTTCCGTGACCCCTCCGCGCCTCGGAAAGCACGTTAAGCCGTTGGTCCCGGCTGTCATTCGTGGATCTTTGACAGTCGTTACGGGTCGTCAGAAGCCCGAAAGTCTGACAACCAGTCTTACCAAGGAGTATCGTATTACCCAGTAACTGGGTTGTGGAGATCAGAGGGGCAATTCTCGTAATTTTTAAGAACGTTCACAGTCTGATCTCAGTCTCAATCTGTCAAAAATACTTCAAATTTCCCTACATTTTGGCAAGTTTTTGACATTTGTTTGTCGCCGAGATGAGACTGCGACTAGATTTTGAACGTTTTAAATTAGCAGAATTGGCCTACTGATAGGCAGTCGCTCAATGTAAAATACAGGTATTCAGCTGCATTCGGTTAGACTGAAAGCCGACCGAAATTAGTCAGCACCTGACGTAAATTGACGTATTTTTAGTAGCCAATTTTTTAATCACGTCTAATCTCGTCTATGGATTATCTAATTTGACAGGACTAAACTAATATTTATCTTCTGTCCTTTTCATAATGAAATAGAAAGAAAAAGATACACTGAACTTAAATTTAATTTAGTTTGTGAACGACAGAATCGGGGTCAATGTCTTGAAATTTTACAATAAAAAGCATCTTACCTCAGCCCCCGCTCCCCTCTGAAAGACAAACTACACATAGTGCAATTCTTCCACTCATTCTTGCCCTTATCTTCCTTCGCACGTACCGGCGTAGAAACTTCTACTTCCTTCTCTTTCTTCTTCAACGGGGAAGGTACTGCTGTCTCTTTCTTTGAGGGGGGAGGTGTGGACGTCTCCTCCTTAAAGGGGGGAGCGAGATCTGTCTTTGTTAGTTTGATTGTTAAAGTTTTGAGTGGGAGTTTCTTGTCTGTGTCGATTTTTGGTTTTAAATCTGAAAAGCGTAGATAAATTAATGCAAACGTAACGCCTATATTCAAGGGCTAAGTAATATCAGCCGCACGGGTCGATCGATCAGGTTAAGCTACGCTTGCCACGGTTGATCGGTGGATGGGTGACCATTTTTACATACCAAGAGCCCTCCATGACTCGTAAATTCGTGGATATTTGATAGTCGTTACGAGTCGTCAGAAGCCCGAAAGTCTGACAACCAGTCTTACCAAGGGGTATCGTATTACCCAGTAACTGGGCTGTGGAGGTCTGATAGGCAGTCGCCTCATGTAAAATACTGGTATTCAGCTGCATCCAGTTAGACTGGAAGCCGACCCTCTGACCCTCTGACCTCCACAACACAGTTACTGGGTAACACGACATCCCTTGGTGAACTATTTACAGACGCCACATCAAGCTACTAAAATCTGTCAAATTTCTTTAATAGATTTTCAACTTTATCGCCAAAATATAAGGTTCAAAGTTGATTGGGAAAATTTTACAGTTTCGAATAGCTTGATGTGCTAGCGTCTGTACTTTACTACTAAATGGTGCTTACCTCTGGTTAGTATCACGATATTCGGTACTCCCATGACGTTATCCGGAGACTCTGCGACACATTTGCTGTCAACCTCCACAATCCGGCTGAGAGGAAGCGCTTCATCGCTGGACCCTTCAGAATCGCTGCGGGTACACTTTGTTTGACGTTTCTTTACTCTTTTCCTGAATCTGAAAAAATATGGTACTTACAGATTATATCCAGTTTGTTAGTACATACACCCAGTAAATCTGTAGTCAAAACCCATTCCAGCTTATTTAATTTTGTCACCCAACACCCCAACTAGCAAAGTAATCCTATAAAGAAAGATTATAAGTCTGTCACTACTAATAACGATCGTATAAAGACATTGCGGTAGACTATTTAACTTATAATAGCATTTTCTAAGCCGTAACATACTCAGGTGCATTAGTTTTTATATCTCGGTCTTATAGTTCGCTACAAGACTCACCTATAAAACATGTATAGGACACTTTTACTAGTAATAGCATTTCACAAGCGTAGACATTCTTAAGAGCATTTGCTTTTATATCTCAGTTTTATAGTTAGGTACAAGATGGTCTTTTAGGACACTTTTAGGAATAAGTCTCCTATAATTGTTTACAGTGAAACTAAATGATCCAGAATAATATTTTGATCCTATGGTAGCATTTTGTGAGAGAACATGATATTATAACAAACTTTGCTGAGATCACTATAAGTTTGCGCCTTTATAGTTTTGATCGAGATTCTTTTAAATCTAATAGTACTTGATAAGAACGCTATATGATCAAGGAATCTTATGAGCTACTACATCAATAACTTTATCGTTAGCCATTTTGTTAAGATTCAGTTGTTCCCCTTCGTCTTGAGGAAATAAGTTGAATATGAATTTATGCCATGAAAACGATTGCCAAATAGGTAAAAAGAATTAACGAAGCGAAATTCTTCAGGAATAAAATCAGAAACACGGTTGTATTTCTTGATGTCGACTGTTTATAGTTAAATCCTAATAAAAGTAAATTCAAACATTAGCAGGTATATTTCAAGGGACCCCTAATTTCTTTTAAAATGGAGGCGAGTTATCTGGACTGAAACTGCTACAAGCACTAATTTACCTACAATGGTTCTACAAAGTACTCAATGAAGAGCAATTTCAAAACATGGTGAATATTCATAAGAATTGTTGAAATATTTTATTTACAACAATATACTAATGTGCTATTTTTCGGAGGGGCTTGTGAAACTAACTAAATTGCGGTACACATTTACAGTAAAAATGACTTCCCCACAAGTTCAAACACTATAATTACAATTTATATTAGTAATTAATATTCTACAATAATCTAAAATAATAGTAATAGAAACTGTCGTTTTTATTAAGTATTTACCACAAAACAATTTTTTACCACAAAACTAAAATATACTTTTAACTAAGTACAGTACTAGTGCATTACAAAAAAGATTGCTTTAGTAAGATACTTATGTCAGATACTAACAAGAGCGTTTGTGCTTGTAATTGTCTTGTCTCATATCATTATAGAAACTATTGCGCTTCGTCAAGTATTTTATAGGATATAGTAACATTGTATAAGTTGATTATAAGATAGTTATAGAAAGAAACGCTCCTGTAACTGCGCCCAAATCCAGCTTTGCAGCATGCTACAAGTTTTTTATAAGTAAAAATAATAGTAGTCGTGAGATCGTTTTAAGTACTGATTTTGCTAGTTGGGATCTTATTTGACTGGCCAATTCTTCCCTTGCGGTGGTAGGGCTAACGCCCGCCTGGTTTGCGACCACCCTCCCACCGCAGTCCGGCGACAAGCAGCCTGCTGTGTTTCGTCGATGCGTGGGAGTTCCAGTGCCTCAGGCATCTTCTGGGCACGCTCGTTCCATCATAGATCTCATCCATCACATTCCACCAAGCGTGATCGATGTCAAGATCGATACAAAAGTAGGTATTCAAAACAAAGAGAGTAATCCGTAACAAAGCATATTGCTTTGTTTTATTACAATCATTCGAATCGGAATGTCGCGGGATTGTCCGAAAGGGTTACCGCTACCCCGGAACACAAAGGGCTAAGGAAGGAACACGGGTGGGTTTTAGTCAGTAAGAGTCTGACACTCCGTTCTGCTACACCCTGAGCGGGAGGGGTCATTGGATGATTTCCCATCCACAAAAAAAAAAAAAGGTATTGTAAGGAAGCAATATTGTTATAAGGGTATACAATCTTTTAAGAACAGTATAATACGACCGATGTACCAACTAGACGCACTCAGCATTTCTCCTCGGGTAACTCACCGTCCGATCAGGATCAGGCCCGTGCCGGACGGCGCGTACGTGTTCCACGCGCGCCGCTAAGAGATGTCAGCTTTAAGGAAGGGGCCCGTAAGGGCCGAAGCCTGCCGGGGCAGCGGGATTGTCCGAAAGGGTTACCGCTACCCCGGAACATAAAGGGCTAAGGAAGGAACACGGGTGGGTTTTAGTCAGTAAGAGTCTGACACTCCCTTCTGCTCCACCCAGAGCGGGAGGGGTCATTTGATGATTTCACATCCAAAAAAAAAAGCACTTCTCCTCCACATTTATTATGCGGGCAAAGAACTACGCGGTCATACAGACAGACACGAAAATCGACTTTAATTTATAATAATTATGTATATGTCACCGCACGATTGTGAATACCGACCGTATTATTCCAAAACACGATCTAAATTAATAATCTATCTCGCGAGATTGTGAACTGTTGATAAATTGTATACTGCACCAACAGATTACAATATAACGTATTCATTTTCGATAGTTATATCTATCCATGTCAAACCGTCAAATTGTGAACGAACCTGCACTTACCGACAGGGTTCACAATCTGTCCGATTTTATCGCGCGTAAAATTGTGAACCGTCCCTGATTTGTCAGTCCCGGCGGCAGCTCGTTCTGTATCCTAAACTAACGGTGTTCACAATCTTACGGTGACATATAAAAGTCAGGTAAATGCACATCACTCACCGTTTCCTCGGTCTCTTGTAAACCGCCCCAGCCTTCTTCGTCTTGGTCTCCTCATTGTTGTTAATGTTGATGTACTTCTCGCAGGTGACCGCCGGCTTCTGCGCCTCCTCGCTGCTTGAGATCGAGTCGCTCTTGTCGCACGCAAACAAGTCAGTTTCGTTGCTGAGATCATTACTGTCTATTTGGTCGCTGGAATTAAGGAATACTGATAATTATAGGATTTTTTTTGTATTGTATTGTTCTGTATATACTTGTGGCTTTTTTTTGTGGATAGGAAGTCATCAAATGACCCCTCCTGCTCAGGGTGGAGCAGAAGGGAGTGTCAGACTCTTACTGACTATAACCCACCCGTGTTCCTTCCTTAGCCCTTTATGTTCCGGGGCAGCGGTAACCCTTTCGGACAATCCCGCTGCCCGGGGCTTGTGGCTAAGTAACTAATAACAGCATCAAGAGTCGATCGATCAGGTTAAGCTATGCTTGCCTCGATTGGGTAGAATGGGTGACCATCTTTACAAATGAAGACCCTTCCGTGCTTCGGAAAGCACGTTAAGCCGTTGGCCCCGGCTGTCATTCGTGGATCTTTGACAGTCGTTACGGGTAGTCAGAAGCTCGAAAGTCTGACAACCAGTCTTACCAAGGAGTATCGTATTACCCAGTAACTGGGTTGTGGAGATCAGAGGGGCAATTCTCGTAATTTTTAAGAACGTTCACAGTCTGATCTCAGTCTCGTAGTACCCAGTAACTGGGTTGTCGAGGTTAGATAGGCAGTCGCGTCTTGTAAAATTCTGGTATTCAGCTGCATCTAGTCAGACCGAAAGCCGACCCCAACATAGTTGGGCAAAGGCTAGGCAGATGATGATGTACTTTAAATACATTGTATAGAACCAAGTTCTTCTAACTCAACAGAAAGCTGTGCTGTTGATGAGTTTGTTGCGCCTTTTCTTCTTCGCAGTTAAAGCACGAGGAAGTGGTGAAGGGCGTGCGTCTTGGGGGACTGTCTTGTGTAGTTCTGACGTTCAAAAAGTGCTGATTCCTATGACTTTTGATTTTGATTGTCAAGCCTCTACCTAACGCTTAACTAATGTACTTGCCTAATACAACATGCCGTAATTACAGAAACAATTAAAAAGCCATTGAGTCTTGCGTCCACGTTCCCGCATACGCAGGGTTTTTATGGAACGAAGTTCTTTAATGGAGCTTGCGGTCGGAGTAAACTGAGAGAAATCTTCACGCAACGAAAAACCGCTACAACTCCATGCGACTTTTTTATACACAGGTTGAAATTGAAAACATGCGACAAACCGAAATGAGAACAACCTTTACTAAGGGACCAAAGCTGCAATCGCTGTTCCCTACCTTTTGACGAGTTAGCGAACATAAATGTAGGAAACAGCAGATTTTTTTTTCGCGTTACCAGGTTTGGTCCCATAGTAAAAGTTGTTCATAATGATGCGTACAATAACCCCTTAAGAGTAAACTAGTCGCGAGCTCGAACTCACTGGTGGTCATGGCCAAAAAGGACGCTTTCTCACCTGGCTTCGTGTCCGACAGCGCTAGTATCAGTTATGAGCAGTTAGACGCTAATCTACACGAACAACGTCTAGTTCTCACGCACAGAAACACCGTTCCAAACTGATGGGTGCGTAAAAAAAAATCGAAAAGTGCTTCGGAAAATAGAGTTTTATGAAAAAACCACTGCATAAATCAAGTACAAATAAAGTTTATTGATCTCTTCGATAACTGAGCTTTGTCGGTACGGACTTGGTTTTGAAGATTTTACAGTTCTTTTATTACTTATTTACACCCAAAGTTACGTTAAAAATAGCATGAAAAACGAATCTTTGTTGGCTCATAACTTTTTATTTTACTATTCTGTTTCCATACAGACACAATTAATAATAAGTTAAATGATACCTCTTGCTAAAACTGGCTGTCAGACTTTTGGGCTTCCTACTCATCATCAACTTAGCCTTTGGCAGTCCACCGCTGGGCAAAGACCTCTGCCTTCTGCATCTATCCCAGGCACCTTTTTAAAGCTTCTCAGGGCATTTTTTAGGGCTTCTGACTATTTAAGTTGATTTTGAAAATTCATCTATATTATATTTAACTTTTCTGCTTCTGGAAGGCATAGCTTGACCAATTCTATCTCTATTCTACCAAGAATAGACAAAGTTCTATCCAACTCGACACTTCTTCTGCCCGAGCACAGTGCAACCTGTAGAATCGCGTTTCTATGAAGACAAAGAGATACATTCTTTCCATAGCAACAGGGAGCAAATTTTGAAATTAATATAGATTCTTGTCTAAGGCGGATCACCTACTGCACCGCTTCACGCGGCGGGACGCAGATAACGCGCCACCGTGCGTGATTTTTTACATACAAATTCAATAAAAACGCGCTTCCGCGGGGGGAATTTGACTCCGTTTCCCGTAGTCCGTGGCGTGACACGTTGCAGTGGGTGATCCGCCTAAGGGCTAATTTTTCATTCATCTGATAACTTTATTCGAGGAATCATTTTGAAATTTTGATAGTTATTTCATACAGAAACTGTCAAACGTCAATTTTATTACTTGTATAAAAGGTAACTGGTAATGGAAAAATTAGCCCCAAGTCCAATGTGTTTTAGTCCCATATTACAGAACGTCTGCCCCGCAACTGCCCCGTTGGTCTAGTGGTTGCAAGCACGACTGCTGAGCGTGGGGTCCTAGGTTCGATTCCCGGGTCGGACAAAGTGTTATTGAGTTTTTCCATTAGGAATTTCTTAGTAACAGTCCGAAGTTTGGAAGTTGGCGGTTTAATACCCCCGTGCCTCGGAAAGCACATAAAGCCGTTGGTCCTGCGCCTGATCTCTCTCCGGTCGTGTCGGATTGCCGTCCCATCGGACTATGAGAGTAAAGGAACAGAGAGTGCACCTGTGTCTGCGCGCACACTTGTGCACTATAATATCTCATGCATACCCGGCTAATCTCCGTTGAGATTAGCCACCGTGACCGAAATCGGTCAGGGAGGCTATTATTATTATTTTTTACAGAACGTGACTCAACACCCAAGCATTACTTAAAACTAGTTTCAACCAATCAAATCACTTAAATCTAGTTTTACCAATTCCAATTCCAATTTTATATTAATGGCTCCATCGTTTTATCGATGATTCTGCCAATGTCAAGGTTGAAGGAAACAAAGTGTATTTGCTGAGGATGACCGGTTATATTGCCTTTAAACAGAGACTTCAAATCGGAAGAGGGTCGCTGTGTCCCCCCCTACTACTCCAATTATTCCACCCAAGGTACCGAAAAACGTAATCGGCAGACTTACCTATACAGCTAGAGATAATCCGCCGTATATTGTTCATGTTTCCCTTAAGGACGGTCAGACTTCAGGCACTGTGCTGCAACCGGTCAAGTTTGGTATGTTTTTAACGTTAAATAACATCAATAACATTCGCCTTGATGGGATCAAACGCTTAGGTAGGAATAAAGTGTCCGTTGAATTCAAGACGCATCAGGACGCAAACAGTTTTTTAGTGAATAACTTGTTAATCCAAAATAATTATATTGTCTCCATCCCTCAATTCAACATTACACGATTGGGCCTTGTTAGGGATGTCCCTATTGAATGGTCGGAAGACGAAATTATTAAAAATATTAAGGTTCCTGAAGGATGTGGTGCTGTTGTGAAGGCCAGGAGGATGAACCGTAAGGTGGCCTCCTCTGGTGCAGCTGAGTGGAGACCTACGCAGACAGTTGTGTTAACTTTTGACGGACAAGTTTTACCTAAACGGGTGTATTGTTTCTTCTCAGCTCTTCCAGTTGAGAGGTACACATACCCAACAATCCAATGTTACCATTGTTGTCGGTTTGGACATACACGTACACTTTGTAGATCAAACCACGCTGCTACAAATGTGCTGGAGATCATCCAGGAGATGGTTGTGAAACCACCCCTGAGTTAGGTTTCTGTATTTCATGTTCTGGGAACCATTTCGCAAACGACAGTGCTTGTCCTGAATTGGGCCGGCAGAAGAGCATCAAAGCTCTGATGGCCGAAAAATCTATTTCATATGTAGAAGCAAGTCGGGTTTTTCCCCCTGTTTCCAGATCATATGCCGATGTATCTAAAAACTCCCCTCGTAACAAGGTTTCGATAAATAAATCCTCATCCCAGTCTTCAAGTCCAACCCCCGCTACACAAAGGTCATACCGTAAAACGGTATTTCTTAACCCCAAGCCCCGTGCCCCCCTTTCCCCAGGATATAATAAGCAAGCTCATCAAGCACTTATCCACAATTACTCTTTTTCCCCCTCCAATAATGGCTGTGCCTTCCCAGCGGAAGTTGCCGAGCCAATGATATATAGACAGGAGGACAGCTCGAAGAACATATTAGAATTAATCACAAATATGTTAATGACTGTTCTTACAAACCGTACCCAATCACTACCTGACCACGTTGCCGTAAAATTGACCTCCATCCTAAATTTCATTCACGATGTTCCATCCCCTGACATTCCTCCAATGGAACGTGAGGAGTATTACTCCCAGGAAGCCTGATCTTTCATTTTTAATAAACAAATATAAGCCATCTGTCTGTGCCATTGCTGAGACATGGCTTTTACCTGAAAGTAATTTCAGGATGCCATGTTTCGGTAGTGTTCGCAGTGACAGACCTGATGGATATGGGGGATGTGCTTTGCTCATCAATAGCAAGGTATCATTTTCCCCGATTCCTCTACCCTTTGTTGGCGATAACATAAATGTTGTTGCTGTTAAGGCTGAGGATATAAATATTTTTTCCTTTTATATTGCGCACCCACAACTCGAATATCTTTCGGTAATTAGAAATTTGTTATGCAGTGCTAGCGGTCCAATACTTGTTATGGGTGATTTTAATTGTCACCATTATCGTTGGGGATCAGATACTTGCGATAACTTTGGCATTGGCTTGTTGGATATATTGGATGATCTGGATCTCTGTGTCATCAACGACGGCAGTGCTACACGCAGGGCTACACCAGGGCAGAGTAATAGTTGTATTGACTTGACGTTCTGTTCGTCCAATATATCTAGCCTACTCATTTGGCGTCGCTTGGATATGACTCATGGAAGTGATCACTACCCCATCATGATCGAATTCACTTCTAAAAATGTTCCCAAAAAAGTCTCCCCTCCCCTTTTAAAATATCGACTTGACTCAGGAGATTGGGATCTATATTCCAAAATCTTAGACTTAAGAGTATCTTCCCTTCCAAAAGTCGACGGGGATAATGGCCAGGAATGTTTTTTGTTCTTTTCCTCTACTGTCTCTGCTACAGCAGAAGACTGTTTCCCTCCCAAAAAACCCCAATCAGACCGCATCCCTTCCCCGCCATGGTGGGATAGGGAATGTACTGACATGGTCAGGGCCAGGAATGCGGCTGAAGAGACTGTTAACTGTGATATGAACCTGGAAAACCTCATGGCTTTCAAGCGAATATTGGGTAAGTCCAGGAAAGTACTTAAAAAGAAAAAACGAGAAGGTTGGTCAAGATATTGCTATTCGCTGAGTCCATCCACTCCGGTTTCGATGGTATGGCGGAAAGTAAAGCTTTTTAGGAGTAGTTTAGCACCCACCTCTCCGAACAATATCTCAGAAGAACTGGGGTACCAGTTTTTCTCCAAAATCGCTCCAGCTTATGTTCCGAGTGTAGAGGACAGCTGTGTTGGCATCAATGATGTAGACAACACTAGCGATCCAATGAACAGACCATTTAGCTTGGAAGAATTAAAAACTGTCCTATCCCGTGTTAAGGACTCCGCCCCAGGGGTGGATGGATTCCCTTACTCCTTTATCGTCAAAGCTGGACCAAAAACCCACCAATACTACTTGGACTTGGCTAATTTTTGCTTTACTTCCGGATATATTCCCTCAGAATGGAAGGTTCAAGTTGTCATTCCGATATTAAAACCTGGCAAAGATCCTAGTGATCATTGTTCATATAGACCCATCGCTTTATCGTCCATACTAATTAAACTCTTAGAACACCTAGTCAAGAATCGTCTAGAGTGGTTGGTGGAGAATGGGAGACTGCTTCCGGCGACTCAGTTCGGCTTCAGGAAAGGTTTGGGCACAACTGATAGTGTAGGTATCCTCACGTCAGCGGTCCGGCTGGCCCTTAGCAGGAATGAGTCTGTGGTGGCCGTTTTCCTGGATATATCAGCTGCTTATGATTCGGTCCTCCTCCCTGTTCTCAGGCAAAAGCTGCACGAGCTGAGAATCCCGGCTAGGATATCTCGTATCATTGGTAGCATCTTCGCCAATCGCGTCATCCAATTAAGAATCCCTGGGGCCGACTCTGAACAAAGAACAGTATGGAGAGGGTTACCTCAAGGATCTGTTCTGAGTCCCCCTTTATACAACATATATACAGCGAATTTGTCCTCATCTCTAAATTATGACTGCAAAATTCTTCAGTATGCTGACGATATTGCATTACTGGTCACTGGCAATTCCACACAGGATGCTGCTCTATCAATGAATGTCTCTCTGTCCTCACTAAACCAATGGCTCCTTGATCACGGGTTATCTTTAAGTGCTCCAAAGAGTACAGCGGTCATTTTTACCCGCAAGCGTTCTGTTCCACAAGTAGATATTAATATTGATGGACAAATCATTCCAGTCAAGGATAAGGCTAGGTTCCTGGGAGTAACGTTAGACTCGAGATTGTCTGGGATTGACCATATTAATAACACCGTCAAAAAGTGTGAACGTTCCGTGTCAGTCCTTAAGGCTTTGGCCGGGGTGTGGTGGGGGGCTCACCCCTACACCCTTAAACTGGTCTACAACGCGTTAATCAGGAGCGCTTTGGATTATTGTTGCTTTATAATTGAGCCTTGCAACAAAGAAGCGCTCAAGAAATTAGACAGCATCCAGGCCAAATGCCTGAGAATAGTTGTTAGAGCTATGAGATCCTCTCCCATAAATGCGCTTCAAGTCGAATGTGCAGAACCGCCCTTGTACCTAAGAAGACAGTATTTGGCAGATCGCTTCCTGTCTAAAGTATTCCCCCTTTCATCCCATCCTTTACTCCAATTTTAGAGCAAATCGACCTCTCCTTCAATAACTCTCCATATTGGAACAATAAAATAGTTCCCCTATTGATAAACAGGTATAGAGAGCTTAAACACCTCTCTTCGCCTGTTTGTAAATATCAAATCCTCCCCGTCTTTTCCACTGCATATGAAACGATTCACTTTGAACCAAAAGCCGTTTTGGGACTAGGTATTTCAAAGAATTCCCAAAACGCAAGACGAGACTTCGAGTTAGCCGTCAAACGATACTGGGAAGGTTGGAACTATTTCTTCACTGATGCATCAAAACTATCAGAAACAGAATGTACAGGAGTAGCAGTATATTTCCAAAATTCTAAAATTGCCCTACTTTTTCAATGTCCACCAGAAGCATCAGTTTTTACAGGAGAGTGTATTGGCATTTTAGAAGCCATACACTATATAAAATCACATAAAATAGCTAAAGCAGTAATTTTTTCAGATTCACGTAGTAGTATTGAGGCCCTAAAACAAAATCAACTCCATAGTAAAATCCACAGTAATATCATTGTAGAAATTAAGAGCCTGTTATTTGACTGTTCCCAAAACGGCTTGGTCATCGAGATAGCCTGGATTCCTGGTCACTCGGATATTGTAGGCAATGAGTGCGCTGATTCGTTAGCAAAGTATGCCACGTCAAACCCGGCTGATCGAAAGCACTACGTAGCTCATAACTACGATTTGCGAAATGGTGCCAAAGCCAAATTGTTCGTCTTGTGGACAAAAAAGTGGAACGAGACCTCAAAAACCAAGGGTGCCTACTATGCAGCTATACAGCCCGACATCCAACGGAAACCTTGGTTTTTTAAATACCCGAAATTGGCCAAAAGAACTGTTTCTTCGCTTTGCAGATTGAGACTTGGACACTGTTGTAGCCCAGTGTTTCTGAATAAGATCCATGTTAGGGATAATTCTCTTTGTGAATGCGGTCTTGCGGATGGTACTTTGGACCATATATTTTTCTCCTGTTCCTTGAACACCAAATCCTTTGACCTTTATAATAAAATTTCTAAATGTAACATTCCTCTCCCAACTAACTTTCATATCCTCCTAAGCCACTTCTGTCCCAAAATTATTAATATTTTAACAACTTTTATAAATGAAAATGACATAAAATTGTAATGGTGCGTAATTGTGTAAATAATATGTAATAAAATAATGTCTTTGTGCTGTACCCTACTTTAGAATATTTATGTTCTACTAACCCTTGTCCTCGTCTTTTCAGCGACTAACAAAAACTGTAGACCTACCACAAAGTACAAAGTCGACGGCCCGCCACCACGCTGCCGTCAATACGCGACACTGGCAGAATAGTCGACATCGGCTCAATTGCCAAAGAAAAAAAAAAAAAAAAAAAAAAGGTAACTGGCAATGGAAAAATTAGCCCCAAGTCCAATGTGTTTTAGTCCCATATTACAGAACGTCTGCCCCGCAACTGCCCCGTTGGTCTAGTGGTTGCAAGCACGACTGCTGAGCGTGGGGTCCTGGGTTCGATTCCCGGGTCGGACAAAGTGTTATTGAGTTTTTCCATTAGGAATTTCTTAGTAACAGTCCGAAGTTTGGAAGTTGGCGGTTTAATACCCCCGTGCCTCGGAAAGCACATAAAGCCGTTGGTCCTGCGCCTGATCTCTCACCGGTCGTGTCGGATTGCCGTCCCATCGGACTATGAGAGTAAAGGAACAGAGAGTGCACCTGTGTCTGCGCGCACACTTGTGCACTATAATATCTCATGCATACCCGGCTAATCTCCATTGAGATTAGCCACCGTGACCGAAATCGGTCAGGGAGGCTATTATTATTATTTTTTACAGAACGTGACTTAACACCCAAGCATTACTTAAAACTAGTTTCAACCAATCAAATCACTTGAATCTAGTTTTATGTAATGCTTGAATATTGAGTGACATTCTGTAATACAGGCCTTACGAGTATTCGACATTTATTGAGAAGTTTTTCTACCTCCAACTGTCAAAAGTAAAGAAAAATTTGCCATCATGCTTGAAATTGTAGACTTTTGTAGACTGAAGAATGAATAATTTCATCTCTTCATCGCCTTGCTTAAAACGATAGAAATCATTCTACAATCTGTGATTTTTGTCTATTCTTCCATAGATAAAACTAGTTCTATGGTGGGAATGCTATGCAAGCACTGTGTTTACGCATAAAGTGTGTGATTCGGAGAAATTTTCATATTAATGACCTCATAACCTTTTAACATGGAAATTAAATACTAAAGTGAACTGTAAGTATACATATTTAATTCTTGAAGAACTACAATGCTCCAAAAACCAGTCTAAACACAAAAAACAGGAATAAATAGATACTTAATCAATTTAGGGCTAATTTTACCAAAGTCAGATAACTTTTATACGTGGAATAAAATTGACAATTGACAGTTCTAGTATGCAAAAACTGTCAAAAATTCAAAATTTATTCTCAGTGCCTTATTCTAGGTATAAAAGTTTGGTAGGATGCGCCCTTATTAATAAAAGTAATTTCAACACACTATTCCAACTAAATGAATATTCTTATCATATTCATAATATTATTCCAAGCCGCATAGATGTTGTGTAATATTATCAAGTATTCCTCAAACTTGACATAACAAGCCACAAAATTGACAAAAACAATTATTGTGAAATTTGTCCTTGAAGACTACGAATAGATTTCACACTCAAACTCATTGGAAATCAGCTTACCCAATAATGTTATACAGTTTAGGGATATGATATACATAAATAAATACTAAAAAGATGTTGGATTTTGCCTTTTAACATAAAAAATATGGTGAAAAAAAGATGTGAAAATTACCTGTGTTCGGAAACATCACTTTGAGCTTCTGTCTCCAGTTTCTTTATTTGAAATGTTATATTTATCCTTTTATATATCTCCTCTGTTATATTCAGACATTTTTCATACTTAGAATCCAGCCGATCGCCAGGCACCGACCAAATATCTTTGTTATCCCCCAAAGCAGACATTTTGGGAGTTAAACACAACTGACAAGATTCCTATTGGATAATTAATGGAGTTTTCCTGTTCCTTATTCCTTTTAGACGGTTTTCACAACGAGAGTTGAGCAACACAGCCATATTTGTGACGGCAAATGGATAGTTTTATGTCGAAACGGTCAACCTCTGCCGCCTATAAAACAGAGTTCAAATAAGCTTGTCTGACCACTTTTCACACTGGTTTCTAACAAAGAACAATAAAAACACGCCTTACACGCTATCCCTATGCCATTTCCACACCCAATTCACCAGAAAACACGAAGAAATAGCTGTTTCCCAAACAAAGGACTTTATATCAACAATTTTATGGCTCCATAAACCCGTCACAAGCACAGATATTTGCAATTAAATTACTCTGGACATGAAATAAGCTCTAAGACTAGATATAATTATGGTTGTTAATATTAACGTAGTATTTTAACAATAATTAAACAAATAACAATAAAAATAAAAACTAAGTTGCCTTCCGGCTTTTTTTTAGATTTCTTGACGTTTTTAATATAGTGTTGCTGCTTGTTTGATTAATTGCACATAATTTTAAATATAATTTTTGCCATAGACAACCTTATTTTTATTTGGAACAATGAGATCATGAGGCTGGCGAAAATAGAGTTTTATGGATGGCAACATCAGAAAAAACTTGTGAAACATTATGCTTTTCGTTCAGAAATCGTTCCTTCTTCGTTCAGTCTGAGTCAGTCTATCTCAAGAAGTTTTAAAGATAAAAGTGAAGGCAACACTCTGAACACTGAACCGACTGTGGGCTGTCGCTCTCTTTCTGAATACATACCTATGACAAAGAAAACATATAACACTGTCTCGTTCTTAAGTGCGTATTTAGAGAGCATCAGCCCACAGCCGGTTTCACTTAGGTATTTAGAGTGTTGCCTCCATTTTTATCTACAAGCTTCTTGGTCTATCTCTCTAAAAAAAAAAATGCGAGCTCTCTGTAGAATGCGCTCCCTCAGGAAATTGGCAACCAACCGATTATCCTGTAAAATTCGCGAGCACTTTCGCGAGAAGCTGGCAGTATCATCACAACGCTAATATTTTCCCATTTTCTGTCTTATATAATTTTAGTATATTCAAGTATTTATTTATATCCTCAATTTTCATGATTGCACCATTGCACCTACTATATTTGTCTCTGCATCACCCAAAGCTTGACTGGTAGGAAATGCTTACGGCATAAAGTCGTCCACCTCTGTACAGAGGCCAGCAGTTCTAAGTCTGTAGAGTACTGAACGAATTAAAAAAAAAATACTTAACTCCCGCGCCAAATTCTGTCAAACCATCCAAACGCCATAAATTGATGGTGTTTGTTGTCTGTTGTTATCCATAAGTTTACACGATTTCCGATTCTAATATTATTTCTATGGCTTTGTAGAAAAATGTCTCCTCAAACTAGGTTTTAAATCATCATCGTTTTAATTGCACTTCCTTGTAGAAGTGATGGCATAATCAAGAGTTAGAGAAGTTACAAAAAGTGCATGATGGCACCACGAAAAAGTTTAAGCAGAAGCAAGATTGTAGCTAAAATTGTGACTGGAAAGAAAGTGCCGTGTGGTTTCTGCCAACGCGAAGTAGACGACGAGTTAACTTACGGGAAATTATACGCGATTGGAGACATACAATGTCATTATTTTTGTGTCGTAAGTTTCTACTTTTATTTTCGTTTATATTTAGCGACACTGTTGTACAATGACTGCCCTATTATTTTCTACTATGTCACTTATTAAAATACAATATCTTTCTACTTCCATGCTCTCGCGTGCTATAAGTGCAGCTTGCACACACAAACCTAATAATGTAGGTCAGCATATAACCTTTCGTCTAAAAGGATACATCTACGTAAACAGAAAACAGCCTGAATCCTATGTGCTAAGACGACCTACTGACCGAAATTTCTTGTTCTCCCAACCCACCATGTTTCAAGTCATCATCTGCCTAGCCTTTTCCCAACTATTGGGGTCGGCTTCCAGTCTAACCGGATGCAGCTGAATACCAGTATTTTACATGGAGCGACTGCCTATCTATTTGACCTCTACAACTCAGTTACTGGGTAATAAAAAATCCCTTGGTAAGACCACCACCATGTCTCAAGTGTGGGATAATATTTTCAAAAGTATTCATAGACTTTTGACAGGACTTGAATTCGCTTAAGGGTTTGCAATCCATAATATTACTTACTCTATGGGTTTGCGCAAATATTATGTGTATCATTAATTTGTGGACATGTGTGAATGAGTTGGGTAAAATGCCTGCAGCTTTGCCCGTGTGGATGTCGGAAATTCATAGGTTTTAATTATTTTGCACATAACTCAATATTTTTTAAATTCTAAAATTTTTTATAACATCAGCTGTCTGCCAGTGAAATTCCTGTCAAAAATAGTCCAGCGGTTACGGAGATTAGCCAGAACAAATAGACAGACAAAAATATAAAAATTGCTTTTCGGTACCATCTATACTCTTACTCTAATATTATAAAGAGGAGAGATTTGTATGTATGTTTGTAACGAATTGGCTCAAAAAGTACTGGACCGATTTTAAAAATTCTTTCACCATTTGAATACTACATTATCACTTATTAATATGAGCTTTTTTAATTGCAAAAATATAAAATGTTTAAAAAATAAATGTCCACCCCTGAGAAGCCGGGATGGGCCGCTAGTATAGTATATTTTCATACACATTTAATAAAAAGCTGTTACTCTGACCTCACAAACAGACACTTAAATTTTATTTATTTGTATATAAAGTGTTTCAAAACCAACTCTAAAAATTTTAAGAGGTGCTTTAGACCATCACACTACAACTTTCACTATGGGACCAACTTTGAAATCATGTAAAAAAAATCAGTTGTTCCCTGCATTTTAAAGAGTTATACAAACATAAATGTAAGGAACAGCTGATTTTTTTCACGATTTCGGAGTTGGTCCCATAGTGGAAGTTGTTCAGTTTGATGGTCTAAAGCACCTCTTAAAGTTTGTAGAGTTGATTTTGAATCACCTATATATTTTGGCCATCTTTGTGTTTTAAAATTTGTAACTATAACAATAATAATAACATTTCAGTTGCTGTCCTCATGTCTGGTACAGAAAGGAAGAGATGAAGATGGACTCTTTGGATTTGTTTATGATGATATCATCAATGAAATTGAGCGGGCTAAGAAACATGTAAGTATTAAAATGATAAGAAAAAGCAAACAAACTATACTCCATTTGCTTAGGTAATCAAATATAGATAAACAAAAAAAAACCATGTGATGTGGTTAACCAACTAAACATTTATTTATTTATTCACTCAAAACATACAAATATCCTTACAGGCTAGACCCAATGCAATAGTACACTTAAAAATTATACAGTTCCAAAGCTTGTACCATAGCAAATTCTATAGGTAGCTATAAAAATTATAAATAATACCAGTCTATTCAGTTGTCATGCTATGTCACAGTTGTACTCTTCAATTTAGCAACGTTATAATTCGTTAATAACGTTGCTAAATTGAAGAGTACAACTGTGATGTAGCATGACAATTGAAGTGAGTGGTATTACGTTTAGTCGCTTAACTAAGTCATGTGGTTTTTTGTTTACCTTTATTTAATTACCTAAACAAATGGAGTATAGTTATCATAGTCTTATTGATAAATTTAAAAAAAATATCTGTCTGTAATGAGCAGTGCAGCAGTGGCCCAACCGTAATAGCCCTGAGTTATGAGTCGGTGGGTTCGAAGTCATTTGAATCTTTATGTAAATAATTTCATCACCACTGTTCTCAAAATGGTGAAGATCGTTAGGAAACCAGCAGGTCTGAGAACCAAAACTTCGAAAGCATGTGACACCCGCACTGGGCCCCCGTAGTGGATTACCAATGGTCCAGAGATTTGCGAAAATCTCAAAAATAATGATGTATTATTTCCAGAGATGTTCATTCTGCAGTCGCAGTGGTGCCAACCTTGGCTGCTCTGTGTCACAATGCAGGAAGCAGTTCCACCTGCCGTGCGGGAGGGAACGCAATGCTGTGTCACTGTTCTATGGGAATTACAAGTGAGTATAATGTTAAAATTTTTTTATCCACACTGACTTCGTCACCCTAATAGCAGCATAGAGCATGTAACACACTATCAATCTCAATTTGAATAATTTTGAATCATAAATCATTTATTTGCCTGAAATATGGTGGGTACATAAGATGTTACAGATAGTGCAATCCACGAAGACGCGCCCCACTTTTTTTCCTAATGCTTATAGCACAAGTCTGCAACATTCCGCTAGTGTTTTAGTTTTGTTGATACACACTAATTATTATTAGTGGGTAATTAGTGTGTATCGAAAAAACTAAAACACTAGTGGAATTAACTAGCGATAACCACTAACGATTCGGAAGAAGAGTGGGGCGCGTCTTCGTGGATTGCACTACTTATAAATTAAATTATAGCACAGGACATATTTCACCCTCATTATGGGCATGCAAAATTATAGTTAATTACAACAATTATGTGAATGAAATTACAATAACCTATATTTGAATTATTACAATTTATGAGAAAATTTGAATTACAATCATTTAAATTTTTGAATCATCATCGTGAAGGATATTGCTAATCCATTACTTTATCATCATCATCATCTGCCTAGCCTTTACTGAACTAAGTTGGGGTTGGCTTCCAGTCTTAACGACAGGTTGAGTTGGGGAGCAAGAAATTTCACGCGGACGAAGTCGTGGGCAGACGCTAGTTATTTGTAACAATATACAGGTTGAAACTGAAAACATGGGACAAACCGAAATGGGAGATTGTACTCATCATTATGAACAACGTTTACTAAGAGACCAAAGCTGCAATCGTGTAAAAAAAATCAGCTGTTCCCTACATTTTGACGAGTTATGCGAACCTAAATGTAGGGAACAGCTGATTTTTTTTCGCGATATCAGGTTTGGTCCCATAGTAAAAGTTGTTCATAATGATGAGTATACAATCTCCCATTTCGATTTGTCGCATGTTTTCAATTTCAACCTGTATATCAACTTTACAGGTCATTCTGTCAGTCCCACGCGCCAAAACAGAACATTCCGGCTGATATAATGGCGAAGGCGCAACAAAGGAAAAAATGTGATGACAAGGCAAAGCGGAAAGATCCTAACTTTAGAGACTTGAAGGAGTTATCCATCAGCTGTAGTGAGGATGATGGTAACTTAAACCCATTTCCTAAACTTATTTAAAGTTTTCAGATAAGGCAACTTGTCAACTCAATGTCGGCTCATTGTCAAAGGCAACTAACGATTTGAGCAGCACTTTAACAATGGCGCCAATTCCCTTGTTCACAACGTAAACTAAAATTTAAGTTCAGTGCATCTTTTTCTTTCAATTTCATTAAGAAAAATACAGAAGACAAATATGAGTTTAGTCCTGTCAAATTAGTCAGCACCTGACGTAAATTGACGTATTTTTAGTAGACATTTTTTTAATCACTTTCTAATAAATGTTGTATAGCGTCTGTATAGTAACACATCGCTTTGTCTTCTTCTTTCAAAAGTCAAAATACTGACGACTGAAAGAGAGAAATCGGTGTGTAACTATTCATCTGATATAATACGTTTATTAGCCTACAATAAAAAAAAAACTCAGTCTTTTTCCTTCCAGCCTCTCAAACGGACACACAATCAGTATGCGTAATCTGTTACGAAGCGGTCGACGGCTACCCAACGATCAACACCTTTTGGCCGCCATGCTGCGCACGCGACGCTTGGTTCCATAGGACTTGCTTACAGGTAATTAGTGCAAGATCATCGTTTTAGTCGAAAGATGTCCACTGTAGGACATAGTGCTGCCCTGAGAATCGCTTCATCAACCAGTCCATTTCTTAATACATTCAACGGATTCCCGCAGCACCAGCACATTGATAACACAGATACATCGCTTGACTTTCTTCCAGGAATTTTGTAGATCAAATAGATAATCAAAAGAAAAAAAGTCATTTATTCAAATTAGGCGGAGAATCAGCACTTTTTGAACGTCAAAATCACATAATACTGTCCCATAAAACGCCCGCCCTTACCTTCTTCAACTTCCCAGTGCTTTCGCTGGGGAGAAGAAATGGCGCAAACCTCCCCAGATATTCCGTCGTATCCTGGAACGAAAACTGCTCTTTATAAACCATACTATGTTAAGATCATTGTATCATCATCTCATCTGCCTAGCCTTTTCCCAACTATGTTGGGGTCGGCTTCCAGTCTAACCGGATGCGGCTGATTACCAGTATTTTACATGGAGCGACTGCCTATCTGACCTCCACAACACAGTTGCTGGGATAATACGATACTCCTTACTCTAGACAAAATCAAACTGGTTGCTAATTTAATTTATACATACACTTTTTTTTTTTTTTTTAAATACATTGTTTTTTACATTCTGTGACAAATGTAACTCACACACTTTTTAAAATACTAGTAAAATTTTACAATCTTTGTAAATATGTGAGCACCATGTATCTATCACATAATTGATTTACCAGTCTGTTGTATTTTTAATTCTTTTACCATTTTTGGTAGATTAAATTTTATTTTAGGTGCATCGTCTTCACATATAATTAATAATATAATGAATGTATACAAAAACTTGTAAAACATTTTAAAAGAGTAACGGTGGAGTTTCTTGCCCATTCTTCTCCACACGAAAACTACATTTTGGAATGGGCGACTAGAATCAATTCTATTTTTAATTTTTAATTTTGACGTTCAAGTGCCTTTTAAGTGCCTATTTGAAATAAATGATTTGACTTTGACTTTGACTTCCTTGGTAAGACTGGTTGTCAGACTTTCGGGCTTCTGACTACCCGTAACGACTGAAAAAGCCTAAGTAAAAAGTAATAATTCTAGGTTTGGCTCCCACCTATTTTCTCCTCCAATATTGGACCAATTTAAAAGATATTTCATAAACTGAATAAGAAGGATATATACTCTGTCTATGTTTTTCATTTTTCATTAATAGTTGTCAAATTTGTACACTAGGCCTCTGTTGACAGCGGTTTAAATCGGCATTTCTTGAGGATAGAGCTTTATAAAAATAAAGAATCATCAAAAAGTAAAACATAGGGACATACAAGTAGTTGATGACCCCGATTCTATTGTTCACAAACTAAATTAAATTTAAGTTCAGTGCATCTTTTTCTTTTTATTTCATTATGAAGAGGACAGAAGATAAATATCAGTTTAGTCCTGTCAAATTAGATAATCCAGATAAGTTTAGATGTTATAAAAAAATTGGCTACTATAAATACGTTAATTTACGTCAGGCGCTGACTGATTTGACACGACTAAACTAATATTTATCTTCTGTCCTTTTCTTAATGAAATAGAAAGAAAAAGATGCACTGTACTTAAATTTAGTTTGTGAACAACAGAATCGGGGCCAATATTTATTATGCTGTAAAAAATCATTGCTCTATGGTCATTAACCAGAAAGAAAACAGACGAGAGCGTGTCTATGGAGAAAAGACAACCCGCATTTCCTTGCTAATGTTAAATGTATTTATATGCTGTACGTCGAATGCTCCCGCGTCACCTTAGGGTCAGCGCAGACAGAAAGGAGCGCAGCGGAGAGGATTTTATTAAGGCACTCGAAAATCAACTTTAAAATTATTGAAATAAAGGCGCGCGTGCCTTCCCGCGTATCCTCGAGGACGCGCGAGCATTTTTTGTCAGGTTCAAGCATATATGCACTTTAATTCAATAATTTTAAAGTTGATTTTCGAGTGCCTTAATACAATCCTCTACGCTGCGCTCCTCTCTGTCTGCGCTAACCCTTACTCAGATTTTAGCTGCTGAGACCAAAACTTACAAACGTAGTATACAGGATTTTTTTTTTTTTATGTGGTTATTATTTTCGTACATTGTGGTGTGTCACAACTTCCACACGAACGAAGTCACGGGCTGAAGCTGGTTAAATAAATAAAATGTATAATTTGCTTACAGCGCATGGCTCTCAGCGCAGGGATGCATTATCTGAAGTGTCCTCTCTGCAATGATAAGGATAACTTCTACCAAGCCGTGGTCACGCAAGGGTATTATGTTCCTGACAGGTAAATAAAACATTAATATTCAATCTAAAGCCCCGTTCATGGTAATTTTTTTGTTGATCAACATCGTTAACAAAGTTACTGGAAAAAAAATTTATATCAATACTAGCTGACCCCGCAAATGTCGTTTTGCAAAAAAAAAAAATAGGTAGTAGCCGATTCTCAGACCTACCCGATATGCACACAAAGTTTCATAAAAATCGGTCCAGCCGTTTCGGAGTATGGTAACTAACACTGTGACACGAGAATTTTATATATTAGACTAGCGACCTGCCCCGGCTTCGGACCGGCACGGGTGCAATGCTGATACTAAATATACTACATTATATATATAAACCTTCCTCTTCAATCACTATCTATTAAAAAAAACCGCATCAAAATCCGTTGCGTAGTTTTAAAGATTTAAGCATACATAGGGACAGAGAAAGCGACTTTGTTTTATACTATGTAGTGATTATGTCTTGTCCAAACGCCAGTCGGCGTTAAAATGTTGCCCGCTGAAGTAGTGTTTTTGTGTTCTCTGTATCTTATGTATTCCACACTACTGCCATGTTTATAAATTAGTTGCAAACACGTCCACACACGTCAAAAATTGTTGATGCACAGATGTTGTTGAGCGAAAACTTGTCAACATGCCGTGATCTACTCTGCAACATGTTGATTAAACTTTGTTTATAAACAAATGTTTGCCATGAATACGGGGCTTAAAACGCCAAGATAAACTGGAGTAAGAAAGGGAGGGTTTTTTTTTTAAATAATTTATGTATTTCAAATAAACCAATCACAGGCTCTTTTGAATTGTAAAGGGGTCGGTCAGTCAGAAAGACGAAGCTAGTTGCCCATTCCAAAGCATAGTAGGTACCTATGGAGAAGAACGGGCAAGAAACTAAACAGACACTCTTTTAAATAAACATAATAATATGGTTACATCAGTCATTTTGCAATTTTGCATGTAAGAATGTTGCAGAACGTTAAGACTATGCCGACGCACAGTGGCGCCCTCATCGTTTGTTTGGTTATTTCATACAATTTAGAATGAAAATGCAGAAAATAAGCACGTTAAGTTGTGCTTCACAAGATTATACGTTAATATTATTAGAAACGGTAGTTTTATATTGTTTAGTTTTATTACAATCCTTAAAACTGATAACAGCGGCCACTATTTTCCGTTATAAGTATTATAATAAAATGCGTGCATTGTCTATCAGTGAATTTAAGATTTTTTTAAAATTTTACAGAGATGCAGCCTGGGAGTTAGAACAGAATGCCTTCGCAGAGATATACGACCGAGAGATACCATGTTCGGCGGACGACTGTGTGTGTCCTATGGGGCGCAGCCATGATGCGGATCAAGGGTGACTTAGTTTTTTTATCTTTAAGGGCCTATACTACCTCAAATGGCTTAGCATAATCCTCCGTTATGTCGAAAATACTGCAGCATTAATTTTGAAATAAATATATGGTAAAGTTGAGGATTAATGTTAGGTCTTATGTTTGACGAAAACACGATTCCATAAAATTTTCTCTGTAGGAAAAAATCCAAAGTTACCTCCAAACCGAACAATAAACCGCTGGTATCAAAAAAATACTTCAAATTAGATCATGAAACTTTGTATTACTAACTGAACTAACTATAAAGCAGGTCTTATGTTTTTTTTTTTAATTACCATTATTTTCACCGTAAAAAGCAAATACCTAAACTATTGGCGCTGCCTGCCGCCTAGCACCGCAGTCTGTCTCGCTCTCACTCAGTCTGCGAGCAGTATCGTGCGAGCGAGATAAAGAGTGAATTTTAGCTGAGGTAGTATAGGCTCTTAATGCGCTAACATATTTTTATCCTGATGTAACACCACAATTTAAATAAAATTGTATAATATCATCTCGCTCAGCATGACCAATTCTATCTCTATTCAACCAAGAATAGACAAAGTTCTTTCTATACAAGTCGACATCTCTTCTGCCCGAGCACGGGGCGACCCGTAGACTTGCGTTGCTATGAAGAAAAATACATTTATTCTTTTCATAATCAAGTCAAGTGAAATCATTTATTTCAAATAGGCATATAAAAGGCACTTTTGAACGTCAAAAATTACAATAAAAAAAATAGAATTTATTCTAATCGCCCCTTCCAAAAGGTAGTTTTATAGCAATGGAGAGTAAAGAGCTTTGAAGGGCTGTGGCATACTTACGTGTCCACCATATTGATAGCTGACATCAATGCAAAGAGAAAATTTAAAAAACTATATCGTAATTTTACCTCTTTGAAAGAAAGAAAGAAAATAAATAAAAAGTATTTATTGCGACTTCTATAGCCACTAACGTGTCTCGCTATCAGATTGCGTCATCGCATACAAATGTTTTGATGTAGTACGGGCGCGCTGCGGGTGGTCCACTCGACGGTTACACGACTCCTACACAAAAAAATTCTATGGAGCCCTTGTAAACTAACGATTGTATATTTAAGTAGATAAACCCGAGCCCATTACAAAGCTTTTTTTATTCTAATTGGTTTTGGTTTTTCCAACTGGAAGTCCTATACGAGGTCAAAAGGCTCTCAGCATGATGAAAAATAAATGTCGCAGCGGTAGCGGCAGTATTCTGATAGGGCCCGCTGTGGTGTCACGGGCAGTTACAGAAATGAATAAATAATAACATAGATAAGTACGTAAAATATTAGCAAATAAAATATAAAAATAATCATTTTTAATTAATCCGCAGAATACGTAACCTCATTACTTGTCTATGCCTTGAGCGTCATAAACATTCTGTGGATCGATCGATCAATTCTTTAAATTATTAGTATAGATCAGAGTTTCTAACTCTTAAAGTTTCCAGGTGACAGGGAACCCCACAACTAACTAATTAACCCCCCCCCCCCCCCTCCTAACCCCCCAAAGAAAACAATAAAATTGAATGTTGAAGAAAATAATGTTTTTATTTCAATAAAAGGTAACAAATAAATAAAGTGTCAAAAGAAATATATTTTGCTAATATTTATGTGATGGGTGTGCTTGATTCTTGTCACAAATGAGCCCGTAAGGGTCGTAGCCTGCCGGGGGAGCGGGATCGTCCGAAAGGGTTACCGCTGCCCCATTCTTCAATTCCTTATTCTTTTTCTTTCTTATTTCTTCATTCTTCGTTCTTGGAGTCAATTTTTGGAGTAATTTTGGTCAATTTTAACCTTAGTTCTGACTCGGCATCAAGTCGATTTCTGTATTTAGTTTTTATCATGACCAAGTGTGAAAACCCACTCTCACATAAGTATGTTTTAGCAAAGGGTAAAAGGAAATACACCGCTTTGCGTGATAGTTCGGGATACTCTTTCTGTCTAGCTGCCCAAAAATCTATCAAAGACATCCTTTTTAAATCAGCTTGAAGCGTTTCGTCTGCGGACATTTCTAATAATGACTTCTGGGGGGCGATTCTACTAATTTGCTACGTTACACGTTCAATTGCGTTATAGTAACAGTTCGATTTCGTTCGCCGTTCGATAGTTACTTAAAAGTCGTTCTACTATTTCATAAGCAAACTGGAAACTAAACCTAAGCTGAATCGTAACTGAATGGTAGCGGGAACGTAACAGCGGGTAACCTGTGTTACCACGTCACGTTCATGTTCGATTTTGTTAGCAGAATATATTTTGAAATTATTTCGATCGATCATTGGCTTAAACTAAAACGTAACCGCAGTTGAATCGTTGTTCATTAGTAGAATATGAAAACGCTTATCAGCCGTGATTCGACTGTGGTTCCATTGCGTTTTTGAACAATTTTGTTAGTAGAATCGGCCCCCTGTTGCTTAATACGTACGTTTCGTAAATCTTGTCGCGAACCCCCTGCCGTCGAATGGCGAACCCCTGGTATAGATAACCTAGTTTCTTTTACAGGTCGTGGTGCATAAAACTCTGCCTCCTGTGCGGCAGCAGCGGCGCGCACACAGCGTGCGTGCGCGGCGGCGCCGGCGCACTGCACGTGTGCGCCACGTGCGGCCCGGCCGCGCCCGCGCACATCGAGCAGCTCGCCAGCTGCATCGAAGCCGGTACCACCCGCATGCATTACCAAAGAGAATCACTACATAGTATAAAACAAAGTCGCTTTCTCTGTCCCTATATACTCAATACTCAAATTTTATTGTGGAATCACAATGTGTACTTAGGTGGTAAATTAAAAAATTGTGATCATTATGGACCCTGTCAGACACAGCAAAAATGGTAGGAGAGAGCAAGCTTTAAATAATCAGCTAAACTTACATCTAAACTAAATCCAATACTACTACGTTGTGGATACTTTACACCTACAAGCTCTGTAACTTTATTGATTTGACATTATATTGAGATAATCATGAGCTGTTAATTTTGAATTTAAATGTTAAATTATTGGAATTGCAATTTTATTTTAATTTGTTAATTCTAATTTATTGATAACTATACATTTTTTATTATTATTTTTAAATAATTATATCAATCTATATCTAATCTATATCCCTATGTATGCTTAAATCTTTAAAACTACGCAACGGATTTTGATGCGGTTTTTTTTTATAGATAGTGATTGAAGAGGAAGGTTTATATGTAGTGTATTTAGTATCAGCATTGCACCCGTGCGAAGCCGGGGCGGGTCGCTAGTTAAAAATATAAATTCGTTTCAGTAATAACTCAGGAGAATCAGCAATCGTCGTCGCGAACTCGACGCGGGCCCATGATGCCTTCGAGAATGTCGTTACGACGTACCAAACGACATATCAACAATCAGAACTTGTAAGTATACGAAATTATTTCACGGGACTTGAAAACGATATGAATTTCGTTCCGATACCACTAATGTTATCGTATAACGTTCCAAACACAGACATAGATAGACCTAGATAACGCAAGTATCACGATCTGTATGAAAACCAAGCGTGCCATTTTTTTGACTACCTAGTGTTTTGGGATTGCTGCAGGGCTGGTTCTTGAGGTAATCGATGGTGTGGAAGCAGAAATAAAAGGCAGGCTTTTGGCGTTACGTGAGTGAGGCTGGATTTGTTGCCGACTGAACTCAATGACAAGCGTTTGACAACAGGAAATGGATTACATAAAGATAAAAAATAGTCGCAACGTCACAAGCACTGTTTCTCACTCACGCTCACCCAGCCAGCAGCAGTGCTATTCTGTAAAAATTTCACCGTGAAAACTAAGGTGAAGTGAGCTGTCATTCCACCTGAGGGGCAATTCTCGTAATTTTTAAGAACGTTCACAGTCTGATCTCAGTCTCAATCTGTCAAAAATACGTCAATTTTCCCTACATTTTGACAAGTTTTTGACATTTGTTTGTCGCCGAGATGAGACTGCGACTAGATTTTGAACGTTTTAAATTACGAGAATTGGCCTACTGATGTTAGGGATTGCCTCTATTGATAGTTTACTTCACGCTCACTTCACCTATGTTATCACTCTGAGATTTTTGCAGAATCGATAGGCTGTACACAGGACTGAGCGCGAAAGTGGCGGCTTACGATTTTTGAACGTAAGTTGATGCGATTTTTGGCACGCGAAGCAGATGCTCTTGCGTTATCTAGGTGTATCTATATCTGTGGTTCCAAAGTTTGTAAGGATACTAAAAATATATCAATAACGTTACAAAACATAATGTTATAGAATATCATTTTCGTCTACGAAACCCAAAACACATTCGTTTTAGTACATGCAAAACCCGAAACACGTTTCTAGTATTATTATGTAAAGAATCGATGTACTTTCAAAACTGTATCATCAAAAATCACAAAGTTATAAGCTTCTTATGTTACCTACTTGTCCGTACAAAAACATGCTCACCGCGCGCCGCCCGCGCATGCAGCGTCGTCTTGCACTCGATAATGATTACGTAGTGTCGCTCGATGTCCAACTTGTAACCCTTTTTAAATATTTTAGGGACAAATATAACATGTTGTAAAAAATATTGGAATCGATTCAGTTACTTATTCTGAACAAACTATATTCGAGTTTCGCGTTTACTAAAAATAATGTTTTATATGTTTTTTTTTTCTCTTTTCAGGCCTTCGTGTTCGTCTTCTGGGCTTTCGACAGTCAAAACTGAAGTTATGACAGAAAGTAAGTTCCACATACTAACAATAAAAAATCTAGATAAATAGCATTTCAATAAAACTGTATTTATTTACTTAATCATGATAATATTTACATAACAATAGCTAAATTTTTAAACAATAATATGTATATGAAAAAATAAGTAAAAAACGGAAAATAGTGGCCACTGTTATCTGTTTTAAAGGATTATAGAAGATAAATATTAGTTTAGTCCTGTCAAATTAGATAATCCATAGACAAGTTTAGACGTGAACTTAAATTTTATTTAGTTTGTGAACAACAGAATCGGGGCCAATGTAAAACTACCGTTTGTAATAATATTAACGTATAATCTTGTGGAGCACAACTTAACGTGCTTATTTCCTGCATTTTCATTCTAAAATAAAAGAAATAACCAAACAAACGATAAGGGCGCCACTGTGCGGTCGGCGTCGTCTTAATAAGACTGGTTTTGTCAGACTCTCGGGCTTCTGACGATCCGTAACGACTGCCTAAGATCCACGAATGACAGCCGGGACGTGCTCTCCGAGACACGGGAGGGGTCTTGATATGTAAAGATGGTCACCCATCCACGGACTAACCGCGGCAAGCGTAGCTTAACCTGATCGATAGACTCGTGCGGCTGTTATTACAGATAGTGCAATCCACGAAGACGCGATACACACTAATTACCCACTAATAATAATTAATGTGTATCTACAAAACTAAAACACTCGCGGAATGTTGCACACTTGTGCTGTAAGCATTAGGAAAAAGAGTGGGGCGCGTCTTCGTGGATTGCACGATCTATACTTAGCCACAAGCCCGTGTGCTTTTTTATTACCTCTGAACATTTATATAACACAATTTATTTTTTCAGTCACCGCTTCCAACACTTCATCGAGCCGCCAAGATCTAAACTTGAAAACCCCGCAAAAACAAAACAGCATCACCACAAAATCGAACATTCTAGAAACTATCCTAAATAACAAGTTGACACCCACAAAAAGAGACTTCAAATCGACGTCGAAAGTCTCCAACGACTTCAAAAGTCAGTCCCCTGGTAAAGGCTTGGAGTTGAAATTTATATCTCCCAGTAAGATGCTGGAGGAGAGTTTGAAGAATAGGATGGGAGGTAATGAGGCCGTGTTGGATAAAAAGCTGGTTGAAGAACTGAGAATAAAGTTCAGGAAACCTAAGCCTTTGAGCGAGAAGAGAAAGATTGTAAAGTAAGTTTTTAACCGACTTCAAAAAGGAGGAGGTTCTCAATTCGACTGTTTTTTTTTTTTGTATGTTTGTTACGCCATATCTCCGGCAATTTTGAATCTATTTCAATTTTTTTTTTATGCCTCAGGGTTGGTCCTATAAAAAAATTATTAACTTTGCTTGGGTAGTTTTTGAGTTAGCTTCAATAATACGTATTTTTGCCACTTTAGTTTATATTGATGATGTTATAGTTACTTCTTGTCACTGATATTTACATAGCAAGTAGTGTTATACGAATTTGTGTGGGGTAAGTACAGACGGCAGCACATCAAGCTACCTGAAACTGTCTAATTATCCCAATTAACTTTGAACCTTATGTTTTAGCGATAAAGTTGAAAATCTATTAAATAAATTTGACAAATTGTAGTAATTTGATGTACTGGCGTGGGTACAACATCAAAGAGAAAAAAAAACTGACTTCCAAAAAAGGCACAACAAAGTAAAAAATAACTTTAATTTCGGAAGTTGGTGTCGTTGGGTTCGCATTTTATTTATTTATTTATTAAGGGTACACCAACAGCTTCTATATATAATTTATCTTAAGTACTATAGATCACAATAGTCTTGGTCTTACACAGTCGCCAATCACAGGTTTACCAGCAATCGAAATAAGTGATCAACTGATCACACATAATATCACACATTGGCCCCGATTCTGTTGTACACAAACCAAACTAAATTTAAATTCAGTGCATCTTTTTCTTTCTATTTCATTGCGAAAAGGACAGAAAATAAAATATTAGTTTAGTCCTGTCAAATTAGATAATCCATAGACAAGTTAGACGAGATTAAAAAATTGGCTACCATACTAAAAATACGTCAATTTACGTCAGGCGCTGACTAATTTGGCCAGGAGTATACTAATATTAATCTTCTGTCCTTTTCATAATGAAATAGAAAGAAAAAGATGCACTGAACTTAAATTTAGTTTAGTTTGTGAACAACAGAATCGGGGCCATTTTCGTTGTTTGCCATTTTGGTTGTTTTTGTTTGTTTGTGGGGGCGAGCATATTGCATAAAACCGGCAACAAATCGAGACTGGGATGCTACTGAGCCATTTTATTTGTATTTGTGCCATTGCCTGCTCAATTTATTTGTGTTTAGGGGCCATTCAAGTATTACGTAAGCACTACATGGGGGCGGGGTGTCTTTGCTTTGCTTATTTTTGATGACATGGGGGGTGGGGGGGTCTCGATGGTGATTACGTCAGCAGTATTTATTTTTTTTATTTTTCGGATTTTCTACAAAATTTTGTCGATTTTGGTTTGAACACATACGGCAACCCTACTTGTCTATGCTTGAAAACGAAACGCATATAACTGCTGCTCATGAATCAATAAAGAAACCAGGACATGTTAAAAAATGCATGTACCAATGTTTACGTAAGCATGGGGGGGGGGTAACAGCTTTGCTTAGTTTTGCTGAAAAGGGGGAGGAGGGGGTTAATAATTGCAAAAAATCTGCTTACGTAATACTTGAATGGCCCCTTATAAGCATATTCTCTTTTTACAGTGACATCCTGAACGGTGTGTTCGACAGTTTACTGAAGGAGCCGAAACAGAAGGAGCCCGTCAAACAGTGGTGCTCGCCGAAGAAGTGTGATATTACTCAAGACGTTATAGAAATATTGAACGTAAGTGAATAACCAGACTCAATTTGTTTAGTAGGACCAATGGGTATTAAAAATACACACAAAAAAATGGTTGTCTGTAAAGTCGGTTTACGGACGATAGTTTTACGTGATAACGTCATATAGAAACATTGATGAATAAATGTGTCACAAGCCAACGCTTGGGTCGATCGTGCCTCTCTATCGCTTGTGCCGCGCTCTTGCTTGCAGGCTCAGGCTCAGGCGGAACGTGACACTTTTTCGTGCGTGCAGCCGGTGCTCATCGATTTATAAGACGTTATCACGTGAAAAATACACAAAATTATTCCCGTTCGTCTCGCTAGCAAAATGAGAGGGACGAACGGGAATAAATTTAATATTGGCCCGGATTCTGTTGTCCACAAACTAAACTAAATTTAAGTTCAGTGCATCTTTTTCTTTCTATTTTGTTGGGAATACGAAGGAGTGTGTGAAATAAGAACTCGATTATCGTTGGGAATATTAATTGTCCTTTTTATTGTGGTTCTTGCTGCCTTACATCATATTTCCCAACCTACCTTTTAGTTGGTAGGCGACCAATATTAAAATATTTAATTGACCAATAGGAGAACATTTGATTACGTTGTATGACGTTCTCATGACTCCATATCATAAAGAAAAGGACAAGATAAATATTAGTTTAGTCCTGTCAAATTAGATAATCCACTATACATGTTTAGACGTGATTAAAAAATTGGCTACTAAAAATACGTCAATTTACGTCAGACGGTGACTAATTTGACAGGACTAAACTAATATTTATCTTCTGTCCTTTTCTTAATTCTTAATGAAATATAAAGAAAAAGATGCACTGAACATAAATTTAATTTAGTTCGTGAACAACAGAATCGGGGTCATTATTTATTATTTTGCGTTGGTAAAATCAGCCTTTATTGTAAACTATCTGACCTATACTTCGTATCGTCTCAGAATTAATAAATACAAAATGTATGAGAAAATGAATCAACTATTTTTTCCGTGAATTTTTCCCATGTTTGTTATTCTGCTATTCGGGGCAGAGACAAATCCAACGAATCATAGATCATAAAAATCGGTCCAGCCGTTCTTGAGTTATAAATGGTGTAACTAACACGACTTTGTTTTATATAAATATAAATAAAAACCACTGGTAGTTTTGATAATTTGAAATATGAGTTGAGAAAATCTGTCTTCGTTTTTGGAACGAAGTTCTTTATTGGAGCTTAAGTTAGGAGTAAACTGGGAGAAGTCGTTACATAACGAAAAAGCGTTAAGTATACATATAGATAACTAGCACTTCGCCCGCGACTTCGTCTGCGTGTATTCGTGCCAAATTTCAAGTTACACAATTTTTTTTTACAAAATTAACTCAAACAATAAGATTTTTCATTGAAACAAAATCCCCCCTTTTCACCCCCTTAAAGGTCGAATTTCCAAAAACCCCTTCTTAGTGCTCCCCTACATAATAAAAGGAAGCCGTATGCAAAATTTCATGCTCGTAGTCCTTGCAGTTTCGGCTGTGCGTTGATATGTCAGTCAGTGTTGTGTGTATATATATATATTCATGGCTTTCCAGGGTGCTAAAGCTAAGTGAGGTCAAAATGATCCAAGATGCGGCTGCGAATATTTTAAAATTTTCGCAGCCGACATCTTGGATTTTCGTTTTGAACTTCGTCCGGTCGGGGGTCCCCCGACCCCACACTTCTTTTTTATCGTATTTAGATATCGTAACCCAACGCGTCTGTGAAGATAAAACAAAAACAGATTTTTTTAACTGATATTTCAATTGATTATACTAACTGCGGTCGATGACACCATGAATTTTTTTTTTTTTCGTTTTATGACATTTTTAATTTTTTATATCACCAATTACATCTGTGGAGTTGTATAAAGTACATATACTTTTTTTTTTGTGGATGGGAAATCATCAAATGACCCCTCCCGCTCAAGGTGGAGCAGAAGGGAGTGTCAGACTCTTACTGACTAAAACCCACCCGTGTTCCTTCCTTAGCCCTTTATGCTCCGAGGCAGCGGTAACCCTTTCGCACAATCCCGCTGCCCCGGCAGACTTCGGCCCTTACGGGCCCCTTCCTTAATGCTCGTTTGATCTAACCCGACCTCTATAAAATGACTATGTTTTAATAAAAAAAAAACATCTCTTTTATTTCAGGAAACGCCACCTTCCAATTCCAATGAAGAAAACACGGAAACACCAGTCAAACAGGAGGTCAAAGAAACTGAACACTCCTTCACGACCCCTAAGAAGCCTCGCTCCACCGATATAAGCCTTAAAATCAAAACTGAACCAGAAAATATCTATCCCATTTTCAAGTCACCGAAAAACCTCAAAACGGTGGACATACTAAAAGATTCTAGCCTAGAAATATCAGCTAAGGACGAAATTATAAATATTGATGTCATTAAAATCGAAAATAGTCAAAATGATGACTTTTTAAAGAAACTCGAACTGAAGTCCCCGGAAAGAAGTAAGAAATGTGCTTTTAAATTCAGTCCGTACAACAAGGAGGTTTTGGATACAGAAAATATTGATATAGACATGGAGAGTTTTAAAGACCAGTATTTAAACGAGGTTGGTCTGCAAAGAGTTGTTAAAAAAGTCACAGCTGACGAGAAAGTCGCAGAGAAAAAGTCGTCAAGGAAAAGTCGGAAACGGAAACTGGAAGACGACAAAGTTGTTTTGAAGTACGAGTCGAGAAAACGGAAAATGGATCGCAAGAATATTTCAATCAAGAACAAGAATATTAAATTGAAAATTAAATGGCGGAGGGAGCAGTTTAAATTGAAAATTACGGACTCGAAGAAAAAGAGGAAAAAATCGAAGAACTTCAAACAGTACATTCTGGAATGTTCGCCTAAGAATTGCTCTTCCATCAAACCGAACGAATTCATTACTCCAATGAAAAGGAAGAAATCTAAAAAGCCGCAGAAAACTCCAGATAATTTGATACAGACGTCAATTCAAAAGTTTTTCCAAGTTAAGACTCCTAGCAAAGATTAAGGCCTATTGTACAGATAATGTCATCTATGAAGAGCCGTCCCACTCTTCTTCGTAATCGCTTGCAGTAAAAGTGTAAAAGAAAAAGTATTTATTGCCACTCGTATAGGAAGATCACAAACTAAACTAAGCACAGTCAAAAATAAAAAAAACATTTTTTTTTTTAAGTAACAAAAAGAAAAATGAAATAAAGTCATATACGTACTTTACGTACGTTGATACACACTAATTACTTATTATATACATATATACACATACACGCCCTTACATACATACATAGATAGACCTAGATAACGCAAGTATTACGACCTGTATGAAAACCAAGCGTGCCTTTTTTAACTACCTTCTATGACGTCACAAGCGCTCTTTCTCACTCACGCTCACCCAGCTAGCAATACACAGCGGTGCTATTCTGTAAAAAGATCACCGTGATAACTTAAGTGAAGTGAGCTGTCATTCCACCTGATGGTAGCGATTAACAAGCTCACTTCACCTAAATTTTTAAGGTGAGATGGTTATAGAATCGCACTGCTGGTCTGAGCGCGAAAATGACGGCTTACGATTTTCGAACGTAAGTTGGTGCGATTTTTGGCACGCGAAGTAGTTGCTCTTGCGTTATCTAGGTGCATCTGTGTCCTACGCACAATCGCGTTCGTGCGTGTTTTCTGCGAATCGGAGATGGAAATAAATCTATCAACTGCCAGTCCTGCAGGTAATGCACTTTTAGAATTTCTATTTGCAATCCTTCCATTTGGAAAGCCTCATGCCGTTGGTCAGCTCTAGCCGATTCCACGCAGCACCAATTGGCGTTATTTCCGTTTATAGCTTGCTTTTCCAGCTGATACACCATTAGATAAGAGGCACTGATCACTTTCGTAGGGTTTTCGTAGTTTCGAGGTCTAATTATGAGGCTGGTTCATTTTATTTGAATATTTGCATTCTCATCTCTTGGACATGTTCTGACGATTTGAACTGCGTCTCCTTCAGCTTGACTTTCTCTAACGTCTATTCCAAAGATGGATTCAGCCTACACGGGGCAATTCTCCTGGGATTTGTACTTGTGCAGGCGTTTCTGCGTGTTTGGTCGCTGTAAGAGGTGAAACTTCCTTGGAGGATGGTCCGCTTCTCTTTTTATTTTGAGGTTCTTCGGTATTTTTACTCATCTTTGATGGTTTGAAATTCTCCAGTTTTCCTCTATAGCTTTGAGCTATTGTGTGTATTTCATCTTTTGTGTATACTTTTTTGATTACGGCCCACTCCCTCTCACAGAGAGGAAGCCGTGGAAACATTATGGGCTGATTATGCATGCCATGCTAATGTTTGTTCTATGCTACTCTTATACATCGTTAATTTATTTGATTTGAACTTTTTTTTATTCGTTTACTTAGTACCAAACGTTGTTAATTTATTTCATAGTCCACCTCCCGACGTTTTTTAACTTTTATAATTTTAAACTTAAGAAAGTCCTTTTTATTATTACCTATTTGGTTAGACACACTAAGCAGCTAATTATCTAATGCGTGTATATCGTATAGCTTGAAGATATTTAATCTCTCCAGTCGATTCTTGAAGCAGTTCAGCGTGGGAGCCATCACATTTGACGGGAGTCTATTACATGCTGTTACAAATCGGTTAGACAAGAATTGCTTCAAAGGCTTTTTCATATACAGGAGTTTTTTTAACCAGCGCGCAAGCTGTAGCCACGAATTCAGTGCTTACATAAATCTGAAACCCACTGCGTTTAAATTTCTTGGCGGTAATAAAAAAACGGCTCTCGGAAAAATGTAATATGTAGGTACGCGGTCGAAATGTATGACCGAATAATATAATACTTAATAATGTATGTACTGAATTCATGGTTACGCTTACTCGCTGTTTAAATATTTTTTTCCTGTATATGAATTTTCCCATAAGGTGAATGGGAAGTGCTAGACCGCGAAATTCAAATTTTCTTACGTTTTTTGCAATTTGCAGGTCAGTGTCAGGTTGTATCTTGATCAAAATTTGATTCGCGACTATAACAGGTACTTATTCACAGAATTATAGTCATTAGAATCAATAATACATCTTCCTAAGTTAGATTTGTACCACAAGAAGAAATCTCCTAGGGAAAAGTGTTTATGGTACAAATCTCACTTATAAAGATGTATGAATGTTTCTAATGATTATAATTCTGTAAATAAGTACCTGTTATAGTCGCGAATCATATTTTGATCAAGATACAACCTGACACTGACCTGCAAATTGCAAAAAACGTAAGAAAATTTGAATTTCGCAGTCTACCACTTCGCATTCACTTTAACATTAGGAATTGCTCAGCTATCTGACTTTTGTAATGTCAAAAACTTTTGCACTATCTTCTTTGACAGGATGTAAATAATCACAGGAGAACAATGTTTATGAAATAATGCATTTAGATAAATTATTATACTTAGTGCCTTTTTTAATAATATGTAGTTGAAACTTATCCATACTAATATTCGAAAGTATCTGACTTTATGTGACCTTTGACGTCTAAACCACTGAACGGATTTCGATAAAATTTTTGGTAAGGAGATTGCATCTTGGGGAAGGACATATGCAAAAATGCCCGAACCCAAGAGTCACTTGTTTTTGCCTAAAATATATTATATTTTTTTACCTAAGAACCTTCTGATTACGGAGTTAATGAAGGTCAAAATTACAACTTTTTCAATGGTACATTAAGTTTAATTGTCAAACTCAATGATATTATAAGATTTATAATATCATTGGTCAAACTTATGTCCCATTGAAAAAGTTGTAAATTGACAAATTACCTATTCGTCACAAGTAAAATAATGAGTGCCTTTTTTATAAATATGCCAATTAAACCTAGACAAATAATATTTTTATTATCTTTATAATCATTTTTACATCACAATGTGATTGACGACCTAATCCGATCTTTGCTTTTCCGAATCCTTAATTCTATTTCGAGTAAGAGTATTTTATATTTATTTACAAAATTATTTGCCTGCAAGATGTTTCATTTTTTTAGTATCGGATCATCGCTACAGTATTTTAATATTATTGATCGATGTTGCACGTAATATTTTCTGTCATAATTTTATTCGTAAATCGGTCAAGGTTTTCGAAATTTCGATGCAGTGTTAACTACATACTATAAATTCTACCAAAATGGTATGATTGTGTTTTTTTAGAAAAATGCATTTAATGATCCTTTTTTTACTTCCAACAAATGCGATATTTTAGTTTTCTTTTAAACAAAATATGTAGTCTTATTATTTAAGTACATATTAATTACATGCTATTAATGAAAGTGAAGCTCATGCAGGCCCATTAGAATCGAAGATGCTTCAATTTTCAAGAGACTAGTTTTTTGAAAGTTCTATTTTTCTTTATTACTGTTAACGTATTATTTACCACGCTACGTATAAGTCACTAAGTTGACTAATATAATTATATATTTTTAATGTATGCAACCAATTATGTTTTTGTTTTTATTAGGGGTAAGCTAAGTTTTTTTTTAAGCAATATTGATATAGCTATTTACAAACATGTTTAGATGTAACTTTGAAAATAAATACAATTTCAAATGATTTTATGAGTTTAATTTTTGTTTAAGCCACAGCGATATCAGCCCCTATTAGACTGCTATGAAGTAAGTTTCAAATGTTAATTTGAAAATATTAAAATCAAAAACTCGGAGAGAGTATCGGAGATTTATAAAATCAGTTTAGTTTCTTGTAAAGCCGGGTATTTTAAGTAAGTACAAAAATTGTGTGATGTTTGAGGGTTGACATTATAAAGTGCAATTAACAGAGAGCATTGAATTGGTTGTTATTACCTTACAGTAGGTGCGAAAAATTCTCAGCTTCTCCTCGGGGATAAAGATGTCTTCGGCCAGCTTGAATGTCTCACTGCCCGCAGTATTCTAGTATTAACTCCCTCAATTCACTCAGGAGTTAACTCGGAGCACTCTAGGTCCCTTGCAGCGCTCGTATTCAATATAGAGACAACTAAAACCCCAATAATTAAAAAGGTTGAAACAGGAAAGTACCTTCCCGTGGTCCAGAGGCCATGAGGTATGTACAGAGGCCAGCACATCAAGCTACCCCAATCTGTCAGATTTTCCTAATTGAATATGAACCTTATTCCTTTGTGCTAAAGTTGAAAATCTATCAAAGAAATTTGACAGATTGGGGTAGGTAGACCTGCTGGCGTCTGTACAGCGGCTTGCAACCGCGACTCTTTCATTTCTTTCAAGTTCAATATAAAAACATACTTTTAACATACACACATTGATATATTATACAATAAGTCCCAAAATTCAACGATAAGCGGCCACCAGAGGGCGGACCTGACCATGACTACTCGAGAAAAAAGTAATGAAAAAAATGTCTAAATATTTTTGGCAATTACAAAGTGAATTGAAAGTAAAAAAAAAATAATAAAATTTAAGGAAAAAAATTATTTTGATTGATTTATGTGTAAAAACTACAGGCATTCAGGGACTTTAAGGGTTGTGATGGATAGCAGTGATATTAAGTTGCCGATACAAAAAAAAAAACAGAAATATTTGAAAAATTGTCGTCATGGCAGTTAAAAATATCAATGGGGTGTCAATTTTCGGAGGATTTCAATAAAAATTTTGGTTTTGATTTCAATGTTTCTCGAGTAGTCATGATGATCAGGTTCACCCTCTGGTGCCCGCTTATCGTTGAATTTTACCTAAGTTGTATACAACGTGACCCAAAATTCAACGCAAAGCAAAACAAAAAATATAAAAAAAATCGACGGGTTGCACTCCGGGAGTGCCGGCAGAAGTGAAAACTTAAATATTAATGTTCTGCATTTTTGATATTTTGGAATGGTTAGAGAATAATTTTGTACGAATTGCTTTCGTTATCAGTATAAAAGTATTATTATTTATGTGGTAGGATACAATATTTATTCATTGCGCTATCGTACACAAACATGACAATTATCGAACATTCGCGCAAGCGCCTTGCGCCGCCTGCCCTCTCTCCATCCGTCTTACGAATTCTCGATCAGGTCACGTGTCCTGACGCGAGTTTAGAGATTTTTACCCATTCCAAAAAAAATACGCAGCGCCGCTAAAGAAGTTTTCACTTCAACATTCGCGCAAGCGCCTTGCGCCGCCTGCCCTCTCTCCATCCGTCTTACGAATTCTCGATCAGGTCACGTGTCCTGACGCGAGTTTAGAGATTTTTACCCATTCCAAAAAAAATACGCAGCGCCGCTAAAGAAGTTTTCACTTCAAAAAAATCATTATTTTTTCTCGAGTAGTCATGAGCAAGTCCACCCTCTGGTGCCCGCTTATCGTTACATTTTGGGACACGTTGTATATAAAAACAATAGGGATTGGGTCGAAGATAAAGACTCATAAAATATTGTACAGAGGCCAGAACATCAAGCTACCCCAATCTGTCAAATTTTCCCAATTGAATATGAACCTTACTCCTTTGTAGTAAAGTTGAAAATCTATCAAAGAAATTTGGCAGATTGGGGTAGCTTGATGTGCTGACCTCTGTACACTTTCGGTGCGCAGCCCAGTCCAGTCAGTTGACGGACGTCACACGACCCTTGTCAAAAAGGGGTGAACTTCGAATGTTTTTAAAGGAAGCTTCTAGAATTTTCTAGAAGCTTTCACTGTTTTAAAGCAAATAAATATATTCTATTCTATTCTCGCTCTCATTGGCTGGGCGGAAACTAGAGGTGTCTCAAACAGAAGCGCGTGGATTTTGGTGTGAGAAGTTAGAAATAGCTTCGCGTTATAAATTTATAAAAAGATTTCAAAATTTCACAATATATTCTCAAATAATTTCAACAAACAACCATTATCAATGGTAGAAAATATTTTTATTGGAACGGCAACACTGACCCCCATTGTTTACAACGCCAGAACAAACGAAACAAAAACAAGTTATAGCGAGTCAGTTATTTTTGTACCTTGTCCTGATACGCGTCTAGAATTTTCTCCATTTTGTAACTAATTATACAATTTCAACATCGTTAACTCAATTGCTACAATAGATTTTGTTAAAAATTGCGACGTGATTTAGTAAATTAATTTCTAAAATAAGGCAGCCTTTGTTCCAAGATTGTTGTAAAGCGACGTTGCCGTTCTTCTTCCCTACTTTTCTTATGAGAAATCTGCTCCAGAGGATATTCTACATTAAAGTTCAGCATCATAAGATAAATCTGTGATAATTTCGTGCGTGATTATTATAAAGTAATGCTCCAGTGTATTGAAATGTGTATCTCTGAACGTTATACATTATCTGACGCAATAGCAATCTGGCAACAGCGCGAGGAATCGGAGTGAATAATTTACTAATGTATTAGCAAAAGTCAATTGGATATTATTTATTATCACACATCTTTCTAATTTTTATGAGGTAAGTGATTTTTATTCTTATATTTTGTAGTTATTGGTACTAAAATAACATAAAAAGGAAGTGTAACGGTCGTTTCAATTTTCCCGCGGAATGACGTAATTCGTCGTTTCTAGTCTGCCATCTTTGTACCATCAGTCATCTGTCAAGCATTCTTGGTTTAGTTCGTGAAGGGTGTGAAACAAAAAAATCATCACTTATAGGGTGGTTTATATACAAAACCCACCACGGAAGCATCCGGGTGAGTCTTTATAAACTTTATTTAATTGAAAACTGCGACCATTACGCTTTCTTTTTGTGTAAAAATTTCTTTGTTAAAGTTAACCTCACTTCGGTTGCTAAGCCAGTTTTTAGGTCAACCAGTGTCTTTTATGGCGAAATATCGTATTTGCATGTGTTTTATTTGCATATCCGATGTGTTTAGGCGCTCGTGGGAGAGAAATGGACGGTTTTTATTGGTTTCTAAAAGTTTTTATACTAGAAAGTTGGTCATCTTATGTGGAATTTTTATCTAAAATTATAGTTTTTATTTCACCTTGATAACGTCATAGGATCCCAGTGACTCCTTTAAGTCTCGTTTTTAAAATTTTTGTTGAGTATTCTCACAAAAAATGTCTATTGCAAAAAGTTTTGAAATTAGGTACCCTCCAAAAAAGATCTCAAAATGATTTATGAATAAAAGAGCACTGTTCTAGATCGTTCTAGTCTTGTGCAGTTACTATAAAGGTATAGTAACGTTTCAATTTAATAAAACCATTCTAAATTTAGCCCCTAAAACATGTTGAAACTTGTGCCCATTGCATAACCTTATCTATCTACGAATAATCTTTAATTTTAAAGTATGGTGTTATATGTGATGTTAGAAATTTCATTATAAATATTAATTTTCATTCAAATAGTAAATTCTTAGCAATACTTTTAGTGAGACAAGTTTGTTAATCTGTAAGAAACTGAGCAACTCATCTTCTTGAAAATGATCCAAAATCAAAATTGTTGTTATTCTGAAACTTGGAACTCTTCAGACACATTTCCAGACATATTTTCAGTATGTATCAACAAGGAATTTGACTACTTAATTAAGTATGGATAAACTTTTTAGATCTCCCTGATACCCCATACTGCAGCTATAATTCTGATCCCTATTGTCAGTAGAATGGGTTGGTATGGGCTTGTAATGAGGGAGGATATGCATGTGACTAAAAGAGATATGAATGTGAATTTTAATGGATCCAGAGGAACAGGAAGGCCAAAGTAAAGATGGATAGATTTTGTGACAAATGTTATGAAAGAAATGGCAGTGAATGGTAGTGTTAAAGTTGAAAGTAGAGATGGAAGAAGAAAATGTGTTGCACCAACCGGACACGGAAACGGGACAAGGGCAGGAAGATTTGTAAAGGCTCATTGCTATCAATGTATGGCACTCACATGATCCAACCAAAATTATGTCCAGACTTTAAAAGAGAGTGACCCCTGAGGAGTTTTCCTACTAACTTATTTTTTTAATACAATGTGTTGAATGTGATTCTGATAATATCCTATTTACAGAATAAACAGTTTGTATATTATTTGTTGGATATTTTGAAATGACCACCATGACCTGAAGTTGAACTTCCTGTAGACACTAGTAATAGTAATCAGCCATTGGTCTTACCACTAAGCAACGAAAATAGGTAGGTGTGTAGAAAGAAAGAAAAAAACTTATGTTTGCAAAAGTATCTTTACTCTTTTAAGACATCATCACTTGCATTATTTATATTACGATGTAATGATAAATTATTTTAATTCTATAAGTGGGTTTGTAAAACATTTTTAAACATCATAAATAAACTATTAAAACTAGATGAGTTTGGTGTTTCCTATCCAACTATTGTGAGACGGAAACAAACCCAGAGGTCTCAGTAATTTTTACAAGTTCAGATATAATCTTGGTCAGATCATGTGAGGATGGTGAGGACCATGTAGATCAGGGATTCCCAAAGGGGTCCTTCGGGTTTCCTAGGGGTCAATATAAACGAAAACTGATTTTGGGGGTCGACGGGGTTGATCTTAAAAGTAGGTAATTTGGCCATGGGGGTCTGAGGTAACAGTTCATTTTGGAAAAGGGATCACTTGTCCAAAATAGTTTGTGAATCCCTGATGTAGATCATGTGTCTGAAATGGTCTTAAGAAAAAGACCTACACAGTTTTGAGTGTACCTATCCAGTCGGTGGAAACATTTGTCAGTATTCATGTAGCTCAACTCAGAACATATTCATAAGAAATCGTCGATACTATTCTTCATTGACTTTAAACATAAAACTGCTTAGCGCTTAAAATAATCACTATTACTACCAAATAAGGAATGCAGTTGGCAGTGAGTGAGTCATGTTTCAAAATGATTCATCACAACTTTTATTTTATTTTTGACTATTACGTCAGATTTTAGTGGTGACTATTGGCTCTTTGTTCACAAGTTTTTCTTGTAAAAAAAACTACGGTTTATTCGCCGTGTGTAGGCCCGGTCGTCAGTGTTATAAATAAGGAACACTATGGAAGCTTCTACATGAACACGTTTTTCTACGACATAGTTTTTAAGCCGTACCATAGTGAAACCGTGCTATGTGCAAAGGGCTTAAAGATGCGTTTAATTTTAATGCCTACTGTTATTTTTATTATATTGCATCAGGATCTATGAAATTAGGGAATTATGAAATTCAGTTTACAATTACGAAATATTAGGATTTAATAATTTGCTTCATTATCTGTCTAAAGAATCAAATCGTTCCTGACGGGGGTCCCCCGACTGCATACGTTCTATATTATTTTGCGTATTGACATTTATAATCCACGATTCTGATTTTATAAATATAAAATATCTTTTGTTGTATCATGCATGGTTGCTAGCTTAATTATCATAATTCCGCATATCAAATAACTGTGGCAATAATGTACTCTAAAAACTTGTTTGTTATGACGTCACATTCTACAATAGCTTACACATAATGCGTAGGTCCACGCCAATCATTATAATCAATAACTCGACGTTATATTCAGAAGTCTGATATATTAGGTGTGGTTGCCAGTGATAACGGTTACCGGCTTACGAGTACGTGTCGTAGGTTCGAACCTTCGAACCCAGGCTGGCTGGCACATTCCTTTGTGTTACTTATTTTATCACCACTGCTCTCAAAACGGTGAAGGAAAACATTGTAAGGAAATTGGCATGGCCTTGAACCATAAATTTGAAGACGTGACATCGACCAACCTGCACTGGGCCCGCGTGGTGTCTCAGCAGTGGGAACATAGGCTGATTATGCTATATTCAGAATTCTGTGCAATAGACGATAATAGACAAGAATCAGCTGCAAAAAGGTCACATTGTTTCTGGAAATAGAAACCTAATCAAATCTTTAATCCCTAAGCAATTGTAACCACGGGAAAACCTTTCGCCTATAATAGGTTCGCACAGGCGATTTCATTACGCGAAGATTTTTTTTCGCATTCTGTATTTTCAACTCTCGACGCTACGCAGAGCGTTGAAAATCGAGTGCGCATAAAGAAAATCGCTCGCCTTAAACGTCTATCACAGCATGACATTGAAACTCAGCAAATAGGTAATTTAAATTGACTAATTTTATATCTTGTACAGACGCCTGCTCATCAAGCTATCCGAAACTGTCAAATTTTCCCAATCAACTTTGAACCTTATGCTTTAGCAATAAAGTTGAAAATCTTTTAAAGAAATTTGACATATTGTAGTAGCTTGAAGTGCTGGCGTCGGTACAATACCTTTCTGTTATCATGTCTTGAGAAGATAGGGTTGCCACTTGCCAAACATACTTTTCTAGCAGTATATAAACTAATTATAATATAGCTGAAGAGTCGGTTTCTTTGAATACTTTAATCTCTGAAACCACGCCCGTTGCATTTGATAGCCCAATTCTTAAGGAAGGTTAAAGGCTATTTAACATCACGCTACAACCATTAGGATATGAGAAAAAAAAACAGAAAACACGCTAAGCGAAAACGAAGTATTATAGCGGGTGGGCGATGCGATGTTTCACATATTATATGGTCAAACAAAATATTTCACGCGGGACGAATCTATAAAGGCATACACCATCCATGGCTTCAGACGAATATTTCTTGTCTCATGTTTGCCAGTTTTCTATTTCTACAGAGAAAGATATTTACTGTTTTAATCGCAAGCAAATCTCTTATGTTTTTTAAAACAGTGCTATTTCTTGTTCCTGATGATGACATAATAAATAATCCAAACGTACCGGACCGACTGACACAGTATCATTAAAGAATTAAAGATTAAATTATTTTCACATGCCGCACACGTGTACCGCTGTTTTTATTTCGGCTGTTAATTAATTATAATGATTGGAGGAACACGTTTCGCGATTGTCTGAGCACGTTTTGCTGCACGAAGTGCTATCCGTCTGTCACGGAAAGTAATGTGCTATTTATAAATTAAGAATTATAATAGGAATGGACGATTCAGAAAGTGTTTACGGTTTAAAACCTTAGCCTAGCACCAGTAGTGTTCATATAGGGTCTGATTCAGCCTGTCCTTTGCTGAGCTCACCCAGCGACGCCCAAAGCCGAGGTCCGAATCCCACATAGGGTGCCCTTAGCGTATAGTAGCTTAGTTTTATAAGTTCTATGCCCTGACTATATATATATAATAGCCTGATTAACCAGCAATGCCAAATAATAAAAAAAAGAGAATAATGTGCCACTGCGACTTTGATTACAGCCCTATAACGAAAGGTGGTCATTCATTATCCATACATTTTACCATGAATATGCGCACTCGATGGACTGCGCATATGGCAAGCGGCAGATGGTATATATCGAATATCAGCTGCCCGATTACTTTAACGATTTTTTAAGGCGTTATTTGGCTTCCTGTCGCCCCCGACTTACGAGTTGTAAATCGTGAGTTCGAAATTTCATCACCACTGCTCTCAAAACGGCTTAGGAAAACATCGTGAGGAAACCGGCATGTCCTAGAACCAAAAATTCGAAGACATTTGACATCCACCAACCCGCACTGGATACGCGTTGGATTTGTGCCCGATTGATGGCAATAGGCTTGCCCCCTGTTACATGGGACTTAAACATAACTAGCGAAGTGAGGGTGTACTGTAGATAGGTTTACCTCTACCTAACCATATACAGGAGTCATGTTACGTGCAGTTCTTAAGGTCGAACTAATCGCGACATCGAATTCACTGGTGGGCATAGCTAAAAAGCACGCTGTCTCACCTGGTCTCGTGTCCGACAGAGATAGTATCAGTGATGAACAGTTAGACGCTAGTCTACACGCACAACGTCTAGTTCACTCGCACATAAACACCGTTCCGAACTGAAACGATCGTAAAAAATACGGCAAGTCCTTTTGAAAATCGAATTTTATGAAAAAACAACTGCATAATAAATCAGTTACAAATAAATTTAATTGAACTCTTCGATTATTGAGCTTTGTCAGTGCCGACTTAGTTTTTTAGATTTTGCAATTCTTTTATTAGTTATTTACAACCCAGTTAAGTTAAAATTAGCAAGAAAGACGAATCTTTGTTGGCCCATAACTTTGACTTTATTTTACTATTCTATTTCCGCACAGACAAAATTAATATAATAATAAGACAAAACGATATCATGTTTAACTTTGGATGTACTTACAGAGGCCAGCACATCAAGCTACCCCAATGTGTCAAATTTTCCCAGTTGAATATGAACCTTATTTAATTGTGGTAAAAGTTGAGAATCTATCAAAGAAATTTTACAGTTTGGGGTTGCTTGATGTGCGGGCCTCTGTACAATGTCAAACAATGGAGTAATACCCTCCCGAAATTGGAATGGAAAAAATGTCGACTTGTGCCACCTTAAATGCTTAATCCCCTTACCTCATGTTTCGCTACACGGCTCGGTATTTTCATAATCTTCACGTTTCTGACGTACTTAGATGCGCAGTAACGTTTCAACACAGCTTTATCTGGCCTAAATTGGGCTTATCGGTTTAAAACTCGGGCGTTCAACAAAATTTATGTTTAGTGGTAATTCAGCAAACGTGACTTTATAGAGGTTTCGTGTTATGTCTATCGTTTAACTTTCAGGTTTTATTATCAGCTTTTAAAGTAAGACTAAAGAGGTTTCGCATGCTAATAATGGCCCCGATCCCTGTCAAATTAGTCAGCGCCAGACGTATTGACGTATTTTTAGTAGCCATTTTTTTTATCACGTCTAAACTCGTCTATGGATTATCTAATTTGACAGGATTAAACTAATATTTATCTTCTGTCTTTTTCATAATGAAATAGAAAGAAAAAGATGCACTGAACTTAAATTTAATTAAGTTTGTGAACAACAGAATCGGGGCCATTGTCTATAATTAATAATCATAATCATTAATTACCCAATTGGCGCCCAAAGTGGGCAAATTAAAGGGTTCCTTGTCAAGATCCCAGTGTCCTTAGGTTTCAAATCTAGGGGGGTCTATCAGAAAGACGACGAATCGAAAAAGATTAATTGTACGGTATTTTGTCGGTGTTTACAGACAATAGAATAAAAAAACATTATTGTAAAACCGAGCCAAATAATAGTCTTTTTTATTTTAAAGATGAAACTCATTATTTTAGTAATGTTTATTAAGTTTCTCGTCAAGTCCTACAGCTGTATGCGTCAAGTCACGTAGTCATCTATAGGCGTTCGCCAAACAGGTACAGCGCGTCTAAAAGAAGCTCTCATAAAGGCAGTGGCCTCAATGGGAATGCGGCCAATGCTTTATGTGTTCTCTAAGAGGTGATTAAAGCCTATTCCTATAACTTACTAGGAGTCTAATCTTAAAGATACCGGCCCGTCCGAAAGTCATTGATTCGTCAACACAAGTGACTACTTATATCAATTTTTCGGACGGGCAAACACATTGGCCGTATGGACAACGGTCAAATCGCCTTGTCATTCGTTCTTAGTTTGGAAACCGAAGTAATCTTATGTCCGTAAGTGATACGGATTTGGCAACATCCGTAACTTCAATCGAAACAACGGGTTTCGTGATATGCCCGTTTACAAATATGGTATCGTTGTGAAAATCGAAGAGTCAGTTTTCACGGGTGAAAATAACTCTCAAGTCTTAATTCGTTGATACTTTGGAGATCTAGAAAGTAAGCATATGTAGCACGGGTTATTTATCGCGCATTAGATTTTATACGCTCTACGTAGCGCCGAGAGTTGAAAATCCAACAATGTGTTTTTGACGCACTAGGATTCTCAATGCTCGGGTCGCGAAAATAATTCGTTGCGTAATAAAATTGACCGTGCCTCCCTGGGTTTACAGTCAATAGTCGCATATCCCATTTATTTCAACTGCGCAATAGCTTAATTAAATGATGACGATCATTTTCGCTTTATAAACCACATTTTTTATTATAATGCGCAGAACGTGTTTGATCAGCTGGTGGATTAAATATCGCGTATTTTGGACAAAACGAAGTCGCCTTGAAATCAATGTGTCGATAATAATCCGTTTTAATATTAAAAGGCCTTCATTAGCATATTGAGGCGCAGTTCTTAATTATCAATTGTTTAATTATAATACCAGCCAATTATTGTCCCACAGCAGGATTATTTAATTAGGGCAAGGTTTAGGTAAATGCATTTGTGTGAAAGATGATTTTGTTTGAAAAGGAGTGGCCACCGAGATGACGACTAATAGCGAAGTAAGGAGGAAAAAGAACACAAATAAATTGGGATAAGGGGAGGAGAATAATGATGATACTTAAATATATTTGTAGTCTAATTTGTAAATCTATAATATTGGAGGGTATTTGAAGAAAAATATACAATGAAAAGGACGGTATTCAGTCAGAAAACCAAACGTTTGCACCAAAAAGGGTTTACTCTCCTCAGACCACAAAAATCGAGTAATCTTTTGACAGTTTTCATTTTTTCCCAAAGAAAATTTGCTGATACACAGATTCCTAAAACCTGTATATTTTTCTATAGCAGCCTATTGAAACTTTGACCGAAACAAATTTGGCCTACCATGTATTAATTATACAATTAGTTTAATTAATCCATTACGGCCTACGTTTAAAGTTAATCGTGTTTACCTTCAAACATTGGCTATGGTTTTCGTCTACACGATCACGATTTGAGTTTGAAAGTATTCAACACTGAACCTTGGATGAGTCTTTTTTGAAAGCCTTCACATTATTAATAGGCAGTATCTATGCATGCGTATGTTGCCCAAAGTGTTTATTAGCATTTACATTTTGCTTCTATAAAAGAGTATTTGATTCGCATCTCAATTTTTATGTAGCCTAGTGTCACTGCAGCTGCAGGTCAAAGGCCTAAGCTTCCATTCTTTCACCTCTGCCTTAGTATAAATTCAGTTCATCTCACTATATTCTGGGCCTGCCGCGAATCCATTCCAGCGGTTTTAAACTACGAGGTTTTGACCCGAAACTGCTCAAATAAATTCTTCGCCACAATTTTAAGCCACAAATTTCAGAATTCTGGTAAAAATAATTCGTTAACACAGTAAAATATGACGGTTATTTTTCTAACCAGTTGGCGACCGGCCATAATAATTACTTGATAACCTATTTAGGTTACATGTGTAGCGGAGGTTGGTGCTCTAAATAGGAAAGACCTTGTGATTGGTCTCCCCATGTAGGTAGATAGATAAAAAATATTGATAAAAAAGTGGCAGTTGGTCGCTGTCCAGTCTGTCCACTGATAATAATTGGACATTGGGGTTTCCTAGGTACCTAGGATTTTTTTCGCATTCAATCCATGTTATCTCTCGTCAGAACAATTGTTAAGCACACTAAACGTAGGAATGGCTTTCATCTTGACAGTTCAACAACATTCGTTGTATTATTGAGCAGATAAATTTTTCGACTAAGAAGCAATGGCATTTGCAATATCCTTCAAAATTATTCAGATTGTGATTGATAGTGTATTACGCAATAGGCTTGCCAACTGAAAAAATCTAATTAGTCCGTCAGTTAGATTATCAAAAAATATTTGACCCGTATTTTTTCTTTTGTTACGTAAACCAAAATTGACGAAGATATGACGCTTTTAAGATTGTCAATACGTCACACCTTGGTATAATTTTTAGTGCGTTCTGACGTCACGAGCCCACACTCCCGTTTTTTGATGCGTTTTATCTTTGTGAATATTCATTGATTTACAAAAAGAAAAAATACGTGTCCATTATTTTCCAATACTTTAACTGACGGACTAAATAGATTTTCAATTTATTGATGGTGGAAACTAGCCTATTAGGGTGCTGCAATGCAACTGGGTTGTAGAGGTCAGATAGGCAGTCGCTCTGTGTAAAATCCTGGTATTCAGCTGCATACGGTTAGACTGAAAACGGACGACAACATAGTTGGGAAATGGCTAAGCAGATCATGAGGCTATTTCTATCAATTAGTCACGAAACTATAAAAGAAGTCGGTTGTATAATAAAGCCATCTCTGCAATGCCGAGCAGACTCGATGCTTCCTAAGCCTAGATGTTAAATACAAAGGCACACACTAGAAAACGTGCGAAAATCAAGTGTTGATAAACGTGCAAAGATATTGATACAACTTCGAGTATTCGTGTCGGGAAGAAAAACATGACAATAAATGAGAAATATACGTCATTTCTAGTATGTACGGGTTAATGACGTAGGTATTAGATACTCTTGCGCTAATTCTTTTGTGAGTGCGTGGAATAATTTTACTCGTAGGTGAGACGAGAAATGAACAGAAACAGAAGAAAGTCGAAGAGGTGGTAGTGTTTGGCAGTATATTCTAATCGTTTTTACCATTAACCAGGAACTGGGATGTGGAGGTCATATAGGCAGTCAATCCAAGTAAAATACTGGTATTCAGGTGCTGTTTGACTGGAAGCCGACCACAACGTAGTTGGGAAAAAAGTTAGCCTGATGATGATTTTAGTCCTTCGTCAGCTACTATATCCCCATGTTGTTTTCAAAGCCTATCCATCTACTGTAACTAAATACTAGTTAGGTAGTTTCCGCTCCGAATGCGGATAAAATCAGATTTCAGTTTAATCCACTGTGGAATTTCCCAAATTCCAGCTTAGGGATATTATTATTACGTCAGATATACAATGTTTAATGTTACTTACTAAAACTACAGCTGACGTAAATACGCGTAAAATTATGTAATACGTAGTACGAAAGGCCTTGTCCTCGCCCGTGAGCTCCCTACAAAATTCATTCACCGGGAAATACTAATGTTACACGGGTACATAAATAATAAAAAACTAGACAACCTTGTTTTCTAAGGTTGTTTTTGTATGCTTGTTGTAACGCTGTCTCTTTCACACGTATGAAACTAACTTTTTTTCGATTTGACGCAGAAACAGCCCGATCTTTTCTGTCAGTAGGGAATACGAAACGTTACTTTGGAATTCTATAAATTATAAATACCCTTTTCGCTTGAGAACCTTTTACCCGAAAGATAAAACTCCCAAGACTCAATCGATCTGCGTAGCCTTTTCCCAACTATGTTGGGGTCGGCTTTCAGTCTTAACCGAATCCAGCTGGATACCAGTATTTTCCATGGAGCGACTACCTATCTGATTCCACAACTCACGGAGTAACACTATACCCCTTATTAAAACTGGTTGTTAGACGTTAACGACTGTCAAATAATTTAAAACTCCTAAGACTATTGGCAAAAAATTAAAAAACTAACTTTTCTAACACTCCTCGCCTAAATTGTTCTTGTATAGAACAAGAATCCTTTTGAAACGGCCAACGTTCCTTTAAAAGGACGTAAACTCCGCCAGACATGACCTATTTTTGTCCCCCTTCGCCGTCCATTTGATCACGTCCACAAGCTTTGGCCTTGTTTCCGCTGTTTTTATATTGACTGTAATGTATTCGCTTAATTTATTATACGTTTGAATTAGTAGTTGTTTCGTTTGACGGTTGTTTTTGAATAATGATTGCGTAAGTGTATTTTTTAACTGACTTCAAAAAGGAGGCGGTTCTCAGTTCGACTGTATGTTGGTTTTTTTATGTTTGTTACGCGGTATATCCGGCAATTTATTGTGAATCGATTTCAAAATTGTTTTTGTAATGGATAGGGTATGGCTTCAGGGGTGGTCTCCCATATAAATTTTATTAACTTTGCTTGGGTAGTTTTTGAGTTGGCTTCAATAATACGTATTTTTGCCACGTAGTTTATATTGTTTATGTTATAATGACTTCCTGTCACTGATATTTTTACATAGTAAGTAGTGTTATTGTTATACGAATTTGTGTGGGGTAAAAGTGAAAAATAAAAACTATTTTACAATAAAACCCCGACTTCCAAAAAAGACACTACAAAGTGAATAATAACTTTAATTTCGGAAGTTGGTGGCAAACAAAGAAAATGCGTCTTTTTGGAAGTAGGTATTTTTTTTTTTTTTGTTAAAAAGTGTTTTTTTTTTTTGGGAAAGAAACATATTCATTTGATGTTCTTTAGCACAGGTAGGCACAGGCGATTTTTAGCGCACTGGATTTTCAAATCTCAGCATTGAGAATCAAACAGAACACATTCCAGCGTGTCAAAAAAATACCACTGTTGAATTTTCAACGCGTTTCTTTGCGCCAAGAGTTGACCCAAGTACTTGTATCTATAATCGATTGCGATTTAAACAGTACTTGAGTCTTGGAACTTTAAACTTACGGATTTAGAAACCGATACTCTTTCGCAATAATATGTTCTCACGCCTGTATCTCCCGATCAAGTACACAAAGGTGTATACTACCTCCATATAACGCCAGTAGTTATGTGAAACTCCCATGTATTATAAGGGCGAGCTTTTTGCTATCAACCGGGCGACTCCAAGCTCTTTCTCAAGATAATCTGTAAGAAAGAAAAACAAAGTATTGATTGTGACTCGTACAGTAATGAATCATGAATGCATTTCGAAGTCAATAAACTCTGTCCTAATCTATCGGTTATTTCGGTCTTGAATGAGGCCCAGACACACCTACACTAATTACTATTTCATTAATTTGTAGTAGCATTCACATTGCTACTCAAACATTTTAAACGAAGAACCCTATCAGACACATGATCAATTGTTACCTGTTTTACCGTTAGTGCAATGGATTATTTTCAAATATGCTTGTACAAGGAAAGGGGGAGTGAAAAAAATCTGAGTGTCCATCCGCTATGCCCGTGCATCTACTTTTACTATCGTCTGTGTATCTCCTTTGTGTTTGCATAAAAACAGCCACCACGACAAAGTAGATGCACTGGGGGTGAAAAAAATGCCACTTTAGTAGAATAATTTCATCATGATTCGCTTTCAGATGAATTTCTCCATGTGGTTTCTTTAGATCTTTAGCTTGATGTTAAATGACCTATAGTAGTTCTTTATAATATTTATAGTATAGATAGATGAACACCCACTTTCAGATTGTGCGTGACAACTTCGACCGTTCAGCCAGTAGTCGCTTACATGTGCGCTCGCAAACGCGTTGACACGTCTGTTGCTAAGCAACGAGCATTTATGTTAGCGATAAGAACAGTGCTCTATTAAGCGGAACCAGTGAGGTGACGCGGTTCTACGCGAGCTAGCTCATAGTGTACATACACTCGAACATACGTATCCTGCATTAAAATAGCCTGCACGAGTGATACTTCTATAGCAATAGTAGTTAATATAGCATAATATATGTATAATCCTGCCGGTTAATTCTGTAAAAATCTGACTATGAAAACTTAGGTGAAGAGAGTGGTCATACCACCTGGTGCTCACTTCACCTTTACCTTTTTGTAGAATACATCGGCTGGTATTCAGCTGCATCCGGTTAGACTGGAAGCCGATCCCAACATGGTTGGGAAAAGGCTTGGCAGATGATGAGTAGTAACGTGCCTATACTTGGGCGAATTTTGAAAAAAGCCTGATTTTTACGACATTTGAACTACAAATAAGACCTCATTTAGTGAATCCGACCGTAAAATAACGTAGCCATTAAAGGAAATAAAGCCATAGGATACGCTAACAATAAAAGGAAGGAAAACAAAGAATTAAGGTCGACTGCTCTACTGAAACAGATTGACCTCGTACCAAGGTGAAGAGCTTGAACGATTCAAAATGCCCGTATCTTTTAAGTTTAATAGCAGAGTTCTTATTTATTTAGGAACCCCAACAAAAGACATAATACTTACTAAGTTCTCAGGCCGTATTTCGGCCATGGCGCGCAATCACAAAGGAGACTAGCCTTCGTCGGGAGATATTATAGTGCACAAGTGTGTGCGCAGACACAGGTGCACTCTCTTTTCCCTCATTCTCATAGTCCGATGGGACGGCACGTATTCCGACACGATTGGAGAGATCCGGCGCAGGACCAACGGCTTAACGTGCTTTCCGAGGCACGGGGGTATCACTCCGCCAACTTCCAAACTCCGGGCTGATACTAAAAAAATCCTTATGGAAAATGGACATGTCAGCTTTATCTCTGGAATGGAAACGGACCTTCGTTGCTACTGATATTGCAGATGTTCACAGGAGGTGTCCCCTTGTGAAGACCGCAGGAATCCGCGAGATTCGAGAAGCACCGAACCGCGGGGTAATTGCGTAACACAGTATCAGTAGCCATCGCTTTTATTTTAACACAGTTGAACAACATTCATTGATTTATTTATGTTGTTGCATAGACAACATTTTCGAACATATGAAGTAATGGATTAGCAATATGCTTCAAAATTATTCAGATTGTGATTGAAATATGTTACGTAATTACGGTGCCGGTCGAAGTGTGATGCTTGGGTGGGGCATATTCAGCAGAGGACATCTTTCGGCTGAAATTATGATGATATTGATGGGCGGCGTTGAGAACTTACTATCAGGTGGACTCCCTGCTATTTGCCAACATCCAAAAACATTTTCCTCCCAATTGCCTGAGACTCAATGCCGTAATCGAGTATTTTTCCTCCCTCACATACGATTTTACGTACCTACATACATAAAATTTCATTATATCGCTGTACCGTTAGATATGGCGTGATAAAACCCATGGAAAGTGATATTGAAACATTTATGGCTGAAATCTCTTGGCAACAGTGAGTAATAGTGTACGTGCAATAAAGTGCGCGTATAATAATTTTCATTGCCGATTTTTACCATTGGATACAAGCAGTAATAATGTTTCAAGGAAAACTGTAATTTTGATAGATGATCCGATTTTTGCATCTAATATTTTATTCAAAATCACGATTTCTGAAGGTCTGATCGTTTCGGTGATGTTCTCCAGAAAGATCAGGTATAATATGGTAAGCAACCGGCTTAACCGAAGCAGAAAGAGTTTTTAAGAATCTTAGTAGAAATTCCAGATTGAAAAACTCAATAACACTCCCAAATCGGGAATCTAATCTAGGAAACCTGAATCTTGAAAAAACTCACAAAACTGGTTTTCCACGTTGCTATTTATTTCTATCGAAAAAGAAAACTAACAGCCTTGCATAGTTGATAACAGCAAAACATCTTCGATAAAACAATTTGAATAGTTTCCAAGAGAGCGAACGTTAATACAATCTGAAGTGACATTTTGATTTGCATGACGTCGTTGTTTTTGTTATTACATCATAAATTGATAAATCTGATAATGAACGATAATGATTGTTATGGACTTAGAACGCAACGCAATTCAGTGGTGAAAATAGATCTTTATCTTCATTATAAACATAAAACAGTCCACTGATAATGTTTTATGGAGGATGTGTAAAAGCAAAGTGACCCGCCCATACTAGCGGGCTGTGCTCGAGCGGCTATCGATTGCAGGATAGAGAGTGTTGGAACTGCCACGCAGCCTGCGGAGTTGCGAGGCAGATTTCTTTCGCCTAGTGATGAATATAAATGTGGAAAGCAGGAGAGGGAGAGGAAGGCCCAAAGAAAAGATGTATGGGTTGTCTGAGGAATGATATGCAAGAGAAGGGAATGATAACGTGACGGTTGACAGGGGAGAATGGAATAAGAAAACGAGCTGCGGTTACCACAAGTAGCATCGGATAAAAACAGGGATATAATGACGATGTAAAGTTAGATTTTTTTGAACCTCCACTACACACTAGGCGGGTTAAACGGAGTATTGAAGTTTGTATGGAAGCAAGGTCGTCGACAACAGCTGTCTGGTTGTAAAAATTTTACAGAGGAAGCCTTCGATTCATTTTACGCAACACGGAAGCATCTAATGAATATTTAATAAGTAATCAACCTTCAGAATTTTAAATTATATTCCTTTGATATTTAAATAAACGAAATAATGCATTTCAGCAAAAATCTATGAAGGTACCGTGCCTTTTTCCAAACTAATTTGGGGTCTAATCGGATGCAGCTGAATGCTAGTATTTTACATGGAGCGACTGCCTATCTGACCTCCACAACTACTGGGTGTCATGGTAAGACGGGTTGTCAGATTTTTGGGCTCTTGCCTAACCGAACAGACTTTCGACAAAAATATTCCAGAAAAAAAAACTAGCGTTAACATATGATTACCAACGTCATTTACAAATAACAAGAATATAATTATATTCTATACCCACACACACACTGACAACAGATCTTTCGAGAATATGAGATCATTATAAGAAAACAAGTGAGTTACCTTGAAGTCTAAACCCAGGTCCCCACAGGCGATTTTTCCCGCGGCGGTTTTTTTTCGCGCATGCCTATTTCAACGCAATGCTCAGCGCCGAGAGTTGAAAATCCAACAGTGTTTTTTGACGCGCTGGTATGCCTGGTATGTACTCTATTGGATTTTCAATGCTCGACCCAACACCGAGTGTTGAAAATCCAATGCACGATATTTTTACGCCCGTAGAAACGGGAGCTAACTGAAAAAACTAAACCTGGGTAAGCGGCCATGGCTTTGAAACAGTACATCGCCATTGGGACATTACTATTACGACATTAAAGTATTACGTGTGAAAACAAAAATATCTTCTCTCATGAGCTTTCCACTTGTTGTTATCTCTTGCCAAGGTTACTTGTTGATGCTGTGTAAACATGCCAAATCTTGCCTAAAATGGAGTGTTTACAACTTTATATCCCCAACATAATACTATAAATATTAAAGTCGCTTTTCGTATCAATATTTGTGACCGCGTTGTCCTTCTAACTACGCAACAGATTTTGATGTGTGTTTCATCATCATTTAGAGAAGTTATTCCGGAAGTTTTATGTATGTGATAAAAATTGTGCAAATGGTGGTAAAATGATTAGCCAGTCAGAAAGGTTTTTAACAGGCCCGTTTTCCCATGGAGCGCATTATCTACCAAAATATCGTCACCTGTAGATTCTTAGTGCACTCTTCTATTTTAGGCCGGCACAAAATCTCTATGCATGCAGATCAGAATCAAATTTGCTATCTCTAATAGCAATGGGTACTGTTGACCTATTCTCACCTATTTAGTATGCCACACACAAACCAATAGCTTTGGATACTAATATCGCAAAAGGCACACCGTATTAGTTTGCTAAATCAACGACCAAGTTTCTAAACCGACTTATGTAGCTTAGCAAGTAAGTAATTAGGTAACCGGGCTAGGAAACACTGTTGCAATTAAAAACAAAAGTTCTATAATTAAATTTACTCTAACTAGGCTGAGATGTGAATCAGCACTTTTTGAACGTCAAGATTACATAAGACAGTCCCCCAAAACGACCGCTCTTCACCACTTCCTAGTGCTTTAGCTGGGAAGTGGCGCAACAAACTCCCTAGCAACACAGGTGTCTGTTCAGTAACACAATATGATATTACAATTTACGGAATACTGGTACTACTGACTGTATTACCAATGTCTAAATTCTGCAATGTGGGTGTCCAAAAGCAAAAAAAAAAAAAGTCAAGTTTTCTCTCATAGGTTTGGTAGGTAAACCTTGGCCAGTATTTTTTGTTGGATACAAAAAACACGACCTTGATTCGTGCGTATCGTACTTATACAAAACGCGATGGCTCGATGTTGTAACCTACCTGTGTGCCAATGCTCACAATGCGAGGATTTGAGCATGTCTCGATTTCATCAGTTAACACTACAATATAAAATTTGTACGCAATGCCTTGAAAACGGCCGTGGGTTGCGTTTCCTATCTAAATGAGCATTAACCATAGCCGCGTAGTAAGGTCGTAGAATGTCAAACTTATTTGAGACCTGCATATATGATCCATCAATAAAATCACCTTCTGCAGACCACTTCAAGTGCTTCATCGTTTCCTTCCGGCTCAAAGGCGACTTCATTAAACTGGTTTTAGCTAATGCCTGCCCTACCCGTTTCGTGTTTCTTACGCGGTAAAGGATTACCGTTAACTTGACGTTACTGTGAAAACAACAGTGTTTCTCCTAGTAGTTATCCTTCCAGTAAAATCTGAAATTATCTTAACAAACCTGCATTACTTCTTTGGCTAGGCCTTTTCCTAACTTCGTTTGAGGTTTGCTTCCAGTCGAATCAGCACGCGTAGCATGACAAAACTACAGATTGTAGACAGATTTCTATTTTGTCTATTCTCCCGTCGACAAAACCTGTATGTGGTGGTCATGCTACGCTTGCTGATGTGGTCAAATATTAAGACCGCCCATTGTGTAAAATTTCTACATTTATGTCTGTAATTTTTATGCTGTACATATTTTAAGAGTATTCTATTCTAAGATTTCTGAAGAAGTGAGTGCCTTGTGACCTCCAAAACCCATTATTCTAAATTAGAATTTTATTTCTGTGGCGACTGATTGTCAACATAATTATTTTCCACAAAAACAAGCCTATTCCTCAAATATTTTTGTTTACAACAACGTCCCTTGACCAGTTTCATTGACAACATTTAACATACATGCGGGCCAAGGCGCCCAGTTATTTCTGAACGACCTCAGTTAATTTGACTGCGTTCATCTTCTCCTGTCAGAACTGTTCTTATCCCCACAGTCGGATTAGACGTGGATAAATGGGTCAACTAGTACTGAAGGATTCATGTCACGATACAATTGAGTTAGGTAAGAAATCTAGATCACCTGTCGGATTACTTTGGCAGAACTTGTTTAATCTATTAATCGAAGTCCAGTTTGCTGGCTCACCTTTACCTTATTCATCAAGAAAAAGACAGATTCATGCTTTTTTTAAAGGGACTATCATCTGCCCTATTTATTACTTTATGACTATGTCTTGATTTAAAGCCGATTTTCGCTCTAATATACTACTAGATTCTAGATGTTTTTAACCATATTATTTTGATTTAAAAGAGCATCCGTGTAGTTTCTTGCCCGTTCTTCTCCATAGGTATAGGTACATACTACGCTTTAGAATAGGCAACTAGCTTCGTCTTTCTCACTGACCGACTACTTGACAATTCAAAAGTGCCTGTAAATTGCTTTATCCTTATCCTTCATAGTATACAACAAAGTCGTTAAAATGTCTGTACGCGTATAACTTCCGAATGACTGCACCAAATTGGATAATTCAGAAATTCAAAAAGGCGAGCCGCTAATTTGAAATAAATGCTTTGAGTTTAAGAATTTGCATTCCTATGCAGTTATTTCTTCTTACCTGTCCTATGTTGCCTGTTTACTTTGCGTTCGTTTTCGACATATTTTAACTGTAAACTCTTTAATGTTTTACTTTTAGCAACCGTCTCTTCTTTCCCCATGACTCATTTCAAAGGATTCCTTCAATCGAAACCATTCCTTATTCCGGCCAAGATACCAGTTATTTGCGTGCCCCTTCTGAACTTGAATACGTCCGCTCGTCCGGCCCCTATGTCGCGATTACCTGCTTCTAAAAATACAGACACGTTAAAACTAACATTTCTTGTTTGTGCCAAATACTTATGTAACGTCATCAACATCTTGTCGTGGTTTGAGCAACAATTTGTTTTGAGAATTGTAAAAGTGGTGTCTGAAAATACACACGTACATAAACTCGCGCCGTCTTCCCTGGAGCTAGATAGAAACTACAGAATGCCACTTGCTGCGTTCCTTATTAACTCCTTCGTTTATGGTCATATATCTATCTGGTCGTAATCGCATGTCTGTTGCCAGTACTACGTATCTGACCTTTATGAAGAACATTACCAAAAAGGTCTATAGAGACCTTTTTGGTAATGTTCTTTATTATGTCCTCCCGACGTTTCCACTCACGTCTGCCGTGTAAATACCTTTAGTCAGTCGCCTTTCGTGTGTCTAAAAATTTTGTATGCCGTCTTCCCTGGAGCTAGATAGAAACTACAGAATGCCACTTGCTGCGTTCCTTATTAACTCCTTCGTTTATGGTCATATATCTATCTGGTCGTAATCGCATGTCTGTTGCCAGTACTACGTATCTGACCTTTATGAAGAACATTACCAAAAAGGTCTATAGAGACCTTTTTGGTAATGTTCTTTATTATGTCCTCCCGACGTTTCCACTCACGTCTGCCGTGTAAATACCTTTAGTCAGTCGCCTTTCGTGTGTCTAAAAATTTTGTATAAAATAGCTTTGTTTTACTGTTTCTCATTGTTCAGAAGTCTACCTAGGGTCCTAGACGAAGCAATTCCATTGTTTGCTGTTTTTCGACTTTTCTTTGATCTACTGTCCTTTCTTATTTTGGGTTTTTGTACTATACTAAAGGTCGGCTGAAGTCCTAACGTGTCCAAAAACATTTAAAGGCTCACCAAGGTATCATGCAACTTGTTCATCATGTCATTTTTCTCTTGTTCTAATTCTCGTTCATTTTATTGACACTATCTCGTCTCGTGTTCATACTATCATACAAAGTATTGTACGGAAATCAAAGTTAGTCATTATAGTTTAGCGGCCGTATGATGTCATCGATGTATATTTTTAACAGAATCGAACGACCGATGGCTCGCCATTATGCTTATCTTTAATCTTGGCGACTGTGTTCCGGTATCTAAAGTATTGTGTGGATTTGTGAATAAAATCCCATGGAACAACATAAAATCACGCCTATATTCAATGAAGGTTTAGACAGAGGTGTACCTTTTATAGAGTACTCCCACATTTCGCCAGTTATATTTAAGTCCCTTGTCCCAATTGAGGGCGAGTCTGTGGAATGAAGTGGAAATTTAGTAAAAAAATTATGCTAGCAATATTTAATTGATTTTCTTTGCTTTTATTTCGTTTGAAATGTAAGGCTTTAAGATATATTTGTTCTAGAAAATAACGAAATAATTATCAAGCTACTACTGGTTCTCTAAAAGCGAAAAGTCAGCTCGCGCAATTTTAAACTATATTAATTTATAATTGTTATCGTCTTTTATTGTTTATTATCTAAACCAAACAGCCTTAGCGGGAGATCGCCTTCATCAGTTAAAATAAACGAAAAAAAAACATGTTTATTATCAAAAACACATGCAAATCATAATTTATAAAAGACCAACGCAACAACAATATCTTCATAACAGTACCGGCCCAATTTCGCGCCAATATACTCCCGAAATAGACTTTCGGTAGGTACGTTTGAATTTGGAACGCTCTGTTGTCTATGACGGTGCCATCTTGTAACGGTTAATTGTTGACATTGTGGAACTGTATGGTAATATTTTTTTAAAAATAACTGTTGTTTTGGTTAGTTTTTGGGTTCATAAAGACCGTTGAAGATAAAAAAAAGTAGGATAAACAATAAATAATACTTGGTGCGATTAATTCTTGTATGTAGTTGATAACTTAGTTGTTTATTATTTAAATGGGTAGATTAATTATTGCTCAATGGTGACAATAATGCTGATTAAAATCGGTGTCATGAGTTCAAATTGTGACAGTGAATGAACAACTGGTGTTCATTGATTTTGATGTTAACAGAAATACTGGTATAATCGCCAGTTTTTCTAGCCACAAAGTTGAATGTTATTTATTAAGCTAATAGTAGCTTAGTTTTAGCAAAGGAAAACCCCAATCAGAAATTCCATTAAATTATGGGATACGATTGCTTCTTTTAGCTAGTGGTCGCAAACTCTACTGCCGAGTATGAGGTCTTGGGTTCGACTCCGGTGAGTATTATTGGGTTTTTATAACAGGAATTTTTCAGTAACAGCCCGCAGTCTGGGTGTGTGGCCGTTTGTTGGCAATAGCCTCGCCCCTTATATCATGGGGCATCGGGGGAACAAAAAAATCACGCGGGCAGTAGCTAGTGTAATTATTATAGTCTTTCGGAACAACTTTTAAGATGCGTGTGCGCTTACATAAGTGTCATCTTCACCTTAAAAGGGTGTCGGCAACGTTGTGACGTCACAGGCTCACAATTGAGTAATTAAGTTGACGTCACTTCGTTAACGTGCGTGCGAATAAGGACGGTGGCTTTCCAAAGTGTTTCGAAACTGCGTATTGTTTTCATTAATAGTTTTTAACATCTATACGGGGTTAAATTAAATTAGCTAGCGAAACTCAACAGACGTGATGGGTATCGATATCTAAATACTATAAAATAACAAAAAAGATTTGATATTCTTGGGGATTCAGGCCGCTAGCCCGTGTGAAATTCTGGTTTAACTGGTGTTCATAAATACATGGAATTTCTAACCTGTTAATTTATTATAGTAAAGGAATATTAAAGACAAAATCGTTAGCGGCTTGTTGTTACTTAAGTAAATCCTATCAGTTTACCTGGAAACGATCAAATATGGTGTCATTAAAATCTGTACTACGTTGTCTAGCTGTATTTCTATTGTTTACGAAACCCTGTAATATGGCAAAGCGACAGTCATTAAAATTAAAAATATAGTTATTAGTAATTATCCCTTAAGCTAATTACGGAAAGAAGTATCACCGAGCATTGTCAGTGATCTCATTTGGCATCCACCAATGTTCACAGGAAAATATTCAGTGCCATGTTATATTATCTAATCGCAGCCTATTATATTTGAACAATGAGCTAATTTTGTCGCTTTTCAATTGTAATTGTTATTATTTCCAACGGTCTAAAAGTATTACGCAGTTTCCTGGAATAACATAATTTTAAACAATGTTTGATTTCGCTCAAAATCGGTACGTGACAATCTGCATGTCATCTTACGTTTTTTTAAAAGGTAATTCGGGTCGCCAATCGCGCCCATTTTTGCTTGTAGGCCTGCTTTGTAGGGTCTTGTTGCCGTAAAAAACTAGAAATAATAGTTTTTTCAAAGAAAGACCTTATCTTTTACCCATTCAACGAAAGTAGGAATCTCCAATGCATACAGTTATTGATAATTAAATATTTTTCCACATACAGTGTGTGTATAACTTCAATTGCTCTTCAACAATGACTTACAATGCTAGTTGCATGAAGTATGTCCAGTCAGTGAAAGTCGCATCGCACCGCTTCGCAGTAAACAGTACTAACGCGATGTATTTTTCACCGTGCACTGTATTTTGTACGCTCGGCGCAACACTGAGAGTTGAAAATCCAACAATGCGCTTTTTTAACGCGCTAGGGATGTTCTCTGTTGGATTCTCAACGCTCCGTTCAAAACCGAGAGTTGAAAATCCAGTGCGCGGTAATAAAACGTCGCGTTTAAAAAGACTCCGTGCGTCATAGGTTAATATTATTGTAAAGGGGGAAACTGTGCGAAATACTGCTTTATTGTTGTGTTGTTATTCGTATGTATGACGATCTGTCTCCAGGGCGACAGAGACATCGATGCGCTACCAATTACCATTGATTCAGTAGGTAATAATTCTGAACCCCACAACGTTTAAATATTTCGTCGATTACTTAAAAAAAAATTGCTGTTCCATCCATACGCTCTGAAATCTGACCAAGTAATCTGTATTCGCGATTTATTTGCCAAAAATGTAAACAAATATGAGTTTATGGAAAAATAACTTAAAATTCTTCAAAATAAAGTTCAGTTTACGCTACAACTTCATATTTTTTTTCAATAGTGCTAGTCGCTTTGAAATCAACTTAATTACCATTAAAATAAAGTTGATATTTGTTTAACTTGAAATAATATTAATTTGGAACATAAGTTTGAATAGACATAAGATATTGCAGTTTTCTATGAAACAGCAGATTTTTTTATTGATAACAGTCTTAAAATGTTTACGCTAAGGGGTCTGAATTCATGGTTATAGTTTTCTGGTTGAATTCACATTTTTGTAACTTGTAAAACATCAATATTTATAATAAAATATCAATATTTATAATACTCCGTTTGACCTTTCGCAATGACGTACTTATTCATATTTAAGCCTAAAACAAAAACAACTCAAATTCGAAGTCGACACAAAAATAACATACATCTAGAAAACGTAACGGTCACACATTCACAATCGTTCGATTATTTCGCATAAAGTTCGTTGACTCGCGAATTTGAATGAAAACATGCTATTATCGAAATTCTGATGTTTTTCGACGCCTACCCGCGTACTGTTTTTAGATTAGGTGTGTTTGTATTTCGATCGATGTTTATGGTTTGACTATGAATAGCTGCTCGTACAGACGCCAGCACATCAAGCTAGTACAAGTCAAATTTCTTTAATAGATTTTGAACTTTATCGCTAAACCATAAGGTTCAAAGTTGATTGGGATAATTTGACAGTTTCGGGTAGCTTGATGTGCTGGCGTCTGTACTTACTTTTGGGTGGTTCTCTGCACTCTTCATCATTGAAATATAATGAAACGTTTTATTGACTTTTTTTTGCTCCGGCTTACCTCTGTCATAAATTCACCCTTCGCTAGCAGTGTGAACGTTCTTAAAATTACGAGAATTGCCCCTCTGGTCTGGTGGCGGCCTCTGGTGATGCTTGGGAGAGGCCTATGTCCAGTAGTCTTTCGTCTTATGAGGATGGTGAACAATAATTTACTAATAGCTAAAGTGACTGATCTGAAGGCCAATTCTCGTAATTTAAAACGTTCAAAATCTAGTCGCAGTCTCATCTCGGCGGCGGCGGCGGCGGGTTTAATAGATTTATGCGTATCTTCATATTTAAAATATTTATTCCTCAATTTTCATTATTTATTGCACCTACCACTGTTTGTCTCTGCATCACCCAAAGGTTGACTGGTAGAAAATGCCTATGGCATTAAGTCCGCCTCTGTACACTGTGGTTGAAGTATTAAATAAATAAATAAAAACAAATGACAAAAACTTGTCAAAATGTAGGGAAATTAGCGGTATTTTTGACAGATTGAGACTGAGATCAGACTGTGAACGTTCTTAAAAATTACGAGAATTACCCCTCTGATCTCTGCCAAAAACGAATTACCGTAGAGTCTACGGTAATTCGTTTTTCGGTCTACGGTTTTTCGGTCGGTTTTCCGTCTACGGCGTAGACCATCTCAATTAAACCGGTAACAAAGAGTTGCATCTCAATGTTTCTTACATAATATTTACGCAATGCATTTCGCAAGAGATGATTTGTTTGTTTTATAAATAGCTTGTTTTCAAACATTCGCTCTTATAGGACGTGGGCGATGCCTGGTCGAAACTAGCAAGGAATAAGAATGTTTGAGCTGCATCCAAATTGCGTAACACACTCAATCACAAACTGTATCATTTTGAAGGATATTGTTAATCCATTGCTTCATATGTTCGAATAATTTGTCTGCTCAATAACGTAAGTAACGCAATGAATGTTGTTGAACTGTTAAAATGAAAGCCAATTGCTACTGGTAGTGTGTTACGCGATTACCCCGCTGTGTAGTGTCGTGTAGTGTGTAGTGTCTCGCTGACGGTGGCGTGTGTGTTGGATCATTCGGTTCCCTACAAAATGGTTGAGCTGGATGGTACTGATCCATGCGTCATGTTCGTGAACGGGCGCCGTCAGTTGGGGCTGGTCATCTTTTAGCTGCCACGGCTTATTTTTAATTATTTTATTTTTGGATTGTTATTTTGTTACTATTTGCTGTACTCTGGACACTTAACGCGTACTTGATTTTTATTTATTTTTTACATCGTTCTCACATATTTATAAATTCAACATATGATGTAACTAATAATTTTGTAAAAATATTATTTAAAAAGAGTGTCCATGGAGTTTCTTGCCCGTTCTTCTCCATAGGTACCTACTACGCTTTGGAATGGGCAACTAGCTTCATTTTTTCCTGACTGACCGACTTCTTGACAATTCAAAAGTGCCTGTAAATGGTTTAATTGAAATAAATGCTTTGAGTTTGAGTTTGAGTTATTTACTTTTAGATGCAATGTACAACCTATAGCCTGCCTCAAGAGTTCGGTTATAAAATGCAAAAATAATTCGACTTGTAGTTCCAGAGATTAGCGCGTTCAAACAAACAAACTCTCTCAGATTTATTATTAGTATAGATCAATATAGATTGGTAGAGAATGTAGAAATAACCCATTTTAAAAATGAACACCCTTCCACTCTAATTTTGGTTTTATAGGAATTTTAGTGGAGGGGCGTACAGTTTTATAATGGTTTATCTCTACCATCTTGATATTTCCGATATACTCAAATCTTAATGCTGAGAAGTCGCCAAATTAATCCCTATCAATCTTTCAGATTATAGTCTACTAACAAAAGCAGAATTCAATCTAGATTGACGTATTTGGATCTAGATGCAAACAAACATAATTACTGTGATCACGTAAAGGCTTCAGCCAAACGTGATAGTCATCAACTTAACATTAGACCTACAATTCTATTTATCACAGACATGCGTAAAGATAACGACTGATATTGTATTGTTTGCACGAAATACGTTTAAAACAATGTAAATCTAAGGTTTCTTGTATTGTTTCACTTTAAATATTCATGTACAGAAGCCAGCACATCAAGCTACCCGAAACTGTCAAATTTTCCCAATCAACTTTGAACCTTAATGCTTTAACGATAAAGTTGAAAATCTATTAAAGAAGTTTGACAGATTGTAGTAGCTTGATGTGCAGGCGTCTGTACCTATGTTTACACTTATGCAGTAAGTCACTAATAGAGAGATGTGGAAGAAAAAGACGTTTTGCATAAACATAGCTTAATAATCACCTATAATGTTCCTACTGCTGGGATAGAGGTCTCTCGGTGAGAACCGCGATTTTAACCCAGGCAGGTAGCTTTACTTTGTGTAAATTATTTCAACACCACTGCTTTCAAAACGGTGAAGGAAAATCTCGTGAGGAAACCGGCATGTCCTAGAACCAAAAATTCGAAGACGTGTGACATTCGCCAAACCGCACTGAACTTGCTAGGCGGATTGCGACCCACTCCCTCTCACCGAGAGGCCGATTTGACGAATATCGTTCAACTCCTGTGTTCCAGCTCTGGGAACATTATAGGCTGATTATGCTATACGGTTTTTATTGTTTTACAAACTGCAAGTCTTTCTTACAATGCCTTTCTTTATCTTCTTTGTTATTTTTTTATGTTATTTCGTAGATAAAGTATTATTGTACTGATACTGCAACGCAACAATAATCAGCTGTTTTCTGATTATATTGGAAAGTTTATTGCGATTGGCTTTGTTTTTATTATAGACGTTGTTTTTTTTTTTTTTTAAATATTATAATGTTTTATAAATATTATTGTCGTGTTATCCATTTATCTGACCTTTTTGTTCTTTTCGCGGTCCACTCAAACTCACAGCATTTATTTCAATTCAAGCAGTTACAGGCACTTTTGAACTGTCAAGGATTCGGTCAGTCAGAAAGATGAAGCTCTACTTGCCCATTCCAAAGCGTAGTAGGTACCTATGGAGAAGAACGGGCAAGAAACTTCACGGACAAAACACTTGGTTATCGGTCACATGGCGACTTAAATATTTCGACTCGTGGGCTTAACATACAATAACCTAAATTCTATTCAAACTTAAATATGTTTCAAATTGATATTATTATAAGTTAAACAAATATCAACTTTATTTCAATAGTAGTTGATTTCAGAGTGACTAGCACTATTGAAAAAGTTATAAACATGTATGAAGTTGTAGCGTAAATTGAAATTTATTGTGTAGGATTTAAAGCTATTTTTCCATAAAGTTATGTTTGTTTACATTTTTGGCAAATAAATCGCGAATGCAGATTAGTTTAACAGGGCCAGATTTTGAACTTACCTATTGGTTTTGATTTAAAGCTTGTAACCTTTTGACCGCTAACTTGTAATCCTGGCGGGCTATTGTCTGTTTCATACATTAAATTATAATAATAAACAATACTGTGGTTTGTCACATTATAGGCTGATTTTGCTATACGTACAAATTATGTTGGTAGTCAATTTACTTCACAATAAACTGTACAATAACTCGGCGTTTCATATAAATATAAGTTCCAAACGACTATACATTACCCGCAAAATACTCACATTATACAATTATAATAATGAGTAGAACAGTGATATTAGTTTATAGGTGAGTTTATCTAAACTACACTCGTTAGCTCATTGCCCCCGTGACTCTTGTGAACTCGGTAGCACGAATTAGAAGATAGCATTAAAACGGGTAGGTAGAACGTAATGTAGCCTTTATAGAGGGTAGTTATGCACACTAAAGCATCTGTGTATGTATACTATCCAGGACACAGATATAGATTGATTACACGTATATAACACAAGAGCAACTAACTACTTCGCGTGCCAAAAATCGCACCAACTTACGTTCAAAAATCGTAAGCCGCCACTTTCGCTCTCAGTCCTGTGTACTGCTGGCTGGGTGAGCAAGAGCGGTTGTGACGTCATAATAGGTAATCAAAAAAATTACACGCTTGGATTTCATACAGATCGTGATATTTGCGTTATCTAGGTCTATCAATATCTGTGATCCAAGTCAATGATCCCTTGACACACATGTGAACTTGGTAGCACGAACTTGCAAATAGTTATAAAACGGGTAGATGGATGGTGAAACAAACTTTTTTGGGTAGTTATAAAAATCCTGGACGAAATTATGTGCAGAATGTTTTTGACTACCCACAAAAAAGCTGAAAATATTATCTAGTCTAACGCTTCAGGAAGCTATTTTAATTAATTTATTTATTTGTTTAAAATCTTAATCATAACATAACACAAGAAAGTGAAAATACCCTACGTAACATTCGTTTTCTTTCTGAACCAAATGTCGTGTTGGTAACTGGTTACGCCTCTTATATTATAAACGATACTATGTATGCAACGCGTTAATTTCTACTTTAATTAGTAATGCTAATTTAAGTTGGTAACTAGGCTCCTTAAGATCTGCTGTTTTAGTGCGTGGTTAATTTGCATTTTAAGTAATTGTGGCATCCGTGTTTAGTGCCTACGTTTTAGATTAGACTGAAAATTGACCTGGAAATAATACGAAAATATTTTTGTGCAATAAAATAAAAGTGACAACATCCAGAAACATAACAGAGAAGCAAAAAAAAAAAATAAGTAACAAAAAAATTTAACGAAACAAAGAAAAACAAAAGCAAGAAAAATATGATGTCTAAAATACGAGACTTTTTCTATACAGAAACGGTAGCAGCTGATAAAACTACACTGAATTTTAGGTAATAGGAACGTGAAAGATATCGTTATTAATTCGAATCTCTATACTAGCAGGCGGAAGACGGAAAATCCGTGTCAAAAACAAAATTTTTAAGCCACATTCAGGACAAAATATTGTGATAAGAAATATGATTTATCTTTTTGATAGTAAAGACGGGTGAGTGTTTTTGTTTGTCGCCGAGATGAGACTGCGACTAGATTTTGACCGTTTTAAATTACGAGAATTGGCCTTCTGATTTCGATTTGAACAGCATAGCTATTCACAATCACTCAATACGCTTCTGTACCGTATCGAACATCAATCAGTGTTATCGTAGGAGATTTTGGCCTTCTCAACTGCGTTTAGACGACCTAAACGCAGTTGAGAAGGCCAAAATCTGAAAATTTTGTCAGTTTAAATCAAATAGAATGACCGCTATCCTTTCGGCAGCTGTTTGCTGTCGGGGGCGAGGTTGAAATGCGTAATTTTCGATACGGAATATGTATAGCCTGTCGGATGGTTGTGAATAGCTATGCAGTTCAGCTTGAGTGAAATATTGTAATACTGCGAGTCAACAAGTTTTTTTTTTTACATATTTTGTAGATTTCAACCAGTTCCGGATTTCAATACCCGTGCGATATTTTGTTAGATCAAAGTTCACACTTTTTAAATAAACAACTCAGTGCGTTTCCAGTTCTTGTCGATTATCTGAACAGAAATATTGATATTATAACGTTATCTCTTATGTAATGCGGTGTGCTTTTTACACCTTATTAGGATGTTACAAACTCCTAAAATTCATATCAAGTGTAAGGCTACGAATTTTAATCGTTGCGGATAATAATCTAAATCGCCGATCTGTGTACAATATCAATATTATAGAGTCTGCGCCCTGCAGTAAAGATCGCTTGAAAGTTATTTGCGTTTGCGACTAAAAAAATCGCGCATAACAGGACTAAGGAAACTGGCATGTCCTAAAACCGAAAATGAAGGCATGTGGCATCCATCAAACCGCGCTAGGCCCTCGTGGTGGACACCCCACTCCCCTCTCACAGAGATGGTCTGTGTCTGAGCAATATTATAGTCTAATCTTGCAAACAGGACCTCAAATGTATATGCAGACAGCTGCCTGAATAGTTATCTCTGTTATTGAATGTACAGTTTAAAGTACTTCATCTCATGATTATGATATGACGTCAAACGGAAGCTTCCGTTACAATAACACACACGCACATAGCTATTGGATATCTAACAGCTCTTATTACTCAGCAAGAATATTGCTTATATTATCATAATTAAAATGTGAGTGCAAAAAATTCTGTAGGATCTACTTATAAAAAACTTCTATTACGTACCTATTACTATATTCTGCCCGCGACATGGTTGGTACGCGTGAAATTTCTTGTTTTCCAGACCCATCCCGTTGCGCTATCACTTCGTTTTCGGTTAGCGTTCTTTGTGTCTTTTTTTATTTCTGCACGGTTCTTAAGGGTTATAGCGTGATGTTAATTAGCCTTCCTCAAGAATTGGGTTATGAAATGCAAAAAGATTTTTTCAAATCCGACGGTTAGTTCCAGAGATTACTTACAAAAAACAAATTTTACCTCTTTATAATATTAGATTTAGATAAGTATGATTTGAATATTGGTTAAAATTTACGTCGCGTCGTATGATTCCGTCAACATTTAGCGATGCCATCGTAGACTAAAGACACTGGTTGATTTCAAAATGATGGTCAGCAATGTTTTCATGATAACTCAAGGTTATTTCTCATATTAATCCATATGCCATATTCATTCTTCCAATTTTACAGGTAACTTTAAAAGATTTTCTACTGCTATCTTAATAAATCCCTGTCAAGAAGCCCGCATCGCTTGCTGCGATTGAACTGTCAAAAGTTCATATAAAAATAGTATTAAGGGTTATAACCAGGAGGTTAAACTCAGTGTATACTAGGGCTAAAGGGATAGACCGTGGCATTTTACTTGTGTTTTTAAACGCTAGTGTCTTTGTGTCTCGTTAGAGCGCATTGTACGCCCTACATCAGTGTTCAACCACTGCTTGTAGCGTATCTGACTTGTTTGAGAGGCGCATTGGTGGCTGGGCAATTGTTTTTCAACAAGACATTGCTCCCAGTAGCCTTGAGCTTGTAGCTCCTGAAACTCCCATCCTTTAATCCTACCTTCAAATTACCGAGAAATCGTTTAATTTACAGTTCCTATTGATATTTATCAGTACTTACCGAATTATATTTGAATCTCGTAAAGAACCATCATCAAGTACCAATAACGTCACATAAATTATTTTCTTTAGAAATTATTACTTAAAATATAATTGAATTATTTATTCTAGTTATAATTTGAACTATATTCAAGTTTCAGTGTAGTTTTCTAATATTTGTTTAAAAGAAACTTCACTTTTGAGATTAAAATTTGGTTTATATCGGCGACATATTCATCCCTTGTCTCAAATATACTCCTTTGACTTCGAAAGACTTGTGTCCTTAGCATCGAAGCTAGACCTTGAGTCCTATCCTCCTTCTCCATCAGCCTGTATCATCGCTCAGCGGCCTACCTAGGCTGCAGTGCGTTGACCGCGCTCTCTCTTGTGTCAGGTACTAGGGCCCTCGCGCCCGGTCGCTCTAACCGTCGGGACGAGAGCTGTGGGCGGATCGGTGCGGGCATATACAACGACAACAAGCCGCTGGTTGCTCCTGCACTCGCTTAGGTAAGGATTTTTGTAGTTTTTTTGATGTGCACGTCATGGAAATGCATAGTTTAGCTGATTGACCGTTTTCATACGACTGATGATGAGTTCCAAAGCTATACAACGTGTAACATTAAATGCCCAAAACCACATACACCCCAATTAGAGCATTGAGTATAAAAGCATAATATAATGACCAAAACTATTTTTTTTAAAGCTAACTATTATTATTAAGAAAATCGTGTTGATCCTAGCATTAGTTTATGCATTCAAAATTGAGTCTTATTGCCTTAAAATAACACTTAATTTTCTTTGGCTCAATCGGCGGATAGTATGGCAAACACATAATTTAAAAAAAAAAACATATTAAAAGTTACCGAAATCGATTCAGTAGTCAATTATGAACAAACTATTTTCAGGTTTTGCGCATTTAACGTTACACGTTGTATAAGTCCAGACTCAATTTGCAAAACAATACGTTCCTGTGACTGTACAGATGCCTGAATTAATTAGTTGTACCTTTTTGTCAGTAAGGGCGATTATTCCAGGCATCTGTAAACATTAGTAGCCGTGTGACGTCATTACGTCATCGCCGGCTATCGCTGAAAACCACCGCTTAGGCTAGACCCTAAGCGATGGTTTCAGCGATACAGATCTCGAGTAGGGTCTTAGCATTATGCTGAGCGACGGCCGTTTTTCGTGGATGTGACGAATATTTTACCCCACCTTGGTTTTTTTTTGTGTGTTCTTTCTCTGCGTCCTGTTTGCCGCAAATTCTCATTCCTTCTTTCTTTGTGTGTAAACGTAAGCAAAGACACAATTATTGAGTTTGAATCACGTCCTGTTTTAATCATATTATTAAATGTATAAGATAAAGGCAACATAAGCTGAATCACTATGAATCAATAGACGTTGTATACTGTGCTCGTTCGCATTCAACTTCGAAAATAATGATGCAAGGAGAGGCCTAGTCTACGTGTACGTTCGTGGAAGTGCATATTAGAACGGAGCATGATTCAAACCTTCAATATGAATGAACTAGTCTGAAGTAAATCCGTTTTTACGCATCTGATTGATGAACTGCGTGCATTCAATTGCAATGCTTCTGTATAATGACATCACTCCCATTTTCACCTAAGTATTTCAATTTGAACCCAAGAGTCAATTCCGGTAATTTTAAGAAAAGGTCGTCGCAATCAATTCTCAGTGTCGACCTGTCAAAAATACCTCTTAATTTTGCAAATTTTATGACGAGTTTTTGACATTGATTGTTGCTCAGATGAGATTGCGATTAGATTTTGACAGTTTTTAAATAAAGCTTCATATAATGTATACAACGTGTTTTTTTTTATATCCCATAACTCTAGGGGGCCATTGTACTCATCATTATGAACAATTTTTAATATGGGTTCAAACCTGAAATCGTGAAAAAAAAATCAGCTGTTCCCTACATTTATGTTCGCATAACTCGTCAAAATGTAGAGAACATCAGATTTTTTTTTCGCGATTTCGGGTTTGGTCCCATAGTAAAAGTTGTTCATAATGATGAGTACAGACGCCAGCAGGTCAACCTACCCTAATCTGCCAAAATCCTTTGATAGATTTTCAACTTTAGCACAAAGGAATAAAGTTCATATTCAATTGGGAAAATCTGACAGATTGGGGTAGCTTGATGTGCTGGCCTCTGTACAATGACCCACTAGAGTTATGGGATCTCAAAAAAAAACACGTTGTATAACGACATAGGCCTTCATGAAATAGTTAAGTATAATAATTAACTCTCTACAGGTGCCGATTCACCCTCATCTCGCGCCAATAATCCCGATAATGTTGAGATCGGGCGCGGGGCACCCGGATGCTGGCCAATCGGAAGCATCCACGTCGCGACAGCGCTCTCCCGAGGAGGAGGCGCAGACAATGTACGCGACGCTCAACGAGTACCTCTTGCTCGAGCACAAGGCGCAGCCCAAACTGTGCTTGCCTGCTGAATCTGAGGTAAGGAGTTGAAAAAAGACATTAATTTAGTACTTAACCATTAACCCCCTTTTTAATAAACGTATTGTAGCAGATGAATATTTACACACCGATTTCTCTCTTTCAGTCGTTAGTAATTTGACTTTCGAATGAAGAAGACAAAGCATTGTGTAACTATACAGACGCTATACAGGGTGTCCCTGGAAGTATGGATCAAATCAAATAGGGGCGTGGGCAGAGTCATTTCCAAACTTTTTGATCCTGAGAATGTTGGTGAATTTTTTACGGTTCAAAAGTTATGACTAACTTTTGTTATTTTCAATCACTTTGCATAGTGCTCAAAGAACAAAATCATTTTAAAAAAACTACCAGGAACTGTCAATTTAAGTATTTTAGACAGCCCTGATAGTTTTTTTTAATGATTTTTTTCATTGAGCACTATGCGAAACGATTGAAAAAAATTGGTCACAACTTTTGAACCGTAAGATAATTCTCAATCATCAATCATTCTCAGGATCAAAAAGTTTGGAAATGACCTTGACCACGCCCCTATTCGATTTGATCCATACTTCCAGGGACATTCTGTATAACGTTTATTAGTAAGCCGTAAGTTACTGGGTTGTGGAGGTCAGGTAGGCAGTCGCGTCATGTAAACTACTTGCAGACAAGTGTACCTGTGTCTGCGCACACAATTGTGTACTTATCTCCCGCGCCGGAGGCTGGTCTACGCTGAGATTGGTCGCCATGGCCGAAATTCGGTCTGGGGTACTTTTTTTTAAATATTTAATTTGCAAAGAAAGCTCATAATATTTTTTAATTCCAAAAATACAGGGTTACTTTTCAATGACCAGCAAAATTACCACCGATCAAACTAAACAACTTTCTCCATGGGACTAATATCGTAATCGCGAAAAATTTATCAACTGTCTCATAGAAAAATTCATACCTACTCGACCTAAACGTACGGGACGGCTGAATTTTTATTCGCGATTACGATGTTGGTCCCATGGAGAAAGTTGTTTAGTTTGATCGGTGGTAATTTTGCTGGTCATTGAAAAGTAACCCTGTATTTTAACTCACATAAAGAATCCTTTAACAAAAGTGTTGACTAAATATCTCTAAATGCGACCACACAACGAACACGTGCGTTAGCCGATATACCTACTGAGCGCTGCTATTGGTCAAGGCCGTGAGGTTCCAATAAGGCGGCGGTTTTTTATCTTAACCGTTCTGAATTAAGTATGCCATGTAGTATGTATTACTCTCAGGCATAATATGTAGTAATATCCTTGTGAAATAAAAAAAAGAACAAAAAAAACTTACCCACTCAAACCTGCTTGGAATAAAAGAAAATATAACAATAATTATGTAACATAATTAATGCAAGACCACATACACATACAGAAGCATACTACAGTGACCAAAAAAATTTTTTAAAGCTATCTATTATTATTAAGAAAATCGTGTTGACCCTAGCATTACTTAATCTTAATGTATTAAAAATTTAGTCTTATTGCCTTGAAATAAGATTTAATTTTCTTTGTCTCAATCGGCGGTCAGTATGGAAAAATACATAGTAATACAAAAATACCAATTTTAAAAGTTACTGAAATCGATTCAGTAGTCAATTATGAACTAACTTCTTTCAGGACTTCATTTAATCTGTTACACCTTGATAGCGAATGACAGTTGTACTGAAAGCCATGGAGCGCTCCATTCCATGCTAGGTGTGATACTGGAAAAATGAAACCATACTATAATTTGAACATAGTGTAAACATCGTTGAAATCTGACCTCCATCCGTATTAGGAATGTCGAGGTACCTTCAAAAGATGCTAATTGTCAACTCCTTGCTAAACTCGCGATCAATTTGTATTTTTACATATTATGTACTTGCGTAAGCACACTATGTTGTTAATCTTCATTTATTATTGACAAGACTGTTTTGTAATCCTGGTTATTCAATTCAATTCAATTCGTTTATTGCATTCCACAATGTATATTAATAGGTGGTAGTAAAAAATTTTGTTGACACAATTGTGGACCCTGTAGGGCACAGCAAAATACATTATATTATAGGATAAAAATGACTTATAGACTAACATATCTCAATTATACAATTTCATTAAACATTCATTATATTATTTTAAACATTCATTACATTAAATTAAACATTAAACATTCATTAAATTATTTAAAACATACATTACATTAAATTAAACATTAATTATATTCTATTAAACATTGAAATTATAATACAATCTTTGTTATTGTTTATATTTTATCTTATTTTTCGAGCTGTATAAATTTGTCATTTAAATATTCATTTATGTTGTAATAGCATTTACTTAGTAATAGTTTTTTTAATTTATTTGTAAAAACAGCAATCTTTTTTTCCTTTCTTATTAGCTCGGGTAATTTATTATAAATTTTTATCGACATTACAAGTGGGCCAGATGAATGCATTTTCAAGCGAGATGTTGGTAGGTTTAGACGTGTTTTGTGTCGGAGTGTGATTCTTGACTGAATGTCTTCTCGTTTGGTATAAAAGTCTTGGTGAGTGTGCGCAAATTTACAGATTTCCAATATGTAAATACAAGGTAGTGTTAAAAATTTTAGCTTTTCGAAATGAAGTTTGCAGCTGTCAGTTTGTTCAATATTAACCAAAATACGGATTAACTTTTTTTGAGTTGTAAACAGTGTAGGCGCGTCGGTGCTATTGCCCCACATTATAACACCATAACTGAGCCATGCATGAGCATATGCGTAGTAGGTAGCCAGAGCAGTCTCTAAGTTAGTGGTTATAAACTATCATTGTGCCAAATTTCATTCAAATCCGTTCATTAGTTTTTGCGCGAAAGAGTAATAAACATCCATCCATTCTTACAAACTTGCACGTTTATAATTTTGGTAGTACCCATATTAATTAAATTGTTGTATAGAGGCAAAAAAAAGTCGCGGACTTCTCTTGTATCGGCACGAATTATCATCATCATCTCTGCCTAGCCTTTTCCCAACTATGTTGGGCTCGGCTCCCAGTCTAACCAGATGCAGCTGAATACCAGTATTTTACATGGAGCGACTGCCTATCCGACCTCCACAACCCAGTTACTGGGTAAGATGGTTGTCAATTATCTTCAATTTTTTTTTTTGTTTTGTCATGTTTATTTATCGATTCCCATCATGTTGGGTGTTCTTAACTGCCTATCCGTTCGTCTCATACAGACGTGATGATATGATATTAATTCGTATGTATTTGTCAACAGAATGGTGAAGTAACAACGGGAGCGCGCGACGGCGCGGCTCACGTGCTGAGATGTCTCAAAGTTTGGTTCGACTTACCAGCCGACGTGCTCATCAATGCCATCAACTTATTCGACAGGTGAGAATCACAACTTTATCATAACACCAGCTTCTGCTCGCGACTTCGTCCGCGTGAAATTACTTGTTCCCCCGAGCCACCCCGTCGCATCGCGTACTTTTTTTTACTCTGCTCGGCTCGTAAGGGTCCTAGCGTCATGTTAAGTAGCTTACCTCAAAAATTGGGCTATTAAATGCAAAAAGATTTATTCAAATTCGACGGAGAATGTGCGTGTGAGTTTGTGTGTATTATGTGCCGACGGTACTCGTCTCCACGCACACATTCACAGCGTATCTGTACATTAGGCTACCACAAGTAAAGCTCGCGTCGCTTCATGAGACAAAATACTGTACCTACTTTCTTTCTTAATTTCTCAACTGGGTTCATGAAAAACTCATTCTAGTTATGTATGCAGGAAATATTAAATAATATAAGGCCATCGTAAGAAGTACCTAAATAAAAAGATTTTCTCCTAAAAAGCTAACTGCTGATCCTAAATATCTGTAGTTATGTCAATGGAGATATAGTAAACTTACCACAGACAACAATCTTACTGGACCATTTCAGTTTAGACATAGACTATGGAATACAGTCAAATTTTAGGTTAACAACCTGCTCAAACCAAGTTTAGAAAACGAAAATTATGTATTTAAAAATGACATTGCATTTATTGAAATTAGCAGCAGTATAGTATTTTGATCCCACGAAAGGACACGCGCTTTACTTGTGGTAACCAAATGGACAAAACACGCTGTGAATGTAAACGCAGGAGATCACAGTACCGTCCGAAACTATGGCGAAGTCGGAAGTGTGTGTGCGTTATGTGCTAACGTGGCAAACGTGTCCGGCGTAGTCTCACACACACAGCTTGGCTGCTTTTTCGTGTTTTGGTCATCGTGTAAATGGGGACAGCCCGGGGTTTGAAAGCTCGCGGTGTGATACCCCCGTGCCTCGGAAAGCACGTTAAGCCGTTGGTCCTCTCCGGTCGTGTCGGATTGCGTGCCGTCTCATCGGGCTATGAGATCCAGGTGCACCTCTGCGCATATCGTCGGCTAAATATTCAAAGCTGCTAACTCCATTTTGGCTAAACAGACTTTTTGGTATAAAATGAAAGAGAAAAATATTTTTTCTTATCAAAAAGTCAGTTTAGCCAAGTATGGAGTTAGCAGCTTGTTTAGCTAAACTGACTCTTTGGTAAGAGAAAATATTTTTCTCTTTCATTTGATACCAAAAAGTCAGTTTAGCCAAAATGAAGTTAGGAGCTTTGAATATTTACCAGACGATATTTTGTGCATTATAATATTTCCCGCGCTGAAGGCTATATCGCTCCATTGAGAATGGCCGCCATAACCGAAATACAGTCTGGAGGACTATTAAATGGGGCTTAAGTCTATTATCGACTCTCTAACTCTGTAATAACAATAAAATTTCGTTCTATTACAGGTTCCTAACTAAGATGAAAGTGCGTCCGTGTCACATACCATGCATCACCGTTTCCTGCATGAACATCGCGCTAGAACAGTATGCTGCTGACACTGACACCAAACGAAGGATCTCTGTTGAAGAGTTGGGTAAGTCGGCATATTATTGCTTAACGTGAGTGGATAGGCATCTTCTGGGCACGCTTGTTCCACCATAGACCTCATCCATCGCTTTGCACCAGGCGAGATCGGGGTTAAGAGCTGGCCCATTTTGCAATTTTTTATCCAGGGGAAACGTCTGTTAATAAAATCAGAAGGCCCGTAAATAGCGTAGCGTAGCGTAGCGGTAACCCTTTCGGACAATCCCACTACCCCGGCAGGTTAAGGCCCTTACGGGCCCCTTCCTTATAATGCTGACATCTCTTTGAGGCGCGCGTGAAACACGTACGCGCCCTATTACTTGGGCCTTGGTTAAAGACATAGCTGTAGCCCTGCAAACCCCTATGAGCAATACAGGCGTGATATTATGTGTGTTGTAGAATATAATTGATATAAAGTTTATTCAAATTGATGTTATTTCAAGTTAAACAAATATCAACTTTATTTTCAATCGTAATTAAGTTGATTTCGGAGTGACTAGCACTATTGAAAAAGTTATAACAAATGTTTGAACTCGTAGCGTAAACTGAACTTTATTGTGTAGTAATTAAAAGTTATTTTTTCCATAAACTCATTTTTGGCAAATAAATCGCGAATGCAGATAGATATTGCACTAAAAAGTACTAATAAATGTTTATTTTTCTACTCCAGTGTCAATATCCCAGTCGGCGTGCACAGCCGGCGACGTGATCCGCATGTCTCGAGTCATCGTTGACAAGCTGAGCCTCGTCACTGGGTGCCGCACGACCACGGCACTCGACTGGCTGCGACTGTTAAGAGCCATGCTGAGCCTGCACGCACAGCAGTGTGCCATCATACTGCCGCCGAGCTGCCAGGTAATAATATAATCTAATATAATCAAAATCTCGTGTCACAGTGTTTGTTATCGAACTCCTCCGAAACGGCTTGACTGATTTTTATGAAATTTTTTGTGTATATTTGGTAGGTCTGAGAATCGGCCAAAATGTATTCTTCATTCCCCTATTTTTTTTTTGCAAGATTACTTTTGCCGTGTCAGCTAGTCTAATATATAAAAAAACTTGTGTGACAGTTTGTTATCGAACTCATCCGAAACGGCTTGACTTATTTTTATGATTTTTTTTGTTTATATTTTGTTAAGTCTGAGAATAGGTCGTAGGCTATTTTTAACGCTTGCGGGGTCAGCTAGTAAATTAAAAGAGTCACAAACAGTCCGCTTTGCAAGGCCTGCTTGGAGGATGACGAGACAGCGGCACATGTGCTTCTAAACTGGCCGGTGCTCGCTACGAACAGGGCTGTGTACTTCGGTAACCCAGGTACCCTCTGTGAGACGGTCAGTAACCTCAAGGCGTTGCTGGCCTTCCTCGAGGAGCTGGGGTGGAATGAATAAACGATTTTTTCACCCGTACGCCAAATAAGCGCATTGACGTGGAGTTGCGGACAACAACCCGTATTATCTAAGAATTTTACGAGTAGAACCTTGGTGTGATATCAAAGGGCTCGTGGCTAAATAATAACAGCCACATCGGTTCATCGCAGCTTAACCTACACCGCGGTCGGTTCGTAGACGTGTGACCAAAGGGGCCATTTAAGTATTACGTAAGCACTACATGGGGGCGGGGGGGTCTTTGCTTTGCTTATTTTTGATGACATGGGGGGTGTCTCGATGGTGATTGCGTCAGCAGTATTTATGTTTTTATTTTTCGGATTTTCTACAAAATTAAGTCGATTTTGGTTTAAACACATACGGCAACCCTACTTGTATATGCTTGAAAACGAAACGCATATAACTGCTACTCATGAATCAATAAAAAACCAGAACACGTTGAAAAATGCATGTACCAATGTTTACGTAAGCATGGGGGGGGGGGGGTAAGAGCTTTGCTTACTTTTGCTGACGAGGGGGAGGAGGGGTTTAATTATTGCAAAAAATCTGTTTACGTAATACTTGAACGGCCCCATACACTACACATTAAGACCCCTCCATGCTCAGAAAACACGCTAAGCCCGGTTGTCATCTGTAACTGTGACTGTGTACAGTCATTACGGGTAGTCAGAAGCCCAAAAGTCTGACAACCAGTCTCACCAAAAGGTATTGTGTTACCCAGTAACTATTTTGTATGGTATTAATTAAAAGTAATTTTTTCTCCTAAAAAGCTAACTGCTGATTCTATATATCTGTAGTTATGTCAATGGAGATATAATGAACTTTCCACAGACAACAATCTTACTGGACTATTTCAGTTTAGACATAGACTATGGAATACAGTTTACTTTTACTCTTTAAATAACTAGATATAAAGAAAATACATTTATTTAGCATAGAATAAAAGACACAATACATCAGATAGAAAGTGTAAAGTCTGATGTAAGAAGTTAGTAGGAAAGATATAAATAGTATATACAATGTGTAACGTTAAATGCGCAAAACCTCATACACCCCAATTAGAGCATTGAGTTAAAAGCATAATACAATGACCGAAACAATTTTTTTTTAAGCTATCTATTATTATTCAAAATTGAGTCTTACTGCCTTAAAATAAGACTTAATTTTCTTTGGCTCAATCGGCGGATAGTCTGGCAAAATACATCATTTAAAAAAAAATCCTATATTAAAAGGTACTGAAATCGATTCAGTAGTCAATTATCAACAAACTATTTTCAGGTTTTGCGCATTTAACGTTACACGTAGTAGAGATACACTGCCTAGTCCTGAGAGGTCCTGAGTTGGATTCTAAGGTCGTGCAGAGTGTTATTGGGTTTTTCTATTATGAATTTCTCTCTTTAACTGGATACAGCATTTTACATAGAGCGACTGCTTATCTCATCTCCAAAACCCAGTTACTGGGTAACACGATACCCCTTGGTAAGACTGGTTTGTCAGACTTGGGCTTCTGACTATTTATCCGTAACGACTGTCAATGATCTACGAATGACAGCCTGGACCAACGACTTAATGTGCTTTTTGATGCACGGAGGGGTCTCGGTATGTAAACATGGACACCCATCCACGGACAAACCTTAGCAAGCGTAGCTTAAGACTATGCCGACCGCAGAAAATAAGCACGTTAAGTTGTGCTTCACAAGATTATACGTTAATATTATTAGAAACGGTAGTTTTATATTGTTTAGTTTTATTATAATCCATAGAACGGATAACAGTGGCCACTATATTCCGTTTTAAGGATTATAATAAAACTAAACAATGTGAAACTACCGTTTCTAATAATATTAACGTATAATCTTGTGAAGCACAACTTAACGTGCTTATTTTCTGCATTTTCATTCTAAATTGTATGAAATAACCAAACAAACGATGAGGGCGCCACTGTGCGGTCGGCATAGTCTTAATCTGATAGATCGTCCCATGCGGCTATTATTACTTAGCCACGAGCTTCGAGTAGTTTCTAACGACAGTATTTGTGTATTTAATAAAAATTGTTTGTTTGTGTATTTATCTAATTTTTATATTTCTGTTTGTCTCATCAGGAAGAGGAGCTAGTTCAACTGCTTGAAATCGTGTGCTGTGACGCGGCCTGCGTCAACACTCGCACCAGTGAGCTAGCACTCGTGTTGCTGTACTACAAACTAGGTGAATATCCTGTTCATATTGCCTATACTACCTCAAATGGCTTAGCATGATCCTCCACTATGTCGAAAATACTGTAGCATTAATTTTGAAATAATTATATGGTAAAGTTGAGGATTAATGCTAGGTGTTATGTTAGACGAAAACACGATTTCATAAAATTTTCTCGATAGAAAAAAAAATCCAAAGTTACCTCCAAACCGAACAATAAACCGCTGGTATTCAAAAAATACTTCAAATTAGATCATGAAACTTTGTATACTAACCGAACTAACTATAAAGCAGGTCTTGTTTTTTGTTTTTTTTTAATTACCATTATTTTCACCGTAAAAAGCAAATACCTAAACTATTGGCGCTGCCTGCTGCCTAGCACCGCACTCTGTCTCGCTCTCACTCAGTCCGCGAGCAGTATCGTGCGAGCGAGATAAAGAGTGAATTTTAGCTGAGGTAGTGTAGACTCTTAATCGTCTTCATTCACCGGCCCTTATCCCAATTTATTTGTGGTCGGCGTAACTTGTATTTTTCTTCCATACTTCTCTATTGGTCCTCATCTCGGTAGTCCCCCCCTTTCTAACCATATCATCATTCACACAGTCCTTCCATCATTTCTTTGGTCTTCCCCTACCCTTTTAGCCATCGACATCCATAGTCAAAACTCTCCTCACGACATTTTCCTCATTTCTCCGTAACACATGTCCATACCATGACAACCGATTTCCACGCAACTTTTCAATTACCGGTGCCACTTTCAAACTTCCTCTTCTGTACTCATTTCTTATTCTATCCATTCGAGCCGTCGACATTAATATCCTACTAATCCTACTATCCTACTTCCTGTATCCTAGTATCCTACTTCCTATATCCTACTATCCTACTAATATTATAAACGTGAAAGTTTGCGAGGACGGATGAAAGTTTGTTACTCTTTCACGCTAAAACTACAGAACGGATTTTGATGAAAACTTACAGTAATATAGCTTATACATCACAATAACACATAGGATACTTTTTATCCGGATATTTCCACGGACACGACACTTAGCGGGTGAAACCGCGGGACGCTGCTAAGTTATAAACGTGAAAGTTTTTATAACACGCAAAAACGGCTGCACAGATTTGACACACTGATAGTTTACAAACCAGGATTAAAACAAGATACTTTTTTGTTCCGGTAGTGCGTTCCCGTGGCATAACTTCCGCGCGTAGAGAAGGGTGCCTTTAAGTTGAATTTTGATATTATTTAATTCTTAAAAAAAAAGTCTGTGCCATAGGCTTCTACTCCGTTCACCTCGTTTTTGTCTAGACGGTAAAAGAAGTCAGCTGGTATAGGTATATTTTTTTTGTTAACATGGTAATATTTTTGTTTGCAGAGCAACAGTTGACAGAGTCTCTGGCTGCGGCTGAGGAGAGCGGCGCTATTCCCGAACACGCTTACTATCTGTACGACTTTGCTCGTCAAGTACAGCTGCATTGCCATGTAAGTAGTATTTATGTTTATGTTACAAACAACCGACTCAAAACAATATTTGGCCCCCGACGTTGTTCCGTTGTTTTACATAACAGAGCTGTTTTGTAAAACAGCGGATTTGACAATCCATCTGCGACCATTTATGAACACACTTACATAAACAGACATGAAAAAAAAAAAATGGAAAAATAGGCACAAAGGTGATGCTTATTTCTAAAGAAATCTCTTCTAACATACCTGCGATAGGAAAGTAGATAAAGAATGTAGACAGTGTGTGTAAGGGTAAGAGAAAAAAAAAACATTATGTACTTAGTCTTTATTTAGTTAATAATCTAATATATACGGTGACTGATAATAGTGACCGATACTTAAACACGTGCTTGTACTCATGATAACAAACAACTTTTAATATGGGAGCAAACCTGAAATTGTGAAAAAAAAAATCTGCTGTCCAGTCATTTATGTTCGCCTAACTGGTCAAAATGTAGGTACTGAACAGCAGATTTTTTTTTCGCGAATTCAGGTTTGGTCCCATTGTAAAAGTTGTTTGTTATCATGAGTACAATCACGTGTTTAGGTATCGGTTACTAATTACCAATCACCCCCAATATATAAAATTCTCGTGTCACAGTGTTAGCTACCATACTCCTCCGAAGCGGCTGGATCGATTTGTATGAAATTTTGTGTGCATATCGGGTAGGTCTGAGAATCGGCTACTATCTATTTTTTTATGCAAAACGACGTTTGCGGGGTCAGCTAGTAAATAAATAAATATCTCGGGAAGTCGGGAGACTGGGGTCTCGGACTTTGGAAGGCGTACGAGGGGCCGAAGCTAACTAGACCTCTCAGACCTACTTGATATGCACACGAAATTTCATACAAATCGGTCCAGCCGTTACGGGGTAGTATGGTAACTAATTAGATTTATTAAAACTTTATGCACAAGTAAAAACTGTACAAAGGCGGACTTAATGCCTTGGGCATTTTCTACCAGTCTACCTTAGGGTGATGCAGAGACAATACACAGTAGGTGCAATAACAGAAAACAAATTAGAAAAAAAAAAATAATATTTATTCCTCAATTTTAATGATTGCACCTACCACTGTTTGTCTCTGCATCACTCGAAGGTTGACTGGTAAAAAATGCCTATGGCATTAAGTCCGCCTCTGTACATTTATGTGCTTGAAGTATTAAATAAATAAATATAAGAATGAGATAAGAGATTCGTCAAAGACAGGTTTATATGTTGTTGCAGATGTGCGACTCGTCGCTGGCGCACGGGCGTGCTCGCGTGCGGCACGTGCTGACGCGCTACGAGCGCTGCGAGGGCCGCCGCGACCAGCGACAGCGCCTCGTGTGGCGCCTGTCCGAGCGGACGCTCAAGGTCAGCGCTGCGCACTACTTGTATACATAGTGCAACCCACGAAGACGCGCCCCACACACACTATTAGGAAAAAGTTCCTAATGCTTATAGCAGAAGTGTGCAAAATTCGGTTTATTCCCAGTCGTCCCCACCCCGTCGTCCCCACTGGGCACGAGTGGGAAAAATAGTTTCGTTCCTCCCCAGTGATGACGATTGGAACTTTTTATTTCCCACTCGTTCCGCTATAGACCGACAGTCAAAATACAATAATGGGGATTTGAAGAGGAGATTTCACACGGATTGTTAAAATGTGCCCAGTGGGGACGATGGGGTGGGGACGACCGGGAATAAACCCAAAATTCCGCTAGTGTTTTAGTTTTGTAAATACACACGAATTATTATTAGTGGGTAATTAAGAGTGTATCGAAAGAACTAAAACACTAATGGAATTAACTAGCGATAAACACTGGCCCCGATTCTGTTGTTTACAAACTAATCTAAATTCAAGTTTCAAGTTCAGTGCATCTTTTTCTTCCTATTTCATTAAGAAAAGGACAGAAGATAAGCAAAAAGGATCCAACACACAACATGACCGAAAATGAGTTAAGTATACCAAACTGCTCGTCAAGGTCTATATTTTCGATTAGAAAAACAATCCAAGTAAAATACGAATTTTTAATGTCAAAATATTCGGATTTTACTTGGATTGTTTTTGATAATCGAAAATATAGACCTTGACAAGCAGTTTGATTTACTCATTTTCGGTCTTGTTGTGGGTTGGATCCTTTTTGCTTATCTATGTCCAAATATTAGTTTAGTCCTGTCAAATTAGTCAGCGCCTGACGTAAATTGACGTAGCCAATTTTTTAATCACGTCTAAACTTGTCTATGGATTATCTAATTTGACAGGACTAAACTATTATTTTATCTTCTGCCCTTTTCTTAATGAAATAAAAAGAAAAAGATGCACTGAACTTAAATTTAGTTTAGTTTGTGAACAACAGAATCGGGGACCAGTGTTTATCGCTAGTTAATTCCATTAGTGTTTTAGTTCTTTCGATACACTCTATTTACCCTCTAATAATAATTCGTGTGTATTTACAAAACTAAAACGCTAGCGGAATGTTGCACACTTGTGCTGTAAAAGCATTAGGAAAAATAGTAGGGCGCGTCTGCGTGGATTGCACTATCTATAGCTTTCAATTCGTCCCTAAATAATTCTGATCCTAAGTCAAAGCATTTATTTCGAATAGGCACATAAAAGGTACTTTTGAACGTCAGAAATTACAATAAAATAGAAGATTTTTGTATGTAGTTTTCGTATGGAGATGAATGGGCAAGAAACTCCACCGTTACTCTTTTAAAATGTTTTACAATATTTTGTATACATTCATTATAATTATATATGTGAAGACGATGCACCTAAAATAAAAATTAGTCTACCACAAATGGTAAAACGAATTAAAAATATAGCAATGACAGGTAAATCAGTTGTGTGATAGATCATGGTGCTCACATATTTACATCATATTCATTATAATATAAGTATAAATGTATTAACGTAAACATGTTCGTTCTCAGGTGCTACGTCCTACGGACCGCCTCACTTCATTGTTACCCACAATCGAGGAGCAACACTTCGTAGTCGACGCCACGCCCACCAGGACCAGGTACATTGCATATCTTGGACTAATTATTTATATCTACAACAATTATCTCACTACACGCTTAATGGGGATGATGACATTTTTTTTTAAATTTTCACCTCAAAAAAAAAATTGTTTTCAAATAGTGCAGAAAAAAATCTAAATAATAGTAGTGAAGTTTGGAGCCGAATTTCTCGTTGACTTTGTTCATAGTTACGCTTCCTGACTTTTTGTTATTCGTAGGCTGTAATCCACCATGCGGGCTCAGTGTGGGGTCACATATTTTCCATCCACCTTTTTGGCCCTGGGATTTTTTTTTCTCAAAAAATTTTTTGAGAGTAGTGTTGATGAAATAACACATCATATTCCTAATTCTGATTGTGGGCTGGGGGATGTGCGACTTATTGCCACGGAATTTAAAAAAGCAACACACCAGAATACCAAATAATAACCATCTTCTATTTTTTCTATCACCAGATCGGGCAGTGAGAGTAGCGAGAACGAAGAGACATCTGATTGGCCGCGCAGTCCCGTGCTTCCGGTGTACTGCGACAACTAATAGCGGCCGCGCCGACCCGGCACGCATCCGGTACTTAAAGTGGCATCGCAGCCAGACACTAACCGGTACCAAGCTGATTGTAGTAGCAGACATCCAGTACTGAAGAGTATAGCGGTATTTCTACGCACACCTTCAAGACTATCCTTTTTAGTGTCAATTTAAGCTAAAGGGTCGAATGGTACTTTTGGAGTTACAGCTGTGGCTTATGTGGTACTTTTAGTGCTAGTTGAGGACTGAATTGAATCTCGAACTGCGCTCTTGGTTCTAACTGAGGCTTCAGTGGTACTTTTAGTGATACTCTGAGCTAAAAATATACATCTTAGCGGCATTGTAGCCAGACGGAGAGCAACCTGCAATATTTGAAGTGACCATTTGATACAAGACATCTTTATTTTAGCTGATGAATAGTCTCGAGTGGTACTTGTGAATAAAAATTGTAACTGAAATCACACTCCGATCGGTACCATCTGTTATTATGTTAGGGCGGTACTTTTAGTGTTTTAAATATAAACCTAATTTGTACCTGGCAGCTGAATTATAAAAAATGAGATCTTTTGGAATTTCACCTCGGAAAATGTCGTTTTATTTTTAAATCATATAAATATGATGTTTGATTGAAGCATTTAATAACGAAAACTCTATTATTTTCTTAAAAAACAACTCGAATTCTGAAAGGTCTTATTAATATAGTTATTGTAGTTAATTATAGTTACGACTTGAATTATAAATCTATATGGATGACAAGCTGAACTCATATTAATAATGCCGGGTCTTAGCGGTCGTATTCAAAATGGCGACGAGAATGTAATATGGTTGACAGCAGTTAAACGCATTCTTAGCTATAGTCGCGAAAAATAATATCTCGTCATCTGCCTAGCCTTTTCCCAACTATGTTGGGGACGGCTTCCAGCCTATTCCCAACTATGTTGGGGACGGCCTCCAGCCTACTCCCAGCTATGTTGGGGATGGCCTCCAGCCTTTTCCCAACTATGTTGGGGACGGCCTCCAGCCTACTCCCAGCTATGTTGGAGGCGGCCTCCAGCCTACTCCCAACTATGTTGGGGATGGCCTACAGCCTATTCCCAACTATGTTGGGGATGGCCTCCAGCCTTTTCCCAACTATGTTGGGGACGGCCTCCAGTCAAAGCTGATGCAGTTGAGTACCAGTATTTTACATTGAGCAACTGCCTATCTGACCTCCACAACCCAGTTACTCGGTAACAAGGAAATAATAGCTCAATAATATGATGTCAGAGATATTATTTTTCTACTCTGTAAGCGTATTAATGTTCATACTTTTGTAGATTACTAGTAATTTTTACGAATAATTATTTCTGTCAAATATTTGGCCATATAGCCAAACTGCTTGATCACATTATAATATCTCGTCTCCATATTAAAAGTTTTAAGTTTACTTTAACATTAAAAAAAAACAATTCTGTGTTAATTAATTTATATCTAAAAAAAAAAAAACAATGGAGAAAAAGCCGTGGTTCTAAATTTTAAGTTTAGTTTTCTTTTTTCAAGAAGGATTTATGTCTCTCGATCATCGCGTGATCCTAATTTTGAGAATGTCAAAATGTATGTGATCCGTTGTCTGTGGGTGTATTTGTGTGTAGAGGCCGGCGCAGACTTGGCGAGGCGCATCGTGGTTCCCAATGCCAAACAAATATCGACCTTGCCATTGTACAAATAAAGTAGAAAATACATAGATAAACTAAATTCAGACGAGAACGCGCAGAGGAACGCGTATGAGGTTATTTATTTTTTACTTTATTTAAAGATACACAATGTTGATATTTGCTTGGCAGTAAAACCCGCTCTGCGCGGCGCTTCGCGAAGTTTGCTCAGACCCTAGGTGTGCGAATGGGGTGCGGTTGTGTGGTCGTTTCGTGATAGTACCTTGCTTTGTGGCAAGCAAAGTGGGGTGTTAGATGTTGAGGTTGCGATAAAGTTGCGCCACAGTCGCCCAACAGTTGGGTCTTGTTGATAATTTAGAAATAAGACTGCTTAATTACTATTAAATTGGCTTGAATTTTAAATAATACTTTTTCGTGCCTGTTTTATCGCTAGTCTCAGCTATCATGACCAATTTTCTAAAGACAAACTGTCACGGAGTCGCCTTACAGTCGCGCCACAGTCGCTCAAATGTATGTTTCGAAATAAAATTAAGTTTAATTAATGATTAATCCGAATAAAAGGACAAAAAAAAAATATAAAAAATGGTGCAATTTTAAAATTCAAAAAAATCCAGTTCAAAATTTTATTAATGGTAAATAAAAGTAATATTTGGAGTATTATTCAATTTGAAAAGTTGTTTTTTTTTAAATAAAATTTTTGCATTGCGATGGACAATGTTTCTTTCGTTTTGAAGGTTCTTGGGGATAAGTAGAGAACTCAAATAGTTTAATTTTGGAACCTGGAAATATTTCAGACTACTCCTCGGGAACCTAATTTTTATATCAGTCCCAAGAGCTTTAGTAATGTTTTTTTTTTATAATAATGTGTATGAATGAAGCGTTGTCCGTCATCCCAAAGCTTTTCCTTACTGTGATTTTTCTTAGAGAAAAAAAAGTTCAAAAAAAAAAAGATTAATATTCCATATTTTTTACTAGTTTTAAGGTTTGGGGCGAAATCTGGGGTAGAAACTGTGGTGTTAAAATGTGGATGAAATATCAAAAGTGGTGTTAAAAATGCATAGTATTAAATTTTATTAGGGTTAAATTAGCGAGCTTTAAAAACTGATCGAGTAAATATTTTTTGTTGGCTCACAGTTGCCGCACAGTTGTGCAACAATCGTCCGACTGTTGCGCCGCAGTTGCTTCCCAAATCTCGCTCTTAGCGTTTTTAAATATAAGAATTTGAGTCACATAAAAACTGAGTGAATGTAACTTTTTATATTGCGGAAAAAGTGAAAAAAAAAATATCCACCGAACGTTTCTTTTTAAGTACATCTTATCTGTAATTTAAGTATTATAGTTATTGTAAAAAATATTTTTAATTAATAAATATTATATTTCCATTTTACGACTAACTCTTTCTACGAGTTTGAGAAAATCAGGTTAAAAAAAAAAAAACAATTTGGTGTTATAATTTTCTTTATTTTCAATTACTTTTATTATTTTTTTCAGTAGTAGTAATCATTTATTTCTTATTATCTTAGTAGTTTATAAACATATAAATGACAAAAAAAAAATACAAATTTATAAAAAATAGTAAAAAAAAAATGATCTCAGTTTGTAGTTTTCTTTGCATAAAAACATGGAAATTTCAGGCAAAAACATATTTTGAGTATTGTATGCGTAAAAAATATGGCATACTTTACATTTCTATAAGACTTTCCCTGGAAATGTGCGCATTTAAAACATCAGTGCTTTTTGAGGTTCATTTCACCCCGTGACAAAAGCTAAGTATGTATTTTATTCATATTTATATCTATAGCATTTCTTCTACGCATACGATACCTTATTAAAAATAAAGCATTCAAAATAGTCTTTGAATGTGAAAGCAATGTACATTTACGCTCTGTGATAAAGTTCAAATCGAGAAAGTATAAAAGAATCTATAAGCCAATGCAAAAAATCGCTTAAATAGCTACCCGGAAAGGGTAGATTATAGATTTGCTAGTCGAGAATTCTAGCAAGTCCATAGCCTTTGCTATACAGTCGAATGAAACATGGCTGGTTTGAACTTAGTACAGAAGACTGCGCAATAACATTAGGAAGCAAATGGTGACATGTGGCGTGGGTATGCGCGAAAGTTCAGTCCAGTTAGAATTTCATGAGCCGTTCAGAATAACGTCTATTTGAGCGAATTTTCGCATTCTAACGAGTGCCTTTTATGCTGGTATCAAAGTTGTTAATCTCGAAATATTTTAAGATCGTTTTTATAAAAGGTATAAAGATCGACTTTTTATAAATATTATAATTAGTACTGATTTTAAAGTTGTGGTGAATGTCTTCGACACTTTTCAATTTATATTAAGTCCCCGAGTAGTCAAATTTGTACAGTAAATAATAAGCATAAAGCCTTTATAATGTTACGTCAAAAGAAATAGTGTAAAATCCGTTCGCACAATAATCTTTAGTTGTAAATATCTTTATAAAAACGAAAAATATATACATAAATAACTACTAAGCAACTGTAATTAATATTATTTTTATAAGGAATACCGTTTACAATGTAAATATCAACTTATAACTAAATACAGGAGATTTGTCGAAGTCATACAACCCAAGATGGCGGTTTTGTCGTTTTGGCGCGAACATTTTAAATTCAGTACTAAAACGGAGTGATAATTGTAAAACTTATTTCTAAGCTACTACTAGCGGCAACAGAAACACCATTTTAATGTTATGGTATTGACAATTTATAATCAAACTAGCTGCGCCCCGCGGTTTCACCCGCGTAAGTTTTGATCCCGTGGGAATATCGGGATAAAAAGTATCCTATGTGTTATTCTGATGTATAAGCTATATTACTGTAAAGTTTCATCAAAATCCGTTCAGTAGTTTTCGCGTGAAAGAGTAACAAACATCCATACATCCATACATACAAACTTTCGCATTTATAATATTAGTAGGATTATTTTCTATACGAAAATTAGGAAATTTCGTTTCACATCAGCATGGCCACAGCCTATCCTATACAGTCTTTTAATAAGCCTTTATCAATGCAAGACAAAATCGTTAAATCCACAGATATAGATAAACCTAGATAACGCAAGTATCACGATCTGTATGAAAACCAAGCGTGACATTTTTTTGACTACCTACTATGACGTCACAAGCGCTCTGTCTCACTCACGCTCACCCAGCCAGCAGTACACAGGACTGAGCGCGAAAGTGGCGGCTTACGATTTTTGAACGTAAGTTGGTGCGATTTTTGGCACGCGAAGTAGTTGCTCTTGCGTTATCTAAATGTATCTATATCTGTGGTTAAACTCCTGTAAGTTGGTAGACTGTGTCATATTTTTTTTTAGTTATTATAAATTGTCATTTAAACCTGCATTTAATGTTAAATTCAATGGATATGTATTCCCGTTATATAAGTTGTGCGTGAATGTGAAGTGAATTTTGTAAAAAAGAAAAAATGAGCGAGTCGAAAGAAATCTCGAATGATGAGAATAAATAATTGGGGCTCTTATTTTTTTTTTGTTTCATTGTTATCTTACCTATCGACACAAAACAACACACATTAATACACAATTTGTGTGCGCAAGAGCAACACGACCAGCACCCTTATTGCGTAACACACTATCAATCTCAATTTGAATCAATTTAAAGCATATTTCTAATCCATTGCTTCTTAACCACCACCACCAGTACCCACCAGTATTTTACATGGATCGACTGCCTATCTGACCTCCAAAACCCAGTTACTGGGTAATACGATACCCATTGGTAAGACTGGTTGTCAGACTAAAAAAAAAAAATCCTTAATCAAGACAATCCTCAATCAATCCTTAATCAAGATAATCCTTAAATACAAGTTTAGATGCACAAACACACACACACAAACTAAACTAAATGTAAGTTCAGTGCATCTTTTTCTTTCTATTTCAATATGAAAAGGACAGAAGATAAATATTAGTTTAGTCCTGTCAAATTAGATAATCCATAGATCCAAATTTAGACGTGATTAAAAAATTGGCTACTAAAAATACGTCAATTTATGTCAGGCGCTAACTAATTTGACAGGACTAAACTAATGTTTATCTTCTGTCCATTTCATATTGAAATAGAAAGAAAAAGATGCACTGAACTTAAATTTAGTTCAGTTTGTGAACAACAGAATCGGCGCAGTTAGTTTAGTCCTGTCAAATTAGTCAGCGCCTGACATAAATTGACGTATTTTTAGTAGGAAATTTTTTAATCTCGTCTAACTTGTCTATGGATTATCTAATTTGACAGGACCAAAGTAGGTAACGAAAAACGTTACCTACGTGACGATTTCTCCAAGTATACGTGAAATAACTACACGCTGAAAATGTATGGAACAGCTATACGTATGTACCTATTTGTTTTTAATTACCGACGAAAAATTTTTATGCAGTTGAAAGTACTTTCAACTGCATTAAAATTTTTCAACGGTTCAGAATCAATGTACTGAATCCATGTTAACAGGTCGTGCTTCGATGTTCCTACCACCTTACATAATACTAATTAAATTATTAATATTGAGTTGGTTTTATATGGGTGTTCTTCATTCTATTAATATCAACTTTATTTTAATGGCAATTAAGTGGATTTCAGAGTGACTAGGACTATTGAAACAGTTATTTATAATAAAACATGTTTGAAGTTGTAGCGTAAACTGAACTTTATTATGCAGAATTTAAAGTTATTTTTCCATAAACTCATATTTGTTTACATTTTTGGCTAATAAATCGCGAATGCAAATTAGTGCAGGCTGGCTATAATTTAGCGCGGGTTCCATTCGAACAGTCAAGAAAGTTTAGAACGGGGTGTAAAATATGTTTTTTATTTATGAAAAACAGTGCTAGTTTATTCGGCAACATGTAAAGACGTTATAATATTGTTTGATTTCTTAGAAGGGCTCATCAATTCTTCACAGTAATAAATGATAGTAATGATGTTTATAATGTATACAGACACAATACTAAGTACAGTACACATTTTAATAGGTACTCGATTATTTCAACAGTTCGTTCTTAGCGGTATCCCATAATTATTTTCGAGGCGGAGGTGTGCTACGGCCCTCGAAACGTTACAAGTCGGCGAAATGTTCGCGTTGCGTTACATTTTAATTTTATAATACACTGGTTTATTTTCTATTCTTATATCTTTGTGCACGGGTTGGTTGTCTGATGCAGGCATCGGCGTGGTTTGTGCGTCATTCTGTGAACAAAATAAGAAAGTATAAATGACTAGCTGCGCCCCGCGGTTTCACCCGCGTAAGTTTTGATCCCGTGGGAATATCGGGATAAAAAGTATCCTATGTGTTATTCTGATGTATAAACTATATTACTGTAAAGTTTCATCAAAATCCATTTAGTAGTTTTTGCGTGAAAGAGTAACAAACATCCATCCTCACAAACTTTCGCATTTATAATATTAGTAGGATAGTAGGATAAATGCAAACAAGGACAAATTATTTTGAGAAAATTGCCCATTATCTTGCTGAGTGTACAATTTTTTCAAATTCTGTCAGTGCAGATAAAAATTCTTCAAAAAGTTAAGGCTAGTCTTCTACAACCTTTTTTTCTGTAGCTACAGCGGTAACGCCTCTGCCCCATCTCAATAACCCAACCTGTATACAGGGTCAAATTAAATTAGCTAGCGAAACTCGGCACGTGATGGCCATCGATATCGAAACACGACACGATAAAATAAAAGAATAATTTTTAATTTTTTGGGGGTCTTCGACCGCAGTTAGTAGATCAGTTTAAAAATAATTGTTTTTTTTTGTGTACACTTTACAGACGTTACGATAAACATGATAAAACAAAAGCAAACAGATTTTCTCAGCGCAAAATTCAAGGACTGTCACTACCACCTATCGGGGATAAAAAAAAAACACATCAAATCTTTTTTATTTTTTATTGATCGTGTTTAGATATCGATATCCACCACGCCTGCTGAGTTTCGCTAGCTAATTTAATGTGACCCTGTAGTATTTTATTTTCACTTATTGGCTTAATCTACTAATTACATCATCATCATCATCTGCCTAGCCTTTTCCCAACTATGTTGGGGTCGGCTTCCAGTCTAACCGGATGCAGCTGAATACCAGTAATTAACATGGAGCGACTGCCTAATCTATTAATTACTTACAATATTTTATTAATGAGTTGATTGGAGAGCAGTGCTGGCCCTGTAGGAACAGCTCCAACTTACAAGGTGGATTTTTAAATTATTTTTAGTAATGTGATAATTCCTATGTGCCCCTATCGAAAAGGTTTTATATTACTCATTGACATCTTTGCCTTTTTTTTTGTGTATGCGAAATCATCAAATGACCCCTCCCGCTCAGGGTGGAGCAGAAGGGAGTGTCAGACTCTTACTGACTAAAACCCACCCGTGTTCCTTCCTTAGCCCTTTATGTTCCGGGGCAGCGGTAACTCTTTCGGACAATCCCGTTGCCCACACATCTTTGCCTACCTCTTCGGTGAATGCAGGCGTGATATTATGTTCTACAAGGCGGAGACGACAATACAACAATAAATGAAAACACTGGCAATACTAATGCATAGGAGCATTTAGGAACTATCAAATAAATCCTAACGTTGAAATTAAAAAAGTGATTTTTTCTAACATATTTAAATAGCATAAAAGTGTAAACAAAAAAAAACACGATTTAAATATTGGTTCACTAACCATGAGAAGAGCGGCAGCAGCGCGGTGTCATTGACCCAACGACCAAATGATCGAAACCTGAAAAAACGGTGTAGGTCAGTGTGCCGGGCACACCATTTTTTACAAGTTTCGGCAACAAACAAAGTATTACCATCCATCCCTTTCGCACATACTTAATTTTCGATTGACATGAGTGCGTAATATTTGTAGTAATAACTTCCGCATGCATTATTCTCATATATAATTCTGATGACACTTTATGACTTATGTCTCAAGCATAAGGTACTTATAATATGCGTTAGTTCGCACCGGGAAATAAAATTTAAGAACTACTAAATTTTAAAACTAAATTTGGCGAAGGTTATTGAAGTAGCGAACTGGCAACATGTTGTGTTTAACTGCGGATGTCTTTATACATAGTTTTTAACCTGTCGGTGTTGGCTTGTTAACAGATACATGATGTAGAAAATATTAAAAATGAAAAATAATGTCCAGAAACTAAATTAATGGATATATTTGATCGAATTTTTGTATGCAGACTGGAAACGTCAAAGTATAGATACGAAGTTTAATTTATTGTTAGTAATATATTTTATAACGCAAACCTTATACTCATTTCTAACCGTTCCCGCCACAATCCACGCGCTACTGCCGGAAACGCCTCTCGTTCCCGCTCGGCTAATAAGAGCAAGTCAAAGCTTCTAGAAGATTCTAGAAGCTTCCCAATCGGCGCGCACCTTTGTTTTATTTTGACAAGTGTAACTGACGTCCGTCAACTGAGCTGCGCACCGAAAGGGTACAATAATTTTCACGACTTCTAACTTCGCCCCAAACCCTATTGTGTAGGGCAGCGGGATTGTCCGAAAGGATTACCGCTACCCCGGAACACAAAGGGCTAAGGAAGGAACACGGGTGGGTTTTAGTCAGTAAGAGTCTGACACTCCCTTCTGCTCCACCCAGAGCGGGAGGGATCATTTGATGATTTCCCATCCACAAAAAAAAAACCCTATTGTGTATAAACATATCTTTGTGTGTATGTTAAAATTTTTTTTTTAGTCGGCTCTTCACGTGACCAGAGGGCTGGCCTATTTCTTGGCCAAAGAATTAGCATTGCCATACAACGTGGCAATGCTGCCAGCCTTTTGGGCACTGTTCCTGTTGACAGCGATGCGGACGAATTTTTCGATTCCTTAGGATTCTTTTGCTTATTTTATACATGTACATAATTATTATTTTAATTGTTAGCTTATTTTATGTAAATAGTAGGTCATTTGGTTACCGTCAAACGGGGTGACTATGAGCCAGGCAGGTGAGAATGTGCAATGGAGGTAATGGTCTATAAAATTACCGATTTCTTTTTCAGCTTTGTCTTAAGCCACTTTTTTTAGGTTAGTCGATTTTATAAACATTTTACCATCTCTAGTTCATCCTAAAAAAAGTGGCTTATGACAAAGCTGAAAAAGAAATCGGTAATAAAAATTTTAACCATTTATTGTTAAATTGTCATCTCCACTTTGTATCTAAGACATACCTGTCTGCTCTCCTTCCTCTTGCCTCTAACGCGCTTCGGCCACGGTTTCTTCAGATGTACGTAGGTGACGTGAACACGTTTCTCACTCGCGTGCTTGAAGCATTTGCCGCACACCTCGCATTTGAACGGTCTGAGGCCGGTGTGACTCTGTAGACAAGAATTATTTCAATTAACAAGTGCATCAGCTAAAAGCAGCGTTTATTTATCTATTTTGGGTTTCCAAGAAAAGATATTGGCGCCGATTCTGTTGTTCGCAAACTAAACTAAATTTAAGTTCAGTGCATCTTTTTCTTTCTTTTTCATTATGAAAAGGACAGAAGATAAATATTATTTTAGTCCTGTCAAATTAGTCAGCACCTGACGTAAATTGATGTATTATTTTTAGTAGCCATTTTTTTAATTACGTCTATGGATTATCTAATTTGACAGGACTAAACTAATAATTATCTTCTGTCCTTTTCATAATGAAATAGAAAGAAAAAGATGCACTGAACTTAAATTTTGTTTAGTTTGTGAACAACAGAATCGGGGCCATTGTCGAGAATATCATGTCGCACCGGGCGACCGCGGGCGGGGGCGCTCGACATGCGGGTGCGCATCGTCCGGCGCGCACTGCGTCATCGTTCGCGCTACAGTCGCCGGCACGTAACTTGACAAGGTTTTGGCGTAGTGGGAGTAAGTTAGAGCAAGTACACTTAGTGCAACAAGAAAATGGTCACTTTTATTATTTGTCATTATACTATGGTAACTGCCATAGATTATTTTTAAACATGACTGTTTACAAGAAAGTTAAAGAAAGGAAAAACGCATCTAACGACTCTTGCCAAGTTACTTGCCGGCGACTATACTGAGCGATTACATATTTCTTTCCCAATTCAAATCTAGTTGACCGTTTGTGTTTTCTTTTGTAGAATTTTGTAAAACCGTCCGTTATTGGCCGATTCTGGAACACAAAGGGCTAAGGAAGGAACACGGGTGGGTTTTTGTCAGTAAGAGTCTGACACTCCCTCCTGCTGCACCCAGAGCGGGAGGGGTCATTTGATGATTTCCCATCATCAAAAAAAAAAAAAAATTGTCATTTTGCTAAAAGTTCGTAATCTGCTAAATTCATAATGGTCGTTCATTGGTCGGTCAATGGTCTGAGAAAAACTACTATTAAATTTCATGCTAGATTTCATTTAATATACATTTTTACATATTATTACGTTTGCAATCTGAAGTAGTAAGATGTTCGTAAATAGCAATAAACATTACATTTATTCAGTTGTCATTATGTACGAGATTACCATTTTAAGCCATTTCTTTCAATGGAGTGTCAGTGGTTGACCATTGGAAACTCATAATGACGCCATTATATTAGTAGATTACCTAACTTGTCAAAATCAACAATTATGAAATCAATGATAGACCATTCTGACACTATTGTAATAGCAGACTTGAGGCCCAGATGATACGTACCACCATATGTCTCTGCATATTGCTTGCAGTAGTGAAGCTCTTGGAACACACACTACAAGTGTGACAGCCCCTGGTAGCTCCATGCACGCGCTGGTGAGCAATAAGCCTGTACTTTCGAACAAATTGCTTGTCACAGGCTGAGCATTTAAATTGCTTAGAGTCTGTGTGGGTCCAGCTGTGGTCTTGTAAGAGGGCTAGACTCTGGAAATTGAAAATAGAAATAGATTTTGTTATCCGATTATAGCGGTGGTGAATGTTGAGGGATTTTATGCAATGCGGTTATGAACAAAGTACATGTTTTATAATATTGAACTCTTATCAGTTCTGTGGGCTAGTTTTCTTTGTAAAAAAAGAGATTTCTGTGCTATAGGCTTCTATAGATAGTGCAATCCACGAAGACGCGCCCCACTCTTTTTCCTAATGCTTACAGCAGAAGTGTGCAATATTCCGCTAGTGTTTTAGTTTTGTAAATTCACACGAATTATTATTAGTGGGTAATTAAAGTGTATCGAAAGAACTAAAACACTAATGGAATTAACTAGCGATAAACACTAACGATTCGGAAGAAGAGTGGGGCGCGTCTTCGTGGATTGCACTATCTATACTTCGTTCACCTGTTTTTAACCAGACGGTTTCGACATCAATCGCCGGGTAGTATCTCACCACACGCGACACCCGTCTGGTCTGAGGATTCCCCCTTTTCTATGGAAGACTAGCATCTGCCCGCGACTTCGTCCGCGAGAAATTTCACCCTCCCCCCTTTCACTCTTAGGGGTGGAATTTCGACAAACCCTTTATTAGTGGATACCTACTCTTCACAAAGAACACACCCTCCAAATTTCATGTCTCTAGGATCAGCGGTTTATGCTGTGCGTTGATATATAATATAAGGTGTTAAAAAATTAACCCGACAAACTTTAAGACATGTTTTAGACCATCGAACTGAACAACTTTCACTATGGGACCAACTCTAAAATCACGAAAAAAAATCTGCTGTTTAATACAAAACTTCAATACTTACTTGACCAAAATGTAGGAAACAGCTGATTAATTTGTTTTCGTGATTTCAGAATTGGTCCCATAGTGAAAGTTGTTCAGTTCGATGGTCTAAAGAACCTCTTAAAGTTTTACGGGTTATTTTTTAACACTTTGTATAATATCAGTCAGTCAGGACTTTGAATTTTATCTATGGAAGATGAGTAAATTTTACACCCTGTTCCTCATACGCTCTACAGGGTGCATTTGATATCATGGGCATTATTTTAACCTAAGGTACTACTTATGATACTAATTGCATTAGGGCTACTATTACGCAAATCAAAAATATTATTAATGCAAGTATGGAAAACCTTAAAATGTAGTAAGTCATACAAAGTATCAAATTAGTTGCGCTTCTCGATAGCAAATGCGTAGGTACACTACGCCGTACGCGCGTCATTGGGCGTGAATTCTTTGACCCCGCCCGACTCACGTGACATTCGTAAGTTGCCAATGAATTGATTCATAATAAATTCCAATTTTCCCTTCGTACTTTGCCGGCTTAGGACGGTCAAAACTACGTCAACTAACATACATTAAAAAAAAACATTTACGTACCTAGCTTGTGGATTGTTTTGAAAAAACCTTATTTGTCGGTAAAGTGACAGAGGGTAAACGGGTGCTCTTCCACGAGCTTGTGCATGTGCTGGCACGTGAAAAGACGAAAAATCCAACAGGTTCTGAGTGGTTCTGGTGGAATGAGACCCCGTGAAGGAATAGGGTCGTTCGGGTAGCGCCGATGGAACATTTCACGAGTTCATACTAAATTTCTTGTGCGATCGTAAATTACAACCATTTGTGGGTATTGTTGGTTGGTGTACCTAGCCTGCACATTACGCGGTCGAGGCATCGTGTACACAAACACACACACAACACACAACTAATAAACTAACACTTAATACACTGCAATCCAAGCACCGTATGACGCGAGCGGCGAGTACGGCGATTACGTCACGGGATCAATAAATCAATTACGCGTCAATGCACCTGCGCAGTCGTTATGACACTGGTTCCGGGTTCGTGACTTCGTGTTGCGGCGGGAAGCATACCCCGCGCGGGGGTGATATTCGTATTTTTGCGAGTGAGGGAGTGGGACGGAGAGAGTTCAGGGAATCCCGCCGGACGGAATGTCTTGTAGCCCATTGTTATTATTACTTGTAAGGAAAAACCCGCGCGCGCGCAGGTGATGTTTGTTTACATTTCGCTTTGCGCTGTAACTGCGCTTTAAGATTTTGATATTTCAACAATTATTGGCGTTAACAAAGTATTTTGTTTTAATTACTTTAAGTGTTTATTTGCAATAATAAGCCTTGTGCAATTTGACTTACTACATTTTTAAGGTTTTCCTTACTTGCATTAATAATATTTTTGATTTGCGTATTAATAGCCCTAATGCAATCAGTATCGTGAGTAGTGCCTTAGGTTAAAATAATGCCCATGACTTCGATTCCACCCTGTATAATTACAATCACCTGAAACATTTTCCCGCACACTTCGCACATGCTCTTCGACTTCATAGAAGGATAGTTGGTTCGATTCTTTTCTGGGTGCACTCGTCTGAAGTGTCTGTAGTATGACAGAGGGTCTGGGAGTTGCATTTCACACTGTAACAAGATGGAAATAAAGTTTTTATTACATTACTTCACAATTCCCTAAAACCTTTTTGGCTCCTGAAATACAGGTACTAACCTAGCTCTGGAGCCAGGGTCTAAAATTTATTCTGTAACCTGTTTTTATAACAATAAAGAATTATTATTATACACGGATAGATAAATTAGCGAAATCAGTGGTGGCCCAGGTTACGGCCCCGACTTATGAGTTGTAGTTCGCGGTTTCGAACCCCGTCAGGTGGTTTAGTTTGCGTATTTAATCTCATCACCACTACTTTCAAAACGGTAAATGAAAGCAGCGTGTTTCCTCACGCTGTGTGACTTCGTACCTAATCTTTTAGACGACGCCGGCCGCACAGTGGCGCCCTCATCGTTTATTTGGTTAATTATTTTATTTTAGAATGAAAATGCATAAAATAATCACGTTAAGTTGTGCTCCACAAGATTATACGTTAATATGATTAGAAACGGTAGTTTGATATTGTTTAGTTTTATTATAATCATTACAATTATTTTCATTAATTTACATTTTCTGGAAATTGCTGGGGCAGGATCTGGCGTTGTCCTTTCACGCGGACGAAGTCGCGGGCAAAAGCTAGTCACACAACACTAATATCATAAAAGCGAAAGTTTGTGTGTGTGTGTGTGTGTGTGTGTGTGTGTGTGTGTGTTTATATGTTTCTTACTTCTTCACGCTCAAACAGTTGATACAATTTTGTGTGGAGGTAGCTGACAATAGGCTACTTTTTATCCCGATATTCCCACGGGATCAACACTTATGCGGGTGAAACCGTGGGGCGCAGCGAGTTTGAAATAAATGCTTTGAGTAACAATGCTAAAGAAAAGACATTTGTGTAAGCCGCATAATGTGTGAAATCTCACCTGTTCACAAGCTATCGGTCCTTCAGGCTTAGATATGTACCGTTTCTTCATCCCTTTCGTATCGTTGAGAATCTTACCGCTGTCGTGATCTCTATACTTACGACGTGCGTGTGGGTTGTTCGTTTTACTGTAAAAATAGTAATTATTACACATGGTGTATCAGTAAGGTATGGGTGGTGGTAAATTTAAGGGTGTTGTACAGACCATCAAACTGAACAATTTTTTTCATGGGACCAATATCGTAATCGAGAAAAAATTATCAGCTGTCCCATAGAAAACTTTACCTATTCGACCCAAATGTTAGATACAATTTTCAGATTTTCTTTTGACGCGGTCGTGTGTATCCACAGATATAGATAAACCTAGATAACGCAAGAGTAACTACTTCGCGTGCTAAAAATCGCACCAACTTACGTTCAAAAATTGTAAGCCGCCACTTTCGCGCTCAGTCCTATGTACTGCTGGCTGGGTGAGCGTGAGTGAGACAGAGCGCTTGTGACGTCATAGTAGGTAGTTAAATAAATGGCACGCTTGGTTTTCATACGATCGTGATACTTGCGTTATCTAGGTCTATCTATATCTGTGGATGTATCCAACGATTTAAATCTTTGAATGAAGAAGTCTTTATTCTACTCTTATTTTAAAACAACAACTTGAACCGATTTGACCGATCACATGGATGCTTGCCGTCGACAGCAATGTAAAAACCAAATATTTTGTTTTCACGTAGACATCGAGGTAAACCCCCGGCCGCAAGCAGCCCGCGATGTATCGCAGTGAGGTATCCTTCGGCATGTGCGTGTTTATTAGCAAGCATTTGTCTTACATGGAGATGACATCGAGGTAGCGAGCTAAACGCGACCGTGAGGTATCGCAGTGAAATATCATCGGCATGTAATTACCCGAAGTTTGCGGTACTTCTGTAGCTACTTACGTTTTATCGCTGTGTTTAGTTGATAACTGCACATGGCGTTCTAAAGCCTCCTTGTTTATAAACTGTATATTACATTTGATGCACCACGGACCGTCTGTAGGGACCTGTAGAAGATAGATATGTTGTTCACAAACTAAACTAAATTTATGTTCAGTTCTTTTTCTTTCTATTTCATTATGAAAAGGAAAGAAGATAAATATTAGTTTAGTCCTGTCAAATTAGTCAGCGCCTGACGTAAATTGACGTATTTTTAGTAGCCAATTTTTTTATAACGTCTAAACATGTCTATGGATTATCTAATTTGACAGAACTAAACTAATATTTACCTTCTGTCCTTTTCTTAGTAAAATAGAAAGAAAAAGATGCACTGTACTTAAATTTAGTTTAGTTTGTGAACAACAGAATCGGCGCCACAGTCCTTTATTTATCAGAAAAATGCTGTAATGTCTGAGAAGAAAAATACGTTTATTTGCGCCAAAGTCAAAGTCAAAATATTTTATTTCACATAAGCCTACATGGGCACTTATGAAACGTCAGAAGCTAGGTGCACGGTTTCAATTGGTCGTTTCCTATGGAGAAGAACCGGCAAGAAACTCCACGGTTACTCTTTTCAAAATAATTGTTTTTACAATGTTTTCAAATTACAGTAGGTATGGGAGGACAGCGTAGGCCTGTCAACAAGCACCAGGTACTTGATAAAATAAAAAATGGTCTACAGATCTAAAATCTACAGGGCCTACAAATTCCTACAAAGGCCTACAAGTCCCAAGACATAAGGACTAATATCTAATGCTGCCAAGACAATCTTTTGGGCGTTAAAACTGTATTCTCAATCATGTACTTACAAGCTGGTCATCAAATCGGTGTTTCAGCTTCTTATGAAGGTCTAGTCCCTTTTCACTAACGAAGGAGTAGCCACACAACTGACACACGATGTCTGAGGGGTGCTTTATACGGATGTGGCCCAAGTAGGTCGATAGTTTGCTGGAAATCGATAATAATACTTAAATAAAGTAAGTAATATAATAATATTTATTCAAAAAAATAAAACCGGGCAAGTGCGTGTCGATCCACGCACAATAAAGTTCCGTAGTTGGGATGAATTTAACCCAAGAATAAAATTAACGTCGTAGTAGAAAAAATAATCTCCGCTATATCGATATTTATATCATTACATAAACATTTTTTATTTTGTGATAAAACTAGAAATTAACGATTTTCGGATTATTTCCATTTTCTTGTGCTGAGACCTTGATTCTTGCCAAATTTCATGATTCTAGGTGAACAGGATTACCCTATAAGAACGAGCAAGAAATTCCGCGGACACTCTTTTAAATTCGCCTGTTTGACCAGAGTTATAGACTACTAACCATATTGGCCCCGATTCTGTTGTTCACAAACTAAACTAAATTTAAGTTCAGTGCATCTTTTTCTTTCTATTTCATTATGAAAAGGACAGAAGATAAATATTAGTTTAGTCCTGTCAAATTAGATAATCCATAGACAAGTTTAGACGTGATTAAAAAATTGGCTGATAAAAATACCTACGTCAATTTACGTCAGGCGCTGACTAATTTGACAGGACTAAACTAATATTTATCTTCTGTCCTTTTCATAATGAAATAGAAAGAAAAAGATGCACTGAACTTAAATTTAGTTTAGTTTGTTAACAAGGGAATCGGGGCCATTGTTTCAGAAAAAAAAAAAAAAATTAAAGGCACTTACTCGAAATACCCCATACAATGCGGACAGACATATTGAGTGCCATTATGATATTCCTCATGAAGTTTAGCTGCACGCCTGAAAAAGTAATCTTTACATAGTATAAAACAATCGTTTTTCGCGGCTGTGTGACCGCTTATTAGGTATAGATATTCTAAACAAAAAAATGCATTTTGATGCGGTTTTGGTATTTACGTATTTACATTATAATCAAAACATTAATAACGACCTTATTTTACGAGACTTATTTCGGATAAATTATAAATGATTTTTATTTCTGTAAGTAGGTTTGTACAAACACTTTTACGTCAATCATACCTATTTTTTTTAAAACGAGATGAGGTCGGCGTTTCCTATCTGACTAGTCTCTTTTAAAGTCCAGACATAATGTTGGTCAGATCATGTGGAGACCATGTAGATTGGTGTCTGAAATGGTCTTTTGAGGATAGAACCACACAGATTGAGAGGATCCGTCCAGATTGAGTGGAGCCTTAGCATGCCGCGAAAACAATTATGGAAAAACGCTTTACGAATTCCGCTAAAAATATTAGTACCTACATTATGTCGCGATTCGAGTAGCGAAACATCTTGAGAGTTGGTTAAATTGTAGCAAAAGGAGCAAAATGTCGTCGCTTTCGTCAATAGGTCTACTTCGGACCTCTTAGATTAATTTTTTCCGTAAAAACAACATCGATTTTGCAAAAAAAAACGTCATAAAGAAACATTGATGAATAAATGTGTCACAAGCCAACGCTTGGGCCGATCGTGCCTCTCTATCGGTTGTTCCGCGCTCTCGCTTGCACGCTCAGGCTCAGGCGGAACGTGACACTTTTTCGTGCCTGCAGCCGGTGTTCATCGATTTATAAGACGTTATCACGTCAAAAAAAAAATAAGTTTCGCTTTATAAACTTGTAGACTGCCACAGAATACGTGAGGAACAAACGCGACACCGCAACAAAAGAGCGCGGTGGTGTGACTGCCTTCGGATCGGCGAAATCACGCGGAGGAAAGATAGACTCATGATCAAATCTGTACGTTAGAACAGGCAGTTTCGCTTGTCGGACAAGTATAACGGACAAGTCATGGCGGAACCACTGCGGTTTCACTGCTATGGTTTCGCGGTGGATGTGATACAGCCTACCCGACCGATTTCGGCCACGGTGGCTAATCTCAACGGAGATTAGCCAGGTACGCAGGAGATATTATAGTGCACAAGTGTGCGCGCAGACAAGGTGCACTGCCTCTTCCCTCACTCTCATAGTCCGATGGGACGGCAATCCGACACGACCGGAGAGAGATCAGGCGCAGGACCAACGGCGACACGTGCTTTCCGAGGCACACGGGTATCACACCGCCAACTCCCAAACTCCGGGCTGCTACTAAGAAATTCCTAATGGAAAAACTCAATAACACTTTGTCCGACCCGGGAATCGAACCCAGGACGCCACGCTCAGCAGTCGCATTTGTGACCACGAGACCAACAGGGCAGTTGAACCCGCCGGGGGCGGGATGTGATACCCGCCTGTTTAACATTATGGCAAATTATATAAGTTAAGCGTTCTGCATTCCTTTGTTTTGTAATGTTAATTACTTTGCATACTATTGTATAGAATCAAGTTCTTTGAACAGACAGGTGTGCTGTTAGGGAGTTTGTTGCGCCACTGTTCCCAGATAACGCACTAGGAAGTAGTGAAGGGCGGGCCTTTTGAAGGAATGTCTTACGTAATTTTGACGTTGAAAAAGTGCTGAAGCCTAGTTTGAATAACCTATTTTAAGTATCTATAAATACTGACCTCCTAAAAGTGACATAGTTACATCTTTTACAGCTAAACTTCTGCATATGACAGGCTGCATGGCTTCTGAGCGCTCGCAACTTTTTGAAGCGTACCTTGCATATTGCACAGCTGTATGTTCCACATTGCTGAAAGAAATATGGAATGTTATGTTTTTGGTCTCGTAAATATAGTTAACCTATCGAAAAACATAATTTAAAAACTGTTCCAAAAGTGTCGGATGAAAGTGTAAACAAACCCAGTTCTGTTTAAATTATTACGCAATCACTCACTAAAGGGAATTAGTAACACTATCATCTACATTTAAAATGTTTCAACTTTATATCTCACCATTTCAACATAATTAAATTGTAATTTTAAAAATCAACGACAATAATTGAGGTTATAAAATTAAACTCAATTCAATTTGCCTAGTCTTTTCCCAACTATGTTGGGGCCGGCTTCCAGTCTTATCGGAAGCAGCTGAATACCAGTATTTTACATGAAGCGGGTGCCTATCTGACCTCCAATACCCAGTTACCTACTAAGTAACACGATACCCCTTGCTAAGACTGGTTGTCAGACTTTCGGACCGCCCGTAACGACTGTCAAAGTTCTACAAATGACCGCCGGGACCGACGGCTTAACGTGCTTTACGAGACATGGAGGGGTATTTTTATGTAATGGATGGTCCATCCACGTAACAACCGCAGCAAGCGTAGCTTAGCCTTAGATAGTACCGTAGTTAAATGAAAAACATCTATAAAGTGATTTCAAATTAACATTTCATATTCAAATAAAAACATATGAAAAAATCTATTAAGTGATTTCAAATTAACATTTCATATTCAAATAGTCAAATCAAAGCACTTAATTTGTAAGTAGCACTACAAATTGGCATCCACCGAGCTGATCTATTTGTTTGGCAATGTCGCCAGCCTCTTGGGTGCATTATACCACTCGACAGCGGTGCGGGTGACTTTTTCGACGCCATATTTTAGTTTATAGAGGTATGAGGAACAGGGTATGAAGTTTATTCATCCTGCCCGACGATTGATGACGGGACGTTGTATATATGTTAGTTGCGCGGTAAAGTCCGCTTGCGAGATGCAGGAGTTTGCGTAACGTGTGTGTGATGCGTAGTACGCATGTGGCAATGTAGATGCCGCCACAAGTTTGCTAACAGTTTTAGTTAAGTTAGGATATTCTAAAGTTATTTTTGTATAAGTATTTCATTGTAATTCTGAATAAATTACAGTAGATTTGTTTACATTTTCGTCGGATACTTTTGGTACAGACTATAGAGACAAAATTGGTACTTACATCCGTATGCCTTATCATATGTCCTTTATACGCATCTTTATCTAAAAACCCTTTAAAACATTCATTGCATTTAAACTCAGAATTCATATAATTAGTAGAAAACTGTCTTTTATTAACCTCATACATTTGTTCTTCCAGATTTAAGTCCTTAATATTAAAAATATCAGTATTCAATACTTCATTCGCTGGCTTGAACCGTCTATCTTTCTTAATAACTTTTTTATCTTTCTTTTTATTTTTAACTTTTTTCGGTGCTTTTTCTTTTTTTAGTATAGTATCGTCGCTAGAATCCATATCGTTAAATGTAAGTGTGTCATCTTCACTTAAATCTAAGTTACGTAAAGTAATCTGTTGAATTTCTTGTGTTTTATTCTCCTTGGCCCCGGGGCTGGGGTTGTTTTCGTGATCGCTGCAGTACACAGCATGATAGGCGTGGTCGGTCTGGAATGTTCTCGTCTGAAGGTTTGTTGTAAGGTTGTGTGCCGCGGTGTCTGTGCACATATCGATGGGTTGCTGCAAACAAACATATAATCTTCATTCTCCTGCTCTCGTCATAATTTATCTGTGGTCGACGCAATAAATCATTTTCTTCCATACTTCTCTATAGTCGTCATCTCGGTAGTCACCCCCTTCATAACCATATCATCATTCACATAGTCCATCCATCGTTTCTTTGGTCTTTCAATTCAATTCAATTTCTTTATTTCAGACATGGGTCCATAGTGTTAGTAGCAATAAGATAATAACTAGTGTTAGTAATAAGGAGACAAAAGTATTTAAAATATCAATTGGTATGGATCCTCACCCAGTGGCGCAGCAGAGGGGAGTCCCATCTATCTGAGAACACGCTCAGGAGACTATTGGTGGCGGAGTGTAGCCGGCCGGCTATGGAGGCGGTCCTTTTTCTTATAATGGCGTAAAAATCGTCTGTGTGCGGCTCCGCAAACATAGTGGACGCACTACAACGCCACGACAGCCCCAACAGTACCCTCCCCCCTCCCACCCTACCTTCTTGCTTCCTTCTCCCTTTCTCTTCCCTACTCTTATAAGCATCTATATTCATACTCAATACTTTCCTCACGACATTGTCCTCACTCCTCCGTATCAAATGCCCATAACATGACAACCGATTTCCACACAACTTTTCAGTGACCGGTGACACTTTCAAAACTTCCTCTTATGAACTCATTCCTTACTCTATCCATTAGCGTAACACCACACATCCGTCTTACCATTCTCATCTCAGCTACAAACATATCTTCTAATTTAAAATCCTAAATTTATCAATTTGCTGACAGACAACGAAATCTTACAACTTAAGGGGAAGATAATACAACATCAATCATAATCTGTTTCATTTTGACAGTCCAACAATATTCATTGTGTTATTTACGTTGTTGAGCAGACCAATTTTCCCAACATAAGAAGCAATGGAGTAGCAATCTGTTTCAAAATGATTCAGATTATGATTGATCGTGCGTTACGCAATTAGGGTGCTGCTCTGTTTTGTATGTATCAGAAATCATAGATATAGATAGACCTAGATAACGCAAGTATCACGATCTGTATTAAAACCAAGCGTGCCTTTTTTGTCTACCTACTATGACGTCACAAGCGCTCTTTCTCACTCACGCTTACCCAGCCAGCAGTACACAGGACTGAGCGCGAAAGTGGCGGCTTACGATTTTTGAAAGTAAGTTGGTGCGATTTTTGGCACGCGAAGTAGTTGCTCTTGCGTTATCTAGGTGTATGTGATCAGAATGTTAAGCCACAAAAGGGTTGAATAAAAGACAATTTTATTGCAATTAACAACAACAAATCCCCTGTTAACATTTTTCCACAGATCCTCATAGTGAGCTCTTATATGAGACGTCAATGGGGATCGTGGAAAAGTTCACAAATCTTTATTGATGGGGAATATCAATGATATAAACACAAAACATCATTATCTGCCTGCCTTTTTCCCAACTATGTTGGGTTCAGCTTCCAGTCTAACCGTATGCAGCTGAATACCAGTATTTTACATGAAGCGACTGCCTGTCTGACCACCACAAACCAGTTATTTACCAATACCGTCACCGTCTGTTCATCTTTAACCCTTTAACCGCTTACGTCGGATTAATCCGACAAATATTTTTGTGTCCATTTCGCCAGGGTCGTATATTTACGACCAAATACTAGAGCTCGTTTACTCTGTTTTTTTATTAATTACGCTGTATTCTATCAGGTTATTAAAAAAAAACATATTCGAATCACTGTGCCGGGTGCTGGGGGCACGACAACTTTACTGATATGAAGTCAACCGGTTAAAAGGTTAGAAAGGCTGATTGACAGTCTTTAATGCATCTGCGGGGCAATTGCGTAACACATTATCAATCGGAACCGGTTTCATTTTGACAGTTCAATAACATTGTGTTATTTAGGTACGTGTTGGGCAGACAAATTTTTCGAACTTATGAAGCAATTAGTTAGCAATTTGCTTCAAAATTATTCAGATTCCAATTGATAGTATGTTACGCAATTAGTTACGGTGCAGGTGACCCGTAACTACTGTCAAGCTGGGTGTCGCTATTACCCAGCGGGGTAATTGCGTAACACACCATTAGTAGCAATATAATTATGGCTTTCATTTTGAAAACATTCATTGCGTTATTTACGTTGTTGACAGACGAAAACTTCGGGGCGCTAGTTATCACCTATTTAGGTAATTAACTCCGAACTGACTAAAATTTGGCAAAAGTCGTGTTAGTAACAAAGGTTCTACTTGAAAAGCTCTTTCTATTGATATATATCTTATGGCAATTGAGCTTCAGGGTATACTTCGGTGCCCATTTTCCTTTTTCGAACATAGGTATCAAGCAATGGAAGGGCCCGTGGCTAAATAATAACAGACGCACAGGTCAATCGATCAGGTAAGCTACGCTTGCCGCGGTTGGTCTGTGGATGGATGACCTTCTTTACGTATCGAGACCCCTCCGTGCCTCGAAAAGCACGTTAAGCCACTGGTCCTGGCTGTCATTCGTGGATCTTTGACAGTCGTTACAGGTCGTCAGAAGCCCGAAAGTCTGACAACCATAAGACTGGTTGGACAAGGAAGGGGTATCGTATTACCCAGTAACTGGGTTGTGGAGGTCAGATAGGCAGTCGCTCCATGTAAAATACTGGTATTCAGCTGCATCCGGTTAGACTGGAAACCGACCCTAACATAGTTGGGAAAAGGCTAGGCAGATAATGAGTTATCAAGCAATGGATTAGCGTATTACGAAATTAGGGTTCGGAAAAAAGGAAATTTGAAATGAAACATTTAAAATATCTATCGTTCATTTATTCGTAAATAAAATATATCTTATACTGTCATAAGTTGCACTTGATTTATTAAATATTATAATATAATATTCCTTAAAGCAACGATTATAATATTACTGTTTCGAGACAAATTTATTAAGTACATGAGTGAGTTTAGTCAGCAACATCTATCAATCTACAGGGTCAAAATAAATTAGCTAGCGATACTCTACAGACGTTATAGGTACCTATCGATATTTAAACATGATAAAACAAAGATTTTTGAAGTGAAACTTCTTTACGCACGCTTGACTTGGGGAGTAAGCTGGCGAACGCGTGACGTAAGCGTTACGAAAAGTGTGATCGGGCATGGCGAACGGAAGTTAAGTGGGGGATATAAGCAAGAGACAGCAGTGCGCGCGCACATTTTCTTTCTCTCTTCCTCTCATAGCCAAATACGTTCCGTATATCTAAGCACACTGCAGGCTTATTGTCTGTATCACAGTGTAGGAGCGAGAGAGCAGTGCGCGCGCACATTTTCTTTCTCTCTTTCTCTTATAGCTAGTAAATGAAATATATATATATTTCAGTCAGTAGTTCGTTTGCGAGTTTACTAGCGTTACGCGAACGGTGATTCTTTGGTTATTTTTCGTAATTCTATTTCGTTTTGAACAATTTTATGAATTAATATTTTGTTCAATACATTCAATATTCTACGTTTAAAGTGAATAAAACTGTAAATTCATTTTAGAGTTCATGTTTTGTGAATTTTCGGGTAAATAATAACAAATTATGGAAAGAAGTGACACAGACTCTGAGTATGAAAGCGATGCTCCAGGACCACCAACTAAGAAGAAATTACGTACGGAAATTGTGCACAAAAAGTGTGTGACAACAGATTCAAAGCAAGATAAGAAGTTTCACTTCAGTCGTGTGGTCATAAGCACACTCATTTTTTTTTTTTTGTGGCGTCATTATTTGGAGTTTGTGTAGTCACTTGTATATCAATTTTTTTTAGTCAAAGTCACAGATGTGACTAGTATCGATATCTATAAACAAGACAAAATAAATGAAAACAGACTTTCTCAACTAAGGGCCTTTTTATTGTCATGCGTGTTTGCGCCCGCGTGCAGGCCAGGCACGCATGCTTGTTGCGGGCCGCACGCAGAGCAGATTATATCTGCCAGCCGCCACAGTATTGTGCGTGTCGCCAGGAAGAGAACTCGTGTCAAAATGAATGTAAAAAAAAGTAATTGTTGCTAATACAACGTGCGTGCGACCCGCTTGACAGTAAAAACAACACTGACTGTCAAGGTTCATCCGTGCGAGCCAGCCGTGCTCCGCTCGTGTGCCGCGTGCGACTGGCGCGCATGACAATAAAAACATGTATGATACGATAGGTTGCGGGGACCACGCATGCGTGCCTGGCCTGCACGCGGGCGCAAACACGCATGACAATAAAAAGGCCCTAATACTTCAAGTAACTAGTATTCATTACCAGCAGTCGTTGTTTGATAAATCTTTCAGATCATTTTAATTTTATCTTGTTTAAATATCGATACCCATCACGTCCGCAGAGTTTCGCTAGCTAATTTAATTTGACCCTGTATACAACATGTCCCGGAATTAACGCACACCACCAAACACCCCAATTAGAATATTACGTTACAATCATAATACATTAGAGGTGGTCGTTGAATCAATAAACTGTTTTTTAACGACTTTTCATTCGTCAACGAGATAACTGTTAATCTTCAATGAAAAAACAGGTTGAAAATATTAGCTGTTGAACGAAATTTGTCAATGAATGAAAACGTTGACATAAATTGACGCTAAACGCTACAGTTTGATCCCGTTGAGTTACACCATTTTGTGTTACACTGTTACCCATTGGGAAAAAAATTACCGATTAGTAACACTGTAACTCAAGTAAGTTATGCTGATTGTGGTAGAAAACTGTGCTCAGATTACAATAATCTACGCACACACAGTCGCATACGTACAGACTGGAGCACATCAAGCTACTACAATCTGTCAAATTTCTTTAATAGATTTTCAACTTTATCGCTAAAGCATAAGGTTCAAAGTTGATTGGGAAAATTTGACAGTTTCGGGTAGCTTGATGTGCTGGCGTCTGTACATATTAGCTGTGATATTAAGTAAAATCGCACTTATAACTTATTTTGCTGACTAAACTCACAACACATTTTAATTTTGATTGACATTATAATCAAAACCTTATTTTAAAAGACTTATTTCAAAGTAAAATAAAAAAGGTATTTATTGCCTCTATTACACTTTTATTTTAAGAAATTAAAAAAACACTTTTACCTTCTTTAGAACATTATGAAGCACGAAAACTTGAGAATATACGCTTTTATCATTTCTAACGTGACGGTATTACACTCTCTGAACTTGCAGCAACGTCATAAAACATTTCGATAATTTAAACTTTAATTTGTATGTGGTATCAATTATCGATTTTTTGTTATCTAATAAAAAATGGTGCTGTGTTTATTATTATTAATTAAATAAAAAACAATATAAATTAGCCGCTTTATTTACTTTAATTTCGATTTTGCAGGTTTTATAGCAGAAATCAGCGTAAGAACGTATTCCCATACATTTCACGTACATGGAAGTCCACGATAATATTGCCGCTTTAGAAATTATAACAGCGCACATTCGGGCCAACTCAAAAATAAGTTACACATTGTTGTTGTTCTTATTAAATTGCAGTTCAATGCGTACGTCTGGAACTACAGTGCGACCGATGAGAAAATGCGTTCTTGACATCTGTTAGTTTCATATAAACGAATAGGTTTTAGTAGTTGTAATGGAAATCATATCACTTGGTTTTAACCTTTTGACCGCCACGGTCGGGTATAGCCGACAAATGAAAACGTGCCCAACACGTCACCGTCGGCTAATGCCGACAAGAAAACACCATATTTTAAGTACAAAATAAATAAACTAAATTCAATTTTCTGTGTTTATACTTAAAACATGGTGTTTTCTTGTCGGCATTAGCCGACGGTGTCGTGTTGGGCACGTTTTCATTCGTCGGCTATACCCGACCGTGGCGGTCAAAAGGTTAATAGGTTTTTAAATTGTATGTATCTTTCTTTGAGATATTGATTCTGTAAATGTGAGGACTTTGTAGACCCTGTAGATTTTAGATCTGTAGACCATTTTTTATTTTATCAAATACCTGGTACTTGTTGACAGGCCTACGCTGTCCTCCCATACCTACTGTAATTAGAAAACATTGTAAAAGCCAATTATTTTTAAAAGAGTAACCGTGGAGTTTCTTGCCGACTCTTCTCCATAGGAAACGACCTAGCTACTGACGTTTCATAAGTGCCCTTATAGGCTTATGTGAAATAAAAATATTTTGATTTTGTTTTTGGAGAATTTGATCTTTATTAGCTACTAAAAATTTCACACAGGTGTACCGTGCCGTGTACAGACGCCAGCACGTCAAGCTACTACAATCTGTCAAATTTATTTAATAGATTTTCAACTTTATCGCAAAAGCATAAGGTTCAAAGTTGATTGGGAAAAATTTACAGTTTCGGGTAGCTTGATGTGCTGGCGTCTGTAAAAAGGGCCTCAGTGTTTTAACAACGAAATCCAATTTATTACTATAGGGTCAAGTTGAATTAGCTAGCGAAACTTCACAGACAGTGAGGGGTGCCGATATCTAATGACGATATAACAAACATACTATTATTTTCAGGCTGGCAAAATAAACGTTTTTTCTCTTTCTCTCACTTTCTATTATACACAAGTGTGTGTGTGTATCGCTTAAGGAACTTCGTTCCCGACCGCACACGTTTGTTTTTTGTTTAATCGTGTTTACCCATCACGTTTGCGGACTTTCGCTAGCCAATTTAATTTGGGCTTGTATATGTACCTCCCGCTCATAGGAGTACGAACCTTATACAGAAGCCAGATAAGGTTCATATTCGTATGATACTTGCTCACATCAATTTTCACTAATATGAACATTATTTTCAGATGAAATAAGGTTGATATTCGTATGAAACACTTGCTCATCGATTTATACGAATATGAACTTTATCGGCTTTATAAATAAGGTTGATATTCATAAGAAACGCTAACTTAGCACACAGAAAACGCACTATTACGACCGAGTATGGTAGTTATTCCTTTAGAAGAAGACCTCCTGGGACATGTACTTCTCTCGCTCACACAATGAACCTCTCCACCTTACAATGTTGCATGTTATCATCCATGTACTCCACGAGTCGTTTCGTTGGGAAAACTTTGTGAACGCGCTTCCTGTGTGTATATAAGGACGCTTTTTGCTTGAACGTCTGCTGGCAAATGTCACAGGATAGGGGACGTTCGCCGGAGTGTATGACTTCGTGTTGTGTCAGGGCTTTCTTATCCTGTAATAGTATTAGAAACGTGTAAGAGATAAAAAAAAATAGTACAGAGGCCAGCACATCAAGCTACTCAAATCTGTCAAAATTTCCAATTGAATATGAACCTTATTCCTTTGTGGTAAAGTTGAAAATCTATCAAAGAAAGGACATGTCCAGTTTCTGCCCTCTGGTAATTCTGGTATCGATAATGTTCACGATTTAAGGTTTTACAGTAAGATTTAAAAATTTAAATCTATTACTATGGATTTATTAATTCAGTATTACTTGTGTAACATAATTCTCAAAAAAACAGTACTCAATCGTAGCCGATCCGCTTTGTCATTTTTGACAGGAAGTACTAAAAATGTTTTAGTAACACTTAGTAAGTATATAATAGATAAACAATAGCTTCTTTACATTTTTGTTATACAAAAATAAATATACAAAAAAAACTTAAGAATATGATCTCAGACTAACAAAATATTAAACGTTTCATTAAACTCACAATGGTATACCACCAATTAATACCTGTATTCGCTCACAGATGGCGTTATACTAAAAAAAAAACTAATAAAAATCCCCAGCATATAAACTTTATTTTGACCTGTTTTTGCAAGATCCTGACTCCTGAAACTTATTAATTGATAAACTATAAAATACGACGATTATAATAATATAACAATCATTACTGAACATTTTCTTTGACTACCTAGACAATCGCCCATTGTTCCACCAGACATATCCTTTGACAGATTGGGGTAGCTTGATGTGCTGGCCTCTGTACATTACTGCAGCGGCCAGCAAGAGGCTTTGATGGACGATCTTGTAAAGGAGATGTTTCAAAATGGGCCAGGTCTATGTAGAGTATCTCACAAAAAAAGAGAAAAATCCGTAGAATTCGGGAAAAATACAGATAATTCAATTAAATGTGTACTGTTGTGGTAGTGAACTGATATTTATCAAAATTATTTTTATCGACTTTCAACATGGCGCCTCACAGATTTAGTTACTCTGTTGTCAAAGAGAGAACTGTCAGTTGTCACAACAGTGTCACTTCTGTCACTTTCGTCTAGCGTCGAAATAAACAAAAACATGTCAAAAGTCATTAATCAATCAAAATGACAGCTTACCGCCATGACGGGTTGTTTTTTGTGTCTTGCAATTTCAAGTGTAATTTCTTCTGTTTACCAGAAAACCAAGCTATTTTAAAGCAATTGGACAGTTGAGAACTGTTTGAAATGAATTTTCCTATTTTTAAGTATAGTGTACAAGACCTGGCCCAGGCTCCATACATTTTGGATCGTCTCCTTTGGGCCGAGGCGAAGTCGACACACACATACGTAAATCCATCAATGCCAAGTTGTGATCAAAGCCTGTATACTACTTTTCTCAAACAATGCGAGGAAATTAAAACTAAGTAGTACCTAGGCAGAACATTTAATTTGAAAATACAATTACTTTTCAAAATCAATGACGAACAACGAACAAAAATAATTTTTCCCGCGTTAAAGTGTTATTTTTTTTCAGCTTTCTATTTGCAAGCCAGTTCGAAATTTAAATAAAACCTTTGATAAGTTACCTCCTTGGTTGCCACGTTTCGGAATAAAATATCGTTCCATTTTTAAATTACACGACAGATATGAGTTTACTATGTAATTTATTTGGTCGTTAAACCACGACAGATATGGATTTTCATACAATTTCTGCCGGCCGCTGCTCGCATGTATTTATCTTATTTCAAGGCAATAAGACTCCATTTTAAATGCATAAAGTAATGCTAGTGTACACGATGTTCTTAATAAAAATAGCAAGCTTTAAAAAAAAATAAGTTTTGGTTATTGTATTATGCTTTTAACTCAATGCTCTAATTGGGGTGTATGAGGTCTTGCGTTGATTATGTTACACCTTGTATAATAAAAAGTATCATAAAAAGTATATATTTTCCCCAAGGATGAAATTTAGCACTCATTTTATTCCGATATTCCCCACGGGATCGACGTCTATGCGAGTGAAACCGCGGGGCACAGCTATTCATCTACATCACCTGCCTAGCCTTTTACCAACTATGTTGGGGTCGGCTTCCAGCCTAACCGAATGCAGCTGAATACCAGTATTTTACATGGAGCGACTGCCTATCTGAACTCCACAACTCAGTAACTGGGTAATACGATACCCCTTGGTAAGACTATAATAGGTAAGGTTGTCAGACTTTTGGGCTTCTGACTACCCGTAACGACTGTCAAAGATCTACGAATGACAGCCGGGACCAACAGCTTAACGTGCTTTCCGAGGTACGGAGGCATCTCGGTATGTAAAGATAGTCACCCATCCACAGACCAACCGCGGCAAGCGTAGCTTAACCTGATCGATCAAACTGTGCGGCTGTTATTATTTAGCCACGGGCACACCTATTAATTACCGTGGGACACAGCTATAAATTTATAACAAAAATATTGATTAGGTACTTACAGTAAAACCCTTTCCACATTCTTGACAGACATGGTTTCTTGGTTTCTCTTTCTTCTGACCATGGACTCGCATCATATGCTTTTCTACATTCGCTCTCGACGCTATAGGCTGAAAGTAAAAAAAAAATGATATTTATACAACGTGGAGACAGTATATAAAAATTATACTAATGCAAGTGACTATTTTAGAACTGTCAAATAATAAATAAATAAATTCTTTATTTTCGCAAAAAAGTGAACAATAACACTAGTAACTAACGTTAAGAACTGTGTTACCAGAAAATTTAAAAACTAGCGTATTTTGAACTCTGGTACTCAAAGTAAGATCTAACTTGTGTTATGAGTACCAGTGTTCCAACAAAAGTTAATACACAAAGGTACACTGGTTCCCACGAGGGACACCAGGGGCATTAGTGCAGTTTCATTGTCACAGAGAAATGAAGTAAAAATATAAAACAGTAAAAATTATACAGAAAATAAAGTGGATAACGAATGTAAGTGTGTGAGGGTGAGTGAATGTTTAGGGATCTGTAATGTATGTATGTAAATAAATGCTAAAATCGAAATTATAAAATCTATTTAAATAAAAGGAGAAACTGACTGACTGACTGACTGACATATCAACGCACAGCCGAAACTGCAAGGACTAGGAACGTGACATTTTGCATACGGCTTCCTTTTATTATGTAGGGGAGCACTAAGAAGGGGTTTTTGGAAATTCGACCTTTAAGGGGGTGAAAAGGGAGATTTCGTTTGTATGAAAAATCTTTTTGCTTGAGTTAATAAACTTGAAATTTAGCACGAATACAGGTAGACGAAGTCGCGGGCGAAGTGCTAGTGATTTTATAAAAAAAAAAATAGAAGTTATGGGTCGACAATGGGTTTTGCTAATCTGACTATAGCAGTGTTCTTAATCTCAGAGATAATTTACATTCCATCGCCACTTAATCAGTTATCTACTTTAGTGAAATGTATTCTAAGTTGATTTTTGAGTGGCCATTTTGTAACACACCGGTCCTAATAACTTATGGTTGCAATGGAATTTGAACTTTGTTTATTATGACATTCAGTTTGTTGTTCCTTAACTTGAAAATTACCTCCAGTCTAGCTTTAATATACATAATGTGTAGACAGTACGACAATAAATAAAAAAAAAAACTAATGCATAGGAGTATTATAGAACTATCAAATAAAGCCTAAATTCGAAATTAAACAAGTGATTTTTTTTCAAACCAACTAATCAGTATGGGCCGACTATGGGTTTTGCCAATCTTTGACTATACTCCATTAGTTTAGGTAATTAAATAAAGGTAAACAAAAAAACCACGTGACGTGGTTAACCGACTAAACGTAATACCAGTCTCTTCAGTTGTCATGCTACGTCACTGTTGTACTCTTCAATTTAGCAACGTTATAATTCGTTAATAACGTGTGCTGAATTGAAGAGTACAACTGTGATGTAGCATGACAATTGAAGTGAGTGGTATTACGGTTAGTCGGTTAACTAAGTCACGTGGTTTTTTTGTTTACCTTTATTAATTACCTAAACAAATGGAGTATAGTTATAGTGATAAAACTATTGGATATATTCGATTGATTTTTTATATGCAGACTGGGAACGTTATCTATACAAGGTGTAACATAATCAAATGAGTTAATTAAAAGCATAATACAATGACCAAAACTTATTATTTTTAAAGCTTGCTATTTTTATTAAGAAACTAGCTTCTGCACGCGACTTCGTCCGCGTAAATTTTTTTTGTTTCCCCGATCCACCCCGTCGCAACGTGTCGCCGGCCTGCGCTATTACTTCGTTTTCGCTTGGCGAAAACTTCACTTTTTTCTTTTTGCTCAACTCCTAAGGGTCCTAACGTTTAATAGAATATAGCCTTCCTCAAGAACTGGGCTATCAAACGCAAAAATATTTTTATATATGCGACCAATACTTTCAGAGATTTAGAGCTTTCAAACCGTGTCAAACACACAAACTCTTCAGCTTTATTATTAGTATTATTTTAAAACTATGATATCTCCTAAGATATACATTGAAATCAAATGATGTCAGAGGCAATTTTGTTCAAAATTAAATACATGTGATGAATAACGTATTTATTTGGATAAGGATTAATACCATGTTTATAAAAACACCTTCGCAAATAATGCATTATTTTAGAACAAATTTGGTTAGCATAAAAGAGGTTATAGTGAGCTAACCTTAAAAGATGGACATATGCTGTTGCGGACTTTTTTTTAAAGCTTTTAAAGGGGAACAATTCTGTCATATATGATTTTTGCGAAACTTTAACCGTTTACGCAGCGCACGCAGCGGAAGCTCTCAATAGGAAAAAAATCCCCCTATTTTGAAACATTCTTCATTGGTGCTCCGCTCCTATTGGTTTTAGCGTGATGATATATAGCCCATAGCCTTCCTCGATGAATGGGCTATCTAACACTGAAAGAGTTTTTCAAATCGGACCAGGAGTTCCTGAGATTAGCGCGTTCAAACAAACAAACTCTTCAGCTGTATAATATTAGTATAGATTCGTGTTTACATCAGCATTACTTTATGCATTTAAAATTGAGTCTTATTGTCTTGAAATAAGATTTAAAAAATACATCATTTTTGAAAAAAATACCTATATTAAAAGTTACTGAAATCGATTCAGTAGTCAATTATGAACAAACTACTTTCAGGACTTGCGTTTATTCTGTTACACTTTGTTTAGATAAAATTTAAAGTCCTGACTGACTGATACATCAACGCACAACCTAAACCGCTGGTCCTAGAGACATGACATCTGGAGGATATGTTCTTTGTTTAAAAAAATACTTTTCAAACTATTGCTGTTTAAAAGATATTATACCATTAAGGACTACTTAGAAGACAATTCAATAGAAGCTGCAATTTGTAAGTTAGATTAATTGACATCGCTGATTGTGAATACATTTGCACGCCATGTCATGGCAGGATATGCTAAAACAAATTCACTGTAACACCCTATGTACCATATTCTAGCAAATAAATATTTTGATTTGATTTGATTTGTGAAGAGTAGGTATCCACTAAGAAAGGGTTTTTAGAAATTCCACCCCTAAAAGGGTGAATAGTGGAGCGTGAAATTTCACGCGGACGAAGTCACGGGCAGAAGCTAGTTAGATATACGCAGTTTAATTTATTGTTGTATTGTCGTCTCCACCTTGTATTACTACTAGTAGAAAAAAAATTAGAATAGTTCATACAAAAAATCCCAAGTTAAAAAAAGACGTTCAGCTTTTTTTCCCTAGATTCATAATTTTCCTGAAATCTTTTCTAATTTTTCTTTCCTTAAGAACTTGAATATTATAAAATAAAAAAATAGCCAAATCAAAATCGGTCCAGCCGTTCTCAAGTGATGCGCTAACCAACGAATAGTATTTCATTTTTATTTATATATATTGTTTATATTATATAGATTTATAAAGAATGAAGAACTTATCTTCTTTTAAAAACTGGCCAAGTGCGAGTCGGACTCGCGATGAAGGGTTTCGTACCACCGTACAATTTACACTACATATATTTTATTAAAAACACGTTTCTTTTATTTTTTTTTTGTTGTTTTTACAGCGACAATAGACACACACACTCTGTGAAAATTTCAAATGTGTAGTCATTACGCTTCATGAGATACAGCCCGCTGACAAACAGACTGACGGACGGTCGTACGGACTCGGTAAGTTATTATTTTAACTCTTTTTACGCGTTACGCTACTAAAAAGTAAGACTGGATTAAGTTAACTCGATATTAGTGTTTTTTGAGTTGGGAACATTGCAGTTTAATCGATGAAACATAAAATAGAATTGCAATGTCTGTGCTGTCTGTGCACTAAGGAACTTCCAGTATTTAAAAATAAATTACGTAACTTTTTAATTGATAAAGCATACTAAACGATTTCTTGAATTATTGATTCAATTGTTGACCATATATTTAATTTGACTGTATATTGATATTTTGACATTTATAATAACTAAATTTGACATGTAAAATAATTTTAACTAAAATGTCACTAAGTACATAATTATTGTATACCTATTAGGCAGGACATATTGGAACTTTTATTTATTGTTAAAACCTATAACTAACATATAAATATATTTTGAATTTGAAATTTGAATTTTATAATACTTAATAAATATTTTTAAATGTTTAATTTAATTTTTTAATCGCCGACCAAAAATTAACCAACGTTCGTGATATCGCAACGATTATTTTATCATTTTGTATGCAATTTCTATGTATGTACACACATAAGTTGAAGCAAATAAAATAATCTCTTAATCTTATCTTATCTTATTGATTGATCAGGTAAAAAAGCATGCCTTAGAAGCAAAAAAATCGAAGACATGATAATGTCGTCACGGAAAAACTTCAACTGTCGATTTTACAAAAAAAAAAAAATGTGGCGTGGGCAATATAACTTTTAAGTCTTTAAGAATTTGTTTTTAATATGTGTCGCACTCACAGATATAGACACACCTAAATAACGCAAGAGCAACTACTTCGCGTACCAAAAATCGCACCAGCTTACGTACAAAAATCGTAAGCCGCCACTTTCGCGTTCAGTCCTGTGTACTGCCGATCGATTCTGTAAAAATCTCACCGTGAAAAGTTAGGTGAAGTGAGCTTTGAGTGAGCTGTCAAGAGTATCAATCCCTAGCATCAGGATGACACTGACAGCTCACTCCACGCTCACTTCACCTAAGTTTTCACGGTGAGCTGGTTACAGAATCGCACTGCTGCTGGCTGAGTGAGCGTGAGTGAGAAAGAGCGCTTGTGACGTCATAGTAGGTAGTCAAAAAATGGCACGCTTGGTTTTCATACAGATCGTGATACTTGGACTTTCATGCATTGTAATACAGATTATAACCGTTTGAACGAGCTAGTATCGGTTCGCAATTACACAGTTAGTCGACGTACGCACGGACATAAAAATATCGTTGCAGAATTTTTTCCCGCACTGCTTAGCGTCGAGAGTTGAAAATCCAACAGGGTGTGCTCTGTTGGATTCTCAATGTTCGGCTCAACACCGAAAGTTGAAAATCCAATGCGCGATAAAATCCCGCCGCGATATTTCTCATCCTCATCCATCAGATATATAATAAAATTCCAAGTAATTTAAAAACCTTAGATCTTAGATTGTTTAAAAAAAACTACACAAATGGTTGAATAATAATAATTTTTACAGTATAAAAGAATTTGTTGACGTGAAACATTTTGTAATGTAACCTATATTATTTGCATGCTATGATATAAGCAAAACATGTATGCTCTACAATGTATTGTAACAACCTTATATGCCATGTTTTACGTATAAATATTATTCTTATTCATAATCTTATCCGTGCAAACGTCGGCTTACAGTTGCGGTGGAGAAGATAAGCATTTGTAGTTGGTATTATTATGTGGTTAATGGCTATGTTAAACATACCTTCTCACACACAGGACACTTGTGCACAGTCTTGCCAAGGTGTTGATAGTTGAAGTGGTCCTGCATCGCTTCCTTCGTGGGGTAGCCTTTATTACACATTGGACAGGGAAACCTGAAAAACATAGAATAAAAATATAAAGTTTAATGATCTCTTCGATAACTGAGCTTTGTCGGTACGGACTTGGTTTTGAAGATTTTACAGTTCTTTTATTACTTATTTACACCCAAAGTTACGTTACAAATAGCAAGAAAAACGAATCTTTGTTGGCTCATAACTTTGTAAAGGTTTTTTTATTTTACTATTCTGTTTCCGTACAGAAACAATTAATAATAAGTCAAAACGATATCATGTTTAACTTTGAATGCACAATGTCAAACAGTGGAGTAATATTCTCCCGAAATTTGTATAGAAAAAATATCGACATGTGGCACCTTAAGTATTTGTTCTCCGATTAATCGAAGATGGCTGGACCGATTTGGAAAATTCTTTTTTTTTTTTGTTTGAAAGGGTAGACTGTCAATTCCTTAGCTTATCAAGACATCAGGAGGCCAATTCTCGTAATTTAAAACGTTCAAAATCTAGTCGCAGTCTCATCTCGGCTACAAACAAAGGTCAAAAACTTGTCAAAATGTGGGGAAATCAATACTCAATTCTTTATTGCATTCCACAATCAATCACAACCAATTAGAGGTGTTTTTGATAGATTGAGACTGAGATCAGACTGTGAATGTTCTTAAAAATTACGAGAATTGCCCCTCTGGTAATAACGTATTCTCTATGACACAATGTATAGCTATTAAATTGTAAATCCGTAATTGGCTGTAAGACCAGTTTATATATTTTCAGACAAAATTTCAAAGAGCTGTGGATTTTGTGAATAATAAATAAATAAATGTACGAAACCGCGAAGTGGGGAATAATAATTACCATACAGAATTGGGGCCCTGTTAAAATCTAACTTGTGTGAAGTGAATAGGTCTGCAGGTCAGGATATGATGATGGGATCTTGAAGAAATCGAGGGAACACTTCAAACATTATAGGCACAACTATAGCGATTTAGATATTGAAAAGGGAAAAACAAAATTTTTTACAGTTCGTTGTGTTTTTTAAGTTTTTAAAAGCAAGAATACGATGACGTCTAGATTTAAAAAAGTATACGTATTTACTTGAACACTTGGTCGGACGCATGCGCCCTAGAGTACTTGAGGTGCGCCTGGTAGGTCGCGAGGTGAGAGAACGTCTTGTTGCAATCCTCACACTCGTAGCGGCTCTTGTTTTGATGCCGCTGTATGTGGTACTTGAGTTGTATGACGCGCACCATCTTGTGGCAGATCGTGCATTCAGCTCTGGGAAGGGGGCCCTCGTGAAGTCTGAAAATTCAGAAAAAGTTGTGTTAAAACAATATACAGGGTTAAATTTTAATCACTGTTTTCCTCATAAGGGGTCATTGGAATCACTATTATGAACTTTACTATGGGGCCCAAACCTGAAATCGCGAAAAAAAATCAGCTGTTCCCTGCATTTTGACGAGTTATGCGAACATAAATGTAGGGAACAGCTGATTTTTTTTTCACGATTTCATGTTTGGTCCCATAGTAAAAGTTGTTCATACTGATGATGTTTTATCTCTGCATCACCCTAAGGTTGACTGGTAGAAAATTCCTCAGGCATTAAGTCCGCCTTAATACAGAGTTTTTTATTTTTTATTTGTGAGTTAGTTTTAATAAATAAATAAAATTATGTATCTTCTAGTAGAAATGAGTTCATAAGAGGAAGTCTAAAAGTGGCACCGGTCACTGAAAAGTTTTGTGGACATATGACACAGAGGAATGTAGACAATGTCGTGAGGAAAGTCATCATCTGCCTGCCTTTTCCCAACTATGTTGGGGTCGGCTTCCAGTCTAACCGGATGCAGCTGAATACCAGTATTTCACATGGAGCGACTGCCTATCTGACCTCCACAACCCAGATACTGGGTAATACGATACTCCTTGGTAAGACTGGTTTTCAGACTTTCGGGCTTCCGACTACCCGTAACAACTGTCAAAGATCCACGAATGACAGCCGGAACCAACGGCTTAACGTGCTTCCCGAGGCACGGAGGGATCTCGGTATGTGAAGATGGTCACCTATCCACAGGCCAACCGCGGCAAGCGTAGCTTAATCTGATCGATCGACCTGTGCGGCTGTTATTATTTAGCCACGGGCCCCTCATGTCGTGAGGAAAGTACTGAATATGAATGTCGATGGCTACAAGAGTAGGGGAAGACCAAAGAAACGATGGATGGACTGTGTGAATGATGATATGGGTAGAAAGAGGGTGACTACTGAGATGACGAGTAATAGAGAAGTATAAATAAATAAATAAATAAAATAAAATTTATTCAAAATTAAAAGGACTAACATTAAATACAGTTTTTCTTAAATCTATGTCAAGTTCACTCATGATTCGCGCCTGAACTAGGTAATCCTGTGTTTCAGGCGATTGGAGGTAACAATAATTTATTTAATAAATTATTGTTACCTCCAATAATTAATAAAATCACTCCAATAATTAATAAAATCACTCAGTTATCATATTTATCTTACATATTATGTAGAAAGGTGTATAAGTTTATAAGTTTAGGTGTATAACTAAAATTATATACGGTGACTGGTAATTAGTGACCGATACTTAAACACGTGCTTGTACTCATGATAACAAACAACTTTTACTATGGGACCAAACCTGAAATCGCGAAAAAAAAATCAGCTGTTCCCTACATTTATCTTCGTCTATCTCGTCAAAATGTAGGGTACAGCTGATTCTTTTTTCGCGAATTCAGGTTTGGTCCCATAGTAAAAGTTGTTTGTTATCATGAGTACAATCACGTGTTTAGGTATCGGTCACTAATTACCAGTCACCCTATATATTATGAACAATATTTACTTTGGCACAAGTAATAACTTCTCTGTATCTTCATAGGACATAGTTTGAAGAGCCTCTTTGAGGATTTTCTTGCAGTTACTGTGATTTAAGGAATAGATGTTTCCTTTATTATTTAGTCTATTAGAGAGTAGCGGTCCGAGGTATATATAAAATTTGGCTGTGAAAGCATGTTTTGTACTTTTTTGAGGACAAACGATATCTTTCCTTATCTTTGGTATAAGGGCAGGAAAATTATGTATTTTCTAGAATAATAATAATAGTCCTCCAGACAGAATTTCGGTCATGGAAGATAATCTCAGAGGAGACTGGACCCGAGAATCGAACCCAGAACTACGCTCAGCAGTCACCCTTGCGACCACGAGACCAACGGGGCAGTAAGGGTGTTAGTGTGGATATAAAGGGTTACTTACTTGAGATGTGTAGCCAAAGTCGTTCTGTTGACGAAGCGTTTCTTGCAGTGATCGCATTGTAGGCCTTCTCTGTGGAAGCGAGCCACGTGGTTCTTACGAGCGCGGGAGTTCCTGTAATGAACCAAGATTTTTGTTAAAGGGACTACAGGACCTAAACGCAAAAAAACACAAGTTTTATAGGCAATAGTTTATAACCAGGATTAACACATACGATACTTTTTATACCGATATTCCCACGAGACGAAACTAACGCGGGTAAAACCGCGGGGCGCTGCTAGTAATCTATACTAATATTATAAAGCTGAAGAGTTTGTTTGTTTGTTTGTTTGAACGCGCTAATCTCAGGAACTTCTGGTCCGATTTGAAAAACTCTTTCAGTGTTAGATAGCCCATTCATCGAGGAAGGCTATAGGCTATATATCATCACGCTAAAACCAATAGGAGCGGAGCACCAATGAAGAATGTTTCAAAATCGGGGGATTTTTTTTCCTATTGAGAGCTTCCGCTGCGTGCGCTGCGTAAACGGTTAAAGTTTCGCAAAAATCATATATGACAGAATTGTTCCCCTTTAAAAGCTTTAAAAAAAAGTCTGCAACAGCATATGTCTATCTTTTAGGGTTAGCTCACTATAACCTCTTTTATGCTAACCAAATTTGTTCTAAAATAATGCATTATTTGCGAAGGTGTTTTTATAAACATGGTATTAATCCTTATCCAAATAAATACGTTATTCTTCACATGTATTTAATTTTGAACAAAATTGCCTCTGACATCATTTGATTTCAATGTATATCTTAGGAGATATCATAGTTTTAAAATAATACTAATAATAAAGCTGAAGAGTTTGTTTGTTTGAAACACGGTTTGAAAGCTCTAAATCTCTGGAAGTATTGGTCGCATATATAAAAATATTTTTGCGTTTGATAGCCCAGTTCTTGAGGAAGGCTATATTCTATTAAACTTGACGCTAGGACCCTTAGGAGTTGAGCAAAAAGAAAAAAGTCTGAAGTTTTCGCCAAGCGAAAACGAAGTAATAGCGCAGGCCGGCGACAAGTTGCGACGGGGTGGATCAGGGAAACAAAAAAAATTTACGCGGACGAAGTCGCGTGCAGAAGCTAGTCAAATACATAAACGCACACCCTCCTGTCATTGGTGTAGGTAAAAAAGTTGGGACGCCATCATAATCTGCACGCGTAGCATGAGCACCATAGAAACGGGTTTTGTTGACGGAAAATTATACAAAATGACAGATTTGAAAAAGGTTTCTACTGTCTTAAGGGGGAAGCGCTATTGTCGAGGCGGGGGGCTAGTAGCCGTGGCTTGGTCACCCACGATGAAGCGAAGAGGAACCCGAGGAGGGGCCGCTCGTCAGGGCTTTATTTGCCTGTAAGCCGACGACGTAGCGGTCAACAAGTAGGTTGCGGTGCCGCTTGGGCGACATCGCATTTGAGGCGGGCCGCGATGTCGTATGGGAGGCATCGCGGCTGAGGGTTGGAGGCCGCGGCGGGAGAGGAGTGCCGGTATTGCGGTGCGCCGCTCTCCCTACCTTCCGCGGCCTTGACGGGGTCGCCACCGTCTGATGGCGGACGCGGTGGGGCCGCAAGGGAGGAGGAGTGTTGGTATGACGATGGCCGCTCTCCCTATCCTCTGCGGCCGAAAATTGGCAGGCGGCGGGACCAATGATCTGACCCGTCGCGGAAGGACCAAGGGTACCCAGACACGAGGTCGTCTGGCGCCCATGTGCTGGTGTGGCCCCTTCAAATGACCCCTCCCGCTCTGGGTGAAGCAGAAGAAAGTGTCAAGACTATTACTGTCTAAAACCCACCCGTGTTCCTTTCTTAGCCCTTTATGTCCCGGGATAGCGGTAACCCTTTCGGACAATCCCGCTGCGGGACCAACGCCTTAACGTGCGTTTTTTTTTTTTCTTTTTGTAACTTTTTTTTAAAATATATTTTTTGGTTTTTTATTTTAGATTTTGTTTAGTTTAGTTTATGATCTACCGGTACTAGTCACAATAAATACTTTTTCTTTCTTACGAGGAGGGCGTTAATGTCCCTAGGCTGGTCACGGCGTGCTATGTGTTCTGGTGCGCCGGTGATGGGGAGTACTCCCCAGAGGAGACACACACAGGACACACAAACACACACACACAGGCACACATGCAGGAATTAGTATAATATGTAACGCTTACTTAAAGAACATGTCACACTCTAAACACTGGTACACTTCTATGGAAGTCTTTGACAGTAGCTTACGAAGATCACCAGGCTTGGGAGGAGACGCGTTGGCTTCCTTTTCTTTTTCCTTCTTTTTTCTGCCCTGGAAACAGATAGAAAAAAATAGAATAACTTTTATTCGATAAATTCACATATAAGTTACATCATTACAAAGTTACATAATTAATAATAATAATAATCGTTTATTTATAAAAAGGGAATACATTTACAATGAATAGCTTAACAATTATAATAGCGCACAGTTGCTAATTTGCCTGAACTAGGTTGAACCTGTGCTTCAGGCTCGAAAGTGCGTAAATACTTAATGTAATAAATTAACAATGATTATAACTTAAAAAACTAAATTAAAAACTTAGGTAAATAAAAGTAAAATAGCATGTTAGCAGTTCTATTTGCAGACGATAAGTAGGTCTTCTGTTTGTGCATAGTCGATGGTTAGTTGATTGGTTGGTGGTCGATGGTTGGTTTATCAATATTATGAAGAAAATATTAAACTATGCCTAAAATAAATCTAGTGTATAACTTATACAACGTGTGACGTTAAATGCGCAAAACCTCATACACCCCAATTAGAGCATTGAGTTAAAAGTATAATACAATGAACAAAATTATTTTTTTTAAAGCTAACTATTTTTATTAAGAAAATCGTGTTGATCCTAGCATTATTTTATGCATTCAAAATTGAGTCTTATTGCCTTAATATAAGACTTAATTTTCTTTGGCTCAATCGGCGGATATTATGGCAAAATACATAATTATTGAAAAAATACCTATATTAAAAGTTACCGAAATCGATTCAGTAGTCAATTATGAACAAACTATTTTCAGGTTTTGCGCATTTAACGTTACGTTGTATACAGGTTGAAATACTCATAATTGTGAACAACTTTTACTATGGGGCCAAACCTGAAATCGCGAAAAAAATCAGCTGTTCCCTGCATTATGACGAGTTATGCGAACATAAATGTAGGGAACATCTGATTTTTTTTTGCTCATCTCTCTGTGAGCACACAGTTTGCTTACCTTGTTAATCCGTACGTCGCCAATCTTAATGCTCGCGTTGTTAGTCTGCTTGCTCATGTGAGCAGACACGTGTTGTCTGATCAGTTTATTGCTCATCTCGCTGTGAGCACACAGTTTGCTTACCTTGTTAGTCCGTACGTCGCCAATCTTAATGCTCGCGTTGTTAGTCTGCTTGCTTATGTGAGCAGAGACGTGTTGTCTGATCAGTTTGTTGCTCATCTGGCTGTGAGCACACAGTTTGCTTACCTCATTAGTCCGTACGTTGCCAATCTTAATGCTCGCGTTGTTAGTCTGCTTGCTCTTGTGAGCAGACACGTGTTGTGTGATCAGTTTGTTGCTCATCTCGCTGTGAGCACAGTTTGCTTACCTTGTTAGTCCGAACGTCGCCAATCTTAATGCTCGCGTTGTTAGTCTGCTTGCTCATGTGAGCGGAGACGTGTTGTCTGATCAGTTTGTTGCTCATCTCGCTGTGAGCACAGTTTGCTCACCTTGTTAGTCCGTACGTCGCCAATCTTAATGCTCGCGTTGTTAGTCTGCTTGCTCATGTGAGCAGACACGTGTTGTCTGGTCAGTTTTTGCTCATCTCGCTATGAGCACAGTTTGCTTACCTTGTTAGTCCGAACGTCGCCAATCTTAATGCTGGCGTTGTTAGTCTGCTTGCTCATGTGAGCAGAGACGTGTTGTCTGATCAGTTTGTTGCTCATCTCGCTGTGAGCACACAGTTTGCAGTTGTAACGGAGATAGTGTGAGTCTGTGTGTGTTTGAAGCTTGCTTTCTTCTATGTATATGTAGCAGACCTTGCAGGGTACTTGGCCTGGTTTCTGGAAAAGAGCGTTTTATGCTTCATTTACATTCAGCCATAGTGAGCAGGGAAGTGGGTAGGGAAGTGGGCAGGACGAGTGTGTAAACGCGATACTTCTCATGCCACTGCCATTGCCACTAGCGCTGCCCGGCGAAACTTGAAAGCGAAGTGAGTGGTAGGGCAGTATGTAAACACACACTTCTCTCGATCCTGCTGCGGCAGTATTTAGGGAAGTATCGCTGGCAGCGCGAGGGGCAGGGGCTGAATGACATTATCATTTATTTATAATTACCTTTACAACTATCATAACAGGATTAACCTAATGCGATGGTGTGGTATTTATATACTTACAATATTAAATTAACCTAATTAGAAACTTTTATAACATATTACCTATCCTAAATTAAATAAATCTTATACATAACAATAACACAGAATCACTATTATATGACTTATTAACGAAATACTACACTTATACTTAATACTACTTGGGGAGCGGGATTGTCCGAAAGGGTTACCGCTACCCCGGAACATAAAGGGCTAAGAAAGGAACACAGGTGGATTTTAGTCAGTAAGAGTCTGACACTCCCTCCTGCTCCACCCTGAGCGTGAGGGGTCATTTGATGATTTCCCATCCACAAAAAAAAAAACTTAATACTACACATTTATATACAACAATACAAAAACATATTTTGCCTAAACTATCACAACTTATGTGTAGCATAGCACAAATAATAGTACTCTTGCGAGTTCACTCCTAGTACATGTAAATACGTCAATTTGTATGTGAATTTTATTATTGTTGTTATATATTTTTTTTTTTGTTATTGTTGTTAATATAACATTCCCCGAAGGATTAGGCAGAGCTGTACCTATAATACACCCACATTTCACCCAATTACGTTCAAGTCCCATGGAACAGGGGGCGAGCTTCTTGCCATCACCTAGACCCAGACTGCTATTGTGAAATTCCAGATGAAAAACCCCAATAACACTTTGCCCGACCCTGGAATCGAACCCAGGGCCTCATGCTCTGCAGCAGTGCTTACGACCAGGAGACCAACGAAACAGTCAGTTAATGTTGTTGTATTGTTGAAAAGCACGTTAAGCCGTTGGTCCCGGATGTCATTCGTGGATCTTTGACAGTCGTTACGGGTCATCAGAAGCTCGAAAGTCTGACAACCGGTCTTATTCACGGGTATAGTATTACCCAGTTACTGGGTTGTGGAGGTCAGGCAGTCGCTCTATGTAAAATACCGGTATTCAGCTGCATCCGGTTAGACTGGAAGCCGACCCCAACATGATTGGGAAAAGGCTAGGCAGATGATGATGAACACAGAATAGTGGACAGATTTTTTTTTATTGCTGAATGGACCCACCCACTCTTGACCTCGATCACGCCTGATGGAAAGCGTTGGATGAGGTCTATGACGGAACGAGCGTGCCCAGAAGATGCCTAAGGCACTGGAACTCCCACGCATCGACAAACACAGCAGGCTACTGTGTACGGTGAGCTACCAAATATTAGCGGCGCGTGAACAAAAAGATGTCACCACACCGGTGGTGTACCAGCAGCGAGCGATCGTTGCTGACGGCGCGTTGGTGATAAGCGGGTGGAATTTAGCGAGGCAGTGACGGGCATTTCTTCGCCGGGGAGCGGGCTGCTCACTTGCATTGGCAGATTATGATGATGAAGAATGATGAAGGATGCTTACCGCTCTATGCGCCGACACAAAATGGTCTTCAACTTGTTGTTGCGTGTAAAATCCAATGATACACAGCTCACATTTGTACACCGAACTTGCGTACTGCACCTTCTGCTTAGCTTCTTCTCTGAAAGAAATGTCGTTATGTTAGTTTAGGAACAATATAGCTGCACAAAAAACTGTTTTTTTTATGGCTCATATTTATTGGTAATTTTCGTGGGTATGATGTTATGGGCGGCTGTGGTGGGTAGTGGCGAAATTGCTAGCAGCGTGTCTAAATATATCTTTGGCGACTTGGGGCCTTTAAAAATGTTCATCCCACTTTACAGATAGTGCAATCCACGAAGACGCGCCCCACTCTTTTTCCTAATGCTTACAGCACAAGTGAGCAACACTCCGCTAGTGTTTTAGTTTTGTCGATACACACTAATTATTATTAGTGGCTAATTAGTGTGTTTCAAAAAAACTAAAACACTAGCGGAATTGACTAGCGATAACCGCTAACGATTAGGTAGAAGAGTGGGGCGCGTCTTCGTGGATTGCACTATCTGTACTAACTATTTATTCTGAACTAAAAAACCGGTCAAATGCAAGTCGGACTCGCGCACCGAGTGTTCCGTACAAAGTAGGTATGTAACTACAAATTTATGGTTTTCCAATTTTTTCCATAACTTGTGCTACATGACCTTGCTTTTTGCCAAATTTCATGACAACGGGAAGTACCCTATACATTTTGATTCCCTTGAGAGTGTCGAAATATACGTTTGTTGCGGCATAAACGGCCGTATCTTTTTTTTACGTTAGCTTAGAAGTTTTATTTTTCCATAGCTTCAAGAGACCGCAGACCTGAATATATGGTTTTAATTTCAACTCGATACCTTCACGCGTTCCCGAGATAAAGGGACAAACAGACGGTCGGACGGACGGACAACAAAGTGATCCTATAAGGATTCCGCTTTTTCCTTTTCAGGTACGGAACCCTAAAAACGTTAAATTAGAAAGATGGATAGATAGTTGATGAACGGATAGTTTGTTTGTAATCTCTCTACACAACAAAAATGTATTCTCTGATACAAAGCTATAATAGTATAGTGGACATCCATGCGGGCAAAGGCCGAGGTCAATCCCGCGCGGGATGCGGGACGATATTTGCTCGCACCGCTTGTGTCAACAAAGAACAATGGCCAAATTCCTATAGAAGCTGGACCTGACTTATTTTCCATGTACAAAAACAAATTATAGTGTGATTAGTTGGTTTTTATGTAGTAAACACAATCCTATTCGAAAATAATATCTGAATAGCCAAGATATTTTAATATCGATAAAAATGCTTAAGAGGTTAGAATCAACAAATAAGTTAATTTAATTCCAGCCAAATGACATTCAGTTTTTAGCGAACTCATTTCCATTCACCCTACATTTATGTTCGTATAACTCGTGTTCCCTACATTTATGTTCGTACTAGCTGCGCCCCGCGGTTTCACCCGCGTAAGTTTCGATCCCGTGGGAATATCGGGATAAAAAGTATCCTATGTGTTATTCTGATGTATAAACTATATTACTGTAAAGTTTCATCAAAATCCGTTCAGTAGTTTTTGCGTGAAAGAGTAACAAACATCCATCCATCCATCCTCACTTTCGCATTTATAATATTAGTAGGATAAGTAGGATAACTCGTGTTCCCTACATTTATGTTCGTATAACTCGTCAAAAGCTAGGTAGCGAACAGCTAATTTTTTTTTTCGCAATTTCAGTTTTGGTCCCATAGTATAAGTTGTTCATAATGATGAGTACAATGACCTCTTAAGAGGTTGTTGGTGTTTTTCCAATAACCCTGTATAATAATTTGAACGTTTCTGAAATAATAAATAATAATATTATTCTCTTACCTGCAAGCCAACATATCGGCTTCACTCATATACTCCGTTATGTAACCTAATTTCGCTGCCGGTTTCTCTTCTTTAAGCTTTGTGTTTTGACACATTATAACAGTCTCGATCTTGGAAGATGTCAGTGGCCTGAAAGAGGAGAAAACTTATTGATAAGAATATAAATATAAATGGTTCGAGGTGGTGGAGAAAAAGAGTTCCTGGAAAGATTTGGGAAAGGTCTTTGTCCAGCCGTGGGACAGTATAGGCTAACAAAAGAAAGATAAGTTTGATTATTTTATTATGGCTAGTACCGAATTTCAGCCATGGCGGCCAATCCCAGAGGAGACTTCCCAACTATGTTGGGGTCGGCTTCCAGTCTAACCGGATGCAGCTGAATACCAGTATTTTACATGGAGCGACTGCCTATCTGACCTCCACAACCCAGTTACTGAGTATAATACGATACCCCTTGGTAAGACTGATTGTCAGACTTTCGGGCTACTGATGACCCGTAACGACTGTCAAAGATCTACGATTGACAGCCGGGACCAACGGCTTAACGTGCTTTCCGAGGCACGGAGGGGTCTCGGTATGTAAAGATGGTCACCCATCCACAGACCAACAGCGGCAAGCGAAGCTTAACACCTGATCGATCGACCTGTGCGGCTGCTTTTATTTAGCCACGGGCCCCTGATACTGAAAAATTCCGAACGGAAAACCCCAATATCACTTTGCCCTACCTAGGAATCGAACCCGGGACCCCACGCTCAGCAGTCGCGCTTGGCACCACGAGACTAATTATAAAGCAGAAGAGTTTGTTTGTTTTTTTGATTGTTTGGTTGAACGCGCTTATCTCTGGTACTTCCAGTCGGATTAAAACAAAATATTTTTGCATAAGATAGCCCAATAGGTTTGTCAACTGAAAAAATCTAATTAGTCTGTCAATTAGATTATCAAAAACAATTTGATCCGTATTTTTTCTTTTGTTACGTAAACCAAAATTGACGAAGATACGACGCTTTTAAAATTCTCAATACGTCACACCTTTTTTTTTTTTTTTTTTGTGGATGGGAAATCATCCAATGACCCCTCCCGCTCTGGGTGGAGCAGAAGGGAGTGTCAGACTCTTACTGACTAAAACCCACCCGTGTTCCTTCCTTAGCCCTTTGTGTTCCGGGGTAGCGGTAACCCTTTCGGACAATCCCGCTGCCCCGGCAGGCTTCGGCCCTTTCGGGCCCCTTCCTAATGCTGACATCTCTTTGAGGCGCGCGTGGAACACGTACGCGCCGTCCGGCACGGGCCTGGTCCTGATCGGACGGAGAGTTACCCATTACTCTCCGCCCGCAGGCCCGCGCCTACGGTGGCCGGGAGTCGTCTCGCGGCTCCCGACGCCCGGGGCGTCTCCCGCGGCGGCTGGGACGTGAGGCCCTCTCCCTCAGCCGTCCCGCCACCTCCTTCGCTAGCATGACTGCTTCGCAGAAGGAGGTGACTGCCTCCCACTCCCTCTCGCCCCGGACCATGGCTTGAACCAGGGCCGGGCGCGAGAGGTCGCCGCCGCCGCCGATCGCCTCTGCGAGAACACGGCGGTGCTTCGCCCAATTGGGGCATACCGCCACCGTATGCTCCACCGTGTCCTCCGGGCGACCCTCGCAGTGGTGACACCCGGGCGTATCCTCCCGCCCGATAATGTGCAGGTACCTCCCGAAACACCCGTGTCCGGTGAGGACCTGCGTCAGGCGGTAGGTGAGGGCGCCGTGGCGCCTCTCTAGCCACTCCTCAAAGAGGGGTCTTACCGCCGCTATCGCGGCGTGCCCTATACGTCACACCTTGGTATAATTTTTAGTGCGTTCTGACGTCACGAGCCCCCGCTCCCAAGTTTTGACGCGTTTTTATCTTTGTCAATATTCATTGCTTTACAAAAAAAAAAGTGTCCATTATTTTCAAATTGCTCTAACTGACGGACTAAATAGATTTTCAATTTATTGATGGTGGAAACTAACCTATTCTTGAGGAAGACTATAGGCTACTTAACATCACGCTAGAACCCATAGGAGCCGAGCAAAAAGAAAAAGAGACAGAAAGCACAATAAGGTGCAACGCAGACGGCACACTTTTTGTGCGATCCAGTCTGCGGCGCACAAAAAGTCTGCATGGCGCGCAAAAAGTCGGCCGCGGATTTTTCACAGACTCAACGCACACGACGCACATCTTCGATCATTCTGTCGGCAGAGCCGTAGGGACGTAGACGCTATGGAAGTCGTGCAGAGATCGCGAAGTATTATTTTGATAATAAATCGCGCCATGATAATAGATCGCGTGCGTTACGTCCACCCCTAGCAAATGCAGATTGCCGACTAAAGTGTGCGCCGTCTGCGTTAGCGCGCGTTGAAGCAAACGTTCCATTTTTTTCACAGACTTTTTGTGCGGAGTGGCGCGGCGCGGCGCGGCGCGGTCTGCCCGAATTACACGGATTTTTTGTGCGCCGGACTTTTTGCGCGTCGTGTGCGTTACTGCATATAATTGCATAGGTTCTATTTTCACAGACTAAAAAGTGCGCCACGGATAGTCTGTCGTCTGCGCTGCACCTTAGCAAAACGAAGTAAAAGCGTGGGCAGCAGATGCGATGCGACGGTAGAAATTTCACGCAGACGAAGTCGCGGACAGAACTTAGTAAGTAAAAACAGCTTACCCTATGGTAAGATGCGGCATAGAGCTCTGGACAGCGTGTGACATTGGTTCGGAAGACACTAGAGCATCAGTCCCGACAACTATATGAGACATCACACCAGTTACTGGATTCTCCAATACTATCTCTGGCACTAAAACAAATAGAAGTTTATAAGTAAGTAATAATGCAATGCATGTATGTAGTCAATGCAAGTTTTACCAAATTGGAAGCTTATATAATATGTCCCTATGAAGTTGACATGGTCATATTGACTAAACCGTCTATAGTGTAATAACTTTTTTTTAAACATGGGACTTAATTTTATATTTTTAGTTTGGACGATTTTTGCAAGTAAGACAAGGTAAAAACTAAAAGCCACATTTTGGAATCCTGGGAGAAGTCCTAGGATGCAATTTTCATTTTCCTTGACCTCTCAAAAGCCTTTGACTGCATTGACCGCAGTAGACTTAACCGTAAATTACACCAGTACGATATTCGTAGACAAGCTGCTGATTTTGTTCTTTCCTATCCATCAAACAGGCAGCAAAAAGTAAACGTTAACGGGGCGACGTCCTCGGGGTCTCTAGTTAAGATGAGCGTGCTACAAGGTTCAATTCTTGGCCCTTACCTATTCCCAGTTTATATTAATGACCTTCTTTACATGATGACTAACTTCTATAATTACATTCTTTTAAAAATAGGTAGCGTTCTTGTAACTCAACAGACAGCGGCGTTGCTGGGGAGTTTGTTGTGCCACTACTTCCCAGCTAAAGCACTAGGAATTGGTGAAGTGCGGGCGTTTTGGGGGACTGTCTCATGTAATTTTGACGTTCAAAAAGTCTGAAAAGCCTAGTTTGAGTAAATTACTTTTGATTTGATTTGAAAAAAGGTAGAAAAGATAGGTATTTATTTTACCTTCCAAAATATGATCATCAATATCCAGTATGTTATTATCCCTCACAACCTGAGCCACGTCATAGTCTTCACTCTTAACATTCTGGGGGTGGCTATTTATAATGTAGCCCTGATCTTCAGTGGCCGCTGAGAAATCAAAGTATATCTTGTCATATTCCACTTTAGTCTCCATTTCTAGGCAAGAGAGGGATTGAGACATGTATGTGTGATCCATGCTCTGGAAAAGACAAAAATATTCTTATTTTAATCATTTGCTGTACTCTGTCCGGAAATATGCTGTCAAAGTGACCTCTGTGCTGCCACCAACTACGCCATGGAAATAGCAAAAAAAAAAAAGTTTTGGGCGAACAAGATTTGAAATACTACTGAACTACTGTGCCAGCTACACGGAGAAGAATTTGCTAGTTGGGAAACAGTAAAACAGCTGATAATCATTTAGATTTTTTTTGTGTTATAATTGGAGACAATTCACAGGGAACAGTGGAATGCTGTGGTGAAAAGAAAATTGTGTTTTACAATGGAACAAACAAGTTTATCATCTTTCTTTCCCACAAAACGAGAAGGTTACATACCTCCTGTGTTCGACTCAGTGCCAACACTCTCAAATGCTCTTGTGCACTGTGCACTTGCCATTTGAATTTGTGGAACCTCTTCATCAAAGCCAGACACTCCCAGCAAACTAGCTGGTCTACCTCCGGGTTTGAGTCTCCAAACTGGAAAATAAATATAGGTTTTGGTACAGTTACAGCCACATTTCACCAGTTATGTTTAAGTCCCATGTAAAAGGGGGCGAATATACATCAACTGAGCAGAAATCAAGAATCCAGGCTGGCATAGGCAAATAGTTTAAAATAGATATATAGAGGTATCAGGAACAGGGTGTAAAGTCCAGTCATCCTCCATAGAAAATGGACAGTGGCGTGCACTCCATACATGCAAATAAGCTCTGCATACCCTGTAGTCCCATACATACTTGCCCCTCTAAATGTTAGACAACAAATTTTAACAAATCATGGTAATTTAGCTAACGCGCCATCTATTACATTTTTTGGAACTAACTCGTTGGAGCGGCGAACACCCGCAGCCGCGCAGCGCGCAGGCAGCGCTCCCGTGAGCAAAAGCAATACTACGTCTTGCTTATTCTTCATTCAGCGCATCTCGTGTAGTACACAGTAAAAGTGTGAGTGTGTGCGTGAAAATGTGCGCGCGTGTTGGAGTTTTAGAAGCATAGCTTACATTGCAAGCCGGCTAAATTGAGAAACCGTAAAAGCACCGCTTAATTGTTGTTTGCAGAGGGTCGACTTTTTTAGTCGGATTGACCAAATGACCCGAGTAATTCATTCGTTTGTAATTTTGTATTAGTTCGTATCTAAAAATTGCAAAGTTTTTTCGCCATTTATTGTTTTTCTTGGCGCAAGTGATTGCCTGTCAAGTAATTAGGTATTTAGTAAGTTTATTGTAAAAAATGGATAGTTATGCATAAATTATTCGATCTCATTCAAAATTTATATTCAAACCATTTGACTATTTTTTGAAGTTTACAAATTAGGAAAATTAATAGTTACGATTCCACTCAGCACATCGACCGAACGATAATTTTCTAGTCTAAAAAGAATTCATCAAAGAGTAGGATTTGTCTATGATTACAATCGACTTTTAGTCAGATAGGCGCGTCGATTTGATTTACAAACATTAACTAGTAGAAAGTAATCAGTTCAAATTTAAGTAGTAATTTATATAAAATTTTAATTAATTTGCGCAAAGGAAACAAAATTAACATGTTCAGACTTTTTTAAAGGCTACTTTTGATATAATTTATGTGACCTGTTATGTTAGGTACCATCAATCACTTATTTAGATATTCATGGTGGTCTCAAACAAACATCATGCAAAGCTAATAATGGCGCCTGCAGTAAAAATCAGATAGTTAGGGTAAAAAAACTTACCAGTTTCAGCTTGTTGACTTGTACTACAAGCTGTAACTGGTATTTTTTTTGTGCATACCCTGTCTGAAATCTCTGTGCACGCCACTGAAAATGGAGGATCCTCCGATCAGACAGTTGTCATGTTTGGTGGGCAACAACTTAGCAGGGATACCATGTCCCCAGGTAGCTAGTAACTGGTGGAGTTTCTTGCCCATTCTTCTCCACACGAAACTACGTTTTGGAAGGGGTGACTAGAAACAATTAAATTTTCTTGTAAAGGACATCATTCATTTCATACATAAAAATTAAAGAGCGCGCCAGAAAAAAAAAGGACTGCTGTCTTATAGGAAATGACTTCTTGGGCATTTTTTACTATTACAGCAATAGTCTACCATTATCCCCTGGCTGTTATTTGAGATTGAAAATGCCAAAAATCATATTATAATCACAAGTTTATAGCTAAAACATGTTCAGGATGAGAAATTCAATTAAAAGTTGGAATTTTTTTAATGGTATGCTTGAAACACTTTTTATGAAAGTTTTTGGCATTTTCAATCTCAATTAGCAGGGGGGAGTTAATTTTAGACTTTTGCTGTAATAGTAAAAAATGCTCAAGATGTTATTTCCCATAAAAAAAGGCTACTTGTTTTTCTGGCCCGCTCTTTACTTTTTCTGTATAAAAAGTTTAACACATGAATGATGTCCTTTGGATGTTCAAAAGTGCCTTCTACATTGTCTATTTGGAATAAATAATTTAAATTTACTTCTCTGTGGGTGCTCTGGTTTCTTAGTTCCTTATTATGACTGAAATTCTGCATTTTTATATTTTTTATATTACTACTCTAGCAATTCATGTACATGCAGCATTCACAACTAGCTGCGCCCCGCAGTTTCACCCACATAAGTTTCGAACCCGTGGGAATATAGGGATAAAAAGTAGCCTATATGTTAATCCAGGGTGTCGGCTACCTCCATACAAAATTGGTCCAGCCGTTTGAGCGTGAAGAAGAGACAAACATACACACACACACATTAACAAACTTTCGCCTATAGAATATTAGTGATTTGCCCTTTACAAAAATCTTAAATCTAAAATCGAATTCAATTAAATTTCTTTAATCCCCTCTTTCGTTACCCAAAAATTAAGAACCTATTCCGTATTTTTGTGTAATATTAAGAACCTTTTCTTTATTTTGTTTTGTTTAAATTCACCTGAGAAATCCCCGTATAACTTGGCCATGAAACAGAAGCTGCCACCAGTTCGATAAAATCATTTGTAATCAAAGGAGGATGGCCAAATCGTACCTGATGTTGAGGCGGTGGCGTCCCAATATGCCATATATATGAAAAAATCCGTAATCGTTTAAGGTCTTAAAAAACATTAGAAAATATCTCTTTAAAATGTCAGAAAAAAAAGATATTCTTTTTTTTTGATTATGTAAATTCTTTGGAAATTGTTTAGATTGTCATGTTCAGAACGCACCTATTGACGATTCACTTTGCAGAAATTTTATGTACTCAATGATTATTAATTGCTCACGTTTTTCTGAATAGTTGCTAAATGTAATTCAATTCTCTATATACTTATGTATCAAATCAACTAGTGCTGTTTTTATTATGTATTTAATCTTGTCATAAAAAATAATTATCTAGGTTCTTAATAAGTATCAGCGTTTTGTTCAATTACTACAACGGAACGTCATAATAAGTCATCGACGCTCGCCCGCCATATTGATTGACAAGTTGGTACATTTGATCATTCACATCAAATTGTTGTTTGTGTTAAGTATCACAATTCACAACAACAACGCACTGTGCTATTTTACACAGTAGCAATGCAGACTGAAAGACAGTATCTAGCGACTAACCCTCTGTTCAGTCAGAATTAAAATCAGTTATGGTGGCCTAGCCAGAAAAAGCTTCCTAGTTTTTTCCGAATGTCAGTGTGACTTTGACTAATCAGTCGTATTTTTAGACCATTATCTGAGGGAAATCCAAATAAATAAATAAGATCGCTAAATAATACCCTCTTTGCTGATCATTAACTATCCTTTTGGGTTTCGCCGACGACTTATTTATTGATTCTAACCACAAAAGTTTTTTTTTATTGTTATAATATCTTGGCTATTAAGTGACATATTTGACCATAATAATTATAAGTAGAAAGCAGTTCAAGCCCAAAAACGCCTACGAAACTTGAAACTTCGAAGTTGTAATCTAAGTCGTCTTCGAAACGCGATTTTCGATCATGTGCACCGGAACTTCCTAGAAGTACAGTACAGAGGCCAGCACATCACGCTACCCCAATCTATCAAATTTTTTCCAGTTGAATATGGACCATATTCCTTTGCAGTAAAGCTGAAAATCTATCAAAGAATTTTGACAGATTGGGGTAGCTTTAGCTTGATGTGCTGGCCTCTGTACGTGCATAATGTGATCATATTGATGATGATGTGTATAGTGTAGTACTTGCCACCAGCGTGAGTGTGTGAGTTGTGACTTAAGGACGTAAGCGAAGCAAAAGGAGTATTTATAGATAGTAGAAGGTGGCGTTCTGTAGTTTCTGCCTACCCCCAAAGGAAGAAGGCGTGAGTTTATTTAGTATGTTTACTAACAGCGCCTCACTACCAACGTCATTGTAATCCTTTGTCAATGTCAATGATCCTTCTCTATTATTCTGATTTTTAATTTGAAGGAATTCTGACAGCGGTCATTTTTTGACACTACAGATATCATAAACCTTTTCTGTTTTGTCCTTTTTCTAGTTATGACTAAGTTATGACTAGAATTTTTCGGATAAAATAACAAAGAATATGAAAGAGTATGAGATCAAGTAAACTATATGACAATGTAAACAACAAACAAAACGTAACAGCAAAGAAAAACTCAACAATAAATCGCAACAAACACCGTGAGCACATTAGAAGCCGAATAACATGTATGATAACGACACATTATAATGATTAACTGTCCCGAAGCACAGATTAAGGAATCCAGGCCCATACCGCCAAATCTGTAGTTACAAGAAGCGAAGATTTTACAATCAAAAATATTTTCCTAAAAAAGGTTTGTAGCCCAAGGATTAGTGGTCAGGGATTCCAGTGAAAAAAAAATAATTACCTCTCTAATTATTGTATCTTCAATAATTTGATAATAAAAAATCTGATTACCATTTTAAAATTATCAGTACATTTTTGAGTTTTAGTTTTTCTAATTGAAACCTTAATTTTTTTTTTATTTCGCTTAAAATGCGTTCCGTTTTTAGTAAGACCGCTTTATTATTGGCAACACTTCGGAAATGTCAGAATGGGGCCGACAACTGTCAAAGTGGCGCTAGCAGCGCACAGACCAATAACAAAGCAGTTTTTGTATGGAATTAGTAGTGAATTCATAAATAAAGACAATTATTGAGGAAATGCCTGGATGTTGTGTACCAAATTGTAAAGAAACTGGAGGGTACCAGTTTCCTCAAGATGAGAAACTTGAAAAAATTTGGTTCAAAGCGATAAGGCTAGTAAAGTTTGAGCCTAAAAGCGGGGCGAGAGTGTGTCATAAACATTTCAAGGAAAGTGACTATTAAAAGATTGGTAAATACTTAGGTATGTATTAAAAATGATTACTTTCAGTTTAACTAAGTCATCAAAAACTATTTGCTCCTATTTGTATTTATGTAACTGTAAGATAATGCGATTTAATAAACGTTAAGAAAGCAGACTGCCCATAATACATAAATTATTTGTTTGGGATCATAAACCAGCGCAAAATGTTGAAAAAGTCTGCGATATCTTCAATGTTTCCGTGGAATATAAAGCCAGCCTCTACATTGAGAGCAGAACGCCTGAAAACACCTAAAAAGCTTGTTTCAAGGAGAGAACTCAACTACTCAGAGCTTCAGTAATATCCAGCCACTTGAAGAATTAGATGATGTAAATGTCTGCGTGTGTAAATGTTTATCACAAAGTAGAATAATAAAATTTAAATTTTTTATAACTCTTAAAATGACAACCAAAATGACATTGACAAAGGTTCGTATAGTGGTGGCGCCATCTGAGATCAGCTTTCACTTGCCAACCCCATTCCTTCGAATCAGTGTAACCATTTGTGGCAGATTTCTGCCATTTTGGCAGATTTTGCTCCTAAATTTTGTCTGTGGCAGATCATGCTGACGTTTTACAAAAGTGGCAGATTTGAAAGATTTCAAGAAAATCCACATGAATTAATTAGAATTTTTAATGAATTCATCTTTTTTCAAAGTAATGAGGTTTTATATAAAAGAACATCGGTCAAATTTCTGTACAGAAACAAATTATAGTGAAAATGTATTGTTTTTAAGTAGTAAACACAATCCCGTTCGAAAATAATATCATAGTAATTTAGCTTGAAAACTGACGACTTAAGAGTCAAGTGGTAGCGTTATAATCGGGGATCCAACCCCTACCAGCTTTAACCCCTTTTATCTCCAATTCCCGCCAAACGTACGCATAACTTACATTACATAGCAAAAACCTAAAAGAAAATTATTGAGAAAAAAATAAAATAAGAATGGAAAACCGTAAAATTATTCTATTTCATTTTAAATTCGGTCATCGGTCGGAAGGGCAGCACTAGGCAAGTACTGTCAACCGCCCGTCAAGTCAAGCTGTCAGTACAGTGTCAAATGTGCAAATAATCAATGTCAATTCAGAGTCAACGTCAAGTCAAGTCCATAGCTATATTATAAGGTCTTGTTTTGTTTCTAATTTTTTACAGGAAAAAGTTTAAGTGTTTAGTGAAAAGTTAATATTTTAATAAAAATGAGCCAGTTAAGATGTTACACTTGCCTACAGCTGGACAGGAAATTGAGCCCATTAAAAGCTCAGGTTAAATTCCTTTTTGCTCTGCTGTGTCCAGAAATGTTTATTAAAACTACGGTAAGTAATTTCGCTCTTGCTACTAACAAAATAATACGTAAATGTAACTAATATCATTAGTAAACCCGCTCCTAACATTACCCCCTGACTAAAACTTGAATGTAAACAGTTCGTTCTGTGTACCACAGAGTACATTTATATATATGAGGTTGCTACGCCACGCCAATTAACACATAGGATATGTTTTAACTGCATAATCAGCTTATAATGTTCCCACTGCTGCGACACAGGCCTCTTCTCTACGAGAGGTAGTGTCATATGTCATGTCTTCGAATTTTTGGTTCTAAGACATGCCAATTTCCTCATGATGGTGATGGAATTATAAACCTTCCTTTCCTTCATCTTATAAGTTGGGGCTATTACTGGACTGACTAGGCCACCACTGAATGTTACCTCAGCCTCCACTATTCTATGTTTTATCTGGAATCACCATCATCTGCCTAGCCTTATCCCAACTATGTTTGAGTCGGCTTCCAGTCTAACCGGATGCAGCTGAATACCAATAAAAAAAAAGCCACTACTATTCTATGTTTCATCTGGCATCATCATCATCTGTCTAGCCTTTTCCCAACTATATATTGCAGTCGACTTTCAGTCTAACCGGATGCAGCTGAATACCAATAAAAAAAAATTAAAAAAAGCCACCACTATTCTACGTTTTATCTGGCATCATCATCATCTGTCTGGCCTTTGCCCAACTATGTTGGAGTCGGCTTCCAGTCTAACCGGATGCAGCTGAATACCAATATTTTACATAGAGCGACCGCCTATCTATATTTTATCTGGCAACAACCGATTTATATATTTTTTCTTTTTTTCAGGATAGTGCTCAGTACCTAATATGCTGGGAGTGTGAGTTCATGGCTGATAAGATTAAACGGTTTCAAACTAAATTAAAAAAGGCAAATGAAATTCTAAATCTGTCCTTCAAAGGCAAAACAACTGTGAGTACTGACCTTCATTAAATTTAATTTGATCTTAATAAATAATCTTCTCCTGAAGACAAACTATCTATCTCCTGATTCCATCATCAGATCAGCTCCAAGATACGAAATTATAGCTTTTGCCAAATATTAAAGACCTGCCCAGGATAATACCGAGATATTTAGGGGAGTTGCTGTGCTCGATGGATACCCCACCCCAAATGATTTTAAGTTTGCGATCTCTATTGCGAAGATGAAAGAAATAAAATATTTGTCTTTGCTTTTTCTTTCCATAATGTTAAGATATTTCTGTTCCAGAGCATCGAAGGACTGTCATGCCTGAAAGTAACTTCAGTAGAAACAATTAGCCTTATACTACCACAGAGTATGCCAGTTCTACCACAAAACATACCAATGCTACCACAAAATCTACCAACCCTATCACAAAACCTACCAATGCTACCACAAAACGAACAAATGCTACCACTAAACGTACCAATGCTACCAAAAATTGTACCAAAGGTACCGCAAAATATACTAGAACTATCGTTAAAAGATATGTTGGCAATACCAATAAAGACGGACCCGCAAGCTGAGATTAAAATAGAGGTAGATGATGAAGAGACCGATAGCAATGATTTTGATGAACTGATTCATCCTACTACCATTCTGAGTGTTCCTATAGAAGAGTTAGGTGAGTCTACCGTCTAATTTGTTTCATACTAGTAAAGCCTAGGTTCAAACGGTTGCGTTTTTCCCGCGTCAGGATTCAAAATCAAAAGTCACTTATTCAAATTAAGCTGAGAATCAGCACTTTCGAACGTCAAAATGACAAAAGACAGTCCCCCAAAACGCCCGCCCTTCACTACTTCCTTTAGTGCTTTCGCTGGAAAGAAGAAGTGGCGCAACAAACTCCCCAGCAGCACAGCTGTCTGTTCAGTTAGAAAATACTTGATTGTATGCAATACTAGGTGTGTAAAGTAATTAATGTTACAAGACACAGAACATTAAATTATTTGCTACTAGCGACCCGCCCCGGCTTCGCACGGGTGCAATGCTCATACTAAATACACTACATTATACATAGAAACCTTCCTCTTCAATCACTCTATCTATTAAAAAAAACCGCATCAAAATCCGTGGCGTAGTTTTAAAGATTTAAGCATACATAGGGATATAGGGACAGAGAAAGCGACTTTGTTTTATACTATGTAGTGATAAGTCGGCTAGCCACGCCAATATACCGACAAATACAATAGAAACTATACATACTCAAGCAAAAAAAAAATGTAAATAAAAACTTACTACCTAAATAAAAGCCTCCAGGCATAAAGGGTGTGACAACTTACATATTTATGCAATGCTGGGTTCTGTTCACATAACTGTCACTTGAAGTCACAAATTATAAACTAAGACCATCAACCTACTAATAACAACAATAAAACCATGGTCAGCAAGACAACCAGTCACCACAAGCAGCACCCGTTCACGTGCATAACGTAGGCAGCCGAACTGAGCCTTCCTGTTAGACTTGATATAGGAAGTCCCCACTGAAGTTTGGCAGATGCCAACAACAGTAGATCAGATGATCTACTGTTATTCCTAGAAAAACTGCTGAGCCCACAGTTTCAAGCACTTCTTTATCTAAGACGATGTTGGTCCTAGATTTCTAACATTCGGTAAGGCGACTTTATCGCACACTGGATTTTCAACGCACCACTTAGTGTCTAGAATTAAAAATCCAACAGTATGTTTTTTAATGCACTTTGTTGGATTCTCAATGCTCGTCTCAACACCCGAGGGTCGAAAATCCAGTGCGCGATAAAATCCAGCTGCGATATTTGACAAACTTGTCACTGGCTGCAACCCAAACTCAACCTTATTAGAATGAGAATAAAGATAACTGTGATTTGTACAGTGATGCAAAATCAAAGGTAAAATAACAGTAGTTTAGAAGAACTAAACAGTCACGCAGACACACGAAAAGCTACTTTATTTTATACTTTTATTTTAGAAAAACAAAAAAAAATCCGCTGTGTTTCCCGCAGCTAGTATGAAATAAATTAATTTAATTTTAATAAAGTTTAATTAACATTTTTAGATCCACTACTAATACCAAGAGTAAAACAGCCGGCCGAAATAGAGGTGCCTCCCCTAAAACCGGTAAAAGATGAAATCATAGATCCTGCAATAAACTACATGCCTCAAAAAGTATTTATCAACGCACCAAAAGATGAAGTAAAGCTGAGAGGGTCCAGGGAACTTGTCAAAGTTTCTGCTGATGATCCAAACTTAGTGATGGATAAAGAAGTCAACTCGGTTTTAATAAACAAAGACACAGTCCCAGTAAAAAGTAAAAAAAACGACGAACTACTAACAAAACTGCTATCAACTCCTTCTAAACGCGAAGAACTTTTTTTTAAGAGACAACGCATTCCAATTTCTCCAGAATCTCACAAAAGTTCTGATATTGACAGACAACGCGATTCGAATCCTCCAAATGAATCAGAACTCGGCGAACAAGGAGCAGGTGTTGCTTGTAGAGAAGATGAGGCGAAATTGATAATTTTGAACAGGACTGAATTAAACGCGCTAAGGGACAAGAAGAGGTCAAAACCTTTATATTTAGCAGCTTCTCATAAATGTGAGCGGTGTATAGAACGGTTTCAGAGTCAAGACAAATTGGACGAGCATAATTTCAAACATGATGCGGTAAGGGTTTTGACCACAGATATAGATACACCTAGATAACGCAAGAGCAACTACTTCGCGTGCCAAAATTCGCACCAACTTACGTTCAAAAATCGTAAGTCGCCACTTTCGCGCTCAGTCTTGTGCAATGCTGGCTGGGTGAGCGTGAGTGAGAAAGAGCGCTTGTGACGTCATAGTAGGTAGTCAAGAAAATGGCACGCTTGGTTTTCATACAGATCGTGATACTTGCGTTATCTGGATCTATCATCTGTGGTTTTGACATAATATTCCTCCAGAATGTCGTGAAAAAAGTTTTGAAGATGAATGTCGATGGCTATAAGAGTAGGCGAAGACCAAAGGAACGATGGATGGACTGTGTGAATGATGATATGGTTACCTAAACTCCATTTGTTTAGGTAATTAAATAAAGGTAACCAAAAAAAACCACGTTACGTGGTTAACCGACTAAACGTAATACTAGTCTATTCAATTCTCATGCTACGTCACAGTTGTACTCTTCAATTTAGCAACGTTATAATTCGTTAATAACGTAAAACAACAACCACAACTTGTGAACCGTAAAATAATTCTCAATCATCAATCATTCTTAGGATCAAAAAGTTTGGAAATGACCTTGCCCACGCCCCTATTCGATTTGATCCAGACTTCCAGGGACACCCTGTATAATTATATGTGAAGACGATGCACGTAAAATAAAAATGAATCTGCCACAAATGGTAAAAAGAATCAAAAATATAGCAAAGACAGGGAAATCAATTATGTGATAGATACATGATGCTCACTCGTTATCTCGGTAGTCACACCCTTTCTACCCATATCATCTTTCACACAGTCCATCCATCGTTTCTCTGGTTTTGCCCTACTCTTATAGCCAACCACATGCATACTCAAATAAATGTATTTATTATTTAATTAATAAAATACTTCATATTTACATATTACATATAACATACATATTTCATACATATTTTTATTACTATTATTATTTAAATATTTAATTAAAAAAAAAAACATGTGATATTAATTTCAGTTACGAGGAAACTCAATTTGCGATATTTGTGAACAAAGATTTGCCGACAACAGTTTACAACATGAACATTACAAGCAGCATTTTATGTAAGTGTGTATTCTTACTTTTTAACCAACGAAAAAAAATGGAGGACGTATAACTTTTTTAAGCCCTCTTTCACAAATCCGGGCAAGTGCGCACGACACCCTCTTACAGAGGGGAGGCTTGTGTCCCAGCTGTGGGAATATTATAGGCTGATTATACTACACACGACGACATATCAAGATATACATTCCCAGTATAAGTTGACTTCTCATTGTACGAAAAGCCTATACAATGCGACGTCAGCTAAAACTGAAAATGTATGGCTTGATATGTCGCCGTGTGTACAGACGCTAGCACATCAAGCTACCCCAATCAGTCAAATTTCTTTGATAGATTTTCAACTTTACTACAAAGGAATAAGGTTCATATTCAATTGGGAAAATTTGACAGATTGAGGTAGCTTGATGTGCTAGCGTTTTTTTCACTTTTTCAATGGGAATAAAAACTGCCACTTGCTCACTTCAGATGTCGCTACGATCCAACGTCTAAGAATTTGACAGCTAGCTGTCATTATCCATATTTTTGCGACTTCTATTACGCATATTTTTTAATATGTCCTGTTGCGCAGCTTTTTACACAAGAGTAAAAAAAACAAACAAAGGTAAAAAAACAATGGCGGCTTGAAGACGGTGAACAGTGCTGCCACGTATGACAAGCTTTCAGTTTCTATTCCCATTCATATTATGTTCAGAGACCAGCACATCAAGCTACCCCAATCTGTCAAATTTTCCCAATTGAATATGAACCTTATCCCTTTGCAGTAAAGTTGAAAATCTATCAAAGAAATTTGACAGATTAGGGTAGCTTGATGTGAAGGAAAACATCGTGAGCAAACATGGACTTATAGGTTTAACGATATTATTATTTCTCTTAGGTGCAGCGCAGACGACAGACTATCCGTAACGCCCTTTTTAGTCAGTGAAAATAGAACCTATGCAATTATATGCAGTAACGCACACGACGCGCAAAAAGTCCGGCGCACAAAACATCCGTGTAATTCGGGCAGACCGCACCGCGCCGCGCCGCGCCTCTCGGCACAAAAAGTGTGTGAAAAAAATTGAATTGACTTTTTGCGCGCCATGCATACTTTTTGTGCGCTGCAGAATCGATGGCACAAAAAGTGTGCCGTCTGCGCTGCACCTTAAGAACTGAAATAACACAGTTGACTTAAAATGAGATACAGTGTTTACATCTAAATCTAATATATAAAATTTTCGTGTCACAGTCTTTGTAACAAACCTCCTCCGAAGAGGCTTGACCGACTCTTATGAAATTTTGTGTGTATATTCAGTAGATCTGAGAATAGGACTATATTTTTTTAAACTATTTTTTTTTTTGCAAAACAACGTTTGCTAGGTTAATTAGTCTATTAAATAAAAATCTCGTGTCACAGTGTTTGCTATCGAACTCCTCCGAAACGGCTTGACCGATTTTTATGAAATGTTTTGTGTATATTTGGTAAGTCTGAGAATAGGTTGTAGGCTATTTTTTTTGCAAAACAACGTTTGTGGGTCAGCTAGTAATAAATAATAATATTATTTTTGCGTCTGGCGCGTTAGCAACGTTACAGGGTACATACATGTTTCTTAAGTTTTGCCTTAAATATGTTTATACTATCACACTTCTTTAAATCCTCCGGTAAATAATTAATCAGTTGTGCCCCCTCACTAAAAACGTAAGAGTATTTATACATCAAATAATAACGATTACGTTCTCGTTATTATTGACGTACGGCAAGGCCATAATTTTGTAATTGTAATTCGAAACAACACTCTTTTTTTTGTTTGACGATAGTTGCGCCATTTTTGACGCATACACGTGCGTCAAGTGGACGTGAAACAATCCGCCCTTAGCGCTTCCCCTTAATGATTTCTTTTCAAGATTTGGCATTGAATTTAAAAATCAAAACGGTGAAGGAAAACATCGTGAGGAAACGATGTCCTAGAACCAAAAGTTCGAAGACATGTGACATCTACCAACCCGCACTGGGCCCGCGTGGTGGATTACGGCCCACTCCCTCTCATAGAGAGGAGGCCTGTGTCCCAGCAGTGGGAACATTATAGGCCGATTATAATGTCTTTTCCGAGATCTGAACTCGATTTATTTGAAAAAGATGATTAAAGTATCAAAACTTTTCAGCGTATACGAGTGCCGAAAGTGCCCATCTAGATACACTAACCGGGTGCAGTTAGTGGTCCACTATCAAAGGAAACACGAAGAATCCACGTTTCTCTGCAAGATATGCTTTGCAGTTTTCAAGTAAGTACCTATCAGTGGCGAAGGGTGAATTTATGAAAGAGGTAAGCCGGAGCAAAATAAAAAGTCAATAAAACGTTTTATTCTATTTCAATGATGAATTGACTATAGAGTGGTTGTGTTCTGAATTTTCAAAGGGAAGCCGGCGGGAATCGAGATGTATGGTACCTTCGCCACTGGTACCTATCACTCACATAATCCCACAGGAATTAAGCTCAGGAGTCGTATTCTTATCGCGCACTGGATTTTCTACTCTCTACTTACCGCCGAGAGTTGAAAATCCAACGGTGTGGTTTCCGAAAAAGGGATTGTGCTATAGGTCTTGTATAAGTCCGTCACTCTCTTACACTGAATCATGATGGCTTTAAACCGTCATAATACGGCTCCAGAACCCTAATTGCGTAACAATTTCAATCTGAATAATTTTGTAAATTATTGCTAATCCATCACACTAATATTATAAAGGCGAAAGTTTGTGAGTGTGTTTGTATGTTTGTTACTTCTTGACGCACAAACGGCTGCACGGATTTGGATGAAATTTGGCACAAAGATAGTTTACAACCAAGATTAACATAGGATACTTTTTATCCCGATATTCCCACGGGATCGACACTTATGCGGGTGAAACTGCGGAGCACTGATAGTTGCTTCGTATCTTCGAAACATTTGTCTGCTCAATAACGTAAATAACGCAATGAATTTTGTTGAACTGTCAAAATGAATCGCAATTACCCCGCAGCACCTTAATTGCGTAACAATTAACACGCTATCGATCTCAATCTAAATAATTTTGAAGGATTTTGCTAATCCATTGCTTCTTCTATATTCGAAAAATTTGTCTGAGATTATGAACACTGCAATAGTTTATTAGTTGTTAAACCTTATTTTTTTTTATATATACGTTTTTCTAAAATATAATAATAATAATTCTTTATTTCGGATTACTGAATCCATATGATGTGTTAGTATTACCTTAACCTATTGTTAGTGAAAATGAAAATAAAAGTGACACTTACAATTACATTAATTTAAAAAGAAAATTAATTTTGCACATGTACGCCAACACGCACATGTCTCCCAGCCCAGTGCCTAATAAACGGCCCATCTATTTTGTCCGCCAGTGTACCCAATATATTGTTCGGACTACCTCGGAATCGCCGCAGCATAGATGCACTTCGCTTGCGCATAATAGCATGAAAGTCATCGATCCTCGCTTCAGCAAACATGCCTGATGCGCTGCAAAACCGAGGCAGTCCCAACAACATCCTGAGCCCGTTATTATATTGGACACGCAGGGCGCTGGAGGCCTTCTGCGTATACCTAACCCACAGGCTGCACGAGTAAAACGTCTGGCAATAAGCTTTGAAAAGAGTTAACTTTACCTCCTTCGTGCACCGCGCAAACCTGCGAGCAAGCATATTGCATCGGGCCGCCAACGCCCTACGTTCCCTATCAATATCCTGATCGTCCGTAAGACCATCCGTGACCACGTGACCGAGATATTTAAAATGAGTGACCACCTGCAACGGAATTCCACGCAACGTTACAGGTGGAATATTTGTAGGTGTATTTTTGGGTACTTTGAACACCATAACCTCACTCTGGCGTTATACCTCAATCCGTGAGCCTCCGCTGCGATATAAAGCTAGTATTTACTCATAACATTATTAATGTAATGCCGATAAAATTGTAGCATCAGCACAAGCACTATATGTTATGTATAAATTATCACTGTACCATTAAACTAAGGGGACCGATACTGCTTCTCCTTAACACAGGTTATTTTGAAACCTAGCTAGGAGAATAGTGCTTCACCCATTCGATAGTAGACTACCTAACATCTATACTAATATTATAAAGAGGAAATATTTGTATGTATGTTTGTAACGAATTGGCTCAAAAAGTACGGGACCGATTTTAAAAATTCTTTCACCATTTGAATGCTCCATTATCACTGATTAATATAGGCTTTTTTTGTTCCACCCGTGCGAAGCCGGGACGGGCCGCTAGTATTCTATAAGATCTTACTATAACCATTTATACCTACTACGATCTGTCTATTTGAGTAAATTAATATTATTATTATTATTTATCTGTATAATTTCCAGGACTTTTAAAGAAAGGAGTAGACATATATTTCAAACTCATAGTCAAAGGAGTGAATGTGAGGAATGTGGCAAAACGTTTTCAACTGCGCGTATGTTGAAAGTGCACGTGTCGTAAGTATCAATCCCACCAAAAACATAAATGTAAAAAAGGAGAGTCAAGTTCAATACAAAAATTATGCCTGTATTCAAAGTTATATATACATTTTTATTTACTTATTTAAAAAAAAATTGTATGGGGAACCCCCCTATTTACGCTTACACACAATTACCGAGCTGGATTCCAAATTTCATCTTTCTAGGTCATCTGGAAGTAGGTTAGATTTAGGTACTATAAGTCAGTCAGTCAGTGCTAAAATTTACGACTTTTTGACCTTCATATCTTTATAACCGTTTGAGCTAGCTTCATGAAATTTGGGCTTCTAGATGTCCTTATGGATATAATTAAACATAGTTTTATGTGTTTACGTTAAAGAGGTTTTGAATTATAGAAGGATCAAAAGTGGCACCAAATGGTTCGTGTAATATTACACTCGGTGCTGGCTAGCCAGTTCCTTTGCTTGAACTTGGCTTGACACGCTGCCGCGTGTCTAGATCAACTCAGCCTATCACAGTCCACTGCTGGACATAGGCCTCTCCCAGGCTGCGCCACAAAACCCTGTCCTCTGCCTTCCTCATCCAGTCTCACCCAGCCACATATTTGAGGTCGTCCGCCCATCTAGCTGGGGAGCGGCCCACACTACGCTTGCCGATACGTGGTCTCCACTCCAGGACTCGTCTGCTCCATTGCAAATCATCAATGGAACCATCTAAGTTCATATAGGGTGACTGGTAATTAGTGACCGATACCTAAACACGTGATTGTACTCATGATAACAAACAACTTTTACTACGGGACCAAACCTGAATTCGCGAAAAAAAAAATCTGCTGTTCAGTACCTACATTTTGACCAGTTAGGCGAACATAAATGACTAAACAGCAGATTTTTTTTTCACAATTTCAGGTTTGGTCCCATAGTAAAAGTTGTTTGAGATTGCGACTAGATTTTGAACGTTTTTAATTAAAGGAATTGGTGTTCTTTTATCACAATGACACCTTATAATTATCCGTTTGTTTTCAGAAATATACATAAAGCAAAACCGGTAGGATGTCCTATATGCAAGAAGACGGTAAAAAAAAACTCTTTGAAAGCTCACATGAAAACACACGATGAAACAGTAAGTTGACAAGTTTTTATTAGTGAACTAGCTGCGATTTCGTCGAAAAAAAAAACTGTAACAACTGGGGGCACGACAACTGACACAACGCTACAATTTCACAACACAACGCTACAATTTCAAACATTTTTACTAGTTTTTTAACTACTTTCATATGCATTTAGTAAAAAGCTGTTATTTTGAAATTAAAAACAGACACTTCAATTGTATTTATTTGTAGGTATACAAAATATTTTACAACATTTTTAAAGGTTTTTTGTCCATTTTCTCTATACGAAACAACTTTTTGGAAGGGGCGACTAGAATAAATATTTTTTTGTAAATTTTGACGTTCCATCATCATCATCATCAGCCGAAAGACGTCCACTGCTGAACAAAGGCCTCCCCCTTAGACCACCACGCCGAACGACAATCGCCACTTGCATCCATCGGTTGCCCGCGACTCTCACGATGTCGTCGGTCCACCTAGTGGGAGGCCTGCCTACGCTGCGTCTTCTGTTTCGTGGTCGCCACTCGAGAACTTTTCTTACCCATCGGGTATCAGTCCCACGAGCGATGTGGCCTGCCCATTTAAGAGCTATGTCAGTGACTCTGTTTCTTCGTCGAATTTGTCGTAATTTTGACGTTTGAAAGTGTCTATCTATGTATATAAAAATGAATTGCTGTTCGTTAGTCTCGCTAAAACTCGAGAACGGCTGAACGGATTTATCTTATCTTGGTCTTGAAATGTTCGTGGAGGTCTAGGGAAGGTTTAAAAGTTGAGAAAAAATCGAATAATTCCCGGGAAAACCCTAAAAACAGCCCTTTTCTATTTCCCATACAAACTTTTTCTAAATAAAATGTAGAGTCAATTTGAACTTTATTGCAAAATAATAATAACACTTCATGCTTCAATTAAAAAAATGTTTTTTTTATTAAATACGGATTCGTTTTGTTTGTTTTAAAATTAATTACAAAAGTTTAGGTCTTTTATTTATCGATTGAGGCAGTACGAAGTCTGCCGGGTCAGCTAGTTTGAAATAAATGATTTGACTTTGACCACTCAACAGTTCTCTTTTTCCTTTACAGAGCGACGAGCGTTTTTACTGTGTAGATTGTGGGACTACATACAAATCGAAGTACATCTACGAGTATCATCTCAAACGGAGTCTTAAACATAACACGATTGAAAAACTGGGGTACGTATTGTTTTGTAAAAGTATATGCCTCTTATGCCCTACACATTGGCCTTGTCCATTGGTTCAGACTTGACACCACATCCAATGTTGAGCAAAACCAGTAAAATCATAACAGCCGCACGGGTCGATCGATCAGGTTTAGCTATGCTTGTCGCGGATGGTCCGTGGATGGGTGACCATCTTCACATACCAAGACCCCTCCGTGCCTCGGAAAGCACGTTAAGCCGTTGATTCCGGCTGTCAATCGTAGATCTTTGACAGTCGTTACGGGTCGTCAGTAGCCCGAAAGTCTGACAACCAGTCTCACCAAGGGGTATCGTATTACTCAGTAACTGGGTTGTGGAGGTCAGATAGGCAGTTGCTCCATGTAAAATACTGTTATTCAGCTGCATCCGGTTGGACTGGAAGCCGACCCCAACATAGTTGGGAAAAGGCTAGGCAGATGATGATGATGATCTATCCAGGACCGATACACACATTGAAGCCAATGCTCCAAGGCTACATCTTGGGTCAAATTATGTCCTATGTTTGATCGTGTTGAGAAGATGAATGAAAGACGATTAACAAAATAATGGTATTTACAAGATCATGTGAGTGGAAACGCCAGGAGGGACCCTATAGATATTAATGTTGGTAATGTTCTTCAGAATGCAGGGCCGTCTTTAACTTATTGGAGGCCCTTAAAAAAAAAACAACCGACTTCCAAAAAAAAACTAGATAATGAAAAATAACTTTCATTTCGGAAGTTGGTGTCAAAAAACTAAAATGCGGAACCAACGACACATACAAAAAATAGTGAAGACATACTGAAAGATATGAAGATGCGACACACTGACATACTTTAAATAATAATAACGAATATACAAAGTGCGGTGTGCGTCTCAAAGGTTGCACCAAATGGGAGTCCAGTTCAGCATGTGCGGATTTGATCTTTATTAGTTACTAGAATTGTCGCACTGATAGGTATCAGGAACGCATTCAATAAATGGCTCTTTATTTTATTGATTTATTGTCCACAGCCTAAAATGCGATCATTGCGACAAATACTTTGCAAATAGACGCTCTTTAAAGGATCATATTGAAGAAATTGGTGGAGTTAAATATACTTGCGATATCTGTAAGAAGGTAAGGCTTCTATAATAATTACTAGCGACCCGCCCCGGCTTCGCACGGGTGCAATGCTGATACTAAATACACTACATATAAACCTTCCTCTTCAATCACTCTATCTATAAAAAAACTGCATCAAAATCCGTTGCGTAGTTTTAAAGATTTAAGCATTCAAAGGGATAGAGAAAGCGACTTTGTTTTATACTATGTAGTGATAACATGACGTTTTGCCCGACCAGGGGCCCAAGTCTGCTATTTTTATAAATTCGTCATTCCAACACGATCCCATTGTCATTTTGCTAAAAGTTCGTAATCTGCTAAATTCATAATGGTCGATCATTGGTCGGTCAATGGTCTGAGAAAAACTACTACTAAATTTCATGCTAGATTTTATTTAATATATATTTAACATATTACGTATTAGTGTTTGCAATCTGAAGTAAGAAGTTCGTAAATAGCAAAAAACATTAAATTTATTCATTTGTCATTATGTACGAGATTACCATTTTATGCCATTTCTTTCAATGGAGTGTCAGTGGTTGACCATTGGAAAGTCATAATGACGCCATTATATTAGTAGATTACCAAACTTGTCAAAATCAACAATTATGAAATTAATGATAGATCATTCTGACACTATTGAAATAGCAGACTTGAGGCCCGGGTAATCGAACCAAGGACCTCGTGCTCATTCACCTCACAAGGGGTCATTGTACTCATCATTATGAACAACTTTTACTATGGGACCTAACCTGAAATCGCGAAAAAAAATCTGCTGATCTCTACATTCATGTTCGCATAACTAGTCGAAATGCAGGGAACAGCTAATTTTTTTTCACGATTTCAGATTTGGCCCCATAGTAAAGGTTGTTCATAATGATGAGTACAATGACCCCTTCAGAGGAAAATGGTGATTAAAATTTCAACCTGTATAGTATTTTTGAAGCCAATACTAGCCTATAAGTATGTGTAACACGTTGGATTATTTTTGGTGAAGTAAATAAATTACTATTATTTATGCCTGTAAAAATATAGTAGATCGCGAAAAAAAAGTAGTTTAAGTAAATTAATTAAATGAATATTAAAATCTGTTGCTTCTTTGAGCCGTCATTAACAGATTTTTTTAAATGACTCCTAAATATTCAAACTCAAAACTCAAGTACATACTAGATCGTTGGTATTTATAATTTTATGTGCTATTTTTATGGTTATTTTGGTATTTACTCATAAATATTTACATATTTTAGGTGGTAACGCGTGTTACCGTGGCCATCTTAAAAACACAAACAGGCGGAAGGCTCTCAGAGGGGCAATTCTCGTAATTTTTAAGAACGTTCACAGTCTGATCTCAGTCTCAATCTGTCAAAAATACTTCAAATTTCCCTACATTTTGACAAGTTTTTGACATTTGTTTGTCGCCGAGATGAGACTGCGACTAGATTTTGAAGCTAGACGTGAGGCATAAATATTGGAACAGGTACGTGGATTAGGTATTTTTCGATACGAATCCGTACCTAATCCAAAGCGTCGAAGATTAGGTATGGCACAAAATATTCGTGCACAGTCTACACACAAGATATTCCAAACCTTAAAATGTGGGAGCTAAGGTTCAATTTAATCAGCACCAGCGCCAGCGCCATAGACTAGTTAGTGCTCTCGATGTGTACGTCGTAACTAAACGTCGTCGTTACTTTAAGGTGATACCAATCGCGAAGAAAAATAACAAAACTTTCACGACTTTTATTAAAAATAAATGTGTAAAAATCAGAAACTCGTGTAATAATATGGTTAAAATGTATGTTAATAAAATAATGATAAGGTTTCTATACATAGCACACCAGTTTTAATTTTAAGCCATTTTTGTTAGTAAAAAAGACAAAAAAAAAATATATCATTTGAGTTGTTTTAAAGAGTAATTCTACAATAAACTTTAACCTTGACCTAACTTTTGGCAGTGCAAGTGCATCCATCATGCGTACCTGACACATGTGTTACTTCTATTGTTCCGTTGGTTTAGCTCGTTAACGTATTTATAAGCTAGTTTAGTTAATCCACATACGATACATAATATCGGTAACAGGTCAGCGGCAATATTGAATAAATATTCGGATTAGGTATTTTTAAATACTAGGATTAGGTGGAATAGGTATCGTTTTTACCTAATCCGACCCATGTCTATTTTGAACGATTTAATTTAGCAGAATTGGCCTACAGATGGTTCGATAAAATTGTCAGGGGGTTTATACAGCTCCCGCTATAGATTACATCTTCTTCAATCGATTAATTACTATTTTTAATGTTTTCATTTAAGGATAGTAAAACCAAAAGGATTCTGGCTAGCCACATTCAAGTCGTTCACGAGGGAAAGAGGCCGAAGAAAAAGCTAAAGATATGCGAAGTTTGTGGGAAATCATTTACAGTAAGTAATAATAATATTTGTAAATATTAAATCAAGTATCTTGACTTGGCTCGCGAGGTTGTCGACATGTGGGATGTGGACTCAGCGATCATTGTGCCGATAGTCGTGACAGCCAATGGTTTAAGGCCCGCCGCTGATTGCAATTTTTTGTCACCGTGACTATTTGTCACTTAGTCAAGTGCAATGAAAACTATACTGAGTGCGCTCATTATGGTGACGTGATAATACGTATAATAGGTGACAGTAATAATAAGTCACGGTGACAAAAATTGCAATCAGCGGCGGGCCTAATAATCAAGAGCCTCGACCAACACCTAAGGAGGCTCTCGTTGGGCGGCTGGATCAAGGGCTTGATTCAGAGAGCGGTACTTCTGGACACGGCCCGCATTGTTAGGAGGTTCCTCTCTCTGGAGCCCTGACCGCCGGTAGCTTGGACCCTGTTCCCGATACCGGTGGGCTGCTATTTTTTATATTGTAACTAGCTGACCCGGCAAACGTCGTTTTGCAAAAAAAAAAAAGGGGGTATGAAAAATAGATGTTGGCCGATTCTCAGACCTACCCGTATGCACTCAAAATTTCATACAAATCGGTCCAGCCGTTTCGGAGGAGTTTAACCACAAACACCGCGACACGAGAATTTTATACATTAGATATTTTAAAATATAATTTATATACAACGTGTAACGTTAAATGCGCAAAACCTCATACACCCCAATTAGAGCATTGAGTTAAAAGCATAATACAATGACCAAAACTATTTTTATTTAAAGCTAACTATTATTAAGAAAATCGTGTTGATCCTAGTATTACTTTATGCATTCAAAACTGAGTCTTATCGCCTTAAAATAAGACTTATTTCTCTTAGGCTCAATCGGCAGACAGTATGGCAAAATACATAATTTTTGAAAAAAAAAAAACATTAAACGTTACTGAAATCCATTCAGTAGTCAATTATGAACAAACTATTTTCAGGTTTTGCGCATTTAACGTTACACGTTGTATATTTACTTAAATAAAGGAACAATATTTGTGACTCGCTTCTGAAAAACTAACTTTTTTTGCGTCGGGGGTTAAAAATGATCATCAACATTCTACGTTTGAGATTTTAAAGCATATTTCTTTTAATTTTTCAGGTAAAAAAAAGTCTTAGGGAACATTTGAACATTCATTTAGGCGTTCGTCCATATGTCTGTAAAGATTGTGGAGCTACGTTTACATATTCAGCTGCTTTATTTACTCACCGGAGGCTCAAGCATAAAGTTAATAGGAAGTTTGAAATGAAGAGCTGAGTCTGCAATAAGGGAATGAAAAGATTGACCACCTCTAGGTATTTTTTTTTTGTATTTTTAGGGGTCGTCCGTTAAGACGACACCGACGATACAGTGGCGCCCTCATCGTTTGTTTGGTTATTATTTTTTACATTGTTAATTTTATTCTACCAAAGTGTTAAAAAATGAACCCGACAAACTTTAAAAGGTGCTTTAGATCATCGAACTGAACAACTTTCACTAGGGGACCAACACTGAAATCACGAAAAAAAACTCAGCTGTTTAATACAAAACTTCAATACCTCATCATCTGCCTAGCCTTTTCCCAACTATGTTGGGGTCGGCTTCCAGTCTAACCGGATACAGCTGAATACCAGTATCTTACATGGAGCGACTGCCTATCTGACCTCCACAACCCAGTTACTGGGTAATACGATACTCCTTGGTAAGACTGGTTGTCAGACTTTCGGGCTTCTGACTACCCGTAACGACTGTCAAAGATCAACGAATGCTTTCCGAGGCACGGAGGGGTCTCGGTATGTAAAGATGATCACCCATCCACAGACCAACCGCGGCAAGCGTAGCTTAACCTGATCGATCGACCTGTGTGGCTGTTATTATTTAGCCACGGGCCCCTCAAAACTTCAATACATACTTGACCGAAAAGTATCAAACAGATGATTATTTGTAATCTGGAGCACAACGTAACATGCTTATTTTCTGCATTTTCATTCTAAAATAAAAGAAATAACCATACAAATGATGAGGGCGCCACTGTGCGGTCGGTGTCGTCTTAATCACGTGATGCAACTTTTTGATGATATTTCGTGTTTTTTTTCGAACACCCTCCCCCTTTTTTTCGAGCCTCACGTGATTAATGGCCGATCCCTTACTCTCGATCATGGATGAGGTCTATGATTGAATCTGAATCGGGCGTGCCCAGAAGATGCCTGTTCGCCCTTGCTTTGATTTTGTCGACAATTCTGCTTCATGTATATACAACGTGTAACGTTAAATGCGCAAAACCTGCAAATAGTTAGTTCATAATTGACTACTGAATCGATTTCAGTAACTCTTAATATAGGCTTTTTTTAAAAAAAAAAATTGCCATACTATCCGCCAATTGAGCCAAAAAAAATTAAGTCTTATTTTAAGGCAATAAGACTCAATTTTGAATGCATAAAATAATGCTAGGATCAATATGATTTTCTTAATAATAATAGTTATACTCCATTTACAATAAGATTAGACATTTAAACAAACCTTTTTTACCGTCTGTTCAATCGATTTTGACTTCTATTCCGTAGGCATAAGAATGGCATTAAAAGCAGTAAATGGTTGTTATTGTAAGCACTTTTTTTGCTTTTAGTGCCAACTTTATGCCTACGGAATAGAAGTCAAAATCGGTTGAACAAGATGTAAAAAAGGTTTGTTTAAATGTCTAATCTTATTGTGAATGGAGTATAGTTTAAAAAAATATAGCATTGGTCATTGTATTATGCTTTTAACTCAATGCTCTAATTGGGGTGTATGAGATTTTGCGCATTTAACGTTACACGTTGTATATTAGAGTTTTTAAAGACATCATCTTCCGATCCTTCTCCCATGCTATTTGGGCTCGGTTTCCACTTTCCACAGTCACCTGTTCACTACTTTCATATCATTCTTCACACATTTCAACCCATCTTTTTTTTGGCCTCTTCCTCTCCGTCCATCAATATTTATATTAATCAGTCTTTTACTGAGGGCAGCGGGATTGTCCGAAAGGGTTACCGCTGCCCCGGAACATAAAGGGCTAAGGAAGGAACACGGGTGGGTTTTAGTCTGTAAGAGTCTGACACTCCCTTCTGCTCCACCCTGAGCGGGACGGGTCATTTGATGATTTCCCATCCTCAAAAAAAAAAACTTACTGAGATATTGGCCCCGATTCTATTATTCACAAACTAAATTAAATTTAAGTTCATTGCATCTTTTTCTTTCTATTTCATTATGAACAGGACAGAAGATAAACATTAGTTTAGTCCTGTCAAATTAGATAATCTATAGACAAGTTTAGACGTGATTAAAAAATTGCCTACTAAAAATACGTCAATTTACGTCAGGCGCTGACTAATTTGACAGGACTAAACTAATATTTATCTTCTGTCCTTTTCATAATGAAATAGTAAGAAAAAGATGCACTGAACGTAAATTTAGTTTACTTTGTGAACAACAGAATCGGGACCATTGGGTAGCGACACGCATCAACGGCAGTAGTTACTGCCGCTAGTGTATTTGAGTACGGTGTTCAAATACATGTGCTTTGTGTAAATTGTTCATCACCACTGCTCGCAAAACGGTGAAGGAAAACATCGTGAGGAAACCGGCATGTCCTAGAACCAAAAATTCGAAGACAAGTGACATTTACCAACCCGCACTGGGCCCGCGTGGTGGATTACGGCCCACTCCGTCTCACAGAGGCCTGTGTTCCAACAGTGAGAACATTATACTTTTTTTTTTGAGCATGGGAAATCATGTAACAACCCCTCCCGCTCTGGGTGGAGCAGAAGGGAGTGTCAGACTCTTACTGACTAAAACCCACCCGTGTTCCTTCCTTAGCCCTTTATGTTCCGGGGCAGCGGTAACCCTTTTGGACAATCCCGCTGCCCGGGAACATTATAAATAAATAAAAATCGTTTATTTCGACCACATAAGATCATATAAGACACACAAAAAAAAACACAACCACAAAAAATCAGATAAAAAAAAAAAAAAAACACAATTAGAAAGACCATTTAAAATATTATTATTACATACTGCGATTGCCCAGTATGTGAATCATACAGCAATGGTTCAGGTACTGGCAATCGAACCTCTGCGCGAACGCCCTCAGGATGCTGCTGGAGCTAGCCCGAACCCTGCGCACCAGGGATGTGCATCGTTTTCGCATAGTAGAATAAAAACAGTCTACTTGCGACTCGGCGAACATACCTGATGCGCTACAGAATCGGGGCAGCCCCATTATACTATACTCAATTATGCTATACTCAAAAACACGAGCGGCCCGTCGCTCGTGTGTATGAGCACTTAGTCACATGCGTTACCTCCCTCATTACTTTTTAAAGTATTTTTTTTTTTAATTTTACAGCGTAAACAAGCTGCAGTGGAACACGTGAACAGTCATCTAGGCATCAGGCCTCATCTAGCTAAAACGAGAATCGACACTGGAGCGCCCGGCAGGATCGTGGGTTGCCAAAAACGTAAAGTAAGCATCTCCCATCCACGATGGGCGCTCCACGATCCACGATCGTTCGTACATTACCAGTCGACAGCGATGTGGAGGAATTTTTTGACGCCATATTTTACTTTTTAATAGTTTTGACATATCAGGGGCTGTTCATTTATTACGTAAGACAATGGCCCCGATTCTGTTTCACAATCTAATTTAAATTTTAGTTCAGTGCATCTTTTTCTTTCTATTTCATTATGAAAAGGACAGAAGATAAATATTAGTTTAGTTCTGTCAAATTAGTCAGCGCCTGACGTAAATTGGTGTATTTTTAGTAGCCAATTTTTTAATCTCGTCTAAATTGTCTATGGATTATCTAATTTGACAGGACTAAACTAATATTTTATCTTCTGTCCTTTTCGTAATGAAATAGAAAGAAAAATATGCACTGAAGTTAAATTTAGTTTAGTTTGTGAACAACAGAATCGGGGCCAATTTCAACCCCTTTCTGACCCAGGGGGGGGTCCTCTACGTAAGAAAAAAATGAGACTTGAATGAACCCTCACCCCCATTTGATGTTTGTAAGATCAGTATCTACCAAAATTGAAAAGAAAAAGTAGCAAAAACTTATAATAATTTTTGCTTACTTTTGTGATCTTATGTAAAAATAATCTAGACCCCTCCCACCCCCATGTAAGAAAAAATAAGACTAGTTCGGACCCCATCCCCCCTCAAATCGTCTTACGTAATAAATGAACAGCCCCATAACAATGGAACGCCATGAACTGGCATACAAATATTTAAACATGTAAAATGTAACAAAAAGACATCAATTTATTAAAATTATAACATTTCTAATAACATTGGTTATTGGGGTTTCGTATCTATTTGAATACATATAACGTTAATTGTGCAAAACCTGAAAATAGAGTTTGTTCATAATTGACTACTGAATTGATTTCAGTAATTTTTAATATAAGTAGGTTTTTTTTAAAATTATGTATTTTGCCATACTATCCGCCGATTGAGCCAGAGAAAATTAAGTTTTATTTTAAGGCTATAACACTCAATTTTGAATGCATAAACTAATGCTAGGATTAACACAATTTTCTTAATAAAAATAGTTAGCTTTAAAAAAAATAGTTTTGGTCATTGTATTATGCTTTTTGTGATGTGTGTACGGCGGGATGACGTAAGTAAAACACGGGCACACGGTTAGCTAGTTTATTGCGGACTGGCGACCGCCGCCGGCGCCTGACCTACCTGCCTTACATATTTATCGATTACCTACATTACATCCCTCCACCACTAATTAACAACAAAGCCGACTAAACTAAATTTCAAAAACTTACTGTACTAATGATAACACGTAAAATTTTTAACAACATAATAATTATGAACAAATCGGCAAAGCTTACAACTGGTTATTCTTAAAACCAAGGGCCGGTTTCATAAAGTTAGAATTAATACAGTTGACGAGTAATTCCATATATATTGTGTCCCATTTAAATTAATCCAGAAGATAGTGCCTAATCAATGATTGAGAAACAGGCACCGAGTCTCATAATATTTATAACCAGCCTTCTTACCTAAACTACTTAACTAACTATGTAATTCTTATAATTAAACTAAACTAATGCTTATAATTAACATCTTTGTTTAGCCTACATTTCCTAATGGGGCGAGACTGGGGCGGTACAGGTATGGACGGTGGTGTCGAGAACTCTTCCGTCACTTTATCTTGGTCGGTCTGTTCGTCGCTCTGAGGCGGTGACGACGCAGGCTCCCGCGCAGGTGGCGACGACGCCACCGAGGCCACCGGCCGCTCCGACTGGCCCTCGCGGGGCGATGTTGGTGCTACCCTAGGTGCTGAAGTTTCCGGCGAACGTGACAACTCTGTGGGGACTACCAGAGAACTCCTCGTCCTACGCCTAAGCTGATCGATGTGTCTATGCACCTGTTTACCATATATGTCTAGTACCTTAAAGTTACTTGGCCCTGCCGAGTTAACTACAGTACCGGGCAACCATTTCTCCCCTTTTAGATATTGTCGATACCAAATGTCATCTCCTACCTCCACCCTCCTTTCCGTACCTCCCGCGCTTTCAACCTGCCCTTGCTGCGCTTTTTGTACTCTAACTTCCAAATCAGGTTTTAGCACGTCTAACTTGGTTCGTAACCGTCTCCCCAAAAGTGCGACTGATGGGCTTATTCCAGTAGTGCAGTGGTCTGTATTCCTATAGTATAACAAAAATGTATTTAAAGCCAGTTCTATACTTTTGTTATCTAAATAAGCTTTTCTAATAACTCTTTTTAAAGTTTTCACAGCATTTTCCGCGGCTCCATTGGATGATGGATGATAGGGAGCTGTGAATATATGCTGGATACCGTCACCTTGCGTGAATTGTGCAAATTCACTACTAGTGAAAGGCGGTCCATTATCAGTGACTATCTGCCTAGGGATTCCCCACCTACTCCACAGCTCGCGCAACCTGACCATCGCATGACTCGCTGCAGTACTGGGAACCTGAAATACCTCCAACCACTTGGTTGTTGCGTCTACTGCTACTAAATACGTTTTCCCGCATATAGGGCCCATGAAGTCCAGATGCAGCCGTGACCAGGGCCTGGCGGGCCAGGGCCACGGGCGCGGGGCAGCGCGCGGGGGGTCATCCGCGTGCGCGGCGCACACGGTGCACGCGCGGCACTCGCGCTCCACCGCCTCGTCGATTCCCGCCCACCATACGTAGCTGCGTGCCAACGACTTTGACTTTACGATGCCCATATGGGGCTCGTGAATGATTTTTAAAATCTTATCCCGGCATTTTTCCGGTATCACCACCCGGTGGCCCCACATGACACAACCTAACTCCTCGTACAGTTCCGCTTTTCTATTAAAATACGGTTGTAAATTCACGATTTCACACGTATCCGGCCAACCGTCTCGTACGTAATTTAAAATTCTACTTAGTAATGGATCCCTCTCCGTTTGTTTTTTTATTTCGGTATAATCTAGTAACAACCCGTCTTGAGCGAAGTGTAGGTATGTTTGCTCAGGAATAGATTCCTCCTTTAAATTTTTAACGCTATTATTTTCTGGCAGACGTGATAAGCCATCAGCCCAATTTTCATTGGTGCGAATATATTCTATGTCGTAATTGTATGCCGACAATATCACTGCCCATCGTTGCATCCTACTAGCCGTCATGGTAGGTATTCCCGTTTGTGGGCCTAACATTGATACTAAGGGTTTGTGATCAGTGCGTAAAATGAACTTTCTTCCATAAATATATTGGTGGAATTTTCGTATACTGAATATAATCGCAAGTGCTTCGCGGTGTATTTGCGAGTAGTTTTTCTCCGCGATGGTGAGCGAACGTGACGCATATGCTATCGGGCGCTCGCCCTTAGGCCCCGGCTGCGCCAGCACGCCCCCCACGCCCCGTGCGCTCGCGTCACATGTTATGATTAGTGGCTTGTTTGGATCGTAATGCGCTAATACTTCGGTACTCATTAAAACTTGTTTAATCTGCGTAAACGCACGCTCACACTGTCCATCCCAGTTCCAGTCTACGCCTTTTCGTAATAACCGGTGTAATGGTACTAACAAGGAACTGAAATTTTTGATAAACTTAGAAAAAAAATTTACCATGCCTATAAAGGAACGTAATTCACTAATATTATTTGGTGCTTCTAGTTTACTTATAGCCTTTATCTTTGATTTGTCCGCTTTGACCCCTTCTTTAGAAACCACATAGCCTAAATAAGTCACTTCATGAACCAAGAAAACACATTTTTCTTGCTTTAGCTTTAACCCACTCTCAGATAGTCGCTGTAAGACTTGTTCGAGTGCATATAAATGCTCGCTTTTATTTTTCCCACCTATTATAACGTCATCGAGAAATACTTGCACATTCGGTATATTACCTAACAAATTTGTCATTATACGTTGGAAAATACCTACACTTGACGACAAACCGTAAACTAATCTATTATATTGAAATAAACCTCGATGTGTATTAATCACTGTGTATTTTTTCGAATCATCTAGTTCTACTTGATTGTACGCACGGGAAAGGTCAATTTTACTAAAAAACTGTGCCCCGTTCAGGCCTACGAGCACATCTTCAATCTTAGGAAGTGGGTATCGATCGATCAGCAAGGCGGGATTAAGAGTCGCTTTATAATCCGCACAAATTCGCAACGTACCGTCTGCTTTAGTCACCGGCACCAAGGGTGAGGCCCAGTCAGAGCAGTCGACGGGCTCGATGATGCCGTCGCGCAGCATGGCGTCGAGCTCAACGTCGATGCGCTCGCGCAGCGCATATGGTACGGGCCGCGCGCGCTGGAACACCGGCGTCGCCCCCGGGCGCACTCGCAGCGTAGCCTTGCCGCCCTTGTACCGACCCAGTCCGCCGCTGAATAACTCCTTATGTCTGTCGAGAATATTTTCAATCCCTTCATTAATTAGCACACAATTCATGTTACTTGTACCTTTACATGTAAGCATAGGTATTTTTATTTGTAGCTCCGCTAGCCATTGCCTACCTATCAAAGACGTAGTACCGTTTTTTATTACAAACAATTCTAGCTGTTTTTCCTGCCCCTGGAATCGAACCCGAGGGCGAATTATACCTAATGGTTTTATTTTAGTACCATCATAAAATTTCAAAATTGTATCGTCCTTCATAAGATACAAATGTGAAAAATTACGTTCGTAAGTGCAATTATTTATACAAGAAATCGCAGTTCCTGTATCTATTTGCATGTGTAGTACGGTATCATCTACAAAAATAGGTAAACTTACTGGCTTATAATTATTAAGTCCCATTAGGTTCAAACTCTCTTCGATGTCGTCCACGTCGGACTCGTTTACAGCCTCCGCGGAATACATATTTCCATTCCGCCGACCGCCCCGATATGAAGTTGTTCCTCGCGACGATTGCTCAACATTCACCGGACACACGCGACGTAAGTGCCCCGTATGCTGGCATTTGCTGCACACGAACTCCCTGTAGCGACAGCTTGCCACACTATGGTTAGTGGCTCCGCAAGCTGTGCAGTTGTTGCTGCGCCCCGATACAAAAGGCCCGCTGGTCGCGCCACCCACGCGGCTCGCGGCTGGCCCGCCGCCGCAGCCCGCGCCTCGAGGCCCGCGGCGCCCGCGCGGCCGCGTGCTGCCACCGCTCCTACTGCGAATCGCATCGTTGCTGTCACCCTTATTTGATGTGACCGAATGCACCGCTTGCTCCTTAGGACTAGATGTGGACGCTCCATCCACTACTGCCGCGTCTCTTTCTGCCGCCTCTAACGCGTTCGCTAACTTCACGGCTTGTAAAAATGTTATTGTGTCATCCTCCGCAAACAGTCGTTGCCTGATGACGTCACTCTTGAGTCCGCATATAAACTGGTCACGCAAGCTCTCGCTTAAATTCGCTGCAAATTTACAGTGGCGAGCTAATCTCTTTAACTCTGAGACGTAGGTCGCCACGTTTTCGTCCGCTCCTTGTCTTTTTTGCCGGAAACGATATCTTTCCGCTAATGAAGACAAGGAGCGGACGAAAACGTGGCGACCTACGTCTCAGAGTTAAAGAGATTAGCTCGCCACTGTGATGTGTGTACGGCGGGATGACGTAAGTAAAACACGGGCACACGGTTAGCTAGTTATTGCGGACTGGCGACCGCCGCCGGCGCCTGACCTACCTGCCTTACATATTTATCGATTACCTACATTACACTTTTAACTCAATGTTCTAATTGGGCTGTATGAGGTTTTACGCATTTAACGTTGCACGTTGTTTATGTAAGTAATATAATTATATCTCGGTATCATATCTGTAGTGTTTGGGATCTCCAGGAAAACTTCAATTTAGTACAATACCCGTTTAATTAGTAAAAAAAACAGGCCAGTTATGCTTCCTTGGGGTACTCCTGATTTAGTTCGGCTATTCAGAACTATATATGACGTGGACTCGTTATTTTCATTTATTGTGCTTATTTCTACTTTTTGTTGCCGGTTAAATAAATAACTATTATAGCCACAATAATAATTACTAATCCAATCAATAATCCTCTATTCCGTAGTTATTGCATTTTTGTATTACTAAGTCGTGGTTAACAAAGTCGAAAATGTTAAAATGAAATACCTGCAATAATAAAAATATTGAATAATTTTCATGTTGTTTTATTGATGAGAAAGGTTTTAAAGACGAAAAGAGAGGCATTTGTCTAGCAAGGGGGTAAAACCGTGAAACAAACAATATGAGATTTCAATTGTTTGTTTGAAATTACAAAAGAGAAGTCATTTTTGTTCGGATTAGATCAAAGCACACGTGACTACGTGAGATAAACCAAGAAGTATAAAGATAAGAGTGGAGCCAACACTCTGAACAACTAAGTGAAACCGACTGTGGGCGGTCGCTCTCTTTCTGAATCCATACATAAGACAAAGAAAACATATATCACTGTCTCGTTCTTAAGTGCGAATTTAGAAAGAGAGCGTTAGCCCACAGTCGGTTTCAGTTAGGTATTTAGAGTGTTGGCTCCATTTATAACTACAAGCTTCTTGACTTAAACGTCAAGATGGCGGCAAACGATTGTTTTCGTTTTCAGGCACGTGCAGACTTATTTTTCGCGCACTTTAGATACAATCAATATAATTGATGTTTGAACGTCACATAACTATAATTTTTCGTTTTTAAAACCCCGGTACATAATATGATACCATTGGTGGGTCAAAAAAGGTACTCTGTGTGGTGGGTACTCAGATACAAATAGACAAGCAAATATTTTGTGTTTGGAGCATGCTCTGACTTTCAGCACACTAAGGCCTTCTCCTGGAACTGGGAATACCAAAATCATAAAGAATTTGTTCTAGCTGGTTCAAGTTCGCAATACTGGTGCCGTGAGCACGCGAATAGTAAATACATTAGACGCTTGTTATGTATTTCACTATATCAGTTGAGTGGAGTTACAATGAGATCTACTCTCGTCTAAAGCGTCGTATGAAGACGCATGGTAATTCGTGCCACTAGTGTAAGTAGTTACATAGAAGATTAAGTTCTCAATAAACCGGTTACGGTTTTTGATGCTGAAAGCCTCGAACCCAAACAGAAAAAAAACAATATGACATTGACAGTCCATTCAAGAATCAATGTCACTGTCAGTGTCATTCCTAATTTCTGCCCTGCCTGATGTCAGGAAAATTGTAAACAATAGTTTTCACAATTTTAATTAATGAAAAATTAGACAAAAATGTATGAAATAGAAGAATCAAAGTACGACTTTGCCTTTAAAAACAATGGTTCGTTCTGCCAAGCCTGTTTGAGCTCTGACCGCAGCCTTTCTCCAATCGGCGAATACGATGATGTATTTAGAAATATTTCAAATAATGTAAGAATGTATACTATTTTCTAAAGTTTTACTTATTTTTTTACCTCTTACAACTTTACAGATCTTAGACCTAATTCGATAGTGTGGCTATCAACTAGTATTACCTAATATTATTTTTATATTAAATACTTAAATATATTTATTATGAAATAAATGTACGTTATGAATCTACTACTAAACACTAATAAATACTCAACTTAGCATAACAATAAAACCTAAAGAGCAAAGCTGTTCATATTGTTACCATTGGCGTAGTTAAGGACAGCCGTCCAGCTGAACTACCCAGTCATTTAATGACAGATCATTAACGCCTTGTAATAAATAATCCCATCAAAAACATTTCATGTCCCTGTGTTTCATGTCTGTGTGTTGTGTCCGCTTTGTGTTGATGTGACACATTTTCTCCCAACTTGTAATTTTTTTTTGTGTTTGTGTTTTCTAAGCATCATGTTTGCCATAAATAAATGTATTTTCTTTCTTTCTTTATCTTCTTTCTTTCTTTTCTTTTTTCATGTAAAGTAGTTTGCCAAGACTTAAATAACGCTTTCACGGTTAAAGAGTTATCAGATCTAAAGCACAGCCAAGCCCCTAACTCTACAAGGCCTAACACTACAAACCTTACATGTCATCTTGGTCAAAATGTATGGCTCTAATAAAGACACTAATAAAAAGTGATTAAACAGTAAGTAGTTTATTAATACTGTTGATTTTTCTAGTGTGGGCAGAGAATTTTCTAGGGTAGGCATTGCCCGCCCTTGCGCTACCCTTGCCCCCCTCTAAATTCTTTTCATACTTATTTTAATGGTAATTAAGTTGATTTCAGAGTGACTAGCACTATTGAAAAGTTATAAAAATGTTTGAAGTTGTAGTGTAAACTGAACTTTATTGTGTAGGAATTAAAGTTATTTTTCTGTAAACTCATATTTGTTTACATTTTTGGCAAATAAATCTTGAATGCAGCTTAGCTACATCCTTGGTTGTTAGCACAACCATTGCCCCTTGCCTACTGCCACTTACAACTTTGACTTGTAACAGAATAAAAGCAAGGCCTGAAAATAGTTTGTTCATAATTGACTACTGAATCTATTTCAGTAACATTTAATAGAGGTATTTTTTCAATAATTATGTATTTTTTCATACTTATTTCAAGGCTATAACACTCAATTTTAATGCATAAAGTAATGCTGTTAACACGATTTTCTTTACTAAAAATAGTAAACTTTTAAAAAATAAGTTTTGGTCATTGTACTCGTATTATGCTTTTAACTTGATACTCTAATTACCTTGTATAATTCATTAGTTAGTTTGCCCTCTTGTGAATCTCAACATTTCTTTTAAAAAATAACAAAAAATTTTTTTTATTTTCAGATGTTGCCTCAACCATTATTTTTATGTTGGGAATGTATGGCCATGCTTAAAAAGATAAAACTCTTTAAAGAAAAATTAGAAGAAGCTCAACGGATATTGACATATCATTATTTTAATAAACAGGTACATTATCTATAAAGGTGGATTTTATTATCGTTATCTATATTTTGAGCTGTATTCAAAGATTTTGTAAAAATTGTACAGTCAACAAGAAAATAGTGAAATTACATTTAATTAGGACCTCTAATTAGGGCCTAAATACAATGTGTAACGTTAAATGCGCAAAACCTAAAAATAGTTTGTTCATAATTGACAAGAGCCTCAAACCAATCACGACCCATCAGATTTGGCCCTGAGCCCCTAGCTACCACTACAGTCAGCTCGCGCTTAATGCCCTTATACTGTACCGTCACTGTCGCTTGGCCGATGACCGACACTCGCGAGTGGTTCCACGTGCGTAATCTTGTGCGTAGCGGCTGCGGCGCGGCCCGCAGCGGCAAGCGGTCCCACGTGCGCTCGTTGATCAGCGAGAACGCCGCGCCGGAGTCGACTTCCATGTCAACGAGCACGCCGTCCAGCAACACACGCAGCTTGTATGCAGGCACATAGTTTTTTTTTTTTTTTTTCAAAAATTATGTATTTTCCCATACTATCCGCCGATTGAGCCAAAGAAAATTAAGTCTTATTTTAAGGCAATAAGACTCAATTTTGAATGCATAAAGTAATGCTAGGATCAACACGATTTTCTTAATAAAAATAGCATTAAAAAAAATAGTTTTGGTCATTGTATTATGCTTTTAACTCAATACTCTAATTGGGGTGTATTAGGTTTTGCGCATTTAACGTTACACGTTGTATAGGTATATTGGTTGAAATGGAATATGAACTTTGTTGTAGCATAAATCTGGAAGATTGACCCTTCATATCGAACGTGGATCCACGCTAGATCAATATAGCATTTTATTTTTTTCTGTAATTACGGCATTCAACCGGTTAAAGAAATATTGTCTACCTTTTTGGAGTGGAAACTTCTTTAGACGCACTTTGTGCTCTTTCTGAACAGTGAATGAAACTAAACCGTCACGCTCGGGTCGGTGACGCTGAATCGGGTATACTCGGCTACAGTCGGTCCGTGACGCTGAATCGCGTAAACTCGGCTCCAGTCGTCATTAGATTTTAAATTTAGAAAATCATATTGCAACCTTCAAGGGTTAACTTGAGACCCGAGCGGCCCCTCCCACTCCCGTGTTCATGCCGCTTTTGCCTTCGACGCCTTGGAACCACGCGATTTCGTCATCCGAGCGAAGTCCTAAGTTAACGGGTTATTATGGGTTGTATAAGTTTTCACTTCTATAGTCTGGTCATAATCACAAACCTTTTGTTTTCAGAAATTGCTTCTACAGACCCTATCAAAATTAACAAAAACATACACAGACCATACAATATTCATCACACATACTGATGAAGAAGATTGTAAGCAAAAAGTAGTCATCAAACAAGAAAATGAACATTCCAACGATTCCTTTCAAAATTACGATGAAAATAACGACTTTTCGTTCGAAGAAATTAAAAAAGAAAACGATACAGAGACTAAAGGGACAAAAAAAGAAAAATCACTGCATTATAGAATAGTCTATGAAAAGAATGCCAAAAAAGTTTTGAGAAAAAAAATTGCTATACAACCCGGAGATTCACAAATGTGGCTGGATAGAGAGAGGAATTGTGATTTCTATAAGGAGTTTAAATATAAATGCAAGTTGTGTGTAAATGGATATAATACTAAAGATAAAGTGAAAAGGCATATCTTAAAATATCATGATGAAGTAAGTAATTATATCTACTAACCGTATCCGTGTTGCCGGTTTTCAGCAAGGTGTTTGAAGAGATAATGCTTTATCAAATGTTCAATCATTTCAAGGCAAATAAAATCCTTCACAATCAACAGTATGGTTTCACCAAAGGACGTCGTACGACCGACGCCCGCCGGTGTAAACTTATTAAGACTCATTTTTAACGCGTGGGAATAGGCCCAAGACGCCATAGGAATCTTTTGTAACAGGCATTCGATTACGTCGATCACGAAACTTTACTCTTGAAAGTTAGCATAACGGCCTTGGAAAATTTGCGCCCAGTTTAATAAAATCTTATTTAAATGATAGACAATAGCAAGTTCAAATAAATGGTGTCAGTGCACTTTGTTTAAAAGTAAAAATGGGTGTGCCACAAGGCTCGATATTGGGTCCTTTCCTCTTTTTATTGTATATTTATGATAAACTCCATTTATTTCAAATTCCTTAACCTTTTGACCGCCACGGTCGTGTATAGACGACAAATGAAAACGTGCCCAAAACGCCACCTTCGGCTAATGCTGACAAGAAAACACCATGTTTTAAGTACAAAATAAATAAACTAAATTCAGTTTTCTGTGTTTATACTTAAAATATGGTATTTTCTTGTCGGCATTAGCTGACGGTGGCGTTTTGGGCACGTTTTCATTTGTCGTCTATACACGACCGTGGCGGTCAAAGGGTTAATGTTTAACCCATGAAAAAAGAAGGATTTACATAGTACACCCACATTTCACCAGTTATTATGGAGGATGAGCTAATAGTCCGCGAAATTCAAATTTTCTTGCGCTTTTTTGCAATTTGCAGGTCAGTGTCAAGTTGTATGCTGATCTAAATATGATTCGTGGCCGTAATAAATATTTATTTACAGAATTATAATCATGAAAATCATCAATACATCTCTCTTACTTAACTTTAGGTTATAGTCTAAGCAAGCCAGCTTACAGTGCATACATAGCCTAATTGTTTTGTGTTTCTTCATTAGTAGAGGCACCAACAATACTTTTTTGTTGTGTTGTGACGTCACGATGCGACGTGTCACGATGTCCATTTTTTTAACTTGGATAATGTTTTTGTGAACTATAAATGTGCCTTGACTGCCCCGTTGGTCTCGTGGTCGCAAGCGTGACTGCTGAGCGTGGGGTCCTAGGTTCGATTCCCGGGTCGGGCAAAGTGTTATTGAGTTTTTCCATTAAGAATTTCTCAGTAACAGCCCGGAGTTTGGAAGTTGGTGGTGTGATACCCCCGTGCCTCGGAAAGTACGATCTCCGTTCGTGTCGGATTACGGAGAGGGAAGAGGGAGTGCACCTGTGTCTGCGCGTACACTTGTGCACTATAATATCTCCTGCGTACCTAACTAATCTCCGTTGAGATTGGCAAGCGTGACCGAAATCGTTCGGCGAGGCTATTAAATGGGTCTTTCTAAAAAAAAAAAATATTTATCTTCGGGACTGTTCTTTTTCTCAGCTCTTTGGCTGGTTTTAGCTGCATTTACGGGCCAAAGCCAAGTATTCTTTATTTATTTATTACTTACTTATTTATTATTATTTCTTAAATAAAACGTATATTCTTTTCAGGCTGCGGGTTCCCACATATGCCCGACGTGTAACATACGCTTTATCAGCGAGCCCTCTCTAACCGCACACATAGAAGCGCATGAGTTTGCGTGGGAATGTGCGCGCTGTGGCTTTCAGTGTTACTCTGTGAGGAGACTGAACGCGCATATAAACACGCACAGTGCGGTCCAGTGTGTGTATTGCGAGGCGAAGTTCCAGTAAGTTTGTATGTAGTATTTTGTTTATTTACTTTTACCTTCTACTTATACTTCAAGTGTCGCTCCATGTAAAATAGGTACTGGTGTTCAGCTGCATCCAGTTAGATTGGAAGCCGACCCCAACATAGTCGAGAAAACGCTAGGTAATCATAATAATAATAATCCCCCTAACCGATTTCGGTCACGGTGGCCAATCTCAATGGAGATTAGTCAGGCCCACAGGAGATATTATAGTGCACAAGTGTGTGCGCAGACACAGGTGCACTCCCTCTTCCCTCACTCTCATAGTCCGATGGGACGGCAATCCGACACGGCCGGGGAGAGATCAGGTACAGGACCAACGGCTTAGCGTGCTTACCGAGGCACGGGGGTATCACACCACCAACTTGTAAACTCCCGTATTCATCATCTGCCTAGCCTTTTCCCAACTATGTTGGGGTCGGCTTCCAGTCTAACCGGATGCAGCTGAATACCAGTATTTTACATGGAACGACTGCCTATCTGACCTCCACAACCCAGTGACTGGGTAATACGATACCCCTTGGTAAGACTGGTTGTCAGATTTTCGAGCTTCTGACTACCCGTAACGACTGTCAAAGATCCACGGATGACAGCCGGGACCAACGGCTTAACGTGCTTTCCGAGGCACGGAGGGGTCTCGGTATGTAAAGATGGTCACCCACCCACAGACCAACCGCGGCAAGCGTAGCTTAACCTGTTCGAAAGACCTGTGCGGCTGTTTTTATTCAGCCATGGGCCCCTCCCGTACCGTCCGTCCGTCCCGTCCGGGTAACTCCCGTATTGCTATGGAAAAACCCAATAATACTGCCCGACCAGGGAATCCAACCCAGGACCCCATGCACAGCAGTCGCGCTTGCGACCACGAGACTAACGGGGCAGATGGTAATCATATTTGAAGTAACAAAACAAACAGTGGTTATTGACCTCCCAAAAAAAGAAAACTGTCGAAATGTGGGTGTACTGTAAGTGCACCTCTGGCTCTGTCTAACCCTTTGGACGATACAGGCGTGATGTTAGCCGCGGGAGCCGCGTGCCGACTCCCGGCCACCGTAGGCGCGGGCCTGCGGGCGGAGAGTAATGGGTAACCCTCCGTCCGATCAGGACCAGGCCCGTGCCGGACGGCGCGTACGTGTACCACGCGCGCCTCAAAGAGAATGTCAGCAACAGGGAAGGGGCCCGTAAGGGCCGAAGCCTGCCGGGGGAGCGGGATTGTCCGAAAGGGTTACCGCTGCTCCGGAACATAAAGGGCTAAGGAAGGAACACGGGTGGGTTTTAGTTAGTAAGAGTCTGACACTCCCTTCTGCTCCACCCAGAGCGGGAGGGGTCATTTGATGATTTCCCATCCTCAAAAAAAAAGGCGTGATATTATGTATGATGATTGTTTTCCAGAGATTTGGCGACATTTTACACACACTACAAATCTTTACACAGCATATTTCTTTGCGATCACTGTGGAAAGAGATGCAGAACCAAACATATGCTTGAAAAACATATGAGGTAAGTTTATTTTTATTAATTTTTAATGAGAAAGTTCACATACGTAGAACTCGCAATCAGCATGCGTGTATGACCCGCACCTTAATTGCGTAACACACGATCTATTACAATCTGAATGATTTTGAAGGATATTCATATCAAATCAATATAAAAAAAACAACAAGCCTGGAAGAAATCGCAGAAAGCGATAAGGCCGCCCATTGTATATTTTGTAGTGTTTGATGTATCTTTTACATGTTGTATTTTTGTGGTGTACAATAAAGTATATATATATAAATATAACAATCAATGGCCCCGATTCTGTTGTTCACAAACTAAACTAAATTTAAGTTCAGTCCATCTTTTTCTTTCTATTTCAATATGAAAAGGACTGATGATAAAATATTAGTTTAGTCCTGTGAAATTACTCGGCGCCTGAAGTAAATTGACGTATTTTTAGTAGCCAATTTTTTTATCACGTCTAAACTTGTCTTATCTAATTTGACAGGACTAAACTAATATTTATCTTCTGTCCTTTTCATAATGAAATAGAAAGAAAAAGATGCACTGAACTTAAATTTAATTTATTTTGTGAACAACAGAATCGAGGCCAATATTGAACTTTTGTGTGTTGTGCTGACTTTTGTGTGCGCCAAATAAATGGTTTATCTATCTAAATCAATATCGTTTATTTGCATAAAATGTGGTAGGTACAGAGGCCAGCACATCAAGCTACCCCAATCTGTCAGATTTTCCCAATTGAATATGAACCTTATTTTTTTGTGCTAAAGTTGAAAATCTATCAAAGAAATTTGACAGATTGGGGTAGGTTGACCTGCTGGCGTCTGTACAAAAGATGATACCTGCAAAGAAAAACATCGTAACTCATTTTTAGTGGAGAGCGCGTCAAAGATAAAAAAAATCTCTCAGGTTTCGGTTAAGACTGTGCCGACCGCACAGTGGCGCCCTCATCGTTTATTTGATCATTTCATACAATTTAGAATGAAAATGCAGAAAATAAGCACGTTAAGTTGTGCTTTACAAGATTATACGTTAATATTATTAAAAACGGTAGTTTTATATTTTTTAGTTTTATCATAATCCTTAAAACGGAATATAGTGACCACTGTTATCCGTTTTAAGGATTATAATAAAACTGTCTGTCCCAGCCACCTTCTTTAAGTCGTCCGCCCATCTAGCTGGGGGACGTCCCACACTACACTTGCCGATACACGGTCTCCACTCCAGGACTCGTCTGCTCCACCGGCCATCAGTCCTTCGACAAACATGGCCAGCCCACTGCCACTCCAGCTTGCTTATTCTACAAGCTATGTCGGTTCTTTTCCGGATAACTTCGTTTCTAATTTCCCTGACTATGTCGATAACTCCGGTTCTTTTCCGGATAACTTCGTTTCTAATTTCCCTGACCCAAAAATTCGATGACATCCACCAAGTCGCACTCAGCCCACTCCCACACACACAAACACACACAGCTAAGCAGCTATAAGCTGATTATGCTAATCTTTTCAGCCGTCACCTGGACACGCACACCTGTTCAACTTGTTCTCGTCACTACAAGTCGCGCGCCGCACTGCGCAAACACTTCTCTTTGAAGCACAGCTCCTGTGTGGCTGAGCAGGCTTACTGTGTGCTTTGTGACAAGCAGTATGAGAGCGAACATGTTTATAGAAGGCACGTGCATACCAGCGCCGCGCATCGACGGGAGAGGGAGAGTCAGTAAGTAGGAAATCTATATCATTTTATAAATTATATTTTTAAATATTAGAATATAAAAAAAATATAGAAACATATATACTTATTATTTCATTTATTTATTATTATTTATTTAATAACTCATCATCACTATCATTACAGGAATTTCCTAATTCAATAGTGTGGTCATAATTACAGTTTTATTATTCATCATAACATATTCTGTACATCGTGGTATCATATAGACATACAAATAAATAGAATTGAAGTGCCTGTTTTTAATGTCAAAATAACAGCTTTACTATAAATGCATAATTATGAAATTGTACGGTACTTAATAAAAAAACAAATTTTAAAAATTTTGTCTCTATGTGTTTGTTACGGCCAATCTCCGAAACGGCTGAGCCGATTTTGACGGGACTTTCACTGGCAGATAGATGATGTTACATTAATTTTAGAAAAAGAATTAGGGTTCCGCACAAAAGAAAATGAAAACCCATAAAATCCAATGTTTTCCGACATATACGCGAATGATGTCGCGGACACAGCTAGGATTTTTTTCTTTTATATTGTTGTAAAGCCCTTTGTGAGGAGCTCGTGGCTATGTAATGACATCTGCACGGGTCAATCGATCAGGATAAGCTACGCTTGCTTGGTCCGTGGAGAATCTGATCCAGCCTGTCCCTTTGCCGGGGCAGCGGGATTGTCTGCCGGGGCAGCGGGATTGTCTGCTGGGGCAGCGGGATTGTCCGAAAGGGTTACCGCTACCCCGGAACATAAAGGGCTAAGGAAGGAACACGGGTGAGTTTTAGTCAGTAAGAGTCTGACACTCCTGCTCCACCCAGAGCGTGTCAATAACACATGTGTCATGGCGATCAAAATGTTATACTTCATTCGGTCTAGCTCCCATTCGCGAGGTATGCAGAGTATAACGTGCCATAAGGAACTTCGTTTGCGATTATAAATCCATCGGCAGTCGAAAACTCTTTCATTCGTTTTTATTTAATTACAGAGTCAAAAAGAAGTTCCCCTGTCCAGAATGCAGCAACACATATTCTAGACGAGCATATATGATGAATCACTATAGACACGTGCATATGAACCAGTCCAAACATTACTGCTCGGAATGTGATAGAGTAAGCACGCATTTGATTTATTTACTAGCTTTTGAAGCCGCGTCGCAAGTTTCAACTGGAAATCGAAGATTTTTATACAGAGCCTGGCATATACCGCCATTTTGTTTTTTTTTTTTGTTTTTTTTCTATATGGCGGCTTACATCTTGTTGCATAGATGTTTAAAATAATCACTCTGAATGTTTAGTTACACGTTTAAAAAATATGGATGTCTCTTGATCAACTTTGAACGTTATTGGCGCCGATTCTGTTGTTCACAAACTAAACTAAGTTTAAGTTCAGTGCATCTTTTTCTTTCTATTTCATTAAGAAAAGGACAGAAGATAAATATTAGTTTAGTCCTGTCAAATTAGTCAGCGCCTGACGTAAATTGACGTATTTTTAGTAGGCAATTTTTTTAATCTCGTCTAACTTGTCTATGGATTATCTAATTTGACAGGACTAAACTAATATTTTATCTTCTGTCCTTTTCGTAATGAAATAGAAAGAAAAAGATGCACTGAACTTAAATTTAGTTTAGTTTGTGAACAACAGAATCGGGGCCAATATTTTGGAAACGTGACGCTTTATGGGGTTTGATCTTAGTGTTTTCTGTTTGCATTGATGACAGATATCGATTTATGTAGGTTTCATACATGTCCGCAAGTTTGAAAAAAAAAAAAACAAAATGCCGAAAGGTAGGTAGGCTCTATATAAAAAATCTTCAATCTCCTTTCAAGTTTCTACAAAATAAAAAGAACTGAAATAAAATGTTCACTTTGCTGTCAATTTGTTTCAGCACTTTTTGAACAGGACACGGTACGTGGACCACATGCGGTTCAATCACGAAGGAGTCAAGAAAGAGAAGAATAAACTCTGTAATATTTGTGGAAGAGGCTTCGCTGTAAGTATTATTTATTTTATTACTAGCTTCTGCCAGCGACTTCGTCCGCGTGAAATTTCTTGCTCCCCCGACCCACCGCGTCGCGTCACATCGCCTGCTTCGTAGAGTAATATGCTCGCCCATTACATTACATGAAACTTTGACATAACGAGATGTGAATTATAATATAGAGGTATGAGGAACAGGGTGTAAAGTTCACTCATACTCCGTAGAAAAAAGAGGATCCTCCTACCAGACGGGTGTTGTGTCTGGCGGGCAACTGCCCGATGATTCATGTCGGGCCGTTGTATAAATGCTAGTTGCGCGGACTCAGCGCGGTAAACTCTGCTTGCGAGATGCAGGATTATGCGTGACGTCAGTATGACGCGTAGTTCGCATGTGGCGTTATAGATACCGCTACATAACACCTCTGTGACTACAGATAGGCGTCATTTCATGTTTTGTCCGCACGCACAAAAAAACACTCAAAATATTTTAAATTAAAATTGTTAAATGTACAAACGCCAGCACATCAAGCTACCCGAAATTTTCAAATTTTCCCAATCAACTTTGAACTTTAGCGATAAAGTTGAAAATCTAATAAAGAAATTTGACAGATTGTAGTAACTTGATGTGCTGGCGTCTGTACTTAAATCGTAAAATGAAATTCAAACTAATAAAATCAGAACTTTTCGAACGTCAAAATTACATAAGAAAGTCCCCCAAAACGCCCGCCCTTCACCACTTCCTAGTGCTTTCGCTGGGGAGAAGAAGTGGCGCAACAAACTCCCCAGCAGCACAGCTGTCTGTTCAGTTAGGAAAACTTGAATCTACACAATAGTAGGTATGCAAAACTATTAACATTAGTAATCTTTATTTTCCAGGCAAACCGAACTCTTCTTAACCACATGCGAACGCACTCTGGCGAGCGGCCGTACGAGTGTGAATACTGTTCGGCTAAGTTCACACAACGAACTTCCATGTTGTCACATGTCAAATATATACATATGAAAAATAAGCGAAGAGCGCAGTGGCAGCAGTGAGTGACCAGCAGTTGGTGACATTGTCAGATAGTTTGTGACATTATCAGATAGTTTGTCATATTGTCAGATGATTTTTGACGGTTTCAGTTAGTTTGTGACGTTGTTGACAGATAGTTTGTGATGTTGTCAGATAGTTTGTGACGTTGTCAGATAGTTTGTGACGTTGTCAGATGAATGTTTCCTCGTTACAAAATAAACGTGTTCCTCTTAATGTCATCAAATGTTAATGAGTGACATATGGACATGAATGGTTATATTGTAATGGCGATGCGGTTGTATTCGGTGTTTTAGTCGCCAAGCGGAATAACCCGTTTCCGAGACTAGGTACCTATCATTTCAAGCCATTATGATCCGATATTTCTCAGTACAGTGATTTGTGTAGTATAAACACCGAGTGAAATGAATTAAAAAATAAAACAATATTATATCACGACATCAATCTAGTTTTATATTATACATCCCGTCGCATCGCAACGCCTTCTCGATACTTCGTTTTCATTTAGGGATCTTGACCTCCGTTTTTTTATTTGCTCAGCTCCTTAGGGTCCTATCGTGATGTTTGGAAACGCATGTCCAAGAATCCACCTTAAGAGTAAACTAGTCGCGAGCTCGAACTCACTGGTGGTCATGGCCAAAAAGCACGCTGTCTCGCCTGGCTTCGTGTTCGACAACGCTAGTATCAGTGATGAGCAGTTAGACGCTAGTCTACACGAACAACGTCTAGTTCTCACGCACAGAAACACCGTTCCGAACTAATAGCCGCGTAAAAAAAATCTAAAAGTGCTTCAGAAAATCTAGTTTTATGAAAGAACCACTGTATAAATCAATTGCAAATAAAGTTTATTGAACTCTTCGATAACTGAGCTTTGTCGGTACGGACTTGGTTTTGAAGATTTTACAGTTCTTTTATTACTTATTTACACTCAAAGTTACGTTAAAAATAGCAATAAAAACGAATCTTTGTTGGCTCATAACTTTTTAATGTTTTTTTTATTTCACTATTCTGTTTCCGTGCAGAAAAAATTAATAATAAGACAAAAAGATATCATGTTTAACTTTGGATGCACAATGTCAAACAGTGGAGTAATACTCTCTTGAAATTTGTATAGAAATAATACCGACAAGTGGCACCTTATGCCTATAAATTTGGTTAATCCAACTAGGCCTAGGGTGGATTCTCGGGCGCGACTTTCCGAGTATCAGGATGAATAATTGGAATAACCCACCTGACCAATCGCCGGTGGTTAACGAGAAGCCAGTAGAGCTAGGAACTAAAAAAACCTGTCAAGTGCGAGTCGGAGTCGCGCACCGAGGGTTCCGTAGGTTTGGTTTTTAATGTAACCACAAATTTACGATTTTCGGATTTTTTCCTTTACTTTGCTACATGACATTGCTTCTTGCCAAATTTTTCATGATTCTTGGTCAACGGGAAGTACCCTATAGGTTTTTATTCCGGAACACAAACGCCCGTATATTTTCATTGCGTTGACTTAGAAGTTTGATTTTTCCTCAGCTTCAAGGGATTGCCGCCTTAAGTAAGCATTTGATACCCCTTCCTTGCGACTTTTTATTTCATATAGGTAAGTGATAGAGAGATAATTTTCATAGTTTTCGAGGGTGCTGAAGCCGATAGTGAGGTCAAAACGAAAATCCAAGATGACGGCTGCACAAAATTTTCTTCAAGGGTTTCTTTTTCATAGTTTTCGAGGGAGCTAAGCTGTTACTAAGAAATTCCTAATGGAAAAACTCGATAACACTGCCCGAATCGGGAATCGAACCCAGTACCCCATGCTCCGCAGCCGCGCTTGCGACCACGAGACCAACGGGGCATATAAACCCCCTATAAATAATGGTCAAAATGAAAATCCAAGATGGCGGCTGAAAAAAGATTCAAATTATCGCAACCGCCTCACTTTTTTTTTCTTTAATCTTTTAATTGCACAGGACCTACACTGTGTTTTGTACGTTTATTAGCCAGAAAATCGTTGATAGCTACTCGCTTCCTTGTCGGCGTTGAGACTGGTGCCACGGTAATCAAACATGAACCTATGTACCAAATAATAAAAAAAAGATGTCGAAAAAAAAAAACCAATAAAAATGGTGTAAAAATTTATTGAAAATTTAAACAATTACATATTATTTCAAACATGCAAAATGGTTTCTAATCAAAATTGAACAATACAGAATTAGTAATACTTACTATGTACCTACAGCAAAATATTGTATAAATTATGTATTAACTGTGCTTTTAAAATTATTTCATCTATTATCGCATAATATAATGTAGATTAATGATCTGAAAAACCATTTCTTTTGTTTTTACTCAGAATATAATTGCTGCATTTGCAGTGATGACACTATCACTGGTTCAAATACAAGGTCAAATTAAATTAACTGGAGAAACTTCACACAAAAAGGACTTAAACTTAAGGTACAATGGCTAAAATATCCATTAATTTTATACTTCGCAATTGTACAGAGGCTCATCAAGCTACCCCAATCTTCAAATTTTCCCAATTGATTATGAACCTTATTCCCTTGAAGTCAAGTTGAAAATCTATCAAAAAAAATGTACAGTTTGGGGTAGCTTGATGTGCTGGCCTCTTACTGACCTTAGCCATTTAACCTAGAGATGGGTTGTAACAGGTTAAACACGATATCTGTTATCACTGTTACTGTTACACAAAAATAACAGATCCAAATACCTGTTATTAAATAACAGCCTGTTATTTTTGTACCGACGATAAATACGTATTAAAATGTCAATTGAATATCTTCTTTATTTCTTTTCGTTTTAAGTCGAAAATTGTTTCTGAAGCATTGAATAGGAAGGAATGACGGGGTAACATGAAATTATAGAATTACGTTTATTCATAATTTTTTTTCTAGACATCAGTTTAGTCTGGAAGCAGATCCCAACATTACAACAACAACAACAACGTTGTAAATGGCAGAAGGCTAAGCAGATTGATTGACTATTTTGTTTAGTAAATTCCAAACTGAACACTTTCCATCATACTTTATCATAGGCTTTAGGACTGTCAGTTTAGTATAAATTTATTAAATTACGACGTAATTAACGTAATTGATGACGTTTCTCAAACTGTCGTTTATAAAAGTGTTCAATTAATTTTATGTACAGACTCCAGCAGGTCAACCTACCCCAATCTGTCAAAATTCTTTGATAGATTTTCAACTTAAGTACAAAGGAATAAAGTTCATATTCAATTGGGAAAATCTGACAGATTGGGGTAGCTTGATGTGCTGGCCATCGTACCTACATGACTATTTATATTATCACTAATCTATATTTACATATTCCATATGTATTTAATTTGATTTAGAAAAATTAGTTGCTGCAATTTCTTAACTCTTAAAAAATTTAAAAATATCAACAAACAAACCAGCCAAATTACTTTCAATTGAATATCATCTTTATCGCTATTAGAATAAAGCCGTAGGCACATGTTTGGAAAGTTTTGCGACCAATCCCGTCAAACATCAAACCAAAGACAATATAGATAAAAGGGGTTCGTACACGATCACTGTAATTATTTTGGGTTATGGTTGCATCACTTTTCAAAAAAAAATTAGTTTTTAACCGATTCGTTGCGATGCCTAATTTCACTAACTTCTAGCCGTGGCGTCGAACAAAAATAACGTGACACTGATCAGTGCCCAACGCCATACGATTAAATGACACTCATCTGTGTCTTCAGCCATGCGGAAAAGAAAACAGTGTTTTGACATTTTTTTACGCATTCAAAGCTCGAATACTTTTAGTTTACATGTGAAATCTAACGTGAACGGTCAGGCACGTTGAAGTGATGGCACTGAAACGTGCCATCCGCAACGAATCGGTTAAGTCAACACTAATAAACAATCCAGCCAAATGATTACTCTCAATAAAATTGATTTATTTTATCAAAAAAATCGTAAATACCTGGAACATTTTGCGATGAATTCCGTCAAACCAAAGATAGGCATTAAATTTTTTTTTGTTGCATCACAGAAAAATAGAATTAAATATTAAGTTTTTTTTTAATTGGTAACATACTAGCAAGTAACAGGTAGGTAACACGACCTAATTTAGGAGTCACTTTTTCGTGTAGGTTGGTTCTTGTTAGACCACCAACTGTATTTTAGGGATAATAAATACTAGGAGCTTCTCTTTTTAGCGTAGCTTAACCGCTTTAGTAAGAGTGAGAAATAAAGTAAATAATAGGTGCTTCTCTTTTTAGCAAGGGTCATTCCCTAATGAGGAAGAGAGAGAGATTGATAACCTTGTTATTTTCCTTTCTGTGTGTGCATGTGTATGAAAGTAAAAATAATAGCCGGGGTAACAGTCTTTGAGCCTGTGTGTGTCGGGACTGAATGAATTTAAGGTGATTGCGCAGTGACTACCGCGATATTCAAAATTTCTTACGTTTTTTGCAATTTGCAGGTCAGTGTCAGGTTGTATCTTAATCAAAATTTGATTCGCGACTATAACACGTACATATTTACAGAATTATAATCATAAGAAACATTCATACATCTTCCTAAGTTAGATTTGTACCACAAGAAGAAATCTCCAAGTGAAAAGTGTTTTTGCTACAAATCTCACTTACGAAGATGTATGAATTTTTCTTATGATTATAATTCTGTAAACATGTACCTGTTATAGTCGCGAATCAAATTTTGATCAAGATACAACCTGACACTGACCTGCAAATTGCAAAAAACGTACGAAAATTTGAATTTCGCGGTCAACCACTTCCCATTCACCTTAATGAATCATCAGTAACAGCCGTGTTAACAGCTGTTATTTTAAGTACAGATTGATTGACTATTTTGTTTACTAAATTTCAAACTGAACACTTTCCATCATACTTTATCACAGGCTTTAGGACTGTCAGTTTACTATAAATTTATTAATTACGACGTAATTAGTAATTGATGACGTTTCTCAAACTGGCGTATTTAAATGTTTAATTTATTTTATGTACTTGACTATTTACATTATCACTAATCTACATTTACTTATTCTATATTTATTTAATGATTTAGGAAAATTTGTTGCTGCAATTTCTTAAGGTGAATGCGAAGTGTTAGACCGCGAAATTCAAATTTTCTTACGTTTTTCGCAATTTGCAGGTCAGTGTCAGGTTGTATCTTGATCAAAATTTGATTTGCGACTATAACAGGTACGGATTTACAGAAATATAATCATTAGAAACATTAATACATCTTTCTAAGTGAGATTTGTACTATAAGCACTTTTCCCTAGGAGATTTCTGCTTGTGGTACAAATCTAACTTAGGAAGATGTATTAATTATTCTAATAACTATAATTCTGTGAATAAGTACTTGTTATAGCCGCAAATCACACTGCGCAATCACCTTAACTCCTAAAAAAATTTAAAATGTCAACCAACAAACCAGCCAAATTACTTTCAATTGAATATCATCTTTATTGCTATTTGATTAAAGTCGTACATATATGGAACATTTTGCGACCAATCCCACCAAACCTCAAACCAAAGACAATACTTATAGATAAAAGGTCCGTACACGATCACTGTAATTATTTTTGGTTATGGTTGCATTACTTTCCAAAAAAAAATAGTTTTTAAGTCAACATTAAATAAACAATCCAGGCAAAGAATTACTCTCAATAAAATTGATTATCATCTTTATTGGTTTATCAAAAAATCGTAAATACCTGGAACATTTTGCGATGAATTCCATCAAACCAAAATAGGCATTGAATTTTTTTTTTGTTGCATCACAGAAAAATAGAATTAAATATTAAGTTTTTTATATTGGTAACATACTAGCAAGTAACAGGTAGGTAACACGACCTAATTTAGGAGTCACTTTTTCGTGTAGGTTGGTTCTTGTTAGACCACCAACTGTATTTTAGGGATAATAAATACTAGGAGCTTCTCTTTTTAGCGTAGCTTAACCGCTTTAGTAAGAGTGAGAAGTAAAGTAAATAATAGGTGCTTCTCTTTTTAGCAAGGGTCATTCCCTAATGAGGAAGAGAGAGAGATTGATAACCTTGTTATTTTCCTTTCTGTGTGTGCATGTGTATGAAAGTAAAAATAACAGCCGGGGTAACAGTCCTTGAGCCTGTGTGTGTGGGGACTGTTATATTGAATTATCAGTAACAGCCGTGGTAACAGCTGTTATTTTAAATAACAGCTAAGTTATATTGCTAGGAACAATTGTTATTTGTTATTTTTAAATATCTGTTATATTTAACTGTTACAATAAATATGCCTCACTCCTAATTTAACCATTGTAACTCAAAAGATCATTTAAAACTTAAAAAAACTGTGCGAGGCCAAAAGGGCTCTTAGCATAATGCTGCGAGCGATATTTAAATAATAAATACCGCAGCACTGGTATTCTGCTAACATATTTATGGACCCGAAAAAATATAAGGTGTAACAGAATTAACATAAGGCGTGAATGTAAAGTTCCGTTGGCATCCTTTGGGTATGAAATCTTTTTAAAATGTTGTATGTTTCGAAAACTACAGTCATCGTCTGCCTAGCCTTTTCCCAACTATGTTGGGGTCGGCTTCCAGTCTAACCGGATGCAGCTGAATACCAGTATTTTACATGGAGCGACTGCCTATCTGACCTCCACAACCCAATTACTGTGTAATACGATACCCCTTGGTAAGACTGGTTGTCAGACTTTTGGGCTTCTGACTACCCGTAACTAGTGTCAAAGATCCACGAATGACAGCCGGGACCAACAGCTTAACGTGCTTCCGAGGCACGGTGTTTCGAAAACCACAGTAAATACATAATTTTAACAGTCGTCTTATGACGGGTCCACATGCCAATAATTAAGGCACTATTATTGCTTGTTAATTATTACTATTTTTATTAATAAATCAATGTTTTATTTATTTATCACAGAAAACGATGACCTGTCGTGAAACATTTTGTTGCAAAACGTTGTTATTTAATTAAATAATCATTATTGAACTTAACGTATACAAAACTTAGCCCTCGTTAATTTTACGTTCACTGGATTTTCAACTCTCGATGTTGAGCCGAACATTGAGAATCCAACAGAGCGCATCCCAGCGCGGCAACAAAAAACTTTTGCAATTTCAACTCGTTATAATCCAGTGTGAGAAAAAAAAATTGCCGCGGGAAGCCTGGGCTTATTTTCATTTCTTGGCTTCGATATTTCTTTTAATATAGGGTGACTGGTAATTAGTGACCGATACCTAAACACGTGATTGTAGTCATGATAACAAACAACTTTTACTATGGGACCAAACCTGAATTCGCGAAAAAAAATCTGCTCTAGTACCTACATTTTGACCAGTTAGGCGAACATAAATGACTCAACAGCAGATTTTTTTTTCACAATTTCAGGTTTGGTCCCATGGTAAAAGTTGTTTGTTATTATGAGTACAAGCACGACGTGTTTAAGTGTCGGCCACTAATTATCAGTCACCGTATATACATCAATCATTTTTCAAAATTCATAGTTATTGAGCTAGGAACGAAAGTTTCTTGTTCCATTCAATTCCAAATTTTAATAGAAAATTTACCTGAAAGGTCAAAGTCAGTATATGTTTCGAAATAGTTCCACTATCTCCCAAAAATTACTTTACATCATTTAATTTGTCCTTTAACCCTTGACACCTACCGAAATCTACTAATTTCCACATTTTTAACGTCGTTTGAAGACATCAGGAATTCGCGATAGAATAAATTCATTATTGCCAGCAATAGCCCAGCCTTTAAAAAAAAAATATAAACATAACATCACGCGTTGTTACAACCTATGTAAGATTCCCGGCCCCCAAAATACAGGAAAATGCCTAGTTTACCCGCCCAATCTATTCTTGTACAATATGATTATTAATAAATAAATTTGAATTTCAAAATTTAAATAAATTTCTTCTATTATTATTTTTTTCTATATCTTACCATCTCTGAGTATTATAATGTTTTAGCATGCCATTCATACAGGGTGGTAAGGACGTCGACACGTAACCACGCAAGCCTTATCCCAACTGAATTCCAGTATTTTATATGGAGCGACTGCCTATTTGATCTCCACAACCCAGTTACTGGGTAATTCGATACCCCTTATTAAGACTGCTTGTCAGACTTTCGGACTTCTGACAACCCGTAACGACAGTCAAAGATCCACGATTTACGTGCTTTCCGAGGCACGGAGTGGTCTTGGTATGTTAAGATGGTCACCCATCCACGGACCAACCGCGGCAAGCGTAGCTTAACCTGATCGATCGATCCGTGCGGCTTTTATTACTTGGCCACAAGCTCCTACATTTTACCATGTATTCAGTACAAAAAAAAAATCGACTGCTTCCTACAAAAATGTATGGTCAAAGGAACAGCATTTTTTTTAATAACCGGCGAAAATTTTCAACGGCCGGGAATCTTTCCATTCCAGAATCATATAAGTATAACAAGATGCGGGTCGAAATCCCTGTATTCAATTTTAGTTTGATAGTAGTTCAAGGGTTAAAGAGTAATCTTAAAATTACATTAATATCTTTACTAATATACAAATATAAATTCTAACTAAAATAACGCAAAATCTTTGTACCTTACTTGTTTAAATGCAAAAGTGAAACACTTAGCACCTATTTATATTATGTAATGTATATAAAAAATATGTTTTAACTACCAGAATATACAACGTGTAACGTTAAATGCGCAAAACCTGAAAATGGTTTGTTCATAATTGATTACTGAATCGATTTCAATAACTTTTAATATAGGTTTTTTCCTCCAAATTTCATGTCTCTAGGACCAGCGGTTTAGGCTTTGCGTTGATATATCAGTCAGTCAGGACTTTGAATTTTATATTATCTATATTATGCTATGCTATTATGCTAAGCCGACAGAGAGGAGCAGTAGGAATATTATAGGCTGCCACAAGGAAAGTTGCTCAGTTTGATGGTTTGTACAGAGGCTAGCACATCAACCTACCCCAATCTGTCAAATTTTCCCAATTGAATAAGAACCTTATTCCCTTTTTATAAAGTTGAAAATCTATCAAAGAAATTTGACAGATTGAGGTAGCTTGATGTGCCGGCCTCTGTACCATACCTTTCAACATGTCCACACCTTCCTAATACACGCTGTAAAGAGGACAATACATTTTTTGGTCTTTACACTAAAATTCATTTAATTATATATGTTTAGGCCACTCGTGAAATTGATAGCTGGGATTAATCATTTAAAATAAGTTAAATGCAAACCTCAAAAGTAATAGTCATCTAAAAACCAACTTAATTTACAATAGCATTAAGTTGATATTTAAATAGAAATAACATCAAATGGAAATAATTATTTGAATTGAGTGTAGCTGCATTTTTAACATACGCTGGCAATCCTGTGACATTAGGGTTTTAGACAGCTCACAGCTATCAAAACTAAACATGAATTAATATTTCTGTGGCCTGGTGCTAAAAGGGCCAAAGTCCATTTTTGCGACAAGTGTGATCGTGGTGTGATTTTACTGCCAAAATTTTGTTTGAATATAATAAAATTTGAGAATAATAACATTATTGTCGCTAGACAAAATCAAACTGGTTGCTAATTTAATTTATACATACACATTTTTTTTTTTAATATGTATTGTTTTTAAAATACTAGTAAAATTTTACAATCTTTTTAAATATGTGAGCACCATGTATCTATCACATAATTGATTTACCAGGCTGTTATATTTTTAATTCTTTTACCTATTCTTTTTGGTAGACTAAATTTTATTTTAGGTGCATCGTCTTCACATATAATTATATAATGAGTGTATACAAAAACTAGTAAAACATTTTAAAAGAGTAACGGTGGAGTTTCTTGCCCATTATTCTCCACACGAAAACTACATTTTGGAATGGGCGACTAGAATCATTCTATTTTTTAATTTTAAATTTTGACGTTCAAAAGTGCCTTTTAAGTGCCTATTTGAAATAAATGATTTGACTTTGACTTTGTTAATAAAGCATTTTTTTTAAATATTGTCGTTACACTTGGGCTCTTTTAGCACACATAAATTACATAATCAGCCTAAAATGTTCCCATCGTTGGGACACAGGCCTCCTCTCTATGAGAGGGACACGTGAATTATCATATTCAAACAACATTTTGGCAGTAAAATCACACTTCTCACAAAAACGGACTTTCGCCCTTATAGCAACAGGCCACAGATTTATTTTAAACACTAGCTGACCTGACAGACGTTCTTCAGTCCCAATAATTCATAGACTTTTTTTAGATTTCATGCGTGGTCGCCATTTTGAAAAAAATAAATAAAAAATGGCGAGACAGTAGGTATGCCAGGCTCCATATAAAAATCTTCAATCCCCTTTCCCAAAGAAAATGCACATATTGTTTTTATTCCAAAACCGGACCGAATTTTCCAATTTTCCCGGCAATTTTTCCAATTCTTTTGATAAAAATTACTTGCCATAGAAAATCAGACCATTTAAAAAAAATAGCCAAATCGGTCCAGCCGTTCTCAAGTGATGCGCTTACTAACAGCATTTAATTTTTTTATTTTACATAAGATAGATAGATGTTACGGAAAAAATAAAGGTGGAAAAATTTAGAAGTTACATGCTTTAAAAGTTATTATTTCTTTATCCTTGTCACGCATAACGCTCAGAATACAGAACAAACTTTTTTGTTTTTTCTGTTCTGTATTCTGAGGCATAACGGTACCTAATTGTACTGAATGGCGCGAAGTTTCTATGGCGTTTCTGTGTTGTGACGTCAGATCGCAATAGTGCTGTCTCTAACTAGTATAGACTGTAAAACGCTTAGAACTTCGCCATTTTTGAGCCATATTTATTCTGTGGCTCATCTTCTTTCTAGGTTTCGAGAAATCTAACAAAAAAACCTGCCAAGTACCCCAAATTAAAAACAGTTTAACTTTGTCAAACTTAACTCAAATTTGGTGTAATACACTCCCGGACTCTTAAATCGAGCCACCCGGCAGTATTTGTATAGAAGACAATGGCCCCGATTCTGTTGTTCTCAAACTAAATTAAATTTAAGTTCAGTGCATCTTTTTCTTTCTATTTCATTAAGAAAAGGACAGAACATAAATATTAGTTCTGTCAAATTAGTCAACGCCTGACGTAAATTGACGTATTTTTAGTAGCAAATTTTTTAATCACGTCTAAACTTGTCTATGGATTATCTAATTTGATGGGACTAAACTAATATTTATCTTCTGTCCTTTTCATATTGAAATACAAAGAAAAAGATGCACTGAACTTAAATTTAGTTTAGATTGTGAACAACAGAATCGGGGCCAATAACTGTTTAAGGCAAGCGGCAGGGTAGCCGCGAAATTCAAATATTTTGACGTTTTTTTGCAATTCGCAGGTCAGTCTCATGTTGAATGTTTATTAAAATATGATTCGCGACCGTAACAAATATGACTTTACAAATTATAATCATTAAAATACAACCCTCTAAGTTCTTACAATAATATTGAATGACTATTTCATGAAATATCAATGCAAATTGCAAAAAACGATGATGGGGAAATGTCTTTATCGAACTGCATAAAAACTTATGCAGCTTTTTTTATATTTTAGGCCTCAAAACCTCACAAGGATTACGCGGTCCAGGAGTGTATAAACCTAACTTATAACCGAATAATCCCAGCTTAAAAAACATTAACATTTGTACAAAAAAATTACCCAAAATCTTACACCGAAAGTTTTGAACTACAACTGCCACAAGTTTTGACCTGCGCCTCAAACTGCGCAAGTCTCTTCTGTAAATGCATTATAGTGGCATCTTTCTGTTTCAATTGCATTTTTAACGTTGTTATCGAGTCCTCTAAAGCTCCATATACTGCTTGAACTTCAGGCTGATAGCTGAACACCTGAGGAGGTTCATCGAGACAAAAAAACTCCCGAATGACCGGATGGTTAGGTAACTTACTCAAAATCGCGTTAACGAAGATTTGGAGCCCTCGGACCCGATCTTCCAAAAACGCCGGCTCAAAATTGTCTCGGAACCATCTTTTTCCCGGTAAAGGAAGATTTATATTTGGCTGCTCTGCCTTTATCCTTGAGTAAAGTCTGACAAAGTCAGTGTACCGGCGGAATACAAGCCAGGACTGGTCACTATTGTCATCTTCAACTTTGAGCTTGTAAATCGTGAATCTCGCGCGTTCTTCCATAATTTCATAACCAACTATCGGTATCTGTAAGGACTCGAATTTTTTGATATCATCTCTGTGTAAGCTCAAATCTATATTGCTAATACTATTTTGCACTGTTCTGAAGTCCCTGTAGCCTTCGTTCAAGTTACCCAAGCTTTTGTAATGATTTCTAGTGGCTAGATTTCGGTGACGCGATTCTATCTCATTGTCAGACATAGCCGTTTCGTTATTATAGTGTTTTTTGTATAGTTTGGTTGTGTATCGTTTAATGGGCTCGTGGGTGTCTTCGCTGGATGTTGAAGAGACCTCATTGTTCATCCCGTCTCGGTTTAGGTTTGTGGTTTGTACCATATCCATCTTTGTACTGTGTAGTTTTCTGGAAAGAGAAAATTTTGCTTTTTAGTAATGCGTTTATTATTTACTAGGTTCTGCTCGTGACTTCGTGGATATGCAATTTATTGCTTAAACATAAAATATATCCTATAGCTATACTGCGTTACTTCGTTTTCGTTTAACGTTCTTTCTGGTTTTTTTTTTCTTTTTGCTTGGTTCCTGAGGGTCCTAGCATGATTTTAAATAGCCTAATAGCCTTCCACAAGAATAAGGCTATCAAATACAATAATATGCTTTTTTCAAATCCGACTGTTAGTTCCAAAGATTAACGCGTCAAACAAACAAACTTTTTAGCTTTATTATTATTATAGATTTCGTTTACTTTAACATAGCACGGCCAACGACTTAAGACTGCCTCTTTGGTCATGTGGTCGCGAGCGCTAATGCTGATCATGGGGTCCTGAATTCGATTCAGGCAAGGTGTTATTTTTTTTAAATAGTTCAAAATACGAATAATAATAAATAACGTTCTTTCCCACTGCTAGACATAGGCCTCGTTTCTCTAAGAGGCAGTGAGCTGTAACCCACCACGCGGGTCCAGTGCGGGTTGCTAGGTGTCACCCGTCTTCGAATTCTTAGTTCTAGGACATGTTGGTTTCCTCACGATGTTTTCCTTCACCGTTTCGAGAGCAGTGGTGATGAAATAACTTACACAAAGTAAAGCGCTTGCCTGAGTTCGAACTTACGAACTTACGACCTACAACTCGTGCGTCGGGACCGTTAAGACTGTGCCGACCCTACAGTGGCGCCCTCATCGTTTGTTTGGTTATTTCTTATAATTTAGAATGAAAATGCAGAAAACAAGCACGTTAAGTTGTGCTTCACAAGATTATACGTTAATATTATTAGAAGCGGTAGTTTTATATTGTTTAGTTTTATCATAATCCTTAAAACGGAATATAGTGGCCACTTTTATCCGTTTTAAGGATTATAATGAAACTAAACAATATAAAACTACCTTTTATAATAATATTAACGTATAATCTTGTGAAGCACAACTTAACGTGCTTATTTTCTGCATTTTCATTCTAAATTGTATGAAATAACCAAACAAACGATGAGGGCGCCACTGTAGGGTCGGCACAGTCTTAACACAGGGGCCCAAGTCTGCTATTTTTATAAATTCATCATTCCAACACGATCCCATTGTCATTTTGCTAAAAGTTCGTAATCTGCCAAATTCATAATGGTCGATCATTGGTCGGACAATGGTCTGAGAAAAACTACTACTTTTCATGCTAGATTTCATTTAATATACCTACATTTTTACATATTACGTATTAGTGTTTGCAATCTGAAGAAGCAAGAAATTCGTAAATAGTAATAAACATTACATTTATTCATTTGTCATTATGTACGAGATTACCATATCATTTTATGCCGTTTCTTTCAATGGAGTGTCAGTGGTTGATCATTGGAAAGTCATAATGACGCCATTGAATTAGTAGATTACCAAACTTGTCAAAATCAACAATGATGAAATCAATGATAGACCATTCTGACACTATTGTAATAGCAGACTTGAGCCCCAGGACACTCATTGGGCTTTTCGCAAAAATGAAAACCAAAACGCTATAGTATAGTTGTATTTTTTTAATAAAAATACTAAACTACCTATAAACTAATTACGTTACATTTAAGTCGCGCGTTCGTGTTAGGGTCTTAGAGAAAATATTAATACTATAATGTAATTAAACCGGCGTGCTTGTATAACCAGAGGGACAGTTCCCGTATTTTCAGGATCCTTCGAATTGTAATCTTAGTCTCAATCTGTCAAAAATACCTCTAATTTCTCTAAATTTTTGACATTGATTTTTCGCTGAGATGATATTGCGACTAGATTTTGAACGTAAGGGAAATGGCCTTCAGATGTATGAACGTAAACTAAGTAACAGGAGTATGTAAGAATCATGGTAGTAGCTGGCGTTCTGTAGTTCCACTGGAAGGCGTTACTTTAATGTAATTAGTAAACAAATAACACGATACGCTAATTAGGCATATAAAACGTAGGTACTAACTTTCTTTGTTAAGAGAATGACCCACATTGTATTCACAAAAAAGTAAAAAATAGTGATACTGAACTAAGTACTTTCTTTTTGAAAGTCAGTGTGAGTAAATTGTACACTAATTTCTAAGTAGTAAATAAACATATCATTTGCATAAATCAGTACATAAATTAAACTTAAGTAACTATGCGGTTAAAAAAAGACACTTATCAAAGCCGAGATTCAATGGCCCCGATTCTGTTGTTCATAAACTAAATTAAATTTAAGTTCAGTGCATCTTTTTCTATTTTATTATGAAAAGGGCAGAAGATAAATATTAGTTTAGTCCTGTCAAATTAGTCAGCGCCGCAGCGCAAATTGACGTATTTTTAGTAGCTATATTTTTAATCACGTCTAAACTTGTCTATGGATTATCTAATTTGACAGGACTAAACTAATATTTATTTTCTGTCCTTTTCATAATGAAATAGAAAGAAAAAGATGCACTGAACTTAAATTTAGTTTGTGAACAACAGAATCGGGGCCACTGTCTTGTAATTCCAGTCAGTGATCAACGCGCCATTCGATGGAGCGCGGAAAACGGAGTCGAAAATTAAATTTATATGTAAAAAATCAAATAGGATATCGGAAGCACTTTAAACATGTCATATAATTAAAAAAATAAGCTAGATGATCGGTCGGTCAATCGCATTTCCCGCAGCCCGTCACGTGGCGTTGTAGTGTTAAATCCGCCTAACGACTGTCAAAGATCTACGAATGTCAGCCCGGGACTAAGGCCTCTGCCTCGAATCTTGCGGGCAGCGGGGCGGCGGCGGCGGCGGCGCGGGAGCGGCAGGATCTTATGCGTACATTTAAATGGACCGGTTCTCGAAAACAGCGGCGCGGGAGCGGGCAACAAATCGGCGAACGCCCGCGCCGCCGCCGCCGCTGCCGCCCCGCTGCCCGCAAAATTCGAGGCAGCGGCCTAATAACGGCTTCACGAGCTTTCCGAAGCACGGAGCGATCTCGGTATGTAATGGATGGTCATCCATCCACGCACTGGGCGCAGCTTAACCTTCAATCGACCCGTGCAGATGCTATCATTTAACCAGCACCCTTTTTTTTTTTTTTTTTTTGTGGATGGGAAATCATCCAATGACCCCTCCCGCTCTGGGTGGGGCAGAAGGGAGTGTCAGACTCTTACTGACTAAAACCCACCCGTGTTCCTTCCTTAGCCCTTTGTGTTCCGGGGTAGCGGTAACCCTTTCGGACAATCCCGCTGCCCCGGCAGGCTTCGGCCCTTTCGGGCCCCTTCCTTGCTGCTGACATCTCTTTGAGGCGCGCGTGGAACACGTACGCGCCGTCCGGCACGGGCCTGGTCCTGATCGGACGGAGAGTTACCCATTACTCTCCGCCCGCAGGCCCGCGCCTACGGTGGCCGGGAGTCGTCTCGCGGCTCCCGACGCCCGGGGCGTCTCCCGCGGTCCGGGGCGTCTCCCGCGGAAAGAGAGGGGGACGGCGCGAACGCAGTCCCCACTACCAAAAATAACGCATCCAAGTTATCCACATTAGGGATAATCGCAGGGGTCAACCCAACCGCAGTGCAATGGGAAGGCCTCGCCCTGGGGGAACCGCCTTATTGATCACGGTATCCCCTATGCCAGGTTGCGAAACACACTATCGATCTCAATTTGAATCATTTTGAAGCATATTGCTAATCCATTGCTTCATATGTTGGAAAAATGTGTCTGCTCAACAATGCAAAAAACGCAATGAACGTTGTTGATCTGTCAAAATGAAACCCATTGCTACTAATAGTGTGTTACGCAATTACCCCGCAGGAGCTCCTAACAACCATCAAGCAAGACATCAAATTCACTTGGTGTAGATTGCTGACACACTACGTCAATCTGACAATCATTTAATTTCTATGAGTGTACAATTTGTACGTTCATAATTTGTTATCAGTTTTAACCGTAATGCATTACCTAAGAAATACATTAATAATGCATTAGTTTAAACTTGAAATATCAATGACATGATAAGTTTAAATAGAGATGATAATTATGGTACCAGATTATTGAATGTCAAAAGTATAAACTAGTGACATAAATAATAAGACTTGTTTTTGAGATTCTATTAAAAAATACTTGGAAATATTCCCCTTCTAAATCTGCAACGTGTAACGTTAAATGCGCAAAACCTGTAAATAGTTTGTTGTTGACTACTGAATCGATTTCAGTAACTTTTAATATAGGTTTTTTTTTTCTCAAAAATTACGTATTTTGCCATACTATCCGCATGCATTTTTGTATTTTCATATGCCATACTATCCGCATGCATTTTTGTAAGTACCTACTTTCTATGCAAATAAATAATTATTCTATTCTATTCTATTCCGCCGATTGAGCCAAAGTAAATTAATATAGCTATATCCCTATAGGCCTATAGCCTTAGCAATAAGACTCGATTTTGAATGCACAAAGTAATGCTAGGATCAACACGATTTTCAAATTGTATTATGCTTTTAACTCAATACTCTAATTGGGGTGTATGAAGTTTTGCGTTAATTGTGTTACACATTGTTTCTATAGATAAAAAAATATCGTGTGTTAGTTACACCATTTATAACTCAAGAACTTTTTTTATGATTTGTAGGATTTTTCTCCGCCCCGAATAGCAGAATAACTATTAAAACATGGGAAAAACCCACGAAAAAAAAACGAAGATATTTAATATTCTGAGACGGTACGAAATTCGCCGGGCTAGTATAGTATAATCACACTAATATTATATTATATTATATTTATAAAGTAGAAAGTTTGTGAGTGTGTTTGTATGTTTGTTACTTCTTCACGCAAAAACGACTGCACGGGTTTGGATGAAATTTGGCACACATATAGCTTATAGCCAGGATTATTACATAGGATACTTTTTATACCGAAATTCCTACGGGATCGAAAGTTATGAAAGGGTGAAACCGCGGGGCGCAGCTACTTAAAGTCGCTTTTCGTGTCTGCCTGTGTGGCATTGTTGTTCCAAACTACGCTTTTACGTATTTCGATACTATGGGACCAAAACTGAAACCACGAAAAAAAATTCAGCTGTTCCCTACATTTTGACGAGCTATATCGTCGACCGTAGGTTCAATTGAGGTAAGGGACAGAATACCCAATGTCCCTTACCTCAATTGAACCTACGGTCGACGATATACTAGGAGAATATACCAGGGCTGGTGGCTCAATAATTACAGCCGTACGGATCGATCGAAGGTTAAGCTACGCTTTCCGCGGTCGGTTCGTAGATGGGTGACCATCCATTACATATCGAGAGCCCTCCGCGCCCCGAAGAGCACGTCAAGCCGTTGGGTTCGGCTGTCATTCGTAGATCTTTGACAGTCGTTATGGGTATTTAGAAACTTATAAGATGACACCCGTCTTACCATGTGGTAATGTATTACCCAGTAACTGGGTTGTGGCGGTCAGATAGGCAGTCGCTCCATGTAAAATACTGGTATTCAGTTGCATCCAGTTAAGACTGTAAGCCGACCCCACCACATTGGGAAAAGACTAGGCATATTAACCATGAACATTTGCTCCAGGCCATAAAAATTTGAATTGAATTGATTTTGATTTCGTGAATTTGTTACTGCGCAGCGACTCGCCTCATATTCCGAGCCAGCATGTTTGGATCAGGCTGTACGAGGGAGAATTGGAAATGGAAATATCCTTAAACAATCAATAGGGTTTCATTATTTTTCCAACAGCCGCCGAAAAACCATTCCCCACTTGCATGGACAAGCCCCTAGTCAGTGGAAATTGGGCAGCGGGATTGTCCGAAAGGGTTACCGCTACCCCGGAACACAAAGGGCTAAGGAAGGAACACGGGTGGGTTTTAGTCAGTAAGAGTCTGACACTCCCTTCTGCTCCACCCAGAGCTAGAGGGGTCATTTGATGATTTCCCATCCTCAAAAAAAAAAAAGGCCATAAAAAATAATATAACTTTTTATAAATATAAATACATTCAGAAATTAGACAGTTATTTCTTATCTTACTTATCCTCACAAGGATTACGAGTCTTAAAAATAGTAAAAAAATAAGCTATTTACATTTTATCTATTCTAACATAAACATTTCATATGTTATGATATTTATTTCTGTCCGAAACTTAATAGCCAGTCCTACCAAGGGGTACCATATTATGCAGTAATTGGGTTGTGGAGGTCAGATAGGCAGTGGCTTCATGTAAAATACTGGTATTCAGCTGCATCTGGTTAGACTGGCTGCCGACCCCAACATAGTTGGAAAAAGACTAGGCAGATGATGAGATGGTGATGACACTTATTTCTGTAAATTTGCTAAAATGTACACTTTTACACATCAAAAATATTGTTTCACAGAGGAGTATTTTATTGCGTGGCTTGATTAACTGGAAAACTGTTATAAATAATCTTTGAGTCCAGTTATGGAAACATCCCAAACATGTTTTCAAAATTTCACCCCTATGGGGGTAAAAACTGTGAAGATGAAAATGCGGGATACAGTTAATATGAAAAATCTTATACCTTTGGTTAAGAAACTTGAAACTTTTCAACATTTGCCTCAGTAAGTAATAAAGATTGTCACTTTTAGTTTCAAAAAACCCCTCACAGAGAATTTGGGGGGTGACAAAGTTAATAGGTAAGAAAAAAATTAACCCGCTGTCGGATTAACTGGAATCTCTGTACTAATACTTACTTAAAATAAAAAAGTATGTGTTTTAGGGTTATTCAAATATCTACTCCTACCGGGGTGGAATGGGGTAATAAAGTTAAGGGGTAGAAACTCCAACTACCAATAACTCGAAAATGGGTAAGTATAAATAATCTTTATGAAAACGTACCAAACACTTTTTTTAATAAAAATAAGCCCTGTTGTGATGAAAAAGGAGAACAGTTTATTTGAAACATCTTAGGTAGTTTAACAAAAAAAATCGGACCAAATACTTATTTATCTAAATAAAGTACTTATAAAGATTGTAAACATTAATTTTCGAAATAACTACCTTTCAAGGGGAGTTGGAGAGGGTGTTTATTTGAGGAAAGTACAGTCAACAGCAAAAGTAGATGATGAAAATCAGAAATTCAATACTAATGAACGGAGTTCGCGTCAGAACTGTGTGGCGTCGAAGTGTCGTTATGTGATTGTAAATTATACCAAACATTTACTACTTCGACGCCACACAGTTCTGACGCGAACTCCGTTCATTAATTAGTATTGAATTTCTGATTTTCATCATCTACTTTTGCTGTTGACTGTACAAAACCCACACGGCCAAAGTCGCGGGCAAAAGCTAGTTTCACATAAACCTCATGGCCACTTAAAAATGTCAGAAGCTAGGTTAAAAGCGCCAATTGATTTTTCCTATGAAGAATAGCCAGTGAGGAACTGTCTATACTGCTATAACCATATTTTAACTCATCAACATCTGCCATTTCCAAACTATTTTGGGGTTGGCTTCCATTCTAACCAGATACAGCTGTATACCAGAATTTTACTAACACAAATCATTCAACATTCTAATTAGACAGAATATCTTAAAAACTTTTACTTTTTAAAGTATTTTCTTAATTTTCATTTTGGAAACTCAATGGCTGAAAAACTATGTAGGTATAACTACTGCATTTATAATTTTCAAAAACAGAACTTGCAAAAAAACAATATGATTTGCATTAAATACACAAGGTTTCAATAGGTATTTACTTTTATAATAATCTAGTGTAATCTATACTTTTATTAAAGTTCTTATCTAAACTCTTTAATTATTTCAATATAATTTTGTTATTACGACAGGTGAAAAAGAGAACATAAACTAATGAAAACAAAATAAATACATGGCTTTCTTTTGTCTGCCTGGCTCCTGCTATAGAATTTATTTTCTTTCTGTATTTTTCCACGCTTTGTTTATTATTCCAACTTTTTTAAAATTCTTATTGTACCTTTCAAGTGTTCACCATCCGTAAACCAATAAGATTCCAAATTCAAAAAATAGTAAACAAACTTTTAACTGAAAAATACTTGTAAGTTTTGAAAACAAGCATATTCTTTACAAACGCCCAAAAAAAAATTAAATTATCAGCAAATCTAGGTTTGCCAAATGTGATAAAGATTAGTCAACACAAGTACCAGGCTGACAGAATTACCAGGAGACAACCTTCAGGCCAATTAGAATACAATACTTACTGCGCTCTACGTGAGTTACTCCGCTACCATATCGTGCACAACAATATCCAATAGTTCTATCAAACCATGGTTCTTGGTATAGAGCACCGTATTTCGTTAGACAAATTGAGCAAACACTAATTTGATAACGTACTTTAGAGTTTATATACCGTAGAAGTTATCGAAAAATATTAATTTTTATTAAATACAACGACGTTGATGAGTATCGTAATTACTAATTTGACGTTCCGTTTCGTTCATTCTTTTGAAAGCTTGCTGATTGCTTGTGTTGACGTATGAATGAACCTTAGAGACTATAGAAATCATAGAGAATAGACCTGAAATGTTTGACTATAGAAAACACAGATATACAAATATGAGGCTTATCGACGCCAAAATCATAAAAATATTGCCATCTCTTTTTAACTTTCTTAATTTTGCTTATGTAAAAAAGGATAACAGTATTTTTGACAGTGACTATAATGGCAATCCTTCATTCCTAGCGTCACTAAAATACCTATTTGCGGCCGGTCGCCATTTTATCCTCTCACTGTTTGGTACCAAAGTTGGGTACGTCAACTGTCAAATGCTCTTGAGCTGTGAATATAATTTGTGAATTTTGGAGTAATTTGCTGTGTTATTGTGTTTGATCTCGGTTCTATACTGGAAGTCGTCAGTAGCAAGATGCCCAATTGCAATATGAGTAAAGGTGGCATCAAAAGAAGCAGAAGTCACCCGAAAACAACCAGCACCAGTATGTGTACTCAATTTCAGCGGAAATATCATTAGATTTAGAGGATAAACAAAAGATTCTGTATTCGTTGAAGAGTTTCAACAACAAAGTATTCATATTTTCCCTTTTCTCTTTATTTTCAAGTTGTATTTCATGAAATCATTTTCTTTGTTATTGTAGGGATAGAGTAGTGCATTTGACATTATTCTATTTATCGATAATGCTATTTTATGGTTCTTTATTGGTTGTAAACAATCGGTGTTGAAAATTTAGAGATGTCAACAAAACTCAAACTCAAACTCAAAGCATTCATTTCAATTAAACCATTTGTTAACCGTGCAATCTATATACATTTATGTCTATTTACTTTTCTTATTTTGTACTTTTAGCAATAAACTTGAGAGTGATGTGCGTCCGAGGAGTTTGTAGGGTGCGGGGGGCTGAAGCAGGTGGGCGCGGGGCAGGGGAGCGCGGGCGCGCGACGCGAGCCGATGACGCGAGCCAATCCGCGAGTGGTACAAGCAGCACGCACGTTACAACCTCCTCGTCCGCGACACTTTTCGGAATTTTTTCTTGATTTCTTCATTATCTCCGTTACATTTTGGTCCTTCGAGCCGGATCTGCTGGATGTTTCATACTCCACCGAAATCGCGAGCTATGGTGAATACACGGAGCCAAGCGAAAAAAGATCAAGAACTTTATGGCGAAATGTCTAAGGGCGCTGAAGGCTTGGAAACTGCTGTTCAAGAGGATTCCAGGCAACCAAACACTAAAAGTGACCGTGATGAAAAAAGAGTGGACCCAAAACAAGTCGTAAAACCTATATTTCAAACCGAAAAAAGTGGAAAAGTGAAACTGAGTTCCAATATAGGTCTACCCTCAAAGTCAGAAAAAGTATCAAAGTCGAAATCTCTGTCGAAGTCCGCATCGTCATCAGTGTTAGCTAGAAAGAAAAGACTGGAATTAGAAGCAGCAGAAGCTAAGGCAAAGATACAAATGGAAATAATCGATAAAAGGTTGGCGGCCGAGTTGGCCGAGCTAGAAAACGAAGAATACAGTTCACAATCGGAAGGAAGAGAAGAAGGAGATCATACTAAAGTTGAAGTGGAGAAGTGGCTAGAACGAAGTCATCGCGAACTGGAGGCAGAGGCTGCCCAGCCGCAGGAAACAAAACTGGGTGACCTTGACCTTCCGCTACCACGGGTGGAGCAGACAGCTGCTCCAGGTGGCACTGATGGGACAGTTCACATGTTGGCAAGCGCTCTAAAGGATCTGGCCGCTGCTACCACAGCTAACGGTTCGCATGCTCAAATGCTGAGCCAATTGAGTACACCTAAAGACTTACCTGGTTTTGGAGGTGACCCATTGGATTGGCTGCAGTTCAAGCAAGCATACGAAGACTCAACAAAAGTGTGTAACTTCAGCAATCAGGAAAACTTATGGAGACTACGAAAATGTTTACATGGAGCAGCCAAAAATGCTGTAACAGCACTGTTAATTAGTGCTACGTCACCGGATGTTGTGATGTCCACGCTGGAGCTACAATTTGGAAATCCAGATATTATCATAGCTAAAATTGTGTACGAGATCAACAAGCTTCAACCGATGGCCCAGGAGTATCACAAAGAAATAGTACCGTTCTCTGTGAAAGTTAGAAACTATGTCGCCGCCGTGCTTGCTATTGGTCAAGATGAGTACCTGAAAGGAACAAACATTATATCAATTATCCTGTCTAAATTACCTACAGTGCTTATCTCAAAATGGGCAGACTACAGCTATCCAATCATTAGCAGCAGTGATAAGCCTAAACTTGTGTTATTATCCGAGTTTTTGAACGAAGAAGCTATAAAAATATCGAAAACATCAGTGAATTTAATATACAATCCCAGTGACTACAAACGTAAACAAAGTGATAACGTAAACAGAACTCATACGGTGCTAGTGCAAAACTCGTCGGACAGTAACATTGGTGACAATAAGTGCCGCTTTTGTAAAATAAATAATCACAAAATAATAGACTGTAAAAAGTTTAAAAAAGCGTTGCGTAAGGACAGATGGCAGTTTATAAAACGTAACGGCTTGTGTTATAAGTGTCTGGTGTCGCGTCATAACCGTGACGCATGCTCAGCACCCGTGTGTGATAAGGATAATTGTGGACAATCGCACCATCAACTTCTGCATTTTACCGATGGGCGCGGTAATGAGCAGTGTCAACCGTCCACTGCGGCAACTCCTGAGGCGCCGGCCTCGGCCTCGGTATTGCCTAGCGAAGCTGTCGCCCACATTAACGATGGCAGTTATAGTCAAGTGTTGCTAAAGACAGTGCCTATTAATATACACGGACCTTACGGAACATTAAGCACGGTGGCCTTACTGGACGATGGTTCCACCGTGACAATAGCTAGTGATGAATTGATGGTGAAGTTAGGTATACGCGGACGTAAACAAACATTAAAAGTGCGTGGCGCATGGGGCGGTAGCGAACTTATGTGTGATAGTGAAATAGTGGACTTAAGCGTGTCGAACAGTGACGGTACGATGTTTACATTGCAAGCACGTACTACCAAAGGACTTAACTTACCTATGCAATTTATATCGCTCGACAAACTAAAGTGCAGTGATGCAATCAATAATATAAAACACAAAATATGTTTTGGACAATGCAAACCAGAAATACTAATAGGACAAGATAACTACTGTTTGTTAACGCCTCTGGAAGTTATTCGAGGCAATCCTACCGAACCGTACCTAACTCGTACTCCGCTGGGTTGGTGTTTACATGGCCGCACGTCCTTGAACAGGAACTGTCGAAGTAAGCATACAACTTTGTTTCTAACTGAAGCCGATGAATCTCAAATAGAAACTAAATGCATGATGGACGATTTACATGAAGAAGTGCGCCGCTCGTTTTCAATAGAAGCTATGGGCATATCAGGAAAACCTCGTCTAAACGCAGAAGATGAACGAGCAATAGCCCACCTCGAAAGAACTTCTACCCTGAAGGACGGCAACTGGTACATCGGCCTACCGTGGAAAGATGAAAATTGCAAGATGCCAGAATCATATACCACTGCCTTGAACAGACTAAAAGGAGTTGAAAGAAAACTAAAGAAGTGTGACACTTACGCGGAAAGATACAAAGAGAGAATATACCATCTACTACACAATGACTACGCACGAGAATTGACTGATGTCCAAACCACGCCAAAGACTTGGTATCTTCCGCACTTCGGCGTGGACAACCCCAATAAAAAGAAAATGCGGTTAGTTTTTGACGCCGCGGCGAAGAGTCATAAATTTTCGTTGAACGATTACCTACTAACCGGACCCGACTTACTTGTATCATTATACGGAATCATGTTGAGATTCCGCGAAAGCAGAGTGGCTGTGACCGGTGACATCCGCGATATGTTCCTGAGAATTAAAATACATAGTGAGGATCAAAACGCACTACGCTTTTTGTGGAGAGATTCACCAGACGATCCTGTAAGGACATATGCGATGACGTCATTAATATTTGGTTCGAATTCGTCACCGTTTATTTCACAATTTATAAAGAATAAAAATGCTAAAAGATTCGAAACAACTTACCCCGCAGCAGTAAATGCAATTTGTAATCAGCACTATATCGACGATTATATAGACAGCTTAGAAGATGAGTCAACAGCGCTTCGATTAACAAAAGAGATTGCATACATCCATAAATGCGGAGGGTTTGAAATAAGAAACTGGAATAGCAACAGTACGGCCGTGTTAGAAAACTTACCAAAAGAAACCTTATGTTCTACGGCAGTACATTTTAAAGTTGGCCAGCAGGAAGCTGGAGAACGAACTCTTGGATTAATCTGGTACCCAAAAGAAGATACTTTGGGATTCGACACTTCATTTAAACGAATTCCTGAAGACATAATAAATGGCCTGAAACGTCCTACGAAAAGGGAAATGTTACGATTGATAATGTCTATTTTCGACGTCTACGGATTCCTGTCACCATTCACGATCAAAGCTAAAATACTATTACAACAAATGTGGAAAATTAATTTATGCTGGGATGACGAAATACCAGACAGCGTAAATGACAAATGGTTAAATTGGCTAAAACTCCTAAAAAACGTTAGTCGTATTCGATTACCTCGTTGTTATCATGCGAGCGTACCTAAGAGCGAGACGGTGATAGTTGCACCGAATGTACCGGATAGCGGCTCGTCGTCGGCGCGCGCGCAGCGGCAGCCTATTATTTCAAATGAGTCACGCGCGTTTGCCTCCGCTACAAGATTAAATTATACTAACTTGGAACTACATATATTCAGCGATAGCTCAACTTACGCTATGGCCGCCGTGGCGTTCTGGCGCTGGCAAGATAATGACGCTCAAACTAAATTAGCGTTCATTTCGAGTAAGTGCAGAGTAGCACCTCTGAAACATACTTCTGTACCACGATTGGAACTGCAGGCGGCGCTCCTTGCTGCTCGACTTGCAGATACTATAACAAAGGAACACAGAAATATGTTACCACAAGAAAGGTATTTCTGGTGCGACTCGTCAACGGTTCTATACTGGATTAGGAACAATGCGCGAGATTATAAAGCGTTTGTGGCGCACCGGCTTGGCGAAATTGACGAGTTGACACAAATAAAGGAATGGCACTTTATACCTACTAAAATGAATATAGCCGACATCGCCACGAGAGATTCCTGTGAATTAGATATGCTACAAAATGAATGGTTATATGGCCCCGAGTTCTTGTACAAGGGAAAAGAGACATGGCCAGCGGATGTACAACCGGAAGTCAGCACCGATGTCCTGGAACGGGTTTCTCTCGTCGTCACCGAGAAGTACTCACCTGCTGTGCCGGAACCCGAGAGATTCTCATCATGGCTACGCCTCCTGAAAAGTACTTGTATGGTATTATTATTTATTGATAAATGCAAAAAACTTACCAGTGCAATCGATGGTGATATGATGAGGAGAGCAGAACGTCTGTTAATCATGCACTCCCAGAAGCAGACATTTGCCGAAGACCTGGAACACCTGAAACAGAAAAAACCATTAGATAGGAAAAGTAAGCTACTTACCTTAACTCCTGTGATTGACGAGTACGGAGTTTTACGCGTTGGAAGCCGCATCGACCTGGCACCTGGAATACCCCTTGAAACTAAATATCCAATAATACTTGACGGCCGCAACTACGTCACTCAATTGATAGTCAAGCACCACCACGTGAAGGCCGCCCACGGAAACCAAGAAGTTCTCGTCAATAATCTGAAACAACATTATTGGATTATACGTATGAGACCTACTATTAAACATGTGACCTCAAAATGCATGTTTTGTAGAATAAGAAAAGCACAGCCGCAACCACCCAGAATGGGGAACTTACCTGAGGCCCGAATGGCTCATAATCAACGCCCGTTCACGTTCTGTGGAGTGGATCTTTTTGGGCCCATGGAGGTGACAGTACAGTACAGGCGACGGGAGAAAAGATACGGTGTTCTATTCACTTGCCTAACTGTTAGAGCCATACACATTGAAGTAGTATCGAAACTTACCTCCGACGCATTTATTATGGCTTTACGTCGCATGGCCGCGAGAAGAGGGTGGCCACAACATATGTACTCGGATAACGGGACTAACCTGAGAGGGGGCCTAAATGAAATAAGGAAGTCGATAAGCGAACTCGATGAAGAGACGCTAAAGGGAGAAGCTGCTAACTACGGCACTACATGGACTTTCTCTCCGCCTGCCAGCCCACATTGGGGTGGGGCGTGGGAACGCCTAATACGCTGTGTAAAAGAATCACTGAAGGTCGTTCTGAAGGAACGAGCACCCCGAGATGAAGTTCTAAATACCCTGCTGGCAGAGGTGGAACACATGGTAAACAGCCGTCCGCTGACCCACGTGAGCGTCGAACCGCATTCCGATGAGTCACTAACGCCTAATCACTTTCTTCTTGGCTCCTCATCTAACCTACCTACGATCGGTAAATACGATGAGTCAGATATATACCTACGAAACCAATGGCGCATCTCACAAAGACTCGCAGATTTGTTTTGGAAGCGTTGGGTGAGGGAGGTACTACCGGATATGCGACCCCGAACTAAATGGCACCAGGAACAAACGCCCTTGAAAGTGGGTGACCTTGTGTTAATCGTCGATCCTGATTCTCCGCGCAATGTTTGGCCGCGCGGTCGCGTGCAGGCAGTAATGGCAGGCAGAGATGGACGCGTAAGAGTCCTTGATATAAAAACCAAGACCGGTATGTTGCGTCGGTCAGCCGCACGCCTCGCTCGAATCCCGACGGAAGATGAGTGCTGACGCACTGGGGTGGGGAATGTTAACCGTGCAATCTATATACATTTATGTCTATTTACTTTTCTTATTTTGTACTTTTAGCAATAAACTTGAGAGTGATGTGCGTCCGAGGAGTTTGTAGGGTGCGGGGGGCTGAAGCAGGTGGGCGCGGGGCAGGGGAGCGCGGGCGCGCGACGCGAGCCGATGACGCGAGCCAATCCGCGAGTGGTACAAGCAGCACGCACGTTACAACCTCCTCGTCCGCGACACTTTTCGGAATTTTTTCTTGATTTCTTCATTATCTCCGTTACACCATTTACAGGCACTTTTAAATTGTCAAGAAGTCGGTCAGTCAGGAAAAAATGAAGCTAGTTGCCCATTCCAAAGCGTAGTAGGTACCTATGGAGAAGAACGGGCAAGAAACGCCATGGACACTCTTTTTAAATAATATTTTTACAAAATTATTAGTTACATCATATGTTGAATTTATAAATATGTGAGAACGATGTAAAAAATAAATCAAAATCAAGTACGCGTTAAAAGTGTCCAGAGTACAGCAATTAGTAACAAAATAACAATCCAAAAATAAAATAATTAAAAATAAGCCGTGGCAGCTAAAAGATGACCAGCCCCAACTGACGGCGCCCGTTCACGAACATGACGCATGGATCAGCACCATCCAGCTCAACCATTTTGTAGGGAACCGAATGATCCAACACACACGCCACCGTCAGCGAGACACTTGAGCGAGCATGACATACTATCAGCCGCCAGGGCACATTCTAGTCAATGAAAAACATATTACCCGGTAAATGGTAGCTCAATAGTACATAGAACTGTGCTATGCAGTTATACAATACAAAGGAAATTGAGTTTATACAATGCAAAGATAGTCTTACAATCTTCAGCAGCTCCAACAGTATTTTCAAGTGTTAATCAATTAGTTGTGGTTGTGGAGCAGGACCAGCATTGAGCCAGGCATTTTTATCAGCGATGTAATCTCCTAACTTATAATATGCCTGCCTACATAGTGTGCGTTTTATACATGACTTGAATTTTGTCTCATTCAGTTGAAGAATGTGGGGAGGTATTTTATTATAACATTTTAAACAGTACCCCATAAAAGATGAGTCTACTTTTGCTAGTCTGAAACCTGGTTGAACTAAAAGGTCCCTATTTCTAGTACTATAATTATGTCTTTCACCTCTTTTGCTAAAAAGATGTAAATTTTTCCTTACATACATGATGTTTTCGTAGATATATTGACAAGGCACCGTCATGATGTTAATATCCTTAAACAGTTCCCTTAGAGAATCGCGCTTGCGGAGATTATATATGGCTCTGATGGCTCTTTTCTGCAGAATAAAAATAGAATCGATGTCTGCTGCCCGTCCCCAAAGTAAAATACCGTAAGACATGATACTATGAAAGTAACTAAAATAGACTAGTCTCGTGGTACCTACATCAGTAAATTGACGGATTTTTCTGACAGCATAAGCTGCCGAACTGAGCCGTCCTGCAAGAGATGTTAAATGAGGACCCCATTGTAGCCTTGAGTCGAGCGTGATCCCTAGGAAAACTGTTTTTTCGACGAATTCAAGTTTCTCCTGATTCAATATTATCTCACAATCACTACTCTTGACATTTGGTAAAGAAAATCTTATGCACTTAGTTTTTTTCCCATTTAATACTAAATTATTAGCAGTGAAAAAACAATTCATATTTGTTCTCTTCACTTTGAAGAATCTAGTTTCAACCGGACACTGAATAAAGTAATTGAGACAGAGTCAAATGTCAAAAACAGCCCAAGAAGATAAAGATACTTAACGAGAAATTTTTAATACAGACGAAAATATTATGGAAAGAAATCTCCTGAAAGAATAAATAAATGAGTGATTTGTTTGTTGTTGTATTTTCCTGTTTGAATATAATTATACACTTAATTATAATTTATTGTTGACTTTTAATTAAAGCCCACCATCATCTGCATGTTAGAAAAGGTAGGTGTTGGAAACTTAACATCTAAATTTCAAAAATATTAATTATGTTAGTTCCGTCATTATGTCCCGTGAAATTCAAATTTTCACACATTTTTTTTCCAAATTGCAGTTCTGTTACAATTTTTTTATTATTATTCAAATTATTATCAATTATCATCAGCGGTCCATTAACGGTAACACGTCTTACGGCTTAGCTGTGAAAGATGGACGAACCTACAAATAACTTAAATGAAAGACCTAAGTTAGAAAACTTGGGGTATTTTTACCCGTAGATATTGTACCGTGAGTCCGTGACACTAAGAAAACATTCTCACAATCTTTTATCGATGTTATTTTATAGAAATATCGATTAGGGGCTGCTCTATTAGCCGCCATTTTATCCTCTCAGTAAAGTGTAGGTATGCACGTTTTTCTTGTAGGTATGCGGTCCATGTGATTGGTACATCAGTGTATTTTAGTGACACTAGGAATGAAGGATTGCCATTATAGTCACTGTCAAAAACACTGTTATCCTTTTTCACATATGCAAAATTAAGAAAGTTAAAAAGGGATGGCAATATTTTTATGATTTTGGCGTCGATAAGCCTCATATTTGTATAACTGTGTTTTTGAAGTGAAACTTCTTTACGCACGCTTGACTTGGGGAGTAAACTGGCGAACGCGTGACGTAAGCGTTACGAAAAGTGTGATCGGGCAAGGCGAACGGAAGTTAAGTGGGGGATATAAGCAAGAGACAGCAGTGCGCGCGCACATTTTCTTTCTCTCTTCCTCTCATAGCCAAATACGTTCCGTATATCTAAGCACACTGCAGGCTTATTGTCTGTATCACAGTGTAGGAGCAAGAGAGAGCAGTGCGCGCGCACATTTTCTTTCTCTCTTTCTCTTATAGCTAGTAAATGAAATATACATACAGATGGAGCGAAAGAAGTTTCACTTCAGTCGTGTGGTCATAAGCACACTCGTTTTTTTCTATAGTCAAACATTTCGGGTCCATAAGATGTATAGTTTAAGGGTCTAGCAACGAATAAATAAGAAGAGAGGAAGTGCCTTAATGATCTATACATACTAAACATTATAGAAATATCATACGATTCTATACAGAAATAAAAATATTATACATGTTTCTTTCTAACCTACGTGACTCTGAAAGTGTAAAAAGAGACAACCATATTTTATCAGTTTTCTAAAATTGCAATACTGATATATGACGTCACGTAAGTCCAACCCATCGGCCGGTTCGCCATTATAGTTTCTGATTCTCTGAGTACTTCTGAGTGTACAAGAAGTGTCATTTGGCGTTATCGTACGACTGATATTAAATTTTTTTCGTTTTTGAGGACATTTTGAGTGATGTAAATTTGATTGAAGCTGTGAAGGCAACCATGTCTAAGTGTTGTGTGAGGGGCTGTGGCTCGAAATACAATAAAAGAGCGCCTCTGATATCCCTGCGTAATTGCGTATGCGTTTATGTTCCTGCGTATAAGTTTCCTATATGTATTTATACCAATTTCTAGTCTCAATTCATGTTTATTACTCTTCGGTCATAGATTATTACCTTTTCATAATCTTTCGAACGATATAATTCCATATTTTGGTTTTGTTTAATACGTATTGTTTACATGCTAGTTTTGTGATTGTGTGATTTGCACAACCAATCGATTTTGCATCGATTAAACTAAAATCAAATTAACCATTTCGTTTGAATATTTTGCACAAGAAAGAATAAATACATTTATGTAAGATACTAAAAGAAATAGTATGGAAATAAAAATACACATTTTTTTTTTTTTTTTTGATAAAACCGTTCTTCCAATAAATACATATTATAATCGATTTCTGTTGTTTTATTTTGTCAATTATCGGTGTAGTTTTGAATTCCTTGTAATTCCAGTTTCATTTAATATTTTGCTCTAGCTTGGTTATCATGAGAAACTTTTAATCATATACGCAGTAGTATTACTGCTAAAACTATCAAGTATAAAATTAATTTTAAATTAACCACCAATTCATTATTTATTCAAGCACATACATGTACAGAGGCGGACCGAATGCCATAGGCATTTTCTACCAGTCAACCTTTGGGTGATGCAGAGACAAACATAGTAGGTGTAATCATTAGAGGAATAAATATTTTAAATGTAAAGATACCTTAAAAGCACAAATAAATATACATAAATTTTAGAATATACTAAAAAGAAATAAGACAAACAATCTATCTATGTAGGAATGGAACGCTGTTGAATGCATGTGAATGCATGATTATGTGAAAGAGCTGAATGCTAAGGTGTAAGTAAGACAGATGATGTATGCCAATGACGTATGTTTAGGATGACGTGGAAGGTATTTAAAAAAGGAGAATGACAGTTGGCTTTTGAATGACGGAGTGAAGACGATAAGACGTGATTTTTTACTAAGATGTGTTTTTATGAGTTTTTACTAGTTTATAAAAGAATAAACAAGTATACTACGATTTAACTTTTCTCTGACCTCAGTCCTTTTATATAAAAGGAGAAACTGACTGACTGACTGACTGACATATCAACGCACAGCCGAAACTACCAGGACTAGGAACGTGAAATTTTGCACACGGCTTCCTTTTATTATTTAATGGAGCACTAAGAAGGGGTTTTTGGAAATTCGACCTTTAAGGGGGTGAAAAGGGGGGATTTTGTTTGTATGAAAAATCTTATTCCTTGAGTTAATAAACTTGAAACTTGGCACGAATACTTATCTAAGTAAAATATGAAGATTGGCATTTTTTGTTTTTCAAAACTACCCCCTAAAAGAGGAATGGGGGATATCAAGACTTATATGGTAGAATTTTAACGTGCAATCCGATTAACTCGAAACTTAGTATTTATAATTATGAGCGAAAATAAAGAATAATGTATATCAGGGTTTTTCAGAAATCTACCCCTAACGATGTCATTCAGGTTGGCTGGACAAATCTTCAAAATAGCTCGCATTTAACTAGGTCAATAGTGCATTTTATGTGACGGCTAAACACCCTTATTTCAGAATTTGTGACGCTACAGAATCTTAGATAATCGATCGAAAACGTGTCCAGCCATCTTGAAAAACCACTTTTCGCTGGTCTCTCAATCTCGGTAACGGAAGTGATTTTGAAGACTTTTTGCATATCAACGGGCGTCACATAAATTTGTGACAGGCATCGAGCTAAAAGTTTTGTGATACGAACAGCGGTTTAGTAGAAAAATGCAAAAATCTGTGTCCAGCCATCTTGAATTTACGTATAAAACTTTTGGCTGGCACTTCTGAATCTCAATAACGGGAGCGTTTTCGAATATGGTTCCTTTACTAACATTTAGTGACGCAATTTGTGACAGTAATAACGTTCGATTTATGGCGTCACATGTAAGGGTTTACGAGAAATCAGTAAAAACTTACATGTCCAAATAACCTGCTTTCAAGCTGGCTGGACACATGTATCTCCGCTGCCTGATGATCTACGGCCTTCGAAATATATTCAAATTTTTGTGACGGGGACGATAATGATATAGTGAATTTGTGACGGAGAAACTTTGAGTATTTTCAAAGATATTGATCATTTAAATTTTCCCATACAAACATCCATTAATATTGTGAGGTGACCATATTTTTTACATAAATAAAGTCTCAATGGTATTGAGATAGAAAGTGTCGATTCCATCTGGTTTTTTTTTTTTTATTATGTCTGTCCGATACTTATTAAATGATAATGATAAATGATATTTTATATAATTATGCCGATATATACTTTTTCATTTAAATACCTTCGAGCATTAGTTATCCTGACACAATGGTGTCAATTCTCTTGTACACCGAACTACACTATGACTAAAATTACTTACTTTTGGCTATGAGAATCTTAGAGCTATTCTGCATTAAAATATCTCTAAATTTAAAAATAATTTTGACACAACCAAATCGAATTTGACAATCGCGACTCCACGTGGTAAGTAGGTATTTTTTTTGTTTGTTTGGCTTCGCACGGTTTGTGCATTCAGCCAAAAAGTAGATACTCATTTGCCCTCATCATCATCATCTGCCTAGCCTTTTCCCAACTATGTTGAGGTCGGCTTCCAGTCTAACCGGATGCAGCTGAATACCAGTGTTTTACATGGAGCGACTGCCTACCTGACCTCCACAACCCAGTTACTGGGTAATACGATACCCCTTGGTAAGACTGGTTGTCAGACTTTCGGGCTTCTGACTACCCGTAACGGCTGTCAAAGATACACGAATGACAGCCAGGATGCTTTCCGAGGCACGGAGGGGTCTCGGTATGTAAAGTTGGTCACCCATCCACAGACCAACCGCGGCAAGTGTAGCTTAACCTGATCGATCGACCTGTGCGGCTGTTATTATTTAGCAACGGGCCCCTCCCCGTGTTTTTTTTTGAGTCGAAGGGGCATAGTGGGGCAACCTCGACCTCCTTTTTATGGAATTTTTCACTTTTATAGGGAAAATATGAAACATTATTACCAACGTGTTGAGTTGTAAGGGTATGCGGGTTTCTAAAAGGGGGTCGAAATTTTCATTATTTTTGCGATAGGACACACCGTTTTCGAGATATAAGCAAAAGAAAAGAAAATCAAAAAACAGTACTGTTTTTGCATGCGAAGTTGAGATGTTGGTGTGAATTTTAGCTCATGCCAACTAATTTTATTCCACACCTTTTAAGTCGCGATTAAAAATAGTCAGATTTAGTTAGAGAATCTAAATTTTAGGTGAAAAACCTCAAATTCAGAATAGCAAAATTACTATTTTCTCTAAACTATTAACTCAGTGCAATCTTAGTGCTGGCAAACTAAAATTTAGTTAAGTTGTGTCACTTTAGTTAATTTCAGAATGGGAAATCATCATTTGACAGGAATTAACTAAATTATGGTGATTTGTAGTCTAGTTTAGACGCATTTGTGACAAGAGAATCGGCACCAATACCTACCTATGTACTTACCATGAAAAACACCAATACCTACCTACTAAAAAGAGTAGGTATCTGCACGTAAATAATAACATTAAAAAGTTACCCCCCACCCTTCCTCACTTCTACACTTTTGTCATCTATCGATTTAAGGCAAAAGCGCTAGGGTAGCCCGCGAAATTCAATTTTTTTTACGTTTTTTGCAATTTGCTGGCAGTATTAAGTTGTACGTTGATTAAAATATGATTCGCGGCCGTAACAAATATGTATTTACAGAATTATAATCTATAAATTCATCAACACAAATGATTATTTCATGAAATTTTCACATTTGGGGATTATACTAACTTAACAAGTTGTATTACTGATTGTTGTAATGATTATATTAATTCTGTCAACTACTATCACCAAAACACGGATTTTCGTCCATTAAAGAAAACACCTTAAAATATACTTAGTCCTACATAAAACCTACAATATTGGTAACCCTACTGCAGTGTTTGTATGGGAAAATTTAAATGATCAATATCTTTGAAACTACTCAAAGTTTCTCCGTCACAAATTCAGTATATCATTATCGTCCCCGTCACAAAAATTTGAATATATTTCGAAGGCCGTAGATCATCAGGCAGCGGAGATACATGTGTCCAGCCAGCTTGAAAGCAGGTTATTTGGACATGTAAGTTTTTACTGATTTCTCGTAAACCCTTACATGTGACGCCATAAATCGAACGTTATTACTGTCACAAATTGCGTCACTAAATGTTAGTAAAGGAACCATATTCGAAAACGCTCCCGTTATTGAGATTCAGAAGTGCCAGCCAAAAGTTTTATACGTAAATTCAAGATGGCTGGACACAGATTTTTGCATTTTTCTACTAAACCGCTGTTCGTATCACAAAACTTTTAGCTCGATGCCTGTCACAAATTTATGTGACGCCCGTTGATATGCAAAAAGTCGTCAAAATCACTTCCATTACCGAGATTGAGAGACCAGCGAAAAGTGGTTTTTCAAGATGGCTGGACACGTTTTCGATCGATTATCTAAGATTCTGTAGCGTCACAAATTCTGAAATAAAGGTGTTTAGCCGTCACATAAAATGCACTATTGACCTAGTTAAATGCGAGCTATTTTGAAGATTTGTCCAGCCAGCCTGAATGACATCCCTAACGGTGTGAAAAGGGGTAGTTAATTTCACAGGGGAGGATTTTACTGTGTGGCTTGATTAACTCGAAAATTGGTATAAATAATCTTTGAGTTAAGTAATTAATATAAACCTAAAACGATTTTTCGAAATTCCACTCCTGTGGGGGTGAAAAGCGGGGATACAGTTAATATGAAAAATATTATTCATTTGCTTAATAAATTTGAAACTTGGCACGAATACATAAATTATGAAGATCATAATCATACATTTTGGAAATTTTTAGAGTAAAGTACGAAATACACGCAGACGAAGTCGCGGGCGAAGTGCTAGTGAGAAAATATTAGCGTTGTGATGATACTGCCAGCTTCTTGAAAAAGTGCTCGCGAACCTTAACTTTAAAGGATAATCGGTTTGTTGCCATCCTGCAGGGTAATTGCGTAACACACTATCAGTAGCAATCGGTTTCATTTTGACAGTTCAACAACATTCATTGCGTTATTTACGTTGTTGAGCAGACACACTTTTCGAATGTAAATGGAGCAATGGATTAGCAATAAGCTTCAAAATGATTCAAATTGTGAGTAACAGTGTGTTACGCATTAGGGTGCTGATTTCCTCGGAGAGCGCATTCCACAGAGAGATAGACTGAATTTGATCGCTAAGTTTGAAGATTTTTGCAATTTTTAATTTTATACGGACAGATTGCGCAACATCAGATTTTTTATACTAGTAGGATGTTATTCGATCCCCGTTCTAGGACGTCGCAGTAGGGATACTGCGACGTCCTAGAACGGGGATCGAATAACATCCTACTTCAATACGTCCCTCGTTAAACCATCACTATTCATTTCAAATTACTTAGCGTCATTTCGCGTAAGTAATTAGATTTAGAATTTGGTGGTGGCTTGCAAAATGAGCCATACATTGATTCGAATCCCTTCTTAAAATCAAAAACATTATTTTAATGTAACTATGTAATTTCGATTGATCGATTTGTAATCAATACGATTAACAATAGCATTGCAACGAATGAGTAGCTATTGACCGCACTAGGTAGTGGGCGGAGCCTACGCCATTTTAATTTCTGTTTTGGCACGCGTTAGTATCTCTTTGTTCATGTCCTCTACTTATTTAGTCGTTGGGGTCTAACGTGTGACTTTTGATTTGACATCTAATGTCAATTTGTCAATGTTTTGTTTGGTTTTGTTGTGATTTTTTGTGATTGGTTCAAAACTTTAGGTGGCAGTTTCTGGTGGTTTCTGGTTATCTTTTTTGCTTTTGTACTGAGCTGAGTGACATCGCCTTTCTTGGACTATGGATTTTTGTATTGCAGCTTACCTCGACTACAATAAGAATATCTTTATCCCACTCTCGGACAACGCTGATTTTACCTGGTTTCCAACGGAGATCCAACGTACGTTCTCTAAACTGTGGCATAGCGAATGAATCATTTGTGTGATACAGTCGTTAGATTTTAGTGAAATTAATTCTATAGATTTTTATTAAGTAGATTTTAATTTCTTTCCAGTCAAGCAGCCACTCAATTATTCAGTCAGTTGTTTCACTAGAACAGCCGAAGATGTCTAATTTACTGTCATCTATAAAGACTGAAGGCTATGGTCTAAATGAAGATATAAGAGAAACTGCAGCGGTTTCAACATTATTCTGCATATGCTGCCTTCAAAAAGGAGTTCCATTTGTTAGCTTGTTGACGTGTTTACATGCAGATTTCCTGAATAGTTTCATGATGCCCGAGGTATTTATTGTGGATTTATTAAAGTATAGAGTTCAATTAAGCCCATGTACCCATGGGTTTGAAATAATATAAACCATGAGGGCCTGCACCCTCTGGAGGCACGGCAATGATAATCATTGTAGGAACAAAACAAAAATTAAAAAATATTCCCATGCCCATTTCAGATAAAGCTACAGAACCAAGTAATATGCTATGAGTGTCATGAAAAGTTGAAGAAAATTAAACTGTTTAAGCTGCAAGTTGAGGAGAGCTTCAAGTTGTTATCAGATATTAGCACAGTAAGTTAGCCACCAGTTACCGGAAGTTGGTATATGCAGTAAGCGAAAATGAACCTTATTATTTTGTATAATGTTAATGTGCTTATAAGCGAATATAATCGATCAATTTATACGAAAATTAACTTCAATTGTATAAAATTATTATTCATATGAAACAATTCATTTACCCTTCAGTAAACAGTTGGTTTATATCAATTTCCTAAGAAAATTTTAAATATAGAACTGATTAAATATTTAATCATCGATTTAAATGTTGTTGGACTCAAGGCTTGATCTGTTGACAAAAATGTCAACGACATGTCATTGAAAATGCATTTCTGACACCTGCATGTTTGTTCAAAAAGTTGTGGATCAAACAAAATAGGGAGATAAAGGAGGTCATTTCCAACAAAAAATCTTTCAACAGCATGGCCATAATTCAATCGCTCTAAAAGTTATGAATATTTTTGTATACTGAGTTATTTTACAATTAGACTAATTTAAAAAAAAAAGTGTTATAAAACAAATAGTGTTATATTATTACTAGCTAATGTATCAGCACTATTAAAGTCCTATTGCGGCTCTGAGTACCATTTTTTTCCAAAAAATTTGAAGCATTACCAAAAATTATTTCTAATTTTAAAAGCGTTGGAAATGACCTTTATCTCCCTAATTCGTTTGATCCACGACTTTTTTTATTTCACATCTGAAGCAACCTTAAAGCAATGATAATAAAGACCACTGTGTCTGTGATGCAAAATCAAAAAATAACTGAAAGATTGCAAACGTTGAGTACAAGAGAATACGAGTTTTACGAATTTAAACCTTATTAGTTCCTAATCTTGTCCAACAGATAAGTGACAAGAATGCATTCTCTCAGTGGCCAAATTACTACAAAAATAATTCAGCGGTCCGAGTGCCCACTTGGTTTTTCGAGATGTTACTAAGCGGTTGGTCGACTCTTTACATGACCAGAAGGCTGGCCTATATTTTTGCCAAAGTATTCAGCATCGCCATACAACTTGGCAATACTGAAAGTCATTTGGGCACTTTTTCTGCTGACAGCGACGGGGACGAATTTTTTGATGCCCTGATTCATTGCCATATTTAATAATTTAACTATGTTTCCTTATATATGTAAATACTATCTTGCTTGAAAATAAATAGTGCTATTATATAAAATTACTAGCTGAACCCGCAAACGCCGTTTTGCAAAAAAAAAAAAAAATAGGGTTATGAAAAATAGATAGTAGCCGATTCTCAGACCTACCCGATATGCGCACAAAATTTGATACAAATCGGTCCAGCCGTTTCGGAGGAGTATGGTAACTAACACTGTGACACGAGAATTTTATATATTAGATTAAAGATTATGTCTTATGTTTCCAGGAAAACACTCCAAAATGCAGTAATCAAAAACATAATTTAAAAGTACACCAAGTATTTAAAATAGACATTCCACAAAAAACAATTAGTAACATAAAGAATCCACAAACAATACTAGAAGACACTAAAATAAACTTAAATGACATAATCAAAGAAGAAAAAGAAATTTTCGACGATACAGAAAAGAGTCCCCCACCAAAGAGTTCCCCACCAAAGAGTTTACTAAATAAAAACATGAAAAATATTGAAGAGGCAATAAGAATCATTAATAATAATCAAAATAGCGATTGCATTAACTTCCTAGCTAATTCGTTACAAACTATCTCTCATTCCTTGTTAAGTGATATTCATACTCATTTTGAATTAGGAGGCCTAAATGTTACAAATCCTACTGAAATATTAATTAATGTTAATACAGCACCTATAACTACAGATAATCCTACAGAAAATATTACAAATGATTTACTCAATGAAAGACTTAATACTGTAGAAAAGCGTGAAAATATAGATGAAGAAGAAATTGATAGAACTGTAACTGAAAATGTTGATACAGTTGAAAATGTTGCTAATGAAGAAATGGATCAAGCAGTTACGGGGATGGAATTTCAAGATGTTGATGAAAGTAATGATATGCAGACAGAAGACACTTCGATACCTTTTAGTAAGTCCTTTAACATTAATAATACTAGCCAACCTTTTTGTTAGGGCAGTTGTAACGACCGCGGTCTTGACGGGGTCGCCACCATCTGCTGGCGGACGCGGTGGGGCCGCAGGGGAGGAGGAGTGTTGGTATGATGTTGGCCGCTCTCCCTATCCTCTGCAGCAGAAAATTGGCAGGCGGCGGGGCCAACGACCTGACCCGCCGCAAGGGGACCAAGGGTGCCCAGACACGAGGTCGTCTGGCGCCCATGTGTTGGTGTGGCCCCTGGGGTGGTCACGGCGTGCTATGTGTTCTGGTGCGCCGGTGAAGGGGAGTACTCCCCAGAGGAAGGTCCGGTGACGGACAGCCGCGGTGGGTTCACGGATGAGTGTTAACGCGTGCCCGTGTTCCTGCCGTATGCGGCAGAGGAGGACACCGTGGAGTTTTAGTGGGTTAAGAGTCCCACATAACTGCACTATCTCCCCGTGGTAGTGCAGAATGCATGATCATTTCTCCACGATAAAAAAAAATAGTAACGACCGCGAATTATGAGTTGTAGGTCGTAGGGGCGGGCGTCGCTAAGTCAAAGTCAAATCATTTATTTCAAACAGGCACTTAAAAGGCACTTTTGAACGTCAAAAATAAAACAATAGAATTTATTCTAGTCGCCCCTTCCCAAAGGTAGTTTTCGTGTGGAGAAGAATGGGCAAGAAACTCCACCGTTACTCTTTTAAAGTGTTTTACAAGGTTTTGTTTACATTTATTATATAATTATATGTAAAGACGATGCACCTAAAATAAAAAATAGTCTGCCACAAATGGTAGTGGTGGTCACGACGTCGAACCGTTTACAAATACCGTCTTGCATTCTGCAAAGATGCAACCGTTTTACGTCCTGGGTTCAAACAGCCTTCTTTGTACAATCCAGTACGATTCGCGACTATAATAGATATGTATTTGCAGAAGCATAGTCATTAAAATAATTAGAATATATTTTTAAATTAGATTTGTAACATAAGCACTTTTCCAAAAGAGATTTGTTCTTATGGTACAAATCTAACTTAGAAAGATGTATTAATGATTCTTATGATTATAATTCTGTAAATACGTACCTGTTATAGTCGCGAATCATATTTTGATCAAGATACAACCTGACACTGACCTGCAAATTGCAAAAACGTAAGAAAATTTAAATTTCGCAATCTACCACTGCGCAATCACCTTTATACAGGGTTTCCCTGGAAGTATGGATCAAATCGAATAGAGGCGTGGGCAAGGTCATTTCCAAACTTTTTGGTCCTGAGAATGATTGATGATTGAGAATTATTTTACGATTCAAAAGTTGTGACCAATTTTTTGCAATCGTTTCGCATAGTGCTCAAAGAAAAAAAATCATTTAAAAAAACTATCAGGGCTGTCTAAAAAACTTAAATTGACAGTTCCTGGTACTTTTTTTTTTTAAATGATTTTTTTCTTTGAGCACTATGCAAAGTGATTGAAAATAACAAAAGTAGCTCATAACTTTTGAACCGTAAAAAAAATTCACCAACATTTCAGGATCAAAATGTTTGGAAATAACTTTGCCCACGCCCCTATTTGATTTGATCCATACTTCCAGAGACACCCTGTATAACCACTTTTCAACTTATTTGCCTTTTTAGCCCAAGATAGAAGACCGTCACTCGAATCAAATATAAAACAGTTGACTTTGACAAGAGAACAGTTGATGCAAGAGAGAACAAAGATCGCTACCTCTCAGTCTTACCTGCGCGCGCCGCATCGCTGTGAGTCTTGCCTGGTCGGGTTCCAGTTTCAGGAGAATTTAGAAGACCATGTTAAAAGGAAACATACTTCTGGGGTGAGTTATTGACAAAAAGCATAATCAGCATATACTGTTCCCACTGCTGTGCTGGGTGGGACACAGGCGGCCTCTCTGTGAAAGGGAGTGGGCCGTAATCTACCACGCGGGCCCAGTGCGGGTTGGTAGATGTCACATGTCAAGTGAATATGCAGTCCACTGTGTTGCACCAAGTCAGGCATGCAAAATTATTATTAAAATTATACCATGTTATTAATTCCAATTAATACCATAAAAAGTCATAAATTCAGATTAATACGTTATACAATTTAATTAATTCAAAATAATACCATAAGCAATGTCATAAATTCAAATCAATAAGTTATACAATGTCATAAATACAAATAAATAAGTAATATCATTTTACATTCATTACTATACTTACATATAATTCTTACTGTTTACGTGTAATAAGCCAAAAAAAAGTTTAACATGTGAAGTTCAAGTCTATCTCATAGTACATTCATTATTAGAAATAATTATTACGGTCATATGCTTAATATACATTGAATAAGTCAAAAACAAGTAATGTTATAACAATCATTTGTTTTGTTCCAGAAACAACACACGATAGAATGTGACGTGTGTCTTCAGCACGTAGACCATGGCGCCATAAATACGCACATGTTCTGGCATCACACCAGGTAACGTACCTTCCAACTTTAAGGTAGGGTTTCCTGAACGGTATGGGCTCCAAATGAAGCCAAATACATCCTAATGCTGGAGCGCATACAGATTAAATTCACACGGTGTCTGTACATGAAACTTTATAGAGTCTACCCTTATATCCATTGATGTACCCAACCCTATTTGTATTAGGTACTAGCTGTTGCCCGCGACTTCGTCTGCGATCCAGGATGAAAAGTAGCCTATGTCCTTCTCCAAGTTATGGTCTACCCAAGTGCCAAATTTCATCCTAATCCGTTCAGCCGTTTTAGCGTGAAAGCGTAACAAATAAACTTACTTTCGCATTTATAATTTATTAGTTAAGATGGTTGGGTACAACAAGCTGGAAACAAGAAGGGATTTGGCACCTGTTACACATATTTTTAAGTTATTGCGGGGAAAGTTCTCTAACCCCGGTGTAATAAAGCGCACATAGCACAAGCGCAGACATGTCGCGGCGTCGGAGACCGCGGTTACGGCGATGCCTCGCGGCCGGCCGGATAAAGAACCTTTGTCGCGCGCCTTGCATATACTTAAAATAATTGCGGTAAATGTGGATTTATTTACCAGCCGATCGATTCTGTAAAAATCTCACCTTCATAACTTAGGTGAAGTGAGCGTGAAGTGAGCTATCAATAGGGGCAATCTCTAACATAAGGTGGGATGACAGCTCACTTCACCTTAGTTTTCACGGTGAGATTTTTACAGAATAGCACTGCTGTTCTCTGAATGAGTTCACAAAAATGACTTTACAAGTGATAAGCTGTAATGAAAAAAATACCAATGAATGTTTATGACCACGCTACCGATTTCGGGTAACCTGTTATGTTAGATGTGTTGAGAATAATAAATAACGCCCGCGTGTCAGCCTTAGCTGTCATGTAAATTATGGTAAGGTTGCCTGGAAGAGATCGCAGAAAGCGATAAGGCCGCCCATTGTATATTTTGTAGTGTTTGATGTATCTTTACTTGTTGTATTTTTGTGGTGTACAATAAAGTATACACAGGGTTATTTGTAAAATACCAGCAACCTCTTAAGAGGTCATTGTACTCATCATTATGAACAACTTTTACTATGGGACTAAACCTGAAATCGCGAAAAAAAAAATCAGCTGTTCCCTACATTTTGACGAGTTACATGAACATAAATGTAGGGAACTGTCTAGTTAAATAAAAAGATAAAAAAAATATGGCAGCGGCAAAGATTTTAATTGTTAGGGTCATGCCGAAGATGCCTAACTGCGATAGGTCGCGGTCACGCTTTAGCTCGTTACCTCGATGACACCTCCATGTAAAACAAAATGCTTGCTAATAGACACGCACATGCCGAAGGATACTTCACTGCGATACATCGCGGGCAGCCTGGGGGCTTCCCTCGATGCCTGGCATCATGTGCGTGCGTAATCAGCTTATAAGTAATGTTGATGTTAATAAGTATATTTTTAAATTTTAAAACATAAGCACACCAATATTATAAAGGCGATAGTGTTTGAGTGTGTGTGTGTGTTTATATGTTCGTTACTTCTTAATGCTCACACGGCTGAACCAATTTTGATAAAATTTTGTATGGAGGTAGCTGACACCTTTTTTTGTGGATGGGAAATCATCAAATGACCACTCCCGCTCAGGGTGGAGCAGAAGGGAGTGTCAGACTCTTACTGACTAAAACCCACCCGTGTTCCTTCCTTAGCCCTTTATGTTCCGGGGCAGCGGTAACACTTTCGGACAATCGCGCTGCTCCGGCAGGCTTCGGCCCTTACGGGCCCCTTCCCTGTTGCTGACATCTCTTAGCTGACACCCTGGATTAACATATAGGCTACTTTATATTCCAATATTCCAACGCGATCCCGTTGGAACACTTATGCGGGTGAAACCGCGGGGCACAGCTAGTAAAACATAAAAGAATCATGTAATGCTACGTTAATCAAACCATGGTGATATAAGTGGCGTAAATGATAGATGATAAAGTTTCAGGGTTATCCATTATTTACGCCACACCCTGTATTTGCCTCAGATACGAGTGCGTCGCCTGCGCCGAAAAGTTTGCCTCCTACGACAAAGCTGCCTTACATTATAGGAAAAACCATCGCCGTGGGAGATCGAGCGTATTCTTCAAATGTCCTCATTGTCCTTATAAAAGTTGGTAAGTTAATCATATTATTTATGTAAACTTTTGACTATAGTACTTACTAAAATAATGTTGTATATAAAATTCAAAGTCCTCACTGACTGATTGATATATCAACGCACAGCCTAAACCACTGGTCCTAGACTAGAGATATAAAATTTGGAGGGTGTGTTCTTTGTGAAGAGTAGGTATTCACTAAGTAAAGGTTTTTCGAAATTCTACTCTCAAGAGGGTGAATGGGGGGAGGGTTTTTATATAAACCTAGCTTCTGCCCGCGGCTATGCCCTCGTGGATGTCGGAAATTACCCACTGGAATGTGCTACCAGAACAAAAATGAACCTATGTCCTTCCGATAAAATTTGACAAGGAAATAGCTGAACAGCGTTTCGTGATTTAGGCGTGAAAAGGTTACATACAAACAGAGCTAATTTCTAATGTATACAAAGTGTTAGAAAAGTAACCTTACAAACTTTAAGAGGTGCTTTAGACCATCAAACTGAACAACTTTCACTATGGGAACAACTCTGAAATCACGAAAAAAAAAATCTGCTGTTTCATACAAACGTTCAATTGACAAAAATTTTTTCTTCGTGATTTTACAGTTGGGCCGATAGAGAAAGTGGTTCAGTTCGATATGGTCTAAAGCACCTCTTAAAGATTGTAAGGTTAATTTTTTATCACTTTGTATTTATTAGAAATTAGCTGTTTGTATGTAACCTTTTCACGCCTAAATCACGACACGGATTTCAATAAAAATTGGCAAGGATGATAAAAGTACATAAAGATAAAGGTCCATACCAATGAAATGAAGATGCTTAGATGGACGTGAGGTGTGATCAGACAGCAACCAATTGCGTAACACACTATCAATCGAAATCCCAACAATTTTGAAGCAAATTGCCAATCCATTGCTTCTTAAGTTCGAAAAACTTGTCTGCTCAACACGTAAATAACGCAATGAATGTTGTTGAACTGTCAAAATGAAAACGAATCCGACTGATAATGTGTTACGCAATTGCCCCGCTGGACAAAGTCCGTAATGAATACATACGAGGCAGCTTTAAAGTCGCGCCAGTCACTGACAAAATTACCGAAAACCGCCTCAGATGGTATGGACACATTAAAAGAGGTAACGAAGATAATGTGGTACAAATTGCACTAAATCTGCCAGAGCAAAAGAGAGGCTGAGGCCGCCCGCCATTGACCTACACCCTAATTCACAACCATACGACAAGCTATCGTCTCGAAAATGACACATTTCAATAACCTGATTTGCCTTGCCCCAGACAAGCAAAAAGCTGTTGGAAGAATAGTGGTCGTCTATTTGATTTAAACTGACAAAATTTTCGGGTTTTCGACTTGAGCGCAGCGTTTATAGGACTCCTACGATAACATTGATTGATGTTCGATACGGTACGGAAGCGTATCGAGTGGTTGTGAATAGCTATGCTGGTGGTCAAATACAGGGTTACTTTTTGATGACCAGCCATTTTAAGGGTGTAGTACAGATCATCAAACTGAACAACTTTCTCCATGAGACCAACATCGTAATCGCGAATAAAAATTCAGCCGTCCCATACGTTTAAGTCGAGTAAGTATTGAAGTTTTCTATGGGGCAGTTGATAAATTTTTCGCGTTTACGATATTGGTCCCATGGAGAAAGTTGTCCAGTTTGATGGTCTGTACCACACCCTTAAATTTGGCTGGTCATTAAAAACTAACCTTGTATAAGAGACCTCAAAAAAAGCCCAATTGCCTGAACTGACAAGAATAACTTGGCGCAGAAAAGTGAGGAGACCCGACCCCATATATCGGGACAAGGGACAGAAGAAGATAAAAGGATAAAAGTAGCTTCCTTGCCCAGAATGCTATCTATCGCATCATGGGGAAAGACATAGGCTAATTTTAGTCCCGGTAGCACGTGGAATAATTCCAGGCCGCCGCGAAGCCGCGGGCAGAAGCTAGTCTAATTACCAGCCAAAGGTAGGTACAATTTGTTTAAGTAAATTTCTGTTAATTTCCAGCCGAAAGTCCTGGTTCACGGAGCACTTGAAAGCATATACTAAATGTAGATTATGTGGCGTTATGCTTGGGTGCTCGACTGGCATTAAGGTTCATATGAGGTACGTATCCTCATTAATAATCTATACTAACATAATAATACAGGAATATTTTTTATTCAGTGCGCAAACTTTGACAAAATAAACTTGGATGAGTTTTATTAAACACGTTGTTTTTATTTTGATATGTTTTAGTACAAAAAAATAAAGTTATCGATAACGAAAGATGTCTACTTTCAAATTGACTTTGTGGCCACTCACCGGCGCGTGACGCAGCGGAGCGCGCATGAGTATTTAGATATCAGCTCTGCGCTCGTTCGTTTTTCGTTCACAGGCGTAGGTAGGTATTTCCGTGGGTTACAATGTAGGTACAGATCGCTGAATTTATCAGCAGTGCGATTCTGTAACCATCTCACCGTGAAGATTTAGGTGAAGTGAGCGTGGAGTGAGCTGTCACTGTCATCCTGATGCTAGGGATTGATACTCTTGACAGCTCACTCTAAGCTCACTTCGCCTAACTTTTCACGGTGAGATTTTTACAGAATCGATTGGCAGGTTCGAACTAAACTTTTTTAAGATTAGGCCGCGATGTGAAATTTTGAAGCTTCCATACCGCGTACTGGCTCACACCAAAGCGACGTGCCGCATCGTTGGTACTTGGATCTCGCTCGAAGAAATCGAAAATGGTTTCTTCGGTTTCACCCGCCAGATAAGGTCTGCCACACCCTTGTGCGTGATTCGGGGTCCTGAACTAACCGTGATAAAACAGCCGTTGATTGGCTGCTAAAATGGTCCTTTCACTAGGGACCGCAGGGTTAAGGATACCATGGGCTCGCATTCGAGGTACGCTCTCCGTCGTATACATTCTGCTAGCTGCTCGTAAACTTTCACCACTTAATAAATACACTCGCACCATCTCATAAAACTCGCGGTTACTAAAATCCGACATCGTGACCGGTAGGTACGAGTTCGACACACGCGGCACGGGGGTTGCGAGCAAAAGCGATTGGACGCGAGGTCACGATAGATGAGATGAGCAGACTGCGACTGTCGGGACTCGGGCACCCGCCACCCGCACCAGCACCACTCTGCTGCCCCGCCCGGGTTTTACCCCGATGCAACACCGCCACGTGCGTCACCCAGGCGGCGCGTGCGCCCATTGTTCGTTATTACAAATAGACAGTGTCCATATTTTGCTGATTTAAAGTCGGATAAAAAAATTAATAAAAAAAAAAAAAAGTTTTGAACAAATAATGGAAATGTGTTCTATTACTAATACTGAACCTCCAAAAATTTTTTGCGCACTCCTTAAAAAATATTCCTGTATACCGAGACCTCTCTGTACCTCGGAAGGCACTTTAAGCTGTTGGTCCCGGCTGTCATTCGTGGATCTTTTACAGTCATTACGGGTAGTCATAACCCCGAAAGTCTGACAACCAGCCTTACCAAGGTGTATCGTATTACCCAGTAACTGGGTTGTGGAGGTCAGATAGGCATTCGCCCCATGTAAAATACTGGTATTCAGCTGTATCCGGTTAGACTGGAAGCCGACCCCAACATAGTTGGGAAAAGGCTAGGCAGATGATGACTAACATAATAATATACATCCTATTACCATGGATTGAGTACAGAGGCCAGCACATCCAGCTACCCCAATCTGTAAAATTTTGTAAAGTTAAAAATCTATCAAAGAAATTTGACAGATTGGGGTAGGTTGATTTGCTCGCCTCTGTACATGATTGTGAACGCCACGTCGTTGAAATTTTTCATCGGTTATAAAAAATGAAATTGCTGTTTCATAGAAAAGTGCAATGCCTACACAGTCAAAATGTATGGAAAAGCATTTTATCTATATATATAAAAAGAAAAGTCCTGACTGACTGACTGACTGACTGACTCATCAATGCCCAGCCTAAACACTTGGACCTAGAAAGCTGAAATTTTGCACAGAGGTTTTCTTTATAATGTAGACGAGGAATAAGGAAGGAATTTTCGAAATTCAACCCCTAAGGGAGTTAAATAGGGGATGAAAGTTTGTATGAAAACTCTTATTCCTTGGGTTAATAAACTTGAAACTTGGCACGAATACTTATCTAAGTAAATTATGAAAATTGGCATTTTTCGTTTTTCTAAACTACCCCCTAACAGGGGATTGGGGGGTGTCAAAATTTGTATGGAAGAATTTTAACGCGCGATCCGATTAACTCAAAACTCAGTATTTACACTAATTACCAAAAATAAAGAATTACGTGTATCAGGGTTTTTCGAAAATCTACCCCTAACGGGGAGAAAAGGGGTAGTTTATTTTACAGGGCAGGATTTTACTGCCTGGCTTAATTAACTCGAAAATGGGTATAAATAATCTGTGAGTCAAGTAATGAACACATTCCAAACGATTTTTCAAATATCCACCCCTGTGGGGGTGAAAAGTGGGGATACAGCTTATATGAAAAATCTTATTCATTTGGTTAATAAACTTGAAACTTGGCATGAATATTATCTAAAGTAAATTATGAAGTTTGGCATTTTTTGCTTTTCTAAACTACCCCCTAAAGGGTGATTAGGGGTGATAACATTTGTATGGAAGAATTTTAACGTGCGGTCCGATTAAGTCGAAACTCAGTATTTATACTTGAGATCAAAAGTAAAGAATAACATATATCAGGGTTTTGCGAAAATCTACCCCTGACGGGGTGAAAAGGAGTAGTTAATTTTCCATTTTACTGCGTGGCTTGATTAACTCGAAAATTGTTGGACATAATCTTTGAGTCAAGTAATGAACACATATCAAACGTTTTTTCAAAATTCCTCCTGAGTGGGGGTGAAAAGTGGGGAAGAACTTTATATGAAAAATCTTATTCAATTGTTTAATAAACTCGAAACTTGGAAGGAATATTTGCCTAAGTAAGTAATAAGATATGTGTCTTTCGAAAGTAGACCCCTGACGGGTTATAAGTGGTAATTCGATTTTTAAGGCCGGTATTATAGTACGTAGCTTGATTTACTCCAAAAAAATGGTATGAATAAATTTAAGCTTAAAACTTGGCACAAATACTTATCTAAGTAAATTATAGTTTGTCATTTTATGTTTTTCTGCTCTAACGGGAGATTGAGGGTGTCAGTTTGTATGGAAGAATTTTATCGCGCGGTCCAATAATATAAACTCGAAACTCAGTATGTATACTTAAGACCAAAATAAATAATAAATCTAACCCTAACGGGGTGAACGGGGGTAGTCCATTACACAGAGGAGTATTTTATTGCGTGGCTTGATTCAATGGGAAATTGGTATAAATAATCTTTGAGTCAAGATATGGAAACGTCCCAAACGTGTTTTCAATATTACGTCCCTATGTGGATAAAAACTGTGAAGGTGAAAAGGCGGTCTTATTTCTTTGGTTAAGAAACGTGAAACTTTTCAACATTTGCCTCAGTAAATAATAAAGATTGTCACTTTTAGGGTTTTACTACTTACTTACTTAAAATAAAAAAGTATGAGTTTCAGGGTTTTACTTATTCGACTCTACCCTACCGGGGGTGGAAAAGGGTAAAAAAGTTTAGTTTTAGTAACACGAAAATGGGCTTAGATAATCTTTATGTCATAAAAATGGAAACGTACCAAATGCTTTTTTAATAAAAACAAGCCCTGTCGTGATGAAAAGGGAGGATAGTTTATTTGAAACATCTTAGGTAGTTTAACTAAAATATTGACCCGAATACTTATTTCTTTAAATAAAGTATAAAGATCGTAATCAATAATTTTTGAAATAACTACCTTTCAAGGGAAGGTGGAGAGGGTGTTAAATTTATTTGAGGAAAGTACGAAACCCACGCGGACGAAGTCGCGGGCAAAAGCTAGTCTTTAATAAATTTTAAAATGTTAAAAAGTAGTTATAGTGACATAACTACAATAGTTATACACATGCTATCGCGACATTTTTTATAGATATTGATATGATCTACATGCGATGAAAGATATTTTATAGGCAATTTTTTCACCTTGGGTAACATTATTGTAGTTTTAATGGGGATCCTTATTTTTTTCTAGCAATTAAAAAAGCCTATATTAATCAGTGATAATGTAGCATTCAAATGGTGAAAGAATTTTTAAAATCGGTCCAGTACTTTTTGAGCCAATTCGTTACAAATATACTTACATACAAATCTTTCCTCTTTATAATATTAGTATAGAGGTATAGATATAGATAACCTATGATCCTTCAACGCAGCAACCGGCAGCAAGTTTGTCAGGCTCTCTTAGATGTCACTGCTTGCGGTAGCGTCAGGGGTCGGGTTGCCTCCTTCCCTCAATTATGGCTAGGGAGGTAAATGCGGGGGGTAATGGCTGATCTTTGCGTTATGCTCATGAACGGGTGCTGCTTGTGGTGACAGGTCGTCTTGCTGACCATGGTTTTGTTATGTCCCTTCTGTGGGCTTGCGTGGCTTTAATACCTTATTCTGTTTACAGATGTTTGAGGGCGAAGCTAAAAACTGTATCAAAATCAAAAAAACCGAGAGTAACACCAATGTGAGTAAAAGAACCATTTTTTTCTTGACATGTTATTTAATCGAATCTCTAATAGTTCCCATTTTGCGCTCCTTAAATGTTATTGAACAACCCTGGTTCAGAGCGGAAGACTTAGCGTTGGAAGGTCTCCCACAACGATAGACTGATGACCTCGTGAAGGCCGGCCGTAGGAATCCACTAGATGCGAGAAGCTTCTGTGCTTCTCGCATCTAGTGGATCGCATCCATAGGATAATTTGCGTAACACACTATCAGTAGCTATGGCTTTTATTTTGACAGTTCAACAACATTCATCGCTTTATTTACGTCGTTGAGCAGACGAATTTTCGAACATATGAAGCAATGGATCAGCAATATCCTTCAGTTTTGTTCATTGTATTATGCTTTTAACTCAATGCTCTAATTGGGGTGTATGAGGTTTTGCGCATTTAACGTTACACATTGTATAATTATACACGTTCAAACAAAATCGTGGCAATAACTGTTTCAAATTCGCGACAGATGGTAAGTAAAAAAAAATACGGGTTCTAGAAAAAATATATTCTCAAAGTTGGCGGTGGGCAAAATACAGTTGAGCACCTTTGTCGTAAACCTCCCGTAATAAATTCTCATCAAAATTCGTTTCGTAGTTTAGAAGCGCGGTCGAGATAGACACGAAAAGTTACTTTGATTTATAATTTTCTTATAAGTATGATTTTTTCTTTGTTGACAGAACCGGTCCGGTCTCGACAAACATGCAACGGATTATTTGAAGAAAGAAAGTATTACAAGTGGTTACAGTGAACATAACGTGGAAACTTTATTGATTAAAAGTTTAGCAATAAATAAATAATAAATTGATTTCGTTTTATTACTACTTACACTTACTTTGGACTCACAATTCTGTCCGGGAAAGTCTTAAAAAAAACGTGTGCGGGCGGGGCACGACCCTCCTCACGTATGATTTAAAACAAAAACAAATATTTAGATAAGTATCAAAATTACTTATTCGTAGGTATCAAACTATTGAAATTCAATATGGCGCCATCTTGAATTTTCATTTCGACCCCATAATCGTTGACGGCGCCCTCGAAAACCATAAAAACGGCACACACATGACGTCATGACGTGCAATAGGAATTGACAGCTCACTTTACCATTGATGGTTTTACAGAATAGTTTTAAAGTTTAAACCGTGATCAGCCGATCGATTCTGTAAAAATCTCACCGTGAAAAGTTAGGTGAAGTGAGCTGTCAAGAGTATCAATCCCTAGCATCAGGAAGACTCTGGACAGCTCACTCCACGCTCACTTAACCTAAGTTTTCACGGTGAGATGGTTACAGAAATCGCACTGCAGTTTCGAGAAGCTTTATGTATAGACATGACCCCAGGATTTAAAAATTAATAATAATAATAATAATAGTCTCCCCGACAGATTTCGGTCACAGTGGCCAATCTCAACGGAGATTAGCCAGGTACGCAGGAGATATTATAGTGCAGGCGTGTGCGCGCAGACACAGGTGCACTCCCTCTTCTCTCACTCTCATAGTCCGATGGGACGACAATCCGAGACGACCGGAGAGAGATCAGGCGTAGGACCAACGGCTTAATGTACTTTCCGAGGCACGGGGGTATCACACCACCAACTTCCAAACTCCAGGCTGTTACTAAGAAATTCCTAATGGAAAAACTCAATAACACTGACCAACCCGGGAATCGAACCCAGGACTGTTATTACACCAGTGCCCAAAAAAAGGAGTGTTATGTTTTCAGGGTTCATGAATGTTTCTGAGTTTCTTTATCCCACCATTACTTCGGGGGCGACTTCGCTGAAAAGTTTGGTTTTCAGTTAATTGCACAGTGAATTTTAAGTTACCTTGTGCCCATTCAACACTAAAATCATTTACCTTGTTTTTAATTTTTTAATTCACTTTTTGACAAAGCAGGCGTGTTAATATATTTTTTTAAAATATATTATGGTGTCTTACGACTTCCACGTGAACGAAGTCGCGGGCAGAAGCTAATATTCTCAAAGCTATCAAACCGCAATATTTATTCCTTAGATAAAATATATCAGAAGTCCTATCCCCGTAATTAAAAAGGTCCAAAATCTAGTCGCAATCTCAAAATTGGCCCCGATTCTGTTGTCCACAAACTAAACTAAATTTAAGTTCAGTGCATCTTTTTCTTTCTATTTCATTATGAAAAGGACAGAAGATAAATACTAGTTTAGTCCTGTCAAATTAGTTAGCGCCTGACATAAATTGACGTATTTTTAGTAGCCAATTTTTTAATCTCGTCTAACTTGTCTATGGATTATCTAATTTGACAGGACTAAACTAATATTTATCTTCTGTCCTTTTCATAATGAAATAGAAAGAAAAAGATGCACTGAACTTAAATTTAATTTAGTTTGTGAACAACACAATCGGGGCCAATGTCAAAAATTTAGGGACAAAGATATTTTTGACATATTGAAACTTTAATGAGGCTGTGAACGTTCTTAAAATTATGAGAATTGCCCTCTGACTATTGAAAAGTCATCCCCAACACGTTTAGCTAAAATCGCTTTAGTTCTATTGATCAGCGAATATCGGTTGACGTATAGATAATACAGAGTGCTTTATGACATGTTGTTAAGTTAATAAACCGACGTTATATGAGACGCATAGATTAAGAATTCATGCAGATAGGACACTGATGAAACTGCTTATGACATTATGTACCTACCTATCTATAATAAAACATACAGTCTCGTTGGTCTAGCAATCGCACTAGACCAACGAGGCTGTGTGCCCGCTCCTTGGATTACGGCTCACTCCATCTCACAGAGAGGAGCTCTAGGCCACTGTCCCAGCACTGAGGGAGTAGCCATAACGCCATAATCCACCACGCAGGCCCAGTGCGGGTTGGTAGATGTCACATGTTGTCTAATTTTTGTTTCTAGGACATGCCGGTTTCCTCACCATGCACGATATTTTCCTTCACAGTTTTTGAAAGCACTGGTGATGAAATTATATACTTATACAAAGTAAAGTATGTCTGGGTTTGAACTACTTACCTTTTCATTTAACTACTTATGTACCAAAAAACCGTAATACAGTTATTGTAACTGCAGTAATTATATTATTCACATATAATTATATTAATGAATGTATACAAACACTTGTAAAACATTTTAAAAGAGAACGGTGGAGTTTCTTGCCCATTCTTCTTTTTGGAAGGGGCACAATCAATTCTATTTTTTGGTTTTCTATTGTTTACCCGAAGATTATATACCATAATTATCATATTCCCGAATTACATTTACCCGAATTTCATTTGCCCGAATGTTTTGTTTGGCCAAAGAATCAATTCTATTTTTTAATTTTAATGTTTGACGTTCAAAAGTGCCTTATATGTGCCTATTTGAAATAAATGATTTGACTTTGACTTTGAGTAACTGTGTAGGTAATAAGTGCCATGTCATCTGCCTAGCCTTTTCATCTTTACATGGAGCGAATGCCTATCTGGCCTCCACAACCCAGTTACTGGGTAATACGATACCCCTTGGCAAGACTGGTTGTCAGACTTTCAGAGTTCTGACTACCCGTAACGACTTACAAAGATCCACGAATGAGAGCCGGGATCAACGGCTTTACGTGCTTTCCGAGGAACGGTGTGTGTGTGTAAAGATGGTCACCCATCCACGGAACAACCGTGTAGCTTATACTGATCAATCGAACCGTGCGGCTGTTATTAATTACTTGGCCACAAGCCCCTCTAATATATGCCATGTATTGATTATTATACCTAACTACAAGTCTGTTTATCAACTCACTGACGCAAAGCGAGCAATATTGTTATCACTTCAATAATAATCCACATGAACACACTAGTTCTGCCCTTGACTCGGCGGCGAATAGACGTACGGAGCCGTAAACTAACATAAGTATAAATTGTTAATCCAGCAAAAATGCAAGAATTTAAACCCACTGGTAAGTTAAATTGGCTTATTAAAAGATGTTTTTGTTTATAATGTTGTGTGTGTGTAAAGATAGTTATGAGTTTACTGTGTGGCTATGAGTAGTTTCGTGTTTTGTTTTAATTATGTATGTGTGCTTTAAATACAACTTACAATAAACTGTGCTAAAGTCGGATTGGTAACAGTTTCGTGGCGATTTAATCATGCGCTGGTTCAGCAGCTCTTAACGTGGTTTAACTGTGGATGGGTGACCATTATATTTTACAAACAGCTGTGTATCAGGCCTCGTAAAAAAAGCCTTTGTACCGGGTTGCTTTGCGAATATCGATAGTATAATAAAATTAATAGTTAGTTGCGTTAGATATGAATAGTTACAGGTGACTTGAACGTCTGACTTATTGAGGTAGACTACTAAACTACTTTTTTTTCAGTGCTTAGTATCCCTCTACAATTTACAATTACAAAATAATCTCAATAGAGAATAGTACTGTCAAATTTTAATTAAGGAATAAAACAAGATTATTTATGTATCGCGGTATTCGCATTTCGCGGTTTATTGTAATCGACGTCTTCTCAGTTCGTTAGCCGCATCCATATTCCACATCAGTCTTGTCTAGGTTTATCTGCTCCATCATCGAAGCCGAATAACTTGGCTATTGGTTTAAATTTATGCCTTGTGCCACGAATGCACATGCTAATGGCTCGTAGGTATTATTGAGATAATGATTCTTGATCTTAGACAATTCATCACTACACTAAAAGATCTATTCCAGCAGTCAGCGATTGTAGCTCCAAGATGATTTACGTAGGTTGCCATTTGTGAGGCGAAAACTCCGTCAACAGATGCAACAAGCGGGGTGAATGTCGCATGTCGCATTTCACAAGCTTTTGTATTCTTCCTTATTTTTTCTTCTTCGCCGGATTTACAGAGGCGACAGGGCGTGCAATATTAGAAGGACGCTCAGTGCCTACGACACGGATATCAAATAACGCCTCCCTCTTCTGAGCATCGCAAACGCCGCGGCAAGAAAGATCTCCACATAGTCCGCAGTCTCCTTCGGAGATGATGGGTTCTTTGACTACGTTTCCCCATGCGTGTTGACATAAGTCGCAGAATAAATCTCTAATTTCAATATGGTGACGTGATATAAGACTTGACCACCCTTTTTACAGCATAGAGCATGATCAATTTTGAACAGCCACGGACATCACATTTTTTTGGCATTGAGATTGGTGATCTGTAGTAACGTAATGCAAGTCTTGTGCGTCTCTAAACTCTGATGGGATAGATCGAAATGGTCTTTCTTAGCTGGTATATAGCCAGATAGCCAGTTGGAGGATTTTGTTTTCATTTTCGTCGAAATTGATCGTTCAATCGCTCTTTTCTTGATAGGGGAGAGTTTGAGCAAGACGGTGTCCAAGAGTTCATCATCGAGGGTGTCTTTATCTTTGCGGCTTTCTTTCTGTGTATCTTTGAGTGAGGTCCAAATGTGTATTTTTTATCAAAGCACTTGAGAGGAGATAGTGGTACACTACCAACTGATGACCATGGTCTAGAACCAGATCACTGAAATAAGATTATGTTGCTTTTTTGCCCAGCTTTAAGACATTACATACCTTCGCTTTCTCCACCGGGCGCTCATAAACAAGGTGTTAAAAATTTAACCTGTAATACTTTAAGAGGTGCTTTAGACCATCGAACTGAACAACTTTCACTATGGACAAACTCTGAAATCACGTGAAATCTTCTAACATCTTATAATCTATCCGACAGGCCAGCCTATCGATTCTGTAAAAATCTCACCGTGATAACATAGGTGAAGTGAGCGTGAAGTGAACTATCAATAGAGGCCATCCCTAACATCAGGTGGAATGACAGCTCACTTCACCGTGAGATTTTTACAGAATAGCACTGCAGGTATTGAGAAAAGCTACAATTTGACATCTTGAATGAATCTGAACGATTTGCTAATAGGTCACGCATGGGATCGATTCCCGTTGCAAACGAGTTCTTGTAAGTTCTTTTCTTTACATAAACGGGTGTACGCATACATGCATGCTTTACCTACCTACTCTTAAAAGGGACTAGAAATTCTGCTCATCCAAAATACAAAATTATGATCTTACCCTTCGCCTTGCAAATGTTTCCGCTATCTATATCTACATATTGACAATGTTTGTTTACAGTTTATCGTAAGGTCTCGCTCATTATCTAATTTGCTTCATTCAGAGCAAAATAAGACATTAGTCGCGGAAGTAGGTACCTACGTGATTAAAGATGATGGATAATGAACAATTAATCTTCATGTTGAAAGGGTTCCGTCGACGAAAGAGAGCTTACCTAAGTTTCGTCTATCTGTGAGACAGTGGCCCCGATTCTGTTATTCACAAACTAAACTAAATATAAGTTCAGTGCATCTTTTTCTTTCTAAGTATTTCATTATGAAAAGGACAGAAGATAAATATTAGTTTAACTAGTCCTGTCAGGCTGTCAAATTAGATAATCCATAGACAAGTTTAGACGTAATTAAAAAATTGGCTACTAAAAATACTATATAATCTGGTGTTTAATACAAAAGTTGTACCTACTTGACCAAAATGTATGAAACAGCTGACTTTATTTTCGTGATTTCAGAGTTGGTCCCATAGTGAAAGTTGTTTAGTTCGATGGTCTAAAGCACCTCTTAAAGTTTGTAGGGTTAACTTTTTAACACTTTCTATAAAGTCTGCAGGATTTGGATAAATTATGTAAATACCTACCTAAATACAAACTTAAAATAAAACTCTATATTTCCTTCACTATTAACTCCACCACGACTTTCCTCAGAGCACCAGCATGTTCGCTACAACCCCCTCAAAGACGAATGGGTGCTGGTCTCCCCGCACCGTTGCCTTCGACCCTGGAGCGGGCAGACGGAGGCGGAGCCAGAGGACCAGCCGCCAGACCCTCAGAATCCTCTGCTGCCAGGAGCAACCAGGTCTAGTGGACAGGTAAACCTCATCTTTAGAAACAGCGAAAGCTAAAAGCGCTTTGAGGAGGAGCTCGTCCGGGGAAGTACCTACTACCACTATACCCATATGGCTGTGTTCCAGTTTGGATCAGGGTGCTGATGTAATTATTAGGGATGCTAAACCAGCGGCGGCGACCTCTCATGCCCGGCCCTGGTTCAAGCCATGGTCCGGAGCGAGAGGGAGTGGGAGGCAGTCACCTCGTTCTGCGAAGCAGTCATGCTAGCGAAGGAGGTTGCGGGACGGCTGAGGGAAAAGCCTCATGTCGCTTCACGTATTATGAAATGTGTCTGCTTGCTTGCACAAATTTTAATAAGCAATTATTTGTGTCTATGATTATTTTGTACTAAGCTTGTGATAGCTTCCGTGTCAGCTTATACTGGTTATGTATAGCTTGAAGCTATACATAACCAGTATAAGCTGACACGGATTGTACGAAAAACCTACACAGTCGAGGCGAGGTCAGCTAAAACTGGAAATGTATACATTTTTTGTAGCTTGATGTGTAGCCGTGTGTACGTAACCAATGACTATATGGTGTAATTTTCTTTGTAATCACAATCTGAATCATTTTGAAGCATATTGCTAACCCAGAATGCTTCATTTTTCGAAAAAATTGTCTGCTCAACAACGTAAATAACGCAATTAATGTTGTTGAACTGTCAACATGAAAGCCATTATTACTGCTTTACGCAATTACCCAGCTGAACTATAATTTAGGGTTTGTAAAATTAAGTATACGAGTATAACCTGTTGACCCGTTACCGCATTTTCAACATCCTCCTTTAAAATTATTTTCAGCGCAACGCCGTCTACACTTCCACCTATGTGTTCCCTAACGACTTCCCGGCATTACTGGAGCGTGTGCCAGATCCTCCGCCATCAGAGAACCCGCTGTTCCGCTCCTCATCTGCTAAAGGAACTTGCAGGTAATCTATACTATATCTATCTATGTCTTGATATAAGTGTACGAGATTGTTGACATATGGAATGTGAGCTCGGCTGTCATTTTTTTTTAATTGTTGATTGGGCCCGCTATTGACATCGATCACGCCTGATGGAAAGCAATGGATGAGGTCTATGATGGAACGAGCGTGCCCAGAAGATGCCTAAGTCACTGGAACTGCTGCGCATCGACGAAACACAGCAGGCTGCTTAACGCCGGACTGCGGTGGGAGGGTGGTCACAAACCAGGCGGGCGCTAGCCCTACCACCGCAAGGGAAGAATTGGCCAGTCAAATAAGGTGTTGGGTGTGACTGTCCAGGATGCGCCGAGCGCTGGTTTCAGTTGATTATCTGGCGGAACCAACTGCGCTACACGAGGAGGCTTCTTCATGCATCCCAAGAATTGTCATTGTGCCAATTGTCGTATCGGACCAAAATCTGCCTGATGGCCAAAAGCCTCGATCAAAATCTCTCGAGTCTCTCGTTAGGCGGTTGGATCAAGGGCCAGATTCCGAAGGCAATACTACTTGGCATGGCTCACATTGTGAGGAGGAGGATTATTCCTCGGATAAAATTATTGCAGAGTTATTTTCAACACAAATAGAGTAGTGTCATCTCAACATCTCTCTCCCTTGAATTTGTATATATATATATTGTTTTTATATATACATATATCTATATCATTAGTATTATATATATTTATATATATCATTAGTACATATTTATTATAGTATGAATGTGTATATAACCTATTTATGTATTTGTGTATCTAGTTTTAATAGGTTTTTTTTTTCTTCATTGTTCCTCTCAACTTAAGCACCTGCCATCTAATCTCTTCACCACCCTTGGTTGACTCGTAGAGAATGCTTAAGGCATTAAGTCCGCCTTTGTACCTTTTTGTGCGAAAAGTTTAAATAAATAAATAAAATTAGCTGGCGTTGGAGAAATCAGCCCTTTAAATACCTACAAACAAACTATAAATATCACACTATCACACTAATATTATAAAGGCGAAAGATTTTGTATGGAGATAGCTGGCACCCTGGATTAACTTATAGGCTAACTATAATAATCATGTGTCTTGATTTACCCTCTTCTGTATTTCAGAGTAATGTGCTTTCATCCTGATTCCACGATGACCATACCGCTAATGACCATTGAAGAGATCCTGGCTGTTGTAAATGAGTAAGTATGACTTACTCTTAGTTTGTAATACGTAAGGGATACTCGTATCTCTATGGGAAATAAGTTAATAACATGCCGAAGATGCCTCACTGCGATATATCGTGGGCCGCTTGGGGGTTCACCTCGATGCCTACATATGTGAAAACAAAATGCCACAAAAAGATTGACACTTCTTTACTATCTTTTGCAAAACTGTCTAAACTAGGATAATTGGGAGCTCTTTGAAGAAGTGCCTGTGGTTCTAAAATACTTTGTGAGGCACTAATTTTAGCATCTTGATGTCAGACTGTCAAGCCAGACAAATCCAAACGCTTTTTTTCATGTAGAAATGACCATTAATTCCGTTTCTCCGTCTACGGAAGGCTATGGTTGACTTTTACTTGCTAGATCTACCACGGTAGCTTATAATACATGTACAGACGCCAGCAGGTCAACCTACCCGAATCTGTCAAATTTCTTTGATAGATTTTCAACTTTAGCTCAAAGGAATAAGGTTCATATTCAATCCTAGCCTACCTACTGCCATTTTTATTCAAAATGGCCGACAAATTTGGAAAAAAAAAACAAAATGGCGGACTCAAGCTACCCGAAACTGTCAAAGAAATCTGACAGATTGGGGTAGCTTGATGTGCTGGCCTCTGTACAAACGCCAGCACATCAAGCTATTACAATCTGTCAAATTTCTTTGACAGTTTCGGGTAGCTTGAGTCCGCCATTTTGTTTTCTTTTCCAAATTTGTCGGCCATTTTGAATAAAAATGGCAGTAGGTAGGCTCCATATAAAAACTTCAATTCCCTTTATTCTTTCTTGCAGATGGGTGAATCAGTTACAAGAGCTAGGTCGTCGTTACACGTGGGTGCAGATCTTCGAGAACAAGGGAGCTATCATGGGGTGTTCTAACCCTCATCCCCATTGTCAGATATGGGCTTCAAGCTACCTGCCCAACGAGCCTAGGGTTAAGGAACGGTTAGTATCTACTTACTTTTCTAAGGAATTTTATTATGGTAATGGTAAACGTCTCAGTCGAATTTGAACATTATTTGCATTCAGTTAATGTTCATATTCGTATGAAACGCTTACTCACTCATTCGCTTATTTTATACGAATATGAATGTTAAACGTCACAGAATAAGATTGTCCTCATTAGTATGTAAAGTTTTTAATCTGCTTTTTTTTCCTTAATAATTTCTTTACAGGTTCTAAAACAGTTTTAAATGATTTTGTTTGCTGGGGTTCTGGCGTTGGCGTCTGGTGTGGCTCCTCAATCCTTACGGACATTCTCAAGGATTTCACGACCTCAAAATAGTGGGGACTCTTCCACAAGTCATTATTAAAAGAAATGAATACCTTTAGACTAGTCTGGCAGATAGTTTCATCCACTTTCTATTCGTTTTTGAAACGAAGTTTTTAAACGGAGCTAGCGGCAAGAGTAAACCTTGGAGAAATCGTCACGTAACGAAAAAGTGTAGATAGCCCACAGATATAGATAGACCTAGATAAAGCAAGTATCACGATCTGTATGAAAACCAATTAGCATGCCATTTTTTTTTTGACTACTTACTATAACGTCACAAGCGCTCTTTCTCACTAATGCTCACCCAGCCAGCAGTATACAGGACTGAGCGCGAAAGTGGCGGCTTACGATTTTTGAACGTAAGTTGGTGCGATTTTTGGCACGCGAAGTGTTGTTTTTGCATTATCTAGGTGTATCTGTATCTGTGGTTATGCCCCCTCCATGCGAATTTTCATTACCTATATAGAGAGAAAGAGTCAGAAAGAGAAAGATAGTTTTCATTGTTTTCGAGGGTGCTGAAGCCGATACTGAGGTCAAAATGAAAATCCAAGATGGCAGCAGCGAATATTTTCAAATTTTCGCAGCCACCATCTTGGATTTTCATTTTGAACTTCGTTCCTGGCGGGGGTCCCCTGATCCCACGCGTTTTTATTTATCTAGTGGATAGGTAGTGCCAACCAAGTCCTTACAATTGTATTTTTTTTCTAAATTTTTATCTTACTCAATTTGCAGAACCCAAAAGGAGTATTACATCAAGTTCAAAAGGACATTACTTGGGGATTACTTGAAGCAAGAATTAATTAAGAAGGTGACAATATTTGTATTTTAAAACTTTTAATATTCATCATTGACCCCGATTTTGTTGTTCACAAACTAAACTAAATTTAAGTTCAGTGCATCTTTTTCTTTCTATTTCATTAAGAAAAGGACAGAAGATAGATATTAGTTTGGTCCTGTCAAATTAGTCAGCGCCTGACGTGAATTGACGTATTTTTATTAGCCAATTTTTTATTCACGTCTAAACTTGTCTATGGATTATCTAATTTGACAGGACTCAACTAATATTTATCTTCTATATTTCACTATTTTCGAGGGTGCTAAAGCCGATAGTGAGGTCAAAATGAAAATCCAAGAGGGCGTCTGCGAAACTTTAATTTTTTTTAAAGTCGTCCTATGTAGGGGCCGCTTTTTCGTTCCGTGGCGATGCCTAAACAAGTTTACACTTACCGCAAGCCGCGTTAAATAAATTCATTCTAAAAATAATGTTTTTAAATGTTTCTTTTTTACTGATTGTATTTCCTGGGCGAGTCCCAAATATTAAAAAAAAAAATCTTAAAATAAATTATTGTTTTGTCATTTTCAGGAACGCATCGTAGTCCAGAACGCAGAATGGGTAGCTGTAGTACCGTACTGGGCAATATGGCCTTATGAGACCATGTTACTACCCGTCAACGGGCTACCTCAGAGGCTGACGGATTTGAACGACGCCCAGAAGAGGGCGCTGGCAGAGATCATGAAACAATTGAATATTAAATATGATAATCTGTTTAAATGCAGCTTTCCATATAGTATGGGATTTCATGGTGAGTTTTTTTGATTCTTGTACAGACGCCAGCAAAAGCTATTACAATCTGTCAAAGGGGGATGCCAACTGGCCATAGTAATTTAGGCCCACTGTGCACACATATAAAATATAATTATAATAATAGGAGGCAACTCCAATAACTAATTAGTAAAAGAAATAATTTACAAAAAACTTAGTATTTTGAAGTTATTTATGATTCTTATATATACATCAATACAGGCTATGTAATATAAGTGAAATATCACTTAATACATTATTTTAATTTATTTAGGAGCATAATTAACTGGAAGTCAAATAATACATTGTAGTTTTACATATTTATTCATTTAATTCATCATCATATACCACTAAAATTCATCTTGTTACTGTTTTTATTAATTTCATCACGTAATCTTTGCTTAGGTCAAAACGTTAGAGCTTTGCTTGTGACATGACAATTGCGCGCGCGCACAGATTATTAATAACCGGGGGCGGCGCGTGGGTCGTTGCCCGGAATGTTACCACTTTAAATATTTCTTGTTTACACCATGTCTTTGTAATTTATATTTTATTTATTTTATTGTTGTTAGATTTTTGTATCTAATCGTATGCTGCACTGGTTTGACGTCATCACGTCGACGCCGGTTGTCGCTGAAAATCAGCGCTGGGGCTCTGTCTCGTACAGGGTCTTGGCATTATGCTGAGCGATGGCCGTTTTGCGTGGATGTGACGCATGTTTTCCCTCTAATTGTCAATTTTATTTCTGTTTATGCTCATTCTTATGCGTCATGTTTGCCGCAAATAAACGTATTTTCTTTCTTTCTTTCTTTCACTAAAACATCTCCACAATGGAGTTGCAAGACAAGCAATGGTTTTGACACTTTTGACATTTGACATTTACGTTTTTCAGCACCTGACAAGTTACACTTGGTGCTGCCATAAAAAATGCAAAAAATCGATAAATCGATATTAGCTTTTTTTTTGTTTATCACTAGAATCATCAGATATAGAAATAATAATCATTATTAAAGGGTTTTTTTGTGATTTATAATATTATTTATAGTTTGCTTGAAAGAACATGAACTGTGTTCAATAACAAATATAATGACCGATTATTCCGATTAATTACCTTGTCAAAATTTTTTTATAAGGGCAACATATTAAAATGATGTTTTAGTCAAGTTCCATTAGTTTAGTCGTTTTAATATTTAATGTTTTTGAATAAATGGTGCCGACTTGCACAAAGTAAGTGAATACGTGGAAGACATGGGAAAAATATTAACATATTTTTTTAGTAAAACAAATCCCCTGTGCCTGTCTCGGCCTAATGATGGCATACGCCTTTCTTTAATACGATTTTCAACTTTATCGCCAAAGCATAAGGTTCAAAGTGCATTACGAAAATTTAACAGATTCGGGTAGCTTGCTGTACATACAGGGTCAAGTAAAATTAGTTAGCGAAACTACCAGACGTGAAGGTTATCGATATCTAAGTGGTTCACCCTTGTTTGGTATAACAACGTTTTGTCGAAAATCACTCCGGCTAATTTTAGTTACAATAAAATCATTTCGTGTAATTATTCATTTGACCGAATAATTAATTGGTAGATTTTTATTTAGCATATTTATTTCTTTGAAATAATGTCATTTGACCGAATTTTCAAATGCACCGCTCCGGGCCGGGGTTCACCCTTGTTTGGTATAACAACGTTTTGTCGAAAATCACTCCGGCTAATTTTAGTTACAATAAAATCATTTCGTATAATTATTCATTTGACCGAATAATGAATTGGTAGATTTTTATTTAGCATATTTATTTCTTTGAAATAATGTCATTTGACCGAATTTTAAAATGCACCGCTCCGGGCCGGCGGAGGGCTTGAGGGGGCAAGAGCGAGTGAAGGGCACCCCGAGGTTAGGTTTGGTTAGGTTACTTTAAACCCTTTACACAGAAATAGGAGCCCCGCTATGCGGGGCTCCGTCGACGTAGGATGCACCTAGTTGTACAGAGGCCAGCACATTAAGCTACCCCAATCTGTCAAATTTTCCCAATTGAATATGAACTTTATGCCCTTGTAGTAAAGTTGAAAATTTATCAAAGAAATTTGACAGATTGGGGTAGCTTGATGTGCTGGCCTCTGTACGTCGACGAAGACCCGCTTCGCGGGGATCCTATTTCTGTGTAAAGGGTTTAAAGTAACCTAACCAAACCTAACCTCGGGGTGCCCTTGGTTCACCCATGTTTGGTATAACAACGTTTTGTTGATATTCGCTCCGGCTAATTTTAGTTAAAATAAAGTCATTTCGTATATTTATTCATAAAATACATGTTATGCCACCTGAAAATTACATCAAATGAACATTATACCTTTTGATCAATAGCGCAAATGTTGCTATCGCAAATAAATATTCGATGAAATGAAAATTATGTTAATCGATATTATACAAATTGATTATTTTCTTAAACGTTGTTCGAATTAGTAACATTACATCAAAAGTTGTTATACCAAACAAGGGTGAACCTATCTAAGTACTTACCATATTTGATGCAATAAATGAATTGAATTGAAAAAAATAAACTATTTCTTTTACTGACAAATGCTTGCACTGAGGACAGGTCCACTCAAATCTGTGTGGTACTTACCTACTTTCCTCAAAAGACCATTTCAGACATCAATCTACATGGTCTTCACATGACCTGGACCTGACCAAGATTATATCTGGACTTTAAAAGAGACTGTGACCTCTGAGTTTGTTTCGGCCTTTCTTCTCAGAGTATTCAGACATGAAACTCCGAACTCACCTAGATTTTTTTTTTTTTGAATAATATCACGTGTGAAATTGATTCCAATATCCTATTTACAGAATAAAGATAAACAATTTGATTTCTTTCTAGGAGCTCCAACAGGCCCCAACAAGGCTCCCCGCGACTCGCCCCACTGGCTACTCCACGCGATATACCTCCCTCCCCTGCTAAGATCAGCTACTGTCAAAAAGTTTATGGTCGGCTACGAAATGTTGGCGCAGTCACAACGAGACTTAACCCCTGAACAGGCTGCGCAGAAGTTGAGAGAGTGTGACGATGTTCATTATAAAAATAAGAAGTAGGAAGAAGATGAAATGAAAAGATGTAGGCTGTAACTTCGGTCTGATCCAAAAGTGTCTACTTAATTAAAGTATAAACAAATCCAGCAGGGTAATTGCGTAACACACTATTAGTAGCAATGGGTTTCATTTTGACAGAACAACAACGTTCATTGCGTTATTTACGATGTTGAGCAGACACATTTTTCGAACATATGAAGCAATGGATTAGCAATATGCTTCAAATTGAGATCGATAGTGTGTTTCGCAATTAGGGTGCAGTTCAGCGGGGTGATTGCGAACACAATACCAGTAGCAATGAATGGTTGTCATTTTTACAGTTCAACAACATTTTTTTGCGTTACAGGGTGTCCCTGGAAGTATGGATCAAATCAAATAGGGGCGTGGGCAAAGTCATTTCCAAACTTTTTGCTCCTGAGAATGTTGGTGAATTTTTTTACGGCTCAAAAGTTAAGACCAACTTTTGTTATTTTCAATCACTTTGCATAGTGCTCAAAGAACAAAATTATTTAAAAAAAAACTACCAGCAACGGTCAATTTAAGTTTTTTAGACAGCCCTGATAGTTTTTTTTAATGTTTTTTTTTTTTTGAGCACTATGCGAAATGATTGAAAAAAATCGGTCACAACTTTTGAACCGTAAAATAATTCTCAATCATCAATCATTCTCAGGATCAAAAAGTTTGGAAATGACCTTGCCCACGCCCCTATTCGATTTGATCCATACTTCCAGGGACACCCTACGTTTTGATCAGACTTACTTTTCGAGCTTATGAAGTAATATCTTTCAAAATGATTCAGATAGTGAATGAAAGTGCAATTAGGTATGCAATACGGGTGCGGGTTAAATTCTTACGCAATCACTCACTAAATAAAATTAATAACACATTCATCTGTATGTAACTCAGTTTTCTGCCATGAATTTCGTATTTTTTTTTATATTGTAATGATTGGAACCTAGTCAAAATGAATTAAATATTAAATTAATATATTAGAAGCTAAAAATACGTAAGTAGAGCCTAAAATAAGTTTTTGCATATTTTTCTTGTATCTGCCTATTTTTGTACACAAAGACTATCATCGGGAGGGGCTTGTTGCTAAATGATAACAGCCACACGGGTCAAACGAAGATTGAGCTACGCTTGGCTTGACGTGGTCGGTTCGCGGATGGGTGACCATCCATTACATATCGAGACTCCCGGCAGTTCCGTGGGCGTGGCTCGAAAAGCACTGTAACTATTGGTCCCGGCTGTCATTCGTAGACCTTTGACAGTAGTTACGGATAGTCAGAAGCCCAAAAGTCTGACAACCAGTGTTACCAAGGGTTATACCCCTATGTTACCCAGTAACTGGGTTCTGGTGGTCAGATAGGCAGTCGCTCCATGTAACAAACTGATATTCAGCTGCAATCGGGTAGACTGGAAGCCGAGCATAACATAGTTGGGAAAAGGCGGGATTGATTGACAATCTTCGGGAGCCAACGCGGACAAAAAACCATTCTGTAATAAAGTAAATTAATACATTGTGTAGAAATTAATTAGCAAAGTACTAGACTAAGTTCACATTTGTTTATTTTTATTTTTGTGAGGCAAGGCAATCTTTACATATTATAAAACAAAGTCGCCGAAATGTCTGTACGCGCATAACCATATAGCATGTAACTTCTATAAGTTCTATACCTATCTTCCGAATGACTGCACCAAACTGGATTTTAATTTCTTTATATGGATTCTTTTTTTTTGTTGTTGTGTTTGGAATTGCCAGGACAAGGTTTGTATGAAAGAAAATATCGGAAATTCGAAGAACAAAAATTGCTTACCCGTGTGAAGCTGGGGCGGGCCGCTAGTTAATTTATATTCGGGTTTCATAATGAGATTAATAGATTGGGTTGTTTTATTCTAAGGGTGGAAGAGACATGACATCGACGCGGATTTACTACAGGCTACAAGATTCTGAACCTGCCGTGGAAATTTTTCGTCGGTTATTAAAATAAAAATTATCTTGTCCATACATTTTGAGTTTGACCGCGTAGGTATTGCAATTTTCTTGTAAAACAGCAGATTTTTTGTTTTTTGATACCCGACTAAGGGCTTATTTTTCCAACCCCAGAAAATTTTATTCGAGGAATAATTTTGAATATTGGACAGTTCTTCCATAGAGAAACTGTCAGACGTCAATTTTATTCCACGAATAAAACTTATCTGTCGATTGAAAAATCAGCCCTTAATCGGATTTTTTTTTTTTTTTTGTGGATGGGAAATCATCCAATGACCCCTCCCGCTCTGGGTGGAGCAGAAGGGAGTGTCAGACTCTTACTGACTAAAACCCACCCGTGTTCCTTCCTTAGCCCTTTGTGTTCCGGGGTAGCGGTAACCCTTTCGGACAATCCCGCTGCCCGGACAATCCGGTTAATCGGATTACTTACTGTCTTTGCATCTACAGATATCAAAGAGCAATTTACTGACTAAAAATCATACTAACACTTCTTATCTACCATCAGGATCAATGCTTTTGCGCCTTCCAACTATAAATATATACCTCAGGACCGGGCGTGTTCGAACTTCGAACTATACTCCATAAGTTTAGGTAATAAAAAAAGTTAAACAAAAAAACCACATGACGTAGTTAACCGACTAAACTTTTTTTTTTTTTTTTTATTTATTTCTAAAATACTAAATCTAATTCACATTGTATTTTAGCCACACAACGAAAACCTCTCAGGGTTTATCTGCGTGTTGGCGAGCCGTTCACATGATTTTTTTTTTTTTTAAACAATGCTAATAATTGTTAGGTGCAATGATACATAGGTACATTATGAGAAGATTTTGTGAGGAAACGCTTTGATTTATGCTTATAACGTAAGATTATTTTATACTATGTTATTGTAATAAATCATAAAAATATAAATATATAGGTATCCCTATTTTGTTATATGTTGTTGTTTGATTTTATTTCTATACATTTTATTCCAACGAACTCGGTTCAATCCTCGGGTCGACCAGCGTTAAGAGTTATCTTGGTCCATCGCCCAGTGGTTATGGCCTCACACTCAAACACGATGTGGGTGACAATTATAGGTACCAATGTGACTTTCTTTTTCAATACCTACGTATGTACTTTGTTAAATTAAATTATGAAATGTACACTTGAAAGAACACAGTATTTTTTGAATATATAAAAAATTAAACAATTTTTACACTAAATTAGGTCTTGTACAATTTAGTGGCAACATTAATTGACCGACAATATTTTTTGGTTTTTTGCAAATTTATTGCATTTTATGTTATTATTAGGACAAAATAATACTTATAGATGGAAAGTAAGGTTATCCTTTTGTTTACTAGATGTTTCCGATCTATTTTTACACGAAAAAGCACTGCAATTCGGCATTTTTCTCATAAGTTCGTTCCGCGCTAGTGTGATTTGCTGAATGACGTGGAACGCGCGGCAACTAGTTTTATATGACTGATATGACCGGCGGTCTCGTACCTTTGGCAGCGGGGAACGCCTGACAATGGCGTCTCCGGTTGGTTTAATGCTATAAGCGTTTATTTGATAAACTTGCAAGGAACCGAGATTAAATTCAACAATGGACAAGGTTGATTGACTGATTTTTATCTATACTAATATTATAAAGAGGAAAGATTAATTTTTATGTAAGTATGTTTGTAACGAATTGGCTCAAAAAGTAATGGACCAATTTTAAAAATTCTTTCACCGTTTGAATGCTACATTATAACTGATTAATATAGGCTTTTTTAATTGCAAGAAAAAAATAAAATGTTTAAAAAATAAATGTCCACCCGTGCGAAGCCGGGACGGGCCGCTTGTACTCAATAAAATCAAAAACCTAACTAATTTAAATTAAAGCTAAAATACAATGTATCAGAAATAAAAAAGAAATAACTTCAAGAAACGCGTTCCAACTTCATACTTAGCGTTGAATTTGAAGCTTTACTAAAATACTCTACCCCTTTTACTCCTCAGCTGGATGTCGTTTTTCATTCCGCTTTGTGATTTGACGATTGACAGCTGACGTTGACGGCCTGCCATGACTCATGACAGCAAAGCGCTGTCAAATCACATTGTTTTCGTTTGAGTTTGTTTTGCCTTATTTTAGTTATTTTTATTTTGCAAAACCACACTTTTCAGTTATTCTCATTTAATTTATGTTCAAAATGAACTCGGATACAAAAACAGTGATATGCTACAAAAAGAAAAACGTGTGTAAAATATGTAACAAAGTTATAATCGGGAGTTCTTTTAAGTTTAAAGCTCATCTGTACAAGCATAGGGCTGTGGAATCTCGATTTCAATGTGAATATTGCTCAAATGAGTATTTCAGGAAAGATGTGTATGAGAGACATCTTAGAGCGCACACTGGAGGCAAGAAAATGTTTATTTGTGACCATTGTGACCGAGGTTTCGTCGAAAAACGCAACTTACGACTCCACTTAAAAGTCCATGACGAATTCTTCACAGAACAGCAAATACAATACAAATGTATCGCCTGTGGAGTCAATTTCTGTGAGGAGAGATTGCTGAAATACCATATAAGGAAGAAACACTTTAATTTCCAAGATACTGAGCCAACTTATGTCCAAAAACAGTTGAATGAGACTTGGGTCGAGCGCGTTTTGGAATCCGAAGTTTGCGTCGAAATGACTAAAGTAAACAACAATATTATCAACATAAAAAAGAGTTCAAAGGAAATACAAATCAAAGACAATCCAGAGACATCTAGATTTAAAGAGTACATGTCCTCTGTCATCGCGAGCCAAGACAAGTCACAGTATTCCAAGGCTGTATGTGATTATTGCAAAAAGGAGATGTTGAAAAAAAGTCTGTTACCTCATATTAGAGAGAGACATTTAAGATTGAAGAAGTTTTCCTGTGAAGAGTGTAAACAGGCCTTCAGTCGACATTACCAGCTGGTAAATCATATTTGTGGTAAATTTAGAATGAGGGTCAGGAAATAACAATACTTGGAACTGTTTTGTAGCAAATGCTGTAAACTTCTTAGGCTTAAGGGGGCAATACTGCCGTTATAATGAAAAAGTGCACAACTAATTTTTTTTCCAAAATTGAGTTATATACATATTCAGAATCAGAAAAAAACGCGCATCTGCCAGTTTTTTATGAGAAAATGTTAGTTGTGCTCTTTTACGTTATGACGGCAGAATATTCAAAAGCACTTTGGCTATACTAAGCGTTTCATACAAACATGAACTTTATGTTTGAGTGGTTTATGTTCATATTCCTTTATGTGAATGTGAGCAAATCTTTCTTATCAATATGAACACTAAAATTAAAGGAATACAGTTCTTATTCAAATGAGGCAATTATTTAGTGGTGCATGTGACCAAATGTTGCAAATGAATATGAACATTAAATTTATAGGAATAGAGTTCATATTTAAATGAAATGATTACTTAGGGGTGCTTGTGACCAAATGTTTCATTTGATTATGAAGATGAAACAGGAATACAGTTCATATAATGTTAAAGTGCAGTTTGTGACCCTTGGCATAAGATGCTTAAGGTGAATGCACAGTGGTAGACCCTGAAATTCAAATTATCTTATATTTTTTGCTATTTGCAGGTCTGTGTCAGGTTGTATTTTGATCAAAATATGATTCGCGACTGTAATAGACACATATTTACAGAATTATAGTCACTAAAATCATTAAAATATCTTTAAGTTAGATTTGTACCGTAAGCACTTTTCCCTATGAGATTTGTTCATATGGTACAAATCTAACTTAGGAAGATGTATTAATGATTATAATTCTGTAAATACGTACCTGTTATAGTCGCGAATCATATTTTGATCAACATACAACCTGATAAACAAATTTTTAAAAACGTAAGATAATTTTAATTTCTTAGGATACCCTGACATTTTCGTCTCAAGAATAAACAGTATTTTGGAAATCTCGATTTCCACGTGCTATTTATGTAGGTAATATGTTATTTTTCAAAAACTCACTGTCCATGAAATTGCCACGCAAATTAGTGTGAAACAGTGCCTTTACCTGTAGAGAAGTTTAATATTTAGTTATGTTATTTGAGAGACACCCACCTAAATTGGTTACCCCTTTTTCTAAAGTATTTATATAAATGAGGGGTATCCATTACAATACGGTTTCTTATAAGATCGGTGGCCACCAAAAACGCAATTTACAGGCGAATGAAGTCACTGAAACTTTTATTTATTTACCATTTATGTACAGTCAACAAAAGAGACAAATGTGCAGAATCGACAGATATAGTTGCAAGTTTAGCAAGAAAATGTTCTGTAAAATTTAATTTTATTAATAAAAAACAAACAGTTTAGTCGACAACATCCATCAGTTTCTTACTAAACTTCAACTAAATTCGACGATCCTGCATACTTAATACTTATCTCTTTTGTTGACTTTACACTCATATACAGGTTGTAATTTTAATCACCGTTTTGCTCTTAAGGGGTCGTTGTCCTCATCATTATGAACAACTTTTACTATTGGACCAAACCTGAAATCGCGAAAAAAAATCAGCTGTTCCCTACATTTTGACGAGTTATGCTAACATAAATGTAGGGAACAGCTGATTTTTTTTTTTTTGCAGCATTAACTGCGTAGGAGCAATTGTAACTGCCGCGTCTTAAGAGTTGTATTTCGTAGGTTCGAACCCAGACACACACTTTACTTTGTGTGCTCTCAAAACGGTGAAGGAAAACATCGTGACGCAACCGATATGTAATAGAACTAGTGTTGCCTACCGATAGTCGACTATCGCTAAACTATCGATAGTCTATCGATAGTTGACGTCATATCAATAGTATCGATACTATCGATACTATCAATACTATCGTAGTATGATACAGGGCAACAGTATTGATACACAAAAATAGTATCGATACTATCGAAGACCAGCATATGTTTAGGAGCAATACTATCGATAGTATTGATAGTATCGATAGCTCACACTATCGATAGTTTAATAAACGGCGATAGTATTGCCTTCCAATATTCAATAGTATTATAAATATTATTATTTTATTTAGTATTGATAGTTTTTATTATTTAATACAACGATACTGTCGATAGTATCGACTCAAAAATAATCCATACTATCGATACTATTGATAATATTATCATGTAATAGTATCGATACTATCGATTCTATTGCTTCCAATCAATAGTATTAGTTAATTTGTGATATCGATAGTACCGATAGTATCGATACTATCGATAGCACTATCGATATTGTTACTAGTTTTCGAGGTTATCTATCGATAGAGAAACTACCTATCGATAGTTGTGCAACTCTACATAGAACCAAAAAATTCGAAGACATGTGACATCTACCAACCCGCACTGGGCCCACGTGGTGGATGACGGCCCACTTCCTCTCACCGAGAAGAGCCCTGTATCCCAGCAGTGGGAACATTATAAGCTGATTATGCGTCACTGCGGCCGTTATATGGCGGCCACCGTTCTTTTCGGAGACCGTACCTTTAAATCAAGGTGTATTTATGTTAAAAGTTTATGAATGTAATATTATGTTTCGTTATATTTTAAGGTTTCTTTCCTGTTCCCATAATCATGAGCTTATAATATATAGGCCATGATAGTTTAAGTAATATTGTATACCCACTCATCCACTGACACATGCTAAGCATGAACGAAATTATTTTAAAATTGAGGGTGGATTTTTGAGAGGGGGCAGTACGGGTAACTACAGGAAAACGGTCTTAGAAGACCGTAGGTTTTTTTCAAAATGGCGGCCCTGCATACATCCGATATAAATCAATAGCTGACATTAATGCAAACAGAAAACATAATATGACCAAACCCCGTAAACTGTCATGTTTTCGAGATTTATTAACGTTAAAGTTCATCTCGTGACATCCATATTTTTTTAACTTGCTTGCATCTTGCTGCATAGATGTTTCATAACTTTAAACTTTCAGAGTGATTATTTCTAATTATATTGATGTCAGCTATCGCTTTAAGTATAGGTCTAGTATAGGTATAGATATCATGCGTGGCCGCCATTTTGAAAAAAAATCTTAAATGGCGTGACAGTCAGGCTCCATCTAAAAATTAACAATCCCCTTTGATCGGCATTCAAATTTTCAAAAACTTGTACAATCAGCAAGAAAATAGGCAATTTTCACATAAACTTGACGAAACTGAGGTTTGAATACTAAAGGAAATTTTGAAATCACAAAAAACGTTAGCCATACATTTTGTAAGAAATAAGACTTTTTAAGAGGGATAGACTGGGGGCCTACCACCACTCTTATAGCCGTATTATTTTAATCTTACTTCAGTGTGGGAAAGAGATGGAGCAATACAGGACATGCAGCTCCAACTCTTCCCCACACTGAAGTAAGATTAAAATAATAATCCTATAAGAGTGGTGGTAAGCCCCTTGTCCCTAAAAAAGTCAGGAATCAAAATCAAAAGTCATTTATTCAAATTAAGCTGAGACACAAGAGAGAGTTGGAAGTTTGTTGCGCCACTTCTTCTCCCCAGCGAAAGCACTAGGAAGTGGTGAAGGGCGGGCGTTTTGGGGGACTGTCTTTTGTAATTTTGACGTTCGAAAAGGGCTGATACTCAGCCTAGTTCGAATAATTGATTTTTTATTTTGAGACAGATAAGTTGCTAAGACAAAAGTTGCTCGTATATGCTGCCCTTAATAAATTGTTAATTAACTTTCTAAGCACAAAAATGTCTTCCAGATATAGCTACTTTAAGAAGTGCCTTTTAATTAGAATATATAAAGAGGACTATTGCCTCGTTAGTCTAGTGGCAAACGCTACTGTTGAGCATGGGGTTTGATTCCCGGGTCGGGCAAAGTGTTATTATGTTTTTCCGTCAGGAATTCCTCAGTAGCAGTCTGGAGTGGATTTGTGGCCGATTGATGGCAATAGCCTCGCCCCTTATAGGTATCATGGGGCATAAACATAACTGGCGAAATGAGGGTGTGTTATAGGTACACCCCTGCCTAATCCTTTGGGGATTACAGGCGTGATCTTATGTTATTAAGGGCTGATTTTTCCATCGCCAAGGTATAGTCCGGTTAAGGGGTTTGGCAACCTCCATGAGTTGCACACCTGCGAGTGGTCATACATAAAAAAAAAAACATCGCCAAGTCAATTTTAACGTGATAACGTCTATTAAATCGATGAACACCAGCTGCACGCACGAAAAAGTGTCACGTTTCTTTATGACGTTATCACGTAAAACTATCGTCCGTAAACCGACTTTACAGACAACCAATTTTTTTTTTTGTATGCACTAACTTTCAAATTTCAACTTAAATTCCTCGATCAGATGATTGAAAAATCAGCCTATGAGGTATTATATATTATGAGTCATACTTCTTGGCGCCAAGCCTCCGAACGCATGTTGTTAAAAAAAATCATACCTACTATTATTTCCATGGTTTGACAACCTTTTTGTTTGGTTTATGTTCATTTATATTGTCTATGTATAGAACAGCTATTAGAAAATATTGGCGAAGGCCTATACGTTATATTGCATGAAGTTTTCATGTAAAAGAATTAAGTACTATGTAGAATATTAAGTATTCCAAAAAAATAGTCTTACGACTAAAGGTTCTACGCACTTGTTCGGGTCGGCATGATTTAGAAATAATTTATTTGTTCAAAACTATACAGAAATGACACTTTATTTCTATAAACGTGTATTTTAGACATCAGCGCTCTTTCACTACTGTAGACGACACTTAGGAAGTAGCTTTGTATTACCTCTATACACTTCTATAAACACGTTGGATTAGAAAGCTATAATAAAAAAATAAAAGACAATTAAGTGACATAATTGGCCCCGATTCTGTTGTTCACAAACTAAACTGAATTTAAGTTCAGTGCATCTTTTTCTTTCTATTTCATTAAGAAAAGGACAAGTTAAATATTAGTTTAGTCCTGTCAAATAAGTCATCGCTTGACTTAAATTTACTTATTTTTAGTAGCCAACTATATAATCATGTCTAAACTTGTCTATGGATTATCTAATTTGACAGGACTAAACTAATATTCGTCTTCTGTCCTTTTCATAATGAAATAGAAAGAAAAATATGGCACTAAACTTAAATTTAGTTTAGTTTGTGAATAACAGAATCGAGGTCAATATGTAGGAGAACTATCTAAAAAAATAAGTTTTGTAGCGAGGGCTTTCAGTGAGTAGAGTGTAAATGAGTTTATGAGTGGATTTGTAGGAGGGTTCGGCACGGCCGAACGGCAAAATCGAATGAATGTGTATAGATATATGTAGGTGGAAAACCCGCTCGACTTAGCTCGAACTGTGTCGAGCCAGTGAGGTGCTGAACGGGGTACGCCGATTGGCACGAGCCGAATATGTGTAGTAACTGCTTCGGGGCGGCTTTATGTTTCAACAAATAATGCCGCGTCGATTGTGCTAGCCGAAAGTAGTGTAGCATCCTTAAGAAGTGGATATTTATTTAGGTTTAAGACTCCGCAATTTAAGACTGAAGCAATGTATGCCTTCTATTATAATTAAGTACTTAATTGAATTGTACTATTTGACTTCCTAAACGAAATAGTTTTAAAGGTAATTTACAAGATACTATGGTTAATATTAGACCTGTATCCCTTTTCAAAGGGGATTGAAGATTTTAAATGGAGCCTGGCATACCTACTGTCTCATCAATCTTTTTTTTTTAAAATGACGTCCACGTCTCTAACCTGTATAAATCGATAGCTGACTTCAATGCAAACGGAAAATATAATAGGATCAAATCCCGTTGATCACGTGTCATCCATATTTTTTGAACTTCCGTACATCTTATTGCTAGATGTTTGTAATAATCACTCTGAAAGTTTAAAGTAATCAAACATCTGTGCAACATGATGTTAGTAAGTAACTATACGGGGTTAGGCCTTACTGTGTTTTCTGTTTGCATTGATGTTAGCTATCGATTTATATAGGAATCATGCGCGGCCGCCATTTTGAAAAAAAAAATTGCAGACGCGTTGGTATGCCACTGACCTTAAAGCTCTTATTGTTACTTTATGTTGTGTGATGCATAAGAAAAGAAAATAAAATAGTGAGTGGTTGTGGTTTTCTATGCTCTATGCAATAGTAGTTAATTAATTATGTTTATTCCCTTAGTTGGTGGCGCAGTGGTTAAGGCATCAGCTCTCGTGTACGAGATTGTGGGTTGAAATCCAGCTAACTAATGATGTGACTTTTTCAATTCGTATGTACAAACGTCAGCACATCAAGCTACCAGAAACTGTAAAATTTTCGCAATCAACTTTGAACCTTACGCTTTGGCTATAAAGTTGAAAATCTGTTAAAGAAATTTGACAGATTGTAGTAGCTTGATGTGCTGGCGTCTGTACCTATGTCAAATTAAGAAAATATTTATATTATTATACTAGATAAATGTATCTTCCATATACCTACCTACTTCTATAATATTAAATAGAAATTATCTAGTGTCTAGGAAAAACTTTGTATAAAAATATATACTTATCTTAAAAACTGTGTCAAACAAAATATGAAAATCCTTTAAATATTTTAAAATTATATGTATAATATTCCTTTACAAAAAATGTTGCATGTATACTTATACATTTAAACAACTACCTTAGTAAATAAATTGTGCCTTAAATAACTTAAATTGTATTTTTATGTTTATCAAAGTACCCAAAGTTTGACAACCCAATTTTTTTTTTATTTCGGAATTTTTAGTTTTAAGTAAAAACTGGAATATTTGTTTGTAATAAATAGGTAATCATTTTGTTGTACATATTGCACTAGAATTTGAGCAATGTTTTATAACATCACACCAGTTAGTACCTAGCTCGTATCAATAAGGCAGGCGGTCACACTTACAAGTATTAGTCCATATCTTGGAAACTACTGAGCCGATTTTGATAAAACTTGCACTGTTCCCTAAGTTGAAGTAAATGTAAGCCAATAAAAAAATGGTCACAATCCGATTAATAGTTGCGGAGAAATGCGTGGACAAACATACGTACAGACGCCAGCAGGTCAACCTACCCCAATCTGTCAAATTTTTTTGATAGATTTTCAACTTTAGCACAAAGGAATAAGGTTCGTATTCAATTGGGAAAATCTGACAGATTGGGGTAGCTTGATGTGCTGGCCTTTGTACATCTAAGTATAAAATTTTGTATATTTGTTTGGAAGCCCTAATAGATTGTCATATATGAATATATTGTAGTTCCAATAATTTTACATACATACGTGCTGAATTGATAACCGACTTTCTTTTGAAGTCGGTAAAAACTATCGAGAACTCAAGATTCATGCCGGTCACTTTACGAAGAACATGTGGTCGAGTGTCTCTGTTGACCATATTTTGCCTTGGTAGGTAGCGATCGGGCGCTATTTTTTTTTTTAAAATTGGTATCTCGCAGTACAACCTGAGGTTGTCGTCTGCTTAACCGAGCTTGCTTGTGGATGCCTCAAAGAATTAAGGCCTAAAGCCAGGGCATAAAAAACTGAAAAACTATGTAAGCGACTGTGGGGTATGGACCTCGGCTTAGGTCGTCGCTGGGAGACCACTAAGGGACAGGCTGGATCGGAATTATTTAGGAACGAATTTAAAACTACAGGCTCAGTGACGCGGGCTGGGTCGAGCAAGTGTCGGGATGGGCGGACGCTAAACCACTAAACGGACAAGATATACTGAGCATACTGTATAAACAATACGAAATAGAACAGCAAAGTGGACCGCGCGTCAGTGATATAAAACCAGTATGAGCTGGCCCCGTACGTATGCTATTGAAACTCCGTTTTCAGTCTATTACAAAGTACTCTGAACTCTGTGAGTTGCTACACTAGGCCAGCTGAAGTTCAAAATGTTACAACAACTGACGTGCTGCTGGCGCCATGGGTGGCGAAACTTGATGGCCCCATTATTATATTTTTTTTCTCATTAAACTTTCCTATTGAAAATCTGTAAGTATGATGTTATTTTTTAATAATTAAATCTTATTTAGTATTCCATTTCTAAATTTCCATCTTCATACGATTTATGATCTGCCTCCTTTTTCAGTTTTTGACAAGGAGTAACAGTTGGTTTGAGTAAAAATCTCTCCTCGACAAAGTTCATGTTATTTTGCTGCTTTTCCTGTAGAGAATTTTCCTGAATGCTCATCTTTTTCTTGACCTTATTCAAATCTAGTAGGGGTCGAGTTTGTTCAATGCTAACAAGAACATATTCATCCCCGCCAAAATTTGACAGTGACATATTTTTTTCTATTGGCGGTATAATGTCACTCAAAACTTCTTCCGTTTTCGTGACTTCCGTTGGCAAATACAAGCCTTCATTCAGTTCGTTCGAGAAATGTTCTCTTTTCGGGACGTTATAATTCATTTCATTCAATATGTCTTCTTTTTTCGAGAGTTTGTTTGGCAAATTCTCATTATTCCTTTCATTTACAACATCTCTTTTCGTGACGAAAACGTCTTCTCGTTTCGTTTTACGCCCAGTAAGGAGGTCCAACTTCAAAGGTTTATCGCCTTTAGTAACTTTTCTTGTGTTTGGATTTAGACGGCCGCAATCTTCAACACAAATGTAGTTTCTGTTTTTTGCTTTCATTATTCTTGAATAGATTACGTCATTTGTGGAGTTAATTATTCTAAATATAACGTGTTCCGGTGTTATCTGGGAATCAAAAGTAAAATATTTTATTAGTTTCCAGCAGTAAATGCTACAAAAATGCTGAGAAATGGGGCCTTTCTCTATAATTATCGAAAAAGAGACTGCTCAATAGAACATTACACAGACAGTGACAACCATATTGTTTGATGATATGCTTTCGGATTTCTTAATTCTGACCAGTGACCCCCGTCAATTAAAGTGCCATTCATAAAAACAAACGTTTAGAATTGTTTTCTCTACAGGAGTGTCGGATACACACTTTGTGTGTATGGGTTTAAAGAGGTATGAGGAACAGGCTGTAAAATTCACTCATCCTTTACAGAGGATGAGTCTAGACGGAGAATCCTCCGACCAGACGGGTGTCTTGTGGGGTGGGCTACTTGATGCCCAACGATTGATGTGGGGGCGTTGTTTATATGATAGTTCGGCGGTAAACTCTGCTTGTTCGATGCAGGATTTTGCTTGACGTCAGTGTGATGCGTAGCTCGCATATGGCGATGCAGATGCCGCTACAGGGTTATCATTGTCTGGGTTGATCTAAGTAAATCACGGCTGCCAGTAGTACAGCCCATACTGCCAGATAAATTGGCGGCGGCCCTTCCCCCTCCCCCACCGCCATAGTGTCACTTCTGTACGAAGTAAATATAATTAGTAAAGCTTTGGTTTCCTAGGAAAGCGGTTCAGTCATGTTATAACGACCATTATTAAAATCAGCCATTTTCACCAGTATTTGACATGAAGGTGTAAAAACGCTCCCTACTTCGATAGCTGATATTGTGTGACCGTTCACCGCTTCCTTTGGAAACCAAAGCTTAAAGTACTTAAATAGTTATTGCTTTTTAATCTTATTCGTCCCACTGCTATGCAAAGGCCTCCCTACTCTCCTTCCACCACTGCCAAGGACTTTTATTAAAGGAGTCCAGCTCATCCCGCCATCTCCGTCTGGGCCTGCCACGATGTCGTTTGCCATTAAGTGGGACCCACGGTGCGGTGTCGTAAGTTTGGCCCATTGATCGTCTGACATGCGATGTCCAGCAGTGGAACAGCATGGCTAATAAAAAATAAAAACAAAATCTTATTCGTAAACTCACCTCATAAGACGTAAAAATATCGCAAAAATCTTTGCCTTTACAAATAACTTCGTCATACTTCTCCGTTACACCGTACTTCTTGGTAAACCTCCACTGCGTCTCAATGGGGTTGTCACATGTCGCTGTCAAATCCGAGAACTTGATGACAGAAGGACAGATGTTGTTCACATCTTTGTACTGAGTATAGTTTGCACCGCAGATCTTCTCGTCGGATAGGACTGAGAAGAATTCGAAGGGACATGGCGGAGTTCGGTCTTCGATCGTCTACTGGGAGAAAGGTTTAAGGTATTAGTGATGATGAGCGTCAAATGTCACTATAGTGGCTCAGTGGGGGTCTTAGCTGCTTAAGCATTAGGTTGTGTGCATGGGCGTAGCTAGGGGTTATGGGCAGGCAATACCTACCCTAGAAACTGCTTTGCCCACCCTTGAAAAATCGTCAGTATGGAAGAATTCTCGTAATCTTTCTTTTTCTTTCAGTATTGAAAAATTCTGAAGGAAACGAAATGATAGCGCGGGCGGGCCATAATTGTACGCGGCGCTTATGCTAGTCATGAAATAAAATCTTTCGGACTTACCCACATCCCGCAACTTTGACACTCCTTAGCGTCACCATGTATCAGATTATTACACTTATAACTGACTATCTGCTTAGTAGCACCGTTCACGGGCGGTATACTCCTCCAAGTCCGCCAAAACAGGTCCCTCTTATAATTATACTTCATCCCATTCATCGCGAGCAACCGACGGAAATCTTTCTCGATAGCTCGAATTTTCTTCCAAGCTGGCGAAGAACGGCCTTTTATTTTCCTATAATGCGCTATGTCATCTAAAACCTCTTTATTATCTAATTCATAATTATTTAGCGTCGTGATTCTTTGGTCCTGTAACGACCTCAGCCTTTTTCTTTCTAAAAATCTCTCCCGAAAATCTAAATGGCGGCTCATCACTATGCAGAGAAGAGATGAGACTATAAAAGTGTGTGTTGTAAAAAACATTTATCTAAATTTAAATGCGACTACTTTCTACGGTTTCGTGTTTAGAATGGCGAAGTTTTAGAAAATAGAAGAGAAATGTATCCTTTGTTATCGCTTTTAACGATAACTTTTTTTTCGTTTTAATTGTTGATAAAGCATTTGCCACCTTAGAACTTACTTGACTACTTACGATTTACAGTGATTATGTTTTCACCATGCCTTCTGAATTTGTAGACCACATAGAATAGACCACATATAAAAAACTTGAAGTCATGTGACATCTACCAACCCGCACTGGGCTCACGTAGTAGTTTCCTAAGTTTAGTATAGATTGAGATGGGAAAAATGGTAATTAGGACGATACCAAAACAAATTACATTAGTGTGCGTGTGTTGACTTAGGTATGTGTATTAGATAAATTGTGGTGTGCTAATATAACTAAATCTAAGGGTAAGGATCTCAAAGAATGGAGGCCTGTGTCCCAGTAGTAGGAACATTGTAGAATATGAATATCATGTACAGACGCCAGCAGGTCAACCTACCCCAATCTGTCAAATTTCTTTGATAGATTTTCAACTTTAGCACAAAGGAATAAGGTTCATATTCAATTGGGAAAATCTGACAGCTAGGGGTAGCTTGATGTGCTGGCCTCTGTACAGACACCAGCACATCAAGCTAACCGAAACTGTCAAATTTTCCAAATCAATTTTGAACCATAGGCTATAGCGATAAATTTGAAAATTTATTATAGAAATGTGACAGATTGTAGTAGCATGATATGCTTGCGTCTGTATATAAAAAACGTGTGCGGTCGGGGAATTCCCATTAGGAACGAAGTCACGATATTCGCACGCACACACACACACACACTTATATGGAGAAAAGAGACATAATGCTTCTTCTTACGTGACGATGTCTACCAGTCAACTCCTGCCGCAAGCCGCGACCGAACCAAGACCCCTCCGTGCCACGGAAGCACGTTAGGCTGTTGGTCCCGGCTGTCAATATCAGACAGACAGACAGTTCATTCTATGTTCTAAAAAGAGGGTGAAGGAAACAGACAATTCTTAGATCCAAATAGTTGAAAATATCAAGGGCCCACGTGGTGGTTTCCGGCAAATTCAAATTTTAGTCTATACTTATTTTTTTTTACAATAAAACTGCCATGAAAAAAATCAATCAACTCGGCCTATCGTCCACTGCAGGACATAAACTTCTCCCAGGCTGTGCCACAATAACCTGTCCTTCGCCTTCCGCATCCAGTCTGTCCCAGCTACCTTTTGAAGGTCGTTGGTTAAATAAAAAAACAGAAATGTCTAAAATTAGGCTCGACATTTAATTCTTAAGACTGTGTCGACCCTACAGTGGCGCCCTCATCGTTTGTTTGGTTATTTCATACAATTTAGAATGAAAATGCAGAAAATAAGCACGTTAGGTTGTGCTTCACAAGATTATACGTTATTATTATTAGAAGCGGTAGTTTTATATTGTTTAGTTTTATTATAATCCTTAAAACGGATAACAGTGGCCACTATATTCCGTTTTAAGGATTATGATAAAACTAAACAATATAAAACTACCGCTTCTAATAATATTAACGTATAATCTTGTGAAGCACAACCTAACGTGCTTATTTTCTGCATTTTCATTCTAAATTGGATGAAATAACCAAACAAACGATGAGGGCGCCACTGTGCGGTCGGCACAGTCTTAATTTACGGCTGAAACCATTGCAACGACGACGTCTGTGACGACCAACAAGTGCGACAAGCATGGAATTATAATGTACTCTAAGCGACCAGTAAAAAATCTAATAATGTTAAATATTTAGCCATCGTATCGCTGGAACGCACCAATGAATGGGGAAAAAATTCCGCGAGTATTGTTGATGGATGTTTCATTCATTCTTTTTCGTTCATTTCATTCCTCATAGAGTTATGGGAGATGACGGGTGTCTGTCGTAATTCCACAAAAATACCCATTTTGTTCAACTATTTTAGTTACGAAAACATTTTGTGACAAGACTCTGTGAGTTCGCGTGTGTGTCTGTGATCGGTTTGTGTGTTTTTATTCATTTTGAACAACGTTTTTCACTGTATTCGCTGCTCAACGTAATTTGGTATGTATTTTATTTAAATAACTTTTGTTGGGACTTGGGACCCTTTCTTAGATTTAATATTCTTGATTCGAAATGGAAAGTTAGTTTCGCGTTCTATTATTCATAGAACTACTTGGTTGGACAAAGATCATCTGTTGTAATTAATTATACAATCAGTACTTTGTATTGAATACCACGCCCGTTTAATGTGATGATCACAGCCACATTTTGAAGAATGGGAAAGAATGTTATTGTTTATGAATTAAAAAAAAAGGAACCAGCTTGGTGGCTGGTTTGGTGAAGTTAGTGGGTGGACTTTCCATGACATAAACATGCAAGTTAACTTTGTTCACTTGTATTAATACAAAGTGATTGTTAGCAATTGTAGTTTTATATTAAACTAGCTTCCGCCCGCGGCTTCGCCCGCGTGAAATTAGTTTTTGTCAATCCTGGTCCCTTATGTCTAAGAGACTCTTACAGGGGCCAGCCTCACGATGTGTACAAAAATATTTTTAAATGACCTAATTTAAAACATTTTTGTACACAACGTTTGCTGTTTTGTTTTCATTTGTTAAAATGTGGAGATTGTTTGGACTCGATACTCGCGAGCAGGCCACGTATAGTTGGCCATGCGAAAAACAGTTTTTCTCTAAATGGACACCTGCTACTTTAAGTGTTTGCCCTTGCGCTTTGTTAATGGTCATTGCGAAGGCTGGTTTGAGGGGAAACTGGATTCTTTTAAACTGAAACGGTAAATCTGTAGGGATCATGGGTATGCGTGGAATCAAAACTTCTTCATCTTTAGCTATACCTGTCATTATAATTGCTCTAATAATATTGCGTCCTAGCTGCGTAATTTGCAATCGAGTCCCGTTGCATAGTCTCGGCGCTTCGAGATTTCTCAATAATAAAACTGGAACCCCAACTTTCAGTCTCAGCTTATGAGACGGCACTCCTGACAGCTCTAAAGAGTTTAGAAACTCGGTAGGATAAGACGTCACCTGTTCACTGTCCATGACAATATCTACTGACAAATATTCGACAACATCGCCTTGCACATGTGACATCATTCTTTCGTTGATCTTTCCCACGATTTCATTGGTCGGTGCTAATATTGCCCTTTCACACAGCCATTCTCTATTCCTCATGTTATATTCTAAACCGGGATAGACGTTGTTTTTAAGATCTTCCAAGTTTTGGACAGCATTACAAAATTCTTGATTTAATGTAATCATGCCGTTAGCGTCCGTAGTCATTCGACCTTCACCGATTTTCAATAGAGCAGCTGCATATTGCCCCGATTGCGTATCATTATGTAGTTGTACTCGCATGTTTTTAGTGAGACAAAATTTTTTTACATGCACCCATAATGTAGACGCTTTCAAACATGCATTTATCTCATCTGCTGGAGTGCCTCTAGTAATGACAGGTAGTGTCTGTCGAAAATCACCAGCAAGCAGCACTACCATCCCACCCATTAAACTCGGGTTACTTCTGATATCTTTCAGAGTCCGATTGAGCGCCTCGATCGCTTTTTTATGCGACATTGTGCACTCATCCCACACCAACAGCTTGCATTGCTGTAGCATTCGGCCACGATCGCTGTTTTTTGTGATGTTACACACTGGAATTTCCTCATGATGTAAATTTAATGGGAGTTTAAGTACTGAATGTGCCGTGCGGCCACCATCGAGCAGCGTCGCTGCAATTCCAGAGGAAGCTACAGCAACAGCTATTCCTTTGTCTTTGCGAATTTGGGCTAAAAGTAAATTTAATAAAAAAGTTTTTCCAGTGCCTCCTGGCGCATCTAAGAAAAACAATCCACCCTCACCATTATAGATTCTTTGCACAACAATATCAAAGACTAATTTTTGTTCCGTGTTTAATCGAGGAACTGACTCTGATATTTGTTGCTGTAAAGAAGAGACATTGTAGTCCAGTTCTCTTATTAAATCACCACTGACTTCTCCGATTCTTTGTGGCCGGTTCATTCCAAAATCTGATAATGTCTTCCCAGATATAGCCATCACTTGGTCTTCAATCTTAGTTAGCGCCTCGTTATATACTAAATCATTATATGTGATATTGGGATTATTTTGTTGTAGTCTGTGCAAAATATCGTCAGACATATCATTTTGGTACTTTTCCCATAATATCTGAGGATTTGAAAGACCACACGTCGCTATGAGAATGGCAAAAAGATCTCTCACCTTAGCTGCTGATCTACATTGTGCAGCCTCTTCTAATGTCGAGTCCCAATGATTGTCATTCTCTAACAATCCTCTAGTTTCACAGGCTTCTCGGAAGGTAACAAACGTTTGACCGTTGTAGTTCTTGAGATCATTGAACGAAGTTGGCCCACGCACGTGGTGTAGCAGTAGTCTCAAACAAAAGCATTCAATGTTGCTAACGTGGACAGTATAGACCCGTCCTAATGCATCCCCAGATTTAACGCCAGGCCAATCCAGAACAGCAGATCCTTGAATTCGGCGTTTCCAACATTTTCTACCTGCATCCCACGTGTAATACCGAGGTACTTGAACGTACAAAAGTGTTTTTGCGAATTCATCTGATCTGCAAAGGTCAAAAAAGGCGGTCAAAGTGGTTTTTGGTGGTGTTGTCACTCGCTGGTGAAAATTATTTTCATTAAAATAAATTCGTTCACCATTCTCTAGATGCACACTGAGGTGCGTAACAGTAGGATGCCTTTCATGCAAAGGAAACCCTAACAGGCGCCATACAGCTTCGTTGCTGCTGACATAGCGACCAGACTGAAACGTTTGTACTTCGTCTACTGGGTTTGAGGACTCTGAGCTTCTGAAATTAAAAATAGCTTGATCGCTGCCTTTATTAATATATTTGCAGATGTATTTGATTGCACGTACGGAACCGCAAGCTTCTACATTTATATGGGCGTTAAAAGTTTTTAATAGGACAGGCGAATATGGTACTACCCAACTATTGTCGACAGAAACTTGACTACCATTTCGGAGTTTAACAGATGCCGTCCGGCCTCCGTCTTCTGGTGCTCTTCTACGATACATCGGGTAGCCGTTCTCATTATGGAGAGTCTCTTTCAGTAGGTTGCGAGGAAATTTTTTTGTACATTTACGGTCTTTCATGCACGGGCACAGAGGGTTTTCAGCCCCGCATGGACCATGGATCATGTTTTTCATAACAATATCATAAAGTGCCTTGTCATTGTTAGGATCTGGTATTTCAGCGCTTATAATTTTATCGATTTGGTCAGGTCGCAATTTATCTTTTAACCAAAGCAAAATGTGGGCATGTGGGAGTCCTCGCTTCTGCCACTCAATGGAATACATAAAGCATTGCACTTCTCCAAAAACCCTTCCTTTAGTAATTACAGTCATAAGCTTTTTAACTTTTAACCTAAACACTCTGGCAATGACATCGTGCCTATCGTTGGCGCTTTGACCTGGCATTAATTCGTCAACTATTTCAGACCAAGATGGATTGCAGGTGAAGGTTACAAATAAATCAGGTCGACCATACGTACGCACATAGGCAAATGCGTCTTGAGTATACTCGTGTAAGTATCGGGGACTGTTCACAAACGAAGAGGGCAGAATCACCATTTTACCTATATTATTAGGGTTCACGTTGGCATCATTCGATACAGCATCTTGGAGATGAATATAATTTTCGGCTCTTAGTTTTGTTTGATTTAAAGATATGTATCGCAATCTTTCGCTTTCAACCTTCACGTACATATCAACATAAAACTGGTTAGCGAGCTGTTTGCATCGTTGTATTACGTTAAAATCGTCTTCGCGTATCATCATATGATAGGCATAAAAGTCCATGCTCGATACTTTTTTGTTGGGCAAGGGGAGCTTGGTCACTGGATTGACTTGTGGAATTTGAAAATGGTACCCCTCTTGCCCCTTGCTAAACATAAGCGGGTATTGTAATGCGTCATAAAACTTGTGTGTGTCCGGCACCCTGGTCAATGTATTGTCACGGGTTTGTAAAACAATATCACGCGATGCGAACTGTTCACCACACACCATGGCGGCGACTTCGTTTATTAAGGGTGCATTATAACGTCTTTCATGTTCCCCGCTTGGCGTACGATCTGGGTGTATTACTAATTTGTAATTTTCCCCTGGCATTCTTTCTAAGGCTGTTTTGAAGGTGTTAATGAGGTTATTATGTTCGTGCAACATTCTTTGAATTTTTAAAACAATGTCCCTCTCAACTCCTTCAATATTTTGACATCTGCGGTCAACCTCGCTGTTTTCGTCTCCCATAAAATAAATCTGTAGAAATTTTGGTTGATCATTGTTTGTGGGAAGCAAAGAACCAATCCTATGATAAACTTGCCCTTGTACCGTAAATGTGGGTGAGAATCCAGGCATGATGACCTCATTACCCACACCAAATGATGTCATCTGAAAGCAAGAATTGTACTTTCTTATTCTGTTTAAAAATCGCCGAGATTCATTGCTGTCATATAGAAATAAGGATTTGAGTGGCTCCTCGGGGTCACCAAGCGTTGGTACTGATACTTTGCCTCCAGAACAGCACATACCTGGGGTCTCTTCCTTCCACTTGAGTGCATCACAGTGTCTGCATTTATTGGCCATTCTACCTATGAGGACTAATCGATGATTAAAGTAATCAATTAACGGATCATAATCAAAAGCAGCATCGGCAAATGCCTCCCACGTATTCATCGTAAACGTACGTCTCCTTTCTGCTTGCCGCTCGGAATTAATTAAACGTCGTCTACGTGTTTCTTCGGAGGTCTCTGCGGCTATGTACGAAGCTTGACGCTCAGCATCTAAGATTTGGCGAGCTTGGGCCTGCTGAGAGGTCTCAGCAGCTCTTTGAGCCGCGTGACGCTCGGCATCAATAACGTGGCGAGCTTGGGTCTGTTGAGAGGTCTCAGCAGCTCTTTGAGCCGCGTGACGCTCGGCATCAATGACCTGGCGAGCTTGGGTCTGTTGAGAGGTCTCAGCAGCTCTTTGAGCCGCGTGACGCTCGGCATCAATGACGTGGCGAGCTTGGGTCTGTTGAGAGGTCTCAGCAGCTCTTTGAGCCGCGTGACGCTCGGCATCAATGACCTGGCGAGCTTGGGTCTGCTGAGAGGTCTCAGCAGCTCTTTGAGCCGCGTGACGCTCGGCATCAATGACTTGGCGAGCTTGGGTCTGCTGAGGGGTCTCTGCAGCCATTTGTGCAGCATGACGATCAGCGTCTAAATTATGACGGGTCTGCATGTGCTCAAAAGTTTCAGCAGCCCTTTGAGCTGCGTGACGCTCGGCATCTAAAGCCCGACGGATCTGTGAATCCTCTTCTGATTCCAGTGATCTAGCAAGTTTAGCAGCCCGAGCTCTGCTAGAGCTATTAGCTAAATTGGACTTTCGTTTGCGAGGCATCGTAGAAAAACAAAAATGAAATGAATCGAACAAAACAGATGTACAGATTAATATTTATTATATTAAAAAAAACCTTTAATAAGCACCTACTCGGTAAAAATTATGCGCTCATCCCACGGCGATGTCAATTAAACACATCGTCCGTCACGTTTAAATGGAAAAAAAGTAACTAAGTAATTAAATTATCAATATTTATTTACAACCAATGCATAAAAAAGTAGGAGGTTAGTAGCTTAGGTTAGTTTTACACCTACTACGACCTCTTAGATTAATTAAAAAAAGGAAATAAAAGCAAATCGGATTTTTTTAAAGTAACGGAAAATATCTTACCTACTTTTAACTATGAACTAAAAGAAATATCAAGTATGTACAAAATTAATTTACAGGACCTAATTAATAAAAAACACTTAAAAAGTTATACGAAACAAAAAAAATAATTTTACTGGATCGAAAAATGTAATTCTCTATAGCGCAAATTTTTCTAATCGCATGCGTCCGACAACGACGTCTGCCCTCACGTGTCTGCCCGTTCGGGTAGGCATAGTTAGATTCGTGCGCTCCCCCACCACACGACAGCGCCGCGCCGTTGCCTGCCGCAGATGCCGCCACACTTCGGCGAATGTGCGCGACGACGACCGACGGCAGCGGCGGCGATGCAGAGTATTCGTTAAAAGGAATTTAAACTTCAAAAGCGAACTTTTTTTGTAACTTGATACACCCAAAACTTCTAAATTACATGTTCCTAGGTTCAGTGATTAAGATTTCGTATACAAAAAGTTTGGCTTTGTAGTTCCAGTTCCGAATCCGTTCCGTTCGAATTTCGGGAATTCCGTTTGTAGAAAAATTCTGCACATCCTTTGAGACCTACGTACCAAGATTCATGGTCTTATCTTCAATTCAACCCCTATTTCACCCCCAAACTGGTAAAAATTTCAAAATGCTAGAACAAACGATTTTTTGTTTCTTATGACGTGATATTTGACGAACTTGCATACTAACTTTCAACCCTTATTTCACCCCTTAGCTGGTCGAAATTTCAAAAATGCTAGAACAAATGTTTAATGATTTCTTATCAAGTGCTTAAATATAAAGTTTCATGGTTTTATCTTTTAAAATTAAGAAATCCCATACAAACTTTCAACCTCTATTTCAACCCCTTCATCCCTTTTTTCGAAATAAAAAGTAGCCTATGTTCTGTCTCAGGGTCTAAAGATTGTCTGTACCAAATTTCATCAAAATCGGTTGCGAGGTTTAAGCGGGAAAGCGTAACAGACAGACAGACAGACAGACAGACAGACAGAGTTACTTTCGCATTTATAATATTAGTTGGGATGCGTACCTAATCGATTTGCTATGCACGGCAATCAACGACCAGTTGACGGCAATTAAAATTCTCGGTTCTAATCATGGCAAAGTTGTATGTCCAACTTTTATACTATAAACCATACTTTTATCTCAGTTTCTTTTTATTTTAACTCAGTAACTTTTTAGAATGCTAATGTAGTTATGTCCAGTATCTATATCATTGTAATAAGAGGAATGATGAACAACTTTCATTGTTTCATTTGAAATTAAAATAAAAGAGTTTCAAAATGCATCAATGAATATTAATAAAATCCATTGTGTTATGAATTTTGATTATGACAACATAGCAACAGACAATTCTTTGTAGTATTTATTTATCAAAAACAAGGCACAAGCACTATTTCTCTGTCTATGACTACACACTTAAAGCCTGGATAAAAACTTCTTTATCACTCACATATCATAACACTTTTTTGAGTTGCCATTTCTGTTACATATACTGTGTATGACTAAGAGAAACTGGCGTGAAGCCAATCCTTTGTAAATGGCAAATATAAATGAGTGAATAACATTACAATTATGTATTTACTCCAAATACATATATGCTGTATGGTGAAACAACTTTGTTTTAAATGAAACTTCCTTAATCTTTGTGTTGGTAATTAGGACTACATAAGAATTGTAACCATGTTCAATCTAATTTAAAAATGCATTCAAACAAAACTTAAAATGACCATTGCTTGATAAATACTGCTTTCATAGACAAATATTTTTTTTTTCTTTAAAAAAATATTGAAAATATTGTAAGTATGCATTATTATTATTAGTAAATCATTAATTGATAACCAAATATTAAGTGTCTTTGTGCCCTTCAACTATCTATGAGTTTTATGTAAAAATATTTTTTATTGCATCACATTTCCAATTAAGGGTGATGTTCTTTATTAGCCCGCAAAGTCAAATTTACTTTTGTTTTTTGCAATTTGCAGGTTGGTATCAGGTTGTATGTTGATTCAAATATGATTCGCAACAATAACAACATCATAGGTTCAATAAGCAAATCACCTACAAAATTTATTAGCAAAGGTTTTTAACCTTTTAACTGCCCGACTTCATATCAGTTGTTATGCCCCCAGCGCTCGGCACCAGCTCGGCACAGAGATTTGAATTTTTTTTCGAATTACCTGATAGAATCCAGTGTAATTAATTTAAAAAAAAAACAGAGTAAACAAGCTGTGGTATTTCAACGTAAATATACGACCGTGGCGAAATGGACACAAAAATATTTGTCAATTAATCCGACATAAGCGGTTAACCCTTTGACCGCCACGGTCGTGTATAGCAGACAAATGAAAACGTGCCCAACACGCCACCGTCGGCTATTGCCGACAAGAAAACACAATGTTTTAAGTACAAAATAAATGAACTAAATTCAGTTTTCTGTGTTTATACTTAAAACATCGTGTTTTATTGTCGGCATTGGCGTGTTGGCACATTTTCATTTGTCGGCTATACACGACCGTGGCGGTCAAAGGGTTAAAAGGTTAAAGAAAATTATCATTACCTAATTTGTAGTCCTAATGAAATCCACGACTTTAATGGCGTTCATTATTTAGACAAATGCGGTATTTAATAATGATTAGTACTGAGTCTCTTGGGACACAATGGAATATTCTGAGGAAGTCATTATAATGTATATCTAATTATTGTTTGTAGCAACTCCATTTAATTACAATTTTATTGATTTCCTACATGATTGCTGTTTCTATGAGAGCTGTGTGCTCTTGATTTAAGTTGAAATTACCGTGAAGGTTTTAATAAAGATTGAGCTTATGCACTTAAAGCAGTGTTCAATGATATTATAAAGGAAAGATATGCTACGTTCATGCTGAGCGACATTTTGTGTTGTTGGGATAGTGGTTTTCAACTACGACTGCGACAGATAATACGGAACGTATGACATAGAAAGAGATAGCTATCTGTAGTGTGTTGCGCTTGAAGTATGTTGACTAAACGAAATTACGACAATTGTCTGAATTTGACTGCAACAATTTGCGCGCGCTAGTGCCTTATCTACCTCTTTATTGTATATAATATCATTGGCAGTGTTCATATCTCAGATACTTAATTACATTGCATCACCATTTAATTAGTTATCTACTTTAGTGAAATGTATTCTAAGTTGATTTTTGAGCGACGAATTTGTAAGAAAAAGGTCCTAATAGGTTTTTGATTGCAATGGAATTTGAACTTTGTTAAGTATGACATTCAGTTTGTAAGTTTGTTGTTCCATAATTTGAAAATTATATCAAATTCCTATATTTAACTAACTTGGATTTTGGAAAATTAAGATTTCATAGACTAGTAAATGGGCCAAGCGGCCCTTTAAGTGGGAAACGTCAGGGTAGCCCGGGAGATTCAAATTTTCTTCATTCCTTCTTTGACCGACCCGGGAATTGAACTCAGGACCTCATGCTCAGCAGTAGCGCTTGCAACCACTGATCCAACTAGGCAATGAGGAATTGGCACCCATTACGCCTGGAAAGTTTTTTGCAAAGAGATTTTAATCAAAATGTGTAATAATAAAAAAAAATACTGGCCATATGTGTTAGGCTATATATAATAGTTTTAAAGGCATTGTCCGAGCGAACTGTTTTGTGTGGAAACTGGTTCGGCGAGTTTTTTTGCTTAACATAATGTGATACTTGCAAAATAGTGATGTGCTTTTGTGTTAAAAAATGTCGATTTATTTTATATTTTGTGTTTGTCTTTATAACCAGTCTTTTTTATAGTAATCATTGTAAAAAATCTATATATATATATAATCTATCTATACAAGTAAATAAAATTGAAGTGTCGGTTTGTAATGTTAAAATAACAGCATTTTACTAAATACATAAGAAAGTGCTTAAAGCCAAAAAAAAACAATTTTTTATATTTCTGTCTGTTTGTTTGTCACTGGAAGATAGCGGATATTATAAGGGGTAACTTACGCTACTTATATTTTAGAAAAAGAATTAGTAAAGGTACACGTTGTTGTTTCCGCGGGCACAGCTAGTAAATAAATAAAACGCTTATTCCGACCAACAAAGGATCATCATAGTGGGTACAAAATTAAAAACATACAATTTAAAGGATTTCACAGATACATTATAAACTTGAATTGCGAGAATCGAACCTCTGCGCGAATGCCCTTAGGCCTGAGTTCACCAACATTCAAACCACCGGTTAGGTATTTAAACAGTTGGTTTACGTCAAATTTCCTAAGTAAATTTTAAATAAAGAACTGATTAAATATTTAATCAGTTGATTTAAATTTTGGTGAACACAAGGCTTAAAGTGCATACACACGTGCGACACGCGTCAACGGCCACTGCAGCCGTCGACAACGTGCCGCGCTCGTGAATTTGTTTATGTTGCTCAAATACACGAAAAGAAATTTAGTGTTAAATATTGTACGGTGGTACGGAAGGCTTCTTTTTTTAATACCCTTTCGCATCACGTGCCACTCAAATGCTCACTCTCCAATAATATAAAACTTCCTTTATTTCTTCAGTAAACATTGCATGGCTATGCCAATTAATAGTGACGTCATATCGATAACGATACTGATCTCTATCACAACACTTCGGAAGTCAACTGTTGTTTTTATATGATTTAACTTACAAACACACAAGTATCTACTTTATTTTCTTCTACATAGAGTTCAATTTTATGTAAGAGTGACGTGTCGTTAAAGACTAAGGACAGTAGGATTTCAATCATAGACTGTTAAAAATAGAGTAGGGTTTTGTTTGTATGGAGTGATAAAGTTTATTTACCTTTCGTTAAACAAAGGAGTATGCCAGTGTAGTATTACTATGTTGCTACGCCATTTTTTACAGAACCATCTCAGGTTTTAGAATGGCCGCGATTTTTTGTAACAAATGAGGTGTACGATTGATCTTTCATTTTGTTAGTACTAGTGATTTGCTTACTGCAATGGCGCATTGGTTAAAGTGAAAGCTTCAGCACAGCCCGTGAAATTCAATATTTCTTTTTTTATTTTTATTTCTAGGTCAGTGGCCCCGATTCTGTTGTTTACAAACTAAATTAAATTTAAGTTCAGTGCATCTTTTTCTTTCTATTTCAATATGAAAAGGACAGAAGATAAATATTAGTTTAGTCCTGTCAAATTAGTCAGCGCCTGACGTAAATTGACGTATTTATAGTAGCCAATTTTTTAATCTCGTCTAACTTGTCTATGGATTATCTAATTTGACAGTACTAAACTAATATATTATCTTCTGCCCTTTCGTAATGAAATAGAAAGAAAAAGATGCACTGAACTTAAATTTAGTTTAGTTTGTGAACAATAGAATCAGAACACAGTCTGATCTCAGTCTCAGTCGAAAATACCTTTATTTTCCCTACATTTTGACAAGTTTTTGACATTAATTGTTTGTCGCCGAGATAAGACTGCGACTAGATTTTGAACGTTTTAAATTACGAGAATTGGCCTTCTGATAAACGTGCTACGGGTGCAATTCAATATAAGTCCGCTCAATGAACCGCTATGACCGGATATAGGCACAACCGCACAATTGTAGCCAATCAACGACTTAGACGTCACGTAATAGAAATGTTTGTTGTTGTTGCTTTACAATTGAGGTTTATGTAATACTTTAGTGGACAAGAGCACATTCATAATCAGCCTTTTTTTTTTTTTAGCATGGGAAATCATGTAATAACCCCTCCCGCTCTGGGTGGAGCAGGAGGGAGTGTCAGACTCTTACTGACTAAAACCCACCCGTGTTCCTTCCTTAGCCCTTTGTGTTCCGGGGCAGCGGTAACTCTTTCATACAATCCCGCTGCCCTGGCAGGGGTCAGCCTATAATTTTCCCACTGCTGGGACACAGGCCTCCTCTCTTCGAGAGAGTGGGCTGTACTGTAATCCACCACGCGGGCCCAGTGCGGGTTGGTAGATGTCACATGTCTTCGAATTTTTGGTTCTAGGACATGCCGGTTTCCTCACGATGTTTTCCTTCACCGTGTTGAGAGCAGTGGTTATGAAATGATTTGCTCAAAGTAAAGCGCCTTTGTGTCTTCGAACCTACGACCTACTCGTGCATATGAAACTATATGCGGTACTTATCCTATCATATCCTACTATCCTACTAATATTATAAATGCGAAAATTTGTGAGGATGGATGGATGGATGTTTGTTACTCTTTCACGCAAAAACTACTGAACGGATTTTGATGAAACTGTACAGTAATATAGCTTATACATCATAATAACACATAGGATATTTTTTATCCCGATATTCCCACGGGATCGAAACTTACGCGGGTGAAACCGCGGAGCGCAGCTAGTAAAGTTATAACAGAAAAACAACTTTTAAAATATTTGTCTGTCTTTCTGTTTGTTCCGGCTAATTTTCGAAACGGTTGGATCTATTTTGATGGGATTTTCACTGGCAGGTAATTGATAATTAGGGCTTTTGTTTTAGGAAAATAATTAGGGTTCCACACAAGAAAAATTAAAAGCCATGACATTACCGACATCCGCACGGGTCAATATAAATGTTTCGTTCACAACAATTCAGTCATAAGTGACATCACTGACTGCCAACGGTGAATCATGACCTATCTCGAGTCTCACTATATTGTGATTAATATGTTTTTCTGTTGTTAAGAGCGTTTACGACGTACGGCATTTCATATGTACAAACTTTCAAGCCCTTGTTTTTCGAAATGAATGAACCGATTTTAATGAAACTTTATACGCATAAGCAGGATAAAAAGGTCTAAAAAGTTAGCTAATAACATTTTCGAAAAATAGTGTTACAGGCAAATAAGACCGATTTTAAATTTTCAATAGAAACAGAGGTTTTCAGTTATCTTTTTTTTGAAAATATTTACTAACTTTTTAGACCTTTGTAACATAGGTGAAGTGAGCGTGAAGTGATCTATCAATGGAGGCAATCCCTAACATTAGGTGGAATGACAGCTCACTTCACCTTAGTTTTCACGGTGAGATTTTTACAGAATATCACTGCTGCTTATGCGTATGAAATTTCATTAAAATCGGTTAATTCATTCATACTCTAGGATTCTATTTATAGACTCATAAATACCCTAAGATTTCTCGAAAGAAATTCTTTCTTCAGATATGTTGATTCTCAGTTTCATTACCAAAGCAATTGCAAATCTATGATTCACATGAAAAATGCAAGCTCCTCAGTCGACACAACATACAAAGTTGTTTTTCAACAATAAATCTAACATTCCAAACAGAAACTGTATTGTTTGTATAAATATTAATAGTAAAGCAGGTTATTTATTATGCATTCTATCGTTCTGAAAAACGAGTATTATTTACAGTTGCGATGCCGCATGCAGTGTAGATACTGTACTCTAATTGCGGATATTGCTAATCCTTTGCTTTATATGTTCGAAAAGTTAAATGAAAACCATTGCTACTAGTAGTGTGTTAAGGAATTACCCCGCTGTTTATAATATCGGCTTAACTAAATGAATCTTCAATATAGTCTTGTATTATTATTAGAGAGTGTGAGGGGCTTGTGGCTAAGTTGGTAATAACAGCCGGCCGCACGGCTCGATAGATCTGAGGGACGTCTGATCTCAAGTCTCATTCTGTCAAAAATACCTCTAATTTCCCTACATGTTGACAAGTTTTTGACATTTGTTTGTCGCTGAGATGAGACTGCGACTAGATTTTGAACGTTTTAAATTACGAGAATTGACCTTCTGAGTTCTGATCTCGTTCAATGAGTCATCGTCACTCACGCGAGCGTTATCAACGAGTAGGCAGATATACCCACAAAGAGAATGTTATTATAGTACATTATAATATACTTGATATACGTCCAGTTGTTTTCATTATTTTGTGGCGCACTGCCGGGTTGAATCACGCCTGGAAAGTCAGTCACATTTGCCTTCTGATAATATACTAGTACCTATTACTACAAATATAATTTGCCTAAAATTTAAAATGTTCCCCTCAAATTGGTTTGTCAGCTTTAGGGAAGGGCCGAGCCTGCCGGGGCAGCGGGATTGTCCGAAAGGGGTAACGCTGCCGCGGAACATAAAGGGCTAAGGAAGGAACACGGGTGGGTTTTAGTCAGTAAGAGTCTGACACTCCCTTCTGCTCCACCCAAAGCGGGAGGGATCATTTGATGATTTCTCATCCACAAAAAAAAAACCTTGTAACCTGACAGGCGTTTTGCTTTGTGTAAATATTTTCATCACCACTGCTCTCAAAACGATGTAAGAAAACATCGTGAGGAAACCGGCATGTCTTAGAACCAAAAATTTGAAGACATGACATCATTATCCCAGTTTATTTGGTGTAGTTGCAACAAATCTTCTTCCATAATTTTCTATTAATTTTCTATTACGTCATCTCAGTAGTCACCATTTTTATAGCCATACAAGTAAAGGGCAATTTCTATATCCATGAAAACTTCCGTAACATGAAATTTTTATTACCCTCAATGGTTTTATTCCTTCCATAACAACTTACTTGCATACTATCAAAACATTGTAATCAGTTACAAATCTTACAAGTGAACACAAACTAGGTCAAAATAGTTAAAGATAAATCATGCCTACATAAGCGTCATAACAGGCAATTCTGCTCAATTGACTTGTTGCTAGCGTTTCATGTTGAAAACTGCTTGGAGGATCTTACGATTCCATAATGATTGATTTCTTTGTCTTATTTAGATTTTATGGGTGAATGCTGTCGTGTCTTTGAATATTGAAGCCTTAGGGGCCATTCAATTATTACGTAAGCACTATATGGGGGCGGGGTCTTTGCTTTGCTTATTTTTGATGACATAGGGGATGGGGGGTCTCGAAGGTGATTACGTCAGCAATATTTATTTTTCTACAAAATTTAATCTATTTTGGTTGGAACCACAGATATAGATAGACCTAGATAACGCAAGTATCACGATCTGTATGAAAACCAAGTGTGCCATTTTTTGACAACCTACTATTACGTCACAAGCGCTCTTTTTCGCTCACGCTCACCCAGCCAGCAGTACTCAGGAGTAAGCGCGAAAATGGCGGCTTACGATTTTTGAACGTAAGTTGGTGCCATTTTTGGCACGCGAAGTAGTTGCTCTTGCGTTATCTAGATATATCTATGTCTGTGGTTTGAACACATAATTATGGCAACCCTACTTGTCTATGCTTGAAAACGAAACGCATATAACTGCTGCTCATGAATCAATAAAGAAACCAGAACACGTTGAAAAAAGCATGCACCAATGTTTACGTAAGCGTTTGGGGTAAGATCTTTGATTAGTTTTGCTGACGAGGGGGAGGAGGGGGTTAATAATTGAAAAAAAATCTGCTTACGCAATACTTGAACGGCCCCTTATTATCTTCCTAGCATGTGGATGGATTGTGTGAGGAATTAAAGAATGATTTGCAAGAGAAGGGAGTGACTGATAGCGTGACGGTTGACAGGAGAAAATGGATGAAGAAAACTTGTTACGCCGACCTCACAGACGACATGGAACAGGGGCAGGGAAACGGTGATGGTGATGACTATCTTACTAGCCTTATCCAAACCATATTAGGGTCGGCTTCCGTAGAACTGGATGCAGCTGAATACCAGTATTTTACATGGAGCGACTGCCTATCTGACCTCCACAACCCAGTTACTGGATACTACGATAACCCTTGGTAAGAGTGGTTGTCAGACTTTCAGGCTTCTGACTACCCATAACGACTGTGAAGGATCTACGAATGACAGCCGGGACCAATTGCTTTACGTGCTTTCCGAGGCACGAAGGGGCAAGCCTGTCAATTACATTTTAGTGTGTGCCCCACAATTAAGAAACTCACTAAATTATCAAATTATCATACGTGGGTAAGAAAATCATTTAAACATTCAAAATACATACATACTTTTGGTTTATGTTTCTGATTAATGACCGCGTCTGCCTAGACTAGACGGCCTAGTGCCTGCCTACCTATTCTAAAAACCAATGCACGCAACTGCGAAGGGGTCTCGTCTATGTTACCTAATTGATGACCACCCCTCCACGAACCGATCGCGGCAAGAGTAGCTTAACTATCTATCGACCCGTGCGGCTGTTATTATTTAGCCACGAGCCCCCCATGCCGCCATATGGAAATCCATTGTACATTTCCTCATCATGTTATTAACACAGTCACGTTATACATTTGTCTATACAATTTTCATTCGTGGAATAGTAATCTATGATCTAGATTCTAGATCGCAATTAGAATATCAACATTCATCGTGGCGCGAGCTCGAAGATGTTATTCACAAATATTTTTCCTGTTTGTCATCCTATGGGAATTTCCTTTGGTTACTTTATGTGTATTCATTTCGCTTTGAATTTGGTTTCCAGGAAGTTCTGTTTGCATTATCTAAATTGAGTGTACTCAATACAAATTAATTTATTTTATCACAACGATGGGATTTCCCATCTGTAAAAAATACGAATTTCCATAGAAACTTCTATTCCTCTGTTTACCCTCTTTAGGATACACTTAATGAAACTATAACGTTCCCACTGCTGGGAAACAGACCTCCTCTCTTCGAAAGGGAGTGGGCGTGATCTACCACGCGGGTCCAGTGCGGGTTGATAGATGTCACATGTCTTCGAAATGTTGGTTCTAGGACATGACGGTCTCCTCACAATGTTTTCCTTCACCGTTTCAGGATATTAATTTTCTAAAATCCTTCCTTAGTGCTCACTTTCGTTATTAAGGAACTCTTGTGCAATATTTCATGCTCCTAGACCTGGCGGTATATGCTGTGCGTTCTTGTCAGTGAATGCATTTAAGATTTTTATTTCAGTAGATCAAAACGGTCTCGCTCTCAAAACGGTCAAGGAAAACATCTTGTGGAAACTGGCCTGTCTTATAACCAAAAATTCGAAAACATGACTGTGACATTTACCGCACTGAGCCCGCGTGGTGAATGACGGCCCAGTCCCTCTCACGGGGAGGAGGGCAGTGGGCTGTTTCGCAGCAGTGGGAACGATTTACAGTGCGTATCCATCCATCCACTTCTTTAGCACGCCTTCTTCCCAAAAGGATGTGCCTAAGACCTAATTTCGTGCACTATGTTTAATCAACGCACAGATTTAACACAGTCAAAATGTAGATAATTTTATAGAAAACACAACAGCCTTATTTGAATTCCCAGTAGAACGTTACCAAATACTTATGTTGAGGTCGGATTCCAGTCTAACCGAATACTGAATACCAGTATTTTAAATGGAGCAACTGTATCTGACCTCCACAATCCAATTACTGGGTAACACGATACCCCTTGGTAAAACTGGTTGTCAGACTTTCGGGCTTCTGACTACTTGTAACGACTGTCAAAAATCTACGATAGATACCGGGACCAACAGCTTGACGTGCTTTCCGAGACACGGAGGGGTCCCAATGTGTAATGAATGGTCACCCATCCACAACACAACGAAAATGTAGATGAGTTTAGTAGAAAACACAACGCCTTATCAGAATTCCAAGTAAACGTTGCCAAGCGGAACAATGATTACCTAAATAAGTAAATATCAAACAAATTTTATACATTTCACAGACATTTGCAAATAATATCATTTAATGTTTGTCGACCTCATTGTGTCTTGATAAACTGTGCGTCATTGACAATAAAATTATATTATACATCGTAAGAAAGAGGCCCTTATTGTACGGATTATGATTCTTCAACATAAAATTCTTCTAACTGAACAGACGCTGTGCTGCTGGGGAGTTTGTTGCGCCACTTCTTCTTCCCAGCGAAAGCACTAGGAAGTGGTTAGCGGCGAGCGTTCCTGGGAACTGTCTTTTGTAAATTTGACGTTCAAAAACTGCAGATTCTCAGCCTAATTTGAATAAATGAATTTGATTAAGGTTTTACTTATAAAATCTATGAGATGGTTTTTTGTTATTGACAGTAGCTATGAGAGTTAATGATCGCCACAAATGGAAAGAGATCGTCACAAAATTTAGTCGGGTACATCATCACGACGATCACCAGTAGCTTTTTTTTATTGATGGGAAATCATCAAATGACCTCGCCCGCTCTGGGTGGAGCAGAAGGGAATGTCAGTCTCTTACTGACTAAAACCCACCCGTGTTCCTTCCTTAGCCCTTTATGTTCCGGGATAGCGGTAACCCTTTCGGACAATCCCGCTGCCCCGGCAGGCTACGGCTCTTCCGGGCCCCTTCCTTATTGCTGACGTCTCTTTCAGGCACGTGGAACACGTACGCGCCGACTGATATCCCTGAATAAAAAGTATCATCATTCACCTTTCCTTATCCAATTTATTTGATGTCGACGCAACTTGTCTTTTTCTTCCATACTTCTCTATTAGTCGTCATCTCGGTAGTCACCCCCCCCCCCTTTTTAGTCATATCATCATTCTTTCGACACAGTCCTTCCATCGTTTCTTTGGTCTAAAGAAAATGTATCGTATGTGTTAATCCAGGACATTGGCCCCGATTCTGTTGTTCACAAACTAAATTAAAAAGTTCAGTGAATCTTTTTCTTTCTATTTCATTATGAAAAGGACAGAAGATAAAATATATTAGTTTACTCATGTCAAATTAGTCAGCGCCTGACGTAAATTGACGTATTTTTAGTAGCCAATTTTTTTATCACGTCTAAACTTGTCGATGGATTATGTAATTTGACGGGACTAAACTAATATTTATCTTCTGTCCTTTTCATAGTGAAATAGAAAGAAAAAGATGCAGTGAACTTAAATTTAATTTAGTTTGTGAACAACAGAATCGGGGCCATTGCTTATTTATGTGCCATACAAATCTTCTCTATCCTTCGGCGTGACTGAGTAACAAACAATACTAATTCTATAGGATTAGGAAAGATATTGCGATCATTTGAAAATTTTCTGTGTTTATAACACACTTAACACTTTATCCTTAGCCTAACTTTTTCCCAACTATGTTGTGGTCGGCTTCCAGTCCCACCGGATGCAGCTGAATACCAGTATTTTATACATGGAGCGACTGCATATCTGACCTCCACAACCCAGAAATACGATATCCCTTGGTAATACTAGTTGTCAGACTTTTGGGCTTCTGACCACCCGTAATGATTGTCAAAGATTCGCGAATGACAGCCGGGGCCAACGGCTTTACGTGTTTTCCGAGCGGAGGCACACATTGTTTCTAGAGTTATTGTTTACTAGCAGCGCCCCGCGGTTTCACCCACTTAAGTGTCGATCCGTGGGAATATCGGGATAAACCATTATTCTGATGTATGAGGTATATTGTTGTAAAGTTTAATAAAAACCCGTCAGGAGTTTTGTGCGTGAAAGAGTTACAAACATCCATCCATCGTTACAAATTTTCGCATTTATAATTTCGTTTATTGATTTAATTCTTATTTACTAAATACATTTTTAAATATTTTTATAAAAAATATAAGAAAAACATTTAAAAATACAAAGTGTTTAAAAAAAAAACACGTTGTATAAAAAAATCCGGTATCGGGAGCAGGGTCCAAGCTACCGGTGGTTAGTGCTCCAGAGACAGGAGCCTCCTCACAATGCGAGCCGTGTCAAGGAGTATTTCCTTCGGAATCAGGCCCTTGATCCAACCGCCTAACGAGAGTTTTGTAATGACTCTGTGTTTGCTGAATGATAAGAATGAAAGAAGGAGTTTTATGGAATAACGTTAATGAAGTGCAAAATTCCGCCAATCTGGTAGATTCCACTGTTCGTCGATAGAGCGTCTATGAAAATTTTCAACAACAGTTGGTTGTCCTTCCAAAAAATAATTTCGTTCAGAGTTCAAAGTTCATTTATTTGTCAAAAACAAGAGTATATGCATACACAAAACATGCAAGATGTTAAGTATATTGCAGAAAGGATCACAGTCATGTTTTACCTTGACGGCGTACAAATATGTATTAACATTTGATCAATTATTTAATTACGTAATTGTAACTATTCAATATTAAACAACAAAAAAAAAATACAATTAATTGAAATTCATTTGTTAACTATTGCAATAAATTACATTTGCATATAATATAGGTACAGCATAAGCAACTCAAACATCAATTCAATTAGATAAATAAAAGAACAAAATATATATCATCGTCAAAATTAATTCAAATTTCAATAAGATAAAAGTACTAACAGTAGTCAATAGAATCAAAAGACAATGCCAGATTCTGCCTGCCCCAGCAATTTACAGAAAATGAAAATTAATGAAAATAATTGTAATGAATATAGGACCTTATAATAATAAATCGTTTATCTTTAGGACCTGCGGATTACAAATCAATGTTAAATAGAATTCAACCTCTGAAATTCCTTTTTGCTATTTCCGAAACAAACAGTAGGTAGTTATCACTTATCAGTAATACAAAAGCAATAAGATGCTGCATATTGCATGTTTGTAAATGAATAATTGTATTGAATGGGGCAAAGTTCTATAGAGTTTCTGGCGTTGTCCTTTCGCACTACATTAGAAATTACATGTTAGAATTAGTATGTTTTCTCCATTAGAAACTCAGCAATACTATAGAAACATTTGGCTGCTAAATACTCTTTTAGTTTTTTTTTTAAATAAGTTAGTAACAGTTAATATCTCTGAGTGTCTTTGGAAGGTGGTTCGTTCTAGCAGAGTAGACCAAAATTGGGCCATAAAAAGGAGGTGGTTCTCAATTCGGATGTTTTTTTATGTATGTTCGGGCATAACTCCGTAGACGGATTTGCAAATTTTTTTTTTTGTGTATTCTGAAATGAAATTTTGTAAAGGTCTGATGATGAGTTTCGGAGATAGACAACGGAACTCTTCAATAAATGCCAGCAAATCAACCGCGATTGCTCCCTCTAAACAGGAACGCAGATGTGTTCAATGATAGGAATTTTCCACTTAATTTATATTGATGATGTTTTAATAGCTTCTTGTCAGTGATATTTACATAGCACGTAGTGTTATATGAATTTGTGTGGGGTAGGTACAACTAAAAAATAAAAACTGTTTTACAAAAAAAAAAAAAACAATCGTCTTCCAAAAAAAAACTACACAGTGAAAAATAACTTTAATTCCGGTAGTCGGTGTCAAAAAACGAAAATTCGGAACAAACGACACCGACTTCCGAAATTAAAGTTATTTTTCACTTTGTAGTGTTTTTTTGGAAGTCGGTTGTTTTTTTTGTAAAAAAGTTTTTTATTTTTCACTTTTTAGTGGGCCGGTTTGTAACTTATCTAAGTTACAATAGCCTAATGTCAACTGCTCATCACCTTTTACAAAAAATTGCTTTTCCCGATGCAGGGACGTTAATTATTGAGAAGTTCTTCTTGTAAGAACCAGGAGAACTGGAGCTGATTGAGCAATCACTATCAGCTCCACTTCACGATACGCATTGTGCTTAGCAACCACATTAAAGTACCTAATCGAATCGCAAACCGTGAAATATGTATTATTGAGTAGTTCCGATGGCCATCTGTGGTCTTCATCATCAGTTCCACTTCACCGAATGGTGCTTTCTGAGAGCAAATGCAAGAGTTACTATAAAAAGTAGTCTATAGGTTAATCCAGGGTGTCAGCTACCTCCATACCAATTTTTATCAAAATTCGTCCAGCCGTTTGAGCGTGAAGAAGTAACAAACGTAAAACACACACACAACCTTTCGTCTTTATAATATTAGTGTGATCACGTTCAAGTAAAAAGTTAACAACACTTTTCGAAATCCGAGTCTAAAACAGAAGAAGATCTAGCGGGGTATGCAAGGGGGGGGATGGAGGGGGGGCTTAGGGGATCAGACCGGAATAAATCCTCAAATCAATCATCATCTGCCTAGCCTTTTCCCAACTATGTTGGGGTCGGCTTAGAGTCTAAGTACCATGGCAGTGCTTTACACGGAGCGACTGCCTATAAAATACTTGTATAACTGGGTAAGAACATCATGCTATCACCCTCAGGAGCCGAGCAAAATGAAAAAAGTTAGAAAGTACGCTAAACGAAAACAAAGTGATATTGCTGGCAGGAGATGCGATGCGACGGGGTGGGCCGGGGAACAGGAAATTTCACGCGGACGAAGTCGCGAGCAGAAGCTAGTAATATTATAAATGTGAAAGTTTGTATGTATAGACGTTTGTTACTAATCACGCAGAAAACGCAAAATCAAATCACGCAGAACCGGCTGAACGGAATTGGATGAAATTTGGCACACTGATAGTTCATAACTTTTTTTTTTTCCGCTGAGAACTGCATTACGCATTCCCGCTAGCGGGGGACGAGACGGGGTATGTGGGACTCCCTGTCGAAAACTCAGCGGTGTTCCTACATCGCCGTGATGGGGGGCCATGGGAAACCGGCTCAGCATATACTTCCACAACCCTCCCGGCGCACGCCCACCTAGCTGGCGGGCCCCGCATGCCTCCCAGGGTGGGGGGCTACGGGAGTGGCCGGGAACACTTGGCCACTCCTGTCCGACACTGGTGAAAGCCTGTGCAATACAGGCAAGGGTGCCCCCGCACCCGTTGCCTGCTGGCCTCCACCTGGGAGGAGTCGGAGATGATTGTCAAACTGACGTCTTCTTCGACCCCTCCTCCGCCTTCGGAGCGGCGCCGCGTGAGGATCCTCCTCCCGCGCGCGCTCCGCCGCCTCCTTCTGGGACATGACGTGTTCGCACTTCGCAGTATATATGTACACGATAATTCATAACCTGGATTAACCCGTGGGATATTTTCCAACCACAAGATAATTATAATAATATTTTATGTTTTAAAACAAGAATTTTCGCGCGAGAAGACTCTAGTATTGTACGAGAGACGTACTCTTAGCGTCATTATAAACAAACATAGAGCTAGTTAGTGTGATAACAGTATTGAATCTTAGTCACGTGGTCTGCACCTGTTGTAAATGTAACGCGGTTGAGGATAACGTGATCAAGAAGTGACGTTATGTTTCAATGTCATGTACTGTTGCGGCCGTATAATGTACTAACATTACGCCTGTAAACCCCGAAGAGTTAGGCAGAGGTTCCCTTTGAGAAGTGCACATTTTGCAAAGTGCACATCTTGCGAAGTGCACATTTTGCGAAGTGCACATTTTGCGAAGTGCACATCTTGCGAAGTGCACATCTTGCGAAGTGCACATTTTGCGAAGTCCACATTTTGCGAAGTGCACATTTTGCGTCAAGTGCACATTCTGCGAAGTGCACATTCTGCGTTAAACCCTCCCAGTCTAACCGTGTGCAGCTGAATACCAGTATTTTACATGGAGCGACTTCCTATCCGTCCTCCATAAGCCAGTTACTGGCTAATACGAAACCCCTTGGTGTGACTGGTTGTCAGACTTTCGGGGCTTCTGACGACCCGTAACGACTGTCAAAGATCCACGAATGATCTTACGGCTTAACGTGCTTTCCGAGACACGGAGAGGTCTTGGTATGTAAACATGGTCACCCATCCGCGGAACAACCGCGGCAAGCGTAGCTTAATCTGATCGACCGACCCGTGTGGGTGTTTTTACTTAGCCACAAGCCCCTCACTTTAAAATTATAATAAGTGGATTATTGTAGGATTAGTTGTGAGGGAGGCTTTGATTAGTTTATCAGTCTTCTGTAGATTTTCGTAAAGAAAGAAAAATTATTTATTGCGACTCGTACAGGAGGATCACAAACTAAACTAAACACAGTCTAAATAAAAATACCAAATTTAAAAAATCAGCATTCAAATCAGAACAGAAGATTCTGCGTATTGTCTGCTATCAATGCAATCTGAATAATTTTGGAGAATATTGCTAATACATTGCTTGATATACAACGTGTAACGTTAAATGCGCAAAACCTAAAAATAGTTTGTTCATAATTGGCTACCGAGTCGATTTCAGTAACTTTTTTTTTTCAAAAATTATGTATTTTGCCATACTATCCGCCGATTGAGCCAAAGAAAATTTTGTCTTATTTTAAGGCAATAAGACTCAATTTTGAATGCATAAAGTAATGCTAGGATCCATTTGTGGTAGACTAATTTTTATTTTAGGTGCATCGTCTTCACATATAATTATATAATGAATGTATACAAAACCTTGTAAAACATAATAAAAGAGTAACGGTGGAGTTTCTTGCCCATTCTTCTCCATACGAAAACTACCTTTTGGAAGGGGCGACTAGAATCAATTCTATTTTTTAATTTTCAGTTTTGACGTTCAAAAGTGCCTATTTGAAATAAATGATTTGACTTTGAACACGATTTTCTTAATAAAAATAGTTAGCTTTAAAAGAAAATAGTTTTGGTCATTGATACCTTTAACTCAATAGGTACTCTAATTCGGGTGTATGAGGTTTTGCGCGTTTAACTTTGTTGTATTAGGTTTATTACACGTTGTATTAGGCGGCCAATGAATTAATGAATCGTGAATGTACGATTCACGATTCGTACATTATCAATCTGGATCGCGATCATTGATTTTGATCGCGGATCACGATCGTGATTGACTGTGTACGGGCTGCCTTAGATTCTCTGCTCAACAACTTAAATAACGCAATGAATGTCAAGATGAAAGATATTGTTACCGTGTGTTACGCAATTACTTCGATGGTTCTGTTATTATGACAGCAATAGAAAAGCAATTTTTTTTTGTACTAACAATACTTCTAAGAAATGCGTGTTTTTTAAGCCAGTTGTGTAAATAAATAATCCGGACATAAGATCAAATGTAAAGTTTTCTTGGAATTTTGTTAGTCAGCTGCGAAAATAATGAAATAATAACAATTCCAGCGAAGTTGATGTAAACAAATTTGGTTTTTGTTTATTTGAGTCGAGCGTCATTCATCACACTCATTGTCATTACTGAAACTGATTTGTTACGAAAGTAAATACAGTATGTAAGTACCAGAAAGGACTGTTCAAAGGGGATTGAAGATTTTTATATGGAGTCTTTCATACCTACTGTCGCGCCATTTTGTTTTTTTTTTTAACAAAATGGCGGCCACGCACGAAGCTTATGCAAGGTGTAACAGAATAAACGCAAGTCCTGAAAGTAGTTTTTTCATAATTGACTACTGAATCGATTTCTGTAACTTTTAATATAGACCGTATTTTTTCAAAAATTATGTATTTTTTCATACTAACCGCCGATTAAGCCAAATAAAATTAAATCTTACGTCAAGGTAATAAGATTCAATTTTAAATGCATAAGTATTGCTAGTGTCAACACGATTTTCTTAATAAAAATAGCAAGCTTTAAAAAAATAAGTTTTGGTCATTGTATTATGCTTTTAACTCGATACTCTAATTGGGGGTATGAGGTTTTGCGATATTGTATACCTATGTTCCAACTTATATACATCGATAACTGACATCAATGCAAACAGAAAACATGATAAAATCAAACCATTGTAAGGCTGAAGCTACATTAGGCCGCGACGCGACCTGCGACACATGAGCGATTAAAACAAGTAATTAATTAATGCTCACGTATATGGCTACACCGTATATGAAATATTACTAGCGATCTTTGATTTGTTCAAGCGATAGGAACAACATTACTGTAATCACGGCATCGGCTACATCAACATATCAGCGAAATTGAAGCGAATATATGCCGGAATTTCGCTTATAATGTAGCCATACAATGTTTTTCTCGTTTCGCTCTTCCAGTCACATCGCAAATTGCTGCCTACTGTAGCCTCAGCCTAAAGCGTCACGTTTCCCAGATATTAACAATGTTGATCACGTGATTTCCATATTTTTTTAACTTGCTTACATCTTGTTGTAAAAACACGGTAATGTTATCTAAACATCTACGCAACAAGATGTAAGCAAGTACAAGCAAGGGTAGCAAGGGACCATCCAACCAGCAGCCCATCAAAAATCGCGAAAAAAATATTATTCGTCCAAAACTTTAATGCTTAGTCGATTTAAATGTATAGGATGTGTGATTATTTTTTGACTATCGCCAACTTTAAAAGAAAAAAAAATATATAAAAATACTTAAAAAATAAATATAAATAAATAAATAATTTATAGTCTTTGTAGGGTTTCGTTCCAAAATGGTAAATGGAACCTTTATGGTGCGACTCAGTCGCTGTCTGTCCGTCTTTCACAGCTGGATATCTCAAGAACTACTAATGCTATCAACTAGAAATTTGCAATAGTTTTAGATGACGTTTGGCAACTATTGAAATTTTTCGAAGATTATTTAAAAAAAAATACTACTTACGCGCGTCTTACTACTGCTCCATACATTTTGACCGCGTAGGTATTGCACTTTTCTATGAAACAGCAGATTTATTTTTTAATAACCAACAATCTATTTCTACGCTATAGGCTGTTTATAATCATGTGCTAAATTCATGGTTACAGTTTGCGCGTCGATGTCATGCTACCCTGTATAATAGAGCAAGGACTGACCTAAATTCCTAGATATCAGCCTGCAAGGTATGAGGCAATTAATGAGGCGTTGAAGCAACTTGAGAGTTGTAATTTGATATGCTCACTCTTGTTACAATATGTGGAGCTATTTGAGCCATTTTAATCAGCTTCATATGGATGGGAATCTTTCTTTTTTCCGTCGGGAAATCCATACCCTCTGTCTGGGGAGAACGGAGGGTTATGTCGGACTCCTACCGACTTAAACCCCACTTCATTATTGCTATGAGTCGGGGAGATTGCCGCGCTCCCGACTGGTATCAGCTCGCCATGCCTAGCGGGCCCAAGTGCGGCTGATCCCACGACCGCACGTCCTCCCATAATGGCGCGCATGGAACACTGCGTGACACCCACAGATATAGATACAGCTAGATAACGTAAGAGCAACTACTTCGTGTGCCAAAAATCGCACCAACTTACGTTCAAAAATCGTAAGCTGCCACTTTCTTGCTCAGTCCTGAGTACTGCTGGCTGGGTGAGCGTGAGGGAGAAAGAGCGCTTGTGACCTCTTAGTAGGTAGTCAAAAAATGTCACGCTTGGTTTTCATACAGATCGTGATACTTGCGTTATCTAGTTCTATCTATATCTGTGGTGGCACGTGGCACCTCTTTGGGTAATGGTTATAATTATTGTAGGGGAAGACCAAAGAAATGATGGTTGAACTGTGAAAGATAATATGGCTACCGAGATGACGACTAATATAGGATGGAAGATGAAGACATTTTCCGCCGACCCCAAATAAATTGAGATAAAGCAGGATAATGATTTTATTAAATACAGTGATTACATAAGAATTTAACCCGAACAGGGTTTGTTTATACTGATATCAGATAGTTTTAGAACGGACATTGTGTCTTGGAAAACACGTTAAGCTATTGATACCGGCTGTCATTCGTGGATCTTTGACAGTCGTGTAGCGGTATCTACAAACGCCACATGCGAACTACGCGTCCCACTGACGTCACACAAAAATCCTGCATCTCGCAAGCAGAGTTTACCGCGAAACACGGCCCGACATGAATCATTGGGCAGTTGCCCGCCAGACACGACACGTGTCTTATCGGAGGATCCTCCCTTTTCTATGGAGGATGACTGAACTTTACACCCTGTTCCTCGTACCTCTCGTTACGGGTCGTCAGAAGCCCGAAAGTCTGACAGCCAGTCTTACCAAAGGGTATTGTATTACCCTGTAAGTGAGTTCTGGAGGTCAGATAGGCAGCCCCTTGTAAAATGAACTTGAAGCTGACTCTTACATAGTTAGGAAAAGGCAGGCAGGTGATGCCTTTAATTTGGGACAGACTTTACACTGGTTTATCTATCATACGTTGTTATACCTACTCTACACGACCCTAAGGACTAGATAAGAAGTATTGAAGTTGTATAATTATGAGAGATTACCTTATTATCTAAGTGAATAAGCGTTAGATATTATGTAATGGCGTGGAGAGAGACGTCAAAACAATACGAATGCTAATTAATAAAGATAATAATGTATGTTAAGCTCTAAGAACGAAAATATTAGCCTAAGTTTAATCCAATTTTTTTCCAGTGATAAGCCGTTCTGCCTTTTAAAAGACTTATTTATTATGAATGAACTTCTCCAAACGGTTAAGGAAAATATCGTGAGGACACCGGTATGTCCTAGAACCAATAATTCAAAGACATGTGACATTTATCAACCCGCATTGTGCACGCGTGGTGGAATACCGCCCACTCCGCGTCCCTGGCAGGCATCTGCCCTAGCGGACCCCGTCAGATAGTGCTGACATCTTTTTGAAGCGCGAGTGGAATACAACGCGCCGTCGACCCGGGCCTGGGGGCCGATTCTACTAACAAAATTGTTCAAAAATCGCAATGGAACCACAGCTGAATCACCGCTGATAAGAGTTTTCATATTCTGAACAACGATTCAACTGCGGTTACGTTTTAGTTTAAGCCAACGATCGATCGAAATAATTTCAAAATAAATTTTGCTAACAAAATCGAACATGAGCGTGACGTTTAGTCACATTCTACTGTTATTTTGACATTTGTTAGAATCAAATGGTCTAAATATAATTTTGTATTCGAAAATACTTTCGGTGAAATGTTTAGAACATTTTTAGGTTCAACTTTTTTTTCTGTCTGTGTGTATGTTGGTAACACAGTTTACCCGCTGTTACGTTCCCGCTACCATTCAGTTGCGGTTCAGCATATGTTTAGTTTCCAGTTTGCATAGGAAATAGTAGAATGACTTGATAAGTAACTATCGAACGGCGATCGAAATCGAACTGTTATTAAAACACAATTGAACGTGTAACGTTGCAAATTAGTAGAATCGCCCCCCTGGTCCTTACATGACAGCGAACTGCCCATTGCTCGCCGTCCGCAAGCCCGCGCCGACGGTGGCCGGGAATCGGCTGTCGACTCTCGACGCCCAGGTCGTCTCCTGCGGCAACTAAGGGCGTGAGGGCGCAAAGATTGCCTCTCCCTCACGCGTTCCGCCTCCTCACCCAAAGGAGGCCTGTGTCCCAGCGGTGGGAAGTTGGGAACATTATAGGCTGGTTATGCTTATGCTAAGGCACAATTTTAGTGAGTTAGCAACTGACTCCAGTAAGAAATATTGGCAATGGACAATACCGAAGTATGACAACAGCAATTTTTGTAAATCCTACTATAAACCTACTATCCTACTAATATTATAAATGCGAAAGTTTGTATGTATGGATGTATGGATGTTTGTTACTCTTTCACGCAAAAACTACTGAACGGAATTTGATGAAACTTTACAGTAATATAGCTTATACATCAGAATAACACATAGGATACTTTTTATCCCGATATTCCCACGGGACATGACTTGCACGGGACCAAAACTTACGCGGGTGAAACCGCGGGGCGCAGCTAGTGTCAATATAATATATGAGTCTGTTATTGGCCCACTGCAGGGCCGTCTTCTCATAAAGAGAAGGCGCGAGCATTACGCTTGCTGAAGACGGGTTGGCGATTTCAGATTAAAATAAAATATATGTCCGTTTCGTCACGATGTTTTCCTTCACCGATGGATGACAGCAATATCCAAGATAAACTCGGAAAGTACAGAGACCAGCACATCAAGCTACCCCAATTTGTAAAATTTTCCCAATTGAATATAAACCTTATTTCTTTTTGTCAAAGTTGGAAATCTGACAGATTGAGGTAGCTTGATGTGCTGGCCTCTGTATATGAATTGAAAAACTCACATTTACTTGCTTGGACTTTATAACCCGCAACCTCTTGCGTGAGAAGCGAGTCCCCCCTAACCATTGGACCATATTTTTTTGTGACTTTAATTTTTTGCTTGTTCAAACTCAGAATGCCTTTCTTTTTCAGTTTATTTTTTGCGTAGTGCTCTTGGCAGTACCTAGATTGTTGAAGCGGTCGTAATAACGAAATGCCAGGGTGTGGTTCATTACTAGTATCGAAGTGAAATAATTACAAGTAAATTGTAGTAAAGTAATTGACTCAAGATATCGATTTGTTTATCTCAAACACTGGCTTGATAAGATATGTACTTATTTATGGCGTTACCGCGTTACATTATAGTAAAAGTAGTCTGGTACAGTCAACAGCATAAGTAGATGATGAAAATCAGAAATTCAATACTAATTAATGAACGGAGTTCGCGTCAGAACTGTGTGGCGTCGAAGTAGTTAATGTTTGGTATAATTTACAATCACATAACGACACTTCGACGCCACACAGTTCTGACGCGAACTCCGTTCATTAGTATTGAATTTCTGATTTTCATCATCTACTTTTGCTGTTGACTGTACGCCACATGATATAATTATTATTATTTATGATTATATTGTGGCGGCATCTACATTGCCACACGTGAACTACGCATCACACTGACGTCACGCAAAATCCTGAATCGCGCAAGCAGAGTTTACCGCGCAACTAGCATATACAGAGTACAACGTCTCGACATCAATCGTCGGGCAGAAACCCACAAGACATGATACCTGTCTAATTGGAGGATGCTCCCTTTTCTATGGAGGATGAGTGAATTTTACACTCTGTTCCTCATGCCTCTATAAAATGTACATGTTGACTGTAGAATAAAACGTAATTTACTCCATTTCACTCCTTGTCCCATGTCGACCGCGACTTACGAGTTGTAAGGCCGGAGGATCGAACCCAATCAGGCGCTTTAATTTTTGTAAATTATTTTGTCACCACAGATCTCAAAACGGTGAAAGAAAACATCGTGAGGAGGCATGTCTTAGAACCAAAAATTCGAAGACATGTGACATTTACCAACCCGCACTGGGCCCGCGTGGTGGATTACGGTCCACTCCTCTCACAGAGAGGATGTATCCCTGAAGTGAGAACAAAAATAATTTAAAAAAAAAACGGCTTCAAAAAGAAATTAACTCAAAATTATCAAATAACTTTAATTTCGGAAGTTGATGGCAAAAAACTAAAATACATCCATCTCAAGACACCGACTTCCGAAATTAAAGTTATAATTTTGAGTTGATTTCTTTTTGAAGTCGATTTTTTAAAATTACTTTTTAATTTCGTATTTTTTAGTTTTTAAAACTTGATTAAAATTTGTTTGTAATAAATAGGTAATAATTTTGTTGGAAATATTGCACTAGAATTTGACCAAGGTTTTGAGATGTTTTCCCTTTGACACCACACCAGCCGATCGATTCTGTAAAAATCTCACCGTGAAAAGTTAGGTGAAGTGAACTTAGAGTGAACTGTCAAGAGTATCAATCCCTAGCATCAGGATGACACTGACAGCTCACTCCACGCTCACTTCACCTAAGTTCTCACGGTGAGATGGTTGCAGAATCGCACTGCAGGTCACCAGTAGCTCGTATCAATAAGCCAGCAGGCCGTCACACTTAAGGTAAAAGGTCAAAAATGGTCACAATCCAATTACTAGTTGCAGAGAAATGCGTAGACAAACATACATACATACATATATACAATTTTGTATATTTGAAAGCCCTAATAGATTGTCATAAATGTGAATATATTGCAGTTCCAATAATATTACACAGATACGTGTCGAATTGATAACCTCTTTTTTTTGAAGTCGGTAATTATAGGGTGACAGACTTATCAGTAAATCTGTAGCCGTCATGTTTATTGACCTAAATAAAAATACAATGGGTTATAAATTTACCGTGTCCTGCTTGTCGTGTTATCTGCACTTTACATAAGTTCTACTCCCTAATCACAAACTCCGTACTCCGTAGTTCCGGCGAAATTACGTGATTTTTCTGCATCGTATTTCTTACGGACTTAAGATTAGTTCGGGGCTCGAACTAAGAATGCAACACAACACGATTTGACAGCTGTCACTACTCCCGATATGTTTTTGCCAAATTTTTGCCCGTCGGAAAAAAATAATTTGTCACTTGATTTGACGGATCTGCTACTTTCGGATTCGTTGACGAACTTATGTTACCGTTGCAGCATTTGTTTAAAATTCTATCAATCGATCATTTATTTTATTAAACATAGGTATGGTTATAGATAGTATTATTGTCTAAAATTTGTGCACTATGTTTTGCCAATTTAAGGCGTACAAAATTAACATAAGCAATTACAATTAAGGTGGCATGTCAATAGATTACATGAAAAAAATAATTCAGAGGGACAATTCTCGTAATTTTAAAAACGTTCATAGTCTGATCTCAGTCTCAATCTGTCAAAAATACCTAAAATTACCCTACATTTTGACAAGTTTTTGACATTTGTTTGTCGCCGAGATGAGACTGCGACTGCTTCAGATAATTGTGCAGAACATAAAAATAAGTTATAAACATCCGAATAGAAGAACCTGCTCCTTTTTTGAAGTCGATCAAAAAAGGACAGAAACCTATTTATATTTGAAAGCCGACCATATTTTTTGCTAAATTTTATTAATCTTTATAGCACGTCGTAAAAATATAAATCGTATAAGTCCCTCGTACAAAAAAGCAACTGTGTTTATAATCACGCTATAATTTTCTTTCGAATTACGCACAGCTATCTTTAGAACAATGTATTATTATGTATTGGAATCACGTTTGTCATACCAGATTATGTATCGTTATGTAGGTTCTAAGCCCACGTCCGCACAGACGTAAAAAAATCGCAGCGGGATTTTATCGCTCACTAGCGACCCGCCCCGGCTTCGCACGGGTGCAATACTGATACTAAGTACAGGTATTTCAAGAATGCCAGCAAGCGCCGCCGCGGCCGGTACCGCAGCAACCGCTATGTCCCTGCATTTTAAATCTGTAATATCTTCGAAAACATTCATTTAAACTACATGCTGTAAAGGGCCATATTTATCTATATTAAATGCACAATGTATTTAAGGTACTTAATTGGATAAGGATTAATGCTGTATTGCTTAAAATCGCTTCGTAAATAAGCCATTATTTCTCGTAAAAAGTAAAGGATAAAAAATGATTATTGTGGGTTATCCCTAAGAGATAGACATATACCATCGCGGACTTTTTTGTAGACCTTTTTAAGGTGTACAATACTGTAGTACATTATTTTGACCTATCTCGTAGGGTTCAGCCAGCGTTTGAAAAGTAAGCGCAAAAAAATGTGTTTATTTACGACATCACATGCATGCATGTATTATATATATAACCCTTCCTCTTGAATCACTCTATCTATTAAAAAAAACCGCATCAAAATCCGTTGCGTAGTTTTAAAGATCTAAGCGTTCAAAGGGACAGAGAAAGCGACTTTGTTTTATACTATGTAGTGATTAGATTTCCAACTCTCGGTGTGTAGAAGAGCGTTGAGAACTCAAAAGAACGCACATCAGCTCGTTAAAAAACACTGTTGGATTTTCAACTCTCGGCGCTAAGGAGAACGTCGTAAATCGAGTGTGCGAAAAAAAATCGCCGCGAGATAAACGCGGCGTGCTACCTGGGCTAAAGGAGTTGCTAAAAGACAAGTACCTACCTAAAAAAAAAATTGAATACGAGTTTCGGTTGTCTGTGTATGGGCACATAATGAGGGGCGCGTGGTTAAATAATAACAGCCGCACAGTTCGATCGAAGATTAAGCAACGCCTGCCGAGATCAGTCAGTGGATGGATGACCGTTTATAACATATCGAGACCCCTCCGTGCCTCGGAAAGCACGTTAAGGCGTTGATCCCGGCTGTCATTCGTAGAGTTTTGACAGTCGTTACGGGTAGTTAGAAGCCTGAAAGTCTGACAACCAGTCTTAGCAAGTGGTATCGTATTACCCAGTAACTGAGTTGTGAAGGTCACTCAGACCCATATGGAAGTAGCTATCGTAAGCAAAATTAGCTTACGAATCTATTTATATGCCCAGCACCCTAATTACGTTAAATACAGAAAAACGGTTAATCGGAATCTGAATCATTTTGAAGCAAATTGCTAATCTACTCCTTCATAAGTTCAAAAAATTTGTCTGCTCAACACGTAAATAAGGCAATGAATGTTGTTGAACTGTCAAAATGAAACCGATTCCGATTGATAATGTGTTACGCAATTGTCCCGCGGTTTGGCAATAAAAAACGCTACAATTGGTAAGCAAAACGATTCGTTTTTGTTTATAGGGAACCGAGCAAATCGACGGTAGTGTACCAGCCAGAAATCATTAGATATAGCAAGTCAGTTATCGTTAGATCTCTAAAAAAAACTAACTTTATATTTACAACACATGCATTTTCATCAGAAATATTCTCAACAAAAGCGTTCACTCAAACATAAAACTCACTCAATATAAACAAGTTAGTCAACGCAGTACACGGCGAGCAAGCTTGCTAGTTTTACCAAAAACAAGAACTAACTATGGCAAAAAAATGCTAACTTTTGAAGGAGCACAGCTTTATAACAAATTACCGTCCTGTATAAGAAATGTACACTCTTACAATACATTCAAAACTCAACTTAGCCAGCACATAATAATTGCGGACCGACCACTTCTGGAGAAATGAATGCATTGGATGGGTAACTATTGAATTGTAATACTGACGACGAACATATTGTAATCTATATTTTTAGTATTGTTCTCAAGTAAGTGACTTATGTGTTTATTGGGAATAAAGTTTCTTTAAACCGAAAACCGAAAACACTACAAAGAGTCTATTTTGAGACAACTATCAACGTTTTCAAGTAGCGACCGTTATCTGTCTGTAACCTCTTGGACGTAATCTCTGATACAGCTATCTGAGTTGGTATCATATAATGTCTATAATCAAATGAGCATTAGACATCTGATACTTAAGATTGTGCGCTATCGGACTTAAGTTATATCTCCCAATTTGGAACTGCAAATTCCACCAAAGAGCAGTGGTCTCCCGGTGGTAATGTCTCCGACTTACGCTCCATTTAGTATAAATAATTTCATCTCCATTGCTCTCAGAACGGTGAAGGAATACATCGCGAGGAAGCCGGCATGTCCTAGAACCAAAAATTCGAAGTCATGTGACATCTACCAACCCGCTCTGGGTGCGAGTGGTAGATTATAGCCCATTTCCTTTCGAAGAGAGGAAGCTTTTGTCCCAGCAGGAACATTATAGGCTGATGCTAATAATAATCCAGCCGACTGATTTCTGTCTCGTTGGCCAATCTTAAGAGGAAATGCGGTCGGAGATACTTTTGAAAAAGCCTAAGAATAAAGTCTTAATTCGAGTTTTGGCTCTCGCGTATTTCCTCCTCCAATATTGGACCAATTTAAAAGATATTTCATAAGCTGAATAAGAAGGATATATACTGTGTCCATATATTTTTCATTTTTCATTAATATTTGTACACTAGGCCTCTGTTGACAGCGGTTTTAATCGGCATTTTTGGAGGGTTCTAGTCACAGATATAGATAGACCTAGATAACGCAAGTATCACGATCTGTATGAAAACCAAGCGTGCCATTTTTTTGGCTACCTACTATGACGTCATAAGCGCTCTTTCTCACTCACGCTCACCCAGCCAGCAATACACAGGACTGAGCGCGAAAGTGGCGGCTTGAACATAAGTTGGTGCGATTTTTGGCACGCGAAGTAGTTGCTCTTGCGTTATCTGGGTGTATCTCTATATCTGTGATACTAGTGCTTAACAAATAATGTATCATCAAAAAGGAAAACATAGGGACATACAAGTAGTTAATATTTATTATTCTGTAAAAAATGCGTTATGGTCATTAACCAGAATGAAAACAGGCGAGAGCGTTTTCTATGGAGAAAAGACCACCTGCATTTCCCCATAACGGAGATTAGCTAGGTACGCAGGAAATATTATATAGTGCATAAGTGTGTGCACAAACACAGGTCTGGCACTCTCTTCTTCTCTCATAGTCCGATGGGACGGTAAACACGAATTGAGAGAGATCCGGCGCAAGACCAACGGCTTTATATGTTATCCGAGGGTTCGGCGCAACATTTCTTTTCTTCCATACTTCTTTATTAGTCCTCATCTCGGTAGTCACCCCTTTCTAGCCATAATTATCTTCTTTCTGTCCATCCATCTTTGGGCTTCCTCTACCCTTGTGGCCATCTACATTCATACTCAATACTTTCCTCACGACATTGTCTTCATTCCTCAGTATCACATGTCCTTATCATGACAACCGATTTCCACACAACATTTCAGTCACCGATGCCACTTTTAGACTTCCTTTTATGAACAGCTTAATATATCCCGTATATTTAAGTGCACTATAAAAAGTATCTCGGCAGTATAACGACTATTTGGAATAGACGATAAACTCAGTTGATTGTTAGTCATAAAATTAAAGGTAAAATCAATTGTTTGCTTAAATGATGTTGTCGACAAGACGCGAGTGCGCCTCCTACGCGGAATATATCCGGTCGTCAAACGCTTAATCTGAGCGAATACAGTTAGCAACAGAATATTAACTTAATTTTATTACTGCCTGCTGCCTGTATGTTTTATGGTAATCAATACTATAATGAATCTATAACGTTCCTACATCTGTGACACGGGCCTCATCTCGGTGAGAGGGAGAGGGCCGTAATCCACCACGCGAGCCCAGTGCGGGTTGGTGTCACTATATTCGTAAACGCTAATCTCCGAAACCACCCAACCGATTTTAATTAAATTTTGTGAATGTGTATGGTTTTTTTTTTTTGAAGATGGGAAATCATCAAATAATCCCTCCCGCTCTGGGTGGAGCAGAAGGAAGTGTCAGACTCTTACTGACTAAAACCCACCCGTGTTCCTTCCTTAGCCGTTTGTGTTCCGGGGTAGCGGTAACCCTTTCGGACAAATCCGCTGCCCCGGCAGGCTTCGGCCCTTACGGGCCCCATCCTTAATGCTGACATCTCTTAGAGGCGCGCGTGGAACACGTACGCGCCGTCCGGCACGGGGCTGGTCCTGATCGGACGGAGGGTTACGCATTACTTTCCGCCCGCAGGCCCTCGCCTACGGTGGCCGGGAGTCGTCACGCGGCTCCCGACGCCCGGAGCGTCTCCTGCGGCGGCTGGGACGTGAGGCTCTCTCCCTCAACCGTCCGGCCACAATGTGTATGGTTGGATCCAGCTCAAATTTATAGTTAGATGGCTTTTATTTTTGAAAAAAACATTAGTAAAGAGACACTACTGTTTCCCGAAATCCATGCGAACGAAGTCGCGGGCACAGCAAGTTAAACCTATACATCACTGAGTGCTGTATTGCTGTACCTCTTCTGTATGTGAACACATGATTATATGTTTACACTATAAACAGTAAACACCTTTCATTTTATTACCTTGCTTGTAGCGATATCTACAACGCCACATGCGAACTACGCGTTATACTGACGTCACGCAAAATCGTGTATCTCACAAGCAGAGTTTACCGCGCAACTAGCATATATACAACGGCCCGACATGAATCATTGGGCAGTTGCCCGCCAGACACGACACGCGTCTGGTTGGAGGATCCTCCCTTTTCTGTGGAGTATGAGTGAACTTTACACCCTGTTCCTCATATCTCTATAACCTGACTTCTGTCCGCGTGAAATTTCTTGTTCCCCCTGACATGTCTCGTCGCATCGCAGCGCTTGTCTGCGCTATTACATCTTCTTCTTCTTCTTTCTGACCTTTTTTTTCTGCTCACCTGCTAAGGGTCCTAGCGTCATCTATACTAATATTATAAAGAGGAAAGATTTGTATGTATGTTTGTAACGAATTGGCTCAAAAAGTACTGGACCGATTTTAAAAATTCTTTCACTTTCTTTCACATTTGAATGCTACATTATCACTGTTTGATATAGGCTTTTTTAATTGTAAGAAAAAAATAAATGTCCACCCGTGCGAAGCCGGGACAGGCCGCTAGTGTTAAATAACCTATTAGCCTGCCTCAAGAATTGAGCTATCAAATGCAAAAATATTTTTTTAAATCCGACTGGTAGAGTTGCGAGATTAAACAAAATTTTGAGCTTTATTATTTTAGTACTTATGGATAAATCACTAAGTGCAACCACCTCTGAAGTAGGTACATATATTATATTCTTTACATGAACACAATATCATTATGCGTTTACACTACAAACAGGTAAACAAACACCTTTTATTTTATCACCTGATAAAAAATGTCAAGTACGTTCACTTCATAAGTATGTTTTATATCAATATTTGAGTACTGTGTAACCCATTTTTAGTAAGAACGTAAATTGTCGTTGAGAACGTGTTTTTATCTGTCTTCTTGTTTACCGTCTGAGTTTGAAGTTATTCAACTTTGTTCTCTTCAAAGAATAATTATTACTAGGCAAGGGGTTCGTGGCTAAATAATAAGTCAGTCGATCCGGCCTGACCATTTTATTTTTTTTGTAGATGGGTAATCATCAAATGACCCCTCCCGCTCTGGGTGGAGCAGAAGGGAGTGTCAGACTCTTACTGACTAAAACCCACCCGTGTTCCTTCCTTGGCCCTTTATGTTCCGGGGCAGCGGTAACCCTTTCGGACAATCCCGCTGGCTGCCCACCTCCAGCGACTCCCTATGCCGAGGTCCGTACCCCACATGGCATCCCCTATAGTGTACTATAAAGACTATATGGCCTATTTGGTGCTTACATGCAACCTCGGCGAATCAGTTAATAGTTATTGGCATAAAATACGGGACAAACACTCTTATTCGTAAGACAAACAGGAAGATTTAGTGTTAGAAGAGATTAGGCGTCAGATTAGGCTGACAAGCAAAAATATGGTGTAAAATACGTAAGGTTTTATAGGAATAATTTTATTGAAGATACCTACGAGCTACGAGTTAAACTGTACTTTGATTTTATTGCTCCCAGTACCGTGAAGCTAGTAGAGAGTTTCACTGTACCATGTAGTCGCTTAGTTCTTAAGTTTTGTAAGCCCGGGCTGAAGGCCTTAATTTAATGAGCAAGCCCGGTTAAGTAGGCGTCAACCTCCTTTTTTTTGTTTTGTTTCCGGGGTGGAAATTCTCATGGATGACCTCCGTCCTGGGGCGCCCGGAGTGGACGCTTTCTTACTGATTAAAAACCATCCCGGTGTTCCATCTCACACCTACGCCAGGGGTCGCAGTAACGTACGATCCTTCCGCAACCCCCGACTGGTGCCGGCCCGCCACAGGCGGGCCTCCTCGGGTCAGGGGGGTGTGAGGTGTTTGACTCCCCCCTCGACGTCTAAGAGGGGCGCGCCTGGAACACAACGCGCGGCCACCTCGGGTCCTGATGTGTGGGGGACGACGGACGTCCCCGAGTCCGTCGCCCCTGGACCCATTTAGGGGGCTGGAAGAGGGCGTTCTAATCTCTGGAACTGTCGGATTTAAAAAAAATATTTTTGTATTTGATAGGCCAGTTCTTGAGGCAGGTTATAGGCTACTAGACATCATGCTAGGGCTCTCAGGAGCCGAGTATCATCATCTGCCTAGCCTTTTCCCAATTATGTTGGGGTCGGCTTCCAGTCTAACCGGATGCAGCTGAATACCAGTATTTTACATGGAGCGACTGCTTATCCGACCTCCACAACCCAGTTACTGGGTAATACGATACCCCTTGGTAAGACTGGTTGTCAGATTTTCGGGATTCTGACGACCCGTCGTAACGACTGTCAAAGATCAACGAATGACGGCCGGGACCAAAGTTCAACGTGCTTTCCGAGGCACGGAGGGATCTTGGTATGTAAAGATGGTCACCCACCCACAGACGAACCGCGGCAAGCGTAGCTTAACCTGATTGATCGACTCGTGCGGCTATTATTACTTAGCCATAAGCTCCCGAGCAAAAACAACAATTTTCAGAAAGAACGCTGAGTGAAAACGAAGTTGAGACGGGGTGAATCAGGGAAACAAGAAATTTCACGCGAATGAAGTTATTTATATAAAGCATACAGTCTTAATATAGGTTTATGTTTGTTTTATACCATTAAACCAGAAACGTTTGTATTGGTACTCACAAGTACCACTGATTAATTAACGCGAATTGATTAATTAACTATAGTTAATTAATCAATTTCAAATTATGTCCCGATTTTTAATCACAATATTAACATAACCTCGGTTTTTTCCTTATTTATTCTTATCTTAACACATTCAAGCCTACTCTTAACTTTAATCAGAGTATTACCAAGTAAATATTAATTTCTTTGTACAGTGAGAGCAGTAAAAATATTTGCAGTATCATTGTGAAAACATGTCACTGTGAGCTTTTTGTTGTTTATTTTAGAAATACAAAAAGAAAACAGCTGTTTGTGAAATCATTCGAGTTGTAACCTTGTGTTTTTATCTCGACTATTGACCACAATCTGTCGGCCATTATCCTCAGGAAGATTTGTGGCCTTGAGGTGACCGGTACGGAGGGTGACGGGGCACACTTCCACTCCTGGCCAGACAATAGCTAAAGCAGAGCTCATAATCTGAGATCATTACATTATATCGCCACTTAAACAGTTATCTACTTTAGTGAAATGTAATCTAAGTTGATTTTCGAGTGACCATTTGTAACAAAAAGGTCCTAATTATTTTTTGGTTGCAATGGAATTTGAACTTTGTTAATTCTTTATTCTTTGCTTCGTTTGTTTATTAAATACTAGCGACCCGCCCCGGCTTCGCACGGGTGCAATGCTGATACTAAATACACTACATTATACATATAAACCTTCCTCTTGAATCACTTTATCTATTAAAAAAAACCGCATCAAAATCCGGTGCGTAGTTTTAAAGATTTAAGCATACATAGGGATATAGGGACAGAGAAAGCGACTTTGTTTTATACTATGTAGTGACGACAATCAGTTTGTTGTTCCATAACTTGAAAATTATCGCAAATTCCTGGCTCTCATATACAGCTGAGGGTGTGCGAGCAATTTGCTGGTTCCTCAGCCAGATGGTTGGAGAAACACAGTGTGGTGTGAATCAGACAGACCCTTTCAGCAATTGTAGAAGACATCTATGAGAATTTTCTCTGGCTTTTTTTTTACGCTGCAACAACGCGACGCATGCGCCGCGTTGTCGCGGCGTCTGCGCTGCGCATACGTTATCGAACGCCTACGCTGGACAAACGCTAGTGTGAAGGCGCTCTAAAAGGTTAGGCTACTTAAATAACCTCTACAGTACTGACCACTCGCTTTCATAATGTTGTTTGCATTTTCTCAACTCAAAGATGTACTCGCGAAATCAACAAATTACACTTTTCTGTAAACTGCAAGGATGTCCTGGGGCCCAAGTCTGCTATTTTTATAAATTCGTCATTCCAACACGATCCCATTGTCATTTTGCTAAAAGTTCTTAATCTGCTAAATTCGATCGATCATTGGTCGGTCAATGGTCTGAGAAAAACTACTACTAAATTTCATGCTAGATTTCATTTAATATATATTTTTACATATTACGAATTAGTGTTTGCAATCTGAAGTAGTAAGAAGTTCGTAAATAGCAAACTTCATTTGTCATTATGTACGAGATTACCATTTTATGCCATTTCTTTCAATGGAGTGTCAGTGGTTGACCATTGGAAAGTCATAATGACGCCATAGAATACCTAATAGATTACCAAACTTGTCAAAATCAACAATTATGAAATCAATGATAGACTATTCTGACACTATTGTAATAGCAGACTTGAGGCCCTGGTGGCAAGTAGAGGTATCATGTTTCTGTAGTGTCAAATAACTAAGGATTTTCAAGTGCGTCGCCCGACGCGACGGTCGGAAAGTCTGATTACATAATGATTTGATCGCTCACTGATATCGTGATAAGAACTTTATTTCTTTCACGAGGCTTGCTCTTATGGTTACCTGTAAACAAATACAACCCTCTAATGGCTAAATTTTCAATTGACAGATAGTTTTTATTTGTGGAATAAAATTGACACGTCTGATAGATTTTTTGTGAAAGAACTGTCATAAATTCAAAATTGTTCCTCGGATAAACCTATCTGGCATTGGAAAAATCAGCCTGGGCAAGTCTCGGGCTACATAGCGCATCCTCCTGAAATACCGGTGCAGCGGTATCTACAACGACGCCACATGCGAACAAAGCGTCATACTGACGTCACAAAATCCTGCATCTCACAAGCAGAGTTTACCGCGCAACTAGCATAGATACAACGGCCCGACATGAATCATTGGGCAGTTGCCCGCCAGACATAACACCCGTCGTCGGAGGATCCTCCCTTTTCTATAGACTATGAGTGAACTTTACACCCTGTTCCTCATACCCTCTATACCGGTATTTTTGGGAACCGGTACCATTGACCTTGGTATGATACCGGTACCAGATATAATACCTGTACTACAACAGGTACGTTGTTGTAGGTTCGAACATAGACGGGCGTTTTACTTTGTGTAAATTATTTCATCACCACTGCTCTCAAAACGGTGAAGGAAAACATCGTGACGAAACCGGCATGTCCTATAACTAAAAAAAATTTGAAGATATGACGTGAAATCTTGGTCCGCGTTGTGGATTACGGCTCACTAGCTCCCTCTCACTGTGAGGATGCCTGTGTAGAGCTACTACGTATAAACCCGACTTGACATGAAAAACAGAGTTTATCGATCACTGCTGCGGTATGTGAAAGATTCTTAATTACTGCTGCGATCGCAATGACGAGAGAACTCAGGGAAAGACTAACTCAGTACATCCTTATTAGTTAATAACCTTTTTAGGGTTCCGTACTGAAAAGGAAAAACGGAACCCTTATAAGATCACTTCGTTATCCTATGTCTGTCAGACCAGACTCTTTTTCTCAGGAACGCGTGGAGTTGATCAAGTTAAAATTATTATCAAATCGACACCTCCATGCAATAACATCGTAACTCACTTTTTGTGATTTTACAGGAGAGCGATTTTAAAGTTTGAAAAATTATAGCAAACTCAAAACACCCCGTACAATTTTTGAAGCTGGCTCTATTTAATATAGTTTAGGCGGACTATAAATAGATATGGTTAAGTTGTAAAAGAAAAATTGTTTTCATGGGTTTTCACGTAAGTTACGAGGAGAAACATTGTATGTCTGAGTTACAATTTAGTGTTTTTGTAGTTTAATTTATTTTTGTGGTCAGATAATTGTAACTCCAAGGTGTTAAGTTACATAAAATGTTTTTAATTTAGAAACGAAAGGGAATAGAATTACAATGATAGTACAGAAAAAATGCATTTTTTTTTACATAACAATGCCGTTGTAACTCAATTTTTGGAAAAAAGTGAGTTACGATGTTATTGCATGGAGGTCTCGAAATACTCAGGACTGCAATCCCTTGAACCAGTGAAAAAATGAAACTTCTAAGTCAACGCAATCAAAAGATATGCGTTTATGTTCCGAAATCAAAACCTATAGGGTACTTCCCGTTGACTTAGAATCATGAAATTTGGCAAGTAATACTGTCGTATAATACAATTAAAGGAAAAAATCCGAAAACCGTTAATTTATTGATACATTACAAAAAAAACCGTGATAAATTATTTACATACCTACAAATTTGTACGGAACCCTCGCAGCCACGGTGCGCGAGTCCGACTCGCACTTGACCGGTTTTTTTAGTCGGCATTCACAATTTCCTGCTGTAAGACCTCCCGAACAATTGGAAATGGTTGCTAATTAAAGTAATTAGTCTAAATAAGGAAGTGAGGGGCTGGTGTAGTGGTGATAGCGGTATGGCTACCATGGATCAAGGTTAAACGTTAAGTGGTCTCTGTGCCTAAAGTGGGTCATAGCCAAATATCGCATGCTTAACTGAAGGCACGGGATCCGTTCCGCAAAGAGTTCAGAAGGCCAATTCTCGTAATTTAAAACGTTCAAAATCTAGTCGCAGTCTCATCTCGGCGACAAACAAATGTAAAAAAACTTGTCAAAATGTAGGGAAATTTGAGTAATTTTTGACAGATTGAGACTGTGAACGTTCTTAAAAATTACGAGAATTGCCCCTCTGATCGGCGAAATGTAATGTGAACTCTTTCTAGCTTTATTCGCATCGTATAATTATATCAGTTCGGATCACGGAGTATACCTCCTAAGCAAGTAATCCATTCCATAGTTTCGGCGGAGTTTTATACACCGTATCACTTACGGAGATAAGTTCGGAGCCCGAACTAAGAATGAATGTTAAAACGATTTGACAGCTATTCTTACTCCCGAAGTGCTCGGCCGAAAAAGAAATCGGAATTAGGGATCCGTCCGTAGTGGCGATCTACTTTCGGTCAGGCCCGCATCTTCGTCGACGAACTTCGAGAGTAGGCACCCCGATCGGTGAATTTTAACGTACAACTTCCCTAGCTGTGTTCGCAGCATATATCAGTTCGGATCTGAAACCGAGATCTACCTAAGTATAAACGTAACTTTGCACGTACTTTTGCTAACCGTCATTCCTGTCACTGTCTCACCGCTGCTAAACTACACGAGTAAGATAGAGACGGGAACATGTCTGAAGTCATAGCATGAATTAAGTAACCTTTATACTTAGATCTCGGCCTCAGACAGTCCATCATAAAATTGTCTGTAGGTCTCGTGGTCGCAAGCGCGACTGATGAGCGTGGGGGTCCTGGGTTCGATTCCCAGGTCGAGCAGTGTTATTGGGTTTTTCCATTACGAATTTCTTAGTAACAGCCCGGAGTTTGAAAGTTGGCGGTGTGTTACCTTCGTGACTCGGAAAACATGTCAAGTCGTTGGTCCAGCGCTTCATCTCTCTCCGGTCGTGTCGGATTGCCGTCCCATCGTACTATGAGACTGATAGTTAGGGAGGCGAGGTAGCTAAATGGCGTAATTCAACGGCGCCGTCGAGACCTATCAAAATCGAAAGATAAAATGATTTCGAAAAGAAAAGCTCTTATGGTAAAAACCATTTTAGCGGTGGGTTTGGCGTGTACGGTTTTTCAAAAATGTTAAAAAAAACAGTTACTTGGGCATTCTCGAGCGCGTCAGATATTCATACTACGTTTGCCCCAAGTGCCTCTGATAACAACGATATACTAATCTGCCGGTTTGCGTGGTGGGGGTAGGCATATAAAGTAGTCAAAAATGCAAAAAAAAAAAATTTACTCGAGCGCGTCAGATTTTCGGAAGGGGTGTTAAGTAGGCCTCAAGGAAGCTCCCTTTAAAAAAACTGACGATTTCGGGGTGACGATAAGTTGCGATGAATTTTTGAAAATGCAAAAAAAAAAAGTTTTTTTGAAATACTCGAGCGCGTCAGATTTTCATAGGGGAGGTTTATCTCGGTATCCTGAAAGCATATTTCCTTAATCTGACAAAAATGTTGGTGGGTTCTCTTAATCTGATCGAAAAAGGTTTTTTAGTTTATTTTTTTTCCTTTCTTTCTCCTTGATAAAACGGGGAATTTAAGAATGACAATAAAGCGATAGATACAACCAACGTAAATGTAGATGAAATGTAGTACGAATTGTATTATTTATTGTATAAAAAAAAATGAAATGAAATACAAATTGTATTATAATTGTATTGTTATGTATGACCTTTACATTTTTGCTCAATACAATTCATCAAAGTTTCCAGCACATTCGAGAAATATACCGTCCGGTCTTTTCTCTTCAATCGTTGTTATACTGAGGGCACATAGGTCTACGGTAGGGGACCATAAACATATATATATATATTAGGGTGTACCGAAAATTCCCTTCTACCGCTTCTTTCCCCACCATCAATGTTGCGAAATAAAGGAAAAATACTGGTAGGACGGCATATTACCGCGAAGCGCTCAGTCTGTATTACATGTTTATGGCAAATTCCTCTTTTTTGCTTCAATTCTTCACTTCGTTTTGCTTACAGTACGTCCAAAAAACAATTCGAGGATCAACAGGCTATTGAATAATATATATGAAACTGTACATGTTAATAATACTTTTGTATACAGATACGCGTAGCTTTTTCCGAGTCCACGAAAATTGTCGAGAAGCTTTAGAAAAAAAAAATTTGCGAGATATAATAAAAGTCACATAATTTAATTATCGTTATTTCATATCAATTTTTTTTAACACCCTCAGTTTTCGAGATATACTCAAAAAACCGGGAGTTTGAGTTTTTATGATGCTTCAAGTCAAAAAGTTTTAACTTTGGACAAAAATGTAAAGAGACTTTTTTTGTGTAAAATAAAATTACCTTTTTAGTTTATTTAAACTTTTTTTTTGTGAGATGAATCGTTCGCGACTTATATGCCGCAACGCGTTTTTCGGAAGACGAAATGGCTCCTCCACACTTCTGGTCATACGGAAACCGGCAGATTTTGTATTTTTAGTGAGTTTTAGATTATATTCTTCAAAATAAAAATTAAAAAAATCGCGCTCGAGAATGCCGGATTAACGTTTTTTTTTTACAAGTTCGCGACCCTATAACTCGGCGGCGTCAAGGACTTATCGTCAGATTAGTTAAATTTAGTCTTAAAACACTAAAATCAACCCCCAATATCTTAATCTGACGCGCTCGAGTATTTCAGACTATCGATTTTTTTTTACTAATCTGATCGTCTATCCTAGGCGCGCGTCACTACATATAGAGCTAAATACTTTACAAGGTTGTTCTATTAGGTCTAAGGTATCTCTCATATCTCAAACTGCCACGCTCGAGTATTACCGAAAATTCCCCTATTCGCCTCCCTAACTATGAGGGATGAGAGAGTGCATCTGTGTCTGCGCACACATTTGTACATTATAATATCTTTCGCGCCGAAGGCTAGCCTCCGTTGGGATTGGCCGCCTTAGCCGAAACACGGCCTGGATTGAAGACTATTCTTATTGCCCCTGTAAAAATGAAGGGAGTTATATTTCACGATCATGTCCTTGATTTAAATTTGGCAGCAAAAGCCTGCGTACTGTCTGTGAAACATCAATTACTGATTATCAACAGCTACGAGTATTTGTTTTAATAGCTTTTTTCATGTGATTCTAATTCTGTTGATTAAAGTCTGCGGTTACTACCCGGGTTGAGTTGTTAACAAGATCGTTAAATTCTATTATTCTCTCTTAAAATAATAATCGTGGTTTTTTTAAATGCAAAGTCAAAGATTGGATATGTCACAGTATGATTGTGGACACAGTTAGTTTATAATTTCTATCTCGAGATTGTAAACTGTCGATAAAACGTGAACGTACAGTTCACGTTTCATCGCATACTGCCTGATATAACATATTAATTTTCGATAGTTTATAATCTGTACATGGTAATTCGATAAATTGTGAACTGGGATCAAACTTGCATGTGACGGATCACACCTTGCGCTAATACTAAATAGACATCGATATATATAATATAACTCTATTTAAATAGCCAAATAACTGTGAACAACTTTGAAGTAGCGGTTGGTCACAGTCATAACCCATTTGGTCTATAGATATACAGGGTGTCCCTGGAAGTATGGATCAAATCGAATAGGGGCGTGGGCAAGGTCATTTCCAAACTTTTTGGTCCTGAGAATGATTGATGATTGAGATATATTTTACGGTTCAAAAGTTGTGACCAATTTTTTTCAATCGTTTCGCATAGTGCTCAAAGAAAAATATAATTAAAAAAAACTATCAGGGCTGTCTAAAAAACTTAAATTGACAGTTCCTGGTAGTTTTTTTTAGATAATTTTGTTCTTTGAGCACTATGCAAAATTACAAAGTGATTGAAAATAACAAAAGTTGGTTAATAACTTTTGAACCGTAAAAAAATTCACCAACATTCTCAGGATCAAAAAGTTTGGAAATGATTTTGCCCACGCCCCTATTTGATTTGATCCGTATTTCCAGAGACACCCTGTATAGGAGTAGTGCGGTATCGCCCCCAACTTACGAGTCGTGGGTTCACCCAGACAGGCAATTTACTTTATGTAAATAATTTCATCACCACTGCTCTCAAAACGGTGAAGAAAAATATCGTGAGGAAATCGATATGTCCTAGAACCGAAAATTCGAAGACATGTGACATATACCAATCCGGACTGGGCTCGCGTGGTGGATTACAGCCCATTCCTTCTCGAGAGAGAAGGCCTCACCGCTCCTCCTCTTACCTCCCTTAGCTCTGGAGTAAAAATAGTGGGAGTAATATTAGTAACCACTGCTCCTCAGCTGCTAATGAATGATGTGAAGTTTACAATGCACAGATGCCAGCATAATCAAGCTATCCGAACCTCTCAAATTTTCCCAATCAACTTTGAACCTTATGCTTTAGCTATAAAGTTGAAAATCTATTAACGAAATTAGACATATTGTAGTAGCTTGATGTGCTGACGTCTTTACCTAATGAAAATAGGCTTGTCGACTGAAAAAATCTAATTAGTCCGTCAGTTAGATTAGCAAAAAATATTAGACCCGTAGTTTTTCTTTTGTTACGTAAACCAAAATTGACGAAGATACGACGCTTTTAAAATTCTCAATACGTCACACCTTGGTATAATTTTTATATATGCGTTCTGACGTCACGAGCCCCCACTCCCGAGTTTTGATGCGTTTTACCTTTGTCAGTAATCATTGATTTACAAAAACAAAAAAACATGTGTCCATTATTTTCCAATACTCTTAACTGACGGACTAAATAGATTTTCAATTTATTGATAGTGTCGACAAGCCTATTCCTTCAGCGTACCGAACAAATATCTAACCGCCATTTTCCCTTGTTACAGATTCAAAACCAGCCAATCAAACAAGACTGAAACTACATAGAACTATGTAGCAACGTATACATTATTTAGATATTAAACATTCCAATGCATCTGTACCTAATATTATGAGAATTGGCCGACATTTTGTGTAGCGCGACGAGAACAAGATGGCGTCACCTGTCAAATCGGTTAAGGAGGAGAATGAGGGGGATGAGGCGAATGAGAAGCTGTTGGAGGATAATCAGGTGCTGATTGTACCGTCTTCGGTGCAACATCCAGATGGGGGACTCGTTTCTGTTAAGTCTTCAAAAAAAGGTGAGTTATTTTTGGCCTTTTTTGGGATTTTTGTATGTACAGACGCCAGCACATCAAGCTACTAGAATCTGTCAAATTTCTTTAATAGATTTTCAACTTTATCGCTAAAGCATAAGGTTCAAAGTTGATTGGGAAAATTTTACAGTTTCGGGTAGCTTGATGCGCTGGCGTCTGTACTAACAAATCTTACTCATTGTTTAAAGTTAGCATTTACAAAGTAACTATATATGAATAGTAAATATATAGGTGATAATATGTAAAATCTACAATGTAAGTGCAAAGTATTTTAGTAAATCGTGCATCTTACTAAATTTTATTGTTTTTCGAAAAAAAGGTTAGGAGAGGTTCGTCGCTATGTCAATCGCACGGGTCGATCGAAGGTTAAACTTCGCTTGCCGTGGTTGGTTCGTGGATGGGGGACCATCCATTAGATACCGAGACCCCTCCGTGCCTCGGAAAGCACGTTAATCCGTTAGCACCGGCTGTTATTCGTGGATCTTTGACAATCGCTACGGGTGGTCAGAAGCCCGAAACTCTGACAACCAGTCTTACCAAGGGATATCGTATTACTGGGCTGTGGAGGTCAGATATGCAGTCACGCCATGTAGAATACTGGTACCTATTCATCTACATTCGGTTAGACTGGAATCTGACCCCATCATAGTTGGGAAAAGGCTAGGTAGATAATGTTATGAACACATAGGTGTGATATGATCTATGCAGTCTACAAATTAGGTAGCTGCAAAGTATACTATAATGACTTTTGCTACAAAATGTTATTGTTTTTCGAAACAAAGGAGGTTTTATTAACTTTAAGAGTCATATTAAGGAACTAGCTTCTGCCCGCGACTTCGTCCGCGTGAAATTTCTTGTTCCCCCGACCCATCGCATCGCTTCGCCAGCCCCGCTATTAGTACGTTTTCGCTGAGCGTACTTTTTGATTTTTTTTTTTACGTTTCCTAAGGGGTAGTAGCGTGATGTTAAATAGTAAATAGCCTTCCTCAGGAATTTGGCTATCAAATGCAAAAATAATATTTCATGGGTAATAGAATAAACACATGTCTTAAAATTAGTTTATTCATTGACTACTGACTGAATCGATTTTTGGTAACCTTTAATTCACGTATCTTTTGACGTGATAACGTCTTATAAATCGATGAACACCGGCTTCATGCACGAAAAAGTGTCACGTTCCACCTGAGCCTGAGCGTGCAAGCGAGAGCGCGGAACAAGCGATAGAGAGGCACGATCGACCCAAGCGTTGGCTTGTGACACATTTATTCATCAAAGTTTACAGACAAGCATTTTTTTTTTCGAAAACGATGTATTTTACCATGCCTATTGACCACTGATTGAGCCAAAGAAAATTCAATCTTAATTACTCAATTTTAAATGCATAATGTTAGGGTCAACACGATTCTCTTAATAATAATAGTTAGCTTTATGAAATTTAAGTTTTGGTCATTTTATTATGCTTCTAACTCAATACTCTAATTGGGGTGTATGAGGTCTTGCGTTAATTATTTTACACATTGGCGCCGATTCTCTTGTCCACACTCCACAAACTAAACTAACTTTGAGTTCAGTGCATCCTTTTCTTTCTATTTCATTAGGAAAAGAACAGAAGATAAATAATAGTTTAGTCCTGTCAAATTAGTCAGCGTAAATTTACGTATTTTTAGTAGCCAATTTTTTAATCACGTCTAAAGTTGTCTATGGAGTATCTTAATTTGACAGAACTAAACTAATATTTATCTTCTGTAAAGAAAAAGATGCATTGAACTTAAATTTAGTTTAGTTTGTGAACAACAGAATCCGCACCATTGTATATGGAAATCCAAAAGACTCGTACCCAGATTTAAAAAAAAAATATTCACAAATAAAAAAATGTGGGTACATCTAACTTTTTAATCCATAGTCATATTTTTCTCTGCTTGTACTTTTTTCACTCATTTTGTAGTTTGTTGTAAAGTGTTGTGTTGCGTGCTAAGTAATGGCGAAGTGCAGATATAAGAAACTTAGAGGTATGGTTTGAATGTTTAATGAATGTAATTAAATCCATACTATAAAGAGGTAAAATTTCTGATACTGTTTGTAGGCGGTAATCTTCGGAGCTACTGATCTTATTCCTAAAATTCTTTCACTAATGCGAATTTACAGTATTGATATTACCAAGTGCTCAAAGCTGTGTCTCTTGCGCATGTTTTTTTCGAAACATGACACAAAAACCTTATACACAAACATTTGTTTTCATACACAAGTTGTTTCCTGCGTATTTTAATATTTTTAGATTACGGTCAACTATTCACAAGACAATGTATAACCTCAAAATCTGTGTCAGTTGAAATTAAGCTTTCAAAATGCTAAATACAGTAAACCTAAACACATTAGAGTCCTTTTTGGCAACAAACTATATTATTTCAATGTTAAAATCCATTTAAAAGTTTCGCCCCGAATCACCCCTTTGCATCCTTTATTCACCCCGTTTGACCAAAACAACTCGAATCATCGGCGAGTCTACAAGGCCTATAACCACAGATATAGATAGACCTACATAACGCAAGTATCACGATCTGTATGAAAACCAAGCGGGCAATATTTTTGGCTACCTACTATGATGTCACAAGCGCTCTTTCTCGCTCACGCTCAACCAGCCAGCAGTACACAGGACTGAGCGCGAAAGTGGCGCGGCTTAGGATTTTTGAACGTAAGTTGGTGCGATTTTTATCACGCGACGTAGTTGCCTTGCGTTATCTACATAGGTGTATCTATATCTGTGCCTATAACTTTCTCACACACATAAAATGAAAATGTTGCCAGAAATCGTGTTGATCAATAATGTCGTTCATTCTCCGTGCGAACAGACCTTGACCCTGCAGGTACAATTACCGCAGGTTCTACTATACAATCACAAGTAATTATTAATTCATGTGTGAACTAAAACAGACTTGCCATATGTACTCCTAGGACTCAGCGTTTTGACCAGCGGGGTAATTGCGTAACACACTATAGTAGCAATGGGTTTCATTTTCAGTTTCACAGATCAGCAACGTTCGTTGCGTTTTTTACATTGTTGAGCAGAGACATATTTTTCCAACATATGAAGCAATGGATTAGCAATATGCTTCAAAATTAATCAAATTGACATCTATAGTGTGTTTCGCAATTAGGGTGCAGGGTTCGCTGATATAATTATTATATCAGTGTATAGTTCGCAGATGGATTTCAGAATCCGCTGTTTTACAAAACCGCTAGTGGTTTTACAAAACAGCTCCGTTATGAAGTGGTGAAAGGGCGGGCGTTTTGGGGGGACTGTCTTTTGTAACTTTGACGTTCGACAAGTGCTGATACTCAGCCTAGTTTGAATAAATGACTTTTGATTTTTGATTGATATAAAACAACTGATCAACGTTCAGCAGTTTTCCATACCTAATTACTGAACTTGAACACGCAGAATAGGCTTGTCAACTGAAAACAATGTAATTAGTCCTTCAGTTAGATTATCAAAAAATACTTGACCCGTATTTTTTCTTATGTTACGTAAACCAAAATTGATGAAGATACGACGCTTTTAAAATTCTCAATACGTCACACCTTGGTATAATTTATAGTGCGTTATGACGTCACGAGCCGCCACTCCCGAGTTTTGATGCGTTTTATCTTTGTCAATATTCATTGATTTACAAAAACAAAAAATACGTGTCCATTATTTTCCAATACTCTAACTGATGGGCTAAATAGATTTTCAATTTATTGATGGTGGAAACTAGCCTATTGCATAAACGTTTTGCATTTATCAATGCACCGGGTCAACGATAAGCGGTTTTGTAAAACAGTGTGAAATTAAACGTGTAAATTTTTTCGCTCGTGGCTTTGTGTGTCGTAGTAACAATAATGGCGTCCGAAACAGAAATAAATAAAACGAGTAAAACAAATAAAAATTACCTTAACTCAAGTGGATATTGCTAATCCATTGCTTCATTTGTATGAAAAATTTGTCTGCTCAACAACGTAAATAACGCAATGAATGTTATTGAACTGTCAAAATAAATGACATTCCTACTGTTAATTTGAATTTTGCGGGCTACCTAGCGCATCCTTCAATATTAATTTTGAAAAAAAAAAATATGAAAAAAGACACCAAATATACGAATATGACCGTGGCAGATATTAGATTAGATTTTATCGTAAAAAATATTTGCTCTAGTTTCATTATCATCAGCCGGGGAAAATATAGAGGAATGTTTTTGTATGGCATGAACGCCAACGACTATTTGACCGCGTTTCCCCTTAACATGGGCTTCCGACAAAATTGTTTTTAATTATTGTCAGATTATTATTTAACTATCAAGGTTTGAGATCGCCCATGGTATCCCTTGTAAAATTTCTACATTTATATCTGTAATTTTTATCATGTCCTAGCAGCGCCCCGCGGTTTCACCCGCATAAGTTTCGATCCCGTGGGGACATCGGGATAAAAAGTATCCTATATGTTAATGCAGGTTGTCAGCTACCTCCATACAAAATTTTATCAAAATTGGTCCAGCCGTTTAAGCGCGAAGAAGTAACAAACATATAAACACACACACAGAAGAAGATCTAGCGGGGTATGCAAGGGGGGGGATGGAGGGGGGGCTTAGGGGATCAGACCGGAATAAATCAAACTTTCGCCTTTATAATATTAGTGTGATAATAAAGAGAATTCTATCTATCTATGAGATGTCTTGACATGCATACACACCGGCGAGTCGGCGACACACGTCGACGGCAGCCGTCAAAAATGTGGCGCTCTTTTATTTGAGTGTGTTGCTCACGCCGACGACGCCTGCAGTTGCCACGTGTCGCTTATGTATTGAGCACTTTGCCATCAAACATGATACCCACGTGAAGCTTCACGATTCACGGTGGAACCACACCTCTGTACCTTATCACAGTCATCATCTGCCTAGCCTTTTCCCAACTATGTTGGGGTCGGCTTCCAGTCTAACCTGATGCAGCTGAATACCAGTATTCTACATGGAGCGACTGCCTATCTGACCTCCACAAACCAGTTACTGGGTAATACGATACCCCTTGGTGAGACTGGTTGTCAGAATTTCGGGTTTCTGACTACCCGTAACGACTGTCAAAGATCCACGAATGACAGCCGGGACCAACGGCTTAACGTGCTGTCCGAGGCACGGAGGGGTCTCGGTATGTAAAGATGGTCACCCATCCACAGACCAACCGCAGCAAGTGTAGCTTAACCTGATAGATCGACCTTGTGACCTGTGCCTATAAACGCATTTTTCTTTCTTTTCTTTTCTTTCTGTGTGGCTTATTGGTAACAAATTCTTCAGAGCCGTCGGTATTACGATTTATTCCGGTCTGATCCCCCCCTTGGGTAACCCGCTAGATCTTCTTCTGTTTTAGACTTTTAACGTTATCAACTTAATGCACTCGCGTTGTGTTTATAAGCATTATGATTATTAACTTGTCTAGTTGGTCTGTTGGTCGCAAGCACTACTGCTGGGCATGAGGTCCTGGGTTCGATTCCTAGGCCGGACAAAGTGACGCAAGTGACCCCAGGGAAGACGGTGGCACAGTATGTATTTGCTTTTTACGGTAAAAATAATGGTAATTAAAAACATAAGACCTGCTTTATAGTTAGTTCAGTTAGTATACAAAGTTTCACGATCTAATTTGAAGTATTTTTTGAATACCAGCGGTTTATTGTTCGGTTTGGAGGTAACTTTGATTGATTTTTTTTCCATCGAGAAAATTTTATGGAATCGTGTTTTCATCAAACATAAGACCTAACATTAACTCAACTCTATCATATATTTATTTCAAAATTGTGCTGCAGTATCATGCTAAGCCATTTGAGGTAGTATAGGCTCTTAACAGCCGTTGCACAGAGAGGGTTCCGGAATTGGTCATTTAAAAGGAACCGGGACCACCCCTAAGTGCTGATGGTGATCACAAGGGTGGTTTTAGTGAGGTAAAAATCCCACCCTCCCAGACCGGGAGGTCTCCGTCCCCGGAGGTCGAGTGCCTTTTCCTCCCGAAAACAAAAAAAAAAACGAGTGTGCTTATGACCACACGACTGAAGTGAAACTTCTTTCGCTCCATCTGTATGTATATATATATATATATGTGTGTACAATATATACATGTATACACATATACATATAACTTTAAACGTAGAATATTGGATGTATTGAACAAAATATTAATTCATAAAATTGTTCAAAACGAAATAGAATTACGAAATTTCATTTACTAGCTATAAGAGAAAGAGAGAAAGAAAATGTGCGCGCGCACTGCTCTCTCTTGCTCCTACACTGTGATACAGACAATAAGCCTGCAGTGTGCTTAGATATACGGAACGTATTTGGCTATGAGAGGAAGAGAGAAAGAAAATGTGCGCGCGCACTGCTGTCTCTTGCTTATATCCCCCACTTAACTTCCGTTCGCCTTGCCCGATCACACTTTTCGTAACGCTTACGTCACGCGTTCGCCAGCTTACTCCCCAAGTCAAGCGTGCGTAAAGAAGTTTCACTTCAAAAAGGTAGGACAAAGTGACAGTTCATTTGTTCGGCGAACCCGAACGCGTCATCGTGCCAACAGAAAAGGCTCCTTTCGTGTGTGCGACTAAATCAAAATTTAAAGTCATTTATTTAAACTAGGCTCAGGATCAGCTCTTTTTGAACGTCAAAATTACATAGCAAGGACGGGATCACGGGGCTGCTTTTTTTTGTGGATGGGAAATCATCAAATGACCCCTCCCGCTCAGGGTGGAGCAGGAGGTAGTGTCAGACTCTTACTGACTAAAACCCACCAGTGTTTCTTCCTTAGCCCTTTATGTTCCGGGGCAGCGGTAACCCTTTCGGACAATCCCGCTGCCCCGGCAGATCACGGGACTGCTGGGGTACAGACAGTTTCCCGACAGGCCTTCCCTTCACAACTTCGTAGTGATTTAGCTGAAAAAAAAAAAAGATGTGGCGAAACAAACTCTTCAGCAGACGAATGATCGCGACGATCGTTTCTAATAGAACACTGCCTAAAGCGTGATGATGCGTTCATGTATTTATTATCCAATGAGGCGCTAACTGTAATGAGGCGCTAACTCAACGCGCTCTACCGAGTACGCTCGTTTACTTATAATGTCTTTTTCACACTCAATTAGTGACGGGCTAACTTTATTTGAGACACAAAATGTGATAGTAAACATTAGATTTGATTTTTGGTTGTAAAAGTCATGTTCTTGGTGCGTGGTCTATCTGAGTATAGTTATATGGCGGCATCCATAACACCATATACAACTACGCATTCATCTTTATCATAATCAGCTTTTAATGTTCCCACTGCTGGCCTCCTCTCTGTGAGAGGGAGTGGGCTGTAATCCAACACGCGGGTCTCGAGCGGATTAGTGGATAATTTCGATTCTAGGACGTGCCGTTGTCCTCACGATTTTTTCTGTCACCGTTTTGAGAGCAGTGGTGATGAAATAATTTACACAAAGTAAAAGCGCCTATTTGGGTTCGAACTACGCATTACACCTGACTAATTTATTTTACTACCTAAATACTTTCGTAAACCCCAAAAAATCATCAATCAACTTTATTTTTTGTTTTATCATGTACAGATACCCGTCACAGGCGCGGAGTTTCGCAAGCTAATTTAATTTGACTCTGAATAAAACTGATTTACTTTATGTCTAGTTGAATATTAGCGTCACGCACTAGTTGTCTGTCATTCCTTCTGAATAGGGTTAGGATCCGTCGGGATTTGTCTCGATACGTCTGGCTTTTTGGCCTCCCACCTGGACTTAGCCCGGCCTCACGTATTTTTCGGCAAAAGGAGTTTTAGCGTATAGCGGTTGTGAATAGCTATGCAGAACCTATTTGGCGCAGCCGTGACTTCATGTGATACCAAAACCACGCGTTTACGTATTACAAATGAAATCAGAACTCGTTGCGAAAGGTGACACCATTCATTGTTAATCAATTGCGTAGTTATCAGTAGGTAATAAATGTAATAATAATAACATAAACAGGAAAGTTACAACAATTGAAAAACAATAATATTGTTACTCATTCCTTTTGGATCTGGGGCACGTAACTACATAAACATATATCGTATGTGGTGTAAGTAGGTGGTATCTGTAAGATAACAGAAATAACAACAAGGCTGTACAATAATAATTAGCCTATAATTCTCTCACTGCTGGCACCACAGACATAGTTGCACCTAGATAACGCAAGAGCAACTACTTCGCGTGCCAAAAATCGCACCAAGTTACGTTCAAAAATCGTAAGCCGCCACTGTCGAGCTCAGTCCTGTGTACTGCTGGCTGGGTGAGCGTGAGTGAGAAAGAGCGCTTGTGACTTCATAGTAGGCAGTCAAAAAAAATGGCTCGCTTGGTTTTCATACAGATCATGATACTGTCTGTCTATATCTGTGGCTGGGACACAGGCCTCTCGGTGAGTCGTAATCCACCAAGCGGACCCACTGCGGGTTGGTAGATGTCACATGAATCTTGCTTCTAAGATATGCCGGTTTCACTATGTTTTCCTTCACCGTTTTGAGAGCAGTGCTGATGAAATTAAATACTCCAAAGTGCTAAAGTGTAAGTCAAAGTTGGGGACGATACCATTGGCCCACCAGTCCTCAGTCTGAACATAGGCTCTCCGAGCTTACGCGCATGTTCTCTCACTCACAATCACCTCATGTCACCATTTTGTCCCTAAAAAATGTTATTGCGCAGCCTTCTGCGCTAAGTTCGGGCCAGCCATGATTCTCCGGCCGTAATGTATTCTCCGAAAGTTTCGGTTGAGATTCTTCCACAGCCCGACTTTACCCACAGCTGAGTGCCTCTCTTTCCTTGTGCCATTCCCCACGCTCCTGTGCCAGCCTCATCCAGGTTCTATCAGCGCCCATCTCGCCGCCGGACGACTGACACTTCGTCTTCCAGTCCTTGGACGCTACTCGGTGACTGCCTTACTTCATCTGCCATCACTGCGCTTCGCCAGGTGTCCTGCCCAGTTCCATTTGAGTTCCATAATTCCGATATCGAAAACCTTCGTTTTGTGTACAGCTACTGAAATAATGACTCACTCATCGTATTTGTTGGTTTAAAATCTAGGCCGATGCCCTTTTTTTTGGTTTCCGGGTTGGAAAATCCTCATGGATGTCAGAGTGGCGGGGTCTGTCAGACTCTTACTAACTAGAAACCACAGAACAGATAAAATTTATCTGTTCTGTGCTAGAAACCACCCCGGTGTTCCATCTCACACCTACGCCGGGGGTCGCGGGAACGTACGATCCTTCTGCAACCCCCGACTGGTGCCGGGCCCACCACTGCGGTTTTCTCGGGTCAGGGGAGGGGGGGAGTGAGGTAGGCCAATGCCGTGACTTAACTCCACTACGTCTAGACTGATAAGTACCCACAAAGTATTACAACTTACCCCGTCTGTCACGACCCTTACACGATTGCATGTTAGGATTTCATACATATGTTAACAATTTTATTTAATACACCTTTTCTATAAAATTTATCCTGTAGTCTAGACTAGCAAATAGAAGAGGGGCCCGTGGCTAAATAAAAACAGCCGCACAGGTCGATCGATCAGGTTAAGCTACGCTTGCCGCGGTTGTTCTATGGATGGGTGACCATCTTTACATAACGAGACCCCTCCGTGCCTCGGAAAGCACGTTAAGCCGTTGGTCCCGGCTGTCATTCGTGGATCTTTGACAGTCGTTACGGGTAGTCAGAAGCCCGAAAGTCTGACAACCAGTTTTACCCAGGGGTATGGTTATCCAATAATTGGGTTATGGAGGTCAGATAGGCAGTCGTTCCATGTTAAGTACTGGTATTCAGCTGCATTCGGTTAGACTGGAAGCCGACCCCAACATAGTTGGGAAAAGGCTCGGCAGATGATGATTTTCGCACATGAATCGAATATTTTGGCTGGTGTTTAGATATAAGCGGATGTCTCAGATTTGTCTTTACGATACAGAGCCAATCTATCTATACTAGTAATGCTAAAGAGTTTGTTTGTTAGTTTGAACGTGCTAATCTCTGAAACTTACCGGTTTTGGATTTGAAAAATTCTTTTTGCAATTGATAGCTCAATTCTCGAGGACGGCTATAGGCTATTAAGGATCACGCTATGATCCTTAGAAACCGAGCAAAATGGAATACTTAAAATCAGAAAGAACACTCAAGTGAAAACGAACTAATAACGCGAGCCTGTAATGTGATGCGTCGCGTCGGGATGGATCGGGGGAACAAAAAATTTCACCCGGACTAAGTCGCGGGCAAAAGCTACTTCTTAGTACAAAGCAACCTAAAGATTACACATTTAACTAGCGTCGTCTGTGCCAGCCCTTACCACTAGCACGCAAGGAGATCATACAAAATTGTTTGCGCGCACGCAATGTCTTGAGAAGTTTCAGAAGATTTCATCAGATTGTGCTCAGTCTGTTGTGTACCGTTTAGTGCCATGTGTGATGATCAGAATCATTGTGTTCGCCAACAGGGTATGTAAGGGATATTTTAATAAAGTTATCAATTGGATAAAGACCACAGCATACATACCAACTCGGAAAGGGTTCGTAACCGTTTTGTAAAACATAAAACGTTTAATTTCTCTTGACTGTACTTACCTGTCAAAAAGAGTAACCTAGATAATGTGGATAAGACACAAGTTTAAAACAGAAGAACTTACGGGGTATCCAGGGGGGATGGAGGGGTTCAGGGGATCAAACCGGAATAAATCGTATCAACTCGAGCCATTCAGTATTCTTTGTATAAAACTCCCTACTGCAACGCACACTAATCGGCTGCTGATCCGCTTTGGTTACGTGTTTACGCCTGTTTGAAGGCGACAGATCACAAAATGCAAGTCTTTAAAGTAGCAGAGTGACATAGCAGTTTTCAACAGTATTTGTGGACGATGTGCAGATCGTAATCACCTATATTTTTAGTTTTTTTCTTTGCTACGAATAACTAACTACCATGTCGATCTAGTGGTCGCAAACACGACTACTGAACAAGAGGCTGTAAGAGACCTATAAGGCTGAGGACAAACGAGCGTAACTTTTTGAGCTGTGAGTCGCGTATTTTGAGAAACGCAATTTACACATGTCTTCGAATATTTGGTTCTAAGACATGCTCTCAAAACGGAAAAGTTTCCTCACATCGTGAGGAAACCTTTCCGTTTTGAGAGCAGTGGTGATGAAATTATTTGCGCAAAGTATGAGCAATCACTGCTCACAATAAAAATATGTTTACATCAAAATAAAATTAATATCCCTTTTGTCCAAAAAGACAATATCTAAGTGTAGCCGGTACAGTCCGTTCAGTTATTTTTTTTATCTGTGATTTTGCATCGCTGTCCAAATCAAAGTGATCTTTATTCTCATTGAAATAAAGTTGCTGTTCAGTTGCTGCTACTAAAAAGTCTGTCAAAATCATTTTGATCTTTATTCTCATTGAAATAAGGTTGCTGTTGAGTTGTTGCTGTCAGAGGTAAAATAATTGTGAGCGGAGTGTACATGTCATATTTTTATTGTAAAAGGTCTCCGTACCCATTCTGGTTTTAAATTGAAGTTGTAATATAAACAACAGCTGGTTTGCGGTTTAAAAGTGGGTCAATGCACTTGGTCAATAACTTTGGAGTTAGCTACTATGTTTGTCCTTTCATTTAGGTAGTAAGTTTTTGTTTACATTTTAAATTTTGAATTTATTATTTTTGTTGCTTGAGTACGTCTATAGTTTTTATTGTATTTGTTGTGGTATATTGGCGTGGATAGCTCACATTCACAGCATGTTTGTACACTTGGTAAGGGTAACCACAAGTAAAGCGGGCGTGCGTCGCTTCGTGAGATATAAATCGCTTCTTTGCTTCAATAATGTGTTATCTTGAAAATTGAAAGAGTGATATCGTCTTGAATATGTCACGTTTTCGCTGAAATTTGAGAGCATCTTCCTCTCACTCATAGATTCGCTATTACACCCACAAAAGAAACCACGTTTTTTGGAAAAATAAAATCGGTCACGGCGGTTAAATTTAAAAAAATGAATTGTCGGGCTTATCACGTTATTGAAGCAAAGAGGCGAAATATAGTGCAAGACCACATCATCATCATTATCATCTGTCTAACCGGCTGCAACTGGATACCAGTATTTACATGGAGCGACTACCTATCTGACCTTCACAACATAGTTACTGGACGTCACGCAAAATCTTGCATCTCGCAAGCAGAGTTTACCGCGCAACTAGCATATACATATACAACGGTCCGGCTTGAATCATCGGGCAGTTGCCCGCCAAACACAACACCCGTCTGGTTGAGAGATCCTTCCTTTTCTATGGAGTATGAGTGAACTTTACACCCTGTCCCTCATTCCTCTATACTACACTGTAACCTAAATAGATTTTCCCGGTATTTTTCTGGGGGCCTCGTGGCTAAATAATAACAGAGCCATACGGGTCTATCGAGGTAAAGCTACGCTTGCCACAGTCGGTTCGTGGATGGACAACAATCTAATACATACCAAGACCCCTCCGTGCCCCTAAAAGCACCGTAGGCCGTTGGTCCCGGCTGTCATTCGTAGATCTTTGACAATCGTTACGGGTAGTCAGAAGCCCAAAAGTCTGATAACCAGTCTTGCCAAGGGGTATCGTGTTACCCGGTTACTGGGTTGGTGAGGTCTGATAGTTAGTCGCTCCCAAATAGAGGTATGCACCCATATACAAGCAGAAAGTTGGTGGACGTCGTCACCAGGCTGCAGGCAGTCCAAGGAAGCTATGCCATCATTAGACGGCAGGCTAACCAGGCGCTTATTGCGACTGGACAGCAAAGGCTTGCGCCTGGTGACGGGGACCATCACGGGACACTGCTCGCTAAATAAACACTTCCACACCATAGGAATAACGGACAGTCCCCTGTGCAGAGCTTGCATGGAGGCTGATGAAACAATTGCGCATGTGCTCTTTGAGTGCACAGGCGTCACCAAGATTAGATCTGAAACCCTCGGTACACCCAGATCGTACACAGATGTTCTCAATAAACCAGGAGACCTAATCAGCTTCTGGAGGGAGGTGGGCTGGTCGGAATTACCACTGACGGCCGCCATGGCCCACGCACAATGGTCCATTTGAAGGACTAAGTGCGGAAACCAAACCCATAACATAGAACGTAGAGGTATGCTGCATCCGGTTAGATTAAAAGCAGACTCCAATATGGTCGATAAAGGCTTGACAGATTGTTTTTCTCCTTTACCAAAAGTTACATTCAAAATTGCCAAATTATAAAATCTACTCCGTTTCACCTTGTATTTCTCTCGCTCAAATAAATCGCTCGAAGCGAACGTTGACTTCATCTGAGTCATGAGCACGGACAGCTGTTGATAAGTGATAACACAGTGAGAGGGACGTGTCTTTGTGTGTATCTGCTTAGTGTCAATTTTGTATCTGTGCCACGGCTAGATCTAAGCTGGGCCCTAACCTATGACCACTCAGTGATTCCTTACTTCGAAACCACGTCAATCCTATAACTAATCCCGCCAATCTCCCGTTCATTTCGCGCGGTTTCGTTTATTTCGCGCGGTTTCGTTTATTTCGCGCAGTTTCGTTTATTCCGCGCAGTTTCGTTTATTCCGCGCGGTTTCGTTTATTTCGCGCAGTTTCGTTCATTTCGCGCAGTTTCGTTTATTTCGTGCGGTTTCGTTTATTTCGGGCGGTTTCGTTCATTTCGCGTAGTTTCGTTTATTTCGCGCAGTTTTGTTTATTTCGCACAGTTTCGTTTATTGCGCTGTTTCGTTCATTATGTGTAAATCCTGGTTATAAACTATATGTGTGCCAAACGTCATCCAAATCCGTTCAGTAGTTTTTGCGTGAAAGAGTAACAAACATCCATCCATCCTCACAAACTATCGCATTTATAATTTATAATATTAGTAGGATAGTAGGAAGTAGGATAGTAGGATTAGTTAAGACTAGCTTCTGCCCGCGACTATGTCCGCGTAAAATTTCTTGTTTTAACATGGAATAACCTATGACACCCGGCAATACTGTAGCTCCTATTAATGAAAAAAAAATTGGAATCGAAGCAGTAGTTTCGAGGCATTCGAGGATTACCTCTTACATACAAACTCACACCTTTACCTAAGCAAAAAAAAAAATTATAAAAAAGTACCTCTTTTAAAAATAATGTTAAATGTGTCTTTCCGGGAACGTTTTTACGGTTTAATCCAGCAAGATTTTTGTAGAAAAATAACGCAGGTATTTTTGTAATCAAAGGCTAGTAAAGTATCAAATAAACAAAAGAAATGTAAAATCATACATCTCCTCACGGCCATTAAACACAAAATAACAATGTGAACAAAGAATTCCGTTTACAAAGAGCTTGGTATTTCCGACGTTAACACAAAGGCGTCTGCTGGCGCGATCCAGTCAATTAATGGCCTGAGCAGACGAGGGACTTTTGTCCGCGGACAAAGGATATGTTCCAAAATGTATGGAGCCTGGGCCAGGTCCTTGTACACTATACTTAAAAATAGGGAAATTCATTTAAAACAGTTCTCAACTGTCCAATTGGTTTAAAATAGCTTGGTTTTCTGGTAAACAGAAGAAATTACACTTGAAATTGCAACACACAAAAAACAACCCGTCATGGCGGTAAGCTGTCATTTTGATTGAATTAATGACGTTTGACATGTTTTTGTTTATTTCGACGCTAGACGAAAGTGACAGAAGTGACACTGTTCTGACAACTGACAGTTTTTAAGCACAGAGTAACTAAATCTGTGAGACGCCATGTTGAAACTCGATAAAATTAATTGATAAATATCAGTTCACTACCACAACAGTACACATTTAAATGAATTATCTGTATTTTTCCCCAATTCTAAGGATTTTTCTCTTTTTTTGAGATACTGTACATAGACCTGGCCCATTTTGAAACATCTCCTTTGTCGACAGCGATAGAATGTATGGAAATCCCACCAGTCTACTTGTGGGCAGCGGGATTGTCGGAAAAGGTTACCGCTGCCCCGGAACATAAAGGGCTAAGGAAGGAACACGAGTGGGTTTCAGTCAGTAAGAGTCTGACACTCCCTTCTGCTCCACCCAGAGCTGGAGGGGTCATTTGATGATTTCCCATCCACAAAAAGAAAAAAGCAGTCTACTTGTTCTTCGTGTGCGTTATTGCATAGATTTTAGTTCTATCGTTACGGACAATTTGTCTGCGTACAAATTGTGCCTCGTTTGCGCAGGCCTTAAACCAAGTCTAAAAATAATAGGCATTTCTTATTTGGAAACATACGGGAGTGTAGGACGTCTGACTAAGCGTCGAGCTTGTTTGACGGTTCAAAAAGTCATGGTAACTGCGGGTGTTGCGCGTTGCAAGAACTACCATCCTATCCTATCCTGTAAATATCCTGAATACACCGGCTGGACAAAGAATTCCCTGGAGGGGTCCGTGGCTAAATAATAACAGCCCCACAGGTCGATCGACTAGGTTAAGCTACGATTGCCGCGGTTGGTCTCTGGATGGGTGACCATCTTTACATACCGAGACCACTCGGTGCCTCGGAAAGCATATTAAGCCGTTGGTCTCGGCTGTTATTTGTAGATCTTTGACAGTCGTTACGGGTAGTGTGAAGCCCGAAAGTCTGACAACTAGTCTTACCAAGGGGTATCGTATTACCCAGTAACTGGGTTGTGGAGGTCAGATAGGCTGTCGCTCCATGTAAAATACTGGTATTCAGCTGCATCCGGTTAGACTGGAAGCCGACCCCAACATAGTTGGGAAAAGGCTAGGCAGATGATGACCGGCCTTTTTTTTTTTGAGGATGGGAAATCATGTAATGACCCCTCCCGCTCAGTGTGGAGCAGGAGGGAGTGTCAGACTCTTACTGACCAAAACCCACCCGTGTTCCTCCTTAGCCCTTTATGTTCCGGGGCAGCGGTAACCTTTTCGGACAATCCCGCTGCCCATGATGACCGGCTGGACATAAGTTACAAATTATAGATGCTCAAGGCACCCTTATCAAAATACTGCTGCAGAGAATTTCCTTATTGAAAGGTCCAATAAATCTGATTTGTAGGATCGCACTATGGAGAAGACAAATATCAGAATGTATGTCATGCATATCGACACCTCCATGCAATAACATCGTAACTCACTTTTTTCCAAAAATTGAGTTACAACGGCATTGTTATGTAAAAAAAAAATGCATTTTTTCTGTACTATTATTGTAATTCTATTCCCTTTCGTTTCCATAATGACAAACACAAAAATAGGTATAATAATAATACATTATCGCATTATGAGATGTGTATTTACAGATTTGTTTTGGATTGTATGAATTAACTTAATTTTTACTATATAAAAACATTTTATGTAACTTAACACCTTGGAGTTACAATTATCTGACCACAAAAATAAATTAAACTACAAAAAAACTAAATTGTTTAGTAGTGTAGTTTGTCCTCGTAACTTATATGTCATTTCACTGTTTTGTTTTTCACGTAAGTCATGAAAACCCATGAAATCAATTTTTCTTTTACAACTTAACCATACCTATTTACAGTCCGCCTAAACTATATTAAATAGAGCCAGCTTCAAAAATTGTACGGGGTGTTTTGAGTTTGCTATAATTTTTCAAACTTTAAAATCGCTCTCCTGTAAAATCACAAAAGTGAGTTACGATGTTATTGCATGGAGGTGTAGATATGTGCTTTTACTTCGATATTCTATGTTTTTCTTTTTGTTTCTATACCCGGCGGCATCTTGTTTTCGTATTATATTCATGGAGATAATTGGTTATCATCTAATTGTACTTTTGTGTGGTGTGCTGTCTTTTGTGTGCGCCAAATAACTGGTTCGTTTATCTATCTTTCTACCTAACTGCAGTTGGAAAATTTGGGACATAAGCTCCGATCTCAACTTCCCGCATTCCCCTTCACGATTGCTATAAATAATTGAAAAAATCAGAGAAGAAAAAAAACTCTCGTTTACCGGCTGAAGGAGTATTGATATTTAAATACGAAAAAATAAAAATGTTAAATATTTGAGGTTTTTATGGGGGTCCTAAAAACTTCAAATAGGTATTTAACATTTTTATTTTACGACCGCTGGTAATATTGTTACTTGTTGGTGAGAAAATTATTTTCTCTTTTGTTTTATCGTGTTTAGGTATCGATACCTATCACGTCTGTAAAGATAACACAAAAATAAACAGATTTTTTAAAATTAATATTTCAAGTGACTGCACAATTCACAAATGCGGTTTTCCCAAAAAAATCATCTAATCAATTTCTATTTGGTTTATCATGTTTAGATATCGATATCTCCCATCATGTCTGCGGAGTTTCGCTAATTTAATTTGACCCTATACAACGTGTTTTTTTTTATATCCCATAACTCTAGGAGGTCATTGTAACCTGAAATCGTGAAAAAAAATCAGCTGTTCCCTACATTTTGACGAGTTACACGAACATAAATGTAGGGAATAGCTGATTTTTTTTCACGATTTCAGGTTTGGTCCCATAGTAAAAATTGTTCATAATGACGAGTACAATGACCCCCTAGAGTTATGGGATATAAAAAAAAAACACGTTGTATAGGTATTTTTCATAACTGTTCTAACGGCATATACGACGAAGCCCTAAATGTCATAAAGAATACATGTGTACCTATAGCCGTGAAATGTGTCACAGAAGACCTTCGCAAGGCCATAAAAAATAGATGAAATAATTAAACGCGTCTTTCACGGACCATTAAAAGGTCTTAACGTTTCGTCTCTGTTAACTGCTCATAAAATGTTTATTACTAAACTAGTTTCCTATTAGTGTCGTGTCGGTACTGTTTAGTATTCTTGTGGTTATTTTTCATATGACAAGAAGTATTAACTAGTTCCATAGTGATATCGACACCTCCATGCAATAACATCGTAACTCACTTTTTGTGATTTTACAGGAGAGCGATTTTAAAGTTTGAAAAATTATAGCAAACTCAAAACACCCCGTACAATTTTTGAAGCTGGCTCTATTTAATATAGTTTAGGCGGACTATAAATAGGTATGGTTAGGTTGTATAAGAAAAATTGTTTTCATGGGTTTTCATGACTTACGTGAAAAACAAAACAGTGAAATGACTTAAAAGTTACGAGGACAAACATTGTATGTCTGAGTTACAATTTAGTTTTTTTGTAGTTTAATTTATTTTTGTGGTCAGATAATTGTAACTCCAAGGTGTTAAGTTACATATTTTTATAAACGAAAGGGAATAGAATTACAATGATAGTACAGAAAAAATGCATTTTTTTTTAAATAACAATGCCGTTGTAACTCAATTTTTTGGAAAAAAGTGAGATACGATGTTATTGCATGGAGCTGTCGATATTATCGACACCTGCAATTTAAAACATTGTAACTCAATTTTCACTACTTTTCAGGATAGCGATTTAAACATTCAATATAATATTCTCACTTTGTTCCTATAAAGTCCTAGCGTCTTCCAATTTTGTAAATACACACATCAAAAGTGTCTAGGGATCAACATATATTTTTGCAATAACTTTTCTCCTGATTGATATTAATTAAAATTTTCTTTAAGGATTCATCAAATAAAGTGTTTTCGTTTGTCACAGTAACGATAAACCAAGTCACCTTTGCATTAATAAAGAAATTTGCCATTTTCCTAATAAAGGGATTTTTGACATTTGAACCACTAACACAAAAGTTCGAAAAAAAGACTGAAATAACAGTTTTCTCTAAAATTTTATTGGGTAACTTAAACAATTAATAATCCGTGTTTCTACCGCGAACACTAACAACACAAGAACATCGGTTTGGCATACTCAAAATGAGTTCATCCAAATCACGCTGTGGAATGGCCGCCCATGTTCGTTGCAACAACAAAAAAGGTCTTCTTGCGACTGGATACCCTCCATATTCGGCAGAGCTCTTCTCTGTAGCATATCCCATGCATGCTCAATCGGGTTCAAGTCTGGCGACTGAGCAGGCCAGGGCAGGACATTGATGTTAGCTGCGGCGAGAGTCTGTCTTACAACTCTTGCGGTGTGCGGTCGTGCATTATCATGCATTAACTGAAATAAGGGACCGATTTGCACTTGTAGAGGAACGATGACGTCTGATACAATCGTCTCAGCATAAATTTGAGCGTTGAGGTTGCCTCTGATCCAAATCAACTCAGTTCTTCCGCCGATCCAAATACCCGCCCATACCATGATGGTTCCACCACTATAAGGATGGACTTCCTGGCAGGATTTTAATCGCTGTTGGCGTCCAGGGGTTCTCCAGTGTCGTATACGTCTTGTATCCGGTCTCATACCAAAACGAGACTCATCAGAAAAGCACACGAAACGCCATTGTTCTTCTGCCCAATTTCTGTGTTCAAGAGCCCATTGATATCGAATCCTACGATTGTGCATTGCTATAGGTGGTACCCGTAGCGGTCTTCGGGAATGAAGGTTCACTTCATGCAAGCGGTTTCTGACTGTTTGGTCGCTAATTAAGTTCCCTGAAGAGTGATGAAGCCTCACGGCTAACATCATGGCGGTTATTGTTGGAGCTCTTCGAGTTAAGATTTGAATGTATCGGTCTTGTCTCCGTGTGGTGCAGCGATACCGTCCTCCATGGCGCTCAGCCACGGTACCAGTGCTTCGGTAACGTGTCCAAAGTCGACTGATAACACTCTGACTTGTATTCAGAGCTAAAGCCACAGTACGTTGCCGGGAACCAGCTTCTATCATTCCCACGGCTCTGAGCATTTCTTCCCTGCTTAAATGACGTCGCCGCTCCATAATAACGTTGGTTTTAATCAGTAGTAGGGAAACAGTAGCACTAATAATGTCTTCAATGCGTTGTATGTTTTTATAGGGAAAATATTGACAGCTGATTTTCATCTTTTACTCGAATTTGATTCACAGTTCCTGATTCAAATTATGAAATGCACCAAAAAGGATCCATATAAATTTATAAAATCATAAATTTATTACAAAGCCACATCTCAATCTCAAGAAATCCGCATAAAAATGCTTGATCCCTAGACACTTTTGATGTGTGTATAAGTAAAAAGGGATTATCTAATTTGCTGTATGACTAATATGCTGTTTACTTATATGTATTTTATATGTTTTTATGACTTAAAATGATTTTTCATTAAAAAGTGAGTTACAATGTTTTAAATTGCAAGTGTTGTTATGGTCTCATGGGAATTAAATAGCCATTTCATAATTTTCCTGTCTTTTCCAATTACTCGAAATCAATTTATTCAAGCTTGGCTGAGAATCAGCACTTTTTAACCGACTTCAAAAAAGGAGGTTCTGTATTCGACCCGTATGTATGTATGTTTGTATGTCTGCGATTTTCTCAAAAAACTAATGAGCCGAACCGCCTTTATAATATTAGTGTGATTATTATTAACCTTTTGACCGCCACGGTCGGGTATAGCCGACGAATGAAAACGTGCCCAACACGTCACCGTCGGCTAATGTCGACAAAAAAACACCATGTTTTAAGTACAAAATAAATAAACTAAATTCAGTTTTCTGTGTTTATACTTAAAACATGGTGTTTTCTTGTCGGCATTGGCCGACGGTGGTGGCGTGTTGGGCACGTTTTCATTTGTCAGCTATACCCGACCGTGGCGGTCAAAAGGTTAAACTATACTCAAGCACAAGATAACTAAAAATGTAAACAAAACTTTAAACCTAAGTCTTTGTGAATGTGTCACGACCCAGTGACCCATCCATCAACATTTATAATTATGCATTACTATTTTAGTCAAATGCGTTTCCTCTCCCTCCTCATTACATGCCCATAATAGGCTAAACGATTTCCTTTCAACTTTTCTGTCACTGCTGCCACTTTCAAACGTGGACATCGACGCGCGAACTGGAACCATAAATACAGCACATGTTTCTAGACCTTTTAGGGTAGACATTTTTCGTAGGTTATCAAGAAAACCGGCCAAGTGCGAGTCAGACTCGCGCACGAAGGGTTCCGTACCATTATCTATGGAAGCGGCAAAAAAATCATGTCTGTTGTATGGGAGCCCCCCTTAAATATTTATTTTATTTTAACCACTCGCGTGACCTAGGTAAATACCTAGGTTTTTCCAGGGTTACCAGATTGGGTACTTTTTTCACAATTTGTGGATAAAAATTTGGCTCCTGGAGAATGTCGATGTTGTGTTCCGAAAGTCGTGGCCGAAAGTGACCACTTCACGAAACTGCAAAATGTCTGCGCGGACGAAAGTTACCACTTCGCAAAGCACAGAATATCCGAACGGACGAAAGTTACCACGACAAATTTTATTTTTTTTGTGTTATTTTACAACTTTCTAATTATTGTGTTTACAAAATGTTCGCCAAAACAAGATAACGGGCAAAAGTTAATTATTTATTTTAAAAGTGAATATACAGGGTTACTTTTCAATGACCAGCCAAAGGAGAATGGGCAGATTTGTATGAAGGTTTGCCCAACCATTGTAGCAATATAGACTATATGGTTATATGTTGTACTAGTTGCCCTCATCACATAAATGTATTTTTTTTTACTCTCAGCGACGTCAAAGTAATAATTTTTTTTAATTATTATAAAAATTGAATTTTTAGCAAATAACCTACTTGTTTAGTGGGTTGTTGTGTAATATTTTATTTTTTACGGATACCTATTTTATATTCATTATCATTCTTTTATATGTAGGTACTATGGAGTATGAATGTAGCCTACTGCCGCATGCTATTTTATTTGAAAGTGGTAAGGTGAGTGAACTTCAAAAGGGGATAAAAAATATAAAAAAAAACATGTGCATTGATTGTTGTTGTTATTTTTATTTGAACCAATATTAGCAAAAAACAACTAATTGTATGATTAAGACTTACACTTTTACCATATACAATAGAAATATAACTCTTATATTTTGCATTATTTATTATTAAACATTCTCATAATTTAAAATAATATGATCTAGAAAACTTGCCGGGCTTTGTAAATAATTTTGATGTCTTGCAAATCCCAAGAACCAAACTATACTCATAATGTGAGCACAAGTTCCGATAGTACGACTTCCAGTTAAGCAAAAACAATAAAGGTGCGATAAAGCCTCTCTACCTGTCATATCGGTCTTAACTAAAATATACGAGTAATAGGTTTTTCTCGACGTATGTCGTGAATGTCATCACCTCGTAATAACACACAGTTACTTGCGTCTATTTCATAATGCATTAGGTTCGGACTTATTTCGTGGCACACTTCTATGGTCTAGATACCACTCCTTAAATGTTCACCGACGTACGATTTGGTCAGTTTCAATTGGTATATTCTAAGAGCAGTCAATATCAAATCTTCTTCGCTTAAAATAGGAAAAGGAATATTTAATGTGTCACTATTTATTTGGATAAATTGTGCCCTTCGCCTGTTTATATTATTTTCTGTTACGAAATTACCAAGACGATTTGGTACATCTATTCTTTCATTAATAATATTAATAATCTCGCTAGAGTGAGCATTATTTTCTAAAGGCGCTCTAAATGCTTTAAGAAGAGCAGCGGCAATTCGCATTTTCACCAAAATCCGTTCACTTGCAGTAATCAAAGTCCGTTTAGAATAGCCAAGTCGCAGGTAATAACAGAAACAACGTCCAAACACAGCCGAGTCGTCAGTAAAGAAATCAAACCATAAAAATGTCCAAACACAAACGAAACCTAAGTATAGGAATCAAATCACTCTGAACGCACGTTAGCACCAGAACAATATTCACGAATGAATGGCGACATGGGCATGAATAGTTTGTCTGTTTGTTGTTGCTTTTGTTTTAGGTTGCATACTATCTCGCTCACTCGCACTTAGTATAAGCGAGAGCGAAAGCAAGCCTTATCGACAGTAGCCACCTTTCTCGCTCCCTCACACGTTTTGTGACTCACTCATGCGCACTTGGTGCGAGCGCATTATAGCGACGCCATTTTGATTTGTATTATTAATACACGTGGTAGTTTTAGGTATCTCGGTATAATATGTCAAGTTCTTTTATAATTGCTGACAAACACGTTAAATAGATCTAAGCACTTTAATGTGATGTAAAGGAACTTTAAGCCCCTGTAACTTTTTACTGATGTAGATTTCAGCATCGCTGTCATACAACAAATTTTTTGTTTAAATTATATCTTTCTAATGATATATTACTCAAAGTGCTACAATACTTGGGCAAATCTGCCCATTCTCCTTTATGGATGTGGTACAGACCATCAAACTAAACAACTTTCTGCATGGGACCAATATCGTAATCGCGAAAAATTTATCAACTGTCCCATAGAAAACTTCAATACCTACTCGACCTAAACGTATGGGACGGCTGAATTTTTATTCGCGATTACGATGTTGGTCCCATGGAGAAATTTGTTTAGTTTGATTGTCTGTACATACCACATGCTTAAATTTGGCTGGTCATTGAAAAGTAACCCTGTACAATTAAATATTCTATGAACATTTCAAGCGTTTACCTGTTGCCGTTATCAATATCGAGCAAAAACGAGAAAAAAATCACGTTTGTTGTATGGGAGCCCCCTTAAATATTTATTTTATTCTGTTTTTTAGTATTTGTTGTTTTAGCGGCAACAGAAATACATCGTCTGTGAAAATTTCAACTGTCTAACTATCACGGTTCATGGTGTAATATAACGCTTAAAATGCCGTTTTATAAGATTTTTGTTCTTGTGTCGTAGGTGTAATACATAGGTGTAATATAACGCTTAAAATGTCGTTTCTTTAATTACAGCTATGTTTTTAGTTTATAAATACTTACATCTTTTTAGTTCATATTTTATTCAGTTATATTTAGATTATAAATACATTTCTTTAATTACAGCAACACATTTTGGTTTTATTGTTACACCTACGACACAAGAACAAAAATCTTATACAAATATCAACTTTATTTCAATGATAATAAGTTGATTTCAGAGTGACTAGCAATAATGAAAAAGTTATAAATTGTTTGAAGTTGAAGCGTAAACTGAACTTTATTGTGTAGGAATTAAATTTATTTTTCCATTAATTCATATTTGTGTACACTTCTGGAAAATAAATCGCGAACGCAGATTAGGTACTCCTCTCAACATTATTAGTTTAAATTTGCAAAGTAGATAAAATTGAACGTTACCAATGAGATACAACATCAATGTCGAGACTCAATGAAATAGGAAAGTCTACTGCCTTGGAGATGACTCGAAGGTTGCTCCTAGGCTATAAAACATACTCTTTATAGATCAGTTATGTAGGTATAAACTTATGTAAGTATGTAATTCACGGTCGCGTGCTTCAGAGTAATTATACTCAGGGCTGAATTTTCAATCGACAGATAATTTTTATTCGTGGAATAAAATTGACATCTGACAGTTTCTCTATGGAAGAACTGTCAAAAAATCAAAATATATATTCCTCCGATAGAATTTATCTGGCGTTGGAAAACTCAGCCCTAAGAGGTTTGATTGAAGACTAGCGGTCCGTCCCGGCTTCGCACGGGTGGAAAAAAAAAGCTTATAATAATCAGTGATAATGTAGCATTCAAATGGTGAAAGAATTTTAAAAATCGGTCCAGTACTTTTTGAGCCAATTCGTTACAAACATACATACAAATCTTTCCTCTTTATAATATTAATATAGAAGTATAGATAACATAACATTACACCTGCCCGGAAGGGTACAGAGCAGCGAGCAGACAGAGAGAGAGTGAAGTGGGGAGGGGGGTGCAGAGAGGAGGCAGACCCACATTCGCCACTTATAGATAGTGCAATCCACGAAGACGCGCCCCACTCTTCTTCCGAATCGTTAGTGTTTATCGCTAGTTAATTCCATTAGTGTTTTATATCTTTCGATACACTCTAATTACCTACTAATAATAATTCGTGTGTATTTACAAAACTAAAACACTAGCGGAATGTTGCACACTTCTGCTGTAAGCATCAGGAAAAAGAGTGGGGCGCGTCTTCGTGGATTGCACTGTACAAAGTGTTAATGAAATAACCCAAAACCTCGGACACCCCAACCGGTTTTTATATTAATAAATTGATATGACATATAATTATTTATTTTCAAAAATTATAGTAAAAGATATTTGTAAATGTTGTTGTCGCGCTACTTCTTACAGATTCGTAGCTCTATCGCCGCCGGCGCGCTTCCCGGCCTTGGCGCCAGCTCTAGCACCCCCTCTCCTCACCCTCGCCCGCGCTGTTTGTTTTCATTGCGTTGGACAGTAGCGTACAGCGTCGTTAAAAAATATTAGACACGGCATGACAAATAATTATTTTTTGAAAAAAAAATAACCCATATTCAAAATTAGTGTATTCGATTTTGCTGCTGATTCTAAACAAACTAGTTTCAGGTTTTGGGTTATTTCATTAACACATTGTATATATGTTTAAATCCCATGTAATTCCGGGCGAGTCTATTGCTATCAACTGGCCATAAATGCAGACCCCGGACTGCTATTGAGGTTCTGATGGAAAAACCCAATATCACTGCTCGACCAGGGAATGAAGCCCACGGCCTCATGCTTAGCTGTAGAGCTTGCGACCAATAAAAATACAGTGTAAACTCTATATAACGACACTGAAGGGACTGTGCATTTTATGGCGTTATAGAGAGTTGTCGTTAAATGGAGAGAAGAAAAATCAGAATTATAAAACAATGATTTTCTTTTACTAGCCATGTTTACAGTTTGAAAGTTTGTGAGCAACTAAGAATATGATAACGTATTAAATAATCCATAACACCTACTTATTAGTCATGGTCAACAACAGTCTACACGCGCAAGCAATACCAATTTGTAAACAAAAGAACGAATTTCTTAGAAAGTTTGATAATATATGCATGATGCCGACAGTCGGGCTAGGATAATAAAGCGACAAAAGAACGTACACAGCTGTGCAGTTTTCACTAATTTTGGCAACTTAAAAGGTACTTTTTATAATTTTATTACTTAATTATTGTCGTTATTGAGAGTGGGTGTAATGCTATATAGTGTGTCATTGTATGGAAGGCAAGCTAAACCAATCAAAGCCAATCGAGTGACGTTACATGGAGTTTACACTGTAGTATATAAAACTGATTTACATCCGTCACCTCACACATCAGGTCCAGTTGAAAACCAGCGTCAGGCACTAGTTGTCTGGCATTTTTGCTGAACTGGGCCTTTTTGGCGCAGCCGTGAGGCACACTTTCCTGCAAATTTTTAACATCGGACTTTACACTTTTTTATGTTTTATTTGATTGTATCTGATGTATGTCTCTTGTGTACCTACTGTGTGTATTTTGGTCTGTGCTAAATAAATTTAGTTTCTTTTATTTCTTTCTTTCAATGACCACAGAGGGTATGAATGTAAGTTAGTATAAGTTGTTAGTATTTACGGTCGCGTGTTTCAGTGTATTACGGTTTGAGGTCAGATTGAAGATATTGTGTGAAATATTGGTGCCGATTCTGTTGTTCACAGACTAAACTAAATTTAAGTTCAGTGCATCTTTTTCTGTCTATTTCATGAAGAAAAGGACAGAAGATAAATTTTAGTTTAGTCCTGTCAAATTAATCAGCGCCTGACGTAAATTACACGTTGATCACGTCTAAACTTGACTAAAATTAGCTATGAATATAATGTCATTGCTGTTTTAAGTTTTTAAAGCGGTGGCCGTCACGTAACGGTCGCCACATAGCGGCCACCACATAACGGCCGCCAAATAACGGCCGCCACATAATTGCCGCCAAATAACGGCCGCAGTGATGGCTGTCAAGAAAATGATGGCAGCGGGGACTTTACATAGTCAAAAAACGCTCTCTAGGAGTTTTCCTAGAGAGTAAGTAAGTAAAAAAGCCTGTGTCCCAGCAGTGGGAACATTATAGGCTGCTTGGGTTATGTAAATCCAAAATAAGTGAATAATAATTGAATTTTTTAAGAGGAAAATCTAAGAAAAGATGGATGGATTGTGTGCGTACTTGCATCAATTCATCATTCAGTTTCGTTCAATCTATGGAAATGTAACGAACGAAACATTTTGTAATTACCTCTTAAATGGCTTCTTTAGGGTCAGTGTAGACAGAAAGGAGCGCAGCGGAGAGGATTTTATTAAGGCACTCGATAATCAACTTTAAAATTATTGAAATAAAGTGCATATATGCTCGAACCTGACAAAAAATGCTCGCGCGTCCTCGAGGATACGCGGGAAGGCACGCGCGCCTTTATTTCAATAATTTTAAAGTTGATTTTCGAGTGCCTTAATAAAATCCTCTCCGCTGCGCTACTTTCTGTCTGCGCTGACCCTTACGCACGTGGTCCAGCGGTAACGGCCGCGAGTTACTAGTTGCAGGTCGTAAGTTCGAATCCATACAGGCGCTTTACTTTGTGTAAATTATTTCATCACCACTGCTCTCAAAACGGCGAAGGAAAACATCGTAAAGAAACCGGCATGTCCTAGAACCAAACATTCGAAGAAGTGTGACGGCCCACTCCATCTCACCGAGAGGGCAGTCAGCCTATAATCTTCCCATTGCTGGGGCTCCCAGCAGTGGGAAGATTATAGGATGATTATGAAGAAGCACGCAATTCTAGTGCCTTTGTGATGAGTACTTCCAATTCGCCATCTTGAAAAAATTAGATAACTGCGTGATACCCTATGTTGTTCTCAAGGGTTCAACTTCAAAGTACCTGTGTCAGAAAATCTTCTAAATAACTATTACACTATCATCAAAACTAAATAAACTTTTTCGCCATAGACATTAAAATTAGTTAGGAATTGTTCCCTTAATTACATTCCCATCTGCTTCCTTACTCCAGTTCCAGAAATTGGAACGGCGCCAAGTTGCAGTTATTAAGTCTGTAAAAGTACGTAATATGTCTCATATTTATTGCCACTATTAACCCTCATAGGCGAGGCGGTTATAAAAGTAGGAACCTACTCAGATACGCAACACTGAGTTTTAAAAGGGGTCACAACACAACTCACAAACTAAGGTTAGCCATTTGAATGAAGTTCGTGACTGAATAATAATAATAGCCGCAATGGTCGATCGAAGGTTAAGCTATGCTTGCCGCGGTTGGTTCGTGGATGGGTGACCATCCATTACATATCGAGACACCTCCGTACCTCAGAAAGCATGTTAGGCCGTTGGTCCCGGCTATCGTTCGTAGATATTTGGTAATCTTTACGAGTCGTCAAAAGCCCAAAAATCTGACAACCAGTCTTACCAAGGTGTATTATGTTATTTAGTAACTTGGTGGTGGAGGTCAGATAGGTGATCGCTCCATGTTAAATATAGCCGATCGATTCTGTAAAATCTCACCGTGATAACTTAGGTGAAGTGAGCGTAAAGTGAGCTATCAATAGGAGCAATCCCTAACATCAAGTGGAATTACAGCTCACTTCACCTTAGTTTTCACGGTGAGATTTTTACAGCTGGTATTCAGTTGCTTCGGATTAGACTGGAAGCTGACCCCAATTCTTCCGACCGTCTCTCTCTAATACCCATCGCTTCTTTTACGACGTCTTTCGTAATGAAAAGTCGAAGACGCAAACTACATCAACAGCTCTGCGTCTAGTCGCAGCGAAAAGATACGGATGCATACAAATCTGCGTTATGTTGCAGCTACTAGGCGCACAGTTTGCGCTGGCACTTAGAGCTTCATCATCATAATTTAAGCCGAAAGACTTTACTGCTAAACATGTTCCTCCACCAAGCGTTGCCACCTCGACCGGTGCTCACTCATAGTCACGAACAACACATTACATCGAAGTGACATTTCACGTGAGGTTTCTTAAGCCACTATTATACAGCGCCCCCACCTCACACGTTCTGTTATTTTTCATCATCATCTGCCTAACCTTTTCCCAACTATGTTGGGATCGGCTTCCAGTCTAACCGGATGCAGCTGAATATACATTTATTTTACATGAAGCGACTGCCTATCTGACTTCCGCAACCCAGTAACTGGGTAATAAGACTTGGTAAGACTGGTTGTCAGACATTCGGGCTCCTGACTACCCGTAACGGCTGTCAAAGATCCACAAATGACAACCGGGACCAACGGCATAACGTACTTTCCGAGGCACGGAGGGGTTTCGGTATGTAAAGATGGTCACCCATCCACAGACCAACCGCGGCAAGCGTCGCTTAACCTGATCGATCGACGTGTGCGGCTGTTATATATTAACGACGGGGCCCCTCCAGGGAATTCTCTGTCCTCCAGGGAATCCTTTGTCCAGGGAATTCTTTCGGAATTATTTGTCCAGCCGGTGTATTCTGTAAAAAAAATCACTGTGAAAACGTAAGTCACTCACTTCACCTAAGTTTTCACAGTCTGATTTTTACAGGATAGGATAGGATGGAAGTTCTTGCAATGCGCAACACCCGCAGTCGCCATGACTTTTTAAACCGCAAACAAGCTCGCTATTGTTAATTTTAATCTCCCCACTGTGATTTGTTCTAACCCCCGCCCCAGGGGGGCGGGGGTTCGAAACGCACGTGATTAAAGCTTTTCCCCGTAGATTTAAATTGGAAATTAAGACATGTAATGGGTAGCCTTTCTAGTTTCAATGTATCAGAAACTGAAATGGGAACTTCGTTAATATAATTTACTAGCTGCGCCCCGCGGTTTCACCCGCGTAAGTTTTGATCCCGTGGGAATATCGGGATAAAAAGTATCCTATGTGTTATTCTGATGTATAAGCTATATTACTGTAAAGTTTCATCAAAATCCGTTCAGTAGTTTTCGCGTGAAAGAGTAACAAACATCCATACATCCATACATACAAACTTTCGCATTTATAATATTAGTAGGATGATTCTCCTACCCTTATCCCAATTCATTTGTGATCGGCGCAACGTCTTTTTCTCCCATACTTCTCTATTATTCGTCATCTCGGTAGTCACCCCCCCTTTTTAACCATACCATCATTTACACATTCCATCCATTGTTTCTTTGGTCTTAACGTTATACAACACTTTGTCGGTGCTCAATTTCCCTCCCGTATATTTTATTCCTCCAGTTCCAGAATTGGCTCCTCGCCAACCCGTGGGTGCTAACATCTATAAATACTATATTTTTAACTTGGCTTTACTAATGGTGCACTTTTGAATAATTATGGGAGACTGGCAGCGCCCCGCGGTTTCACCCGAATAAGTCTACATTGCGTGGGAATATCGGGATAAAAAGTATCCTATGTGTTAATCCAGGGTGTCAGCTACCTCTATACCAAATTTTATCAAAATTGAACAAGCCGTTTGTGTGTGAAAAAGTAACGAACATACAATCACACTCACAAATTATCCCCTTTATTATATTAGAGTGATAATGTGATTATTGTATCGAGCAAAATGCCCTCCCGAACATAACTTCACGCGTTTTACCCCGTAGACATAGACAGAGGTGAACCCCTAGCAGGTACCTACACAAACATTTTACCAATTATGTTTCAAGTCTCTCAACGAGAGGATTAGCCAGGTTCGCAGGAGCCGTTATAGTGCACAAGTGTGTGCGCAAACACAGGTGCACTCTCTGTTTCTTTACTCATAGTCCAATGGGACTGCAATCCGACACGACCGGGGAGAGATCAGGCGCAGGACCAACAGCTTTACGTACTTTCCGAGGCACGGCGGTATCACACCACTAACTTCCAAACTCCGGGCTTTACTGAGAAACGTATGAATACTGCCCGGCCGGGGAATCGATACCAGGACCTCAGCAGCGCGCCTGCCACCACTAAACTAACGAGGCAGTGCCCTCCTGAAATTCAGACTAAGTGGAATGGACCTAGATTAGTTTGAGTGCCAAAAAATTAGAAGATTGATTTCCTAATTTGGTATTTGGGTCAATAGGTTAGCGTTTGAAGTGAATGCCAAATAGCACGGAATAAAAATGCCCGCTGTTTTTATGGAAATGGTTTTTGTGAGCCATACCTACTTCAAACACCTCCAATCACCTCTCATAGTACTTATGTCTTTTTTTTCCATTATGGGCCTATACTACCTCAAATGGCTTAGCATGATCCTTCGTTATGTCGAAAATGCTGCAGCATTAATTTTGAAATAAATATATGGTAAACTTGAGGATTAATGTTAGGTCTTATGTTTGACGAAAACGATTCCATAAGATTTTATCGATAGAAAAAAAATCCAAAGTTACCTCCTAACCAAACAACAAACCGCTGGTATTCAAAAATACTTCAAATTTTCTTACGTTTTTTATTTTTTTTAACTAACATTATTTTCACCGTTAAAAGCAAATACCTAAACTATTGGCGCTGCCTGCCGCCTAGCACCGCACTCTGTCTCGCTCTCACTCAGTCCGCGACCAGTATCGTGCAAGCGAGATAAAGAGTGAATTTTAGTATAGGCTCTTAATTGCCAGATTAAGATATCTGTCATAGTCATTATTATCTATTGTGATATATTGTGCGTTCTATTAACTTAATTGCACAAAACGTTTGGTTATTTCGAAAGAGCACTGAGTCATACCACAGTATAAATATAATTATATACCGTGGTCATACCCAGCCATAGCCAGAGCTATAAGTTTTGCTGTCATTAGTCTAATTGAGTAGCCAAATGTAGTGACTTGGAAATTCCCTTTTTGGGAACATTATATTGGCTTACTGTAATACATTTGCTCCAGTTTCCATTTTAATTATACGAATAGGTAGGCTAGGCAGACATATAGTACACCAGAAGGCCAATTCTCGTAAAAGCGTTCAAAATCTAGTCGCAATCTCATCTCAGCGACAATCAATTTCAAAAACTTGTCATAAATGTAGGGAAATTAGAGGTATTTTTGATAAATTGAGACAGATCAGACTGTGAACGTTCTTAAAATTACGAGAATTGCCCCGTAGATGGGTTATTGCGTAACAAATGCAATACATTATGACATTGCGACAACTTCATTTACGTTGTCGGCCCGACATGAATCATCGGGCAGTTGCCCGACAGACACAACAACGGTCTGGTTGGAGGATCCTCCCTTTTCTATAGAGGATGAGTGAACTTTACACCCTGTTCCTCATACCTCTATAACACTATCAACAGCTCGCTTCGCACAAGTTTTCATGGTGAGATTTAACAAAATCGTCCAGCTGGGTCCGGGGTGTATTTGAAGACTATTGAAGTATTGTTTGTAACGAACACAGGACTACTAGCCTAGACCCATTAATTGTTGTTTAATGAAATCTTTACTAATAATTTCCTCTCTTTGTCCACAGTAAAGTTGCCGGAAGATGCGAATGCGGTAAGCGGCGGCCGGTTTACGATCGGTCCGGCACCGGAGCGGGACTGGGAAATGGTCCCGCCTGACGGAAAGTGGGGCTGGTGCGTTCTCGTAGGTAATCTGCCACCCGTGGCCCCTGTAACCTTAGACTATTGAGGTTTACTTGATGTTGAAGGACTATGTTGAGCTCCTCAACTTCTGAGTTGAGCTGCATGATCACTGACAAATGCGTGCATGGACAAGCCCCTAGCCAGTGGAAATTGGGCAGCGGGATTGTCCGAAAGGGTTACCGCTACCCCGGAACACAAAGGGCTAAGGAAGGAACACGGGTGGGTTTTAGTCAGTAAGAGTCTGACACTCCCTTCTGCTCCACCCAGAGCGGGAGGGGTCATAGGATGATTTCCCATCCACAAAAAAAAAAAAAAAAAAAAAAAAAATGCGTGCACTGAATGGACAGCTCTACTCAATCTGTGCGGTTATTTTTCTCAAAAAACCATTGCAAACACCAATCTACATGATCTGACCAAGATTATGTCTTTACTCTAAAAGAGACTGTGACCTCTGAGTTTGTTTCGGTTTATCTTCTCAGAGTAGTCAGGGAACGCCGACCTGGGGCCCAAATCTGCTATTACAATTAGTGTGTCTATCATTGATTTCATAATTGTTGATTTTGACAAGTCTGGTAATCTACTAATATAATGGCATCATTGTGACTTTTCAATGGTCAACCACTGACACTCCATTGAAAGAAGTGGCATAAAATAGTAATCTCGTAATAATGACAAATGAATAAATGTAATGTTTATTGCTATTTACGAACTTCTTATTACTTCAGATTGCAAACACTAATACGTAATATGTAAAAATATATATTAATGAAATCTAGCACGAAATTTAGTAAGTAAGTAGTAGTCTTTATAAGACCATTGACCGACCATTACGAATTTAGCAGTTTGCGAACTCTGATCTAGTCTTTAAAATATGATTGTAAAGTATAAGTGTTTGTACAAACTTACTTATAGAAGTACATACTTAAATCATTTATCATGTGTCATTATGTAGATGTCCACTGGGAATATGCACGGAGAGATTTGCCAAGTTAGCTGCGCGATTCATTTGTTCAGCAGCCACGCAGCCGTGCTTAGCTACACCATGGATCACAATACTTTTAGGGTGTCGCTTAGTTTTAATCATCACATCCACTGCTGATGGCATGAACTTCCTAACAATAAAATAAAATAAAATAAAAGACTCTTTATAACTTTGCCATAGTCCGGCAAGAGACAAAGCCTATACAGGGTGGTCAAAAAGTCGTGGATCAAACGAAATAGGGAGATAAAGGAGGTCATTTCCAACAAAAAATCTTTCTACAGCATGGCCATAATTCCATTGCCCTAAAAGTTATGAATATTTTTTTATACAGAGTTCTTTTACAATTAGAATAATAAAAAAAATGTGATATAAAACAAACGGTGTTGTATTATTACTAGACAATTTATCAGCACTACAAAAGTTCTATTGCGGCTCTAGGTACCAAATTTCAAGAGCAAATAATTTTTTTCCAAAAATTTTGAAGCGTTACCAAAAATTATTTCTCACTTTAAAAGCGTTGGAAATGACCACCTTTATCTCTCTATTTCGTTTGATCCAACCTACTTTGGAGAGGTCTGTGTCCAAAACGGAAATTCAGGAGTGATCATATAATCGTATTACCCTTTCTGTAAGCTACAGTAGGATCTACTTGTAATAAAAAAATTTTAAAAATGCTGGTTTGGCCCGCTCTTGACCTCGATCACGCCTGATGGGAAGCGATGGATGAGGTCTATGATGGAACGAGCATTCCCAGAAGATGCCTAAGGCACTGGGACTCCCACGCATCGACGAAATACAGCAGGCTGCTTGAGGCCGGACTGCGGTGGGAGGGTGGTCGCAAACCAGGCGGACGTTAGCCCTACCACCGCAAGGGAAGAATTGGCTAGTCAACAAAAGTGTTGGATGTGACTGTCCAGGATGAGCCGAGCGCTCGGTTCATTTGAGTAACTGGGGGAATAAACTGCGCTACACGAGGTGGCTTCCTCATGCATCCCGTTACCGGTATTATATAATTTCTGCCATTGAACAACATACTCCCTTTTAAAGCCAACGAATGTATTAAGACCTAACTCTCCCAGGTTTAAATAGTTTTAATATATTATCCACGTATCCGCAGGTGCAACTCTCGTGAACATCTTAATCCCTGGAACCATCAAGTCTTTTGGAGTGCTCCTGGTTGAGTTCAACGACGTGTTTCAGTCCAGTGCGTCGGCTTCATCGGGGATCGTCGCGCTTTGTTATTTCTTGTATAGTAGTTTGGGTAAGTACATACTTCATTTGTTTTTTTTAATAGAGTCGTGCTAAATCCGGCCGTGTAAAATGTTGGTGGTTAAACCAACATATAATAGTTTTTTTTTTATAAAACCGATCCCAAAATCCTTCGCTCCATGTAAAGTGCTGGTATTCAGCTGCATCCAGTTAGACTGGAAGCCGACTCCAACGTTAGGCAAAGGCCAGGCAGATGATGATGGAGAATGAAGATAGGACTTCTTGTAACCTACCACGTGGGCCCAGTGCGAGTTGGTAGATGTCACATGTTTCTTCACGATGTTTTCCTTCACCGTTTTTTGAGGGGCTTGTGGCTAAGTTATAATAGCCGCACGGGTCGATCGATCAGGTTAAGCAACGCTTGCCGCGGTTGGTCCATGGACGGGTGACCATCTTTAGATACCAAGACCCCTCCGTGCCTCGGAAAGCACGTTAAGCCGTTGGTTCCGGCTGTCATTCTTGCATCTTTGGCAGTCGTTATGGGTCGTCAGAAGCCCGAAAATCTGACAACCAGTCTTGTCAAGGGGTATCATATTACCCATTAACTGGGTTGTGGAGGTCAGATAGGCAGGTGCTCCATGTAAAACACTGGTATTCAGCTGCATCCGGTTAGACTGGAAGCCGAACCCAACATAGTTGGGTAAACACGGTGAAGGAAAAACGGCGAAGGAAAGCATCATCTGCCTAGCCTTTTACCCAAGGCTAGGCAGATGATGCTTTCCTTCACCGTTTTGAGAGCAGTGGTGATGAAATTAACCCACAACCTAAAACCCATAAGTCCATTACCACTGGACTTCCCGGCTGCTGATGATGATGATGTGAAGTTTAAAATGTTTTTTTACTTGTACCTAATTAAAATTCCGTATGATTCCAGGTCCATTATCATCGATACTATCAGTAAAATGGTCGTATCGGACGGTGACGCTCATAGGGGGCAGTTTTGCGGCGTTCGGCATGATCTTCAGCAGTTGTGCGTTTTCTATAACCTATCTGTATTTTAGGTGAGTTTTAGTTTGCATTATTTGTTACTAACTAGCTGCGCCGTGCGGTTTCACCCGCATTAACTTGTTTACACGATGATGCGGAAGAGGTGGTGAAAACTCAAATAAAATAGTTATAATTTTTTTTTCTCCTTCCAGTTTCGGCGCGATGGTGGGCACAGGCGCTGGCCTAGCCTTCCCCCCCACCGTGTACATAGTGACGTCATACTTCGTGCGCCTGCGCGGGCTCGCGAACGGCATCTGTATGTCGGGCAGCGCGTTCGGCAGCATCATTCTACCACCTGTGTTGAGGTATCTGCTGGAGGAGTACGGATACAAGTGAGTACCCGGCTGTGAATACGGCTTATTGGTAAAGAAAACGGTTAATAAATGTATGGGGTTTTGTACAGAGGCCAGCACATCAAGCTACTACAATCTGTCAAAATTTAATAGATTTTCAACTTTATCGCTAAAGCATAAGTTTCAAAGTTGGTTGGGAAAATTTGACAGTTTCAGGTAGCTTGATGTTACTAAAGTAATTGAAAATTTAAACAGCCTTCTGCATAGCTATTCACAACCACTCGATACGCTTCCGCACCGTATCGAACATCAATCAATGTTATCGTAGGAGTCCTCTAAACCCTGTTCACAAGTCCTAAACCCGAAAATTCTGTCAGTTTAAATCAAATACGACCCCTATTCTTCCGACAGCTGTTTGATTGGTGGATAGTGCTTCCTTGTGATTCCTTCCCCAGTGCTTCTTCTCCAGCTTCCTTACCCAAACCGTTCGTTCCACCCTCTGAAGTTCTCCCACCTGGACATGAGTTTCCTTGGGTAACCTGGAAGTCTTTAAACAGACTCCGGACCCAGGTTGGCAGAAGCAAGGAAAACCTGTTTAGTTGGAGATTCATAGACGACTCCACCTTGGAGTGTAAATGTGGTGCTGTTCCACAAACGGTGGGACACTTAATGTCGTGTCCTGCGTGTCCTGTCATCTGCACGTTACAGGAACTGATGGACGCTGGTGATGGCGCCAAACAGGTGGCCGAATTCTGGGCCGAGTCCATTTAGATTGCTATCGACACGCTAAGAAGAAGCTGTTTGCTGTCGGGTGCAAGGCAAATCAGGTTATCGAAATGTGTCATTTTCGATACGATAGCTTGTCGTAGGGTTGTGAATTAGGGTGCTGAGCTATATAGGCTGAAAGAGGGTAATTATTTTGATGTCTTTGGGCATTTAATTTTATCTTACAGCCGTCCGTTTTTTTTTTTTAAATTAGTGTTGAAAAATAAAATGCTTGCATCACTAACTACAAACATTATTTATATTTTAGGGTTGGCAGCCCTGTGACAAATGACGTGACAATAACAATGATATTTGACTCCTCCTCGCGGAACGTCATTCTGACATTTACAGTTTTGACCTTTTTTCGACACGTTTTGATTCCTCCTCCACCTTGTCATGATAATCAATATTTTTTGTATCAATTTCACGCAGCTGCAGCTCAAGTTATAATAAAATCTCAAAGTATTTAATGGAAACGGAAACTTTAGCCACATTTAACATAATTATATTGCATAGAAATGAATAAATAAAGGCTATGTGCGTTTTGTTAGTACTGTAACATTTTTCACTTTTTTTTACAAAAACTGGCGCCTGAAAAATCATATTTAACTATAATAATAGAGTAGCTTAATAAATAAGCTTTCTAATAAAGTAAAGAGGTCAGTACATCAAGCTACTCCAATCTGTCAAATTTCTTTAACAGAGTTTCAATTTTACTTCAAAGGAATAAGGTTCATATTCAATTGGGAAAATTTGACAGATTGGGGTAGCTTGATGTGCTGGCCTCTGTACATCACATTAGCGTTTCTTCGGAATATTATACCACTTTTGACCTTTCCTTTGGCTCATTAGTAAACAGTTAAACACATGCCAGGCATCGAGATAAACCCCCAACCACCACTCCACCTTGGAGTGTAAATGTGGTGCTGTTCCACAAACGATGGGACATTTAGTATCGTGTCCTGCGTGTCCTGTCAGCTGCACGTTACAGGAACTGATGGACGCTGGTGATGGCGCCAAACAGGTAGCCGAATTCTGGGCCGAGTCCATTTAGATTGCTATCGACACACTAAGAAGAAGAACCCGCGATGTATCGCAGTGAGGTATCCTTCCGCATGTGCGTGTTTATTAGCAAGCATTTATTTTACAAGGAGGTGATATCGGGGTAGAGAGCTAAACCACGATCGCGAGGTATCGCAGTGAAGCATCTTCGGCATGTAACCACCCTTTGGATGCTTTGAGGGTACCCCATTGGGGCCTCATATTCACATACTCGTGAAAAACATTACCCTGTCGCGCAGTCGGGTAAAAAAAAAGACGAAGGATAAATAAAGAGAGATTGGTGCCGATTCTTTTGTCACAAATGCGTCTAAACTAGACTAAAAATCACCAAAATTTAATTTATTCCTGTCAAACGATGATTTCCCATTCTGAAATTAATTAAAGTGACACAACTTAACTAAATTTTAGTTAGTTTAGTGAAAATAGTAATTTTGCTATTCTGAATTTGACGTCTTTCACCTAAAATTTCGATTTTCTAACTAAAGCTGACTATTTTTAATTGCGACTAAAAAAGTGTGGAATAAAATTAGATGGCATGAACTAAAATTCACACCAACACCTCGACTTCAGATGCAAAAACAGTATTTTTTTTTATTTTCTTTTCTTTCGCTTATATCTCGAAAACGGTGTGTCCTATCGCAAAAATAATGAAAATGTCGACCTCCTTTATGAAACCCGTAAGCACGAGCGAGCCTGTTTTGTCGCTCTCCCGCGCCAAAAGCCCGCCCATTTCTTGTGGAATCCGTCTAAAGCATGGATTCCCAAAGTGGTCGATATCGAGCCCTTGGGGTCGATATCGGTTTCCTAGGGGTCGACATAAACGAAAACTGATTTTGGGGGTCGACAGGGTTGATCTTAAAAGTAGGTAATTTGGCCATGGGGGTCTGAGGTAACAGTTCATTTTGGAAAAGGGGTCACTTGTCCAAAATAGTTTGGGCATCCCTGGTCTAAAGCATCTCGCCATCTTATCTGCAGTCTCCTGAACTAGATTTAACCCCCTTCTCTTCTTTCTCTTTCCAGGGGCGCAGTACTAATACTGGGCGGTATAATGCTGAACGTATGGGCGGCCGCGCTACTCTTTCAACCTGTGGAAGAACATATGGTCAGGAAGTATAAGGAGCCCGAAGAAGATGAGGATGGTCCACAGGTCAGTTGATTACGATGTTTTGGCGAAGTTGGAAATGATTTTCGTAAAGTTGGAAATGATTTTCGTAAAGATGGAAATGATTATGGTAAAGTTGGAAATGATTTTGGTGAAGTTGGATAAGATTTTGGATAGGTTTTGAAAAGGTCTAAAATCACGAATGTTGTCCAACTTTGCCAAATGTTTTGACTGAAATAATGAAACAGTTGCATTTATTCTGGAAAACCATACTTGTATAGTATCCAATTTTGCCTACTATCTGAATGAGTTTCCATTTAATCCAAGGTTATCAGACGTTTTTCTTATGACAACAGCCATATTTTGGAACAGTATGACTTTTTATTTTTTCTATGGGGTTGAATGTACAGACAGTGACTGTCAAACATTTTATCAGCCCCCCATTTTAACACCATAATTTATTTGTGTTAATTATTACTGATATTTTCGCGATTATTACGAATGCTGCATTCGAACTAATCTTAGTACATAATACCAAGTAAATTATTTTTTATTAATTTTATAAACAATTTGTGTAAGTATAGAAAATATAAAAGTTAATGATTGGCAAGAAGAATTATTAAGGCGCCTGCAGACAGGTGCAAGGCGAAGCTAATAAAACAATTTCTAAGAAAACTTCATGGGAATTATTTTAGTAAAATCACGTAGCACTGTCGCGTCACGCCTGTGGGTGCCTTTAATGTCAATTAAATGTAAAGAAATGACATTTATGTTCCATTCTTTACCACATTCCCTTGATTATTTTCTTTATTTCAAGGCCTTTGAAAGCTTAGTCAAGTAAATCAGCGTTCAAAACTTATACTATAGTCCGCGCGGAACTAGTTGGCCGCTGAGGTGGGGAAAGGGGTGAGGCGGCGGTTCGCAACGCACGTACTGAGTAATGCGCCCCCGCCCCTTCGTCCCATCGCTCACATACCTAAGACGCGGCCAACTAGTTCCGCGCGGACTATAGCTGTTCTGATTGGTAGATTAGACTGCGATAATTTAAATTCAGATTAAATTGAGTAATGTTAGACTTGGCCTTTATTGAAGTTGAATGGACTTCTTCTTCGTAGCACTCTTTTCAGAGCGGTCGTGGTCCTCATGTAGTTTCTTGTCTAGGGGCTGATGATTGATAGGGGCAGATTTCTCGCCACCTACTCCGATTTCCATCATTCCGACAGGATTCCTGTAGTCAGTCTTAAAATAATATTGACATCTGAGTTTTTTTCGGCCTTTCCTCTCAGAATAGCTAGATATCAAACACCGACCTCATCTAGTTTAAAAAAATGTGAAAAAGTGTTTGTACAAAACCTACTTACAGAAATAAATCATTTATCATTTATTTACAGCGGAGTTGTTGCATAATACACAAAAAATTTAAATAGCAATAAAAATAAAAAGCAATAAAAAATATTCTAGCAATGGCTTTTATTTTGACAGTTCAACAACATCCATTGCGTTATTGAGAAGACAAATTTTTCGAACGTGTGAAGCAATGGAGCAATATCTTTCAAAATGTTTAAGATTGCAAGTGTGTTACACCATTATTGTTGTGTTGGAGGCCATAGCCTGGTTAAGCAACCAATAATCTCATAGGTTGTACTGCGAGAAAAAATGTTTAAATTACAAATAGTAAAATATGGCTAAGTATAAAAATCATGAAGTACGAAATTAAATGAAATTGTTTATTCAATTCTGTAAATAGGATATTCGGAATCACTTTTACACGTCACATTATTAAAAAAAAAGCTAGATGAGGTCGGCGTTTTTTATCTGACAACTCTGAGAAGAAAGGCCGAAACAAACTCAGAGGTCACAGTCTCTTTTAAAACTCAGACATAATCTTGATCAGATACGTGTGTCATAGATTAGTTCCTAATGCAGCATTAAATCAAATTAAAATCAAATGAACGCTTTTATCCGTAATACTCTAACCAAAACACGCGACATTTCGGTATATTTTAAGAAATAAAGTGTCTTTTTGAAAATGAAACTTGCTCTCACTGAGCTCGTCATGGTGGCATCCGAGCATAAAGTAAGCAATTCATTTTTATTATGTGTTTATATGTGTATATGTTGGTCATAGTTTGTCAACGAGGAAGGGCGGTAGTCTATGGTTTTATTTTTCTTTAAAAGAGTTGGACTTAGGGGGCGTTAATTTTTGTTTTTCTTCTAATTCGAGGCTTTTTAGATCTGATCCCTATAAATTCTTAAAAAAAAAAAATTATTCCGAGGCCTACTTGCATCTCAGGTGTATTTTATGAGTTATATTTGAAATCAGCGAAATTAGTTTATGTTTATAACTCATTTTCGACCAAAATGTCGCTTCAAGTGTTTTTCTTTTCCACCGTCGATATGGCGGTTTGACATACATTCCATACAAGATCTGTCAAACCGCAATTGTAATTACAAAGATGAAAGTGATGTGAAGATTATAATCGCTCCTTAGGATAATATTATTAACAGAGGAACAATTCCCGTATTTTTAAGAACTTTCACATTCTAATCTCAGTCTCAATCTGTCAAAATACCTATACCTTTTATATACATTTTTATTTATTTATTTGTCTACCAACGATTGTTTACACCAGTTATGTACATAAAAACAAGCAAAAACAGAAAAACAATAGTGTACAATCACTTAAAGGTAAACTCAACATGCAAAACGAAAACAAATTGACAAATTCTTGACATTGATTGGCGCTGAGATGAGATTGCGACTAGATTTTGAACGTTTTTAATTACGAGAATTGACCTTCTGATCGGTCCAACTGAATTTCGGCAATTAGCTATGGGGGGGGGGGGGGTAAAAAAAAAAACTTTGAGAAACTATGACCTTGTATATTATGTTCGTAGTATTTTTGTTTGTACGTCTCTGTAGTCGCTTAGTACTTGCTGTTAGACAGATTCACTTTATACTAACAAACTCAGTGTTCATGTTCTAATGCTGTCTCGTTTCATCGCTTCCGTGAGAGTGAGGAAAGATGGTTTCAGTACAGAGTACAGTTGGGTGGTTTTTATGTGTGGATATGTAACATCTTCAGAATAATAGTGACATAACTCAAAAATCTAAGAAATCGAGTTACGATCATAGAGGGTCACTAAAAGGTACGCACTTTTAAGTGAATAAGCGACGTTTTTATGGTGGAGTAAAATCTTTATTCCACCATAAAAACGTCACTTCTTCGCTTCACTTAAAAGTGCGTACCTTTTAGTGACCCTCTATGATCGTAACTAGATTTCTAATAATAATCGAAGGTGCGATGTATTAACAAGATTATAAATGAGTGGAATATAAAAATATCATGGGTCTTGAAATATTTCGACAGCCGCCATAGCCCACGCACAATGGTCCATTTGAAGGACTAATTGCGTAAATCAAACTTTCTAACATAGACCATATCGATGCCTTAGTTGCACTAACTACAAAATTTTCAATTTTTACTTTTTTAATGTCAAATACACTAAATTTCATGCTCTTTTGTTTCCGCGCATCGAAATACCGTTATTCCGTTTCTTTCTACCAAAAACGTGCGTCACAGTTGTATTAAATGAGTTCGTTTATTGTTCCATGAATGTGGTATTATATTAATGATCTTTATTTTTGTTAAACCAATCAAGACAGATGGAGTGAAAGGACTAGTCATATGAATAGATGCATATTTTTTTGTTATTCTACTTGGATTTTCTACTGTTCTCGTCTAAACTTTAAACCTCTCCCCTCATAAATGTAAATTTCGTAGTTAGTGCAATTGTGAACTAAGGCATCGATATTTTGGGTCCTTTCTAGTTCTAATACTGCAGCCCCAATGCCATGAAGTATATATGCCTCTATATCAATGTTCATATTCTCAGATACAGATAGTGCAGTCCACGAAGACGCGCCCCACTCTTCTTCCGAATCGTTAGTGTTTATCGCTAGTTAATTCCATTAGTGTTTTAGTTCTTTCGATACACTCTAATTACCCACTAATAATAATTAGTGTGTATTTACAAAACTAAAACACTAGCGGAATGTTGCACACTTGTGCTGTAAGCATTAGGAAAAAGAGTGGGGCGCGTCTTCGTGGATTGCACTATCTGTAACTTACATTCCATCGCCACTTAATCAGTTATCGACTTTAGTGAAATGTATTCTAAGTTGATTTTTGAGTGACCATCATCTGCCTAGCCTTTTCCCAACTGTTGGGATCGGCTTCCCCCGCCTATCTGACCTCCACAACCCAGTTACTGGGTAATACGATACCTCTTGGTAAGACTGGCTGTCAGATTTTCGGGCTTCTGACGACTCGTAACGACTCTCAAAGATCCACGAATGACAGCCGGGCTTAACATGTTTTCCGAGGCACGAATGGGTCTTGGTATGTAAAGATGGTCACGCATCCACGAACCAACCGTGGCAAGCGTAGCTTAACCTGATCCAACCTTGCGGTTGTTATTATTTAGCCACAAGCTCCTCTTTTGCCTCTTGGGTTACATTGTAATAATTCTACCTATCTTCTGACTGCCTTATAAAATACTAATTGCGCCCCGCGGTTTCACCCGCACAAGTCTCTATCACGTGGGAATATCGGGATAAAAAGTATCCTGTGTCCTAATTCAGTTCATGGTCTACTCATGTGCCAAATTTCATCGAAATCCGTTCAGCCGTTTTAGCGTGAAAGCGTAACAAACATACAAAAATCAACTTTTTTCTTTTTTAGTAGGTATTAGTTTTGAAGTAGCGATTTGCTTACGGTACTCCGTAGTGTTGCCACATCAATTACAAACCACCTTTTCTACCATCTTGCTTCGCTTTGAACTCACTAACATTTTCATTAATTCAAAAATAATCACTTTCCTTATGTCTCCTGTATAATTATTAATTGTGATTGATTATTTTCAACGAATATTAGCGAAGCAACCTTTTGATCAGAAGGAAATTCGGTAATCAGCGTTCCTTTTGCAATGATGGGACGCTTATGCTACAGATTCAGCGGACTAATTGTGTAACACACTATCAGTAGCAATTTCATTTTGACAGTTCAACAACATTCATTGCGCTATTTACGATTTGGAGCGGACAAATTTTTAGTACATATGAAGCAATGGATTAACAGTATGCTTCAAAATTATTCAGATTTTGATTAGTATGTATTGCGTTACTCAATTGACAACATTTCATATTTTTAACCAGCATGTATTATTACGTTATATTAAAGTAAATCCAAATCTAGGGCACCCGCATTTTTCATTTTTTCGAAATTATATACTTTTCATTCATAATTTCAACTTTGTAATTCGGTGTATTCTAAAAAGACGTAAGCGCCAAATGACGTCATGCTTACGGTGGAATGGCAATAAAACCTTTGCTTTACTGTGACCCTTCAAAAAAACTGTTAGATGTCACTGTCATATATCATTTGTCTCAGTCGTTGTCACTTTGTCAGCTTGTGAAACTCGTCGGCGTATGTTTGTTATATTTTTCATTGGGATCCATTTTATTAGCGAAATATTAATCAAAAATTGATAATAACAACAATAAGCAGTGTATCGAGTTATTATGAAAAATATTGTTCAATTCAACTTGACATTGACATGATTGACATGTCTTGTTTGAGTTTTCATCAGACATTGGAATGCGCAAAGGTAACTACCTCCACCATTTATGTGACGTCATCACATGTTTTTTGATTTTTTTTTTCTCAGAAATGTAGAAATAAAAAAATAAAAAATAAATATATTTGAACTCAGGATACGAAAATAAAGAAACGGTATTTTTGTTTTAGGTCGCGTCAGATTTGAAATGTTGTCAATTAGGGTGCTGTAATTTCTTAAAATAACACCTATACAGACATTCGATATTTTAGTTGGTCACATTCGTGAAAAAAAAAACATCTTGCTAATCAATGGACATCTCGTTCAGTCGCAGAATGGAAAGGTCAAACACATTTAGGTATTTTTTTCTTGCACTGTACAGATACCAGCACCTCAAGCTACCCGAAACTATCAAATTATCGCTATTATTTTTGCTTTAGCGATGAAGTTGAAAATCTACTAAGGGCATAGTACTACCTCAAATGGCTTAGCATGATCCTCCGTTATGTCGAAAATACTGCAGCATTAATTTTGAAATAAATATATGTTAAAGTTGAGGATTAATGTTAGGTCTTATGTTAGACGAAAACACGATTCCATAAAATTTTCTCGATAAAAAAAAAATCCAAAGTTACCTCCTAACCGAACAATAAACCGCTGGTATTAAAAAAATACTTCAAATTAGATCATGAAACTTTGTATACTAACTGAACTAACTATAAAGCAGGTCTTATGTTTTTTATTTTTTTTTAATTACCATTATTTTTACCGTAAAAAGCAAACACCTAAACTATTGGCGCTGCCTGCCGCCTAGCACCGCACTCTGTCTCGCTGTCACTCAGTCCGCGAGCAGTATCGTGCGAGCGAGATAAAGAGTGAATTTTAGCTGAATTAGTGTAGGCTCTTAAAGATTTTTTTTTTCACGAATATTAGGAAAGTTTTTCACTTCATAAAGTAATATAGGGTTTGAGCGTTGAGTTTCGAATTTCCTTCTGCTAAGGTCTGTAGCTGTATGATTTGAAGTTGAAATATTGTCATCGATTACAAGTAATTTATACAGGAGTCTTGAACACATTCATTCGAGTTTTTTGTTTCATTTTCAAAAATACGCTTTTTAATTATAAAATATCCGTTAACGTGCTAACGCTGTTACAACGTCAAAATAACCGGTTTATAACGAAAGTGATTATGCGTTAAAAATAACGTTTTAGATGGTGTTGCCAGAACTCAAAAATATTTTTTGTTTAATGTTTTTTTAGTTATTAATTATTTAAAATGCATGATTTTAATATGTGTTGGGTTTTGTGATAACAATGGGACATGGATACTAGCAATAAGAGTATTGCTATCCTTTTTTTAACAGATAGAGCGAGAAAGAGATAGAGGATTAGAGCTGTCACAGGTGTCGTTTAGACATTTATGGATATTCTTTATTTAATTTATACAGGGTGGCACCTGTTTCAGTCCCGTACTAATCCAGTAAGATCTACATCGTATCAACCGGATCAACCAATTATTTTTATTTGTTCAAATCCTATATTTCTTTTTTTTTAATTTTTTTTCTCTCACACACTTGTTTTTCCAGCTCACTTTAGACATTGGCAGAATAGTCGACATCGGCTTTGATTGCCATTTATTAAAAATAGAATAAAACAGGGTGGCACCATCGACGCGCAAACTGTAACCTTTAATAAAAAATGAAATTCAGCTCATAATTCAAGTTCCCATGGCGTAGACATTTTTTGTCGGTTATCAAAAAGAGATTGCTGTTTCACAGAAAAGTGCGATACCTACGCGGTAAAAATTTATGGAACAGCAATTTTTTTTTTGAGTTATCGGCTAGTAGTTTCAATACCGGGGAGTTCAGAATTATGTGCTGGATCCATGGTATCAGGCTGCGTGTTGATGTTCCTGCCAACGTGTATTAATTTGTTTAGTGTTTTTCCGTCTCTTTCTTGTTTTATCTGCAGATTTATTCAAGACTAAAATTAAACAATTTTGAGGCTTTATAACTGATCTGAGTCTGAAAACACTATTCCCCTAAGTACTCATTTTTGAATCATCTGATAACTTTATTCGAGGAATAAAATTGACGTTTGACAGTTTTTGTATGAAATAACTGTCAAAATTTCAAAACTATTCCTCAAGTTATCAGATTATTAAAAAATGAGCCCTAAGAATAATAAAAAATCGTAGAGCTCAGAATCTAAAAAATCGTATTTGAGCTTGCGAATGTAAAAAATATTCACCCTGTAAAAAATATTTATAACAATATTTAACCGTATTTGTATATATTTTATTTTAAATAAATATGTGTACTGATAATGATGCAACGTATTACAAAATGATAACATTTAGTAATGAAAGTATTGCACAAGCAATACGTTTTATAAATAATACGATTCTCAGACCTACCCGATATGCACACAAAATTTCATATAAATCGGTTCAGCCGTTTCGGAGGAGTATGGTAACTAACACTGTAACACGAGAATTTTATACAGGGTTATTTGTAAAACACCAGTAACCTCTTAAGAGGTCATTGTACTCATCATTATGAACAACTTTTACTATGGGACCAAACCTGAAATCGCGAAAAAAAAATCAGCTGTTCCCTACATTTATCTTCGTCTATCTCGTCAAAATGTAGGGAACAGCTGATTTTTTTTTTCGCGATTTCAGGTTTGGTCCCATAGTAAAAGTTGTTCATAATGATGAGTACAATGACCTCTTAAGAGGTTGCTGGTGTTTTACAAATAACCCTGTATATTAGACAAGAGCTAGCCCAGATTTTTTTCGCGCACTGGATTTTCAACGCACTGCTTAGCGCCGAGAGTTCAAAATCCAACAGTGTATTTTTTTTTTTTTGACGCGCTGCGCTGGGTTGCGATCTGTTGGATTCTCAACGCTCGGCTCAACAATGAGAGTTGAAAATCCAGTGCGCGATATTTTTACTTCCGTGCCAACGTGTGCTTAGGGGTGCTAGGAAGGGGCCCGTAAGGGTCGTACTATGCCGGGGCAGCGGGACTGTCCGAAAGGGTTACCGCTGCCCCGGAACATAAAGGGCTAAGGAAGGAACACGGGTGGGTTTTAGTCAGTAAGAGTCTGACAGTCCCTTCGCTCCACCCTGAGCGGGAGGGGTCATTTGATGATTTCCCATACACAAAAAAAAGGGGTGCTATAAAAACGTTTGAGTCGCCACATTCGATTCGGCTGTATTTGTTGAACAACAAAGCCGTCCCGAAGCAATTATTACACATTTACGGCATTCGGTTCATGCCGATCGGCAAACTTCGTTAAGCGTCTACCCTCGCTTAATCACGTTCGGGTTGCCTCGGCATAATTCGGGCTATGTCGAATAACTTAATCCCGATCATACAGGGTGGGAAGGGCATCGACGCGCTAACTGTGACCTGAATCTCCCTGCGTTGAAATGTTTCGGATATTAAAAAAAAATTGCTTTTCCATATATTTTGACCGCGTAGCTATTGCACTTTTTTTTATGAAAAAGCAGTTTTTTTTTTATAATTATAATCGACGAAAACTTTCAACGCATGGTCCAGAATCATGTACAGACGCCAGCACATCAAGCTACCCGAAACTGTTAAATTTTCCCAATCAACTTTGAACGTAATCCGTTACCGATAAAGTTCAAAATCTATTACAGAGAATTTGACAGATTGTAGTAGCTTAATATGCTGGCGTCTGTACTTACTGAATTCATTGTAACAGATTGCGTGTCGATGTCCCTGCAAACTTGCACATGTAAAGTTCAAACTTGTGTTTCAAATTAATATTATTTAAAGTTAAACAAATATCAAATTTATTTTAATGGCAATTAAGTTGATTTCAGAGTGACTAGCACTATTGAATAAGTTATAAAAATGTTTGAAGTTGTAGCGTAAACTGAACTTTATTGTGTAGGGTTTAAAGTAAATTTTTCCATAAACTCTTATTTTTTTTTACATTTTTTGGCAAATAAATCGCGAATGCAGATAAAATATATACGACTTTGTCGCCGCGGTGCCGGATTATGCTGAGCTTAACATTTGTGTGCAGGCCCCTAATATACATTTTTACAAAGCTTCTTTTAAAGTGAACTTAGATTTTTATTCCAAATCATATTTATCAGTACCCATATTTATTTAAAATCTCTTCAACCTTACCGATAAAAAAAAAATTACCACAACCAATAAATTTTCAGGACGACATCTTATTCGAGGAGGAGGAACCTGTCGAATCGTTCCAAATGACGCTCACGACGCCTGAGAAAACCGAAAACGGACACACACCGGACAAAAAACCGTCTCATACCAACATACACAGCATGACATCATCTCAGCAGCTACGTCACAACCCGTCCAAACGGAAGTTGTCTTACACGCGTCCAATTCCAAAATCAACGTACAGTTCTTCGTCTATTAACTCTGGGGTCTTAAAAAAATTAGGTTCCCAAGAGGGTTTTGGAAGAAAATTAAGTACGGCAACTGCTGGACCTAAAAGGAATTTCTCAACGTCCAGTTTTGCTCATGTTTCCGCTACACCATTCCATGGTTCTACGCTTTCCGCTTTCGAGCAGCCGAACGAGTTCGCTTCTCAATTTTCCCTCAGATCCATGTCTGAAAGTGTAGCAGATGCAGCGTATTGCTGTTTTTGCTGCAAAAAGAAGAAGTCCTCAAAAAAACTTGAAGGAAACAAATTCTTTGACTTAACGTTGTTGAAAGACCCAACTTACTTAGTCATTTTGATTTCGAGTAGTACCGTAGCTATATCGTGCACAAATTTTATTATCCTACTACCCTCTCATGCACAAAACATAGGTTTTGACAAAGCGAGAGGTGCTTACTTACTCAGTACTGTCTCAGCTCTCGACCTGGTAGGACGTATTGGCGGCTCCGCTCTTTGCGATTTGAACTTAATCCCGAAGAGTTTTTACTTCGTAGGTGGGTTGTTATTCTCTGGGATTACGCTGGCTATAATACCGTTCTTAGAATCGTATGTTGCTATAAGCGTTTTTTGCGCATTATTTGGGCTCGCTTCCGGAGTTAACAATAGTGTTACTACTTTGGTTATGGCAGAGGTATTAGGAGTTGAAAGGCTAATGTCGACTTATGGAATAAGTCTATTTGTCAATGGCCTGTTGCAGTTAGTCGGGCCACCAATTTGTGGTCTATGGTTCGAGAGAGATAGAAACTTTTTGAAGATGTTCGTGACTTTCGGAATGATTTTTATCGCTGGGGCTGCTTTGTGGTTGTTAATGCCTTTTATTAATAGGCATAAGGAGGAAAAGGCTAGGAAAGAGGCGGAGAAAAATCAGAAAGTGTAATGAATTCGAGGCAATGATTAGGTTCTTAGTATGTGTGTATTTGAGTATGATTATTATATAGGATGATTTGTATGGTAGGTTCAATGCTTCCAGATTCACTGTAATTACAGTAGATTTACTGTATTTTAGACTTATTTTTCTATCAATATGTAAACAAAATTTGTCTGTAATTTTACTGTAATCGATTTTGAAATCTAATGTATTGTTTTTAGAAACTCCTGTATGTTTTAGCTGGCACTACTGTAATTTTACTTTTGCGATCTGGAAGCACTGGGTAGGTTAATCTTTCGAGGGCAAGGTGCAAGAGAGTAAGACAAATTATTTGAAAAAAAAAGCCCAAAATATCGCGGATTTATCGCGCACTGAATTTTAAACTCTCTGTAGTCAGCCGAGAATTGGGAATGCAACAGAGCGCGTTCCAGTGCGGTATAAAAACACACTCTTTGATTATCAACTATCGGCTCTAAGCAGTGGGTTGAAATTCGAGTGCACGAAAAAAATGGCCGCGAGAAAAACTCGCCCGCGATAAACTTGGCTAATTGTAGACATTTTGGGTGATTCATATTTCTATTTTGTCCCGAAAAAATATTTATCAATATCTTGCACCTCCTTTATAAGGATTGACTGTGAGAACAGCCTGTATTCGCATTGGCTACATTTTATTTATGCCATAATTGTATGTGTAGGCTATAATTGCAAATAAAATTTACTATTTTATAAAACATATAAATATAAATATATTAGGTACTTACAAAAAAAAGCAATAGGTACTTATCCGTTCCTCCAAAAAACTTTTTGCACTTCTAATTATGCACATTTTTTAAAAATAATTGAGCCTCTTTTTAACTTTAAGCCTTTTTTTATGCTAGACGTAGCAACTAAACTATTTAGTATTTTTTGGGCCCCAAAATAGGAATGATATTTTTAGGAGCGCAAAATGGGAATTATTAGAGGTTCGATTAAATACATCGTGCTTTACAAAAATAACCCTTATAATTATTTAAATATAAAATTCTACAGGAACGAATAATGAGAAATGGCAAATTAATGTAAATATGCTCATGGACCGTGTAAGACAAAAATTGTTCCGTGCAAGAAAGAGATGGAGCTATACGACCAGTATAGCCTCATCCCTTTCTCGCATGGCCCAAAAAAGGAAGATTTATAAAGCAAGTTGGCTTAGAATAACTTATTAAACCATGGTGCTTAATATGAGGTAATTTAAAGTATTAACTGTTTAGCCAAATGTTACTTTCAATCATATTTACTGACTTATTCCAAAAAAAAAAAATAATAACTTACACATTCGAGTCTGTTTTTGTATTTTGGACTTTATTTCGATTTGAATAAAGTTGTTAAGAGGAAATGCTCTTTTCTTCTTAGAAACGCTCTCGCCAGTTTTCTTTCTGGTTTCTGACCGTAAGCCTTATGTTTACCAACATTTAAATCTAACAGTATCTATTTAACAGTTCTATATTTTAAATTTGGCTAAGAAATTTGACATAAACCAACTACTGTTTAAATATCTAACCGGTGGTTTGAATGTTGGCGAACTCTAGACTTTTTGACTTTATTCGTAGATATAAGTTTATGCCAATGTTTTAGTGTTAAATTAAATAAAAAAAATCTTAATTAATATGATTACGTAGCACGTTCTCTGGCTAAGCGTTATTCATATAACTGTCGCGCATTTGTCAATCTACAAGTGCAAGATAATATTATTTATATACAGGGTTATATGTAAAACACCAGCAACCTCGTAAGGGGTCATTGTACTCATCATTATGAACAACTTTTACTATGGGTCCAAACCTGAAATCGCGAAAAAAAAAACCAGCTGTTCCCTACATTTTGACGAGATAGACGAACATAAATGTAGGGAACAGCTGATTTTTTTCCGCGATTTCAGGTTTGGTCCCATAGTAAAAGTTGTTCATAATGATGAGTAGAATGACCTCTTAAGAGGTTTTTGGTGTTTTTCCAATAACCCTGTATAAATAATGAATAGCAATCTATACCCTAATTGCGTAACACACTATCAATCTCAATCTGAATAATTTAGAAGGAGATCGCTAATCCATTGCTTCTTATGTTCGAAAAATTTGTTTGCTCAACAACGTAAATAACGCAATGAATGTTGTTGAACTGTCAAAATGAGAAACCCATTGCTACCGATAGTATGTTACGCAATTACCCCGCTGATACAGTTTTTAATCTCACGAAGCGATGCGCGCTTTACTTGTAGTAACCAAGAGTAGAAACACGCTGCTAATGTGTGTGTAAGCGCAGAAGCTCTCGGTACCGTCCGAGACACGGGCGAAGTCGGAAGTGTGTTCTGTGTTGACGCTACTCGTCTGCACGCGCACATTTACAGCGTGTTTGTACACTTGGTTACCACAAGTAAAGCGCGCGTCTCTTCGTGAAATAAAAACACTGTATTTATTTTTTTCTTGTATCGATGACAAATAACTATTACGACAACGCTTACCAGAAAGAATTGGCGACAGAATCTTTTATATTCGTGGAATTAAATTGACGTCTGTCTTTTTGACAGTTTTTGTATGGAAGAACTGTCAAAAATTCGAAATTATTCTTCGGATAAATGTATCGGATAAAGGCGTTGGAAAAATCAGCCCTTATTATAGTAAAATAAACTTTATTAAAAATGATATTAAGAAAAATAACAATTCTTATGCAATTATGTAAACGAAGGAACGATATTATGAATGTATAGAAATAAATTATGTAAATTATACAGGCTGTAGAAAAACTATTATATTTTTTACACCCTGTATGTTTAAGGTTCCGTAGTCCGTACCAAAAATACACAAAAACTGATATATAATTAAGTTTATATGCTTGTCGACAGTATACAATGTGATTTGTCAATCTTAATTCGACGTTATGTTAATTAATGTTAGAGTTGACATTTGCATGAATAACCAAATAAGCACAACACAAACTATGAAGCAAAATATCTTTAGTTTAAATTAATAGTTACTTGTACTGCTCGTACAACAGTATAAAATGTGTTTTGTCAATCTAAACGCGACTTTATTTTTATACTTCTTAGAGTTGACATTTACTAAACAATGCCAATTTTTTGTTGTACGCACATATCACAATTATTCATACAACGTGTAACGTTTAATGCGCAAAAACTCATACACCCCAATTAGAGCATTGAGTTAAAAGCATAATACAATGACCAAAACTATTTTTTTTCAAAGCTAACTATTTTTATTAAGAAAATCGTGTTGATCCTAGCATTAGTTTATGCATTCAAAATTGAGTCTTATTGCCTTTCAATAAGACTTAATTTTGTTTGGCTCAATTGGCGGATAGTATGGCAAAATACATAATTTTTGAAAAAAAAACTTATATTAAAAATGACTGAAATCGATTCAGTAGTCAATTATGAACAAACTATTTTCAGGTTTTGCGCATTTAACGTTACACGTTGTATATTTCTTCTTTAATTCTTACGGTCAGCGCAGACAGAAAGGAGAGCAGCGGAGAGGATTTTATTAAGGCACTTGAAAATCAACTTTAAAATTATTGAAATAAACGTGTGTGCCTTCCCGCCTATCCTCGAGGACGCGCGAGCATTTTTTGTCAGGTTCAAGCATATATGCACTTTATTTTTCAATAATTTTAAAGTTGATTTTCGAGTGCTTTAATAAAATCCTCTCCGCAGCGCTCCTCTCTGTCTGCGCTGACCCTTACACATATTATATTTTTAATATTTGTCAGAATTGTTGTTCTGATGGTCGCAAGCGCTGCTGGCGTCTGTACAACTCTGTCTAACCCTTCGGGGCTTACAGGCGTCATGTTACGGTATATTTGACAATTCCAAACGAATTTACTTACCTTTTTAGTCCGAATTATAAAGCATTTTCGACTTAAATGATTAATTTTAATTCTATAATATCTACAGACTCCAGCAAATCAAGCTACCTAAACTGTAAAATTTTCCCAATCAACTTTGAACCTTATAATTTAGCGATAAAGTTGAAAATCTACTAAAGAAATTTGACAGATTGTAGAAGCTTGATGTGCTGGCGTCTGTACTTTTAATTAAATATTGGGGCCGATTCTGTTGTTCACAAACTAAACTAAATTTAAGTTCAGTGGATATTTTTCTTCCTATTTCATTAAGAAAAGGACAGAAGATAAATTTTAGTTTAGTCCTGTCAAATTAATCAGCGCAAGGGAATCGGCTCCAATAATATCGATGCCTTAGTTCACAATTGCACTAACTACGAAATTTACATTTTTGAGGAGAGAGCTTTAAAGTTTTTTAAAGTTTAGACGAGAACAGTAGAAAATCCAAGTAAAATAACAAAAAAATATGCATCTATTCATAAGACTAGTCCTTTTACTCATATATCTTGATTGGTTTTACAAAAATAAAGATCATTAGTATAATACCACATTCATGGAACATTAAACGAACTTATTTAATACAACTGTGACCCACGTTTTTGGTAGAAAGAGACGGAATAACGGTATTTCGATGCGCGGAAACGAAAGAGCATGAAATTTTGTGTATTTGGCATTAAAAAAGTAAAAATTGAAAATTTTGTAGTTAGTGCAACTGTGAACTAAGGCATCGATATGTAGTTTTAATTAAATATTGTCTATACGGCATGTGTTAGAACCAAATATTCGAAGGCATGTGACATCTACCAACCCGCACTGGGCGCGCGTAGTAGATTACAGCCCACACCCTCTCATAGTGAGGATGCCTGTTTCCCAGCAGTGGGGACATTATAAGCTGATTATGTTATGTATATCCTGTACCAGTGGTGACGTTAATAATTATACGCCCATTACCGTTCCTAAGGGCGTAAATATACGGTGACTGATAATTAGTGACCGATACTTAAACACGTGTTTGTACTCATGATAACAAACAACTTTTACTATGGGACCAAACCTGAAATTGTAAAAAAAAAATCTGCTGTTCAGTCATTTATGTTCGCCTAACTGGTCAAAATGTAGATTTTTTTTTCGCGAATTCAGGTTTGGTCCCATAATAAAAGTTGTTTGTTATCATGAGTACAATCACGTGTTTAGGTATCTGTCACTAATTACCAGTCACCGTATATATTGCGACAGGATTATCGCGCACTGGATTTTCAACTCTCGTTGTTGAGCCTTGTAAATCCAACAGAGTGCATCCCAGCGCGTCAAAAAAACACTGTTGGATTTTCGAATCTAGGCGCTAAAGAGTGTGTTGAAAATCAAAGGCCCGATCGAACCTGGATTAATATGGCACATCTCTTGGAAAAAAGGCTTTGAAGGTTCGTGGAATAACTACTGGATCGGACTTTTTTTTTGAAAATGGCGGCCACGCATTATATCTATATAAATCGTTAGCTTACTTCAATGCAAACTGAAAATGTAATAAAACCAAACCCTGTAAAGCGTCACGTTTCAGAGATACATACATAGGTTACATGCAAGGCTGCCATTTTGAAAAAAAAAAAACAAAATGGCGGACAGTAGGTATGCCAGACTCCTAAAAATCTCTTCAAATCCCTTTATCTTGATAAGGCATCGACTGTCATTAATTCCTGTGGAATAGAAACAATTGACTTGTATATTTTATTCTTTTTAATTTAAAATGATGTTATTTTTCCCTTATTATTATTATTTATTAGTTAAAATGAACAAAAGTTACCTTAAGAGGCTTTGAAAATTATTAATTTAATTTTTATTTTTAACCTAGGTATTTATTTTAATTTGGCTCTTTTTTTTTACTAAATAGATATATTTTTTTTATCCGAAGTATGTTGAGTTTCTCAAACGGTGAAGGAAAACATCGTGAGGAAACCGGCATGTCGTAGAACCAAAAAAATCGAAGACATGTGACATCTACCAACCCGCACTGGGTCCGCATGGTGGATTACGGCCCACTCCCTCACAGCGAGGAGGCCTGTATCCCAGCAGTGGGAACATTACAGGCTGATTATGCTATGTTGGGATTAGTTTTTGTCCATTTTTTAAGGCAAGCAATATTCTTAAGAGGCGCGGTAAATATTACTTACATTAAGAGGAAACGCGGTCACATGCTCATTGGCGTTTGTTCCATATTAACGAAGTTCTCGGTTTTCTGCCTGGTCAATGATACTAGTCCAAATATTATTTTACGAAGCCATTGTCGCTATTGCGTAATTCTAATTATACAGGGTCATATTAAATTAGCTAGCAAAACTTCGCAGACGTGATGGGTAAAATATAATCACAAAAGAAATTAAGTTGAATGTATTCACTTCAAAATATCAGTTTCAAAATGTTTTTTTTTTTGTGTAAGCTTTACAGACGTTATTAGTATTGATATCTAAATACGACGAAACATATGTTTTCAACTTATATTTCAAGTAAAAACACTACCAGCGTTCGTAGACCTCTAAAAAAACATCAAATCTGTTTTATTTTTATGTTATGGTGTTTGGATATCAATACCCGTCACGTCTGCGAAGTTTCGCTAGCTAATTTAATTTGACCTTGTATAATTAAGCGAAAAAAACAAAACATAGGGACATGACAGTGGTATACATTATATTTTAAAACAATATTTGAACTAGTAACATTGACCAGTGAGGAAACAGAGGAATACGTTAATATGGAATGGACTCCGATCATTTCCTCTTAAAAGGCAGAAATAGGAAGCAAAAACATTCAGCCTATAGAATCTTAAATTACTGTACTTATGGAACTATTAACTTACCTCCAAAAGTTAGTTGACATTTTTTCACTTCAACTGCGATGCCACATTAAGATTCAAAATAAAAAATAATCAGGTACTCCTAGTATAAGCTGACTTCTGATTGTATGAAAAACCTATGCAATGCGAGGTCATCTAAAACTGGAAGTGTATAGCTTGATGTGTAGCCGTGTGTACTTAAATTAGTCAGTAACAACGTTATAGCAGTTCAAACATTGGGATCGCTAGAATTTTATCTGAATGATAATGTGGTGTATCGCAGCTGAAGGGGAAAAATATCAACTAACTTTTGGGGGTGACTGTACATAGGTTCATTAAAATATATTTTATTGATCGATATTTTAGCTTCGAATAATATTTTGACAAATAAAGATGGCAAAAAATAAAAATGTAAAAAATACGAAAATTATTGTACTTCCCATTGATGACTTCTTGCCAAATATTTTATTTTCTTTAATTTTTTAGCTAAAATTAAGTAGTGTTTACTTACCTAAGTATTTCGAAATTGTTTAAAAATTAATTATAATGTTTTTCATTCCTTATTATTACTTATTTTCATTCCCTTATTTTTCCAATTATTATAATTAGTCTTTCCAAATAAAAAAAATGTATTTTCTTACAATAAACCTAGTTTTTATACTTACTGTTAAAATGTTAATATTGTATTAAGTAGGCAAATATTAGCTAGTAAGTAACTAAATGTATTTTTAAAATAAATTATGTATTTTTTGTAAAACCGTTTTTAATTTTTAGAAATAAAATACTTTCAAATCTTTCTTTATCTTAAGCTACGGTTTCCTACAAGAGCGGTGGTCACAAGCGTCCGCAGTTTACCGGCGAATGACGTCACTGAAACTTTATTTATTAAAGTAAGTTAGTGTGTTTTCTTAGAGAGCTTTTCTCGACACAGTAAAGCCGCAAACCACCGCGGCGCACGGATACGCCACGCAACGAGCGTGGCGTATACGTGTTAAGCTTCGCTTTGCAAGAAAATGTATGTGATTGTGTCCAGTGCAGACGACTGTAAACTACGCATCAATTGACGTCATTAGTTCATGCGTGTCTTGCTCGAATATGGCGCTCACATAGCTCAACGCCATGCAGACTGTGCATGATGCGGTTGATGCGGTACACACTATACACGAATGTTAACCCACGACTATACTATACAGACGCGAGCACATCAAGCTACCCAAAACTGTCAAATTTTCCCAATCAACTTTGAACCTAATGCTTTAGCAATAAAGTTGAAAATCTACTACTACTGATGTGGAAACGTAGACCTACGTTGGCTCCGATTCTGTTGTTCACAAATTAAACTAAATTTAAGTTCACTGCATCTTTTTCTTTCTATTTCATTATGAAAAGGACAGAAGATAATTATTAGTTTCAAATTAGTCAGCACCTGGCATAAATTGACGTATTTTTAGTAGCCAATTTTTTAATCACGTCTAAAATTGTCTATGGATTATCTAATTTGACAGGACTAAACTAATATTTATCTTCTGTCCTTTTCTTATAAAACTTTTCTTAAAATGTGCCGCGGTGGATCTGCGCCTTGAAGTCAAACCCTACTGCTATCATTTTAATGACAGCCGTCGCTGCGGCCGTTACGTGGCGGACACCGTTCTTCTAGTAAACCGTACCTTTAGCGATCGAACCTGAAATCGCAAAAAAAAAAATCAGCTGTTCCCTACATTTATTTTATTTATTAAGGGACTTGCGGCCCGCCCCAGCTTCGCACGGGTGCATTTTTTTTTAATTTCCGAATTTTTCTTTCTTACAAACCTTCTCCTGAATATATTCGCAATAATATAATATTGCAATTATAAATTGAGATATAAACTGTCCCATCTTTCAAGTTGGATGAACCTGCACTCAGTGTGCAAAATTGTAATAAAATCGGTTCATTAGTTTAGGAGTCCATTGCGGACAAACAACGTGACACGTAATTTATATATATTAAGACTAGCTGACCCCGCAAACGTCGTTTTGCAAAAAACAAATAGATAGTAGCCGATTCTCAGACCTACTGAATATGCACACAAAACTTCATACAAATCGGTCCAGCCGTTTCGGAGGAGTATGGTAACTAACACTGTGACACGAGAATTTTATATATTGGAAGATAATAAACAACACACACACTCATGTTTGCATAACTCGTCAAAATGTATGGAACAGCTGATTTTTTTTCGCGTGTGTGCCCTTAGTAAAAGTTGTTCATAATGATGAGTACAATTTCTCATTTCGGTTTGTCGCATATACAACGGCCCGAAATGAATCATCGGGCATTTGCCCGCCGGAACAACACCCGTCTGGTCGGAGGATCCTCCCTTTTATATGAAGTATGAGTGAACGTTACACCCTGTTCCTCATACCTCTATCCTACTCCTACTAATCCTACTATCCTACTAATATTATAAATGCGAAAGTTTGTGAGGATGGATGGATGGATGTTTGTTACTCTTTCACGCAAAAACTACTGAACAGATTTTGATGAAACTTTACAGTAATATAGTTTATACATCAGAATAACACATAGGATACTTTTTATCCCGATATTCCCACGGGATCAAAACTTACGCGGGTGAAACCGCGGGGCGCAGCTAGTATACTTATAAAACAAGAATTTAATATTGGTATTATCTTCTGGCCCTTATCCTATGTTACTTGAGGTCGCCGCAATACCTCTTCTCCTTCTATTCTCCCCTGTTAACCGTCACTGTATCATTCACTCCCAGAAGGGAGATAGAAGGGAGGGAGGGAGGAGGATCCAGAAGGGGGATGTATGGATTGTGTGAGGAATGCTATGTAAGAGAACTTGCATAGCATTCCGCACACATTCCATACATCTTTTCTTTGGCCTTTCTCTCCCTCTCCCCCAATTTAAAATAATAATTGAGGAGTTAAATATGGCACTAAAATCGCTACAAACAATTCATTACTCCTAAATTCTAATATTAATTTTACTCTGCCGTAACTTGGCAATATACCAAAAACACTAAAACACCAAAATATTTTTTCTGAAAAAAATATTTATTAAAACATTTTTCATTACAGCTGGAACCTTTCATCGAAGAGGATGGTGAATTAGAAGATCCCGACCACCCCAAATTAATTTTCACCCCGGAGGATCAAACTCCGACCCCAGACAAACACCCCAACGGTTCACCCCCAATCTTCAAAAACCAATCACATGGAAATCTAGACGAAAACTCGAAGCCGGACTTCGCAAGATCAGCTAGTGCTGTCCAAGTCGCATCGAAAGACGGAGACCGAAACCGAAAATCGACGCCGGTATCGTCACGACATGGTCTGCAACACATATCAAGTAAAAATCATTTGCCTAGCAATCCTTCGCTGTTAGAATCTGTTCCGGAAGGCAAAAGCAGTAGAGTGAACTCTCAGGAAGCGTTCGGTAAGAAATTAGGAGTGCCTAAGACGCCTAAACGCAGCCCGTCAACGTCCAGTTTTCAGTATATGTCTACTCCTTTCCATGGTTCGACGCTGTCTGCGTTTGAGAAACCAAGCGAGTTTGCTTCTCAATTCAGTCTAAAATCTGTAACAGAAAGTCTAGCTCCCATTGGCTGCGGGTGTAAAAAACGCGCGAAAAAAGACGACTCTAAAAAAGAACCAAGCAAATATTTTGACTATAATCTTTTAAAAGATCCAATTTACTTAGTAATATTAATATCGAACTGTACTTGTGCGATATCGTATACAAACTTCATTATCCTGGTACCTTCTTACGCACAAGAATGTGGCTTCGATAAATCCTTAGGAGCTTATCTTTTATCGATAATTTCCGCCCTAGATTTAGTCGGCAGAATCGGGGGTTCCGCACTATCAGACATAGTAGTAACACCTAAGCGTTATTTCTTTATTTTCGGTCTATTGTTATCTGGTATTAGTCTCTCGATGATACCACTAGTGTCGAGTTATTCGGCGATTTCAGCATTCTGCTCGATATTCGGTCTCGCCTCTGGTATCAACGTGGGTGTCACAGCACTAGTTATGACAGAAATGTTAGGTACTGAAAGATTGATGTCTTCTTACGGTATTAGTTTATTCGTAAATGGTATTTTACAGTTAATTGGGCCCCCTATATGTGGGTTTTGGTTTGAGTATACGAAATCATATAAATCGTTATTTGTGACGTTAGGTTTTGTTTTGATATTCGGAGCTGCGTTGTGGGGATTCGTTCCTATTATACATAGGAGGAGAAAATTAGCGCAAAAGAAGATAGATAATGCAGTTATGAAAGCGTAATATAGAGTTAAGTTGTGTCTTTGCGTCGGTAATTCTTTTTTTTTGTTAACTCTGATTGGTTTTTTCTACTTTGTATTCGAAAACTTGTGTCGAATTTGATGGTAGCCAAATCTCAACTTTATATCTGTGTAAATAATGGTAATTTTAGAATGACTAGTACTGTTAAAAAAGTCATAAAAATATTTGAAGTTGTACTCCAATTTGAACTCTATGAGTGAGTGCTAGAGTTAGTTTTCTAAAAACACATGCTTGACAGCTAAATTGCAAACGCATTAAAGAACTAATTGGAGGTCTTATTAAAAGATTTACCGACACAAACACAAGATGGCGGTTCTGTCACTTTAAAAAAGGTGTATATTTAAAAATGTCCAATGTCTTAGCAGCTCTAAATAGCGCTATTTACGAAATAAATAGTGGTCCTACCATGAATCTGATAAGAAAAAATATTTTCTAAAAAGTTACAAATACTTATACATTTTCGTTTGTCCGAACACTTAGTTAGTCCGACAAATCGCCGGGACCAAAGGCTTAACGTGCTTTTAGAGGCACTGAGAGGTCTCGATATGTAATGGATGGCCACCCATCGTCGAACCGAACGCGACAAGCGTAGCTTAACATTCAATTTAATCGTGCGGCTCTTATTATTTAGCCACAAACCCCTCGAAATAAGGTATGAATGTTTACAAAGGTCTTTTACCAAGATTTTATGCAAATAGTAACAAAGGAATATGTACCTATAAACTTTTTAAAACTATGATTTTTAAAATCAAGGAGTCTCACTATCTACCTCTTTTTAGTTTCAAACTTTATTTATTAAAAGTACTTTTTTCCCTACCGTCATACAATTTAACGCCACATCTCAACTATAAAAGATTTTTTAAGCTGAACATTTTAGATTTTTATTGGTTATATCTTAATTCTACACCTCTATGGACAGTAAAAAAAAATCTATACCCGACATCATTATCTATCTAGCCTTTTCCCAACCATGTTGGGGTCAGTGGTCGGCTTCCAGTCTAACCGGATGCAGCTGAATACCAGTATTTTACATGGAGCGACTGCCTATCTGACCGCCACAACCCAATTATTAAATAAAAATATTAGATGAATAATACATTTATAATCTGTGAAATCAATAATAAAAACGTATTCAGATTTTAAATTATATAGATACAATTTTAACTTTTAACGTAAATTATTTGAATCAAACCAGAATCCTTATTCACTATGACTACTTCATGATTCCTTAATTCGAAGCCACGTCAATTCCTTAGCTAATCACGCCATCTATTCTCTATGACACAATGTACGAAACCGCGCGAAATGAACGCGAATTTGGCGTGGTTTCAACTGTCAAAATACCACGCTTTGACAACCGTACGTGGTTTGCACGTGGTAAGATAACGCGGGAATAATAATTACTATACAGAATTGGGCCCCAGGTTGGGGTATACTGGCTGTTCATAATCTTGCCCCATCTGAGTTAATGAGAGTTTTCTGAAATGACGTTCACTGAATTTAATGTATCTAACTAGACTGTATTATCCCACATAATTCTGTCTTTTGCGCGTGCCGGTCAGTCCTTTCGGTAGGAGTCAAGTTCGTCCCGCCATCTTGGTCTCGGCACGACTGGTGCCGAGACCAAGATGGCGGGACGGGGTTAGTAGTTTAGTGGGACCCAATCGGTGGTTCTCCTAGCATAATTGTCATCTGACATTCGGCAGACTTGTCCGGCCCAGTCCCGTTTAAGTTTACCGGCTTTCTGGGTAACGTCCGGGATCTTGGTTTTGGCGCGCAGTATTGTGTTCCTTATACGGTCAGAAATTCGATCCACCAGGATACTGCGCCCCATGACTCGTTTGTAAACTCCGAGCTTAATGTTCACTGAAATGAAATGAAATTGTTTATTCTGTAAATAGGATATAGGAATCACTTTTACACGTTATGTTATATAAAAAATAAGCTAGATGAGGTCGTCGTTTCCTATCTGACTACTCTGAGAAGAAAGTTCTAAAGACACTCAGAGGTCACAGTCTCTTTAAAGTCCAGACATAATCTTGGTTAGACTAGGTGGCAGCACGGGTGTCAGGTCCGGGAACCTGTCAAAACTGAATGATGAACGAATGAATGAAATGAATGATAAACGTCATCTTACACTTTAAAGTAATTGTCGAAATAGAAGACCTCTTGTCAAAAAGGCGGTAACTCATAGGTTCTCGATCTTCCCATTTGAGAATATTTTGTATTTCTAGAGCCCCCATTTTTTTTTACTTACCATCTGTAGCTAATCTGAAGCAGCGATTGCCACGATTATATTTAAACGTGTAATATTAACGTGAAATAGGATATCGACGGTGAAGTATCAATATCTAATAACTAATATTTTAGCGATTTTCACTTTATCGCATATTCGTAGGTAAAATATGAAATAGCTCGTATTTGCAAAGACATAAGGTCTTCAAATCATTAGCATTTCCTACTATTTTTTTAATATAACTTACTTTTTTATTCAAATGTATAAAACTATAGAAAAACAACGTTTTTTTCGCCTCCTGCAAAATCATGGTTTTGTAGTTATTATAATTTATATTGATATTACACCGTCGATATATAATTTTCTACTGCCCCCTGAAAGTCACAAATGCCCACGAGTGGGCGTTATGGTCCACATTGAGAGCCTATGGGCTAAATGTTAGTGTGAAATTTCATAAAAACCCTGATTGTTATCAGTGATTTAGTGAATTGCCTTTCCTCGCAAAGCAATCAACTTATCTAGGGAACAATTTAATACCTTATCTGTCACAATCGTAAGTCTCAATGTCTACGTGTCAAATTGTAACTAAAAAAAATGTATTTCAATCGTATTTTTTATAAGAGACATAGTTTTAAAATGTTGAAATGTACAACTTTTTAAATGATATCCCAACCAACTCGCGATTCCCTTCCATTGACACTTACAAACGCTTTCAAGTGACAGTTCAAAACGATTGAACGATTTGGACATTCGCTTGGACTGTCAAATGAAAGCGGTTGCGATTTCAGTTTGTCACGCGTGAGGATGCTATTTGTCTTAGCAAACCAATATTCTATGTATTTTGATAACCTCATGCCAGCAAAGCGCCGTGCTGGATGTTGGTACACCATATAGATTTCTGGGCATATAGTTCGACATTTTAAAACTATTTATGTAAGTAATATATTCGTAAGGGTCGGGTGTTTATATACTATCCTTAGTTGTGATATATAGAATTTGAGGACCTCATTAAATAGTTTTTATACTAACTTAAGTTTTTGTTAATATTTAATTTTTAAAGCCCCGTTAAACGTGCTTAAGCAGTATCGCAGTATTTATGCCTTATACATATTTACTTATACATACTTGCAAAAAAAAAAAGTCTTGAAATAAAAAATTATGAGAAATTATATCAGCTCCCAGACTCCTTAATCTAGCCACCCATCGTGCCATCGTGTATAGGTCTAAGGTTTTTTAAATAGTCTTGAATTCAAATTATGAACAATAATAACGCCAAAATGATGGCCAGTATGTCGGTTCAAAAATGCATAAAAACCTTTTCTTTGGGTCATCATTATTTTGATGTTTGTATCTAAGATAGTGGCATTGTGGGAGTCAGGGGGTGTATTATGTAGCTTGCGAAATATGTAATCTGTATTGCAATAAAAAACTGATGAAAATGTTGATCATTTCATTTGTAAATCAATATCAATATTGTACATCATAAGTATATTGCGAACTTGCGACACCAAATTGTTGAAGTTACTTATCAATTTTTTTTTGTAATTTCGTTTACAAGTGGATATTGGATACTATATGGGCTTACACACTAAGAGATTGAGAGCTGATTTTTCAATCATCTGTTAACTTTATTCGAGGAATAATTTTGAAATTTTGAATTATTTATACAAAAACGATCAAACGTCAATTTTATTCCTCGTTTAAAAATTATCTGGCGATCGAAAAATCAAGCCATAATCAAATAAAGTTACTTTGGCAATTATTCGAATCGCCATACGTTCGCCGATTTAAATTTACAGGGAATTCAAAAATAAAATCAAATGTTTTGTATCATTCATGAAATGATTTTCGTATCGATGCAGAAGAAAGGCGTAATTTTAAAAATTAGAAATATTAGGTATAGTACAAATATAATCTGCATTTGTATTCATTGTATACAAAAGGTTTTATCATCCCTCATTACTGTATGTTTATTTTATTTTGTATTGAAGCAATTCTAATCGAATTTGCGTCGATACAAAAATCGTTTCATGACTTCGATAATTTTAAGTTTAGACTAAGAATTTTTCTACAAAATATAATTATACATTCTTCCCTAGATACACTTCCGGACTCCTAAATAAATCCATAGCTTTTTAAATGGTCGTGAATTCAAATTCGGGATAATATCGTCACTAAAATGATGGTCAGTATGTTACCTTCGAAAATGCATAAAAACTTTTTCTTAGATTCATTATTGTTTTCATGTTTTAGGCCATTTGTTTTTGGAAATGTAATGTGGCTAGATTTAGGAAACCGGAAATGTATTTAAAATTTTAATTATAAGCTCTTATTGATACAAATCAATTAGAAATAAAAGCGCTTACAGTAATGTCAATTGAAAGGTGACAGTGCCATGTTGAAAAAAAAAATCAAATTTGCCTTACTTATTCGTAACTTAGGTAGTTATTTCTTATAAATATATTATCATTTGTACTATGTGAGTTTATTATTTATACCTGCACCTTTTTCTTCTTAGCTATCGATGGCAAAAAGTTTAAACGTTTTTGGCCCAAAATTCAGCTGCGCGAACTCCGTTCACTGAAGCAGTCATAAGATCAAGTGCCAGGTGACATGCGGCGCGGGAAGGAAGGTAGGCCATTGTCTGTGGGGAGGTGCCGCATACGCACTTGAGACCTAATTGCGTAACACACTTTAATCACAATCTGAATCGAAATAGTATTGAATGATAGTGGTTACGAGGGCTGTGCTTGAGAGTACCTCTCTGAGTGGCCGGCCAAAGTCAGTAAATCTGCCTAGCCTTTTTCTAACTATGTTGGGCTTGAAGGTTTTCTTTATTAGATCGCTCTTAGCGATAAGACCGCCCATTGTGTCACCCTTTGTAATTTTTTTTTCAATTTTATTATATTTGTAATATAAGTGGTGTACATAATAAAGAGTATCTATGTTGGGGTCAGGTTCCACTATAAGCGGATTCAGCTGAATATCAGTAAGTAGTTTACATGGAGTGACTGCCTATCTGACCTCCACAATCCAGTTATCGGATAAGATGATACTCCTTGGTTTTCAGACCTTTGGGCTTCTAACACCCCGTAACGACTTCAAAGATCTACGAATCACAGTCGGAACCAAAGAGAATGTAAGCACTAGCCTTGTAGCCGGGACCAACGGCTTAGCGTGCTTTCCGAGGCACTGAGGCTTCACGATATGTATAATGGATCACCCAACCACGAACTAACAGCAGCAATCAAGCAAATAGCTTAACCTTCGGTCAACCCATGGCTGTTATGGTTTAGCCACGAGCCCCCCACATTGAGCGAGCGAAATAATTGAACGCGCCCGTGACAACTTTTTAGTTACCTACTTCAATCTGTTTGACATGACAGACGTCAAATTGCATTGACGTACGTCAGTGCATTGTCAAAAGTAACGAAAAAGTAAATAAACAATCAAAAGTTTTTAGAAGCAACAGCAAGAATGGAACCAAAAAAGCTGTAAGTTGTTGTACATCGACAACTATTGATTCACTAGACTTTTAACAAGTTTGTGTTTGAATTGAGCGTATATATTTCTAACTTTGTTTCAAGAAATAAAATCGGTAAATTTTAGAGGTAATATTTCTTAAATTACAGCCTCAGGAGCACAAGTGCACAAATAAACTTCTTAGTAAACTACATGTCTACTCACAAAAACTTTGCTAATGCCATTTACGATGTTAAACTCGGCGTAAAGAGTATAGATGAAGAGTGGACTTATCTCCGCGGTTTACTGAAACGACATGGGCCGGATAAGTCCATTGAGCAGTGGAAACAGGCAAGTAACAGCTTACTATAATAGTTAATAATAGGATCTTACAATACACTGATCAAATTACTTTGTGAATATATAAGGGTTGTTTTAAAATAGTCACACAATACTCTTAGAACTTTTTAAAAACTAAGTTTTTACTAACATGACATCTTAACAGCTATGTTGGGGCAGCTTCCTGTCTAACCGGATGCAGCTGAATACCAGTACCTATTTTAAATGTTGCAACTGCCTATCTACTGGGTAACAAAATACCTCTTGGTAAGACTGGTTGTCAGACTTTCGGGCTTCTGACTACCCGTAACGACTATCAATGATCCACAAATGACAGCCGGGACCAACCGTTTTAATGTACTGTGTGTCACAATGCGCTTGAACGGGTAACGTTTCTGAACCGCAATAAAGTGACACTACAATGGATAAAAGGACACAGTGGATCGCTAGGTAACGACGCAGCTGACGAGCTGGCCAGAAAGGCAACTAGTACGTCAGTTTGTGGACCAGAACCTGTCATGCCCATCCCCTTCAACCAAGTATGCAGGTGGCTACAGGAGCACACCCATACACAAGCAGAAAATTGGTGGACGTCGTCACCAGGCTGCAGGCAGTCCAAGGAAGCTATGCCATCATCAAATGGCAAGCTAACCAGACGTTTATTGCGACTAAATAAACACTTCCACACTATAGGCATAACGGACAGTCCCCTGTGCAGAGCATGCATGGAGGCTGAAGAAACCACTGTGCATGTGCTCTTTGAGTGCACAGACGTCACCCAGATTAGATCAGAAACCCTCGGGACACCCAGATCGTACACAGATGTTCTCAATAGACCAGGAGACCTAATCAGCTTCTGGAGGGAGGTGGGCTGGTTGGAATAACCACCGACGGCCGCCTGTACTGTGTGTTGTGATTAATGAAAAACTAAGATGTTTGTTATATGCCAGTTTTTTTTACTTTCTTTCCTAGACTTGGCGCGACATCAAAAGGAAGGCACGTAAAGAACAGGCAGACATATCAGCCACGAGTTCTGTGAAACAGGAGCAGGATCGGAATCCTCCCGTTGTATCAGAATCAACGATAAAGGTGCTCAACACAATAGGATCGGCGATACCACCGGACTACAAAGTGAAGATAAAACCTATGAGAGAAGTGTGTATATTGAGTTCATAATCAGCCTAGAATGTACCCACTGCTGGGACGACAGGCCTCCTCTTATTGAGAGTGAGTGGGCCGTAATCCACTACGCGGGCCCAGTGCGGGTTGGTAGATATTGTGATATATGTCTTCAAATTTTTGGTTCTAGGACATGCCGGTTTCTTTACTATGTTTTCCTTCACTGTTTTGAGAGCAGTGGTGATGAAATAATTTACACAAAGTAAAGCGCCAGTCTGGGTTCGAACCTACGACCGTAAGTCGGAAGTCGCCGCAGCTACCACTGGGCCACCACTACTACTACTACTATAATGGTATTAATAATAGATTCTCTTCTCATTATAAATAATAGGTATAGTGAGTATTAAACTATACAGTGTGTTCGGCAGAACGTTGAACACACCAAAATGGTAGATAGGTGAGGTTGTCTGCTCCTACCCAGCCCAAAAAAAATTACCCAGGCCCCACAGTTTTTTTTTTAAATTTTATTTTTATTACCGAAATTCGTGAGTTTTAAAACTTTGAAGGAACTTTATGTAAGTAGGACTAACACTTCGCCCGCGACTTCGTCTGCGTGTATTCGTGCCAAATTTCAAGTTTATTAACTCAAGCAATAAGATTTTTCATACAAACATAATCCCCCCTTTTCACACCCCCTTTTGAAACCCCTTTTTAGTGCTCCCCTACATAATAAAAGGAAGCCGTATGCAAAATTTCACGTTCCTAGTCCTTGCAGTTTCGGCTGTGCGTTGATATGTCAGTCAGTCAGTCAGTCATTCAGTCAGTCAGTTTCTTCTTTTATATATATATCGCACCTTCAGAATAGTAGTGACCTAACTCAAAAATCTGAGAAATCGAGTTACGATCATAAAGGGTCAGTAAAAGGTACGCACTTTTAAGTGAAGCGAAGAAGCGACGTTTTTATGGTGCAATAAAGACTTTATTCCACCATAAAAACGTCGCTTCTTTAATATTCACTTAAAAGTGCGTACCTTTTACTGACCCTCTATGATCGTAACTCGATTTCTCAGATTTTTGAGTTAGGTCACTGCTATTCTGAAGGTGCGATATAATAGAAATAGATAATAGATAGACGAAATCGGCAACTCTTTTTTTTTTGTTTTTGTCTCAACTATTGGTAGAGTTCATCTAAAATTATTTTTTGGTACAAATAGTAACTAGACAAAAAGTTATAAGCCATCAAACATTACAAAAAGGTATAAAACCTGTTTTGAGCTTTTCTTTGCATTGCATAAAAAAAAAAACTGAATTTTAGTAATAATTAATTATAAACCTTTTCAAAAATTAAAAAAAACTATGGGGCCTAGGTATTTTTTTGGGGCTGGGTAGGTAGCAGACGACCCCACCTATCTGCCATCTTCGTGTGTTCAACGTTCTGCCGAACATCCTGTATTTCTTTTATCAAGATAATTACGAATTTACGACTCGATTTGTGACAATGATTAGTGGTTGTAAGGGCTACTGCTGCGCATGAGGTCCTGGTTTCGACTCCCGGGTCGGACAGTGTCGTTGGGTTTGTCCATCTGAAATTTCTCTACTATTCCCTATCAACCACACCCAGGGACTCAAACTGTAACCGTCATAAGTGTTTTTAAACACTTTTTTAAAACTGTTTTAAAAGAAAAACACTTCTAAATGTAACAGATACAATAATGTTACAGAATCAAAGTGTAACCTTTCATGTGTTAATAAGTGTAACAGAAATAAAGATTTGTAGGCATAATTGCACGGTACCGCAAAAAACGCGCGGCGGACAAACAGACGCAGCGCGGCGATGGCAAAATAGCATCATTACAGTCGCGTTTGCGGTTATTTTGGCAACGCCGCGTTTACCGGTTACACTTTGTAACACTGTTAACACTTTTATATCGGTTACAGATATATTACTGTTACACTTATAAAACTGTTTTGGGTTAACACATTGAAAAAAAAAAACATTTGTAAATAAGGATTACATATCGCACCTTTAAAGTAAAACCGTTACTAACGAAAATATTCATGAATTCAGTTATCAATGGCATCTATATAAAATATACGTAAACTGCAACATAAACTTGTCATTTTTGTAAAATGTTGTTATAATAAGACCTCATTAAATGTCTTAAAGAACCCTGCACTCAGATTTTATTGACAAAAAACAGTGACTTTTTTCTAATATTCATATACTCCTGTAACATTTTATAATTTCGTTTAGTAACGGTTTTACTTTACAGGTGCGATATTTGATTCTGTTATCAATTCAATATGTAACACTTGTAATTCTGTAACCTCTATGAAGGTGTTTTTTAAGTCCCTGGATACACTTTGTCGTCCACACTGTCTACTTTCGGAAAAAAAAAGTTTCATTCGTTCAGGGTTGATGAACAGGTAACTTCCATTATGATATCAATAATAATACTTTCAGGTCAAACACTTGGTTGTGCGTCGGCGCCGCCGCTATTTAGCTCCCGACCCACTCCCTAAAGGAGACTTGTTACAAGTTCAGAATCAGACAAATTCTCTACTACAGGTAAGGAATAACATACAGTAAACTACAGTATCTGGGCGTTCCCGATTATTTCTACTGTCCACCACTTCTTTGGCCACAACGGGTGGACAGCGAAACAACTTTTAAAAATTATTCTCGTTGTCCACCACTGGGGGACACTTCATGGTTTGAATAGGTCGAATCGGTTCCAAAAGCGAATCGGGGCACCCCCGACTTCACGTAGTCTTTTCGCTGCTACCCACAGATATAGATACACCAAGATAACGCAAGAGCAACTACTTCGCGTGCCAAAAATCGTACCAACTTACGTTCAAAAATCGTAAGCCGCCAATTTCGCGCTCAGTCCTGTGTCCTGCTGGCTGGGTGAGCGTGAGTGAGAAAGAGCGCTTGTGACGTCATAGTAGGTAGACAAAAAAATGGCACGCTTGGTTTTCATACAGATTGTGATACTTGAGTTATCTAGGTCTATCTATATCTGTGATACTACCCCTAGAGTGTATATAAAAACCGGAGCCGCGAAGGGAAAGCAACTCCCGCTCGCTGTAACACGGGTGCATATCCTTTGTTACGTAAGGGCGGAGGGAATGCAGTTCCCGCAGCGCCGGAGTGCCAGGAGTTGATGCGTTAAAGTGTCTTGAGGTTAGGTTAAAATAATTTGTCCCCCAGTGGTGGACAACGAGATGAGGGGCCCGTGGCTAAATAATAACAGCCGCACAGGTCGACCGATCAGGTTAAGCTACGCTTGCCACGGTTGGTCTGTGGATGGGTGACCATCTTTACATACCGAGACTGTCTGTCATTCGTGGATCTTTGACAGTCGTTACGGGTAGTCAAAAGCCCGAAAGTCTGACAACCAGTCTTACCAAGGGGTATTACCCAGTAACTGGGGCGTGGAGATTCAGATAGGCAGTCGCTCCATGTAAAATACTGGTACTCAGCTGCATCTGGTTAGTCGGGAAGCCGACACCAACATAGTTGGGAAAAGGCAGGCAGATGATAATGGTGGACAACGAGAATAATTTTTAAAAGTTGTTTCGGTGGCCACCAGTGTTGGCAAAAGAAGTGGTGGACATCAGGAATAATCGGGCGTTCCTCTTTGTCCTTGTGCTCAGGAGTGGCACTTGCGACCACATCAACGAAGCAGGAAAATTAATAATTAAATTAATTTTTCAGAAATTATGTGAATTGATGGCAGAACAAAATTCAGTGTTAAAAGAGAGAAACCAGATCGAAAGGAGAAAATTGTAGGTATTTAAAATAGTCAAAATATTTATGCAAGGTATAACATAATAAACGCAAGTCCTGAAAGTAGTTTGTTCATAATTGACCACTGAATCGATTTCAGTAACTTGTAACAAAGGTTTTTTTTTTTTCAAAAATTATGGTTATGCTGTACTGCCCGCCGTTTGAGCCAAAGAAAATTAAATATTTTTTCAAGGCAATAAGACTCAATTTTAAATGAGTAGAGTCACGAATAATAAAAAGTCAGGAAGCTTAACTATAAACAAAATCAACTAACTACTTACTAGTACTACTTTTACTTTTTACCACGAGTATTCGAACGAAAGAACACACATGTAATTAAGCCAATCAGCTGCGCTCGCGTAAAGCGTTGTATTCCGGCAAGCGCCTGATTATTTCTGGAGCGCGGTGGCCTTTTCGGCAACGCCCACCGCGGTAAACATTAGCGTGGTGACATGTTTGAGCTTGAGTTACATTTCTTTACATTTATTATTCATAAGCGTAGAGTAATGCTGGGACAAAACGATTTTGTTAATAATAGTTAGCTTTAAAAGAATTCAGTTTAGGTCATTGTATTGTGCTTTTAACTCGATACACTAATTGGGTGTATGAGGTCTTGCGTTATTTATGTTACATATTGTATAGTCCGAGTACCCACTTGGTTTGTTGAATATTTATTACAATAATAATTTATAACAATAGTACTGTCAAATTATATTGATTAATTAACGAATAAAATAAGTTTGTTTATCTGCCCCACTTGGTTTTTCGAGACATCACCAAGCAGTTGGTCAACTCTTCACGTGACCAGAGGCCTCTTTATTGGCCAAAGAATCAGCATCGCCATACAACGTGGCAATGCTGCCAGCCTTTTGGGGACTTTCCCTGTTGACAGCGATGCGGACGAATTGTTTTGATGCACAATGACTCTTTGCCCTCCTTTTTATATACATGTGAATATTATTATTATTAGTTTAAGGGCTGATAATTCCAACGCCAGATAATTTTGTCGGAGGAATATTTTGAATTTTTGACAGTTTTTCCATTCAAAAACTGTCAGACGTAATCAGCCCTTAGTCTGTTAGAGTATAAGTGAATATGATATTCCGAAATAAATATCATAATGTATTAAGTATTATAAAAAAGGAAAAAAAAATATTCTCGCACTTTTTTCGCTTATCAGAAACTTGAAACTGAAATATTTTATATTTTGTTCACAGGTTCTACAGAAAGCGGAGAAGATAGTGGAATATAAATATTATTGATAGAATTTATGAATAAGTTAAATAATAAATAAATATAAGTTCACAACTATTTTCTTTTTATTTTTTCAGACGACATTTAATTTTATTTCATATGTTCGTCCCATTCGCACTTCGTACCGCGTTCGCAGTCGCGTACCCACTTAAGTCCACAAACCTACCTCTTCCCTTACAAATTACTTGCATGGGACTAAGTGCGAATGGGACCAACTGCGAATGGGACCAAGTGCGAATGGGACCAATTGCGAACGCGGCACGAAGTGCGAATGGGACGAAGTGCGAATAACCCTAAAAAGACACTTAACGAGGCCGAGAGTCAGTTGTACTCCCCGTCATTGTAATCAGTTTTTTTTTATACTGGACCATACCTGTATAGCTATTCACAACCATTCGATACGCTCCCGTACCGTATCGATTCGAACATCAATCAATATCATCGTAGATTCGTAGGAGTCCTCTAAACGCCGTTCACAAATCCAAAACTCGAAAATTTTGTCAGTTTAAGGTTCCAGCTTTATTATTAGTACAGAAATCTCGATATTTTGACATGTCACATCAGTAGATTGCATCCGTGAGAAGCAAGTGTGGGTCACTAGTAGAAAAATAAATAAAAAGGTCAGGTAAAAGCATATAAGTATTTATTGTACTGCATATAAATACATAATTAGTACCTATAACCTCTTGTTATAACTTAAATCTTGGAAGACCATCTGAAAATAAAACAAAAGAAAAAAAAAATTACTGCGGAGGGTATATGATTTTAACTGGTTTGTACGTACTTATGTATGTTCATCTCGGCTGTGCAATTTCAAAACCTAGCAACTGATATTTTTTTAAAAATCTGTGTTTTTGCATATTTGACTTGCTTTAAGATATATAGCAAGTCAAGTATGCAAAAACAGCGATTTTATTTTTTTAATGTCAGTTGCTAGGTTTTGAAATTGCGCAGCCGATCTGTTCCCTCATAACTTCAAAAGTCTTTAGAATAATTTGAGAAATGAGGTATCGTTAGAAGCGTCTTGACAGTCCACTGGTTATAGGCTATGTGACGTTACACAATACACTAAATTCAATATTGCACCCTCTAGAGGACATAAGTAATTAATTTAAAAATAAATATCTTGGGATGTTGCCTTGTTGGCTACGAATAATAAAAAGTCAGGAAGCGTAACCATGAACAAAATCCTCCAAACTTCACTACATTGACAAAATACCTCGAGTATTGGAACGAAAGAACACACGTGCAAATAAGCCAATCAGCTGCGCTCGAGTAAAGCGTTGTATTCCGGCAAGCGACGTGATTGGTTCTGGTACGCGGTGGCCTTTTCGGCAACGCCCACCGCGGTAAACATTTGCGTAGTGCCATTGCTTGAGTTACATTTCTTGATTTTTATTATTCGTAGCTGATTTGGTATCAAATGAAAGGGCTTAATTATCACATTTCAAAAATATAAATATTAATGAAATAAGCCCCAAATTTTTAACCGCGTAAGCGTCTATGATACAGCAGATTTTTTTTTTTGATAACTGACGAAAAATGTCTACGCTAGGGGGTCTAGAATCATGTGCTGAATTCATGTTAACGAGAATGAGGCCACTGTATGTGCTGCCACAGAATACTTAAGGGCCTATACTACCTCAAATGGCTTAGCATGATCCTCCGTTATGTCGAAAATACTGCAGCATTAATTTTGAAATAAATATATGGTAAAGTTGAGGATTAATGTTAGGTCTTATGTTTGTCGAAAACACGATTCCATAAAATTTTATCGATAGAAAAAAAATCCAAAGTTACCTCTAAACCGAACAATAAACCGCTGCTATTCAAAAAATACTTCAAATTACATCATGAAACTTTGCATACTAACTGAACTAACTATAAAGCAGGCTTGTGTTTTATATATTTTTTTAATTACCATTATTTTCACCGTAAAAAGCAAATACCTAAACTATTGGCGCTGCTTGCCACCCGGCACCGCACTCTGTCTCGCCTCACTCAGTCCGCGAGCAGTATCGTGCGAGCGTGATAAAGAGTGAATTTCAGCTGAGGTAGTATAAGCTCTTAAGTGTTTGTTGTAATTTGGGAGCGAAATAAAAGTTTATTTTTTTAAACTGACCATTTTCAAGCCCTGTTCATTGGTGCACACTCCTGTTGAAGCCAGTTCGCGTCTTCATCGAGTCCTCGCTGCTTGAGTATAGGGCCCAAAGTGTCTAACACACGCTTGTGGTAAGCGTTGATGTAGGATAGCTGTAAATATTAATACTAGTCATTTATCTGCATAAATGCCCTGTTCGTACACAAAGTCAAATTAAATTAGCTGGCGAGACTTCTAAGACGCGAAGACATTAAAAAGTATATTTTCTAAAATCATAATTTTAATTCACTATGCTACCAGCGGCCATTTACCCTGTAATCAGCTCATCATCTGCCTGCCTTTTCCCAACTATGTTGGGGTCGGCTTCCAGTCTAACCGGATGCAACTGAATACCAGTATTTTACATGGAGAGACTGCCAATCTGACCTCCACAACCCAGGTACCGGGTAATGCGACACCTCTTGGGTCATACCAAAGGGCGTATTACCCAGTAGCTAGGTCAGACCTAGTTGTCAGACTTTCAGGCTACTCACGACCCGTAACGACTGTCAAAGATCCACGATTGACAGCCGGGACCAGCGGTCGAATAAAATTTAATTTTAATAATAGAAAACAAACAGCTCGTTTATCAAATTAAATTTCAGTCGACAACATCCATCGGTTTCTTACTAAAATTCAACTACATCCGGCGATCCTGCATACTTATCTCTTTTGTTGACTGTACATACCTCGAAGTCGGAAAGCATTTTAACATCAATGCATTCCTTCTGATGTGGCACTAGAGTGAGCGTGTTGAGTCCCAGCACGCCGCGCCCGTCGTAGTCGCCTTGCAAACCGCTAGCCTAGAAACATTTACAATATTATTAAAGTTTACTGAAAAAAGAGACAAAGAATACAGGAAAGGACAATGGCCCCGATTCTTTTGTTCACAAACTAAATTAAATTTAAGTTCAGTGCATCTTTTTCTTTCTATTTCAACATGAAAAGGATAGAAGATTAATATTAGTTTAGTCCTGTCAAATTAGTCGGCGCCTGACGTAAATTGACGTATTTTTAGTAGCCAATTTTTTAATCTCGTCTAACTTGTCTATGGATTATCTAATTTGACAAGCCTAAACTAATATTTTATCTTCTGTCCTTTTCGTAATGAAATAGAAAGAAAAAGACGCACTGAACTTAAATTTAGTTTAGTTTGTGAAGAAGGGAATCGGGGCCAGTGACCGAAAGTCGTACCAAAAAGTCTCATGTATCAAGTTCAAAATATTATAGTAATTATTTTCATAATTTTTTACGACATTACACGTCGTGGATTTGTTTTTTGAACAGGGAATTTTTATCTAAAGTAAAAAAAAATTGGTTGTCTGTAAAGTCGGTCTACGGACGATAGTTTTACGTGATAAAGTCATAACGAAACATTAGTGAGACGAGTACGACTGAGCTTACCCAGAAGAAGCCTGTTCACTCTCACTTTGAAGAGATTCAGGTTGTATGCGCTCGGAAACACAGACGCAGGTATAGAGTTCCATACTTTTGCTGTGCGCATTATAAAGGACACAGAAATAACTTACTTTAGGATGTTCGGTGTTCTTAGTAACGTGGATGATTTCCACCAGGTCCTCGTGACGAATGCCGAAATCTCCCACTTTATAGTAGCCTGGCTCTGAGAACATAATGTACAATTATTATTAGGACCAAAATAATCTATAATCATATTTTTTTTTTTTTTTTTGAGGATGGGTAGTCATCAATGACCCCTCCCGCTCTGGGTGGAGCAGAAGGGAGTGTCAGACTCTTACTGACTAAAACCCATCCGTGTTCCTTCCTTAGCCCTTTGTGTTCCGGGGTAGCGGTAACCCTTTCGGACAATCCCGCTGCCCATAATCATGACTTCATTGATATTGATATTTTTATATGCTCAAAATCTAAATTCAAAAGTAATGTAATGAAACTTCTATGAAATAATAAAGATTATATTAATGAATGCTAGTCCTATATTTTTCAAATTTCTATTTTTGCTTATTGTTATAAATTAAATCATATTTCAAGGCAGTAAGACTCAATTTTAAATACATAAAGTAATGGTAGTGTCAACACAATTATCTTAAGACTATGCCTACCGCACAGTGGCGCCCTCATCGTTTGTTTTGTTATTTCATACAATTTAGAATGAATATGCAGAAAATAAGCACGTTAAGTTGTGCTTCACAAGATTATACGTTAATATTATTAGAAAAGGTAGTTTTATATTGTTTAGTTTTATTATAATCCTTAAAACGGATAACAGTGGCCACTGTATTCCGTTTTCAGCAAGCTTTCAAAAAAATAGTTTTGGTCATTGTATTATGCTTTTAGCTAATTACTCTAATTGGGGTGTATGAGGTCTTGCGTTAATTATGTTACACCTTGTATAATGTGTAATTGTTTGTTACTCCGAATAAATAAAATAAAAAAATTAAATTTCACCAGTTAATTTGGTTTCTCTCACCATTGCTAAGTATCTGTCCAACATTAAGGCCGGGGTCGTGAGGGTATGGTCTCCAGGAGATGCCGGAGGGACCCTCGTGCACGTTGAGGTAGTGTCCCACGCCATGTCCCGTGCCGTGCGCGTAGTCCAGCCCGACCTCCCACAGCGAGTGGCGCGCGAAACTGTCGAGGACGTTACCCTAGCAAGAGGGGAGGAATTGGCTTAAAATAGAAGTTTTCTTCGTGCTAGAATCACAAAGATGTGATTAGTATTGATATATTTTGATCATTATCGTTCCCTTGCTAAGAAAGTAGGTACCGTCAGCAAAGGAGATAAGTATGCAGGGCCGTCGAATATAGTTGATGTTTAGTAAGAAACCGATTAATGTTTTCGAATAAAATTTAATTTAATTAATAGAAAATAAAAGTTTGTTTATCATATTAAATTTCATTCGAAAACATCAATCGGTTTCTTAGTAAACTTCAACTATATTCGACGACCCTGCATACTTATCTCCTTTGCTGACTGTACATAAAATAAATGTGTTTACAAAACTTTGTGATTCCTGTACAATCTACCTTAAATTAGGCATGCAAACATTAAAAGAAATGTTTATTAAGAAATGTTTAATAAACATTTCTTTTAACATGTCAGTCAAATTATTATTATTTTTTTCTTAATTATATTTTTATTTTAAAAGTTTGTACATCTGTAAATAAATACAGACTTAAAATAATCTACTATAATAATAATATGTACAAGTATATAAAAAGAAGGGGAAATAATCAAAGGGTATCAAAAAATTCGTCCGAAAATTAACATTAAAATTGACACATCACTATAATGTTTTTTGTTTTTTTTTTTGGTTATTTTTTTTTTAAATATGTTGTAAATATCAAGGTTAAAGATATTTACAACATATTTAGCCCTACTAGGGAATAATTGGCCAATTAAATAAGGTGTTGGGTGTGACTGTCCAGGATGCGCCGAGCGCTCGGTTCAGTTGAGTAACTGGCGGAACAAACTGCGCTTGCAACCATTTGACCAACGAGGCAGTCAGTGGCCCCGATTCTGTTGTTCACAAACTATTTATATTTAATTATGAAATGGATAGAAGATAAATAGTAGTTTAGTCCTGTCAAATTAGTCAGCGCCTGACGTAAATTGACGTATTTTTAGTAGCCAATTTTTAATCACGTCTAAACTTGTCTATGGATTATCTAATTTGACAGGATCACAGGACTAAACTAATATTTATCTACTGTCCTTTTCATAATGAAATAGAAAGAAAAAGATGCACTGAACTTAAATTTAGTTTAGTTTGAGAACAACAGAATCGGGGCCAGTGTAAGATATCTCAGGTGGAAAATAAGTACCTTGACTCCCTTTGGGAACAGTGCGCTCCCGATCATCATCTGTCCTTTAAGAACTCTGGTAAATGCGGATTTCTCTTCAGCTGTGGGGGCGCGGCCCATGTGACGGGTACGAGTTATGTCTGTCGTGCCGTCCCTAGGAAAGAAATGAGAAAAATAGGAAATTAATAACAGTATTAAGAGCCTATACTACCTCAGCTAAAATTCACTCTTTATCTCGCTCGCACGATACTGCTCGCGGACTGAGTGAGAGCGAGATAGAGTGCGGTGCTAGGTGGCAGGCTGCGGCAATAGTTTAGGTATTTGCTTTTTACGGTGAAAATAATGGTAACTAAAAAAAAAACAAGACCTGCTTTATAGTTAGTTCGGTTAGTATACAAAGTTTCATGATCTAATTCGAAGTATTTTTTGAATACCAGCGGTATATTGTTCGGTTTGGAGGTAACTTTGGATTTTTTTACTAGCGAAAAAATTTTATGGAATCGTGTTTTCGTCTAACATAAGACCTAACAATAATCCTCAACTTTGCCATTATTTATTTAAAAAATAATGCTGCAGTATTTTCGACATAACGGAGGATCATGCTAAGCCATTTGAGGTAGTATAGGCCCTTAACTGTATAATAAACAATTTGGGGGGCTCGTGGCTAAGTAACAACAGCCGCACGAAGATCGAAGGTCGTCGATCGAAGGTTCAAATCTCAAATCGTTTATTGCAATCCATAATGTACAATTACAGATGGTAAATAAAAAAAATAATAGAAACAATTGTGGACCCTGTCGGGCACAGCAAATTTTTAAATAAGTAGAGAGAGGAAGAGCGCTTTAATAATTTTCCTTGTTATTAGTAGTATGTAGTTAATAGTTGTTGTTAGTTAATAATATTATATCCTAAGAAAAAAATCTATCAAAGGAAAAAATTATTTAAAAAAATCTACAGGGCTGTCAATTAAATTTTTTTTAGATAGCCCTGATATTTTTTTATGTTTTTTTTTTCTTAAAAAAAAAAAAAAACAAAACTTGGTCAACATTTTTGAACCGTAAAAAAATTCACCGAAATTCTCAGGGTTAAAAAGTTTGGAAATGACCTTGCCCACGCTCCTATTCGATTTGATCCATACTTCCAGGGAAACCCTGTATATTTATATTTCCAATTATTCACTTATTCTATTAATATTTTATATGCAGGTCTATGTATTCATTTATTTAATTATATTTAATTTAATATTGCTTAAGGTTAAGTTACGCTTGGCGAGATCGATCCGCGGATGGGTGACAAATATAATATTATAACGAGATTCTTCCGACATTCGTGGATCTTTGACAGTCGTTACGGGTAGTCAGAAGCCCGAAAGTCTGATAACCAGTCATACCAAGGGGTATCGTGTTACCTAGTAACTGGGGTATGGAGGTCAGATAATATAGGCAGTCGCTAAATACTGGTATTCAGCTGTATTCGGTTAGCGGTTTTCTTTGTGTAAATAATTTCATCACCACTGCTCTCAAAACGATGAAGGAAAACATCGTGAGGAAACCGGCATGTCCTAGAACCAAATATTCGAAGACATGTGACGTCTACCAACCCGCACTGGGCCCGCGTGGTAGATTACAGCCTGTTCGTGCACCGCACTGACTGAGATGTCTTGGAGCGACACAAGCAAGCGAACCCGCACCGCGACCATTCATTCGTCCATACGTTCTTTTATATATTCATTCGTTCGTAAATCATCTCTCGGATCATTAGCTTGTGGAACCATCTATTGTAAAGAAAAGTTTATGATATACACATTTAAAAGTTGGAGTCAGATTTATTATTCATCGAACCCTGGGTCGAAACACAGCCTATTCCCTCCCAAAGAGAGGAGGCCTGAGTCCTAGCGATGGGAACATTACAGGATGGAGGAGGACAGATTATGCTTGAAATATTACCCTCCAGTGGATCAAAGGGCATAGTGGATCCTTGGGCAATGATCCTGCAGATGAACTTGCGAAGAGAGGCTCTGATATGAGGGTGCTAGGCCCGTACCCACTTCTACCTCTGCCTTTCTCACAATTTCGTGCATGGATTCGCGAAAGATCGGCCGAACTCCATAACAGCAGAGGGACAATTCTCGTAATTTTTAAGAACGTCACGACGAACAGTCTGATCTCAGTCTCAATCTGTCAAAAATACTTTCAAATTTCCCTACATTTTGACAAGTTTTTGACATTTGTTTGTCGCCGAGATGAGACTGCGGCTAGATTTTGAACGTTTTAAATTAGCAGAATTGGCCTACAGGTGGTCACGGGCAACAGACTGTAGACAGTCAAAATTAGCTTTACCAATGCTACACCCGCGATTAACCAAAAAACTTCTCAGCTTGAGTAGAAATAACTTTAGAATAATAATAGGAACAATTATGGGCCATAAACCCCTTAACAAACATCTATTTAACATAGGCACCACAGACAGTCTCCTTTGCAGGGGCTGCCTTGACGCCGAGGAATCAGCCGCCCACGTCATCCTGGAATGCGAGGCTGTGGCTTCTCAACGCGCACAAATCCTCGGAACAGTGAGGTTGCTCCGCGAAGCCTGTGAAGCTCCCGGAAGCTTCTGTATTTTTGGGCGGAGCTAGGCTGACTCTGTTAGCCAGAATCCCCACGCACAACGGACCGAATGAGAGTCTAAATGTGGAAAAGGGAGTCCCATCATCATCATCATCATCATATGCTTGAGATATGATCCTGATAGTTTTTCTAACACTTATTTAAACAAAAAACATCAAGTTTTTCCGCCATACTCACTTGTACTGTCCACCGGAGTCAAGCAGGAACATGTCATCGTTTTCAATAACTTTCTGCACCCCGCTCCTAGACGGGCTGTAGTGTATGATGGCACCGTTGGCGCCCGCACCTGGTATGGTCTCAAACGAGGGGCCCATGAAGTCGGCTTCCTCTCTAGAAATAGAATAATATTTATCTCCCATACAACGTGTAACGTTAAATGCGCAAAACCAAGCCGACCGCGACCCCAACATAGTTGAGAAAAGGCTTGGCAGATGACGATGAGTTGTATTGATGATTTTTGTGATCATAATTTTAGAAATAAATATTTGTTTATATAAACGGTGACTGGTAATTAGTGACCGATACTTAAACACGTGATTGTACTCATGACAACAAACAACTTTTACTATGGGACCATACCTGAATTCGCGAAAAAAAAATCTGCTGTTCAGTACCTACATTTGACCAGTTAGGCGAACATAAATGACTGAACAGCAGATTTTTTTTCACAATTTCAGGTTTGGTCCCATAGTAAAAGTTGTTTGTTATCATGAGTACAAGCACGTGTTTAAGTATCGGTCACTAATTATCAGTCACCATATATATTTTATTATTTATGTAGGTACACACAGTAAAATACATAAGGATATGACATAATCACATAATACATAATTTGTTATGTTATCATATCAACTTACTTGCGAAACTCTAGCAGTTTATCAGCAGCCTGTATTTCAATGACGGTTTTTCCGCCATCTATTTGGTCGTGCAGCCATTTGAGGAGGCGACTAACTGCAATGCCATCCCGAACGTGGCACTGACGGAAACCCTGAATAAAAGATATTTATGTTATTACATGCAGAGTGATCGACAAAAATTATGAACTTTAATCCCATATTTAACCCCTTTTGGGATGAATTTTCACCTCCCCAAGTTCTTTCTTAGTGCTCACTTTCGATATACCTACAATGTGTAACACAATTAACGCAAGACCTCATACATCCCAATTAGAGTATTGAGTTAAAAGCATAATACAATGACCAAAAATATATTTTTTAACGCTTGCTATTTTTATTAAGAAAATTCTGTTGACACTAGCATTGCTTTATGCATTTATAATTGAGTCTTATTGCCTTGAAATAAGATTTAATTTTGTTTGGTTCAATCGGCGGCGGTCAGTATGAAAAAATACCTATATCAAAAGTTACTGAAATCGATTCAGTAGTCAATTATGAACAAACTACTTTCAGGACTTGCGTTTATTATGTTACACATTGTATAAGGAACTCTTGTGCAAAAATTTCATGGTTCTGTACCTAGTAGTTTATGCTGTGTGTTGACTATCAAGGAGCAATAATAATAATAATAATAGCCTCCCCAACCGATTTCGGTCACGGTGGCCAATCTCAACGGAGATTAGCCAGGTACGCAGGAGATATTATAGTGCACAAGTGGGTGGGCAGACACAGGTGTACTCTCTGTTCCTTTACTCTCATAGTCCGATGGGACGGCAATCCGACACGACCGGAGAGAGATCAGGCGCAGGACCAACGGCTTATCGTGCTTTCCGAGGCACGGGGGTATTAAACCGCCAACTTCCAAACTCCGGACTGTTACTAAGAAATTCCTAATGGAAAAATTCAATAACACTTTGTCCGACCCGGGAATCGAACCCAGGACCCCATGCTCAGCAGTCGCGCTTGCAACCACGAGACCAACGAGGCAGTTAAAAAGGAGCAATAGTGACCCAGTGATGACAGCACTATATTACGAGTTGTAGGTCATGGGTGCCAACTCAGGTAGGCGCTTTGCTTTGTGTAAATAATTATGCTCTCAAAACGGTGAAGGAAAACATCGTGAGGAAACCGGCATGTCCTAGCACCAAGTTTCAAAGACATGTGCTATCTACCAACACATGTGGCCCGGGTGGTGGATTATTTTAAGATTTTTATTAAGTAGATTGCCTCTGAAAGCACATTAAGCCGTTGGTCTCGGATGTCATTCGAAGATCTTTGACAGTCGTTACGGGTAGTCAGAACCCCGAAAGTCTGACAACCAGTCTTACCAAGGGGTTGTGGAGGTCAGATAGGCAGTCGCTCCATGTAAAATACTGATATTCAGCTGCATCCAGTTAGACTGTAAGCCGACTCCAACATAGTTGGGAAAAGGCAGGCAGATTAATTGACTTTTGTTAAACTTAAAGGACTAAAGTCAGTTCACAGTTATTTTACCTCGGACAGCAGCAACTTAAAAGCAACCTTATCAAAACAAGAATAAAGATCACAATGCAGATGTTGATTATTATGACAATAAAGCTCATTATGTCATGTAAACGCTCGGATAATATACCTAATATAATAGTAAATGGTTACCTCTAATTCCACCTCATTTTTGATAAGCTTCATCAACGCTACGGGAGATATTTCCGATATTAAGTTCAAAGGGTTCTGTATGACATCCATCTGAAAATATAAATTAGTTTCGTGACTGACTGACCGACAAAACGGTGAAGGAAAACATCGTGAGGAAACCGGCATGTCCTAGAACCAAAAATTCTAAGACATGTAACATCTACCAACCCGCACTGGGCCCGCGTGGTGGATTACGGCCTACTTCCTCTCACAGAGAAGAGGCCTGCGGATCTAATCCTGCAAAGGAATATACAGGGTTACTTTTCAATGACCAGCCAGATTTAAGGGTGTCGTACAGACCATCAAACTGAACAACTTTCTCCATGGGACCAACATCGTATTCGCGAATAAAAATTCAGCCGTCCCATACGTTTAGGTCGAGTAAGTATGAAGTTTTCTATGGGACAGTTGATAAATTTTTCGCGATTACGATATTGGTCCCATGGAGAAAGTGGTTCAGTTTGATGGTCTGGTACCACATCCTTAAATTTGGCTTGTCATTAAAAAGTAACCTTGTATATTCCTTTGTAGGATTAGATCCTTATCAATACATTTATAGCTGGGTACAAAAATACTGGTTTATTTTTTTAAATTAATTTTGAGTTTTTTATTTTTTTTTTGTTTATTCTTAAATAAACTTTATTTTACCCTGGTCCAATAGCAAATGTAAATTTAAGGGACACATTCTGTGACCCTGAGATTAATTATGTAATTTGAGTTATATATATGTATTTTGAGTTTGATTCCAAAAAGGTATTTACAAAAAACTAAAAATTTGCTTCCTTTTTATACGAAATTGAGCGCTTGGCTTCCTTCGGTTTTTTCTCTATTTATCATTGTATTTGCTCTGGAGCCATATTATGGAATGTTAAAGCCATTATTGTTCAGTTGCAAGAAAGGGATGGTGCTATTTAACCTGTATTGCTCTATCTCCTTCTCAAACTAAAATAATCGTGGTATTAACACGTCACTCGGCCTAAGAAGCCCCAATTCAAAAGGGCTTTGAAATTCCGTGGCAAAACCTATTATCGGGCCGTTTGTTTTTTTTTTTTTTTCAAAATGGCGGATACGCATGAAACCTATATAAATCGATAGCTGACATTAATACAAACAGAAAATATACTGGGACCAAACCCCGTAAAGCGTCACATTCAGAGATATTAAAACATTCAAAGTTATATATAGCTTTCGTCTCATCACCATTTTGAAAAAAATCAAAATGGCGCGACAGTAGGTATGCCAGGCTTCATATAAAAATATTCAATCCCCTTAAGTACTTACCCCGGCAGCAGCCCTGTGTATCGCCTCGCTAGCGTCACTTGAGAGCCAGACAGAATGCTTGCCGTCACCAGTTTGGGATAGCTCTTTCTGTAACAACAAAAATCACATTAAAAATTTCGTGATACCTAGGGTTGTGGAGGTCAGATAGGCAGTCGCTCCATATAAAATACTGGTATTCAGCTGCATCCAGTTAGACTGGAAGCTGACGCCAACATAGTTGGGAAAAGGCTATGCAGATGATGAAGGCGCGGGCAGAATAATAAAACAATAAAAATAAAAACTTTATTGTTCAGGAAAAAATGTTACAATATTTAAATTGCACTAGCCTCCACACTTGGATTCCCTTTGTCGTCTAGAAGTTAGCAATATAATAAAATATGATAATTAATAATATGATAATTAATTAGTAATATGATAATTAAAGATTAATATTTGAGTACTTAACTAAAATTAAAATTAAGGTGAATGGGAAGTGGTTGACCGCGAAATTCAAATTTTCTTACGTTTTTTGCAATTTGCAGGTCAGTGTCAGGTTGTATCTTGATCAAAATTTGATTCGCGACTTATAATCATAAGAAACATTCATACATCTTTATAAGTGAGATTTGTACCATAAACACTTTTCACTAGGAGATTTCTTCTTGTGGTACAAATCTCACTTAGGAAGATGTATGAATGTTTCTTATGATTATAATTCTGTAAATACGTACCTGTTATAGTCGCGAATCAAATTTTGATCAAGATACAACCTGACACTGACCTGCAAATTGCAAAAAACGTAAGAAAATTTGAATTTCGCGGTAAACACTGCGCAATCACCATAATAGGTTTTAACAAGCATTACATGATGGGATATAAAGCTATCTATATATAAAACCATAATTTACGGTATGAAAAGCAAACAGAAACACATCGACACAGTACATAATAGTAATAGTAAAGATTATTATGTGTGAATATTGTGTTCCTTACTTAACCTGGGTCCAATAAACTTATTTTCTTTCTCTCTTTCTTAGCTCTGCTTAACGTTTCGGGGTATACGTGATGATATGTTACGATGTAGAAGAAGATACTTACAGCCATCTCATGTAGATGTTTCTCCACATCTCCGTACGGAAACTCTTGAACTTCCACCGCCTCAGCAGCCAGGTGTTCCCTAACTGCTGGACTTAGGTCACTGGCAGTAAACAGCAGCACAGAAGATGGCGTGATGATGAGATAGGAGAAGAAGACTGGGTTGTATTGGATGTCACTGCCGCGGAGGTTCAAGGTGTCTGCGGAGAGAATGATGGAATTAGGGTAGTACTACAAAGTGCTGGAATTAGGCTTCGGCTGGAAGTGGGCGACTGCTGCAATTAGGTAAGTGCTGAAATTAGGTAAGTGCTGAAGTTAGATAAGTGCTGGAATTAGGACACTGATGGAAACAGAACATTGATGGCATTAGGACACTGCTGGAATTAGAACACTGCTAGAATTAGGGCACATATGGAAATAGGTTATTGCTGGAATTAGGACACTGATGGAATTAGGCAACTGCAAGAAATAGGCTTCTGCTGGATTTCGACGATAGCTGAAATTAGATATGTGCTGGAATTAGGCAATTACTGAAATTTGGAACTGCTGCTGGATATAAGCAACTAAGTTAAAAAACACTACGGGATATAGGCCAGTCCTAAAGGGCGAAAATGTTATCTCATTATGATTGGTTCCATTCCTGCCTAGCTGCTAGGTCGATAGCAGTGAACAGTAGTACAGAAGATGGCGTGATGATGGGGTAGGAGAAGAAGACTGGGTGTCTGCAAAGAGAATGCCGGAATTAGGCAAGTGCTGGATTTAGGTTCCTGTTGAATTTTGACAATAAATTGCTGGATTAGGGTTTCTTCTGGCATCTAGTCGGACTGGATTTAGGAAACTATTGAATGAAATCTACGCTGGCTGCATTTAGAAAACTATTGAATGAAATCTACGCTGGCTGCATTTAGGATTATGCTGGAAAAAGGCAAGTGCTGTATTTAGGCTCTTGCTGAATTTAAGCTACTGCTGCAATTAGGCTATGACCGGATATGGGACACTAATGTATCAGAGGTAATACTGGCATCAGGCTATGGCCGGATATAGGACACTAATGTATCAGAGGTAATACTGGAATCAGGCTATGGCCGGATATGGGACACTAATGTATCAGACGTATACTGGGAATCGAACCCAGGACCCCACGCTCAGCAGTCGCGTTTGCGACCACGAGGCCAACGGGGCAGTTAAATGGTGGTATGGTATAGTGGGTGGTGGTTATTCGTAATGCTGGTCAGTGCGATATTGTAGATGAAACTCACAAGCCACTTCATCCAGAGCTGTGATAATGAGTGCCGAAGCCTTTTTCTCAGTCATCTTCTGACGAAGCTCCGTTATCTTCTGGCCGGCTGTCTTACCTAGAACACAAAGATACATCGTTTAGCAATCCAGGCAGATGGACCGGCGGGGCAATTGCGTAACACATTATCAATGAGAATCGGTTTCATTTTGACAGTTCAACAATATTCATTGCGTTATTTACGTGTTGAGCAAACAAATTTTTCGAACTTATGAAGCAATGGATTAGCAATTTGCTTCAAAATTATACAGATTCCGATTGATGGTGTGTTACGCAATTAGGGTGCTGATAGATAAAAAAAACTCAAATGCTACCTGAAAGTACCTTAGCCTGCGAAATTCAAAATAACTGATTTTATTTTTGCATTTTTCAGCTCAGTATCTGACGCCGTGGTGGTCCAGTGATATCGGCCCCGACTTACGAGTGGTAGGTCGTAGGTTCGAACCTAGACAGGCGGTTTCTTTGTGTAAATAATTTCATCACCACTGCTTTCAAAACATCGTGAGGATACCGGCATGTCTTAGAACCAAAAATTCAAAGACGTGACATCTACCAACCCGCACTAGGCCCGCGTGGTGGATTACGGCCCACTCCCTCTCATAGAGAGGTGGTTTATTTCCCAGCAGTGGGAACATTATAGATTATGCTTATGATTTTAGGGTCGTTAGCCACTGGCCCCGATTCTGTTGTTCACAAACTAAACTAAATTTAGATTCAGTGCATCTTTTTCTTTCTATTTCAATATGAAAAGGACAGAAGATAAATATTAGTTTAGTCCTGTCAAATTAGTCAGCGCCTGACGTAAATTGGCGTATTTTTAGTAGCCATTTTTTTAATCTCGTCTAACTTGTCTATGGTTTATCTAATTTGACAGGACTAAACTAATATTTTATCTTCTGTCCTTTTCTTAATGAAATAGAAAGAAAAGGATGCACTGAACTTAAATTTAATTTAGTTTGTGAACAACAGAATCGGGGCCACCGTGGATTCTTTATACCTACAAGCTATATGCTGTAGAAGAACTGTAACTTTATTGAATTGATATTTTATTGAGATAATCATAAGCTGTTAATTTTTAATATAAATGTTAAATTATTTGAATTTGAATTTTATGTTATTAATTCTAATTTATTGATCTAACTATACATTTTATATTATTATTTTTAAATAATTATATCAATCTAGTATAATTATTATTTTATTGTTTATTAGTAAGGGGTTAACAATAAAACAAGTTTAAGGCTCGTTTACACGATGCTAGTGTACTTACCGGTATATTTCACAGGTAGAGGTATAATACTGTTGTTAGGTCTTTTTGGTGCTGGGTCACCCAACTCACTCCTCGCTTCGTCGACCAAATTTTTTGAGACCGGCATCAATTGCATGTTGTGTTTTTTTAACGCTGTCTGTTGATAAAAAAAACTGTTTACTTAGATAATGTTTTTTCTTGATTACGCTTTTTTCTTCTTAGTGTGTCAACGCGGACGTGGCATAACAAACTGACCGCCATTTTGAAATAAAACAACAAAATAGCGGTAAGTATTTATGCCAGGCTCCATACCTTAGGGTGATGTAGAGACACAACAAGGGCAACGTATCCATAAGATATATAACACGAAAATAACTATAAAATACAAGAATAAATACATACATATCTATATAATAATAAAACTGAAGTTTTTTTGAAAGCGCTATTTAATCTCTGGAACTACTGATCGGGGAATAACAAATTTCACGCGGACGAAATCGCGGGTAGAAGTTAGTATAATATAACAATATAAGTATAAGTATAAAAGAGAGAAATATTGATCGGTAGAGGAGAAATATTGATCGGTGGAGGAGAAAACGATCGGTAGAGGAGAAATATTGATCGGTAGAGGAGAAATAACGATTGGTAGAAGAGAAATACTGATCGGTAGAGGAGAAATATTGATCGGTAGAGGAGAAATACTGATCGGTCTAGAAGAAATACTGATTGGTAGAGGAGAGATTCTGATCGGTGGAGGAGAAATAACGATCGGTAGAAGAGAAATAACGATCATGTTGTTTACCTGCAGTGGGGTCCACTCGTCTCTCGTAAAGGTGTGAGGATCCACGCCGACAACGGCGCCCGCTTTCAGATGACGAGTCAACCATTTCTCTATAGTTGGAGTGTCGGTGAGGGCTGTGGGCAAAAATTACATAAAAAATTTTGGAAAATCCAAAAGTGCACAACTTATAATGCTCATTTGATCGTATATAAAACCATAGATACAGATATTATATTAGTTTTTTTATTCATTATTATAATTAAACTACTTTGAATAAAAGAGTAAATTCCAAATAGGGTTCCTCTTACAAAGTGAAAAGAATCAAGCTTCAATGTTTTCAGATTTCACACTTGATTGACGGGATTTTTTTTTTAATATTTTGATGTTTTTTTTTAGTTTCTATTCTACTGCATCAAATCAATTTTTGAAAAGTAAGGATGAAAAACTTTCCACCCGTTCCTCATATCTCTAAATAGTGATTATAAAAACTTACATTGCTTCATAAGAGTCCAAAGTTTCAAATCGGCTTCTTTTTCGAACTGAGTGTAGTAGCGGCCGTCAGTCCAGACGAGCGCTGCTGATGGCGTCACCACGGCCGTGCCAGCCGAGCCAGTGAACCCGGAGATCCATTCGCGTCTAGCGTCAACGGGAGCTATGTATTCGGACTGCGAGAGAAAAAGCCCAATTATATTAACAGTTGAAAGGACATGTCCAGTTTCTGCCCTCTGGTAATTCTGGTATTTTTGTTAAACAAATATAAATATCCAAAAAAACTGAAGAATATGATCTCAGACTAACAAAATATTAAACGTTTCATTAGGCTCACAAAGGCATATCACCTATTAGTACCTGTATTCGCTCACAGATGGCGTTATACTAAAAAAACTAAGAAAAATCGCCAGCATATAAACCTTATTTTGACCAGTTTCTGCAAGATCCTGACTCCTGAAACTTACTAATGGATAACCTATAAAATACGACAATTATAATAATATAACAATCTTTATTGAACATTTTCTTTGACTACCTAGGCAATCACCCATTGTTCTACTAGACATATCCTTTACCGCCATATAAGTGGCAGTAGCGATTTAAGCCTGTCTAGAGTCGCGGGGCGGCATAAATAAATGCCAGCCCCGGTTTACAGAAAGGTTTGACAAGCAAGTGAATGTAGGATGTAAGAGCAAGCGAAGCGACCTCGGAAATTATAGCACCACGCCTTGCAAAGTTTAGTTTATCCTTGCGAGCTTTGGAGTTTGGGTCACCCCGTCAGGTTCATTTGAAGTGGATCGCAGGGGGCTAGAGTGAGCGAGAACATCGAGCTCGAAACTTTTATCACCGCCTCGGAAATTGGAATTTGTTCGGAAATGCTTTTTTTTTACCAATTGAACATTTGAAACCCAGCACGTTTGCGAAGTTTCGAGAATAAATTTAATTTGACCTTGTAGGTTTAAGATTTTTATAGTTTTCACTCACGTTATGGGCGTCTGCAGTAGGCACTATATAAGCAGCGAGCGCTTTAGGCTGATTGGCCATCAGCCCTCGAAGCGTTGTCAGCCGCTGAAGCGACATCCTGTGGAAGGCTGAAAGAAAAAAAATATTAAACTACAAGCCATATGGCCCACGAGCAAAACCCTTTTTAGGCGATGAATTTTTAAAAGCCCCGCCTTCGTTATACAAGGAAGTCTTTTGCTAAAATTCATGGTTTTAGACCCAGCGGTTTACAATGTAATTAATTTAAGACTTTTATTAAGTTGATGCATGTGCTGTACAGCTCGCGGGGACTTGTCTTCGATTTTTTTTTATTCTAGGCTACGAATAATAAAAGTCAAGAAAATGTAATCAAGCTCAAAAATGGCATCACGCAAATGTTTACCGCGGTGGGTGTTGCTGAAAAGGCCACCGCGCACCAGGACCAATCACGGCGCTTGCCGGAATACAACGCTTTATGCGAGCGCAGCTGATTGGGTTATTTGCATGTGTGTTCTATCGTTCCGATACTCGAGGTATTTTGTCAATGTAGTGAAGTTTGGAGTTGAATTTCTCGTTGATTTTGTTCATAGTTACGCTTCCTGATTTTTTATTATTCGTAGATTTTAGGACATGTTATCCTCATGATATTTTATAAAAATTGCACAAAGTCAAGCGCGGATCTGGCAGCTGGGGTGGGAGAAATTTCTCAAGCAGTGAAAGCCCTTTAAAAATACCATCAACAATGTGCCACCCTTTTTAACCGACTTAAAAAAGGAGGAGGTTCTCAATTTGGATGTTTATATAAATACAAGGTTTAACATAATTAACGCAAAACCTCATACACCCCAATTAGAGTATTGAGTTTAAAAGCATAATATAATGGCCAAAACTATTTTTTTTTGCTAACTATTAAGAAAATCGTGTTGATCCTAGCATTACAAATAAAGACGAAACTCGGAAGTTTGCCTTTTAGCGGCGACATCTCGCGAGTAATGCAGTAAGCCCTAAAATCTGGAGAAAAAATCGTATAATGGCTCTCCTGTAAAAGTTTCTCCTTTGAGGTTCGCTCCTTTGCCGCGTAGGCGACGAATTATGAACTATTTTCAGGTTTTGCGCATTTAACGTTAAACGTTGTATATAGCCCCCTGTTGTGACTGTTGTGAGTACCACTTTCGCCAAACACTTAACTATCATTATCTATAGAAATAAATAAAATCCGAACTAATATTATAAATGCGAAAGTAAGTTTGTTTGTTACGCTTTCGCGCTAAAACGGCTATACGGTTTTGAATGAAATTTGGCACGTCGGTAGCCCATGACCTGGAGCAGGGCACAGGCTACTTTTCATCCTGGACAGACGAAATCGCGGGCAATAGCTATTTGTCTTTAGAAATAAATACTTACAATTAAAGTGTCTCTTTGTAATGTCAAAATAACAGCTTTTTACTGAATTAATAGGAAAGTATATACCTACCGTACTTATAACCAAAAAAAAAATACAATTAAAAAAAAATTCGTCTGTCTGTTTATTCCGGCAAATCTCCGAAACACCTGTACCAATTTTAATGAAATTTGGTATGGGGATACGTTGAACCTTGGGGAAGGAAATAGGTTTACTTTTTATCGACAAACCAAGCCGCGAGCGGAAGCTAGTCTTCGTATAAACAATACCTTACCTTTATCTACAGTAGAATGTCGGTTATCTTCATGCGCTCTCGAGTGTGACTTCGCGGCCAAACTGTTGACAACAATAAAATTACTTAAAATGACTAAATAAATAAATTTATTTAAAAAATCATCCTACGTTGATTTATTGAAATATTCAAAAGTAATTAATTTAACGTAATAGACGCATTTTTTTGGAAACTAACTTTCTCTATGAGCTGTGTAATAACTAATATAATAACAAGTAAGATTGTTGTGCGGCGTGGAGTGCGCAGACGCCCGCTGTTTGCAGTGTCCTCTTATCGAACCAACGCGGGTGTCCGCGCACCTCTACGACGCGCGACGTTTAGCAAATAATTATAAGTAATACCCTTTTTTAACCAAGTTCAAAAAAATAAGGTTCTGTATTCGACCCGTGTGTGTGTATGTCCGCGATTTTCTCAAAAACTCATAAACCAATTTTGATAATTATTTCATTAGTGTGACCTACATACTTTCAGGAAGGTTTTTGTATATAATACAATAGGCAATTATTCTTATGTACGCAGTTATAGTATGCATAAATGTACTGCATCTCCGGAATTTTTCAGAATTAGTGTCTAAACACACTATGCCGAAGTTACGCGACCGAAGTTCGACGGCTGATTTTACGTTCCGTCGTATTCGGCTGATATGACACACCATAAGTGCCGAACTTACGCGGCAGAAATTCAGTTCCGCAACTCCCCGTTGCTCCCCGCCCCCGGATCTTCGTCGGCAATCGAACCGAACTTCGGTAGCGTATAATGTGTTCTCACAGAATAAGTTGCCGCTGAACTTACGTCCGACCGAAGTTAGGCTGTACCCTATGACGCGACGTAATTTCGGCATAGTGTGTCGTCAGTAATTCAAATAGCATTGTAGGCGTAATTGTGCTGAACTTCGGTCGCGTAACTTCGGCATAGTGTGTTTTAGACACTTAGATTTGTTTTCTCTGTCAGCTAACAAAATTCGCATTGATCTACTTCAAATAATCGGAAAAGCAGATGATCAACAGTTTTTCCATTATGTAGTACAATATAAGAATAAGATTTATTAACTTGTAAGATTAATAATGTTGTACACACGGCTACAGTTACAGTTACAGTTTTAGCTGACCTCGCATTGTATAGGGTTTTCGTGCAATCAGAAGTCAGCTTATACTGGTTATGTATGGCTTGATGTGTAACCCGTGCGTATACACGTGCTCTTCCTGATTTCAATTAGAATATGTAACATGTGGATAACGTAGTTAGTTACGCACTGATATATCTAGACTAGATTATAAGCTATTCATTTATCCATTTAAAGTGTGTAATTGTTGGTTTCCTTAATAAATAAAATAACTGTTTTGCTCACAAAACTTCGATAAATCAGTGAGATTTGCTATATTTATGGTTCTTAATGTTTCGTTTGCTCATAACTCATCTAAACTAATATTTTAAGGAGAATATTTGATTTTTTCTTTTTGTATGTTTGTTTCACACTAAAACTGCTGAACGGATTTAGATGAAATTTGGCACATGGATAGACCATGACCTGGATTAGGATACTTTTATTCCGATATTCCCACGGGATCGACACTTATGCGGGTAAAACCGCGGGGCGCAGCTAGTGGTTTATAAAGTTTCATTTAACAACTTCTGTACAATTTTTTTTTTATTTTGACATAAATGAAAAAACTTCATAGACTTGAAAAATTCGTCGCTTAGCAACGGAAATAGCGAGCGTAATGAATATGTCATAATGAAAGGCATTGTGAATTGTCATTTTTATGTGTGTTACGCAATTTTCTCGCCGGGCTACTATTGGTTTCAACTCGAGACTCTTCGTTCAGTAGTTGCGCTCTCAAGCATGCGATCACTTCACAAACATGGCCAAAGTCAAAGTTTTTATTTGTTAAAAGATGTAAAAATAGGTAAGATCTCTTATTTTCTGCCGTAAACGGCGAACAAATATCAAAAAGGTAGGCAATACGATATCAACATATTTTTTTGTTAAAATGATGGCCTGCTGCATTCACCTCACTACATGACCCAACTTGACAACAACAACTGCTAGCAACTTCTTCTTCTTCGAGTTTCGATTGGAAATATTACACAAGATATATTTCTTTTTATTGCCTTTAAAGCATATAAACAATTAGTGGGCTGAGCATACTACCCTGCGGTAAACCACGTTCCACATGTTAGCACATTCTGGGTTCACACTTTAATAGCAAGTCATCGATATACTATGTAGTAAGTAGTAAAAGTCTGGATATTTTCTTCGAATGCGAGTATCTTTTTTAATAGCTCTATAGATTCTTTTATCTTCTCGTGGTGTTATATTTAATGAAAATATTATTAATGTGCTTAAAACTCAACAGTTTTGCGAGTTGTTACAGTTGCCTTAGAAAATGTCCAATTTCGTACTTTACACAGAGTACTTTTTTATTAGGGAGCAATCCAATCTTTACCCCGAGTCTCTTCTAATAAAAAAACTTTTTTACAAAAAAAACAACCGACTTCAAAAAAAAAACACTACAAAGTGAAAAATAACTTTAATTTCGGAAGTCGGTGTCGTTGGTTCCGCATTTTCGTTTATTGACATCGACTTCCGAAATTAAAGTTAATTTTCACTTGTTTAGTTTAGTGTTTTTTTGGAAGTCGGTTGTATTTTTCACTTTTTGTAACTCATCTATCATCACCTTTAAAAAACATACTGCTTTTCCCGATGCAGGGACGTTATAGATTGAGGAGTTCTCCTTGTAAGAACCAGGAGAACTGGAGCTGATTGAGAAGTCACCATCAGCTCCACATCACGTTACGCATTGTGCTTAGCAACCATATTAAAGTACCTACCTAATCGAATCGCAACCCGTGAAATATTTATTATTGAGTAGTTCCGATGGCCATCTGTGGTCTTCATCATCAGTTTCCCTTCACCGGATGGTGCTTTCTGAGAGCAAATGCATGAGTTACTATAAAAAATACCCAAATCGCTATAGGTGTGCCTACAAAATTTGAGGGTTTCCCTCGATTTCCATGGGATTCCCTCATCAGATTCCGATTTGGTGACAATGGGACCACCTCGGGAGAATACCCTTTCAAATAAAAAAATAATTTTGAAAATCGGTCCACAATCGACGGAGAAATCGGTGAACATACATAAAAAAAACCTACATAAAGTCGAACTTAAAACCTCAGTAGTGTAGAATTGGGGGTTCTGCATCACTTGCTCGCTGCGCTCGGCAAGTGATGCAGAAACCCCAATTCTATTTACGGTTTACGATACAACTTGCAATGCAGATTGAATATTGTATTTCATAATGTCGCATTAAGTGACTGTAACCCACCGCCGCAGATGTAACAAGCTACTACATCACTTATAGTGGGACAAATTCGCTAAGTCGGCGAGTGGTCAGGTTCAGATTTCTCTTAGCTACCGCTCTGGATGATGTCGCTTTCTGTGTGTATTGACTTAAGTCACCAGTTCACAGATAGAATTGCAGTGTCGTAGCGCCGCAGTGAGGTTTTGTATTGTTCAAATCCGTATGAGCGCGGTCACACATGATATGGAAACAGAATAATAATGATGCATAATAATGATACAGTAGATTAACTGGGCTAAAGATTTGATAAGTAAAATACAGTTTAGTTAAGTTTCAGTTGAAAATAAAAAGTTAAACTAATGTGTGACTTTCAATTAACATAGTGTTTTGAATTGTACAGACGCCAGCACGTCAAGTTACTACAAATCTGTCAAATTTCTTTAATAGATTTTCAACTTTAGTACTAAAGTATAAGGTTCAAAGTTGATTTGGAAAATTTGACAGTTTCGGGTAGCTTGATGTGCTGGCATCTTGTACATGTTTATAATAGACGATGTTGTTATAGATGTGGTAAAATATTGGACCGAACCCCCCAATTCTAGTTTAGGTCTAACTCGATGGTTTGTAATACAGATTGAATTATGGTTTCTTGCGCTTAGTCGCTTATTTGATGAATCGAAATGAATGATATGACGAAAGTGTGACGATCATTCATAGGCAGAACATGCAGCGCGCCTCAATTATCAGTGTATTAATTTATTTTGTACTAGACTATTAGATAGTAATGATTGATTCTGTTGAGTTTTATCTTCATTGATGCATACGTACCTACGACTAATATTCCGATCTATGTTCATCATTGAAGTATCTATGGAACATTACTTAATACAGTATCTTATATTATTATTCTCTTTAATTTTTGATAATTTCTTAAAAAAAAATTATAAAAGATTTTAAAAATAGTCAAAACAAAATCCAGACCGAAACAAATACTTATTTGATCCGTGCGGGAATTGAACCCGCGACACTTGGCATGTATAATTTGTGATGTGAAGATTTCTTATCCTATGCGCCAAACGTGTCGTCAAAGATAAGATAAAATACTGGACCACTATCCTCACATAACACATCCGTAATGATTAAGGTATTTTGAGTCACATTTTTATTTATTTAAAAATAATTACTGAACAATTAGGTTTATGGACATGCGAAGTTTGAGTATTTTAAGTGTAATGCAATCACTTAATTGTAGCTGAAAACGTATGAATACATTATTATTATAAGAGGAGAAGGATTTTTTTTTATTATTAGCTGTGCCCCGCGCCTTCGTTAGCATGAACGTCGTACCTACTACTTACATAAACTTTAACAGGCTTTAAACGATAAAACGAATTTCTTGTACACCACGTTCTGTAACCTTTTAATAACGTAAATAATTGTGTAATTTTAGGTTTCGTAATAAAAAAATTTAGAGTTCAATTTATATTAGTTATTCTCAATGTTAATATGAAAGACCCGATATGGTTGGTCTCTAGAATTTCATGATGGTGAGACCGATTTGTGTGCAAGTACATACGATTACCTTATAAAAATTTCGTCTCAGTTTTCAGCGACAATGCGGCGCCGTCTAATATATCCTCCTAAAAAGGTAAGTTAGGGCAACGTTACAATTGAGTATGAATGATGATTAAGAAATAAGTAATTATAAATCTTATGCACAATACGCATAGGGATTAAAACAGTATGTCAATATGTACACCTAATTTTAAATAAACTATAACTAATAACCGTTCCTTATATGTGTATACAGTTTTACAATTGATGGTTATAAAATCAGTGTCATCTGGAGATAATCTCCCACAATATTTTTAGCAGTGCATTTTGCAGTGTACCGTATCGTTTCGTTTAAAAATTAAAAACTGTAAGTATGTACGTATCATTTTAACTCTATTTTTATTATCAATGCATGTGCATGTGTGTGGTGTGTGTGTGTGTGTGTGTGACTGGGCGTTTTTATTAGTGGGTTTTTTAAGGCCAGGATATTCGAGCGCAGTAGGCATTTAGCGTTACCCCCCTCCTCGCGTGGCAAGTCCCGCGAGCGCGCAGTTCAAATGAACTCGCTGACCCCGCTGCACAGTGTTTCGTCTAGAACAAGCTAGGAGGACAAAAGTCTGTTTTTATTTTTCTGCATTTATATTGACTCGTTAGGTCATTTTATGAATAAATAACAGTAATTCGATTAAAACACAAAATAAAAAAAAAAAAACTGCTGTAACTATAGAACTTAAGCATTTTAATAGTAATAAAAAAATAATAATATAAACAAAATTAAATTAAAAATACGGATAAACTAATCCTCGTCTTCCGAATCATCAGATGAATCAGTTATTGCATAGTCCGCTTCACTAACTTATTCACGAACGTAATGTTTAATGTTACGCAATTACCCCGCTGGTTGCTGCAAATCAGCGGGGTAATTGCGTAACACACTATTAGTAGCAATGGGTTTCATTTTGACAGATCAACAACGTTCATTGCGTGTTTTACATTGTTGAGCAGACACATTTTTCGAACATATGAAGCAATGGATTAGCAATATGCTTCAAAATTATTCAAATTGAGATCGATAGTGTGTTTCGCAATTAGGGTGCTGGTTGAGGCAGAGAGTGTGTACTGGATGCGCATTTATCTGGTTGCTCATTTTCCTTGTCTTGCCATACACGGTTTATAATTGGCATGCCGCGTTCATTCCTACTTTTTCTTGCAGTTTTCGCAAAATAAAATGTATGTCGACAATTCTGCGTCCTGAAACGGGTTGAAAGTCATCTTCCTTGTTTTCCACTTCAACAGTAAAATCATATGAATCATGACTGTCACTGAAACAATAAAAAGAAAAAAGTTGCTTTTTATTTGACTCAAGATATTACAATTAAAACTAAAACTAACCAAAGTCGTTAAGTCAGTCGGTAAGTCGAGTGGTAAGTCAGGAGGTAACAGATATCTACATACATTCTAGTCACTATTTTGTATAAAAGTACAACAATATCAACAACCTTGCAGTATTATTATAATTTGTAGAATAGATACAGTAGGCGCGCGACTTGAGTTGATGCATTAGGTAAGTACATGTCTACCTACCTATTGCGCCTGAGCGAGAAGCAAATACTGAATAAAAAGTCGGTGACGTTGGTTCCGCATTTTCTTTTATTGAGACCGACTTCCGAAATTAAAGTTATTTTTCATTTTGTAGTGTTTTGTTGGAAGTCGGTTGTTTTTTGTAAAAAAGTTTTTATTTTTCATTTTTTAGTTGTCCAGTTTGTAACTAATCTAAGTTATAATAGCCTAATGTCAACTGCTCATCACCTTTTACAAAATATTGCTTTTCCCGATGCAGGAACGTTAATTGTTGAGGAGTTCTCCTTATAAGAACTGGAGCTGATTGAGAAGTCACCATCAGCTCCATTGTGCTTAGCAACCACATTAAAGTACCTAATCGAATCGCAACCCGTGAAATATTTATTATTGAGTAGTTCCGATGGCCATCTGTGGTCTTCATCCACTTCACCGAATGGTGCTTTCTGAGAGCAAATGCACGAGCAACTATAAAAAATACCTACCCAAATCGCTATAGGTGTGCCTACAAAATTTGAGGGTTTCCCACGATTTCCATAGGATTCCCTCTTCAGATTCCGATTTGGTGACAATGGGACCAACTCGGGAGCATACCCTTTCAAATAAAAAAAGAATTTTGAAAATCGGTCCACAGTTGACGGAGAATCAGTGAACAGAACATACATAAAAAAAAAAAACATACATAAAGTCGAACATAATAACCTCCTCCTTTTTGAAACTCGGGTAAAAAATCGAATTGTAGATTAGATACTTACTGTTCGCCTGTGCATTTTTTTTGTAAATACGCCTTTACATCTTGGTATCGATGAACTGCAAAGATAAAAAGTTTTATTAGCAAAAATTATCTTTGTTGTAGTTGTGCTACTGTTTTGTCCATAAAAACTAAAATATCAACTATACTCCATTTACAATAAGATAAGACATTTCAAGAAACCTTTTTTACCATCTGTTCAATCGATTTTGACTTCTATTCCGTAGGCATAAGGATGTCATTAAAAGCAGTAAACAGTTATTATTGTAAGCACTTTTTTGCTTTTAATGCCATCCTTATGCCTACGTAATAGAAGTCAAAATCGTTTGAACAAGCTGTAAAAAAGGTTTGCTTAAATGTGTAATCTTATTGTGAATGGAGTAGTAGTTTATATTTACTTTGATATTAGTATAAGTAATTGTAAATTTATGGTACCTAGTTACCTACCTGCTACTGTCTGCTAGTACTGTGACGAAAGCAAGTAGGTGAGTACATAATTACCTATACAACTACAATATTGCTCTGTCGCGTCGTTTTTTAAAAGTAGGTAGGTATAACAACGTAGAAAAATAATAATCAATCTTACCTTTTTTTTAAGCTTCCGCAGTTCAATGCTGGATATTTTTTTCTTTCTTCTGTTTTTATTCCCCATAATTTAATCTTAAATACTACTATATTTTACAACATAAACTAATATCTTGTTTAATTATTAATACTAGAACTTAAAAACAATATTTACGGGCTTATTTTTAAAACTAATATACAAACACGGAAAATAACAATAATATAACGTATATTTCGATCGATTAGCGGAGGAACGCGGCGAGCCAGTAAAAACGACATAGGTCCAGCCTCGGAGACGCCTAGCCGGCTACTAAAGCGAAGCGCGCGGGCCGCTTTGTTATATTATATCTTGTCAAAACAATAAAACCCTGTTTTGAAAAAAAATAGCCATAGAATATTCTTCTAAACATCATTGCCTATTTTTTGACATATTTTTTTAGAGTAAAACCTTGGTCTACTTCAAGTACGACTTGAAAAACGATAAAAAACTTCCCTATTTTCGATTTGTTTGCGATTTTTTATGATCGAGTGAAGTTGTAAATATCGTGTTTTGAACCATAGAATAATCAAGAATGTTTATTGAACTACAACATATATTTTTATCAGATCAAAACAAAGAATATTTGATTGTTTAATGTTGAATCAAAATAGGTCGATTCCGAGACTCCTGGCCTTAAGTTCAGAGGTCGCTGTTGAAAGTGAGTTTACGAGTTCGATTCCCTTGCATGAAAATAGCTTGGCGTGACAAGAACCTAATAATTATGTAGGTATGTTGTATCTGAATGGACTGGATGATAATAGTTGTAACTAAACGTTTTAAAACTGTTCGTAAGTAGACCTGTTTTACAAAATGTTATATATTTGTTTTATTTTCAGGTTTCCTAATCCATTTGACTCTGACACTGAAGTGATCCCTATATCACAAAAGAGGAAGTCGAGTAAGCCTAAACCTTCGAAGACAAAAGGAAAAAATAAGAAACCGTTGCAAGAACAGCTGGATGGTAGTGGGTCTGAATCAGAGGCCGGCCCTTCGACTGTACCTGCGTCTGCGTCTACATTGGCTAAAAAGAAACGAAAACGCTGCATCTTCCCTGATTCCGAGGTAAGTTGAGATAAAATTGTGATTTAATCATTATATTTTGACGGTCCGGTTGGCCCAGTGGCTGAACGATTGGCTGCTGTGTTGTGTATTGAGGGTTCGATTCCCGTACGGAACAAATATTTGTGTGGTCTACAGGCAGTTGTTTCAGGTCTGGCTGTTTGTTGGCACTCGTGATACAAAAGAAATTCAAATTTTAAAGTTTTTAAATTGTCTGTCATGGGGATTGCCTACAGAAGTGAAAACTTGAACTTAAAACTATGCATAGTAATATCGCAGTGTCGAGGTGTCACAGTGGTGTGGTGATGCAAACCCAAGTTATCACTTCCAAAAAAAACGTATTATGTTCATTATAGAAAACAGTATTTGCTATACATGTTTAGTGGTGGTGTAAGCATAGTTTCTATTCTCAGGCTTATCTACTGTATATAGTTGTGCCAACTTTGAATAATTTTATAAGTAGTATCTAGCAGCATGGAGTCTAACCGTTCGGAAAATACAGGTGTGATGTTATGTATGTTATAAATAAATGTTGAAGTTTACTTAATAAGTTTAATAAGAATAACTCATGACTTGCTAAAGGGATTTTGTACGGTTTACACTTTCTAAGGTTTAAAAGACATTATTCACATGTCCGACATAAAATCAATGAAGGTTATGGATACCTTAAGATATTATTGTGATGGTATAGGTATAATAATAGCAGAGGGCTGATTATCATTATGAATCAACGGATTATAATGATAATATAGTAATAATGAAAAATTTTTGCATTGTTTCCAGGATGAAGAGCAACGTGAACCAATTCGGGCAGCAAAGCTGAAGAGCTACCTAACGCGTCGAGTCGGTTCTGGTTATACTATGCAAAGCAACCCCACAAAGTGCGGTGAATATTATGTTGAGGTCCGCATATCAAATAGTCAGGAGTTGGAGGCCATAACAACCAGCGACCGTTGGAAACATTCACTGGTTTGTTTCAAAACAGCGGTAAATGACGTTAGCCCAACTTGGAAGGCGGTTACTCAGTTGGTTGCAACAGTTAAAGAGGATTACTCCTCTATTCAACCAATTTTGTACCCCAAAAACCCTTTTTAAACCTCATTATGTTTTTTTTTGTAAAGTTTAACACATTACCTACTTAACTTTTTTTAAATTTTATGACTTTATACTTAAGTAATATTTTAGTATTAAACTTGGTTTAATCATTTATAATATTAGGCATAGTCTAAGTACATATTATCGATATTAGTATTCTTTTTATTTTATTTTTTTATTTGAGTAGGTATCTACTAACCATGTGACTTATGTTTTTTGCATTGTTCTCTTACAGATCTACTTAGTAGACAAAACAAAAACCTAAATTAAAAACTAAAATTAAAAACAATACAATATTTCATAAAATAATAATAATATTATTCTCATAAATAAAATTTTACTACGAAAATAGAAATAAAGCTTTTCTAAAATTAGTTAAAATGGGTTTCTGTCAAACTTGTAACATTATCATTCATAATTATTCTTCTCACAAAAAAACCAACATTCATAAATCTAATAACCTCATAAAAACTCAATTTGATAATGTCCGTATAATAGCTTGTGCTTTTAAAAACAAAATAGTCAGCTACAAAATAAATCCTCAAAGTTTTACTATTACACCTGAAAAGTTTTTAACTGAAGCTTCAGACACATGTTGCTATCTAATTAAACAATTATTAAAACAACACGTTTCTTTGAAAGTAAATTTCGAACTATTTGTTACGTACACTTTACCTAAAAATGATGAAATTAGTCTTAAATCTTTTAACACAAGATATGTTATTATACTTCAAAGCACAGATATACTATCCATTTACCATGCATTTGCAGAAAGAATCTTAAATAAATGTTCAGAGTTCGAACTAAGTGAGTCAGGCTGGACAATCGAATCGATAAGTCATTTAGAAATGAATTTAGTTAAATACAGTCCTTTGAGAGCGGGTTCTTATTTAGAATTACCTAAACGAATTCAAAATACGAAATCATGTTTAAACATAGTCAATAAAGATAATCATTGTTTTCTTTGGAGCGTTATAGCATATTTATACCCAATAAAGTATAACCCCAATAGAGTTACATCATACCCTCACTATTCAAAAGTGTTAAACATTACAAACATGATATTTCCGCCCAGTTTAGACGATATAAAATTATTTGAAGAATTAAATCCAAACATAAGTGTTAATGTTTATGGTTTGGAACAGAATTACTATGTAACAGGACCATTATATAAAACTTTAAAAAGAAAACTTTATCATGTAAATTTACTTTATTTCAATAATAATGGTAAAAGTCATTTTTGCTTAATTAAATATTTTAGTAAGCTTGTACACAGACAACTAACAAAACATAAGTCTAAGATATATTTATGTGACGAATGTTTTGTGTATTTTGACTCACCAGAAAAACAATGTAATCATAGCTGTGCAAGAGTGCAGACTATACTTCCTGAAGAAAACTCAAAACTTTGTTTTTCAAATTTGAATAGGACTCAAAGAGTTCCAATTGTTATTTACGGTGATTTTGAAAGCCTATTACATGAATATTCAGACAAAAATAAATCCACATGTGTAGAAAATATACAAATCCATACGGCAAGTTGCTATGGATATTACATTTTTTGTCAGTCTAAACCTGAATTAAATGAGTTTAGATCATATAGGGGGCCAGACTGCTCGAAAAAGTTCGTTGAATCTATTAGTCAGGATGTAATAAGACTTCATAGACTTATGTCAGAGATAAAACCTATGACAATTAGCAAAGATCAACAAATGTCTTTAAACAACGCTAAACAATGCCACATATGTAAAAATACATTTTCTGATACTGACCTCGTTGTCGCCGATCATGATCATTTCACAGGAATGTATAGAGGACCAGCACACAATACATGTAATTTAAATGCAAAATCTTGTCCATTTATACCGATCGTATTTCATAATCTTTCTGGTTATGATTGTCATTTATTTATAAAAGAACTTTCAGCTCTTTGCGGTCGTATAAATCTTATTCCCAAAAACAAAGAAAAATATATTTCATTCACAAAATTCGTCCCGATTGACAAAAAAAATGTAGCTCAGTTAAAGTTTATCGATTCCTTTAATTTCTTAAGTTCAAGTCTAGATAATTTAATAAAAACGATGAAAACGGAAGATTTTCAAAACTTGCGAAAGTTTTTTAATGATGATTATTTATTTAATTTAGTATGCAAGAAGGGTGTATACTGTTATGATTTCATCGATTCATGGGATCGTTATGGAGATACGAAATTGCCAGATTCATCAAAATTTTATAATAAACTCACATCTCAATCTATTTCGGATGAAGATTATAATCATGCATTAAAAGTCTGGAATGCATTCGATATTTCTAATTTAGGGGAGTACACAGACTTATATTTGAAATGCGATGTCCTACTTTTATGTGATGTTTTTGAAAAGTTTAGAACAATGAGTTTAAAGTATTATAATCTTGATCCATGTTATTATGTATCATCTCCCTCGCTGAGTTGGGATGCAATGTTATTATATACTAAAATTAATTTAGACTTAATTTCAAATATTGATATGTACCAAATGTTAGAACAGGGTATAAGGGGGGGCCTTGCCCAGTGTTCTTTAAGATATGCGAAGGCAAACAATAAATATCTTCCAAATTATAACAAAAAGGAACCTGACAGCTATTTAATTTATCTTGATTGTGTTAATTTATATGGCCATGCTATGATGCAACCACTTCCTACTCGAAACTTTAGATTTTTAAACGAAGATGAAATAAATAATTTTAATGTAATGTATATTTTAAATGACAGTGACACAGGATTTATTTTGGAAGTTGACTTATGTTATCCTTATAAAATTCACAATTCTCATTCAGATTTACCATTTGCGGCTGAAAAATTCGCTCCACCAGGTAGTAAAAACGTTAAACTAATTGCTAACCTGTACGATAAACATAAATATATCATTCACTATGTTCATCTGAAAGAATGTATACAAAATGGACTTATTTTGCTAAAGATATATAGAATACTAGCGTTTGAACAAACTTCATTTTTGGCTCCATATATCTTGTTGAATACCACTCTTAGACAAAGAGCGGCTTCCGATTTCGAAAGAGACTTTTTTAAAAAACAAAACAATTCTATTTTTGGAAAAACTATTGAAAACAAAAGAAAACAAGTCGATGTAAAACTGGTTAATGTATGGAAAGATATTCATAATAACACCAACAAAATTTGTGGAGCTGAAAAATATGTAAGTGCTCCAAATTTCAAAAGTTTATCTGTATTTTCTGATACTTTAGTAGCAATCCAGTTACAACAAACGAAAATTGTTCTTGATAGACCAATTTATATTGGCTTCACAATATTGGAATTGGCTAAGAGTCATTTGTATCGTTTTCATTACTCAGTGATGAAACGTTTATACGAAAATAATATTCAACTTTGTTATACTGACACTGACAGCCTTTTATATTTACTATATACAGAAGATTTCTATGAGGACATGAAACAGAATATAAAATACTTTGATACGAGCAACTTTGAAAATGGAAATCAATTTAATATACCTAAAGCAAATTGTAAAATACCAGGTTTTTTTAAGGATGAAATGGGTGGTGATATAATATCTGAGTTTATAGGTTTAAGAGCGAAATTGTATTGTATAGACTCTCTAACTTCTTCAATCATCAAAGCAAAAGGTGTAAAAAAATCAGCTGTGAAAAAACTCGATATTAAAAAATATAAACGAGCTTTACGGTACAATGTATGCCTAAGAGATGACATGTGTATTATAAAGTCGAAAAATCATAAAATTTTTACTCAGAAGATTAATAAGCTGGTTCTTAGTAGGGATGATGATAAAAGACAAATAATGGAAGATGGTTGTAAAACTTTGCCATGGGGACATCATAAAACAGTATTTTAATTAAGTGCTATATAAGATAACAATGTATTAATTTAAGATGTCTATTTAAGCAAATATAAATAAAGTTAAATGTATTGAAAAAATATAATATAAAATAAATGATATGTAATCAAAGAAATGTGTTTGAATGTGATATTCTATACCTACTTCCTATTAAAAATAACTAGTAAAAAAATTAAACTCCAGAATAGTTGATAATCGTAACATTTATTTAATAATCACAGAAATGTAATCTTTTTAATTGTTTTACATCATAATAATTTTATAGAACATTTACAGTCCACATTTACTACCTATATATGTTATAGAAAATAATAAAATAAAAGCAATCAAATCTCGAAACAGTAACAAAACAATAAGTAACTAAATATAATAATTATAGACTTATTAACTCAAGTATACATTTTTCGACAGTACAAACTACAACTATTTATTATTAACTAGGTATACAAAAATTACCTAAAACTGCTCAGTGTCACTCAACTTTTTCCCAATTTTTTTAATAAGGGTCTCTGCTGCTTCCATCACTTCGTCATAAGTTTCATGCACCACATATTGTACACTTACACATGCATTGTCACTATCACTATAATACTTTTCATCTTTAGAGTCTTTAAGTTTATGCACTTCTAATTTAATTAAATGACCTCCACTACCGTTTCCCCCTCGGCGAGCAATGTATGATGTTGATGATGTTCCTAATGTACATTTCCTTTTTTTTGAAGATTTTTTAGGGGTTTGAGCTTGATCATTTCCAGTGAGCAGCTTTTCAATATTAGCACTCTGATTTAAACCTTCAAAATATGGTTCGTAGTTGCCCTGGGAGTAAAAAAATGAGCTCATAACAGGATTGCCATTGAGGACCTCAGAGTTCCACTGCAAAATAAAAAAAAGAAATTAGCATGTGAAAAAATAATAACAGCATGAGAAAAAAAAATGTACCTACTCCTATAAAATTATAAAAATATTAAAACAATGATTACCTCACGTAATCTAGATTGCTCCTGTTCTACTGAAATCATATTCGCATTGTCCAAAATGCTGGGGCTGTAGGATGGTGATGGTGCCCGAGACATTATTCTGAAAAAAAAAGAAACTAATTACAAATAAACATTAAACCAATATTTTATTTATTATTTTTTGTTTGATTGGTTATCATTCACACTTACCTTTAGACTGAAAATATTATTTAAATCGTTAACAACAGTGTAAGGTCCTACTTCGATCAGCTACTGCAATGTAGTGTAACGTTTAATTAGTTTATCATACTCAGAATATGTTCTCCTTTAAGTCATTCATTAGTCACAACTGCAGGTAATACGAGAACATAATTTTAATAACGACACAGGTCCAAACCTGTAGTTTGAACACTGTGCGTACATAAATATATAAAGGATAGTAAGTAGTGAAAATAAATAATAGGCAAGATGAAGTTGATCAAACAACTCATATCCCTGAACGTGAATAATATCAATTTTAAGGATTCTGTTCATCAGATTAGACACAGTGCTTTATTGCCTAATACGATTCGTTGCATAATATGTGGACCCTCAAACTGTGGCAAAACAAACGTTATGATCAGTTTATTGTTGCATGAGAATGGACTTAAATTTCAAAATCTTTATCTTTATTCGAAAACTACTTTCCAACCAAAATATAGGTTCTTAAGTGAAGTATTAAGAAGAGTACCTCAGATTAACTACGATGTATTCAATGACAATAAAGAAGTCATATCTCCTAGTGAAGCTTTACCAAATTCTGTATTTATATTTGATGATGTTGTGTGTGAAAAACAAATAAATATCCGTAATTATTTCTCTATGGGTAGACATAAACAAATTGATTGCTTTTACCTATCGCAAACCTACTCAAAAATTCCAAAACAGTTATTACGTGATAACGCTAATTTTCTTATAATATTTAAACAAGATGATGTAAACTTAAAGCACATCTATGCAGAACATGTCAACTCCGATCTACCATGGAATCAGTTCAAAGATATTTGTAAAACTGTTTGGAGTAAGCCATATCAATTTCTTCTTATCAACAAAGAGTCACCATTAAATAATGGAAGGTATAGGCAGAATTTTGATATATTTTTTAAATTTGACTGAAGGTATATAAATATAAGTAAATAACACACAAAAACAAAATTAGTATCTTTTGTTCCTCAGTGGCACACAGTTGTTCCAAAACATGGAGAAAAATATTAAAATAGAATTAATGAAGTCTGTAGACTCTATAAAGAATAAAATTAAACAAATGAAGAACCAGGAACACTCAACGAACTTGTCCCTCGATAAAATGCTAAAACCTGTCACAGATCCACTTAAAACCCTAGTTGATTCGAATATATCTATGGAAAAAATAAAACATTTAGAAAATACAACGCTCGCTAATTCTGAAGACTTAGGCGAAATTAATACTAGCTCATCTACAAAGTTTGAAGACTGCTATTATCCAAAACTAAATTCTGCCAAAAAACCCACCCTACAAAGTCTGCCTACAAAGTCTAATAAAATGGAATTACCAGTTGATTTAGAAATTTCCTTAGAGAGTTGTGATATTCATGATATTTACGATGGTGTAAATATAACATTTGGAATAAGAAGTGAAAATAAAACTTTATTGTTGGGTAATTCAGTAGTATCATTTTCTAAAATTGATTGTCTAAGTGACGACAGTAACATTTTAGTTAAAATCGATGACAAAGCCTATAATTTAACACCTGGCCTGAAAGAACTTCTACTTCGAAGAAAACCTGATTTAAAATTAATTTCGAGTAAAGATAAACTTGTCTATAAGGATATGCTACATTCTACAAATGCTCATAAGAGAGATTTTAATCCTAATGGGCAAATAAGAGGCGATAAAGGAATAAAATATCGTGAAATAATCAAACCACTTTTTTCCTATGATGATAAACATGGTCACACTAAACTTGGAGGAAACTTACCAATACTAAAAAAATACAAAAACAACACTGACTTTGTATATTGGGATGACCCTAATGAATTAGTTGAGAGATTGAAACTGTTAGTTGCTTCAAGAGATGCTGGCAATACAAACCATGACAATGAAATTTTATCGATAATTGAAGAATTAAAAGAAGCTAACATAATTAAAGAATAAATAGTTGTATTAATATACTTTTCATTCAGTATTATAGATGCATTCAAGACAAATGTACTCAATTTTAACATGAGCAAAGCTGACGTGGTGAACGAAATTCATAAAAATGCGAGGGTGAACTTTCCCCGAAGACATGTTATTATGAAAGATATAGATGACCTGTGGCAAGCAGACTTAATTGATATGCAATCAATTTCAAAAGAAAATAAAAATTATAGATTTATTCTTACCGTTATCGATACATTTTCGAAATATGCTTGGGCATTTCCTCTGAAAAGTAAAACCAAAGATGATGTATGTAACTCATTCAAAGTTTTGTTAGCTACAGGGCGCGTTTCGAAAAATCTCCAAACGGATAATGGAAAAGAATTTTATAATAACAAATTTCAAAAGCTTATGAAATCTAATCATATTAACCACTATTCAACCTTTTCAACAAAAAAGGCCTCAATAGTTGAACGATTTATCAGAACATTGAAATCTCAACTGTATAAGGAATTTAGTTTAAAAGGCAACTATAATTGGGTAGATAGTACCCTTAATGACGTTATTTATAAATACAATCACACTTACCATCGAACAATTCATGAAATTCCTGCTAATGTGGATAACATCAATAAAAAACGTATATTAGAAAGGTACTTAAGGTTGGTAAAAAAAGAAAGAATAAAAAGCAAGTATAAAGTGGGTGATTATGTACGTATCAGTAAGTACAAAGGCACATTTGAAAAAGGATACACCCCCAACTGGTCGACGGAAATATTTAAAATTCGAAAAATACAAAATACAACTCCTATTACCTACTTAATTGAAGACACAATCAGAGGTCAACCTATTTTGGGGGCATTTTACTTACAAGAGCTTCAAAAGACAAAACATCCCAATGTATATCTAGTCGAGAAAGTTCTTAGAAGAAAAGGAAACAGGGTTTTAGTGAAATGGTTAGGTTTGTCTTCTGCTGAAAACAGTTGGATTGATAAATCCAATGTAATAATATAACTAAAAATATATTTACTAACGCAAAAAAAAAGTCATTGATGAAACGTATAACTATTTATTAAAGTGTTCAATCCAGATTCATTAGTCTTATGATGTGTATTGGAGAGAGTAGTCTTCTCAATTGGCTTATAAATAATTTACCGTTTGAATTACACTTACCAGGATACAATTATTGTGGTCCTGGTACAAAATTAATTAAAAGGCTTGCACGCGGAGACGAAGGTATTAATAAATTAGACGAATATTGCAAAGAACACGACATTGCCTATCTCAAATCATCAAACTTAAAGGATCGTCACAGAGCTGATTTAATTTTATTGAAAATGGCGAAAGAGCGAGCAGTTGCCTCGGATGCAAGTGTAAGCGAAAAAATCGCAGCACGCTTAGTAAGCAAGACAATGTCTACAAAAATTAAAAGTGGTTCTGGACTAAAAAAAAATAGTAGAAAGTGCTCTCAAAAATTTACATCTGGAAAAGGGTTAAAAAATAAATTTAAAAATGTTATCACTAAAACGAAAAGACACATGAAAAAACTAAAACCAAAATGCAAAAAAGCGGCAATAGAGTTAGCTATGGCTTCAGCCAGAGAATTAGCTGACGATTTATCCATTAAACTTCCTCGCGTTATTCCTATACCAAAAACTGGTGGTGTATTACCTTTGATTCCTATTTTTGCGGGATTATCAGCGATGGGAGCAATAGCGGGCGGTGCAGCTGGTATTGCCAAAACCATAAATGAATTCAAGATGGCTAAAAAGCTGTTGGTTGAATCGAAGAGACACAATGAAAAAATGGAAGCTCTCTGCATTGGGAAAGGACTACACCTTAAACCACATAAAAATGGACTTGGAATTTTTGTATCGAATGAAAAAAACTAAGATATCGGCTACCCAAACGAGCCTTAACTAATTTTGACATTTTGAAGTATGGAAATAGTATTCCCTATTTTAGAGGAGTCTTTATGAGAGATGAGCTTCCTAAATGCCCTTTTAAAAAAGAATGTGGAGTTATTAATTTAGATAGTTCTAAAGATCCTGGCTCTCATTGGGTAGCCTATGCAAAATACAATAATTATATTGAGTACTTTGACAGTTACGGAAATCTTAAGCCTCCAAAAGAATTTATAAAATACGTAGGTACTAAAGTCCACTATAATTATGATAATATACAACGCGATCATCCTTTCAATTGCGGACACCTCTGTTTAAACTATTTAAAAAATTTTTGGTGTAGTCTAGGGATAAAATAAACAGGATCTTCTGAAAGAGTCCAGTATACAAGCATGTCTACCACAGTTACCATCTCTGGAAATAAATCTGAATTGGTGTCATACTTTCAACCACCACTGCATTTATCCGATCAATACGAGTGCGGTTTGTTATACTTTTCAGTGTTAAATTCAAGACCAAATGTGTCCATCAATAGCAACAGTCTATCTGTAATCAGAATCGAATGTGATCTTGTACACAGTTCGTACTGCAACGGATTACCAACTCATTTTATTCATGAATTTCTATTTGATACTGCTCAGAGCCATCAGTACATAGAAATACCGCGAAACGTTATTTACTTTCCAGTGAACAAAAATATAATTTCATTTATAACTGTTAAGATTATTGATCAATTTGGTTATTGTATTAACTTTGGTGAAGATTTTAATATTCAACTACGTCTTCATTTAAGAAAAATAAAATGATACTATATTATAAAAATAGTCCTGTGAAAATAAAACATCTTATTCCTTCAACGATCACTAAGCTGCATAGACGTAAGAAAAAAGTTAAGAAATTGACTGAAGCAAATAAAGGGAAAAAAGTTAACAAATTTACTGAAGCAAATACAGGGAAAAAAGTTAAGAAATTGACTGAAGCAAATAAAGGGAAAAAAGTTAACAAATTTACTGAAGCAAATACAGGGAAAAAAGTTAAGAAATTGACTGAAGCAAATAAAGGTTTTCTTAGAGCCCTAGGTTTTAAAGTATGAATATACTACAGATTACTGAATTACCGCACTTCGATAGTGCGATCGAAAGTTATGAAATTCATTCATATAATCCCTACAATAATAGCTTTAGAGAAAACGATGAAATCAGAATCCCCATACATCAGCAAGACATATACGTCCTACCATCAGCCAGTTCAATTTACATCGAAGGTCAAGCAAAGCTATTCGGTAAAGATGGGAATTCGATCAAGAAAGCTGTTACGTTCACTAATAACCCTGTTATGTCTTTGTTTCAAGACATCAGGTACGAAATGAATGGTATTGAAATAGATCGTATAAAAAATTCTGGAATAACGTCAACAATAAAATCATACGTGTCAATGAATGAAGGAGAAAATAAAGTTGCTGCCTTATGGGGTTGGAATATGGATGGGTTTAAAAGTGATGGTCATTTTAGTGCTATCATACCCCTAAATAAGATTTTAGGATTTGCAGAGGATTACAATAAAATTGTAATAAATTGTAAACATGAACTTATACTAAATAGAAGTAACTCTAACTTAAACAGCATCATATTAACTGATGATGTTGCTAATTTTCAAATAGATGTTCAAAGAATACAATGGCGTGTACCACACATAAAAGTGTCAGACCGGGAACGACTGATACTTCTAAAACATTTAGAAAGAGATAAACCTATTCAGATGGCGTTTAGAAATTGGGATTTATACGAGTATCCATTACTTCCTAAAACTACTAAGCATTCTTGGTCAGTTAAGACTGCATCTCAATTAGAGAAACCACGATATGTAATTTTTTGCTTACAAACTAATAGAAAAAATAATAAAACCAAAGACAGTTCGTTGTTCGATCATTGTGGAGTAACCAATATAACACTATTTTTGAATTCACAGTATTATCCGTACGAGCCTTTAGGCTTAAAGTTTACTGAGAACAAATATAATATATTATACGAGATGTATGTGAAATTTCGTCAGTCGTATTACAACTGCCCTGCAGACCCGTTACTTGATATTGCCGATTTCAAGGAAAAGGCTCCTCTCTTTATCATAGACTGTTCAAGACAAAACGATAGTTTGAAAACAGGTCCCGTAGATGTGCGGCTGGAGATTGAATGTTCAGCACCAATACCAGATAACACAACTGGATATTGTTTAATTATTAACGATCGACTTGTGGAATATAAACCTTTGAGTAACATAGTGCGCAGGTTATCATGACTGCCATTGTAGATGTTCAAGGTTTTAAAACAGAAGCAAATGAATTTATCGTTAAGGAAATTGCTATATTATGTAATAAAAAAATTCAGGTGTTTTTAATTAAGCCACCATTCCCATTTTACGATCTAACGAAACCAGAAAAACGGCAAGTCAGTTGGATTGAACGTAATAGAAAGATATACTGGAGTGAAGGATTTGTGTCTTACTCAAATCATCAGAATTTGATTGTAGATATTTTAAGAGATAAAAGTGTTTACACCAAAGGTTTAGAAAAAGTGTTATGGTTAAAAAATATTTCGCATAATAATAATATAAATAATTTAGAAGATGAAGGTTGTCCTAATTTATTAAGCTTGTACAATAAATATGAACATTCTCATGATGTGTACAGTTGTATTTATCATGATACAATATGTGCTTTAAAAAATGTAATATGTTTAAATAAATGGTGTATGGATAATAAATATTTTAAATAAATATTTTCTTGTTTAATTTTTTTCATAATTGGTTAGTATGTATCAGTTTCCTATCCCTACCAATCCTGCCAATGTTAATCTTTATAAGTTGCTGGTAACAGATGTCAGTGTCATTACACTTTTCTAAGTATCTGTATCAAGAACTAGGAAGTGAAAAAATAGAAAATGTCACAAAATAAATACTATCCTCGATATGACATGTATAATGCGTATAAAATGCGTGAATTTTCATTTGGTTATTATTGGGCAACGGCTGATTCAAGGAAAAGATTGGTGATGGAAATGGCTGATGCTGGATTTTTTTATTGTGGAAATAGCGTAAATGATAAAGCAGCATGTTTCTCATGTGGAGGTGTTATAGAAGATTGGGAGATTTACGACAATCCTTGGATGCAACATGCTGTACAGTTTCCTCAATGTTTTTATTTGAACGCTGTGAAAGGAAAATATTATATTACTAAGTGTCTAAAACAGTTACTCTATTGAACTCAGAATGAGTCTACTTGGGCCTACATATTATCAAAGCGCCATGTGCCACATCATTCGACTTCATTGCAGTGTGAAGGTTCGATCACAAACAAGTAAATTACTTACAGTCATTTAATGCGACATTATGAAATACAATATTCAATCTGCATTGCAAATTGTATCGTAGCCCCTAAATAGAATTGGGGTTTCTGCATCACTTGCCGAGCGCAGCGAGCAAGTGATGCAGAACCCCCAATTCTACACTACTAACCTCCTCTTTTTTGGAAGTCGGTTAAAAAATAAAGACACTACTCACTTGGTAATACTAAAAAGTAACACACATTTTCGCCACATGATTAACTAAAAACAAAACTTTAAAACAACTATGCAAAAATAATATTCACTTATTAGATTTCTTATTTATAAAACCTCGATTTTTTTTTCAAAATAGACGTCATTTCAAATTTCATTTCGACAAACTGTCACAACAAAACGCGCGCCAACTTTTGAGTCGTATATGGAATTAGTGTGTAATAAGTTCGTTCAAAAACGCCTCACGTCTGCAGATAAATTGACATTCTGAGTAGGACAAATAGGAATACAATGGGCATGGCTAAAGGTGCGCTTACAATTGATCTTTTACATAGCTTAAAAAAACTGTTGATAGAAATTGTTTATATAGCAGTGTGTGACTTAAGTCACGTTTTACTGTGATTTAAGTAGTTCATTTTTACACTGTGAAGCGTGACTTAAGTGCGCGTTTAGGTCACGCATGCTATAAAATAGTATACGATTCACGTGACTTAACCCTATGACCGCCACGGTCGTGTATAGACGACAAATGAAAACGTGCCCAACACGCCAATGCCGACAAGAAAACACCATGTTTTAAGTATAAACACAGAAAACTGAATTTAGTTTATTTATTTTTTACTTGAAACATGGTGTTTTCTTGTCGGCATTAGCCGACGGTGGCGTGTTGGGCACGTTTTCATTTGTCGGCTATACACGACCGTGGCGGTCAAAGGGTTAAGTAATATTCATGCACGGGGCGTTTAGCACCGGACTGATCTCAATGGATTACTTAAGTCACACGTATCGTAATGTACAGACGTCAGTACATCAAGCTACTACAATCTGTCAAATTTCTTTAATAGATTTTCAACTTTATTGATGAAGCACAGGGTTCAATTTTGATTGGGAAGATTTGACAGTTTCGAGTAGCTTGATGTGCTGGCGTCTGTACTATTTTTACCTTAGCCTTAGTACCTACGCCAAAAAAAATTTGCCAACGCACCGCAAAATTATGATATTTTTTTAAAACAATTCCTCCAAAACTTAGTCTCAAGTCAGACGGGGGCTTCCGCTTTGGAATATCTTTGTTGCAATACTTTTGTAAACCAATCTTTATGAATGTATGAAAGTTCTGTGTGCTAATGGTAATGTGCCGTCGGTGTACTTTAATAAATAAATAAATATCTTACTAATAATAAAGCTGAAGAGTATGTTTGTTTGAAAGCACTAATCTCTACCAGTCGGAATAAAAAAAAAATCATTTGTTAGCATTTTCTAGAAGGTTTAAATCAAATCAAATCATTTATTTGCATAACACAGGTTCAGAGGATGTTATAAAAGGTTCATAAGGTAGGTACACCATGTGAGGTGTGCAAATACATTAGGAACATTATGACACAATTATTCATAATCAGAAAACGAAGTAAGTAATAGCGCAAGCGGGCGATAGGATCCGACGCGGTGGGTCGGGGGCCAAAATTTCACGAAGGCAGAAGCTAGTCTAACGAATAAACTATTTTCTTAGCAAAAATATTCCATAACGCACGATTGTTGTTATTTTAAAACGATGTGGACGAGCCTTTATTTTTATACCACAGAAAATTGATTTATTAAATGAGCAATTTACAATCAATTGTAAACTCTACACGCAACAAATTACAGTTGAAAATAAAATAACAGCATTGTAAATTCGTAGGTAGGCGCTACCTACCTACTTTGATAAAATGGAAAGCAAATTATTTCGCGAGACATATTATATGATATTAGAAATCTAAAACAAGGTCTTTCACGCTCGATATTATTGTATAGCATAGTACGCACGGCTACACATTACGCTATAGTACAGACGAGACGCCAGTACATCAAGCTACTACAATCTGTCTTTCTTTACTTAAGACGCTGAAAACCAATATTGAGCTCCGATGTTTAGGTATTTTTAGCCACGCCCACTATTTCTCCGATATCCTAGCGCCATTCTTAAAAGGATGTGATACAGCGAACTACCAAGGATGAAACAAAGTGACGCGGTCAATAATAATTACCAATGAACCAATAGAGGGCGCTCTTAAATATTTATTGTTCTGTATGAAGTGCTAAAATCAAATTCGACAAGGCGATTATAAAAACAAATGAATATTTTTACCCCTTTTTAAAAATTATTTTAAGTATTTACACTGTTTTTTTTTAACTATTTACACTGAATTAGACGCTGACAAGAACCAAATAGGCTTGTCTCAAACAATTTTTTAGCCAAATCTATACAGTTTGTGACGGCGAAAAAAATATATGTTAATCTTGAACATATTTCTGAGAACCCTGTTGTATTCAAAACAGGTTTTTGAAAAGTTTTCTCGATACAATAAAATGGTAAACTAACCTCTTAAAATGATCTTGTAACAAAAATATCTCTATTAATTATCAACGTACATTGGTAAAATTTATAACAATAACGTATCATATTTAAATACAGAACTTGGTTGTTTTTTATTTTTGACTACTCAACCTATTTTTAAGTAATTAATTATTTTTTGGTTTGTATAAAGTTACGAGCGTCGCGTCATCGCGCTTCTCTTTCTTATGTATGCAATCCGACAGTGATTGCATAGACGCGCGGCTAGACGGACGTATGTCGCTTTGCCCCGCTATCCGTTCATTTAATATTTTGTTTTTTGAGAACTTATTTTATTTTGTTCTTTTAGCTACAATAAATTGTAAAAATATTAGCATTAGCACGTAGACATTTGTATAGGTGATTTTATAAGTTGTACAGGTACATATTGTATAAGTTATTTTATAAGTTGTACAGGTACATATAGTTCTAAGTTGTGTAAATATTTTCTGTGTAAAATGGGAAACAAACAAAAATGCCGGAGGCCAGCAAAAAAGCGCTTCTATAATAATAAACAAAAACATCTCATGGAAGTAGTAAAGTAAGTAATTTTTATGATGTAATATCACAGTATAATTATATACAGTATTGTAACTCGGCCGTATCTTGGACATAAATGCCTACAGCCGCGCGGTACGTAAACATGCGATAGGGCTGCCCGCCTCCAGCATTTGAATTACATTTGCCTAATTTGCGTTTCCATTTAGTTTTGTGATTAAAATATACTTTATTTTATATAAAAAAATAAAATAAGTACTTTGTGAATTGAATAGGAAGTGTTCAACAAAAATGTATGTTGTTTTTTGATTGGTAGATTTAATTAAAAAACCATGTTTATGTTTGAATAACAAATCGGTCTTATAAATTTGCGACCGAAAAATATTTGCGCCTTGACTGAGACGTACGAAACGCTTTATTATCAAATTTTAAAGTATAAAAAATCCGCATTCTAATATAAAGCTTAATTAAAAATTGTTTTGGGAAACATGGACAAGGTGGGGAACTCCAATCTTTATAAACTTCAACACCTACCTACTCAACTACAATGCAAGAAACAGCTGACGAGTAATTTTAATAACTTTTTATCTCAGCTTATTAACGTGTCTATAAATTAGGTACCTACAACTCGCAACAACTCAAAACAAAAATTCTTTGGTCACCAATGCCAAACTGAACAGCTGGCTACGAATGTTTTAAAATCACAACCCTCTCAAACATCTAAATATTCTGTGAATATCTCATGAGTCTAGCTGTTGTTGTCGTTATTAATACCGAGAAAAAAAAAACGGTTTTTTGTGGTATAATTGTTGTTATAGCAGCAGCAGAAATACTTAATCTGAGAAAATTTCAACTATTTAGTGACGGACAGACGGTCAAATTTATTTTTTTCTAGTATTATTCATACACACAGTACAATAAACAACTATTATCTATACTAATATTATAAAGCTGAAGAGTTTGTTTGTTTGTAAGAGTTTTTTAAGGTTAGCTCACTATAACCTCTTTTATGCTAACCAAATTTGTTCTAAAATAATGCATTATTTGCGAACGTGTTTTTATAAACATGGTATTAATCCTTATCCAAATAAATACGTTATTCATCACATGTATTTAATTTTGAACAAAATTGCCTCTGACATTATTTGATTTCAATGTATATCTTAGGAGATAACATAGTTTTAAAATAATACTAATAATAAAGCTGAAGAGTTTGTTTGTTTGAAACACGGTTTGAAAGCTCTAAATCTCTGGAAGTGTTGGTAGCATATATAAAAATATTTTTGCGTTTGATAGCCCAGTTCTTGAGGAAGGCTATATTCTATTAAACTTGACGCTAGGACCCTTAGGAGTTGAGCAAAAAGAAAAAAAGTCTGATGTTTTCGCCAAGCGAAAACGAAGTAATAGCGCAGGCCGGCGACACGGCGACAAGCGACACGGGGTGGATCGGGGAAACAAAAAAAAAAAAAAAGATAGAATACTGCATATAATTATACCGTGGTAATATTGACAAAATAGGTACGAGAACAAAAATTACATTTTTGTACAACCCATAGCGTAAATTCGACTACAATGATAACGCTAGGTTGGTCTAGTGGTAACAGCTTAGTTTCTAAAGAGCGAGTTCCGAGTTCGTAGCCAGGACGATTTTTAGCAAATTTGAAATGGTTTCTTTTTTTTATTTATTTGTAATTTTGAGGAAATTTTCATTTTTTTATATTTATTTTTATATAAAAAAAATATATATATACATATAAATATTTTAATTATTAATTTTCTTTACAGTAAAAAGAGACGTTTGGCGAACAGTTTAGAAGCAGGTGAAGCTTCGGAAATTGTTTTTCACCAGTAAGTTTGTAATAATTACAGACGCCAGCACATCAAGCTACCTGAAAGTGTCAACTTTTTCCAATCAACTTTGAACCTTATGCTTTAGTGATAAGGTTCTAAATCTAATAAATAAATTTTACAGATTATAGTAGCTTGATGTGCTGGCGTCTGTACATACTTATACAGGTTGAAATTGAAAACATGTGACTAAACGAAATGGGAGATTGTACTACTCAACATTATGAACAACTTTAGTAAACGGACGAAAACTGCAGTCGCGAATAAAAAAATCAGGTGTTCCTTACATTTTGACGAGTTATGCAAACATAAATGTAATGTAATAGATTTAGAACCTTATTCCTAAAGCATACGGTTCAAAGTTGATTGGGAAAATTTGACACTGTCGGGTAGCTTGATGTGCTGGCATCTGTACTTATTACAAACTTACTGGTAAAAAACAATTTCCGAAGCTTCACCTACTTCTGAACTGTTCACCAAACGTCTCTTTTTACTGAATAAATATATTTTTTTTTAAATATAAAAATAAAACAATGAATTTCCTAAAATTACAAAATAAAAAATGGATCCTATTCAAATTCTGTAAGACTTGGGTTGGTTACGAACTCTAAACTAGTTCGCCAGAACCTATGCTAATACCACTAGACCAACCATGCGTTATCGTTGTTGATGAATTTGCGCTATGGGTTGTACAAAATAGCCTTTAAAGTACCTATTTAATTATAATTTCATTTTTGTTCGTGTACTTGTTTTTTCAATATTACATTATAAAAAATTACTTATTTTACTACTTCCATGAGATATTTTTGTTTATATTAGCTTAAAAGCGCTTTTTTTTGCTGGCCTCGGCATTTTTGTTTGCTTCCCATTTTGCACAGAAAATATTTACACAACTTCGACCTATAATTATGTGCAACTTATAAAATATCCTATATAAATATGTTTACGTGCCAATATTTTTACAATGTATTGTAGTTATAATAAAATAAGTTGTCAAACAACAAAATATTAAACGAACGGATAGCGGGACTGCGGGGCTGCGAGGCAAAGCGACATACGTCCGTCTAGCAGCGCGTCTATGCGATCACTGTCGAACTGCATACATAAGAAAGAGAAGCGCGATGACGCGACGCTCCTAACTTTATACATATCATAAAATAATTAATTACTTTTATATAAGCTGAGTATTCAAAAATAAAAAACAACCAAGTTCTGTATTTAAATATGATACGTTATTGTTATAAATTTTACCAACGTACGTTGATGAGTAATACAGATATTTTTGTTAGAAGATCATTTTAAGAGGTTAGTTTACTATTTTTTTGTATCGAGAAAACTTTTCAAAAACGTGTTTTGAATACAACAAGGTTCTCAGAAATATGTTCAAGATTAACATATATTTTTTTCGCCGTTACAAACTGTACAGATTTGGCTAAAAAATTGTTTGAGACAAGCCTATTTCGGTCTTGTCAGCGTCTTAATCTATTTTCAACATTTTCAACATTATAAGATTCAAAGTTGATTAGAAAAAAGAATCATGCCCACTTTCCATACATTGATTGACCTGTCACTTGATTTGTTTTACAGGTCGCGTCTACCTCCAACTAGTGTTGTATAAAAACAATGATCATTTATAATAACACAATAACTTATCATTTTTTCATTTAGCGGCCAAGAAAAAATGCTATTATGTAAATAAGTTTTTGAGGTTATAACTGCAGTCAGATAGTTTGACAGCTGTTATAACCTCAAAAACTGTACTGTATCGAAGTCCGTAGAAAATGCAAAAGGTGTAAGGGTATCAGAAAATTCAAAATCGCACAGTATCTACATTATGTAGCAAGAGCAAACGAACGACTGCAAAACGTCAAACAAATGATAGCATGCCATACACATACCTGATACCGTTGCGGCTAAAGAAGTTCGTTTTACGCATAACCTGTCAACTGTACACTTAAAATGGAACGTGTATAAAACACGTTCCGGTTCCAAAAGTCTATAGAGAATGATAAACATAGTAACATTGCTTTTTTTCCTGGCTTTATTTGAAAATTAATTAACCGATACGAACTAAGAAAAAAAATGCTATTTTTAAGATATTTTACATCACTAGACGCATTAGAAAATTTCCAGGTCAAAATTGGACATGATTCTTTGACATAGCCGATGTGCTGACGTCTTTAAATAACCAGCACCCTAGTTGCGTAACACATTATGAATCTCAATCTGAATCATTTTGAAGGATATTTACTAATCTAATGCTTCATATATTCGAAAAATGTGTCTGCTCAACAATGCAAATAACGCAATGAATGTTGTTGAGCTGTCAAAATGACACCCATTGCTACTGATAGTATGTTACGCGTTACCAAGAAGTTTGTAGTTAAAAGTGGAGGCAACACTCTAAACACCTAAGTGAAACTGACTGTGGGCTAACGCTCTCTTTCTGAATGCATACATAAGACAAAGATAACATATATCACTGTCTCGTTCTTAAGTGCGTATTTAGAAAGAGAGTGTCAGCCCACAGTCGGTTTCACTTAGGTATTTGAAGTGTTGCCTCCATTTTTATCTACAAGCTTCTTGGCAGTTACCCCTTCGTGTCTCGGAAAGCACGTTATGCTGTTCGTCCCGAGTGTCATTTGTAGATCTTTGACAGTCGTTACGGGTACCTAGTCTGAAGCTGTTTTTTACCGACTTCACAAAAAGGAGGAGGTACTATGTTCGGATGTTTGTATGTTTTTTTTTTTTTTTTGTATGTTTGTTCATCGAATACTCCGCCAATTGTCGACGGATTTTCAAAATTCTTTTTTTGTTCGAAAGAAGATAGTTCTGAGGTGGTCCCATTGTCACCAAGTTAGGATCTGATGATGGGATCTTAGAGAAATCGAGGGCAACCCTCAAATTTTATAGGCTCACTTATTGTTTTTCGCATATTTTATGAAGTATCTTGTGTATTTGCGTATGGTTGTCACCATCTCAGGTAGCTGAGCTGATGATGGAAGGTACAACTCCTTAACAGTAAGAAGTTACTCGAACAGACAAGGACAGTTTTAGTAAATTGTTTTGATGTTTGATAGGGCATTTGCCACATTTGGTCTCATGATCATCAAGTCATGACCTGATGCTGCAGTCAGGATAGTCTGCAGAGTACCTAACTCCTCAACAACTAACAGCAGATATATCGTGTTTAGGCTCATTGAAAAGGGCTCGATGTGTGGATAAACATACTGTTAATGAGAAACACCGAAGTACCTACACATAGACTTGATGCTGATGCCAGGAGCATCAGAAAAAGTACAAACCTTGAAATTACAGCACCGTAGTCGTGTTTGGGCTCATTTTAAACAGGACTAAATTTTAAGTTCAATGCAATGTTGACATAAGTCTGGCCTGATGCTGCCAGGATTATCAGCGGGATCCTGGAGAAATCGAAGGAACTCTTCAAATATTATAGGCGCACCTATAGCGATTCGGGTATTATTTATACTAACTCGTGCATTTGCTTTCGGAAAGCAAAATTTAGTGAAGTAAAACTGATGATGAAGACCACAGATGGCCACCAGGACTACTCAATAATAAGTATTTCACAGGTTGCGATTCGATTACTTTAATATGGTTGCTAAGCAATTTATGCTCGTCACAATGCGAATGGTGAAATGGAGCTGATGGTGGAGTACCAGGAGAACTCCTCAACAATTAACGTCCCTGTATCGGGAAAAGTAATATTTTGTAAAAGGCGATGAGCTTGATGCATTATAAACAGTCCCACTAAAAAGCGAGAAATAAAAACTTTTTAACAAAAAAAAAAAAACCGACTTCCATAAAAAACACTACAAAGTGAAAAATAACTTTGATTTCGGAAGTCGGTGGCAATAAACTAAAATACAGATCCAAAGACACCGACTTCCGAAATCAAAGTTATTTTTCACTTTGTAGTGTTTTTTATGGAAGTCGGTTTTTTTTTTTGTTAAAAAGTTTTTTTCTGTTCTGTAATCTGAATCCCAAGTCTGACAATCAGTCTTACCAAAGGGGGGAGGGGTCTTATCGGGTTACCCAGTAACTGGGTTGTGCAGGTCAGATAGACAGTCAATACTGGTATTCCGCTGCAACCGGTTAGACTGGAAGTCGACCCCCAACATACTTGGGAAAAAGCACAGATATAGACACAACTAGATAACGCAAGTATCACGATCGGTATGAAAACCAAGCGTGCCATTTTTTGACTACCTACTATGACGTCAGAAGCGCTCTTTCTTACTCACGCTCACCCAGCCAGCAGTACACAGAACTGAGCGCGAAAGTGGCGGCTTACGATTTTTTAACGTAAGTTGGTACGATTTTTGGCATGCGAAGTAGTTGCTCCTGCGTTATCTAGATGCATCTATACCTGTGGGAAAAAGCTAGGCAGATGATAATGATAAAGGGCCACAAAATCAAAATGCACTATTTTAAAGCCGACTACCAAAAATGGTTCCAAGGAAAATGCATAGTAACACATACTTAGCCGGTGAATAAATAAATAGTAGACGGGTATTAATGTAGATAAGTTTTACGACATTAAAAGGAAAATCTGTTTTATCCGTGACCCAGATAGAACAAGGACCATATGCATTAAAATATCCTCCTCGAGTGGCAACACTTAGGTACGCTAAGTAGGTGGCCCCAATTCTGTTGTTCACAAACTAGAATAAATTTAAGTTCAGTGCATCTTTTTCTTTCTATTTCATTATGAAAAGGACAGAAGATAAATATTAGTTTAGTCCTGTCAAATTAGATAATCCATAGACAAGTTTAGACGTTATTAAAAAATTGGCTACTAAAAATACGTCAATTTACGTCAGGCGTTGACTAATTTGACAGGACTAAACTAATATTTATCTTCTGTCCTTTTCTTAATGAAATAGAAAGAAAAAGATGCACTGAACTTAAATTTAGTTTAGTTTGTGAACAACAGAATCGGGGCCATTATGTTCGCACAGCAACTGTGCTCTCAAAATCTGATTTCTGTTTGGACAAGTTTGCATACACGTTATGAGCGACACGCGGCGACGACAGAGCCAACTGCAGCTTCGTGTATTTGAGCACCGTACTCAAATACACGACCAACACATTGGCCCTGATTCTGTTGTTCACAAACTAAATTAAATTTAAGTTCAATGCATCTTTTTCTTTCTATTTTATTATGAATAGGACAGAAGATAAATATTAGTTTAGTCCCGTCAAATTAGCTAGCGCCGGAAGTATATTGACATATTTTTAGTAGCCAATTTTTTAATCACGTCTAAACTTGATAGACAAGTTTATCTAATTTGACAGGACTAAACTAATATTTATCATCTTCTGTCCTTTTCATATTGAAATAGAAAGAAAAAGATGCACTGAACTTAAATTTAGTTTAGTTTGTGAACAACAGAATCGGGACCATTGTCGACGGCTGCAGTTGTCTCTGGCCGGGCGACGCGTGTCCGTCGTGTACAGAGGCCAGTATGTGGGCCAGCACATCAAGCTACGCCAATCTGTCAGATTTTCCCAATTGAATATGAACCTTACTCCTTTGTGCTAAAGTTGAAAATCTATCAAAGAGATTTGACAGATTGGGGTAGGTTGACCTGCTGGCGTCTGTACTACAATGACAAGGAATATTCGAGGAGCACGAATGAAATGAAAGTTTATTTTACAAATAGGATAATGGCATCATTGTTACACACGTCATATAATAAAAAAAAAACCGGTAAAGTGCGAGTCGAACTCGCGCACCGAGGGTTCCGTACAAATTTGTAGGTATGTAACTAAAATTTTACGGGTTACGGATTTTTTCCTTCACTTGTACTACATGAAATTGCTTCTTGCCAAATTTCATGAGTAGGTTAACGAAAAGTACCTACCCTATACAGTTTGATTCCCTTAAGTGTCGAAATATACGTTTTTGCGGCATAAACAGTTATATCTTTTTTTTACGTTGACTTAGAAGTTAAATTTTTTCACAGCTTCAAGGGACTGTAGACCTGAGTATACGGTTTTAATTTCAACTCGTTACCTCCACGCGTTCCTGAGATAAAGGGTCATGACAGACAGACAGACGGACAACAAAGTGATCCTATAAGGGTTCCCTTTTAAGTCACGGAACTTCAAAAAAAAAGCTAGATGGAGTCGGCATTTCCTATCTGACTACCTCTGAGAAAAATGTCGACTCAAACTCAGGCGTCAAAGACATAATCTTGGTCAAATCATGTGAGGAATATGTAGATTAGTGTCAGAATTTGTATTTTAAGGAAAAAAACCATACAGATTTAAGTCGACCTCAACAACGCAAATAACGTAATGAATGAATGTTGTTGAACTGTCCATGAAAGCCATTGCTTCTAATAGTAGATATGTTACGTAACTACCTCGCTGTTAAAGTATACTTTGCAAGATAAAAAAAATGTGTTCAAACTTAGCACAGAATACACTTGATTATTTTACCTATCTTAGAAACACTATTGCACACAATCACAGATAAATGAATACTGAAGTAACAAAGTCATAATGATGTTTTATTATTATTACGTACTAGCGACCCGCCCCGGCTTCGCACGGGTGCAATACAATTTAATAAATTTAATTAAATAATTAATAATTTTAATTTAATGTTTTTTTTAACTTGCCGCCAGCCCATGCCGCCGATACCGCAGCAACCGCTATGTCCCTGCATTTTAAATCTGTAATATCTTCGAAAATATTAATTTTAATAACATGCTGTAAAGGGCCATATTGATCTATATTAAATGCACAATGTATTTAAGGTACTTAATTGGATAAGGATTAATTCTGTATTGCTTAAAATCACTTCGTAAATAAGCCATCATTTCTCGTAAAAAGTAAAGGGAAAAAAATGGTTATTGTGGGTTATCCCTAAGAGATAGACATATACCATCGTGGACTTTTTTATAGACCTTTTTAAGGTGTACAATACTGTAGTACATTATTTTGATGTATCTCATAGGGTTCAGCCAGCGTTTGCAATGTAAGCGCAAAAAAAGGGTTTATTTACGACATCACATTAGAAACCTCTAAAATTATCAGTGTTTCTCTACTATATCCTACTATCCTACTTCCTACTATCCTTCTAATATTATAAATGCGAAAGTTTGTGAGGATGGATGGATGGATGTTTGTTACTCTTTAACGCAAAAACTACTGAACGGATTTGGATGAAACTTTACAGTAATATAGCTTATACATCAGAAGAACACATAGGATACTTTTATCCCGATATTCCCACGGGATCGACACTTATGCGGGTGAAACCGCGGGGCGCTGCTAGTTATACACATAAACCTTCCTCTTGAATCACTTTATCTATTAAAAAAAACCGCATCAAAATCCATTGCGTAGTTTTAAAGATTTAAGCATACATAGGGATATAGGGACAGAGAAAGCGACTTTGTTTTATACTATGTAGTGAAGAGATGATAAAAAGTGTTTATTTTATCACCTGTTTCATCGTATAGTATAATCAGCCTATAATGTTCCCACTGGTGGGTCACAGGCTTCCTCTCTGTGTGAGGGAATGGGCATTAATCCACCACGCGGACCCAGTGCGGGTTGGTAGATGTCACGTTTTCGAATTTTTTGGTTCTAGGACATGCCGGTTCCCTCACGATGTTTTCCTTCTCCGTTCTGAGAGCAGTGGTGATGAAATAATGAACACAAAGTAAAGTACTTGCCTGGCTTCGAACCTACGACCTTCAACTCGTAAGTCGCGGCCGTTAGCACTGAGCCGCTGTTACTCTTCATCTTTTAACTTAAGGTCAATGGGAAGTGGTAGACCGCGAAATTCAAATTTTCTTACGTTATTTGCAATTTGCATGTCAGTGTCAGGTTGTATCTTGATCAAAATTTGATTCGCGGCTATAACAGGTACGTATGTACAGAATTATAATCATAGGAAACATTCATACATCTATATAAGTGAGATTTGTACCATAAACACTTTTCCCTAGGAGATTTCTTCTTGTGGTACAAATCTAACTTAGGAAGATGTATTAATGATTCTAATGACTATAATTCTGTGAATAAGTACCTGTTATAGTCGCTAATCATATTTACCTACTTATGCCTATCGTCGCTTTGATGTTTACTTGCAGCCATGCTATTCTCTAAGGATACAGCCTTGCAGCAGCGCTGTCGCGGTGTGTTTGACAGTTGCGACAGCGCTGTCCGCAAGGCTGTATCCTTGAGAATAGCTCCCCTGTTGACGCCGCGTAGACGCTTTGCTATCGTCGTGTAAACATTTACAAGCTATTGACGCTGTGGAGACGCTTCGCTAGCGTCGCCGCGTCGCGTTGAAGCTACGTAGGAACGTGGTACGAAGACCACTTACGCTAAATGCGAACGGTGACAGATTTCCTGCCTATCGATTCTGTAAAAATCTCACCGTGATAACATAGGTGAAGTGAGCGTGAAGTAAACTATCAATGGAGGCAATCCCTAACATCAGGTGCAATGACAGCTCACTTAACCTTAGTTTTCACGGTGAAATTTTTACAGAATAGCACTGCTGTATCTGCCGATCGATTCTGTAAAAATCTCACCGTGAAAAGTTAGGTGAAGTGAGCTTAGAGTGAGCTGTCAAGAGTATCAATCCCTAGCATCAGGATGACACTGACAGCTCACTCCACGCTCACTTCACCTAAGTTTTCACGGTGAGATGGTTACAGAATCGCACGGCTGTATTCTGTTTCTTCTCCATGGGTACCTACTACGCTTTGGAATGGGCAACTATAGCTTCATCTTTTTGAGTGAACGAGTCCTTGATAATATAAAAGTGCCTGTAAATAGTTTAATTCAAACCGCTTGGGAACCCCTGAATGACACACAAATAATTCCAATATTTCATCTACATATCATTACCTCATTCTGCATTCTTATAGTAAGTCTTTTTTATTAATTTTGCTGTCCATAATTAGTTAATTAAAATCGCGAAATCATTAAGGCAGGTATCACACCTCCGCGGCTCCGCCGCGCAGCGAAACCGCAGTAGTTGCATCATGACTTCAGCACTGTACAGAGGCCAGCATATCAAGCTACCCCAATCTGTCAGATTTTCCCAATTGAATATGAACCTTATTCCTTTGTGCTAAAATTGAAAATCTATCAAAGAAATTTGACAGATTGGGGTAGGTTGACCTGCTGGTGTCTGTACGACAAGCGAAACTGCCTGTTCTAACGTACAGATTTGATTATGATTTTATCTCTTTCCCGTGTGATTTCGCTGACTTGTTCGGAAGCTGGTTACACCTTCGCGTTAAGGTCACCATTTTGTTGCGGTGCTGCGTTTATTTCGCACATCTTTGTGGTAATCAACAAGTTTATATTTAGCGAAAATTATTTTTTTTGTAAAATGGATGTTGATATTACGGAAAACCACAGGTATAGATAGACCTAGATAACGCAAGTATCACGATCTATATGAAAACCAAGCGCACCATTTTTTTACTACCTACTATGACGTCACAAGCGCTCTTTCTCACTCACGCTCACCCAGCCAGCAGTACACAGGACTGAGCGCGAAAGTGGCGGCTTACGATTTTTGAACGTAAGTTGGTGCGATTTTTGCCACGCGAAGTAGTTGCTCTTGCGTTATATAGGTGTATCTATATCTGTGCGGAAAACTAATCCGAGAGGTCCGGAGTAGACCTATACTGTATTTAATAAGTCGATAGAGACGACATTTTGCTGCCTTTTCTACAATTCAGCTGTTGTTCGATGATATTCCGCTATTCGAAACGCGACATAGTGTAGTATGTTTCGCAACGCAATTCGTTTAGCGGCTTCGAATCATAATTTTCACGTCGGAGGTGTACTAACTAACTCCCTGAAGCTAACAAACACATTAGCGTAAAAAACTCCCAGTAACAATCTTTTGATACGTAAACGCTGCCTTATATGACACTAGCTGCGCCCCGCGGTTTCACCCGCGTAAGTTTTGATTCCGTGGGAATAACGGGATAAAAAGTATCCTATGTGTTATTCTGATGTATAAACTATATTACTGTAAAGTTTCATCAAAATCCGTTCAGTAGTTTTTGCGTGAAAGAGTAACAAACATCCATCCATCCATCCTCACAAACTTTCGCATTTATAATATTAGTAGGATTTTACGTCGGGGCAATGTGTAGGTAAAGCAATATGTTATAATCATTCATCTCACACCCACTTCCATAATTAACATTTTATAAAGTAAGTAGGTATCGATTAGCCTTTCGTATCGAAAACCGACCTGGTGAACCAGAAATGATTGAGTCGCTAATTATAGTCTTCTTCGAAGATTTCTCTCGAAAGACTAGCTGTTTTCTGTTTAAAGGAATTTTGCAAGAGATATCGCCACGTGTCTACTTATATATCGGTGCAAATAAATAAAAAAGTGTCTGTTTGTAATGTCAAAATAACAGCTTTTTTTAAAAGCAGAAGGTATGTCTGTACATACCTTCTGCTTTTAGTCAGCGCCTGACGTAAATTGACGTATTTTTAGTACTTAGCCAATTTTTTAATCACGTATAAACTTGTCTATGGATTAACTAATTTGACAGGACTAAACATTTATCTTCTGTCCTTTTCTTAACGAAATAGAATGAAAAAGATGCACTGAATTTAAATTTAGTTTAGTTTGTGAACAAGGGAATTGGCACCATTGCCTTCCTTCCTTAAGCTGCACTAGCTGCCACTAAAACTACGGTTTTGTCCACATAACGTCTGCAATTTACCCGCGAATGACGTCACTGAAACGTTTGAAAAACGATTTGAAAGCAAGCCGGTGTTTCCTTAAACAGCCTTTTTGTAACGAAAACATGTTGTACACGATGGAATTTTATTGAAACACGTGTGCATTGATCATTACATACTCGGTTTCCTTATCGCGCTCGCCGTTCCTCCGGTGCAATGATCAACATAGCACACATGTATCATCATAATGTACCTACTAATTTCAACCAACAATATTGTAATAAATTCTATTTAATATTGAGAGCTACTGACTTTTTCCCAGTGTAGCTGTAGGTACCCGTGTAACGACGTGGATTGAATAAAAGGTTAAATTGAAATATTATGAGGGGATAATCTGTCTACGACGAAACACTGGAGCTTGATGCTCAATAAAACGAAGGAGTTTTACTTTAAACTATGGATCTATTTCAAATAACAGCAGAAAACACAGAAAACATTACACTTCGTTCTATTATGAATTTAAACCAATTTAAATACCAAAAAATTATCTAACAAGGAGGACATCTGTCCGTACATTTTCCTTTTGTTTTTATATTAAAATTGGTTTAAATTCATAATAGAACGAAGTTTAATGTTTTATAATGTTATCTGAAATAGATCCATAGTTTAAACTAAAACTCCTTCGTTTTATTGAGCATCAAGCTCCAGTGTCTCGTCGTAGACATAATCTGTCTGAATAAGTATTAGTAATCATTGACCAATACAAGGAGAGGCTCGTGGCTAAATTATAACGAATATTCCCAATCAGTCCCACCTTGTCCTCCACACTATTGACAATCGCGAAAAAAGTTCTGTTCGTCCACAGTTTTGACGATCGAAACTTTTTTCCGATCGTACACACGGCTACACATCAAGCTATACATTTCCAGTTTTAGCTGACCTCGCACTGTATAGGTTTTTCGTACAATCAGAAGTCAGCTTATACTGGTTATGTATAGCTTGATGTGTAGCCGTGCGTACAATCTCCCATTTCGGTTTATCGCATGTTTTAATTAAGTCCTTTGTTAGGGGCGGAAACGGTAGCCCAGAGGTAGGTAATGGCCCCAACATAAGAGATGTAGCTCGTGGCCCAGACAGGCATTTTAGTTTTTGTAAATAATTTAATCACCGCTGTTCTCAAAACGGTGTAGAAAACCATCGTGAGGAAACCGGCATGGCAGACCGCGGGCAGAAAAAAATAAAACAAGATCGTGTTATTAAACTATATGTATTAAGAACTTAGGTAATGTTTAAACGTAATTTACACATAATAGATGAGAGTAAGTACACATTATTTACAACAATTTACAATTTAATATAGTCAGCAAGCATTGTTATATGAAATGATATAGGTTAAAGAATGTTTCCATTGGCGGAGGTCAAATATATATATTATTCTTGGAAACTACAAAAAAAACGGAGCGAAAAGTAAGCAAGGAGACACGTGACGTTCTAATGGGTCTGCCTAAACTCATTGTAAAAGATTTAAAACCCGACTGAAATTAAAAAGCTCACTTTTCAAGCATTCTGGTAGATATTTAATGAATGATGTTATTTGCAGGAATATAGATAGCTAACATTTAAGTTCTTAAGCTCTCTATGGGTCCTTATGATCTAATTTCAGCCGTGCAAATATCTTGGTTAGACTTATAGCATGCACTTATAGCATTAGTTCAATCTTAGATTTGATGCCATCAACTGCATCAGACTGCTTGAAAAGCGAGCTTGTTTTGAACTGGAAGATGCTTCGGGGGTATATAGAATCCCACATACAAAGATACATAGACACGCATGAAAAAAAAAAAAAACATTAACTCTGTCTTTGCTGTCGCGCGGTCGGGTGGGAGGGCGAGTTCATGTCCGTGTGGCTGCAATAGATACTGTTGTCCAAATCAACCAACACTGAATGTCCAAATACACAAGAAGCTTGTAGATAAAACTGGAGGTAACACTCTAAATACCTAAGTGAAACCTACTGTGGGCTAACGCTCTTAAGATCGAGACAGTGATATATGTTTTCTTTGTCTTATGTATGTATTCAGAAAGAGAGCGATAGCCCACAGTCGGTTTCACTCAAATGTTCAGAGTGTGGCCTCCACTTTTATCTATATACTTCTTGCAACATTGCGTTTTTTGACAACTTAATGTCAAATACTCGTGTCAAATTACAGAATTTCATAATGGCCGTTATGACATAGGACGGAATTGCTTTCCTAGGAAAGTAAAGCTTTAAGGAAATCCTCGACAGTGGTAGTCTTTCGACAGACACGATGTTGATTGCGAAAAGAAAAATTAGTGATCGAGACAATTCGCCCAGGTTCGCGATTGGACGATTTTTTACGCGACGATGATTTACTGCACACTTGAATTTCAACTCTCTGTGTTGAGCCGAGCATTGAGAATCCAACAGAGCACGTCACAAAAATACACGGTTGGATTTTCAACCCTCGGCGCCATGCAGTGCGTTGAAAATCCTGTGCGAAATAAAAAAAATCGACACGACACGGGTACGAGGGCTTTTGTTAAGTGCGTTGATGCGGCGAATGTTTATGTGGATGCCACACCTATTATTTTATGTTTTGACGTCAGACATTGGAAACACGTTCTTAGATAAAATACAAAGGTAAACAATACACATACTTGCACTAAATCATTGTTTATACATAATTAAGAACACGTTTATAACTAGGTACAGATTCATTGCCATTATAGCCAAATCAATAAAAAAAAAATCCTGCTTGTGTATTGTTTTAAGAATTAGCTCTAAACATTCGTAGAGTGATCAGCGGGGCAATTTTAAGAGCCTTCACAGTCTGATCTCAGTCTCAATCTGTCAAAAATACGTCTAATTTCCCTACATTTTGACATTTGTTTGTCGCCGAGATGAGACTGCGACTAGATTTTGAACGTTTTAAATTACGAGAATTGGCCTTCAGAAATCCTGCCAGGGTCGCGGGTTGTTCGAAAGAGACCCGTGGCGCCCTGGCACAGGCAACTGAAGGAACACGGTTGTGTTTTAGTCAGTAAGTCTGACACGCCCTCCCGCTCCGCCCAGAGAAGTTATTTGATAATTTCTCACACAAAAATATGTACAAAATCTAGCCGCAATCTCACCTCAGCGAAAATCAATGTCAAAAACTTGCCAAAAATGTATAATAGAGAAATTGGAGGGATTTTTGAAAGATTGAGACTGAGATCAGATTGTGATTGTGAATTTACGAGAATTGCCTCTCTTCTCTGGTCACTAAAGTGGATGTTAAAATAAATCTATACAGGATGTTTTTTAGTCCAAACAGCATTTCATGATTTGTCAAACCGTCTAAGAGAGATTTATAATACATGTGCCAGTTTAACCTTTGGTATGCTTTGGAGCGAGTCTGCTCCGGGGCACGCGGGCACGCTCCCGCATACCAAAGGTTAAACATTGTTCTAGCAAACATCTAGCATTATTAGTGATGTCAAAATAACAATGCACGTTTTTGCCAGTTATTAGAAGAGTGAAAAGCCGTAATAATAAAAATCATGTTTTGTTTTAATAAAAATCGGGTGGTGGCGGGGAGATCGAAGTACAGACGCCAGCAAATCAAGCTACTAAAATCTGCCAAGTTTCTTTAATCGATTCTCAACTTTATCGCATATGGTTCAAAGTTGATTGTGAAAATTTGACGGTTTAGTTTGACAGGTAGCTTGATGTACTGGCGTCTGTAAAAAATGTTTTATATGGTCTAGTCTAGTGTTAATATTCAAAACAAGTACAGACGCCAGCACATCAAGCTACTACGATCTTTCAAATTTCTATTGTAGTAGCTTGATGGCGTCTGTACCAAACAAAATACAATTACAAAAGCAGATTTGAAGTCGACACAGCAGAGGGACAAACATGGTAATTTAATTTTGTAGTTCCTTAAGATCCTAATTGAACAATTAGGTTATTTAAGGGTCATTGACATTAAACTGAGTAATTAAGTGAACTACCGTCATTAAAGTTATTTTTAATCAAGGGTAGGTACTGGCTCAGGTTAAAAAATGTCAAATATGAAACAGCCGGTCGATTCTGTAAAAATCTCACCGTGATAACTTAGGTGAAGTGAGCTATCGATAGGGGTAATCCCTAACATCAGGTGGAGTGACAGCTCACTTCACCTTAGTTTTCACGGTGAGATTTTTACAGAATAGCACCTGCTCGGTTCATAGAAACAAAAACGAATCGTTTCACTTTCCAATGGAAGCATTTTTCATTGCCAAACTGGGAATTTAAAAAGATTTGTAAGCTAATTTTACTTGCGATAGCTACTTCCATATGGGAGGGTCAGGGGCGTAGCTACCGCCGTATCAGTTGTATCAAGTTTAAGGGACCCTCGAGCTACAGGGGCCTCCGACGCGACGCCGACGTGTGGAAGCAAGAATTTGTAAAATACTATCGAGAACCTAAAATTATTATTGATCATTAAGATACTTTGTAAGTGAATATTTAATTATAGATGTCCCAGAAGTTGACGTCAAGCCGGAATCGGGTAATAGGCCAAGTCATAATATTTATCAGAAAAATATTTTAAAAAACTAAATTGGCAAATCTAACAGTATCTCCCGGGCCCCCGACTTATGGTACTGGAAGGAACAGTGAAGTTTTCGGTAGTACTCCGACAGCAATAACCGTTCTTCTAAGACGACTTCCAAAAAAAAAAAAATAGGAACCGTGAAAAGGGCCCCAAAAAAAATTTATATAAGGCCGCTTTAGGACAAGCTACGCCACTGAGGAGGGTCTACTGCAAAGCTATGTGACATTTGCTTCATTATTGGTAAAGATACAAGAGTCTTAATTTTAACCAAAACCAAACCAGCGACGAAAGTAATTAAAATCTGTCCAATAAGTTTGAATTTAAACTATACAATTGAAAAATCTGACGGGTAAACCAGCCAGGGAGTTAAATTCTCGCCGTCTCTTTCTCGCTCAGCCTGTTAGTACGAGATAGCAATACTGTAAATTTACCATAGTTGTTGACTGTTGTATAAACATTTTGATATGAGTTTAAAAAAAGAGAGGTCAGACCGCACATTTTTAGCACAATTTATTATTTACTACAAGACTATTATAATTACAACCAATTCTACACGCAGCTTCATATTAATAATACTAATTAAAATATGTTAATTGTCAATCACAACAACTTATATACTACTAAAATAAAATTAACTCCAACACATTTTCTTTTTTGTTGAATTTGAACTTTAATTACTGTAAGTGCCTACAACACGGCCGAAGATAGTTGCCTAAAAATGTGTTTTACAACTGCTGGCGATACTATCGACAGTATTAGAACTATCGATATTTCACCCCATCGATTTGTAACTTATATCCTGTTGCAATGCTATGGAATTTTCGTAAAATATCGATGGGGTAAAAATATCGATAGTTCTAATACAATCGTTAGTATCGCCAGTAACTGTCGTAAAACACACTTTATAGCGATAGCATCACAACTCAAAACTATCGATACTATTGGTACTCATCAATCGTATTACTTAAGTCTGTCGACTGCTACTATCGATAATATCGACAGTATTGTTAAATTTCAGTACTATCGATATTGTTACTCTTCGAGGTCACGATGGTATTGAAATACTATCGAGAGTCAATCGATATTTGAACATCACTAGCCGAAAAATCATGATTGGTCTGATAATGTATGGGATCCTTGATCAAAGTATAATAACTATTACGGCGGTAACTAGTAAAGCTACGGTTTCCTAGTAGAGCGGAGGCCGCCACATAACGGCCGTCATAAAGATCATGTCATCGATGTTTAACTTCACGGTGTCAAAAACCGCTCTCTAGAGAAACACCCCAACTTACTATCATCAATAATGTTTCGACGGTCAATTACGGACGCTATATGGCGGCCACCGCTCTTCTAGGAAACCGTAGCTCTAGTAGTTACCGCCATAATAGTTATTATTTCTTTGATCTAGGAGTTTACACATACATTGTCAACCTTAGAGTCGTGAAATATACTAAGTGCCTACAATGGCTTCCTCATTTCATAATTATTTTCCACCTCGTAATCATAATCACTCAATTGTAGTGATACTCCTTAACTATAATCATCAATATATTCTTGCATTATTGCCGTGTCACGTTAAAAACTATGGTCGACCTCATTGAAACGAGAAAGACCCACACATTACCTTCGCATCTATTTTAGCGTATGTGTACTTACGTCAAACGTAGTTTCGATTCAAGCCGCTTATATGCTGTGATTTAAGCCGCTTAGATTGCAGGGGCAATCTGTGCGGCTTGAATCGCAGACTGCGACTGAGATCAGAGGGCTGTGGGCCAATTCTGCTAATTTAAAACGTTCAAAATCTAGTCGCAGTCTCATCTCGGCGACAAACAAATGTCAAAAACTTGTCAAAATGTAGGGAAATTTGAAGTGTTTTTGACAGATTGAGACTGAGATCAGGCTGTGAACGTTCTTAAAAATTACGAGAATTGCCCCTCTGATCTCAGTCGCAATCTGTCAAAAAATACTTCTACCCTACATTTTGACAAGTATTTGACATTTGTTTGTCGCCGAGATGAGACTGCGACTAGATTTTGAGCGTTTTAAATTACGAGAATTGGCCTTCAGACTGTGAACGTTTTTAAAATTACGAGATTTGCCCCTCTGGTTTTAAAATGTGTGGCAAATTTCATCCAAATCCGTTCCGCAGTTTGTGTGTGAAGAAGTAACAAACACACTCACAAAATTTCGCCTTTTTAATATCAGTGTAATAAAACATTAAAGTTCACATAACCGCATTGAATGTCTATTTCATGAAATATCCATTGCAAAAAAACGTAAAAACAAATTAAATTCGTGGGCTGCCCTGGCGCTTCTACCATAAGCTGTCGAAAACGCTCTATATTTTGACAGATGTTATTCTGTGACCGTTCACCGCTTTCTTAGGTAAACAAAGCTTATCGCTCCGCATGCCAAAGGCCGCACCTTTATTGTCATAAACCTCCTTGCAATATCGTAACTAACTAACTATAGCTTGTATTGTCTGTCCCACTGCAAAACCCTCCCTGTCCCTTTTCCACACAATTCTATCTTTTGCGAGTGCCGGCCAGTTCCTACGGTTGGAGTCAAGCTTCTCCCGCTTCGTCTTGGCCTGCCATGATGGCGTCGTGCGTTTAGTAGTATTGCTTGTAGTATAGTAATATCAGCTATGTAATAACACCTAAATATTACATTACAATATATTTTTAATAAAGCTTTTTCGCAAATACAGTCATATTAAAAATGTTACTATTTGACAAAAACTTTTAGACATATGAGAACAAATTTATATAACATAATAAATAAATAAGTACAGGGTTATTTTAAATTGGCTAGCTAAACTCCGTAGACGGGATGAGTATCGATATAAAATCACGATAAAAATATAATATTTATATAAAACAAAGTCGGGTTAGTTACACCATTTTATAAATCAAGACCGGTTGGACCGATTTTAATAAAACGTACAAATCTTTTTATTTATTATTTTATCGTGTTTAGATATCGATACTCATCGCATCAGCGGAGTTTAGCTAGCCAATTTAAAATAACCCTGTTTAATAAAGCACAAGATTACAGTTAGCAAGAAACAAGACGAAAAACTGTTTTCTCAAAGCCTTCAATCAGTAAATTTGCTGACAAACTTCGACTTCTAATGGAATTCAGTAACTTGACTGATTGGAGGGACAAGCGTTTCTGAAAATAAAAGGTATGCAATAAGATACCGGGGGTCAGGGATATACGACGCCACGCAAACTGTTACCATGGATCCATGGATTAAGTGCACAGGCCGGCACATCAAGCTATCCCAATCTGTCAAATTTTCCCAGTTGAATATAAACCTTATTTCTTTGTGGTAAAGTTGAAAATCTATCAAAGAAATCTGACAGATTGGGGTAGCTTGATGTGCTGGCCTCTGTACATGATTCTGAACCCATCTTTGTTGAAGTTATTTGTCAGTGAACAAAAAAATATGCTGTTCCATACACTTTGATCACGTATGTATTCACACACGGTAGGCACTTTTCTATGAAACAACTGATTTGCGAAAAATTTTCACGCTGGGACCCTCTTCGTTAAACATGTGATGAATTCATGGCGGTGCGGTACGCGGTTGGGGGGAGGGAACCCGCATTCGACGGACCGGTAAACTTAGCGCGAACGGGTATGCTATCAGAAAACAGTTTTTTGTTAAATAAATTGAACATCTACTTTTTTGTTGTGGAGGTCAGATATGCAGTCGCTCCGTGTAAAATACTGGTATTCAGCTGTATCTGGTTAGACTGTCCCCAAAATAGTTGGGAAAAGGCTAGGCTGAAATTGAACATCTACTATTATTATACAAAAATACAACTATTCCTTACACTAAAATTAAACTCCTAAGCTAAAATCGAGCAAGTTTTCATGAAATAGTAACTCCAGACTGCTTTGGACAACAATAGCACTAGATCGCCATGATTGCGCAAAACTTGATTATACAGATACACCTTAACTTTCAAACATAAAGTTTATAATCATTTGCAAAAATTAACTACCTTGATTTTGAGAAAATATGAACAAAAATATTTATGGAAAAACAGAACATAATTTCTAAGCAATAAGGTTGAACTATGTTGCAAAATAAGACCACAACTTTATTTTGTGGGCTTATTTTTCTGGCGGTTTTTGATGCGCCCATCGGAAGTCTAGTAATATTGTTGACGGAAGCCTGTCAAAATTCTCAGTCCATTATTTTAAGTGTACAATATACAAGATTACGAGTCTCATCATGAAGCACTCAGCCACTTCATCTTCTCAGGGTATTCATTCTGCTATACTAATATTTGGTTATCTGAAACAATGAAAGTTGAGATGAAAATAAAAACTAAACATGGGTAAAGACATCAAATAGCTGGCAAGGATTTTCATAGAAATACCTTGAACAATATGTAGTGTGCACATGTATGTTAAAAATGTGTGTATATATATGTTAAAAAAAAATCCCCCCGCTTTTGAAGAACAGGAGAATATTCCTCAGTATAATCTGAGGAATTTGGTATGCAGCAAGCAAATTCGTGTAAAGCAATATTGAGAGGCAAGACACCCGGAGGCAATAGGAAATATTGAATGAATAAAAAATTAAGTTTCATTTTTGTCCAAATAACCCTATTTTTTTGGGGGGCCCGTGGCTAAACAAAAACAGCCGCACATGTCGATCGATTAGGTTAAGCTACGCTTGCCGCGGTTGGTCTGTGGATGGGTGACTATCTTTACATACAGAGACCCCTCCGTGACCCGGAAAACACGTTAAGCCTTTGGTCCCGGGTGTCACTCGTGGTTCTTTGACAGTCTTTACGGGTAGTCAGTAGCCCGAAAGTCTGACAACCAGTCTTACCAAGGGGTATCGTATTACCCAGTAACTGTGTTGTGGAGGTCAGATAGGCAGTCGCTCCATATAAAATACTGGTATTCAGCTGCATCCAGTTAGACTGGAAGCCGACGCCAACATAGTTGGGAAAAGGCTAGGCAGATGATGATGATGTTTTTTGAATGCGTTATTAAATACATTTCAATGTTGTTTTTCACTTCAAGAAGCTATCTTGCGTGGTTTCAGAAATATTTCATGATAAGTTACTGTCTTTTTTGTATTGCGCGTTAGTGTATTAGAAAACGTCCCCTCGCCGCGTCCCCTCGCCCGCGTTAGTTTCGATCCCGTGAGAATATCGGGATAAAAAGTATCCTATGTGTTAATCCTGGTTATAAACTATCTGTGTGCCAAATTTCATCCAAAGCCGTTCAACTGTTTATGCGTGTGAGTAATAAACACCCAAACATCTTCACAAACTTTCACATTTATAATATTAGTAGGATAATGCATTAGCATTTCATTTAAATTAACCAATTTTTATTGCAACTGGTATTCATTATATGTATGTCATACTAAATGCCAAGAGAAGGTCATTTTAATATCAACATACCTACCTATATAAAAGTCATAACTTTGTTCTAAGGTTTGGCAGAAACCACTGAGAGCCAAATGCCACAATCCTTATATTCTATTCTATTCTATTTTTTTAAGGTTCTGGCTCCATCGGTAACATTCGATGATTTTGCCAATGTCAAGGTATGAGAAAATAATGATCGTAAACTTTACACAACTATTGATCAGTGTTTGTAGCTGTGGCATCCATGGATCCCCATGCTAAAAAAGGACAAAACATTTTTGATTAGTAGATGTAAAACGTCACAAAATAAATGTTAGAACATTCAGTATATATAATAAGTAAATAGAAATATCAACTATAGCTGGATTTTATTGATGCTAATGAATTTATAAAGGATTTTAACTGCAGGAGTATGGGCTAAAGATAAAAGGAAAGGAATGTTAATTGGGCGGGGAACATCAGAAGGGAGTATGTCGTAAAGGGAAGTGGTTAAACGAGGACAGGAAAAAAACAAGTGTTCCAGAGTACCCTCCTCCAGGCCACATTCACACAAAGAAGAGTCCCTCACGCGGATTTTGGCCAAAAAAACTGGAGTGCAAACGAACCCAAGTCGGAGTCTAATTATGACAGAGGTGGCTATTTTACTAGAAAATTTTAGTTTGCTGAACCAACATTTAGATGGAATGAATGGTTGGATAGAGCCATAAAATCTTCCCTTCAGTATTCGAGTTTTCTGCCAATGCTCATTCCAATTCTTCATCATCTCGGGTTTAACAAGACAGTGCAGATCTCGGGGATAACAAGACGGATGAGATTCGATCCCATTCCGAGTAGCCAGCTTAGCAATAGAATCCGCATTCTCGTTATCAATAATTCCAGAGTGACTGGGGATCCAAGCCAGTGCAATCTCTATGCCTAAGCAGTGGCATCTATACAGGAGTTGTTTTATCCTACTAATATTATAAATGCGAAAGTTTGTATGTATGGATGTATGGATGTTTGTTACTCTTTCACGCGAAAACTACTGAACGGATTTTGATGAAACTTTACAGTAATATAGTTTATACATCAGAATAACACATAGGATACTTTTTATCCCGATATTCCCACGGGATCGAAACTTACGCGGGTGAAACCGCGGGGCGCAGCTAGTCTTTAGAATAAGGGGAAAATTGTGACGAGAGCGAAAAGGCGATTTTATTAAATCCTGTAGACAGCTAAGAGAGTCCGAGAGAATAAGGCTTTTGTTGAGTCCATGTGATTCAATGTAGGAGACTGCTTCCAAAAGAGCTATTGCTTCCCCTGTGAATATAGTGCCAAAAGCAGGACTACGAAAATTAAGGATAATTTTGTATTTTGGGATCCACACAGCTGATCCGACATTACTATCATCGGACAACTTAGAAGCATCTGTAAATAACGTCAGCCAATCGTGCCAGTCCTCTGCCAGAATCCTATTGAATTTGACATTAGCAGCAGGGTCATGTTTGGATATACCCAAGTTAAAAATAACTTTTGGCTGGAAGAGCAAGGAATCAAAATTTACTTCAAATAAGGGATTTTTATCTAACTGGACTAAGGAAATGTGCAAATTATTGAATTTATTGAAGCTGTTAACGAGAAGTGGGGGATTTTTATGAGACCAATAGCGAGATGTTGGGATTAACTGACAAAGTGAACGAAGAAGAGGGAGAAGAGGATGACATTTATTCTGTATGACTTTATAAAAAAATCTGTCACAGAGGTATTGTCTACGTAAGTGAAGGGGAGGCTCTAAACATTCTACCTGGAGGGCATTAATAGGTGAGCATTTCATAGCACCCGTGATAATACGTAAGCATTTGGATTGAATTCTTTCCAGTTTGGCCAGGGCTATTTTGTTGCATGGTTCCAACAGAAAAATTCCATAGTCAAAGTGACTACGAACTATGGCGTTATAAAGGATTTTCTGTGAAGTTGGATGAGCTCCCCAGCGAACTCCAGAAAGGGCACGTAAGACATTAACACCTCTTTCGCATTTCTTTGAGATGTAATCCAGGTGGTAGAGTCCAGATAATTTTGAGTCAAGAATGAGGCCAAGAAATTTTACTTTGTCACAGATCAAAATGGGTTCGTTTTCAACATGGAGGTTAATAAGGGGAATATTACGCTTACGAGAAAAGGCAACTGCATTACATTTGGAAACTGACAAACTTAAGCCGTGATCTGTCAACCACTGGTTTAAGTAGTAAAGGGCAGAATTTAAGCGAGATGAGGCATCTGAAAGCGAAGCTGAATTAAAGTAAAGAGCAATGTCGTCGGCATACTGTAGGATTTTGCAGAAACAACTCACTGAAGACTCCAAATCATGTGTGTATATATTATAAAGAATGGGGCTTAAGACCGACCCCTGGGGTAAACCTTTCCACACTAGACGGGATGGGGAGAGGTAGTTTTGATGACGGACAGAAATAGAACGGGACATAAGGAGACTACAAATGATGTTGACCATCCTCACAGGGATACTCAGCTGTAGCAGCTTTTGCCTGAGTATTGGAAGTTGGACATTATCATAGGCTGAAGCTATGTCTAGGAATACACCGAGAACACTTTCATTATTGGAAAAGGCAATGCGGACATCAGACATGAAGACACTTAGGCTATCTAGAGTTCCCATACCTCTTCGAAAACCGAACTGTGAACTGGATAAGATGCCTTTAGTTTCTAAAATCCATTCAAGTCGATTCTTGATGAGATTCTCCATAATTTTAGCCAAGACCGAAGAGAGGGCTATAGGACGATAGGAAGTAGGATCTTTTGGGTCTTTACCAGGTTTCAAAATTGGGATGATTATTTGGGATTTCCAAGACTCTGGAACTTGGCCAGTAACGAAAAAGGAATTGATTAGGTTAAGAAAGATTAGTTCACAGTTAGAAGAAGACTTGGAAATAAAGGAGTAGGGTATTCCATCGACCCCTGGAGCAGAATCCCGGAGATGATCTAAGGCACAAATAAGTTCTGAATAAGAGAAAAGGTCATCAAATCTATCGGAGGAAGTGGTAGGAGGAGGATCTATAATGGGAAGGCAATCGGAGCTAGGAACATAGGGGGGGGCTAATTTGGATATGAAGTCTTCTAACCAGGTGCTGTGGTCATTGGTAGAAACATCGGGAGAGTGGTTGTCGCAAGCTCTGCGGTAGATTTTAATTTTTTTCCATACAAGGGAAACTGGAGAACGTGGAGATAGCGACTCGCAAAACTTGAGCCAGCCACATCTTTTCTTTCTTGCCAATAACCTACAAGTACTTGCAGAAGTCTTTTTAAAATTTAAATAGTCGGGCATATTAATACTAGAGGAAAAGGTATTTTCTGCTTCTTTACGTTTACGAATGCCATCAGTGCATTCAGCATCCCACCAAGGTGGAGAAGGTATTAGGTGACGGGCAGAATTTTTTAAGGGGATAGAAGAATTGGCCGCTCTCAACAGACACTCAACAAAATCACTGTAGAGAATTAGGGAGTTGGATGGGTTTATTTGGGGAAAATTTTGAAGTTCTGCGTCCAAATTGGACAAGAACTTAGACCAGTCAGCTTGGGGTAGGCGATATTTTTGTAGGGGTTGGATGGGGGGTAAACGTGGATGAGTGCTTGGAAACGAAATTAGGATAGGAAAATGATCACTGCCATATGTATTAGGGAGAACAGACCAGGATAGAGTTGTTACTAGGGAAGGGGAACAAAAAGTAAGGTCAGGAACACTAATATTTTGGTTAGGGGAAACCCGACGGGTAGCAGATCCATCATTAAGAACACAAAGGTTGCGATCATCTAAAAGGTCTAGCAAAAAGTTGGAGGAGGGGTCATTACAGTGAGAGCCCCAAAGCGTGTGACGGCAATTAAAATCACCTGACACAATCAAAGGGCCAGGAATAGAAGAAAGGATAGAGTTAAATTCAGACAAAATATTAGCATTGGGGTGGGGAATGTAGGCAGATACATAGGATATGTCCATGGCTCTAATAGCCACAACATGTAGACCAGGATCATGATGGGGAAGAGGAATCTGAGAAAAAGTGATAGATCTGCTAACCAATAGGGCGCAACCCGCCCATCCATCATCTCTATCGTCCCGAAGACATGAAAAACCAGGAACCCTAAAGAGAGATCCAGGCCTGAGCCACGTCTCCGACACGGCAAAGACAACGGGTTTATATCTATTTATTAGATAGATTATATCATGTTTTTTCCTGCGAATGGATCTACAGTTCCACTGAAGGATTTTTTCCATTTTGGCGAATCCAGGTATCGAGGAGTTGTTGAACTAATCTAACGACATTGTCCGGTATTGCATCACTAAATTTAGATAATATGTTTATAAGGGAGCAAGTCAGGAGCTCTATCAAATTGTCATTGGGAGTGGGAAGGGGAGTGGTTTCAGTGTAAGGGGAATTCAGAGCACAGCCATTAGGCTGAGAAGACTTAGGGGTATAGACCATTGACTTATGGGCTTGAGTGTCATATGACTTGCCCAATTCTGGCCTAGGTTTTGGAGAACGATAAACCGTCTTTGTATAGGAGGTTTTAACAGGGGAGGCATATGGAGAAGAAGTAGGAGTGTTAAGAGGGGACGAGAAGAGAGTGGGTTCAGAAGGATAAGTTTGAGGTAGTTTTGATTGGGAGGGACCTGCTGTCACATTAGAGTATGGCAATTTACGAGGACGGGGAAACCTTGCTGAAGCCTCACGGTAGCTTAAATTTTCTTCAGACATTACCATTTTAATTGCCTTCTGTCTTGAGTGTTCAGGGCACTTATTATCAGTGGCCTTATGGCTACCACCATCACACAAAAGACATGAGACCTGAGAGTCGGGAACATTACAACTATCTCCAGGATGAGGTTGTGCACAACGGTAACAGCGGGGCTTAGATCTGCACTGAATGCTTATATGGCCAAATCGTAAGCAGTTGCGGCATTGGATAGTGGGAAGTTGATAAGTAGAGACAGGAAGAGAAACATTGTAACAAAATACCTTCTCTGGGAGAATTTGGCCAGAGAAAGTAAGCACCACAGTCGATGATGGGGACCAAGTAACGGAGTCCTCTTTTTTGTTTTTAAAATTAAGCCTTCTAGCCCTAACGACTTCACCACAATTGCGAGGGGTTTCTATACCGAGGACTAGCTCCTCTAGTGTCCAGTCAGTAGGGATATCCCTAACAACTCCCATGCGACTTACGTGAAAGCGAGGGATAGCTGCCGAATATTTGTTTTCAGTCAGGATGGGATTGTTGACAAAGTTGTTAGCGTCACTTACTGTCATAAAATCAACAGACATCCTGTTACGGCCCAAAGACCTGACACTGCCTTGGACAACACCTTTAAAACCTTTATTAAATATAAATTGAGCAAACTTGAGTGAGTTTAAGGTTAGGCCTTGCTTAGGGTCTGTTTCCACCCTAGAGACAAATACAGTGTAGGGAGCTCTGTCACTCTCACTATAGAGCATTTTGGAGTCGCTCTCAAAACCTGGCTTAGTAAAAACGGATTGGATTGAGTCAGACGGCGGCTTGTTTCTTTTTGCGTCAACAACAGTGGACTCAGGGTCTCCGGGGCGCTTTCTAACTTCGGGTCTTACGCGATCAGTGTTTTGAGAACACTCCACAACCTCCATAATATCCGGAGGAATCCCTCCACCCCCATCAGGGGGTTCCTCGGCACTCATTTCCTTGGGAAATGAGAGCCAAAAAGCTTAAATTACTAACCTTATACCCAAACCAGACGACACAAGACAATCACCACACTACAAACTGATTTTATTATTAAAATAAAGTGTTAGGTTAAGATTCGCGTGCTTATTCTCACCAAGACAATAGCAAAAATCCAATCCTTATATACTCCTTGAGAAAACTACTACATGTTCTCAGGTAAAAAGTATCCTATGATAGATGCCCAAATCGTAGTCAAACTGTGTCCCTAATTTCATCCAAACCCATAAAAAAGGGATCTATAATATTAGTACAGTCAGTATCAAACTTAAACTCAAAGCAATTATTTCAATTAAACCATTTACAGGCACTTTCGAATTGTCAAGGAGTCAGTCAGTTAGTCAGAACTTTTATGGAGAAGAACAGGCAAGAAACTTCAAGGACACTCTTTTAACCTCTCAAGGACAGCCGGAACAGGCAATTAAATCAAGATATTACAAAATCCTAGGTACATTAACAGTCTAAAAAAAAGTACAAATATGTGTGAGGAAGACAAAGTATAAAAGTCATGCTTTGTTTTGTGGAACACTGATACAATATTATGGAACACAGATTGTAGACAATTCTTGTCGATGTATAGGCGCGCGGATCTAGGTTGCCCAAGGGAGGCGAATGTTTCTCTCTGAGAAAGGGTGGAAGGGAGGTCATTTCTTAAGCCTTTTAAAATGTGCCCCCTTTTATAAGATGACTTATCTATATCTTAGTAATGTCATCATCTGCCTAGACTTTTCTCAACTATTTTAGTGTTGGCTTCCAGTCTAACCGGATGCAGCTGAATACCAGTATTTTACATAGAGCTACTTACTATCGGACCTCCACAACCCAGTTACTGGGTAATACAATACCCCTTGGTAAGACCTGTAACAAATGCAAAAGACCCACATGCTTTATGAGGCATGGAGGTCTTGGTATTTAAACATGGACAATCCACCGCTGCAAACATAGCCTAGAATGATCGATTGACCCATGTAATTAATATTTCTTAGCCCCAATATCTTAGTAACATTTACAAAATAAACATATTTGTTGCATTCTCCCTGTATGTATGCCTGTCTTTTGGAACATGGGTTACAGTACTTAAGCTTTAACTATTTTTTTTTTGTGGAGGGGAAATCATCAAATGACTTCTCCCACTCTGGGTGGAGCAGAAGGGAGTGTCAAACTCTTACTGACTAAAACCCACCCGTGTTCCTTCTTTAGCCCTTATGTTCCGGGGTAGCGGTAACCCTTTCGGACAATCCCGCTGCCCAGTTGGCATTTCAAAAGAATGTTTAATACCTAAGTAAATATGCATGAGTCATAATGTAGTGGAAAATTTAATATGTAAACAAGTTTATAAACATGTTGCTACATGTATTGCAATTAATGAGTATGTTCTAGAGAAGTACAGAAACTCCCATGATATTGTTTTTACAATTTTGCTTAGATGGTGTGTCATGTTGACAAGGCAGAAGCTAATGCAAGCACCGGGAGGGGATCTGCCAGGGTAGCGGGTTGTTCGAAAGAGATACCACGGCCCCTGACGCAGGCAACTGAAGGAACACGGGTGGGTTTTAGTCAGTAAAAGTCTGACACACCCTCCCGCTCCGCCCAGAGCGGGAGAAGTTATTTCATAATTTCCAACCCACAAAAAAAAAAGCACCGTGAGGGGATGCCCTAGGCTAGGAGAACATATAGTGAACTTATTGGTAATGTTCTTCAGAAAGGTCATGTGCATAGTGCTAGCAACCGGTGTGCGTGTACAACCAGATCTATGAATGTAAACAAAACAAAAGGAGTATCTATGGATCTTAGCCATTGGCATTTTGTAATTTCCGCCTACCCCCATGGGACCAAGAGGCATGAGTTTAGGTATGTGTTTTTAAAATATCATATAACCTCTTAATTGCAGTCTTATGCATATGTCTGTACATCTATTGTCAATAAGCCATAATTTTAGTTTAAATCATAAAAAATAAAAAGATGTCTTACCTCAGCACTCCATAGGAGCAATTGAATTAGAATTATCGCCATAACCGCTTAAGCTGCCTTGAAACTCAATCCCGCTGATCTGGCTGTCAGCATTGAAGGCATAGGAGTCATTACTTGGAGCATGTGAAGTTTCTAAGTTGCCATCTCCCGAATCCGCTGCAGCCGCCGCGTCAGGCTCTGCCCAGTTAATTTTAAATCTCGTCACACGAGGTTCAGAAGCGAGGATGTTTCTAATTACTTTGTCAAACTGAGGTTTCGCTGGTGGATTTTCACGTAATTCCGGCTCAGATTCCGAGTATTCGTTATTAATAAAGTAACCAACTCTCACGAACTCCTGTCCTCGGTAAGAACACGTTAGAAGCACCACTGTGACGCCGAGAGCGTCGTTTTCAGGGATCCGTGTAACATCAGGTGGAGGTGCTTGAAACACAAACATGTGTCTTCCTTCAGGTATCGGTCCGACATAAATTGTGTCTAAAACCTGATCGTGCTCCTCCGTTTCAGCTGATCCAACGTATATCATCTTCCATTCTAAGTCTTCCTTCAGTTCCTCAATGCATTCGAAAGTTAACTCGAATTGAAAAGGGTTTAGAAACGGACTCGGATTGTCCAACACAACAACATTGGTTATGTGCACTTTTGCCATGATTGTGTTTTTAGCGTTGTTTCACTTCAGTCAAAGGACTAGCACGCGTTTTTAAGTATTTTTAGCCGTAATCACTCTAGAAAGTCGAGGAAAATAACCGTTTTCTTGCAACGAGAGTAAATTCTGGGGTCGGCGAAAAAATGACAATAATTTTGGCGGTTGAATTGATCACGTGACCAAAATAAGTATAGACGGCAGCGCAACGGTGGCAATGACACGTACTAAAATTAAAAAGTTGAAATACTTTGACAGCGACGATGTTACTTGAAAATCAAGGCACTAAATTAATATGTTTGGTTCAGCAAAATATTTTTTTATGGCATATCGAAAGAACCGTTTCTTACAGATCCAATAAAATCATGATAACTTACATTCTCTGTAGTGTTCCTATTTGTTTTCCACACTTTATCACCACAAGAAATGTCAACTAAGGCCCATAGACAATGATGATATGAAAAATGTTACCATTTCTTCCCAATATTCTGAGTTTTCCTATTCTTGTCTATTCGGATAGAGTGGGATGTGGACACAACGAAAAGCTGAAAAATAAAGTTTATTTCTTGGTTTTGGCTTTCATTTTTGTATTTTGCATATAACACGATTATTAAATACGTTCTCAAAATAAATGAACATTATCATGGCCTTTATCTTTGATTCATGATTTTATTTGCATAATGGCAATAGAAGAGCGCAAATGTCATAAATATTTAATATGGCGTCTTTGCTTTGTGTTCATTGTGCATGTTTTCTGTCAAAAAATTGTATTGTGATTTAAACCAAAGCCATTTATTTCGCAATAACACTATCAATACATAAACCGCCGCTATAATAATATAGCATGAAGGTCAAACGGTAAAAAACTAACTTAAACCCGAAGAGAAAGGTGCAAGTATTATTCTCAGGAAAAAAAGGTAATCATTTTTTGCGCTTTCTTTTACGTTTGTACTCGTAATTGTTATTTAACGACTGCATCACAACCCTATCTACGTCTTACATGTGTAGATTTCCGGGTTATTATAGTAGATTGTGTGTAAATCGAAAGTTTTCACGGCATGCCTTTTACGAGAAGTTTTGAACAGTTAGTTAACTTTTTAAGGATGTACGCGCATAGTTTCGTTCTGAGTCACAGCCTGTGTTGTCCCGTATGCCCTCCGTAATTAATACGAGCGTCAATTGTTGATCGCAGCTGTAGATATCACGTTCGGAAGCACAATCAAACATCGTGTGTGCATCTCATGCTAATTAAATGTTTAAACTAATTGTTCCGAACTTGTAGTAACGTTCCTTGTGAGTAGTTGTTTTAACTAGCTCAATTCGTGTTTGAGATCAAGGTAACATACATACTTTATATTCAATCACTTTGCAATAGCTTAGCTGAGCTAACTATATTCCTTTTTAACATTGAAACTATGGTAAACAAGTCAGAACTATTATAAAAACTAAACACTATAACACAATTAAACTAAAACAATTATAAAAAAATTTGAATACTATGCTATAGCTTAAAAATGCTGTTTTTTTATACTAGTTAATAAAGCCGTCTGCCATAGTTCAAAATTATAGACCTTTCTCAATCAAATCTAGTTGAAACAAGTATGGATACAATGAACCCCTTTCCTATATCCTCAGAAGATGCAATGACTTGTTCCACAGTTGCAATATTGATGTTTTCGGTGGTAAATTGTGTATATTTAAGGAAAGTATTTTTAATAATATATATATTATTAAAAATACTTTCCTTAAATATACACAATATTATTAAAAATACTTTCCTTAAATATACACAATTTACCACCGAAAACATCAATATTGCAACTGTGGAACAAGTCATTGCATCTTCTGAGGATATAGGAAAGGGGTTCATTGTATCCATACTTGTTTCAACTAGATTTGATTGAGAAAGGTCTATAATTTTGAACTATGGCAGACGGCTTAGGTACATTTATGCTCAGCTGACTCACAAACCTCCCTTTAGCTTCCCCGTAAAAGATAAGTGAATAAGAGTAGCACTTCACTCATGCAACAATGAATAACAGTTAGAAGTAGTTAGAATTTGGTTGAGTAATCTAGTAATTCATGTACCTATCCATCAGTTAGACAACATCATTGCAAATTTAAAATCTCCGATGTGTATAAACTTATAAAGTAACTTGAATAAAAATAATTTTAAAAAAATCATAGAAAATATTATTCCGTTGGTTATAAAGAAAAACTAAGTGGTTAAAACGTATTGAAATAGGAATAAAAGTAAAATATACTGATTATATAATTTTAATTATTTTTCTTCACATGGGAGAAAAACTGCAACTTTTTGTCACATAAGCGGTTTTTAAGACTGTGCCGACCGCATAGTGGGGCCCTCATCGTTTGTTTGGTTATTTCATACAATTTAGAATGAAAATGCCGAAAATAAGCATGTTAAGTTGTGCTTCACAAGATTATACGTTAATATTATTAGAAGCGGTAGTTTTATATTGTTTAGTTTTATTATAATCCTTAAAACAGAATATAGTGGCCACTTTTATCCGTTTTATATATAATACAGAATATTATTAATGAAAATGAAATTACTAAAATTATGCAAAATAAAACTATCATTAGAAACTCCCATGTTTACCTACATAAGACACTGACATTTTTATTTACAATTAAGTGTAGGCAGAAACATGAGATTTTTTAAAAATATTACATGATCTTTTGGAATAATAAGCTATTTACATGGAAGTTTTTGCTAAGTATGTGTATTCATAATTGCTTTTCAAATATTTGTAAAACTCATTTTCGACAAAAATGTCACATAGATTTTAAATTTGCAACAACAACATACATAGTCAATAAATTATTATTATTATTTGGTTACACACTCTGGCAGCTAATCAGCTGATGCGTGTGTATCGTATAGCTTGGAGATATTTAATCTGTGCAGTCGATTCTTGAAGCAGTTCAGTGTGAGAGCCGTCACAACATTTTCCGAGAGCCTATTCTATGCTGTTACAACTCGGTTAGAGAAGAATTGCTTCGAGGGCTTTTTTTTATGAATTTTCCCATAGCTTTAGGGAATGCCCACGCAAATGTGTGTTCACATTCAGTGTGTAGAGATTTTGAAGGCTGGTCACTTCGTAGTGTTCTGTATCTTGTACGTCTCAATGAGCCTACCCTTATATGAATCATCTTCTTGAAGATTTAAATACAGCAAAGCAGGTACATACAAGAGCAGTGGTGGCCCAGTGGAAAATGGCTGCGACTTATGAGTTTAATCCTGGCAAGCTCTTTACTTTGTGTTAATTATTTCATCACCACTGCTCTCAAAACGGTGAAGGAAAACATCGTAAACAACAGATTCAGTTGCCTGGGTTTTGACCAAGCTTAGCCCCGTATTACAGAACATCACTCAATAATCAAGCATTATTTAATTCTAGATTCAAGCCATTTGATTGGTTGAAACTAGTTTTAAGTAATGCTTGAGTACTGAGTGATGTTCTGTAATACGGGACTTAGAGTAAAACTCTAAATTAAACATAACCATAGTTTTAATCTGTGTTTTTACTTTGTATGTATATTGCTATAATGTCAGTTTGTAAAAAAAAAGACTATCAGCTTGAGGAGCCCCACCCCAGCCCCTCCCTCAAAGAGAATCATTTGCCCCGCTTTTGAGCGGAAACCTACATTCGTGCTTGCAACAAAGCCAGGAATTTAAACAACAAACATTAGCTATTTTATGTGTTAAATTAACTTCACCAATGGCAATACTTTATGGTAATTCTGGCACAGCTGGGACGGTCAGCCCATCTACCTACCTAAAAATATTGGTCAGTTAGCATCGCCCAACGGCCAATATTTTTACTATATTCTGAACTACTCTCATAAAGTTTGTGTGAATATGTGAGAAGAAGATCAGCTCAGCTATGTTGTGATCGACTTCTAGTCGAACCAGATACAACAGAATAGCAGTATTTTACATGGAGCTACTGCCTATATTATGACCACAACCCAGTTACTGGGTAATACCCCCCCCCCCCCCCCCCCCCTTGGTATGGTATATTACCCAGTAATACAATACCTCTAAGAAGGTCATCTATTTATTTATTTATTTTATTATTTATGTACACAGTAAATTACATAGGTATATGACATACTCCTAATTATAATTTGAGTACAAAGGTACTGCTTATTTCTTAAGAAATTTCTTCCAGCAGACCAGCAAAAGGAGAAGTAAAAAAAGAAATGTAGACAATAGTGTGTGAGAACAAGAAGAGAAAAATATGAACTACTACTTTGTACTATATTGTTGTTGTTGTATTGTATTTTACTATATTGTTATAATCTTTTGTTTTATTGATCTTTCCAGCAGGTGAATGACGGCTAACTCAAGATGGCGTCAAGCAGAGACGAAGGGCCTGTCTATTACAGGGAGATACAGAAGAATGCATATCTTAAACGGATACCCAATGACGTAGGCAGCAGTAAACTGAGGCCTTTGGGAAGTAAGGTGAGCTAGATAACTTTGCACTCTTTCTGAACAGCGAACGAAAGTGAACCGTAACGCTCGGGTCGGTGAAGCCGAATCGGGTATACTCGGCTCCAGTCGGTCGCTGACGCTGAATCGCATATACTCGGCTCCAGACGGTCGCTGACGCTGAATCGCATATACTCGGCTCCAGACGGTCGCTGACGCTGAATCGCATATACTCGGCTCCAGACGGTCGTTGACGCTGAATCGCACATACTCGGCTCCAGTCGGTCGCTGACGCTAAATCGCATACACTCTGCTCCAGACGGTCCGTGACGCTGAATCGCATATACTCTGCTCCAGACGGTCCGTGACGCTGAATCGCATATACTCGGCTCCAGTTTTAATATTTCCGTTTTGTCATGTGATTATAAGTACCCACCCTTTTTTGTCTGCTATCGTTATAAATGGCTGTAAGAGAGAACCAAGAAAATTATGAATTTAATTAGGAAAAGGCTTATGATTTGGTTAAAAAGGGCCATCTAACAATAATAATAACTTATTTCAGGCTACATGGCAAGTTCAAGTAAATTCACCAGAATTTTAAACAAAAACATGTAGAGTTTATAAAAGATTGTCTTCCATCTATTGTAAAAAATAAAAGTAACTCTTATACAGGGTTATTGGAAAAACACCAACAATCTCTTAAGAGATCATTGTACTCATCATTATGAACAACTTTTACTATGGGACCAAACCTGAAATCGCGAAAAAGAAGTCAGCGGTTCCCTACATTTATCTAAACATGAAGAACCAAAAAAAAAAATACAACGGTTTACGCGAGCGCAGCTGATTGGCTTATTTGCATGTGTTCTTTCGTTCGAATACTCGAGGCATTTTGTCATTGTAGTGAAGTTTGGAGCTGAATTTCTCGTTGATTTTGTTCATAGGTTACGCTTCCTGACTTTTTTATTATTCGTAGCTTATACTTCACTTTCTAATCCCCTTTCAAAAGGGAGGAGGTTCTCAATTCGTCTGTTTTTTTTTGTATTTTTCTTACGTGATATCCCTAGCAATTGCGAATCGATTTCAAAAATTATGTTTTTAATGGATAGGATATGCCTCAGGGGTGGTCCCATATAAATTTTATTCACTTTGCTTGGGAAGTTTTTGAGTTAGCTTCAATAATACGTATTTTTGCCACTTAGTTTTTATCTCCCTTTTCAGAAGGTGCCCCTAAAACCGATGTGGACACAACTGTGCGTGCACAACGGCAGGACCCCCTACTTAGAACAGTACCCAGAGGCTAGCAGTGCTGCCACTATCACGCACAAACCAATATGGCGGGCGTGTTTAAGAGCTGCCAGGCACGTGACAGCGAGTGTCAAACCTCATTGTGGGGATCAGTATGATTTCTTGGTGGATACTGATAGTGGCGCTGTTAGATTGCTGGCTCCTGATTGGTAAGCATACATGCCTTTTTAGCTAAGTCCAACTTAGGGAACTCAACTTAAGAGGAGTTAACCACGAATGCAGCGAGCTCTGAGTACCTACGGGTGGCAGCAAAATCGACGTGCGATCGTAACCGCAAATACATACAGTGTGTTAAAAAAATAACCCGTAAAACTTTAAGCGGTGCTTTAGACCATCGAACTGAACAACTTTCACTATTTTCTCCATTTTCATTCTAAATTGTATGAAATAACCAAACAAACGATGAGGTCGCCACTGTGCAGTCGGCATAGTCTTAAGGTAATTTAAAATTAGAATTTCAGACTTAACAAATGATAAAAATAAAAGGTACACAGAACCCTTTTTTACAAACTCAATTTTGCTCGACTTGCTGTCATCCCAATTTCCAACATGTTTCCAGGGAATCAATGCAAGACTGGGTCTCAACTCTCCGCAACACACTCCACGAGCTGAAAATCCTGGGTCGCGGTGAAAACGTGTACTGCGCGGGCCCTGCGCCCCCGCCGCCCCCTCCGCCCCCTCGGGCTGCGGCCCGGGACCCCACGTCGCCATTACCGCCGACGCCTCCTACCCCACCAGACAGGTAGCCATTTTAAACATTAAGGACCTATACTACCTCAAATAGCTTAGCATGATCCTCCGTTATGTCGAAAATACTGCAGCATTAAATTTGAAATAAATATATGGTAAAGTTGAGGATTAATGTTAGGTCTTATGTTAGACGAAAACACGATTTCATAAAATTTTCTCGATAGAAAAAAAATCCAAAGTTACCTCCAAACCGAACAATAAACCGCTGGTATTAAAAAAATACTTCAAATTAGATCATGAAACTTTGTATACTAACCGAACTAACTATAAAGCAGGTCTTATGTTATTTATTTTTTTTTAATTACCATTATTTTCACCGTACAAAGCAAATACCTAAACTGTTGGCGCTGCCTGCCGCCTAGCACCGCACTCTGTCTCGCTCTCACTTAGTCCGCGAGCAGTATCGTTCGAGCAAGATAAAGAGTGAATTTTAGCTGAGGTAGTATAGGCACTTAAACTAAATAATCCATCACAGTTAGTATAAGTATAATACGGCAATGATATGGAAGAGCGGAGTCTCCTAATACAGGCATTGTTTGCCTAAAGGAAATTGGGCAGCGGGATTGCCCGAAAGGGTTACCGCTACCCCGGAACACAAAGGGCTAAGGAAGGAACACGGGTGGGTTTTAGTCAGTAAGAGTCTGACACTCCCTTCTGCTCCACCCAGAGCGGGAGGGGTCATTGGATGATTTCCCATCCACAAAAAAAAAAAAAAAAAAAAAAAAAAAAAAAAAAAAAAAAAAAAAAAAAAAAAAAGGCAGGCTCCAAACACGTCTTAATGTATAATAGGCTAATTGTGACAATAGACGATTTTATATTTGTATTTACTATTTTTTTTATGTTACTATGGCAAAAAACCCTCAACTCAAAAATGAGTTTCAACAGACCTAAAAGTCATACCATATTTTGTAAAAATACTGATTTCTTTTCGAGAATTTTGTAGTGATCGAGGATCATCATCATTTATCATCTGCCGAGCCTTTTCTCAACTTTAATGAGGTCGGCTCCGCAAACCTAGATGCAGCTGAATACTAGAACTATTTTACATGGAGTGACTGCGTATCTGACCTCCACAACCCAGTTACTGGGTAACACGATACCCCTTGGTAAAACTGATTGTCAGACTTTCGGGCTACTGACTACCCGTAACGACTGCCAAAGATCCACGAATGACAGTCGGGGCTAACGGCTTAACGAGCTTTCCGAGGCATAGAGGGGTCTCGGTATATATAGGGTGACTGGTAATTAGTGACCGATACCTAAACACGTGATTGTACTCATGATAACAAACAACTTTTACTATGGGACCAAACCTGAATTCGCGAAAAAAAAATCTGCTGTTCAGTACCTACATTTTGACCAGTTAGGCGAACATAAATGACTGAACAGCAGATTTTTTTTCACAATTCAAGTTTGGTACCATAGTAAAAGTTGTTTGTTATCATGAGTACAAGCACGTGTTTAAGTATCGGTCACTAATTACCAGTCACCGTATATAGATGGTCTCCCATCTACAGCCCAACCGCGGCAAGCGTAGCTTAACCTGATCGATCGATCTGTGCGGCTGTTATTATTTAGCCACGGGCCCCTCAGTCATTCAACATACAGGAAGGTAATACGGGCTGGTGTCCGCAATTCCACGTAAATGCGCGTATTTTTTTTTATCATACATGTTTAAAAATAATGAAATTAAAACCTTCGTTTATTCCTTTTCAGGGTGCCCGGTATAGAATTAACAACTACCCGACCAACCAACCCGACCACTCAAGAGCCGACCCGACCCGAATCGACCCGAACCGAACCCGAAGTTGTCGAACCCACGACCTCTACAGAAGAAGATATTGATATCTCCAACTGGGACACTCCCTTCTCGTCCGAACCTAGTACTAGTCAGGCTAAGACTGAGCCTAGGAAGAGCGTGGCTAAGATCTGTGGACAGAATATCTGCTTAGATGATTCTATATTTAAAAGGTAAGGAAAATTGTTTTTGTGTGTCGGAAATCTAACATTCATTCCTGAAGGCCAATTCTCGTAATTTAAAATGTTCAAAATCTAGTCGCAGTCTCATCTCAGCGACAAACAAATGTTAAAAACTTGTCAAAATCTAGGGAAATTAGAAGTATTTTTTGACAAATTGAGACAGATCAGACTGTGAACGTTTTTAAAATTACGAGAATTGCCCCTCTGATTTCTGCCTCAACTTAATAGCTATTGTTTCTACATTAACATGTTTCTTATTTAAGCCATGGTTTATCACTAACTAGCGACCCGCCCCGGCTTCGCACGTGTGCAATGCTGATACTAAATACACTACATTATACATATATAAACCTTCCTCTTCAATCACTCTATCTATTAAAAAAAACTACGCATCAAAATCCGTTGCGTAGTTTTAAAGATTTAAGCATACATAGGGACAGAGAAAGCGACTTTGTTTTATACTATGTAGTGATGACCTTCAAACTTGGTGTAATAATTTTCGTCACCGCTACTCTCGAAACGGTGAAGGAAAACATCGTGAGGAAGCCGGCATGTCCTGGAACCAAAAATACCAAGTCATGTGACATCAACGAACCGTTCGTGGTGGATTACGGCCCACTCCCTCTCACATAGAGGAGACCTGTGTCCCAGCAGGAACATTATAGGCTAATTATAAAAGCTGTCAAACCAATATCATCATTACCTAGCCTTTTCCCAACGATGTTGAGGTCGGTTTCCAGTCTAACCGGATGCAGCTGAGTACCAGTATTTTACATGGAGCAACTGCCTATCTGACCTCCACAACACAGTTACAGACAACAGTTACACATTATATACAGGGTTACTTTTCAATGACCAGCCAAAAAGGATGTGGTACAGACCATCAAACTAAACAACCTTATTTATTTATTTATATATACTAAAAAATAAAAAAAGGTGCAACAACCTTCTCCATGGAACCAACATCGTAATCGCGAATAAAAATTCAGCCGTCCCATACGTTTAGGTCGAGTAGGTATTGAAGTTTTCTATGGGACCGTTGATAAATTTTTCGCGATCCCGATGTTGGTCCCATGGAGAAAATTATTTAGTTTGATGGTCTGTACCACATCCTTAAATTTAGCTGGTCATTGAAAAGTAACCCTGTATGTATGTATATGTTACATTTTTACAGGACAAGTGCAACTGACAGCGATGATGAGTTCTTTGCGGAAATAGATAGAATGTGTGATGAGGAAGTTGAAGGCGAACACAAGGCGAGAGTGGTGGTCAGTAATGGAGACAAAGATGGCACGGAGGGTTTGAGGTGGGTGGATTTAAATAATATTTAGAAGTACTATCGACTATTTTGTCCATGACCCCCATAGGGGCGCTTTTCGTATGCACGGGCCAGTGGCTACCAATGCAGGCGGGGAACGCATTGTTTTCGTCCACCAATAGCGCTTCGGCGCACATTGTAGGGGTTCTATACAAGTTAAGAAAAAAAACTGTAACAATAGTAATACAACAATAATGTTTAAGAAAAGGGCCATTGTTCATCCTTCTTAGGCGACATTCTTCGTTCATTGGTCAAACAAAAACAATTGACTTTTACAACAAAGGCTCATCCTTCATTCATTGGTCGAACAAAAAAAGGCGTTGAAAACACCGCCAAAAGTTATATGTTGAAAAACGACGAGTAACGAAGCCAAAATCAATAGTTATTTATTCAAACTGGACTGAGAATCAGCTCTTTTCGAACGTCAAAATTACTTAAGACAGTCACCCGGAACGCTCGCCGTTAACCACTTCCTAGTGCTTTTGCTGGGAAGAAGAAGTGGCGCAACAAACTCCCCAGCAGCATAGCTGTCTGTTAAGTTAGAAAATATTTGCTACAAAAGTCCCTTTATCCATTTTCATGGTCTGATATTTTTTTTTGTACTGGACCAAAACCGGGAACTTACTGGTTATGGTGACATTAGCCCCGATTCTGTTGTTCACAAACTAAACTAAATTTAAGTTCAGTGCATTTTTTTCTTTCTATTTAATTACGAAAAGGATAGAAGATAAATATTAGTTTAGTCCTGTCAAATTAATCAGCGCCTGACGTAAATTGGCGTATTTTTAATAGCCAATTTTTTAATCACGTCTAAACTTGTCAGTGGATTATCTGATTTGACAGGACTAAACTAATATTTATCTTCTGTCGTTTTCTTAGTGAAATAGAAAGAAAAAAATGCACTGAACTTAAATTTAGTTTAGTTTGTGAACATCAGAATTGGCGGCATTGAAGGATCCACCTTCCACCTAACACCATGTGATTTTCACTAAAGCGCACTGGGCCTGCGTGGTGGATTACAGCCCGCTCAAAGTCAAACTAAAAAGTATGGATAATTTTCCCTGAATATACAGGGTGAAATTGAAAACATGCGACAAATCGAAATGGGAGATTGTACTCATCATTATGAACAACTTTTACTATGGGACCAAAGCTGTAATCACGAAAAAAAAAACAGCTGTTTCCTACATTTATGTTCGCATAACACGTCAAAATGTAGGGAACAGCTGATTTTTGATTCGATTGCAGCTTTGGTCCCTTGGTAAAAATTGTTCATAATGATGAGTACAATCTTCCATTTCGGTTTGTCGCATGTTTTCAATTTCACCCTGTATAAAAATGTCAACGACGATACTGACTCAACCGTTTTTCTTTCTTTTTTTCAGTAACCACCAAGCCACCAACATAACGGTCATCCAAGTTTCAAATAAAGAACCTCCACACACAGCGATACCCGTCATGGGACCGGAAACGGACGTATTTGACTTCGAATTTAAACAAAAATTAACCATAACGGACCAACCGAACCCTAACTTCGTAAACATAGTTAATACGGAAGAAAACGAATACGGAACCACTTTTGCTAAAAACGATTCGGATTATGGACACCTGAGTTTGACTACAACGGTGAGCTTATCGGGGACTAACGATGAATTTTCGAGTTTTTCGACCTCAACAAACATCCAGACTGCGAATCAAAATGAGGAGTTATACGAAAGACTCTGCATGGCTTCCACATCAAACTCGAAACCGTCACCATTACCAGTGAAGAAGCTAAAAAGTGTTGAAAAAAGTCGAAAGTCGTCTCTACCGAATTTGGAAGTCGGAGATTCGACTTATGAGTACCTGTTTTTGAGTAATAATAATACTAGTTCAGTTAATGTGACCCCTGAAGTCAATTGTAATGGGGACACGAATAGGGTGCAGGTCAATTCAGGGTCAAATAATGACCCTTTGAACAGGCTAAGGTCTTTAGAAAGGTCTAGGAGTCAGAATGCTTACGACGCTGCTGTTAGAGCGAGAGAGAGTATATCTAGAAGACAACAGAATCATAGTCCGAAGAGAGAAATTAAGAATGGTAAGTAATTGTCAAAGATCTATGGCCCCTCGCCCACGGCGATTTCCTGTAGCGATACTGTCGCGCGTTTCGTGAACGCGCGACTGCATCGCTACTAACGCGCATTAATCGCATTTACAACGCGCTACAGAAGCTATGCCAACGCGCTACAGCATCGCGACTGTACCGATGCAAACGCGCGACCGTGTCGGAAGACATCGGGGAGAGAACGGAGGGAGGGTTGCCTAATGTTGCCTCAACGGAGTCCATCTTGCAACTGTGGCATTTTTGTGCCGTTACAAAATTGTGTTTGCATTGCGACTGAGAATCGTGGTGTGGGCGAGGGCAAACAGCTAGCGACCGCATCGCGACTGTATCAATGCGAACGCGCGACAGCATCGCTACTGCATCGCTACAAAAAGTCGACGTGGGCGAGGGGCGTATGTTCTATGCAAAGGAATTCCTAATTATAGAGAAAAACACATGTGTAAAGGCGTTGGTGTTGATACTAGTGAATTAGTGAAAGACGTGGATTTATGCCACGAAAACAGTTTAATTTATCATCACACAACACACAACAAGAATATTATATGGAGAAACTTTTCTCTACAACTTTTGGCGGGAGCGAACGAGAGCCATGGTCGGTGCGATAAACGTTACGTGTGCTCGTCGGAGCGGGCGCGCGACTGACTGGGATAAGCGTGTGTAACTCTTTACGGAACTGGCTCACTGATTCGGATCAAAGTGATTCAAAAGATTGGTTCAGTGACAACGTTTCAAACGCATCATTTGGATCTGAAACATGATTATTTTGCTCTCTGCTCATTCCGCGTGACGCGTCGCTCGCGAGCCGACTGAGCAGTGAGCGAGCGAGAGAGGGAGACTTGAGTTACTAGCGAGTCGCTAGTCAATTTATACAAGTCAGAAAGAGATACCAAATGAGATGTGTAGCACTCATACTCTCACAGATTTTCGTTGTCGTTATCCATACACGTAAAAATGACCACTAAGGCGCTTACGTATCAAATACTATACGGTCGTTTTTTGCATATAATGTTTGTACTAACAAGTTATCGTTTTACGTTGATGTGGCACGCGGCAGATTGTTTATGTTCTTTCGCGCCAATTTACGAAACATTCTGTATTTTATTTCCTTTGAGCCAATGATCCAAATGAAACATCAGTGTTTCGGATCATTTCAGTGATCGAGATGCAAACGTTCCAATTACAAAAATGATACACTTTGCCCACCTCTAGACTGTGAGCGCGGGAGGCAGGGCGCAGGCGGCGCGTGCGCAGCGCGGCCGATGCTTAGCGAGCTGTGCGGCCACGCGCCGTATCGCGTTTCAATCCGAAAATGCGTTTGATACTCATGTGTTTTTCTCTATAATTACACCCGTTTACTGAATTCAAAATCAACGACATTCAAAATTAATCTTAATATGTCAAGTAATCTAAGGGGCAATTTTCGTAATTTTAAGAACGTTCACAGTCTGATCTCAGTCGCAATCTGTCAAAAACACCTCTAATTTCTTTAGATATTTGCCAAGTTTTTGACATTGATAGTTACTGAGACTACATTGGGACTACATTTTGAACGTTTTTAATTATAGGAAGGCGAAGGCCTTCTTATTTAATTAGGTGGTCATTGTTTTAAAACACAAAAGTCTTTCATATTATCACAGTTCAAAATTTATTTTTTTATTTATTTTATTATAACTCTGTGTTGTCCCACCTCAGGGCAAAGGCCTCCGTTCCCTCTTTCCACTTTTCCCGGTCTACTGCGATTGTGGGCCAATCCTATAAGGAGTCCAGCTCATCCCGCCATCTCTTTATTCTTTTCTTTTTTAATAAAAAAATGGAATTAGATTTCTAAAATATTTATATTTTGCACCATTTTTAACCCTTTGACCGCCACGGTCGTGTATAGACGACAAATGAAAATGTGCCCAAAACGCCAATGTCGGCTAATGCCGACAAGAAAACACCATATTTTAAGTATAAACACAGAAAACTGAATTTAGTTTATTTATTTTGTACTTAAAACATGGTGTTTTCTTGTCGGCATTAGCCGACGGTGGCGTTTTGGGCACGTTTTCATTTGTCGTCTATACACGACCGTGGCGGTCAAAAAGTTAAATAAAACCTAACGAAAGAAAAACTATTTAAGTTAAATAGTTTTCCTTTTTTAAAATGTTGTTTGGAAAACCTACTATTATTTACCGTATTAGCAAAAAAAGTTTTATAATCCCTTTTTTTTCAGAAAATACGGAACAAAGTCAAACTCAAAACAAACCGATTTGGAAGCGAGGTCTGACCGAACTATCTTTACTAACGAGGCTAAAATCTATTGGACAGACTAAGAAAGAAAGTCCTACTAGGCAAGATGATAATCAAGATAGGTAAGTCAAACAAAAAAAGCGATTTTCTTCGCCCCGACCCTTGCTCGAGCCATCCCGAGCCGCTGAGCCTGTAGCTTTAATTTCATCCCTAAATAATCCGATCCAGGCTGTCCCTTGCTGCCCTCTCCCAGCGACGCCTTTTTTTTTGTGAATGTGAAATCATCAAATGACCCCTCCCGCTCTGGGTGGAGCAGAAGGGAGTGTCAGACTCTTACTGACTAAAACCCACCCGTGTTCCTTCCTTAGCCCTTTATGTTCCGGGGTAGCGGTAACCTTTTCGGACAATCCCGCTGCCCCGGCAGGCTTCGGCTCTTACGGGCGCCTTCCTTACTGCTGACATCTCTTTGAGGCGCGCGTGGAACACGTACGCGCCGTCCGGCACGGGCCTGGTCCTGATCGGACGGAGAGTTACCCATTACTCTCCGCCCGCAGGCCCGCGCCTACGGTGGCCGGGAGTCGGCACGCGACGCCCTAAACCGAGATCCGTACCCCTCGGGGGGTGGCCTTAGCGTGTAATCGCTTAGTTGTTAAGGTGATTGCGCAGTAATTACCGCGAAATTCAAATTTTCTTACGTTTTTTGCCATTAGCTGGTCAGTGTCAGGTTGTATCTTGATCAAAATATGATTCGCGACTATCACAGGTACTTATTCACAGAATTATAGTCATTAGAATCATTAATACATCTTCATAAGTTAGATTTGTACCACAAGAAGAAATCTTCTAGGGAAAAGTGTTTATGGTACAAATCTCACTTATAAAGATGTATGAATGTTTCCTATGATTATAATTCTGTAAATACGTACCTGTTATAGTCGCGAATCAAATTTTGATCAAGATACAAGCTGACACTGACCTGAAAATTGCAAAAAACGTAAGAAAATTTGAATTTCGAGGTCTACCACTTCCCATTCACCTTAAGTTTTTAAGCCCTGGCTGGTGCAGTGGTCAGTGGTCGCCTAGTTGTAAATGTAACGGCCGCAACTTACGAGTTGAGAGTTCAAACCCAGACAGACGCTTTATTTTGTGTAAGTTATTTCATCACCACTGCTCTCAAAACGGTGAAGGAAAACATCGTGAGGAAACCGGCATGTCTTAGAACCAAACATTCGTAGACATGTGACATCTATCGACCCGCACTGGGCCCGCGTGGTGGATTACGTTACAGCTCACTCCCTCTCACACAGAGGAGGCCTGTCACAGCAGTGGGGACGTTATATGCTGACTATGCTGTACATCTTTTTGTAGCATGACTGTGTACAAGCATTTGGATCTACACCACTTTATCAAAACGTGTTTTCGAATAGCCAATGGCCACGATTCTGTTGTTCACAAACTAAATTAAATTTAAGTTCAGTGCATCTTTTTCTTTCTGTTTCATTAAGAAAAGGACGGAAGATAAATATTAGTTTAGTTCTGTCAAATTAGTCAGCGCCTGACATAAATTGACGTAATTTTAGTAGCCAATTTTTTAATCTCGTCTAACTTGTCTATGGATTATCTAATTTGACAGGACTAAACTAATATTTATCTTCTGCCCTTTTCATAGTGAAATAGAAAGAAAAAGATGCACTGAACTTAAATTTAGTTTAGTTTGTGAACAACAGAAACGGGGCCAATACCAGACGTAAAATTCGATAGCATAATGATTCCAAAAATAGATTTTGGGTAAAAAAATCCAAAAAAAAAGTGTTTTTCCACTTTTTTTATCCATTTATTTTTTTGCAATTAATCCTTTCATTGTATTTTTTAGCCGGAGTCCAAGTGTTACATCACCAGTTAAGGTAGTACACAGATCGAGGCCTGAAGTCAGAGTGGATTCGACTAGGAGAAGAAGTAGCTCCTTAAGTAATGGTAAGATTTCGTTATTTTTATTATTATTACTTCCTTACCCAAACCATTCGTTCCACTCGCTGAAGACCTACCAGGACATGAGTTACCTTGGTTAAACTGGAAGTCTTTAAACAGACTCCAGATGTCTTCAATTGTTTTACCATTTTTGGTAAACTAAATTTTATTTTAGGTGCATCGTCTTCACATATAATTCTATAATGAATGTATACAAAAACTTGTAAAACATTTTAAAAGAGCAACGGTGGAGTTTCTTGCCCATTCTTCTCCATACGAAAACTACATTTTGGAATGGGCGACTAGAATCAATTCTATTTTTTAATTTTTAATTTTGACGTTCAAAAGTGCCTTTTAAGTGCCTATTTGAAATAAATGATTTGACTTTGACTTTGATCACCGCGCCTTCTCAGGTGTCCTGTCCAACTCTATTTAAGTTCCATAATATGCGTTTCCGATATCGAAGACATTCGTAAGTCTTCGTTATATTATTATCTGCTTAATAAAAATCTTAATTCATCCACTAAAAGACAGTCCACAGCCTAAACATGAAGAAGCCTGAGGAGGCTTCTTCATGTTTAGGCTGTAACAACAACAACAACGCACCACAACAACAACAACAACAACTGCGCTACACGAGGGTGTAGCGCAGTTGTTCCGCCAGTTATTCAACTGAAGCTCACGCTGGGCGCATCCTGGACAGTCACACCCAACAACTTACTTGACTGGCCAATTCTTCCCTTGCAGTGGTAGGGCTAACGCCCGTCTGGTTTGCGACCGCCCTCCCACCAGTCCGGCGTCAAGCAGCCTGCTGTGTTTCGTAGATGCGTGGGAGTTCTAGTGCCTTAGGCATCTTCATCATATACCTCATTCATCAAGCGTGATCGAGGTCAACAGCGGGCCCATTCAGCAATTTAAAAAAAAAATAAATAAAAAACCGCTGGGTTTAAAACTAAAGTTGAAAAAGGTTTTGCACTAAAGTTCCTTATACAACAAAAATGAGCACTAAGTAATTATTTTTGAAATTGTACCCCCTAAAGGGGTTAAAACAGGATGAACTTTTGTATGTGCGTCATTTTTGTCGATAGGAAATTCCAACGGGCGCACGACTTGTTTATAAAAACTACACGCCAGGCCCTTGGGGTTGTGACTAGTTTTAAACAATTTCAAAAAAATTGGGTCTGTTTTTGACCTGTATGTATATTTGACCGTGATATTCTTAAAAACCGGAACCAATTATTCTGATGATTTTATCACTCCATTCTTTCAGCGAGATTTTATAACTTAAATAATATGTTTCTTACCAACAGACACTTCCCTATACACGTCCGCCCCAGTACCTGTGTCAGCCCCCGGAGCCCTGACACCTCTCCGAGCACGACAGGCCTCCGCCCTCCGAGCAGAACAGAGGAGGGGCGCAGCTCTACCTGCGACAATCAACACGACACACGCGCCAATCTTCACTGATTATCACAATCAAGTGTGGTGAGTTCTTTATCTAACTATATCTGCCTGGCCTTTCCCAATTATGTTGGGGTCGGTTTCAAGTCTTTCCGGATGCAGCTGAATACCAGTCTTTTACATGGAGCGACTGTGAGTACAACCCAGTTACTGTGTAAGGGTCTCCCCGCATTTATCGACGCGGAATCGGCTAACACCGGTCAAAAAGCCTTTATGTCTACGTAATAAGGGTGTTACTAATACCATTCGCATCGGCTCGGCTCGGACGACGCGTTGCGACGCCGGCCGACGGCGAAACGAACCGTTTGTCGAGTAGTGTGGTGATACGCACTCGGCTTAAGCCGATTCCGCGTCGATAAATGTGGGGAGACCCTAATACGATACCCCTTGGCAATACTGGTCCTTAGACTTTTGGGCTTCTGACTACCCGTAACGATTCTTAAAGATCTACTAATGACAGCCGGGACCAACGGCTTAACGTGCTTTCCGAGGCACGGAGGGGTCTCGGTATGTAAAGATGGTCACCCATCCATAGACCAACCGCGGCAAGCGTAGTTTAACCTGATCGATCGACCCGTGCGGTTGTTATTATTTAGCCACGGGCCTCTCGTTTTCTTTATTAGAGTTAACTTATCTTTTTGTGGGTGTTTCTGTGACCTAATGTATTTTCTTTGTTTAACCCTTTGACCGCCACGGTCGTGTATAGCCGACAAATGAAAACGTGCCCAACACGCTAATGCCGACAAGAAAACACTATGTTTTAAGTATAAACACAGAAAACTGAATTTAGTTTATTTATTTTGTACTTAAAACATGGTGTTTTCTTGTCGGCATTGGCGTGTTAGGCACGTTTTCATTTGTCGGCTATACACGACCGTGGCGGACAAAGGGTAGTAATAAAGTGTAATGGGCACAGGATAGCGTGGTGGGGCCCGGCGGGGGTGCGTGCGGGCGGGCGCGCGGGCGACCGCGCGGCCGCGCTGTGTGCGCGCGCGCCCCGGGACGCGGCGCACGCGCGCCTGCTGGTTAACAACGCGCACTCACACACGGTAAGGCGCTAATATTATTACTCTTTTATTTATTACTAGCGACCCGCCCCGGCTTCGCACGGGTGTAATGCTGATACTAAATACACTACATATAAACCTTCCTCTTCAATCACTCTATCTATAAAAAAAAAACCGCATCAAAATCCGTTGCGTAATTTTAAAGATTTAAGCATTCAAAGGGACAGAGAAAGCGACTTTGTTTATTTATTTATTTAAACTTTTCGCACAAAAAGGTACAAAGGCGGACTTTAATGCCTTAGGCATTCTCTACCAGTCAACCAAGGGTGGTGAAGAGATTAGATGGCAGGTGCTTCAATTGAGAGAAACAATGAGAAAAAAAAACCTGTTAAAACTAGATACACAAATACATAAATAGGTTATATACACATACATATTATAATATATATATATATAATTATATACTAATGATATATATATAAATACTTATATATATACAGGGTGCATTTGATATCATGGGCATTATTTTAACCTAAGGTACTACTTATGATACTAATTGCATTAGGGCTACTATTACGCAAATCAAAAATATTATTAATGCAAGTATGGAAAACCTTAAAATGTAGTAAGTCATACAAAGTATCAAATTAGTTGCGCTTCTCGATAGCAAATGCGTAGGTACACTACGCCGTACGCGCGTCATTGGGCGTGAATTCTTTGACCCCGCCCGACTCACGTGACATTCGTAAGTTGCCAATGAATTGATTCATAATAAATTCCAATTTTCCCTTCGTACTTTGCCGGCTTAGGACGGTCAAAACTACGTCAACTAACATACATTAAAAAAAAACATTTACGTACCTAGCTTGTGGATTGTTTTGAAAAAACCTTATTTGTCGGTAAAGTGACAGAGGGTAAACGGGTGCTCTTCCACGAGCTTGTGCATGTGCTGGCACGTGAAAAGACGAAAAATCCAACAGGTTCTGAGTGGTTCTGGTGGAATGAGACCCCGTGAAGGAATAGGGTCGTTCGGGTAGCGCCGATGGAACATTTCACGAGTTCATACTAAATTTCTTGCGCGATCGTAAATTACAACCATTTGTGGGTATTGTTGGTTGGTGTACCTAGCCTGCACATTACGCGGTCGAGGCATCGTGTACACAAACACACACACAACACACAACTACTACACTAACACTTAATACACTGCAATCCAAGCACCGTATGCCGCGAGCGGCGAGTACGGCGATTACGTCACGGGATCAATAAATCAATTACGCGTCAATGCACCTGCGCAGTCGTTATGACACTGGTTCCGGGTTCGTGACTTCGTGTTGCGGCGGGAAGCATACCCCGCGCGGGGGTGATATTCGTATTTTTGCGAGTGAGGGAGTGGGACGGAGAGAGTTCAGGGAATCCCGCCGGACGGAATGTCTTGTAGCCCATTGTTATTATTACTTGTAAGGAAAAACCCGCGCGCGCGCAGGTGATGTTTGTTTACATTTCGCTTTGCGCTGTACTGCGCTTTAAGATTTTGATATTTCAACAATTATTGGCGTTAACGAAGTATTTTGTTTTAATTACTTTAAGTGTTTATTTGCAATAATAAGCCTTGTGCAATTTGACTTACTACATTTTTAAGGTTTTCCTTACTTGCATTAATAATATTTTTGATTTGCGTATTAATAGCCCTAATGCAATCAGTATCGTGAGTAGTGCCTTAGGTTAAAATAATGCCCATGACTTCGATTCCACCCTGTATATACATACAAATTGGAGAGACAGATGTTGAGATGACTCATCACTACTTGTGTTGAAAATAGCTCTGCAATTTCCGCTTAAATGCATACCGACTGGTAGCCGTCCTGATATCTAGAGGAAGCGCATTCCAAAGAAGAATGGACTGAATATGAAAGGAAGAATGAACAAAGTCAGAAGTATGAGAAGGACAGAGTAGTAGAAGATTGTTAGAAGAACGCAAATTCTTAGCGTGAGAAGAACATAGATATATATCAGACCACTTTTTGATAGCATCTAAGTCTCGGTTTACATCTGCTATAGCGTCTGAAAAACCCTCTACCCGCTCAGCTGTATATAGTTGAAGATCATCAGCATACAGATGATACGAACATCGAAGACAGTGAGTTATAAAATTAATGAAGATGGAGAATAACAATGGAGAAAGAATACCGCCTTGCGGGACACCAGCATACAGGTCACGCCAACTCGACGAACTCTCATCAACGCGAACTGACTGCTGACGTCCCCGAAGATAAGAAGAGAACCATTCCAGAGCCTCAGACGAAACCATGAGGTGAGAGAGGATAGAAAGGAAAATATCGTGGCTGACGGCGTTAAAGGCATTAGAGAAATCAATCAAAACCAAAACAGTAACTTTGGTATTCTCCATCGCTTCTCTAACGTCACCAGTCACTTTAAGAAGAGCAGAGGCTGTACTGTGCCCAGGCCTAAACCCAAACTGTAAAGGGCTAACGAGGTTGTTCCGATGAACAAAACTTGCAAACTGCTTGTGTACACAGGCCTCAAGCACCTTAGACAGGAATGGGAGAATGGAAATGGGTCGAAAGTGGCTGGGTAGGGAGGGATTTGAAATTTTAGGGAGTGGGCGAACATAGGCCATACGCCACAGGGATGGGAATTGTCCGGAATCAAGGGAATAGTTAATGATATGGGTAATCGGAGGGAGAATGCTATCAAGGATCCAAACGACCATACTACGACTGATGCCGTCATAGCCCACAGCCTTGGATTTTATGGCCAGGATGATCTTTTTAATTTCGTCCAAGGTCACCGGAGAGAAGTTAAATGGTTCTATGATGGGACTCGCTAGGCCAGTAATGAAATCAACTGTCTGGGACAATATTTGGGAATCCAAATGACAAGTGGTTGTGAAGTGACGGTTGATATCATCAAGGCCAATTGTATTAGGAAAATCCACATGCCGTGGTCTGCCGATACCAAGAGTACCTAGGAACTTCCAGATATCAGCAGGTGAAGAAGAAGATATGTTCTCGAAGATTTGTTTTATACTATGTAGTGATAGCGGCCTGTCCCGGCTTCGCACGGGTGGACATTTATTTTTTAAACACTTTATTTTTTCTTGCAATCAAAAAAGCATTAATCAATGGTAATGTAGCATTCAAATGGTGAAAGAATTTTTAAAATCGGTCCAGTACTTTTTGAGCCAATTCGTTACAAACTTACATACAAATCTTTCCTCTTTATAATATTAGTCTAGATTAAATATTTGTATGACGTACAAGTAGTTGTTCCGGGTCTGGCTGTTTTTGTATGTGAATTTAAATGTTTGTTAACGCACCCATAATACTGGAGAAATTCCCATAGTGGGGCAACGTTTTTTTTTAAAGCAAAAGTTTTTGTGTGTGTGTGTGTGTATATATGTTTATTACTTCTTCACGCAAAGACTACTGAATGAATTTGGATGAAATTTGGCACAAAGATAATTTATAACCAGGATTAACACACATTTTTATCCCGATATTCCCACGGGATCGACACTTATGCGAGTGAAATCGCGGGGCGCAACTACACACATCAAAAGTGTCTAGGGATCAACATATATTTTTGCAATAACTTTTCTCCTGATTGATATTAATTAAAATTTTCTTTAAGGATTCATCAAATAAAGTGTTTTCGTTTGTCACAGTAACGATAAACCAAGTCACCTTTGCATTAATAAAGAAATTTGCCATTTTCCTAATAAAGGGATTTTTGACATTTGAACCACTAACACAAAAGTTCGAAAAAAAGACTGAAATAACAGTTTTCTCTAAAATTTTATTGGGTAACTTAAACAATTAATAATCCGTGTTTCTACCGCGAACACTAACAACACAAGAACATCGGTTTGGCATACTCAAAATGAGTTCATCCAAATCACGCTGTGGAATGGCCGCCCATGTTCGTTGCAACAACAAAAAAAGGTCTTCTTGCGACTGGATACCCTCCATATTCGGCAGAGCTCTTCTCTGTAGCATATCCCATGCATGCTCAATCGGGTTCAAGTCTGGCGACTGAGCAGGCCAGGGCAGGACATTGATGTTAGCTGCGGCGAGAGTCTGTCTTACAACTCTTGCGGTGTGCGGTCGTGCATTATCATGCATTAACTGAAATAAGGGACCGATTTGCACTTGTAGAGGAACGATGACGTCTGATACAATCGTCTCAGCATAAATTTGAGCGTTGAGGTTGCCTCTGATCCAAATCAACTCAGTTCTTCCGCCGATCCAAATACCCGCCCATACCATGATGGTTCCACCACTATAAGGATGGACTTCCTGGCAGGATTTTAATCGCTGTTGGCGTCCAGGGGTTCTCCAGTGTCGTATACGTCTTGTATCCGGTCTCATACCAAAACGAGACTCATCAGAAAAGCACACGAAACGCCATTGTTCTTCTGCCCAATTTCTGTGTTCAAGAGCCCATTGATATCGAATCCTACGATTGTGCATTGCTATAGGTGGTACCCGTAGCGGTCTTCGGGAATGAAGGTTCACTTCATGCAAGCGGTTTCTGACTGTTTGGTCGCTAATTAAGTTCCCTGAAGAGTGATGAAGCCTCACGGCTAACATCATGGCGGTTATTGTTGGAGCTCTTCGAGTTAAGATTTGAATGTATCGGTCTTGTCTCCGTGTGGTGCAGCGATACCGTCCTCCATGGCGCTCAGCCACGGTACCAGTGCTTCGGTAACGTGTCCAAAGTCGACTGATAACACTCTGACTTGTATTCAGAGCTAAAGCCACAGTACGTTGCCGGGAACCAGCTTCTATCATTCCCACGGCTCTGAGCATTTCTTCCCTGCTTAAATGACGTCGCCGCTCCATAATAACGTTGGTTTTAATCAGTAGTAGGGAAACAGTAGCACTAATAATGTCTTCAATGCGTTGTATGTTTTTATAGGGAAAATATTGACAGCTGATTTTCATCTTTTACTCGAATTTGATTCACAGTTCCTGATTCAAATTATGAAATGCACCAAAAAGGATCCATATAAATTTATAAAATCATAAATTTATTACAAAGCCACATCTCAATCTCAAGAAATCCGCATAAAAATGCTTGATCCCTAGACACTTTTGATGTGTGTAGTATACCCATAACTCTTTCATCTTTCTTTCGTTGGTCTATCCATAACTACAGGTTTTTTTTTAATTACGATATTTGGCATTTTAATTTCCCTATAAACGGCCGCACGCGGCGCGCCTTGCGAGTGTCAAAATATGCGGCATAAACGGAACATAAACGGAACATATCTTTTGATTGTGTTGACTTAGAAGTTTGATTTTTTCACAACTTCAAAGGATTGCAGCCCTGATTATATTAATTTCAACTTGATAACTCCACGCATTCCTAAGAAAAAGGGTCTCGACAGACGGACAACGAAGTGAACTTATGACGGATTTTTGTCCGCTAAAATAGGTCGCTTACAACAGCAAACCGTACAAAAGTACGGGGGAGTCCGCGAAAAAATAGAACTCTTGTGACTAGGCGAAGTAATGCACATGACACAACAAATGATCGCACACCGTGTGCGTTGAGTTCGCGGTAAATCAGTGGCGGACTTTTTATTCGCGGAGCGTACTTTTTTTTCTGCCGTGGAGAAAAGTCCGTCGTCTGCGCAGGCCATTAGGGTTCCGTTTTTCTTTTTGTTGTACAGAGGCCAGCACATCAAGCTACCCCAATCTGTCAGATTTTCCCAATTGAATATGAACCTTATTCCTTTGTGCTAAAGTTTAAAATCTATCAAAGAAATTTGACAGATTGGGGTAGGTTGACCTGCTGGCGTCTGTACGGAAGCCTAAAAAAACAAACATCGTGCCTACGTTTAAAGTTTTTAACTTTTTAAAAATTATTTTTCAGATTGACATACTATTCCACAGAGTGCCTCTAGGTAAAATCTACGTCATCAACAAGAGGGATCAAGAGGCCCTAGGCCTGAAGCTGGACAATGAATGCAATATAACGGGCGTGTCGCCTCACAGTGCGTGCGCCCGCGCAGGTGTACCGCCCCCGGGCAGTTGGGCGCTTACGGAGATCAATAATAGGCCAATTAATCTATTGAAGGTAAATATCTCTTCTTTATGCAGTATACTTTTTCCCGTACCTTCGCCCGCGTGCGTCTCGTCTCGGTATGTAATGGATGGTCAACCATCCACGGACCGACAGCCGCAAGCGTAGCTTAACCTTCGATCGAAACGTGTGGCTGTTATTATTTATTTATTTTATTTCAGGCATCAGGGCCCATATAAACACATACAATACAATAATAATATAACTTAAAAATACTATAAATACATACACCTTTATAATAATAATTATTATTTAGTCATGAGCCCTCATGCCGTGATGTTAATCAATATATACTAATAATAAAGGCCCTTGGCTATAAATAATAACAGCCGCACAGGTCGATCGATCAGGTTAAGCTACGCTTGCCGCGGTTGGTCTGTGGATGGGTGACCATCAGGATAACAGTGGCCACTATATTCCGTTTTAAGTATTATAATAAAACTAAACAATGTAAAACTACCGTTTCTAATAATATTAACGTATAAATTTGCTTATTTTCTGCATTTTCATTTTAAATTGTATGAAATAACCAAACAAACGATGAGGGCGCCACTGTGCGGTCGGCATAGTCTTAATAAACTTCCACTATATTCGACAACCCTGCATACTTATTTCCTTTGCTGACTGTACTTGAACTTTGTGTATTATTATTATTATTTAAGTTGGGGAAAATATGCGTCACACCCACGTCTTGGCTCAGCATAATTCTGAGAGCCTATGCGAGACGGGGCTGATTTTCAGGGATGATGATGATGAAAATCATGGGGTGATGTTAATTATTTCTTATTTATCTTTATAGGGAGGTGAAGATGATATGAACAGACTTTGCAAACATGGGACCGAAGTTTCGATTCTCATACAACCTTCAGCGTTCGTGAAAAAACTCCGCTCTTCACTCAAAGGAAACAAGAACTTATTGGGTTTGAGATAAGACTCGTCTTTATTTATTAATGTTGTATGGATATACGCAGTATTATGGTTTTAATTATGAATTTAGGACATGTTTTGGTATTGTAAGTAGAGTAGGTCACACGTCAGTGGGACTAAAACCAGTATATGCTGACCCCTTGTTGTAAAGAAACTTCGTAATACGCTAGACCAGCTCAAGGTCAAAATACAGGGCTCGTAATTACCCCCAAATAACGACATTTTATAACATTTCATTGTTGTGTCGTGATTTTAAAGACCTACCAGCATGCTAAACTAAGACCACGACGACGATTGAAGTGAAAACTTACGACTGGAACCGAGTATACTCGATTCAGAGTCGCCGTTCAAAAACTGGGCAAAGGCCCCGATAGTTCAAGTTCAGTGCATCTTTTTCTTTCTATTTCATTAAGAAAAGGACAGAAGATAAATATTAGTTTAGTCCTGTCAAATTACTCAGCGCCTGACGTAAATTGACGTATTTTTAGTAGCCAATTTTTTAATCACGTCTAAACTTGTTTATGGATTATCTAATTTGACGGGACTAAACTAATATTTATCTTCTGTCCTTTTCGTAATGAAATAGAAAGAAAAAGATGCACTGAACTTAAATATAGTTTAGTTTGTGAACAACAGAATCGGGGTCAATGTGCACCTAAAGAAGTTTTCAGCTCAAAAATTAACTACGTCAAGGCGCGCAGTTTTTGAGATTTGCGTCTGTGAATCACAGACAGTTGGACTAAAGAGTGATCTAGTTGTGCCGTTTACCTTTAGGTATGGAACTCTTCCCCCGGTATCGTAAATCAATCTGCCTAGCCTTTTTACTTTTTAGCATGTTGTGGTCAGCTTCCAGTCTTAACCGAATGCAGCTGAGTACCAGTATTTTACATGGAGCGACTGCGATTGGTAATCATACTATTGAGATTTTTTGGTGTTAATACAATATAATATTGCGTATATCTAATACTTTGTATTTTTACTAAAACCCCTTCTTTGCTATTCGCAGTCGGGTAAAAAGGTAGCTCGAATTTAGAGGCTTTTTCAAATGAAGATTGAAAATGTATTTACAAAAATGTTTTTTAAAGTTGTATGTAAATCCTTAGTCCGCGTTCTGTAGATTTTGCCTTCATTTTGGGGCAAAAGGCCTAATTTTCAACTGAAGAGATAAGTAAAGCGGCTAACTAGATAAAGTCAGGGAAATTATTTACTAAGCAAAATAACAAATGATACTCTGAAAAAAAAAAAAACGAGTGTGCTTATGACCACACGACTGAAGTGAAACTTCTTTCGCTCCATCTGTATGTATATTTCATTTACTAGCTATAAGAGAAAGAGAGAAAGAAAATGTGCGCGCGCACTGCTCTCTCTTGCTCCTACACTGTGATACAGACAATAAGCCTGCAGTGTGCTTAGATATACGGAACGTATTTGGCTATGAGAGGAAGAGAGAAAGAAAATGTGCGCGCGCACTGCTGTCTCTTGCTTATATCCCCCACTTAACTTCCGTTCGCCTTGCCCGATCACACTTTTCGTAACGCTTACGTCACGCGTTCGCCAGCTTACTCCCCAAGTTAAGCGTGCGTAAAGAAGTTTCACTTCAAAAATAATTTTACTACACCACATTAAAGCGATTTCATTAAGACTTACTGACTTTATACAGTAAGAAGAAATGTTTGTAAAACAATAAAAGATAAAACTGTAACGTTTAATGATTGAACATATCATAAAAAAAAACGTTAAAGTTTACTATCATGACGATAAAATTTTGTCTGAAGCTTTAACTGTTTTCGGATCAGTAAAAAATACTGTTTTGAACGTTAGACTCTTATGGAACTGTTTAAAGCAGTTCAGATCAATGTTTTTTCTTGTTTACTCATTTTTTCCAGTGTATATTTATTTCCTTATGTTACCTTACCATCCGTACTTGGTCGATATACCGATTAGTCGTACTCAGCGCTTCTCACGACCAAATTGTGGATCTCTCTGCCAGCGTCTGTGTTCCCTTCCACGTATTACCTGCCTGCCTTCAAAGCAAGAGTACTTGTAATCCATTGATGCATATGTTTGAAAATTCGTCAGCTCGACAACGTAGATAACGCAATGTATGATGTCGAATAGGGATGTGCATTTTTTTTTATTTTATACTAAAAAATATGTTTGCAAAAAGTGCAAACTATTACATTATAAAAAGTGCAACTGCATTATCACATAATGACGTCACTACTATGAAACTTCATACTAGCGCCATACTAAGCATTCTTTGTAATCACATTATTTGTTCGAACATGTCTAATACTAGCGTCTTGACTAATTACTTATCTCTTTATTTGAGTGTACTGTAAAGGGAACAATTTTATTGTATAAATAATAAAAACACTTAGTTTTGTAGAATTTGTCTCGAAAACACAGTTTTTTAGAATATTTACACTTTAAAATAAGCTACTTATACAGATTTTGATAAAACTTTTCCATTTTATAGTGTCTGTTGAACTTTATTTTAGTTTTATTAATTACTATTGCTTTTTAAGTCATATGAAAGGTTCGTGCGAGTTTTTTTTTTATATTTTCATTATTTGTAATTATCCATTTTTTATGTATTTAAATTAGGAAAATATTTAACTGATCCTCTAAAAACTTATTGAACTTCTAATGGTGCACACTATTTTTAATAATTGAGCCACTTTTTAACTTTTTGCCTTTTCTCACAGCTGGTCGCAGTAATTAAGCTAACCCGACCAAACTAACGGTCGAAGTTACTTGGCTATTTATTAGTTTTATGACCCCAAAATAGGAATTATTTGAGGTTCACAAAAAGAGGCGCAATCATTATATTAAGGTGAACAATAATATTTTTAGAAGTGCAATAATCAGATATCCGGTTCGTTTTCGATAACGATAAAAATCTATTCCAATATATTTAGGAAAGTAATTTAAGAATGCAGCCCATGATAAAATATTTTGTATTTAAGTCATAATTTTCTTTTCAAACCTTTTTATATGGAATTTCGTTTTAATTATAAGTAAATTGTGTATATGTAATATAATATTAAATTCGAAGACTGCCCATCTTAATATGGAGAGGCGAAAATAAAAAATAAAGCAATCGTTATTGTGATATATGTATATATTATTATTATAAGATTTTATACAATTTTTAATGGAGGTTTTAAGCATTTCTATGCTGACGGATAGTGTGTATGCGGCTGAATGTCTGAAATAACTGATTCAGAATAAATATTTGTATGTTCTGCTTCGGAGATACGAATTCAAGATCCGAGTTCCATCCGAATTGTGTAATGTTTCAATCTGGACGGACGTAGTTCCGATCTGGTGCGCAAAATTGTAAACTAGAGTTCAGCTCAGCCAAAAGCGAAATTTTAATTTTCTTAAGTTTTATTTTTTTGCAATTTTCAAGTCGGTATCAGGTTGTATGTTCATGAAAATATGTTTCGCAACCTTAAGAAATATGTATGCACAGAATTATAATCATGAGAATCATTTTTGTTTGTTGAGATATGATTTTAATGATTATAATTACGTAAATACACATTTTTTACGGTCCCGCATCATAATTTCATCAACACACAACTTGATGCTGACTTGCAAATTGCGAAAAACGTCAACATAATGGCAAACACGTTGGAATCTGGTGGTCTAAAAGTAGTTTTGGCTGAAGTTACGAACATTTCCTATTTTCTTACGGACTTAAGATTAGTTCGGGACCCGAAATTAGAATGAATGATAATATGATTTGACAATAGGCTAGTTTCCACCATCAATAAATTGAAAATCTATTTAGTCCGTCAGCTAGAGTATTGGAAAATAATGGACACATATTTTTTGTTTTTGTAAATCAATGAATATTGACAAAGATAAAACGCATCAAAACTCGCGAGTGGGAGCTCGTGATTTCAGAACGCACTAAAAATTATACCAAGGTGTGACGTATTGATAATTTTAAAAGCGTCGTATCTTCGTCAATTTTGTTTTACGTAACAAAAGAAAAAATATGGGTCAAATATTTTTTGATAATTAGATTATTTCAGTTGACAAGCCTATTGTCCCTAATTCTTAAGTGTTTTTGGCCGTCCAAAAAATTTAATTTGTCCTTTGTTTTGACAGTTCAACTGCTTTTGAACCGGTTCGTATCTTCGTTGATGGACTTAGAGAGCCTGTGTTCCAAAAATATTTAATGAACGTGTAAACAAATGGATCAGAAAATGTACCTTGAATGGCTTGGTGTAATGCTAATTGTTTATCACTTTAAAGACAATAGAGGTTATTTTTAAAACCTCAATTCTGGTCGACGATTTTTCAATATCAATTGAATTGTGTTGTTCAAACAATAATAGTTGGAATAAGTGGTGGTAAGATATAAAGTTAAAACCTTCTAAATACATAGTATACTTAAATGTGTTACTAATTCCCTTCACTGAGTGATTGTGTTAGTATTTAACGTGAACAGGCTTTGCAAATATAGTTTTGGAACATGGCTTATAGGGTGGATTTTTAAGATGGGGCAGTAAAACACCTTATCTGTTGTAGCTACATGAAAACGGTCTCTCTCACTATCTTTAACTTTTTTAGAAACTTTGATCTGTAAAAAGACTTGCGATCAGCAAGAAAATGGCCAATTTTCACAAATAGAAGAGTCGGAAATCGCAAAAAACTTCTCATACATTTCGTAGGAAATGAGGCTGCAAATTACTTTTTCATGATGGATAGACTGACCAGACTCTTAATACCGTTCGTTCGTTGTCTTTACTGCCCCATCTCAAAAATCCACCGTTTATACTTCATTGATATTTTTCGTCCCTACATACATTGTCTCGATAGAAATTAAGTAAGTAATACCTTTTTTATAATTAAGACATAATATTATCATGTCGAATTAAACCAAGTCCATATAGTTTTAAGATATCCTTGAATTATTTACCTACTTTATTAACGCGATCTCTAAAGAATCTAATACCATACTATTAATTTATTGGCAAATTATCTACTTCGTATAAATATTTTTCCTCTTGTTAAAATAATTTTAGAATTGTGAATTGTGATCCGTACACTGGCATCTAAATATTATTGTATGGTGATTGCTGTTCTAGAAGTATTTGATGAAAATATAAATAAATGGATCAAGAAACGCACGTGTAGATGCCAACTCGTAGTGCAACTTACAAATCGAATTGCTTTGATTTATTTGAAATCGTAATTGTAAGTTACATTAAAGGCGTTTTTCATTTTTGATAATTTTATTGAGGTGAAGCATCCTAAATACAGATGACAGTGTTACTAATTCCCTTTAGTGAGTGATTGCGTAAGAATGTAACCAGCAGTGCTATTCTGTAAAAATCTCACCGTGAAAACTAAGGTGAAGTGAGCTGTCACTCCACCTGATGTTAGGGATTGCCTCCATTGATAGTTCACTTCACGCTCACTTCACCTATGTTATCACGGTGAGATTTTTACAGAATCGATAGGCTGAACTGCGGGCTAATTGCGTAACACACTGGCCCCGATTCTGTTGTTCACAAACTAAACTAATTTTAAGTTCAGTGCATCTTTTTATTTCTATTTCATTAAGAAAAGGACAGAAATAAATATTAGTTCAGTCCTGTCAAATTAGTCAGCGGCTGACGTAAATTGACGTATTTTTAGTAGCCAATTTTTTAATCACGTCAAACTTGTCTATGGATTATCTAATTTGACAGGACTAAACTAATATTTATCTTCTGTCCTTTTCATAATGAAACAGAAAGAAAAAGATGCACTGAACTTAAATTTAATTTAGTTTGTGAACAACAGAATCGGGGCCACTATCAGTAGCAATGTGTTTCATTTTGACAGTTCAACAATATACATTGCGTTGTTTACGTTGTTCGGCAGACACATTTTTCGATCATATGAAGTAATGGATTTGCAATATCCTTCAAAATTATTCAGATTGAGATTAATACTGTGTTACGCAATTACGGTGCAGGGTTTGTTGAAACTTTCATCAAATACTTTTGGAATTTTTCATCATTAATTGTCTCGAAAAATAATAGGGACATTTTATTGATCGGAACTTGTTCACACAGCCAGTACCTTAAATCCAGTATTCGAGAAACATTTAATTTTTTTCGGTTGTCGATACAAGAATAAGTTTCATGTTTTTCGGTTGTCGGTACAGTCAGCAAGAAAAGTCGATTAACACTTCAGTTTTTTTAATCTCAGTTATTGAGCAAAATATTTGTTCAAAATTGCATTGTACTTCTCCTGCAATTTTGAATAAATATTTTGCTCAATAATTGAGATTAGAAAAACTAAAGTTAACACTTTAGTGTTTTTCGACTTTTGTTGCTGACCGTACATTTAATTTTTTTGTATGAAATGCTTTCTTTTACGTACTATGGGCTTATTTTTCTGTAATCAGATCACTTTTATCTGACTGCTAGCTTTGTCCGCGTGAAATTCTTGTTTTAACATAGAATTATATCCTTTATTACTCGGCAATATACTGTAGCTTCTCGGTATTGAAAGAATTTTCGGAAACGCATCAGTTGTTACGAAGATTACCCTCTACATAAAAATTCACAAATTTGACTTCTTTATAATCACACTAATATTATAAAAGCGAGAGTTTGTGAGAGTGTGTGTATTTATATGTTGTTACTTCTTGACACTCAAACGGCTGGACCAATATTGATAAAATTTTGTATGGAGGCAGCCGACACCCTGGATTAACATAAATAGGCTACTTTTTATCCCGATATTCCCACGGGATCAACACTTATGCGGGTGAAACCGCGGGGCGCAGCTAGTATTAGTATAGATTGAAAAATCAGTTCTTAAAATCATAGTTCGGTCAAACGTTCTTGTTCTCAGCTTTACCTATTCATTAATATATTTTCCCTTTTGTAGCAGCCGAAGTATATGATAGTATAATTTACGCATTTTTGTATGAAGAATTGTAAGGCCCACTTACACCACAAATCATTAAATATCATATTTTTATCTCACGAGGCGACGCGCGCTTTACTTGTGGTAATCAAGTGTTTGATACGCTGCGAAAATGTGCGCGAAAACGAACAGCGTCAGGTCAACACACACACGTACGACTTCGGTTTTGTCTCGGACGGTACCGAGACCTCCTCAGCTTACACACATTTACAGCGCGTTTGTATACTTAATAGCCACAAGTAAGGCACGCGTTGCTTCATAAAATAAAAACCCTACACGTTAAGCATTAAAAGTATTTACAGTGCCGACGACGAGAGTGCGTTCTTGACTCCTGTGAGTTTTATACGTGTTTTGCGAATTTCGTCTTTAATGGCTACTAGAATTCGGCTGTGCAATTTCAAAACTGACATTTCTAATAAAATCGTTGTTTAAAGTCAAATACGCGAAAACACCGATTTTATTTTTTATGTCAGTTGCTAGGTTTTGAAATTGCGCAGCCGAACTCTCGCACTGACAGATATCAGGAACGCATTATCTCGAAGGCCGGTCTGTTGTGGTTGTGTAAGTGAGCCTAAGTCATAAGGAAATTGAAGATTTTCATATGGAGCCTGGCATACATACTGTCGCGCCATTTTAATTTTTTATCGATTTATGTAGGTTTCATGCGTGGCAGCCATTTTGAAAAAAAAACCAATATGGCGGACTGGTAGGGTACGCCACGGACCTTCAAAGCCCTTTACATTGTGATCCTTGTTTACATAATTATGTTATAATTATACAGTATACACATATCTTATTATTGTGATAGACTTAGCTATTGAAAGTCTGCAATACATTTTTAAAATGATTTTTTTTGTTTTATTTTTATTGTGCGATTCTTTGGAATTGGGTTTTCTGAATAGCAGCCCACACCGTAATTGCGTAACACACGATCAATCACAATCTGTTTCATTTTGACAGTTCAACAACATTCATTGCGTTATTTACGTTGTTGAGCAGACAAATTTCCGAACTTTGAAGCAATGAATAAGCAATCTGTTTCAAAATGATTCAAATTATGATTGATCGTGCGTTACGCTATGAGCTATGACCAATTTTTGTTTTTTTTCAATCATTTCGCATAGTGATCAAAGGGAAAATCATATAAAAAAAAGTATCAGGGCTATCTAAAAAAATTAAATTGACAACCCTGAAAGTTTTTTTTATGATTTTTTTCTTTGAGCTCGCTTTTAGTTAAATTGGAAACCGATCCCATTTACAATGAGATTTTAGTAAGGTTTAAAAATAAAAAAAATATTAGAAATAATACTTTTATTTAGTAGGTACTACAGGATATAAAAAAAATCAAAGCATTAATTAAGAATAAGTAACTTAGGTAAAAATAGAATGCTGTTATCAAATTGAGGAAAGCGAAAGGCACAAACAGTACGAAGATTTTCGACCTTATTGCAAAGAAATTATTTTAAAAGTTTAAATGCCTATACAAGTATTTATTTATGACATTGTTTAAACACTTGTCATCTCTTACTTCCCTGTTAATAAATATAAAAAAAAAAAACTAAAAAAGTTTAATACTTGTTCAAAATAAAATAAATCACATTTCCACCATGTTGAAAAATTAAGACCTAAAATAAAAAGCTAAAGAAAATCACATAAGCACAATATCAACTTAAGAATAATAATACTTAAAAAAGAAAATATTAAGCGAGTATCATCGTTACTTTTTTAATTAAAGTTAGATACTTTTTGAAGTAAAGGTAACCGAATCAGCGGGGTAATTGCGTAGGTAAACACATTATCAATCGGAATCGGTTTCATTTTGACAGTTCAATAACATTCATTGCGTTGTTTACGTGTTGAGCAGACAAATTTTTCGAACATAATATGAAGCATTGGATTAGCAATTTGCTTCAAAATTATTCAGATTCCGTTGATAGTGTGTTCCGCAATTAGGGTGCTGTACTTCCCCGGACATGATATTCTTCACAAAGAGCTGTACTTTTTTTAAATCAATATTTAAAAATAGCTCGAGTTTATTTTAAATCAGATCTGACTTATCCAGCAGTTGAGATGATGATGGTGATTATGAAAATAAAGGGGATTCAAGATTTTTATATGGAACAAATATTCAGTGATTATTATAAACATCTAAGCAACAAGATGTACCTAAGCAAGTTGGGTAAAAAAATTGGTTGTCTGTAAAATCGGTTTACGGACGATAGTTTTACGTGATAAAGTCATAAAGAAACATTGATGAATAAATGTGTCACAAGCCAACACTTGTGCCGATCGTGCCTATCTAACGCTTGTTCCGCGCTCTCACTTGCACGCTCAGGCTCAGGCGGAACGTGACACTTTTTCGTGCGTGCAGCCGGTGTTCATCGATTTATAAGACGCTATCACGTCAAAAATATGGATGTCACGTGATCCAACTTTAAATATCTCGGAAACGTGATACTTACTACGAGCTTTGGTCTTAATATGTTTTCTGTTTGCATTGATGTCAGCTATCGATTTATATAACCTATACATGCGTGGCCGCCATTTTGAAAAAAAAACATCAAAATGGCGGACAGGTAGGTACGCCACGAGCCTTCGAAGCCCTTTCCCACTGGTGAATTAAACATAATATCTTGGGTACACAGAGTTAGGTAGTACAGATGCCAGCACATCAAGCTACTACAATCTGTCAAATTTCTTTGATAGATTTTCAACTTTATCGCTAAAGAATAAGGTTCAAAATTGATGGGAAATTTTGATAGTTTCAGGTAGCTTGATGTGCTGGCGTCTGTACAACACTGAAAAATTAAGATAACATTGTAAGTACCTACTTATATCAGCGGTAGTAATAATTGTGGCAAATAACGCGAATTTGTGAACAAACTAAATCTAAAGCAGTGTTCATAATCTCAGATAATTACATTCCCTCGCCACCTACTTAATCAGTTATCAACTGTAGTGAAATATATTCTAAATTCATTTTCGGGCGACCTTTTTTTATCAAAAAGGTCCTAATAGAATTTGAATTTTCTTAAGTATGAAATTCAGTTTGTCGTGCCACAACTTGAAAATCATCTCAAAATCCTGGATCTAATATATTCCATGGGGTAATTTGATGCCAAGTAGCTCCTTTCGGTGGTAAGTTGGTAACACATAAGAAATTATACTTGAATTTTTGTTTTAAGTAAAAAAAAATACGCCAGGGCTGTTCCCCAGGAATGTAAGTTAAATTAACTTTTTTTTTACTTCCACCCCGTATAATTTTTTTTTCTACGATTTTCTATTTATGGTTATCTCAGTAAAAAATATAATATGCCACATCACATAACCCTGCTTAGTCCGTCTTGGGTCTGCATGTTAAGACTATGCCGACCGCACAGTGGCGCCCTCATCGTTTGTTTGGTTATTTCATACAATTTAGAATGAAAATGCAGAAAATAAGCACGTTAAGTTGTGCTTCACAAGATTATACGTTAATATTATTAGAAACGGTAGTTTTACTTACATTGTTTAGTTTTATTATAATCCTTAAAACGGATAACAGTGGCCACTATATTCCGTTTTAAGGATTATAATAGAACTAAACAATATAAAACTTCCGTTTCGTATAATCTTGTGAAGCACAACCATAGTATAAAGAGAGGAAGTAAGTTATCTTCATACAAACGCACCGGGCGCGGCTTGTATGTGTGCGCCAAAGTATCTATGCGTCGCCGCACGCCTCGACCCGTTTCTCAGTGCGCCAGTCGAGGCTAACACCAACACCGCACGAGGTTCGCGCGTCACGGCTTTTCGGCACCGCTAAATGAATAAAAAATGTGTGATAATCGCAGGAACGTATTGAATACATTTCTGTATTTGTTAGGAAAACCATTGTTGAACTTTATTGACTAATGATCACTGAATTAGTTATACAGAGATGTGTTATCTTTGGTAAGGGCCGGGCTTTAAACTAATGAATTGGTGACAGCACTATCAGTAACCTACTGTCTCGTGCTCATCATCGCCCCGCGCCGCCTGTCTGCTGGACCGTCGCTCTTTCTTTCACCGTGAAACCGACCTCACAAACCCTGTACCCAGACAATACAAGTAAAAAATACAACTTCCCGACCCTTGCCAATTTATAATTGACAATACTTAGGTATTTATGTAAATTTTTGTGAGTATCTAAATCATACTAATATTATAAAGGCGAAAGTTTGTGAGTTTATATATATTTGTTACTTCCTCACGCTCAAACGTCTGGACCAATTTTGATAAAATTTATTGTATGGATGTAGCCGACACCCTGAATTAACACATAAACTACTTTTTATCCCGATATTCCCACGGGATCGACGTTTTATGCGGCTGAAACCGCGGGGTGCAGCTGGTACCAAAATAACTGTAAATTTAAACATATTACGGTTTAATAACATAATCACGGAAATCCACTAGAAATGCGGCGTTGTCAGCCCGCGCGTTGGTCGCGGCTGTCATTCATAGATCTTTGCCATTCGTTACGGGCAGTCAGCTACCCGAAAGTCTGACAACCAGTCTGACCAAGGAGTATCGTCTTAATCAGTAACTGGGTTGTGGAGGTCAGATAGTCAGGCGTTTCATTTAAAATACTGGTATTCAGCTGTATCCGGTTAGACTGGAATCCGACCCCAACATAGTTGAGACTAGCTGCGCCCCGCGGTTTCACCCGCGTAAGTTTCGATCCCGTGGGAATATGGGGATAAAAAGTATCCTATGTGTTATTCTAATGTATAAGCTATATTACTATACAGTTTCATCAAAATCCGTTCAGTAGTTTTTGCGTGAAAGAGTAACAAACATCCATCCATCCATCCTCACAAACTTTCGCATTTATAATATTACTAGCTGCGACCCGCGGTTTCACCCGCGCCAGTTTTGATCCCGTGGGAATATCGGGATAAAAAGTATCTTATGTGTTATTCTGATGTATAAACTATATTACTGTAAAGTTTCATCAAAATCCGTTCAGTGGTTTTTGCGTGAAAGAGTAACAAACATCCATCCTCACAAACTTTCGCATTTATAATATTAGTAGGATAGGAAGTAGGATTATAATATCATCAATATAAACTAAGTGGCAAAAATACGTAAGTATTATTGAAGCTAACTCAAAAACTACCCAAGCAAAGTTAATAAAATTTATATGGGACCAGCCTTGAGGCATACCATATCCATTAAACAAAGAATTTTTGAAATCGATTTACAATTGCCGGAGAAATATCGCGTAACAAACATACAAAAAAAAAAACAACACAGTCGAATTGAGAACCTCCTCCTTTTTTAAGTCGGTTAAAAAGGCAGGCGGATGATGACGAACCAAATGTGAAATTATTAACTTAAACCAACTAGAGAAGCCACTTGGCATTCTGTTATCCCATACTTATCTACATAAATAAAATAGTTTGTTCACAAATTCACGTTTAGAGTTTGATCCATGACCATGACATTCACTGCTTCTGTGTATGATGTATGGAAACGTGATATTTCAAGGAACTTCTATGAGAAAAACTTATTGGACAATTATTACATTTATAAGGTTTCTCGCCAGTGTGTATACGAAAATGTTTTTTTAAATTACCTTTTTCACTAAAACTTCTCAGACAAACTTCACATTTATAAGGTTTCTCACCAGTGTGTATACGAATATGAGTATTTAAAGTAGATTTGCAATTGAAACTACTCAGACAAATATCACATTTATAAGGTTTCTCACCAGTGTGTGTACGAATATGTATTTTTAAACTACCTTGTTCACTAAAACTTCTCTGACAAATATCACATTTATAAGGTTTCTCACCAGTGTGTGTACGAATATGAGTATTTAAATTACTTTTGTGATTGAAACTTCTCGGACAAACATCACATTTATAAGGTTTCTCACCAGTGTGTGTACGAATATGTATTTTTAAACTACCTTGTTCACTAAAACTTCTCTGACAAATATCACATTTATAAGGTTTCTCACCAGTGTGTGTACGAATATGAGTATTTAAATTACTTTTGTGATTGAAACTTCTCGGACAAACATCACATTTATAAGGTTTCTCACCAGTGTGTGTACGAATATGAGTATTTAAATGGGTTTTGCTATTGAAACTACTCAGACAAACATCACATTTATAAGGTTTCTCACCAGTGTGTGTACGAATATGTATTTTTAAACTACCTTGTTCACTAAAACTTCTCTGACAAATATCACATTTATAAGGTTTCTCACCAGTGTGTGTACGAATATGATTAATTAAAGTTTTGCGATTGAAACTGCTCAGACAGACATCACATTTATAAGGTTTCTCAGTAGTGTATGTACGAATATGAGATGTCAAATGATGTTTTAAACTAAAACTACTCTGACGAATATCACATTTATAAGATCTTTCGTTAGGACATACATTATTGTGTCTTAAGCTGTATCTCTTTATATCACTACTGTTAATACCATTGTAATTACATATCATACATTTGAATTCATCTTTATCAACATTATTACACTGCAACGTAGTAGTATTTTCTTTTGTTTTCGTATCTACAATATTTTCTTTATTATAATCATTATTATTTGTAACTTTAGAACTTGTTCTAATAGAATTATTACATGTAAATTTTTTTTTGGTTTTTCTTTTAGTTTTAGACGTACATTTCTTAATTTTTTCAGTATTATTTGAAAGTGCTTGTCCGTTTTTCTTATGCTTGGGTGATATTGAATTTTCTTTTTTTTCCTCCTGCAGGTATATTTTTGGCTTCTTTGCAACAGGTGCACCTATTGAAATAATAATGTATAAATATTTTGTCGTAAATTTTCTAAAACACTGCACTTAACTCAGAATCTTAGATACCTACCTAATTATCAAGTTTTTTAAACACAAATTCAATGTCCTAATAGACAAAGTTCAAATTTCATTGAAACCAATCTATTTATAACAAAATAAATTTGTTCACTTAAAAATCAACTTAGATTACAAGACGATAAAGTAGACAGTAGAGTTACTGGCAATTCATGTAAAGTAACAAGGATTCTGAATAATTCAAGTATGTTAGCGATCAATACGATTGAACTCATCATAACAAACAACTATCCCAAAGAAACAATTTTTAGGGTTCCGTACCTCAAAAGGAAAAAACGGAACTCTTATGGGATCACTTTGTTGTCCGTGACCTGTCTGTCAAGACCCTTTACCTAGGGAACGCGTGGAGGTATAGAGTTGAAATTAAAACCATATACTCAGGTCTACAGTCCCTTGAAGCCGTGAAAAATCAAACTTCTAAGTTAACGTAAAAAAGATACGGCCGTTGATGTCGTAAAAAACGTATATTTCGACACACTCAAGGGAATCCAAATTTATAGGGTACTTCCCGTTGACCTAGAATCATGTTTGTCAAGAAGAATGTCATGTAGTACAAGTAAAGGAAAAAATCCGAAAACCGTAAATTTTTAGTTACATACCTACTTTGTACGGAACCCTCGGTGCGCGAGCTCGACTCACACTTGACCAGTTTTTTTAAGTTACCAAGCGCATGACCCCAATCACCCCAATAGAAACGCGCGCGCAGTTCGTACGGTAGATAAATGAATGAAAAAGACTAACGCATGGTAAAAGTAGAATATTAGTTTTGTTTGTAAAAAGGGATTAGTAACTAAATTAAATTACAGCTGATGGTGAATACACCATCAGTATGTCTGCTAATAAGCAGCAATATCGTTCTGAAGGTTTTTGCTGGCAGGTTAGAGGGGCCTAAATCAAAGGCAAAACTACAATGGATAGGTTTATCAAGCTACTACATGTCAGAAATGGGACTTGATATTTCTTCCTCTAATGTAATTGGATGCTGCGTTTTTTTTTTGTGTTTGCTTTTGTGCCTAAGTGTTACTACTAACAGAGTTTTTAAGTTTTTTTGGTAATACTAACACGGTATCGGCGTTCGACGCCTGAAAATAAATTATTTTTATTTTTTTATTTATTTATTATTCTTGTTAGGTACTCAATATTCTATTGCGCGGATTGGGTTCATGCACTTAGTAAATTTAACAAAATTGTTCTTTGGTAAAGTATTATGATGGGTAAAATCATAATACTTTACCAAAAAGTATTATGATTAGTATCGGTATTATGATTAGTATCTTTTAGTATCGGTCGCGTAGTTCCATTGCGTCACGGCATGCGGCATTGCGATAACATAGGGAAGTAAAATGCATGGAAATAGTAGTGCGACGCTTTTAATTCTCCGTTGATTTTTCTTAAACGTCATAACGAGCTTATGTTTCCACACATTTATCACGATCTTAGAAATTATAAAGTTAACAATGCCATTCAAATTTTTGAGTTTTTTTCGCGAATGCAACCGCACACAGGGTTCAATCTCAGACCAATAAAATCCTGATGCGAAGGGCTTCTGTTGTCAAAATAACAGCTTTTTACATTGCTGATGAAAGTATATACGCTAGATCTTATATAAAAAAAAAATAAACTTTTGTCTGTCTGTTTGTTCCGGCTGATCTCCGAAACGGCTTTTCCGCGCATTTTATGCGAGGTCGCAAAAAAAAAAAACAAATACATGGGTTTCCTGCATGTGCACGCGAACGAATTTGCGGGCACATATGTATACTATAAAATATTTTACCGAATTTCTGCGCATATCCGGGCGGCGAGTTGTATTTGCCGAGGTTGATGTGAAGTGCGTTCGCGAACTCGCTGCCGTAGAACACCATTAGCTCCGTGAAGCGAGGAATTATTTTTATTGTTCTGAAACGTTTCGAAAACAATAATTAGATCTAGATAAACTCAAACTCAAAGCATTTATTTCAATTAAACCATTTACAGGCACTTTTGAATTGTCAAGAAGTCGGTCAGTCAGGAAAAAATGAAGCTAGATGCCCATTCCAAAGCGTAGTAGGTACCTATGGAGAAGAACGGGCAAGAAACTCCATGGACACTCTTTTTAAATAATATTTTTACAAATTTATTAGTTACATCATATGTTGAATTTATAATATGTGAGAACGATGTAAAAAATAAATAAAAATCAAGTACGCGTTAAAAGTGTCCAGAGTACAACAAATAGTAACAAAATAACAATCCAAAAATAAAATAATTAAAAATAAGCCGTGGCAGCTAAAAGATGACCAGCCCCAACTGACGGCGCCCGTTCACGAACATGACGCATGGATCAGCACCATCCAGCTCAACCATTTTGTAGGGAACCGAATGATCCAACACACACGCCACCGTCAGCGAGACACTTGAGCGAGCATGACATACTATCAGCCGCCAGGGCACATTCTAGTCAATGAAAAACATATTACCCGGTAAATGGTAGCTCAATAGTACATAGAACTCACATCTGTGCTATGCAGTTATACAATACAAAGGAAATTGAGTTTATATAATGCAAAGATAGTCTTACAATCTTCAGCAGCTCCAACAGTATTTTCAGGTGTTAATCAATTAGTTGTGGTTGTGGAGCAGGACCAGCATTGAGCCAGGCATTTTTATCAGCGATGTAATCTCCTAACTTATAATATGCCTGCCTACATAGTGTGCGTTTTATACATGACTTGAATTTTGTCTCATTGAGTTGAAGAATGTGGGGAGGTATTTTATTATAACATTTTAAACAGTACCCCATAAAAGATGAGTCTACTTTTGCTAGTCTGAAACCTGGTTGAACTAATAGGTCCCTATTTCTAGTACTATAATTATGTCTTTCACCTCTTTTGCTAAAAAGATGTAAATTTTTCCTTACATACATGATGTTTTCGTAGATATATTGACAAGGCACCGTCATGATGTTAATATCCTTAAACAGTTCCCTTAGAGAATCGCGCTTGCGGAGATTATATATGGCTCTGATGGCTCTTTTCTGCAGAATAAAAATAGAATCGATGTCTGCAGCCCGTCCCCAAAGTAAAATACCGTAAGACATGATACTATGAAAGTAACTAAAATAGACTAGTCTCGCGGTACCTACATCAGTAAATTGACGGATTTTTCTGACAGCATAAGCTGCCGAACTGAGCCGTCCTGCAAGAGATGTTAAATGCGGACCCCATTGTAGCCTTGAGTCGAGCGTGATCCCTAGGAAAACTGTTTTTTCGACGAATTCAAGTTTCTCCTGATTCAATATTATCTCACAATCATTACCCTTGACATTTGGTAAAGAAAATCTTATGCACTTAGTTTTTTTCCCATTTAATACTAAATTATTAGCAGTGAACCAATTTTGGACCTGCAGTAGGGCGTTATTTACGTCGTCAAAATTTGTAGCACGTCTATTTACCTTAAAAATTAAGGAAGTGTCATCAGCAAATAACACCATTTGTGGTTGATTTTTTAATAAATGGAGTAGATCATTAATATACACTAAAAAGAGGAAAGGACCCAATATCGAGCCTTGTGGCACACCCATTTTTACTGTTAAACCAAGTGAATTGACACCATTTATTTGAACTTGCTGTTGTCTATCATTTAAATAAGAACTAACTAAACTGAGCGCAAGTTTTCCAAGTCCGTAATGTTCAAGTTTCAAAAGCAAGGTTTCGTGATCGACGCAATCAAATGCCTTGGAGAGGTCACAAAAAATTCCTATGGCGTCTTGCGACTCTTCCCATGTGTTAAAAATGTGTTTTAATAAGGTTACACCGGCGTCGGTCGTACAACGTCCTTTGGTGAAACCATACTGTTGATCGTGAAGGATTTTATTCGTGTTAAAATGATTGAGCATTTGATTAAGCATTATCTTTTCAAACACCTTGCTGAACACCGGTAACACGGATACGGGTCTATAATTGTTAGTGTCTTTACTGTCCCCAGATTTGTAAAGTGGTATTACCTTACTGTATTTCATTAAATCGGGGAAGACTCCTTGATCCACACACGAATTAAATACTAAGGCTAAATAAGGCGCAATAGTCTCAATTATGGAGGTACAGACTTTAATGGACATTCCCCAAAGATCTTCGGTCAATTTGATCTTTATTTGCTTAAAAGCTTTTATTACTGTTACGGGGTTAATATGCCTAAAGTTAAATTCAATCGGGCAGGCTGAAACATTCGCCGTTACTAAATTAAAAGCGAGCGAGGGCGAGGAATTTAAGGTTTCAGTTGTTTTGAGTGGGATACTAGTAAAGAAATTTACAAATTCTTGAGCAACTTCTTTGTAATCGCAAATGAGACCACGTGACGTCTGTAGGGTGTAATCAGAATTATGCTTTTTGTTCCTGTTTGTTTCATTATTGATAATTTTCCAAACCGTCTTTATTTTATTGTCTGCTGATTTAACCTTATTGCTAATGTATAAGGCTTTAGCAGCCTTACAAGCGTTCTTAAATGTTCTAGAGTAAGTAGCAACATACTTATTAAAAGTTTCCGTGTTGATATAAGGCTTAAGGCCATACAGCTCGAAAAGTCTTTCCCTACTTTTCCTAAGTCCTTTAGTTGCCCAGTCACAAAATAAAAACTTAGGGCTGATACTTTTAGTTTTCTTTTTAAAATAATTATTGAATTCGGTTTGGACTACCGAAAATAATTCTTTATACAAAATATTAACATTGTCCATTGTAAGGTTCTTTTTACTTAATTTACAAACTAAAGTGCTATTGAATTTATTTAAATTAGCAGATGTTATTGGTCTGGATTGGATCTGCACTTTTTGAATTGGCATGTTGGACTCAAAAGTTACAGTTTGACCGCTGTGATCAGAAGGGAGATAATTAACAATGGCTTTATCTAAATAGTCGCAGCAACAAAAAACATTATCGATACACGTTGAAGTAGTCGTAGTTATTCGAGTTGGTTCTATAAACACATTTGACAAATTGAATGATTTAAACAAATTTAGAAATCTACTGGTATTTAAGTTATTTTCTAAAATATTAATATTGAAATCACCACAGATAATTACTGACTTATTACCAGTTGCAAGTTTTGCCAAAACATCTTCCATTACTGACTCAAATATACAATAATTTTGATAATTTGGGGGTCTGTAAACGCACACTATAAAATGCTTATCTAGCTCAACACAAGACAGTTCAATGCTATGTTCAACCGATAGTTCAACTATGTCATTACGAGGTTTGAATTTAATACAACTTTTCATTAGGATTAGTGAACCACCACGCAGCATTGATTTTCGATTAAAACAACTGGCCACACTATAATTGTCATAGTTAATTAGCATTTCAGAATCTTTTAGCCAATGCTCTGTTAGACAAATAATGTCAAACATTGTTTTTTCTAAAAACAACTCAATCTCCAATTGTTTGGAAGAAAAACCTTGAATATTTTGATGAAATAATTTCAAGGATTTCTGCTTAGCCCCTTTACTACAGTTCACTGTTTTAGTGCTAGAAAATACCTTTTTGTTATTAAGTGTAACTAAACTGCTAGTGGTACCTTCTGTTGTCTTACTAACAAGTTTAAAATATTTGAGCTAACCACCTTAACATTAGTACTATTACTAATTGTGGTGCTAATTAAGGATGACTTCGACATACTACTTATGTCTGGGTTAATATTAAGTGCTAATAGCCTAGCTATTTGACGTCTAAAACTAATGGGCAGATACACAGTATCCCTAGTCGACCTTAGCTTATCAACAAAAATGTTGGTATCAAAAAATATTAATTTGTCACTATAGTGACTAACTATGAAATGCATGTAATTATTTAACATGTGAATGTAGTGGTTTTGTCTGTTTGACAAGTGCTCAAAATAAGGAAAAGCACACAAAATTATTTTCTTACAATTTAACTTCAATAGGTTGGTGACACTATCAGAGATATCATCTTTTTTGACATTCAAACTATTACCTATAAATACAGTAATAATGGCATTGGGATCATATTCATTCCTAGTTATTGAAGACATTATTTGTTTGTAGGAAGTCTCAGGCATGCAAAAGTTTTGAGAGGAATGACTCAGGTTGTTGCTAAGCAATTTACCTAACCCTTTTCCAAAACTATCAGAAAACATAATGGAGGAGTAACAAACTTTACTTCTACAAGGGAGAGAAATATAGAGAGAGATAAGATTAGTGATCCTGCCATCCAGTTCGGTAATAGTGGTTGAGGGTTTTGAAAATTCCAAACTTATTTGATCTTGGATATACTAAAGCCTCATTGTCAGGTTATTTTTTTTTTGGGAGGTCCTTAAAAATATATTGTCAATTTTGTAGTCCAAACATCACTGCAGGAGACGTATTTAGTGACCCTTTGTTACACAGTCCGAGAAGACAACATCATCATCATATTTTATAGCCGAAAGACGTCAACTGCCGGACAAATCCTTCCCAAAATCTCTGCATTACCTGCTCCTGCGCATCCAATCCAAAAACACTAAGTCCCGTATTACAGAACATCACTCAATACTCAAGCATTACTTAAAACTAGTTTCAACGAATCAAATGGCTTGAATCTAGTTTTAAGTAATGCTTGAGTATTGAGTGACATTCTGTAATACAGGCCTTAAACTCTGGCCAAACTGAATCCCGCGCGGGATGCGGGGCGATTCTGTCAACAGACTATAACTTGACGGAGGTCTTTAAACTTGCGCGAATAACTAGTCGCTCGACTTGTCACAAATGAGACTTGAGCAAACCGCGCGCCACGGGAAGTTGCGAATATAATAATAATAAAATTATTTTTACGAAAAACTCAGTTTACAGAAACTGTGTGTTCGATAACAACTGCATTAGTATTCAAATTGTGTCGCAGTCATTAATACAAAAAAAAAAAACTTTCCCGTGCAAGAATATCGTGCAGCCTAGTACAGAGGCCAGCACATCAAGCTATCCCAAACTGTCAAATTTCTTTGATAAATTTTTAACTTTACCACGAAGGAATAAGGTTCATATTCAATTGGGAAAATTTTACAGATTGGGGTAGCTTGATGTGCTGGCCTCTGTACATTATTTCAACAGAACTGACCTATAATACAGCTGTCCCTGATACTGGTAAGCGAGCAGGTTCTGTTCGCGCCAGTTCCTCGCACAGTTGACGTAGCGCATCCAGTTGGAGCGATCGCCGTCCGCCGCATCCACCACGTGCGACCGCTTGTGGGAGCGCGAATAGATCTAGTGAGAACAAATTGTATAGGCCTCAGTGTGTATACACACGAGCGACACAAAACGGAACGGCAACTGTAACCGTCGACGCGTGTCGGCGGTTGCCGTCAACAACATGCAGCCCGTGTAGGTATTTTAGCAGCACAGTACTCAAATACACGAGCGACACGTTGTCGAGGCGCGTCGACGGCGGGCGTCGATGGGTGTCGGCGGCTGCCGTCGACGCGTGTCGCTCGTGTGTACGAGCACTTAGTGACTTGAGAGCAATTTAATTATTTCTGAATAGCTAAGGAAGGTACAATTTTTTTTAAGTATTACTGTACCTGCCAACAATACATGGAGTCGACTTCTTGCGTGCGTACTCCGCAGTACGGACCGAAGCGCACCCCGCGCGGGAGAGTTAGTGTGCTGAATACACCTAGACCTGCACCTGGGTGACACAATGGAAGGTGTAATAGGTGTGTAGGTGTTTAGAACTGTAGTGCATATTATTACATGTTATCCACACCCATGCAGTGCTATAAATCCTCATATAGTTCCTGAAACAGATAGCTTATTGCCAACATTAAAACAACCAGTGTCATAATAGCCATATGGCCCCGATTCTGTTGTTCACAAACTAAACTAAATTTAAGTTCAGTGCAACTTTTTCTTTCTATTTCAATATGAAAAGGACAGAAGATAAATATTAGTTTAGTCCCGACAAATTAGATAATCCATAGACAAGTTTAACACGGCGGTGCTCCGCCCAAGCGGGGCAGACCTCCACCACATGCTCCACCGTGTCCTCTGGGTGATCCTCGCAGTGGTTACACCCGGGCGTTTCCTCCCGCCTGGTGATGTGTCCTAGGGGTCCTCACGTGATGTTAAGTAACCATGAATTGGGCTATCAAAATAATGCAAGAAGATATTTTCATCTATTTCGACTGGGAGTTAAGATTAGCGCGTTCAAATCAACTCTTCAGCTTTTATTATTAGTACGGTCTATTACTATAGATAAGTCGACAAAACGTAGGAGACATCTGATTTTATTTTCGGAGCGGTGTGTTTTTTTTACCGACTTCAAAAAAGGAGGTTCTGTATTCGACCCGTATGTATTAAGTATGTATTCGTCCGCGATTTTCTCAAAAAGTAATGAATCAATCTTGATAATTCTTTCATTAATGTGATCTACATACTCTCTGAAAGGTTTAAGTATATAATACAATAATAGGTAATTCTTAATATGTGCGAAGTTACATGCATAAATGTACAAATGTACTGCATCCCCGGCATTTCTATGCGAATTTTGATGATTTTTCTAGTCGGTGTCTTCAATTCTTCAATGCACTAATATTAATTGAATTTGTGTCGAGCATATGTACAGAGGCCAGCACATCAAGCTATCCCAATCTATTAGATTTTCCCAATTGAATATGAACCTTATTCCTTTGTACTAAAGTTGAAAATCTATCAAAGAAATTTGACAGATTGGGGTAGGTTGACCTGCTGGCGTCTGTACAACTAAAAAGTAAAAAATAAAAACTTTTTTACAAAAAAAAAAGAAACAGACTTCCAAACAAAAGACAACAAAGTGAAAAATAACTTTCATTTCGGAAGTCGGTGTCAAAAAACGAAATGTTGTGTTTTTTGGAAGTCGGTTTTTTTTTTTTTTTTTTTTTGTAAAAAAGTTTATTTTTCTATGGGAAAATAGGTAGCATACCTGGTATGATGGAGGGAGCTAGGTGTAGGAACACATGCGGGATAGTGAGTGCGGCGCGCGGGACGTAAGCAGGGAACGGACTTTTTGACGGAACCTAAACAAAGGTGTTAGGTATACTATGACCGTAAAGGTGGATGCGCTAATGTAGGTAACCCGCGAAATTCAAATTTTCTTAAGTTTTTTGCAATTTGCTTGTGATTAAAATATGACAAGGATTATTTGAACTCACGATGGTTGTATAATTTTAATGATTATAACTCTGTAAATACCTACATACTTGTTACGCTCGCGAATCATATTTTATTCAATCTGAGACTAGCCTGCAAATTGCAAAATACCGGTCAAGTGCGAGTCGGACTCGCGCACCGACCACCGAGAGAGAGATTTGTAGGTATGTAACTACGAATTTACGTTTTTCGGATTTCCGTATGTGATTCGTCGATTTCTGGACGTCACTTCTCTGCTTCGCTCGTCGCGGCTTCAATGGAGTCACGCACTTATTCTTTTAGGTAAATTTAAATACCTACTTAATTGTTTTCCATAAAAATTACGAAAATAATTACAAAATATTTTTTTTTTAGTAGGTAGGTAGTTGAAAAAAGGTGACATCTTACCTTATCATCAGGTATGACCAGTAAAGGGCCATGTATAGCGCAATACTCGTACACAAAGTCGGCGCACTCGTCGCAAACTGACAACACAACAACAAAATCATGTTTATCTATATACATATCTATCTTTATACAACGTGTAACGTTAAATGCGCAAAACCTCATACACCCCAATTAGAGCATTGAGTTAAAAGCATATTATAATGAACAAAACAAATTTTTTTGAAAGCTAACTAATTTAATAAAGAAAATCGTGTTGATCCTAGCATTGCTTTATGCATTCAAAATTGAGTCTTATTGCCTTAAAATAAGACTTAATTTTCTTTGGCTCTGGTATGGCAAAATACATCATTTTTGAAAAAAAAAAACCTACTTATATTAAAAGTTACTGAAATTGATTCAGTAGTCAATTATGAACAAACTATTTTCAGGTTTTGCGCATTTAACGTTACACGTTGTATATAAAATTCAAAGTCCTGAGTTCCTGACTGACTGATATATCAACGCACAGCCTAAACCACTGGTCCTAGAGGCATAAAATTTGGAGGGTGTGTTCTTTGTGAAGAGTAGGTATCTACTAAGAAAGAGTTTTTCGAAATCCCACCTCTAAGAGGGTGAATGGGGGAGGGTGAAATTTCACGCGGACGAAGTCGCGGGCAGAAGCTAGTTTATAAAAAGATAACTATAAATAAACATCCGTTATCCAAAATATCCTTCAATAACTGTATAAAGAAAGATCTTTTGTCGCGTGGCCGCAATCGGAACTAAAGCTGATCTTGATTTTCGATACAATTTTACAAAATTTATAGGTTTACCAACAACGCCACCTGTCAATGTCATTTTTGTTGTGAGTGAGACGAACGAACAATAGCACGGTAATATTATATAATATTACCGTGACGATAGCATTTAGAGGTATTTTCTGAAAGGTTATATGGCCTACAATGGATCATAGAATTCATAGGTTTATCAAGCTACAAATGTCAGTCATGGGGTTTGATAAAAATTCCTATAATTGGATTCTTTGTATTTTGTTTTTTTTTTTTATGTTTTAATATTACTTTTAATAATTTGTATGCCTACTTTGTCACGAACAGTTTTAAAATTTTATAATACTAACACGCTGTGGGCCTACAATGCTTGCCAATAAAAGATGTTTATTTATTTTTATATTATATTTTATTAAGCGGCAAAATATTCCCCTACCACCGAACTAACTTCCAATAACAAATAACCTTATTTTGATGCTTCTCATAATAATACATAATAATTATATTATTAAATCCATGACCGTTATTTGAAGCTTACTGTTTGAGATAGGCCCTATCTGTTTTCCGGTTATTTATGTCCTTCTCCTTCACTCCTATACATCTGTCTCGCTCGCACACTTCCCACCAGGCAGGCCCGAGCGCAGTAGGGAGGCTCGAAGGCGTTCAGGAATCATTGGCGTCTTGTTTTCCGGCGAGTACGGTTGTCTTCACCTTCACTAAACCGTAAATAGAAGTATCACCTGCGCGTGAGTTAATTTCATATTTAAACGGTGTTACCGTTCGTATTTCAAGTAGATTTGATATTAACGTTCATAATTCAAATTGATTACGCAGGTATGTAACGTATTTTTAAGCGTTATTTTTCTTGGTTTCTTTTTGTTTCTAGAAACATTTACCTATTGTCCTTTCTCCTAATCTCAGTATAAAGGGTCATAATCATACTGTGTCCTAGTTGTGAATTTTTGTGTTTTACAAATACCTACCTTTTTAAAAGTGTTTTACTTTTAGGATGGATGATTTAGATAAAAATAGTACATCTGTGAACGCGAGTGTTGAGGAGCCGCGACATGATTTATCGCGGGATCGTGTGCCTAAACCGGCTCAGTCCAGTTCTCGGAAACGTGCACGCTCAGCTAGGAGTTCATCATCTAGTAGCAGCCCTTCTTCGTCAAGTGATTCCACGGATTCCACGAGCTCTTCCGGCCGAAAGAAGAAACGTGGCCGTCACCACAAAAGAAGGGGGGGCAAATATAGTCGCAAATCACGGAAAGACAATCGGCAGATGCACAAGTTATTCAGAGAGGTGAGTGAATTACGTAATCAAATTGCTTTATCATCATCAGTGCAATGTGGCGGTGCGGAACCCGCGTCAGTTATAGACAACGACTTGTTGATTGATGACAGTGTTAGTGGCATCTTGTACAATGATGGTAGTGACGCGTGCGCGAGTGAGCCTACTCAGGTTCAACTGCCGTTCAATTTCGATATTGAAACAAAACTGAAAGAGCCTGCGGTTCCTAAAGCACCCGATAACTTATTGAAAGCCCTTCAGGATATACAATATTTTAATAAAAGTGAATGGAGTGAGGTCAGGTACTCTGAAGTACAGAAATCATATTGCCATACGCCTGGTTTTATTGACCTAGAAGCTAATGAGGAGATCCGTGCGTATGATCAGTTGCGCCATTTGGCTTATGCTGACAAGGCTTACGCCGCTCTTACATTTTGTGCGCTGGAACAAAGGCAGGCGTTATCATCTACTTTGACAGAACTACTATCCTGGGCTCACGCAGAACAGGGTTTAAATTTTAATAGCTTGCAGGATAAGATCACGGAGGTTTTTTCTAAAGGTGATTTCCACAAAGCATCTTCAGATTTGTTGCAGCTTATCTGTGGTTGCAGCTTATCTGTGGACACAGGGCTGAAGTTATACAAATGCGCCGAGATGGAATAACTAATCACGTTCGTGATCCTTTAATAAAGGCAACGCTACGCAAGATCCCACCATCCGACCGCCATTTATTCCAAAGCGAATCGTTTACCGCTGCCCTTGAAAAAATGGGTGGGGTTAAGAGGACATTCATGCCCTTAATTAAACCTACAAGCGGCTCTGCTTCGCAAGCAGGACCAAGCAAGACTGTACGCCACCCCCCGCAGGGGTCGGCTCACTATCATGGACCCTCGCAGGGTACCAGCCATGGATGCTGCGCCTCTGTGCCTCATCCACATTATCAATACCGCCAGTCCTCGCAGGACTGCTATCATGAACGCCCTCGGCGACAGAGCAACCAGAGTGACCGTCGCACGGCGCCTACAAGCAACAACAGAGGTTCATTTCGCTCGCGGGGTGGCCGCCAAAGCTACAAGCCTCAGAGTCAGGGCAAAGGAAACCGTAAACGCCCCGGAATCTCCTCAGACTTCAACTCTGGGAACAAAAACCGTAAGTACTGACTCGACAGAATTCAGGGCGGGTCGACTAGCACTATTTTACAATCGATGGGAGGAAATGGGAGCTCCAAACTATCTGTTGCGCATAATAACAGGGTATCGCATACCCTTTCTTCTAAAACCACCTCTAATGTTGCCACATTTGAGGAAAGGACCCTACATCACACAGGAGTCCGAATCGATGTCGGCACTCATCAGTCAGATGAAAGACCAAGGTGTATTAGAAGCAGTGCGACGCTCCCCGAGCTTCCTGTCAACAATGTTTCTTGTGCCAAAGAGCGATGGCTCCGACCGCCCAATATTCAACTTAAGAGCTTTAAACGACTATATAATCACGGAACCCTTCAGCCTAATAAATATATTTCGTATACCGGAGTTCCTCCAGCCAGGCGACTGGCTTTGCAAAGTAGACCTTTCGCAAGCCTACTTTCATTTACCAATATCTCCGGCACACAGAAGATTTTTGCGCCTCATTTACCAAGGGGAGCTATTAGAAATGACCTGCTTACCTTTCGGCCTCAGTACAGCACCGAAGGTGTTTGCTTCTCTGAGCAACTGGGTCGCTCAAACATTGCGAGAACAGAATCTGCGCATAGTTGTCTACCTAGACGACTTCCTGGTAGTTCACCAGGACAAGGACACTCTGCAAACTCATGTTCATACTCTCTTGAACCGTCTAGAATATCTAGGGTGGCAAGTAAATATAAAGAAATCCGTTGTATCCCCACAAAAGAGTCTTGTGTATCTGGGAGTTCAGTGGGATCCTTGGGCCAACAAAAAATCACTGCCGCAAGACAAGGTCAGAAATCTTATCCACAAGGTCTCTGCAAGGCTGAACTCGGGCAAGGCTTGCCTACAAGAATTGCAGAGCCTAGTGGGCCTTCTAAACTTTGCAAGTTTTGTGGTGCCACAGGGCAGACTACATCACCGATCTCTGCTCAGTTTCCTAAATGCATCTCTAAATATGCCAGTCAGGAAAGAGATCCACTTACCAGACGAAGTCCTAGAAGATCTTCAGTGGTGGCTTCACAACTGCCACCAAACATCTGCAATCCATCTACCACCACCAACTCACTTTGTGACCACAGACGCCTCCGATCTGGCTTGGGGAGCTCAGGTGGACGGTTACGCAGTGTCAGGTGTGTGGACTGCTCAAGAACAACATCTACATTGCAACCTAAAAGAGATGCTGGCAATCTTAAAGGTGCTCGAAACCCACGGTCCTCTACTGTGCAAGTCCACTGCTCTGTTCCAGTGCGACAATCGAACAGTTGTGGCCCACTTGCGGAACGAGGGTGGCACGAGATCGCCACCTCTGATGGAAGTAACGTACAGAGTGTTCCGCTTACTAGATTGTCATCAAATAAATCTGACAGTCAATTATATACCCGGCATTTACAACGGACATGCGGATCACCTCTCCAGACACAAGCTAGTACCAGAATGGCACCTTCTGCCCGCTTGCACGGAGAAGGTATTTCACAAATTTGGCACCCCGGTAGTAGACCTATTTGCATCCAGTCGAGCAAACGTGGTAACCAACTACGTGTCTCTGGATTTAACAGATACCCAAGCGTTATTCCACAATGCCTTTTCCCGGCAGTGGAACTACCACCTTGCGTGGGTGTTCCCACCACCATACCTGATACCCAAGGTGCTGGCCCACCTCAACTCGGCGATCGGGCTGTACCTTTTAATTGTTCCCCGGTGGAGTCGGGTATTCTGGCGGGCCGATCTCAAAGCTCGAGCAGTAGCAGCTCCGTGGTCGATCACCAATCTCAAGGAGAATTTAATAGACACCACGACCGGTCTGCCACCCCCCAAGGTTCAAGAGATGGCGCTCGAAGTCTGGAAGTGTGGGGGTGGTCGAAGAGTTTGACGGGTTGGAATAAAGATCAAATACAATTACTTAAATCCTCGTGGCGTACTTCAACTCTTAAAACCTATAAGGTCGCGTGGGATCGATGGGTGTCTTGGTCTAAGAAATATAATTTGGATCCTTTTCACCCAACAGGACCCATCGTTGCTAGATATCTAGCGGACCTACATCTAGTCGACAAGTTTTCTTATAACACTATTTTGCTTCACAAATCGGTGGTGGCTACTCTATGTAATGCCGAAGATGCTGGACGAATAAGTTCGCATACATTAGTAAAACACGTCTTAAAGTCTATTGCTTTAAAGAGGCCTGTCGCCCATAAGCCTCCTGTATGGAATTTAGATACCCTGACCTCCTTTTTAAGTTCAAACACTATAGATGAAAATAACCCTTTTGCCACGTCTCGACATACAGCAACACTCCTCCTCCTGTGCTCAGGCAGACGAGTTCACGATCTGACATTGCTGCTAGTGGACTCAGAGCATTGCGTCGATGACGGCAGTAACATCATTTTAAAGCCAGTATTTGGCTCTAAAACCGATAGTGACACTCATAGGCAATCGGGATGGAAGTTACTGCCTAATACGAGTAATAAAAATCTGGATCCTGTGTTTTGGGTCAGAAAATTAATTGATCTTCTCAAAGATAGAAGAGATTCGGGCAATTGTCCAAACTTATTTATAAATATCAGAGGACAAGCAAAGGCAGCCTCTCGCACTGTGATTGCGGGATGGATTAAAACTGTACTAACAGAGGCTGGTATACCCGCTACACCTGGAAGTCTACGATCAGCAGTATCTTCAAAAAATTGGTCTGATAACTTACCTCTGGATGAAATTTTGTCCAGAGGAAATTGGAAGTCCAAAGAGACTTTTACACGCTTCTACAGACGAGAGATACTGCCAACCTCTGCTAGCAACAGCATTACTAGAATGTTCAACCCAGTTGATTAAATTTTTATTTTTTTGTATTAATTTTTTGGAACACAGATTATACTAATAGAGTGACTTTTGTGATTACAGAATTGTTAATAATTGGTATTTGTTGTATTTATTTCTTGCACACTCCAAAACTGCTTTAATATATTAACTTCCCAATAATGAATATCTATAGCTTAATCCATAGTACAGATTATTTTCCTGAAGTCAATCAAACTTACTTCACATTGGCGTCCCCACCACCAGGCGATAACAAACACGTCTCAAACAGTAAGCTTCAAATAACGGTCATGGATTTAATAGAAGCGTTTTTCCTGAAATAAAACGCATATTAAATACTTACCTTATTTGAAGCTTACAATTAATTTCTGCCTGGTATTTTCGACTCAATGATTCCTGAACGCCTTCGAGCCTCCCTACTGCGCTCGGGCCTGCCTGGTGGGAAGTGTGCGAGCGAGACAGATGTATAGGAGTGAAGGAGAAGGACATAAATAACCGGAAAACAGATAGGGCCTATCTCAAACAGTAAGCTTCAAATAAGGTAAGTATTTAATATGCGTTTTATTTCAGGAAAAACGCTTCTATTAAAATGTCGTTATTTTATAATAACTATCCGTCACGCAGAGCAAAGGTCTCTTGTCTCTTCTCGTACAAAGAAGGAACGGGAATAACCAGCCAAAACAATGACTAACGCACCGGCCCTGAGCCTGGGGCTATAAGAATCTTAGCATTATGCTGAGTGATGGTCGTTTTGCGAGGATGTGACGAATGTTTCCCCTCAACTTGTTTTTTTTAGTCCTTTTTCTGCGTCATGCATGTTTACCGCAAATAAACGTGTTTTCGGTCAGTAGGTCGTCTTAACGGCGGATTTTTCTTTCTTTCTAGATTAATTAAATGTGTTGTGTGTATGTAATAGGTACTTACAGATATATTCGTCCAAGCTCGGCTCTTCTGGCTCATAATAACTTATGCGCGGCTTCTGCCGCAAGTTGGGGCGACTCATCTGTGCAATAAAGATGTAGGTAAGTACTTACAGAATTATAGACTAATCTTCATCAATTTTATTCAAAACTACTGAACATTTGGTCTGTCAGACGGGATTCTTGGCCTTGATTATTTTATTTAAATCATCTTAGTATATCGCAAATTTTATTTGATCCTAGACGCGCGTCCATAGGCCTCTTCAAAGTCGCACCAAAAAACAGCTTTCTCCGCCTTTCGCAATCAGTCTGTCTCAGCATAAATCACTCAGCCTACCTGTCTATCCTTATTCACTTTGTATTTTACTTAATAATCAATATCTTAAAAGCAATTAATTACCTTTTTCTTTCACTGGACAGTAGGACGGACTAGTGTGTGTGACGCGCTGATCTTTCCGGTTTCCCGCCTATTTTTCCAAAAAAATTGGCGCGTTTCTATTACGAAACTGGAAACCATAGAGTGTAACTTTCAGATTGGTTACTTGTATTTTCAGCTTTATTTATCATCAATTCAACTCTCTGTTAAGTAGTACTGTTGATTCTAATGATTATAATTTCAATAAATACATATATGTTACGGTCGCATATCACTTACAATACAATATGACACGAACCTGCAAAATACAGAAAACTAAGAAAATTTGAATTTTACGGGCTATCTTAACTTATCCCCCATAATTAATAGAAAAAATTATATTTATGCAGTCTGGAAATTTTTGAACAAATAATTAACTTGAATATCCTTTAAATAAACTAAAACATGATTTAATTTCCATCCCTGTATCCAAAGACAACCAAAGAAGAAGACATTTTTTTCAACGTAGCTGACGGACGCGGAAGTTGATAAAGTAAAAATAAATAAATAATGAATGACGATTCTCATTTCTCTGGATTCTCTGTATCTAATACTGAAATTGAATCGATCGTAAAGAGGTATTATTAGATTTCACTACCTTGTTGCTTACTTGCACCTGCAGTTCGTATTTATTTGGAGAACATTAAATTAATCTAATAACAGTGATAGGTCAACTTTTGTGTGCCGCTTTGTTCAGGTAAAATAATAAATAATCCATAGGTATAACAATTCAATTAAGAATCATTCATTGATATTAAATAATACCGAGCGAAAATGATATTGTGAGCCCGTAATTTTTTTTATCTTTCTCCCATACTAAAAACGGAGTACCAACAAAGATAATTATTAACGGATTTCAATTAGAAATAAATCAGAGCTTTATTTGAAAAGTTATATTTTATAAAAATACAAATAATTGTAGGTATTTTGACATAAAAATCGATATTACAGGTAAGCACAGGATTGAGAACAACAAAGATGGAAGGAGGCAGTGCCAGCCAGGGTGAAAATCATGATGAAAATACCAACCATGATGCCAATAATGGTGAAAATAGTGGTCAAAGCACTCAGACTCAAAGCAATGGTACTATAACAAGTTTTGACATAGCTGCATTCACTGTTACCTTTCCACCTGAACCTGATGAGTTAGTGAGTGATAATGGTGAAGATGACGAGGGGCAAGAGGAAAAACCTTCTGTAAGTATTACATTACCTAATAAGTATCACATTTTATAGAGAATGCAATTCAGACAAATAAAATGTCTTGTTTAATGATGGCTAGTTCAATCTTATTCATCTAATCATCTTTTAAAAAATTAAGCTTTTTTTTTTAAGTCCAGTCTAGGTCTGTCTAAGACATAAACTAAAAAAAATATTCTATTACCTTTTCAATTAATTGCATGCAAATTCAAATTTGGAATAATCATGACACAAAATGGTGACTGGCCAGTAATGCCAGTATGCTGAATTCAAAACTGCGTTTTAAGTTTTTCTTTGACCTAACATTATTTTGATATTTTGAACTTTATATACCTACATGGAAATGCACAATGTATGGAGTTAGGAATCCAGGATATCGATACCCATCGGCCATCATGTCTGTGGACTATCACTAGCTAATTTAATTTGATCCTGTATATTCGGCTATGGTTTGGGTGGATGCTTATAGTGAATTGGTTACCTAGAACTATTTTATTTTATTAAATAGGAACAACAAACAGCTTCATTATTTAAAATTACAAACAGAAAAACATAAGTATTACTGAAATAAAATAATTATGAAGACCACAGCGCTGTTCAGACATTACCCTCTATACAAATAATAAAACTGAAGTGTCTAAGTGGAGCGACGATCTTCGCAGGATGGCTGGTAGCAGCTGGATGAGAGTTGCTGAAAATCGAGTTGAATGGCGTGCAATAGGAGAGGCCTATGTCCAGCAGTGGACAGCTGTAGGCTGATGTCGGTTGCCACACATACTTTATAATAAAGTATATACGTTATTTCGGGGTAATTTTACTCTATAAATAGTACTTTATGAGGACAATAAAGTATGTGAAAATACTTTATTTCACATATTTTTTTATTTCTCTAGGATTATTTTATAAATCAATAGCTGACCCTGCAAACGTCATTTTGCAAAAAAAAAAATAGTATATAATATATATAGTATATAATGTTATAGTAGCCGATTCTCAGACCTACCCAATATGCACACAAAATTTCATAAAAATCGGTCCAGCCGTTTCAGAGGAGTATGGTAACTAACACTGTGACACGAGAATGTTATATATTAGACTAGCGACCCGCCCCGGCTTCGCACGGGTGCAATACTGATACTAAGTACAGGTATTTCAAGAATGCCAGCACGCGCCGCCGCGGCCGGTACCGCAGCAAACCGCTATGTTCCTGCATTTTAAATCTGTAATATCTATTATAAAAATATAAAAATATTCATTTAAATTACATGCTGTAAAGGCCCATATTTATCTATATTAAATGCACAATGTATTTAAGGTACTTAATTGGATAAAGATCAATGCTGTATTGCTTAAAATCGCTTCGTAAATAAGCCATTATTTCTCGTAAAAAGTAAAGGATAAAAAATGATTATTGTGGGTTATCCCTAAGAGATAGACATATACCATCGCGGACTTCTTTGTAGACCTTTTTAAGGTGTACAATACTGTAGTACATTATTTTGACCTATCTCGTAGGGTTCAGCCAGCGTTTGAAAAGTAAGCGCAAAAAAATGTGTTTATTTACGACATCACGTGCATGCATGTATTATATATATAAACCTTTCTCTTGAATCACTCTATCTATTAAAAAAAACCGCATCAAAATCCGTTGCGTAGTTTTAAAGATCTAAGCGTTCAAAGGGACAGAGAAAGCGACTTTGTTTTATACTATGTAGTGATTATATAAAGTTGGTTGTTTGATTGTTGGCAGCACATCAGGCTACTCGAAACTGTAAAATAATTTTCCCAATAAATTTTGAACTTTATGCTTTTACAATAAACTTCAAAATAATTATATTAAAGATATAAATATTGCCAAAAGCAATAAAAACTATGTTTTTAAAGGTAAAAATAAATAATACTTTATTTCCATACTATGTACTTTTTTTTTTCTACTTAAAGTAACCAATATACTTTAAGAGCACAAAAAAAAAGGTGGCAACCCTAGCTGATGATGATGACGATGACTTTAGATTTGATTGTAAATCATTTTTTCTTGCAGGTGTGCTGTTTATGTTTCAAAAGTGACAGAAAACTGTATGCTATACCACCACAAAACAAAGCGAGTTTCCAGGAACTACTAAAAAACGTCGCCAATTCGGTAAGCTTAAATGTACAGCTTTCTGTATACAATGTGTAACATAATTAACGCAAGACCCCCAATTAGAGTATTGAGTTAAAACCATAATACAATGACCAAAACATATCTTTTTTAAAGCTTGCTATTTTTATTAAGAAAATTGTGTTGACATTGGCATTACTTTATGCATTTAAAATTGAGCCTAATTGCGTTGATATAAGATTCAATTTTCTTTGGCTCAACTGGCGGTCAGTAAGGCCCGTATTACAGAACGTCACTCAATACTCAAGCATTACTTAGAACTAGATTCAAGCCGTTTGATTGGTTGAAACTAGTTTTAAGTAATGCTTGAGTATTGAGTGACGTTCTGTAATACGGGACTAAGTCTCGATCCTGAGTCCTAATACAGTTCATGGTCTACCCATGTGCCAAATTTCAATCCAAATCCGTTCAGCCAGTTCAAAATGTATGGAACAGCAATTTTTTTTTTAAATAACCGTCGTAAAATTTCAACTCAAGGGGTTGATGATGATGATGATTATGATGGGACTCCCTTTTCCGCACTTAGACTCTCATTTGGTCCGTTGTGCGTGGGGATTCTGTCTAACAGAGCCAGCCTAGCTCCGCCCAAAAGCACAGAAGCTTCCTGGGAGCTTCACAGGCTTCGCGGAGCGACCTCACTGTTCCGAGGATTTCTGCGCAACGCAGGGGGTTCCAGACTTACTAAATCCATGGTTCTCTTTTTGTTCAGCCCAAAGCCGTTTCATCATATGCTTACGATTTTTTCTACAGGACGGAGGTTACGGTGTAATAGTGCCTGAACGAGTTTGCTGGGATTGTAACGAGATTCTGACTTCGATGACGGCGTTCAGGACCAGAGCCATACAAACCAACTCATTGCTCTACTCACTAATTCGCCCGTTCATCAATGTGAGTGAGCACGAGACGTCCGCGCCGGCGGGGAGCGGAATTCCCGGTATCTATAATCTGTTCGAAAACTTTTTGTTGAAAGTGTAAACAAACGATGTTCAGCATAGCTATTCACAACCACTCGATACGCTTCCGTACCGTATCGAACATCAATCAATGTTATAGTAGGAGTCCTCTAAACGCTGTTCACAAGTCGAAAACCCGAAAATTTTGTCAGTTTAAAATCAAATAGACGACCACTATTCTTCCGACAGCTGTTTGCTGTCGGGGGCAAGGCAAATCAGGTTATTGAAATGTGTCATTTTCGATATATTTAGGATAGCTTGTCGTATGGTTGTGAATTAGGATACTGGTCGAATAATTCTTACGAAATGTCTGTACGCGCATAACTTCCGAATGACTGCACCGAATAGGATAATTCCTTTTTGTTGTGTTCGGTATTCGGAAAAAAAAATTGCATCCGTGCGAAGCTGGGGCGGGCCCCAAAGTGATAAGGCTGTTTTTCCACCAGATATGTGCTATGCTACGTTGCTATGGATACGTTTGATATCCACTAATCATATCGAAGAAGGGTCCAATCGAAGTAGTGTTTTTGATGGTGTGTGTTGTCGAAGCATGTTCTGTCGGACTAATGCTAGTCAAAAATATGTTCTGTCGAAGCAATGAGCAGTCGAACTATTGTTTTTTCGAAATTTGGACCGTATCGAAATAATTAACTGTCGAAATTCAGTATGACAGTCTATTCATTGGTTTGTAGCGGTATCTACAACGCCACATGCGAACAACTTGTAATCATGACGTCACAAAATCCTGCATCTCGCAAGCAGAGTTTACCGCGCAACTAGCATAGATACAACGGCCCGACATGAATCATCGGGCAGTTGCCCGCCAGACACAACACCCGTCTGGTTGGAGGATCCTCCCTTTTCAATAGGTCTCACGCCTGAATAGGTCCACATACCACTTGTGAAAACGGATTCAATTAAGCTATGTTTTTTATATGGAAGGATGCGTGCCATGGATGGGAGTTATGGATGCGCGAGTGGTATAGCTATGTGCAGAGCAGAGTATTCCCCGTGCCTTCCTTACTATCGATGCATAGCATAACTCGAGCGCATCTTCCTCGGACAGCAACCTCGCGGCGGCGCATCTTCATAGCACATCTTACTCGCTCCGCTACATAGCTTCGCATTCGAGTTTCGTAGCTTAGCTTTCATATCCGGTGTCAAAAAACGCTCTCCAGGAAAACACACTAACTTATTTCATAAATAACGTTTTAGTGACGTCATTCGCCGGTAAATTGCGGACGCTATGATATGACTGTGGCCACCGCTCTTGTAGAAAACTGTAGTTTTAGAACTTTTAAGGGCCTATACTACCTCAAATGGCTTAGCATGATCCTCCGTTATGTCGAAAATACTGCAGCATTAATTTTGAAATAAATATATGGTTAAGTTGAGAATTAATGTTAGGTCTTATGTTAGACGAAAACACGATTTCATAAAATTTTCTCGTTAAAAAAAAATTCCAAAGTTACCTCTAAACCGAACAATAAACCGCTGGTATTAAAAAAATACTTCAAATTAGAACATGAAACTTTGTATACTAACCGAACTAAACTATAAAGCAGGTCTTATGTTTTTTTTTTAATTACCATTATTTTCACTGTAAAAAGCAAATACCTAAACTATTGGCGCTGCCTGCCGCCTAGCACCGCACTCTGTCTCGCTCTCACTCAGTCCGCGAGCAGTATCGTGCGAGCGAGTTAAAGAGTGAATTTTAGCTGAGGTAGTGTAGGCTCTTAAGCATTGCGTGCCGAAGCTTCGAAATATGAAATACTGGTATTCAGCTGCATCCGGTTAGACTGGAAGCCGACCCCTATCCCATGTAGGGGTCGGCTTCCAGTCTAACCTCTATATTAAAAATTATTGAAATCGATTCAGTAGTCAATTATGAACAATTTTCAGGTTTTGCGCATTTAACGTTACACGTTGTATAATAGGGAATATCCATATGATTCAAAAAAGGCTCAAATATTTTTTTTATAAACTGTATTACTTTAGAATTATACTCAATATTTTTGATTATAATATTTTTGAGGAAGAAATTTTTTTTTGTAGTGCCATAAAACTGTGGGAACTTCAAATATCTGAAAAGCGAGAGAGAATGTGACGTGAAATCTAATTAAGTACAGACGCCAGCACATCAAGCTACTACAATCTGTCAAATTTATTTTATTAGATTTTCAACTTTATCGCTAAAGTATAAGGTTCAAAGTTGATTGGGAAAATTTTACAGTTTCGGATAGCTTGTTGTGTTGGCGTCTGTACATTCATTGTTTTTTGGCATTGAATATTTTTTTACTATTATATGGCGATGTAAATGATCGAATAAAAATTAAAAAATATCAATACATGCTTGTTCCCTATTGTTCTGCAACTAAAATGTTTATGTTTGTGTGTGTGTCCTGCAATTGAATTGATTTCATGAAAATCTCGGCATTATGTAAAATGCTTTGCGAATTCCTAGCTCACTTAAAATGTCTTGCAAATGCATGTATATTGTGTCTTGTGTTATTTTTAACAGACTTCAAAAAAGGAGGAGATTTTTAAAAAATGCTGTGTAAGAGCGATGTGCGGTCTTAAACCCACAGATAGTTGCAAACCTGTGTTTAAGTCTCTAAAAATTCTTCCCTTTCCGTCATTATTTATTATGGAAATAGCAATATTTGTTAAAACAAATGCGAACTTATTCACCAAGGTCTCGGACACCAGAAAAGGCCCCGGCCCCGTGAGAAGCCAATATAAAAACCTTTTAAATGTTGATGGCTATAAAACTGCACTATTAAGAAAGAGTATCATTTGTGTGGGACCAATCATATTTAATAAATTACCAGAATATTTAAAAAATGACACAATTCAACATTTTAAATACAAAATTAAGGCTTTTTTAGTGGAAAAATGTTATTACTACATAAATGATTTTCTGAATGACCGATTATTATAGATCTTGAAATTTTGTTTGTTAATTATTTACATTGAATTTTGAACATTTTAATTATATCGACTAAAATGACTTTTTTTTTTGTATTTTGTTTGACATTATTTGTATTTTTACATTTTAATAGTATTTTGACATTTGAATAGTATTATAGCATTGGAATTGTATGTTGACATTATAATGGTATGTTGACATTTTAATTATATTTTGACATTTTAATTGTATTTTGACATTTTGATCTTATTTTGACTGTTATGTATTCATTAATTGCATTTTGACTGAATTGATTTTAATTGGACTGAATTGTTAATTTTTTTTTATCTGATAATTGTGTTTAATGTTCTTATTTTTTTTTATTATAGCATCGTAATCATTATTCATCCATTTAAATTTTGCATGTCTAATCTTGGGCAGAATGTATGGCTCGACTTTAATTCTTCACGACCATATTTGTATACCTGCATTCTAGCAAATAAATAATTTGATTTGATTTTGATTTGATTTAATTCGGATGTTCATTTTTTTTGTTTGTTCGGGCATAACTCCGTCATATATAAGGTGTTAAAAAATTAACCCTACAAACTTTAAAGGTGCTTTAGACCATCGAACTGAACAACTTTCACTATGGGACCAACTCTGAAATCACGAAAAAAAAATTAGCTATTTAATACAAAAGTTCAATACCTTCCTACTTGACCAAAATGTATTGAACAGTTGATTTGTTTCATTTATTTACTCTCAAACGTTAATTTATTTCTTTGTGTATACATAATATACGAAGAAAGGAACTTCGTCCCAACCACAGCAGATATAGATACACGTAGTGACATAGATAACGCAACAGCAACTACTTCGCGTGCCAAAAATCGCACCAACTTACGTTCAAAAATCGTAAGCCGCCACTTTCGCGCTCAGTCCTGTGTACTGCTGGCTGGGTGAGCGTGAGTGAGAAAGAGCGCTTGTGACGTCATAGTAGGTAGTCAAGAAAATGGCACGCTTGGTTTTCATACAGATCGTGATACTTGCGTTATCTAGGTCTATCCATATCTGTGGTCGCGCAACCGTGTGCCTCACGTCTGAAAGTGGCATCGGTGACTGAAATCAATGTGGGAATCGGTTGTCATGGTATAGGCATGTGATACGGAGGAATGTGGAAAATATCGTGAAGAAATTTTTGAGTATGAAGCTATAAGAGTAGGGGAAGATCAAAGAAACGATGGATGGACTGTGTGAAAGATGATATGGTTAGCTTAGAAATGGGGACGTCACTACCGTGATGACGACTAAAGAATGATTTCCACCAAACGGCTTGCACCGCATCGAATCAGAAAGGATACCAACGGATGCGGCGACAGCCGATCGCGTCCGGTGAGATGTCGACGCATACGATCAGCTCCGTGCAGTTGCATGCGAATGTAATCCGTTTATTCAAATAGAATTCCTATTTGAATAGACGCAGAAACGGATTACATTCGCATGCGACTGCACGGAGCTGATCGTCGTCGTTGGTATCCTTTCTGATTCGATGGGGTGCAAGCCGTTTGGTGAAATCATTTTTGAAAATGGTTGAAGTTGATGTAGTATTGTTGGCTATTGCATTAGAAGAAGAAGAAAATAATCATAAAATATCCGAAAGGATTCGATCGGATAGGACGACAGGCGAACGGAGCCGATCGCGCGTCGCAGCATACTTTCGGCTACGATCGCGTGTCGTGGAAGACGCCCGCGGTCAAGCTGCTGTGCGCGGCTTCGTAATACAGGGTGAAATTGAAAACATGCGACAAATCGAAATGGGAGATTGTACTCATCATTATGAACAACTTTTACTATGGGACCAAACCTGAAATCGGAAAAAAAAATCAGCTGTTTCCTACATTCATGTTCGCATAACTCGTCAAAAAGGTCAAAATGTAGAATGGGAGCTGCTGATTTATTTTTCGCGATAGCAGTTTTGGCCCTCAGTAAAAGTTGTTCATAATGATGAATACAATCTCCCATTTCGGTTTGTCGCATGTTTTTAATTTCACCCTGTATAGACTTTATATAGTGTGTACACGATTTAATATCGTTTAAAGACTGTAACATCCGTTCCGATCCGATGCGATGCGAGCCATTTGATGGAAATTATCCTTAATAGAGAAACATGGAAAGACATGTTTCGCCGACTTAAAATTAATTGGCATTAGGGAATGATAGTGATATTGTTACGCGCCACACTTAATGCCTGACAGTAGTTACCACTAGCGCCATCTAGTATCGAATAGCAGAACTAATAGTCAAGATTCTTCTAGAGATATCGATGTTAGAACTTTCTAGAATTATCGACATCTGGTCAGTCGGGGCCGGTATGTACTCGAATATTCTAGGTGTTTCTATAGTAGAAGGTTCTGGAATTATCTGAGACTCTATATAAGGCTGGTATGGTCCGCGACCCGGCACGGTCCTCGCCGTTGAGGACGGCCGTCGCGCGACGCCCCGTAACTTGTCCACCCCGACCCTTGCTTGAGCCAGCCTGCGCCGCTGAGCCTGTAGTATTAAATTCGCCCCAAAATAATTCCGATCCAGCATGTCCCTTGCTGCTCTCCCCCAGCGACGCCCTAAGCCGAGGTCCGAACCCCACAGTGGGTGCCCTTAGCGTAGTCGCTTAGTATATTAAGTAGTTTCTAAGCCCTGGCTGGAGGCCTTAACTTTCGAGGCATCCACAGGAAAGACCGGTTAAGCAGACGACAACCTCATAGGTAGAACTGCGAGATGCCATCTCCTAAAAAAAAGCGTCGTGGCACAGTATTGAATAAGCGATACAAGCGAATACATCAGAAGCGATATTCGAGAGCGACTTAGAGTGATCTGTAGTGCAATTGTGTTCTAGAATGGGATATTATAAATTGCATATCAAATAAATAATCGCCTATCAATACATATACTCATCATTTATATTCTTTTTTACATCAAATAACTTACTTCACTACAAATAAACTAAATGTTTAACAAAACTCAAACTGCAGATAATTCGAAATTACACATCAATATGACATTACTTTTTTCCTCATAATGCAATATAGTTAAATTTATTTTTGTACAAAAATACTACATACATAGCATAAATACTGACTGCACAGCAAATTTTCCATATTTTATTTCAAATTTCAAATTAATTCACATAATACTAAACGGAGTCAGGGGCACCCCGAGGTTCGGTTTGGTTAAGTTCCTTTAAACCCTGCAGACAGAAATAGGAGCCCCGCGCAGCAGGGCTCCGTCGACCTGACGTCGTTAGAAATAAAACGGAACCAAAATCGCTGTACGCTGCGAAAATAAATTGTAGTGTGTTTAGTGATATTTTGAGTTGAATATTTTGCTGTGCAATCAGTAATTTTGATGGGAATTCGGAATCTTATTGCATAGAAAAAGGATATTTTTTGATTTGCGTTTAAATACTACCCTTCTATAATTTGTGTGTTTGAATTGTTCAAGCTCGTAACAATATATTATGTTTGTTTTCAGGTACCCCTCGATGTGTGCACAGGCATCACAGTAGGCGACCTTACGATCCTGCAGACGACAACAATCCGGGCCGGTCAGGCAGACTATCATTTTGTGTGCTGCAGCGAGCACGAAACCAACCCCAGCTCCAAGAAGAATAAACCACACGAAATTCAACAGATTAATATTACATAACATAGATTTAAAGAGATGATGACACACTTTTAACCATATAGATTCTAACGACGACACAATATACTAAGAAAAGTAAAAAGGAACCAAAAAAAAAGAGAAAATTTTAAAAGGTAATAAAAGAAAGACGTTGCAAGCCAGCGAATGAAGTATTGAATAATGATATTTTTTAAATTAAGGACTTAAATCAGGAAGAACAAATACATTACACGATTTTTTTAAAGGGGAAATGTCAATTTATTGTGATTATGTAACAGTTACTGCACCTCCTATTATTTCGATTTGTCCCAAGGACCTTTCTTTTTAAAAGCTTTTTTAAATATAAGTGTGTCATCAACTAACCGTAGTACTTTTTCATAATCAATGTCTGTTACTGCATTTATGCTGTTATAATATAAGTGAGAGATAAGATTTGTAGTATGTAAGAATCAGTCATACAGTCATAATCAAACGAATTTCTCGTGTCATAATATTATTGTCTAAGGAAATAAAATTGCACATTATATTTTGCGTAATTTACGCCGCATACTGTGAAACATTTGCGAGCGAAATACAGCAAAATGTTAAGACTAGTCGAAGTAGTATTAAAATCTGTGTTATTTTATGTGAATGTTAACAATATTTAATCAACATGATTCTTATCATAATAATTATTAGCACATACCAACAATTATATTGGGGCTTGTACCTAAGTAATAACAGCCGCACAGGGCGATCGATCAGGTTAAGCTACGCTAACCGCGGTTGGTCCGTGGATGGGTGACCGTCTTTACTTACCAAGACCCCTCCGTGCCCTCAGAAAGCACGTTAAGCCGTTGATCCCGGCTGTCATTCGTGGATCTTTGAGAGTCGTTACCTACGGGTAGTCAGAAGCCCGAAAGTCTGACAAACAGTCTTACAAAGGGGTATCGTATTACCCAGTAATTGAATTATGGAGGTCAGATAGGCAGTCGATCCATGTAAAATACCGGTATTCAGCTGCATCTGGTTAGACTGGAAGCCGACTCCAACCTAGTTGGAAAAAGGCAGGCAGATAAATATGATGATGACCTAGAAGTATAGCCTTTATTCCCACTAGTACCACCGAACTGTACCACCGGTGGTACTAGCGGGAAATTTCATTCTCTATAGTGCAATCCACGAAGACGCGCCCCACTCTTTTTCCTAATGCTTACAGCAGAAGTGTGCAACATTCCGCTAGCGTTTTAGTTTTGTAAATACATACGAATTATTATTAGTGGGTAATTAGAGTGTATCGAAAGAACTAAAACACTAATTAAATTAACTAGCGATAAACACTAACGATTCGGAAGAAGAGTGGGGCGCGTCTTCGTGGATTGCACTACCTATATATTGACGGTTTTCTGTCGAAGTTTTATTTATTTTTTACATCATGGAAGACTTACAGCTAAAAAAAATAGAATAAAAGGAAACAGTCGACAGAAAGCCAATTAAAAGTCATCGCGTTTAGACTTATAATTGAATTTGTTCATTTTTTGCTAAAATGTTCGTGCTAGAATCACCATCAGTAAAATGATGAACATTCCACTCGACTCAACATAAATAATTATTTATAAGATGTCACGTACTCAACATTCATTGAATTAGTATTAATTATACATCTAGTCCTAATGTAAGCGTGTACCTTTTTAAGGGCCTAGTCTTCTAGTGCACAATTTATGAATCGCGTGCGGCGAGTCCACGCGCCGAGCGTCTTCACCCGGGCTCCCCGCAGTCCCCCGCATACATCCTACCTAGCGTAATTTGACACGGTCGGAAAGTTGCTCTACTAAGTATTATTTATTTTACCATTTATGTACACACATCGCACGTTCAGAATTGAAGTGGCTTAACTAAAAATTTTAAGAAAATTACTTTGATACAAAGTATTTAAAATAAAAAATCTTAAAATTTTAAGAAAATTACTGATACAATGAAAATGAATTTGATAGAATGTATCAAAGTCATTTTCTTAAAATTTTAAGAAAATAACTTGGATACAACGTGTCAGTCATTTAAAAAAAAAAAAATTGTTAAGCCACTTCAATTCTAAGGTGCGACATATAAACAGACAAGAAAAAAAAGCAGAATAGAAAAATAGGTACAAAAGTGATGCTTATTTCAAAAGAATCTCTTCCAGCATACCTGCGATAGGACAATAAATAGAGATATGTAGACAGTGTGTGAAAGTGTAAAGGAGACAAAAAAAATACATAAAATCAAAGTCAAATTATTATTAATAAAAAAATTAATAAAATAATAATTAATTAATTAGCATTTATTTCAAAAAGACACATAAAAGTGATTATTAATGATACGGAAAGGCTCGTGAGACACAGAAAGTTCAGCGGCTATCGATCTCAAACTTTAATGAGGATTTTCAGTCACTATTTCCTTCACTTTTGCGATATTAACTTCAGTTGAAGACGTTGACGGCCTACCAGGGCAAGGCAAATCTAGACCGCTTATTACTCATAAGCACGTGTTTTTTATAAAGTCGATTCACCGTAAGGCCTTCTGTAACATTTTCAGTGACTTCGAACACGAAATACCATTGGCAATGATCTAACTAATATATTATACTCTATCATATACATTACAGTTACATTCTTATATAAAAAATATCGGTAATGGACATCAGTGGTTTATATCGCATATTTTCAATCATCAATGGTACTCCCATAGTAGAAGAGGTAGGATTAATATTTCGAGCTTCTGACAGGTTGCTTATATCTGAAAATCGTTGACGTGAGCCAGCAGCGGACCTATGAAAATAAATAAGTCATATAATAACAGAGTTTTCAGAAGTACCTATTCGTAAAAATCATCGTACTAATATTATGTAGCACCCTGTGGTTTCTTCCGCTGCGAAAAAGTAGCCTATGCGTACATTGGCTACTTTTTCTCAGCGGATCCTTAGGCTACCTCTATAAAAAAATTATCTGTATTAATTCTGCCGTAACGGAGTTTAGAGGAAACAAATATACTGAGTGTAATTTTATCATCTCTTGAGGGGTCATTGTACTCATCATTATGAACAACTTTTACTATGGAAACAAACCAGAAATCGCGAAAATAAAATTAGCTGTTCCCTACAACCTAGGGAACAGCGGATTTTTTTTTCACGATGTCACGATTTCAGGTTTGGTCCCATAGTAAAAGTTGTTCATAATAATGAGTAGAATGATCTCTTATGAGGATAACGGTGATTAAAATGCGCACACTATGTAGACAAGGATATTATAATTTGGATGATTATATCGCAGATAAAAATGTTTGGCTAAATGCTGGTCCTGCCACAGGCACTTAGGCTCACTAGTTAATTTTGACCTCACTATCGGCCTTAGCATCCTAGAAAACCTCGGAAACGACATCCATGACAAAAAACTTGAACATTTTGGCGTCCGCCATCTTGGATTTTAATTTTGACCTCACTATAGGCCTTAGCATCCTAGAAAACCTCGGAAACAACATCCATAACAAAAAACTTGAACATTTTCGCGTCCGCCATCTTGGATTTTAATTTTGACCTCACTATCGGCCTTAGCACCCTATAAAACCACGAAAACGATATCCATGACAAAAAATATGAACATTTTCGCGTCCGCCATCTTGGATTTTCATTTTGACCTCACTATCGGCCTTAGCACCCTAAAAAACCAAGAAAACGATATCCATGACGCAAAATATGAACATTTTCGCGTCCGCCATCTTGGATTTTCATTTTGAACTCACTATCGGTCTTAGTACCCTAGAAAACCACGAAAACGATATCCATGACAAAAAACTTGAACATTTTCGCGTCCGCCATCTTGGATTTTTATTTTGACCTCACTATCGGCCTTAGCACCCTACAAAACCACGAAAACGATATCCATGACAAAAAACTTGAACATTTTCGGGTCCGCCATCTTGGATTTTAATTTTGACCTCACTATCGGCCTTAGCACCCTAAAAAACCACGAAAACGATATCCATGACGCAAAATATGAACATTTTCGCGTCCGCCATCTTGGATTTTCATTTTGACCTCACTATCGGCCTTAGCACCCTAAAAAATCACGAAAACGATATCCATGACGCAAAATATGAACATTTTCGCGTCCGCCATCTTGGATTTTCATTTTGACCTCACTATCGGTCTTAGTACCCTAGAAAACCACGAAAACGATATCCATGACGAAAAATATGAACATTTTCTCGTCCGCCATCTTGGATTTTAATTTTGACCTCACTATCGGCCTTATCACCCTAGAAAACCACGAAAACGATATCCATGACGTAATAATGTGGAACTACTGATAACAAATTCAACATTATTTTCAGATTCTTTTAAAATGGAACTAATGATAAAAAAAAAAACAATCAGTAGTTCCATCATGGAACAGTTAATGGTACTAGTGACAACGAAGCGTTCCATGTGGGAAATAGAGACTCCACTAGTTCTACTATTTTGTTATACCTAATATCGTAGTACTAGCGAGAATAAAAATTCCCATTAGTTCTACCGTGGAACTGTTCAGTAGAACAAGTGGGAATAAAGAATCCCACTAGTTCTACTATTTTGTTATACCAAATATCGTAGTACTAGTGGGAAAAAAAAATCCCATTAGTTCTACCGTAGAACTGTTCAGTAGAACTAGTGGGAACATACCGATAAAATCGAGATGAGATATCGATACTCATCATGTCTGTGGAGTCTCGCTAGCTAATTTAATTTGACCTTGTAGTTAGGCCCTAAACATGAATACTGTAAACAGTTTTACTTACCTTTGGAATCTATTTCTCTTCATTACTTCTACGTTTGAGCCCAATTTTTTTTTTCGTACAGGCATATTTTTTTTTAAATTTACGATCCATATTGAAATCAAATATTTACTACTGTATTACAATTATTTACAAAACACTCGAAAAATTATATACAAAAAATAATAAAGTAGAGCAACTTTAGATAGACAACAGTGCGTAACCTATGTTAGAGCAGGAGCAAAGTTAGAGCGAGAGGGAACAGTTAAAATTCGTCGTGGACCACACGTCTGAACGCTGCGACCGTGCAGCGGCCACTAAGGAATTTCTCTTTCAATTCTTGTATATAAACTCTTATTTTGTAGGTCTTTTGAAATTATAATTATTCTTTGGATAAGGTGATTTAGGTGCTATTTTTTTTAGTGTTTGCTTATTGAACCCTTGGCATTAAAATAATCTAATTATTACTTAAATACAATGCATAGTTATTCTGAAAAAAACCGTTTATTATGAGATAAAAACAGAGAATTTTGATGAAATTGCGACCTCTGGATTAAGAAAATGAAGGATAATTCGAAAAAACTAATCAGCGCATTTTGAAGACAAGAATGTTGAGCTAATTATGCGCTGAACAGATTTTTGAATTAATTCTTCATTGCCATAAACGAAGAGCTCAAACGGAACTCGAAATGATGTTGGGCGGGAAAGAGCTGTGTTTAACACTTGATTTACCTAACACATAATCACCTAGATGAATTAAAAAAAAATATCTAGGTATTACTTATGTTATGGTTATTCATGTGCAATAATAATATTTCATGTTATTTCATTATTTTGTTTAGAAAAAAAATTACAAAGTTGCGCAAATAATTCGCCGCGAGTGAATTTTGCAAGACTGCAGCCTTAAGTTACAACTTCATGTATTGATGTGATAATACATTAATATTAATAAAATTGTTTTTTTTTTTTCTGATTGCGTCGTTAACCCAGGTTCGCATAGGCGTATTTTTATCGCGGTGATTTTTTTGGATTCGCATTGGATCTTCGACAGAACGCATCCTAGAGCTTCAGTAAACACATTGTTGGATTTTCAACTCTTGATTTTGAGCCGAGCATTGAAAAGGCAACCAGCGCACCGCCGCGCATAAAAAAAAACACTTGGATTTCCAGCGGTGTAGAAAATCCAGTACGCGATAAAAAATAGCCCCGATAAAAATTCGCCCGTGCGAACAGGCTTTTCTATGAAGGATGCTATACACTTGTTAGATTATTACCTGCGCCTGATCTCTCTCCGGTCGTGTCGGATTGCCGTCCTTTCGGACTATGAGAGTGAGGGAGGAGGGAGTGCACCTGTGTCTGCGCGCCGAAGGCTAATCTCCGTTGAGATTGGCCGCCGTGGTAGAAATACGGTCTGGAGGACTTTATTTATTTATTTAGATTACTTGATGTGATTGTCAGACTGAACTGAACGGACTATCCATCAGATGGTTTGTTAGATATAAGATAAATCCTTAACATTTTAACCGTCCAATTTCATATCGGTTGTTGTGCTCTGTAACAAATCTACTAACCTAACAAAATAAAAGGGTATGAAGTAAATTTGAACAATATAATTAGAGATAAAAAATACATAAATGATTAAAAAAGATACCAATATCACTCAGTAGAAAGAAGAGAGGTTTTTGTAGTCGCAGTCCGTTTTTCTTTTTTCAAGTGCGAAGCCACAGGTCACAGTAGTGATAGATAGTGGAGAATAGATGAAGAGAAGATGGTCCTCTGGACTTCAGCGTAGTCACTCCGTCAAGATATGAAGTCAAAATAGTAGTTTAGTTAAGTTTAGTTGAGGCTTGACTTCTGTTGTACTTTTCCTTTAGTAATTGGACGTGGTCTGTAGCGGAGATGTTTCTTTGAGTGAAACCAGAGCAGAAATCATCCAATAATATGTCAGAGGTCCTTTTATATCAGTCTCCCATTTGTTTTTTCATCTTCACTTCTTTTAGTTCTTTCGAAAATTGAAGTTTTCTTCATAACATATGCTCCTGTCATGAGCTTGAAGCGGCCAGAAATATTTGTTTAAAAACCTCTGATGAATACTGAGAGAGTGTTAATTATTTTTATGAATTTAAATTAGGATACAGTTATTCAATAAATAGTCACAATTATCTATAAAATACAATATTTGAGCTAACATAAACATAAAAATAATTTAAAATTATACAAATCAAAAGTAACCTTCATAGACTAAGCCAGTAAGAAATTACGAAAGAAAATTAACAGAAAAAAGTAATAGCAGTTTGACAGCCTGACGTAAATGTCATAACAATGAAACTATAGAAATATTTAATTTGGAAATTATATAAGGAAATGAATCGTTTTAGGCCGATTCGCAAAATAAAATGTAAACCTGATAAAAGAGCATGATGAATAAATGTGAATGTATGTAAAGTGTAAGTATATACATAGGTCTGTAGTAGGTAGATGCTATAGCTCCCAGCGCCCGGCACAGTGAAGTGAAAAATAAATACCTTATAGAATACAGCGTAATTAAATAAAAAAGCAGATTAAACGAGCTGTGGTATTTGGTCGTAGATATACGACCCTGGCGCAATGGACACGAAAATAATAGCCTCCCCAACCGATTTCGGTCACGGTGGCCAATCTCAACGGAGATTAGCCAGGTACGCAGGAGATATTATAGTGCACAAGTGGGTGCGCAGACACAGGTGCACTCTCTGTTCCTTTACTCTCATATTCCGATGGGACGGCAATCCGACACGACCGGAGAGAGATCAGGCGCAGGACCAACGGCTTTACGTGCTTTCTGAGGCATCCAAACTCCGGACTGTTACTAAGAAATTCCTAATGGAAAAACTCAATAACACTGTCCGACCCGGGAATCGAACCCAGGACCCCATGCTCAGCAGTCGCGCTTGCAACCACGAAACCAACGAGGCAGTTCAAACACGAAATAGACACGAAAATAATTGTCGGATTAATCCGGCGTAAGCGGTTAAAAGGTCTGACAAAGGTCAGTCTGACTCGTAACCCGGTATAGTAGTTGCAAGCGGTACTGCTGAGCATGACCATGAGGGTTCGATTCCCGGGTCGGAAATGGAATTTCTCTCTGTAGCAGCCCGGAGTGTGGATTTATGCCCGGTAGAAAACAACAGGCTCTCTATGACGTGGGACTTCGAGTTGTGGACCTAAAAAAAAAATTAACAAAAAAAACCGACTTCCAAAAAAACTACAAAGTGAAAAATAACTTTAACATAGGAAGTTGGTGTCTTTGGATCTGTATTTTAGTTTATTGCCACCAACTTCCGAAATTAAAGTTATTTTTCACTTTGTAGTGTTTTTTTTGGAAGTCAGTCTTTTTTTTTGTTATAAAGTTTTTATTTCTCGCTTTTTAGTGGGTCTGTTTTTAGCATATTTATTTTATTGATCACTCTATGTGCTGTGTTGCTTCCAGAGAGTGAAGTCTAGTTATTGTGTCCAGATCAGAAAGGGTATTCCATTAGAAGTAAAAACTCAATTATTATATTTGTTATATTTCAATCACATATACTATTGATACAAGTTAGCTCAACGGCGTGAGGCAGACGACTGTGTGTCAGGAACGTCCCATTCGCCTCAAGTATAAGCAAGATCTCGTATTGCGTTCCCTGTCGCTACACTGTTTATAATGTGTTTATGTTACAATAGCCTAATGTCAACTTGCTCATCGCCTTTTACAAAATATTGCGTTTCCCAATGCAGGATGCAGGGACGTTAATTGTTGAGGAGTTCTCCTGGTACTCCACTATCAGCTCCATTTCACCATTCGCACTGTGACGAGCATAAATTGCTTCGCAACCATGTTAAAATAATTGAATCGCAACCCGTGAAATACTTATTATTGAGTAGTTCCGGTGCCCGTGGTCTTCATCATCAGTTCCACTTCACCAAATGTTGCTTTCCGAAAGCAAATGCACGAGTTACTATAAATAATACCCAAATCGCTATAGGTGTGCCTATAATATTTGAAGAGGTCCTTCGATTTCTCCAGGATCCCATCATCAGAACTGGATTTTGACAAAAATGGAACCAACTGGAAGTATATCCTTTTTTTTTAAAAATCCAAATCGGTCTATAAATGAGAGCGTACTGAGGTAACAAACATAAAAAAATACAACCGAATTGAGAACCTCCTCCTTTTTTGAAGTCGGTTATAAAGTTGGAATCCCCCTTTTTTGCAAATAGTTTTTCGTAAATATCTCAAAAACCAGACGTCTAGGTAAGAATTGTGATATTTTCGCATTACTCCCTTGTACTATATCAAATAGTGGTGAAGAAAACCAGCATATCCTAGAACCAAGAATGTGAGATTCACCAAACCTGGGCTCTTGTGGTGGATTACGCCCCACTCCCTTCTCAGCCTCACAGAGATGAGGCCTGAGTCCCAGCACTGGGAACATTAAGTACCTACAGGGTAACTGCTAAGCGTGAAAATCCCAGATTAGGCAGTGTTTGGAATGCTTCCATTAGATTCGTTGTATGATAAATGGTAAATGATATTTATTTCTGTAAATTAGTTTAAAAAACACTTCGAAATCTAAACTAAATTATGTTTTAAAAAAAACTAGATGAGTTCGACGTTTCCTGACTACTCTCAGAACAAAGGCCGAAACAAATTCAGAGGTCACACTGCAGTCTCTTTTAAACTCCAGACATATAGTCTTGATCAGGCCATATAAGAACCATTTAAATTATTGTCTGAAATGGTCTTTTGAGGAAAGAGCCACACAGACTTCAGTGGACCTGTCCAGTCAATACACGTTTTGCCAGTAATGGTGTATACAGGGTGGGCAAAAAATCGTGGATCAAACGAAACAGGGCGACAGTGGGGTTATTTGCAGTAAAAATTTTCTCTGTGGCAGTGCCCTAACTTGATCTCCATAAAAGTTATTACAATTTGAGTGTTTACAGTAAGGTTCTAAAGTTATAAATAATTTTTCGTGAGACCTAAAAGACATTGAAAAAAGTGCCAATACTGATAAATCATGGTACCCACTATCATAGAAGCACTTTTGTAGTGATGATGTTTTTTTTTTAATTTTTTTTTCTACTGCAAATAACCCCAGCTATCCTTTTGTTTCGTTTGATCCACGATTTTTTACCCACCCCGTATATAAAACAAAGCCGGGTTTGTTACACTATTTATAACTCAAGAACAGCTGGATTGATTATTTTTGATCTTTGCTTTGTTGTATTTGTATCCGCCCCGAATAGCAGAATAATTATTAAAACATGATAAATGATAAATGATTTTATTTCTGTAAGTAGGTTTGTACAAACACTTTTACACGTCAATCATATTTTTAAAAACAAGATGAGGTCGGCGTTTCCTAACTGACTACTCTGAGAAGAAAGGCCGAAACAAACTCAGGTCACAGTCTCTTTTAAAGTCCAGACATAATCTTGGTCAGATCATGTGGAGACCATGTAGATTGGTGTCTGAAATGGTCTTTTGAGGAAAGAACCACACAGATTGAGTGGACCTGTCCAGTCAGTGTACGCATTTGTCAGTAATCATGCAGCTCAACTTAAACTTAAGGAGCTCAACGATTCGACGAACAATACCAAAGAAAGGACATTTGGGTGGGTCGCATAAATTACTCAAACTGCCAGACCATGACTAAAACTATCTGAGAAAATAAATAAAGGCAAAAAAAAAAAATTAACCCACATAGTCTTCACATTCACAGTCATTAAAATAATATAATACATTACAAAGTCAATATTCATGTCACTGTATATGTAAAATTTATCAATGTCAATGTGTATATAAAAATCCAGAAATAGTCTTGGTCAGATCATTTTGAGGACCATGTAGATTGGTGTCTGAAATGGTCTTTTGAGGAAAGAACCACACAAATTTGAGTGGACCTGTCCAGTCAGTGCACGCATTTGTCAGTAATCATGCTGCTCAATTCAAACTTAGGGAGCTCAACGATTCGACGAACAATACCAAAGAAAGGACATTTGGGTAGGCCGCATAAATTACTCAAACTGCCAGACCATGATTAAAACGGAAACAATGACCCACATAGTCCTCACATTCACAGTAAATAAAATAATATAATACTTTACACAGTAAATAGTAAATGTTCACGTCATTGTTTATGTAAATAGATATTTAGAAAAAATGAAGTGTAAAATCGCAAAATAAAATAAAACAACATTCGCAGTCTAAACTTATTGGAGCAGCTCAATCCCAAGCCTTTTTGTCCTCAATAAAGTCATTTACAGTGTAATAGGCTTTTTGGCACAGTTTACGCTTTATACTTAAAAGATTTGAATTTATTTAGGCTTAGTTCTTGAATGTGGCTAGGAAGTTTATTATAAAAACGTATACATTGGCATCTAAACGAGCCACCTATTTTCTTGAGCCTTGATGAAGGAACAACAAATTTGTGTTTGTTCCTAGTATTTATGTTATGGATATCACTGTATTTTTTTAATAGATTAATATTTTTATGTGCATACAAAAGATTATCATAAATGTATTGAGAAGGCACAGTCATTATATTAATCCCTTTAAATTTGTCCCTGAGGGAGTGTCTGGGACTTAATTTATAAATGGAACGAATTGCCCTTTTTTGTAAAATAAAAATTGTCTGAATATCGGCGGCATTTCCCCACAACAGAATACCGTACGACATCACACTATGAAAATAACTAAAGTAAACCAAACGGGCTGTCTCTAAATCAGTTAAATCACGAATTTTCCTAACGGCGTATGCTGCAGAGCTAAGCTTTTTTGACAATTTATCTATATGGAGGCCCCATTGAAGCTTGGCATCCAATGTTATGCCTAAGAATACTGTGATATCTTCGGGTTTTAACTCTTCATCCTTTATGAGAACACTAGTTTCTACTTGTCTAACATGGGGTATTGTAAACTTAATACATTTGGTTTTTTTTTCGTTAAGTAGTAGGTTATTAACATTAAACCAGTCAACTACTTTTGCGAGGGCGCTATTTACACTGTCAGTAACCAGCTGCTGACGTTTAAGTTTAAATACAAGTGAAGTGTCATCTGCAAACAACACTATATCATGATTATCCTTTATGAGATAAGGCAAGTCATTAATATAAATAATAAATAAAAATGGGCCAAGAATTGAGCCCTGGGGGACCCCCATTCTTACTACAGATCCGGGTGATCTTTTCCATTAACATCAACCCTCTGAATCCTATCACTTAAGTAAGAAGTAAGAAGATCCAGGGAGGCGTTACGGATTCCGTAGTGGTACAGTTTCCTGATTAATATTTCATGATGAATACAATCGAATGCCTTGGACAAATCGCAAAAGATGCCCAACGCATCGCATTTGTCCTCCCAGGCATTATAAATATGTCCTAAAAGTTCAACTCCGGCATCGGTAGTCGAACGACCCCTGGTGAAATCGAACTGTTTGTTATGCAGTAATTTATTTTTATTACAAAATATTTGCATTTGGTTTAAAATAAGTTTTTCAAAAATTTTACTAAAGGTAGGTAGTACTGAAATGGGTCTATAGTTAGTAGGGTCTGATGTACTACCCGATTTAAACAATGGTATTATTTTACTGTATTTCATAAGATCAGGAAACTCACCACGGTCGATATAATTATTAAATATAACAGCTAAACTAGGTGCTACAATGTTTATAATCGACTTAGCAACATCCACAGAATTACCCCAAAGATCTGCAGTCTTTTTAACATTTAATGTGTTGAAGGTTTTAATTATATCTTTACAGGTGACATATTGGAAGTGAAATTCAGAATCACAAACTGGAACATTTTCCTTAAGTAGAGACTCTGCAGCAGTGGGTGATGAGTTTAGAGATTTAGTAGTTGATACGGGAATCTCTGCAAAGAAATTTTCAAAGGCCGCGGCGACTTGAGAATTTGATTTAATTATATTGTCATCAATATCAAGGCTGTAGTCACTACTTCGGTTGCATGACTTTCCCATTTCGCTATTAATGACATTCCAAGTCATTTTAATAATGTTACTACTATTTTTAATTTTTGAACTCAAATAACGTGACTTGGCAATACTACAAACTTTTTTAAATATTTTAGAATAATTTTTAACATATAAATTCAGCAGTGTTTATACAAATCCGTTCTTCATATAATTCATAAAGTCGTTTTCTACTTTTATGTATACCAATGGTGGCCCAGTCGCTGAAGGAAGCGTTACTATTAACCGATAATGTCTTTGGAATGAATGTATTATCAAATTGTGTGCAATACATATTAAAAAAATCATTATATTGTTGATTAGGGTCATCATTAGTCAACAAAAGTGATAATTTACTCAGAAGTTTAGTCATAAATGTTTCCAAGCCTTTAGTTGTTTTTGGGTTTACAGTGATATCTTTTTTAGTAGCCTTTTTGTTTAAATTTGGAATAGTGATCAATTGTCCGCAATGATCTGAGTCTATTGAATTAATAATTTCTTTGCGGGTTGGTATAACATCTGTATAAATGTTATCTAGGCATGTGGCACTAGTGGGAGTTATTCTAGTGGGCTCCAAAAATTGGTTAGCAAGATTGTATGACTGAAAATGGGAAAATTCAAGAAAAAATAATAATGAAGACAATTCATTTTCTCATGCATTTCGTATAAAGCTCACAAAGACCTCAACATCCGCGACCTCAACAGATATCAAGTAAAGTCTAAGGTGACTGAATGGCTACTACAACAAGACTACTTACAAACAGAGTCCCTACTTACATACATTGCTTAATAATAATAACTATTTCTCATTGCACAATCATAATTTACACTCACTCACACTCTCCATATACACATGGTTGTGCAGTTACATACATACACACATACTCTCCTACTTTTTGAGTTGCACTCCCTTCTCCTCCTTTTTACCATAAATTTATGTTTAGGAAAATACATTCTATAGATAACCTGCAAGATACTTACAGAAGTATAAACACAAACATGGCATACTGACACACTTCGCAAGTTTTGTTTATTTTCAATGATACCGTATAGCTGAACACTGTCTCTTAAGATACAGGTCACCCTAGTTTAAGAGGCAGGGCTCACCAATTCATGTACAGACCTTGTGGTTACAGCATAATTATGTACCTAGTACCTGTCTTTATTCTTATGTCAACCAGTTGTAATCCATTTTACCTATTTCTAACCATAACAACTACATAATGTATGGACAGCCTGTTTGATGAGTTAGTGAAGCGGTACGAAATTCGCCGGGTCAGCTAATTATGAATAAAACAACAAAATATATTATAATAATTACGCATTTATTACAACTCTTCCAATAAATAATTAGCACAAACTCACACTCTTTAATAAATATACACGACAAGCCTGAACCCTTTATAATATAGTTGACCTCGTAACTGTGTTACCACTCCAACGTACTCAATGTACAAAACGACCAGAGGCCGTATTCTCTGATACAAACGAACCGCGCCAAATGAACGCGAGATTGGCGATAGTTGCTAAGAAATTGACGTGTTTTCGAAGTGAGGAATCGCTAAATGGCCATAGTGAATTAAAGCCTCGGTGTATTTGTCTATGTCACAGATACATAGTTTCAGCCCTAAGCTTTGGTTTCCTAAGCGGTCCGTTCGGTCACACAATAATGGCTGTCCAAATATAGAGCGTTTTTTGACAATGGCCCCGATTCTGTTGTTCACAAACTAAATTAAATTTAAGTTCAGTGGATCTTTTTATTCTATTTCATTAAGAAAAGGACAGAAGATAAATATTAGTTTAGTCCTGTCAAATTAGATAATCCATAGACAAGTTTAGACGTGATTAAAAAATTGGCTACTAAAAATACGTCAATTTACGTCATACGTTAGGCGCAGACTAATTTGACAGGATTACACTAATATTTATCTTCTGCCCTTTTCTTATTGAAATAGAAAGAAAAAGATGCACTGAACAACAGAATCGGGGCCAGTATCAAATACTGGTAAAAATAACAATTTTCATGTCAGCCACCGCTTTTTTTGGAAACCGTAGCATAAGTGCGCATTTCATGAATGAAACTAAGCACGATCTGCACATTTAAGGGTAATTACATGCCGAAGATGCCTCTCTGCGATACATCGCGGGCTGCTTGGGGACTTATCTCGATGGCTGGCATGTGGATTTTGCGTGCGAGTCATTAGCATGCGTTTGTTTAACATGAAGGTGACGTCGAGGTAGCGAGCTCAACGCGACCGTGAGGTATCGCAATGAGGCATCTCCGGCATGTATTTACCCTTAACTGCATTCAAAAGCTGTCAGTAGCGCCGATTCCCTTGTTCACAAACTAAACAAAATTTAAATTCAGTTCATCTTTTTCTTTCCATTTAATTATGAAAAGGACAGAAGATAAATATTAGTTTCGTCCTGTCAAATCAGTCAGCGTCTGACATAAATTGTCACGTCAAAACTTGTCTATGGATATCCTAAGCAGACGTTGAAAATCCAATGCGCGAAAAAAAATCGCCGCGGGAATAAGCGCCCGTCCGAACTCGGGCTGGATTTGGGTTGGTGTTAGGTATGTAGACGTTAATATGACAACGTTCTAGAAAGTCGAACTGTTAAACGTTCTAAGAATCCATCGTCGTTCCATGAGGCGTATTTTTGTTATTTTATGTATTACGCAATTACCCCAGGAAAATATTCAAAACATTTCTAGGCCTCAAATCCCATACTTTCTCATTTCTATAATCTAAGAGCCTCGTACATACATTGCTTATAATATTAACTAAATTAATAAAAATAATTACTTAGCAGTCATCTATTAACAATATTCTAAAATATATCTAATACATCACATAAAATAAAAATGTACATAATTATATCATATTTGAGTATTATTTGTATTATACAGGGTCAAATTAAATTAGCTAGCGAAACTGCGCAGACGTGACATCGACATCTAAACATGATGAAACAAAATATTAATTAATTTCACGATTTTATTGTGGGGTCATCGCCCGCAGTTAGTAAAAATCTGCTTTTTATTGTGTAAACTTCACAGACCTAATTGATGACGCACGGCGCGGTACGCGGGGGCGGGCCGCCAGCGACGGCGCTCGCGCTCCCGTTCGGCCATCATCGGACAGACTCGTATCCGACTCACGGACGAACACACGCATTCTTTTACTGTCGCGCCGATTCAAATATTGTAACCGTTTTAATTTAATTTCCAATATAATTCATTCATACAGTGCCTACAGTTTCCATTATTTCACGAGGCTTAGGTATCCAGCTATCAATATAGCGGACAAGGCCCAACACTAATAGATATCGATATCTCAATACGATACAACAAAATAAAACAGATCTCATACTTCAAGTACACATACTTCAACACAATCAGCGGTCTTTGAACCCAACAAAAAAACATCAAATCTTTTTAGTTTTTATTTTATCGTGTTTAGCTAGTGTTTAGATATCGATATCCATCACGTCTGCGGAGTTTCGCTAGCTAATTCAATTTGACCCTGAACAGAGCAGTGATAACCGGCCCCAACTTACGTGTCGTGGTTTTAGGTTCGAACACAGGCAGGCACTTAAACTTGTGTATTTAATTTCATCACCACTGCTCTCAATATCGTTAGGAAACCTTCATGTCCTAGAACCAAAAATTCGAAGACATGTGACATCTACCAACCCGCACTGGGCCCGCGTGGTAGATTACGGCCCACTTCCTCTCACAGAGAGGAGGCATGTGTCCCAGCATGCAGCAGTGGGTACATTATAGGCTGATTCTGCTTATATGATATATTATTATATTTGTATTAAAAAATCTATAATATCACACGCTATATTTTATACAGTTAAAATTAAAAGTAGAGTCCATATTAAATAAACGGATTACATTTTGTGATTTCGGTTTTAAAAAATCTATTGAAGTGTAAATAAATAATATAAGAATTTCATATACAAAGTGTAATTGTAATAACTTATGGCGGCATAAACATCACCACATGCAAACATCACACTGACGTGACGCAAAATCCTGCATCGCACAAGCAAAGTTTACCGCGCAACTAGCTTACACAAGGTTATTTTAAATAGGCTAACTGAACTCTACCGACGTGATCAGTATCGATATCGAAACATGTTTTTATTTTAATTTTTCGTGTGTTCTTCAACCGCAATTATTGTATTCTCTTGAAATATCAGTTTATAAAAACTTTTTTTTGTTGAAAATAAAAATAAAAACAGATTTTCAATCACAAATTCACACACAGTGATTCTTGATTTTCAATCAAGAATCACTGTCCATCCTAAGGTTGCCTGGAAGAGACCGCAGAAAGCGATAAGGCCGCCCATTGTATATTTTGTAGTGTTTGATGTATCTTTACTTTTTGTATTTTTGTGGTGTACAATAAAGTATATACAAAGTGTTAATGAAATAACCCAAAACCTCGGACACCCCAACCGATTTTTATATTAATAAATTGATATGACATATAATTATTTATTTTCAAAAATTATAGTAAAAGATATTTGTAAATGTTGTTGTCGCGCTACTTCTTACAGATTCGTAGCTCTATCGCCGCCGGCGCGCTTCCCGGCCTTGGCGCCAGCTCTAACAACCCCTCCCCCTCGCCCGCGCTGTTTGTTTTCATTGCGTTGGACAGTAGCGTACAGCGTCGTTAAAAAATATTAGACACGGCATGACAAATAATTATTTTTTGGAAAAAAATAACCCATATTAAAAATTATTGTATTCGATTTTGCTGCCGATTCTAAACAAACTAGTTTCAGGTTTTGGGTTATTTCATTAACACATTGTATAAATAAATACATTTTCTCAACTATTTCAAGTAACTACTCGTACACAACCAGCGGCCGTTTAACGCCGAAAAAAAAAACATATTTTTGTTTTTATTTTATCGTGTTTAAATATTGATACCCATCACGTCTGCAGAGTGTCGCTAGCTAAATTAATTTGACCCTGTATACAGGGTTACAGGTTAAGTCGACCTAGATCCTTTAAGAGGTTGTAGTTTCCATCATTCCGGATTGATTTGAACCATTTTCTAGATATTGGACTTTGAAGTTTAAAAAAAAATGGTTTTTTGTCTATTGACCTATATATTTTTTTTGTTTTGCTTCTAATTTATTTGTGTTTGCGATTTTTGTGTAGTAGATAAGTTGCTTTATTATTATTCTCTATACTAAAATTGCAAAAAAAAAACAACTTGAAAGTCCCATATCTTGAAAACGGTTAAGTTTGGGGTGCTGTGTTTCATAGTCAAATCAGTCAGGAATGATGGAAACTACAACCTCTTAATGGATCTAGGTCGACTTAACCTGTAACCCTGTACATTATACCTAGGGTTGCCAACTTTTTTTATACCAAATATAGTATTTTTGAAGCAATTGCCTGTAAAATATAGTAGATGGCGAAAAAATAAAAAAAAATACAGTAGGTACCTATGTTTGTTTTTTTTTTATATCTCACAACCATTATTACGCTCTAAATTAAGGTTACCATTAATTCAGCTTTGATTAGATTAATACTGGCCATATTGCGCTCATCTAGCCATTTTGTATTGAAATGAATATACAAAGTTGATACGACAGAGGGGCTTTCCTTTAAACTGCCTATACTAGGTATCATTATCAAGCTCTTTACCAAAAATCAATTAAATTGAAACAGTAGTTTAGTCGCAAATGATTTTTTAAGTTTCTGCCCCGTTTGAACACGATGTATTTTTCCTAACAGCTGATTATGTAAGGTGCATGACCAATGCGTATAGCGCATAGGTCATGCACCTTAAAACGATAAATCTACAATACGTTGTTGCCGCTCTTACGCAAGTCATAAACCAATACGCACATAAGAGAGTGACAATCCTATTAGCAAAACATCACGTGCGTAAAAGAAATAGAAATAGGTCAGTGTGTTGCTATTGAATCTTAGATCCTTGCGACACAAAATACCGAAAGTACAGAAGTCCACGCTCGGCGGTCGCGCTATGGTTGTAAACTTTGGCTTATGTACAAAAAACTATCGTGGTAGTGGCACTCGCATCTAGTTGTTTGATTTATTGATGAGAAACGAAAAAACCAATAATAACTAAAATATTTTAATTTTAATCTTATTGTTACATTACAAATTTGTCACAAAGTGCTACAAAGTCATGTTCGCTTTTACTTTACGGCGCGGCCGGGGCGCTTACCTACCTACCTAACTACTGTGTTACGTTAATACAAACCATCGAAATACAAGCAAATACCTACTTACCTCTCCGAAACAACTGGTAGATTAAAAAACGACAATTCACCGTTTAATGTTGAATTTAAACAACCGTCCACTGAACAGTTATAATTTTTTTTTATTGCTCCATTTTTGCACTTCATAGACGCGTGTCTCAAGCGGATGGCACTCGCGCTCGCACTAATCCCAATCAGTCCGAGATATCGTGTCCGTGAGCGGTGTCTATGTGTTCGTTGCTCGAGCGCACTTTGTATGTAGTTTGACTTCTGTACTCTCTGTATTTTGTGCTTGCGATCAGTAAGTGGGGCCTCCAAAAAACTTGTTTTTTCAGTGCGCCGACGCTACCCTTCCGGAACGTAGGTACGTACGCGGAAGCTCCTGCGCCCTTATTGTTTTGTCGAACTCGTGCGCTGACAATACTTGTGATTTTGTTTTGTTATTGTGATTGGACACTAAATAAGTTTAAGACAGTATTCCTTTTTTTTATTGTGACAGGACACGCAACTTGGGATTATTATTATTTAGTGTTAGTGTTTTTTTTTTTGTAATTGACTGTTTTTATTGTGATAGTTAAACTTTGGTTGTGTGTGTATAATTAAAGTGTTCAAAATACCTCGTGTAACTGACACGGTGTCAGAATACACTGATATGATTTTAATCTACGGCGAATGCCGTGGAAACGCAACGTTAGCTCTACGAACTTACAGAGAAAGGTATGGTGATAGCCGCAATTGCCCTAGGAATGCCCGCACCATACAGTTGGCAGTACAAAGATTACGGGACAATAAACGTATAGTGCTGTAACAGGAGGTAGTGCCACCGCGGCAAATGCCCGCTGCTTGGGACGAAAGAATTTTAGACAATTTTTCCCGCAGCTCGACGAGTCTCCACAGAGCCGCCCGGCAGTTTAGATGTTGCCATAGAACTATCCACAAGGTTCTAAAACGTAAAAAACGCAAACCTTCTAAATATCGGAAGGTGCAAACTTTGTTATCGAGAGACTTGCCGATCAGCAACAGTTACTGCCAATGGTTACTAAATAAAACATCCGAAGACCGTCATTTCTTAACTAATTTAGTATGGACCTATGAGAGTACTTTTACTCGGACCGGCGCATCTGGAATCGGCAAAATCTCCGGAACTGCAGTTTGGAAAATCCACCATGTGTTTCGAGTTACTGCCCGCGCGCGACATTGGACGTTGTCACTTTGTTAGGTAGGTATCCAAGGTCAGTCACCAGGCCCAAGTTTTTATGAAGTTTGGGTTTCTCCTTTATTTACAAAGGGTGGTTGCGTTTTACTCTGATTTGTAAGCTATTTAGTTTGTTTGAAAAAAAAAAAATTCTCATTTATGGCGCATTTTATTTTTATACCGTATCGAATTAATACTAAACACGTATAGTATACGTAGTGTAATTTAATGCCCCTCGGTCGTATCAACTCTGTATAGTAGTTTCGCCTACTATATATTTTTAAAAGAAATATAAGTTTGTAATTTGTAGTTTTTTTTTTGTTATGTATTTTCTGGTGTACAATAAAGTATATATAAATATAGTATTTAGGCCTCTAATATATTAGATACTATATTATATAGTAGGGTTGGCAACCCTAATTATACCGGTTATACCTTAAAGCTACCTGAAGCTTGCCAATAATCAAAATAATTGTTCAGTAAAAATATATAATATCATAATGTGTTACTTTGTAGGGCCCTTATTGAGATCAAATCTAAGTTATCATAATTTCTAGTTAATTCTAGCTACTTACATTATAAAACGTCTTAGGAAGCCATTATTTTATTTATAATATTATTTTATTACTTCATTTTAACTCAGCTAGGTGTTATATTACCTTGGGACTGTTTTAGCCTGCCTTCTGGTGTTAAAAATAGGCCAGAGGGGCGGCAATTCTCGTAATTTTAAGAACGTTCAGTCTGATCTCAGTCTAAATCTGTCAAAAATACCTCTAATTTCCATACATTTTTGACATTGAGATGAGATTGCGACTTGATTTTGAACGTTTTTAATTACAGGAATTGGCTTTCTGATCTCGCGAATCATATTTTAATCAACATACAACTTGACACTGACCTACAAATTGCAAAAAACTGACTAAAATTTGAATTTCGCGGACTACCTTAGCACATCCCCTTTAAAACAAATAAATATATTGGTCCGTGGAAAGGTGATCGTCTTTACATAAACAAGATCCCTCCGTGCCTCGGAAAGCACGTTAAGCCGTTGATCCCGGCTGTCATTCGTGGAAGTTTGACAGTCGTTGCAGGTGGCCAGAAGCCCGAAAGTCTAACAACCAGTCTTACCAAGGGGTCTTAATCGTATTAATGAGTTGTGGAGGTCAGATAGGCAGTCGCTCCATGTAAAATACTGGTATCAGCTGCATCCGGTTATACTGGAAGCCGACCCCAATATAGTTGGGAAAAGGCTAGGCAGATGATGATGCTTTTTATATATGTACTTCACAGATAGATTCAGTCCTCAACACTAGGATCGTCACACTTCCAATCCCTGTTTCTCTGCCTGGCCCGCTTGGGCCACGGTTTCTTTAGATGTACATGTTCGACATGCGCCCTGTGCTCGCCCGCTGTAGTGAAACATTTTCCGCAAGTGTCGCATTTGAAGGGCTTCAGGCCTGTATGAATCTGGAAACAAAGAAATTAAAGATTTAAAATGTCCCTGAAAGTATGTTGATTCTATTTACAGAACAAACATCAAAAACATCATCTAATATATAAAATTCTCGTGTCGCGGTGTTTGTGGTTAAACTCCTCCGAAACGGCTGGACCGATTTGTATGAAATTTTGTGTGCATATCGGGTAGGTCTGAGAATCGGCCAACATCTATTTTTCATACCCCTTTTTTTTTGCAAAACGACGTTTGCTGGGTCAGCTATTCTAATATATAAAATTCTCGTGTCACAGTGTTAGTTACCATACTCCTCCGAAACTGCTGGACCTGACTGACAATAAATATATTGAGTATTGAAAACCTTGACAGCTGTTGAGATACACGAGATTATACAGGGTCAAATTAAATTAGCTAGAGAAACTCTGCAGATGTGATGGTTATCGCTATTTAAACACGATGAAATTAAAATAATAAATATTTCATAGATTTTTTTTGGAGTCAACGGTCGCTGGAAGTGTTGGTACAGTATAATTTGAAAAAATATGTTTCCTTTTGTTTTATCGTGTCTAGATATCGATACTCATCACGCCTGTGCAGTTTATATTAAAAAAAAACTGGTATTTCAAGTAACTACACAAGCTGCGAGCAATGACACAAAAAAAAAAATCGTTAAATTAATTTCATGTATACGTATCATATTTAGATATCGATACCGATAACGTCTGCGGAGTTTCGCTATCTAATTTAATTTGACCCTTTATATTCCATTCTTAGATCGGGCAAAGTAATATTAAGCTTTTCCGTCTGGAATTTGTCAGTAACAGAACCGAGTCTGTAAAAGTGCCCGTTTGAAGTCAATAGACTTGCCCCACAGATATAGATAGACCTAGATAACGCAAGTATCACGATATGTATGAAAACCAAGCGTGACATTTTTTTGACTACCTACTATGACGTCACAAGCGCTCTTTCTCACTCACGCTCACCCAGCCAGCCGTACACAGAACTGAGCGCGAAAGTAGCGGCTTACGATTTTAGAACGTATGTTGGTGCGATTTTTGACACGCGAAGTAGTTGCTCTTGCGTTATCTAGGTGTATCTACAGGGTGTCCCTGGAAGTATGGATCAAATCGAATAGGGGCGTGGGTAAGGTCATTTCCAAACTTTTTGGTCCTGAGAATGATTGATGATTGAGAATAATTTTACGGTTCAAAAGTTGTGAACAATTTTTTTCAATCGTTTCGCATAGTGCTTAAAGAAAAAAAATCATTAAAAAAAACTATCAGGGCTGTCTAAAAAACTTAAATTGACAGTTCCTGGTAGTTTTTTTTTTGTGATTTTGTTCTTTGAGCACTATGCAAAGTGATTGAAAATAACAAAAGCTGGTCACAACTGTTGAACCGTAAAAAAATTCACCAACATTCTCAGGATCAAAAAGTTTGGAAAGACTTTGCCCACGCCCGTATTTGATTTGATCCATACTTCCAGGGACACCCTGTATATCTGTGGGACTTAAAAACTGGCAAAATGTGGGTGTTCTGTAGAGATTTATAGCCTATTTTGTGCTTACACGCAACTTCCGCGAGTCAGTTAAAAGTTATTGGCATCAAATACGAGAAAAACATTAACTTAGTTTAAGATTAGAAAACTTTTAAGGTCAGACATAGGGAAATAGGGAAAGGGATCGTCACAGTATCGCCTTTCGCCTCGCCGTCAAACAGGCGTCAACCTAACGTAAGCACGTAACCAAAACGGATCAGCAGCTCCAACACGTCGAGTCGGCTACGGCTAGGCGACGCCGCGCTTACGGCTCGCCGACCGCTGGGTGATGGTGCTGCAGGCCGCGGGAGGTGAGAGGGGCAAGGGGGGACGAAGAGACGTAAGCTCGGGAACTACAAGTTGACCACGCACCGCACCGCGGTTCGTGAGCTAGTTCCGAGGCGAGGCGATTACGTTACGATTCCAATTAGTGTGCGTTGCAGTAGGAAGTTTCATACAAAGAATACTGAATGGTTCGAGTTGATTCGGTTACGATCCCTTTCCGAGTTGATATGTATGCTATGACCTTTTGGCGTCAGATTTGGCTGACAAGCCAAAGAAAAACCCACCAGGAAACCAGGCCCGTGCTAGACGGCGCGTACGAGTTCCACGCGCGCCTCGAAGAGATGTCAGCAATAAGGAAGGGGCCCGCAAGGGCCGAAGCCTGCCGGGGCAGCGGGATTGTCCGAAAGAGTTACCGCTGCTCCGGAACATAAAAGGCCAAGGAAGGAACACTGGTGGGTTTTAGTCAGTAAGAGTCTGACACTCCCTTCTGCTCCACCCTGAGCGGGAGGGGTCATTTGATGATTTCCCGCACACAAAAAAAAGCCAAAGGAAAAAAAGATGTAAAATACGTAGAATGATTTCTAGGAATAATTATTGAACATACTTGATAAATCGTGGTTTAAGCTGATTGCGCAGTGATAGACCGCGAAATTCAAATTTTCTTATGTTTTTTGCAATTTTCAGGTCAGTGTCAGGTTGTATCTTGATCAAAATATGATTCGCTACTGTAACAGGTACGTATTTACATACATAATTATAATCATTACAAACATTAATACATCTGTCTAAGTGAGATTTGTACCATAACCACTTTTCCCTAGGAGATTTCTTCTTGTGGTATCTAACTTAGGAAGATGTATTAATGATTCTAATGATTGTAATTCTGTGAATAAGTACCTGTTATATTCGCGAATCATATTTTGATCAAGACATAACCTGACACTGACCTACAAATTGCAAAAAACGTAAGAACATTTGAATGTCGCGGTCTACCACTGCGTATTCACCTTAATTGATTCCTCTCGGTACCTTGACAAATCATAGAGAGTTTCACAGTACCATACATTATTACTTACAAACATATGTCGCCTTCTATTGTTGAAGAACGCGAAGTGCTTCCCGCACAGCGGGCACTCGTAACTGGGTCGCGAGGCGCTGTGGACCCTCATATGAAAGACTAAGTTCGTCTTCTGCGTGAAGCTTTTCGTGCAGCGGTCACATTTGAAACGTTTCTCACCGGTGTGGACCCACATATGGTCTTTTAAAAGGGCCATGCTCTGAAAACAAGAAATATTTATTAGAAGTGACGATATAATTGTGCCGGCATTGTCGTAGAACCAATCACCGTTGGGGTAGACGTGTTCTTGAGTGGAGACCGCGAATCGGTAAACATAAGGTAGGACGCCCTAGGGCTAGGTGGAGCGACGATCTTCGCAGAATGGCTGGTAGCAGCTGAATGAGGGTTACCGAGAATCGAGCTGAATGGTGGGCAATAGGAGAGGTCTATGTCCAGCAATGGACTGCTGTAGGCTGATGATGATGATGATGTAATCATACAGGGCGGCAGGGACACCGACGCGCAAACTGAAACAAACACACACACACACACACCCATCACACGAAAACATCCTAGCTGACATTTTGATAGTTCATTCTAACATTTACTGTAGTTCATTCAACCTTTAATAGTTTTTTTTTATTTGAAATTTACTTTTGACTTCATAATTAAATAATTTGAATGTAATAAATTTTATATTTAAAAATTAAGATGACAAATTGATAATTATGTTCTTTTTTTTTGTATTGAATATGGGTTTTATAATATGGCTTTACCTGAAACAAATGAATTTTATTTTCTACTAGCTTCTGCCCGCGACTTCGTTCGCGTAAATTTTTTTTGTTTCCCCGATCCACCCCGTCGCAACGTGTCGCCGGCCTGCGCTATTACTTCGTTTTTGCTTGGCGAAAACTTCAGACTTTTTTTCTTTTTGCACAACTCCTAAGGGTCCTAGCGTCAAGTTTAATAGAATATAGCCTTCCTCAAGAACTGGGCTATCAAACGCAAAAATATTTTTATATATGTGACCAATACTTCCAGAGATTTAGAGCTTTCAAACCGTGTTTCAAACAAACAAACTCTTCAGCTTTATTATTAGTATTATTTTAAAACTATGATATCTCCTAAGATATACATTGAAATCAAATGATGTCAGAGGCAATTTTGTTCAAAATTAAATACATGTGATGATAACGTATTTATTTGGATAAGGATTAATACCATGTTTATAAAAACACCTTCGCAAATAATGCATTATTTTAGAACAAATTTGGTTAGCATAAAAGAGGTTATAGTGAGCTAACCTTAAAAGATAGACATATGCTGTCGCGGACTTTTTTTTAAAGCATTTAAAGGGGAACAATTCTGTCATATATGATTTTTGCGAAACTTTAACCGTTTACGCAGCGCACGCAGCGGAAGCTCTCAATAGGAAAAAAATCCCCCGATTTTGAAACATTCTTCATTGGTGCTCCGCTCCTATTGGATTTAGCGTGATGATATATAGCCTATAGCCTTCCTCGATAAATGGGCTATCTAACACTGAAAGAGTTTTTCAAATCGGACCAGTAGTTCCTGAGATTAGCGCGTTCAAACAAACAAACAAACTCTTCAGCTTTATAATATTATATATAGATTATTTTGAAACCATGCACATGATTCTAGACCTCCAAGAGTAGAAATATCTCGTCGGTTATCAAAAAAAATAATAATCTGCGGTTTCATAGAAAAATGCAATTCCTTACGGTCAAAATGTATGGAACTTGTAATAACCAACGACAAATTTTGAATGCAGTCTGTAGAATCATGTTCTGCAGTGCTATTCTGTAAAAATCTCACCGTGAAAACTAAGGTGAAGTGAGCTGTCATTCCACCTGATGTCAGGGATTGCCCCTATTGAGAGCTATCTCACTTCACGCTCACTTCGCCTAATTTATCACGGTGAGATTTTTACAGAATCGATCAGCTGAATACATGGTAACAGGTCACACGTTAAAACAGCTCTATATTAGATCTGGTCATCGCGCGTTCGTATTTCCGAAGATTGACGATGATTCCCGAAGCGCTTGCTCTTTGGAAAGCTGTAAATAATGGATAGAAATAAACTTACCTGGAATATCTTGCCGCACTGCTCACACATGCACGGGGTCTTCATCGCGGGGTATTTGGTTCGGTTCTTGTCCGGGTGAGCCCGTCTGAAATGTTGCGCGTACACTCGCAAGTCGCGAAGTTGCATACCGCACTGTGGGAGAAAAATATTTGTTTTTTTTTAGCCGACTGAGAAAAGAGAAGCTTATAGAAAGAAAAAAAGAATTCTGCACAAACAAAACGCACATTACAAATAAAAAAATAAATTTAAAAAGAAAAGTCATAAACTAAACACATACAATGTTGTTGTAGCCTTGTAGTGCGCCAGCAGGGCGGAGAAGTTTCTTGTGGTCAGAGGCGTAGGAATAAAAAAAACGATGCTGTCGATTCAACCGGTTTTAATGAGTGTGCTAATTTTCATTTTTAAGTTAACATAGATAATGTAGAATGTCTTAATTAAGGAAAGTGGTGACATCTAAACGAGACGACACGAGCTAATTAGACTGACGCATGACTATGATAAGATGTATTGGTTTTGTTTCAATCGAACTATCTTCATGGTTGGCTATATAACTATCTTAATGTCGTCCGGTGTTCAGAGATGGCGGTGCGTTAACAAATGTAGTCAAAAGCCTCGTACTCAAGCATAAAAATTTTGACAATTTTGTCCATTGCATTGTTATGTTTTTGAAGAGTATTTCTCAAAGATCTCAATCGTAGATTCGCCCTACAACGGCAAAAGATATTCGCGTTTCTATTTCGTTTTGACACATCTGACGCTCTCAAGGCTCTCAATTCGACTCATCATCTGCCTGCCTTTTCCCAGCTATGTTGGGGTCGGCTTCCAGTCTAACCGGATGCAGCTGAATACCAGTGTTTTACATGGAGCGACTGCCTATCTGACCTCCACAACCCAGTTACTGGGTAATACGATACCCCTTGGTAAGACTGGTTGTCAGACTTTCGGGCTTCTGACTACCCGTAACGACTGTCAAAGATCCACGAATGACAGCCGGGACCAACGGCTTAACGTGCTTTCCGAGGCACGGAGGGGTCTCGGTATGTAAAGATGGTCACCCATACACAGCCCAACCGCGGCAAGCGTAGCTTAACCTGATCGATCGACCTGTGAGGCTGTTATTATTTAGCCACGGGCCCCTCTCACACAGCATGTAGTGTTATACGAATTTGTGTGGGGTAAGTAGAACTTTAAAAGTGAAAAATAACTTTAATTTTCGGAAGTCGATGTCGTTGGGTTCGCATTGTAGTTGTTAGCCAGCAGTTTTTTTTTTATTTGATACATTTGCATATTCCCCATTGGCGAAATGTGGATGTACGCACGGCTACACATCAAGCTATACTGAACCAGTATAAGCTGACTTTTGATTGTACGAAAAACCTATACAGTGCGAGGTCAGCTAAAACTGGAAATGTATAGCTTGATGTGTAGCCGTGTGTACTACACAACTATGCCTTCCCCTGTCGAGATTAGACGAATGTCGAGATGAGTGAACTGAACCCAGTATTGCATACATATGTAAGCTGTCACGCTCATTATACCTGGAGGCTTTTATTTAGGAAGCAAGTTTTTGTTTACATTTTTAATTTTTGCTGGCGTGGCAAGCTGACATATGGCAAATAATTTAATTTAATGTTCTGTGTTCTGTATCGTCAATAACTTTGCATATCTAGTATTGTATACAATTAAATATTTTCTAACTGAACAGACGCTGTGCTGCTGGGGAGTTTGTTGCGCCACTTCTTCTCCCCAGCGAAAGCACTAGGAAGTGGTGAAGGGCGGGCGTTTTGGGGGAACTGTCTTTTGTAATTGACGTTCGAAAAGTGCTGATTCTCAGCCTAGTTTGAATAAATGACTTTTGATTTTGATTACATCGATTATGCTACCAACCTGTTCGCAGTTGACGGGTGTGTGCGGTTCATGATCGCTGTCACTTGGTAAGCGCGGGTGTATGACCGGCCTCCTCTCTATGCGTCTCATAACGCGTCCATTGCGCTCTGCGTTCATGCTTTGCGAGTCGTTCCGGATTCGGTTGCTAAAAAATTAGATTTAATAATAAATCGATTAGTTAAATCATCGTTTGGAAAAATATGACGACAAATATTGAATAGTTTGTACAGTACAGACGCCAGCACATCAAGTTACCCGAAACTGTCAATTTTTTCTAATCAACATTGAACCTTATGCTTTAGCGATAAAGTTGAAAATCGAATAAAGAAATTTCACAGCTTGATGTGCTGGCGTCTGTAAATAACAATTTCAGATGAGAATATTTTCTTGTTCTATACTTTTTAGAGCGTGATTTTTCAGTAGTCGGGTTTTAGTTTTTTGAACTTACTATTTACGCTTTCGCGGCTTTCTATTTTTCTTTTTATGGAAAGAAAAATTGGATAACTATTCCCGAAATTTTTCAAATTCGGGAAAAGCAGTACGTCCTTTTTTCTATGGATCTTTGTATGAACCGAATGACAATAGGACGGGACTTCTGAAATAATAAACAACATACTTACGGGTCGTGATCACTGCTATGTTTCGAAGATAACTTCAGGTGTCTGTCATGAGCTTCCTCTGACACGAATTTCACGTCACACAATTCACAGTAAGGCCCTTCTAATGTTAGCTGTAACATAATAATCTATGTTTTAGTGTATTACAGAATGACATTACATTATTTCAGTTAGAATTACTGCTATGTAAGATATTTTTTTAAATCAAGATTATATTTACATAATATACAGGGTACCTCACGTACATCGACGCGCAAATTGTAACCACAAATTCAGCATAAGATTCTAGGGACCCCCTATTTTACGTGGGTAATCAAAAAACAACCTGCTGTTTCATAGAAAATTGCAATTATCTACGAGGTGAAAATGTACTGAACGTTTAAACGAAACGAAAAGTTTTGTTTTTTAATGACCCCGATTCTGTTGTTCACAAACTAAACTAAATTTAAGTTCAGTGCATCTTTTTCTTTCTATTTCAATATGAAAAGGACAGAAGATAAATATTAGTTTAGTCCCGTCAAATTAGATAATCCATAGACCAGTTTAGACGAGATTAAAAAATTGGCTACTAAAAATACGTCAATTTACGTCAGGCGCTGACTAATTTGACAGGACTAAACTAATATTTATTTTCTGTCCTTTTCATAATGAAATAAAAAGATGCACTGAACTTAAATTTAGTTCAGTTTGTAACCACAGAATCGGGGCCAATATCCGACGAAGAATTTCAACTCCTCTGTGTTGAAATTTTGCTGCATTTTTAATGATTTTCATAGTTCTCATATGGCAATCTTTACCTCCTAATATAATTGGGAACGTGACTTACATTCATCGTGCGCGAGAGCTTTGAAAAAAAAAATCAAAATTCGAACCACAAAAAGGCAACTACTGGCCGCACATTCGCTTTGTCTCTCTCTCTTAGTTTTCGGCATTGATATATATATTACACTAGATTAGTAATTACCGCACCAAGGCGTTGCCACTAGACTGATGGCCAAAGCCATCAGCGTAGCTAACGTCAGTTCAGTGATCTGTGTGACGCCAACCGAAGTCAACCGAGTGACATACGACAAAAAATATCGCGAAAAAGTGCGATTCAAGATCATAAAAACATAATAAATTAACCGAAATTACTTTCCACACGTAAATTAATTGTCTCTGTGTTTATATCAACGTAAACACGCAATAAAATGTAGAATTTTGTAAATTAGGTTCAGTGTTACCACTAAAAACTTAGTTTCAGTTTTCCACATTTGTGGGAGTTTTTAATTTATGGAATAAGTGATTTTAAATATTTTTTTAATAATAACAACGTAGCAGGGTGCCTAAAGATGCAGCACGCCGTGAAAAATGGGTGGAAATAATCCGATTGCTGAAAAAAGAGACTGACTGGCTACCTACTAAATCATTAAATTTCATTAATAATAAAAAAAAAAATATTCAAAAGGTAAATGTCTTAGTTATTTTCATTATTTATAAACTTCTATCACACATCCAATAAGAAATACATAATTCAAATATTTAAAAAATAATTTAACTTAACGTATAACGCTTTTTGTGGCTTAAAATGTTGGGTAAAATTTCGCAGGGGTAGGCAACCCCATCCCGTCATTGTATGTTTATATTGCGGTCTTTGTCTAATGTAAGCGACGGTATTATTCTTACGTCGTGTGTAAGTGAGACAGATATATGTTTACTTTTAAATGTTTAGTGGTTTCAAAGCTACGCCGTCGCGTTTAAAAAGTGGGTACACTTTTTTGACACATTTTATTCAGGTTTGCTTCTCTAGTTATTTAACTCAATGGTTTTCGGTTTGTATTTACTGAACAACTGAATACGGAACGCTCAGTACATTCTCTGCCTATGGCTTTACGCCCTGGCTGGAGGCTTTAAGGTCAAACTAGTCGCAAGTTCGAACTCACTAGTGAGCATGGCCAAAAAGCACGCTTCCTCACCTGTCATCGTGTCCGACTGAGATAGTATCAGTGACGAGCAGTTAGACGCTTGTCTACACGCACAACGTCTAGTTCACACGCACACAAACACCGTTTCTAACTGAAACGCGCGTAAAAAAATACGAAAAGACGTTTGGAAATTCGAATTTTATAAATAAACCACTGCATACATCAGTTACAAATAAAGTTAATTGAACTCTTCGATAATTGAGCATAGTCGGCACCGACGTAGTTTTGACGATTTTGCACTTCTTTTATTAGTTATTTACACACAAAGTTACGTTAAAAATAGCAAGAAAAACGAATCTTTGCTGGCTCATAACTTTTTATTTTACTATTCTGTTTCCGCATAGACAAAATTAATAACAAGACAAAACGATATCATGTTTAACTTTGGATGTTCAATGTCAAACAGTGGAGTAAACTCTCCCGAAATTTGTTTGGAAAAAATATCGACTAGTGCCACCTTAATTTATGAATGCCTCCACAGGATATTCCAGTTAAGGCGCCACTTTTCGATATTTTTTCTATACAAATTTCGGGAGAGTATTGCTCCACTGTTTGACATTGTGCATCCAAAGTTAAACATGATATAGTTTTGACTTATTATCAATTGTGTCTGTACAGAAACAGAATAGTAAAATAAAAAGCCATTAAAAGTTGTGAGCCAACAAAGATTCGTTTTTCTTGCTATTTTTAACGTAACTTTGGGTGTAAATAAGTAATAAAAGAACTGTAAAATCTTCAAAACCAAGTCCGTACCGACAAAGCTCAGTTATCGAAGAGATCAATAAACTTTATTTGTATTTATGCAGTGGTTTATTCCTAAAACTCGATTTTCCGAAGCACTTTTCGAATCTTTTTACGCGCCTATCAGTTCGGAACGGTGTTTCTGTGCGTGAGAAGTAGACGTTGTTCGTATAGACTAGCGTCTAACTGCTCATCACTGATACTATATCTGTCGGACACGAAGCCAGGCGAGACAGCGTGCTTTATGGCCATGACCACCAGCGAGTTCGAGCTCGCGACTAGTTTACTCTTAAGTCCAGCCGACGCTCTCCTAGGTTGACCTGCGAGATTCCATGCACAAAAAATAAATAATTAAGGTACTGACCGCTTTATCAATCCGATGTTTCTTCTTCTTGTGGACAGCAATTCCCTTCTCGCTGACAAACGTGTACCCACATAGTTCACATACGAAATCAGAAACATGTTTTATACGAATATGACCCATATACGTCGTTATTTTACTGTAAACAAAATAATACTGTTGTAGAATATTACTTACGAAATATCGACCTCGTGGACTTTGAAATAAAGTCAAAAATAGATTAAGGGCGAATTTCACCAATCTTAGCTACCTATACCTAGAATAAGTTTTATCCTGAGAATAAATTTTAATTTTTTGACAGTATTTCCATACAAGACCTCTGTCAATTTTACTCCATGGATAAAAGATAGCTGACTTTGGTAAAATCAGCCATAAATGAAATAGTAGTTCGCGAGAATACAAAGCACGTGATTAATTTATTTTCGACTTTATTTTCAAGGACGCATAGTCGATTTTTGATTGGTTCTGTGTCCACTATAGTTCACATACGAAAACCGACATAATTATGCTTTATTTATACGAATATGATATTACTTGAGATTTTGTATTTTACGATATTTGAATATCGGCTGGTGGTACAAGCAGGGACTTGAAACTTTACTCAAAATAACGTTACGCGTAGTTCCGGTACCGACAATTTGTACCGTTCCACCAGGAACGTAACAAAATTAATTCCTTGACTATAACGATACTGGCAAACGGAACGAAATCCTAAACTGTTCAGTAACAATATTATCAATATATCGTTATTAGTATAACGATATGATAACGTTATTTATTTCGATTCTCAACCACTTTTGCCAGCTTTATGACAAAAAAGTCGAAAAAGTATGAAGAATAACGTTATCAATGAATCTGTAACGGTTCACCTGTAACTTTATTACAACGGATAAGCTTAATGTTTCTGATATCTATAACGTTACTTATAATATCGTTCTACGAAAATTATATTCGTTAACGTTATTGATATTTTTAGGTTTTAGTATCGTTACAATTTTGGAACGTTCAACGATAACATTAGTGGTATCGGAACGAAATTCGATTCGTTTTCAAGTCCCTGGGTGCAAGATACAGTATATTATAATACAATAAAAAATTATTACTTACTCAAACTCACTAGCACAATGCGGACATTGGTATTTAGTGCCCGCATGCCATTTCTCATGTTCTCTCGCTACACCTCTGGAACAAATTAATTTTGTTATTTTTAGAAAATGGGGATAAAAACTGCCACTTGCTCATTTCAGATGTCGCTACTGTCCAGTTAGCTGTCATCATACATTTATCGATACATTTTTGGTAAACAAGTGACTTCTTTTACGCATCATTATCATCATTATCATCATCATCATCATCAGCGGGAAGACGTCCACTGCTGAACAAAGGCCTCCCCCTTAGACCACCACGCCGAACGACAATCCGCCACTTGCATCCATCGGTTGCCCGCGACTCTCACGATGTCGTCGGTCCACCTAGCGGACTTAGCTAGGCTAGCTTTAACGCATAACTAATTAATATGCCCGCTGCGCAGCGTTGACTGTAGAAATACGAAGACCGGTCGGGGACAGTGGTACATGCTTCCCTTTTCCTTAGCTCGTCTTTTAATAGTGCTACACTCCAGAAGGCAAATTTTTGTATTTTAAAACCTTCAAAATCTAGTCGCAGTCTCCAATTCCAATTTTATATTAATGGCTCCATCGTTTTATCGATGATTCTGCCAATGTCAAGGTTGAAGGAAACAAAGTGTATTTGCTGAGGATGACCGGTTATATTGTCTTTAGTACGGTATAATTACAAGTGGATCTGTTTGAGTAGCCTGTAAGGACAACACAAAATATTTATTAGTATAAATTGTTAATAACCAGACAACACAAATTAATTTTGTTATGGTACGAACACATTGAACCACCGTTATGAATTACTGTTATAGTTTGATATTATTTATTAAAATAATTTTTTTAAGAGTTTTAATTAATGGAGAATCGACCAGTGTTAAGAGGAATGGGATATTAATAGGTCTGGGAAAATTAGAGGGAAGAATATCATATAGCGGGACCAAAAGATTACGACAAGAGAAAAATATGTGCTCAAGAGTACCCTCTTCTACACCACACTCGCAAAGGGAATGATTCCGAATGCGAAGTTTAGCCAAAAACACTGGGGAGCAAACATGACCCAATCTGAGACGTATAATGATAGAGGTGGTTAATTTATTAAATTTCTTATTTTTGACGAACCAGGGTTTAGTTGGGATGTTGGGTTGAATATTGCCAAAATATTTGCCCTTAATTACCCTAGATCTTTGCCACAAATCATCCCAAGATTTCATGAGACGTGGTTTAGCCAGGCAACGGACGTCCCGAGCCGGAATATTAGAGAAAGTCAAACATCCCGTCTGGATAGATTGCTTAGCATAGAAATCAGCTTTTTCATTGCCCAATATGCCTGTATGTTCCGGAATCCATGCCAAGACAGTTTCCAAGCCAGATTGATTTAACCTATAGAGAATTTCCTTAATTCTGAGAATAATTACAGAGTTATCTTTGCTGCGAAATGGAATTTTCAATAAATCTTGGAGAGAGCTAAGAGAGTCTGTGAATATCAAAGATTTATCAAAATGATGTTGATTGGCATCAATATATTTTGCTGCTTCTAGTATTGCTAGGGATTCACCTGTAAAGATAGAACACTCAGGCGGGCTCTTAAAACTCAAAACAACATTGAACTTAGGAATGAACACAGCTGAACCTAAATGGGACTCATCTATTTTTGAAGCATCTGTGAATAATAAAACCCAATTTGCCCATTTTTTCTTTAAAATTTTATTAAAAAGATTGTTGGGATCAGGACTATGTTTGCTTACACCAAAATCTAGTATCACTCTGGGTTGATAGATCAGTGAGTCATAAGGAACCAGGAAAAGGGGATGATTATCCAGAGGCATAATTGGAAATGAAAGAGTATTAATATTATTAAAACTGTTCACTAATAGAGGAGGGGATTTATTCCTCCAATAAGGTGAGGCTTCGATAGCACAAGAAAGGGGACGAAGTATACTGAGTAGAGGGTGTGAGGGGAATTGAGATGCTACCGAAAAATATCTATCTGCTAGAAATTGTCTACGAAGATAAAGTGGGGGTTCAACACATTCTACTTGAAGAGCATTAATTGGAGATGATTTCATTGCACCAGTAATAATGCGCAAGCATTTAGATTGAAGTTTATCCAACTTACTCAGAGCCAATTTACTGCAAGGTTCTAGTATAAAACAACCATAGTCAAAATGGCTGCGAACGATGGCGTTATAAAGCAGTTTTTGAGAGGCCGGATGAGAACCCCAACGGACTCCAGATAACGACCTCAAAACATTGATGGACTTCTCACTCTTATTACATATATATTGTAAATGAAATAAACCTGTCATTTTGGAATCAAGTATAACGCCCAAAAATTTAACTTTATCTTGAATCAAGATCGGTTCTCCAGCAACAGAGATGTTGACTGGAGGAATATTTCTTTTACGGGAAAATACTACGACTTGACACTTAGGGATAGAAAGCTCCAGTCCATGATCCGAGAGCCAATCATTCAAGTAGCCAAGAGCAGAATTTAATTTAAGAGCACCATTGGACAAAGAAGAACAACTTGTGTATAAGGCAATATCATCAGCATACTGCAGGATATCGCAAAAGGAATTAACGGACAAGTCAAGGCTAGCGGTGTATAGATTATATAAGATTGGACTTAAGACAGAGCCTTGCGGGAGACCCCTCCAGATAACACGGGGAGAGAGAAGACCGCCTTGGGAACGTACACGTATAGAACGGCACATAAAAAGATTAAAGATAAAATTTACCAGTCTCACGGGAATACTCAGCTCAAGCATTTTCTGCCTGAGTAGCGGAAGCTGGACATTATCATAAGCTGACGAGATGTCAAGGAAGACCCCAATAACATGATCATTGCGGGAGAAAGCAAGTCTTATTTGGGAGGTAAGAATGCTTAGACTGTCAATCGTACCTGTACTACGTCTAAATCCAAATTGAGTGTTGGAGAGTAAGCCACGACTTTCAAGGATCCATTCCAGTCTGTTTTTTATGAGATGCTCTGCAACCTTTGCCAAAACCGACGACAAGGCAATAGGTCTATATGATGTCGAGAGATTTGGATCTTTCCCAGGTTTTAAGATGGGGATTATAATTTGGGTCTTCCATGACTCTGGTATATTTGAAGATAAGAAAATTGAATTAATAATACTTAAAAGATATAATTTTGAAAATTGACTAGCTTTACAGATAAAGGAAAACGTGATACCGTCTATGCCTGGAGAGGAATCTTTAAGGTGGTCTAAAGCACAAGTGAGTTCTGCAAGCGAGAATTGATCGTTCATTCTGTCAGATGTGTGAGTGGGAATCAGAATAGAAGGAAAGCAATCCAAATAAGGTACAAAGGGGGGGGGCCAAACTATTAACAAAGTTATCAAGCCAGATAGTGGGGTCATTTGATGAATTATTATGATCCTTGAATATTTTTCGGAAGTTATTAATTTTACGCCATACGACAGTTAAAGGGGTACGAGGAGATAAGGATTCACAGAACTTTTGCCAACCTACAGCCTTCTTCTTGGCTAAAAGTCTCACGGCTTTAGCCCCAGTTTTCTTAAAATTAATATAATTTGCCATAGTTAAGTCTGCTGCATATAGATTTTCCGACTCGTTGCGTAGACGCACCATGTTGGTACATTCTGAATCCCACCAGGGCGGAGAAGGGATGCGACCACGATACGAGTTCTTGAGAGGTATAGATTGGTCGGCAGCGGCAAGTATACAGGAAACGAAATCTTCGTAGGCCACTAAAAGATTGGAAGACTCTACAAGAGGAAGACCAGATAATTTGGAGTCTAAGGCAAGCGAATACTTGTCCCAGTCTGCATCTGAAAGTCTATATCGCTGTAAGGGAGGCAGGGCAGGAGGAGGGGTAAATGATTGGAGAAATTTGAATAAGATTGGGAAGTGGTCACTGCTGTATGAATTAGGTAATATGGACCAAGAGAGAGAATTTACTAAGGAGGGAGAGGACAATGAAAGGTCAAGTACACTATTATTTTGCCCAGGGGGTACCCTGCGAGTCGGAGATCCATCATTTAGTAAGCAAAGGTTGATGTCATCCATTAGATCAATTAAAAAGGGAGAGGATGTATCTATGTAGTGAGACCCCCACATGGTATGGTGACAGTTAAAGTCTCCTAGTACCATGAGAGGGCCCTGTATGGAAGAAAGAATACTATTGAGTTCTAATATAGCTCTACTATTTGGGTGGGGAATATAACATGAGACAAAAGAAATGTTAAAGGCTTTTACTGCAACTACATGGATTTCGTCGCTGTGAGCAGGGATATTAATTAGAGAATATGGAATGGATCTCGAAACTAGCAAGGCACACCCTGCCCAGCCATCCGCCCTGTCGTCCCGAAGGCAGGAAAATCCCGGAAACCTAAACACGGAACCCGGCACCAGCCAGGTCTCCGAGACGGCAAGGAGGACAGGTTTATAGCGATTTGTCAAATGAATAAGCTCATGCTTTTTCCTACGAATGCTTCTACAATTCCATTGGAGGAGGGTTGAGGGGGGCATTTTTATTTATAAGGGCTTGGAGAAGTTGCTGTAGTAGGGTAACGACATTGTTCGGTAAACTGTCACTAAACTTACTGATGATGTTGATAAGGGAGCAGGTAAGGAGCTCTATCAAGTTATCGTTAGGAGTTAGCATGGGGGTGGATTCTTCAATGGGAGAAAGCAAGGCACAACCGTTCGGCTGAGAGAAGGAAGGAGTATTGGTAATATCTCTATGTGCTTGCACATCATAGGACTTACCTAACGGGGTTCGTGGGCGGGGGGTGCGGTAGACAGTCTTTGTGTAAGATTGGGAGTGGGGTTGACCAGGGGAGTGGGTGGGAGATTGCAGAGAGTAAGAGGTTTGTTGAGAGAATTGCATTTGCTGTGACGGAGAGAATGAAGAGGAGGTAGAGGAGGTGATATCAGCATATAGACGCTTAGGGTAGGGAAATCTCAGTGCGGCCTCAGAGTAGCTAATATTGTCCTGAGACATAACAATTTTAATAGATTTTTGCCGAGCATGTTCCGGGCATTTAACATCCGTCGCTTTGTGAGCTCCTCGGCATAGGATGCAAGTCGAGAGATCGTCAATAACTGAGCAACTATCACCAGAGTGTTCCTGACCACATCTAAAACACCGGGGCTTTGAGCGGCATTGAGCACGGATGTGTCCAAAGCGACAGCAATTTCTGCATTGTATTGTTGGCAGCTGATATGTGCTTACAGGGAGTGATGTTTCATAACAGAAAACTCTCTCAGGAAGTGATTGACCAGTAAAGGTTAAAACTACAGTAGTGGAAGGAACCCAAGTAACAGTGTCTTCCTTTTTGGATTTAACATTCAAACGACGGGCCCTGATTACTTCTCCGCAGTTGGGAGGAGTTCTGATTCCTTCTACTAGTTCCTCTAAGGTCCAGTCTGTTGGAATATCGCGGACCACTCCCATCCGTGACACATGAAATTTAGGAATGTCTGCAGCAAATTTGTGTTTCACTAAAAAATCGTGATTTTTAAAAGCATTGGCAGCAGCCGCTGAAATGAATTCTAAACAGGCCCTATTTCTCCCCAGTGCTTTTATACTACCATCTACTATATCAGGAATATTATTTTGGTGGATGAGTTGCGCAAACTTTAATATCCTTATCGACTGCCCAGCAGACAAATCCGGTTCTGACCGCGTAACGTGAACAATAAAAGGACCCTTATCATTTGCACTATATACAATTTTAGAGTCAGATTCGAAACCAGGTTTGGAGTACACTGACTGATAGGAATCCGATGGAGGGGTACTTTTTTTTGCATCAGATTGAAGCGGTTCAACACAGTGTCGTTTTCGGGACTGTAAGGTCTCATTCGATGAATTTGCACCACCCCCATCAGGGGGATCATCGTCTCCCATTTCCCTCATTTAAAATGAGGGAAACGGGAAAATAACCACTTACAATACTACACACAGCAGGCAGCAAGACGCACACACAAAAAACAAACAAAATTAGGCACTCAAAACAATACAATTCATAAAATTCACAATTAATTCAACAACCACGTGTTTTCAATAACACATTGACCTTACGTTCGCAAAATGTTTTTTTCTAGTCGCAGTCTCATTTCGGCGAGAAACAAATGTCAAAAACTTGTCAAAAATGTAGGGTATTTTTGACAGATTGAGACTGAGACCAGACTGTGAACGTTCTTAAAATTACGAGAATTGTCCCTCTGGTCGCATACTTATTTATCTAGTTTTTCGTTTAATTTGTGATCAACACGAAAGTAAACACAAACAAAACAATGGCGGCTTATAGACGTTGAACAGTGCTGCCACCTATGACGAGCTTTCAGTTTTTAACCCCATTCTCAGCAACAGCCTAGTCTGACATTGTGCCCGCTAAGGGGCCATCTACAACGTGTAACGTTAAATGCGCAAAACCTGAAAATGGTTTGTTCATAATTGACTACTGAATCGATTTCAGTAACTTTTAATATAGGTTTTTTTTCTTTCAAAATCCGCCGATTGAGCCAAAGGAAATTAAGTCTTATTTTAAGGCAATAAGACTCAATTTTGAATGCATAAAGTAATGCTAGGATCAACACGATTTTCTTAATACTAAGAGTTAGCTTTAAAAAAATAGTTTTGGTTATTATATTATGCTTTGAACTCAATGCTCTAATTGGGGTGTATGATGTTTTGCTCATTTAACGTTACACATTGTATAAATTACGTCACACGTTAATAAACGTTCAACAAAGTGTCGTGCGTATGCGCAACCGACCATAGTGACAAATGAGAATCCCTTACAGCTATATTCTTCTGTATGTTGCGCCGTGTTAACGCGCACACTGTGCGTGTCGCTGCGGCGAGCCCACTATGCAGCTACGACGACGAGTGCCCGCGGGGCACGGGGGACGGGGGCCCGCGCGGCCGCATCGCTTCGCCGCCAGCCAACCGCCGACAGTCTTCTCGGGTCACTTAACAAGCGCGTGCGTACACGCTGTCATGCATTGCGTCTATTGTAATTTGTTGAGAAATTTAATATAATTCCAAGAGTTGACTCGCCTATTATTGAAGTGACCCTTATTATTCTCAAAACAATTGGCGACCGTCTAAGATAATAATTGTCGAACCTACAACTACAAACAAACCAATACCTACCTATTTACGACCGAAGCTGCGAGAACGTTCGAGAAAACACGTCGAGACCGGATCACCGGACACAGCGGGTGTCTATCAAGGACAAGATTGGCGCGTATGCTGTTCTTCAATCACCACGGGGCCTTCGGACTACGCAAGCTGGCAGCAACAGCATCGCCTGCACGTGCACCAGAGGTCTAGCCCGAGGGAAGTAAGCCGTATTCCTACCTATTCCACTACTTATGCCTATCTAGGTACTTGTTTCTATTTGTGTGAATAGCCTAGTTGGTTTTGCTCGAACATTTTGATCAGCTTGCCTAATATTCAAAATAGGTACGATACCTACCTAATTTTCTTGCCGCACGTGGTGGGCGAGTCCATTTTTTTGCGTTTGTGTGTGCGATTGGCGCCTGCTGCGCGCTTACCTATTTGCTTGGTGCACATCTAAATAGCATAGAGGGGCCTAAAAGTTTGCCTAAAGCTTCAATTTAAGGAACCTAATTTCCTTGCCGCACGTGGTGGGCGAGTCTATTTTTGCGTTTATGTGTGCGATTGGCGCCTGTTGCGCGCCTACCTACCTATTTGTTTGGTGGATGTTAATAGCATCTCTATGGGCCTAAAAGTTTGCTTATATAAAGCTTCAATCTAAGCACTAAAACCTAATTATTGCACTCGGTAACTAGGTAGGTACTTAAACTATTGTACACCCTATAACACGTGTACGTGTAAGCCTATATATTTCGCAGACGATTGTGTTCTGTACTAATATCTAACTTGGAGTTTACACCTATTGCCCATACCTAGGTAACCTAACTAAATTCTAGTTTTTTATATAGTGCAACCTAATACTAACAGTTATTTCACCAAAGCTTGCCGACTATTTCAGGTGCGGTGAGTGTGCATGGCATGAGTGATACTGAGCTTCGCTAATTGATCTGCTAGCTTCCTGCCTGTCTACGCGTTGCAGTGCGGGCGCCTGGTGAGTGCTGCATACTTCATGCTGTCACAACTTCAGTACCTACCGTAAGTTAGCGGTTTTGAGTTAATTTCACATAATAGACAGTGACTGTTGTACCCAATTCATTGTTGCTTAGGTAACTAGAGATTAGAATATAGACTAAACTACTTACAAATAAATATAAGTAATAAGATGGATAGTGAGATAAATAAAGAAGAAATGAGTGAAGTTGAACAACAAGAATTTAAAGGTCTAATAAGAAAACGTAGTGCTATGAAAGGCCAACTTACTAAATTTAAAGACTATTTACAACAAATGTCAAAGTGTAGTCCACTCAGTAGCTTGCAAGCTAAAGAAATTACAATGAAAATAGATAAATTTCAAGCTTTACTGAGTACGTTTGATAAGTTACAAAATAATATTGAATTGAATTGTCTAGATTTGGATGAGCAATTAAGAGAAAGAGAGTTAATTGAGAATCAGTTCTTTTCATGTATATCATTGGCTCAAGAGTTAAACGAATCTGCCAATGTGTCTAAAACTGATCAACAAAGGTCTGATGGCTCGGACTGTAGTTCAAATAATAATAGTCAATGTACTCATAATAAGTATAATTCAGTGAAGTTGCCTACTATTAAATTGCCTTCATTTGATGGCAACTATATTAAATGGTTAGAGTATCGGGATACTTTTGATTCCTTGATAAATTCTAACGATACAATCCCTAATATGAACAAGTTTCACTATCTAAGGTCATCCTTAGAAGGAGGAGCCTTAGTAGTAATAAAGTCTATAGAGTTTACATCGAACAATTACAAAGTAGCATGGGATTTAATTTGCCAACGATATAATAATAAAAATCTACTTATGAATAATCACTTGAAAGCGCTTTTCAGTATTGAATCACTAACAAGAGAATCTCATAAGGCTTTAAGATATGTTATTGATTTAGTTTCAAAAAATCTAAGAGCGTTGAATACTTTAGGGCAGCCTACAGATAAATGGGATGCTTTAATAATATATATGGTGTCAATAAAGCTTGATGGCACCACTAGTAGAAAATGGGAAGAATATAAGAATGGATTACCAGAATTGCCTACATTAGATCAATTTACTGATTTCTTGCGTAACAGGGCAGATGTTCTAGAAACCACACAAAGTCAAAATGAGCATGGTAAGTCACATGGTGTTTCCAAGGAGCCAAAGCATTCTGCTAAGGCTTTTGTGAGTTCTACGAGTAGCAACTCTTCTAAAAATTCATGTGTTGTTTGTAAGGACAATCATCCCTTGTATATGTGTACAAAGTTTAATGATATGTCACCTGAAGTTAGGTTAGATACAGTTTTAAAGCTGAAGTTATGTCTTAACTGTCTGCGTAGTGGACATACGGCAAAAAAATGTTTTCTTAAAGGTTCTTGTAAGCTTTGCAATGGGAAACATAATAGCTTAGTGCATAAAGATACAACAGCAGGATGTAGTAATGTTTCTTCCAATTTAAATACAAATAATGATGACTTACCTCCAAGTACACCACCTGTAACACTGTCTGCTATCTCTGCGGAACAGGTCCTATTATGTACAGCAGTTGTTCAAATTGTTAATCCTTTAAATAATTCTAGATACCATGCACGAGCTCTCTTGGATACTGGAAGTCAATCTTCCTTTATTACTGAAAAACTTAAAGCAAATATAGGAATACCAACTCAATGTACAGAACCAATAAGGATTTCCGGCATCAATAATGTACAATGTGACATTAAGGAGCGTTGTAGTTTAAAATTGTACTCACGTTTTGACAATTCATTTAATTTACAAGTTATGTGTTTAGTAGTACCTCAAATAACTAGTACATTACCGACACTAAATGTTAATGTTTTAGGCCTAGGATTACCTGCTGATTTGGATCTTGCAGACCCTGGATTCCATTGTCCCTCTGACATAGATATCTTGTTGGGGGCAGACGTTTTTTGGGACATTGTAGGTACCCAACAAATAAGATTAGGTAAACACCAACCTGTATTACAACATTCAAAACTAGGTTGGCTTGTGTCAGGCCCTATAGGGAATGGACACTCTAAGTTAAATCGTACTAAAAATGCTTACTCTAGCATTAATGTATTACATTGTAACGTTGTACAGGATGATATTCAAGAATCATTACAAAGATTTTGGGAGGTTGATGAATTGCCTTCAAACAAAATATCTTACACCCTTGAAGAACAAGCTTGTGAGAACAGTTTTATAAAAAATATGAGTCGTTTGCAAAGTGGTAGATTTAAGGTTAAAATGCCACTCAAGGATTCACCAGAAGAAGCACTAGGTGACTCTTATAATATTGCCAAAAGGCGTTTTTTTTGTTTAGAAAGCAAGTTGGTTAAGAATCCAATTATTAAAAAACAGTATAGTGATTTTATTAAAGAATATTCAGATCTAGGTCATTTGGAAGAAATAGAGCGTCCAAGGTTTGGTAATTACTTGCCTCACCATGCGGTACTAAGAGAAAAAAGTGAAACAACGAAACTTAGAGTAGTTTTTGATGCTTCAGTGAAAACATCCTCTGGAAAATCACTAAATGATATCCAGATGATAGGCCCAGTTGTACAAAATGATTTGTTTAATATTATGTTACGTTTTCGCACTCATAAATTCGTACTAACGGGTGACATTGAGAAAATGTTTAGACAGATTTCTATTGTGGAATCACAACGTCATTTACAGTTAATTTTGTGGAGGGAAGATGCATCTCTGCCTCTCAAGGTTCTGCAGTTAAACACTGTGACCTATGGTACAGCGTCAGCCCCGTTTCTAAGCACTAGATGTCTTCTTCAGCTAGCAAAGGAATGCGCAGATCAGCATATTGCTGACATAATTAAAAATGATTTTTATTATGATGATTTAAGCACTGGAGCATCTACTAAGGAAGAACTGATGCATATTTATAAGACTGTGACACAAATATTAGGCTCAGCACACTTTCCGTTACGCAAAATACGCACAAATTGTCCTCAAATATTTGCAGACGAACCTACGTTAAATGATACATTAGACCTTACAAGGCAATCATGTGTTCTAGGTCTCAATTGGTCCCCTAAAATGGACACATTTCAATTTCCAATAAATATAGAATCTACTTCAAAAATAACTAAGAGAACAATAATCTCAATGACTTGCAAAATTTTTGATCCTTTAGGTATTCTATGTGCTTGCACTATTACTGCAAAAATGATTTTACAACGTTTATGGAGTGCTAAGATAGACTGGGATGATCCAGTACCTAATGATATAAAAAATTCTTGGATGATGTTTATAAAAAACCTATCATGTCTATCTAGTATACAATTAGAAAGAAATGTTATTTGTGATTTGCCTATATCAATAGAGCTACACTGTTATGTTGATGCTTCACAAAATGCATATAGTGCCTGTGTATATCTGCGCACAACTGATGTTAATAATAAAGTTACAGTTAAGCTACTATGTGCCAAGGCCCGTGTAGCTCCCTTAAAACCAACCACTATACCACGTTTGGAATTGTGTGGTGCCTTGCTCGGAGCCAGATTGTGTGCAAAGGTCTTACAGTCACTCCGTTGCAACATTACTAGTAAAACTATTTGGACCGATTCAACCGTAGTACTCGGTTGGCTCAATATTCAATACAAACAACTAAAACCGTTTGTTCGGAACAGGGTAAACGAAATAAATGAAATTACATCTGACTATTCATGGCGACATGTGCCTACAGATTGTAATCCTGCTGACTTGGCTTCAAGAGGTGTAACCCCGCAGCAGTTACAGTCCTCATCCTTGTGGTGGGAGGGACCTTCGTTCCTTAGAAGGGAACCAAGCGAATGGCCACAACTAAGTGTTCCAAATATAGAGTTACCAGAACTAAAGGTTCTACAAATCAGATTAGAAGCTAATTTCTTAGACTTTTCTAGATATTCAAGTTTTAATAAACTCAAAAGAATTATAGCATATGTCCATAGATTTATTAACAATTTTATTTGCAAGTATAGTAAGGATAAAACTAATAAAAGGTTAACAGGTTGTCTTAGCACTGATGAGATTAGTAATTCATTAAAAACATTAATTAAAATTTGCCAAGTGCAATCATTTTATAGTGAAATAGATACAATCAAAAGGAGCAAAGAGCTCCATCATAAATCTAAAATACTGCCACTGAACCCGTTCATAGATTCAGATGGTATACTCAGGGTAGGTGGTCGCATTCAAAATCCAAATTATAATTTTGAAAAAAGGCACCCAATATTACTTGATTCTAAACATAATTTTACTAAATTACTAATGAGATATGAGCATATACGTTTATTCCATGCCGGACCACAATTGCTTTTATCATCCATTAGGGAGGAATATTGGCCAATAGGTGGCAGGAACTTGGCTCGTAGCATATTAAGAAACTGTATTGTGTGTATACGTTTTAGAGGTAAAACAGTGCAGCCTATAATGGGTAACCTTCCAAATGTTAGAACAAATCCCAGTTTTCCCTTTTATACATGTGGAACAGATTTTGCTGGTCCATTCATGATATCGAGTAAGAAAGGCAGAGGTAATCGTGTAACTAAATGTTACCTTTGTTTATTTGTTTGCCTTGCTACTAAAGCTGTCCACTTAGAGCTTGTAAGTGATCTCACTACGGAAGCGTTCCTAATGTGCCTACGACGATTTGTAGCAAGAAGAGGTAAACCTTACGAAATTTATTCAGACAATGGCAAAACATTTGTAGGGGCAAACAATGAATTGGGTCGAGTCCTCAAGTCTAGTCGCGAAGCTGTGACAGAGTATGGAAGCACTGAAGGCATTAGATTCAGATTCAGCCCTGCATATTCACCTCATTTTGGGGGTATTTGGGAAGCTGGGGTAAAGTCATCGAAACACCACTTAAAAAGAGTAGCAGGCAACGCTGCATTAACGTTTGAGGAACTTTCAACGTTGTTTACACAAATAGAGGCTATCCTAAATTCACGACCCTTATCTCCTCTCTCATCAGACCCATCAGAAATCCTACCCCTTACTCCAGGGCACTTCCTCATCGGGCGGCCACTCACATCAGTGCCGTCTCTAACCATTAATAAAACGAGACCCAACAGATACGAGAGGATAGAACAACTGCGGCAGCAATTTTGGGAGAGGTGGCGTCGAGAGTACCTGGCCGAACTGCAACAAAGAACTAAGTGGAGGAGACCACAACATGAACCCAAAGTAGGTGACTTGATTATACTGAAGGAAGATCACCTACCTCCATTATGTTGGCGTCTAGGCCGCATAAAAACGCTATACCCGGGACGAGATGGTGTCAGCAGAGTCGCTGATGTCTACACGTCGAGAGGTACTATCAAGAGAGCAGTCCATAAGTTTTGTATTATACCTGATGAAGATGACAAGGACTACTTGAATCAAATGAAGATGGATAGATAGCTGAGCTATCAAGGTGTGGGAGGTTGTTAACGCGCACACTGTGCGTGTCGCTGCGGCGAGCCCACTATGCAGCTACGACGACGAGTGCCCGCGGGGCACGGGGGACGGGGGCCCGCGCGGCCGCATCGCTTCGCCGCCAGCCAACCGCCGACAGTCTTCTCGGGTCACTTAACAAGCGCGTGCGTACACGCTGTCATGCATTGCGTCTATTGTAATTTGTTGAGAAATTTAATATAATTCCAAGAGTTGACTCGCCTATTATTGAAGTGACCCTTATTATTCTCAAAACACACACGTTTAGAAGTGTTACTTCAAGAATATTAAATTATTTATGATTTAAATACAAAACACATTTTTTAGTATGGTCTGTTTCAAAAATAACTGATGAAAATGTAAACAAATGGATCCTAAAAAGTACCTGTGGACGCTGATTTATTTGTAGTCACTTACAATTTGAGCGCTTTGAATTTATTATTTATATATTTAATCCCCAAATTCTAATTTTTAATCACCTCAAAGGTAATTTTCATTTTTTGACACTTGAGGTTAACTTTATAACCTCAATTTTCGTCTATGATTTTTCAATTACAGTTTAACAATATTTTACAAAAAAATTAGAGAAAGTGGTGAGATATAAGTTGAAACCTTCTAAATACAGCTGAAGGTGTTACTAATTCCCTTTAGTGAGAGACAGCGTAAGAATTTAATCTGAACAAGGTATGTTTTTCATCGGATACTTATGAAACAGTCTTAAAGTTACTCACCTATTTCTAGTGACAAATGGACACCCCTTACAACTATATTGTTCAGTATGTTGCGCCGTTAGATGTTTTCTTAGCGCGCGACTAGTTTTCAATCTAGTTTTGCAGATGAAACATTCGTAGGCACCGCATTGCTGAAACAATAGGACTGGTTTGGTAATCTACTAATATAATGGCGTCATTATGATTTTCCAATGGTCAACCACTAACACTCCATTGAAAGAAATGGCATAAAATGGTAATCTCGTACATAATGACAAATGAATAAATGTAATGTTTATTGCTATTTACGAACTTCTTACTACTTCAGATTGCAAACACTAATACCTAAGTTATAAAATATATATTAAATGAAATCTAGCATGAAAATTAGTAGTAGTTTTTCTCAGACCATTGACCGACCAATGATCGACCATTATGAATTTAGCAGATTACGAACTTTTAGCAAAATGACAATAGGATCGTGTTAGAATGACGAATTTATAAAAATAGCAGACTTGGGCCCCTGGTCAAATGCGAGTTGAGTTTTTATCTCGCGTCTACACGACTCGAAATTTATTCTTTGGTAAACAAGTAACTGGGTTTTGGAGGTCAGATAGGCAGTCGCTCCATGTAAAGTACTGGTACAGCCGTATCCGGTTAGACTGGAGGCCGATCTCTCGCCGTAGACTCGCCTCCCGTTACACGGGACTTAAGAGGAAATGCGCCTGTTCTGGTTAATGACCATAAAGTAATGATTTTTTTACAGAATAATAAAAATATTAACTACTTGTATGTCCCTATGTTTTCTTTTTTGATGATACATTATTTCTATAAGCACTAGAACCCTCAAAAAATGCCGTTTTAAACCGCTGTCAACAGAGGCCTAGTGTACAAATTTGACAACTATTAATGAAAAATGAAAAACATATGGACACAGTACATATCCTTCTTGTTCAGTTTATGAAATATCTTTCAAATTGGTCCAATATTGGAGGAGGAAATAGGGTGAGCCGTGAGAGAGGCGTGATGTTATGTAGCCTGTATTCGCGATTTATTTATCAAAAATGTAAACAAATAAGAGATTATGGAAAAATTTAATTGCCACACAATAAAGTTCGGTTTACGCTACAACTTCCCTCTGTGAGTGGTAGGCCGTAATCCACTAAGCGGGCACAATGCGAGTTGGTAGATGTCACATGTCTTAGAATTCTCGGTTCTAGGACATGCCGGTTTCCTCACGATGTTTTCCTTCACCGTTTTGAGAGACACAGACAGACTTACACAAAGTAAAGCGTCTGTCTGGGTTCGAACCCATTACCTAAAACTTGGTCAGTCCTGTTCTGTATGTGTATGTATTGAAAGAAAAGAAAGAATGAAAATATATTTATTTAGCACAGACTAAAAGACACAATAAAACAGCTAGGTACAGTCAACAGCAAAACTAGATGATGAAAATCAGAAATTCAATACTAATTAATGAACGGAGATCGTGTCAGAACTGTGTGGCGTCGAAGTAGTAAATATTTGGTATAATTTACAATCACATAACGACACTTCGACGCCACACAGTTCTCAATCGAACTCCGTTCATTAGTATTGAATTTCTGATTTTCATCATCTACTTTTGCTGTTGACTGTACATACATCAGATAAAAACAAAAAACAAATAGTGTAAAGTCCGATGTAGGAAATCAGCAGAGTGTTCCTCACGGCTGTGCCAAAAAGCCCCAGTTCAGCGAAAATGCCAGACAACTAGTGCCTGACGCTGGTTTTCAACTGGACCTGTGTATGTAAATCAGTTTTACACTGCAACGTGACGTGTGTATGCATACTTAAATAAAATAATTACGTGTCAGACAAAAAAAAAATTGTAAAAAGTACTTACATAAATAGTTTTGAGTTGAATAACAGTGCAAAAATATTGTATAATCTAATTCTTACCTCAGTATGCCTCACAGAATGGGCGGTAAACCGATCCCGGATCTGGAAACCGCGATAGCATATCGTGCATTTATAAGGGGCGCTGGTGTAGTTGTAACTCTCCTGTCTTTTCAATATCTCTTCTATTTGCTGGTCGTACGTTAGTGAGGTGATTGTGAATAGGGATTCGTCGAAAGCTTCGTTATTTCGACGGCGTTTAACGTCGTTTTTTTTGTACCTAGAAATAAAATAAACGATTTTTTAATTAAAAAATACAGTGGAACAGTGGCGAAGGGTGAATTTATGACAGAGGTAAGACGGAGCAAAAAAAAAATCAGTAAAACGTTTAATTATATTTCAATGATTAATTGACTTATAGTGTTTGTCTTCTGAATTTTCTAAGGGAAGCCGGCGGGAATCGAGGTGTATGGTACCTTCGCCACTGCAGTGGAATTGAACACCAGGTAACTAGTTCTCAGAAATGAGGCTAATCATATTTAAAACATCGTTCAATTTCTGGCAATTGTCTGAAGAATTAACCTTTAACCGATTCATTGCCACCTTCATTTTCGTGAAAATTTCAGCCAGGCCCCATTCATTGGTCGGTGGCTCACCATTTGAGTCATCGGCCTCCCTGAAGGATGACTCAACTGATGAGTCATTGGCTCCTTGTAATGATTTAATGCTTTTCGCAATCATTCGAGCCAGTCTGACAACCAGAAACGTGTTACTGTGTTCTCCTATTCGAATTTGTGGATATTAAAAGTGAATATGGCGTTTCAAGGTAGTATTTTTTGATTTTAATGAAATATTGCAGAGGTAGTAAACATTTTAGTAACCTTACCTACATGTATTCAATCATTATTTATTATTGTAATATTGTTATTGTTATATTAGTGTAATATTGTAATGAGATCTGAAAAATGGTAGTTTAAGTGATTTTTTTTTTTAATATCCGTTTTTATACAATTTTGGTTTGACTCACCAATTGAGCCATCGGCCTTCCTAAAGGTTTTTTAATGACTCAACTGTTGAGTCATTGGCCATGAATCGGGAATGATGGTTTAAATACGTTTAGCGCATTTTGTGAATTGGAATGGGCAACTAGCTTCAACTTTCTGACTAACTGCCCTCAAAAATCCCTGTAAATGGTTTAATTGAAATAACGCTTCGGAGTTTGAATGGGGCCTTTATTTTAAGTAATATGATTCAAGCGGGCCTTTTTTCCCCTCTTTCTTTTTAATTAACCCTTTGACCGCCACGGTCGTGTATAGCAGACAAATGAAAACGTGCCCAACACGCCACCGTCGGCTAATGCCGACAAGAAAACACCATGTTTTAAGTATAAACACAAAAAACTGAATTTAGTTTATTTATTTTGTACTTAAAACATGGTGAGTGTTGGGCACGTTTTCATTTGTCTGCTATACACGACCGTGGCGGTCAAAGGGTTAAAGACTCATATAGGTAAACCAGATAAAGTATGGGCTTCGGTAATCTTCGTGTTTCCGAATTAGCACGAACGCACCACAGAGTAACCCCCTACAGAGGAAATGCTTGTAAGTTTTGTAGTGCCGTGTTTTGTAGTAGTGCACCTATTATTTCCCGTTTGCATGAAGATTTCTCTCTGCCGGGTTACCTTCTCCGGTAGCAGATCGTCATTTGTTACTCAAAAGATTTGTGGAATTGCATAGAGTTGTTTGTCTATAATTTTGTCACCATGGTAATTTACAGGGTTACTTTTCAATGACCAGCCAAATTTAAGGGTGTGATACAGACCATCAAACTGAACAACTTTCTCTTCAATTAAATTAAATTTTATACGAAAGCATCAATCGGTTTCTTACTAAACTTCAACTATATTCGACGCCTGCATACTTATCTCCTTTGATAACTGTACATTCTTCAATACTTTTGAAATTATTTTTTTTTGTAATATTGCTACAACTTTACGGTTTTCGGATTTACATTAGCTACATGACATTACTTCTTGCCAAATTTCATGATTCTAGGTCAACTGGAAGTACCCTATAGGTTATGATTCCCTTGCGAGTGTCAAAATATGCGGCATAAACTGAACATAAACGCCCGTATCTTTTGATTGCGTTGACTTAGAAGCTTTTTCACTGCTTCAAGGGATTGCAGCCCTGAGTATTTGATATTGATTTCAACTTGATAACTTCAAGCGTTCCTGAGAAAAAGGGTCTTGCTTGACTGACGGACAGACAGACCGACAACGAAGTGATCTTATGAGGGTTCCGTTTTTCCTTTTGAGGTACGTAACCCTAAAAACATGATGTTAAATATTGTACGTTTTTTTCATAAGTTTTTTTTGAAGTGAAAACTTCTTTAGCGGCGCTGCGTATTTTTTTTGGAATGGGTAAAAATCTCTAAACTCGCGTCAGGACACGTGACCTGATCGAGAATTCGTAAGACGGATGGAGAGAGGGCAGGCGGCGCAAGGCGCTTGCGCGAATGTTCGATAATTGTCATGTTTGTGTACGATAGCGCAATGAATAAATATTGTATCCTACCACATAAATAATAATACTTTTATACTGATAACGAAAGCAATTCGTACAAAATTATTCTCTAACCATTCCAAAATATCAAAAATGCAGAACATTAATATTTAAGTTTTCACTTCTGCCGGCACTCCCGGAGTGCAACCCGTCGATTTTTTTTTCCTTTTTAATTTAAAGAATTCTACATACTTATCTCTAGTAGTATCGGGATCATCTTCTTCCTCAACTTTCTTCGGCGGCTTAACTTTCTTAACAACTTTTTCTCTCTTTTTCTTAACTTTAGGCTTCTCTTTCTTCTCCACATAAACTTCGCTTAAAACCTTGTCATCGTCATCGTCAAAATGGTCGTATTCTTCAAAAAAAATCTCATTACTGCTTTCGTCCTTAATCTCGACTTCATTTATGGGAGCTAGACTTTTAACATCAATTTCCTCGCTAATAACCGGTATAATTTCGGAGGTATCCGGTATATTATCTTCTGATTTGATGCCAGATAGGTCTGTGATACGGAGGTCGAAGTCATCGTTTTCGTATATTTGATGTATTAACGTAGAGCTGAGTTGATTGTGTTTTCGGTTGATCGATTTTATGTCGCGGATTTTTATCTGTAAGAAACATTTTGGTTTAATTGAGGAGAAAAGTGTTTTTTTTTTTTTATATAGGGTGACAGGTAATTAGTGACCGATACCTAAACACGTGATTGTACTCATGATAACAAACAACTTTTACTATAGGACCAAACCTGAATTCGCGAAAAAAAAATCTGCTGTTCAGTACATTTTGACCAGTTAGGCAAACATAAATGACTGAACAATTTCAGGTTTGGTCCCATAGTAAAAGTTGTTTGTTATCATGAGTACAAGCACGTGTTTAAGTATAGGTCACTAATTGTCAGTCACCGTATATATTAGATAGTTAGGATACTTACATAAGTGTCAGACTGCAGCATATCATGTAGCAGCGCATCGCTGCGCAAAGCCTTATTTCTGAAGCGACACGCCGAGCTCAGACGACCGGCGCATTCCCAGCACACACGCTGCGGTAGACGCTCTTCTGAACTAGCCTTTATAGAGAAGACAAGTATAACTCAGATCAAGCACTGTGAAATATGAAGGATGAGTGAAAGCAAGAATGAAAGCCGGCCCCGACTTAAGATACACTCATTGTGATCGATAGATAGTGGTTGATGGTGAGAAAAAGGAAATATGAAACACGTTGGTAAAGCGCGCTCCACATTCACGCGAGAAAACTCAAAACTCAAACTCAAAGCATTTATTTCAAATAAACCAATTATAGGCACTTTTGAATTGTCAAGGGTCGGTCAGTCAGAAAGATGAAGCTAGTTGCCCATTCCAAAGCGTAGATCCCTGTGGAGAAGAACGGGCAAGAAACTCCACGGACACTCTTTTAAATCATAAAATTGTTACAAAAATCTTGATTACATCATTCATGTTGAAATTATACATGTGAGAACGATGCAGAAAGACGTGCACGTTAAAGGCGTCCGTACTAAAAAGAACAATTCATAAATTAAAATAAGCCGTGGCGGCTAAGAGATGACCAGTCCCTACTGACGGCGCCCGTTCACGAACATGACGTATGGATCAGCACCATTCAGCTCAACCATTTTGAAGGGAACCCAATGATCCAACACACACGCCACCTGCATCAGCGAGACATTTGAGTGAGCATGACATACTCTCAGCTGCCAGGGCACATTCAAGTCAATGAAAGACGTACCCAGTAAATGGTAGCATTATAGTTTAGGTAAATAGTGCTCACACGTGTGCTATGCAATTATACAATACCAAGAGATTGAATTTATACAATGCAAAGATAGTTTTTTCAATCTTCAGCAGCTCCAACTATATTTTCGAATGCTAATTAATTAGTTTGCTAATTAATTAGTTTATTAAAGTTAGTCAGTTTATTAAAGTAAAAACACGAGAAACATGAATTTGGAACCAATTCACATAATTTTCGCAGGTTCTCGCATTGTTCTCTGATTTTTGTCGGTTTTTTGGCGCGAGACAAAAGAGCTAAGAACGGGAGAACAGACGAGAACTTGGATTGACTCCACACTCGCATGTTTTTCAGAAGAAGATTAGAAGTTTTCCAACGCAAATGTTAATTCTGCGTCCATCGTCATCGAGCGAGAGAACTGTATTGAGTTTGAGAACCTTGCGAGAGTGTACCCAAAGAATCTGTCGCCGAGATTTTCGGCGAGGATTTCGCGTGAATGTGGAGCGCGCTTAAAGTAGACCACTACAATGGAATGCGGGGGCGCGCGTATTTTACGCGTGGAGTATTCGCGGGGTTTTTTAGAACTGATCGTTCTATCTGTTGCAATGGCAGCCGCAGCGGTAGGCGGGGTGAGGGCGTCGCGCATCAACCAATGAGAGCGCCCGTGTGCAGTCAGTTCCCGTTGGCCTTAGATTTATTAATTTTTTAAATAGAACCGTAATAAGAAACATACTTTTAAGGTACAGTCAGCAAAGGAGTGTATGCAGGGTCGTCGAACATATGTAGTTGAAGTTTACTAAGAAACCGATTGATGTTTTCTAATGAAATTTAATTTGATATATGAGCTGTTTGTTTTCTATTATATATTTGATTTAAAATCCTTATTTATATAATTATGATATAATTATTTGCTGTGTCGGAGCGGTGCTGTTATAATGAGTTTAATTTCAAGATGGCGGTTGTTGAAAACTTACCATCAATCCAGTGATTTGCTCATACATTTGGTCCAGCTTCAATTCTCTTATGTGATACATCTTTCTGTCCATTGCAAGGCATATTCGGCACACCTGGAAATATTATGAAAACTGTTCTATGAACTAGAAACTCAATATCCTACAGGACAAAGCACAAATTGCTTTGACAGAAAAATTTACTAAGGGCTTTCTTGAAACAACTTCTCAAAAATAAACTTAAAGTTCACAGTGGTAGGCTTGATAGTTGAATGGTAGCTGATCCAACAGACGTTATTCTCTCTTATTTTCAATAGTTCATACAAAAATCCCTTAGAAAAAGGACGTTCAGATTTTCCTGATTTTAAAATTTTCGGAAAATGTTCGTAATAATCCGAAATAGGGTAATTCGGATTATTACGAACCTTTTACCAAACCAAAATCCGTTGCGTAGTTTTAAAGATTTAAGCATACATAGGGACAGAGAAAGCGACTTTGTTTTATACTATGTAGTGATTTCGTGTTGCTACTAGCATTACTTTATGCATTTAAAATTGAATCTTACTGCATTGAAATTAGGTTTAATTTTATAACGCTTAATCGGCGGTTAGTATGAAAAAAATCATAATTTTTTAAAGAAAAAACCTAAGTATATCAAAAGTTACTGAAATCGATTCAGCCGGTCGATTCTGTAAAAATCTCACCGTGATAACTTAGGTGAAGTGAGCTGTCAATAGGGGTAATCTCTAACATCAGGTGGAATGACAGCTCACTTCACCTAAGTTTTCACGGTGAGATTTTTAGAGAATAGCACTACAGTAGTAAATTATGAACAAACTACTTTCAGGACTTGCGTTTATTCTGTTACACCTTGTATATACAACCATTAAAGCACACCCTGGACACTCCGTACAACGCGCGCAAAATAATTACCTACTACTACTACATAGCCAAATAACGTTGATACACGTGCAAATGTGTGCGTAAACTCTAGTAGGGTTGGTTGTCGTGCGGAGCGTAAAAAAAATGGCGGGAACGACGACGACGCGACTAGAAAGGACTAGTTTGATTGTTTATCTAATTAGTCGGGTTCGTAATGAAATAAAAATAATATTATAATAGTTAAGTAATAAATGTAAAACTTTTTAACAATAACTTTAATTTCGGAATTCGGTGTCTTTGGATCTGTATTTTAGTTTATTGCCACCGACTTACGAAATTAAAGTTATTTTTCAGTTTGTAGGTACTTAGTGTTTTTTTGGAAATCGGTTTTTTTTTGCTAAAAAGTTTTTATTTCTCGCTTTTTAGTGGGTCTGTTTATAAAGTATCTAAGTTACAATAGCCTAATGTCAACTTGCTCATCGTCTTGTACAAAATATTGCTTTTCCCGATGCAGGGACGTTAATTGTTGAGGAGTTCTCTTGGTACTCCATCATCAGCTCCATTTCACCATTCGCATTGTGACGAGCATAAATTGTGCTTAGCAAACATATTAAAGTAATCGAATCGCAACCTGTGAAATACTTATTATTGAGTAGTCCCGGTGGCCATCTGTGGTCTTCATCATCAGTTCCACTTCACTAAATGTTGCTATCCCAGAGCAAATACCCATGCAAATAAGGTACTTAGCTAAATATTGCTTACACTAAAATATTTTCGTTTAAATGACCTACTTAACTATAAATAATCGGTTATTATATCCCATGGTATTAAAATGCGATATCTTACAAACATTTATGTAAATACAAATTCGGAAAAGCATCACAATATCGAACCATCGTGATTAAAACTCAGATAAAACTTTTAAATCGCAAAATTGTGTGTTCGTGTCAGCAGTACAGTGCTGCGGTTCTTTGTGAGCGCCCCGAGCTAATGAACCGCCGATAATGTCGCGGGTGTGCGGGGTGAGGTGCGGTATCTGATGTCAGCGCGGGGTAGGGAGTGGCCATTCTGTACGAAGTACTATTAGGTATTCTGTGCAATAAGACTATGCCGACCGCACAGTGGCGCCCTCATCGTTTGTCTGGTTATTTCATACAATTTAGAATGAAAATGCAGAAAATAAGCACTTAAGTTGTGCTTCACAAGATTATACATTAATATTATTGAAACGGTAGTTTTACATTCTTTAGTTTTATTATAATCCTTAAAACGGAATATAGTGGCCACTGTTATCCGTTTTAAGGATTATAATAAAACTAAAGAATGGTATTTTTGAATTAGAACTCGTATTGTAATAAGGTGGATTATTTTAAAAAATGAGAGTAATAATATAAATGGTATAAAAAGTCGTTCTTACCCTCAATGCAGCTGGTGCATCAAGGTCATCGGCTGATTGCTGAAAAATTAAAAATAAGTTTTAAGACAAAAGGTTTAAACAACAAGGATATTCTTATTAGATCCCATTAAATCATACTCACTGTCATCACAACAGGCACTGCTCCACATTTTATCTTCCTTAACCCACCCTTGGTCTCATAGATGTCATCACTCCTGAAGTGTTCGGAGCATATGGTGCTTCTGTCTTTGGGCTCCCAGTCAGACATGCCGAGAGCCTCTACCCAAGCGGTGCGCAAGTCCAGCTGTTTTGGGAACCTGTAAAAGTTATTAGATAAAAATTGTTACTCCCAATTTACTAAAGTGGGAGTGTCGATAAAGTCACAGATAAGATAAGAGTTATTTTGCATTTATAGTAATGTTATACAAGTTGATTGGAAGATGGGTGCAAAGCTTTATGGCGAAAATAGTACACACAATTTAGAACCATTTAAGCCAATTGTCTTAAACAAAGTCTTAACAATATTTTTTTTACCTAATTTTTATGTTTTCTATGTCTAATGATGACACAGAGGCCTAAAACATGTTTTGCTAGATTGCTTACACATTACTTTAATTAAATAAAATAAAAATGAATTATTTATAATTCAATTCGGCCATAAATAAGCAGTTTACTTAAAACTTTGGGAATTTTCGAAAAAAAATAACAAAAATTAGGTGAAACAAAATTGGTAAGACTTCATCGAAGAAATCATGGCTATAATGGTTCTAAATTGTCTGTACTATCTTCGCCTTAAAGCTTTGCACCCATCATCCAATTACTCTGTATGTTAGTAGTTATGGAAAGTTGAATTATTTATTATCTCGAAATCTAGGTGTTTGCTAGCTGTGATATTTCGCAAAAGAGATTTACGTGAACATTTATATGCAACAAAAATTAAGCTTCTCACAAGCGGTCTATAAAGTACAGTAAAGCCATAATATGAATTAGAAGACTATTTATCATAGTTCTGCACTTGATGACTGGTGGTATCTTAGATTGACAGTATCAGTACAAAAATTTGTTAGAATTGGAAATAACTTAGAAGAAATAACATAACACTCGGACTGACACAACAGGGAGTTTCTTGCCCCACTTTTTCCCCCCAGCAAAGCATTTTTGGAGGTCTTTTGTAATTTTGAAGTTCGAAAAGTGCTGACTCTCAGCCTAGTTTGAATAAATGACTTTTGATTTTAGCACAGTCCAATTCTAAATCATTGTGGATCTCAAAAAGCAATAACTTAGAGTTGCATCTAATTCGACAGAAAGCCAAAAAAAAAGGCAAAAAACTTCTTGTACAAATTTTATAATCCTTTTCACCCTTTAGTTATAACTATGATTTTGAATAAGCCTCCCTATATTTTCCTTTTATCTATTCGTGTTTTTCGATATACTATGCTATGCCAGTGTTAGGGGAGTGAATATCTGCACTAGGACGAATGATTACTAAAAAGTAAATGACAATAAATTATCGTAAGTTGTGAACTTGTGATCTAATTTCCTATGTATAAATTTTATGGTAACTTACATATGAAATGTGATTCCATGGCTTTTGTTAGTTGTTCTCGTGTCATTGGAACAATTCTGAACACTGCACCTCATGTTTTTTGGTGAATATTTTATTAAAATTGATTAAAATGTTAGTTTAAAAAACGTAAACATAGCGTAGTCTTCATGCTTAAAATTTTCGTTTAATATGTGAATAGGGTACGGGTTTATTAGTATCAATGCATTACGAGATTAATAACCTATGTTTATTTTATGTCTTCAATCATCGTATTATTGTATAATTCAGATTATTTGTGTATTTTCTACTATAAACACAAGCTGTCAAACATCAAGCGGCCACCATGTTTATTTTAACTTTTTAATTTTTGCCGCTTTGTTGGAGCTCTGTCTTTTAGTACTGTCAGTCTCTCTCTTGTAGGAATCATAAATAAATAATGACTCATAAAGTCATTTTCGCCTAACTAATATCAAATTTAAATCATGTAAAACACCTCAGGTTTTCTTAAGGGGCTTACAACCAATACAGACAAGTGACAAGTCTCAGAGATAGGTTGGCCAATGAATCTTTGTCTTAATAAGCCGTGCCCCCTATAGGCTGAGTAATCTGTGCTGTAGCGTTTTGACGTTGAGTGAGCACTGTACGCAAACTGTACGTACAAAGAGGCCAGCACATCAAGCTACCCAAATCTGTCTTCTCAATTGAATATGAACCTTAGGCACTTGCAATAAAGTTGAAAATCTAACAAAGACATCTGACAGATTGGGGTAACTCGATATGCTGGCCTCTGTACTTTGTGAGCACTGTGATGCTGAGCAACTGAGCGTCTGAGCGCGTTCACGAGCAATTCACGACCGTTCCGAATTGTTGACAGCCCTCAGCTGTCATAATCGTCATAAAAAGCTAATCCGGAATGCGGTCAATGCTGGCCAATGCGGCTCGGCTATGGCTATCCAAAAAGTATAATATTAAGGGAGCGGCTGTCTATTCCTATTCCCTTAGGCTGTGTTCAGACGACACGCGCCCGCTAAGCGCACGCCACGCGCGTCAGCACCCGCGTCTAACTCGCTATGATTTTTTTTTTTAATAATTTTAGTTTATGAAGTTATGACACATCAATAGATCTCAAATTGCGTTAATCGAAGTCCAAACGCACACGCCACGCGCCCGCCTCGCGCCAACCCCGCGCTCACCCCGCACACGCGTTACGCTCACCTCGTACGCCTTAATACCCGTACGCTTTGGATGCATACGGTGATTTTGCGCGTGCGGAGCGCGGGTGTAAGGCGGGCACAACGCGTGTGCGTGGTCGGCGCGTGTCGTCGGTACACGGCCTTATGGTATTTATGATTTATATTCTGTGGCAGCCATAGTCTATACGTAGTATCTGTATGTAGTCTCAAGTCTGTGATAGTCTGTTTTTGACAGCTATTTTTATCAAAGGAAAATTAAAACAAACTAACTAAATCGCATGCAATAATAATTATTACATTCGCAATTCACATCTTGCAAATAAATAAACAATCTAAACTTACCTATACCTACAATAAGTCCACGTTTTAAAAACTAAAATATTCTTCAATGTCTAACGACGAAATATGAGGTGCTGTGTACAGAACTGTTTCAATGATGATTCGAAGAAAACAAATAAAAGCCAAGGAATAACTTTTCATAAGTAAGTACCTGACCATTCATCATTCTCTTGCCCTTAACCCATTAAAATTAAATATTAACTAAACTAAAATTAAATTGTAATTTCGCTCACAGCAAGAAACCCTTTGTAGTGGTAGCCTTTGGTCTGTATAGCTAGGTAGGCCATGAACTGAGGACAATACTTTTTATCCCAATATTCCCACTGGATCCAGAGATTATTTATTTATTTGTTTATTTGCACAATTTATCAGCTTATGTATACTATTGACATTACACTAAATAAGGCCACTAGGAACAGTCACAATACCTCCTGTACTAGTTGATACTGTATTACACACTAAGAGATAGGAATCACAGTGTGCAGCTAGTTTTTTTTTTATTATAAGCTCATTTTAATCGATATTTTTCTATAAGTACATATGTATGTTTTCACAAATTTATAGTTATATTTTTATATTTTGTTTGGATATGGATCCCTTTTGAGTAAAAGCCTCCTCCAACCTGTGCCAATTTTCCCTGTTTTGGGCCAACTCCATCCAACGTGGACCAGCTACTTCAATGACGTTGTCCGCCCATCTCTTGCGTGGTCTGCCCCTGTTCCTCTTGCCTCCCGGTCCAGACCACTTTGTTGACTCCAATGTCCACCTTTGATCTCTACATCTAGAAAGTGCAGCTAGTACTAAATAATAATGTTAATAATATGGCCAGAGATCACACAAGACAGGGAGGTTTTGAAGAAACAAGGGGAGGCCTTTGCCCAGCTATGGGACACAATGTAGGCTAACAAAAAAATTAACAATAATAATATTCATTTATTTTAGGTAAGTGTATCCATAGCCTTAAAAAAACTTTATTAGTATTTTTTTTAACCTGTTGTATATGCCGAAACATAGATCAATGTTCCAAAATAAGTTACAGTAGGCTGCCAGAGCATACATGTATGTGTTATTATCGCACTAGATCGCGCACCATATTCTACAGTAGACAGCGCTTTGTGTATGAAAAAGAAAGAAATAAAATAAGTTTATTTGACCCAGGTTATGTAAGGCACACAATATTCATACAAGAACAACAAAAAACAAAAAATTTTGTATTGTGTGCCTCACCGCTGCGCAAAATAGGCCCAGTTCAGCATAGATGTCAGACAGCTAATGCCTGATGCTGGTTTTCAACTTTACCCTGTGGAATATTTCAGGTTACCGAAGGACCCTGATCATTCTGCAGCATGGTTAACAGCCTTAGCTAGACTTGGTTGTCGAATGAACAAGTGTCTTGTTGTATGCTCTGAACATTTTCTACCTGAAGACTTTGATGACACACGGCACAATCAGCGAAGAGTCAAAAGTGGAGCAGTTCCCACCATAGTAACGGTAAATATTCATTAAAATAATTATTTTAATGCTTCAAATTGTACCAATTATTTCTGCTTCACTGAATATTTTTGGGGCCCGTGGCTAAATAATAACAGCCGCACAGGTTGATCGATCAGGTTAAGCTACGCTTGCCGCGGTTGATCTGTGGATGGTTGACCATCTATACATATCGAGACCACTCCGTGCCTCGGAAAGCATGTTAAGCCGTTGGTCCCGGCTGTCATTTGTGGATCTTTGACAGTTGTTACGGGTAGTCAGAAGCCAAAAAGTCTGACAACCAGTCTTACCAAGGGGTATTGTATTGCCCAGTAACTGGGTTGTGGAGGTCAGATAGGCAGTCACTCCATGTAAAATACTGGTACTAAACTGGAAGCCAACCCCAACATAGTTGGGAAAAGGCTAGGGAAATGATATTTCTGCTTCACTGGACATGCTGCACTAGATGTCAGTTATCGATTTATATACGGTTAATTCGTGGCCGCCATTTTACAAAAAAAAATAACACAAATAATGGTAGACAAGTTTTCAAATCAAAATTAAATTAAAATAAAAGTAACTTTTTTCAGATGGCTCCTGTTAACCAGGAAGAATTAAAGGTAAGCCGGTCGTATATATCATTATTTATAGCCAAATAGCTTCATAAATATTTTCTGTTGATACATGGGCATTTCTCTACTAATTGGAAAATCGTTGTCCTAAGCAAATTTTATATAATCAATTTTAATATTTCTCAGTTTTTTGTATGAATAATGACAAAATATTAGGTCTTCTTGACACGCCATAGCTTACTTAGTAATTTAATAATGTAATATTTATTTAAATCAACCTCAACACCTCAATACACAGTCCCCTGATATGTCCCTTTTCCCAAATTACAAGTCTTGTGACCAATATTATTTTTTTTGCCGTTGATAACTGAATAAAAAATATTAAAATACTTAAAAAGAAACAGTCAGCATCTTTATAAATCACAATTATATATTTACTATAAACATTTAATCAAAAAATCTATACGTGAATGCTGTCCTCAAATTTTTTAAACAGTCCCCTGATAACATTTGAAAACCGCGCTTAAGTCAAATTTTGTATTGGCGCGAAACGTTAACATCGTGAAACGGAACGTAATCAGTATGAAGTTCATTCGGGTGTATAGATAGGCGGGCTGTTACCATTTTTTTGGTGCCACCACTGAGTCTGATATTGAACTACGTGTCTCGGCCGTTAGCTAAAACAGTCCACTGGTTGGCCATTTTTTTCCTATTTTAAGAGTTTTAATTACAAATATTTATTTATAACAATTGATTATTTAGTATGTAGCCACATTTGTTTCGTTAATGCGATAACTTTAGATGATTTTGTTTTATTGCATTTACATGTAAAAACGACAGTCCCCTGGCCGACAGTCCCCTGTCATTTCATAGCACAGGGGACTGTTTTATAACGCAGGGGACTGTTTTCTTTAGATTTTTTCAAGTCTGATTGTATGCCAGATTAATTTTGAGAATATTGCAGGGCCTAGTACAAGCAGTCAACAGCAATACGATAATGGTGATTACGTTTTAGTCAGGTTCAACGTCAGAAACACGGCATATCGTTCTGCTGCTGTTATTAATAAAGTTGATGACGAGGATGGCGAACTAACAGTAACTTTTATGAAAATTTGTGTTAATAAGGGCCACACGTTCAGAATGGACGAAGATGATATTTCTGATGTCAGTCTTAACCAAATACTGGAGAACTTACCACAGCCAGATATTACTCTAAAAGGGAGAAGATTATTTTATTATTTTCCAATATCCGTTTTTATTTTTGAGAAATAAGTTCACTTAAAGATTTTTTCCTGAAGTGCAAATTGCAATGTTAAGGCTGATTTTCTGTAAGACGTTGTGAAATTAATGCTAATTACTTTAAAGTACAAATGTATGTTTTAACTACTTAGAATGTTGATTGTGATAATTAGTTAGCAGAAGTTTTATTTCTTTGTTCTTATTATTTTTTTAATCATTATAAAGACTGACTTTAGTGTGAAATGATAAAAAATTAAAAAGTGAAGAAATGATTTTATCAAGTTTAACACAAATGTTAAGAACATTATTTTGTTAATGTTAATAACATAAGGTAAAGTAATAAATAATATGTAAGAACAAGAAACAAAATTTGATTACTTTCATATTGAAATGCTTGTTTTCATTCATAAAAACATTCCCCTGTGCGTTTACAAACAGTCCCCTGTCACGATTTTGAACAAAATCGTCTATAACTCAAAAACCAGGACGAAAATGTGTGGGCTTTTCAAAGAGATGTATTTAATTTAATATTGTCCTTCATTTTATTAACAAAAATTCTCAACATTTAATAAAAATTGCTTAGGACAGTCTTGTATGGGCGAGTTTCCAAATAGCAGAGAAACACCTACATACATTTTAATACAATTGCTTGCCGCGGTTGATCCCTAAATGGGTGACCATCTATACATACCAAGACCCCTCTGTGCCTCAGAAAGCACGCTAAGCCGTTGGTCCCGGCTGTCATTCATGGGTTTTTGACAGTCGTTACGGGTCGTCAGAAACCCAAAAGTCTGACAACCAGTCTTACCAAGGGGTGTCAGATAAGCAGTCGCACTATGTAAAATACTGGTATTGAGCTGTATACGGTTAGACTGGAAGGCAACCCCAACATACCTGAGAAGGTTAAGCAGATAATGACGACATACATTTTAATACAATAGCTGACTGTAAATATGGCAAAGCAGCCAAGTGTGAGTCGGACGGTACCGGGATCGAGCAAAAAACGCCAATAACCGTACCGTTTCTTGTATGGGGAAAGTTTTTAACTTTATTAAATTTTTATTATTTGTTGTTTGGCCATAGTAGTAAACATTCTGAAAATTTTAAGTGTGTAGATATTACAGGTCAAAAGATACAGCCCTGTGACAGACAGTGGAGCCTTAGTAATAGGGTACAGATCCGTGAAAATTGCCAAATAATAGACGTCTCAATACTCAATACTTTATTGCATTCCATAATGTGCAAATATAACAGTTGGTATGTTAAAACATCGAATCAATTATGGACCCTGTCGGGTCTCTCTCTAAAGTTCGGTGTGTCATTACCCGGATATTATACCTACGTTTTTTTTTCAGGTGTGCAGAGTTTGCCTTGCTTTAGATGTCAAAATGTACAATATGAAAGATTTTAGATTGAGTGAAATGTTCCAAAATATCACTGGAATAACGGTAAGTTGTTATTGAAAATGCGTTGCGGGCCGATGCTAATGTAATATCCCCGGACACGTTTTATTTGTTTGACTGTCCTCTACCTATACAAGTTGAGGTATACGTGGGCGCCGCATAGACTAGTTTGTTCAGAGGAGTGATGCTCTAAAGTGTCACGTCGCCGAGATAATCAGAGGTAAAGAACGCGATAATTTACCTTCAAATATCTCGGCAACGTGACACTTAATGGCACTATATCCCCGGTCATGTTTTGTTCGTTTAAGGTGAATGGGAAGAGGTAGACCGCGAAATTCAAATTTTCTTACGTTTTTTGCAATTTACAGGTCAGTGTCAGGTTGTATCTTGATCAAAATTTGATTCACGACTATAACAGGTACGTATTTACAGAATTATAATCATAGGAAACATTCTTAAATCTTTATAAGTGTGATTTGTACCATAAACACTTTTCCCTAGGAGATTTCTTCTTGTGGTACAAATCTAAGTTAGGAAGATGTATTAATGATTCTAATGATTATAATTCTTTAGATACGTACCTGTTATAGTCGCGAATCAAATTTTGATTAAGATACAACCTAAAACAGACCTGCAAATTGCAAAAAACTTAAAAAAAAAATTGAATTTCGCGGTAACCACTGCGCAATCACCTTAAGTGACCTCTGACTACATGTACTAGTTGTGGTTTATGTCAGCACCGCATATATTGTTTTGTCCATAGAAGTGATGCTCTAAAGTATCACGTTACCGAGATATTCGAAAGCAAAGATCGGAATAATTTACCTTCTTATATCTCGATAACGTGACGCTTAAGTGTTCTATGTCCTGGGACTTGTTATGTTTGTTTAAGTGTCCTCTGCCGACACAAGTCGTAAACGCCGCATAGACTATTTTGTCCAGAGAAATGATGCTTTAAAATGTCACGTCGCCGAGATAATCGGAGGTAAAGAACGCGATAATTTACCTTCAAATATCTCGGCAACGTGACACTTAATGGCACTATATCCCCGGTCATGTTTTGTTCGTTTAAGTGTCCTCTGACTACATGTACAAGTTGTGGTATATCTGAGCGCCGCAAATACAGGGTGTCCCTGGAAGTATGGATCAAATCAAATAGGGACGTGGGCAAAGTCATTTCCAAACTATTTCATCCTGAGAATGTTGGTGAATTTTTTTACGGTTCAAAAGTTATGACCAACTTTTGTTATTTTCAATCACTTTGCATAGTGCTCAAAGAACAAAATCATTAAAAAAACTACCAGGAACTGTCAATTTAAGTTTTTTAGACAGCTCTGATAATTTTTTTAATGATTTTTTTTCTTTGAGCACTACCTATGCGAAACGATTGAAAAAAATTGGTCACAACTTTTGAACCGAAAAATAATTATCAATCATTCTCAGAATCAAAAAGTTTGGAAATGACCTTGCCCACGCCCCTATTCGATTTGATCCATACTTCCAGGGACACTGTATTGTTTTGTCCGCAGAAATGAATCTCTAAAGTATCACGCTGCCGAGATATAAAAGCAAAGATCGGAATAATTTACCTTCATATATCTCGGCAACGTGACGCTTAAGTGCTCTATGTCCTGGGACATGTTTTGTTTGTTTAAGTGTCCTTTGCTTACACAAGTTGTGTGCGCCGTATAGACTATTTTGTCCAGAGAAATTATGCTTTAAAGTGTCACGTTGCCGTGATAATCAGAAGTATAGAACGCTATAATTTACCTTCAAATATTTCGGCAACGTGACACTTTAGAGCACCATACCTGAAAACATTTTTTATTTTAAGTGTGCTCTACCCATATAATCCAGTTTTACCGTGCACCCCAAATTAACAAAAAATAAAAAAATGGGGATGGAGGGTTACTATGTCAGCTTCTATAGTATAGTAAAAGTTTAAAAAAAAACCATTTGCACACATGCTCAGATACTTGTCACTCATCGCGACTTTGTAGGTACACATCTATGTATTAGAAATCTATATATTTATATAAAATTCAAAGTCCTGACTGACTGATATATCAACGCACAGCCTAAACCACGGGGCCTATAGACATGAAATTTGGAGGGTGTGTTCTTTGTGAAGAGTAAGTATCCACTAAGATGGTGAATGGGGGAGTGTGAAATTTCACGCGGGCAGAAGTTAGTTGTATATAATACTAGCGGCTCGCCCCAGCTTCGCACGGGTGTATTTTTTTTTTCAAATTTCCGAAATTTTTTTTCATACAAACCTTGTCCTGGCCATATTCGCAATAAAATAATATTGCGATTATAAATTGAGATATAAACTATCCTATCTTTCAAGTTGGATGAAACTGCACACAGAGTGCAAAATTTTATTAAAATCGGTTCAGTAGTTTAGGAGTCATTGCGGACAAACAACGTGACACGTAATTTATATACAGGGTTACTGGTAACTCGACCATTTCCTTGCCGGAGGTGATAAGGGAGCTAAATAATTTAAAAAAATTCTTGAAATCATTTGATATTTTTAAACATTTTACTGTGTTAGCTTTGTATAGAATGTTAGCTATAAATAAAAGCTTAGTGTGAAAATTAGGAGTAATTTAAAATTTCAAATAACTGTAAAAGTATTCGTTTTCGGCCATACATATGGAGGGTTAAATTTGACACTTTTAGCTCCCCTATCACCTCCTGCAAGGAAGTGGTCGAGTTACCAGTAACCCTGTATATTAAGATAAGGCTCCGAGATTATAATAAGTTACGTGACAACAGTCTTCATTTGTCAGGCTACCGAGAAAAAGGGCAGTATACTACAGCGGGTTTGTTGGGAGTGCGCTGCACGCCTTACAGCGGCTGCAGCCTTCAGAGAAAAAGCGCTACTCAGCGATGCATTGCTGAAAGACCAAGTACACATCAAAGAAAGTGACATTGCATTATTAAAACAAAATTACAATTCTCTAAAATCACCTCTATCTGTTAAAAAAGCAGTTACTTCTTATGACATTGAATGCGAACATACTATCTCTGCAAATAAAGAAATAAAATCATTACGCAATGATGAGACAGATGTCAAAGACAGAAAACACAAAATAAGAGTTGATAATGAAGAAGAAAAAGAGATGGAATTTGAACAGTACGAGGCCTGGATAGATGTTCCTGTGAAAACTGAGATAGAATCTGATCCTATAGCCGATAATAATATGCGATTTCAAGATCGAAAGAGCTATACATTTTCGGAACAAACACATTTCAATGATGCGTCTCCCACTGAAAATATTGAAGATGAAATGACAAATACTGGAAGGGAAGATACCACAAAAAAATTCCCGTACATAAATGATGCTGGAAACATCATTTTAGTAGATAAAGAGAGAAAAATTAAGCCTGATGTAATCGGTAAGATAGTGGATGAGGCCGCGAGTGATGAAGACGTAATAAGTACAGCAGGATCTGGCAGTAAGTGTCAGCAAGCGATGACCAGTGAGGCTGAGGCTTCGAATAAAAGAGTAAGGTAAGACTTCTCATGGTTTTTCATATGAAAAAAGCTCTTGCATTGGTATTGCCCTGATTGCCCAGCTAGATAGGAGGTAGTGACTTGATTGCAGGGCTTGAAATACCGGTATTTTTGGGGACCGGTACCATTGGTATAGTCGCCGGCACGTAACTTGGCAAGAGTTGTTAGATGCGTTTGTCCTTTCCTTAACTTTCTTGTAAACAGACATTTTTAAAAATAATCTATGGCAATTACTATTGTATAATGACCAGTGGTCGGAGTAGGTAGAGCTGTTTGGGGTGAATGACCGCAAATATTGATGTTAACATGGATATGCCTCTAAATCCCGGGATTTCGAAATAAAGGTGGATTATCCATTTAAATATAACGTTCCAATTAAGCACTGACAAAAGAAACTACATAAATAGTTGTTTTTTTTTTAATTTCGAGAATTCCCGGGATTTTCGGAAATACTTGGCTTATCTATGTTATGTCTGCATGTAGCAAATAACAAAAATACCTCTACCTACTCCTATAAAAACTACTTAAACAATGTTTTTTTAATTCCGAGAATTCCCGGGATTCCGTGAAATATTTGGCATATCCATGTTATGTCCGCATGTCGCAAGTAGCAAAAACAGCTCTACCTACTCCGACCACTGATAATGACAAACGATTTAAGTGATCATTTTCTTGTAGCAAGTGTACTTGCGCTAACTTACTCCCACTACGCCAAAACCTTGCCAAGTTACGTGCCGGCGACTGTATTGGTGTGATACCGGTGCCAGAGGTAGTATCGGTATTTGTAATCAGTATCGGTACTGTACCGGTATCAAACTAATATTTGCGTAAGTTAGAGTGAGAAAAAACTTTTTACAAAAAAAAAAAATCGCAAATCGGTGTCGTCGGTTCCGTATTTTCGTTTTTTGACACCGACTTCCGAAATAAAAATTATGTATTTTGCCATACTATCCGCCGATTGAGCCAAAGAAAATTCAGTCTTATTTCAATAAGACTCAATTTTGAATGCATAAGTAATGCTAGGATCAACACGATTTTCTTAATAATAATAGTTTGCTTTAAAAAAAAATAGTTTTGTTCATTGTATTACGCTTTTAACTCAATGCTCTAATTGGGGTGTATGAGGTTTTGCGCATTTAACGTTACAAGTTGTATATTTGCAAGTCTAATTGTAAGCTACAATAACACGGGCAGCGGGATTGTCCGAAAGGGTTACCGCTACCCCGGAACACAAAGGGCTAAGGAAGGAACACGGGTGGGTTTTAGTCAGTAAGAGTCTGACACTCCCTTCTGCTCCACCCAGAGCGGGAGGGGTCATTGGATGATTTCCCATCCACAAAAAAAAAAAAGCTACAATAACACTATGACTACACTATCGTATTAGGTAAGCCTGTGATGATAGTTGTACGTGTTTTAAAATAAAATAAATAACTAATTTTTTCAATTTGTTCGTACAGGCGTATATACAAGCTTAACGACAGGATAAAAGAAAAAATAATTGAGTTGAAGAATAACGGTGTCTCAGTCTCCGCCATAGCTAAAGAAACTGGGCTGTCGGTAAGTCATTATTTTTAAAGTGAAAACGTCTGTAGGCGCACTTTGCGCTCATTCTGAACAGGGTACCGACTGGAGCCGAGTACACCCGAAACCGACCCGAACGTGACGGTTCAGGGGTTCTGAACAGGGTACCGACTGGAGCCGAGTACACCCGAAACCGACCCGAACGTGACGGTTCAGGGGTTCTACTCTACTCGAGGACATAAGATTAGTTCGAGGCTCAAACTTAGATTTGACAGCTGTCCCAAACCCCAAAGTGTTTCCCGAAAAATTTAATTTGACAGCTGTCTTGTTTTGACGGATCGACTTCTTTTGGACGGGTCCGTATGCTCGTTGACGGACTTGAAAGAGCAGATCCCCTGAATCCTCACGCTCTGCGAGGCAATTGCGTAACACATTATCAATCGGAATCAGTTTCATTTTGACAATTCAACAATATTCATTGCGTTATTTACGTGTTGAGCAGACAAATTTTTCGAACTTATGAAGCAATGGATTAGCAATTTGCTTCAAAATGATTCAGATTCCTATTGATAGTGTGTTACGCTATTAGGGGGCCGGTCGGTATCGGGTATAGAAATAAAGAAGAAGTATTTATTGCGACACGTACAGGAGGATCACAAACTAAACTAAACACAGTCTAAAATATAATACCAAATTATATAAAAAATAAAAAAGTAACAAAAAGAAAAATAAAACGGAAAGTCCTATACTAGGCCAAAAGGCTACTATCTCAGCATGATGCTGCGATACTTAAAAATAAATTTCGCAGCGCTGGTATTCTGATAGGACCTGCTGTGGTGTCACGGGCTGTTACAGAAATAAAAAATAAATAAATGACATAGATTTAAATATACTCGGCTGCAGTCATTCGGTGACGCTGAATCGCGTATCTCCAGACTCCAGTTGTAAGTTTTCACTTCTATCGTTAGGTCATAAGCCATTTTTCTTTTTGAGGTACAGAGGCCAGCACATCAAGCTACCCCAAAATGTCAGATTTTCCCAATTGAATATGAACCTTATTCCTTTGTGCTAAAGTTGAAAATCTATCAAAGAAATTTGACAGATTGGGGTAGGTTGACCTGCTGGCGTCTGTACGTAACCCTAAGAAGAGGATGTGCTTCTTTTTTTTTGGGTTGGTCTTAATTTTTTAACCGTAAAAAAATTCACCAACATTCTCAGGACCAAAAAGTTTGGAAATGACCTTGCCCACGCCCCTATTTGATTTGATCCATACTTTCAGGGACACCCTGTATAATTAAAGATTCACTTATTTATTACCTACAAGCCTCTTAATGATCAATAAGAATTTTAGATTCTCGATAGTATTTTACAAATTCTTGCTTACACACGTCGGCGTCGCGTTGGGGGCCCCTGTAGCTCGGGGGACCCGTATAATTGATACAGCTGATACAGCGGTAGCTACGCCCCTGGGCAGTAATCCACATCAACCTTATTGTAATCACAATAAAGATGACTTGGATTTTGACTACTTATCAGTGGCAGCAACCCAAAACCAACTTTATCGGAATGAAAATAAAGATCACTGTGATTTTGACAGTAATGCAATATTGCATCACTCAAAATCACAATGATCTGAAACTGATTTTGAATCTGATATTTCAAGCAACTGCAAACGTCGCGTCATTGACCCCATAAAAATTTCATAAACATATAATATTATTTTTGTTTTATCATGGTTAGATATTTAAGGTGTTTCAAAATCAACTCTACAAACTTTAAGAGGTGCTTTAGACCATCGAACCGAACAACTTTCACTATGGGACCAACTCTGAAATCACGAAAAAAAAAAATCTGCTGTTTCATACATTTTGGTCAAGTAGGTAATTGAACTTTTGTATTAAATAGCAAATTTTTTTTTCGTGATTTCAAGTTGATCCCTTAGTGAAAGTTGTTCAGTTTGATGGTCTAAAGCACCTCTTAAAGTTTGTAGAATTGATTTTGAAACACCTTATAGATACCCATCAGGTCTGCGGAGTTTCGCTAACTAATTTAATTTGACCTTGAATATTTTTTATAGACATCATCTATAAGCTGTTGGTGGAGACGCTACCGTATAAACAGTAACATGTACCGAAGATCTATTACTCCAGGGGACCGGGGTTTTTCAAGACAGAATTACTATCTCAACGTTGCTGAACCTGGAAAAGAGATGGAAGCTTGTCCTGCAATAGTGAAGCAGAGATTACATGAGGCTGGTCTTGAACACATACTCATGAAGAAGCCTGAAAGAACTGTAAATGTGGGACTGAAAACTAGGTAATTTGAACACTATCCGATACGAATTCGAGATAAGAGTTTCATCCGAATTGGAAATGTTTTAAATCCGGACGGACGAAGTTTGGATGTAGTGAAATGAAATTGTTTATTCTGTATACAGCGTGTAATTTTAATCACCGTTATACTTTTAAGGGGTCCTAAATCGTTAAACCTGAAATCGCGAAAAAAAATCAACTGTTCCCTACATTTTCACGAGGTAAGCGAACATAAATGTAGGGTATTTTTTTTCACGGTTTCAGGTTTGTTCCCATAGTAAATGTTGTTCATAATGATGAGTACAATGACCCCCTAAGAGGATAAAGATGATTAAAATAATTACACCCAGTATTGGATATCATAATCACTTTTACACGTCATATTATAAAAAAATAAGCTAGATGGGAGTTTGAATTTCCTATCATACTAACACAGAAGAAATGGCGTAACAAACTCAGGGTTCAAAGTCTCTTTTCAAGTCTTTAGACATAGTCTAGGTCAGATCATTGTGAAGACAGTGTAGGTTAGTGCCTTAAGGTGCCACTTTTCGATATGTTTTCTATACGAATTTCGGGAGAATATTACTCCACTGTTTGACATTATGCATCCAAAGTTAAACATGATATCGTTTTGACTTATTATTAATTGTGTCTGTACGGAAACAGAATAGTAAAATAAAAAGCCATTAAAAAGTTATGAGCCAACAAAGATTCGTTTTTCTTGCTATTTTTAACGTAACTTTGGGTGTAAATAAGTAATAAAAGAACTGTGAAATCCGTGATTATGAAGTCCGTACCGACAAAGCTCAGTTATCGAAGAGATCAATAAACTTTATTTGTAATTGATTTATGCAGTGGTTTTTTCATAAAACTCGATTTTCCGAAGCACTTTTCGAATCTTTTTACGCGTCTATCAGTTCGGAACGGTGTTTCTGTGCGTGAGAACTAGACGTTGTTCGTGTAGACTAGCGTCGAACTGCTCATCACTGATACTAGCACTGTCGGACACGAAGCCAGGCGTGACAGGGTGCTTTTTGGCCATGACCACCAGCGAGTTCGAGCTCGCGACTAGTTTACTCTTAAATGGTCTTTTGAGGAAAGAACACTCATATTTGAGTACACCAGTCCAGTCGTTGCAAGCATTTGTCAGTAATCCATCTCTGAGATTAACCTGTGTGAATATACGTGGACCAAGATAATTCTGGACTTAAAAAGAGACTGACATCTGAATTTGTTTCAGTCTTTCTTCGCAGAGTAGTCAGTTAGGATAAACCGAACTCATCTAGTTTTAAAACATACTCTAATTTTGAAATGTAAAAGTGTTTTCGGACCAATTTACAGAAATAAATATCATTTATCATCGTTTGGAAAAGGACATGCCACATTAGAAACACTTATTCTAATAAATTAAATGATTATGTATTTACAGTACGCGTAAAGAGCTTCATGAAGATTTAAAAAAGCGAATTATTGCACTGAAGCAGGAAGGAGTGTCTAATAGTCGGATAGCGTATCTTTTAAATACTGCAGTGAGTATGAAAACGTGTACCTTTTTATTCAATAGCGCTGTTTTTTTTTTGAGGGTGGGTAAATCATCAAATGAGTCCCGCTCTGGATGGAGCGGAAGGGAGTGTCAGACTCTTACTGACTAAAACCCACCCGTGTTCCTTCCTTAGCCCTTTATGTTCCGGGGCAGCGGTAACCCTTTCGGACTATCCCGTTGCCCCGGCAGGATTCAATAGCGCTTGTCAATAAGTTTTTTTTTTTCAAATTTCCCAATTGAATATGAACCTTAATCCCTTGCAATAAAGTTGAAAATATATCAAAGAAATTTGACAGATTGGGGTAGCTTGATGTGCTGGCCTCTGTACTCATCATTATGAACAACTTTTACTATGGCACCTAACCTGAAATCGTGAAAAAAAATCAGCTGTTCCCTATATTTACGTTCGTATAACTCGTCAAAATGCAGGGAACAACTGATTTTTTTTTCACTTTTGGTGGATTTCTGTGTTTTTTTTTTTTAGCGAAACACAGTTCAAAAGTGGTGGAGTCGCTGGTGCAATGAAGGGCATATGCAAAACCACAAGCAACCTGGAAGGAAGAGAAAAACAACGCCTCAAGAAGACCAACTCTTAATAGAGCGGGTGTCTCAGGAACAAACTGTGCATACGCCCACCCTGGCTAAGGAATTTGGCATTTCTTTGAAGTAAGTAATTATATTAATATACAAGGTCATATCAAATTAGCTAGCGAAACTTCACAGACGTGATAGGTGTCGACCAATGATGAAAATTAAACAAAAACGTACCGTGGCCGTTGGCCTCGTTATCAGCTGTAGCATAAGCAGCCTATAACGTCCCCACTACTGGGAAACAGGCCTCCTCTCTGTGAGAGGGAGTGGGCCGTAATCCACCACGCGGACCCTGTGCGGGTTGGTAGATGTCACATGCCTTCGAATTTTTTGGTTCTGAGGCATGTCGGTTTCCTTACGATGTTTTCCTTCACCGTTGAGAGCAGCGGTGATAAAATTATATACACAACTAGCTGCGCCCCGTGGTTTCACTCGCATAAGTTTCGATCCCGTGGGAATATAGGGATAAAAAGTAGCCTATTATGTTAATCCAGGGTGTCAGCTACCTCCATACTAAATTTTATCAAAATTGGTCCAGCCGTTTGAGCGTGAAGGAGAGACAAACATACACACACACAAGCACTCACAAACTTTCGCCTTTATAATATTAATGTGACGTAAAGTGCCTGTCTGGGTTTGAACCTACGACCTTTAACTCGTAAGTCAGGGCCACCGCTAGGCCACCACTGCTCTTTTCGTAAATTCTTAAATGAATATACATATTTTATTTATTTATTTTCAGGTGTCTTACAAATAGGCTAAAAGAGGCAGGATTTAAAAACAAGACAAGGGAAGCTTACGTACCCTTGAAAGCGGGCCGGAGTCATAAGTAAGTCACTTTTTCATTTACCTCGGCGTTTACAGCGCTACATGACTCTTTTGGCGCGTGGTCAAAATCGGAACTTATGCCGCCATCTTGTTTTCTTGTGACGTCACGCAAAATCCTTTATCGCGCAAGCAGAGTTTACCGCGCGACTAGAATATACAAAGTGTAACAGGATAAACGCAAGTCCTGAAAGTAGTTTGTTCATAATTGACTACTGAATCGATATCAGTAACTTTGAATACAACCGAATTAAACCAAATAAAATTAAATCTTATTTCAAGGCAATAAGACTCAACTTTGAATGCATAAAGCAATGCTAGTGTCAACACGATTTTCTTAATAAAAATAGTTTTGTTCATTGTATTATGCTTTTAACTCAATACTCTAAGTTCCGTATTACAGAACGTCACTCAATACTCAAGCATTACTTAAAACTAGATTCCAGCCATTTGATTGGTTGAAACTAGTTTTAAGTAATGCTTGAGTATTGAGTGACGTTCTGTAATACGGAACTAAACCTCATAACCTCACCCCACATCACCTCACCTCTAACCTCAATGAGGTTAGAGGTGAGGTGATGTGGGGCCTGACCTCTAAACTCAATGCTCTAATTGGGGTGTATGAGGTTACCTCATACACCCCAATTAGAGCATTGAGTTAAAAGCATAATACAATGACCAAAACTATTTTTTTGAAAGCTAACTACATATTTTTATTAAGATAATCGTGTTGATCCTAGCATTAATTTATGCATTCAAAATTGAGTCTTATTGCCTTCAAATAAGACTTAATTTTCTTTGGCTCAATCGGCGGATAGTATGGCAAAATACATAATTTTTGAAAAAAAGACCTATATTAAAAATTACTGAAATCGATTCAGTAGTCAATTATGAACAAACTATTTTCAGGTTTTGCGCATTTAACGTTACACGTTGTACATATTATGTATTTAAATATTATTTTATTTATGTACAGGGTCGATGAGGAAATCAAACAACAGATAATATCGATGAAACTAAACGGCGTTTCAGTCACCGACATTGCTAACCAATTTCGAGTGCCGGTAAGTAATCAGGCGTAACCACAGATATAGATAGACCTAGATAACGCAAGTATCATGATGTGTATGAAAACCAAGCGTGCCATTTTTGGGTATAATTTAGACGGGCACCAAATAAAATAAACAACTCCAAAAAAAATCAATTGACTTTATTAAAAGGGCCCTAAAGTATATAATATTATGATCCAAAATAAATGAAATAACATCAGAGAAATCGCAAACCTTGCACAAATATTATTATTTTTGATTCCTAAAATGGATCAACGGTCACCAAATTCTATAGGTTAGGTTAGGTTAGATTGGTGACCATTTATCCATTTTGGTAACCATTTAGAATTTTTTTGGTAGTAAAATAGGTACTTTTTTGGGCGGTGTTTAAACATAAGCCGCCATTTTTTTGACTACCTAACATGACGTCACAAGCGCTCTTTCTCACTCACGCTCACCCAGCCAGCAGTACACAGGACTGAGCGCGAAAGTAGCGGCTTACGATTTTTGAACGTAAGTTGGTGCGATTTTTGGCTCGTGAAGGAGTTGCTCTTGCGTTTTTTAGGTGTATCTATATCTCTATCTAATAGTAACATTACAAACTAGCTTTTGCCCGCGGCTTCCCCCGCGTAGATGTCGAAAAATATCCCACGGGAACGTACTACCGGGATTCAAAGTGTCCTGTGTTAATCCAGGTTATCAACTATCTGTGTGCCAAATATCGTCAGAATGGCGGGCTGAGCGCGGAGGTGTAACCGGCCTCCGAGCAGATCAGCAAAATTACGCGGGAAAGAAATCCTACTAATATTATAAATGCGAAAGTTTGTATGTATGGATGTATGGATGTTTGTTACTCTTTCACGCGAAAACTACTGAACGGATTTTGATGAAACTTTACAGTAATATAGCTTATACATCAGAATAACACATAGGATACTTATTATCCCGATATTCCCACGGGATCAAAACTTACGCGGGTGAAACCGCGGGGCGCAGCTAGTAGAATTATAATCAAATGTGTGCGTTAGAATAGGCAGTTTCGCTTCTCTTTGTACAGACGCCAGCACAAGCTGTCAAATTTCTTTGATAGATTTTCAGCTTTATCGCTATAGGATAAGGTTCAAAGTTGCCGAGGTTGTAGTTGTTGAGGTATAAAGCCGTTGGTACCGGCTGTCATTCGTGGATCTTTAACAGTACTTACGGGTAGTCAGAAGCCCGAAAGTCTGACAACCAGTCTTACCAAGGGGTATCGTATTACCCAGTAACTGGGTTGTGGCGGTCAGATAGGCAGTCGCTCCATGTAAAATACTGGTATTCAGCTGCACCCGGTTAGACTGGAAGCCAACCCCAACATAGTTGGAAAAAGGCTAGGCTATGATGATAAGGTTCATAGTAGATTGGGAAAATTGACAGTTTCGGATAGCTTGATGTGCTGGCGTCTGTACAACGGACAAGTCATAGCGGACTGTGGTTTCGCTGCTATTTTTTTGCGGCGGATGTGTGTTACCTGCCGTAAACTCAGCGTACAATCAACGTACGTGACACCTGCTATCTGCACTTAGCCATAAATCCACCAAACACATGGGCAATTTCCTTGAAGCACATACCAATAATAGAGTTTTTTCTTTCAGCGTACCACAATCTATCAATGGTGGCAGCGCTGGTGTAAAGAAAACAACATAAAAATAACAAACGATAATAACACAAGTTACACAACCACCACAGCTGAACAAGACAAGAACTTAGCAGAATATACTAGCGTCGAAAGACTTGTACAAACGCCATCAATAACGTCCTCACAGAAGTCATTATGGCAGAAAGTGCCTGACGATGTGGAATTGCAACCTTAAGATGCGCTACACGTATAGAGGTATGAGGAACAGAGTGTAAAGTTCACTCAGCCTCCATAGACAAGGAAGGATCCTCCAAACAGGCGGGTGTTGTGTCTGGCGGGCAACTGCCCGACGGTTGATTTTTTTTCGGTAACGGCATTTCGCAGTAAGAGGTTGTCGTCTGCTTAACCGGACTTGCCTGTGGGTGCTCAATAAATGAAGGTCTCCAGCCAGAACTTGACAAACTAAGCGAATACACGCTAAAGACACCCCTTGTGAAGTACGGACCTCGGCCTGGGGTGTCGCTGGGGGAGGTCAGCAAGGGACAGGCTGGATCGGATTGACCGACGGTTGATGTCGGGACGTTGTAGATATGCTAGTCGCGCGGTAAACTCTGCTTGCGCAGGATTTTGCGTGACGTCATTGTGATTCTGTAGTTCTTCATGTAGTTTCACTAATTTCTTCATGTAATTTTGGCTTATGGTGAATGCGCAGTGGTAGACCGCGAAATTCAAATTTTCTTACGTTTTTTTTTTGCAATTTGCAGGTAAGTGTCAGGTGGTATCTTGATCAAAATTTGATTCGCGACTATAACAGGTATAACGCGCGTATTAACAGAATTATAATCATTGATACATCTTCCTAAGTTAGTTTAGTACTTACCATAACAATCTTTTATGAAAAACTGTGTATGGTACAATTCTAACTTAGAAAGATGTATAGATTGTAATGATCATAATTCTGTAAATACGTACCTGTTATAGTCGCGAATCATATTTTTATCAAGATACACTACACTGACACTGACCTGCAAATTGCAAAAAACGTAAGAATAATTGAATTGCGCGGTCTATCACTGCGCATTTTCGACAATAACGAGAAATTTACGGCACCATCACGATTTGAATTGTAAATAATTAAAATATAAAAATTCCCAAGATTTGCTCTATTAAATGATAGTGGTACGGGCCCTGGGCTTACCGTACGCCTTTAAGCTGTGGCTAATAGTGATGCTAAGAAAAGTTAATTAAAATATATTGAACTAATTCATAAAACCTAGAAATATATGTACGCACGACTACACATCAAGCTATACACAACCAGTAAGGGCTACCTTCTGATTGTACGAAAAACCTATACAATGCGAGGTCAGCTAAAACTGGAAATGTATAGCTTGATGTGTAGCCGTGTGTACTTACGAGTTTGATGTTACAGTAATGTTCTAAAAAGTATTGTAGATGTGGAAAATATGTACCTAATATAATAAATATTACTTCTTAGTGTATAATTACTATTATTTCAGTCATCTCACTCCCAACCTAATAATTATTAAGTATGTACAGAGGCCAGCACATCAAGCTACCCCAATCTGTCAGATTTTCCCAATTGAATATGAACCTTATTCCTTTGTGCTAAAGTTGAAAATCTATCAAAGAAATTTGACAGATTGAGGTAGGTTGACCTGCTGGCGTCTGTACTTATTTGCCCTCATCATCATCATCTGCCTAGCCTTTTCCAAACTATGTTGGGGTCGGCTTCCAGTCTAACCGGATCCCGGATGCAGCTGAATACCAGTGTTTTACATGGAGCGACTGCTTATCTGACCTCCACAACCCAGTTACTGGGTAATACGATACCCCTTGGTAAGACTGGTTGTCAGACTTCGGGCTTCTGACTACCCGTAACGACTGTCAAAGATCCACGAATGACAGCCGGGACCAACGGCTTAACGTGCTTTCCAAGGCACGGAGGGGTCTCGGTATGTAAAGATGGTCACTCATCCACAGACCAACCGCGGCAAGCGTAGCTTAACCTGATCGATCGACCTGTGCGGCTGTTATTATTTAGGCACGGGCCCCTCCCCGTGTTTATTTTTTTGAGCCGTAGGTGCGCAGTGGGGCAACCTCGACCTCTTTTTCTATGGAATATGTTAATATGAAAAATTATTACCAACGTGTTGAGTTTTAGAGGTTTACGGGTTTCTAAAAGAGTGTCGAAATTTCCATTATTTTTGCGATAGGACACACCGTTTTCGAAATATAAGCAAAAGAAAAGAAAATCGAAAAACAGTACTGTTTTAGCATCTGAAGTCGAGGTGTTGGTGTGAGTTATAGTTCATGCCAACTTATCTTATTCCACACCTTTTTAGTCGCGATTAAAAATAGTCAGATTTAGTTAGAAAATCTAAATTTTAGGTGAAAAACCTCAAGTTCAGAATAGCAAAATTACTATTTTCACTAAACTAATATCTCAGTGCAATCAAAATCAAATCAAATCAAAATATTTTATTTCACATAAGCCTACAAGGGCACTTATGAAACGTCAGAAGCTAGGTGCACGGTTCCAATTGGTCGTTTCCTATGGAGAAGAACCGGCAAGAAACTCCACGGTTACTCTTTTAAAAATAATTGGCTTTTACAATGTTTTCTAATTACAGTAGGTATGGGAGAACAGCGTAGGCCTGTCAACAAGTGCCAGGTACTTGATAAAATAAAAAAAATGATCTACAGATCTAAAATCTACAGGGCCTACAAAGTCCTCACATTGACAAAATCAAAAACTCAAAAAAAGATAAATAAAATATAAAAACCTATTAAAACCAAGTGATCATAATTTCCATTACAACCACTAAAAAGAGTTGAAGGATTAGAATTGTCTCTATATAATGTCAAATAGTAAAAAGATGAAATGTCAAAGAAGTATGTAAAAATTAAATAAAAATCGTAATTTGAGAGCAGTTAATAGACATTTATGTAGTTATGCCGTTAATGAGATGCCAGGGAAGCCACATGTGCAGAAGCAATTATTGCCAAACTACCTTGTCTTCAACGTAGTCTTTAATCTTATAATATGCTTTTTTGATAAGGACACGTTTGATGAGGGTGTAGGGTAAATACTTTTTCCATAGCTTCATCACATTCATCACATTATAATCTGTACATATGTATGTCGTTGCCATGGTGATTTTGGGTTGTTGACTGGTAACGTCTGTTGTGGAAAAAAGGATATTTATGTTTTATTTGTATTTTATATTATCTAATTTATTTTCAATATACTCCTTCTGTTCTGTCTGCTATACATTTTACTATTTCCTCTAAATTGGTGACCCCGAGCAGAACACTGATATTTTAAAAAATGAGTGGTAGTGAGTCTGAGCACACCGCGTCGTCACAGCCGGCGAAACACAATACGCATAGGACGCGCCCAGCAAAGCCCGTTTCCATTGAGCACGACATTTACCGTGTGTCGTTGAAGTTGCCACCATTTTGGCCGGAAGAACCGGACATTTGGTTCGCTCAGATAGAAGCGCAGTTCGAGAATGCAGGGGTGACGAATGACGTTACTAAATTTAATTATGTGGTCGGTCACCTCGACCCACAATTTTCAAAGGAGGTGAAGGACATCATCATGTCTCCCCCTGCCACTAACCGATATGTCAAGCTGAAGACAGAATTAGTGAAGCGCCTCTCGGCCTCCCAGGAGCGGAAGGTGAAGCAGCTTCTGATGCACGAGGAGCTGGGAGACCGGAAGCCGTCACAGTTTCTTCGCCACCTGCAGGGATTGGCAGGGCCAACTGTGCCCGAGGACTTCGTGCGCACCATCTGGAGTAGTCGACTCCCCACCAGCATCCAGCCTCTCCTGGCATCGCAGCCTAATAGCACCCTGGAGGCGCTGGCCGAACTGGCTGACCGCGTACAGGACATCGTCGCGCCGGCAAGCCATATCGCAGCAACTTCGGCAGCAGGACCCTCGGTTAGTGAGATGGCAGCTGAGATCGCTGAGCTGAAGCGCACCATGAAGGACCTGACGCTGCAGTTGCGTGACAGCCGTTCGCGAAACCGCTCCCACAGCCGTGGTCGAGATGCGCGACGGCACTCACGCAATCGCTCATCAACCCGCTCGGATTCCAGCTACCGGCAGCATCCTGTGTGCTGGTATCACGCGATTCACGGTGAGAAGGCGAAGCGCTGCATCAAGCCCTGCGACTACCGGCAGGGAAACGCCGCGGGCAGTCGATGATGGCGACAGACGATTGCCCTCGCACGACTGGTCGCCTGTTCGTCACGGACCGGAGCACCAAGACGCAGTTTCTGGTCGACACTGGCAGCGACCTCTGCGTCTACCCCCGTCGTCTGCTAAGTAACCGACGTGCGTGTACGAACTACCAACTTGTGGCCGCGAATGGGACGCCCATTAAAACATATGGTTTCGTAGAATTAAATTTAAATTTAGGACTCCGTAGAGACTTTAAGTGGCGTTTTGTGGTTGCTGAGGTTACTAAACCGATTATCGGTGTGGACTTTTTAAGTTTTTACTCGCTAGTTGTTGACTGTCGTAATCAACGACTAGTCGACAGTAATACGAATATTTTCTCTGTAGCCTCGAATCACTCAGACTCATCTCTATACTCTGTAAAAATTTCTTCTGGTGATTCGAGGTACCACAAAATTTTAGACGGGTTTCCTGACATCACTCGTCCCGCCGGTACACTACGCACTACACCACACACCACCGTACACCACATCCGCACCACCCCAGGCCCTCCAGTTTCAACTCCATTTCGGCGACTAGCGCCAGACAAATTGAAAATTGCTCAGCAGGAGTTCCAGCTGATGCTGGCCAATGGAACTGCTAGACCGTCGGAGAGTCCATGGGCATCACCACTGCATCTCGCCCCCAAAAAGGATAGCGGTTGGAGACCCTGTGGTGATTACCGGATGCTCAACGCCCGGACCGTCCCTGACAGGTATCCGATTAGGCACATCCATGACTTCTCACACAGTATCTCTGGTTGCAAAGTTTTCAGCAAAATTGACCTTGTGAAAGCATATAATCAGATACCTGTCAGTCCAGACGACATCCCAAAGACGGCGATAACCACACCGTTTGGCCTATATGAGTTTCCATATATGACGTTTGGTCTGCGTAACGCAGGCCAAACTTTTCAGCGTTTTGTGGACGGGATGACCAGAGGTTTGGACTTTTGCTACAGTTACTTGGATGACTTCTTAATTTTTTCTAGGTCACAGGCTGAGCATGAGGAGCACCTCCGCATTATCTTCGGCAGGATGAAGGATTTTGGCATGCTGGTCAACACGTCCAAGTGTGTTTTCGGTGTTCCCGAGATAGCCTTCCTAGGTTACCACATCTCCGAGAAGGGCACCAAACCGCTTGACTCCAAGGTCGATGCCATCAACAACTTTCCGCCGCCCAAAGATGTTCGTTAGTTGCGCCGATTCCTTGGTATGATTAATTTTTACAGGCGTTTCATACCCCATGCAGCTCAGATCCAGGCGCCGCTTCATAACCTCTTGATTGGCAACGTAAAGGGCTCGCAGCCTCTATGTCTTGCGGAGAATACTTTGCAAGCATTTGAGGACTGCAAGGCAAGCTTAGCTAACGCTGCTCTAATAGCTCACCCCGATTGCAATGCCAAACTCGCGTTGGTTACTGATGCGTCGGATGCCGCAATCGGCGCGGTGTTACAGCAGCTTAGCGATGATGGCTGGCAGCCATTAGCTTTCTTTTCCAGGAAGCTTAGCCCTTCGCAAACAAAGTATTCTCCCTATGACAGGGAACTGCTGGCCATTTACGAGGCCATCAAATACTTTCGCCATATGCTCGAGGCCAGACACTTCGTCGTGTACACGGACCACAAGCCGATCAGTTTCGCATTCCACGAGAGGAAGAAAAACTGCTCGCCCAGGCAATTCCGGTACCTTGACTTCATTGCCCAGTTCACCACCGACATGAGGCACATTTCCGGCAAGGACAATGTCGTAGCTGACCCCTTATCTCGCGTGGAAGCGCTACAAGTACCAGTCAGCTTCAACACTCTCGCGGAATCGCAAACTTCGGATCCGGAGCTGTCCAAGCTACTCCAGGAAGGCTCATCGTTGGTTTTGGAGAAGGTGCAGGTCCCAGGGGAGCGTACATCTGTGTACTGTGACGTCAGTACAACGCCCCCCAGACCATTTGTGCCCGTAATGCTGCGAAAGCAAGTCTTCGATAGCCTGCATTCCCTCAGCCACCCTGGTGTGTCAGCGTCTGCCAAATTAATCGCAGAGCGCTTCGTTTGGCCAGGCATTAGGAAGGACTGCAGGGAGTGGGCACGAGCTTGTCTTGAGTGCCAGCGGGCCAAAGTGAGCCGACACGTTTCTGCGCCATTAGGGTCGTATCACCTTCCACGTGCAAGGTTCACCACTGTCCACATCGACCTTGTGGGCCCGCTCCCAATTTCGCAAGGCTTTAGGTACTGTCTGACGGCAGTCGACCGTTTTACCAGGTGGCCGGAGGTCGTACCTATCGTCGACATAACTGCCGAGACAGTAGCTAAAGCGCTGCTATCCGGATGGATTGCCCGGTTTGGCTGTCCCACAGACATTGTCACGGACAGGGGTCGACAGTTCGAGTCGGCCCTGTTCGAACAGTTGTCCAAATTGGCTGGTTTTCAGCACAAGCGGACAACGGCATATCATCCGGCATGTAATGGCATGGTGGAGCGATTTCACCGGCAACTCAAGGCGTCCATCACGTGCCATGCAAATGACAAGTGGACAGAGTCATTGCCGTGGGTATTGCTTGGTATACGGAGCGCATTCAAAAAGGATGTCCAAGCGTCTTCAGCCGAACTTGTATACGGCGAACCGCTAAGGCTCCCGGGTGAATTTTTCACTCCTAGTGACGAAGGAACGACCGACGTCACAGATTTCATTGCGCGTATTCGTAAATTTGCTCAAAACCTGCAACCAACTCCAGCATCGCGTCACAGCAAGACCAGAATTTTCGTTTTTAAGGATCTGCAGACCACTGATCACGTGTTCCTTCGTGAAGACGCATTACGTGGCTCGCTACAACCAGCGTACACAGGTCCTCACAAAGTTCTGCATAGGGGAGACAAAGTCTTCAGATTATTAATCAAGGGCAGAGAGGTCACGGTCTCAATTGACCGCCTTAAGCCAGCTTTCATTTTGGCAGACAAAGCTGACCCAGAAGAAGTCACTCCACCTAGCAGTAGCAAAGAGTATACCACTCGCTCTGGTCGTCATGTCAGATTTGCTGATTTTTATCGCCCTTGACGGTCTCTGGAGGGGGGTGATGTAGGGTAAATACTTTTTCCATAGCTTCATCACATTCATCACATTATAATCTGTACATATGTATGTCGTTGCCATGGTGATTTTGGGTTGTTGACTGGTAACGTCTGTTGTGGAAAAAAGGATATTTAAGTTTTATTTGTATTTTATATTATCTAATTTATTTTCAATATACTCCTTCTGTTCTGTCTGCTATACATTTTACTATTTCCTCTAAAAGGGTTTTGAACTTTCCATCGCTAAGTTCTGTAACCGGTTTTGGCAACTTGTTATAAAAACGGATGCTATTTATATGAAAAGACTTGCTAGTTTTTGTTAATCTAAATTTCGGTATCACAATTTCATTTTTACTACGGGTATTTATATTATGGAAATCGCTTCTTATTTTAAAAAGTCCTAAGTTTTTGCGAACATACAAAATCTTAGTGCTGTCAAACTAAAATGTTGTTAAGTTGTGTCACTTAAGTTAATTTCAGTATGGGAAATCGTCGTTTGACAGGAATAAACTAAATTTTGGTGATTTTTAGTCTAGTTTAGACGCATTTGTGACAAGAGAATCGGCACCATTAACTTGTATGGAAAATTTGAAGTCGATGAGTCGTTGTTTGTTGATGAGATTTAAAAAAAAACGCACATCTCCGACTAGTAAATAGTTATCTGTGGCGTTATAGCACTAGTGCAGCAACGTAAGGTAAAATCGCCCCATCGCGTTATTACCAACTGCGTCTAAAATCTTTGAAAAGGCTATGTGCAACCGCGTATACTCTTTCTGTGAAAAAAATATAATATTTGACGACTGCCAGAACGGCTTCCGTAAAAATAGATCTACAACGTTAGCAGTATACAAATACGTACAAGAGGCTCTATCTGTCATTAATAACAAAAAATATGCCGTGGGTATGCTCCTTGACATGACAAAAGCCTATGATAAAGTGCAATTTAAAATATTATTAGATAAGCTTTATGGGATAGGAATACGAGGAAAAGCTCATGAATGGTTTGCATCATACCTAAAGAATAGGGTACAGTTAGTGCAAGTTGAATATTTCGATAAAAACACAAATGAAATAATAAAAATAAGATCGGACAGTAAAGCAGTTAATGCATCAATCCCCCAAGGGAGTGTTATAGGATGTTTATTATTCCTCATATATATTAATGACCTTCCTAAAATTATAAAAAGTACATGTGTCTTATTCGCGGACGATATTTCTCTGCTCACATCATGCCAGAATGATGACAATATAAACGCCCAATTAGATTCCCTTCTTTCTACAACTCTAAACTGGATGAATGACCATAGTCTAGAAATCAACTTCACAAAAACAAAATTAATTACTTTTCATCCCCATCAAAAACCACCATTAAAATTAAATTTTATATATAATAACACAAAATTAGAACAAGTAAACGAGTTTACTCTCCTCGGTTTGTCTATAGATACCCATGTAAACTGGAAATCCCATATACAGAAAATAAGAGCAAAACTATCAAAATTTTCATACGCTCTTCGCGAAATTAAAAAAACTACCAACTTGCAAACTGCACTTGCTACTTACTATGCATATGCCCAGGCATGGCTTAGCTATGGGGTTATGCTGTGGGGTAACAGTACTGATTCGCAGACCATATTTATTTTGCAAAAATAGTTAATTCGAATAATAAACAATATAGAACAAACCGAAAGTTGCAAACCACACTTCCTAAAACACAAAATACTCACACTTCCCTGTTTATACATCTTAGAGTTATGTAAATTTGTCAGAAAACACCCAGATTTCTACACAAATTGCGAAGAAACACAAATAAAATTCATTTCGCGACACAATAGAAACAAAGTAAACATCCCTCCATCCCGACTAAAAATGCACTCAACCAGTCCTTTAGTAATGTCCGCTAAAATATATAACAAACTGCCAAATGAAATTAGAGAAGTAAGGAAAACAAATATATTTATTAATAAAGTGAAACAATTTCTGGAATCTAAGTCATACTACTCGGTAAAGGAATTTTTAGATGATAAATCGATCGGAAAATAAAAATAAATGATTCTTTATACTATTCACCAATGATTCTGTTAAGATATTTATTAAATATATTTAATCTAATATAATAGAAAATTTAATAAAATATAAATTCCCAGATAAATGATAACATATTCTAATAATAATGACGATAAAAAAATTAATAACAGTACCTGACTTAATTTATCAATACCTACACACGGACATAATAATAATAATTATACATAATTGATTTAAATGAATATATAATTTTAATAATGATGACAATAAAAATAAATACCTGACAAAAGTTACCTAACCTACTATACAAAACATAATAATAATATACATACATACATTAATTGCTATAATAATAATTTGACAATAAAAATAAATAAAATATCTGACATAATTTACAAATTCTTTTAAAATAGTTATGATATTAATAATAATGACGATAAAAAATTAATAAAAATACCTGACTTAATTTATCAATACTTACTTACACACGGACATAATAATAATAATTATACATAATTGATTTAAATGAATATATAAATAATGATGACGATAAGAATAAATACCTGACAAAAGCTGCCTAACCTGCTTATAAAAACATAGTAATAATATACATACATAAATTAATTTCTTTAATAACAATTTGACGATAAAATAAATAAAATATCTAACATAATTTACAAATTCTTAAGCAATAGTCATAATATTATAATAATATGCATACACAATAAATTAAAAAATCACAATACAAAAATAAATTAAAAATCGGACACAATCTACCAATACTTATACACGCATATATACATCTATTAGATCTACCTACAATAATTAATTCCGTGAATTGTTTTTTTTGGCGCCATCCTTTCTCCTACCTTCGCTGTGCCCGACAGGGTCCATATTGATCTTGACAATATTTCATACCATCTATGTACATAATATGGAATGCAATAAAGAATTGAGTATTGAGTATTGAAAAAGCACGCGTTTCTAATACACTGCATTATGGACCTAATTAATAGCGGTTCATTAAGAGCCACTTAACGAGCAAGTGTGTTGGAAAAGCATTAATATTGGTTGTTCTTTCAGAGAAACTTACATTTACTTCAGAGACCCTGTTGAAAGTACAAAACAATAAGAATAAAATATTTCGATAATAAGTATCGGTGTCGCACCTCTAGAGCAGAAGCGAGCAATTTGAAGAAATTCGTGCCAGCTGCGCCACTGTTATCATAGAGTGACAAAAAATTACGTCATGATGGACAATAGTGCTGTGATGGTATTGACTTGGATTTGTCGATTGCTGATTCTATTTATGGATTTAAATAGTAATAAAGGCCGTAACTGAAACATAGATTATTACATGTATGTCATTAAGGAGAAAGCGGGTTGAAATAAAACTCAATACAAGGATGGTATAATAATCTTTACTGAAATTAAAACCCTTGTTAAAAAATATTTTAAATGTTATCGATATAATTTCGACCTCACTACTATTTTGTAGGTATTAAAGGATGAATTCGGAGCTTGGCGCCGAGGGCACGCTTTTTCTTTTTTGACGTGGCGGTCAAAAGGTTAAAATAACATTTATTTATTACTAGCAACCCGCCCCGGCTTCGCACGGGTGCAATGCTGATATTAAATATACAATAATAAAGAATGTACAGACGCCAGTACATCAAGCTACTACAATCTGTCAAATTTCTTTATTCGATTTTCAACTTTATCAATAGAGTATAAGGTTCAAGGTTGATTGGGAAAATTTTACAGTATCGTGTAGCTTGATTTGCTGGCGTCTGTACCTATAAGCACGCGCCGCCGACCCCATGACCGGTACCGCAGCAACAGTTATGTCCCTGCATTTTAAATCTATAATATCTTCGAAAATATTCAGTTAAATTACATGCTATAAAGGGCCTTATTGATCTATATTAAGTGCACTACAAATATATAAGTATTATAAATAATAATAATACACTTATACACTATATATCTATATTTAAGGTACTTTAAAATAGCTTCGTAAATAAGCCATTATTTCTCGTAAAAAGTAAAGGATAAAAAATGGTTATTGTGGGTTATCCCTAAGAGATAAATATATACCATCGCGGACTTTTTTGTAGACCATTTCTGTAATCAATATAATTTATGCAATTTGATCTAAGGGTATCTCAGACCCACAGAAAAGCTGCACCCTAATTCACAACCATACGACAAGCTATCGTATCGAAAATGACACATTTCAATAACGGGCCTCTGATCTAATCATACATATGGACAGACAGACAGCGAAAAGCGACTTTGTTTTATACTATGTAGTTATAACGTATGATCGCTCTTCTTTCCTCCACAGAGATAAGAGGCAGAGGTATATTAACTAAAAGTTAAGATCTGTTCGCAACGAAGCGTCATCAATAATTTTGTAGTTTAGTTTTTGCTGAGTCATAGGTAAATGGTGGTTGCGTTAAGGTGAATGGGAAGTGGTAGACCGCGAAATTCAAATTTTATTAAGTTTTTTGCAATTTGCAGGTCAGTAACAGGTTTATCTTGATCAAAATTTGATTCGCGACTCTAACAGGTACATATTTACAGAATTATAATCATAAGAAACATTCATACATCTTTATAAGTGACATTTGTACCATAAACACTTTTCACTAGGAGATTTCTTCTTGTGGTACAAATCTAACTTAGGAAGATGTATTAATGATTCTAATGACTATAATTCTGTGAATAGGTACCTGTTATAGTCGCGAATCAAATTTTGATCAAGATACAACCTGAAACAGTCCTGCAAATTGCAAAAAACGTAAAAAAAATTGAATTTCGCGGTAACCACTGCGCAATCACCATAAGAGGCCGTTTACAAAAATGTCGTCGTTGAAATTGAATACTATTCGTTGGTTGGTATAAATATCAATTAATTGGTAAATTAACCAATCGGTTTACATTTAAAGTGAAAGCTCGAGAACACATACACAAGAAGTTGGCAGATTCGTCTCAGAATTAAGTTTAGATTTTCTTGTTTACCTCTCATAACTTTTTTTAAATATTTTGTTGTATGCTTATGTATTTATTCTTATATTTTTTTAGTAATAATTTTTTCTAATTTGTTTTCTGTTATTGCACCTACTGTGTATTGTCTCTGCATCACCCTAAGGTAGATTGGTAGAAGCAGAAGCATTAAGTCCGCCTTTGTACAGTTTTTACTTGTGCATAAAGTTTTAATAAATAAATAATTCGTTTTCTCTTCTACAATAATAATAAAACTATTTTTTTCTACTTATTTAGCAATAATCGTTCTCCTGATGCATGTTTAGGTAAAAACTCATGGAAGCTGATTTGAGAGCTAATTTGCAGATTCTGTTGGATATATTTTTCATATCACAAATATCTTAAACTTGAAATACACTTACTACTTACTTACTACTTACTAGAACTACTTACTTACTTACTAGAATACACTTTTATTATATATCTTATAAATAAAGAAAAAATTACTGGACCTAATTCAATTTTCTACTGGAAACAAGTCTGAATATCTCCGAACTTCCACATCATTTTCATGTAGTATTTATACCAAAAGAGTCTTCAATAATTGTTTAAACAATATCAATAAAAAAAAAAAAAAAAATTGATAATTTGATTTTTTTAATAAATAAAATAAAAGTACTCTAAAATTCACTGCGTCGGCGATGCGCGCTCGCCCCGGCTGGAGGCCTTAATTTATTGAGGCAAACCCAGTTAAGAAGGCGACAGTCTCATAGGTTGAACTGCGAGATGCCATTTATAACCAAAAACTAAAAAAAAAAAAAAAGATGCGCGCAGTGTACCAAAATGTGAGAGGGCTCCTAAAGCGTTACCAACGTTGAATTAATAGTTTCTTATCTTAATTTAGAATATTATATACTTACTTAAATAGCAATAAAGTTACGCATGATGTGTTTTCTTAGTCCTACGGTTGTACTACCTATGAACATCTGTTGAGTGGACTATGTAAGTCAAAACATAGCGCATCCCTAGATACCCTAGACTAACTTTCAAAGCCTAAATTCACAGGATAAGCCTACTTAATTAAGTTCATATATATATGGTGGAACTGTTGTTGGCAAACAGAATGGAATATCCAAACAGAGTTTCAGAGGCGCTTCAAACCCTGAAAACCTAGGATGTAAGGTCCAAAATGTTACATTTCGCAGACCGGCTTAAACGGGGACTCCGTTTAAAAGGTGGGAATCGGTTCAGTAGATTAGCCTGAAAGATATTTTGTGAGATAAAAGTAGCACCTTTTTCCACTTTACACTGTAATAACTTTTCGAGTGGTATTAGATACTTACACATAACACAGGTACTTAAATAGATAGCTGGTCTAATAGGGAATTGAACGAAATGCAACACGTTGAGATCGGCTAGCAAATCAACCTACTCCAATCTGTCAAATTTCTTTGATAGATTTTCAACTTTAGTACAAAGGAATAAGGTTCATATTCAATTGAGAAATTTTGACAGATTGGGGTAGCTTGATATGCTGGCCTCTGTACATATACAAGGCCTATAATAGCATGTAAACGATGTAAATTTCTATACAAATATAGATTAAAAACAGGAAGAGATTTGCGGCTCTCGTTACGGTATAATTTCGAGTGATGTAAGCGACTAAGTAAAACGGTAATTTCATAGTCATCGACAAATTGCTATCCCACGATCGCCTCCTGAACATGTATCGAAGCTGTATTATTTCAACTCCAGTAGACAGCCGCAAGATTAAGTCTATAGGATCCAAGTCCAAGGAAGCTATGCCATCATTAGACGGCAGGCTAACCAGGCGCTTATTGCGACTGGACAGGAAAGGCTTGCGCCTGGTGACGGGGACCATCACGGGACACTGCTCGCTAAATAAACACTTCCACACCATAGGAATAACGGACAGTCCCCTGTGCAGAGCTTGCATGGAAGCTGACGAAACCGTTGCGCATGTGCTCTTTAAGTGCACAGGCGTCACCCAGATTATATCAGAAACCCTCGGGACACCCAGATCGTACACAGATGTTCTCAACAAACCAGGAGACCTAATAAGGAGGAATTCTGGAGGGAGGTGGGCTGGTTGGAATAACCACCGACGGCCGCGATGGTCCACGCACAATGGTCCAATTGAAGAACTAAGTGCGGAAACCAAACCCATAACATAGAACATAGAAGTCTACAGGATTCTTGGAACGCCGCGAATACATTACGTCAGCTTCATTTGGGCGGGGAGACTTACAAGCTCCCCTCACCCCTCGCGTCCAAGGAACACGCCCGTCCGGCACACAGAGCGGTTACGAAAATTGCGCATTTTAGTTGCCGGATCAAAATTGTGAATTCTTGGCAATTACTATAAAATCGACGTTAATTAGACGCGGTATAGCAGTGGTGCTTCAGTGATAACGTCCCCGACTTATGTGGTTCGTAAGTTCGAACCCAGGCAGACGCTATACTTTGTCTAAATAATTTCATCACCACTGCTCTCAAAACGGTGAAGGAAAACATCGTGAGGAAACCGGCATTACCTAGAACCAAAGATTCGAAGACAACAACACATCTACCAACCCGCACTGGGCCCGCGTCGTGGATTACGGCCCACTCCCATTCACATTCAGAGGAGGCCTGTTTCCCAGCAGTGGGAACATTATACTACTCAGTGAATTAGCTCATATTAAGATACAAATTCCACATCAGGCAATTTCTGCCATAATGATTTTTTTGAGGACAAAATTGAGGGCGTTTTCACGATCTTTTCGACTTTGGTATCTTCTGCTGAACTCTTGTCTTGTTCAGTTGTGGTAGTTGTGTTATTATCGGTTGTTATTTTTATGTTATGTTCCATACACCATCGACGCCACCATAGGTAAACGGAGGTACGCTGAAAAAAACATTTTTTTTAACTCTTTGACCGCCACGGTCGTGTATAGACTACAAATGAAAACGTGCCCAACACGCCACCGTCGGCTAATGCCGACAAGAAATCACCATGTTGTAAGTACAAAATAAATAAACTAAATTCAGTTTTCTGTGCTTATACTTAAAACATGGTGTTTTCTTGTCGGCATTGGCGTTTTGGGCACGTTTTGACCGTGGCGGTCAGCGGCTTAACGGACTTAAAAAAATTGAGGAAGTTGAATTTCTTCTTCTTTTTTTTGTTTCCTCGCTCGGAACTCCGTTACTTTTGAGCCGATTTTCAAAATTCTTATCAGATTAATAATAGAATGTCATAAAAATCGGTTCAGTATTTTGGTTTTTAAACCAAAATTACTGGTAAAAATTCAAGTAAACGAAATTGCGTCGTTATGACTTTTCAGTGGTGGCTTAGTGGAATTGTCATGGGATCCATAGTGGCTATAAGTGCAGTATCTTTACATAAATAACCGACTTCAAAAAGGAGGAGGTTCTCAATTCGACTGTATTTTTTTGTATGTATGTTACACGACATCTGCAATTGTAAATCGATTTAAAAAAATCTTTTGAAGTGAAACTTCTTTACGCACGCTTGACTTGGGGAGTAAGCTGGCGAACGCGTGACGTAAGCGTTACGAAAAGTGTGATCGGGCAAGGCGAACGGAAGTTAAGTGGGGGATATAAGCAAGAGACAGCAGTGCGCGCGCACATTTTCTTTCTCTCTTCCTCTCATAGCCAAATACGTTCCGTATATCTAAGCACACTGCAGGCTTATTGTCTGTATCACAGTGTAGGAGCAAGAGAGAGCAGTGCGCGCGCACATTTTCTTTCTCTCTTTCTCTTATAGCTAGTAAATGAAATATACATACAGATGGAGCGAAAGAAGTTTCACTTCAGTCGTGTGGTCATAAGCACACTCGTTTTTTTTTTTAATGTATAGGGTATGCCTCATATCAAATACTCATAAATAAATGCCCATATAAGTTTTATTAAGTTTTATTAACTTTGCTTGGGTAGTTTTTGAGTTAACTTCAATAATACGTATTTTTGCCACTTAGTTCATATTGATGATGTTATAATGACTTCCTATTACTGATATTTACATAACTAGCGGCCTGTCCCGGCTTCGCACGGGTGGACATTTATTTTTTAAACATTTTATTTTTTCTCTTGCAATCAAAAAAGCCTATATTAATCAGTGATAATGTAGCATTGAAATGGTGAAAGAATTTTTAAAATCGGTCCAGTACTTTTTGGGCCAATTCGTTACAAACATACATACAAATCTTTCCTCTTTAAAATATTAGTATAGATGAGTAGTGTTACTTATACGAATTTGTGTGGGGTAAGTACAGACGCCAGCACATCAAGCTACTACAATCTGTCAAATTTCTTTAATAGATTTTCAACTTTATGTCTAAAGTATAAGGTTCAAAGTTGATTGGGAAAATTTTTGTTTTTTAGTTTGTTTCGGGTAGCTTGATTTGCTGGCGTCTGTACAACTTAAAAGTGAAAAATAAAAACTATTTTACAAACAATTTTGAAAAAAAAAACCGACTTCCAAAACAGGCACCACAAAGTGAAACATAACTTTAATTTCGGAAGTCAGTGGCAAACAACGAAAATGCGAACCCAACGACACCGACTTCCGAAATTATTTTTCACTTTGTAGTGTCTTTTTTGGAAGTCGGTATTTTTTTGTATAAAAAGGTTTTTTTTTATTATTCTAATATTGTTAGGAGATATTGGCCCCGATTCTGTTGTTCACAAAAGATCACTGATCTTTTTCTTTCTATTTCATTATGAAAAGGACAGAAGATAAATATTAGTCTAGTCCTGTCAAATTAGATAATCCATAGACAAGTTTAGACGTGATTAAAAAATTGCCTACTAAAAATACGTCAATTTACGTCAGGCGCTGACTAATGTGACAGGACTAAACTAATGTTTATATTCTGTCCTTTTCATAATGAAATAGAAAGAAAAAGATGCACTGAACTATAATTTAGTTTAGTTTGTGAACAGGGACGTTCTTCTTTTTTATTGACAATGACTTGTCTTCTCCGCAAAAAAATAAATATATTGCCCCTAAATACTAAATTTCTTAATTTTTTTTTTTATAATAAGACACTTGACAATGCAATAATTATAATATTATCAAAACTAGATTTTAATGATTAATATTTTTTACAAAATTAGTGTGACATAGTACACAAAAAGCGTGACGGAGGTGTTTTACATACAAATAAAGTGTGTCCCTCTATGACCACTAATGTAAACAATCTGCTCTCGTAAAAAAAAATCTCATTGAAAGTTTCTATCCAAAAACATTTACTGAACTACTTAGCCTGTGTTATTAAATTAATAAGAAGAAATAATTTTTAATGTTTCTATTATTAAATAAAAAAATATTTTATTGGCTGTCTCCCGACGTATATGATTTTTGTTGCTACCTTCTGTCACTCATTTTATGGGACAAAATAATGTGCGTTAGCAATTTTGACCTGGGTCACTAGACAAGAGAATAGTCCCTCTCCACCCTGGACCCACGCTATGCATCCCTACGCCCCTGCAATACTAATTAGTCGCTCGCAAACAGTAAAAGGAGGTGCGTGTGTTTATTTAGCGACCGCTCTGTCACGTAAGTTACTACTTCCAAATGTTATTGTAATTTCTGTTTTTTAATATTATTTTATTGATTCCTGATAAATATTTCATATATGCCTAGTTTTATGCATAAATTAAAATTAGGAAAATCCTGAGAATCTCGAACACTACTGTTTTACACCTCTGTCACGAAGCACCTCTGTCACAAAAATGTGACGGAGTGGTATAACTCGTGACGGAGTGGTCATTTTTGTATGGAACTTAGAGCCTTAGTTAATATTCACAATAGATTATTGTTAGTTTTCTTATGTTGGTTATTATATCGACGATTATTTTGTTAATTTAAGGTGTTACCATCAGGTAAATGGAAAAATGGCATTATCTGCGGCTGAAAGACAGCGACGGTGTCGTGAAAAAAGGAAACTTAACCCTGAAATCGTTGAAGAAATGAATCGTAAAGATTTAGAAAGATATCATGCTCATAAAAAGTTAGTTAAAGATATGACACCAAAAGAATACAAAAAAATAATGAGACAATGGCAGATTAGAAATAAGAAGAGAAGGCAACAACAAAAGCTTTGCAGAACATTTTGATGAACACTACGGCTTCTACACCACCTCCTACAAGTCCCAGACTACTTCCATATTGTAAGACTAAATTAATATCTACCAAAGAATGGATACCAATCAATACAATAAAATCGTTTATTTCGAGCAACATAGGATCATAGACCTACAACAAAAACACACAAACACAAATAAAATAAAAACACATACAATTAGAAAGTCCATTTAAAGATATTATTATTACATACTTCAATTGCCCAGTATGTGAACCATACAGCAATGGTTTAGGTATTGGCAATTGAACCTTTGCGCGAATGCCCTCAGGATGCTGCTGGAGCTAGCCCGAACCCTAAACTTAAACTCTAAGGACTTATAGTAACATTTTAAGGAAATTTTATAATTTGTTATTGTTTTCTAAAATTAAAAATTGTTTTATGGTTAACTTTGTTTCGGCGGGTAAACATTATTTACCACTCCGTCACTTCGTTAACCACTCTGTCACAATTTTGTCCCCCTTATAATTTAAGTTCAAAGTAATGTATGAACCACTTTATTGGTAATATTTACAAAAATAACGTTTTCTAGTATTACATGCTAAACAATAAAGGTGTTCACTAGATTTTCAAGTTACTTTATTGGGCGACTTTCATAATATTAAATAGTTTTTTGTCCTAGGAAGCAAAAATGTGACAGAGTGGTATTGGATATATTTTTTTAAAATGTTTATTTTAAGAATTCCGTCCAATGGAGCTAGATAAAAATAAATGTTTATATTCTTGATAAGAAAGTAATAAGAAACTGAAGATCTGATTTTAAATGAGTAATAAAAAAAATAAACTTTTTTGTGACAGAGGTGTTATTTTTTTGATACCATTCCTACGAAATTTGAAATAAAACAAAAATTACAAGTAATACTTCGATGCATAATATGTTTTTAGAATCTACAATAACGAGGCAATAATTTAAATCACATTTTACTAAACAAATCAGATGTTTACGTTTTTAACAAATATAAAAATTTGGCGGTCAGATTGTCGATAAAAAAGAAGAACGTCCCAACAACAGAATCGGGGCTAATGGCAAACAACGAAAATGCGAACCCAACGAGACTGACTTCCGAAATTATTTTTCACTTTGTAGTGTCTTTTTGGAAGTCGGTTTTTTTTTGTTGTAAACAAGGTTTTTTTTATATTCTAATATTGTTAGGAGATATTAGGAAATATTAGGTGCAGTGGTGGCCAGTGTTAACGATCGTGACTTACGAGTTGTAGTAGGCACCTACAACTCAGTAAATCGCGGCCATTGTCACTGGTCCACCGCAATTGGTTCGCATCCAGACACGCGTAGGGTTACCATATGACAGGCGTTTGCAGGCATTTTAAGGTTTAGACAGGCGTGCGGCCGGCATTGGTCTGAGACAGGCTTTTTTAAACTTCGCGCCCGCGCGCATCGCGCTTGCATAAATGCAATATTGATTACACAGGAAAATTACAAAACTGTATCTTGTGAAGATTTTTACGTTTATATATTAGAAAAGAAAGAACTATTAAAAAAAAATAATGTTCTCTGACAAATATCAGTAATAAATATACTTCTTCATTATTATCTGTTGACTTTTACTTATTACCTACAGCGTTTTGCTTTAGACAGGCATTTTTCTGAAAATTCAGGCATTATAAGTACCATAGACAGGCATCCATGTCATTCAGGCTGGCTGGACAAATCTTCAAAATAGCTCGCATTTAACTAGGTCAATAGTGCATTTTATGTGACGGCTAAACACCCTTATTTCAGAATTTGTGACGCTACAGAATCTTAGATAATCGATCGAAAACGTGTCCAGCCATCTTGAAAAACCACTTTTCGCTGGTCTCTCAATCTCGGTAACGGAAGTGATTTTGACGACTTTTTGCATATCAACGGGCGTCACATAAATTTGTGACAGGCATCGAGCTAAAAGTTTTGTGATACGAACACCGGTTTTGTAGAAAAATGCAAAAATCTGTGTCCAGCCATCTTGAATTTACGTATAAAACTTTTGGCTGGCACTTCTGAATCTCAATAACGGGAGCGTTTTCGAATATGGTTCCTTTACTAACATTTAGTGACGCAATTTGTGACAGTAATAACGTTCGATTTATGGCGCCACATGTAAGGGTTTACGAGAAATCAGTAAAAACTTACATGTCCAAATAACCTGCGTTCAAGCTGGCTGGACACATGTATCTCCGCAGCCTGATGATCTACGGCCTTCGAAATATATTCAAATTTTTGTGACGGGGACGATAATGATTTACTGAATTTGTGACGGAGAAACTTTGAGTAGTTTCAAAGATATTGATCATTTAAATTTTCCCATACAAACATCCATTAATATTGTGAGGTGACCATATTTTTTACATAAATAAAGTCTCAATGGTATTGAGATAGAAAGTGTCGATTCCATCTGGTTTTTTTTTTATTTTTATTATGTCCGACGTTTAAAAGTGATGCCGATACTTATTTTATATAATTATGCCGATATATACTTTTTCATAATACCTTCGAGCATTAGTTATCCTGACACAATGGTGTCAATTCTCTTGTACACCGAACTAAACTATGACTAAAATTACTTACTTTTGGCTATGAGAATCTTAGAGCTATTCTGCATTAAAATATCTCTAAATTTAAAAATAATTTTGACACAACCAAATCGAATTTGACAATCGCGACTCCACGTGGTAAGTGGGTATTTTTTTTTGTTTGTTTGGCTTCGCACGGTTTGTGCATTCAGCCAAAAAGTAGATACTCATTTGCCCTCATCATCATCATCTGCCTAGCCTTTTCCCAACTATGTTGAGGTCGGCTTCCAGTCTAACCGGATGCAGCTGAATACCAGTGTTTTACATGGAGCGATTGCCTATCTGACCTCCACAACCCAGTTACTGGGTAATACGATACCCCTTGGTAAGACTGGTTGTCAGACTTTCGGGCTTCTGACTACCCGTAACGGCTGTCAAAGATACACGAATGACAGCCAGGATGCTTTCCGAGGCTCGGAGGGGTCTCGGTATGTAAAGTTGGTCACCCATCCACAGACCAACCGCGGCAAGCGTAGCTTAACCTGATCGATCGACCTGTGCGGCTGTTATTATTTAGCAACGGGCCCCTCACCGTGTTTTTTTTGAGTCGAAGGGGCATAGTGGACCTCCTTTTTATGGAATTTTTCACTTTTGTATGGAAAATATGAAACATTATTACCAACGTGTTGAGTTTTAAGGGTATGCGGGTTTCTAAAAGGGGATCGAAATTTTCATTATTTTTGCTATAGGACACACCGTTTTCGAGATATAAGCAAAAGAAAAGAAAATCAAAAAACAGTACTGTTTTTGCATCCGAAGTCGAGATGTTGGTGTGAATTTTAGCTCATGCCAACTAATGTTATTCCACACCTTTTAAGTCGCGATTAAAAATAGTCAGATTTAGTTAGAGAATCTAAATTTTAGGTGAAAAACCTCAAATTCAGAATAGCAAAATTACTATTTTCTCTAAACTATTAACTCAGTGCAATCTTAGTGCTGTCAAACTAAAATTTAGTTAAGTTGTGTCACTTTAGTTAATTTCAGAATGGGAAATCATCATTTGACAGGAATAAACTAAATTTTGGTGATTTGTAGTCTAGTTTAGACGCATTTGTGACAAGAGAATCGGCACCAATACCTACCTATGTACTTACCATGAAAAACACCAATACCTACCTACTAAAAAGAGTAGATATCTGCACGTAAATAATAACATCAAAAAGTTACCCCCCCCCCCCCCTTCCTCACTTCTACACTTTTGTCATCTATCGATTTAAAGCGAAAGCGCTAGGGTAGCCCGCGAAATTCAATTTTTTTTACATTTTTTGCAATTTGCTGGCAGTATTAAGTTGTACGTTGATTAAAATATGATTTGCGGCCCTAACAAATATGTATTTACAGAATTATAATCTATAAATTCATCAACACAACTCTCTAAGACCAAAGTAATCCCCAAGAATGACTATTTCATGAAATTTTCACATTTGGGGATTATACTAACTTAACAAGTTGTATTACTGATTGTTGTAATGATTATAATTCTGTCAACTACTATCACCAAAACACGGATTTTCGTCCATTAAAGAAAACACCTTAAAATATACTTAGTCCTACATAAAACTTACAATATTGGTAACCCTACTGCAGTGTTTGTATGGGAAAATTTAAATGATCAATATCTTTGAAACTACTGAAAGTTTCTCCGTCACAAATTCAGTAAATCATTATCGTCCCCGTCACAAAAATTTGAATATATTTCGAAGGCCGTGGATCATCAGGCTGCGGAGATACATGTGTCCAGCCAGCTTGAACGCAGGTTATTTGGACATGTAAGTTTTTACTGATTTCTCGTAAACCCTTACATGTGACGCCATAAATCGAACGTTATTACTGTCACAAATTGCGTCACTAAATGTTAGTAAAGGAACCATATTCGAAAACGCTCCCGTTATTGAGATTCAGAAGTGCCAGCCAAAAGTTTTATACGTAAATTCAAGATGGCTGGACACAGATTTTTGCATTTTTCTACAAAACCGGTGTTCGTATCACAAAACTTTTAGCTCGATGCCTGTCACAAATTTATGTGACGCCCGTTGATATGCAAAAAGTCGTCAAAATCACTTCCGTTACCGAGATTGAGAGACCAGCGAAAAGTGGTTTTTCAAGATGGCTGGACACGTTTTCGATCGATTATCTAAGATTCTGTAGCGTCACAAATTCTGAAATAAGGGTGTTTAGCCGTCACATAAAATGCACTATTGACCTAGTTAAATGCGAGCTATTTTGAAGATTTGTCCAGCCAGCCTGAATGACATCAGGCATCCCCCTATTTACATATGGTAACCCTAGACACGAGCTTTACTTTGTGTAAATTATTTCATCACCACTGCTCTCAAAACGGTGAAGGAAAACATCGTGAGGAAGCCGGCATGTCCTAGAACCAAATATTCGAAGACATGTGACATCTACCAACCCGCACTGGGTCCGCGTGGTGGATTACAGCCCACTCCCTCTCACAGAGAGGAGGCCTGTGTCCCAGCAGTGGGAACATTATAGGCTGATTATGTGAATCCTACATTTATACTAATACTAGCTGCGCCCCGCGGTTTCACCCGCGTAAGTTTTGATCCCGTGGGAATATCGGGATAAAAAGTATCCTATGTGTTATTCTGATGTATAAACTATATTACTGTAAAGTTGCATCAAAATCCGTTCAGCAGTTTTTGCGTGAAAGAGTAACAAACATCCATCCATCCATCCTCACAAACTTTCGCATTTATAATATTAGTTGGATACTAGGATAGGTAAAATTTGTGTTTTTGATCATCTGCCTAGCTTTTTCCCATATACACCATTAGGTTTTGATCGTTTTAATCCTTCAAAGAAAGAAAAAAGAAAGAAAGATAAATTGTTTATTCTGCACAAACAAAACGCACATTACAAATAAAAAAAAATAATTTAAAAAGAAAAGACAATCATAAAATATACAAATACAATGTTGTTAAAAACCTCGTACTTTAAAGCATAAAAAATGTTGTCAATTTTGTCCATTGCTTGATTTTTGGGCCAAGCACCAAAGACAACCAACACATTAGTTGACAGTTGACACTTGACAAAGGGGTCATTATACTAATAATTATTATGAACAACTTTTACTATGGGACCCACCCTTAAAATCGTGAAAAAAAAAATCTGTCGATCCATACATTATATCGAGTTATGCGAACATAAATGTATGGATCAGCTGATTTTTTTTTTTCACGATTTCAGGTTTGGTTCCATAGTAAAAGTTGTCCATAATGATGTGTACGATGATTAAGCCCTTTTAAGGATTAAAACGCTCAAAATGTAACGGTCTATGTTGGGGTCGGCTTCCGGTCTAACCGAATGCAGCTGAATACCAGTATTTTACATGGAGCGAATGCCTGTCTGACCTCCACAACCCAGGTACTGGATAACCCGATAACACACGGTAAGACTGATGTCTGAGTTTCAGGCTTCGGACGACCTGTAACGACTGTCAAAGATCCACGTATGACAGCGGGGAGCAACGGCTTTTTTTTTTTTTGTGAATCTCCAAATGACCCCTCCTGCTCAGAGTGGAGCAGGAGTGAGTGTCAGACTCTTACTGACTAAAACCCACCCGTGTTCCTTCCTTAGCCCTTTATGTTCCGGGGCAGCGGTAACCCTTTCGGACAATCCCGCTGCCCCGGCAGGCTTCGGCTCTTACGGGCGCCTTCCTTACTGCTGACATCTCTTTGAGGCGCGCGTGGAACACGTACGCGCCGTCCGGCACGGGCCTGGTCCTGATCGGACGGAGAGTTACCCATTACTCTCCGCCCGCAGGCCCGCGCCTACGGTGGCCGGGAGTCGTCTCGCGGCTCCCGACGCCCGGGGCGTCTCCCGCGGCGGCTGGGACGTGAGGCTCTCTCCCTCAGCCGTCCCGCCACCTCCTTCGCTAGCATGACTGCTTCGCAGAAGGAGGTGACTGCCTCCGGGGAGCAACGGCTTAACGTGCCTTTTGTGAAGTGGTGATGACATTTTATACACAAAGTAAAACGCCTACCTGGATCCGAACTCACGACTCATAGGTTGGAGCCGATACCAAAGGCCATCACTGCTCTCCATAAAAAAAAACGAGTGTGCTTATGACCACACGACTGAAGTGAAACTTCTTTCGCTCCATCTGTATGTATATTTCATTTACTAGCTATAAGAGAAAGAGAGAAAGAAAATGTGCGCGCGCACTGCTCTCTCTTGCTCCTACACTGTGATACAGACAATAAGCCTGCAGTGTGCTTAGATATACGGAACGTATTTGGCTATGAGAGGAAGAGAGAAAGAAAATGTGCGCGCGCACTGCTGTCTCTTGCTTATATCCCCCACTTAACTTCCGTTCGCCTTGCCCGATCACACTTTTCGTAACGCTTACGTCACGCGTTCGCCAGCTTACTCCCCAAGTCAAGCGTGCGTAAAGAAGTTTCACTTCAAAAAGTTAGGATTACATAAAACTTACTGTTACTCGGAATTGGTTAGCGATGTCGGTGACCGAAACGCCATTGTGTTTCATCGATATTATCTGCTGTTTTGTTTCCTCATCAACCCTAAAAAATAAAATCATAAACTCAAACTCAATGCATTTATTTCAATTAAACCATTTACTTTTGAATTTTCAAAAATTAACTAGTCGGTCAGTTAGTCAGAAAGTTGAAGCTAGTTGCCCATTCCAAAACGTAGATCTCTTGAAGAAGAACGGGCAAGAAACTCCAAGGACACTCTTTTAAATCAAGGTATTACAAAATCCTGAGTACATATTCTTGTTGCTTCTATATGTGAGAACAATGTTACGAAGAAACAATTCAATATAGGTATAAGATTAAAAAGAAGCACTGGCAGCTAAAAGATGACCAGTCTCAACTGACAGCGCCTGTTCACGAACATGACGCATGGATCAGCGATCAACACCATCCAGCTCAACTATTTTGAAGGGAACTGAATGATCCAACACACGCGCCACCATCTGTGAGACATTTATTCTAATAAACCACGCCTTGTTACCCCGATGGGTTGAACAGAGGTGCGTACCTATTATTACGGTGTACTCATTAGTACTAGAAGTCAGAAATCGTAAAAATATAAATATAATTATATAACCATAATTTCATCGTGAAAGAAGCACCTCAAAAATCTCCACCTTTTATTTCTGTTTCGTTTACTTATTACTTGATCTAATAAGGCACCTCGCACACTAGACGGCTGCGACCAGATTAACTAAAGAAACCATATGAACGTCGCGCTTGGCCGCAACGACCAACTGGTCGGCACGACTGGTCGTGTCCACCAATTTACGTATAGTTTACTATGAGCGCTCCCGCACTAGATTGCGCTCGCGAATGCGGCCGAGCCGCGGCCGCACGACTCTCATTTTTGTATTGACACCAGTTATACTATCTTGTATCAGTAAGTCATCAAGTAATTCATCAAAACTAGCCACTGATATTTTTGTGTATTTAAAAACCTTGTCATCGTACGACCTTCATTTGCATATTAAGATATTTATGTTGCGAATTTCCAACACAGAATGTATCCAGTAACGTCTTTTCCACATCAAGTACAAGCACACAATTTCTATGCTCATACTGTTCGAACTCAGAACAACAACTGCAGCAGCTCGACAAATGGCCGCTTTACGACCAGTCGGCCGCAAACTTGGCCGCAGCCCAACCGTAGCTTCTGCGACCAATGTAGCTGCCACGACCACGACCAGTCGTGCAGGCGTCTAGTGCGCGAGGTGACTTAATGGCGCCGATTCTGTTGTTCACAAACTAAACTAAATTTAAGCTCAGTGCATCTTTTTCTTTCTATTTCATTGAGAAAAAGACAGAAGATGAATATTAGTTTAGTCCTGTCCTGTCTGTTAGCACAAGTGTGCAACATTCCGCTGGTGTTTTTTACTTTTGTTGATGCACACTAATTATTATTAGTGGGTAATTAGTTTGTATCGAAAAAACTAAAACACTAGTGGATTTAACTAGCGATTCGGAAGAAGAGTGGGGCGCGTCTTCGTGGATTGCACTATCTATAAGGGTGTCCTTGTCATTATTTAGTGATTTATCTATTGTTATACTCTATCTGCGACTGTAAATAAATGAGTGAATTACTTATGACTCCGGCCGGATCTCAGTGGTACGCTGGCCTTCCTTTCCTGGAGTTGAAACCCTGCCTCCCTCAGTCTGCTTCTGACACACCTATAAAGAAAGAAATAGTTATATAATATTTATATTGAGGTTTCGCTAGTGAATTTTATTTAATATACAGGGTCAAATTAAATTAGCTGACAAAACTTCACAGTCATGATAGAATGGAAGAAAGAAAAGTATTTATTGCGATTCGTACAGGAAGATCACAAACTAAACACAATCTAAAATAAAAAAAAACTAATTATATAAAAAAGTAACAAAAAGATAAATGAAACAGAAAGTCTTATACGAGGCCAAAAGGCTCCTATCTACACTAATAATAAAGCTGAATAGTTTGTTTGTTTGAACACGCTTATCTATGAAACTACCAGTCGGATTTGAAAAATTATTTTTGTATTTGATAGCCCAATTGTTAAGGAAAGATATATACCTCATAGTAATATGAGGTTAGAACCATAAGGAACCTAGCGAAAACAAAGTAATAGCGCGGGTAGACGATGCGATGCGACGGGGTAGGTCGGGGGAATAAGAAAGGAGACGTTTCATTTTTGTATGGGACTCCGGCCATAACATGACTGTATACTTTAGAACCTGTATACTTATACATAACATGTATACTTTTACCTGGAAAACGAACGCCTGAATACAATAAAGAATGCTTTTTTTTTCATAATAATTAATATTCTTTAGGCACTAAATAAAAACTGAAAAAGTTTGACGTTTGTTATGTTGACCATCGACAGCCAGTTATGACAAGTTGGAGAGATGACATTTACATAACCTAGAATTTGTCGAAACTGTTTTCCGTTATACAAAGCCAAAATCGTTAAAAGAAAGAAATGAAACGCAAAATAACACCGAAAGCCACGAAATCGAAACGAACGAGACCACAACAAGACTGACAGACTGACTGATGTAATGTCATTGTCAACAATATAAACCTAGAATTTTTCGTCCAGAAATACCCACAAAAGTAGAATATATTTTTAACGATGAACTGAATCGTCACGCTTTGTAATTAGTCAAAAAAGTTGTTTAAGATAGATATCTTACCATAATACATGCATTTTATAATTAAAGAAATAACGTCTACGTGATATCATTATGTTATAATGTAACATGATTTCTGGACGAGAGCAGTATGCAAGTAAAAGACGCCAAGTTCAATAGATTATGGCAATAGTTTGAAAAACTATTATTTTTTGTGCCGAAGTAATCAGGGGAATATTCAGAAAAGAATATTTCTCCACAATTCGTGGAATTATTTCCAATTTTTTTACTACCGTACAATTTATGGCCGAAAATGAAACATTTCCTTTCACGCGGAGGAAGTCGCGGGTAGAAGTTGGTATTAAAATAATTACTTTGTAGAAACGCCTAATTCCTTAGCCAGGGTGGGCGTATGGACAGACTGTTCGTGAGCCACCCGTTCTATTAGGAGCTGATCTTCTTCAGCGGTTGTTTTCCTTTTCGTTCCCGTACTTTTATGGTTGTTCATATGGCCTTCATTGCACCAGCGATCCCACCATTTTCGAACCGTGATTCGCTAAAAAAAGGGTATAATTTAGACGGACACCAAATAAAATAAACAACTTCCAAAAAAAAATCAATCGACTTTATTAAAAGGGCCCTTTTTTTTGTGGATGGAAAATCATCAAATGACCCCTCCCGCTCTGGGTGGAGCAGAAGGGAGTGTCAGACTCTTACTGACTAAAACCCACCCGTGTTCCTTCCTTAGCCCTTTGTGTTCCGGGGTAGCGGTAACCATTAAAAGGGCCCTAAAGTATATAATATTATGATACAAAATAAATGAAATAACATCAGAAAAATCGCAAACATTGCACAAATATTATTTTTGGTTCATAAAATGAATCAACGGTCACCAAATTCTATAAGTTAGGTTAGATTGGTGACCATTTATCCATTTTGGTAACCACTTAGAATTTTTTTGGTAGTAAAATAGGTACTTTTTTGGGCGGTGTTTAAACATAAGCAAAAAAAAAACAGGTTTTTTTTTTATTAAATTGTTTAAAATCGACCCGTGTTACTGGCTAACTGATAACAGCCGCACGGGTCTCGAGAGTGCGAGTCGGACTCGTCTACTAAGGGATCCGTACCACCAAAATTGTTATAATTAGGTGTTTCAAAATCAACTCTACAAACTTAAAGAGGTGCTTTAGACCATCAAACTGAACAACTTTCACTATGGGACCAACTCTGAAATTACGAAAAAAAAAAATCAGCTGTTTCATACATTTTGGTCAAGTAGGTATTGAACTTTTGTATTAAACAGCAAATTTTTTTTTCGTGATTTCAGGGTTGGTCTCATAGTGAAAGTTGTTCACTTTGATGGTCTAAAGCTCTTAAAGTTTGTAGAGTTGATTTTAAAACGCCTTATTTATAATGTTAGATAATTCTTTGCCATAAAAAAAAAAAAAAAACGAGTGTGCTTATGACCACACGACTGAAGTGAACTTCTTTCGCTCCATCTGTATGTATATTTCATTTACTAGCTATAAGAGAAAGAGAGAAAGAAAATGTGCGCGCGCACTGCTCTCTCTTGCTCCTACACTGTGATACAGACAATAAGCCTGCAGTGTGCTTAGATATACGGAACGTATTTGGCTATGAGAGGAAGAGAGAAAGAAAATGTGCGCGCGCACTGCTCTCTCTTGCTTATATCCCCCACTTAACTTCCGTTCGCCTTGCCCGATCACACTTTTCGTAACGCTTACGTCACGCGTTCGCCAGCTTACTCCCCAAGTCAAGCGTGCGTAAAGAAGTTTCACTTCAAAAAAATCAAATCAAAAGTTCATTTCCTATAAATATACTTAGTTGTTATTGTTGGTTTATACATTGTTGCTGTGGTATTTTTATCTCACGAAGCAACGCGCGCTTTACTTTTGGTAATCATGTGTACAGAAGCGCTGTGAATGTGTGTATAATATACTCTCGGTACCGTCAGAGACAATGGCAAAGTCGAAAGTGTGTGTGCGCGCGCGTGTTTTATGTGCTCTCGTCTTCACGCACACATTCACAGCGTGTTTACATTTTGTTACGACAAGTACAGCGCGCGTCACTTCGTGCGATAAAAATACTGTTACACGTATTCTGTGAAAAAAATCAAGAGGATATGTATTAGGGATGCTACACACAGGGTCAACAAGTTTAATTCGGCAGTTTTTTGTTGAACGACAAAGTCGACCGGACACTGTAATTCCCACGTGGGTTCGACTCGTGCCGATCGGCAAACTTCTTTTGGCATCTACCCAAGCTTAATCATGTACAAATCTCAAATCGTTTATTGCAATCCATAATGTACAATTTACAGGTGGTAAATTAAAAAAAAAAATAATAGAAACAATTATGGACCCTGCTGGCCACAGCAAATTTTTATAAGTAGAGAGAGATACACGATTTTCTTAATAAAAATACGAGCAAGCTTTAAAAAAAAATAAGTTTTGGTCATTGTATTATGCTTTTAACTCAATACTCTAATTGAGGTGTATGAGGTCTTGCGTTAATTATGTTACACCTTGTATATGGTACATTTTCTCATACTCACTGTAGTGCCCAACAGGTAAGCTGTCCTGCTATTGGTCATTCCTTCTTGCTTCAGCGCTATAATTCGCTGCTTAATATGATCATGGAGCGCTTTATTTTTGCTGAAATACAATACATAATCACATAAAGGTTTATTCTTCGATCAACAATGGCACTAGATTAAAGATTAGGAACAAAAACACATCGCTCAAGTGACCGCGATTACATATAACTTTATTATAAACCTTATCTTTCAAATATAAAGTTTATTATCGTTTGCTACTTTATTTTTATGAATAATTTGTAATCTGTTTGTTTTTTTTTTCAGGCACAAAGGCATACTCTACCAGTCAACCAAGGGTGGTGATACATGGCACCTTCCAGGTCAACTAGAAGGTTGTCGAACTGGACTGGCCTGTGGGTGCCTCAATAAATGAAGGCGTCCAGCCAGGGCTTAAAAAATTAACAAATAAGTGACTACATGCTAAGGGCACCCTCTGTGGGGCGGACCTCGGCTTAGGGCGTCACGTCGCAGCAAGAGACAGGCTGAATTAGATTATTTTGGGACAAATTTAAAGCTACATGGTCAGCGGCACGGTACTGGCTCGAGCAAGGGTCGGGGCGGGACCGACGGTTGATGTCGGGACGTTGTATATATGCTAGTCGCGCGGTAAACTCTGCTTGCGCGATGCAGGCTTTTCCGTGACGTCAGTGTGATGCGTAGTTCGCATGTGGCATGTAGATGGCGCCACAGACAAAATTACCTTATATTCTGCCCCATTTTCATAGTTATTTCAGGATTTTTCATGAGTTTCTGATGAAGACCAGCTTGCCGCACCCGTCTTCTGACCGTTGTAGAACCAGCCGCTATTCCTTTACCCGCTTCAGCGTTATGATAGTTATTCTGTTCTGAATCACGGTTATATCGATGTAACCATGCGTAAATAGAAGATATCTGAAAAAAAAAATGGAAAAATTATACATTTTCGTTTGAATAAGTTTCTTTTTCGAAATTGCAGACTTGGGACGGGGACCACTTTCTCGAACGAAAATTTTCACAAAATTGATGTCAAAAATTGTCACGTCGATATTTTAAAAACAAGATGGCATTTCCTAGCAGACTGCTCTCGGAGATTAAATGCCAAAACAAACATAGAGGCCATGGTCTCTTTTAAATTCCAAGCATTATATTATTAACATTTATCCTGTTGGTGTTAAAGGAGTGACGCCAATGGAAAGGCCGTTCTAAGGATTTCAATAATACGTTTATTCTACATTTTTATTTATATATTGGAAAATGTGTTTACTTATATTAAGTGTGACGTTTGTCCCACACAAGGCTAAAATATTAATGAAAATGATGACGGCGGCAAAGATTTAAATCGTTAGATTCGCCCTACCGCGTCCTATACATAATGACGCAGTGATTGGATTGTCATGGAAACGTATTAAATAAAATGTGTGAGCTGACTCTTCTCAGTATGGACACTTTTTCGCGTGACTAAGTACGGTGAGAGCAAATCTAACGATTTAAATCTTTGGGCAGCGGGATTAACTAAATGTGAAATATTGGTGTAAATTGCCCCGATTCTGTTGTTCACAAACTAAACTAAATTTAAGTTCAGTGCATATTTTTCTTTCTATTTCATTATGAAAAGGATAGAAGATAAATATTAGTTTAGTCCTGTCAAATTAGATAATCCATCCAAGTTTAGACGTGATTAGAAAATTGGCTACTAAAAATACGTCAATTTACGTCAGGCGCTAACTAATTTGACAGGACTAAACCAATATTTATCTTCTGTCCTTTTCTTAATAAAATAGAAAGAAAAAGATGCACTGAACTTAAATTTAGTTTAGTTTGTGAACAACAGAATCGCGGCCATTGACAGATTTTCACGACGGCCGAAACCGCATTCCTAGGAAACCAAACCTCAATACTAACCGACATTCCAGTTTCTTTAGCTATAGCGGAGACAGACAAACCCTTTTTCTTCAGTGCAATTATTTTTTCTTTTAAACTCTCGTTGTTCCTGTGCGGGCAAAATTACAATGATATTAGTCATTAATATGAAAGAAAGAAAATTAGGTTTATTTGTCACAGAAACACGTGCATACAAATGATATTTATTCTAATAATACGAAACACACACGAGCACTTATTATTTTCAAGATTATATATGGATAATACGCTATGCTTCGATTGGGTGAAGTGAAAACATCGAGATTTTGATGCTTTAGGTATATAATTTTTATATTAATGTAGGAACAATGCTCCGAATGATAGTTGTTACCGCTTCAAATTTCGTTGCGTGGTTTCGAAGATCTAAGCGGTCATACAAACAGACACGAATATTGACTTTGTTTTAAACTATGTATTGATTTAGAAGATGCTGACCGGCCTATATTTTACCAATGGCATGAGGTATTCATAAACATACCTACATCTGTGGCGGCATCTATATAGGCACATGCGAACTACGCATAACACTGACGTCACGCAAAATCCTGCATCACGCAAGCATAGTTTACCGCGCAACTAGCATATTATATACAACGTCCCGTCGGAGGATCCTCATTTTCTATTAAGGATGATTGAACTTACACCCTGCTCCTCAACCCTCTCAAGGGGACTACATGACTTAAAGCGCGGTCACTGTCGCACTGTATAGAAAAGAAAGAGAAGCGCAATGACACAACACTAGTAATTTATTGCAAAATATGAAGCAATTATGTATTTACAAAAAATCTATTGTTTGGACTAAAAATTAAAACACTATGCTTTAGTATGTTGCTTGTAGAAAATCTGACGAAAAATCAGAATGATTGTATGTTTTTTATTGTAAAAAGAAAGTTTTTAGAGGTATCTTCTTGATTTTTCTATTGTATCAAATTAGTTGTATTATGTTTTCAACACACTATCTAACTAGCATATATCCTGAAGAATATCATATATTTTTCTGATTTTGTTTACTGTAATCGATCATATATATTTTTATTGCTTCTAAAACTTGCGTTTTTTGCGTTTAGGTCCTGTGATCCCCTTAAAACAAGTCGCTTTTCGTTTTTATCCGTATGGTCGCTTAGTTCTAAACTCCACATGGAATTTCGATGCGATTGTCATCATCATTTACAGAATTTATTTCCGAAGGTTTTGTGTATAATTGAATAATCATTTCGATATTGCACAGAAAGCTCTCTATTTTGACGTGTCACCAGAGAAGATCTTTTTCTTACCTGATAGTTGCTCTTTCTTTTTTAATCCCAACCTTACTGCTTATGTTTTGATTATATTTATTGAAAAATGCTTCTTCTGAATGTATGTTTTCTTCACTTGAGGCCTCATACACAATATTACCGAAACTATCAAGCTTTGGTTTTTTATCTACAGTCTCGTTGTCTTCTACAAAAGAGCAGTTGCCGTCATTTATGTACGGGATGTTATTTTCGGTATCTCCACTAAAAATATTATCATTATTATTGATTTGTGCTTCAGTATTTGTCATTTCATCTTCATTATCTTCTCTGAGAGACGTATCATTGAAATGTTCGAAAAATGTATCGTTTTTTCGATCATGAAATAGCATGTTATTAACAGCTATAGGATCAGATTCGACCTCAGTTTTCACAGGAACATCCATCCAAGGATCATAGTCCTCGACTTCTTTATCTTTCTCATTCATTCTTATTTTAGTTTTTCTTTCCTTTATAGCTGTCATAGTATTGGGTATGAATATATTATTATCTATTTCTTTGTTTTCTGCCATAGTATGTTCGCATTCAATGTCATATGAAGTAACTGCTATTTTAACAGATAGAGGTGATTTTAGAGTACTGTAATTTTGTTTTAGTAATGCAATGTCACTTTGTTTGATGTTTACTTGGTCTTTCAGCAATGCATCGCTGAGCAGCGCCTTTTCTCTGAACGCTGCAGCCGCTGTGAGGCGCGCGGCGCACTCCCAACAAACCCGCTGTAGTATGCTGCCTTTCTTATCGATAGCCTGACAAATAAGGACTGCTGTCACATGACTTATCAAAATCTCGGCGCCTTATATAACCCTAGCAGGGACATCGGCGCGTATCCTGTTATCATGGATTGTACTGAATCCATGCTAACAGGCGATGGGCAGCGGGATTGTTCGAAAGGGTTACCGCTACCCCGGAACATAAAGGGCTAAAGAAGGAACACGGGTGGGTTTTAGTCTGTAAGTCTGACACTCCCTCCTGCTCCACCCTGAGCGGGAGGGGTCATTTGATGATTGCCCATCCACAAAAAAAAAATGGTAACAGGCGATGCAGGTCGGAAATTTTCAACGCAGGAGCGTTGACATTATTCGTCGGTTATTAAAAAAAGAAAGCTGTACTATACCTTTCGACCGCGTAGGTACACTTTTCTATAAACCAGCAGATATTTTTTTTTTATAACCGACGATATCTTTCTCATATTGCGTTCGCGATTTATTTGCCAAAAATGTAAACAAATATGAATTAATAAAAAAATAACTTTGATTCCTACACAATAAAGTTCGGTTTACGCTAAAACTTGAAACATTTTTATATATTTTTCAATAGTGCTATTGAAACACTCTGAAATCAACTACATTTTCATTGAAATAAAGTTGATATTTGTTTAACTTGAAATAGGGTAGGGATGTGCAGCACTGCGCACTTTTACTATAAGCTAGGGTGTCTAGAATAGGGCACGCCACGATAGTGGCGGTAAGACCCCTCTTTGAGGAGTGGCTAGACAGGCGCCACGGCGCCCTCACCTACCGCCTGACGCAGGTCCTTACCGGACACGGGTGTTTCGGGAGGTTCCTGCACAACATCGGGCGGGAGGAAACGCCCGGGTGTCACCACTGCGAGGGTCGTCCGGAGGACACGGTGGAGCATACGGTGGCGGTATGCCCCGATTGGGCGGAGCACCGCCGTGTTCTCGCAGAGGCGATCGGCAGCGGCGGCGACCTCTCGCGCCCGGCCCTGGTTCAAGCCATGGTCCGGGGCGAGAGGGAGTGGGAGGCAGTCACCTCCTTCTGCGAAGCAGTCATGCTAGCGAAGGAGGTGGCGGGACGGCTGAGGGAGAGAGCCTCACGTCCCAGCCGCCGCGGGAGACGCCCCGGGCGTCGGGAGCCGCGTAACGACTCCCGGCCACCGTAGGCGCGGGCCTGCGGGCGGAGAGTAATGGGTAACCCTCCGTCCGATCAGGACCAAACCCATGCCGGACGGCGCGTACGTGTTCCACGCGCGCCTCAAAGAGATGTCAGCAACAAGGAAGGGGCCCGAAAGGGCCGAAGCCTGCCGGGGCAGCGGGATTGTCCGAAAGGGTTACCGCTACCCCGGAACACAAAGAGCTAAGGAAGGAACACGGGTGGGTTTTAGTCAGTAAGAGTCTGACACTCCCTTCTGCTCCACCCAGAGCGGGAGGGATCATTTGATGATTTCCCATCCACAAAAAAAAAGGGGTGTCTAGTATCATGGGCTGAATTCATGGTTATAGCTTGCGCGTCGATGTACAAAGGCCAGCACATTAAGTTACCCCAATCTGTCAGATTTCTTTGATAGATTTTCAACTTTACCACAAAGGAATAAGGTTTATATTCAATTGGGAAAATGTGACAGATTGGGGTAGCTTGATGTGCTGGCCTCTGTACCTGCCACATTATATTAATTTTAATATCTTATACAAGGTGGAGACGACAATTGTACCTACAGGGTTACTTGTAATTCGACGTATATCCGTCAGGTGCTGATAGGGGGGCCAAAATGCAACAAATTGAACCCCATAAATGTATGGCCGAGATATTTGACTTTTAAGGGTTTTTCGATATATTTCCAAATAAAAAAAGACTACATATTGAATTGTGATATTGTAGCTGGCACTTCAATGAAGCTATGAACATAATTAAAAGTACTTAATTCAACAAAATAATTTTATTAAAATGACCCCCTATATCTATATGTATGGCCAAAATTCAATAGTTTTTGAGATATTTGAAACATTTTTGAAGCGTAAAATGAAAATATTGGTAAGATAACGCTCATCATTTTAATAAAATTATTTTGTTGAATTAAGTACTTGTAATTATGTTCATAGCTTAATTGAAGTGCCAGCTACAATATCATCTTGTAATGGTACCCATTCCATATGTAGTCTTTTTTATTTGGAATTATAACGAAAACTTAAAATTCAAATATCTCGAAAACTATTGAATTTCGGCGATACGTATAGGAGGTTCAATTTGTTGCATTTTGGCCCCCCTATCAGCTCCTGACGGATATACGTCGAATTACAAGTAACCCTGTATAATAAATTAAACAGCATGTAGCAAATGACGTTCCCAATCTGCATATAAAAAATTCAATCAAATATATCCAATAGTTTAGTCGCTATAGCTATTCAAAGATTGGCAAAACCCATGTCGGCCCATCACTACTATTTACTTTGTTTGAAAAAATAAAGTTTTGAATTTCGATGTTAAGATTTATTTGACAGTTCCAAAATACTCTTGCATTAGTATTTATTGTCGTATTGTTGTCTCCGCATTGTATATGTAATCAATCTGTCTCGCCTTTTCGTGCCTATGTTGGGGTCGGCTTCCAGTCTAACCGAATGCAGCTGAATACCAGTATTACATGGAGCGACACCTGAATATCTGTAGGCCAATTCTGCTAATTTAAAACGTTCAAAATCTAGTCACAGTCTCATCTCGGCGACAAACAAATGTCAAAAACTTGTCAAAATGTAGGAAAATTTGAAGTTTTTTTGACAGATTGAGACTGAGATCAGACTGCGAACGTTCTTGAAAATTAGTAGAATAGCCCCTCTGACCTCCACAACCCAGTTATTGGATAACACATAACACGATACCCCTTAGTAAGACTGGTTGGCATACTTTCGGGATTCTGACAATCCATAAATGACTGTCAAAGATGACAACCGAGACCGATGGCTTAACGTGCTTTCCGAGACACGGAGGGGTCTCGGTATGTAAACCCGTCTACAGACCGACCGTGGCAAGCGAAGCTTAATCTGATCGATTGACCCGTGCAGCTGGTATTACTTAGCCACGAGCCCCTGTATGAAGTGTTATATCATTTTCAGTTACATTTTTTAACAATCACTGAATATACATTATGTAGAAAATCCAACTTACCGTTATCCCTGTGATATTTTGGAACATGTCACTCAATTTAAAATCTTTCATATTGTACATTTTGACATCTAATGCAAGGCAAACTCTGCACACCTAGAAATAAAGAAAAATAGGTATTTTATTTATTAAATATATTTTTGTACAGACGCCAGCACATCAAGCATCCGAAACTGTAAAATTTTCCCAATCAACTTTGAACCTTATATTTTAGAGATAACGTTGAAAATCTATTAAAGAATTTGACAGATTGTAGTAGCTTGATGTGCTGGCGTCTGTACTTTTGTCAAAATCACTTTATTTTCAAGCTTCAAGTAAATCAGTTTTTACATTTTTTTTCCAATGACGGATAGTCTTATGCATTTATATATCGCAAACAATTAAACTTTATATTCGAATATTATTGTTGTTACCCATCAGAAAATCATGAATTTAAAATAATTACTGTTCACATAATATTGTTTTATTTAATTAAGAATATACATTTTTATCTCACGAAGCGACCCGCACTTGTACAGAGGCCAGCACATCAAGCTACCCCAATCTGTCAGATTCCCATTCCCAATTGAATATGAACCTTATTCCTTTGTACTAAAGTTAAAAATCCATTAAAGAAATTTGACAGATTGGGGTAGGTTGACCTGCTGGCGTCTGTACAAACAAGCTGTAAATGTGTGCGTGAAGACGAGTACCGTCAGCACGACCACCACCCTAGCACGTTCGCACAGGCGCATGTTCACGGCTGCCATGCTATGGTGAGGAGAAAAACGGCGTCGCTATTTGAGGGAACGTGGTCATGTCCTAATAGCAACCTGAAGATGTTAGTGGACCCTCTCGTGCCGGACGGCGTGTCCCCGTGCCGGACGGCGCGTACGTTTTCCACGCGCGCCTCAAAGAGATGTCAGCTATAGGGAAGGGCCGAAGCCTGCCGGGGCAGCGGGATTGTCCGAAAGGGTTACCGCTACTCCGAAACATAGAGGGCTAAGGAAGGAGCATGGGTGGGTTTTAGTCAGTAAGAGTCTGACACTCCCTTCCGCTCCACCCAGAGCGGGAGGGGTCATTTGATGAATTCCCATCCACAAGAAAAAATGAAGATGTTAGTGGACAAATTTATCTGGCCAATAATGAATCATAGGCGCTGGTTAAACAGGACCGATTCATTTAATCCGGTGAATGTATCACTACATAGTATAAAACAGAGTCGCTTTCTCTGTCCCTTTGAACGCTTAGATCTTTAAAACTACGCAACGGATTTTGATGCGTTTTTTTTTTAATAGATAGAGTGATTCAAGAGGAAGGTTTATATATAAAATACATGCATGCATGTGATGTCGTAAATAAACACATTTTTTTGCGCTTACTTTTCAAACGCTGGCTGAACCCTACGAGATAGGTCAAAATAATGTACTACAGTATTGTACACCTTAAAAAGGTCTACAAAAAAGTCCGCGATGGTATATGTCTATCTCTTAGGGATAACCCACAATAATCATTTTTTATCCTTTACTTTTTACGAGAAATAATCAGTGGCGGATTTACACATTTGCCGCCAGTAGGCTATTCAAATTTTGCCGCCCCTACGATAATGTCCCATGTCTTTTGTATACTGCTTCGACACGCTTAATTCCATCGCCTTTTCTTCAAAATACTTAAAATAATAATAATAATAAATCGTTTATTTCGACCAACATAGGATCATAGACACACAACAAAAACACAACCACAAATAAAATAAAATAAAAACACATACAATTAGAAAGACCATAGATACTATTATTACATACTTCGATTGCCCAGTATGTGAACCATACAGCAATGGTTCAGGTACTGGCAATCGAACCTCTGCGCGAATGCCCTCAGGATGCTGCTGGAGCTAGCCCGAACCCTGCGCACCAGGGATGTGCATCGTTTTCGCATAGTAGAATAAAAACAGTCTACTTGCGACTCGGCGAACATACCTGATGCGCTACAGAATCGGGGCAGCCCCATCAGCACCCTGAATGCATTATTATATTGCACACGCAAGGCGCTGTACTGTCTGCGCGTGTATGAGACCCACAGGCTGCTCGTGTAGAAAGATGTACAATATGCTCTGAACAATTTTTTTTTCACTTCAGTGGTACAACGAGCAAACCTGCGGGCCATCATATTCGCTCTTACAGACAACACCCTGCGTTCTCGCTCTATGTCTGCATCATCTTTCAGATCAGAGGACATCATATGCCCATGATATTTAAAGTGTTCCACCCTCTTCAACGGTGTTCCACATAATTTTATGACAGGTATTGTGTTCGGACATTTTCCTCTGGCCTGAAAGACCATGCATTCACAAAAAATGTTAAAATGTTCTGGTTCAGCTACGAAAAACTTGCAGAGATTGTAAAGATCGGCAACAGTGACCAAATCTACAGTAGAAGCCTAAATTTCAGCATTCACCTTGTTTATTCTTTCCAACAAAAAATCATGGTAGGTATATAAATATTAATCTTTTTAAGATCATTACGACATTTAAAAAAATATTGCCCCAAATTTGCCGGCCCTAAAATATTGCCCCAAATTTGCCGCCCCTAAAATCTGCCGCCCTAGGCTCCAGCCTACTCAGCCTGTTGGTAAATCCGCCACTGGAAATAATGGCTTATTTACGAAGCGATTTTAAGCAATACAGCATCAATCCTTATCCAATTAAGTACCTTAAATACATTGTGCATTTAATATAGATAAATATGGCCCTTTACAGCATGTAATTTAAATGAATATTTTCGAAGATATTACAGATTTAAAATGCAGGGACATAGCGGTTGCTGCGGTACCGGCTGCGGCGGCGCGTGCTGGCATTCTTGAAATACCTGTACTTAGTATCAGTATTGCAACCGTGCGAAGCCGGGGCGGGTCGCTAGTATGTAAATAAAATAATATGGATCATTTTTGCTTAAGCATAATCAGTCTAACGTTTCCACTGCTGGGTGGGACGTAGGCCTCCACTCTGTGAGCTCTATGAGAGGGGATGGGCCATAATCCACCACGCAGCCCAGTTCGGGTTGGCGGATGTCGTGTCTTCGAATTTTTGGTTCTAGGACATGCCGGTTTCTTCACGATGTTTTCCTTCACCGTTTTGAGAGCAGTGGTGATGAAATAAAATATATAAAGCAAAAAGCCCGCCAGGGTTTGAACTCAAGACATACAACTCGTAAGTCGGGGCCGATACCACTAATTAATTTAATTTATCTAGTGTATCCTTGAACAAAGGTATCAACTTAAAATATCTGCGATATTATTTGAAATTACTACTGGTTTACCTTTAATTCTTCCTGGACAACAGGAGCCATCTGAAAAAAAAGTTACATTTTAATTTAGTTTCGTCACTGAAACTTAGTGGCCATTCAATTGAGGCGACTGTTTTGGCGCGTCACTACGATAATCTAAACTTTACAGTATCTTCTGAGATTTAATGTAATTTTATATACTACTAGCTGTGACTGCTGTGTGCGACCTCCATTCACGAAGCGGCACGCGCTTTACTTGTGGTAACGAAGTGTACACGCTGTGAATGTTTGAGGGATCATGAGTAGCGTCAGCACATAACACAAACAGACTTCCAACTTTGCCATTGTCTCCGATGGTACCAAGAGCTCCTGCGCTTACACACACAATCACAGCGTGTAAGTACACTTGGTAAACACAAGTAAAGCGCTTCATGAAATAAAAATTCTGTTAATGAGGTCACAATTCAATCTTCAGTGGACATAAGTATAATCTGTCAAATTTCTTTGATAGATTTTCAACTTTAGCACAAAGAAATAAGGTTCATATTCAATTGGGAAAATCTGACAGATTGGGGTAGATTGATGTGCTTTTTTTTTTTTTTTTTTGTGGATGGGAAATCATCCAATGACCCCTCCCGCTCTGGGTGGAGCAGAAGGGAGTGTCAGACTCTTACTGACTAAAACCCACCCGTGTTCCTTCCTTAGCCCTTTGTGTTCCGGGGTAGCGGTAACCCTTTCGGACAATCCCGCTGCCCCGGCAGAGATTGGCCTCTGTACATCCTAAGACTGGTTCAATTTTAGGCATTCAATTAATAATTTGATATGTAAGCTTACTATGGTTGGAACTGCTCCACTTTTGACTCTTCGCTGATTGGGCTAAATGCCATCAAAGTTCCAGGTAGAAAATGTTGAGAGAAAAAGACACTTATTCACTTGGTAACCCAGTTTAGCTAAGGCTGCTAACCATGGCACACATTGGTCCGGATGCTTCGGTAACCTGAAATATATGATGTATAGATAGTGCAATCCACGAAGACGTGCCCCACTCTTCTTCCGAATCGTTAGTGGTTATTGCTAGTTAATTCCAATAGTGCTTTAGTTTTTTCAATACACAAATTAATAATTACCCACTAAAATTAGTGTGTATCGACAAAACTAAAACACTAGCAGAATGTTGCACACTTGTTTTGTAAGCATTAGGAAAAAAAATGTGGCGCGTCTTCATGGATTGCACTACCTATATATGATTTATATCAAGTCACAATGTGCTTTTATAATACTAATAATGATATCTATATTTCTGAGTAGCTGTGCCCCGTGTTTTCACCCGCATAAGTCTAAATCCTGTGGGAATATTAGGACAAAGAGTATCCTATGACCTACACAAATCTGTTTTAGCATGATAGCTTAACAAACAAATATACAATAAAACAAATATTTTCTCTTCATAAGTTTAGATAAAAAGTAATGTATTATGCTAAAATTAGAATCTATCATCTGCCTGGCCTATCTCCTATTTTAGGGTCGGCATCGTCTCACCAAATGCAGCTGAACGCCAGTATATTACATGGAGTGACTATCTCTCTGACCCCCACAATACAGTTACAGGGTAACAACACAAAAATACATAATCTGATGTTCATTAAAATAGCCTCTACAGCCTTCTTGAGGTCCACAGGTGACAATACTTAGATTAGAAAGTATTTATTACATACGAACTGGAAACTATATTTTTACAAATTTGTTTTTCTATGATTGATACCGTAAAAAAACGATTAAATATTATGTTATAATTAAAATAATACCGTTTGCAATAGTTAAATTTTAACAATACAAACAGCTGTCACTGTCAAGTATCAAATATCAATGCCAAAATTGCCAAACAAAAAAAAATATACAAATTGCCAGACCAACGGCTTTTTTTGGAACTTTGTATTTGGTAATTCATGCAAACCAACCAAGCTTGTTGTTTGCAATCGATGTCCACTACTCCACTTAGATTAGGTGTAACCATGAAACAAAACGATTTTTTTAAAATTTTATTGTTTATTGTTTTAATGTTGTCATAATTAAAATAAAATTGAAAAAAAAACCATGCATTAAGCAATTGTGCAATTCTACGTTGATCTCCTACATTTGCATAATTTTTAAGAGAATTATTTGTTGCAATGACATTTTCTTGGCCCCCTTTGAATCTTTTGAACTTATTTCTCTTTGAGACAGCTAAACGTCAGGCACATCTTCGAAATTAAAATTTTCTTTCCATTCTATTTCTATTCTATTTTTTTATGGTTCTGGCTCCATCGGTAACATTCGATGATTTTGCCAATGTCAAGGTATGAGAAAATAATGATCGTAAATTTACACAACTATTGATCAGTGTTTGTAGCTGTGGCATCCATGGATCCCCATGCTAAAAAAGGACAAAACATTTTTGATTAGTAGATGTAAAACGTCACAAAATAAATGTTAGAACATTCAGTATATATAATAAGTAAATAGAAATATCAACTATAGCTGGATTTTATTGATGCTAATGAATTTATAAAGGATTTTAACTGCAGGAGTATGGGCTAAAGATAAAAGGAAAGGAATGTTAATTGGGCGGGGAACATCAGAAGGGAGTATGTCGTAAAGGGAAGTGGTTAAACGAGGACAGGAAAAAAACAAGTGTTCCAGAGTACCCTCCTCCAGGCCACATTCACACAAAGAAGAGTCCCTCACGCGGATTTTGGCCAAAAAAACTGGAGTGCAAACGAACCCAAGTCGGAGTCTAATTATGACAGAGGTGGCAATTTTACTAGAAAATTTTAGTTTGCTGAACCAACATTTAGATGGAATGAATGGTTGGATAGAGCCATAAAATCTTCCCTTCAGTATTCGAGTTTTCTGCCAATGCTCATTCCAATTCTTCATCATCTCGGGTTTAACAAGACAGTGCAGATCTCGGGGATAACAAGACGGATGAGATTCGATCTCACTCCGAGTAGCCAGCTTAGCAATAGAATCCGCATTCTCGTTATCAATAATTCCAGAGTGACTGGGGATCCAAGCCAGTGCAATCTCTATGCCTAAGCAGTGGCATCTATACAGGAGTTGTTTTATCTTTAGAATAAGGGGAAAATTGTGACGAGAGCGAAAAGGCGATTTTATTAAATCCTGTAGACAGCTAAGAGAGTCCGAGAGAATAAGGCTTTTGTTGAGTCCGTGTGATTCAATGTAGGAGACTGCTTCCAAAAGAGCTATTGCTTCCCCTGTGAATATAGTGCCAAAAGCAGGACTACGAAAATTAAGGATAATTTTGTATTTTGGGATCCACACAGCTGATCCGACATTACTATCATCGGACAACTTAGAAGCATCTGTAAATAACGTCAGCCAATCGTGCCAGTCCTCTGCCAGAATCCTATTGAATTTGACATTAGCAGCAGGGTCATGTTTGGATATACCCAAGTTAAAAATAACTTTTGGCTGGAAGAGCAAGGAATCAAAATTTACTTCAAATAAGGGATTTTTATCTAACTGGACTAAGGAAATGTGCAAATTATTGAATTTATTGAAGCTGTTAACGAGAAGTGGGGGATTTTTATGAGACCAATAGCGAGATCTTGGGATTAACTGACAAAGTGAACGAAGAAGAGGGAGAAGAGGATGACATTTATTCTGTATGACTTTATAAAAAAATCTGTCACAGAGGTATTGTCTACGTAAGTGAAGGGGAGGCTCTAAACATTCTACCTGGAGGGCATTAATAGGTGAGCATTTCATAGCACCCGTGATAATACGTAAGCATTTGGATTGAATTCTTTCCAGTTTGGCCAGGGCTATTTTGTTGCATGGTTCCAACAGAAAAATTCCATAGTCAAAGTGACTACGAACTATGGCGTTATAAAGGATTTTCTGTGAAGTTGGATGAGCTCCCCAGCGAACTCCAGAAAGGGCACGTAAGACATTAACACCTCTTTCGCATTTCTTTGAGATGTAATCCAGGTGGTAGAGTCCAGATAATTTTGAGTCAAGAATGAGGCTAAGAAATTTTACTTTGTCACAGATCAAAATGGGTTCGTTTTCAACATGGAGGTTAATAAGGGGAATATTACGCTTACGAGAAAAGGCAACTGCATTACATTTGGAAACTGACAAACTTAAGCCGTGATCTGTCAACCACTGGTTTAAGTAGTAAAGGGCAGAATTTAAGCGAGATGAGGCATCTGAAAGCGAAGCTGAATTAAAGTAAAGAGCAATGTCGTCGGCATACTGTAGGATTTTGCAGAAACAACTCACTGAAGACTCCAAATCATGTGTGTATATATTATAAAGAATGGCGCTTAAGACCGACCCCTGGGGTAGACCTTTCCACACTAGACGGGATGGGGAGAGGTAGTTTTGATGACGGACAGAAATAGAACGGGACATAAGGAGACTACAAATGATGTTGACCATCCTCACAGGGATACTCAGCTGTAGCAGCTTTTGCCTGAGTATTGGAAGTTGGACATTATCATAGGCTGAAGCTATGTCTAGGAATACACCGAGAACACTTTCATTATTGGAAAAGGCAATGCGGACATCAGACATGAAGACACTTAGGCTATCTAGAGTTCCCATACCTCTTCGAAAACCGAACTGTGAACTGGATAAGATGCCTTTAGTTTCTAAAATCCATTCAAGTCGATTCTTGATGAGATTCTCCATAATTTTAGCCAAGACCGAAGAGAGGGCTATAGGACGATAGGAAGTAGGATCTTTTGGGTCTTTACCAGGTTTCAAAATTGGGATGATTATTTGGGATTTCCAAGACTCTGGAACTTGGCCAGTAACGAAAAAGGAATTGATTAGGTTAAGAAAGATTAGTTTACAGTTAGAAGAAGACTTGGAAATAAAGGAGTAGGGTATTCCATCGACCCCTGGAGCAGAATCCCGGAGATGATCTAAGGCACAAATAAGTTCTGAATAAGAGAAAAGGTCATCAAATCTATCGGAGGAAGTGGTAGGAGGAGGATCTATAATGGGAAGGCAATCGGAGCTAGGAACATAGGGGGGGGCTAATTTGGATATGAAGTCTTCTAACCAGGTGCTGTGGTCATTGGTAGAAACATCGGGAGAGTGGTTGTCGCAAGCTCTGCGGTAGATTTTAATTTTTTTCCATACAAGGGAAACTGGAGAACGTGGAGATAGCGACTCGCAAAACTTGAGCCAGCCACATCTTTTCTTTCTTGCCAATAACCTACAAGTACTTGCAGAAGTCTTTTTAAAATTTAAATAGTCGGGCATATTAATACTAGAGGAAAAGGTATTTTCTGCTTCTTTACGTTTACGAATGCCATCAGTGCATTCAGCATCCCACCAAGGTGGAGAAGGTATTAGGTGACGGGCAGAATTTTTTACGGGGATAGAAGAATTGGCCGCTTCTTTCCATTCGTAAAAGACAAATGAAATGGTTTGACAGCTGTCACTGCTGTTAAGAACGTTTCGTTGAACGCAGTTACTATTTGAGGTAGTGATTTTTTATTTATTTCTTAATCTACTATTCTGTTTCCGTACAGATACAATTAATAATAAGTCAAAACGATATCATGGTTAACTTTGAATGCACAATGTCAAACAGTGGAGTAATATTCTCCCGAAATTTCTATAGAAAAAATTTCGAAAAGTGGCACCTTAAGGTCTCTGCACACAGCGGGCGCGGCGCGGCGTGACGGGACGGCGACGCGACGCTGAGCGGTTGTAATGTACTAGATATTACGGACGACGCCACACAGAGCCGTCGCGCTCGACGCGACGGTAACCGTCGCGCCACGCCGCCGCCGCGCCGACCGCGAATGCAACTCAGAAGCGGCGGGGCGGGGAAAAACATCGAATTTGTTCGTGTTCACGTATAGTTTGTACGAATGGGCGCGGCGGGACGGGACGTGATCGCGCCCGCAGTGTGACCGATACCACTGCGCCAGCGCCGCGTCGATGCCCCGCCACGCCACTAGGGATGTGAAGCAGAAAAATTGCCACGGTAAAAAACGTTTTTTACCGTAAATTTCGGTAAATTACGGTAAAAATCGTAGTTTTACGTTCTACAAACATGAATACGGTAATAAATGAGTGTGTTTGTATGTACCTTACTCTTTCACTATGTATATGAATATGAATTATTCAGTTCAAATATGAATACATAATAATAATACAAATAATAAATTAAATATATGAATTATACCACGTCATCGATTCTTAATAATATATGTATGTTATGTGCAAAGGCCAGTACAAATTAAAATTTTAGTTTTTGCAAAATTACTTATATTTAGTATTAAACTAACTACAGTTCTCAGAATCAACAATTTAAATAATAAAATTAAACAAATGACAATACAAAAAAAAGAAAAATAAAATAAATCTATAATCTATCGCATTTTGCCGTACAACTTGACGGAGCGCACTTGTCAGCAACGTCGCATTTTGATTTTGTAACCCCACGCGCGCGTGATATAAAATAAATTAAAATTTAGAATGTTATGCCACCGGTAATTTTACCGTAAATTACGGTAAAATTACGTAATTTTGCAACCGTACACGCCACACCGGCTGTGTGCAGAGACCATTATTTCTTAAAAAAACGGTAACAGTAACATCAAGCATAGGCACCTGTAATAACGTTACAGATTCATTTGTAACGTTATTCTTCATACTTTTTCGTCATCATACAAGGTCATGAAGCTGACAACAGTCACAGAATACCTAATAGGACTTCGTACAGAATGGCCACTCCCTACCCCGCGCTGACATCAGATACCGCATCTCACCCCGCACACCGCGAATGTCGCGCTGTCGGGGGTTCATTAGCTCGGGGCGCTCACAAAGAACTGTAGGTACTGCTGACACGAACACACAATTTTGCGATTTAAAAGTTTTATCTGAGTTTTAATCACGATGTTTCGATATTGTGATGCTTTTCCGAATTTGTATTTACATAAATGTTTGTAAGATATCGCATTTTAATACTATGCGATATAATAACCGATTATTTATAGTTAAGTAGGTCATTTATACGAAAACATTTTAGTGTAAGCAATATTTAGCTAAGTACCTTATTTGCATGGGCATTTGCTCTGGGATAGCAACATTTAGTGAAGTGGAACTGATGATGAAGACCACAGATGGCCACCGGGACTACTCAATAATAAGTATTTCACAGGTTGCGATTCGATTACTTTAATATGTTTGCTAAGCACAATTTATGCTCGTCACAATGCGAATGGTGAAATGGAGCTGATGGTGGAGTACCAAGAGAACTCCTCAACAATTAACGTCTCTGCATCGGGAAAAGCAACATTTTGTAAAAGGCGATGAGCAAGTTGACATTAGGCTATTGTAACTTAGATACTTTTTATACAGACCCACTAAAAAGCGAGAAATAAAATCTTTTTAGCAAAAAAAAAAACCGACTTCCAAAAAAATACTAAGTACAGAGGCCAGCACATCAAGCTACCCCAATCTGTCAGTTTTCCCAATTGAATATGAACCTTATTCCTTTGTGCTAAAGTTGAAAATTTATCAAAGAAATTTGACAGATTGGGATAGGTTGACCTGCTGGCGTCTGTACAAAGTGAAAAATAACTTTAATTTCGTAAGTCGGTGGCAATAAACTAAAATACAGATCCAAAGACACCGACTTCCGAAATTAAAGTTATTGTTAAAAAGTTTTAAATTTATTACTTAACTATTATAATATTATTTTTATTTCATTATGAACCCGACTAATTAGATAAACAATCAAACGCCGCTCGTACAAGGTCACTTATTCTTTCTAGTCGCGTCGTCGTCGTTCCCGCCGTTTCTTTTACGCTCCGTACGACACAACCAACCCTACTAGAGTTTACGCACACACTTGCACGTGTACCAACGTTATTTGGCTATGTAGTAGTAGTAGGTAATTATTTTGCGCGCGTTGTACGGAGTGTCCGGGGTGTGCAACAGTGGCAACGTTGAGTAGCTATCCAAATGAATAACGTTATGATATCGTTACACTAATAACGATTTACCTATTGATAATATTGTTACTGGACGGTTAGGATTTCTTTCCGTTTATCAGTATCGTTAGAGCCAAGGAATTAATTTTATTACGATCCTACCGGAACGGTACAAATGACTGGTACCGGAACTACGCATAAATAACCTTATTTTGAGTAAGGTTTCAAGTTGTGTTGGCAACACTGATCACAACAATAACATAAACAGAACAGTCAGTAGTCAGTACTGTCCAATGGTGCCAACTTTGGGGTTTTCCCCCTAAATTTAGGGGGAAGAAGTGTTAAAAGGGGGATTTTTAGGGACAGAAATTTTTTGGGGATATTTTTAGGGGCTTCAAAAAACATGTGCAGTTTCAATCGAAAAATAGTAGGAATAGAATGACATCACCGCACCGCGATTTAGTTCTCGAATTAATAAAACGAACGTGGCCTGTGCGTGGAATGGAACGAACTGCGCTGCTGTGTCAATCCAAAATCAACTTAGTGAGTTTCTTTATGTCTTTTTAGTACCCCTGACCAACAATTTTCATCCAATACACTGTAAAAAAAGTTACAGTGTATTGGATTGGCAGGGCAGTTGCGAGCCTCGATCTTTTCATATTAATTTTCATTCACTTATTTATCTATCCGTAACGCAATGCCTTTTGTACCGTAGATATCATTCTCTATCTTCGGTTTGCACCTCAGAGCTCAATCTGAGAGGTTTGCACCTTTGTTTTATGATTAGTTTGTTCAATCCTTCGCCCCGTGACGTCTGACAGGTGACAACTGACAACCTGACGTAATGACGTTTGTTTATGTCTCTTGACTAAGTACCTATGCGTTTTATTTTATGAGTTACGAACGATTTAGGGAGTTGGGCACTACATGAAAGAAATTTAACTTATGAGATACTTGGGGTTTTTTAAGGGGATTTTTAAAAAATCTTGGGGGTAAATTTTGGTATAGGTTGGTAACACTGGTACTGTCAGTAGCGTCCTGTCAGTAGGAAAGAGTAAACTAACAAATAGAGTGTACTTTTTTCTTTCATTCTTAAACAATTTATTTATCTCAACTCAACTCAACGCGACGCGGACGTTCCCAAAATGGAATCACAGAGGTATTATATATCGTGTAACTCCCCTAGTACCTAGAGTACAGTAAATAATGTTCCTTGGATATTGTTAATGCGCATATTGTAAATATTAAATATTCATGCGTAACTCTTACATATTACAGACAAGAAGCATTGAGGCAAAAACATAAAATGGCACAGACCCGTAAGCATGTTGCCAAGCAGTCGGCAGATCCAGATTGGCAACATGATTACAAACGGCGTAAATCGGCAAAGGAGCTACACGTCGGGTTTCTACCTGGAGTACCAGAAACCGTCGCCAAAAGGAGGCCGAGGTAATTAATATAATTAATCTCTTTCAACTGCCCGATATGCTTTATAACCGACTTCAAAAAGGAGGTTCTGTATTCAACACGTATGTATATCCGCGATTTTCTCAAAAACTAATGAACCAATTTTGATAATTCTTTCATTAATGTGATCTACATACTTTCAGGAAGTTTTTAGTATATAATACATTAGGTAATTATTCTTAAGTACAAAGTTAAATAAATGACTTCCAAAAAAATTACAAGAAACTGAAAAATAACTTTAATATCGGAAGTCGGTGTGAAATAACGAAAATGCGGAACCAACGACAACGAATTCCGAAATTAAAGTAATTTTTTACTTTGTTATGTCTTTTTTGGAAGTTTTATTGAAATATTTTCATTATTTTTGGCATTTTTCATTGACAACATAATTATTAGTAATCGGTATTTTTTAATAATTTTAAACAGATAATATACATAATTGTATTTTATTAATTGCATTGTACTTAATCCTAATTTAAATTATGAATTTTTTTATGTTATTGCTAATTACTAAATGTGTACTGCATGCTCTAATTATAACCAAGATGTAAAATCTTCATATTTGCTCAGCTGAAATGCCGAATATAATGAAACCCATAGACATCTTAAGAACTTATGTTAGCTAACTATATTCTTGCAAATAATTATATCATTCATTCATTGTATTGATAGTGTAATATGTGGTAAAATATTTTGCTAGTTCACTTCCGTTGGATACAGCAAGTGAGCTCCCTCTGGCGCCTGGTACTCCGGCAGTATTACCGGCTCCTTTGCCTCCGCCGTGGGCGAGGTCTGTGCCATCGCCATCAGCCACTGTAACGAGGCCAAGCAGGTAAGTGTAACAGTTGACTCTCTGAATTACATTATGTCCACAAATATAGATACACCTAGATAACGCAAGAGCAACTACTTCGCGTGCCAAAAATCGCACCAGCTTACGTTCAAAAATCGTAAGCCGCCACTTTCGCGCTGTCCTGTGTACTCCTGGCGGGGTGAGCGTGAGTGAGAAAGAGTGCTTGTGACATCATTGCAGGTAGTAAAGAAAATGGCACGCTTGGTTTTCATACAGATTGTGATACTTGCATTATCTAGGTCTATCTAAATCTGTGATTATGTCGACTTGCCCAAAGGATGTCAATAGTATTTAATTTTTTTTATTCTAGTGAAGCGGCGAATTTATCACCCGCGCATAATCCGTCGCGGGTGAAATTGTCGCCAGAGGACACTTGGAGCGATGCCGGCCTCTCTTCTGCGGCTTCACCTAGCAGGTAACGATACATATTATATTAATGTAGAGCTTATGTCACATTTCTAAGGGCATTGTCCTAACATGACATTATTGTTTTAGAAACCTTAGTTGGACACAGCCGCCGCCACAATTGGACACTTCACATGATGAGTGTCCACTATCCCGTACACACACATCCAATAATTCTCGTAAGTGACCAGTTAAAACCAACATTTTTAGTGTGTAGCTCAGTTAGTAAATATGTAGGTACTAATTATAATTTATTTATTTTAACATTTTAGATCTGCAGAGTGAAGTTCTTGAATTTATTGTAGTTCCGTCCTCTGATAAGTTACGTGTGCGTTATCCCAGCAAAATAATGTCGAAAATAATCTTATAGATAATTAGTTGCCCAGCTCCTGTAATTGTTGCGCTCATTTTTAAAGGAGGTTGTAATGGTCTAGACTCGGAGTGAAGAAAAAAGACGGATTTAACAGTAAAACGAAGAAATAAACTTTAATTACAAAAATAGCAGATAAATATATTACATAGGGTTTTCAACGACGATGACAGACCAAAAAAAAAAGTGCACATCAATTTGACGGCTAAAAGAAAATAAATTAACATTCTATAAAAAGTTCCTATGGTAGTTGCGTCGCTTACATAGCCCCACCTTAGTGCTGCTAGCGCAGCACTAGCTAATCTAAGGAGAACTTAGCGACGCGTGCCACAGATCTTTTAATGCTACCTAATTGCGTTCGTACCTGTACCACTCGCACTCTGCCGTCCCTTCCAGGAAAAACCTCCTCTATGATGCCTCGTGGCCACACGTTACGTGGCGCATCAGGGTCGGCAATAAACACTAAGTCTCCAACTTGAAGAGGCTTGTTTCCGTCATCGGTCCACTTTTGCCGTGGTATCATCGTAGGCAGTACTTCGGTGACCCATCTTTTCCAAAACATATCGGACAACCGTTGTGCTACCCGCCATTGTCGACGCCGGTACAGGTCCGAATCTTGATAGCTGCCTAGCTGCGGTGAAGTAGAAGAGGAGCCGAGCAAAAAATGGTTAGGCGTCAAAGACTCTTTACTGTTTACGTCCACCGAGACGTTGCTAAGTGGACGGCCATTCACCATAGCTTCTACCTCAGCCAGCAGAGTGTTCAGCACCTCCTCTTTAGGCGCTCTTTCTTTAAGGACGACCTTCAGAGCAACCTTTACACTACGAATTAAGCGCTCCCATGATCCATCCCAGTGGGGGCTAGCCGGCGGTATGAAGGTCCATCGAGTGCCGTGAATGCCGGCAGCGGTCTGCAGAAGCTGCTCATCAAGTTCCATCCTTTGTTGCACTTATAGTTTTTTAGTTTTGCACTTATAGTTTTTTAGTTATTTCACAAAAACATCATTTTTTTTAATGGGAATATTGAAACAAATATTAGCTATATAATTAGTTGTCTAGACGAGCTAAATGTTGCACCTTATTTTGTATTTGTTCTTTCTTCGGCTGCGAAGTTATTCGAGATCCTGCTGGAGTAACGTTTGTGGTTTTGCTGGATCTCTGAAACGGTTAAGCGGATTCTTATCATCTTTTGTACATAACTTCTTAGGAATTAGTTGTAATTTGTTGTGCAATAAAAAAACCAAAATAATGCACCGTTTAAAGGTTATTTAATTAAATATAAAAACGCTTCTATAGGTCCTAACACTCTAAATAAGAGGTCTTAAGACTTACTTTAAATTTATTTTGTAGCTTGTAACTGCCTTCAAATGTGTGTGAAGTTTCATTAGTATCCTGCAAGTAACTAACAAATTATGATGATATTCATTTCTTCACGTTCACGGTCAAAATGTGTGCGAAGTTATTTGGCCACCGATAAACCTGTATGTCGATATATGAACTGAATTTTATATCAATAATTTGTTGCTTAGTTTAGTTTTATACCTGTAAAATTTCAGCGTAGTACAAACAATAATTAAAAAGAAAAGAAAAAAAAAGTAAAAAAAAAGTCTTTAGGAAGCGCAAGACCGTGGTAACCCGACCAAGTTTAGGTGGTGACAAAAAAGCGACCGCATAGTACATTATGCTATCTTTTAAAATGTTTAGTATAATACACCTTACAAGTTCGGTACAGATGCGTACACTGTTAAATACAAACAATATTATAATATCTGTAGGTACTATGAAAACATTATTATTATTATCTTTCGGCTACTTATTAGATAGGCATCTATTATTAATGCCGTTGATCCCGGCTGTCATTCGTGGATCTTTGACAGTCGTTACGGGTACCTACTTCATTGTTTGCTATGAGAATCTTAGAGCTATTCTGCATTAAATCATCTCTAAATTTAAAAATAATTTTGACACAACCAAATCGAATTTGACAAACGCGACTCCACGTGGTAAGAAGGTACTTTTTTTTGTTTGTTTGGCTTCGCACGGGTTGTGCATTCAGCCAAAAGGTAGGTACTTATTTGCCCTTATCATCATCATCTGCTTAGCCTTTTCCAAACTATGTTGGGGTCGGCTTCCAGTCTAACCGGATGCAGCTGAATACCAGTGTTTTACATGGAGTGACTGTCTATCTGACCTCCACAACCCAGTTACTGGGTAATACGATACCCCTTGGTAAGACTGGTTGTCAGACTTTCGGGCTTCTGACTACCCGTAATGACTGTCGAAGATCCACGACTGACAGCCGGGACCAAGGGCTTAACGTGCTTTCCGAGGCACGGAGGGGTCTCGGTATGTAAAGATGGTCACCCATCCACAGACCAACCGCGGCAAGCGTAGCTTAACCTGATTGATTGACCTGTGCGGCTGTTATTATTTAGCCACGGGCCCCTCCCCGTTTTTTTTTTGAGCCGAAGGTGCGCAGTGGGTCAACTTCGACCTCTTTTTTTATGGAATTAATCACTTTTGTATGGAAAATATGTATGAAAAAATAGTACCAACGTGTTGAGTTTTAGGGGTTTACGGGTTCCTAAAAGAGGGTCGAAATTTTCATTATTTTTGCGATAGGACACACCGTTTTCGAGATATAAGCAAAAGAAAAGAAAATAAAAAAACAGTACTGTTTTGCATCTGAAGTCGAGGTGTTGGTGTGAATTTTAATTCATGCCAATTAATTTTATTTCACACCTTTTTAGTCGCGATTAAAAATATTCAGATTTAGTTAGACAATCTAACTTTTAGATGATAAATGTCAAATTCAGAATAGCAAAATTACTATTTTCACTAAACTAATATCTCAGTGCAATCTTAGTGCTGTCAAACTAAAATTTAGTTAAGTTGTGTCACTTTAGTTAATTTCAGAATGGGAAATCGTCGTTTGACAGGAATAAACTAAATTTTGGTGATTGAATATCATCATAATTTGTTAGTTGCTTACAGGATACTAATGAAACTTCACACACATTTGAAGGCAGTTACAAGCTATAAAATAACGTTTAAAGTAAGTCTTATGACCTCTTATTTAGAGTGTTAGGACCTATTGAAGCGTTTTTATATTTAATTAAATAACCTTTAAACGGTGCATTATTTTGGTTTTTTTATTGCACAAAAAATTACAACTAATTCCTAAGAAGTTATGTACAAAAGATGATAAGAATCCGCTTAACCGTTTCAGAGATCCAGCAAAACCACAAACGTTACTCCAGCAGGATCTCGAATAACTTCGCAGCCGAAGAGAGAACAAATACAAAATAAGGTGCAACATTTACTTCGTCTAGACAACTAATTATATAGCTAATATTTGTTTCAATATTCCCATTAAAAAAAAATGTCTGGCTGCGGTAACGTTTTAATCGTTACCCCAGCAGGAAATGTTTTTGTGAAATAACTAAAAAACTATAAGTGCAACAAATTTAAAAATGAGCGCAACAATTACAGGAGCTGGCCAACTAATTATCTATAAGATTATTTTCGACATTATTTTGCTGGGGTAACGCACACGTAAGTTACATATCAATGGAATCGATAATAAAATATAATAAGGTAGGGAAAACAAAAGTTCTAAACATACATTGTTGTTTCAGCTACATCTATGGATGTGGACACAGCCAGGTCAATCACATTGAATCCAGTAGTGTCTGGTCTTTCTGCAGATCTTGGTAAGTTCTCCTTCAGTTTTGTGCCAGGCCCCTGGCCCCTGCAGGTTTAATAATTAAAATTAAGTTCTAATTATTTTCTTTCTATATTGTTTTAGTCACAGCTGATGGTTTTGGCAGTGATGTAGAAGCAGAAGACCAACAGGCTGAAGACTTTGATGTTGATTGCCTGGTGCCAGCAGGACCGACAACCCTCGCTACCGATAGCCTAGCAGTGCTTGAGGACATTGACCCGACAATTATGACCGACATTGTTCAGATGGACAAACAGAATGACACTGCAATGCGTGCTACACTCCCTATTGATTGTATTCCTTTCAATTGGCGATGTGATATGACTGATTTTACAGGTATTAGAGAAGAATTTACAGGAACTCCGGGTCCTACATTCCCAATGTCGGAGATCCAGAGTCCTGTAAACGTCTTTTTGAAGATTTGGGACCAGCCAATCATGTCACTAATTGAAAAGGAGACGAACGAGTACGCAGCGCGGTGTCCCGACAAATCTGATATTGTTGCGAGTGGCATGCGACGGTGGCATCCAACCAGCGTGCATGAATTGTATGTATTCTTCGCTCTCATGATCCATCAGAGCCTTCACCCCGTCACCGTAGAGTCAGAATACTATTATCCCTCTTCTCGCGTGACAGCCATGCCGTACTTCAAAGAGTACATTCCATTTTATAGATTCAAGCTGCTCAAAAAATACCTCCACTTCTCCAATAATGGCAATCTTTCTCAATCTCTTTCCTCGGAGGAGCAAAGGTTACATAAAATTCAGCCCATATCTAACTATCTGAATCGCAAATTTCAAGATTTGTACCTGCCAGGCCAAAACATCGCTATTGATGAATTACTGCTTAAGTCTCGTGGCCACTTAAATTTTATTCAGAAAATAGCAAAGAAAGCGGCCAAAACAGGTATCAAATCGTATGAACTTTGCGAGTCGGATACCGGGTATTTATGGAAATACTCTATTTACGCCGGAAAGGCTGCAACCACTGACAGCCAATATAAAGAGGACCTGACCGACAGACCTGATCAGACCGTACAAGTGGACGAGACCGACCAACCTGACAGGACTGACTATCAGCCTGCTGCTGCTAGGGCTAAGATTGTGTACGACCTCGCCAGTCCTCTGTTTGGGAAAGGCTACACTCTAATAATGGACAACTATTATAACAGTCCATTATTAGCGCGTAGCCTTAAGCTGAGAGGTACTGATTGCTTTGGAACCTTGCGTTTAAATTTGGAGAACGTACCCAATAGCGTGAAGTGCCTCGCTACAAATACGCTACAAATGAAGAAGGGCGACGTCGTAGCATCCACAAGCGGTGACTTAAATGTCATCGTTTGGAAGGATGATCGTCTTGTGAGCATGGTGTCCACATACCACAAGGCAGAAGTCGGTGCAAGTGAAAAGTATGGCTGTTGGAATTTCAAGCCGAAGGTGGTCTTGGACTACAATCTGGCCATGGGAGGGGTGGACAAAAAGGACCAGATGCTGGCAAACTTCCCATTAGAACGGAGGAGAAACAGCATCTGGTACAAAAAACTTTTTAGGAGGTTGCTCAATATGTCGGTGCACAATGCTTTTATCATTTACAAATGTAAAGATAAAAGCATTACGCACCGAAGTTTTCGACTCCAAGTCGCTGAAGGCCTCCTAAAAAGGTTTATGCAACAATTTGTCCCTCCCGAAGTTCCATCAAGGGTGGAAGTCTCCTGCGTGATACCCAGCACAGTACGTGGTCATAAACCTAGAACCATATTGAAGTATAATCACTTCTGTGTAAAAATTATACAGGCTCCTTTATTGAGAAGATGTGTGTGGTGTGCTGACAATAATAGACAATGTCGAACCACGTGGTTGTGTGACGTTTGTGATGTGCCTTTGTGTATAGAATGCATGAAGCCATATCACACATAGCTACGTGTGTGACTGAATTTTTTTGTTCTCATTACACCTCACACATATTCTCTTTCATTATTTTCTTTATTCTTTTTTTTTTATATTGTCAAAGCGGGCATGACGAAGTGGTTATTCTCCGATGTGCGCGTGTGTTGGGTAACTGCCGTACTTTTCGGTTGCAAAGACTTCTGTTCTTTTGTGTTTTTTTATTTTTTAAATTGTTTGTCTATTGTGTAATTTCACCATGAATGGTGTTACCAATATTTTGTACACATATTTTGATTTAAGTGCCTGCCGAGTATCTTGCTCTTCTTTTCTCCAAATGTGCCTGTAACTGGTTTATTTGAAATAAATATTTGAGTTTATAGAATACTAGCGACCCGCCCCGGCTTCGCACGGATGCAATACTGATACTAAGTACAGGTATTTCAAGAATGCCAGCACACGCCGCCGCGGCCGGTACCGCAGCAACCGATATGTCCCTGCATTTTAAATCTGTAATATCTTCGAAAATATTCATTTAAATTACATGCTGTAAAGGGCCATATTTATCTATATTAAATGCACAATGTATTTAAGGTACTTAATTGGATAAGGATTAATGCTGTATTGCTTAAAATCGCTTCGTAAATAAGCCATTATTTCTCGTAAAAAGTAAAGGATAAAAAATGATTATTGTGGGTTATCCCTAAGAGATAGACATATACCATCGCGGACTTTTTTGTAGACCTTTTTAAGGTGTACATTATTTTGACCTATCTCGTAGGGTTCAGCCAGCGTTGGAAAAGTAAGCGCAAAAAAATGTGTTTATTTACGACATCACATGCATGCATGTATTATATATATAAACCTTCCTCTTGAATCACTCTATCTATTAAAAAAAACCGCATCAAAATCCGTTGCGTAGTTTTAAAGATCTAAGCGTTCAAAGGGACAGAGAAAGCGACTTTGTTTTATACTATGTAGTGATGTTTATTTGCATTAAAACGTGTTACACTAACGGTCTTAATAAATAGTGTTATGACCTAAGATCGCCCCAGCTTCGCACGTGTGCAATTTCTTTTTCCAATAGTTTCATACAAATCTTGTCCTGGTAATACCGAACACAACAAGATAATAATAATAAAAAAAAAAATCGATTTGGTACAGTCATTCGGAAGTCATGCGGCTACAGACATTCTATGTAAGGATTAGGATATTATTATTATTTATTTATTAAGCAAGGCACACCAACGATTATTTACAAGGGTAGTAACAATAGGTAATAACGAGTCTTCAAATTCTGTGTAAATACATCACATGTGCATTTGGATTGAGTGATCTTTTTTTATTTCGTGATAAAATCTGATTGTACATTTAGTCAAAAATAGTCAAAACTCATAGCCCAAAGTGAAAAATTTGTCACTCTCAAGGGTCTTCAGTTATTGCCCAAAATGTGGATCACTCAAATCAGACATTTTGCAAAAACGGCTATGAGCTAAATCTCAACAAAAACTTACTCTACTGACTAAGTTTATACCTCAAAAATTTGTTAACAAATTGTCACAATATTTTTTAAAACCATCAAGCCATTTGAAGCTACTTCCAGGTATTTAAGACAGTATCATTGGATCACTCAGTACAGACACCATTTTGTCTGAGAGATCGTTGTAATAAGGTTTAGGTTGACTTTTTCTGTACATCTTTTTTTAATCCTAAAATATATGTTCCGAATATATTTGTACAATAAATATCATAACACAAATACCTTTTGTTAAAAAGTTATGAGTAATTAAATGTTTTCAAATTTGCTGAACTGAGTGATCCTTATGAATACTTATAGGTAACTACCTGTTTCGTATTGATTTACACAACTTACGATTAATTTTTGTACAACTTTATGACTAAAGTTTTACATAAAAATTATTTACATAGACGGCTTAGTTTACGAGATATTAGATTTTTAATTTTTTAAAGAAATTACGCCTTGTAGGGTACATATGATTTTAACTTTTAATGTATATATTTAAATGTTTCATATTTTATTGTTATTTACTTAGTCGCACATTTCATTTATTTTTGTACGACATTTAGTGCACATAAGTGAGCTTACGTGATAGTGACAGTATCAGTGGTTTTCCTGTTTTATGCAAGAACAATGTAAGTACCGAACGTATTTATTTAGGGTCCGACGTCTCAAAATTTGCCAAAGATGTAAACAACAATAGCCGCTCGAAATTGTAATTTATTCGTGCGACGCAGCTAATAACAATAAAATATGAAACATTTAAATATATACATTAAAAGTTAAAATCATATGTACCCTACAACACTCAATTTCTTTAAAAAATTAAAAATCTAAGATCTCGTAAACTAAGCCGTCTATGAAAATAATTTTTATGTAAAACTTTAGTCATAAAGTTGTACAAAAATTAATCGTAAGTTGTGTAAATCAATACGAAATAGGTAGTTACCTATAAGTATTCATAAGGATCACTCAGTTCAGCAAATTTAAAAACATTGAATTACTCATAACTTTTTAACAAAAGGTATTTGTGTTATGATATTTATTGTACAAATATATTCGGAACGTACATTTTAGGATTAAAAAAAAGATGTGTAGAAAAAGTCAACCTAAGCCTTATTACAACGATCTCTCAGACAAAATGGTGTCTGTACTGAGTGATCCAATGATACTGTCATAGATACCTGGAAGTAGCTTTAAATGGCTTGATGGTTTTAAAAAATATTGTGACAATTTGTTAACAAATTTTTGAGGTATAAATTTAGTCAGTAGAGTAAGTTTTTGTTGAAATTTAGCTCATAGCCGTTTTTGCAAAATGTCTGATTTGAGTGATCCACATTTTGGACAATAACTGAAGACCCTTGAGAGTGACAAATTTTTTACTTTGGGCTATCAGTTTTGACTATTTTTGACTAAATGTACATTCAGATTTTCTCACGAAATAAAAAAAGATCACTCAATCCAAATGCACATATACATCACTTATAGGCATGCACAACATTATAATATGATAGATAAATGAAATAAAGTTATAATTATGTTGTACGTTTTTTTTTTTATCCTTATCAATTATACCCCACAATATACATAATACTGGCCGATATTTCAACAGTGTACGTTACCCCAGCAAGAAAGTGTCTCCTAGAGTTATATGAGTAGAACGTATAATTGGTGCCTTATCTGCTGTAAATGTGCCCCCACATAAAAAATGTGTGCCGCCTGTCGTTTTGGAAAAAAACGGAAAAAACTATTCTTGCTAGGGTACCTAACGTTTTTCTAGCAGGAAAATTCTAAACGATTGATCGGAGAGTGAAAAATTGTGCATGGTCAGAGAGCTTATATGTGTGCCAAAATATGCCCCCAAAAATAAAATCTGTGCCCCTTCAGGTTTTCGAGATATTGCATTTACTGCTGGAGTAACGTTTTGATGAATCGTATATCTCTAAAACCATTGCATATGCCCCTGTAGAATAAACATACACGAGTAGCTCTTAGTGTGTGCCCCAATTAGATTTAAGAAAATATTTATAGTTTTCAAGTTATCGCGGTTTTATTAAAACCCGAAAAAACATCGCAGCGCTTAAATGAGACAAGGCATAAGTTCACTGAAAACTGTATTTGGTCCTTCTTGACGCTAATAATAACCATACAAAGTTTCAAAACTGTTCATGCATGCGTTTTTGAAAAAAGTCAAAACGATGGTGTCATAATTTTGCCGGCAAAATACAAGGAACCGGGTCAATCCCAGATGTGTCGGTGTAAACCAAAATCTTGTGCCTTTAGTCAAAAATATATGGTGAAAATATTCAGCTTGGAATGGTTCGCATTCAGTAAATATACTTAAACAAAAAACCAAAATATGTAAGCAACGGATGGTTATCCGACCAAATTTGAATGACTACTAAAAAGCGACTGATTCATACATATCGTTAAAATTCTACACTCGCAAAATTTCAAAAATTCTACAAAGAAAGTGGTCCCGCTATTTTGATATCAAAATGGCGGTACCACTATTTATTTAATGAAAAACACACGGTGTGATCTTAAACTGAACACACCAAATTTTAATACGTTAAATTTTAATAATAAGATGTAGTCGTTGGAGCCCCGCTCCGCGGGGGCCTTTTTTCTGTTCTGCTAAAATACAGACGCCAGTATATCAAGCTACTACAATCTGTCAAACTTTAATAGATTTTCAACTTTATGGCTTAAGACTAAGGTTCAAAGTTGATTGATTTGACAGTTTCGGGTAGCTTGACGTGCTGGCGTCTATCCTACTAACTACATAAAAAAGTAGTTAGATCCGCCATTTCCATTGACAGATGGCGCTTTTGGTATGGGAGCATTATTTTCACGCGAGGGCCCACTTTGCCTTTAAAAAGGGTGGAGGGGCCCTGAAGGGAAACCACTTTAAATCCCTAAGATAGCTGATTTTACTTAGAGGAAACATTCCGTTATTTTTAAAAAGAAACAATACTGTAGTCACAGATTTCACGACAAGCTTACCTAAACCGGGAATCGAACCAGCTAAAAAATTCAAAAAACAAACATTTGCTATTTATATTTCACTATTTCATACAGATATACGGTTGGCGCAGTGGTTAAGACTATGTCGACCGCACAGTGGCGCCCTCATCGTTTATTTTGTTATTTCATGCAAATGCAGAATGAAAATGCAGAAAATAAGCACGTTAAGTTGTGCTTCATAAAATTATTATGTTAATATTATTAGAAACGGTAGTTTTATATTGTTTAATTATAATCCTTAAAACGGAATATAGTGGCCACTGTTATCCGTTTTAAGGATTATAGTAAAAAACAATATAAAACTACCGTTTCTAATAATATTAACATAATAATTTTATGAAGCACAACTTAACGTGCTTATTTTCTGCATTTTCATTCTAAATTGTATGAAATAACCAAATAAACGATGAGGGCGCCACTGTGCGGTCGGCATAGTCCTAAGCGATTGACTGCTGCGCTGTGTATCGCAGGTTCGATTCCCGCACGGAACAAATATTTGTATGACCTACAAGTAGTTGTTCCGGGTGTGGCTGTTTGTGTATGTGGGTTTTAAATGTTTGTAAACGCACCCACAATACAGGCGAAAATCAAAGAGGGGCAAAGTTAAAAAAAAAAAACAATTTACGCTTAAAATATCGTTTATTGTAAAACATAATTTTGAGCCGACTCCATTTAATTCACATTTACATTTCACGTGTACCTACTGTGTGTCTTTTGGTCTGTGCTAAATACATGTATTTTCTTTCTTTCTATTTAGATTGCCATCTACACGTTATGGATGAATATTTTTGTTTCCTATTTAAGTACCAATATTTACAACACTTCAAACTCTTAAGTACTTTATAAACAATATTGAAACAAATATGAAATCTGGCATTGTGCCGGCGGTCATCTTAGATTTGAAATTTTTCATAGTGTACAAGTATTCTATTAGTCAAGCCCTTTGATTTGATACCCATATTGAGGGGCTCGTAAAAAAATATGTATAAATTAAAAATAATTTTGACACAACCAAATCGAATTTGACAATCGCGACTCCACGTGGTCAGTAGGTACTTTTTTTTTTTTGTTTGGTTTCGCACGGATTTTGCATTCAGCCAAAAAGTAGGTACTTATTTGCCCTACCCCGTGTTTTTTTTTTTATTTTGAGCCGAAGGTGCGCAGTGGGGCAGTCTCGACGTATTTTATACGGAATTTTTCACTTTTGTATGGAAAATATGAAAAATTATTACAAACGTGTTGGGTTTTAGGGAGACGTATGGGCGAACAGGCAGTGGCCCCGATTCTGTTGTTCACAAACTAAACTAAATTTAAGTTCAGTGCATCTTTTTCTTTCTATTTCGATATGAAAAGGACAGAAGATAAATGTTAGTTTAGTCCCGTCAAATTAGATAATCGATAGACAAGTTTAGACATGATTAAAAATTGGCTACTAAAAATACGTTAATTTACGTCAGGCGCTGACTAATTTGACAGGACTAAACGAATATTTATCTTCTGTCCTTTTCTTAATGAAATAGAAAGAAAAAGATGCACTGAAATTAAATTTAGTTTAGTTTGTGAACAACAGAATCGGGGCCAGTGACTGACTGCGCACTGGCACGAATGAACGGTTCTCTCACGGAGTTAAAACGCGGAAATAAATTCGGTATCCAAAATAGGTCTTTCTATTTATGTTCCGAGACCCCAGGGCCAGATGAAGCAGTGCTCATCACATAGGGTTTAGCATCTTCATAAACCCTAAAGTGGTGACCCCCATATTTGTTTACATTTTTCGCTAATAAGTCGCGAATGCAGACTATACAATCTTGAAATTGCCGCAAATTGTTCTTTATTGACTAAACGTCATAGTTAAACTATAGAGGTATGAGGAACAGGGTGTACAGTTCAGTGATCCTCCATAGAAAACGGAGGATCCTCCGACCAGACGGGTGTTGCGTTTGGCGGGCAACTGCCCGATGATTCATGTCGGACCGTTGTATACAGGGTTATTTGTAAAACACCAGCAACCTCATAAGAGTTCATTGTACTCATCATTATGAGCAACTTTTACTATGGGACCAAACCTGAAATCGCGAAAAAAAATCAGCTGTTCCCTACATTTATGTTCGTGTAACTCGTCAAAATGCAGGGAACAGCTGATTTTTTTTTTTGCGATTTCAGGTTTGGTCCCATAGTAAAAGTTGTTCATAATGATGAGTACAATGACCTCTTAAGAGGTTGCTGGTGTTTTACAAATAACCCTGTATATGCTAGTTGCGCGGTAAACTCTGCTTGCGAGATACAGGACTTTGCGTGACGTCACTATGACGCGTAGTTCGCATGTGGCGATGTAGATACCGCTGCAAAATTATTACCGGGCAACTAAAATTGCACTATTCTTGTTCCGTGCGAGTGCATCTTATGGTATTAATTCCACATTTGGCAATTTTTGCCATAAAGTTTTTTGAGATGATATTATTGTTGGCGTTTGTAAACTTTTTTCGACTTTGTTATCTTCTGCTGAACTCTTGTTGTCTTGTTCAGCTGCGTTAGTTGTGTTATTATCGGTTTTTATTTTTATGTTGTTTTCCTTATACCATCGCTGCCACCATTGGTAGATTGTGGTCCGCTGAAAGAAAAAAAACATTCTTATAAGTATGTTAGTACAGCGGCATGCGACCACGAGATGGTACTTCCTTATTTCATCATTTTCAGTAGTCGGGTTTTAGTTTTTAACCTTTTGACCGCCACGGTCGTGTATAGACGACAAATAAAAACGTGCCCAAAACGCCACCGTCGGCTAATGCCGACAAGAAAACACCATGTTTTAAGTACAAAATAAATAAACTAAATTCAGTTTTCTGTGTTTATACTTAAAATATAGTGTTTTCTTGTCGGCATTAGCCGACGGTGGTGTTTTGGGCACGTTTTCATTTGTCGTCTATACACGACCGTGGCGGTCAAACTTATTTTTTATTCTAACACAATTTCTGTGAGAATTTCACAAATGTTTACAATGCTGAATGACATTGTAACAAAATGTTTAACAATCACTACGATCCTTATCGCACTTTACGGCAATTTTTACGGTACGGTTAGTAACTTGGTATTCAGACGGAATGTCCGTCTGTCAGTCCATCCGTTTATCTAACTACCCCGTTGGTCTCACGATTGCAAGCGCGACTGCTGAGCGTGTGGTCCTGGGTTCGATTCCCGGGTCGGACAGTGTTATTGAGTTTTTCCATTAGGGATTTCTTAGTAACAGTTTGGAAGTTGGCGGTGTGATACCCCCATGCCTCGGAAAGCACGTAAAGCCGTTGGTCCTGCGCCTGATCTCTCTCCGGTCGTGTCGGATTGCCGTCACATCGGACTATGAGAGTAAAGGAACAGAGAGTGCACCTGTGTCTGCGCACCCACTTGTGCACTATAATATCTCCTGCGTACCTGGCTAATCTCCGTTGAGATTGGCCACCGTGACCGAAATCGGTCGGCGAGGCTATTATATCTATCTATACAAAGTGTAACAGTCCTGAAAGTAGTTTGTTCATAATTGACCACTGAATCGATTTCAGTAACTTTTAATATAGGTAGGTATTTTTTTTTAAATTATGTATTTTTCATACTAACCGCCGACTGAGCCAAATAAAATTAAATCTTATTTCAAGACAATAAGACTCAATTTTAAATGCATAAAGTAATGCTAACGTCGAAGTCAAGTCAAGTAATTCGTCGCTGGCATGACTTATTAGCCAAATTACTATGTGAATATTACTGTATGCCTAAGCGGCGAGACATAACTGATCCTATTTTAACATAATATAAGAATATTGTATGTATTGTTTATCTACTTATGATTTACTATAAAGAATATGAATATAATAAAATAGTAACGAAGAATTCTGTCTGTTTGTCTGGATGTGTGTTCCAAATTAGCGCAAAAACGGATGAACGGATTTGGATGAAATCTGGCACACACACACACAGTTTATAATCTAGATTAACACATAAGGTACTTTTAATTTCCATGATAACGCGGGCGAAGCAGCGGGCAAAAGCTAGTATTGGATATATGGATTGGTTACTTACCGGAACTCGAAATTGGTTAGCAATGTCGGTGACAGAAACGCCATTTAATTTCATCGATATTATTTGTTGTTTGATTTCCTCGTCGATCCTGCACATAAATAAAATAATATTTTAATACATGTTATTTAACTTATGCTAGCTCATGCAGTAGGTACATTATTTTTATCTTACGAAGCGACGCGTGCTTTACTTGTGGTAACCAAGTGTGCAAACGCGCTGTTAAGAGTAAACTAGTCGCGAGCTCGAACTCACTGGTAGTCATGGCCAAAAAGCATGCTGTCTCGCCTGGCTTCGTGTCCGACAGCGCTAGTATCAGTGATGAGGAGTTAGACGCTAGTCTACACGAACAACGTCTAGTTCTCACGCACAGAAACAACGTTCCGAACTGATAGGCGCGTAAAAAAATTCGAAAAGTGCTTCGGAAAACCGAGTTTTATGAAAAAACCACTGCATAAATCAATTACAAATAAACTTTATTGATCTCTTCGATAACTGAGCTTTGTCGGTACGGACTTCGTTTTGAAGATTTTAAATTCTTTTATTACTTATTTATACCCAAAGTTACGTTAAAAATAGCAAGAAAAACGAAACTTTGTTGGCTCATAACTTTTTAATGGCTTTTTATTTTACTATTCTGTTTCCGTACAGACACAATTAATAATAAGTCTGAACGATATCATGTTTAACTTTGGATGCACAATGTCAAACAGTGGAGTAATATTCTCCCGAAATTTGCATAGAAAAAATATCGAAAAGTGGCGCCTTAATGTGTGTGTAAGCGCAGGAGCCCTCGGTATCGTCCTAGAAGTCGAAAGTGTGTGCGTGTGTCTGTTATGTGCTGACGCTACTCGTCGCCTCGTGTTTGTACACTGGGTTACCACAAGCAAAGCGCGCGTCGCTTCGTACGATAAAAATACTATACGCTTCCGTAAATATGACACATCAAGTTTTAGAAATACAGCTTTGTAGTGTCGCCTCTGTCAGTCATAACTGTGAGTCTAGGTCCCGTATTACAGAATGTCACTCAAAACTCAAGCGTTACTTAAAACTAGTTTCAACCAATCAAATGGCTTGAATCTAGTTTTAAGTAATGCTTGAGTATTGAGTGACGTTCTGTAATACGGGCCTAAGACACGGTAGCTTTAGGCTGAATGGGTCGTATAAACTACTTAATTTATTATTTATGACTCCTGAATTACTTATGACTCCGGCCCGCTTTCAAGGGTACATAGGCTTTCCTCTCTTTGTGTTTGAACCCTGCCTCCGCGAGTCGTCTTCGTACACACCTGGAAAGAAAGAAATAAGATAATCGCGGGTACGTTGCCACCGGAAACTAGATACTTCCCAAGAAGACTCTATTATGTAAAACAAACAGCAGTGCTATTCTGTAAAAATCTCATGAAAACTAAGGTGAAGTGAGCTGTCATTCCACATGTGGGGCAATTCTAGTAATTTTTAAGAACGGTCAGTCTGATCTCAGTCTCAATCTGTCAAAAATACTTCAAATTTCCCTACATTTTGACAAGTTTTTGACATTTGTTTGTCGCCGAGATGAGACTGCGACTAGATTTTGAACGTTTTAAAATAGCAGAATTGGCCTGCTGATGTTAGGGATTGCCTTCATTGATAGTTTACTTCACGCTCACTTCACCTATGTTATCACGGTGTGATTTTTACAGAATCGATAGGCTATACAGGATGTAATAGGACCTACCACGAAGCAGTCGTCTACGCACTGTGTACAGTCAACAAAAGAGACAAGTATAAAGGATCGTCGGATATATTTGAAGTTTAGTAAGAAACCGATGGATTTTCTCGAATAAAATTTAATTTTGTTAATAGAAAACAAACAGCTCATTTATCAAATTAAATTTCAGTTGACAACATCCATCGGTTTATTACTAAAGTTCAACTATATCCGATGATCTTGCATACTTATCTCTGTTGTTGACTGTACATCAACTAAAAGTAACTGCAGAAAATATTGCTGAAAAGCGACTAATTATTTTTAACAGCGGTGCAGGAATCGTGGAAGTTTTTAAAGTTAAATTACTTATAACAATTTAAACGTTTTTTCGTAAAAAAAAACACAATAAATTGGTGTTTTGACCTTCAATGTCTCCGTAACCAGAAGATGTTCAGGTACGGTCTAGTATAAAAAATTAAGAAGAAGACAATCACAATAAAAATAACTGATTTTCGGCTTCGTTAAGAGGAAATGCGGTCGGAGAGACTTTTGAAAAAGCTTAAGGGCCTATACTACCTCAAATGGCTGAGCATGATCCTCCGCTATGTCGAAAATACTGCAGCATTCATTTTGAAATAAATATATGGTAAAGTTGAGGATTAATGTTAGGTCTTATGTTTGAAGAAAACACGATTCCATAAAAATTTTCTCGATAGAAAAAAATCCAAAGTTACCTCCAAACCGAACAATAAACCGCTGGTATTCAAAAAATACTTCAAATTAGATCATGAAACTTTGTATACTAACTGAACTAACTATATAAAGCAGGTCTTATGTTTTTTTTTTTAATTACCATTATTTTCACCGTAAATAGCAAATACCTAAACTATTGGCGCTGCCTGCTCACTCTCACTCAGTCCGTGAGCAGTATCGTGCGAGCGAGATAAAGAGTGAATTTTAGCTGAGGTAGTACAGACTCTTAAGTAAAAAGTCACAATTCGAGGTTTGGCACAAACAACAAAAAAGGCTTGTGTGGTGAACTACAAATATTACAGAGGGACCCGTGGCTAAATAATAACAGCCGCACAGGTCGATCGATCAGGGTAAGCTACGCTTGCCGAGGTTGGTCTGTGGATGGGCGACCATCTTTACATACCGAGACCCCTCCATGCCTCGGAAAGCACGTTAAGCCGTTGGTCCCGGCTGTCATTCGTGGATCTTTGACAGTCGTTACGGGTAGTCAGAAGCCCGAAAGTCTGACAACCAGTCTTACCAAGGAGTATTGTATTACCCAGTAACTGGGTTGTGCAGGTCAGATAGGCAGTCGCTCCATGTAAAATACCGGTATTCAGCTGCTTAAAACAATGGAGCTTATTCCAATCCGAATCTCAAATTGGAAAAAAAACGTTCTGCCAACATTGGAACTTAATGCAATCATTCTTCAAGATCATCTTAAAATACTGGTATTAAGCTGCATCCGGTTAGACTGGAAGCCGACCCCAACATAGTTGAAAAAGGCAAAACAGATGATGACTATACAGCGTGTTTTTTTTTATATTCCATACCATAACTCTAGGGGGTCATTGTACTCGTCATTATGAACAACTTTTACTATGGGACCAAACCCGAAATCTCGAATAAAAATCTGGTGTTCCCTATATTTTGACGAGTTATGCGAACATAAATGTAGGGAACAGCTGATTTTTTTTTCACGATTTCAGGTTTGGTCCCATAGTAAAAGTTGTTGTTCATAATGATGAGTAAAATGACCCCCTAAAGTTATGGGATATAAAAAAACACGTTGTATACTATTCTAAAACAAGCAATTAATCATATATATTACTCTGGAGATATGCCCAATTCCATAGCCAGGGAGGGCGTGTGGACAGTTTGTTCTTGAGTCACCCGGTCTATTAAAAGCTGATCTTCTTCAGGCGTAGTTTTTCTCTTCCTCCCAGTCTGTTTGCCGTTCTGCATGTGACCTTCATTGCACCAGCGATTCCACCACTTACGAACCGTGATTCGCTTAAAAACAAACATAATGAGTAAGTACAACACTTGGACTTTGCTATGCCTCATCAAGTTTTGGAAAGTCTGGCAACCAGTCTTACAGATAGTGCAATCCACGAAGACGCGCCCCACTCTTCTTCCGAATCGTTAGTGGTTATCGCTAGTTAATTCCATTAGTGAATCAGTGTTTTCGATATACACTAATTATCACTAATAATTATTAGTATGTATCGACAAAACTAAAACACTAGCGGAATGTTGTACACTTGTGCTGTAAGCATTGGGAAAAAGAGTGGGGCGCGTCTTCTTGGATTGCACTATCTGTACCAAGGGGTATCGTATTACGCAGTAACTGGGTTGTAGAGGTCAGATAGGCAGTCGCTCCATGTAAAATACTGGTATTCAGCTGCATCCGCACCCTAATTGCGTAACACACTATTACTCTCAATTTGAATAATTTTGAAGCATATTGCTAATCCATTACTCCATAAGTTCGAAAAATGTGTTTGAACAACAACGTAAATAACGCAATGAATATTGCTGATCTGTCAAAATGAAACCCATTGCTACTGATAGTGTGTTACGCAGTTACCCTGCCGGTTAGACTGGAAGCCGACCCCAACATATTTGAGAAAAGGCTAGGCAGATGCTGATGAAGTTTTGGAAAGAGAATTTCGAAAGAAAGAAAAATAAATACATTTATTCAGCACAGACCAAATGGCACACAAAATGATATACTACGAAAAAAAAACAAATAAAAAAGTGTAAAATAAATTATCGGGAATTTGTGCCTCGCGGCTGCGCCAAATAGGCCCAGAAACTGTCAAATTTTCCCAGTCATCATTGAACCTTATGCTTTATGAATAAAGTTGAAAATCTTTTAAAGAAATTTGACAGATTGTAGTAGCTTGATGTGCTGGCGTCTGTACATATACCTACTGGAAGTAGGGCTACCGGTCTTTATGAGAACCGGTACCATTGGCCTTGGTGTGATATGAAAGCTGCCATTTACTGGGTACGTCTTTCATTGACTTGAATGTGCCCTGGCAGCTGAGAGTATGTCATGCTCACTCAAATGTCTCGCTGACGGTGGCGTGTGTGTTGGATCATTGGGTTCCTTTCAAAATGGTTGGGCTGAATGGTGCTGATCCATACGTCATGTTCGTGAACGGGCGCCGTCAGTAGGGACTGGTCATCTCTTAGCCGCCACGGCTTATTTTAATTTATGAATTGTTCTTTTTAGTACGGACGCCTTTAACGTGCACGTCTTTATGCATCGTTCTCACATGTATAATTTCAACATGAATGATGTAACCAAGATTTTTGTAACAATTTTATGATTTAAAAGAGTGTCTGTGGAGTTTCTTGCCCGTTCTTCTCCACAGGTATCTACGCTTTGGAATGGGCAACTAGCTTCATCTTTCTGACTGACCGACCCTTGACAATTCCAAAGTGCCTATAATTGGTTTATTTGAAATAAATGCTTTGAGTTTGAGTGATACCGGTACCAGACGCAGTAGTACCTGTAGTACCTACTGGTATTTCTAATCAGTATCGGTACTGTACCGGTACCAAACAAATATTTCCGTAATTAAAACAAAACGAGACGTGACGTGACGTGGCGTGAGAAAACAGTTATAGTAAGTAAAAAGGATAATAGGCAGTAGAAACATAACTTCGAGGTTCAATTACGAGATTTGTGGTACGCGGCGGGTACCTGAATTTGGTACCGGTACTTGTTTGGTGAAGTACATGAAGAAGCTGGGATGCATGAAGAAGCCTCTTCGTGTAGCGCAGTTTGTTGCGCCAGTTACTCAACTGGCGCTCGGCGCATCCTGGACAGTCACACCCAACACCTTATTTGACTGGCGAATTCTTCCCTTGCGGTGGTAAGGCTAACGCCCGCCTGGTTTGCCATCTGAATCCGGCGTCAAGCAGCCTGCTGTATTTCGTCGATGCGTAGGAGTTCCAGTGCCTTAGGCATCTTCTGGGTACGCTCGTTCCATCATAGATCTCATCCATCAGCGTGATCGAGGTCAAGCGGGCCCATCCAGCAATAAAAATAAAAAGAAAGTAACGGTACCAGTCTAGAACCGATACCATCTGCAACGGATACCGTCTGGAACCGGTACCCAGGTACTGACATGAACAAAAACTACCACGTACCGGTCCAGAAACTGTTCTTTTGGTAGTGGTTCCAAGCCGTGACTGGAAATAGTATAAGGTATGGTATAAAAAGGTACATTTCATACTCACCGAAGTATCCAACAGGTAAGCTATTCGGCTATTAGTCATTCCTTCTTGCTTCAGCGCTATTATCCGTTCTTTTAAATCGTCATGGAGCGCTTTATGTTTGCTGAAATGAATACTTAATCAATTAAGGGCATCGTCGGTGTATTTATAGTATTTAAACAAAGGCACAGTAATCCTTAAACCCTAAGGCACCCCACCGCCGACGATTTTCTCGCCCAAGAAACGTACAAAAAATTGTGGGTCCCGAGTAAGTTTCCGCAGGAGGCGTTGGGAGTCGACAGCTGATTCCTGGCCACCGCAGGCTCGGGTTTGCGGACAGCGAGCAATGGGCAGCTCGCCGTCCAGTAAGGACCAGGCATAGGTCGACGCCGCGTTGTGTTCCACGCGCGCCTCAAAAAGGTGTCAATGAGATAGTTTAGAGTGGATAAGGCAGAGATTAAAACAGAAGAAGAACTAGCAGGGGATCCAGAGGGGTGGAGGGGGATTCGGGGGATCAGACCGGAATAAATCACATTTTGGACAACGGTCCAAATGGAGATTCGGATAGTGACCGCCGAAGGGGACAGACGTGTCCTGTCGTGACCCGCCTTTGTTTATACTTGATGCAATGTGCACAACACGTGGCTGACTCTGAGCTTGAAACTCGAACGGTGTTTCGCTTGCTGTGTTTTTGTGGGTGCAAATTAAAACACCTTAAAACGGTGGTAAAGTGGCATACGTGTGGTCCTGATATACAAGCCTGAGGTCTAGGCCTTCCGGCCGAGAATATCGACGACGTGGATTTGGTGAGGTCTTTCCATTATATATTTCAGGGATCTCCGTTGGAGGCTGTATAAAACTGCGTTTTGCTTTGTTAATTTGGACTTTTGAAGCCACGCGTGAATTTAACATCATTAAGCTATAAATAGGCTTTAAGGAAATGGTTTCATATTATAATTAGGAGCGAAGGATAAAATAATACATTCTATCATTTTAACCTGAAATACGGTATCGCTCTAGAATTAGTACTTCACGCTTTTCTTAATTTAACATTGTACTCAATTACCAAAACTGCCTTGAACAAACTACTTATTTCCTAGCTTGTAAGCCAAATTTGTATACCCGAGCTCGCAAAATTAGACCCAAAGTGTAAAAAAAAAGGTTAAGTAACAAAAAATAGCGAAGCTCATAAATTTCAGGCGTTAAGCCTGTCAGCTATAGTGGCTCTCAAACCCAAAGCTACACAACACATGTGTTCAGAGCAGACCAGGTCTTGTAATACCATAAAAACAAAAGGGTTTTTTCTTTAAAATGGACACAATTGTCTGTATGACAAACGGGAAACGGGAGACGGGAACTGCCTATTCAGGGCCATAGCACATCAAATAAATAATGTAATGGGTTTAACTTTCGATCACGTGTCTGTCCGTCGGGATCTTGCTTCATATGTTTTAGAGCATCGAGATGACGAAAGAATCCGCCTAGCACTTCTAAATAATATACGAGAAATTCTTCCTAACAGCATTCTCTCCCAGGAAGAAAGGATAACAAAATACATAACCACGCAGTTTAACAAGACGTTCTGGGGAGGAGAGGATATCTTTATCGCCGCAGCCGAGTTCTATCTGGTAAATTTGCACGTGCACCTACCGGCGAACCACAACCAGTACCTGGCAACATACACATCCCCTACAAGGACTAGCACTACGATAGCTGGGTCATGACTGACGACAAACACTACAACAGCAACCCGATAGATCTAATGCAAAAATCGAACAATGTCACAACAACACTATATAATAAGCCTATAATCAACCAGTACAACACAAGTGAAGAGAAAGGTCAACTCACGAAACCCAGTCTCAAACGAACAGCCCTCAATTTAGCTAGCTCATTAACACAGTATGAACAACAAGCACCAATGTGTACACCGTTATCAGAAGTAGTCACAGATGTATATACACACTACGAATGGCACCTCTATGGAACCTCAGGTAAAACACATCAGGGACTTGCAATTCTAATCAGAAAAGATGCTCACATTGAATTAGTTAACAGGATAAAGGTGACAGAAGCGATGTCAGCTACTATTAAAGTTAACAGGGGAAATGACAAGCCTGCTCATCTGTATGTAATCAATTCTCACATCAACAGTTGTACATCTATAGCAAACAGACCCTTCACAGGCTTATTAAACTTCATCAGACAAAAACCAAGGAAATGTACTTTAATAACTCTTGGCGACTTTAACGCTCATATTGGTCGACATAATACACAAAGTTTCCAACGCAAAGGGCTGATACAACAAAACCTTCACCATGACTTATCTAACTACAACGAGGAAATGCTAATTGATATAGCCAACAGAGAAAAACTGCAAATAGAAACGACAAGAGCAACATGGTCAAAGGGCACTCAGAAATCCCAACTGGATTACATTACAACGCAACATGCATCAGAAAAACTTTTTAAAAAAGAGGCCGTTAGGGGCACATTCGACCATATAATAATCTGGGGTCTATTAAGAACAAACCGAATTTCAAACAAAAAGAAAACACCAAACACATTATTACACAAAGACAACAGCAAGCCGCGAAGGAAACAACAATTGCGGCCAAGGATTTTAACTATAAACACTATTATGCCGCGCTCAATAGTAAATTCACGAAAACAAAATACTAAGATTTACTACTACTACTACAAGACATACTCGTACTTTCTATTATTGTAACATTGTACTGAATTCCGAAAACTGCCTTGAACAAGGTATCTATTTCGTAGCTAGTAAGTCAAGTGTGCATACCCACGTGCATTAAATTTGCACCAAGAGATCAAAAAAAAAAAAAAAACACATTAAGTACCCGAACTCTCAAGTTTGCATAACAAAAAATTTTTTGGTAAAAAACAAAGAGCGAGGCCATAAATTTCAGACGGTACACGATCCCCTGTCAAGTCTGGTCTATAGTGGTTACCAAACTCAAGTTGCACATGTCGAGAGAGCTCACCACTTGTGACAGCCTACAAACAAAAGAATTCTTAATAATATTCAAGAAATTCTCCCTAACAGTAATCTCTCTCAGGAACAAAGGATAACAAAATACATAACCGCGCATTTTAACGAGACGTTCTTGGGAAGAGAGTATATCCTAATCGCAGCGTTCAAATCCCTTGTATCGTGCATACAGATACCAGAATCACACTAGTGTATTCACCTACCGGCGAACCAATACCCGGCAACATACGCATGCTCTACAAGGATGTTACAAAGAGAAGCGCTATGATAGCAGTGCCAGGACCGACGACGAACATTACACAACAGCAACCCGTTAGATCTAACTCAAGAATTAACCAAACCTCAAAACACAACTGAACTTTCACATAGGGGCATTCATGTAATATGATATGAACTCAGGAGCATACAACTAATACGAGTAATAGCCTCCCCGACCGATTTCGGTCACGGTGGCCAATCTCAACGGAGATTGGCCGGGTACGCGGGAGATATTATGGTGCACAAGTGTGTGCGCGGACACAGGTGCACTCTCCTCTGCGTTCCTGTACTATCATGTTCCGATGGGACGGAGATCCGACACGGCCGGAGAGAGATCAGGCGCAGGACCGACGGCTTTACGTGCTTTCCGAGACACGGGGGTATTAAACCGCCAACTTCCAAACTCCGGACTGCTACTAAGAAATTCCTAATAGAAAAACTCAATAACACATTGTCCGACCCTGGAATCGAACCCAGGACCCCACGCTCAGCAGTCGCGCTTGCAACCACGAGTCCAACGGGGCAGTTAAACTATACACACCACGAATGGCGGCTCTCTGGACCCGCAGGTAAAGCATACCGGGGACTTGCAATTTTAATCAGAAAGGATGTCCAAATGGAATCAGTCAACAGCAATCTTAATGGAATAAGCATACCAACATGTGATGAAATTAAATACCTACGTACGCACGGCTACACATCAAGCTATGCATGCCCAGTATAAGCTGACTTCTGATTGTACGAAAAACCTATACAATGCAAGGTCAGCTTGAGCTGGAAATGTGTGGCTTGATGTGTAGCCGTGTGTACAACATACATAGCATCTACATTACGCAGAAAAATCACTATTAAAAATCGTTGCGAACAGGCCATGAGAAACGCCAAATCGTTTACTACCAGTCATAAAAAAACCACTCTAGGAATAAACCAAGATTTATTTATTTATTTATTAAGATAAAAGAAAATGCATGAAATCTTAGACGGAAAAACAGTAACCAAACGCATCAAGAAAGACAGGATGTGATACATCGCGCATGTTTACAGGCACCGCAAAACAACCCTAGTGCATGCAGTAACGTAGTACAAGGCCAAATCCAAGAAGGTCGGCCGACCTATCTACACATGGAACGACAACTTAAAACAGGACATGAAGTACTTTGACAAGAGAATCAATTTTTGAATGTATACGGCGGAAAACAGAAATAAGATCAAGATTGCTGCTTGTGAGATTTACAAAAACCGGAAACGAATAGTAGCGAAACCTCCGACGATCACATTGAAAACAGCAACATCTAACACAACATAACACAGCAGAGCAATGACATACAAAAGAACCGAGAAAGCAGTAGAACCCCGCTAAAAGAATCACCGATGAAGCTCGACCTGAACCAACCTGGAGAAATAAGATCAAGATAGCTGCTTGTGAGATTTACAAAAACCGGAAACGGATAGTAGCGAGACCTCCGACGACCACATTGAAAACAGCAACATCTAACACAACTTATCACAGCAGAGCAATGACATACAAAAGAACCGAGAAAGCAGTAGAACCCCGCTAAAAGTCTCACCGATGAAGCTCGACCTGAACCAACCTGGAGGAAAGGTCGTTAAAAGATGCCCATCCATAGATAATAATTACCCATCTCTCCACTAGTCCAATGCTTGCTCTAGGATGCATATCCGGTAGGCTCTTAAATCCTTCCCTATCCTACGGGCACGTCCTCCCTACCAATTACCGCGCCCCCCGGTCTATTCCTTGATATGCAATGGTCGCTGTAGCACCATGAACATGAGGCTACAGGAGCTAGTGCGAATCTTGGGGTTCATTCGATTAATCGAGTCTGGTTTAACCACGCTGGGATCGGTGCAATTCATTCATTCATTCATTTTGGACAACGGTCCAAATGGAACTCGGATCTCGAATTTGGTTTCTGATCGGATGCAGTGTGCAAACGCTCCCATATGTTACCTAGTTGTTATCTTTTCCATTTTCCCATTTCTTTCAGGCTTTTTCATGAGTATGTGTTCAAATCCAGCTTCATGCAATCTTTGTCTCACAACAGCAGAGCAAGCCCCCATTTCTTTACCAGGTTCTGCCGGATTATCACAGTAATTCGGCTTTGTTTCAGTTTCGTCTGTGTCTACAGTGGTAGATCTACGGTATGTATTACCGTTCTTACGATAGCGGCTCCACCAACGGTCAACAGATGCTATCTGAAAACAAATTTTAATTTATTTATTTAACTTATACTGTCCCACCGCTGGGGAAAGGCCTCTCCTAAAGTCTTCCAGGAACTTTTTTCCCGCGCCACCTCAAACCAGCCCTCGCGGTATGCGTCCAGGTCACATCGTCACGTCTTTCTGGGCTGACCTCGGCGGCGCGGCTTATCTTTAGGCACCAATTGTGTGGAGAATTCTCCCAGCGGTCATCGTACATGTGATGCTGATGCTGATGTGACCCGCCCAATCCCATTTAAGCCAATTTACATTATTTAACAATCATTTGCCACACCCACGCGGCTCAACGGCCTTTTTCGCTCATGTGTCACATTTCATTCGTTGCGCGAACGTTTGTTACGCAACCAACATTCATTCGGGAACGGAACAGTTCAGTGAGTACGTGAATCAAAATTCGAAATACAAGTTCTAAAAGCTATGCTCGCGAACTATTGTTTGTTTCGCGAACGAAGCGTCTGATATTAGCTTTATTATCCGCATTAGACAGATGATGATGATCGGTATTAAAAGTCTTTATGCCGTTACAGATTAATAAGCATTTGAATACTTACCGATAGTCCTGTTTCCTTAGCTATTGCACGGACAGAGAGTCCGTTTTTCTTTAACGCAATTATTTTTTCTTTTATCTTGTCGTTGAGCCTGTGTGAACAAAATATATGTTGTTTAGTATCTGTTGACAAGTGTATAAACACGCTGTGATTGTGTGTCTGTAGGCGCAGGATCTCTCGGTATCATCCGAGACAATGCCGAAGTTGGAAGTGTGTGTGTGCGTGAGCGCGTTGTGCTAACGCAACTTGTCTTCACGCACATATTCACAGAATACATAAAATACTGTACCCCTATATGAGCTTTTCTCATACGGCCCCTTCAGACGAAAAACTCTTTCTTACCTGACTCTTTTATTCGAAGCCCCAGCCTTACTGCTAACTCTTTGCTTAGACTTATTAACAGATAAATCTTTTACTGTAGACAGCGACTCTTCTTCACTTGAGGACGCGTCCACAATATTAACGATAACATCAAGCTTCAATTTCTCCTCTTTATCATCAACTAGAACGATGCTATTACCGTCATTTATGACCGGTACACTAGTAATGTTGGTATCTTCACTTAAAATCTTATCATTTTTATTGATTTGTTCATTATTTATTATTTCATTTTCTTCACTAAATGTAAAAACTTCATTGAAATGTGTTGGTTTTGTAAATGTATCACTTTTTCTACTTTTAAAGTTGTTATTCTCAGCTATAGGATCAGACTCTATTTCAGTTTTCATAGGCACATCTATCCAAGGTTCATACTCTTCAAATTCTATCTCTTTTTCTTCTTCTATAATACGTAACTTAGATTTTCTTTCTCTGATATCTGTCTCATCATCGAGTGATATTTCGATTTCTTTGTTTTCAATGACAGTATCTTCGCATTCAATATCAGATGAAGTGAATACAGTCTGAACAGTTAGAGATGATTTTAGGGATTTGTGATTTTGTTGTAATAATATGATATCAGTATGTTTGATGTTTACTAGGTCTTTCAGCAGTGCATCGCTAAGCAGCGCTTTGTCTTTGAACGCTGCAGCCGCTGTTAGCCGCGCTGTGCACTCCCAACATACACGATGCAGTACGCTGTGGTTTTTGTCGCAAGCCTGACGAATGAAGGATATTATGGTGAATGCGCAGTTGTAGACCGCGAAATTCAATTTTTTTTTTACGTTTTCTGCAATTTGCAGGTCTGTCTCAGGTTGTGTCTTGATCAAAATATGATTCGCGACTATAACAGGAACGTATTTACAAAATTAGAATAATTATTACATCTTTCTAAGTTAGATTTGTACCATAAGAACAAATCTCTTATGGAAAAGTGCTTATGGTACAAATCTAATTTAGAAAGATGTATTAATGATTCTAACGATTATAATTCTGTAAATGCCTACCTGTTACAGTCGCGAATCATATTTTGATCAAGATACAACCTGACACTGACCTGCAAATTGCAAAAAACGTAAGAAAATTTGAATTTCGCGGTCTACCACTGCGCATTCACCTATTATTATATTTTAGTATGGAAAGTATAGAATTACACACAATCATTTTGTCTGTGCTATCTATCATATTATATTTTTGTCTATTCTTTCGTCGACAAAACCCGTTTCTATCTATGGTGGTCATGCTACGTGTGCAGATAATCAAATTGTCTACATTACATTTTTACAATGACTTACCGTTATTCCCGTGACATTTTGGAACATTTCGCTCAATTTGAAGTCCTTCATATCATACATTTTGACATCTAAAGCTAAACACACTCTGCACACCTAAAAAAAAAAAATATTTTCTCTCACAAAATCTCACTTAATGGTTACGGTACACTGACAAAGTGAACTTCTATCAGCGATGTAGTTGTAAATAAGCCGTTTTAAACCAGAAAACGGGTTTAAAACCACGACAATGTGGTTCTGGTTAAAAACTATGTAAAATCACTACCACGTGAGCCGTACTACATTGTAATCAATGTATAGACGCCGGCACATCAAGATACTACAAACTGTCAAATTGCATAAATAGATTTTCAACTTTATCGCTAAAGCATTAGGTTCGAGGTTGATTGGGAAAATTTGACAGTGGCGCCGATTCCCTTGTTCACAAACTAAACAAAATTTAACTTCAGTGTATCCTTTTCTTCCTATTTCATTAAGAAAAGGACAGAAGATAAATATTAGTTTAGTCCTTTCGAATTAGTCAGCGCCTGACGTAAATTGACGTATTTTTAGTAGCCAATTTTTTAATCACGTCTAAACTTGTCTATGGATCATCTAATTTGACGGGACTAAACTAATATTTATCTCCTGTCCTTTTCATATTGAAATAGAAAGAAAAAATGCACTGAACTTAAATTTAGTTTAGTTTGTGAACAACAGAATCGGGGCCAGTTTCGGGTGGCTTGATGTGCTGGCGTCAGTCCATGTGGCTGTGGTTTGAAACCAATTATTGGTTTAATTACCACTATAGTCGTGCGGACCTCTAAAAGTGACAATTGCTTTCAAGGCGTTTCTAATTTCTACAATGACTATCAACGAGACTGACATAATTATTAAGATTTTCTGTAGCATATGTCAGTCCCATACATTGTTAACTTTGATTATAGTCTGTTGTACAGAGGCGGGACATCAAGCTACCCCAAACTGTCAAATTTTCCTAATTGAATATGAACCTTATTCCTTTGTAGTAAAGTTGAAAAATCTATCAAAGAAATTTGACAGATTGGGTAGCTTGATGTGCTGGCCTCTGTACATAAACCGTATAAAACCAAAAAACGGTTTTAAACGTGGTTAAAAAGGGTTTGCAATTGTAATCGTGACTATTTTACTGGCTCACCTTTAATTCAGCCTGGTTTGCAGTAGCCATCTGAAAAAGTTTTTGTTGTTATTCAATGCAAGTTAGAACCACAGATATAGATAGACCTAGATAACGCAAGAGCAATTACTTTACTACTACTAGTACTCAATTAATAGTTGCGGAGAAATGCGTGGACAAACATAAATACATATGTCTATAAAATTTTGTATATTTGTCTGGAAGACCTAATAGATTATCATATATGTGAATCTGTTGCAGTTCCAATAATATTACATAATATGTACAGTCAGCAAAGGAGATAGGTATGCAGGGTCGTCGAATATAGTTGAAGTTTAGCAAGAAACCGATTGATGTTTTCGAATGAAATTTAATTTGATAAGTTAACTGTTTGTTTTCTATTACTTAAATTAAATTTTATTCGAAAACATCAACCGGTTTCTTAGTAAACTTCAACTATATTCGACGACCTTGCATACTTAACTCCTTTGCTGACTGTACATACGTGTCGAATTGATAACCTCCTTTTTTGAAGTCGGTAAAAACCGATCAAGTGCAAGTCGGACTCGCGCACCGAGGGTTCCGTACACAGTAGATATTTAACTACAAAGGAGATGTTTCAAAATGGGCCAGGTCTATGTACAGTATCTCAAAAAAAAGAGAAAAATCCGTAGAATTCGGGAAAAATACAGATAATTCAATTAAATGTGTACTGTTGTGGTAGTGAACTGATATTTATCAATTAATTTTATCGACTTTCAACATGGCGTCTCAACAGTTACTCTGTTGTTAAAAAGAGAACTGTCAGTTGTCACAACAGTGTCACTTCTGTCACTTTCGTCTAGCGTCGAAATAAACAAAAACATGTCAAACGTCATTAATCAATCAAAATGACAGCTTACCGCCATTACGGGTTGTATTTTGTGTGTTGCAATTTCAAGTGTAATTTCTTCTGTTTACCAGAAAACCAAGCTATTTTAAAGCAATTGGACAGTTGAGAACTGTTTTAAATGAATTTCCCCATTTTTAAGTAGGTATAGTGTACAAGGACCTGGCCCAGGCTACATACATCATCCCTGAAGTGACCGGGGTAGATCTGAGAGTGGCGGTAGATAGGCTGAAGGCCAAAAATACCGCCCCAGGACCCGACGGCTTGCCGGGTAAGGCCTGGGTCCTGGCCTCAGGGGCTCTCGGGCCCCGACTAGAGGCGCTCTTAAGCGCATGCATGGAGAGGGGCCAGTTTCCACTCCGCTGGAAGACGGGGAAGCTGGTCCTCATACAGAAGCCAGGGCGCCCTGCGGACTCTCCGTCCGCATTCCGGCCCATCGTGCTGCTCGACGAGGTCGGCAAGCTCTTTGAGAGAGTGATTGCGGGCCGCCTCGTCGGGCACCTGGTGAGGACGGGGCCGGATCTTGCGGACAGCCAGTTCGGCTTCCGCAAAGGGCGCTCGACGGTGGACGCCATCATGCGCGTGAGGGCCCTCACGACGGGGGACGCGGTGTCCCGGGGTGGGGTGGTCGTGGCGGTGTCACTCGACATCGCCAACGCTTTTAACACCCTGCCCTGGAGTTGCATTGGGGAGGCGCTCCGGTATCACCGGGTGCCGACCTACCTCCGTCGAGTAGTCGGGGCGTATCTGACGGACAGAGCCGTCATCTACCCCGGTCGCAACGGGGAATGGAACCGGCGAGAGATGTCGTGCGGTGTCCCACAGGGATCGGTTCTGGGGCCGCTCCTGTGGGACATCGGTTACGACTGGGTGCTGCGGGCCGATCTCCCTGATGGAGTCAGCGTGGTTTGCTACGCTGACGACACGCTAGTCCTGGCGCAGGGGAGGTCGCATCAGGCGGCGGCCGACGCGATGACACGCGGGGTTGCGATAGTCGTGGAGAGGATCCGGCAGTTGGGTCTCGAGGTGGCATTGCACAAGTCCGAGGCCATGTCTTTTCATGGGCCTCGGAATGGGCCGCCTTCGGGATCCCAACTAACGGTAGGAGGGGTTCACATCGGCGTCGAGACAACGATGAGGTACCTGGGTCTCGTCCTCGACAGCCGGTGGAACTTCGTCGAGCATTTTCGACGTTTGGCTCCCAAATTGGAACGGGCCGGGGCCGCCTTCAAGCGGCTCTTGCCCAACCTGAGGGGGCCAAACGCCTCCTGCCGGAAGCTTTACGCGGGGGTCGTGCGGTCCATGGCCCTATATGGGGCCCCGGTGTGGGCGCGTTCACTGCGGCGGCGAGCCGCCCATTACCTGAACGCGCCCCAGAAGGTGGTAGCCGTAAGGCTAATCCGGGGGTACCGCACGATCTCGGGCGAGGCGGCAAGCCTCCTTGCCGGACTGCCGCCGTGGGATCTGGAGGCGATAGTCCTCGCGCGCCTGTACGAGTGGCGCGCGGAGGCACTACGCCGGGGGGAAACTCCGCTTCCGCGGCAAATCGCAGCGGAGCGGACCGACCTCCGGCGCGATCTCATGGCGGCATGGAAAGAGCGACTGTCGCAACCCAGCGCAGGGCACGCCGCGATAGCGGCGGTAAGACCCCTCTTTGAGGAGTGGCTAGAGAGGCGCCACGGCGCCCTCACCTACCGCCTGACGCAGGTCCTCACCGGACACGGGTGTTTCGGGAGGTTCCTGCACATTATCGGGCGGGAGGATACGCCCGGGTGTCACCACTGCGAGGGCCGCCCGGAGGACACGGTGGCGGTATGCCCCAATTGGGCGGAGCACCGCCGTGTTCTCGCAGAGGCGATCGGCAGGCGGCGACCTCTCGCGCCCGGCCCTGGTTCAAGCCATGGTCCGGGGCGAGAGGGAGTGGGAGGCAGTCACCTCCTTCTGCGAAGCAGTCATGCTAGCGAAGGAGGTGGCGGGACGGCTGAGGGAGAGGGCCTCACGTCCCAGCCGCCGCGGGAGACGCCCCGGGCGTCGGGAGCCGCGAGACGACTCCCGGCCACCGTAGGCGCGGGCCTGCGGGCGGAGAGTAATGGGTAACTCTCCGTCCGATCAGGACCAGGCCCGTGCCGGACGGCGCGTACGTGTTCCACGCGCGCCTCAAAGAGATGTCAGCATTAGGAAGGGGCCCGAAAGGGCCGAAGCCTGCCGGGGCAGCGGGATTGTCCGAAAGGGTTACCGCTACCCCGGAACACAAAGGGCTAAGGAAGGAACACGGGTGGGTTTTAGTCAGTAAGAGTCTGACACTCCCTTCTGCTCCACCCGGAGCGGGAGGGGTCATTGGATGATTTCCCATCCACAAAAAAAAAAAATTTTTTTGCTTATTGCTTCTTGCCAAATTTCATGATTCTAAGTCAACGGGAAGTACCCTATACATTTTGATTCCTTGAGAGTGTCGAGATATACGTTTTTAAAAAAAGATACGGTCGTTTCTGCCGCAATAAACGTCCGTATCTTTTTTTTACGTTAGCTTAGAAGTTTGACTTTTTCACAGCTTCAAGGGACCGCAGATCTGAATATATGGTTTTAATTTCAACTCGATACCTCCACGCGGTCCCCCGATAAAGGGTCTTGACAGACAGATAGACGGACGGACAGCAGTGATCCTATAAGGATTCCGTTTTTTCCTTTTGAGTTACGGAACCCTAAAAACATTAATAAAAGTTACCTGTAACATGCTCATTCTCATTATTTATTGAACGCCCCTGGTATGTACAAATAGTGCTTTGTACACAGCATGGTTTCTTCACGGTACGGCGTATAAACCGCGTCGTAGAAAAAACGTGTCCTCTAATAAGTTCCCAGAGTGATGCATATAACACTGACGACCGTGCCTACACACGGCGAATAAACCGTAGATTTTCACGGCAAGAAAAACGTGCGTGTAAAGGGGATTGTGCGTCACCATTATTCTCCAGTTTCCTGCCCTTATCCCTATACATTGGGGTCGGCGCAACATGCCTTTTTATTCTATACATCTCTATTTGTCATAATCGCGGTAGCTACCCTTTTCTTACCATATCATCTTACACACAGTCCATCCATTGTATCTTTGGTATTCCTGTACTCTTATATTAGCTCTCCACATTTATACTCAAAACTTTACTCACGAAATTATAATAATCTGGCTATAATGTTCCCACTGCTGATACGCAGGCATCATCAAATGACTCCTCCCGCTCAGGGTGGACCAGAAGGGGTCAAGGGAGTGTCAGACTCGTACTGACTAAAACAAATGTCCCTCCCGTGGAACTAAACGGCGCACCTCTGCAGAGGGTAGCACAATTTAAATATTTGGGCCATATTGTTACGGAGGATCTTAAAGATGACCTGGATATGGAAAGAGAGCGCAGGGCGATGGCTGTGAGGGGAAACATGTTGGCACGCAGGTTTGCTGGTTGTTCAGTACCGGTTAAAATAACACTTTTTAAGGCGTTTTGTCAAATATTTTACACCAGCAGTCTGTGGGCTAATCATACCCAAAAAGCAGATAGCGCACTGCGCATTCAATACAACAATGCCTTCAGGGCGCTGTTGAGGCTTCCGCCTTACTGTAGTGCGTCAGGGATGTTCGCTGACGCGCACACTGACGATTATTTCGTGATCATGCGCAAAAAAGTGGCATCAGTATTGCGCAGAGTGAGGGGAAGGAGCAATAGCGTTCTGATGGTTTTTGCTGACAGGTTAGACGGGCCTACAGTGGATAGGTTTATCAAGCTACATGTCAGACATGGGACTTGATGAATCTTTCTCTATGTAATCGGATGTTGTTTTGTTTTTGTGCCTAAGTGTTATTACTAACATAGTTTTTAAGTTTTTTTTTCTTTTGATAATACTAACACGCTATGGGCCTTCGACGCCTGAAAATAAACGATTTTTATTTTTATGTAAAACCCACCCATGTTCCTTCCTTAGCCCTTTATGTTCCGGGGCAGTGGTAACCCTTTCGGACAATCCCGCTGCAAGAGAGTGGGCCTGGACTGTTGTTCACTATGCGGACCCAGTGCAGGTTGGTAGATGTCACATGCCTTCGAATTTTTGGTTCTAGGACATGCTAGGTTTCAGAGCAGTGGTGATGAAATTATTTACACAAAGTAAATTGCCTGTCTGTATACGACACAACCTATAACTCACAAGTTGGGGCCTTTACAACTAACTCACCACTGGTTACGACATTGCATGTATATTTTAATAAATATTTAGTATTAGCTGCGCCCACGTAGACACTAACGGTCGGGCTGGTCCACAAATTCAAGGTCGCCCAGCGCGCTATGGAGCGAGCTATGCTCGGAGTTTCTTTGAAGGATAAAATCAGGAATTAAATTGTCCGGAAAAGAACCGGAGTTATCGACATAGCTTGCAGAGTGAGCAAACTGAAGTGGCAGTGGGCTGGCCATGTTTGTTGAAGGACCGATGGCCGGTGGAGCAGACGAGTCCTTGAGTGGAGACCGCGTATCGGCAAGCGTAGTGTAGGACGTCCCCCAGCTAGATGGATGGACGACCTAAAGAAAGTGGCTGGAACGGACTGGATGAGGAAGGCGGAGGACAGGGTGTTGTGGCGCAGCCTGGGAGAGGCCTATGTCCAGCAGTGGACTGCGATAGGCTGAGTTGATTGATTGATTAGCTGCGCCCCGCGGTTTCACCCGCGTAAGTTTTGATCCCGTGGGAATATCGGGATAAAAAGTATCCTATGTGTTATTCTGATGTATAAACTATATTACTGTAAAGTTTCATCAAAATCCGTTCAGTAGTTTTTTCGTGAAAGAGTAACAAACATCCATCCATCCATCCTCACAAACTTTCGCATTTATAATATTACTAGCTGCGCCCCGCGGTTTCACCCGCGTAAGTTTTGATCCCGTGGGAATATCGGGATAAAAGTATCCTATGTGTTATTCTGATGTATAAACTATATTACTGTAAAGTTTCATCAAAATCCGTTCAGTAGTTTTTGCGTGAAAGAGTAACAAACATCCATCCATCCATCCTCACAAACTTTCGCATTTATAATATTACTAGCTGCGCCCCGCGGTTTCATCCGCGTAAGTTTTGATCCCGTGGGAATATCGGGATAAAAAGTATCCTATGTGTTATTCTGATGTATAAACTATATTACTGTAAAGTTTCATCAAAATCCGTTCAGTAGTTTTTGCGTGAAAGAGTAACAAACATCCATCCATCCATCCTCACAAACTTTCGCATTTATAATATTAGTAGGAAGTAGGATAGTAGGAAGGATGCACTCACCAGAGTGGGAACAGCTCCACTTTTGACTCTTCGCTGATTGGGCCGTGTGTAGTCAAAATCTTCAGGTAGAAAATGATCAGAGCACACGACAAGCCACTTGCTCAGCCGAGAACCCGCTTTAGCTAAAACTCTTAACCATACAGAGCAATAGACTGGATCCTTCGGTAACCTAACAAAAAAAAATCAAGTCTATAGGTTTAGTGTTTTTATGATACTCATAACTAGTGATCGGATATTCGGATGCATATTTACATAGAGTTGAGATGTTGGCTAACATGGAATGCGCTTTTGTATCGAAAAATCCCGCGGTTCCGGGATCGACAAATTTAGGTTTCTGATTATAGAATCGGATGTATACAGGGTGGCAGGGACATCGACGCACAAACGTCGTGAAAAGGTTACACCTGATGCCCTAAATAAAATTACGGAAGTCATTCATCTCGGAAATGACCGTTTAAAAAAAATTACATTTTTGAGCGCGAAATGTATTGCAAACAACGCAATTAAAACGCTTCGCGGATAGCGCGCGCGCGCGCTACCTACACACACACGTTTGTCGCGCGGCCGCCCGCCGCCGCCGCGCCGCCCGCCGCCGCTGCCGGACGAACGTGATCGTACCAGTGTACCTACGAAATATCGCCTAACGACAACATTGATAGGTACCTACCACATCAAAACATTGTTTGATTACAATTAGTCTTGATAACCGATGGTAGTTACTTCTTAAGTACCCGTTATGGAAATAAAACTAACGCTAAAAGCTTATTCCCATAAAATAGCGATACCGAAAAGGATTTATAACAAAAAAGATTAGAACTTAGCGATCCAGTAATGTTCAATTAATGAACTTACCTTAACTAAGACGACCCACTGACCGTCGGACAGGAAGGGTTACGTTTGGGGGAGCGCCGCACAGTGGTGCAGGTAGTACGGGCATGCGGAAAATATTATTTTTAAATGAAAAGACGTTGCGTTTCTTCATAATACTTTATTAAAATGATATAATGGATGTACCAGTTTACAAAGAGAAAGATATAACACGTATTTTTTTTTTTATTAACATGAAAATATTCATCAAATTTTTTCACATGAATTTCATATAATTAAATCAGCATTTTTAAATAAATAAATATTAATAAACTAAATATTAAATAGAGAAGACATTGATTGAGAGATGGGTGCTATCCACTAATAAAGCTTTGGCATCATCGTGAAGAGGATAGTATTTTTTATTCGGTACTGCACGTAAACTGTTGATAAGGGGATCTGAGGTAGCTAAGAGCATATTCATAACATCTTCATTACATGATAGACGAGAACATTTTCTTGAATGACCTAACCTATAATTGCGGTAATCTTTATTTCGCGCTTCTTGAGCTTCCTCAGATAACATCCCAATAGGTAAGGCAGCAACACTTATTATTTCTTTGCCATGCAGCAAGATTTTATGCACAGTATTTGGCATATTATACCAGCTGTACAGGCTTACGTATAGTTCAGCAGTCTCGTAACAATAACTACCAAACTTATCCGAATCAACTAATGCACTAGAATTAATTGTTTGCAATATTATACCAAACCGATGAATAAGTTCTTTATCGACTCTTGTGACTTCAGCTACAATGTCTGCATTATTGAAAAATCTTCTAGACGTATTTCCATCGTTAGATGTTCCCATTCCTTGCTTTACAAAATCCACTTTTAGACCTAAACGTTGAAACAGCTCACTTTGGATTCTTTTCTTCTCTTCATCTTTTTGTTGTTTGGTAGTTGCGTTCGTTCTCCAACTGGTAAATGACATATTGTACGCAATATGTAATATGCATTCCATAAATTTAATCCGTGCGTGAAGCGGGGATAAACCGACCTTGAGAGCCTCCGTATCCACAGTTTTATTTCGCACTTGGTCAAGGTTATTCATTTCTGATGGCTTTGACTTGCATATAAAACACACTGCACATGATGATGTGTCCGTAACTGTCTGCGCTATTTTGCCATCTATCATTGTGAACACAAGTTTATGGTAGACTTTGTAAGTCTTTTCCTTTAAACTAATAACACTTTCATTTAAGTTTGCTATTTCAGACTCCATTCTAGCAATTTCATTTTTCGTAGATTCTGTAGTTTCTTTTTGAAATTGGAATTGTACCGGGCGACAACACCTTGTAGAAGAAGGAGTTGCATTTGTCCAATACACAACAGATTTATTTTCCTTTTCATACAGGCGCAGTGGAACTAATGATGTCAAAAACATATATGAATCTGACACATTTTCGTCGATAAATGACTGTTTGTACTCAGCATGACCTGATGATCCGTCACATCCCCACTTGTGTAAAAACGTTGAATTTACACTAATCTGTGTAAGGTCGTCTTCAGACATTACTTCAAATAATCTTCTGGTTGTGTGATCCAGTAATGACTGCAAACTTACACAAGCGTAGCTTTCCGTTACATCAATATCCGTGGGGTAGCATTGCCTTTTTACTTCAAGTACTTTATGATAATCGGGAAAAATATCACAACCAATACTTTTTGCTGCATTTCTCAGTACTTGATATTGATGTTTCGAAAGTGATGCATCAAGTAACGCTTTTTCTGGAGTAAACTTGATAGTATCCGATGATTCTTCTTGTACGAGTACCTTAGAGGCAGCTTTCTTAATCATTTCTTCAGGAACGCTTTCACACAATCTTTTAACTTTATATCGCTTTGTTCGATCGCAACATTCATCAAATGATTTTTCTGGTCGTCCTCTATGAGAGCGTTTTGATGGCCCTGGAACATTACTGTCACAATTCACCACATCAGTCTGCACCGAAGATGTCTCAACGGTAAAAATATTTTTCAGCCACTGTTCATTTTTTGCCATAAAAGCATTTTTATTTCTCGCTGCAGTTTGCCACTTTTTTGTAAATACGGGTAGAAAATTACGGCTTAACTTTTCATAAACTTGATTCCAAACACTTTCTGTAAGCTGTGGATACATAAGTTTTAAATTTTCGAGGCATTTATGTATCTCACGATTACTTGATATTATGATTTCCACTAAATCGGCATAGACAATAGTAAAGCTATCCATCACTATAATAACACTGTTATCGTAAGAGAAAATAATTGTAAGTGAAGTTAAAACTACCATTCAATGCTATTTATACTTACACGATATGATAAAATGTTAATTACCCTCATTAGAAACACTTATTAATATAATGCACTTTTTCTTAATTACAGAGCGTCATTAGTTAAGGACCTGGTATTTCCAAGATCGCAGGTTATCGCAGCCAAAACTAATGTATTCTTAATCTATAGGGTCTAATTAATCTCCGAAAGTATATTATTACGTATCGGTCGATAACGGAGATTAGTTATGATCTCATGATTGAAAACAAAAGGTTCCAAATGACCTTCTTCACTAAAAATGTAATAGCAAGTAATTATTCATTATATTATAACATATAATATGTTTACTATTTTATTAATACACACAATAAACTTATGACTAAACTAAAAATGAAAGTTGATAATTATAGTATTTTGGTTCTATTCATACTTGAAATAACAATATTTTTTGCACGAAATTTGTAAATTCTCGATCACCCTACTTTGGCATCATATAATTAAATACTGTATAATTATTTATCCGTATTAATTTTAGGACTTGTTTCTACTAACATTCTAGTATGTGTGTACCAAATTGTAGACATTTTAAACAAGGTTGAAACAAAGGACTTTTTTCCGTTTTTAACCAATGTGCGCCGTCGTGTTGGAACCATGTCTCGCGGAACTGGAGCACAGGCACCTCCTCGAGGAAGGCATTTTAAACGTCTCTCACAAACACACACACACACACAGAGAGAGAAAATTACTTTTGATTATAATAAGATCACAGATTCGCGTCAAATAGCACACCCGTTTGCGATCAACGAAATCTAGGAACTGGCAAAAATCCGATAAAATCGGCGAAATGCAAAAGAAATGTACTTTGCTGATCTTTCTTTCAATTTGCCGCACTTGCTTTCTACAGTTAGTACTATTATTTAATTTGTGCCTACAGTGCCTACACCGAACACAGACCAACAAAATGATAGAGTGTACAAACACATTTAGTTGTACCTAGCTACCTATTCACGAAATTAATTGCGAATATGAATGTATTTTGTTTTACGAAACGGTAAATTACATTGTTGACTTGCATTCGAAACTAAAATTAATGTTGATAATAAAAAAATATCGAAAAATTACGTGACTATCAAGACACTTCTACACGTTTTTTTTTAAATCTTCTTTACTTAAATCGATGAAGCTTTAGAAAAATAATTATCCCCCATAATTAATCTAAAATAAAAGTAGTAAATGGGTCATTCATTTCTGTAGATGATTAAAATGCCTCATGAGACGCGTCTGTTAGATTCATTGGGATATGTCGCCTTATCGCATAGCTTCTTAGAACGAGACCGCTCGCCGGCGCCGTCCTTTTGTCGGCATTTAAAAGCGAATAACGTAGGTACTAAGCCAGTGTTGACCTCACAAATGAACTTTAGCAAAACAGCTGATCAGGTAGCCCTTTCGAGTTTTATTTACATTGCTGTTTTAAGTGAAACAAGTGAATTTACTATTTTTTAATTAAAAATCTTATTGGGTTAGATAGAAATAATGATTTTATACAGCTTACATTAAAAAAAATTGCAGAAAAAAACGTAAAAATTAAGAAAAAGCCGACGAAAAATTTCAACGCAGAGGGGTCCAGAATCATGTACTGAATCCATGGTAAGCGGTTTCGCGTCGATGTCCCTGCCACCCTGTATTTACTTACTTTCTAATGTTGGCTTATATGGAATGCACTTTTGTATCGATCGTAAAAATCCCGCGATTCCGGAATTTTGTTTTTTTTTTTCTGACTCAGATACAATGCATCCGATTCTATGTACTGAATCGGATGTATAAATATCTACCTACCTAATATTGCAAAGTAGGTAGGTAGATGCCAAACTATATATGTCATTCCCGGTGTTCCTAGTATCCCGGGATTTATTTACATAAAAGATATTTTATGATGCCACTTTCATAATTTCATACCTAAATATTCACTTTAGGTAATTTATATGCATCCGAATATCCGATCACTACTTATAACATTACCAAGTCCAAAATAAAGCATTTTATAGTAAAGATAGAGGTGATTAAAAAAATCATTAAATTATTTGATCTGAGGTGCATTAGAATAGCCTCTACATGCTAATACGGTCCACAAGTTTCAATACATAATGGTACATTTTGGATGCCCATTGGTCTCGTGGTCTCAAGAGCTGCTGTTGAGTGCTGGCTGAGCTGCTGGGGTCTTGTGTTTAATTTCAGGTTGGACAAAGTGTTATTGGGTTTTTCCATTAGGGATTTCTTAGTAACAGCTCAGAGTTTGAACATTGGAGGTGTGATACCCCTGTGCTGCGGAAAACAAGTTAAGGCCTTGGCCCTGAGCTTGATCTCTCTCCAGTAGTATTGAATTACATTATTATTATTTATTTATTTATCCTCACACTGGAACGCCATACAGCAATTACACCAATGGAGCAAAAAAAATATTTCATGTGTTGCTTTCAATTCATCCTGTGCGCTGAGGACATAGCGGCGATGGATCACGTAAACTCACGCAGCGTCAAGACATTTCTCCATAACCCCATCATTCCATCCATATTGTGCACATTCTTTGTGAATTTTAAAGCCTTAGCCAACTCAGTGCTTAGATTATCAAGAGCAGGAATAAGGTATGGTCCCGCTGCCTTTGATAGACAAATAGAAGCTTTGACTTCTCTGAGACATGAACATCTTAACATCATTAACATCTTCTACATGCCAAGGCTGAGGGCAGAGACTATAATATATGTCCCACGTCAAAGACTATTCTCCTTGACAATGGACGCCATGACTGAAATACAGTCTGGAGGACCATTTTTGGTACATCTGGCGTATCCTGAGTAGTCAGACTATATTATTCTACTGCATAAGCTAGAATAAAGTTGGGGCCAGCCACTTAGAATTTCATGGATATTTTTTAACAACAATTTCCTCAGATATAACAATATATTTTATATTTTAATATGGCAAACTGGGTCAGGGAGACCCAATTCAATCAATGGTGTGTCAGTTCTAGTTGGGATCGAAATAACTGTTTAGAATTTTAATGGTTTCGTCTTAGGGCTAGAATCTAGATAGTTACTTACTTATGAAATGTGATTCCATTGCTTTTATTAGTTTTCTTCAAGTCATCATTATTACAATTCTGTACACAGCACCTCATAACTGTTTTGATAAAATCTAATAGTTATCATAAAAACCTAAGACTTCTGATTTTTTTTCAATTATGTGAACTGTGTACAGATTATATAAAGAAATTAAGAGGTGCCTATTTATCATATTATGTACGAAATCACAGAACAATATACTTCCGATTTATTGACTTAATTAAAGTTTTCACCACATACTAATGTTTGAATGTTTTCACAATCAGCAAATCAATAACATCTTGAAAATTGTTTGTGAAATTAGTGCCAGTGGCCCAGTGGTGAAATTGAAATATCTGTCAGTGTCAAGTCAAAGTATTTAGGGCGCGTTCCGAGTTGCGCTGTAATCGATGTGAGCGTGCTTTAACCCGTACCACAGAATACCTAATAGTACTTCGTACAGAATGGCCACTCCCTACCCCGCGCTGACCTCAGATACCGCACCTCAACCCGCATACCGCGAATTCGTCAGTGGCTCATTAGCTCGGGGCGCTCACAAAGAACCGCAGCACTGTACTGCTGACACGAACACACAATTTTGCGATTTAAAAGTTTTATCTGAGTTTTAATCACGATGGTTCGATATTGTGATTGTTTTTCGAATTTGTATTTACATAAATGTTTGTAAGATATCGCATTTTAATACCATGCGATATAATAACCGATTATTTATAGTTAAGTAGGTCATTTAAACGAAAACTTTTAGCTTTAAGCTAAGTATCTTATTTGCATGGGCATTTTTTTTACATTTATTACTTAGCTATTATAATATTATTTTTATTTCATTACGAACCTGACTAATTAGATAAACAATCAAACGCCGCTCGTACGTACGGCTACACATCAAGCTATACATAACCATTATAAGCTGACTTCTGATTGTACGAAAAACTGTTAGAATAAAAAGAGTGTGTTTAGTTTTCACATAAATCCTTTTTGTTCTATATAAATTTATTTTTCTACCTTTTGCTTATATATTGTCATTCGAGTTGTCAATGAGAATTAAAACGAAAAATATATGTTTTTATCTTAACTTATATTTTTCTATCGTTTTTCATCATCTCCTGCATTGCGCATTATTCTATGCACTCTGTACGCTAGTGGGACTTGGGTAGAACTACTAACAGGTTATGGGCCCAGGCTTGCATGGAGATGTCTAACGGCAACAAGAGTTCTCTAGAGCGCAACTTAACAGTGGCACAAAATATGGAGTTTTCAGGAAGTAGTGGGTTACCCTCTATAGAGAAGTTAGATGGTAACAGCAATTACGCCACATGGAAGTTTTTGATGGAGTTACATCTTGTTCACGATGACTTGTGGGAGTATACAAGAGTTACACCTGAAGCGACCGATGTGCAAGGTATGAGGAAAGACCAGAAAGCTAGAGCAAAGATTTGCTTGATGATTAGACCTCATTGCTTGGTGCATGTACGCAAAGCTAAAACAGCTAAAGATGCTTGGGAAGCATTAATGAGTGCGTTCGAGGACAAAGGTCTGAATAACCGCTGTCGGCTACTTGCAAAGCTGGTGAGCATGAAGCTGGAGCAATTCCCATCGGTTAGGGAATATGTCACATCTGTGATGACGATATCTCAGGAACTTCAAGACCTAGGAAAGGAGGTTGACGATGAACTGTTGGCTGCTCTACTTCTCCAAGGCCTTACCATAGAGTTCCAACCAATGAGACTAGCCATAGAAAACAGTAACGTTGTTCTTACTACCGACTATGTAAAGATGAAGCTTTTTCAAATAGAGGATACCTATTGCAAGCATGAGTGCAAGCCAATCGACTTCAGCACTATTGTCAAATAAGCATAAGGGTAAGAGTACACCGAAGAAGATCAAACAAAAGATCAAGTGCTTTATATGTGACGGACCACATAAGGCACATGAGTGTCCTGATAATCCAAAAGGAAAGAAGGAAGCTCTTCAAACCTTTGCGTTCGGCACGTCGATTCCACAGACAGAAGACTGGATCATCGATTCTGGAGCGTCGACACACATGACGAATCGCAAATCTTGGTTTAAGAACTTTAAGGATACTCCTAAGTCTTTGAGAGTGACTTGTGCAGATGGTAATGAGGTGTTCGGTGCAGGTGAGGGTATGGTAGTATGTAAGTCAGGATTGACAGTCAGCGACGTTACGTATGTACCTAAGTTAGCTTCTAACTTATTGAGTGTGAATGCAATTGCGAAAAAGGGTAACGTAGTAGTATTTACTGATAAATGTTGTGACATCTACAGGAGAAATGAGTGTGAGGTGCAAGGTAAGCCTGTTGTGAAAGGTGTGGAAGAACAAGGTATTTATAAAATTAAGTGCTGTTCACAGGGTTCTGCGCTAGCAACAACTGAGCATGACCAGCAGATGTTATGGCATCGGAGGATGGGACATCTTGGTATGCATAACCTCAAACTACTGAGAGATAAGATGGCAACAGGAGTAACTTTTCCTGATATTTCTTCTAAACTGGAGTGTATATCTTGCATTATGGGAAAACAAACGAAACAGCCGTTCCGTAAAACTAATGCAACGAGAGCTACGGAAGCATTAGGTTTAGTGCACTCAGACGTGTGTGGACCTATGAGTATACAATCTATTAGCGGTTTCCGATATTTTTTGACGTTTATTGACGATTTCACGCGAAAAACTTTTATTTATTTTTTGAAACAAAAAAGTGAAGTTTTCGAAAAATTTATAGATTTTAAGGCGTTGGCTGAAAATCAGTGCGGCAAGAAAATAAAAATCCTGCGCACTGACAACGGGACTGAGTACGTCAATAAGCGGATGGATGACTTATTGAAGAATTGCGGAATCCAGCATCAACTGACAGTGGAGTATACGCCAGAGCAGAATGGCGTAGCTGAACGGGCCAATCGCGCCATCTGCGATAAAGCCAGAACCATGCTACATGAGTCAGGATTAGAAAAACATTTTTGGGCTGAAGCTGTCCATCACGCCGTGTTCTTAAAGAACAAGTCACCAACGATTGCGGTGAAGAATATGACTCCAGATGAGAAATGGTCAGGAAGAAAGTGTGACCTAAGCATGTTAAAAACTTTTGGGTGCAAAGCATTTATGCACATTCCTGATCAAAAAAGGACTAAGTGGGATGTAAAAAGCAGAGAGATTATCCACACAGGTTTCGACGACAATGCGAAAGCGTATCGCCTTGTGGATCCTACTTCAGGAAAAATATTTAATGCCAAAAATGTGGTGTTTTTTGGAGAATCAAAAATACAAAGAGCTAAAAGAAGAATTGCAAGAGGAACCAGAAATAATACTTCTACGAGATGAACCAATTGTCAGGAATACAGTAGAATCAGATGTTTTGCAACCTCGACAAGAGGATGATGATGTTAGCAATGTTCCTAGAGTGGAACAAGAACAAGAGAGATTTACTGAAAATCCTGTTCAACATGAAGTAGTTATTCATGAACCAGAGGATGTGGAGTTTCAAGATTGTGAGTCGGACGTAACTGAGGATCGACCACAAGAGGTGGAACGGAGGTATCCACTAAGAGACAGGAAACCCAAAGAGTTCTTGGATCATTATCTATACCATGCAGTGGAAAAAGAAGATGACCCTACTACGGTTCAAGATGCACTGTCAAGGCCTGACAGTAGAGAATGGAAAGCTGCGATTCAGGAGGAGCTTGATGCTTTAAAGAAAAATGAAACTTGGACTTTGGTAAAACCTGGACAAGCGAGCAACGTTGTGGATTCGAAATGGATTTTTCGAATTAAAGAAGAGGCGGGAAATAAGCGAAGATACAAAGCTCGGCTTGTTGCCAGAGGTTTTAGCCAAAGATGGAGCATTGATTATGACGAGACGTTCTCTCCAGTGGTGAGACATAGCTCTCTAAGAGCTCTCCTGGCGATGGCAGCTAAGAGTGGCCTAAACGTTCACTTGTCTTTCAAACGATCCAAGAATGAGCCATGCATTTATATGAGATCTCAGGGTAAGAAGGTCATCATTTTAGCAGTGTATGTGGATGATATGCTGATTTTTTGGAACGACGCGGAGGAGCTGCGTAAAGTAAAGCGAGACCTTATGTCAAAATTTGATATGAAGGATCTCGGGAAGGCAGAGTATTTTTTTGGGAATGCACATAACGCAGAATGATATTGGAATCAAAATTGACCAATAGAAGTATGTCGATAAAGTTTTGAAGGTTTTTGGTATGGCTGATTGCAAAGTTGCTTCAACGCCATCAGTTCCTGGGCAAAAGCTTGTGAAACCTGGACTAGAACATAAACCTGATCCGAGGATTCCATATCAAAATCTAATTGGTTCGCTGATGTACATATCTGTTTGCACGAGACCAGTTATTGCACATGCAGTTAATCATCTGAGTCAGTTCAACGCTTGTTTTGCTGAAGAGCATTGGATAGCTGCGAAAAGAGTGCTCAGATATTTAAAGGGTACTAAATGCCTCGGGCTACAGTATAAGACAACAAGAATGCATAAGGTACAGGGCTATGCAGATGCTAGTCATGCCACTTGTCATGATAGGAGATCATACTCGGGTATGGTTTTTCTGCATATGGGAGCTGCAATAAGTTGGGAAAGCAGAAAACAGAGGACGATTTCTCTATCCACAGCAGAGGCTGAGTATGTAGCTATGTCAGAAGCCGCTAAAGAGGCAATTTTCTTAAAGAGATTGATTTCGGAGGTCTCTGGTCAAGTTGAGCTGTCAATGAAGATTTTCAGTGACAGCCAATCTGCTATTGCTATTGCGCAGAACCCTGTACATCATCAACGCACAAAGCACATAGACGTGCGACACCATTTTGTGAGAGAAGCAGTTGAGCATGGCCATATTGAATTAGAGTATGTAGAGACAAGTCATATGGTTGCGGATGTTTTAACGAAACCTCTGTTGAAAGGGAAGTTCAACTGGTGTACGCTGGGTATGGGTGTTGTGTGATTGTGTGATGGGTGAAAGTAGAGATATGAATTTAAGGAGGAGTGTTAGAATAAAAAGAGTGTGTTTAGTTTTCACATAAATCCTTTTTGTTCTATATAAATTTATTTTTCTACCTTTTGCTTATATATTGTCATTCGAGTTGTCAATGAGAATTAAAACGAAAAATATGTTTTTATCTTAACTTATATTTTTCTATCGTTTTTCATCATCTCCTGCATTGCGCATTATTCTATGCACTCTGTACGCTAGTGGGACTTGGGTAGAACTACTAACAAAAACCTGTACAGTGCGAGGTCAGCTAAACCTGGAAATGTATGGCTTGATTTGTAGCCGTGTGTACAAGGTCACTTATTCTTTCTAGTCGCGTCGTCGTCGTTCCCGCCATTTCTTTTACGCTCCGCACGAAAACCAACCCTACTAGAGTTTACGCACACATTTGCACGTGTACCAACGTCATTTGGCTATGGATTAGTAGTAGGTAATTATTTTGTGCGCGTTGTACGGAGTGTCCGCGGTGTGCCCGTACCGAATTAGCGTGAGCGAGATAACGATGTCCCGTGAATCGTCATAGATGACGTCATGACATGCGTCAGTGTGTGTTTTGTTTTGAGTTGTATCATATCTTTAAATTAACGTGACATTTTCTAAATTGTGCTTCTGGCTGACAGTCGCCACCTAACCAAAGAAGAAGAAGAAATATGGTGTTTAAACAACAAAGAAATATTGTAATATCGTTTTGAGATTGAGAGTAAGCACTGTGAGCGCGTTCACGAGCGTTTCGAATTGTTGACAGCTCTCAGCTGTCATAATCGTAATATCTAAATCGGAAAGCATGTGAGATGATGTGATCATGTGAGTGCTGTGGGCGATTATAGCTAATTCGGAATGCAGCCTCAGTTTCTAAAGTAGGCAAGCAAAGATCTAAAGGCCGATTTACATCAGACGAGCGAATGCTCATTCTATCCCCTCTCCGTCAAATTCTATTAGTGTAAACAGAGAGAGAACATTCCTTCGTTATTCTATCGTCGCTCGCATAGATTCTAGGGAATATTCTAAAAATGCTCGCTCGCTCGATGTAAACGACACTAGAGCACGCGAACAGTAGCTTAGAGCATTCTTTCGTGTTCGGACGCGCTCTTTCGCCGGAGCGGTCTCTTCAAAGTGTTCTTGTGTTCTAGCGATTTGAATACATTCGTATCGAAGGTTTAATTATGGATTGGACTCAAGAACAATGTAATAGAGAAGTCTACCAAAATGCCAGATGTCTGCGTGTTCCGACTTTTCGCAAATTCGAAATCGCAAATTTATTTGAACGTAATGTTGAAGAAGCGAAAACCACCACCCACCAACGTCTCTTCCTTCTTTTCTTTTTAAGTGTTTGAGACAAAATAATAAATGCAGCACTTGCAATTATAATATCGCTATCAGAGTCGGACATAGCGGAGCACTATCAATCACAGAATTGACACGAATGAGCAATGAGCCATTCGTTCGGCTGATCTAAACATATGTATAAAAATTCTAGTTCTTGGGTCTCATTCTTGCTCGTTGATGTTTGTTAAGTGTAAACGCTGAAAACGAGTTTTAACGAGCTTTCGTTTACACTAAAAGATCAAGAAAGAATGCGCTTGTTCTAGCTCTAGCTCTTCGTTCGTTTGGTCTAAACCATTGAGCTATATAACTAGAGAAGCAAACTTCAATAAAATGTGTCAAAAAAGTGTAGCCACTTTATAAACGCGACGACGTAGCTTTGAAACCCGTAAACATTTAAAAGTAAACATATATCTGTCTCACTTACACACGTCGTAAGAATAATACCGTCGCTTAGATTAGACAAAGATCGCAATATAAACATGCAATGACGGGATGGGGTTGCCTACCCATGCGAAATTTTACCCAACATTTAAAGCCATAAAAAGCGTTTTAGGTTAAGTTAAATTATTTTTTAAATATTTGAATTATGTATTTCTTAGTGGATGTGTAATAGAAGGTTATAAATAATGAAAATAACTAAGACATTTTCTTTTTGAATATTTTTTCTTTATTATTAAAGAAACTGAATGATTTAGTAGGTAGCCAGTCAGTCTCTTTTCTCAGCAATCGGATTATTTCCACCCATTTTTCACGGCGTGCTGCATCTTTAGGCACCCTGCTTCGTTGTCATTATTAAAAAAATATTTAAAATCACTTATTCCATAAATTAAAAACTCCCACAAATGTGGGAAACTAAAACTAAGTTTTTAGTGGTAGCACTGAACCTAATTTACAAAATTCTACATTTTATTGCGTTTTTACGTTGATATAAACACAGAGACAATTAATTTAAGTGTGGAAAGTAATTCCGGTTAATTTATTATGTTTTTGTGATCTTGAATCGCACTCTTTCGCGATATTTTTTTTCGCATGTCACTCTGTTGACTTCGGTTGGCGTCACACAGAGCACTGAACTGACGTTAGCTACGCTGATGGCTGTAGCCATCAGCCTAGTGGCAACGCCTTGGTGCGGTAATTGCTAATCTAGTGTAACATATATATCAATGGTCTAAACCCACCTTCAGTAGGTGATTGCGCAGTGGTAGACCGCGAAATTCAAATTTTCTTACATTTTTTGCAATTTGCAGGTCAGTGTTAGGTTGTATCTTGACCAAAATATGATTCGCGACTATAACAGGTACTTATTTACAGAATTATAGTCATAGAATCATTAATACATCTTCATAAGTAAGATTTTTACCACAGGAAGAAATCTTCGGAAAAGTGCATAATTATGGTAATACAAATCTCAGAATAGCAATGTTCTGAGTCTATTACATAGAAATGAAGCAAAAAAATAAGTGGGAGTGATTCGATTTTGTTTCTTAATTAAAGCGTCGAAATCACTTGGCTTTGATTGGTTTAGCTTGCCTTACACACGATGATACACTCTATAAAGCATTATATCCACTCTCATTAACGACAATAAGTAATAAAAGGTACCTTTTAAGTTGCCAAAATTAGTGAAAACTGCGCAGCTGTGTACGTTCTTTTGTCGCTTTATTATCCTAGCCCGTAATTAACTCGACTGTCGGCATCATGCATACCAAACTTTCTAAGAAATTCGTTCTTTTGTGTACGAATTGGGATTACTTGCACATGTAGACTGTTGTTGACCATGACTAATAAGTAGGAGTCATGGATTATTTAATACGTTATCATATTCTTAGATGCTCACAAACTTTCAAACTGTAAACATGGCCAGTAAAGAAAATCACTGTGTTTTATAATTCAGATTTTTCTTCTCTCCATTCAACGACAACTCTATATAACACCATAAAATCAGTGAACGGAAAAAAACATATAAAATGCACAGTCCCTTCAGTGTCGATAAATAGAGTTTACACTATATTATGAATTTTTTCATAATAACCGCCGATTGAGCCAAATAAATTAAATCTTATTTCAAGGTGATAAGACTCAATTTTAAATGCATAAAGTAATGCTAGTGTCAACACGATTTTCATAAAAATAGCAAGCTTTAAAAAAAGTAAGGTTTGGTCGTTTGGTCATTGTATTGTGCTTTTAATTCAATACTCTAATTGGGGTGTACGAGGTCTTGCGTTACTTATGTTACATCTTGTATAAATAACGATCGATAAAGTTCATAAAATAATTTTTATCGAAGAATATGTCACATCTCTAATATTAGTTCCACGGACTCGCACGTTGCCTGAATGGCGAAAATCAAATATCTTTATTTTGTCATCATGAAGTCCAGCGTACTTGTTTATTATGTCTGTGATGCAAAGCAAAGACTACAGCACCCCAATTCAGAACCATACGAAAAGCTATCGTATCGAAAATGACACATTTCATTAAACTGTTCCTTTATGGCGTTCCCCTGACCAAACATCCTTGAGCATTCGTTCCCTCCTTACCGCACCCCACCTCTACAATACCTCGTAAATCACTACTAGCGCTATCTAGTGAACAACTTACGAATACAAGTAAAAATAACAGACCTTGGAATGCACAGACACGGCGTTCAATAAATAAAAAAATATTTCTTCAAGACTGTGTCGACCCTACAGTGGCGCCCTCGTCGTTTGTTTGGTTATTTCATACAATTTAGAATGAAAATGCAGAAAACAAGCACGTTAAGTTGTGCTTCACAAGATTATACGTTAATATTATTATAAAAGGTAGTTTTATATTGTTTAGTTTCATTATAATCCTTAAAACGGATAAAAGTGGCCACTATATTCCGTTTTAAGGATTATGATAACACGCGCCACTGTAGGGTCGGCACAGTCATAAAAGAATGAAAGAGGTGATAAATCAATTTGATCATGAATTCAGTAACCAACGTCCATGAATACTTTTAACTGTAATAGAGTTTTCATGGTAGTCTATAATAAACATTGTGCGGTGTTTACTTTTTAGATTGAATGTGAGTTACCTGTTACTCAAAAAGTGATAAAAGTAGGAAAATAAAATGTAAATAAGTAAATTTTTTTGTCATTTATTATTTTAATGTAGGTACTTGCAGGGTCAAATTAAATTAGCTAGCGAAACTTTGTGTAAACTTCACAGGCGAAGGCTATCGTTACCTCAACACAATGAAATATATTTTATCAACTCACACTTCAAGTAACAACACTACTAGCGGGAATTGACGCCAAAAACAAAATATTCAAATCTTTTTATTTTTTCGTGTTTAGATATCGTTACTTATAAGTTCAAAATAAGATCACTTTCAGTTCAATCTCAAATTTTATGCTTATTACTTACGCTGACATCATCCTCGTCCAACGGAGAGACACACTGCCAATTATTTATCCCGCTAGGAGTCGCGTTAGCGCTGGTGTTATTTACCTGTTAGACATCTTTTTTATGTTGAGAGTGCGTTTACTTTTTATTGTCTCTACCCTTCAACAAATAAACAGATGACGGTTACCAGCGATAGTGGCGTTATCTATATTTAGGCTTGCCTGTCCCTCCCCACTGATTGATGGGGTTAAACAAAAAAAAAACACGTTTTGTTTATTCATATTCTTTCTTTATTTCTACACAATTATAATTATTTATACATAATTATAAAGGCTATGATTAAATAAGGCCGGTTTAAAAATAGGAAAAATAAGACGACAATAGGCATTCCCTAATAGTGTACAGGAATGGTAATACAAGATGCCTGTCTAACATTAAACACTATATGTAAAAATGTTAAATACCGACAGAGGTGTGCGTTACCCCAGCCAGTAAATGTCTAAAATCGTCATCTAAGTGCAATAGATAATTTGATATATAGCTGCTGTAATTGGTATGCAGATTTTTTAATTTGGTGAACTAATAGTTTTTCAAGTATTTTATAACAGTTCCGGCTGGAGTAAAAAGTAGTATTTTCATGATTGCACCTAGCACTGTTTGTCTCTGCATCACCCAAAGGTTGACTGGTAGAAAATGCCTATGGTATTAAGTCCGCCTCTGTACATTTATGTGCTTGAAGTATTAAATAAATAAATAATAAAAAGAAAATAGTTTATTTGCGGCAAACATGACGCATAAAAAATAAACACAAGCAAAAAAACCAAAAACGAAATAACAATTACCACAGCCAGATCTTTTTTTTCTAACGGGTATGTTGAAATAAATGTTATCTTTTTCGTGCATATTTTTGCGATAATATTCGCACAAAGGACCTATCAAATGATTTCATATTGAGTTCCATAGGGCAAAAAATAAATCTCATTGTTCAAAACGTCGCTGGTCATGCTTGCAGTCTTTTAAATGATCTTGATAGTAATTTAATAGTTGAAAATTAAAAAGTTGTTTTCCATTAAACAACTAGAGGAACAAGAAAATATTAAAATAGAACCCTGTGGTTTATTTTTAGATGCTGAGTTACCATTCTTAGGTGCTACTCCAGATGGTATTTGTGGTAGCGATACGGTTATAGAAATAAAATGTCCTATAACAGCTTTCAAATCAGGCTTAGACGAAGCTATTAAAAAAAATGAAAATAACCTTTTGGAAATTACCTCCTACCCCGGCCTAGAAATCAAAAAGAACCATCATTGGTACTACCAGATCCAGTCGGCAATTGCATATAAATATAATGCAACGTTCAAAATGCTTATTTGCAGTTTGGTTTAGCGAACAAAATGAAATTTGAAATTTTGATTAATTTCAAAAAGAAGCGGCTGACGTCAATTATCCTTCTTCTAATTCTTTTTTCAATGTTGTCTTTTTCAGCCTCACAAGATATTTCGCTTGCTTAGTATTAAAGTGACCGAATTCAAAATCAATCATAAATGAGTTAGATACATTGTCATCTTTATAACAACGCCATATGTGACAAACTATAAGAAACTCTTAAAAATTTAGAGTTATACAGACTGTATTACTCTAACTTTTTAAGAATTTCTTATAGTTTGTCACATATGGCGTTGTTTTAAAGATGACAATGTATCTAACTCATTTATGATTGATTTTGAATTCGGTCACTTTAATACTAAGCAAGCGATTTGTAACTGCAAAAAAGAAAACTATGTATAAGTAAATGAATCAGTAATATACAGGGCGTCCCACGGATATGCCACATGGAGGGAAAGTACCTTGAATATTGTAGATGTAACATTTTACTGGAAAAAGATATTATTTGAATTTAAAAAACCATTTAAACTGCATTCATAGATATTTAAATAATTACATAGTTGAACCGGGAATCGAACCCGTTAAACGAAAAAATAATCAGCCTGTAGTTTATCAAACCGATCGAAAGGCTTCATCATAAGGATTATTTTTCGCTAAATAACATAGTGTCAGAAATATAAGGAAGACCATGAATTTTAACATTTGATGCGAAATTTTGTTCAGAAAAATGAAAAGCTGACATTGCCGTAAGGACATAAAACTGACATTAAATGGGTTGTGTAAAAAATTTAGTTTTAAAACCAAAAAATATAGTAAACAAACCTTTACATCTTCAACAATTTCACTTGAATCAAGACAGGTATTTTGTAGTTCTATGGTTTCTTGACTCAAATTGTTTACTGGCGCATCGACAGTATTCGTATTTAGCCTGCAATAAAAAAATATTATATTAGATCTTGCATGAAAATTAAACTGAATTACCTAAAATAACTTAAGTACATAGTAACTAGTCGACCGATCTCTGCTCGGGTGAAAATAAAGAAAACGAATTTTCCCAGATATGAGACTTAGCTAGACCGATTTTTAACCTCCGTGAACCCCTATAATGTAACTTTCATCGAAATCGTTAGAGCCGTTTTCGAGAATGTGATTACAAATACATATAGTATCTGTAAACATAAATGTATAAACATATATTTACATACGAATATTGCTCATTTAATAGTATAGAATTTTTGATATACATTTGAAACGGTCCATATTATTTAAATAGTAACCACAAAAATATCACATCATGTTTCAGAAGTTTTGTCTGCAATTTCATAACTCTATGGAATCAAAAGTGCGTCCGGCCGCCTCTCGTCACTTTGAATTTGGACCTTGTTAGTATATATATAGAGTCGAATCTTAAATAAATTCAAATCGTTATAACTTTAAAAATATTAGGTATATACAAAATTCGCAGAAGAAAAATGCCTTGTATTTAGTGGTAGACCGCAAAGCCGTTATTATTTTTTAAAAAATTGCTCATCAATTTTCGTGAATCCCTAAGTCTATGAAAGCTTGATTTCAGCCCACCGTGCGACGGCGGCGGGCGGCCGCGCCATGCCCTGGTAACTCACGAACAAATTAAGATCATGAACTTTTTCTGAGCATAGAGCCATCTGTACGCCAAGCTAAAGAGACTTTGGTCGATGTTGCCACTTTTATACCTGATTAATGTGGCGTAAAATAATATGAACATTATTTAAATACATAAACCTCATTAATGAATTATAGAAAGTTATAATATCCTAACATAATTAAAACTATTAACAAACTAAATTAAGTGACATTGGTTTACAGCTGACACCAAATGTTAGCAACCCTGCAACCTGTTTATAAGATGTCCGGCTGAAGGACTTATATCCATGGTCACAAATAAATAAAAAAAATATATAAGATGTCACCGCTCACCTTATTTGTCATGTCACAAGATTTTTTTTGCCAGTGTTTCAATTTCTTGTAATTTTTGGTGGTTTTATGTTAATTACGTCGAGTTGAGCTTTAGTTCCTCCGTATATAAAGAAACACCAACATTCTAGCGTTGACAGTGGTTTTGTGAGTGTTTGTGACATACACAAATAGATAGGCCCTCCTTACGGAGTTTGGACCATATATCTTATTGTAGTGTTGTTTTACATTTTACACAATGCCGAGATGCGTTTGCTGTGTTCCTGGATGCTCAATTGTAGCAACAGATGGTGAGTATTATACCTTCAAACCTCAAGTAATGAGGCAATTAATTTCTATTGTTACCGAGAGGTTGGTTGGTGTGTAACCTTATGGGCACTATGGCGCGAGTGCTTGGCAGATCAAGGGACATTTAGATAAAATACTGATGATTGGGAAGCAGTATGTTCACCCCGGTGTCCTTAATACTAAGCCTATGCCAATTTGTCCGTCTCCAGGCCATCTATCTGACACAGAGCTCAATCTTTCAAACCGTCTATATTGTCCACGGTTATACCTTCGGACCAGTTTTTTATATTATATGCTTTTTACTGCGGCTTCGCTCCCGTAGCTTAACCCGCAGAAACCGTGCATTTTTCTAGGATATAAAGTAGACTATGACACATGACGATAATGTAGCTATCTATTAGTGAAAAAAAATTTCGAAATTAACATAAAATGTTATCTCTTTGTTCATTAAGATTCCAAATAAGATAAGTACTTAAATTTAAAAGGTTATTTTTATATTTTCAGGAGTACCTCTGCATTATTTTCCAAATCCTGAAATATTTGCAGAAAAGTTTCAAGTTTGGGTGAAGAATATTGGCGGTGATATTGCAAGTCTGGATAGTGCTACTGTCCTCAAAACTCGAAGAATTTGTCGTCGACACTTTGAGACACAGTTTCTTTATCCAAAAAACAGACTGAGCAAATTGGCTGTTCCCACCTTGCTTTTGCCTTCAGGAGACACCTCAGGTACTTACAAATATTATTATAATAACTTTGGATTTATCTATTAATGTAAAATCGCATCTAATGTCTGGTTTACCCTGACCTTTCATATTTTATTTATTTAATTAAAACTGTTTAAAACCAATTACAGAAATTAAAGACACAGATTGCATATACTAAACATGAAAGATTAAATATAAAATCATCAAGTAAGAAGTCAACAATACTTTCATACATGCCTCTTACAGTACTTCTGACATGCCGACAAAATCTTCACCCATTTGTCCGCAAACAGATCGTTTGTTTTTGGAAACCGTCTATAAATTCTAACCCAAAGGACTCAACAAATAGTAAATAAAAGAAAATCCTTTTCGATAAGAGTATACAGGGTGTCCCTGGAAGTATGGATCAAATCGAATAGGGGCGTGGGCAAGGTCATTTCCAAACTTTTAGGTCCTAAGAATGATTGAGAATTATTTTACGGTTCAAAAGTTGTGACCAATTTTTTTCAATTGTTTCTCATAGTGCTCAAAGAAAAAATCATTAAAAAACACTACCAGGGCAAAATCAATACAGGGAAATTGTGAGGGGGACGAGAGCGTTTGCTTGTCGTCATTAAAATCATTATTAACTTTAAAAAATGAAAAGAAGGATGCTGCAGAGGATTGGAGTACAATAGTAGAAATTATTGATGAACATATTAACATTGAATTATTAAATACACAAGTTATTATAGAAATCCGTTCTCGAGTACATGTAGAGAAATGAGCGGCCATAGCTTATTGAAGTGGGTGGATAGCAACCAAAGTCAAAAAGTTTGTTTTTAAAAAATGTAAAATATGTAATAAAAATTTAATAAGTAATGAAAATGAAGATTTCCACATTTTTATTACAAAAAAAGAATATTCCGGCAAAAAATGGTTATGCTATCCAACCCGGGCATTGTTTGACTTTTTTTTGTAATGTAGAACACATTGCAATGGAGGTTTTAAATAAATATGGGCATAAAGAAAGAATTTCGCAATATATTCAATTAATTTCAACAGTCCACATTAATTTAAATTTTATAGAATGTCAAAAGCATAAAGAAGTACTTATTAATTATTTACTCCAAAAAAGCGTTGTTTTCTTCATTAGGAATTGCTTTAAAGAAGTCGGCAATGTACTTACTGGCAAGAGCTATTATAATTTTGTAAATCTATTTGATGAAACTGACCGCATCTTCATACAGGCTTGAGAAAATTACAATAAAACGAAATGCAAGACACGAACAAGGCAGACTGGTGTAGAAATTAATGTTTAATTAATAGATGTGTTATTACGTCCTTAGTATATTTCGTGTTTTATTTATTTCCAGAATTTAATCTACGAATTTTGTATGCACTTGTGTGAATTGCTGTAACGTTTAAATTTTGTTTATTGTACCTATACTTGTTTTGGAAATGTCTTCAAAAACACATTTGATAGTAATATTACTTACTAGCTTTTGCCAGCGACTTCGTCCGCGTGGAATAATGACTTCCGGAAATTGAGGCACTAACTCTCATAGAGTTTAACCGATGTGCTCTTTCTTCTGCCGATTCTTGAGAACGCGTATTTCTCATTCAACGCGTTTTTCAAGACAATAGCGGGCGGACGCCGGCGTCCGCTTGGGGCTTGAATAACTAAAAATATATAACTACGTCTAATATATAAAATAATATATAATAAAACCTACTTCACTTAAAACTAAATACCTATAACTACTATAATTAATAATACCTATACCTATAATTAATAAAAGTACCTACGCTTTTACCTACTAAATATTAAAAAAAAACTGAACATAAATTAACCAAAACTTACCTACTACTAACTAACTACTACTAACCTATTACTACTTCACCTAAAAAGAAATCCTGTTTTCCCAACATTTCCCTTCACTGCTCTGCTCCTATTGATCGTAGCTGAAAAGTATACTATAACCTGCCCAGGAGTATGAAGAACAATTGTACCAAGTTTCGTTGAAATCCGTCGAGTGGTTTTTGTTTCTTTAACGAACATACAGACAGACAGACAGACAAAAATTTTACTGATTGCATTTTTGGCGTCAGTAACGATCACTAATCACCCGCTGATAGTTATTTTGGAAATATATTTCATGTAGGTACAGAATTGACCTCTCTACAGATTTATTATAAGTATAGATAAACAAAATTGAAACTTAGCGGCAATAAAATTCATACGTAGCTAAGCGTATCTATACATCTACATAATAATAGATAGATCACGTACACATCTATACCTACGTATATCTATAGATATTTTAGTTTCATGGCGTAGACAGAGAAACTAATAGACGAAGGGACTCCGTAACCGCGATCGAGACAGAGATAGTTTGTCAATGTGTGTGTATAATGTTGCCATAGTAGCTGCATTCCCCTATTTTTGGAATGTTAGTTGGAATAGGGTAAATTATTTTCAGGATTTAACCAAATTATTTTTAATTTTGACTTTTTATTTATTAAAAAAAAATACACTATTGATTGCGAAACAATGTTAATTTTGTGAACACATTTCTTACTTTTTCTTTGGGCTCTGATAGCTGTTTTGTAAACTTGTAAATTCGAATTTGAAAGTATTTCATGGTAATTGCTTTGATTAAAAGGATTTTATGATCATCTAGAGGAGAATGATCGTAAGAAACACCGTGTTCTTTAAAGAACTCTTTTCCAATACATTGACGAAGACATTGATTAATTAATTGTAGTATAAGATTATTTCGTTCTAGTAGTTTACTGCCCAATTGTGTTAAATTTTGTTTAAATACTTTTTCAGCAATTTCACAAACGGCGATTACATCAGAGGCTGGATAATGCAGACCACCTTTATCTTTTTTTAGAATTAATTTATAATTGTTTTTAGAGGCAGTGTTAATCATACACATCAAGCAATTTTCACATTTCACTATTTTTGCGACTTTAGTTACAATAAAACCTGAAATATATATAATTATCTGCTTAGTGAATTCTGTAAGTCACGTAGGATCTGCAAGGTAGTCATGATCAGTGTCAATGGTTAAATAATCATTTTCAGTTTCGCATTCTAAACCGCTGGAGTTTCTCAAAAGGGGTAAAGTAGCATTTATTGATTTTTCATAACGCGAGTTGGTATATGTTAAAATGCTTATATTTTCAAGAGATGTGCAATTTCCAGTATCTATGTGTTTGAGTTCTCCGTGAACGACTAACCTTTTGTATGCAGCTCGAAACTGAAGCGCTGAGGGATTATTATTAAATCCACCTTTAGATCTAATTGCACTAAAAAATGATTCTAAATGATCCTGACTCAATTTATAAGTAGGTAAAAATATCAACTCTGAGCTGGCGACAAGTCTATTATATAAAAATTGCACACCACGAATGCAACATCTAAGTCCGATTATGCACGCTTTCCTGTTACTTTGAATAACATTTTGGCCATTCGCCATTTTAAGACTATTTAAATAATTAAACATATCATTTAAAAACACATTGATATTTTCAAAATTTTTCATATTAAGAGGTTTTTTATAACCATAGGCATTAATATTGCGGCTATTTAAGATATCGAACAGATGGTTTATTTTTCTAATAAATTCAACGGTAGGTGATGATCCTTGGAACTGTTCTAAATCAATTTCCTCACAAAATTCAATAGCATCAGCAACTGAATTGCTAAATGTTTGAACTGCCAGTTTCACTTTCATTATCTGTTTTACAAAGTTAATGTGAGCTTTTCTTAATTTATTTGCTAAGTGAAGACCTTCTCGTTCCTGCAAATCATGCAAAGATGTAATAAATGACCATTTTATTATTTTATCGTCAGTAGTTTTTAATACGGCTTTGTTGCCCAGCAGATTTCTAATTAATTTCATCATGTGTGGTGGATCAGGAAAAAAACAACATTCTTTAATAACACCGTCCATATCAATTTTAAATACAGGTTCAACTTCGTCATCATATTCAATTTTGCAGCCTAATATTTTCGCCATCGCAAAATTGGATGGACATCCATCACAAGTTACTGAAATAACATTTACGTTACATGAATATAATAACTTAATGCAGTCAATAACAAGCTGTGCCTTCTGTTCTGCAGTTACGCTTTCGATTAGAAAATACCCTACAGGTATTTTCCAGGATTCGTTTAAGGCTGTTGCCATAAAAACTAAAGCCTGGGTGGCCATTCTTATATTATCGCCGTCTAAATTGACACCAATATTAACTAAGCCAACACATTCCACGCCCTCCAAAGTTACGGCTTTCCTTATAGCCATTTCGTCAAAAGAGAGGCACACATGAACATTTTTACCGGATGCATTTACTTTTAACTTTATTGCATGCAATGCCTCTTTGGTAAATCCGGGATTACCATCTACTGATCGATACCAACTAACTAATGTTTGTGGGTGTGGAAGGCAAGTATTAAATTGTTCTCGTACGTGAGAATAAGCACGTGGACTAATAAAATGCAAACATAATGCGAACTTTCTCAATGAAGGAGAATATTTTTTAGTTTTTCCAACTAAACCCAAAAACCGTTTAAGGAAATCTTTGTTTCCGCTATCAATAGTGCTTAACATGTCTGCGTCTTCATATGATATCAAGGATTTCATTCTAAGTTCCGAAATAATATCTGATAATTTAGCATTTCGTTTCATTAGGCGCCTATTTGTTTGCCGGACAGCACGTATTTTTTTTCTAAGATTTGCAACAGCCTCAGTTTTTTTTTTTAAATCCGCTTTAAGTTTTTTCTTTCTTGGCGTATCTTCCTCTTCCGGCAACTGCAATTTTCTTCTGATGGTTTTTGTTTTTGGGTCATCTAGAAAATTGGCACTTGAAGATGTGGATGGTACTGGATCAGCACTCTCCTCAGGTGTTGAAATCTAAAACATTCAATCAAATTATTAATAATGTTGACCAAATAAATTTCTATGTTAACCTATTGACTCGGAACTCATATTATGAATTCAAGAAGAATGTCAATTAATATTGTCAATAGAAGAATACCTTGATGGACTTCTCTGGCTCTTGTAATAATGACACTGACGCTGACTTTGATATTGTTGAGTTATCGCTTTCAACAACTTGTATCTGCAAGGTAAATTATAAAATTATGAAAACCCTTTGGGAAAAACATAACTAAATTATTTTGTTATAGTAAATTCTTACCGCATTTGGTACTGCATCCGAATGTAGAACCGTTTTCTTTTTCTTTTTTATTAGTAAATTTTCTGGGAAATGATTGCTACATATTTTACAATATTTTGTGGGAGTCCAATCTTTTCTTCCAGTTGCTTCGATCCATTTTTTACGTAGGTCTGGATCGTCTGGAAAACTAAAGATAAACTTAGCTATATTATTAATACTCACAGGTAGTTCAGTCATAATGTAATGACAGATGTCTTTCTCTTATTTGTGATTGAATAATATAACCGGTCATCCTCAGCAAATACACTTTGTTGCCTTCAACCTTGACATTGGCAGAATCATCGATAAAACGATGGAGCCATTATTATAAAATTGGAATTGGAAGAATGACATCTTATTCAATCACAAATAGGAGAAAGAATAAATTAAAATAATATATTTATAGATAACGAAGCTTCCCCTAAAAGACACTATATGCTATTATTGGAGTCCATATTTTTTTATTTTCATTGTCGAATCAATAGTATTTAAAGAGACTCGGGACATTTTTTAGCTGACGCTGGCAACACTTACATGATAATTATTATAGGGATTAATGATTACGGCTGAAGGACTTGTATCCATGGTCATGAATAAAGTTTAAAAAAAAAAAAAAAAATTATTATAGGTTATGAATGATAAAAACTCGACAAAATCCTATTATTTTCAGAGTTTTAACGTGACATGTCGTTCTGTTATGCTATGGCTTATAAAATCATCACTGAGAAACTATATTTATGAACAAAACCGTCGTACTTACGCGTGAAAAGACACACCGGCAATTTTCTTCTCACTGTCGCTTTTACATGAAATAACACGACAACGCACCATTGTTTAATCGTCGATGTGATATACGGATAATTTCTCTGTCTTCTCACTAGATTATAATCGTTAGAAAATATAAAAATAAGCAAAACTTGAACATCAAACACAATGAGAGCACGAACTGTCAAAGTTAGTTTCGCAATTTGAATTGCTGACCTTGAATCAACCGGTTACACGGTAAGAGACAAAAAAGTGGATATTTGTATCTCTGCCTAAAGCATTTGTAGCGTAATTTTCGCACTCTTTCTTGTGTAAGCGAGAAAGGAATCGTCACTGGGTCTATTAGTTTCTCTGTCTACGTTTCATGGCTTGGCGTGGCGCTGATCGTATTCCTAATTTCTAATCTGTCAAACCTTAAGGTGAATGCGCAGTGGCAGACCGCGAAATTCAAATTTTATTACGTTTTTTGCAATTTGCAGGTAAGTATCAGGTTGCATCTTGATCAAAATTTGATTCGCGACTATGACAGGTACGTATCTAAAGAATTATAATCATTAGAATCATTAATACATCTTCCTAAGTGAGATTTGTACCTCAAACACTTTTCCATGAGAGATTTCTTCTTGTGGTACAAATCTAAGTTAGGAAGATATATTAATGATTCTAATAATTGTAATTCTTTAGATACGTACCTGTTATAGTCGCGAATCAAATTTTGATCAAGATACAACCTGAAACAGACCTGCAAATTGCAAAAAACGTAAAAAAAAATGAATTTCGCGGTAACCACTGCGCAATCACCTTAAGTTGCCAGTCTATCTCATACAGATAAATTGGTCTATGAGCCGGCCTGGCACACACACACACACACACACACTAAGGTCCACACGGCTTGCGCTTGCGTTTGTTTGTTTCGTATTAATTTTTTGTGTATTTCTTAGTTTCCGAGTGTATTTTTCTGAGTTACAGACGTCGAGGTGAGATCTCTCGCGACCTCCTCCGTCCTGATAGTCAGACTATTACCTGGAAACCAGTTCAAGCTTCGCAGTGTTACACCTGTGCGCTGTGATTTGTTTTGTGATTTGTGATTCCACAAGAAATTGTGAAAAACACTATTAACTAGAATTAGAATTGCGAAAAGACGCTTGTATTCTGTGTGTGTCTTTGAAAATAGACAAAATGCCTCATCGCTGTGCGCTGGGATGTAAGAACACTGGTAAGTAAGTAATTTATCTATTAACTCTGCTAACCGCTAACCGGCACTTTTTTTTCTTAGGTGATCTCTGTTAGAGTTCCAAAAACAGTAGAGCCCTCGAAAAAGCTATCTATGTCCAGTTTCCTTAAGAGAACTCACTGACTAGTCGCCTCCAGGTCCAGGACCCAAAATTTCTAATAAACGGGTACATTCTGTCATTTAGTTGTGATATTTTTCATCTATTACATTTTTCTTGGGGATATGGTACGGTGGCCAGCACATCAAGCTATCACCTGCCACAATCTGTCAAATAGGTATAAAATTTCTGTGATTTCAACTTTAACACCAAAATGTAACAGTTCAAGGACTATTGGGAAAATGGCGGTATAACTTTAGAATAGTGCCGCAGTAGGGGGGAGTTGGTACTTGAGGTAGGGAGGGGGGTTGACCCTTCCCCCCTGGCACCACTCCCGTGAAAAGGTAACTCACCGTTTCCGAGAAAAACGATCTTTTGTAACCTACACTCAACACTCAAAAATTGCTTCAAAGGGCACGAGAAGGGGGTAGGGAGTGGGAGGGGGAAGTGGAGCGTTGCCCCCTTTCCCCTGGTACCATTCCCATGAAAAGGTAACGCACCATTCTTATGAAAAAATGATTATTGTAACTTAACCTCAAAACACTCGTTGTCAAAACAAAGTTGTTTCTGCAACGTCTCCGGCGCTGCGGGAAGTGCAGCCCCTTCGCCCTTACGTAACAAAGGATAGGCACCCATGCTCACCTACGCAGCTTCGGCATACTGCAGTGCTATTCTGTAAAAGTTTCACCGTGAAAACTTAGGTGAAGTGAGCTGTCACTCCACCTGATGTTAGGGATTGCCTCTATTGATAGCTCACTTCACGCTCACTTCACCTAAGTTATCACGGTGAGATTTTTACAGAATCGACCGACTGGTCGCCTCCGGCGACTAGCCTCAGCCGCTACGGCTCGCACGGGTGCCTATGCTTTGTTACAGCGGGCGAGGGCTGCTCTCCCTCCGCGCCTCCGGTTTTTTATAAACACTCTAGGGGTAACAGCTAAAAGACTACGTGGAGTCGGGGTGCCCCGATTCGGTTTTGGGACAGGATCGACCAGTTTTAACCATATAGTGACATGACGCAAATGGCGTAGTTTTTTTTTTTACGTTCCGTTTCACCGATTATTATAGACCACAGACAATATACTGGATATACTGTACAGATTTGGCTGTCAGTGTCAATCGCCCATAATAACGTTTCGTTTTCCCTTTTTATCTGATTGAGGTTAGAAACAATTTTTATTAATTTCTCGAAAAATATGCATTACCTTGTAATAAGAGTGGTAGCGTTATAATCGGGGACCCAAGCCCTACCAGCTTTGACCCTTTTTAGCCCGCAACTCCTGCGGCACTATACTAAAGTCAAGCCAAAATGGCCACTGTATGAAGTTTTTAAAATAGAACTAATTACAAAATTTGTAAAAATATGGTCAGTGGGTCGTCTTAGGGGCGGAATGTAACATGAAATATTTATTATAGTTTGGGCTGTAAAAAATATTTCATATTTGTAAGTTCTACACGTAGTAGAAGTCTAAACTTTCTCTATTTAACATGACATGAAGGTAAAAAGGACCATGCCCATCTGTGCCTCAGAAATGCCCAGATAAAGTAAATTATAAGATTGTACTAATAAATGAAAACTAGAATTAAGTTGTTAATTTTGAAACCTAACGAGCACTGGATAAAAAAAACGAAAAAAAAAGACTTGTTTACATTCCAGTACATATGATAAATACTGTTTCACTCATTCATGCACTAAAAGTGCAGTTTATTACGGTCTGGAATCACGTCCTTTGGCCGATTTATTCATTCGTTATTATAGTGTTGTTACTTGTTACCGATGATAATGAATACCTACTATACAATAGTGTTACGGTTTTTAGCCGCATGTAGATTATAGTAGGTATTCATATTGTGTGCCTTCTAGAGTGCTGAATATAGATTACGTATTTATTTGAGACTGTCTTATTGAATATTTTTAAACATGTTTTGAAATGTTCAGAAGACCCCAAATCAACCTTTTTAGCCGTGTCGAGAGCGAATAACTCGAGGCGGAGTAAATTGACTTAATATTTTTAATTTATTCGAATATGATGTCCATGTCAAACGTATAAAATATCCTAGCTTATGTGATGATTATGAAGTTCCTAGTGGAAAACTAATAGCAATGCTGTCGGTAAATGATAAAATATATAAACAATACCAGTAGGCAGTTATCATGTTTAACGTCCAATAACTTTTCAATCAGGGCATTATATGACATTAGATCTAGATATCATAAAAATACTGTTAAGAAGTTATCGTATGACATAGAGCTGCAATTTGGGCATTGCATGACATTGCTGACTTTCACCTCCTTAGTAATATGGCCATGGTCCTTTATGCAGGTCTCAATATTTGGTAGGTTTCCGCTAACGGCCATTCCCAGTTAAATATCTATCGCCAAATTAGACCTACTACTAATTAATAGCTAACTAACATATCATGCTTCTTGAATTAAATAAACAGACCAGATAGAACACACTAGACAGAATTAATTAACAGACTTATCACTACATTTGATTACTTTTGTTGTTATCAGATGTTATAATGCACGTGTTTCCAAATCCTGTCAAATTTCCTGAGCGCTTCAAAGCTTGGGTTGATCTTGTTGGAGAGAAACCAGAAATACCCTTGGACGTCGAATATTTCAAGAAAAAGAGAATTTGTGATATTCACTTCATTCCTGAACACAGAAATCGAAATAAACGTCTGAATGCATTAGCAATACCATTATTAAATTTGCCAGGTGAGTTATTTATTTGTTTAACACAGCTTATAGGTACTATCATTACAGGGTTTACCCTAATGAGACATGGCAGAATGACATTTATGAACTTGCACACTAAATTAAAAACAAGAACATTTTTAATTTATTTCATCATTATTTTTATAATTATTTTAATTTATTTCATCATTATTTTTATATTAATTTTTATAATTTATACTACACTAGCGACCCGCTCCGGCTTCGCACGGGTGCAATGCAATTTAATAAATTTAATTAATAATTTTAATTTAATGTTTTTTTTTTTCAACTTGCCGCCAGCCCCTGCCGCCGATACCGCAGCAACCGCTATGTCCCTGCATTTTAAATCTGTAATATCTTCGAAAATATTAATTTAAATAACATGCTGTAAAGGGCCATACTGATCTATATTAAATGCACAATGTATTTAAGGTACTTAATTGGATAAGGATTAATGCTGTATTGTTTAAAATCGCTTCGTGCCATCATTTTTCGTAAAAAGTAAAGGAAAAAAAAATGGTTATTGTGGGTTATCCCTAAGAGACAGACATATACCATCGCGGATTTTTTTGTAGACCTTTTTAAGGTGTACAATACTGTAGTACAGAGGCCAGCACATCAAGCTACCCCAATCTGTCAGATTTTACCAATTGAATATTGAATATGAACCTTATTCCTTTGTGCTAAAGTTGAAAATCTATCAAAGAAATTTGACAGATTGGGGTAGGTTGACCTGCTGGCGTCTGTACATTATTTTGATGTATCTCATAGGGTTCAGCCAGCATTTGCAATGTAAGCGCAAAAAAGGGTTTCTTTACGACATCACATTAGAAACCTCTAAAATTATCAGTGTTTCTCTACTATATTATGCATGTATTATACATATAAACCTTCCTCTTGCATGACTTTATCTATTAAAAAAAACCGCATCAAAATCCGTTGCGTAGTTTTAAAGATCTAAGCGTACAGAGGGATATAGGGACAGAGAAAGCGACTTTGTTTTATACTATGTAGAGATGTACTAAACCAAAATAGCTTTTATAAGAAGTAACATTGATAACTCTAATTAATAGGACTATAGTCATACACAATTCTATAGCTACGTTATAGGTATATATATATTCGTGTTAGTTCTAGTTAAGAAATCCAGGTGGCTCTTTCAACCGATATGCCCAAAATTAGCACTAGAGGGCTCTCTTACTCCTCTATATTATTAAACTCTATAAACAAAACGTAACAGCAAATAAAAACTCAACAATAAATCGCAACAAACATCGTGAGCATATTAAAAGCCGAATTTTGTTTTATTTTCACAGCTTAAAGGCAATTAGACCTAAGTATTTGATATGAGTTTCAACTTGATATCTCTACGCGTTCATGAGGAAAAGGGTAATAAGTTTACAATTACTTAAAAAAAGAAATATGTGTTGTAACTAAAAATTTAAGGTTTTCGGAATTTTTCCTTTATATCGTGCTATTAAACATTGCTTCATGCCAAATTTCAAGATTCTAGATCGACTGTAAGTACCCTTCAGGTTTTGATTCCCTCGCGAGTAGTTGCGAGTTTGAAAATATGCGGCTTAAATTGCTATTTCTTTTGATTACATTGACATAAAAGTTTGATTTTATTACAGCTTAAAGGTATTATAGACCTGAGTATTTGATATGCATTTCAATTTAATACCTCTACGCGTTCATAAGAAAAGAAGTAGTAACTTTAAAATTTTCAAAAATATTTTTTATTATATGATGTAACTAAAAATTTACGGTTTTCGCAATTTTTCCTTTATCTGTACTATAAGACGTTACTTCGTACTAAATTTCAAGATTCTAAGTTCACGGGAAGTACCCTGTAGGTTTTGATTCCCGTGCAAGTTTCGAAAATTTGCGGAAATTTGCGGTATTTGTGTGATAGTTGTGGAATATTATTATTATTATTATAAACGGCTGTATCTTTTGATTGCTTTGGCTTAGAAGTTTGATTTTTTCACAGCTCCAAGGGATGTAGACCTGAGTATCAGATATAAATTTCAGTTTAATACCTCCACGCGTTCTTGAGAAAAAGGGTCTTGACAGACGGACGGACGGACAAAGAAGTGGTCCTATAAGGGTTCCGTTTTTTTCCTTTTGAGGTACGGAACCCTAAAAACTGTGGATTTTAGTAATAATTAATTATAAACCTTTTCAAAAATAAAAAAAAAGTATGTGGCCTAGGTAATTTTTTTGGGCTGGGTAGGTAGCAGACGACCCCACCTATCTGCCATTTTCTTTTCGTGTGTTCAACGTTCTGTCGAACATCCTGTATTTGATTCAATTTTTGTATGCAGATTGGTAACATCATTAGGTATAGGTACCTACAGTTTAATTTATTGTTATATTGTCATTTCCACATTGTATAATATGGAAGAAACTTTTTTTATCATTACATCTTTTATGTCTTTCCTATTTCCTACCACTAATTGAAATGTTTTTGTCTGTTTTAGTATCCGCGCCTGGAACTTCAACAGCAACTGATTCAACTATTGATATTACACAGACCCCAAACTCATTTGGTGTAAGTTAAATGTTTTTTTGTTCATAGTTTTAGTTATTTAATGTTATAATGTTATAATAGTCTATTCTTTTTTTCTTTTTTTGGAGGGGCATATGGCTCAGTAATAACAGCCGCACGGGTCGATCGATCAGGTTAAGCTACGCTTGCCGCGGTTGGTCCGTGTATGGGTGACCATCTTTATTTACCAAGACCCCTCTGTGCCTCGGAAAGCACGTTAAGCCACTGCTGTCGTTCGTGGACCTTTGATTGTTGTTACGCCAGATGCCCGAAAGTCTGATAACCAGATGGCTTAGCATGATCCTCCGTTACGTCGAAAATACTGCAGCATTAATTTTGAAATAAATATATTGATTAGTTGAGGATTAATGTTAGGTCTTATGTTAGACGAAAACACGATTTCGTAAAATTTTCTGGATAGAAAAAAATTCCAAAGTTACTTCCAAACCGAACAATAAACCGCTGGTATTCAAAAATACTTCAAATTAGATCATGAAACTTTGCATACTAACCGAACTAACTATAAAGCAGGTCTTATGTTTTTTTTTTTTTGTTTATTACAATTACTTTCACCGTAAAAAGCAAATACCTAAACTATTGGTGCTGCCTGCCGCCTAGCACCGCACTCTGTTTCGCTCTCACTCATTTCGCAAGCAGTATCGTGCGAGCGAGATAAAGAGTGAATTTCAGCTGAGGTAGTGTAGGCTCTTAACAAGGGGTATTGTACTACTCAGTAACTGGGTTGTGGAGGTCAGATATTCAGTCGCTCGATGTAAAATACTGGTATTCAGCTGCATGCGATTAGAATGGAAGCTGACCCCAACGTAGTTGGAAAAAAAGGCTAGGCAGATGAATCTTTTTTTCTATTTCATTCTATGTCAGAGTGCGCGAAAAATTACAATTAAATGAAAGAAAATTTAAAACTCATATAAAAAGTACACTTTGTAAACAAGGATATTACAAATTGGAGGATTATATCCAAGATAACAATGTTTGGAAACATGCTGGTCCTGCTCCATAGGACAATCTAGAGTCTAGACAAAATCAAACTGGTTGCTAATTTAATTTATACATACACATTTTTTTTTTTTTTTTACATTGTTTTTTTAATTCTTTGACAAATGTAACTCACACACTTTTTAAAATACTAGTAAAATTTTTCAATCTTTGTAAATATGTGGACACCATGTATCTATCACATAACTGATTTACCAGTCTGTTATATTTTTAATTCTTTTACCATTTTTGGTAGACTAAATTTTATTTTAGGTGCATCGTCTTCACATATAATTATATAAACAATGTATACAAAAACTTGTAAAACATTTTAAAAGAGTAACGGTGGAGTTTTTTGCCCATTCTTCTCCACACGAAAACTACATTTTGGAATGGGCGACTAGAATCAATTCTATTTTTTCATTTTAAATTTTGACGTTCAAAAGTGCCTTTTAAGTGCCTATTTGAAATAAATGATTTGACTTTGACTTTGACTTTGAAAGCTGAAACACCGAAATGCGCAACTTGCTCATGCTTTAAAAAGCCCAATATCCTCAAAACGGGAGATACTGAGTGCCCTGCTAGGAAATTAACCGAATACAGGTACATCAACATCGACTACGAGGGCGCCTAGAGCGTCATTTAATGCCCCCTACTGACTCAACAAAACACTGCACTGGCTAACTAACCCTCGATTTTGTTGTTGTTGTACAGACGCCAGCAGGTCAACCTACCCCAATCTGTCAAATTTCTTTAATGGATTTTTAACTTTAGTACAAAGGAATAAGGTTCATATTCAATTGGGAAAATCTGACAGATTGGGGTAGCTTGATGTGCTGGCCTCTGTACCATTAGAATTAGTCGGCCGCAGCAAAAGTCGAATAAACACATTGCCTCGAACGTGATTAAATTTTCTGCAACATTGACGTTAACCCATTTTCAATTTCTGCTGAAGCTAAGTCATATAATGTGTTTAGCTATAAAGTGCAAGAAACTACACTCTTCAAAAGTATCTAGGGATCAAGTACGTTTTAGAGTATCGCCGCAATTGAGGATTATTTTTTTAACTTTTTTGGATTAAAACGGTTGTATTTAGAGTGACAGAAAAAAAAGAAAGAAAAAAAAATCATTTGGACACAGTTCGTGAAACACAAAAAAAAAAACAAAATAAAAATAATATAATATTAAGTATAAACATACAAAAACAAAATAAAAATAATATAAAATTAAGTACATAGGTATAATAATAAGTACTTAATAATTTTAGTTCACTGCACCGCCGTAGTTCTTTACCATAAAATGTAAACCTAAGGGAAAAAAATCGAACCTAAGAAAAACCGATCCAGCTGATAACTGTGCATATTTTATACCGTGGCACAGTGTACCGCGTAGAACATGCTAGGTGGACAATATTATTTTATGATATTTAACGATGCTTTTATATATAAGTAGTCATATTGAGGCATTATTAATAGTTTTTGGTATGATTTTGTAATAAAAAACAAACAAAATATATCTAAACAGAAAATTGTATTTAAAATAATAAACAAACAACAAAATTGCATTAAATAAATAAATACCTACAATTCAAATTAACTTAACCTAAACCTAATCATCAGAATCATCATCAAAATCTTCTGGTGAATCGTCATCATTTTGCGGCAATGTGCGACAATATGATGACGTTTCGGGTCTTGATGCTACTATGGTCGGGCTTACAATTAAGTTTAATACCTCTGCACATATTTTTTCCGGCTTTTTTTGGGGAATCTCACGAAGGCTATTAATCAAAGGGTCAGATGTTATTATTAACATGGACAGCAAGTCTCTATTCGTGGCAACACGTGAGCACTTGCGGGTGTTGTACTCCCTAAATCTGCGGCAATCTTTGTTACGTGCTTCTTGAGCCTCTTCGGAAAGCTGCCCAATTGGAAGCAATGCCGCTTTGATGACCTCAGTACTGTGTACTAATATTTTATGTACAGTAGCAGGCATATAGTACCACGAATAGAGACTAAGGTAATGTCTTCTAGTTTCAAGACAAAATTTATTAAATTCAACTAAGTTTATTTCGAACCCAGAAGACAATGTCCTCAAAATAACATCAAATTGTTTGATAATAGTAACATCCAACCCTGTGATTTGAGCGCTCATCTCAGCATTCTTAAAAAAGCGACGGGCTGTGTTTCCATCATTGGAAGAACCAAATCCTGGCTTTGGTTTATCTACAATGAGTCCCATTTCGTTCTTGAATTTCAACTTGATTTCTTCGGAACGAACCTTGATATCAGCTTTATCTTCGTCGCTTCTAGCCTGCCATTTCTTAATATTCAACTTATAGCTGATATGTAAAAGGCATTCAAAGCAACGAATCCAAGCATGAAGTGTAGATAAACCAAAGTCAAAATGTTCCTGATTGCTGTTAAACTTCGCGGGGTCATCGTTCATCGTCTTGGGGGTAGCTCCACAGATGAAACACTTTTGAGATGAACGAGTTTCCGTTAAGGCGTTACATACCTTTCCGTCTGTCATTGTCAGAAGAAGTTCGTGTTTCACAGAGATTTGAGAATCACCAAAGTTGATAAGTGTTGGAAGAAGAGCATTAATTTCTTCCAACAATCTATTTGTCTCCGCTAACGTGAAGTCGTTCGTTTCCTTAGCAAATATAAATTTGATTGGGCGACAATACATAGTTGATGAAGACCGAGGATTTTGCCAAATAATTTTGGACCCATCATATAACTTAAGGGGATCTCAGAAAAATTTGGCCGTTTTCATATTCTATAAAGTATATCTTACCGTTACGTAAAAAATACAAAATAAATATATGTTGTAACTTGGTTTCAGTTTATTAATGTGACTGTAAAATAAATAGTTAAAACTTTCTAAATAAAGAGAAATCATTATTTACCTAGACCCCTTTTCGCGTACAAAAGTCGTATAGGATTCCTAAATTTACAACTTACAGTAGTGAAACATTTTTATATTAGTTAAGAATCATGTACTTAATAATTCTACAGAAAAGGTTTTTTATTATGTGGTGTATGTTATTAGATAATCGTAAAAATAGAATTGCTGGTTCGCGGGTCTGTGCGCGGGCGACGGGCGGCAGACGGCCAGAGGCCTTTGTACGGTGAACCTGTGTCGCGTCGCTCTCTGCTCCCGTTTACGTGCAAATTTATTTACTCTTTTATCATTGGAATATCTATTGTTTATCTAGTTTAGTTTTTTATTATTTTGTGTTAGTGCGGAAAATAACAGTGACAGGATACATTTTTAGTGATAATTATTGATTAAAATAAGCGAAAGGACGTATTTTAGGTTATGTGTTAGTGTAAATAATCGTGACAGGACATGTCATCACTTCGAAGTTGAATTATAGACTAGGAGCTCATGCCTTTTTTTTTTTCAATCATTCCTTGTTTGTTACTATTTCAAGAAGTAATAATTTCCAGTAAATTTATACAACCAGCAGGCGTAGCATGAGCACCGTTTAGTCGACGGAAGAGTAGACAAAGATGACATTCCATGTAGACAGTACGACGGCAGCAAAGTAGAAAGAGTCAACTGCACTTTTTACGAAATACATACTTTTTTACATAATTCGACTCAAAATTCTGTTTTGTCATAGGATTTTTTTTCGTTTTTTTTACTGATAATAAATCACGTATATGAAGACAACTACAACAATTGTTCTCAGTGTCGAAGTACCGTGTTTTGGAACAAAAAAATATTGTAGTTATATCATGATTTTGTAGATAACCGTATATACTTTGTGGCCGTCGTGTAGAAAGTTAAAAATCTCTTTACAACTGTCAGTCGTCAGCGTCATTTTGACAGTTGGGATAGAAAACTTTCTTCTGAAATAGTCTACATATAAAAAGACCTAGACAAAGATCGGTAGAAACGAAAGACAAAATGACAGATTGTAGAAGGATTTCTACGGTGCTATGTCAAAAGTGGAGAAACGAAATGTCACTTTGTATAGAAACAGCTGTGTCTATTCTACGTAGAAATAAAATGCGTCATGCGTATGCTATGCCTGCTGTTAGATAATAACGCAAAATGACTCGGGTGGTAGGAAGTTCTATTTATGAAATTAAATAAGTTTTTTCTGTGACTTTTAGGAGTTTTAGGAAAAAAAAATAATACGTTAGTTCTGTTGTAACACAGTCGCTTTTTGAAATTGTATGTAAGTATGGCTTTTCAGAGATACTTACCAAGAATTGCGAGTGCAACCAAATGAAATTGTTATCAACATGGTTAACACAGAAGAATCTGACAATCAGGATGAGGTGCTTATTCAGTTATACAGGGTTACTTTTCAATAACCAGCCAAATTTAAGGATGTAGTATATACAGACCATCAAACTAAACAACTTTCTCCATGGGACTAACATCGTAATCGCGAATAAAACTTCAGCAGTCCCATACGTTTAGGTCGAGCAGGTATTGAAATTTTCTATGGGACAGTTAATAAATTTTTCGCGATTAAGATGTTGGTCCCATGGAGAAAGTTGTTTAGTTTGATGGTCTGTACCACATCCTTAAATTTGGCTGGTCATTGAAAAGTAACCCTCTATAAGAAACGACTTAAATCCTGGTCTACTCAGTTCTTTTCTCAATGGTATTGGCATATTTACTTTTAAAAAATGTTTTTTTTTTTAATTTTTCTGTTTCAGTTATTTATGACTACTGAAGAAGAAAAGAATACTGAAGAAAAATACATTGGAAGGAGAATCGTAAACGTATCTCACTTTACAAATAAATTACTTCAATTATGTAACCACGGTCCTTTGGGATGCTCAGCAAATGAGATTAAATTAACAGGCGAAAAACAAAATGGTCTTATGTCAAAATTGTCATTTAAATGTAAAATGTGTAATACAGATTTTATTATAAATAACGACAACTGCGAAGACAATAGTTTAAACTTGAATACCTGTGCAATTGCGGAGTGTACTACGTGAGCTCGACAAACGGATGTGCGATTAACGCTTATGCGACAAAACTGTACAGCGACTCACCATAGTTCGAATGCACGCTTGTCGAGCTCACGTAGTACACTCCTATGGGAGTGTACTACGTGAGCACGATAAAGGTATTTGTATTCTCATTCGCTCGCTCTTGCTTGCTATGTCGACGGAGCCCCGCTTCGCGGGGCTCCTATTTCTGTATAAAGGGTTTAAAGTAACCTAACCAAACCTAAACTCGGGGTGCCCTTCGTTCGCTCTTGCATCCTACGTCACCTATTGCGTTCGTGCATCGAAGCCAACTAGTATCGCAATGAAAATCTTTCGCGGTAACGTGCATCGAAGTCAAGTAGTATTGCAGTGAAGATCTATCGCGGTAACGTGCATCGAAGTGTAGTGGCTTCGCAGATCCAGTCTTTCGCAGTAACATGCATCGCATTTTTGTAGCATCGTATTAGCATTTATCGATATTTTGTGCATCGAAATTCGGTATTCTACTGCTGTAATACTGCACCAACGTACCGTCGAATTACAGTACTGTCGCACTACCGTAGTGTCGCACTACCGTGGTGTCGAACTACTGTCGCGCAATCGTTTGTCACACCAGCGTGATGTCGATCTTCAGTGTCATAGACTAATATATTCAGTGTGTCGCACAAGCGTGCATTCGAACTATGGTGAGTCGCAGTACAGTTTTGTCGCATAAGCGTTAATCGCACATCCTTTTGTCGAGCTCACGTAGTACACTCGCAATTGGGTATGTAAAGTTTTTTTCAGGTATTTTTTTTAATATTTTAATTTATAGATTTAGTTATTTTATGCAACTAATTTCAAAATTTTGGTTTTCTAAGCAGCCATTAATTTTAAATAAATTTTCTAAATTCTGCTTCAAAAGTAGGCTGAAGAGTTCAATATCTATGCCACGTATAACACAATAATAAACATCCTAAATTTGACGTTTTTTGCTTGACATCAGAAACTTCAAGCATGACACTAGACAGTTTTAGAGGTGGGAATGATCGACATAATCGATTGAACCTTTACTTAATACAGTTATTCATTTTGTATAGGGATAAGTGGAAGGAGGGAAGGGAGGCCTTTGCCCTGCAGTGGGACAGAAATTACTGATAATTAATAATTAAATTAAATAATAGGTATTATTAATATGTCATTATCAAAATCAAACCAATAACAAGTAGCTACAGTACCTAGTTATATTTGCAAGTTTCCAACACCATTTGTGGTTACAAATTAGTTCGAATGATTTTATACTTAATATTATTATTTAAAGGGAATGCATTTTATTTAAGCTATCATTATAATGATTGATTAACGATAATTCAGAATTCGGGATTTAGATTTTTTGTGTGAATAGATTTTCAATGTTTGATTTGAATCGATTCAAAGGCCAAAACGACTGCATTACTTACATATATTATTATGGTCATCCCTATAGTTGACATTATATGACTTTAACTTTTTATCATATGATGAGAGGAGGCACCGAAAGTATTCTCAATCTGCTTACTTGTGACGTCATTTGGAGGTCAAATGAAAGTCAAGTGGTATTAAGTGTTTATGTTAAAATAAACTCCATCTTATAATTTTAAGCGCTAAAAATAGAAAAATTAAGTTAAGAAACCTTAAATCTCGAAATGGTTTGGGAATTAGCGTAGGATTTTTTTTCTTTACATACCGAATTGCGGGTATTGTTGCAACAGGTTGCGGTCGTTTGCAAATGGAAGAATTTTTTTCGGCTATGAATATGCTTTCCTTAACCGAACATGTTTATGACCTAAATCACGAATGAATAGGCAAACATTGGGAGAAAGTATTAATTCAAAATATGAAAGAAGCTGAACAGCGTGAAAAAGAAATAGCTACAGCAGAGGAAAAAGTAACCGAAGATGTTTATGGGGACGTAAATGTCATAGTTGACGGGCATTGGAGCAAAAGATCATATAAAAAAAAAATTTGGCCATTTCTGGTTGCTTTCTGCTTGTGTATGGGTGTGCTCCTGTAGCCACCTGCGTACTTGGTTGAAGGGGATGGACACGACAGGTTCCGGTCCACAAACTGACGTACTAGATGCCCTTCTGGCCAGCTCGTCAGCTGCGTCGTTACCTAGCGATCCACTGTGTCCTTTTATCCATTGTAGTGTCACTTTATTGCGGTTCAGAACCGTAACCCGTTCAAGCGCATTGTGACATTCTAGTATTAGGTTCGATGTGATGCATTCCTTCCCTAGGGATTGGAGGACTGAGGCGCTGTCTGAGAGTATGCGAATACGGGCATTCGTAACTCTTCTGGCTGTTATGGCATAAACCGCTTGTATTATGCCCACACAGCATTCCCAGCGGTCTGGATATTTTTATGTTGAGGTCGTGTGAGAAGACTCCGACTCCAGTTCCACAGTCGGTGTTTGAACCATCAGTATAAATTCTCAGTTCCTTCGGGCCTGAGTAGTCGCACTGCTCCGGCTGCCGTTTGATCGCATCTTCTTTTAAACGTATGTGTTTGACCCTAGAGTCTTTGCTTAGGGTACCTGATACATGGAGCCTAAAGGCAGCAAGGGCCGCCTCTTCCCGCACTATGAGGTGTAGGGGCGGCAATCCGAGCATAGCCTGTAGGGCAGCAGTGGGTGTGGTTCTCATGCAGCTAGTGATTGCCACACACGCGAACCGCTGCAGCTTTTCGAGATCTTTTTGGGCTGTGTCTGTCCTGGGCCACCAGACTAGTGAGCCGTATGTAATGATTGGTCGGATGACTGTGGTGTATAGCCAGTAAGTGACCTTGGGGCTAATCCCCCAATTTTTGCCAAGCATTCGCTTGCATTGCCATAGAGATATGCTGGCTTTCGTAGTAATGTAGTTGGTATGTTTTGCCCAATTCAGCTGTTTGTCAAAAAAGATGCCCAGATATTTGGTTTCAGTTGATAGGCTTAGGGTTGTACCAAAGAATCGTGGTAGTTTTAGTGTCGTCAGTTTCCTCTTTTTTGTGAAGAGAACTAATTCAGTTTTTGTGGGGTTCACTGATAGTGGGTGTTTACCACACCAATTCTCTATTATTTTCAGGGCCTGGCGCATTAGGTTGCACAGGCTGTTTTCGTGGGTAATGTAGAAATGCAGGGCATATTTTTGCACTAAAATTGGAGAGGTGGACAAAAATAAAGTGTCAGATGGCTTTTTCACAAGTGCTCTATGGCAGCGCATAAATTTCATTGTACAAAGCGTAGCTGCGCATACACGGAGCTTAATCCATGACGTTGATAGTAAACGCGTCGAAAATTTTTACAGTGTTGTCGCGAAGTATGTTGGGGGGAAAAGAATTAATTTTTATAAGAAGAATTCTTATTCATTACGAGTCCATGCGGAGGCAGTAGCCTTTAATGCAAAAAAGACATTATCAAGGCTTTACAAATCGATAAATAGTGGTAAGAGCCCCACAGGAAAATTACAAAAATTCGAAGAGAAGAGAATTAAGAAAAATGCTTACAACAAAATTCAAAAAAGGCAAAAACCAAGAAAGCGTTTATTTCAAGCTTCAGGATCAAGAAAAACAGACAAAGAGTATGGAGAAAGGTGCATCAAACCGGACATGGACGATGAAACTTATAATAAAGTTAAAGAAGCTTTTTTTAAATAATTTGAAGAAAACAGATGAAGAAATGGACAAAATACTAAAAACACAATACTCCAAAGCGATAGTTGTGAGTGGCTCGAGCTTCGACGCTCTCTACTTACCGCCTCAAACTTCGGAAAAATTATAAAGCGAAGATTAAATACAAGTTACCTAACATAACTAACATATACCAGCGCAGCAGTAAATCATTTTGCTCCATCTCACCAGGCCTCTGTCACTCATGTACTTGCGCGCACTAATTATTTATCTACCGGCCGCCGTACCGCCGGCGGTAAAATTTTTGTATATAGTGATTTATCTGTTGCCAAGTAACTATCAGTAATCTGTGGTAGAGTTGTTTATGTTAATCATGTAGTTTAACAACAGTTTTTTTTTATGAGTAAATAAAAGTTAATTGATATATCCAAATATATCTTGTTTCATTCACACTTGGATTACGTAAAGTACAGAGTACCTACTGGTCAAAGTTAATACAATTTTGGAGCCTAAACGTTCGACACGACAAGAAGAAGAATTAAATAATAATTGTTGTATCTACCAATAATTATGTATGATCACAAAATGTACGCAGGCTCTTAGACTAGAAACAAGAACCCATCGAGTGTCATAGTAGTACAAGCTTGAGCCAGTAGATGGCTAAGTTTAATGAACTTTACGTAATACTTATCAGGTGAAGTACGGGTAGGTGGGGTGTGGGGAAGACTAAACGCTCAAGGTGATTGACAAGGGGGAGCCTCTTAAGGGGAACGAAAGAAAATACGAAAAGAAATTCGTCCGTATCTTCAGTGTTCTCAAATTTCTGTTTGTATGTGCTGTGCCCAGAACTTCCATCACATCCCCATTTACTAACAAGTGTAAACGTTGAACTTGTTGGGAGGACACTGCTGATAACTTGATTCTGTGCTAATACTAGACGTTCCGCTGTTTTATTTAATAAGGCTTGCAAATTTATTTCAGCACGAGTTTCTGTTATAGCAATGTGCTCCTCTGCAGGGTAACAGGCCTGTTTGGATTTTACTACACTAAAATATGACGGAAACACATTATGTCCTGCCATTATGGACCACTTCCTAGTTTGTTTGTAAGCATGTGTTGTTGACTTAGAATCTATATAGTATGCTAAGGCTTCGTCACTACTTAACTGCCTAGGATCACAACTGGTATTTTTTGACTTAATAATATTATCTGGGCTCTCACTAATGTCTCTAATCACATGGGCAACTTTTCTTTGCCCTGCTGAACGCATAGCAATTTCGGCAGCAGTCACTAATTCACTGGCACTTCGAGATTCTACGAGATCCACGACTCGACGTTTCTTCGTCTTAAACGACGTTTCCTCAAAATCTTTGCGAGGTCTTCCTGCAGATGTCACAGCCTCACTCGATGTCGAAGGTTGTGGGGCTAAAGAACTCACAGTAAACTGTATGTCTCCTTCATCCAGCCATGTCTTATTTGTTATTAAAAAACGCTCCTTCGATTTTCCCGAAGCCAAGCATTTGGCTCCAATCTTAGTAGAAAAGTTAGATATTTTCAGCTTTATTTCTCTTTGGCTGCTTTCAGTAATGTCACCAAAGTGAAATTTTGAAGAAAGATAGTCATAAATACGCGACCGTTTATCATTCTTTGCGTGTTTCGACCACTCTTCAAAAAAGGCTACCCTTGAAATAGAGTAAACGTGTTCTGAAAAAAAAAGAAAAAAATATGTTGCACTGAAGTGTGCTGAACAATATGTGTAATTTTACAAACTACACAGTTATACCTACAATATATCTAAAAACTAGCCCGAATAGAGGCGAATCAATGTATTTCCAGAACGTTCTAAGTTTTCTTTATGAAAAAAATTACGCTAAAATTTATGCATCAAGTTAAAAAAATGCTAAAAATTCATTTAAATAGATTCTGATAAAAATAATATATTAAGTAATAGTACATACCCTCAGTATTAATATCCATCACAAAAAACTTTCACAATATCACTATAAACCACTATGAGATGTGCACAAATGTGTCGCTAAATTGCAACTGATTGCCGGAACGCTTGCATTAAACTCATTACCTGACTTCTGGACTCTATGACTCATCAGTTAAGTATTTGAAAAACAACTTTTTCTCGGAATTTGGAGTTTGGGGGTGTTGATTGTGTTATGCAATTAAGATTTCCTGGAAATGAAAACTTGAATTTTGTCCACCTAGCATGTTCTAGGCGAAATACCGTGCGTGGCATGAATTTTCATTGAAATGGTCGGTGGCGTATCGTAAATTACATCGTAAGACTACGTCGCGCTGTATTTTGGGGGGCGGAGGTAGCGTTTTAAAGGCCTGGAAAACCTCGCCATAACCAGTCATTTTCGTAACGTTTTTATTTACATTATATAAAGTTTGCTTGAAAAACGTTTCACGAATTTCTGTACCTATTAACTTTGCTTTCTTTTTGTTGAATAATAGTATTTTTTTTCCTAATGTGACGATTTCTATCAGTCAATTGCTATCTCTAGCCGCGTTATGAAACTGTTCCGAAAAATTAACATAGATCATTATACTCAAGCTAAGTACAGAAAGGTGTCATACGAAAATGAACCTTATTTGTATTGACTAATCTGCATCGCGCTGTAAACGATGTAGTCAAGCGTTTCATACGAATATGAATATTATTGCTAACCGAACAAGGTTAATTTTTTTATCGCCACTGTTCCTTACTTGGGTAAAAAAAACTTTTTGTTTCAGGTTGAAAATACTGATATTTGTGATGATGGCGACGATGCTGGTGAAGATTCGGATACACAAGTGGAATCTAATGTAAGCTAAATACAATATGTATTCTTATTATGGCGATTGCGCACTGGTTACCGCGAAATTCAAATTTTTTACGTTTTTTGCAATTTGCAGGTCGTTTTCAGGTTGTATCTTGATCAAAATTTGATTCGCGACTATAACAGGTACGTATCTAAAGAATTATAATCATTAGAATCATTAATACATCTTCCTAACTTAGATTTGTACCACAAGAAGAAATCTCTCATGGAAAGTGTTTGTGGTACAAATCTCACTTAGGAAGATGTATTAATGATTATAATTCTTTAGATACGTACCTGTCATAGTCGCGAATAAAATTTTGATCAAGATACAACCTGATACTGACCTGCAAATTGCAAAAAACGTAAAAAAAATTGAATTTCGCGGTAACCACTGCGCAATCACCTTAAGTTCTTTCGCAGGTCGAATAGAAGAAAGGGGATTGAAGATTTTTATAATGAAGCCTGGCAATCCTGGCATACCTACTATCGCGCCATTCTGTGCTTTTCCATAATGTAGTCTTTGTGTGATAACTGATAATCCTTAGCGATGCCTACGTAATTCATTGTCATTGCTCATTCGTCATCTTCTCGAACGTAACCTCAAAATATTAAGTAGGTAAATGGCAAATAAATACCAATTACGGGAAAGTATGAAAAAAATCCTCAGCAATATAGAAAGGGCATTAAAAAGGACTTTTCGTTTGGTAAAGAGCGACTTATATTTGATGGCATTCTCCTTTGGCAAGCCGGTGTCCCGTTTACGACAGGGGAGGTCAAGTTACTCAAGTATCTAAGTAACCAATGCAAACTTTGGGCAAAAGGAACCAAACATAGACAGACAACGATATACGTTAGACAGAGAAATAACTATGCTTGCAGACGTTCCTACCATACCTATTGGTAGAATTTTTATTACATGGTGATGGATATAGAATGGTGATACCTCCGTTTCTAAATAAATCATAATTTATTATATGGTTATATTATAATTCATGTGATGAACACATCTGTAACTATTTTTTTATTATTATTTAGAAAGTATTTATTTTTTAGAAGCAATTAATAATTTTACTCTGGCAATAAACATACAAACAACACCCGTGAAAACAAAATTAACAAAACAAATCTAAATATGGTGGTCTAACCTACCCGTTAGATACTATACTCTTTGGTCTAACCTCTTAACTGACGCGGTAGACATTTTAGATAAGGTTTTCTTTGATTTTTACATGTGCCTATTGCGCCTGGACATTTTTACGAGATAGAGACTCATTCGTTTAGTAATTATTTCGTGCTGCTGTGTTTTTGTTTTGTGTGCCTGGACACTTTTACGAGATAAAAACTCATTTCCCTAGTTTGTGTTTGTTTTACGAGATATTCATTTCCTTAATTTGTGTTTGTTGTTGTTTGTTTTACGAGTTAGAGACTCTTTTTCTTGTTATTTTGTGTTTCTGTTGCATTATTTGTGAAAATGTCACGAAATACGCGCTATGAACTTAGAAGAAAATGTGCTAAGTGTAACATCACTGCAACAGAAGATACAAATTTGAGTTTCCACAGATTTCCTCTACCTGGTAGACATACGTTAATAAAGTAAGTAATTAAGCTATTCTCAATTTGTTTTAGTTTCTCCCTCATTATGTACCTAGTAGTAATTTATTGAACACTGTATCTTAGTAAACATAAACTTTTCCTTGTACGGAACTACCGATGGTCTCATCAGTGTCAAATACGCTTTAAATTTACATTCTACATTTTCCAAATATGTAAAAAGTGGTCACTGAAGTACCTACTAAAGCAGCCACAATTAGTTAAGTATTTAATCTGGGTAGGTGAACTAGTTGCAAGTTAGACAGTGAGCAACAGTATAGTATTTATGTATTAGATAAAAAAAATATTTTTTACAATTTACAGGGCACGTGTATGGGCTGAATACTGTTACCCTACTGGGGACTGGTCTACTGAGAAACCACTAAGAGACTTGCACACGCAACACAAGATGTTATGCAGTAAGCACTTTGATGACTCCTCATTTACTAGCAGTGCTAGGATAAGATTAAACAATTATGCCATCCCAATTGGAACACAGGACTTATTGGTAAAGTTTCGCCAGGAACATTGTGCAAATGCAAGTGGAAGTGAACAAAGTACAAATATCTCAGTTGAAAAATCTCAAGTAAGTTAACATTATTAACTATATTACTCAAGTCTTAAAGCTAAGCTAAGCTTGAAAACATGTGGTTTGAATTTATAAGTACAATCAAACAAGTACCTAAGCTAAAACTCGAAGTAAGAATTAATAGGCATTGTCTAGGTATGCCCATTACATCATAGACCTCATCAATTTCCATGAGGCATGATTCGAGGTCATTCGCTAATAATAAAAATAGTTACCTCTACCATAGAATAGTTAAAAAGCAAAATAAATACACACCTCACTTCTCTCTCAATCTCATAAAATGGTTTTTATAAAAGTATACTATTTTTATTGAAGTTCAAAGCATGAAGCTTTTAACAAGTTAACACAAAAAATTAGTTGCATATACATTTGAAAACTACGTGCACGTATTTTTAGTACATTGGGTCGTATAAAATTAAGTTTTTTAAGGCCTTACAAGGTTATTGTAATTTTCAGGTGCTAGTACCAACGGAAACTTCATTACCTTTTCAGGAGCCAGCTATAGCCAACCCAACTACATCTTTACCTGTTCAGGTGCCAACCATATGTAAACTAACTACTGATAGCCTGAAGGTTTGTAGTAAACTAATTTTCACCCACATTTATGTATATGTTACTGGCCAAACCAAAGATTTTAGGATGAACTAGTTTCGCCTAGGTCAAACCAGTTCTCCCTCGCTCTTGCATCCTATCTCCTATGTCGACTACCTATTTCTGTCTAAAGTGCTTAAAGTAACCTAATCATACTTAACCTTTTGGGTGCCCTTTGCTCGCTCTTGCATCCTACGTCGCCTATCGAACTGGTCATGCAACGTCAAGGTGGTGGTGGTAGGTAGGTGGTCTGGTTTAAGCAAGTCGGGAGAATTGACCCCTCAAAAGCTTAAGCTTTACAAAAGATGTAGGAGAAATTTTGACTGAAGTAATGAGACCGAGAAAAAAAAAATTAAGAAACAACCTCATGCCCTAATTAAAACATTAACAACAGATACAAATGTCAAAAGTCTCATGGACAAAAATATATCAGGTCCATTTGCTTCATTGTTGCAAAGTCAACTGCAAAATACTCCTATAAAACTGACTGGACTAAATGCAGTTGAACGTCTATTTTTTAAATTTAGAAAGACAAATAGTTAGGGGTCATCGAAAAAAAGAACGTTGATTTTTAAAATGTTTGTACCTTGCTTCACAAATTTGGCTGTAATTTCAACAAATATCAATATTTTTTAATTCTGTTTTGATATTTGTTGAAATTACAGCCAAATTTGTGAAGCCAAGTACAGAAATTTTAAAAATCAACGTTTTTTTTCGGAGACCCCTAACTAGAAATAGTTAAAATTTCAGTGTGTGATACACAAGAATACAGTGTATCGAGTCCTTTAATCTGGACCACTATTTACGCCACACCCTGTATATTATAAAACGGTTCACAATAATTTTTATTGTGAACCGTTTTATGAAAAAAAACTTTTTATGATTTTTTAAGTTTTTTTTTCTAAAAAAAATTGATTTGATTTTTTTGTAAATACGTTCATCTGGTTCTTATACCTGCGGATGCAGCCCGAATCCAAACACTATACAATTTGTTGCAGCCCTCAAAACCTCAATAATTAACAATTAATTACATAGCAGTAAAAATAAGAACTGCAAAGAAGACAGTGTCATTTTAAATGATTTAAAATCATTTTTAACACAAGAAAACCCTAATAAAGACACAAATGTTGCTGTTGAAACATTTGATATAACAGAAGGTGTAGAAGCATCGAATACTGTAATACCTCAGTGTTCTGGAAAACTGCAATGCAAGCATGCGCATATGTATGTGGTTTTATGATCAAAAAATTAGGACCCGTTTTCCATCAGTGTAAAATCACAATGCTTGCAGAACAGAACAACATAGCGGCAGCGCGAAGAGCAATGCGATGAGCAGCGCAAGGAGCATAGTGTGGCGGCCGCATTAAGTACAAAATAAATAAACACAGAGACAGTGGAGATTGCTCATTGCTGCAACAATTGTTAATACATTTCTGGATGAGCATGGGTGTAAAATAAAAATAAAGAGTGAACATACACAAATTTCAAAGAAAAAATTGTATTTCGAATCGTTGCTCGATTGTTCTGAGCATTATGATAAAAATACAATGCATATAATTATGTATTTCAGGTATATGTATATGCTTAAAACGACACTGTATATTAAAAAAATAGACATTTTACCGACGAAGCTTCGAAAAAGCTATGAAAAGAAAAATAAATATTTTAAAAAATGCTCACAACTTCGTTTTATTTAAAATATCTTTACCTAAACATGTATGTATCATGAAAACAAACCGGAATTCAGTTAATTCTATTTAAATAGTGGAATTTCGCTTTGTTTTCATGATACTCGTACATCAAATAAATTATTCATCGTTTTCATGATACATCAAATAATTTATTTCACTAGTTTTGAAATGTGGCGCGAAAAGTACTTCCATGGATCAAATACTGGCGCGCTAGTGTCGCAAGCTGTTGGCATATTTTTTGTATGAAGTCTTCATTCTTCCCCTTAGGGTATACTACGTGTAACGTTAATAACAATGCGCAAAACCTGAAAATAGTTTGTTCATAATTGACTACTGAATGGATTTCAATAACTTTTAACCTTTTAACCGCCTACGTCGGATTAATGCGACAAATATTTTCGTGCCCATTTCGCCAGGGTCGTATATTTACGACCAAACACCACAGCTTGTTTACGGTTTTTTTTTTTATTAATTACGCTGTATTCTATCAGGTTATTCGAAAAACAAAAAAAAAATCGAATCACTGTGCCGGGTGTTGCTATAAAGTCGGGCTGATATAAAGTCGGGCGGTTAAAGGGTTAATATAGGTTTTTTCTTTCAAAAATAATGTATTTTGCCATACTCTGTCGAATGAGCCAAAGAAAATTAAATCTTATTTTAAGGCAATAACTCTCTATTTTGAATGCATAAATGAATGCTAGGATCAACACTATTTTCTTAATAATAATGGTTAGCTTTAAAATAAAATAGTTTTGGTCATTGTATTATGCATTTAACTCAATAATCTAATTGGGGTGTATGAGGTTTTGCGCAATTAACGTTACACGTTGTATATGCTCTGTGGTTTACGACACGTTCAAACCGACGTAAGGAAAAGCGTTATGCCCCCTCCATGCGACTTTCTCACCCTCTCTTCTATTGTATAATGCTTCATTTACATTCAGCCGTAGTGAGTAGGGAAGTGGGCAGGACAAGTGTGTAAACGCGATACTTCTCATGCCACTGCCATTGCCACTCGCGCTGCCCGGCGAAACTTGAAAGCGAAGTGAGTGGTAGGGCAGTATGTAAACACACACTTCTCTCGATCCTGCTGCGGCAGTATTTAGGGAAGTATCGCTGGCAGCGCGAGGGGCAGCGGCAGGGGCTGAATGTAAATGAGGTATAAGAGTGTATGTGAGCGTGCGATTATCAAGAAAGAGGCCCCCCGACCATACATGTTTTTTTTTTTTCATAACATAATGATTACGTAATACAGTATTAATTTAAATTTTTTAGGTCTGCCGGGTATGCCTAGCTTTGGACGTCAAAATGTATGATTTGAACGATATTGAATTGAGAGAAATGTTCCAGAATATTACTGGGATAGCGGTAAGTTCTTGTTGCTTTGTTTTATATGACATCTCGCCCGTAATCCTGGAAGGGTTACACAGATGTGTATCTATCTATAGTACTCCTACACTTCGCCAGATATGTTTCAAGTCCCATATAATGGAGGCCAGGCTATTACCATCACTCGGGCACAATTCAAGACTCTGGGCTGCTACTGAAAAATTTCTAATGGAATAACTTAATAACACTTGTAATGTGAGCTATATATAACGTTTAGATAGGCGGTAAGTACGCCTATCTAAACGTTATCATTTAATACATTAATAAACAAATTACTTAAAGCAACTTCTATCATACAAATGCTATTATAATATCAATGAATATTTAAATGACAAATTTTAAATTATATGTTTTTATAAGATAGGTAATTACAATATTTATACAGGCTGGTCAAAAAGTCGTGGATCAAACGAAATAGGGACATAAAAAAGGTCATTTCCAACGCTTTTAAAGCGAGAAAATTTTTTTGGTAATGTTTTAAAATTGTTGGGAAAAAATTAATTGCTCCTGAAATTTGGTACCCAGAGCCGCAATAGAACTTTTGTAGTGCTGATACATTATCTAGTAATAATACACACCGTTTGTTTGAAATTGTTTTGTATCACATTTTTTTTTCAAATTAGTCTAATTGTAAAAGAACTCAGTAGACAAAAATATTCATAACTCTTAGGGCAATTGAATTATGGCCATGCTGTAGAAAGATTTTTTTTTGGTAATGACCTCCTTTATCTCCCTATTTCGTTTGATCCACGACTTTTTGACCACTCTGTATATTATAACAACTAAGTAGTTAAATAAAAGCCCTCTTTCTCCCTCCTACTTTTGCTATGTCCGACAGGGTCCACAAATTTCATATTCTGTAAAATCTACCACCTAACTTCACATGTGGAAGCAATAAATAATTTGAGTATTGAGTATCTGAGCTTCACAACACAGTTACAGCTTAACAGGATATAAATAGCATTATCTTTCTCCCCTATACCAGGTTACCGAAAATAACCATACTATACTTGAGCGCCTGTGTTGGGAGTGCGCTGCAAGATTGAAAGCGGCTGCGGCGTTCAGAAACAAAGCGCTGCTCAGCGATGCTTTGCTGCAGGAATTAGCAAGTACTGGCGAACAAGTGAGTAACAGTAGTAGTAAAGTTCTTTGTGAAGAAGCGGTGGAATAAGGGAGGACGGCAGAGGCGGTCCGCCCCGGGCCCCTGTTCCGTTGGGGGCCCAAATCTTAAGAAGTACTTTTTAATCAATCCCAAACAATGTCAGAATATGTTCAGTAAGCAGAAGTTTCAGTTGGAGGCCCCCGTACCTATGCAAAATGTAAATGTCGGGTCCTAAAATTATTCGAGCTCGCTTCGGCCGCTCTCTTATTCCTAAGACTTTTTGCATAAATAAGTCGACAAAAGAACTCCTGTTTCCGTACGAATACGAATGTTCAAAAGGAACCTGACCGATTATTCAGAGTTGAGGTCTAAAATATTTCGATATTCGAGCTCTTTTCGCTCGCTCTCACATTCTTGCTTGCTTTTCTTAAACAGCATAATTATGGAGATGAATATTATGCACCTCTGAAAAAGTTATCCTGCTGCTTTGCAAAATGTTACTAGAAATACAAGTAGGTACCCACATAATCTGAGAAGACCCGGGTGGGGGGGGCTCATTTTGTTTTACCGCCCCGGGCCCCCGACAGGCTTACTTCGCCACTGGAAGGAGCTCGTCCTGGAAGTACTACCACCATACATATTTCAACCGCCAACCAGCGTTGCTATGTTCCGGTTTGAATGGTACGGTGCCGGTGTATTCAGTTAACCCAGGTTCGCGGACGGGCTCTCGTCCACTCACCCGGCCCGCAGCAGGCGCACCGGGCGTCGCCGGAGGGCGGACTACGCCCTTTTCCAGCCGCAAATTGGTCCAGGGGCGACGGACGTCCCCGAGTCCGCCGCCCCCCCACACATCAGCAGTGTGATTCTGTAACCATCTCACCGTGAAGACTTCGGTGAAGTGAGCGTGGAGTGATCTGTCAGTTTCATCCTGATGATAGGGATTTACACTCTTGACAGCTCACTTCACCTAAATTTTCACGGTGAGATTTTTACAGAATCGATCGGCAGGCCCCGAGGTGACGGCACGTAGTGTTCCAAGCGCGCCCCTCGCCGACGTCGCGGGGGGAGCCAAACACCTCACTCCCCCCCCCCCCCCCCTGACCTGAGGAGGCCCGCAGCGGCGGGCCGACACCAGTCAGGGGTTGCGGTAGGATCGCACGTTCCCGCGACCCCAGGCGTAGGTGTGAAATGGAACACCGGGGTGGTTTTAGTCAGTAAGAGTCTGACAGACCCCGCCGCGCGCCCCAGGGCGGCGGACTTCCATGAGGATTTTCCACCCCAGAAACAAAAAAAAAAAGGTTCGCGGATGGGCCATTTATTCGTGCACTAGATTTTCAATGCTCTACTTACCGGCGAGAGTTGATAATCCAATATTGTGTTATTTTGACGGGCTGGGATGCACACTGTTGGATTCTCATTGCTCAGTTCTACACCGACAGTTGAAAACATGTACCTTTTAGAGAAGATATTTTTACGCCCGTGCGTACGTGGGCTAACAGGCACATGATAATAATATGTCGGCTTGGTCTCTGGACTGGCAACGCGTTTGCCATAATGCCTTTAGTTTTGTAAAGAAAGTTAATAAACCTTATGTACTATGGCCAAAATCTATATCTGACCATCGTCGTAAGGACTATTCCTGCTTGCAGCGCTCGACCTAAAAAGGACCCTTTTTTATTTTACTTACAACGCATGGCTACTAGTCGACGCAAAAAGGGCGGACGCAGCTGTGGTTATAATGTGTGCACGGTATTTTGTTTTCAAAATGGTCAGACATAGGGTTTGGCGATAGTACAACATTGTTTTTAATAAATAAATAAATAATTAAATAAGCTGACCCGACAGACATCGTTCTGATTCGGACTAGACTATCACGAACATTTTAAAACAAAAATTAGCCAGAACGGTCCAGCCGTTCTCAACTGATGCGCTTACCAACGAACAGCATTACATGTATATTATACAGGATACATTTTTAACCAGTGCGCAAACTGTAACCATTAATTCAGCAAATGATTCTAGAAAAAAAAAAATCGCCCGTTTCATAGGAAAGTGCTACCTACGCGGTTAAAGTGTATGGCAAAGCTGTTTTTTTTAATAACCGACGAATAATTTAAACGGATTCTGTATCATGTACCTACTAAATTCATGGCTACAGTTTGAACACTGGTTAAACATTTATCCTGTATAGAAAAGTAAGTCCGCGTTTCTCAAAATATTATGAATCTTTTTTTAATAGTTTTTTTTACATTTCAGATACGAAAAAATGACATAACTTTAATAAAAGAAAACGAAGATTACCTCAAATCAGTCGGAAGTTTGAGCGCTGTAGAAGTATTTCATATCGTAGATATTAATCCCGAAAACGATAGCGTACCTGTATCAGAAAACGAAGACGAGGATATGGAAATAGTACAAAAAACAGTTCTCAATGATTCGATAAAACTAAAAAAAGGAAGTATCATCGAAGACGATAATGATCAAATTGACGTTGAAGCGCCTATTACAACTGAGTTGGAATATGATCAATTTGATCATATATGTCCTAACACTGGGGAAGAAAGTAGCAATAATTTTTTAGAAACAAATCCTGTCGTTACTAATAATGTACCTTTTAGAGAGGTTAGAAATAACTCAGCGAAAAGCAGTCCCGTGCTAAGCTGTTCCCATGTTGAGCCTAAGTACCCGATTCTCGACTACCCTCTAAATACACCGAGTAATTTTGAAGATAAAATAAAAAAACCTATAATAAAAATAACAAAAAGAAATTCCATTTCAAAAATAGTATTCAAAAATTCGAACGAAGTAATAAACGTGTTAAAAGGTGACGCTAAGTTAAAAAATATTTATGCCAAAATAGGTGGTATTAGTAAAAAGACTTAAAATTTAAAACTTGAGAAGAAGGCTTAAGGCAAATACTCCTACAGATGAGGAAAGTCTGACTTGTGAAGATTTTGAGTTTAAAATTGGCAAGTTTTTTCAGTAGAAGTATATCTGTGAAGGAGTTTGTCTATGGAAATACCAAACTTCAGTGGTAGCGGGCAGGGCACGTTGCCCGCAGAACAGATGACCGTTGGGGCCGAAAGGTTCTGGAGTGGCGACCGCGTACCGGAAGACGTAGCGTTGTTAGTAGGACTCCCACAAGGTGGACCGATGACCTGGTGAAGGCAGCAGGATGCGGGAAGCACAGAACCGGGCAAAGTTGTGAAGTAACAAAAATAAATGTTTACCGCGACAAGTAGCGACATCTTTCGTGGGAGTGTGCAGGCTCGTGGAAGAGCTGTCAACGTTAGTCTTCGAGACACTAGATGGCGCCGGTGCCGTTTGTGATCCAGTAAATTATTTACATGTTTATTAGTTATTTGGAATAAACAAACAGACATAATTTCCCACATTTTATTGATATACAATGTCTAATAAATGTAAAGTTACAAATAGATAAGAATTCTATTTGGTCTGTGGCGGAAGAATCTGGAAGAGACTGTCAGATTGGGCTGTAAGAGAGGTGATGTTTCTGCTTAGAAAAGAGGACACAAGCCAAATAGGTTTAGAAGAGGGACTTAATTCTGGGAGGACAAGAATGTGCCCATATAACCGGATGGGTCTTCTATGAGTCCTTTAGATGCTGAATCCTGTGAGTATTCAACCATTTTATTTATTCTTGATGGATAACCTAGGTCTTACATGTGTATTCTGACACGAGGATGTTGTTACAGGTCTGGCTGTTATGCAAGCCTTATAACATCGGTGCTATGCGCGATTAAGACGTAGTCTTGGTTATGCCCCGTGGTCTGATGATTTGATGAATTGATTCCGGGCCCAGGCTGCTTTGAGGTTATCCCTTGTGGTGTGGTCATCTGGTGTTACCTAGCCTGAAGAAGGCCTTACCTAGCCGAATCCAAGTGATGAGGGAAGTTCGCCACTTCATGTAACGAAAGCATCACCATCTACGCCCGTAGGCCACGTTATCTGTGTGAACACAGATGTGTCCTGTGTCTTAACCCCGTTAATTGAAGTGATTAACTGACAGGAATTATACTGAGAGAACTAGACATGGATAGTTCGCGAACGATTGAAGAAAATTCAAATGTGTCTCTACTTCATTTAGTTCAGTCTTTCTTTTCGTCCATTCTGTGATTCTTGTGGCACACTGGCACGCCAGCCTCTGTGACCACTTGACGAAATGACGAGCGATGGCGCCTCGCTGACACAGAGAGCCTGAGTGTTTCTCGTCTAGACATTACCCTAGGTAAATTATTAATAGACAACAGAGTCTAAACCCACTGACAAGAACTTTCATATTATGCTGATAAAGTCTAATAATAGCGTAGGTACAAAAATGTACTTAGACTAAAAACTTGCAAAGGATTGGCAACATCATCTATTGCAATCAAAACTGAGCTTTTTGCTGTGGAGATAAAGCGCATTCATGTTCGCTAAAATTTGTTGTTTCCGTTTAGTCTTGAATTTTAAATTAGAATTTCTTACTCGAATAGTAACAGTTTAATCGGATGTGTTGAATATAATGAACGACACAAGCGACAAACTTGTGTGTGCAAACCGCTCTGACGCCTCTATCAGAAATGTTGGTCAAAATAAAAAGTGTCGTCGAGTTTTTTTTTAAATAAGTTCTCACGCTCAACATAAGTGAGATGCAAAAACAGCTGAACCTTGCCCAACTAAAATTAAATCAAAATGTCCCAACGCGGTGGAATTATATTTCGAAGGCCGTAGATCATCAGGCAGCGGAGATACATGTGTCCAGCCAGCTTGAACGCTTGGCTGGACATTAAGTTTTTACTAATTTCTCGTAAACCCTTACATGTGACGCCATAAATCGAACGTTATTACTGTCACAAATTCCGTCACTAAATGTTAGTAAAGGAACTATATTCGAAAACGCTCCCGTTATTGAGATTCAGAAGTGCCAGCCAAAAGTTTTATACGTAAATTCAAGATGGCTGGACACAGATTTTTGCATTTTTCTACTAAACCGCTGTTCGTATCACAAAACTTTTAGCTCGATGCCTGTCACAAATTTATGTGACGCCCGTTGATATGCAAAAAGTCGTCAAAATCACTTCCGTTACCGAGATTGAGAGACCAGCGAAAAGTGGTTTTTCAAGATGGCTGGACACGTTTTCGATCGATTATCTAAGATTCTGTAGCGTCACAAATTCTGAAATAAGGGTGTTTAGCCGTCACATAAAATTCGCTATTGACCTAGTTAAATGCGAGCTATTTTGAAGATTTGTCCAGCCAGCCTGAATGACATGATACGGAGACTGGTTGTATCAGGGTGGATATTTAAGTGTTTGGGAAAGATATGTTGGTAGTGGCTCGCCACATTATTTATAAATTAATTAATTTAATTTTTAATTAATTTTTTTTTTTTTTTTCATTATTTATTAATTTCTGTGACAGTAAACTTTGTATTGTGTCAGAAGGTACTTGTTTAATTGAATATTTCCACATATAATACCCTATAAATTTACTTTATAAACTACGAGGAAGCCAGTCGATCGATTCTGTAAAAAATCTCACTGTGATCGTTTAGGTGAAGTGAGCATGAAGTGAGCTATCAATAGTGGCAATCCCTAACATCAGGTGAAATGACAGCTCACTTCACCTTGGTTTTCACGGTGAGATTTTTACAGAATAGCACTGCAGGTTACAAAGTGGCGGTGCTCGGGGGAGGCCTATCAAAGATCTATAAAAGGCAGTCGGGACCAACGGCGTAACGTGCTTCCAATGCACGGGGAGTCTCTGTACGTGAAGCATGGTCACCTATCCACAGACCGATCACGGCAAGAGTAGCTTAACCTGCGAACGACCTGTGTGGCTGTTATTACTTAGCCACGAGCCCTTCAATAATAAAGTTATTAATAGTTGGTTACACACTGGTCACACTATTACCGCAGGGTTATTGGCATCAAGAAAATTTTCTCAACCACCTTTCCAACCCCCCCCCCCCCCCTTCACTCTACGCCTCCAAAGTGAGACGCCCCTCTGGTTGGGTACCTATGACGGACAAACAAGTTGTGGATAAGAAGGACATCAATATAAGAAATATACGAGAGGATAGAGTGAGACAACAAAAGTTTGTCAGTACATCGTCGGTGGCATAGGAGTATGGTATTTCTACATCTACGAGAACTGCTAGAAAAGGATATTGTGAAGATTTAAGGGGGGAACAGGTAATTTTATTAATTTATAAGCAGATGGACGTCTTATTTATATGCCGCTTATAATGAGTCGCTGTAACTAGTCAGTTCCAAAAGTATCATGAAAATGTAAACAAATTGATAAGAAAAAGTACCTACTGTGGATGCCAAGTTGTAGTGCCACGCAGGGACTTGAAACATTACTCAAAATAACTGACCATTCCATAATATTAAGAACTAGCGACCCTGTCCCGGCTTCGCACGGGTGGACATTTATTTTTAAACATTTTATATTTTTCTTGCAATTAAAAAAGCCTATATTAATCAGTGATAATGTAGCATGCAAATGGTGAAAGAATTTTTAAAATCGGCCCAGTACTTTTCGTTACAAACATAAATACAAATCTTTCCTCTTTATAGTATTAGTATAGATTATAGAAATATCATGCGATTCTATACAGAAATAAAAATATTATAATACATGTTTCTTTCTAACCTACGTGATTCTGAAAGTGTAAAAAGAGACAACCATATTTTGTCAGTTTTCTAAAATTGCAATACTTACTGACATATGACGTCACGAAAACCCAGCCCATCGCCCGGTTTGCCATTTTAATTTCTGATTCTCTGAGTACTTCTAGAGTGTACAAGAAGTGTCATTTGGCGTTATCGTACGACTGATATTATTTTTTTTTCGTTTTTGAGGACATTTTGAGTGCTGTTTGATTGAAGCTGTGTGTACTAAAGGCAACCATGTCGTTGTGTGAGGGGCTGTGGCTCGAAATACAATAACAAAGCGCCTCTGATATCCCTGCGTAATTGCATATGCGTATAAGCCTTAGATTAAATACCTCTAGATGTAGCCATGAGACTGTAGGGAAGTGTGGAAGTGAGAAACATATATACGAAATAAGTAAGAAAATTGAGACAAAACATAAAATGCTCTGTCTCATACGACGTGCCGGTTTTTTGCTTGGCGAACTTTGAAAAGTTAGCCAAACAAAGGCCTGTCACTGTCACTGAGAGGACGACTCGAGTCAGTTTTTATGTTTTTAGAATAATTTCGGCAATTAAAGTAATAGTTTTAGTGTATGTATGAGAAATAAACTCCAATAATTAAGTGTTTAGTGCATTTTGTATGCTAAATAATGGGAGGATGCAGTATTTTAGGCTGCAAAAGCCGCACAGAAAGTAAGGAAGTCGACAATGTTACTTTTCAGTCGTAAGTATGCAAATGTTAATAATTATTGTGCACTGATTGAAGAAATACATTTGTGTTTATGTAATGACATGGCTTTCGATGAAAATTAGGCGTAATTCTAGCGATATCGTTTATTTTTATTTCCACATAACCTATAACTTGTTATTCATTGTGTTGCCATACCTTGTCATCTATTTTTCCCATAACTCTGTAATAAAAACAGCAAGTACTTACATAAATCAAATTGAATAAAATAAATAGTTTGTTCACCAGATTAATTTGAATTATATAGTATATTCATATTATTCTAATATATAAAATTCTCGTGTCAGTGTTTGAAACAAAACTCCTCCGAAACAGCTTGACCGATTCTTATGAAATTTTTTTCGTATATTCAGTAGGTCTGAGAATAGGTTACTATTTTTTACCCTCCCACCCCCCATTTGCTCTTTGATATTTTTTTTCTGGTAGAACTATGTTTGCCGAGTCAGCTAGTTTACTATAAAGTAGCCGTTCTCATTAGCATACTAAAATCAAGTGCGACAAAATGTATTCATTATATTTCATAGCCCGGATTTTGAGTCTGCTCCTGTTACATAAGAGTTGATGTCTAAATATAAAAACATATTTACGATATATTATATATATTTGAAACTACAATTTCACTGTTTCTGAGGTTACTTTTTATCAATACTTACCTCTGATAAGTTTGACTTTCTTTATAAAATATGATTTTAGGTTTCCTAAGGATATCAATTTAAGACAAGTTTGGATTAAAGCTACTGGTAGGCAGAATTGGTAGCCCCACAAATCTTGAAAAATTTGCTCCGTTCATTTCAATAATGATGAAATTGGTATTGTAAACAAAGTGAAAAGAATAAACCCAAAAGCCATCCTTGTAAAACATGTTCGTATAAGTAAATAAATGCTCAATTATTATTGTCGTTTTTACTAGTTTCTTTTACACAATAGACATATTGAAATTAGTTTTTAATTAATAATATGTCAAAAAACACATAGAGAGAAACAATAATGATATAAGTTTATAATATTTTAAATTTCTTTACAGGCTCCTGTTGTTTCATCAGACCAGATGGAAACAATAAGTGTAGTACCATCCACCTCATCCGGAGTAGCGCATTCTAGTTTAATAATAATGATCAATAAAACTTTATTAACTTTTTGTGGGTTTTATTTTTTCAATAAATAAATATATTTCGTATGACAATACACAAATATCAACTCTGAGAGACCTGACCTGATTTTATGAAGTAGTAGGTACTCAGCGGGTCTAGAATACATCTTGTGGCAGAGATGCGCAGAATTGAGATCGTTTGCATCTGCATTTTTATTAGGTATGAAATGTAACTGATCGTTTCCTAGTTTTGCACAATTGGCTGATTATAAATATAAATATGAGTATATTAGTTACCTACCTAAACTATTTCATCTCCTTGAAACTGAAATATGTTTTAGCCTATATCTTCAATTCAATGTGCAAACAATGAGGCAAAAATATTTCATAAAGTAGACCTCTCGAGTTTCTGTTATTAATTTGTTCAATCAAACAAACCATCAAACTTTTAATTCTGCTTTGTAAAAATAGTTACGTAAGTATTTAAATAAGAAAGTATCATGTTCCAAGATTGTTTTACTAAAATATTACTGTTAATATCATTAGAATCCTTTTGGAAATTTTTATATGTTAAATAATACAAATAATTTTGCACTCTTCATATGAACATTATGCGATTCATATTAGTACATTAATTTAGTTAGTAGTTGTTACAACGAAACACCCTCACGTTTTTGGTTATATTTAGGGAAAAGTTTCCGTAATAGCAACATTGAAGTTTTATAGTGCTGTCTCATGTGCGGCCACGAGGTGGCTACATCTAGAGGTATATAATCTAAGGTATAAGCACAGTCTACATCTACTGTGGTATAAGTTCTTGCTTAAAAGTTTCCTATATGTATTTATACCAATTTTTGGTCTCAATTCATGCTTATTACTCTTCGGTCATAGATTATTACCTTTTCATAATCTTTTGAACGATATAATTCCTTATTTTGGTTTTGTATATTACGTATTGTTTACATGCTAGTGTTGTGATTGTGTGATTTGCACAACCAATTGATTTTGCATCGCACCAAAATCAAATTAACCATTTCGTTTCAATATTTTGCACAAGAAAGAATAAATACATTTAATTTTAAAAACTTAATGTGCTTAACTTCTAGATAATTACTACCTACTAATACTAATTACGTCTGACAACAAACGTCGATATTGAGTCTGCGTGGACGTCAACCAGTACCTTATTTGCGTAACGCACGATCGATCGTAATCTGAATCATTTTGAAACAGATTGCTAATCCATTGCTTCATATGTTCGGAAAATTTGTCTGCTCAACAACGTAAATAACGCAATGAATGTTGTTGAACTGTCAAAATGAAACAGATTGTGATTGATCGTGTGTTACGCAATTAGGGTACAGGTCGCTGCGTTCGTTGAGTTTGCACATGCGGGGTATAGGTAAATTAGCACCAGACACTGTACGGCGAAGAGGTGGAGCTAAGGGTGTTATAGGCTTGCGAGGTGGTCTACGTGGTACTCTGAAATTGAACCCACTTAACAATTGTGGGCAGTCAATGGTGTTATTGAGCAGTTTATATGCGAATCTCAAATCTAAGAGCTCCCTTCGAGCTTCCAGGGTGCTCATTTTGTAGCAGCCTAGTTTATCAAGGTAGAAGAGATATTTAAATCGCCTTCCCTTTGAGTACCGTAGGTATCGGACAAACCTTTTTTGGACTCGTTCTATCCGCAGCGAGTGGGTTGCGTATTGAGGCCTCCATATGACACTGCAGTATTCCAGGATGCTTCTTATAAGGCTATTGTAGAGAACTAATTTAGTACGTGGGCATTGAAATACCTTTCCATTACGAATGACAAATCTAAGCATACGTTGGAATCGACTGGTTATGTTTTCAATATGTGGTATAAATGTGAGTTTGGAGTCCAAGATAACTCCCAGATCTCGTACTACATCCACCTCGAACAATTTCACTCCGTTTATTTGGTACGCCGAGTTCACTATAAGGGTAAGGCCACGAAAAAATGTTCATTTCAAAAATAAAACGTGGACCGTACTAAAATTTGGAAAAAAAAAGACGGTATCATTATTTCTAACACCATTTACAGTTTTATCAATATTTAGAGCATTCCTGCCCAGCATGGCGTAATTTAAATCTAAAAATATCTTATCTGTTTATGGATTAATATTTTAAGTTGATTACAGCTTCCATACAAAATCAAAATGTCCCTCGTCTATGTAGCACCAAACTTTTGTTTTTTTTTTTCTTATCATGTTAATATCTTAAATATGCTATATTGTACCCATTTTATACTGTTAGGGCCTTGTAATAAAACAAATAAGTAAACGTTATCTGCCTATTATAAAAAAAAAACCCGGTTAAAAATATGGGCCGAATTTGATTCCCGTGTGTGACATAACACGAAATACACTATTAGCTTTTAATTTTAAAATCATATCAACACTAAAAGTATTTTTTATGCCCGCAAAACTACCTAAGATTATAGAGAAATGTCAAACATCTGTCAACCATTTTAGTGTGGAAGAAATTCGTGATGTTGTTGGGTGCGGAAATTTTGGTCACCTAGTTTTTCCCAGTTATTTAATGTGATTTGACAAGGTAAGTGTTGAAATTTAATCCGTTAATGTCAAAATTGCTGTATAGAATGTTGTTGTTTGGGGAATCGGCTAGTTTTCTGTGCATTTAGACTATATTTAAAAGTTTTATGCTCAGAAAAACGTTATATTTTCACGTGTGTTTGTTCCCGCATGTTACGTGTGTTATGTTTTGTGTTACGTAACACACGAGAAGATACGTTAAGCCTAGTTCACATTGAAAGATAGTTGAAACATATTTTAAATATGCAGCTGAATGGTGAAACGAGTGAACCGTTTGCATGATGGTGAACATCGCGCTTGTACAGAGGCCAGCACATCAAGCTACCCCAATCTGTCAGATTTTCCCAATTGAATATGAACCTTATTCGTTTGTGCTAAAGTTGAAAATCTATCAAAGAAATTTGACAGATTGGGGTAGGTTGACCTGCTGGCGTCTGTACATAACAAATTTGTATTTGCTAAGCTTTGCCGGTGAAGGGTACAATTTACTTTTTTTTCAGATGTCAATGACGCAAGCTGAAAGGCAGAAGTTGTACAGTGAAAGGCTCAAACAAAGGGACCCTGAAAAAATTTTTAGTATTTGAATTCTTTTGCCGCTTAAGTGATCTCATATGATTAAGAGAATAATACCAAGGAAAACTGATTTGATTAAGAATGTAGGTATACTTTAAATTATATTTTACTAGTATATTTTGTTGCTTTTTAAATTTCTAAACGCGCCACTTTCAAGCGTCACAAAATAATACACTCCATCGTACACTGTAATTAAAATTTTTTGTCCCTATATTTGGAGTTTATTACTGATGAGAGTACTTAAACGAATCTTAGTTTTTATAACTATTAAGTTCTAATAAAGATTTTTAATATGTGTTTGTGTTTTTTTAGTATGTAAATTTTATTTTAGAATCTTACGGGCAAAGCCGCGAATATAACTAGTTTTATTATTTTATCAATTATGTGCACTAGGCTTTACTGTTTTCCAGTGTGTTATATTATTTCAAGTGTGTTATTGTGTGTTACAATTTCAAGTGTGTTATTGAACAATATTTCGTGGCCTTACCCATAATTTACTTTCCTGGTGAATTTCATGTGGTTACATTTTGAACTGCCGATCGATTCTGTAAAAATCTCACCGTGAAAAGTTAGGTGAAGTGAGCGTGGAGTGAGCTGTCAAGAGTATCAATCCCTAGCATCAGGATGACACTGACAGCTCACTTCACCTAAGTTTTCACTGTGAGATGGTTACAGAATCGCACTGCTGTTCAACTAGATTTTGTTATGATAACACCATGCAGATAATCGGTCGATATCTTCTTGCGTTAGATTTGCATTCTGTTGAGACCTAATGGCTCTTGAAATTTTCAGGTCGTCTGCAAAAAGGAATTTGCTAGTATTGTGAAAGCACGATACCACGTCATTTATATAAATGATGAACAAACAATTCTGTTAGTACCTTACATACCTACTTAAAGTAAAGTGCTTAATTAGCTTTTAGCACTCTTAAGGAGCATACATACACTTCAGTAGCCCACTTTACATTTGACAAAAGGGCACTGGCAACACTGGTGTTTGGTAAGCCGTAAGCTTAAACTATACATCATATGATTACCATAAACCTAGCCGTACGACTTTTAGTTTTTAACTTTTTAATTATTCCCATCTCTTGGTCATCGTTTGGTGAGCTGTGGTAACATAATTAAAACGTTTGGTTATTAACATTTTCCAATAAATAAACAATTGAGTATTGGAGTGTAAAGATAGCCGATAAATGGTTGTTTCGCACAAAATGGTTCAAACTAAGTGCTCAATCGATACAGAATCGTAAGGTGATTAAGAATCAATCAATTATTAGTTTTGGTAATGAATAATTTACGTAAACAAACGGAGATAAAAACTTTTAATAACCAAACGTTTTAATTATGTTACCACAGCTCACCAAACGATGACCAAGAGATGGGAATAATTAAAAAGTTAAAAACTAAAAGTCGTACGGCTAGGGGTAATTCATAAAAGCATAAGTTATACAATTTTTATAGAATGGCAATCTAGATGACTTTACCGGTATGCGGTATGCGAGTTTCGTGAACACGAGAAAGATGGCATTGATGAATTTCCCTCCTAAATTGTCACAGCATACTTCATGTTCCGATTTTTAATTGTTTTTTCAACATTACAACCTGTCGTTATAACATTGTTAGTTCCTACTCGATGTCGAACTGTGTTCAACTGCATTTTTGGAATAATAAAGGAAAAAATTATCGATAATTCCGGAAAAATTAAAGGTAAGTCTTTCTAGACGATTATATATAAATTCATCTTGATAATAATCCTTTATTTTCATAATGTTAGATTATTAAAAGTGAAGCCAACGGTGGTTAAATTTTCCCTTTTTATATTTCATTTGGATATTTCGATTATATTTATTACGTATTCATTATTTTACGCGGTGAGCAGCATTAATTTATCAACGAAATCTAAATAATGAAGGGATTTTTCGATTAAGCTTGAAAGAAAAAGAAATTTCACACGCGGTTCCAAGCAACATTGTAAGGCGTGGACATTATATAGGGGAGAGGCGGGCAAAGCGGAACACCCCCCCAAAAACGTGAATTTTCGTTTTCAGTGAAATCTTGAAAACTTCGATCGTGTCTGTCAATTGAGACAACTAATTTTTTAAGTAAAAAAAAAATTTTTTTCGAAAAAATAAAAAATTTGAATTCGGCTGAAATTTTTATCTTAAATTGTATTTTTTATCGACGAAGATTTGCATTATTGTTGAAATCATCGTTCTCGTCAGTTTTATCGTGGAAAATTGACAAATTTCATCATTCAACTGAAAACATGGGCCGAGAACGATGTTTTACATGAATCGAGACAGTTTTTTTTTAACGAGGACAAAATACATTTTTTAATAGAAAATTCGAAAAAAGAGATATGGGCTCCGGTTTCCTGAGTGAAAATTAACGTTTATGACATCTCGAAGAAGAAATCGTCCAGTCTTAGCCGACGAAATCATTCGCAAAAGGTCGTTTCAAATTATTTTTCACGGCAATTTGATAAGCCAAAGCGCACAATTCTTGGCCCGTAAGACCGTGATATTTTCCGTCCATTGCCGTAAAAAATAATTTGAAAGACCCTTTTGCGAATGATTTCGTCGGCTAAGACTGGGAGAATTCTCTTTCGAAACGTCATAAACATTCAATTCTACTCAGGAAACCGGAGCCCATATCTATTTTTCGAATTTTCTATTGAAAAATGTATTTTGTCCTCGTTAAAAAAAAAAAAAATGTCTCGATTCACGCAAAACATCGTTCGCGGCCCATGTTCTCAGTCGAATGATGAAATTTTTCAATTTTCCACGATAAAACTAACGAGAACGATGATTTCAACAATAATGCAAAGCTTTGTGGATGAAAAATACCATTTAAGATAAAAATTTCAGCCGAATTCAAATTTTTTTATTTTTATTTTTATTTTTACTCAAAAAATTGATTGTCTCAATTGATGGACAATCAAAATTTTCAAGATTTCACTGAAAACAAAAATTCACGTTTGGGGGGAGGGGGGTGTTCCGCTTTGCCAGCCTCTCCCCTACATCTCGATCCAAATCTCGACGATTCGGGCACATTTTTACCGGCCATATTGTGAAGCAGAATTTCCGTTAGCCACTTTTGAATGATTTAAAAGCGTCGTATTTGTGGCTTGCTCCTAGCTCGCATCCCCGAATCCATTAACAAAAACATTTGTTTTCCTTTATACAAACGAGAATGAAATTTTTCAAATTTTATCTTCATTTTGATGGGAATGACACTAAATAACTAAATCAATTTCGACGTTACGATCTCGAGACGAGAGTCCAGAATATTGCTTTCCGAGGCACTCCCTTATCCCGATTTCGCGAGACTCAAATGGTCCAGCGACGACAATAAATATCGATCGATTAACGAAGATACTAACTAAACAAGGCTTGTGATCGCAGACGAGGAAATATTGTACAACGTAGCAATAAAGGAGAGAGGAGAGAACGAGATTTACGGAATAATCTAAATTGGAAATGAGTTACTCAACGTCGAGTAAATTACGAGCATGCAAAAAAAAGATTTTCACACTATTTTACATTTTCTTTTGTTTTTCCTTTCGATTATTCTCATTTTTCCATTCGATTGACACTATAATCATTTTTATAACGAAAACAAAACGACCAAATCCAACGAGTTAGAGATTAAACGACGAGAATTGAGTTTTCAAAAATTACCGCTCGATGCGCAGAAACCAAAAAAGCATTGCTGACAAGAAAACTTTTATTTCAATCAAACCGATTGCTAAATGACGAGGCTCATGTTTTAATGAAGCCCAACATTTTCCTTCATTAGACGAAGTTTCGACTGAAAGTATTACTCAAAGACAAGAAATGAAATAAGAGATCCGCGTTGCATGCTCGGAGATTTAACAAATCTAACAAAAAATGAAACCAAGACGAGAAGAAAAAACTCGTAAGGATCGCTGTAGACACGAGACGCAAGACTGTAAAGACAAAATGAACGTAAACAAAAAAACAAGCTTCTCCCGTCTTGAGATGAAATTCCTCCTCCGTTGTCGTTTTTTTTTTTTTCGAAACCGAGCAATTCGCGCATTTCGAAATAAAGTTCAACGAGAGCATTCGAGATTCCGATTTATTTCTTCTTCATTGAAAGGCGTTAAAGTATTAAAAATTTTGATTTGCGAAGGCAATAACGTTTGGCCAAGCAGAACAGGCTGCTAGTGTTGCTCCATATTCGCATTCTATCGATGTCACCCATATAACGCTTGCCGTTTCGGAATGCAAACACTCCAAAAAGGTGTGTAAAAATTTACTCCAAAACCGAAGATACCAATATGCCATAACCCCAGGACTTTTTTATGCACTATGCAGGTATCACTAACGAAGTATCACTAAAAGAGTATATGTAACAGAGCTTCCAAAGTTTATGAGGGGACACATTTGACTTGATAAAAAATCTTAACACAAATCTTTCGCATCCACATAACTTGGACATACTTGTGACGCGTGACGCTGATTTTTCGCACGCACTTGAGGCACTGCGCATACAGACCGCGCACACCGGACGCGGGCGAGTCGTATAGGGACCCTAGGGTAAATCGCGTAATATTTTATTTATCAATTACTTGTCAATCAAAACATCAGCTCTCTGACGATTTCCTTTCACTTTCAACATCTCGTAAGCGATTATCAATCGATTAAATAAAAATTGAACGTCTCAGGGTCTAACTCCATTATTCCAAATAGAGGTGCACAGAGCGTTTCGTACGAGCGTTCAGTACTTCTGCTTTTTTAGTCAGGGCTATGAAAAAACTCATCACCTAATGTTTTAATTGAATTACCAAGCATCACCAATCGATTTCCTATGAATGAACACTGATTTGAAGAATATCGGTTGAAAAATGAAAAAATTGTCCGGCTAGCGTGACGTTTTCACGGACACGCACAGCTGATCGGAGGGTCATTTGCGAAAAGTTTTTATCTCCGTTTGTTTACGTAAATTATTCATTACCAAAACTAATAATTGATTGATTCTTAATCACCTTACGATTCTGTATCGATTGAGCACTTAGTTTGAACCATTTTGTGCGAAACAACCATTTATCGGCTATCTTTACACTCCAATACTCAATTGTTTATTTATTGGAAAATGTTAATAACCAAACGTTTTAATTATGTTACCACAGCTCACCAAACGATGACCAAGAGATGGGAATAATTAAAAAGTTAAAAACTAAAAGTCGTACGGCTAGGTTTATGTTAATCATCATATGGACCCGAAATGTTTGACTATACAAAAACACAGTTATACAAATATGAGGCTTATCGACGCCAACATCATAAAAATATTGCCATCCCTTTTTAACTTTCTTAGTTTTGCATAAGTGAAAAAGGATAACAGTGTTTTTGACAGTCACTATCATGGCAACCCGCCATTCCCAGCGTCACTAAAATACCTATTTGCGGCCGGTCGCCATTTTATCCTCTCACTGTTTGGTACCAAAGTTGGGTACGTCAACTGTCAAATGCTCTTGAGCTGTGGATATAATTTGTAAATTTTGGAGTAATTTGCTGTGTTATTGTGTTTGAACTCGGTTCTATAGTGGAAGTCGTCAGTAGCAAGATGCCCAATTGCATTACGTGTGGCTGTGGCATCAAAAGAAGCAGAAATCACCCGAAAACAACCAGCACCAGTATGTGTATTAATTTCAGCTGAAATATCATTAGATTTAGAGGATAAACAAAAGATTCTGCATTCGTTGAAGAGTTTCAACAGCAAAGCATTCATATTTTCCCTTTTTTCTTTATTTTCAAGTTGTATTTCATGAAATCATCTTTGTTATTGTAGGGATAGAGTAGTGCATTTGACATTATTATATTTATCGATAATGCTATTTTATGGTTCTTTATTGGTTGGAAACAATCGGTGTTGAAAATTTAGAAATTTCAACAAAAACAATTCATATTTGTTCTCTTCACTTTGAAGAATCTAGTTTCAACCGGACACTGAATAAAGTAATTGAGACAGAGTAGGAGATATCATCTCTCGCTTGTCTTCAATATCTATTAAAGCTTACTTATATATTATTTGTTTCAGATTTATTATGAGAAAACATTGTCAAAAACAGCCCAAGAAGATAAAAAGACTTAACGAGAAATTTTTGATACAGACAAAAATATTATGGAAAGAAATCTGAAAGAATATCACATCGAAATTATCTGATCAAAATTGTATAGTTCAGAAATAAATGAGTGATTTGTTTGTTGTTGTTTTTTCCTGTTTGAATATAATTATATACTTCATTATAATTTATTGTTGACTTTTAATTAAAGCCCACTATCATCTGCATGTTAGAAAAGGTAGGTGTTGGAAACTTTACATCTAAATTTCAAAAATATTAATTATGTTACTTTCGTCATTATATCCCGTGAAATTCAAATTTTCACACATTTTTTTCCAAATTGTAGTTCTGTTACAATTTTATTTTATTAATATTCAAATTATTATCAATTATCATCAGCGGTCCATTGACGGTAACACGTCTTACGGTTTTGCTGTGAAAGATGGACGAACCTACAAATAACTTAAATGAAAGACTTAAGTTAGAAAACTTGAGGTGTTTTTACCCGTAGATATTGTACCGTGAGTCCGTGACACAAAGAAAACATTCCCACAATCTTTTATCGATGTTATTTTATAGAAATATCGATTAGGGGCTGCTCTATTAGCCGCCATTTTATCCTCTCAGTAAAGTGTAGGTATGCACGTTTTTCTTGTAGGTATGCCGGGTTCATGTAATTGCTACGTCAGTGGCCGTAAGCCTACAGCAGACTACAAAGTGTCGAACCGGCAGCGTTGCCAGAATGTAACTTTCGTAACATTTTACGTTACTTTTGGCCCTTTCGTGTTATTTCCATGTAACACGATTCAAGATGTTACTTTTATGTTAGGTACTACATTTCGTACTTGAAAAATATTTCAATATTTTTGAGAACGACAGTTGTCGGGAAACGGATTGCACTCTAGTTTTGTATACTTCATAATATTGGCAAACCTTGTTCAACCGATCAAGTGAAAATGTCTATATATGTGAAGATAATAATATTTATTTCGCCGTTTCGCATACTTGCAGAACGAGTAGGTATATTCTATTCAAGAAGGTTATTGCCTTATTTAGGTTCTATGTGGTAATTATTAAACGTGTATGTTTAATAATGTCTTTGTGTTTAAATTATATTGCAGACAAATTAATACCTACATACTTATTTTATGTATTTTATGTATTTTATGTATTTTTTTTATTTCAGATTTCGACTAACCGGCCGATTTTAAATTTTGTAAAAAGAAAGAAAAATTACTGGCCTGTAACTGTATGTCATGCTGTATGTTGAGCTATTTAAACAAAAATTCCAAAAATATAAAATGTTACTCATCAAATTGTTTTTTGACTCATGATAATGTTACTTTTGACAAAAGAAAGGGTACTGGCAAGGGCAACACTAATGGCATTGGCAACACTGGTCACTGCTACCTAACGGGAACGGCTTGTCTAAGTTTGACGACGCGACTGGACTGACGCTGTGTTTTAAGTTTACATTCTATCTTTATTCTGGACGCGACCCCTTCACAATGAGTTCATCGAGGTAAACAAATTTAATTAACTCAGCTATACATTACATTATACATTTAGTTCCTTCGTGCTCACGCTAATTAGTGTCAACATTATATATATTTTATTTGTTTATGTTAGTTAGTCATTTAATTTATTATCCAGTGTAAATATATAGTTACAAATAATCTGAAAAATAATATTTATAGGTATTGTTATGGAATAAACATAGAATACAAAGATTTATGTGTGTAACTTTTACTTCTCACAGACAAGAAGCATTGAGGCAAAAACGCAAAATGGCGCAGACCCCTAAGTATGTTGCCAAGCAGTCGGCAGGTTGGCAACATGATTACAAACGGCGGAAATCGGCAAAGGAGCTATACATCGGGTTTCAGCCTGGAGTACCAGAAACCGTCGCCAAAAGGAGGCCGAGGTAATTAATATACACACATCAAAACTGTCTAGGGATCAAGCATTTTTATGCGGATTTCTTGAGATTGAGATGTGGCTTTGTAATAAATTTATGATTTTATAAATTTATATGGATCCTTTTTGGTGCATTTCATAATTTGAATCAGGAACTGTGAATCAAATTCGAGTAAAAGATGAAAATCAGCTGTCAATATTTTCCCTATAAAAACATACAACGCATTGAAGACATTATTAGTGCTACTGTTTCCCTACTACTGATTAAAACCAACGTTATTATGGAGCGGCGACGTCATTTAAGCAGGGAAGAAATGCTCAGAGCCGTGGGAATGATAGAAGCTGGTTCCCGGCAACGTACTGTGGCTTTAGCTCTGAATACAAGTCAGAGTGTTATCAGTCGACTTTGGACACGTTACCGAAGCACTGGTACCGTGGCTGAGCGCCATGGAGGACGGTATCGCTGCACCACACGGAGACAAGACCGATACATTCAAATCTTAACTCGAAGAGCTCCAACAATAACCGCCATGATGTTAGCCGTGAGGCTTCATCACTCTTCAGGGAACTTAATTAGCGACCAAACAGTCAGAAACCGCTTGCATGAAGTGAACCTTCATTCCCGAAGACCGCTACGGGTACCACCTATAGCAATGCACAATCGTAGGATTCGATATCAATGGGCTCTTGAACACAGAAATTGGGCAGAAGAACAATGGCGTTTCGTGTGCTTTTCTGATGAGTCTCGTTTTGGTATGAGACCGGATACAAGACGTATACGACACTGGAGAACCCCTGGACGCCAACAGCGATTAAAATCCTGCCAGGAAGTCCATCCTTATAGTGGTGGAACCATCATGGTATGGGCAGGTATTTGGATCTGCGGAAGAACTGAGTTGATTTGGATCAGAGGCAACCTCAACGCTCAAATTTATGCTGAGACGATTGTATCAGACGTCATCGTTCCTCTACAAGTGCAAATCGGTCCCTTATTTCAGTTAATGCATGATAATGCACGACCGCACACCGCAAGAGTTGTAAGACAGACTCTCGCCGCAGCTAACATCAATGTCCTGCCCTGGCCTGCTCAGTCGCCAGACTTGAACCCGATTGAGCATGCATGGGATATGCTACAGAGAAGAGCTCTGCCGAATATGGAGGGTATCCAGTCGCAAGAAGACCTTTTTTTGTTGTTGCAACGAACATGGGTGGCCATTCCACAGCGTGATTTGGATGAACTCATTTTGAGTATGCCAAACCGATGTTCTTGTGTTGTTAGTGTTCGCGGTAGAAACACGGATTATTAATTGTTTAAGTTACCCAATAAAATTTTAGAGAAAACTGTTATTTCAGTCTTTTTTTCGAACTTTTGTGTTAGTGGTTCAAATGTCAAAAATCCCTTTATTAGGAAAATGGCAAATTTCTTTATTAATGCAAAGGTGACTTGGTTTATCGTTACTGTGACAAACGAAAACACTTTATTTGATGAATCCTTAAAGAAAATTTTAATTAATATCAATCAGGAGAAGTTATTGCAAAAATATATGTTGATCCCTAGACACTTTTGATGTGTGTATTAATCCTACATGGTGTGCAAAAAGTGTTATTTTGTATTGTAATACTTATGTGGTAAAATATTTTGCTAGAGCACTTCCGTTGGATACAGTAAGTGTGCTCGCTCTGGCGCCTGGTACACCAGCGGTATTACCGGCTCCTTTGCCCCCGCCGAGGGTGAGGTCTATGCCATCGCCATCAGCCACTGTAACGACGCCAAGCAGGTAAGTGTAACAGATAACACTCCGAATTACATTATGCCGACTTGCCCAAAAGATGTCAATAATATTTAATTTCTAAGATGATCCACTGACCAATGTTTTTATTCTAGTGGAGCGGCGAATTTATCACCCGTGCTGAGTCCGCAGCGGGTGAAATTGTCGCCAACGGATGAAGATGCTAGGAGTGATGCCGGCCATTCTTCTGCAGTTTCATCTAGCAGGTAACTATACTTATTATATTAATGCAGAGCCTACGTCACATTTAACTAAGGGGCCACCTACACGAGCGAAAGAATCGCGGCGATATATCGTCGTGCCATCAAAGTCAATAGAAACTATAATAATAATTTATTTCATAAGCCTAATACAACAAGGAGAGGAAAAAGGTGTTAACACTATAATTTATTTATGCACTTTTTATTATTTATTTTTTTTTTAAATTTAATTTATGCACTATAATTTATCTAATATATAAAATTCTCTTGTCACAGTGTTAGTTACCATACTCCTCTGAAATGGCTGGACCGATTTGTATTTTTCATACCCCTGTTTTTTTTTTTCAAAACGACGTTTGCGGGATCAGCTAGTATCCTTATATTAGGCTGAGTATATGCACAATGTGTAAAACCCCGACATGCACACTAGGACAAACCCTGTATCTCAGATGTCAGCGTTCCTCCCTGCCATTTTCATTTGAGAAGCCCAACTTTATATTGCATTAATACACAAATAATAATTATAATCTATGTTTAAGTTTTTTACAAATACATTAAAGATACAATAATCAGTAAGGTAATTAGTTTTCTTTCACTGGAGTCCTTGACCACTAATCCATGGGTTACAAACCTTTTTTAGGAAAATCTTTTTGATTGTAAAATGTTTGTAACTACAGATTTGGCGGTATGGGCCTGGATTCCTTAGCCTGTTCTTCGGGACAATTAATAATTATAATCATTATAATGTGTCATTATCATGCATGTTATTCGGCTTCTAAGTGCTCACGGTGTTTGTTGAGATTTATTGTTGAGTTTTTATTTGCTGTTACATTTTGTTTGTTGTTTACATTGTCATATAGTTTACTTGATCTCATTCTCTTTCATTTTTTATGTTATTTTTGTTAGAGTTTGTAGCAGGCCATTAACAAAAACTAAAGAAGAAACTAGGAATGGTTGCCTAGCTACAACTTGTTGACTTGTGTTTGGACTTTGACATTGTAAAAAGTATTTTATTATAAAGTGATCTTTAATTTTGTGTGCTTGCTGTGTTATTAACATCTCTTTCATTTCATCCTCTCATTCAATCTAAACATAAACTTAAATATTCTGCACTACTGCGTGGTGGTGTTAAGTTGAAACATCGAGGTAAGAGATCCTATAATAACAACAGGTTATTCGGCCTACGCCAGAATGGAAAGTTTTACTGCTAAATTGAAGATTGGAAATTTAGAAGGGAAGGCAAACTGGGCTCAATGGAAATACAAAGTATCCATTATGTTGCGAGGTACAGAATGTGCTATGGAGGCAGCAGAAGGGAAAATCCAGAAACCAACCCAACCGAGTATAGGAGCTGGTGATGCAGAAGTTGGTGCCTATAATTTAGCTATGGCAAAATATAGAAAAGCTGACAGCAGCGCTTTGCTTATAATAACAACAAGTTTATCAGACGACACACTGAATAAGATCATGCGGTTTGAGACTGCAAAGGAAGTTTGGGAGGAACTTCACAGACTCTTTGACGGACAATCTGAGGATAGAGCTTACAACCTGTGTATGGAGTTTTTTGGCTTTAAGCGTGATAATGGAGACGACGTAGCTAGCCATATGTCCAAGCTTAAAAATATTTGGAATAATCTGAATGCTGAAATTACCAAGAGTGACACAAACGTTAAGCTACCAGAGCTGTTCTTAATATGCAAAATTCTCGAAACACTAGATGAAAAATACTTTTCGTTCAAGTCAAGTTGGCTTCTGATCAACAAAAAAGACAGAACCATAGAGAGCTTGACAAGTCACCTTTGTGCATACGAGAGAGCACTTAGTGGAAACGGCGAGACTAGTCAAGAGGCCCTAGTAATAAATAAGACAGTGCAGAAAAAGAAGAAGAAGCACTTGACGAAGTGTCACTATTGTTCTGAAACTGGTCATTGGGTTAAAACCTGCCCAAAGTGGATAGGAGATGGAAGACCACCGAAACCCTCTAAAATAGAAACAGGGTTGTCACCACTAATTCAGAACATAACTTTGATGATCGTCAATGCATGTTCATCGGAACATCTTCAGACTAAGGGAAATTGGTTCATAGACAATGGCGCGACAGTGCATATCACAAACAGGAGTGATATATTTCAAGACTTTGTTCATTTTGATTTGAACCACACAGTGACCACTGCAGATGGTACTACCATTCCTGCGAAAGGGAAAGGATCGGTGGTAGTCGAATCAAATATAAACAGAAGAAAGGAGTTAATAACACTCAGCAACGTTTGGTATGTGCCATCACTAACAAGGAACTTATTTTCGGTTTTAGCTGCACAAGATATGATTCAAAATAGTGTCTTTACCTCTACTGCAACAGAATGCAAGTTGGTAATAGATGGAATCACTCGTATTATAGGGAATAGGAAACCCAATGGAGGATTATATAAGCTCAATATAAAAGCTTTAATCCCAGATAACCATATTCAAGCAAATGTAGTGACGTCACAAGAAGATCTTCTCCAAATATACCATGAGAGGTTTGGACATCAGAATCCTAGACATGTCAAGAACCTAGTGAAGCGAGAACTAGGTATAGACATAAACTGCGATGGTCTCAAATGTGAAGGGTGTATTTATGGAAAAGCCCACCGTCTAAAGTTCGGTAAAAGAGAGAGAGCGTCAAGCATAGGTGAATTGATACATACGGATGTCTGCGGTCCTTTTGAGGAAAGTTTTTCTAAGTACAAGTACTTTGTGTTATTCAAAGATGATTATTCTAGCTTCAAATCAGTGTACTTTATACGACAAAAATCTGAGGTCAAGAATATGTTAGTACGTTTTATCGCTGAAACGAAAGCAAATGGACATTCAATCAAAACTATTCTTTCGGACAATGGCGGAGAATTTGACAACAAGGATTTTCGTGATATTTTACACAAGCATGGAATTACACAGAGACTTACAATGCCGTACACACCAGAGCAAAATGGTGTAAGCGAGCGCGAGAACCGAACATTAGTCGAAGCAGCACGATCAATGATGCACTCAAAAGTAGAGCTGCCACAGAAGCTTTGGGCAGAATTGATCAATACCGCAACATACGTGCTCAATCGTACAGGCCCTTCTCGAGTGGAGAACAAGGTGCCTTTTGAATTATGGCATGGAAAGAAACCTAAAATCAGTCACCTAAGGACTATTGGTAGTGATTGTTACGCTCATGTACCGAAACAGAAACGAAAAAAACTTAGCAAGAAAGCTTTCAAAGGGATACTCATTGGATACGAAAATGATGATGTGTATCGCATATGGGACGGTCACCAAACTCAGAGATCGAGAGACGTAACCTTCTATAATGATGTTGAGTACAAGATTCCAACTGATATTGAAGTTAATAAGCCAAATGAGCCTAATAATGATCTAGAGGGAGAAGAAGCCAGAGATCATGATTTAGAGGTGGAAAATCCTGAGTTAGAGGGAGACAATAGTTTATTTCAGGAAGAAAGTACTGAAGATCGACGTTCAGATAATGAAGATCAAAACCTAGAGGGAGATAGAGACATACCTGATAACGATCTACAAAGACAAGACAATTTCTTTGATGCTGAAGACATAGATCCTGAAGAAACGATTGTTGTTAATGAGCCAAGATACAACTTGAGGGACAGAAACACACTGCAGCCCCCTAAAAAGTATGAGGACTTTGTCTGTCTAGTAGAGTCTTTTCCTGATACGTTTAAAGATGCTATTCAAGCTAAAGATAGTGAACACTGGCTACAAGCCATGAAGAGCGAAATTAGCTCTCTACGAGTTAATGATGTGTGGACCTTAAGTGAACTACCACCAAATAGAAAGGCGCTTCCCTCAAAGTGGGTTTTCAGAATTAAAAGAAATCCTGATGGCTCAACAGACAAATATAAAGCGCGCCTGGTGGTGAAGGGGTTTAAGCAGCGACTAGGTGTCGATTATGACCAAACATTTAGTCCGGTTGCAAGGATGGGAACTATTAGAGCTCTCATAAGTGTTGCAGCTAAAGAAAGGTTGGTCCTGACACAGTTTGATGTATCAACAGCGTTCCTATATGGAAAACTTAAAGAAGAGATCTATATGGAGCAACCCGAAGGCTTCAATGATGGTTCAACAAAAGTATGGAAACTGAAACGAAGTTTATATGGACTAAAGCAAGCGCCACGTTGTTGGAATTCTTGTTTTGGCGAGATTCTTCTGGATTTAGACTTCAAACAGAGTGATGCCGACAGCTGTTTGTTTGTCAAGGAAATCAAAGGAAAGAAGGTACTCATAACATTATAATTATGTTGATGACGGCTTAGTAGCTGCTACAGACGCAGAAGTAACAGAAGTTTTCCTAAATGAGTTAAGGAAGAAGCTGAAAATAACTACAAAACCTGCATCTTATTACCTTGGTTTAGAGATTGAGCGAGATGCAGATGGATCTATAACCATTAAACAGGAATCTTATACTAAGAAGATTCTGCAGAGATTTCATATGTCGGACTGTAACCCCCTTTCAACTCCAGTTCAAAAGGAATCGGTGATATCAACCTTGGAGTCAGGGAAAGTGGATGGTAAAAGAAAGGATTTTCCATATCGAGAAGCTGTAGGTGCCTTAGCATATCTTATGGTTGGAACTCGTCCCGATATTGCTTATGCAGTCAGTGTGGCATCTAGAAAACTTGAAAATCCCGATGAGTCAGATTGGCAGATGGTCAAGAAGATTTTTAGATACTTGAAAGGAACGACTTCTTTTGGTATAAAGTATAAGTCAGACCATTTCAATGACTTTATTGTTGGCTACAGTGATGACCACGGCGGAGATCATCAAACTGGTCGATCAACTACAGGCGTCATATGTTTATATGCTGGAGGAGCTGTATCGTGGTTAAGCCAAAGACAAGCATCGGTGGCAATTTCAATAACAGAAGCCGAAATAGTTGCAGCAAGTGAAGCTACACGTGAGTTAATTTGGTTACAGAGAATATTTACCAAACTCACACAGCTGAAAGTTTACCCAACGCTTCTAGTTGACAATGAAGCTGCAATTCGCCTGGCACAAAACCCCGAATTCCATAAGCGAACTAAGCATATAAGAATTAGACATTTCTTTGTGCGAGAAAAGGTTCTTGATGGAGAAATACTTGTGAAGAGAACAAGCACAACCAATCAGTTGGCAGACATGCTTACCAAAGTAATGCCAAGACCAAGACTTGTCCAGTTAAGAAGTCAACTTGGACTGGTCGAAACTTTTTAACATATTCAAAGAGGGAAAGTGTTAGAGTTTGTAGCAGGCCATTAACAAAAACTAAAGAAGAAACTAGGAATGGTTGCCTAGCTACAACTTGTTGACTTGTGTTTGGACTTTGACATTGTAAAAAGTATTTTATTATAAAGTGATCTTTAATTTTGTGTGCTTGCTGTGTTATTAACATCTCTTTCATTTCATCCTCTCATTCAATCTAAACGTAAACTTAAATATTCTGCACTACTGCGTGGTGGTGTTAAGTTGAAACATCGAGGTAAGAGATCCTCAAATTACAACAATTTTATCCGAAAAATTCTAGTCATATATGTAACTTATTCTAGTCATATATTAAAGAAGACATAACAACCGAATTTTATCTCTGCTATAGTATTAGCTCCTTACATATGAAATTGGCGTTTTTTACGGGAGGAATATAAAGTCATTTTTTTTTATGTAAAATATATTTAATTAATCAAAGTATGCACTGTTGTTATCTATGCACTTTTGCCATCTCATAGGTAGTTCATTGATCCCTTTACTAAAAAAACCATGGGAGCGAGAATCAATGAACTCTGAGGGCGGTTTGGATTGCCGCATCGGAGTTGAATTTTTTTCCTTGTAAGAATTCGTCCAAATTCCGGAAAAAATGGTAATCTGTTGGAGCAAGGTCCGGGGAGTATGGTGGATGTCGCAGACATTCCAATTGTAGCTCATCTAACTTAGTGGTTGTTTGTTGTGCAGTGTGTGGTCTTGCGTTGTCGTGAAGCAGCAGTGGCCTAGAGCGATTGATCAATCTCGGTTGTTTAGCAGTTAGTTCTTCCTTCATGGTTTGCAGTTGCTGACAATAGATATCTGCTGTAATCATTTGGCCAGATTTTAGAAAGCTGTAGTGAATGACACCGGCGCTAGTCCACCAAACACTCACAAGTAACTTTTTCTGAGTCAATTTTCGTTTAGGGCAGGATTTGGCTGGTTCTCCAGGGTTCAGCCATTGTGACGAGCGCTTCTGATTATCGTACAGTATCCATTTTTGATCACAAGTAATGATTTGATTTAAAATCCCTTCATTATTGTGTCGGTTGAGCAAAGTAACACAGCAGTCGACGCGTGTTTGCAAATTCGATTCACTCAATTCATGAGGTACCCATCGTTCAAGTTTTTTTACTTTCCCGATTTGCTTCAAGTGGATTAATACAGTTTTATCACTTACCCCGAAGCCTGCAGCTATCTCTGAATTGCTTTGTGATGGATCCGCTTCCACAATAGCCTTTCATTTTCCACTTTGGTCTCCGGCCGTCCACGGGGTTGGTTCTGAAGGTCGAAATTTCCAGAACGAAAACGTTGAAACCAAAAACGTACCGTGCTTTCTTTTGCGACACCAGCGTCGTACATATCATTAATCCTTCGAGCTGTTTCTGCAGCACTGGTGCCACGGTAGAACTCGTACTCGTAAATATACCTATATTTCATGTTTTCCATTGTGCGGTAATAAGCGACGCCAAAGAAAAAAATAATGAGGAAAAAACAAATGAATGACTGTTTTCAAAACTCAAATGTACAGACGCCAGCAGGTCAACATACCCCAATCTGTCAAATTTCTTTGATAGATTTTCAACTTTAGCACAAAGGAATAAGGTAATTCAATTGGGAAAATCTGACAGATTGGGGTAGCTTGATGTGCTGGCCTCTGTACAGTCAACAGCAAAAGTAGATGATGAAAATCAGAAATTCAATACTAATTAATGAACGGAGTTCGCGTCAGAACTGTGTGGCGTCGAAATAGTAAACGTGTGGTATAATTTACAATCACATAACGACACTTCGACGCCACACAGTTCAGACGCGAACTCCGTTCATTAATATTGAAATTCTGATTTTCATCATCTACTTTTGCTGTTGACTGTACCAGCTAAATGAATTTATAAATTTGAATTTGGAATTCTGAACCAAAGAGGAGATATTTCAGTTCAAAGTGGTCAGTACGACAAAACGCTAATTTCATATGTAAGGACCTAATATTTGTGGAGAAGTGAGGGTAGTGTATGGGTGAGTGTAGTGTGTGTGTATGTTGGTAACTTGGGGATGTGTGCTTTTAAGTTGCGTGTGGTGTGAAAGCAATTACTTAGGCAATATTGCTATCCAGCAAATCCTCAGTTTCTTTATAGGTTAGAGAACCAAGCCAATCCTTTACCTTCATTTTGCAGTTTATTCTGTTTAGGTGAAATATATCTAATAGTTTGTTTGTCTTATTATACAACCTTACACTAAGGATAAAATAGTGTTTACCTGCAAAAGATGTTCTTGTTCGATCGGGCTTAAAGACTGTATTTAATTCTACCTTGAGGCCCCAGCAGAGGCGGCGACTTGTGTTTACGGGCCATGGTATGTCCTCACCGTAAGAACTTTCCATTCAGCGTAAAGTTCAACCGTAGGGTACCTATAAGGCCTATTTGTCATAACCTTTAAGCCCGCTGCATCGAATTTTGCGGGCAGCGGCGGCGGCGCGGGCGGTCGCCGCTTGAATGGAGTGCACCGCTCGTTGCCCGCTTCCGCGCCGCTTTTTTCGAGAACCGGTCCATATAAATATACGCATAAGTTCCTGCCGCTCCTGCGCCGCCGCCGTCGCCGGCCCGCTGCCCGCAAGATTCGAGGCAGAGGCCTAATACAGCCCTCTGGACGATCTCAAGCTGTAGTATTGTTGATTTAGGTGCTCCACCCCATACCGTCAAACAGTACGATAATAGGGACTGGCTAGAGCCAGGTACACCATTTGCAGGGTTCTAGTATCCGCTGACTGACGAAGTATTTTAAATATGAGTCTTCCCGGTTTCAATTTGTTTATGCCAATGGAAACTCTGATCTATATAAACGCTCAAATATTTAACGCAGGGAGATCTAGTTACATATAAACAACAGCAGTCAGGAGCAGGCAGCAAACACGAGTGTGTTTTAACTTTGAGAGTTAATAATAATAATAATAAATAAATAATGGCAACACTGATACGTCAACGACGTACATTGTTTTTCCTATCATAAATTTCCTGTTTTTAATTAATTTCCAGTATTTGAAGTGTAATAAGTATTTTAAAGAACCTTTTGGAATTAAACATAAATTATCTACAATCAATAAACCAAAAATAAAATGAAAATGTCTTACAAACACAGAAAACTTAAAAATGACGGCTGTCAAATTTGGCTTCCGAACAAGATAAATTTATGAAGATACTGAAAAAACTATAATGTTGACGAGATCAAGATCAGCAGCTCGACGCACACATTTCGACGTCGCCAACACCTGTACGTCGGCAGGGGAGAGGCTGGCCACCGAGGAGCTTGGGACTTAGGGGCCATCCGGCCCCGAGCCGGGTCCCCGCTACCGGTGGTTGTGTGCAGCGTATGAGATGGACTCAGTCTATGAACGAGAACGTCATGCGCGCATATTACGGGTCTACAGAGGGGGGAACTAACTTCACTGCGTACCGCGATAGGATGCTGTCTCTGTTCCAGGAACTGGAACCAACCGTCAACGTCTCGGCCCAACGACTGTCGGATCAGGTGCGAGTCATTCAACGCAATCACAGGTTGGACGATATCGCACTTGATAGGCTGCGCTCAGAGGTACTGAGCAACCATATCGTCTCGACTTCGGCACAAACCGCGGCACAAGCGTCAACTGTTGATGCCATCCCGCCGCGGTCCAATCTTGTTGAAGAAGAGGATGATGGGGTTGCCACAGTAAGTAGCCAGTACAACGTCCGACTGAGGAGCGCACTGGAGGATGCATTTCGCGAGTATAGATCCACTCCAACCGAACTTAGACCCCCGATTACCACGGTTACCTATGCACAAGAAAAATAGGGCGCTGGTGTGTGCCTTGGACTCGCAGCTCAAGAATTTCTTCGAGAGCAGCGAGGATCTTGTTGATACACACTCGATCCTGTATTGCGCAGCTGTTGCGGCATGTCGTTTAGCTAACGTCAAGTTTCCAAATCATGACGGAGCTACTCGACCAAAACCAACCGTACCAGCCTGGCAGTGCAGGATCGAGGGTCGTATCGATAGGACCAGGGTACTCATTGGCAAACTATACTGCTTCAGGGAGGGCAATACACGACCACGAGTGATGCGCTTTGTGAGGCAGGCATTCTCGGGGACTAGAATCAGTCCTCGAGAATACATGTCCTGTGTTACAGAGCGCATCGACTTCCTGAAGCAGAAAGTTTGTGCCTGGGCGAGCCGGATTCGGCGGTATAAGCGGCGGGTTGATCGATACACGCAGAATCGCATGTTCCAGAGCGATGAAAGGTGGGTGTATAGAGCTTGGGAGCGACCTGAACAAAATGTGACAGACGTATGCCACCCGGATGATGCCGCCACGAGTGCATTCTGGCGCAGCATCTGGTCGGTATCCGTCTGTCATACTGAGGCTGGCTGGATAGGGGATGTCGAGCGAGTGTGAGACTATACCAGAAATGGATGCAGTCCTAATTACGCCATCAGACGTTGCCAGAGCGGTCCGTCTGTTACCGAATTGGAAATCACCGGGACCGGACGGACTGCACAATTTCTGGTTGAAATGGCTAATTAGTTCACACACTTGCCTGGCATCTCAGTTCCAGTCATCCTTAGAGTCTGGGTCGCTACCGCAGTTTCTAACAACAGGCGTTACCCACCTGCTCCATAAGTCAGGTAGTCCCGCGGAACCCAAGAATTATAGACCAATCACGTGTTTGTCGACGGTTTATAAATTTCTTACATCCGTTTTGAGAGCCAAAATTAATATGCACATTGACAATAACTTGATTATGAGTGCTTCTCAAAATGGATGTAGGAATGGGTCCCGCGGTACTAAGGAGCTACTCCTCATAGACATGGCCATTAGCCAACAGGTTCGTCGATCCAGCAAGGATTTGTCAACATGCTGGATAGATTAAAAGAAGGCCTACGACTCGGTGCCACATACATAGCTCATGAGAGTGCTGGAGTTATACAAGGTAGATGCAACTCTACGCACCTTTCTTGAGTCGTGTATGGGGCAGTGGAAGACAGTCCTTCGTTATCCAGGATGTCGACAGATCCAGGGGAATGATGAGCCTGTATGGATTAAACGGGGAATATTTCAGGGCGACAGTTTGAGTCCACTTTGGTTTTGCTTAGCCTTGAATCCTCTAAGCACACTACTGGAGGATTCAGGTCTAGGCTATCGGTTGAGAAGAGGTGGTCAGGTCATATCTCACCTACTCTACATGGATGATTTGAAACTCTTTGCTCCCAACAAATTGCATCTGATGGAGCTACTGAAGGTAACTGAAACTTTCAGTAGCGCCATCAAGATGGAATTTGGTGTAGACAAATGTGCAGTCATGCATGTAAAGCGAGGGGAGATTATGGAATCCGAGGGAATTCAACTCTCGGATTCCATAAGCCTTAGATCCCTCTCCTCATCCGAAAGCTGTAAGTATTTGGGTATGTCGGAAGCGTTAGGCATCAACAATGCTGACATGAAGCAATCGTTGAAGGAGCGCTTCTTTTGTCGCCTGAAGAAGGTATTAATTAGTCTTCTTTCGGACGGAAATAAGGTGCGCGCCTTCAACGGTTGGGTCATGCCGGTTTTAATGTACTCTTTTGGCATACTCAAATGGATTCAAACTGAACTCGACGCCCTGGATAGAAGGGTCCGTACACTGCTAACCGCAAACAGGATGCATCACCCACGATCATCGGTGATGAGACTGTATATCCCGCGGAGGTGCGGGGGTCGAGGCTTTTTAAATGCGAAGACCCTCCACAACCGCGAGATGTGCAGTCTCAGGGAATATTTTTTAAAAGCCGAAGTGGGTATGCACCGTGATGTGGTCGCAGTGGACAAGGGGCTCACCCCGCTCTCCATGGCTAAAGAGAACTGGCGCAAACCTGTAGTGCTTTCTACCGATGACCGCAAGAAGGTATGGCAGAGCAAGGAGCTTCACGGGCGCTTCTATCGGGCTCTTCATGAGCCCGGTGTGGATTTCTTAGCGTCCGTATCCTGGCTACGTTTTGGTGACCTGTTCGGGGAAACTGAAGGTTTCGTCTGTGCAATTATGGACGAAGTTATCTTGACGAATAACTACCGGAGACATATTATGAGGGACGGGACGGTTGACGTGTGTCGGGCATGCCACCGTCCGGGTGAGTCTATCAGACATATTATCTCTGGTTGTTCTCGTCTAGCTGATGGCGAGTACTTGCACAGACATAACCAAGTAGCCAGGATTATTCACCAGCAACTTGCTCTGAAATATAAACTTGTGGATTCTGAGGTACCGTATTACAAGTATGTGCCCGACCCAGTTCTTGAAAATGACCATGTCACGTTGTATTGGGATCGATGTATCATTACTGACAGGTCTATTGTCGCCAATAAGCCTGATATAGTGGTGATAGATCGATTAGCGCGCCGCACAATGATTGTTGATGTTACCATTCCACATGACGGGAACCTCGTGAAAGCTGAGAAAGAGAAACAAATTAAATATCTCGACTTAGCACACGAGGTTGTTGACATGTGGAATGTGAGCTCGGCTGTCATTGTGCCGATTGTCGTATCAGCCAATGGCTTGATGGCCGAAAGCCTCGATCAACATCTATCGAGGCTTTCGTTAGGCGGTTGGATCAAGGGCCTGATTCAGAAGGCAGTACTCCTTGATACGGCTCGCATTGTGAGGAGGTTCCTCTCTCTGGAGCCCTAACCACCGGTAGCTTGGACCCTGTTCCCGATACCGGTGGCCTACTATTTTTTATATTTTTAAATGTTTTTATATTTTTTTATATTCTAATATTTAAAAATATAATTTATATGTATATATAATGAAATAAAGGAAATAATAATAATAAATATTTATTCCTTAAAAGGGTATTTGTAGTAAGTACATATTACAGTAAATGAATTAAGCGTAGAAATTATACTAACAAATATTAGCATGGGTGAACTACTGTTCTCCTAGCTAGGTAGCTGAGCAACCTGTATTAAGGAGAAACAGTTTGCCTCCCCAACTAAAGGTCATAAAAAAAAAAATATTATAAATTGAGCATAGTGATACGTGGTGTCTCCCAAAACAAGTCGTAAGTTAACTTACGAGTACACACATTCGCAACGTTTTCTGAAGGAATAACTCTGTTTAAAATTCATACTTTAGATGGTTACAGGTTCGGAAGATAAAAAAGAAAAAAATAATAATAATAAAAAGAATTAAGTAATGGTAAAAATCAGTTTGTTTTGAGAGGGACGTGATTGAGTATGAGTGAGTGTTTGATTTCTGTGTACTGAGTGTGTATGGGTGTTTGGTGTTAGTGAGAGTGGGTGTTTATGTGCGTGAAAGTTAACAGGGGCAGATGGTCTGCTCGCATTGCAAAGGGGATAAGCAGGGTTTTATCAATATTCAGTGTCAGCAGGTTATTTGACAGCAGATAGCGTTTAGTTGGGGCATATCACAAAAATCATTTATGAATAAAATAAATAATGTGGGGCCCAGAATGCTTCCTTGTGGAACGCCGTAGTTGATAGCCCCTCATTACTAACGTGTTCCCCTATTTTCACCACTTACTCAGGATCTCATAGATATTCAGCAAAGATTTTTAAAGAGATACCACTTACTCCTACTCTTTCCAGCTTATCTAGAAGGATAGGGACAGAGATAGTGTCAATAGCCTTAGCCATATCTAGAAACAGTCCCAAGTCTATGAATCAACATCCACACGGTGATATCATCGCGACGATAATTTGATGGCACCGCGTGATTATCACCGCGATTTTCTTGCTCGTGGAGATGGCGCCTAAGGGCATTATTATAACATGACATTGTTGTAGAGACCTTAGTTGGACGCCGCCGCCTCCAAAAGTGGACACTCCACATGATGAGTGTCCACTATTCCGCACGCCGACGTCCAGTTATTCTCGTAAGTGACAACTTAAAACCAACATTTTTAGTGTGTAACTCAGTTAGTAAATATGTACTAATTATAATTTATTTTAACATTTTAGATCTGCAGAGTGAAGTTTTTGAATTTATTGTAGTTCCATCCCCTGGTAAGTTAATTATCAATGGAATCAGTAATAGAAAATAATAGGGTTGGGAAAACAAAAGTTCTAAACATAAATTGTTGTTTCAGCTGCATTTATTAATGTGGACGCCGCCGGGTCAATCACATTGAGTCCAGCAGTGTCTGGTCTTTCTGCAGATCTTGGTAAGTTCTCCATCTAAGTGTGTGCCAGGCCCCCACAAGTTTAATAATTAAAATTAAGTTTTAATTATTTTCTTTTTTTATTGTTTTAGTCACTGCTGATGGTTTTGGCAGTGATGTAGACGCAGAAGACCAACAAGCTGACGACTTTGATTTTGATTGCCTGGTGCCAGCAGGACCGCCAACCATCGCTACCGATAGCCTAGCAGTGCTTGAGGACATTGACCCGACAATTATGAACGACATTGCACAGATGGACAGAGAGAATGACACTGCGATGCGTGCTACACTCCCTATTGATTGTATCCCTTTCAATTGGCGATCAGATATGGCTGATTTTACGGGTGTTCGAGAAGAATTTACAGGAACTCCGGGTCCTACATTCCCTATGTCGGAGATCCAGAGTCCTGTAAATGTCTTCTTGATGATTTGGGACCAGCCAATCATGTCACTAATTGAAAAGGAGACGAACGAGTACGCAGCGCGGTGTCTCGACAGACCTGATATTGGTGCGAGTTCCCGCATACGACGGTGGCATCCAACCAGCGTGCATGAGTTGTATGTACTCTTCGCTCTCATGATCCACCAGAGCCTTAACCCCATCACCGTAGAGTCGGAATATTTTTATCCCTCTTCTCGCGTGACCGCCATGCCGTACTTCAAAGACTACATGTCATATAATAGATTGATGCTGCTCAAAAAATTCATCCACTTCTCCAATAGTGGTAATCTTTCTCAATCTCTTTCCTTGGAGGAGCAAAGGTTACATAAAATTCAGCCCATATCTAACTATCTGAATCGCAAATTTCAAGATTTGTACCTACCAGGCCAAAACATTGCTATTGATGAATCACTGCTTAAGTGGCACGGCCACTTAACTTTTATTCAGAAAATAGCGACGAAAGCGGCCAAACAAGGTATCAAATCTTATGAACTTTGCGAGTCAGATACCGGGTATTTATGGAAATACTCTATTTACGCCGGAAAGGCTGCTACCACTGACAGTCAATATAGAGAGGACCTGACCGACAGACCTGATCAGACCGAACAAGTGGACGAGACCGACCAACCTGACAGGACTGACTATCAGCCTACTGCTGCTACGGCGAAGATTGTGTACGACCTCGCCAGTCCTCTGTTTGGAAAAGGGTACACTCTAATAATGGACAACTATTATAACAGTCCATTATTAGCGCGTAACCTTAAGCTGAGAGGTACTGATTGCTTTGGGACCTTGCGTTTAAATAGGGAGAACGTACCCGATAGCATGAAGTGCCTCACCAAGCTACAAATGAAGAACGGCGACGTCGTAGCATCCACAAGCGGTGACTTAAATGTCATCGTTTGGAGGGATGATCGTCTTGTGAGCATGGTGTCCACATACCACAAGGTAGAAGCTGGTGCAACAGAAAAGTACGGCACTTGGAAATACAAGCCGAAGGTGGTCTTGGACTACAATCTGGCTATGGGAGGGGTGGATAAAAAGGACCAGATGCTGGCAAACTTCCCATTAGAACGGAGGAGAAACCACATCTGGTACAAAAAACTTTTTAGGAGGTTGCTCAATATTTCTGTGCAGAATGCTTTTATCATTTACAAATGTAAAGATAAAAGCATTACGCACCGAAGTTTTCGACTCCAAGTCGCTGAAGGCCTCCTAATAAGGTTTATGCAAAGATCTGTCCCTCCCGAAATTCCATCAAGGGTGCAATCCTCCCACCAGATGGCCAGTGGTGAAAAACCTAGAATCATATTGCACAATAACCACTTCTGTGTAAAAAATACACAGACCACTTTCAGGAGAAGATGTGTGTGGTGTGCTGAGAATAAAAGGCTATGTCGGACCACGAGGTTATGTGACATTTGTGATGTGCCTTTGTGTATAGATTGCATGAAGCCATATCACACACAGCTACGTGTGTGACTGATTTTTTTTTGTTGTCATGACACCTCACACATGTTCTTTTTAATTATTATTATCTTTATTCTTTTTTTATTTCCTTTTTTATAGTGCCAAAGCGGGCATGACGAAGTGGTTATTCTCCAATCTGCGATATGCCCGTGTTGTGTAACTACAGTACTTTTCGGTTGCAAAGACTTCTGCTTCTTTTGTTTTTACAATTGTTTTTTTTTTCTATTGTTTAATTTATTTTATTTCTATTGTGTAATTGAATGTTGTAACTGATATTTTGTAACCATAATTTTGATTAAGTGTCCATCGAGTCTCTTGCTCGTTCTTTTCTCCAAAAGTGCCTGTAACTGTTTTATTTGAAATAATTATTATATTGGAAGAAGCCTTATAATTAAATAATACATTAACATCTAATGAAAACATATAATTTTTATTTCTTTTGACATCTCTATGATTGACTATAAAAAGTCGTAGAAGCAACAATTCTTTTTAAAATATATCATAGACGCAATATTATATATAACAATAATGCTTTGAGTTGGTAGATTATATTATACACACATCAACATCGTCTAGGGATATTTTGTATAAAGTTCTTAAACTAAAAAAATACTGGCCAGTTTTAAATTCTTTTGAAGAAACCTTATTTTATAAACATTTTTGAACGATTCTAAGTTTGAATTTGAAAAAATAAATTAAAAACAAGATTCACGCGGCATAATGGTAGCGAAATCCGAAGGTTTCATTTACCTACAGTAGTTTTGGCTATTTTTTTGTGTCAAAGGAGATTGCCCACTTTTGGGCTCAGCTGTTACAGAAACAAAAGAATGTGGAAAGAATACTTTATAATAAAATAAAATAATTTAAATTTACAGTTGCAAAATATAGAAAAACATTTTTTGTAATATTTGTGTTTTTTTTTGTTCAGATCATGCATTTCGTCGTGAAATGGCTAAAAAAGGCAATGAATCAAGTCGTTAAACAAATCGCACGCTTAATAATAAACCGGAATATGTCAAAAATTAAGGATTCCCACTTTTTTTAATAAAACGAACTAACTCCGATTGAAGAATCTTTATGTACAATCCCACCATGCGAAACAAACCAAAATGGTCGATTGTTAGATCATCCCTCTTTTCTACAAAAGCGCGCGACAATGCATTAATTAAACTTTGACCGTGACTTCCCAAAAAAGTCAAGTTTTGTCTTATTCCGGTTTATTATTAAGCGTGCGAAATGTCAGTATCAAAATAAAAATGACAGTTTATGAAAAAAAAAACATTCTATCATTCGCTCTGATATGATAAGTTATTCCTTCACAGACTACTTAGAGATACTACGTATCAGACGGCCCACTCCCATAGAAAAAAAATGGTTAATAGAGATTGTTAAAAGTTGGAAGTTTAGAACATGACAGTTCGTTTTTTTTTTTTTTGGGCGTTGAGTTATGGGCAAAGGCTCACACTTACAGCCTTAATTCCCCGGTTGGTACTGTATTCGGATCTTATGTTTTTTGCTGTTAGCAGAAAAAAAAACCAATGAGCCCTTGGATGAGCTCATCGGTATTACTGGGGAACTACTGAGAAATATGTAAATTAAACACAGCAAATACTCATTTAATTTTTTATTTTTTAAATTTAGGTTTATATTTATTAGTATTACTGGCTTTTAGCCGATACTTCCCACTGATGAACCTTTCTTCAAAGTGTTTCTGGCATACACATAGTTTTTGAAGTTCTTGCTCAGAAGCCAATTTTTGAGTCTTATCTCATTACAAGGAAACGGATGCATATTTTCCGTCCTTTCGTTTAGCACCACAATGTTCGATACAACGCTTGTTGTACATCTTGCACTACCGATGCAAAATATTACAGTTTCAAATCACCGAGAGGATAGGTAAGTACGGAAATTAATCGACACTAACTTCACTTGATCAACAACAGAACTGTAATGGCGGTAGCGAAAAAGTCGAAAACTTATTCGACTACCGCCATAATTTGACAGTGATATTTGTAAATTGTCTATAGTTTTGGCGCCGAGTGTAAGAGGGGTGAAGAAATAAAGAAGGGGGCGAGGAGACCTGTCATGCTCTATTCTTCCAACCATAGAGTATACGGTTGAAATTTTTTGTTCTAAGTTTGCATGCCGTGTATTCCTTGTTCTGTGTTTACGCGCAAGTGAATGTGTTGAGTTGCGATAAGTATTCATGTTTTTCGGTGATTTATCCAACGACTTTGGCTGCTTCACGGAATCTGACGAATCTTGCTTTCACGAACTACCTTAGCGCAAAAACGGAGTTTAATAGAAGTATGGAGGGAAGTTGATAATGACCTTATAGGAGAGCTGTCGGCTTCTAATAGTATTTGGTTACTAAGAGGAAAAATTAACTCTCGACATATTAGCAGAAAAACATGTATTTTGTATATATTTTAGTTTACAGCTCTCTAAATGAAAGGCAAGCAATATTGCAATATTATTGTAATTGCATAGTAGGAAGGCGTACAGTAGGTTGTTGTGCGCATGTTATGTCAATTATTTGGTACTTGAGTTCGGCTAGTTGGGCCATTCTCAAATACGGACACGATTTAATAAAAAAAATCTTTGTTTTTCGATATGTATAAAAGGGGTCTCAAAAGGTATTATAGCCAACGTTAAGAATCATTAACGAGCCGAGCTATTTTCATCTCAGTTTCCAAGAAAAACAGGGAAAAAGAAAACTTGCCTCCATGGAGGTGACCCATGACCCATGGTAGTGACAATTTTTGTATTTTTAGCCAACTTACAGAAATTACAGTAAAATAAAACGATAGTTTGATTTAGTTTTATTTATTTCTTAATCAGCTTAGTCCTTATAAGCTTTATTATGTAGGAATCACTTCTTCCATATTATTTATTAGGCACTTAAAACTATTTTTAAGGAACATAAATCAGACTTCTAAGTTTACAAAATCAGATCACATAGTCGTATTAATTAGTTAACATCTTAATTAGATATAATTATGACACTATTTGTTACCGAGGATATGTAACATACAAGCAAAATTCTTGCAAAAATGTCCATTAAACCTTTGGAAGATATAAAGAAAATAACATTGATAAACTTTCAAAATTGTGAAGGACACTTTCCTTCACAATTTTGAAAGTTTATCAATTAACTAATTTTACAAAAACAATAATTAATAAAAGCTTCATAACAAATATTCTATCGTAGATTAGAGAATGAACTCAACGTAGTATTTTTAAAATAAAATGTACTTCTTCGACCGCAATACGGTTGCGGTAATGTTACAATAATGTCTGCTTCGTTTACCTCTGACACGTCTTCACATTGCGGCCAAATAAACTCCGTGTACTCGTCAGCACATTTTTTCTTTCTCAAAAACTTGATCAAGTACTTAGAATCCACAGCGGTGACGATTTTGCCGATGTAAAATACGTCTGTCTTTTTGCAAATATATTTAATCACAGCCCATTTTCCTACAATCAATTCTCGATCACAAGTTTCATCTGGTAACTGGGGTCTGTCAGATGTGAATGTTTCTTCAGTTGCAATTTCAGTGTCATCTGGAACTTCAAGCGTGTTATCCTGGCTAGAACTAGGACAAGAATTGACATTGATAACTATAGGGCTAGGGGTATAAAAATACTTCCCAATCCCATAGTGCTCACAATCTTTGTCACATATTGCACAGCTGAGCCGTCTTAAAAAGATCGCATTTTCTTCGTTCATTGTCCAAAGAACTTGATACGTATTCATTGTTCCTCGAATGGATTTTAAATCTCTGGGAATCATTGAGTCAATATGTGCTATGTCACTATCTTGCACTAACATGTATGTAATATTAGATTCCTGAGAACTTAACACTTGGAATAAGGTCTGCATATCAGATACATCTTTTCCTTGCGATACAATTCTATCAGCGGTTCTTTTTGTATAGCCACCCACACCATCGGGTGCTCCTTTTCCATGTCCAGGTGCCGAATATGACCACTCAGCTTTCTGTAAACTAAAAACTTTTGGTAAAAGGTTGCTGAAAATGTAGAACATGGATTTGTTGCGATATTGCGTGGAGGGAGCATCACTAAGAAAATGCAGACTGTGTATTGGTGTCAATTCGTTAATTTGGTGTATTACAGGTAAAATGTGAGCATAAACGGCACTAGCGTCGTGGCGAAGACTTTCCGATAGTGTACAAAAAGAGCGCGTTACAATTTGATCACTGATCAAATCTCTGTAATATGCAACCACTGTGTGTAAAGTGAGTTGCTGACGTGAGGCCCCAAAATGTACTGATTGAATCTCCTGTGAATATTTTGTCTGGTAATTTTCCGAAAAGTCCATGTGAAGTAATAGTTCTCCCAATTTCAATTTTTTCTTTAAAGTGTTTATGTATTCATATTGATTTGTAATAATTTGTTTATGTATCAAAAATTTTGGAATCTGTTCTATCAAAAGTTTGACCAAATCAACTTTAGTTGTTTCTATAGTATCTTTGACCGTCCTTGTAATCATTTTTTCAATTCCGTTAATATTTCTTTTTTCTTTTTTGACAACCCATTTTCTGTAAGTTGTAGGAGAATTGATAAAGGTATTGATTGGAGGAACTCTGTCTTTACACACAGCACAGTGTCGTAATACACAGGGGTCTGATTTGACATTGCATACAACTTTTTTGGCAACTTCATCTATTGATCTGCATGGCAATACTCGCAAGAAATGCAATTTCTCGACTATAAATGACAGATTTTCATGAATAACGCACAAGCAAGTTTCTCGTTTTACAACGCTTGCTTGTAAAACCCAAAAGGGTTTAAGTCTGCAAAACGTTGCGTAGCTAATTTTGCATGGATTTTCGCCAATAAATTTTTTGTAAAGATTTCCAAGTGAATCATTTAGCAGTCTCTTTTGTTTCTTAACTTTGTTTCGTGTTATAACATCTCTTTTTCCAGCCATAAGTCGAGTATTCTCATCGTCCTCAAAAAAGTTTTTGACAGCTATCTTCTTATCTCCTATTGTATTAAGTTGTTTTACTTTTGTTTTTTTTTCTATCTTGTTCAACAGTAGTTGATACCTTTTCTCTGCTTGCTTTCATTCGCAAAGCATTTACCTTCTTTTTCAGAGTAGCAATCATCTTTTCTTGGAGCTTAAGTTTCTTATTTATGACATATCTATTATGTTTCATGGTTTTCAATCCCATTTTTTTCTGATATGATGTTGTACTACTCTCACTTTGTGAATCGAGTCTGCTAGGCGAGAAATTTGCCAACAAGGATGGAGATGAGTCTCTGTAAGATGCTGACTGTCGGCTTGAAACAGAGGTTGTATTGAGTCTGCTAGGTGAGAAATTCGCCAAAAAGGATGGAGATGAGTCTCTGTAAGATGCTGACTGTCGGCTTGAAACAGAGGCTGATTGTAAACTTGCAACAGAACGAGATCGAGTCCTTGCGACAGATGGAGCTTGCGTTCTGGAATCATAAGAAAGTTGTTCAAAATCACGAGAAAGTTGTCCAGCATCAACAGGTGGCTGTCCAATATTATCTGGCGGTTGTCCAACTTCGTCATCGCTGGAAGGGGGTGAGTCATCACGTAGACGAGCCAATAATCTCTCCCTACATTTTCTATTTTCTCTGCAGTTCTTTTGTCTCTTGCGCCATTCTTTTCTTTGTTTTCTTTCTGACATTATATGAATTGGTAAAATTTTCTTTTCTTCTTTTCGTCTTCTGTAACGTTCTCTTTCTTTAGCTTTAGCCTCTTCGTATAGTTGTGGATCGGACTTAATTTTTTCTCGACGTCGCCTCTCACATTCTTTTTTTTGGCGTCGTATCTCATCTTGATTTTTCTTTGAGGGTGCCATGATTACCTAGCAACAAAAATAAATAGTTGTTGACAAAAAAAACAATCCTATACAAAAAGCTTACAAATTTGTCACTGCCATGGATAATACGTCACCTCCATGGATCCACAGAATCCACGTGGGTGACTTCCATGGAGGTGACTTTTTGGAATATAAACCGTTTTTTCATAACCTCAAATTCGTTGTAGCAAAAATCTGAGAAACACCCAGATTGCGGCAACAATAATACACCATTTTGCAATATATGATAGATGATTGTTAAATTAACTCTTATTATATGCTACCCACAAAAGTGACTGCAATTGCTTGCTAATTTTCAAAAAATCTTACCTCATGAGTCAGTGCTCCAAACGTTGTGACACCACAGTGACAAACTCTCAAAAACTTGTAAGATGACGTTGACACTGACGTCTGTTGTCATTCAATTACGGTACTTACCTATGCGTTTCGTTCCGGCTGCGTTCAGAAAGTTTGCCCACGGAAGTGACATGAAGTCCATGCACAAATATTAAAAAATGTGTACAATTATTTAGTTTGTCTTAAATTTTAGTATTCAATATTAATTTGAAACGTTATTTTGTATATTATTAGCAAGTGATACAAAATAGTCAACAAATATGAAAGAAAAATACTTATGATAGTCTGCGTATTCAAAAAAGGATCTTGCACACGGCATGGAGGTGACTTTTTCATCACTTGGTTAGTCGCAGTTTTAATAAAATATTTATATTCGCAAATATTCGTTAAAATCCCATTTCCGTTAACTACTACAAAGATTCGAAAATAAGATTAAAGTATTTAACACAAATATTTCGTTTTTAAATATAAATGCACAAAAAATAATCGCAAAAATGAGAATCATCCAGTTACCAAGCCCCTAAGACGACCCATTGGCAGAAAATATTCCAATATAAATAATAATAGCAATAAATATAATAAATAGTAATACAATAATATGTAATTATTAATATGCTTTATTATTATTATTTTTATATTATTTTTCTTAGATTCTGTTCTAATTGTGTATGAAGACGAATGACTAATGTGAATGATTTAATAAAGGACAATGACTAGCTACAAAATGTTTCTTTTCTTTATTTAAAACTAATCTAATTCAACATTATAGTTTACCTAGGAATCATAAACCTATCTACCCACCAAAAAGGTATTGTGTCTTAGTATCTCAAATGGGTATGCCCACAGATCCTCCCCACAGTCAGTCTCGTACTCCTGTTTTCTGCGTAGTGCAATAGGTGGTTGCGCCGCGAGCAAGACGCCTCCACATGGCGTATTTCTGTCACGGCGCAGAACACCCCAATAACATCCGATCCATGAGCTGATTCGACCTTTATCTTAATGTTTAACGGAGGATGATACGCGTCGGGCGGCACAAGTCCATCAACACTACTAACTACCACGTCTTGGATGCCATCTCGGACTAATACATATCTGACATTCCTCCGTGACTGTTCAGAATTAGATTTTTATCAACAAGAGCACAAAAAGATTCAAAATAGCAAAAATATTTTGTAATGGAAGTTGAAGCACTATTAAGATGAATGTCATCCATAATAATTATCGATCCGGTATATATATGCACAAAACTTTCAACCTTACAGAACCAACGCATATATTCTTCATCATTGGTACTTGGCTTTATATACACTACACATATGAGAAATGGATGACCACGCCAGGTAAAAGATGCCCACAGATCCTCCCCACAGTCAGTCTCGTACTCCTGTTTTCTGCGTAGTGGAATAGGTGGTTGCGCCGCGAGCAAGACGCCTCCACTTGGCGTATTTCTGTCACGGGGCGGCGCAGAACACTCCAGTCACCACTTTCATGTTCAGGATCCAGAACGGCCCTTCCGTTCCAAGAATGTTTCGGAAACAGCGAAGAGATTGTAGTTTGAAATGGCAAGGTTGTTACGCCACATAGAAAGTTTGGTTTTTAGACCTCGAACATTCTGGTAGAAAGCGTTTATGCGACTAACTTTGTTTGCTTCGCATCTCGACGAAACGCCACGAAAGGACTGCAGTTGACTAGGCGCTACTATTGCACTGTTAGTGGATCCAGTGAGACGGACTGTTTTCCTGTAGTTTATCCAGGGTTTAATTCAGGATTTATCTCTATATTAATTTTATTGTTTGAGATTATTTATATTATTTTGATTTATTGTAATGTCGTCTAATTTAATGTGTTATGCTGCCATCTAATTTGTTTTGTATTGATTTTATTTAATTTGATTTTTAGCTGATTTTATTGATTTAAGCGTGTGATCTTAATGGGTGTTATTTACCTGAATTAAATGAATATTATTATTATTAATTCTAGCATTGACTGGCCAGACGTTAATGGAGAAACATAACAACAAACAACATGGGACGTCGATTTTATAGGACTTATAATCTCCACGGGGTACAACCTCTTCTATGGTGGCCGTCGGACATAGTTGTTTGAGATACTGGCGAACCTCATCTACACCTGAAGCCATGTTCCATAGATGGATGTATTTACGGGCCTCCATAGCTTTCAAGCTAATGACGGTAGGATCAGCAGTTCAATGCAGTGACACTTTTTTACGCCGGTTGTTTCGTTTTTTCACTACAGTCCATTCCTCATTATTAACTTCTGTAGTTCCTGTCAATTCTATATTAACTTTATTCGGTTCACTGTTATCATTCGCTTGGCTTTGGTGGTTAACTGTTTCTGTATCTATTGCTTGGTGTTTAGAAGTATCAGGCTGAGTGTTCATTAGGTTGGATTGAAGACATGAGATGTTAGATGGTTCTTTTTCTTGAATTTTTACACCCTGAGCTTTTATTTTTATAGGTTGTGTGGTAGGAACAGTTAGTGGGCGACTTGTAGGCTCAGGTTGCATTTCACTCGCTTCGTTTAAACATATTCCTGACTTTTCATATTTTTCAAGTCTCGTGTTTAGTTGTTCTACCTGAATAGCATATCTTTCCAATTTTTACAGACTTCACAAAAAGGAGGAGTTACTATGTTCGGATGTTTTTTTTTTCTTTACAAAAGATGTAGTAGTTGACTGAAGTAATGAGACTGAGAAAAAAAATTAAGAAACAACCTCATGCCCTAATTAAAACATTAACAACAGATACAAATGACAAAAGTCTCATGGACAAAAATATATCAGGTCCATTTGCTTTATTGTTGCAAAGTCAACTGCAAAATATTCCCAGAAAACTGACTGGACTAAATGCAGTTGAGCGTCGATTTTTACCGACTTCACAAAAAGGAGGAGGTACTATGCTCGGATGATTGTATTTTTAACCGACTTCAAAAAGGAGGAGGTTATCAATTCGGTTGTATTTTTTTTTTATGTTTGTTACCTCAGTACGCCGTCATTTATGAACCGATTTTTTTTATTTGAAAGGATATGCTTCCAGATTGGTCCCATTCTTGTCAAAATCCAGTTCTGATGATGGGATCCATGAGGAATTGAGGGAACTCCTCAAATATTATAGGCATACATATAGCAATTTTGGTATTTTCATCAACATGTCAAGCATTTGCATTCAAAAAGTATAATTTGGTGTAGTGGAACTGATGAAGGAGACCACACATAGCCACAGGAACTCTTCAATGATAATAAGTATTTCACGGGTGGCGATAAGATATCTCGATTAAGATAGTTAAGCGACTATGACGAAGCAAATTTAAATAAATGGTTCTGACGAAAATGGTCCCATCAAACCGATCTGATGATGAAGCTGGAAGGTAGGTACCGGAACTTCGTAATAAAACCATGTATTCTAGCCGTGTTTGGGCTTATTGGAATTGTCATTAGATGCACTCTGACTATAAAAAGTAAAAAATAAAAACTTTTTAACAAAAAAAAAAAACAACCGACTTCAAAAAAAAAAACACTAAAAAGTGTAAAATAACTTTAATTTTAATTTTGGGAGTCGGTGCCAAAAACGTAAATACAAAACCAAAGACACCGACTTCCGAAATTAAAATTAAAGTTATTTTACACTTTGTAGCGTTTTTTTTTTTGAAGTCGGTTGTTTTTTTTTTTTGTTAAAAAGTTTTTTTTATTTTTATTTTATGTTTGTTCACCGAATACTCTGCCAATTGTCGATGGATTTTCAAAATTCTTTTTTTGTTCGAAAGTAGATAGTTCTGAGGTGGTCCCATTGTCACCAAGTTAGGATCTGATGATGGGATCTTAGAGAAATCGAGGGCAACCCTCAAATTTTATAGGCTCACTTATTGTTTTTCGCATATTTTATGAAGTATCTTGTGTATTTGTGTATGGCTGTCACCATCTCAGGTAGCTGAGCTGATGATGGAAGGTACAACTCCTTAACAGTAAGAAGTTACTCGAACAGAGAAGGACAGTTTTAGTAAATTGTTTTGATGTTTGATACGGCATTTGGGCATTTGCCACATTTGGTCTCATGATCATCAAGTCATGACCTGATGCTGCAGTCAGGATAGTCTGCAGAGTACCTAACTCCTCGACAACTAACAGCAGATATATAATATCGTGTTTAGGCTCATTGAAAAGGGCTCGATGTGTGGATAAACGTACTGTTAATGAGAAACACCGAAGTACATAGAGACTTGATGCTGAAGCCAGGAGCATCAGAAAAAGTACATACCTTGAACTTACAGCACCGTAGTCGTGTTTGGGCTCATTTTAAACAGGACTAAATTTTAAGTTCAATGCAATGTTGACGTAAGTCTGGCCTGATGCTGCCAGGATTATCAGCGGGATCCTGGAGAAATCGAAAGAACTCTTCAAATATTATAGGCACACTATAGCGATTCGGGTATTATTTATAGTAACTCGTGCATTTGCTTTCGGAAAGCAAAATTTAGTGAAGTAAAACTGATGATGAAGACCACAGATGACCACCGGAACTACTCAATATTTCAATAATAAGTATTTCACAGGTTGCGATTAGATTACTTTAATATGGTTGCTAAGCAATTTATGCTCGTCACAATGCGAATGGTGAAATGGAGCTGACGGTGGAGTACCAGGAGAACTCCTCAACAATTAACGTCCCTGTAGGTAGGTATTTGGAAAAGTAATATTTTGTAAAAGGCGATGAGCTTGATGCATTATAAACAGTCCCATTAAAAAGCGAGAAATAAAAACTTTTTAACAAAAAAAAAACCGACTTCCATAAAAAAACACTACAAAGTGAAAAATAACTTTAATTTCGGAAGTCGGTGGCAATAGACTAAAATACAGATCCAAAGACACCGACTTCCGAAATTAAAGTTATTTTTCACTTTGTAGGTAGTGTTTTTTTACGGAAGTCGGTTTTTTTTTTATTATAATTCATGACTACTCACCAAAGATAGTGCTCTGCACCCTAATTGCGTAACACACTATTACTCTCATTTTGAAGCTTATTGCTAATCCATTGACCCTTACATGTTCGAAAAGTGTGTCTACTCAACAACGTAAATAACGCAATGAATGCTGTTGAACTGTCAAAATGAAACCGATTGCTACTGATAATGTGTTCCGCAATTACCCTGCAGCAGGGTAATTGCAATCACCCTGCAGCAGGGTAATAAATTAACATCTTTTAAAGTTGCCATCTCAGAACGCAGATCACACATAGCGATAGTGTGATCGTTATTTTCAATATCAGAGTCAATGAGAGAACTACCTAGGTACTACTGAGTGCTTGAGTCCTTGTCCTTCTCAGTGTTACATTTGATTATAATTATTATTATATACCTATTATATATTTGCTATGTATAGTTATGTCCATTTTTGACATTCATGGCTACCTGATACCATTTACGATTAAAGAAAAAATAATAATGCGCGGAATTTTTAAAACACATAAAATGGAGAGACAAGGGTGCACAATAATTTATTGTAGATTTGTGATATGGTAGTAGTAGTTAACCCTAACTCCTCCCGTAACTGCTGGCCTATAGGTATCGGATGCGAAAGGGTTGTCGACGTTAGGACTAAAAATCTGCCCTCGTAACAGCAAACGCAGTAGGTAATCGACATTTTTACGATTTTCCGTTTTTGTAAAAAATTACATGGGGAGACTTCAAGCATGGGGAGACTTTGTATTTTTATGTACCTTTTTCGTAACAAAACATATGAGTTTTATATCAGTTAAAGTAGAGATTAAAAAAAAACTCTTAAACGGGTTTTTCTCGAAACCGCCATTTTGCAAGTAGGTACTGCATTTGCTGTTACGAGGGCAGAAATAGCATACTTAAACGCCCTGCGGCCAGGTTAGCAATATTTTAGATTCTACACACATCAAAAGTGTCTAGGGATCAAGCATTTTTATGCGGATTTCTTGAGATTGAGATGTGGCTTTGTAATAAATTTATGATTTTATAAATTTATATGGATCCTTTTTGGTGCATTTCATAATTTGAATCAGGAACTGTGAATCAAATTCGAGTAAAAGATGAAAATCAGCTGTCAATATTTTCCCTATAAAAACATACAACGCATTGAAGACATTATTAGTGCTACTGTTTCCCTACTACTGATTAAAACCAACGTTATTATGGAGCGGCGACATCATTTAAGCAGGGAAGAAATGCTCAGAGCCGTGGGAATGATAGAAGCTGGTTCCCGGCAACGTACTGTGGCTTTAGCTCTGAATACAAGTCAGAGTGTTATCAGTCGACTTTGGACACGTTACCGAAGCACTGGTACCGTGGCTGAGCGCCATGGAGGACGGTATCGCTGCACCACACGGAGACAAGACCGATACATTCAAATCTTAACTCGAAGAGCTCCAACAATAACCGCCATGATGTTAGCCGTGAGGCTTCATCACTCTTCAGGGAACTTAATTAGCGACCAAACAGTCAGAAACCGCTTGCATGAAGTGAACCTTCATTCCCGAAGACCGCTACGGGTACCACCTATAGCAATGCACAATCGTAGGATTCGATATCAATGGGCTCTTGAACACAGAAATTGGGCAGAAGAACAATGGCGTTTCGTGTGCTTTTCTGATGAGTCTCGTTTTGGTATGAGACCGGATACAAGACGTATACGACACTGGAGAACCCCTGGACGCCAACAGCGATTAAAATCCTGCCAGGAAGTCCATCCTTATAGTGGTGGAACCATCATGGTATGGGCGGGTATTTGGATCGGCGGAAGAACTGAGTTGATTTGGATCAGAGGCAACCTCAACGCTCAAATTTATGCTGAGATGATTGTATCAGACGTCATCGTTCCTCTACAAGTGCAAATCGGTCCCTTATTTCAGTTAATGCATGATAATGCACGACCGCACACCGCAAGAGTTGTAAGACAGACTCTCGCCGCAGCTAACATCAATGTCCTGCCCTGGCCTGCTCAGTCGCCAGACTTGAACCCGATTGAGCATGCATGGGATATGCTACAGAGAAGAGCTCTGCCGAATATGGAGGGTATCCAGTCGCAAGAAGACCTTTTTTTGTTGTTGCAACGAACATGGGCGGCCATTCCACAGCGTGATTTGGATGAACTCATTTTGAGTATGCCAAACCGATGTTCTTGTGTTGTTAGTGTTCGCGGTAGAAACACGGATTATTAATTGTTTAAGTTACCCAATAAAATTTTAGAGAAAACTGTTATTTCAGTCTTTTTTTCGAACTTTTGTGTTAGTGGTTCAAATGTCAAAAATCCCTTTATTAGGAAAATGGCAAATTTCTTTATTAATGCAAAGGTGACTTGGTTTATCGTTACTGTGACAAACGAAAACACTTTATTTGATGAATCCTTAAAGAAAATTTTAATTAATATCAATCAGGAGAAAAGTTATTGCAAAAATATATGTTGATCCCTAGACACTTTTGATGTGTGTATTTGTATAACATCTACTCACTATTTGTGTAACGATGATGTGTCATCCATATGTATTGTCGTCATGGGATTACCCCGGAACATTTTTCGCCAGCGCGACACACATGGTGCCGAGTCGGAGAAACCCTCTCAAAATATGTATAGGGAGCCATAAGAGCCATTGTAAACTACGACTGTTTCGTCAAGTGGAGAAACCCTGAACCATTTCACAGCTTGTTGTGTAACTTGTTCGTATCGAATATTTTTCCAGGGGAAGACAATAAGGTTCAGAGTCATGGAACTAATAATGGCAAAACCCATGATTTTTGTTTTGTTTTTTTTTTTTTGTTGGCGCTGTAATGGAAATGTGTTGTGAGCCTTATGGAGTGTCACTTAATTTTTGCAGAACGGATGCCATTACAACAGACCCTTAATTTTTGTGTTTGTCTATTTTATCTTTTTATCTAACATACCAATGTTTCTATAAACTTTGGCCAATGTTTTTTGTTTTGTCCAACATTATGGACACACCAATGTTTTGTTTAGATTAGGTACGCTAATAAGTTTATGACTATGCCGACCGCACAGTGGCGCCCTCATCGTTTGTTTGGTTATTTCATCCAATGGGGCCGACAACTGTCAAAGTGGCGCTAGCAGCGCACAGACCAATAACAAAGCAGTTTTTGTATGGAATTTGTAGTGTATTCATAATTAAAGACAATTATTGAGGAAATGCCTGGATGTTGTGTACCAAATTGTAAAGAAACTGGAGGCCACCAGTTTCCTCAAGATGAGAAACATAAAAAAATTGGTTTATAGCGATAAGGCGAGTAAAGTTTGAGCATAAAAGCGGGGCGAGAGTGTGTCATAAACATTTCAAGGAAAGTGACTATTAAAAGATTGGTAAATACTTAAGTAGGTATCTATTAGAAATGATTACTTTCAGTTTAACTAAGTCATCAAAAACTATTTGCTCCTATTTGTATTTACGTAACTGTAAGATAATGCGATTTAATAAGCGTTAAGAAAGCAGACTGCCCATAATACATAAATTATTTGTTTGCGATCATAAACCAGAGCAAAATGTTGAAAAAGTCTGCGGTCTCTTCAATGTTTCCGTGGAATATAAAGCCAGCCTCTACAAGTCTACACTGAGAGCAGAACGCCTGAAAACACGTAATTATAGAAAAACCTTGTTTCAAGGAGAGAACTCAACTACTCAGAGCTTCAGTAATATCCAGCCACTTGAAGAATTAGATGATGTAAATGTCTCTGCGTGTGTAAATGTTTATCAGTTAACACAGAGTAGAATTATAAAATTTAAATTTTATTTAACTCTTTTAATGACATTGACAACAAATAAAAGGACATTGACAAAGGTTCGTATGGTGGTGGCGCCATCTGAGATCAGCTTTCACTTGCCAACCCCATTTAGAATGAAAATGTAGAAAATATGCACGTTAAGTTGTCCTTCACAAGATTATACGTTAATATTATTAGAAACGGTAGTTTTATATTGTTTAGTTTTATTATAATCCTTTAAACGGATAACAGTGGCCACTATATTCCGTTTTAAGGATTATGATAAAACTAATAAATTTAAAAAAAAAAAATTGGCTAGCGTTTGCCACAAGGTATGGTCTGGAGTTGTTGATGTTGGGGATGTAACTGGGGGGCACAAAGGTACACTATGTATTTTATGGATCTTGCCATACCTAGTGTATCCTCAGCCCCCGTTCGCCTTTAAGAAAAGCGTGCCTGTGAGCAATAAGGGCATTTCACCAGCTGGATATCGAGCGATGTGACAGGTTGACTGGCACTCTCAGAATACAGAACAAACCAGAAACCGCATTCAATGATAGTTGCCTATCCCGTATTGTGTCCAAAAACATTACGTCTGTCCCCGCCAGCCCCACTTCCCAACAGCGTAATGTTGCTAGCCCTGGAGCAATTTCCTTGTTTTTGGGGTAATCTTATAACAGTAGAGAAAGGTATTTGCTAACAAAATATGTACGGGTTTATGGGAATAGGGTAGTAAACTAGCGTTATACACAACTAAGCAACTATTATTCACACATTTCATGCAGTTACTATATAATCTGATGAGTAAAGATGTATTCAATGTTAATTATACCTACTATGCACTATAAATAAAACATAGGTTCAATAAGGTAAGTAAAGGTTTTATTACGTTCCCTTTTGCTGTTTAGCTTTTTAAAATACTGTCTTTTAGACTGAACTGATTTGAAGAGTTTTATCCGTTTCATCTAACCGTGCTCTTTGTATAATTTTCATCCAGTCCGATTTTCTCTGTTCGTCAGCAGGGGAACAAAGGTTCTATAATGGACGAAAGTAGTACCCGCAATAAATAAAAAAGTGGGTAAAATTTTCGGCATAAATGGCAACACTCACAAAATGGACGCGTCATTTTCTAAGTCGATCACATTATTAGAACAAATTCAATAATTAAATAAATATACTTTTAAAGTCACTATTTACAGATGAAACGTGATCCCATCCTGTTTCTTTGTAATTCCAGCCGCATTTTTACACGTAGAAACAACACAAGACGGCATTATAAAATTAAAATCGAGACTCGTCAATATGTCACGACACGCCACGCGCAAAAGAGCGACTTTCAGTATAGACAAAGTACTCTTTGAGAGCGACTAATCGCAGGAACGTCATACCACTCTAGTTAAGAGTGGTTTTAGTTTTTAGTTGCTTCAGTCTGAAGCGCGTTGGCGGTTTCTGGTTTGTTCTGTATTCTGAGCTGGCACTGTTTCCGGCGTCGCTATTGCCGTCATTGATCATAAATATTTTTTTGTAACACTTACTTAAAAAAAAAAATATTAATTTTTCCCAATTTTTTTTTTTTAATATTTACAATTTTTTTTTTCTTTTTTGTTCTTTCAAGTCTTATTTTTTCTTACGTAGGGGGAGGAAGGGGGCAGAAAGTGGTCAAAAATGTCTTACATCTTATATATATCTTATATACATCTTTTTTAAATCCTAAAATGTATATTCCGAATATATTATTACTTATTAAGTAAAATAATATACAATCCAATAGATTTTTAACTAACAGACTTAAAATAATAATAATATTGTAGAGGTTATAGTAACCCTTCAGGCTGATTATTGTTCAAGTGGACTGTATTGATTGAAAGACTTTGCTTAGTTCACGTAGCTTTATTTTCTAGTTGTTAACATACTTAACAAGTTGAGAGTTTTAATCGACTGACGCCCGCGCACTACGAGCGTCCTCTATTTATAACTTTTCGCGCTAAGCGCTCGGGCCGGCGGCGGCACCCCGTCCCGCGCGCCATACCCCCCGCCAATTTGGCCCACTGTGATCGTGTATTGACTGAGCGGACTCTCGACAGGTTTCGACTCGTCGGAACCTACTCATGCGTGCGGCTCCGCCGATCTTTTAGTTCGGCGTCCGCAACAAATATTTACAAGTAAATATTATTATTATTTTAAATATTATTATTAATATTATTATTATTATTTTTTTTTTTTTTCCGGCTCGCTACTTGTTTGCGTCTGGGCGCCTCTTGCGTGGCTCCGCATCGCTGCCAATGTGGTGAAGGTGTCTGACTGCCTCGGACACCATGGCTTATCCTGCAGTAAAAGCGCAGGCCGGATAGCACGGCATGCCAGCATCAATGACATCATCCGTCGTGCTCTTGTCACCGCCGGGGTGCCAGCTGTTTTAGAACCCAATGGCTTGGCACGCGACGATGGAAAGAGACCAGACGGAATGACCATATTGCCTTGGAAGATGGGTAGGCCTTTGGTGTGGGATGCAACGTGTGTCGACACCCTTGCGCCATCCCATCTTCCATGTACGGTGAGCTGTGCTGGGGCGGCTGCTGCAGGTGCGGAAAACCTCAAACGGCGCAAATACTCCAATCTCTTTGGAACTTATTTCTTTGAGCCGTTTGGGGTAGAAACACTAGGGCCATGGGGCCCGAGTGCCCACTTAGTATTTCGAGACATCGCGAAGCGGTTGGTCGACTCTTCACGTGACCAGAGGGCTGGCCTATTTTTTGGCCAAAGAATCAGCATTGCCATACAACGTGGCAATGCTGCCAGCCTTTTAGGCACGTTTCCTGTTGACAGCGATGCGGACGAATTTTTTGATGCCCTTTGATTATTTCCCCTTCTTTTTATATACTTGTGAATATATTTGTACAATAAATATCAAATTCAAATTCATTTATTATTCGTGAACACGGGGTACAACGATCTTATAATTATAATGTAATGTTTGTTCCAGCCCATGTTCCGCCAAAAGGCATACAAAATAGTGATGCTATGATTAAAATTAAATTAATTGTAAAAAAAAAACATATATCATAACACAAATACCTTTTGTTAAAAAGTTAAGAGTTATTCAATGTTTTTTTAGTGCTATTCTGTAAAAATCTCACCGTGATAACGATGAAGTAAGAGGAGATCAATGGAGGCAATCTAGGTGGAATGACAGCTCACTTCACCTTAGTTTTCAGGGTGAGATTTTTACAGAATAGCACTGCAGTTTCGTATTGATTTACACAACTTATGATTATTTTTTGTACAACTTTATGACTAAAGTTTTACATAAAAACCGGCCAAGTGCGAGTCGGACTCGTGCACCGAGGATTCCGTACAAACCTGTAGGTATATAAGTAAAAGTTCACCCATCACGACAATCGAGTCATAGTTATGGTATTTTTATTGCGAAATGAAATTTATAACATTACAATATGGAAAGCTGCACCCTAATTGCGTAACGCACTATTACTCTCAATTTGTATCATTTTGAACCATATTGCTAATCCATTGCTCCTTATGTTCGAAAAATGTGTCTGCTCAACAACGCAAATAACGCAATGAATGTTGTTGAACTGTGAAAATGAAACCCATTGCTACTGATAGTGTGTTACGCAATTACCCCGCTGGAGGAGCATAAATTAATGACAAAAGTCTCTTTATCGTTTCAGTAATCCTTTATAACTACACTAGCCTTGCAGCAGCCTTGGAAAAGTCTGCTGACGAATGAGGGCAAGCTTTTTTATCAAAGTTATTTATTTACAAATTTTTTTAGTCACTATTTAGAAATCTGGTACAAACATGTTAATTATGAATTTTTGGACCAGATCTGTAAATGGTGACTGAAAAAGGTATGAATAGTACCACATTGAACATTGAAGTTCGAAAAAAACATTATCTATAGTAATTGTACTACTTCGTGTAGTGTTAGTGTTTATTAACGGAACCATGTATATGGATGAAAATTATGTGGGAATTCCATTTACAATTATTTGAAAAAAAAAAAATATGTGATTTAACTATTAATTTAAGATTTTCGGAATGTTTCCTTTATATGTGCTATTGAACATTGCTTCATGCCAAATTTCAAGATTCTAGATCGACCCTTTAGGTTTTGATTCCCTCACGAGTAGTGTGTGCGTACGCCCAGCGGAATGTTGTTGAATTTAAAGATTTTAATTATGCAGATATTTAGTGTATGACGTCGTATAATTGTGTATGGTAAAAAAAAATTTGTGCACGCAACCATTGTGGAGAAATTCACCAAAAACTGATTCCGCTGGGCGAACGTTGTCCTGGCGGAACTTTTTTTAATCCATAGACTTTAGAAGAAAAGAGATGTGTCCAAAAATTAGTGTGTATTTGTGTGTAATTGTGTATGTATGAATAAAACTAGTGCATGCATAAACTTCGGAGAAATTCAAGTTTCCGCTACGCGAACGTTTGGCCATTAGCTAGTTTTCATATAAAGCGCTTACATAGAGAGCTGTAGATTTTTACATACGTTGTTTTGAATTTGTTTATATTTGTTTAAAAAACAGATTTAAAAGATAAAAATATAAACGTAAAATACGCTTATTATGTCTTAGTTCTTAAAGTATGCACTTTGGGGTCTAGATTTTGACGTTTATACAAACCTTGTAAGTGTCTGCAACATGTTGCCAAGTATCAATGATGTTCCGTTAGTAATTAAAGAGTTATAGGACAAATTTACCATAAACAGATCACTGTTTACAAAGCAGTCAAATATCACGACGTTCTGAAGGAATTGCATGGTAAAATGTATGCCAATAATTAGTGTATTCATTCAACTATTCACATGCAAAATTTCATGTCATTAAATTCAGTAATTAAAGAAAAACAATTATAATACTGACGAAGCATCGAAAACCTACATAACCCGACCAAGTTCGGATGGCTACCAAAAAGCGGCCGTGCCATATATCTAAGAAACGTTCTTAACCTTCCAATATAGTATTTATTAATATGGTACAGTTGCGTACACAAGCGTTAGGAAAAAATAAAACAATTGCATTTCTTCAATGAAAAATATTTTTTTAATAATAACGCCACTATCTACGATAAAAACAAATCTTCAATTAACAAGTACTTCTCTATTTAAATATCCGCGTACAAAAATATTTTTAATTACATATAATACTTAATTATGTAATATACATAGAACCATAACCACTAAAGTTGCAAAGGGGAACGCTCGTGCATGCCTAGTCTATTGGTTAAATAGTGTAATAAGCTACAATATGATAAATATTTACCTAAACAGTAGTACATACTTACATGTGGTAAATATTTAATTTCCCTAAGGGGTCTTTAGTTAGAATCCTGATCCGTGAAATCTTCAATAGAAATTAGCTGTATGAATTTTATTTGTCTTAAATGATATATTTAGATTATATCTCAAGTCTCAAGCGCATACTTAAATAAAGTACCTACGTAAATAGTACCTACTTTCTGTCATAGTCAAATACATTTAAAAAAGTAGGTGTACAAAAATAAATGACCTATAAATTATATCGAAGCAACAATTGTGTTATCACCTATACCAATTCAATACCGGTATTATACTGTAAATTTTGGGATGTTACCTAAATATATTGCACGGCCGCTTTTTTGTAGCCATCCGAACTTGGTCGGGTTATATAGGTTTTCGATGCTTCGTCAGTATTATAATTGTTTTTCTTTAATTATTGAATTTAATGACATAAAATTTTGCATAAGAATAGTTGAATGAATACACTAATTATTGACATACATATTACCATGCAATTCCTTCAGAACGTCGTGATATTTGACTGCTTTGTAAACAGTGATCTGTTCATGGTAAATTTGTCCTATAAATCTTTAGTTACTAACGGAACATCATTGATACTTGGCAACATGTTGCAGACACTTACAAGGTTTGTATAAACGTGAAAATCTAGACCCCAAAGTGCATACTTTAAGACTAAGACCTAATAAGCGTATTTTACGTTTATAGTTTTATCTTTTAAGCCCTACGATTTTTTCTAAATCTGTTTTTTAAACAAATTCAAAACAACGTATGTAAAAATCTACAGCTCTCTATGTAAGCGCTTTATATGAAAACTAGCTAATGGCCAAACGTTCGCGTAGCGGAAACTTGAATTTCTCCGAAGTTTATGCATGCACTAGTTTTATTCATACATACACAATTACACACAAATACACACTAATTTTTGGACACATCTCTTTTCTTCTAAAGTCTGTGGATTAATAAAAGTTCCGCCAGGACAACGTTCGCCCAGCGGAATCAGTTTTTGGTGAATTTCTCCACAATGGTTGCGTGCACAAATTTTTTTTTTACCATACACAATTATACGACGTCATACACTAAATATCTGCATAATTAAAATCTTTAAATTCAACATCATTCCGCTGCGCGTACGCACACGCGAGTAGTTGCGAGTTTGAAAATATGCAGCTTAAATTGCTATTTCTTTTGATTGCGTTGACATAAAAGTTTGATTTTGTTACAGCTTAAAGGTATTAAAGACCTGAGTATTTGATAATAATTTCAATTTAATACCTCTACGCGTTCATGAGAAAGAAGTTGTGACTTTAACATTTTCAAAAATTTTTTTTTATATGATATAACTAAAAATTTACGGTTTTCGCAATTTTTCCTTTATCTGTACTATAAGACGTTACTTCGTAAAAAATATCGCACACCTAGGTCTATAGACAGCTAACTCGAAAATCGCAATTTTTGAGTTAAGTGTGCAATCGAATTCCTTAACTCACTACACGATTAAAACACAAGATTCTTATAACATTATTCTTGTATCTGCATTTAAAAAGCATTGATCTATACAGAAAACTCCTCCAATGCACAGGGATACGGTGATCAGTTTTTCATCTTTTCTGAAAAAAGTGTTTTTTTGAGTTAATCGCTGTTTAGATCTAGGTGTGCGATAGGTATATTTAAATTTTTCATAATGATGTTTGCTGCGTCGCAAGTTTCATTTCGTTTTGTACGACATTTAGTGCACTTATGTGAGCTTATGTGATAGTGACAGTATCAGTGGTTTTCCTGTTTTATGCAAGAACAATGTAAGTACCGAACGTATTTATTTAGGGTCAGACGTCTCAAAATTTGCCAAAGATACAACAATAGTCGCTCGAAATTTGTAATTTATTCGTGCGACGCAGCATATAACAATAAAATATGAAAAATTTAAATATATACATTAAAAGTTAAAATCATATGTAACTTTACAACACTCTATTCCTTTAAAAAACTAAAAATCGAATATCTCGTAAACTAAGCCGAGTTTACGAGATATTCGTTTTTAATTTTTTAATTTTAAAGGAATAGAGTGTATGTAAATAATTTTTATGTAAAACTTTAGTCATAAAGTTGTACAGACGCCAGCAGGTCAACCTACCCCAATCTGTCAAAATTCTTTGATAGATTTTCAACTTTAGCACAAAGGAATAAAGTTCATATTCAATTGGGAAAATCTGACAGATTGGGGTAGCTTGATGTGCTGGCCACCGTACAAAAATTAATCGTAAGTTGTGTAAATCAATACAAAAGACAGGTAGTTACCTATAAGTATTCGTAAGGATCACTCAGTTCAGCAAATTGTGGAGAATGTGTTGTGGAGAATTCTGAGGTATGTCCATCTAGATAATAATTATAATCGAGTTATGTATTTTGTTTCTTTGATATTTATACTGGTTTTTCTTACTAGGGATACCTACTGTGAAATAAAACACATACTTATGTAAATATTTAATCAGTTTTTATTTATATTCGTAAAATTATAAATAAAACTTGACTTAATGCGTATAAATCTCAATCATCGATATGACGATACCCTCATCAGTACCTACTGTTTACTTTATTTCGTCTGCAAACTTTTCAGTCCATACCGTCCTTAATTACTTACTTATATTTAAACCTCTATCTTCGCCTGGCGTATCAAGTAATCTGAGGGGCAATTCTCGTAATTTTTAAGAACGTTCACAGTCTGATCTCAGTTTCGATCTTTCAAAAATACTTCAAAGGAGATGTTTCAAAATGGGCCAGGTCTATGTACAGTATCTCAAAAAAAAGAGAAAAATCCGTAGAATTCGGGAAAAATACAGATAATTCAATTAAATGTGTACTGTTGTGGTAGTGAACTGATATTTATCAATTAATTTTATCGACTTTCAACATGGCGTCTCACAGATTTAGTTACTCTGTGCTTAAAAACAATGACAGTAAACCATAGATTGACCATTGATCGTAAAAAGAGAACTGTCAGTTGTCACAACAGTGTCACTGCAGTCACTTTCGTCTAGCATCGAAATAAACAAAAACATGTCAAACGTCATTATTCAATCAAAATGACAGCTTACCGCCATGACGGGATGTTTTTTGTGTGTTGCAATTTCAAGTGTAATTTCTTCTGTTTACCAGAAAACCAAGCTATTTTAAAGCAATTGGACGGTGGAGAACTGTTTTAAATGAATTTCCCTATTTTTAAGTATAGTGTACAAGGACCTGGCCCAGGCTCCATACATTTTAGAACATCTCCTTTCCCTACATTTTGACAAGTTTTTGACATTTGTTTGTCGCCGAGATGAGACTGCGACTAGATTTTGAACGTTTTAAATTAGCAGAATCGCCTACAGTTCACAAGCTGATAAGATTTTTATAGTCTAAGCCACAGAGTTCTTCTAATGGTATAAGCTGACAAGTGACAGTTTTAATGTAGTCTGTGGTTGTTATTTTGCGTGGTTTGTTTTGCTGTTATTTTCATATTTCCGTGGCTTTTTCGACCACTTTATCTCTCCCAAAAGACACCGTTATAACTGCTTAAATTATTTTGACCCGTGCTCACTACTTTAGACTTCGATTTTGCTTTCGATCCGGACTTGACGCTATGGCACCTCTGTTCAGATGTTGTGTTCGTAATTGCACTACAGCACGTAGTAAGTATAAAGTATTTCTAAAGATTTAACTGTGGTTTTCATCACAGAAATCTAAAACACACACTTTAACAACAAATTGTACACACATAATTTTATTATAATTAATTTTATTATAAGTAATTTTATTACGTGTCTCTTCGGTTACAGGTGAAGATTGCAATGTAGTTTTGCATTCGTTCCCCAACCCCATTAAGGAAGGGGGCAGATTTAGAACCTGGCTTTATTTAATTGGGGGAGATAATCTGGTTTTGGATAGCCAATTTGTATTTAGAAATAGGAAAGTATGTCACAAACACTTTGAGACAAAATATCATACAAGGAGTTCAAGATTAAGTGCCATTGCAGTTCCTACTCTGTACTTAAAAGGTAATTAAAACATTTATTTGCTTTCTAGGGAAGAGGGGAGATTAACAATTACGACGAGAAGCTTGCCTTATCTTTCAAAGCTCCTACACAGGGCGCTCAATCTTAATAAACAAGTTTCAGTTTTCCACTTTTTGGGATAATGGCCGTTTAATTACACAGTAAATATTATAATCTATTTAGTACTTACCTTGTGCCCATTCAGCACGAAAATCATTTAGCTTGTTTTTAATTTTTTAGTTCAAGTTTTTAATTCACTTTTTGACAAGGCAGGTGTGTTTTTAATTCTTTAAATTATATCATTAGCAAAATCATTTTTATTTTTACTATCTGTGCCTGCGGCTCTGCCCGCGTAAATATCGAAAATTATCCGAAGGGAACATACTCCTGGGCTAAAATTGTATCCTATGTGTTATTCCAGACTAAAATCTACCTCTGTGCCAAATTTGTTCAAGATCGTTCAGCCATTCTGATGTGATTGAGTAATAAACATCCACCCAAACATCCAAACTTTTGTCTTTATAATATTAGTATAGACCATAGATTTTGTCTTCAAGTAGCAAGCATAAAAATGAATGAGCCTATTTTTTTTTTAAGTTTTTCTATGGGATATTGAATAGGTAGTACCTACTGTTATATTAATTAAATTTTTTTGTTTGTTAATAATGAGCAAATGCTTCTTGAAATCTACTGTGTTATATATTTTTGTTATATGCTAAGCAAACTCTAGACGTTGATAGTATATATAGTCAAATTTTTATGAAAAAAAAATATTCGGTTTTTTTTTTCATGAACCATGTCCTCATTATATTTTTTTTTAATTTTCACCAGCCTATGTTACCCGGAATCATACATAGATATTGGTCAAGCCGTTTAGAAGTTATGGTAGAATAAAGAAACTCACAAACATACATGAATGGGCAGTCGTGAAAAGACTGGCATGCTGTGGTATCTTAGAACATTCGGCACGGTACGATGTAAGCACTGTCATCTATTAGCTGCTTCAAGAAACAAAATGCTCAGGCTGTACAATCTTAGAACATTTAACCATGCAAGTAGGGCAAAATAATGCTCCCAAATTGAAAGAGTACTGTATGATACTAACAGATCCTTCTCATAATGCCATTTTAATTTAGGCGATTATTAAAATCATGTATTTATGGTTTGTGAACATAGATGTCGCTTGTAAGCGTTAACCGCCTAAATTAAAAAATAGTTTTCGATACAATAAAGTCAGTGACCAAGTGACTTTTTTTTCTGGTAACATTATAATACACCAGTTGGGTGCCAAATGTTACCATTATAAAAATAAATATTCCATGTAGTAGTTTATTAAATTGTCATAAGCTACCAAACTTTTAGAACAAATACGAAATACGCGTAATCTATACAATAAAAGCATAAAATGTGTGTTCAGAAATTATGTTTTTTTTTTGGCATACATTTTGATGCATGTAATATTCTGAAATGTATAATAAACATTATGGACGTTCGCGTCTTCGTAGTTATTGTGTATTTTTTACTGGCAGCAAGAATTTTTCTTTCAGTCAAACAAATTACAAATGTCATGTCAACAAACAATGGCATTCCGTCTGTCATTGCTGCCGGTCGTTCTTGTTGATAAATTCAACAAAACCGTGTGTGCTTTTCGACTATTCCGTGATTCTTCGAGTTGAGCCCCTGCTCCTCGGACTTCCACGAGTGTTTTCATCAACCTAGTGCTTCTCCGTAAATCCGTTGAGTTGAGCCCGGGCTCCTCCGGTTATTTATCGTTGAGTGTTATCACTAGCATTGTTCGAGACAGAGACTCTTAGCACTTTCTAGTGCCCCTGAGTGACTTCACCAATAATTACCATGTCTAGTAAACGTTGTTGTGTTCCTCAGTGTGCGGAAATTGAAGGTACACATTCATTTTAAGTTACGACCAGTACACATTGTGGAATGCAAATGAATTATTGAAATGATTGAGTATTTTAAAATGTTAGATTTGCAATTTACTCAATAGCAACTGCTTTTTTTTGCAGATTCCCAGAGAGTCCTTCATTGGTTTCCAAACCCTAAAAAGGACATTGCTCGTTTTCGAATGTGGGTCCATGCTATTGGTGGAGAGATCATCGGTATGAGTAATGAAGATATATATAAACTTCGTCGAGTATGTCACGCTCATTTTGAAGAGAAATATTGTTGCCGTAACAGTAAAATTTCTAACATAGCAGTACCAACATTACTTATGCCAGGTAAGTGCTCTTTGTAGTTATAGATATTTATATGTAATTAGCTGAGCTGTGTTGGTTTATTTGGCCACACAGAATTAATTAAACTGACCACAAATGCATGCTGCCCAATGGGGCACATACTGACAGACAGTGTTTGCTGGGCGAGGCTACTTGGAGTCAGTATTTGACTACATGTATAGGATATTTTATTTGCTAAGAATTTATATGACACATGTTTAATCTTTACATAGTATAAAACAAAGTCGCTCCTGCTGTCTGTAAGCATAGATCTTTTTTTTTTTTTTAAATCTTATCTTTTTATCTTTTAACTTTTTTCTTATCTTTTGACTCTGACTGTTAGAGTTTGGTTGTACTCTGTTACCAAGCAATTTGGTACATACTATGTATTAACCTTACTAAAATTACTTTATCTTGTTACAGGACCACTATCCTTATCAAAATTTACCTACACCGATAGAATACCATTTAAAGAAATTGATAATTTACCATCTACATCAAAAGGTTAGTTCACTTAATCAAAGTTAAAGAATTTAAATTATGGATGCAAATGAGAATAGAATAGAATACTCTTTATTATGTACACCATTATAAATTACAGACATAAATATAGAACTTTTGTTTATATTTAATGTAAATTTACTAAAACACAATAATATTGCTCTATTATTCTTGTTTTAGGATCACCATCTCTACCAAAATTTACATTGAAATCCCGAGAACCATTAACAGAAATTGAAAATGTACCATCACAAGGTTGGTGCATATTGACATTATATGTCATTCCAATAATTCAAACTTTCAAGGATGTTGTGGAACGGTTGTTGGAATATTATCAACTGACTCTTATTAATATAGTAAAATTCCTTTGACAACATTTCTCTGTTTCTCATAGATTTAGTTTTGGCCCTGGAATCCCATCATAAAATCTCATATTGTATTTATGCCTGTAATAATTTACTGAAAACGAATATTATTGAATAAAAAAAATTAAAAAATATTGTAATGTTTCAGATCCTGTTTTTAATCCTGTACCTGTCCCTGCACATGACAGTTGTAACACTAGCCACAGTGGTAAGTTGTATATTGCACAGTGAATTGTAACCTATTACATACATTGTGTCTGAAGTACTTTCCATCAATTTCTAATTTGTACCTACTACTTAGAACAAATTTATCCTGCCTAACTTGAGCTTGATTTCTAATAGCTTAATTTTGTTTGTAGGTTCAAACCGTGGTTCAAACACTACAAAAAAAATAGTGAAACATATAAAAATGACAAATAATGAGCATAATTTGTACCAGAAATTGGTTGCAACTCGAATTAAGCTCTCGAAATGTCGAAATAGAGTGCAGAAGCAATCTTTGCAGTTAAAAGCAGCCAAAAATTTTATGAAGAGTAGCAACTTTATTGCTACTATAAACAATTTGCCAAGCGCTGCAAAAGTTTTAACTACATTACAGTTCAGAGAACATAAAAAGAAAGAAAAAGGCAGAAGATTTTCTACGGAAGAAAAAATATTAGCTTTGGCAATGATGAAACAAAGTCCCAAAGGTTATCGCTTTCTGCGAAGAATGTTAGTTTTACCTTCTCAGCAAATATTGATAAAATTTTTGAATCAAGCCAATATCAAGCCTGGTATTAACAATAATATATTTACTCAACTTAAAGAAAGAGCAAATAAAATGAAACCAGCAGACAAACTCTGCATTTTAATGTTTGATGAAATGTCGCTAAAAGCAAATGTAACATACAATGAGAGAAAAGATTTGGTGATAGGTTTTGTCAATAATGGACGCGAGACAAGACAAGAATTTGCAGACCACGCACAGGTGTTTCTGATCAGAGGTCTCATTAGAAAATATAAGCAACCTGTAGCTTATACATTTTCTCAGTCGGCTACAAAAGGCCCAGAGTTGGCTGTGCAAATTAAAACTATAATTAAACATATCCAGGAAACTGGCCTCAATGTAGTGGCTACTGTATGTGACCAAGGCACTAATAATAGACAAGCCTTAAATCTTCTCTTAAAAGAAACCAGGGGACATATGTTGAGAAGTGGGCAAGAAGTTAAAGAAGAAAATATAATAATAATTAATAACAAGAAAATTGTTCCACTGTATGATCCCCCACATTTGTTAAAAGGGATACGTAACAATCTTTTAGAGAAGAATTTAAAGTACACAATAGATATTGAAGAAAAGACGGCAAAGTGGGAGCATGTCAAACAATTGTATGATGCAAATCCTGGATATAAGGGTATCAGATTAATGCCCAAGCTCACAGAGAGCCATGTTGATCCAACAAGATCAAAAATGAAAGTTAAATTTGCCAGCCAAGTGTTCAGTAGGACTGTTTCGTCCACTATGGGATACCTTGCAGGTAAGGGCGAATTTGATGTTTTAAAAAAAGCACATTAGATTGTCAACAAAATATATTATAGTCACTAACATTGCATTAATATTATTTTACAGATAATGGAATTCTCCCAAGGGAATGCAAAGAGACTGCAGATGTCCTGCTTTTTTTTGATAATCTATTTGATTCTGTCAATGGCAGTTATACAAAAAAAAGGTTTTCAAAACCTCTCTTGGGACCAGTAACCCCTAATTCTAAACACCACGAAGTATGGACAGAATCTAAAAAAGTCTTAAAATCAATGAAATTTATAACAGACAAAAATAAAAGTGCATGTGTACCTAGTATTAATAATTGGATATGGACACTGGAAGGCATAGAAAGATTAGTTAAAATATTAGCTGTTGATCATAGTATTACGTCTTTATGGATGCGGCACCTAAACCAAGACCCAATCGAGAATTTCTTTGGGGCCATAAGAAGCCATGGGTGCCGCAACATTAATCCAACGCCCGAGAGATTTGAATCAGCATTGACAACCTTATTGGTCAATAGCCTCTCCAGTGTCCATGCCCCTGGAGCAAATTGTGAAGAAGACCAATGCAATGCACTACATGCCCTCGTCGTTACTAAGAGTAGTGAAGCTGCGATGACTGGTGATGTGTCTTTAGATATAGTAAATGAGATTATTTTTACTCCTTTAGAGGAAAAAAGTCAGCCCCAAATAATGGGGCCCCTACAATATGTATCAGGATATTTCTTAAAAAAAACTAAAAGTAAAGTATTTAGGTCCTGCGAAATTTGTAAGGGTAATCTCTACAGCGATATTGAAAATGATTTTATAAAAAGCAGAGAATATGCCAGTCGTCGTTGGCTTTCTAGCCCTAGCCCAGTTTTAGTGACGTGCATATCAAACATGCAAGATATATATATATATAAATAAAATATTAATTAATCACTTAGAAAGAAAATTCCTCAGAGAATATATAAAAACAATTATTTTATTTTTTTTAGATTTTAATTTTTTAACATGCCCAGTACACCGAGAAAAGTTGATAGAATTTTTAATTAATTTAGTATGTAGATTTTTTATATTTACTTATTGTAAAAATTTAAATAAAATAGTATCAGGAAAAAAGGATATCGATAGCGACGAGGACATGCTGCAGTGCAAAGCAAAAAAGTATTTTAAGCAATGTTTTAAAAGAAAAATTGAATAATATAAACATTAATATTGTTTATATTATTTAATTTTTTAAAAACCATACTGAAAACCCTTGAAAACCATAATATGGTTTTTAAGGGTTGTCAGTAAAGTTTTTATTCTGCATAACAGAGCCATAATCAAATGGGTGTGCATTACCCTGGCAAAACGTTAAGTTATTTAAAATTTTGCTGCAGTAACATTATGGGATTTTAAACAAAATTAAGATCTCTTATTGGTATTTTTTTTCATACTTCTGCATTTAGCAGTCTGTAAGAACTGGGAAATCCCATGGAAATCGGTTTCAGGCTGGCTAAAGTAGACTCATCTTTCATGGGGTACTGTGTAAAATGTTACAACAGAATACCTCCCCACATACTTCACGAAATTTAAATCTTGTGTAAAACGCACACTATGCAGCCAAACAGAAGTTAGAGGATTACATCGCTGATAAAAATCCTTGGCTTAACGCTGGTCCTGCTCCACAAGGGCGCATAAACTAATTGATTAGAATTTGAAAATGCTGTTGGAACTGCTGAAGATTTAAAAAAACTATATTTGCATTGTAAAAAGTCAATAATTTAGTCATGTATAATTGCATAGCACGTGTGAGTACACAATTGTACATACTTTATAGCTACCATTTAGTGGGTATGTCAACCCATACATCTTACAGAATCTTATAATATTTGTTTGACGAACTTCTGTCTATGTGTAAGGCACAGAGGTGTAAGGTTTCCTAATATCTAGCCAGAAATTTAGAAATTATGATTTGCATAATTTTTTTGTACTTGTAATATAGCAATTATGTCACATTGTAATAGTAATTTAGAAATTGTATCAATACTTATTGCAAAATAAATTTTATGATTATGATTTTATGGGTTTTATTTTCTGCAACCAAATATAAAAACAAAAAACAGGCGGGAAGCAGGAATGACATGCACACATACATACATGTATATGAACACATACACACACATGTATAGATAGCACAAAAGTTGTAGGTTTACAGTTACAGATGGCGCCACTAATCGCTATGCCCTAATATTAAAATGTACTCTGTGAAAATGCTGTTTGTAATTTTAACAAAAGATTATTCCTAGATGGCAGTTTAACCAAAACCAATGAAATAACGATGACAATAAAGTGACGTTGACATTTGACATTATTTTGAATTTTTCACAAGATTTTTCGGTCGAGTAAGTGCATAGCCTGTTAATTTTCTTGTATTTTCGTGTTTTCTCGGTTTTATTTTCATTCGGTACGTTTAGTTGAACTTTGTTCCTCCGGCTTTACGTGAAGATTGCCATAAAACACTAATAGTGAACTCGTTTATCCTTTTATTAAATAAGTCTACGATGGCTCAAAGGTCTTGTTGTGTTCCCGGCTGTTCCATGAAACTTGGACGCGGTAAGTTATCTCAGTTTAAAGTATATTTTTATAAGTATCACCGGCAATGTGTAGACGAACATTTTATAGAATTCTCGTTTTCCGATTTAGAATAACCCTTTTTTTTGTGGATGGGAAATAATCTTATGACCCCTCCCGCTCTACGGCTCTAGGTGGAGCAGAAGGGAATGTCAGACTGTTACTAAAACCCACCCGTGTTCCTTCCTTAGCCTTTTATGTTCTGGGGTAGCGAGAGGACATCTCTTTGAGGCGCGCGTGGAACACGTACGCGCCGTCCGGCACGGGCCTGGTCCTGATCGGACGGTGAGTTACCCATTACTCTCCGTCCGTAGGCCCGCGTAAAACCCACCCGTGTTCCTTCCTTAGCCCTTAGTATAAGCCTAACATATTAACTGGTACCTACTTCAAAGTTGTTAAATTTTAGTCAGTGGGTCATCTTAGTTGTGTTGCCCAAACCTATTCAGCTGTTGAAGTGAGGTTGAGTAACAAATATTTAAACATAATATAATATTATGTTAGGTATCTAGAAAAGTCAGTAATTTTAAACTTGAGCTTAAATTATGTGTATGACTCCAGATCACTCATTATTGATTACTAAATTAAGATACAAGTTGAGTACCTACTTAGATTCTTTTCTTCTTTATGTTTGGTGAACATCTTGTAACAAGTTTTTAATTGTAACATGTTTTAGGATTGCCGTTGCACCGTTTTCCAAATCCAAACAATCCTGCTCAAATAGAACGTTTCCGCACTTGGGTTATGAAAATTGGAGGTGATATTATTGGAGAAGATAATGGATTCATACATATGAACAGAAAAGTGTGTCATAAACATTTTGAAGATGTTTACAGATTTCCAAATATGAAACTAACTGCACTGGCAATTCCAACACTTGAAATTCCAGGTAAAATTTGTTAATTTTAAAAACTATACTCTGTTTATTGATGGAAAAAAGTAAAGGTAAGTAAATAATCTAACCATATCTTGTTTTGTGAAATACAAAACTAAGCAATGTAAAAATAGAAACTTATTTCATGAAGAAGTTTTTTAAGCACAATGTTACTGAGTCTTTTTATTTTTATTAGAAATTGTGCCTTCATAAAAGTAGTCGAAGATTGATGATGATAATGGCTTCCTAAGAATAAAACCTATTCTCCCAAATGGTTATGGTGTTTATCCCTATTAAAAACCACCCTATAAATTTCAGGTGTGCATGTTGGTGAGCACAGGCATATTGAACTGCCATCTACGCCAACCCAAATGGCGACAGTCTCTACTAGACCCATTCCCATGGACACAGATTTATCTTCTAGGCCAGGTAATTGATACATTAGTCATTACATAAACCAATAATAATGGAAATGTATAATAATAGTAAGCATCAAGGCCATTTAAGATGTGAGGGTTTTTATAATATTTATAGAAGAATTGTTATTATTTGTAAATTGTTTTACTATTGTTTAAAAGGATTTACTCGCACTCGGTAAACTTGATCACGACAGTTATCCATAAATTCCATGTCATCCAAATCATTAAAATCAGCATAATCGAAGATATCCATTGCAATTTACGTACTGAGAGAAAGCAAAATGGCGAATTGGTGAGGTTTAAACGCGTGCTAAACAAGGGGATGTTGTTGTTTAAATTTAAACAACTTCTAAGCCAGGTCTAATCCTAAACAATGGCTAAACATGGTTTCGTGGTATCATTTTTGCTAAACAGTTGCTAAGCACGTGTTTAGAGCGTGTCTAAGTTTTTTGTGGTAAGACGGTAAAGGTTTAGGAGCATTGAGCAATTTTTGGTAGGGATAAAACTTACCTATGTATTCGCATCACCGTCTCCGACATGCTAATGTTAACAGCTGTATCTGTGAGTATGACGTGTTGCGCTTGGCTAGCAGTGAAAGTATAGATAGGTAATTAATTTGAAAATAAAAAAAAAAAAACATTGTTATTTCAAAGTTTTAAGTTATCATATCTGTCATCAGTTTAAGGGTTCTGTACCTGTAGGGTGCCAAACTGAACCCTATTACTAAGCCTCCACTGTCTGTCTGTCAGCGGCTGTATCTCATGAACCGTAATAGGTACAAAACACAGAAAATAGTTCTATACCTATAGATTCCAGAACACTTTCTATGGTCTTAAAATGACATGGTAAATCTCTCAATATTGTGCGTACAAACTTACATTTGCAATTAGAATGTATGGCAGAACATGTTTTTCAACTACAATGTTATGTTTGTTCTTGGGATAAATTCATCCCAACTACGGAGCCCTTCATTGTGCGTGGTTTATCACGCACTTGGCCGGTTTTTTTTTGAAATATGTATTGTTAAATATTTTACGGTGGTACGGAACCCTTCTTACGGTGGCCTTCGTGTGCGAGACCGATACGCACTTGGCCTGTTTTTTATAATCAACTAGCTGACCCCGCAAACGTCGTTTTGAAAAAAAAAAAATAGATAGTAGCCGATTCTCAGACCTACCCGATATGCACACAAAATTTCATACAAATCGGTCCAGCCGTTTCGGAGGAGTATGGTAACTAACACTGTGACACGAGAATTTTATTTATTAGACTAGCTGCTGCCCGCGACGTCGTCTGCGTGAAGGCTCTACAGCACCAAAAATACCTAAGATGCCAGTGTCGCTATAGCATTATAAGTACACAACTTTTAAAATAGCATTAAAATATAAGTTTTTTTTGCAAGCGAAGCAAGTGAAGAGAGTTATATGGGAATCCTGCTGAGTTCAGTCATAAGATGTGACTGAAGGAAATAGAGAAAATAATGCAGGAAGACATTTATTTATTTATTTAAACTTTTCGCACAAAAAGGTACAAAGGCGGACTTAATGCCTATACATACATTCCAGGACACAAAAGAGTAAAAATACGTACAAAGGTATCATACCTTACAACACTTCTCTATAAACTACGTTGGTAGTTATGTTGCCAGGAGCCAAAATGTAAAGAGAGTCAGGACTGGTGACGCGGGAGCAAGCGACGTACAGTTGCCCGTGTGAGAAGCAACTCGTCCTGAGGTCAACACCCGCTGCCATCAGTGTCTGCCCCTGCGACTTATTGATGGTCATCGCGAAGCAAACACTCACGGGGAACTGTACGCGCTTGAACTGGAATGGGAAATTATGAGGTATGAGGGGAATGCGTGGTATAAATACTGCCTCGCCGACGCCACAACCCGTAAGAATTTCCGCCTCAATGGTGTGTCTGTGGAGCGAGATGACTTTAAGGCGGGTTACACAACTTCGGAGGAGATAGGTTCCGAAGAATCATAATCGGAACACCGACCTTCAGCTTGAAGGTATGCGCTGGAAGACCACTTGCTGACAGGGAGCTCAGAAATTCCACGGGATAATGTGTGGCGTCATCTCGCTCGACAACAGTGTTTATCGAGGTGTAGACCACTTTATTCCCCTCAATTTCCGAGAGAATGCATTCGTTAATTGTTGCAGCCTGATCATTTTTGGGCATCAAAATGGCCCGCTCACACACCCAAGAATTCTGCTGGTGCGGTATACGACAGATGTCCCCGTACACACAGCGAATTAGTTCTTCTAAGCTGGATACCACTATACCGAGAGACTCTGAAAGCACCACCTGTTCACCTATCTCTTCTGGTAGAGTGCCTTTGCCAAGACTTAGAAGGACATCGGAGAATTCTTGAGCACGTGTAGTGCCGCCGAGCCGAGCTCTCATATTAATGGTCAAGCGCAGCGTACGAATTCGTGACCACAACGAAGATCGTTTCAACGAAGCATTCACCTCGTCAGCCCTCGAGCCCCGCGTCACCACGGGAAGCGTTTGCCGAAAATCACCACTGAACAGAACTGTGACACCACCCATCAAATGTTCGTTCCTGCGGATGTCCTGCAGGGTTCTGTCCACGGCCTCAACTGCCTTCCTATTGGCCATCGTACACTCATCCCATACGATCATAGAGCAATCCTTGAGCACGTGTGTCCCTTATCGCTGTTACGTGACACACCACAAACAGGCGTTTCGGCGCTCTCTAAATCGATGGGAATTTTAAACATGGCATGTGCTGTCTTGCCACTCGGAAGCAGTGTGGTAGCGATTCCCGACGACGCTACAGCAACAGCAATTTTGCCTTGCCTCCTGACCTCTGCAAGTATGCCAGTGGTAACAAATGTTTTTCCTGTTCCACCAGGAGCATCCAAGAAAAACATTTTATCCTGGTTTTGCCCAACGCTTTCAAGGACGGTGTCATAAAGTTTTTGCTCTGAAGAGAACAAAGCGACATGGTCATTTCGTATGGTGGTCATTTCGCCCGGATCGTAATTTGTCTCAGCGTTATACTCCCGATTTCTACGGTCTTGATACGGTGATGATTGGGGAGCTGGTAACCCATATTCGATCAGTGGATTGCCGCCGATAGAAATGACCACATCTTGAAGTGAACTGAGACAGGTGTTCAGCACGCGTTCATCAGTTACTTCGACTTCGTCTCCAGTAACACGCCTCAAAGCTCGTAGAAAATCTTCAGATAGATGATGGCGATACTTTTCCCACAAAGCTACCGGGTTCGCGACTCCACAAAACACCAAGATGACAGCAAACAGATGACGCATGCGGCTGGGACTGTCACTGACGCTAGCCTGCGCGAGGGTGTCATGAAATGAAATGATCATCATCAAAGAACATAACTTTTTTGTAATACTTAACACCGCATTTTTTTTAAATTGTCTTCATCAACTCTACTCAAGATTTTGAGGGTTTTGTTGGAACTTGAATTTTTCGAAACGAACTATACGATACAACTTTTATGAAAAAAATTCACATCACCATCTATGAATTTTAAGAATAACTAACTAAGTACTTACCTCGCCAACATAATCAAATTTAAATTATTAATTTCCAAAAAATGTTAAAATGTAACTTGATTTGATTTTTATGAAATCTCATAGATGGCGCTGTTTTAAAATTGTCTTTATACTACTAACATTCATGAAACTATATTTCTCTGCCCAAATTACTTAAATGGCGTAGTTTTTATAGTGTAAAGCTAGATAATAGCATGGCTTACCCAAAAACAACATTTAAATATGCGTCGTTAGATTACTGTCACAGAATGCGTAAGAAAAATAAAGATTCACAGCTCCTCCTCCGTAGGTGATAGCGTGATAATATGTAGCCTATGTGTTGATCCGACGTCTTAGCAATATTCATGCAAAATTTGAAGTAAATCCATGCAGTACTTTTTGAGTTTATCCCGGACAGACAAACAGACAAACAGACAAAAATTCTAAAAACTATATTTTTGGCTTCGATATCGATTGTAGATCACGCCCCAAGTATTCTTTTTAAAAAATATACAATGTACAGTTTTGACTTTCCTACGATTTTATTATATGTATAGATGTATAGATAAGCTGACCCCGCAAACGTCGTTTTGCAAAAAAAAAATAGATAGTAGCCGATTCTCAGACCTACTGAATATGCACACAAAACTTCATACTAAATAAAAATATTTTGCAAACATTGATTGGGATGCTGGTAGAATTTCTTTAGTGGTTTTATCTATCAATAAACTGGTATCCCCAATACTAATGTCAAAGTCTAAACGTCTGTCTGACGTTCGCGCCGGTGTTCTCTAATTTATGCGATATTTTGTTGTGATCTTTCTGATAACGTTGTGCGTTTGTCGTTGAGTTGAGCGAAAGTTCCTCCGACTTCATCCATATTTGTGACCAGAAAATAATTTTGAGAGTTGTGTCAAAACTGCGATAGGAATCCAGTGGGTCGTCTTAGGGGTGTAGTGTTGTTTGAAATAGGGCTTTTTTTGTGCATCATGTCATCGGATAAGCATTGCTGTGTTCCTGGGTGCAAGGACAGTGGAGGTATGTCACATTGTCATAACTATATCTTGGATCTTGACCTTGAACTTGAACGCAATTCAAAAAATTACGTTTTATCAGTGTGTTGTGGTTTTCTTCAGTTTTTGTTTCTCTTCGAAATAAATTTCAATTGTTTCTAAACAATAATATTATGGGTTAACTAATGTGTCGTCGGTTGGTGCCTCATTCCATTTGAAATTGTCTAAGGGGCCTCTGTGAGTTGGCTTCAGCCCCTGGTACACCTTCCGAAGGACCGGGACCCTCAACGTCCCAGGTTCCTGAGATATTATTGTCAAAGGAAACTGATAGAAATATAAAGTAAGTAATGATTGCCTGCAATTTTTTTCAGGCATGCATGCAGTTCTTCATGGATTTCCGAACCCTGAAAAAGACAGAATACAATTCAATACCTGGCTATATTCGATTGGAAGTGATATTTTGGGACTTGAAAATGCACACATTTTTAAGTTCCGTCGAGTGTGTCGCAAACACTTTCAACATAAATATTTATGTCGCAATAACAGAATAAGCAATATTGCAGTTCCAACATTATATTTACCAGGTTTGTTCATTACCTACATAATGCTAGTTTGTAAAAGAATAAAGTTGCTACTATTCCTTTAACTATTAAAAAGAAACTATAGCACCTTAACAAAATTATTAATGCTGTTATTCCTTTATAATTATTTTCAGGTTTTAATGTAGCATACATATAGATATTATTATTATAGTTTGAGGTGGCACAGGATAGGAGTTCCTGGAAGGAGTTGAAGGAGGCCTTTGTCTAGCAGTGGGACAGTATAGGCCGAGGATGGCGAACCAATGGCACGCGGCCATGTGCCATTGGTCATGGCCGCATGAAATATTTATTTGGAAAAAAAACTTTTTACAAAAAAATACAACCAACTTCCAAAAAACACTACAAAGTAAAAAATAACTATGTAATTTCGGAAGACGGTGTTGTTGGTTCCGTACTTTCGTTTTTGACACCGACACACATCTTTCGAACAAAAAAGAATTTTGCAAATCCGTCTTTAAATGACGGAGTTATGCCTGAACAAACATAAAAAAAAAAAACATATAAACATCCAAATTGAAAACCTCCTCCTTTTTAGAAGTCGGTTAAAAAATGGCATGTGAATGTTTAGTTTTGCCATTCCTGGTATAGGGTAAAAAAAAAAACGCATCACCATCACAACCGAAGTTAGCATGTGTTTTCAGTGTAGTGTTAAGTATTCTGTGCTACTACAGTTTGTTTCTTAATGACGTTTCAATCAAAATGACACACTATTTATTAGTTGTTTGTCATTTTGGTTACACAATACGGAAAATTGACGTTTGCCCAGTTTTTACCGACTTCACAAAAAGGAGGAGGGTACTATGTTCGGATGTTTGTGTGTTTTTTTTTTTTTTTTTTTTTTTTTTTTTTTTTTTTTTTTTTTTTTTTTTTTTGTATGTTTGTTCATCGAATACTCCGCCAATTGTCGACGGATTTTGTAAATTCTTTTTTTGTTCGAAAGTAGATAGTTCTGAGGTGGTCCCATTGTCACCAAGTTAGGATCTGATGATGGGATCTTAGAGAAATCGAGGGCAACCCTCAAATTTTATAGGCTCACTTATTGTTTGTCGCATATTTTATGAAGTATCTTGTGTATTTGCGTATGGTTGTCACCATCTCAGGTAGCTGAGCTGATGATGGAAGGTACAACTCCTTAAAGAAGTTACTCGAACAGACAAGGACAGTTTTAGTAAATTGTTGTGATGTTTGATAGGACATTTGCCACATTTGGTCTCATGATCATCAAGTCATGACCTGATGCCGCAGTCAGGATAGTCTGCAGAGTACCTAACTCCTCGACAACTAACAGCAGATATATCGTGTTTAGGCTCATTGAAAAGGGCTCGATGTGTGGATAAACGTACTGTTAATGAGAAACACCGAAGTACATAGAGACTTAATGCTGAAGCCAGGAGCATCAGAAAAAGTACAAACCTTGAAATTACAGCACCGTAGTCGTGTTTGGGCTCATTTTAAACAGGACCAAATTTTAAGTTCAATGCAATGTTGACATAAGTCTGGCCTGATGCTGCCAGGATTATCAGCGGGATCCTGGAGAAATCGAAGGAACCGAGGATTTTAGAAAATAATTTAAATACCAGATTTCTAAATTTGTTTAAATCATTCAATTTGTCAAATGTGTTTATAGAACCAACTCGAATAACTACGACTACTTCAACGTGTATCGATAATGTTTTTTGTTGCTGCGACTATTTAGATAAAGCAATTGTTAATTATCTCCCTTCTGATCACAGCGGTCAAACTGTAACTTTTGAGTCCAACATGCCAATTCAAAAAGTGCAGATCCAATCCAGACCAATAACATCTGCTAATTTAAATAAATTCAATAGCACTTTAGTTTGTAAATTAAGTAAAAAGAACCTTACAATGGACAATGTTAATATTTTGTATAAAGAATTATTTTCGGTAGTCCAAACCGAATTCAATAATTATTTTAAAAAGAAAACTAAAAGTATCAGCCCTAAGTTTTTATTTTGTGACTGGGCAACTAAAGGACTTAGGAAAAGTAGGGAAAGACTTTTCGAGCTGTATGGCCTTAAGCCTTATATCAACACGGAAACTTTTAATAAGTATGTTGCTACTTACTCTAGAACATTTAAGAACGCTTGTAAGGCTGCTAAAGCCTTATACATTAGCAATAAGGTTAAATCAGCAGACAATAAAATAAAGACGGTTTGGAAAATTATCAATAATGAAACAAACAGGAACAAAAAGCATAATTCTGATTACACCGTACAGACGTCACGTGGTCTCATTTGCGATTACAAAGAAGTTGCTCAAGAATTTGTAAATTTTTTTACTAGTATCCCACTCAAAACAACTGAAACCTTAAATTCCTCGCCCTCGCTCGCTTTTAATTTAGTAACGGCGAATGTTTCAGCCTGCCCGATTGAATTTAACTTTAGGCATATTAACCCCGTAACAGTAATAAAAGCTTTTAAACAAATAAAGATCAAATTGACCGAAGATCTTTGGGGAATGTCCATTAAAGTCTGTACCTCCATAATTGAGACTATTGCGCCTTATTTAGCCTTAGTATTTAATTCGTGTGTGGATCAAGGAGTCTTCCCCGATTTAATGAAATACAGTAAGGTAATACCACTTTACAAATCTGGGGACAGTAAAGACACTAACAATTATAGACCCGTATCCGTGTTACCAGTGTTCAGCAAGGTGTTTGAAAAGATAATGCTTAATCAAATGCTCAATCATTTTAACACGAATAAAATCCTTCACGATCAACAGTATGGTTTCACCAAAGGACGTTGTACGACCGACGCCGGTGTAACCTTATTAAAACACATTTTTAACACATGGGAAGAGTCGCAAGACGCCATAGGAATTTTTTGTGACCTCTCCAAGGCATTTGATTGCGTCGATCACGAAACCTTGCTTTTGAAACTTGAACATTACGGACTCGGAAAACTTGCGCTCAGTTTAGTTAGTTCTTATTTAAATGATAGACAACAGCAAGTTCAAATAAATGGTGTCAATTCACTTGGTTTAACAGTAAAAATGGGTGTGCCACAAGGCTCGATATTGGGTCCTTTCCTCTTTTTAGTGTATATTAATGATCTACTCCATTTATTAAAAAATCAACCACAAATGGTGTTATTTGCTGATGACACTTCCTTAATTTTTAAGGTAAATAGACGTGCTACAAATTTTGACGACGTAAATAACGCCCTACTGCAGGTCCAAAATTGGTTCACTGCTAATAATTTAGTATTAAATGGGAAAAAAACTAAGTGCATAAGATTTTCTTTACCAAATGTCAAGAGTAGTGATTGTGAGATAATATTGAATCAGGAGAAACTTGAATTCGTCGAAAAAACAGTTTTCCTAGGGATCACGCTCGACTCAAGGCTACAATGGGGTCCTCATTTAACATCTCTTGCAGGACGGCTCAGTTCGGCAGCTTATGCTGTCAGAAAAATCCGTCAATTTACTGATGTAGGTACCGCGAGACTAGTCTATTTTAGTTACTTTCATAGTATCATGTCTTACGGTATTTTAATTTGGGGACGGGCAGCAGACATCGATTCTATTTTTATTCTGCAGAAAAGAGCCATCAGAGCCATATATAATCTCCGCAAGCGCGATTCTCTAAGGGAACTGTTTAAGGATATTAACATCATGACGGTGCCTTGTCAATATATCTACGAAAACATCATGTATGTAAGGAAAAATTTACATCTTTTTAGCAAAAGAGGTGAAAGACATAATTATAGTACTAGAAATAGGGACCTTTTAGTTCAACCAGGTTTCAGACTAGCAAAAGTAGACTCATCTTTTATGGGGTACTGTTTAAAATGTTATAATAAAATACCTCCCCACATTCTTCAACTGAATGAGACAAAATTCAAGTCATGTATAAAACGCACACTATGTAGGCAGGCATATTATAAGTTAGGAGATTACATCGCTGATAAAAATGCCTGGCTCAATGCTGGTCCTGCTCCACAACCACAACTAATTGATTAACACTTGAAAATACTGTTGGAGCTGCTGAAGATTGTAAGACTATCTTTGCATTGTATAAACTCAATTTCCTTTGTATTGTATAACTGCATAGCACAGATGTGAGTTCTATGTACTATTGAGCTACCATTTACCGGGTAATATGTTTTTCATTGACTAGAATGTGCCCTGGCGGCTGATAGTATGTCATGCTCGCTCAAGTGTCTCGCTGACGGTGGCGTGTGTGTTGGATCATTCGGTTCCCTACAAAATGGTTGAGCTGGATGGTGCTGATCCATGCGTCATGTTCGTGAACGGGCGCCGTCAGTTGGGGCTGGTCATCTTTTAGCTGCCACGGCTTATTTTTAATTATTTTATTTTTGGATTGTTATTTTGTTACTAATTGCTGTACTCTGGACACTTTTAACGCGTACTTGATTTTTATTTATTTTTTACATCGTTCTCACATATTTATAAATTCAACATATGATGTAACTAATAATTTTGTAAAAATATTATTTAAAAAGAGTGTCCATGGAGTTTCTTGCCCGTTCTTCTCCATAGGTACCTACTACGCTTTGGAATGGGCAACTAGCTTCATTTTTTCCTGACTGACCGACTTCTTGACAATTCAAAAGTGCCTGTAAATGGTTTAATTGAAATAAATGCTTTGAGTTTGAGTTTGAGTTTGAACTCTTCAAATATTTTCAGACAGTTTTTCTTCACTAAATTTTGCTTTCCGAAAGCAAATGCACGAGTTAGTATAAATAATACCCGAATCGCTATAGGTGTGCCTATAATATTTAACCTACTTCTTAACGAGAAAAAAACTAAATGTATTAAGTTTACCATACCTCACGTTAGACAAGTAAAAACTAGTGTGCTTATAAAGGATGAAGTGTTGAATCCCGAAGATACCACCGTATTCTTGGGCATAACTTTAGATGCCAAGCTTCAATGGGGCCCCCATATAGATAAATTATCAAAAAAGCTTAGCTCCGCAGCATACGCCGTTAGAAAAATTCGTGACTTAACTGATTTAGAGACAGCCCGTTTAGTATACTTTAGTTATTTTCATAGTGTGATGTCGTACGGTATTCTGTTGTGGGGAAATGCCGCCGATATTCAGATAATATTTGTCTTACAAAAAAGGGCAGTTCGTTCAATTTATAAATTAAGTCCCAGACACTCCCTCAGAGACAAATTTAAAGAGATTAATATAATGACTGTGCCTTCTCAGTATATTTATGAAAATCTTTTGTACGCACATAAAAATATTAATCTGTTTAAAAAATACAGAGTGATATCCATAATATAAATACTAGGAACAAACACAAATTCGTTGTTCCTACAACCAGGCTTAAGAAAATAAGTGGCTCGTTTAGATGCCAATGTATACGTTTTTATAATAAACTTCCTAACCACATTCAAGATCTAAGCCTTAATAAATTCAAATCTTCTATAAAGCGGAAACTATGCCAGAAAGCCTTTTATTCTGTTAAAGACTATATTGAGGATAAACATGCTTGGGATTGAGCTGCTCCAATAAGTTTACACAGTGTATCTTGTTTGGTTTTTTTTTTTGCTTATTATTTATTTTATTTTCTCTCTTTATAGACGTGAATATTTACTTTGTAAAGTATAATATTATTTTAATTGTCGTGAAAGTGAGGACTATGTGGGTCTTTTCTATCTTTTTTTGATGTTTTCCTTCTTAGTTAGTTTTATTCATGATCTGGCAGTTTGAGTAATTTACGCGGCCTACCTAAATGTCCATTCTTTGGTATTGTTTGTCGAATCGTTGAGCTCCTCAACTTCTGAGTTGAGCTGCACATTTTTTTGACAAATGGGAGCACTGACTGGACAGGTCCGCTCAATCTGTGTGGTTCTTTCCTCAAAAGACCATTTCAGACACCAATCTACATGTTCCTCAAAATGATCTGACCAAGACTATTTCTGGATTTTTATATACACATTGACATTGATAAATTTTACATATACAGTGACATGAATATTTACTTTGTAAAGTATTATGTTATTTTTAATGACTGTGAATGTGAAGACTATGTGGGTTGATTTTAGTTTGCCTTTGTTTTTTTCTCAGATAGTTTTAGTCATGGTCTGGCAGTTTGAGTAATTTATGCGACCTACCCAAATGTCCTTTCTTTGGTATTGTTCGTCGAATCGTTGAGCTCCCTAAGTTTGAGTTGAGCTGCATGATTACTGACAAATGCGTGCACTGACTGGACGGGTCCACTCAATCTGTGTGGTTCTTTCCTCAAAAGACCATTTCAGACACCAATCTACATGGTCTCCACATGATCTCACCAAGATTATGTCTGGACTTTAAAAGAGACTGTGACCTCTGAGTTTGTTTCGGCCTTTCTTCTCAGAGTAGTCAGATAGGAAACGCCGACCTCATCTCGTTTTAAAAAAATATGATTGACGTGTAAAAGTGTTTGTACAAACCTACTTACAGAAATAAAATCATTTATCATTTATCATTTATGCATTCTAAACAGTCCCACTAAAAAGCGAGAAATAAAAACTTTTTAACAAAAAAAAAACCGACTTCCATAAAAAAAACACTACAAAGTGAAAAATAACTTTAATTTCGGAAGTCGGTGGCAATAAACTGAAATACAGATCCAAAGACACCGATTTCCGAAATTAAAGTTATTTTTCACTTTGTAGTGTTTTTTTTGTTAAAAAGTTTTTTTTCTTGGCATGTTGTTCACTCTTTAGCTTCTCAAACAGACTTTTAAGCACATGAAACAAACTGTATATATCAATAGGTACCTGTGAATAATTCATGCATCATTAGATTTATTAGGATCAGCAATTGTCTAAACTAAATCACATTCTTCTATTATTCTATACTAGCAACAATCTATTGCAATTAAAATGAGTAATATAGGCAGGAACGCATCTGGAAAAAAACAAATAAACTTATTTTTCTACACTAGTATTATAAAGAGGAAAGATTTGGGATTTGGAATAAATAGGCTCCGAAACTACTGGACCGATTTGAAAATTTATTTTTGTGTTAGATAGTCCATTAATCGAGGAATGCTATATAACATAGCGCTACAACTAATAAGAGCGTCGCAGCAATGAAAAATGTTGCAAAAACGGGAAAAAATATTCCTTTTGAGAGCTTTCGTTGCGTGCGCTGCGTATACGGTTAAAGTTACGCAAAAATAATGTATGACGAAATTGTTCCCACTTAAACATTCTAAGAAAAGTCCGCGACAGCACTACGTCAATCTCGTTGACTCACTATAACCGTTTTTATGATAGTCAAATTTGTTCTAAAATAATGCATTATTTGCGAAGGTGTTTTTATAAATATGATATTAATCCTTATCCAAATAAACACGTTATTCATCACAAGTACTTATTTAATTTTTAACAAAATTGCCCTTGCTATCTTTTGATTTTAATGAATATCTTAGGATATATCATAGTTTTAAAATAAATCAGCACGGCCGCCGCGCGCCGTTAGCTGTGCGAGGTTTACTATAGTTCTACTCTTATTGATCATGATCATAGCGTGATCTACCTAAAATAGCTTCATAAAGTAATTTACAGTCAACAGCAAAAGTAGATGATGAAAATCAGAAATTCAATACTAATTAATGAACGGAGTTCGCGTCAGAACTGTGTGGCGATGAAGTAGTAAATGTTTGGTATAATTTACAATCACATAACGACACTTCGACGCCACACAGTTCTGACGCGAACTCCGTTCATTAGTATTGAATTTCTGATTTTCATCATCTACTTTTGCTGTTGACTGTACAGACGCCAGCACATCAAGCTACTACAATCTGTCAAATTTCTTTAATAGATTTTCAACTTTATCACTACAGCATAAGGTTCAAAGTTGATTGGGAAAAATTGATAGTTTCGGGTAGCTTGATGTGCTGGCGTCTGTACATACGGCTACACATCAAGCTATACAAAACCAGTTTACGCTGGTCTAGCATCGTACGAAAATCCTATACAATGTGAGATCAGCTTATACTGGAAATGTATAGCTTGATGTGTAGCCGTGTGTACATACGGCTACACATCAAGATTTATACATTTCCAGTTTTAGCTGACCTGTTTTTCGTACAATCAGAAGTCAGCTTATATTGGTTATGTATAGCTTGATGTGTAGCCGTGCGTACTAAGTAATAATTTTAAAGTAATCCTACTAATATTATAAACTAGCTTTTGCCCGCGACTTCGTCCGCGTGGGTTTCGTACTTTCCTCAAATAAATTTAACACCCTCTCCACCTCCCCCTGAAAGGTATTTCGAAAATTATTGATTACGATCTTTATACTTACTTTATTTAAAGAAATAAGTATTCGGGCCAATATTTTAGTTAAACTACCTAAGATGTTTCAAATAAACTATCCTCTCTTTTCATCACGACAGGGCTTGATTTTGCATTTGGTACGTTTCCATTTTTATGATATAAAGATTATTTATACCCATTTTCGTGTTAATGGAAGTTGAAGTTTCTACTCCTTAAACTTTATTACCCTTTTCCACCCCGGTAGGAGTCGAATAAGTAAAACCCTAAAACTCATACTTTTTTATTTTAAGTAAGTAAGTAGTAAACCAACCATTTTTTTGGAGTAAATCAAGCTACGCACTATAATACCGGCCTTAAAAATCGAATTACCACTTTTTTACCCGTCAGGGGTCTACTTTCGAAAGACCCATTTCTTATTACTTACTTAGGCAAATATTCCTTCCAAGTTTCAAGTTTATTAACCAAATGAATAAGATTTTTCGTATAAAGTTTTTCCCCACTTTTAACCCCACACAGGAGGAATTTTGAAAAATGTTTGGGATGTGTTCATAACTTGACTCAAAGATTATGTCCAACAATTTTCGAGTTAATCAAGCCACACAGTAAAATGGAAAATTAACTACTCCTTTTCACCCCGTCAGAGATAGATTTTTCCCTGATACATGTTATTCTTTACTTTTGGTCTTAAGTATAAATACTGAGTTTCGACTTAATCGGAGACCGCACGTTAAAATTCTTCCATACAGTTGTTGACACCCCCTAATCGCCCTTTAGGGGGTAGTTTAGAAAAGCAAAAAATGCCAAAATTCATAATTTACTTAGATAAGTATTCATTCCAAGTTTCAAGTATATTAACCAAATGAATAAGATTTTTCATATAAGCTGTATCCCCACTTTTCACCCCCACAGGGGTGAAATTTTGAAAAATCGTTTGGAATATGTTCATTACTTGACTCACAGATTATTTATACCAATTTTCGAGTTAATTAAGCCAGGCAGTAAAATTTGCCCTGTAAAATTAACTAAAGGGGTAGTTAATTTGTCCCCGTTAGGGGTAGATTTTCGAAATACCCTGATACACGTAATTCTTTATTTTTGGTATTAAGTATAAATACTGAGTTTTGAGTTAATCGGACCGCGCGTTAAAATTCTTCCACACAAATTTTGACACCCCCCAATCCCCTGTTAGGGGGTAGTTTAGAAAAACAAGAAATGCCAAACTTTATAATTTACTTAAATAAGTATTCGTGCCAAGTTTCAAGTTTATTAACCCAAGGAATAAGATTTTTCATATAAGCTGTATCCCACTTTTCACCCCCACAGGGGTGGAATTTGGAAAAATCGTTTGGAATGTATTCATTACTTGACTCACAGATTATTTATACCAATTTTTGAGTTCATTAAGCCAGGCAGTAAAATTTGCCCTGTAAAATTAACTACCCCTTTTCTCCCCGTTAGGGGTACATTTTCGAAAAACCCTGATACACGTAATTCTTTATTTTTAGTATTAAGTATAAATACTGAGTTTTGAGTTAATCGGACCGTGCATTAAAATTCTTCCATACAAATTTTGACACCCCCCCATCCCCCTATAGAAGGTAGTTTAGAAAAACAAAAAAGACCAATTTTCATAATTTACTTAGATAAGTATTCGTGCCGAGTTTCAAGTTTATTAACCCAAGGAATAAGAGTTTTCATACAAACTTTCATCCCCTATTTAACTCCCTTAGGGGTTGAATTTCGAAAATTCCTTCCTTATTCCTCGTCTACATTATAAAGAAAACCTCTGTGCAAAATTTCAGCTTTCTAGGTCCTAGGGTTTAGGCTGGGCGTTGATGAGTCAGTCAGTCAGTCAGTCAGTCAGTCAGTCAGTCAGGACTTCTCTTTTTATATATATAGATGTGAAAGTTTGTGAAGATGTTTGTTACTCAATCACGCACAAGCGGCTGAACAGATTTGGATGAAATTTAGCACACAGATAGTTTATAATCAGGAATAACACATGATACTTTTTATCCCGATATTCCCACGGGATCGTAACTAACGCGGGTGCAACCGCTGGGCGCTGCTATAGATTATAATACTATTTCATATTACTATTTCCAGAGGCATCAACACCCGTGTCATCTACTGGAACTGTGGACCCACCGTCTAATTCACCATCTGTTCTTTCAGGTAAATATGTAAATTTTATGTATATTCATTACTTTTGTTTTGAAATGTCACACCATCTTGCCTTTTTAGGGTTTCATACCCAAAGGGTGCCAAACTGAACCCTATTACTAAGCCCCCACTGTCCGTCCGTCTGTCTGTCAGCGAGGTGTATCTCATGAACCGTAATAGGTAGACAGTTGAAATAGTCACAGATTTTGTATTTCTATTTCCGCTATAACAAAAATCGTGAGCAGCGATAATTTTTACACGTATTTCATAATTATTATTATTTCCAGTGCTAATTCCGCCTGTAATTTTCGGTCATAAAATCGACACCTCCATGCAATAACATCATAACTCACTTTTTTTAAAAAAAAATGCATTTTTGCTTTACTATCATTGTAATTCTATTCCCTTTCGTTTTTAAAAATAAACCAACGTCAAAGTATTGTAACTAATCCAAAAAATATTTTTTGTCAACAATATAATTGCAAAAAAACAAATTTTCTCATACCTATTTATAGTCCGCCTAATTTATATTAAATAGAGCCAGCTTCTCACTCAAAACTGTACGGGGTGTTTCGAGTTTGCTATAATTTTTCAAACTTTAAAATCGCTCTCCTGTAAAATCACAAAAAGTGAGTTACAATGTTATTGCATGGAGGTGTCGAATTGTACGATAGTAAAAAGTAGGAAATATTTCCACGAATTGTGGAAAATTATTATTTTCTGAATATTCCTCTGATTACTTCGGCACAAAAATAATCGTTTTTCAAACTATTGCCATAGTCTATTTATTGAACGTGGCGTCGTCTTACTTGCATACTGCTTTCGTCCAGAAATTGTTACATTATATTTATAATAACTTAATAATATCACGTAGACGTTATTTATTTAGTTATAAAAGGCATGTATTTCTTTGCTATTAAGGTAAGACATCTATCATAAACAAGTTTTTTGACTAATTAAAAGAAAGTGTGACGATTCAATTCATCGTTATCTATACTTATAATAAATCTGTAGAGAGGTCAATTCTGTACATGAAATATATTTCCAAAATAACTATCAACGGGTGATTAGTGATCGATACTGACGCCAAAAATGCAATCAGTAAAATTTTTGTCTGTCTGTGTGTCTGTCTGTCTGTCTGTATGTTCGTTATAGAAACAAAAACCACTCGACGGATTTCAACGAAACTTGGTACAATTGTTCTTCATACTCCTGGGCAGGTTATAGTATACTTTTCATCACGCTACGATCAATAGGAGCAGAGCAGTGAAGGGAAATGTTGGGAAAACAGGAGAACTTACTCCATTTTTTAAGCTTCCGTTGCGTGTGCAGCCTTAATGGTTAAAGCTACACAGAAATCATGTATGACGGAAATGTTCTCCTTAAAATTATATAAAAAATATTCCACGACATCAAATGTCTATCTTTTATGGTTGACTCACAATAACACGTGAAACTCCCGATAGCTTAGCAGTTCGGAGCTTTCTGATTATATTTGTCTACTCTTACGACTTTTATTCAATTTTTAAGGCCGGTATTATAGTGCGTAGCTTGATTTACTCCAAAAAAAAAAATTTAGATTAAAACTTGGCACAAATACTTATCTAAGTAAATTATAATTTGTCATTTTATGTTTTTCTGCTTTAAAGGGAGATTGGGGGTGACAAAGTTTGTATGGAAGAAATTTATCGCGCAATCCAATAATATAAACTCAAAACTCAGTAGGTATACTTAAGACCAAAATAAATAATAAAGTGTAACAGGGTTTTTCGAAAACCTAACCCTAACGGGGTGAACGGGGGTAGTCCATTTCACAGAGGAGTATTTTATTGCGTGGCTTGATTCAATGGAAAATTGGTATAAATAATTATTGAGTCAATATATGGAAACGTTCCAAACGTGTTTTCAATATTTCGCACCTATGGGGATAAAAACTGTGAAGGTGAAAAGGCGGTCAATAAGACCGCCTTTTCACCTTCACCTTTGGTTAAGAAACTAGAAACTTTCAACATTTGCCTCAGTAAATAATAAAGATTGTCACTTTTAGGGTTTTACTACTTACTTACTTAAAATAAAAAAGTATCAGTTTTAGGGTTTTACTTATTCAACTCCTACCGTGGCGGAAAAGGGTAATAAAGTTTAAGGAGTCGAAACTCCTACTTCCAGGGCCGTCTTTACCCGGGGGTGCAAGGGGTGCGTGGCACCCCGGCGCAGGGTCTTAGGAGGCGCAAGCCGCTCGCCTTATAGGTACCTACCCAAACCATGCGTGATGCGTAATCAAAATCAGTTTTAACAACTAGGTACTTTACAAATATTCATTATTTATTTGCTGACTTGCAATATCCAAGCCAATTTAGATCTTATTACTACAGGAATTAAATTTATATTCCAACAAACACACGCGGAAAATTCAAAGAGAGCTTGCGACTACAAGTGAGTGCGCGCGCGCCCTTTGACACGCGACGCCCGCCTTTTGACATATCGCCGCTCGCTTGAAGGTAGATATCTAGTTACCAATACAAATTGTATCAACAAAAGTTTCAGTCTACAACTACCATTAAAATTGCGACAGCCATGAGCCAATATAGTACTTAAGTGACCATAGGTATCGTTTGGAATCCTACTTATTTTGAAATCCTACTTATAATGAAAAAGTTATTTACTTAATTCGTGTAATGAAATGCTAATTGTGTGCAAGGTGTGCAAAATCGTTGTTTTGTGGAAATTAATTTTACGTTGTCAAGGTAGTTATGACAAGTTATTTTTCCATTTAAAAATTTTAAGGAGGAAGCGCCAGGGAAGCCCGCAAAACAATTACTATTTCATGAAATATCAATCAATATGAGTACCTATATGAACTTAGAGGGTTTTATTGATGATTTTAATGATTATAATTCTTTAAATACATACGAGTACTTGTTACGCTTGCGAATCATATTTTGTTCAACATTATCCTGACACTGACCTGAAAATTGCATAAAACGTAAGAAAATTTGAATTTCGCGTGCTACCCAACGCATGGGGGATGTGCTAGGTTTATTTTGCAGAAATAAAGTACCTACCTACTTAATAAGTTTTTAACAAAAATCATGACCGGTTTATCGCAAAAAATCTTTACCAGAATAAAAAAAATGCCTATGATCTGTAGGTATGATATAATTATTTTATTGTGCTTTGTTTGTTATTGGTAGATGCAAAATCAGCGGTTGGTAAAGAGAAACTATCGGGCAGGCGCGGTCCGAGGGGAGAGGGGTCAAAATCATTTAAGCTGCCGAGTCTGAATGATTTACGTGCATTACTAACTTAATAAGTCGACAATATAAGGGTCAACTCACACCGAAAGAGCGGCGAAGGGCAGCGGCGCCGGGCAGGGCAGGGCAGCGGGCATCCGCGCGACTCGTTCGAGTTTCTCATGCGATAATAAGTATTATAGTAATGAAAATAAAGTTAAAATTCATATGACACTGAAACTGCGCTCCGCTTCGCTGCGCTTCGACGCTCTTTTGGTGTGAGTTGAGCCTAACTCCTATTTTTACTTGAAAATATAAAATAAAACCTGACCAAACCTAGACGGGTTGTTAAGATTTTCAAGCTCGCTCCACTCGCTCTCCCCACCCTACATACTTTACCGTTAAGATTTTCAAGCTCGCTCCACTCGCTCTCCCCACCCTACATACTTTACCGTTAAGATTTTCAAGCTCGCTCCACTCGCTCTCCCCACCCTACATACTTTACCGTTAAGATTTTCAAGCTCGCTCCACTCGCTCTCCCCACCCTACATACTTTACCGTTCTGTACTTATTATACATTGATATTGGTTAAGCCGTTTAGAAGTTATGGTCGAATAAAGAAACCCACAAACACATAAATCCTGAAAACATAACACTTATTTTTTTGGGTAGACGTGTAAAAACAAAAATGTTGTTTTTTTTTTTGTTGGCAAGGGGGCGCAGGCTGATTTTCGCACCCCGGCGCCCAATATGGTTAAGACGGCCCTGCCTACTTCCAACACGAAAATGGGTATAAATAATTTTTATGTCATAACAGTGGAAGCGTACCAAATGCTTTTTTAATAAAAACAAGCCCTGTCGTGATGAAAAGGGAGGATAGTTTATTTGAAACATCTTGGGTAGCTTAACTAAAATATTGGCCCGAATACTTATTTCTTTAAATAAAGTATAAAGATCGTAATCAACAATTTTCAAAATAACTACCTTTCAAGGGGAGGTGGAGAGGGTGTTAAATTTATTTAAGAAAAGTACGAAACCCACGCGGACGAAGTCGCGGGCAAAAGCTAGTCTATACTAATATTATAAAGAGGAAAGATTTGTATGTATGTTTGTAACGAATTGGCTCAAAAAGTACTGGACCGATTTTAAAAATTCTTTCACCATTTGAATGCTCCATTATCACTGATTATTATAGGCTATATTTTTTTTCTTTTTTTTTCCACCCGTGCGAAGCCGGGATGGACCGCTAGTAAGATATATTCTACTCGTATTTTTGTGGATTGTAGATTTGTAGGTTAAATTCTAGGTTTGTATTGTTGACAATGGTCCCGATTCTCTTGTTCACAAACTAAACTAAATTTAAGTTCAGTGCATCTTTTTCTTTCTATTTCAATATGAAAAGGACAGAAGATAAATATCAGTTTAGTCCTGTCAAATTAGTCAGTGCCTGACGTTTGACGTATTTTTAGTAGGCAATTTTTTAATCACGTCTAAACTTGTCTATGGATTATCTAATTGGCACAGTTGGGCACGTTTTCATTTGTCGGCTATACCCGACCGTGGCGGTCAATAGGTTAACTTCTTACGACTTTTTTTATTTCTGCTCTTTTTTGGAATTGTCTTTGGCTTTGTTTAACGGTACCTACTTGAATTCACATTCTGCGACTTGGATTTTTCTGCCCATTGAAATCTGCTGTTATTACTCACAGCTAAATGAATGAATTTCGTTATAAATCAGCTAGGAAGACAAGTTTCAAGACAAGAGTCACCATCATTTAATCTCTGTTACTTACAGATTTCTTGACTTGTTACAAAATGGCTTGTGTTAAGTGCAACAGAAGTATACTCAGTGATGAAAACCACTATCTTGCATCAGATTTGGGTCCAGAGATTTTGTTTATTATTGAACAAGACATGGGTCATGAGGTAAGAATTTATTTTCAGATGAACAGATTAAACACTTTCGACTTTGAAGTAATTATTGAACAGTGTTTTTAATAAATATAATGGCCTGCGCAGACGACGGACTTTTCTCTGCGGCGGAGAAAAAAGCACGCTCCGCGAATAAAAAGTCCGCCGCGGATTTACCGCGAACTCAACGCACACGGTGTGCGATCATTTGTTCCCCGGAAATACGGGCATAAGTACATCACTCTCGAGCGCACAACGCGGACTAAAGTACGCCATGTGCGTTGCTTCGCCTAGTCACACGAGTTCTATTTTTTTCGCTGACTCCCCCGTACTTTTGTCCTGTCCGTTCCCCGCATGTCCTCGGTTATTCGGGGGACTTTTTGTACGCGGTACTTTTAAACCCTCGTTTGCGTTACTCGATACAGTTGTAAGCGATATATTTTAGCGGACAAAAAAGTCCGCGGACAAAAATCCGTCGTCTACGCAGGCCATAAAGAAAAACTTTTGTTTTCAGAGTATACCTATGTGATTGTATCACGAGACACACAAATCTCTGTTTCAGATTGCTACTGATGCTGAACTATGCGAGACATGTTTTAATTCTGTAGCTAATCTTAAGAGTACTCATACCAGTACTGAAGTAATTCAGGATTCTACAATAGAATCTGTCAGTGGGACAAATGAATGTGTGTGGTGCCTCGTACCTTTACTAACAAGGAGGACCCAATATTTGACAAGTGGGCCTCAGAGAGACGCAATATCCAATATAATTGCTCCAAGACAGGTAACTTTTATTTTCATGTGATTCTTACTTTGCTTACCTTATTTTACCTTACAACAATGGTCAGTAATCTAATATATATAAAAATGAATTGCTGTTCGTTAGTCTCGCTAAAACTCGAGAACGGCTGAACGGATTTATCTTATCTTGGTCTTAAAATGTTCGTGGAGGTCTAGGGAAGGTTCAAAAGGTGAGAAAAATCGAATAATTCCCGGGAAAATCCTAAAAACAGCCTTTCCTATTTCCCATACGAACGTTTTCTAAATAAAATGTACAGTCAATTGTCTTTTATTTATCGATTGAGGCAGTACGAAGTCTGCCGGGTCAGCTATTCTAATATATAAAATTCTCGTGTCACAGTGTTAGTGACCATACTTCTCCGAAACGGCTTGACCGATTTGTATGAAATTTTGTGTGCATATCGGGTAGGTCTGAGAATCGGCTGCTAACTATTTTTTTTTTTCTCTTTTTTGCAAAACGACGCTTGCGGGGTCAGCTAGTAACTTTATAATAATAAATGCAGGTACCAGATGGTGGTCTTGTTTGCCACCGATGCTGGACATGTGCCTCCAGGCTGGTGGGTGCATCAGCATCTAACTCAGGACAGTCACAAAATATTTGTGTATGGTGTAGAGTTTCTCTTTCTCGAAGAAGAACACACATTATTTCACATGGTCCTGAGAGGGATGAAATCACGGCACAAATCGCTCCACGACAGGTCTGTTAGATAACTTCTTTAATCATAATTATGTTCATATTGATCTTACAGTTTTCCTACAATAGACTGATTGATGTTACAATAGGGTGATGATCATCAATTACTGTAACTAGATATATGTAACTAGATATATATTATATTCATAGTTTTAATAGGTTTATGCGTATCTTTATATTTAAAATATTTATTCCTCAATTTTCATGATTGCACCTACCACTGTTTGTCTCTGCATCACCCAAAGGTTGACTGGTAGAAAATGCCTTTGGCATTAAGTCCGCCTCTGTACATTTATGTGCTTGAAGTATTAAATAAATAAATAATACTGTAATGGAAAAGAATAAACTATGAAAAAATATACTATCAGGCTTGGTTCGATTGGTTAATAGCATTAGTTTTTGAGTATTTGTTAAAAACTGATGCTCTTAACCCTTTTACCGCCCCACTTTATATCAGTTGTCGACTTGTCGTGCCCCCAGCGCCCGGCACAGTGATTCGATTTTTTTTTTTTCGAATAACCTGATAGAATACAGCGTAATTAATAAAAAACAGAGTAAACGAGCTGTGGTATTTGGTCGTAAATATACAACCCTGGCGAAATGAGAACAAAAATATTTGTCGGATTAATCCGACGTAGGCGGTTAAAAGGTTAAACAATGTCACAAGACTAAATAAATAATAAATAAAATGTTTGTTTCAATTACAATGGGCGTTTAGATACTTATTTTTGGAGATCACCTTTTAAGCAAGGAATTGCTTGTATTAGGAGACTCCGCACTTCCACTTATCAGTAACTACTATGCAATTGAAATGTAGACAAAGTAAACATGCAAGACTAAAATAAAAATAAAAGCGGCAAGTTAACAATTAAACAAACAGCGCTGTAAACGAATGAGCTTTATACAGAAAAAGGCCAAAGCGCGCGAGTACGTGTGATGAGTGTAGGGTGAGTATGTAGTGCGCAAGTGAGTGAGTGTGGGTGTGAGCGTGAGTGTGAGTAGTGAGGTTGTATAGTGTGTGAGTAATAATAAATGATGTATAGTTTATTTTCGCAAGTTTATATCCTGTACAGGACTAAATATCATCAGAAAATGTATTATTTTTAGATACTCCCTGGAGATCGAGTTTGTTACGCATGCTGGGTATCTGCTCGAAGAAATGTTCAGCGAGCAACCAATCCTCACCTAAATAACAGAAATGTTTGTATTGTGTGTTCAACATCAATTGTTCAAAGGCGAACACATCTGTTACTGAATGGTCCGGTAAGGGACGTAATTTCAAGAAGAATACATCCCCGACAGGTGTGTAAAATACTCAAGTGTAAATCTATGACTTATTTTTTTTATCTATGAACTAGCGGCCTGTCCCGGCTTCGCACGGGTGGACATTTATTGTTTAAACATTTTATTTTTTTCTTGCAATTAAAAAAGCCTATATTAATCAGTGAATGGTGAAAGAATTTTTAAAATCGGTCCAGTACTTTTTGAGCCAATTCGTTACAAACATACATACAAATCTTTCCTCTTTATAATATTAGTATAGATGTTTGAGTTTATTTAAAACTTAATTTTTTTTACAGATCACTAATCATCCATTGGTGTGCGATGACTGTTTGACTTGGGCTCAAGATGCTGTTCATCAAGTAAATGGAGAACCTGACCAAGAAGAGCCTGAGCAAGTTTTGGATATGCCCCACTCTATTCAATTAAACTCTTATAAAAACATAGGTATGTCCAGTTCTAGTTGTTTTGTACAGTGGGCTGCTTCAATTGGGTACCCCAGTTGTATTAAAATTAACTTTGCTACAACTTTGCAATTCAAACGTATACATCCATAAGAATAAGACAAAAAGTATTCATATGCCGGACGAGATTCGAACCATCGAATCATTGGCTATCCATTGATTACCGCGAGCTCTTACAAATTGAGCCAGTTAGGTAGTTAGTAATACAATGAATTAACTATCTACTTACCGTTATAATTCTGTCTCTATTCGATTTAGATGAGCTCGCAGAGAATGCATACTGCATAGTTTGTTAATTGAGGGTAGTTATGCATACATTTTACTAATGTCTAATGAAGTTACCGTCTGATGAGTCTAGTTTTGATTCACCTTTTTCGCATACGATACGTGTTTGTTTTAAAAAAAAATAAAATGATAGATAATTTCTTGAGAACAAAGATTGCAGTTCTTTATTATTCTACTAGTTTGAAAGGCAAATTGTCAACCATTATAAGTAGTTGTTTTAAGTTGATTATTTTGCTGTGAAGCGATACAAACTTTTTTAAAGTTACAGTTAGTTATCTATACTATTAGTTAGGTATATAGTTAAGTTTTCAATTTATAATAAATTTTACTAAAATAAATTATATTTCTTTTATTTTAATATAAACCTACTGGTTATAACAATATATAAAAGAAAAAGTTGTATGAATAATTCTGACTTAGAGAAAAATAAAATTTGACGACAGCAAAAACCTAATTATATCTTAGGCCAGAATTGAACTTGAATCAGCGGATTCATATGTCACATCCTCAACCTTCAGACCAACTAAACTGTTACCATCGCTATTGAAATATTGCATGTATTTTTTTTGCATTGTTGTTTATATAAGTAAACTGTTTGACAAAATATTACCTACAATAAAATACAAAACTGATAGATGCGGCCATCACGGGTTCGAACGTAGGTGCTTTTAAGGGGGGTACCCACATCGTGATTCTCACTGTACCCGGGTGTACAAATACAGAACGTCACATAGTACCTAGTTATCTGAGAAAAAATATTCCGTTCCAACACGGTTTCTTAAAAGGGAGGTCTACCGTCTCGAACCTTTTTTTTCGTCAATGAATTTATAGCTAGGAAAAAAAATAAAAAAGTACACGAATAAATACTAATACATAGCTTACCTTTGTTAGCTTTTGATTCATATATCGCTCATTTGGAGAAACATCGACGTAACTGCTATTTTACTTTTTTTTAAACTGTTTTATTTAGCTTGCTTTGTTTGTTGTAGTTATTTGGGTCTAATTTAGTACTTACTTGAAATTTTACCCTTTTCCTGTTGGCAGATAGATCTGATATTTGCTACACACCTCAAGTTTTGATGACAATACAATTTAATTTAATCAGTATCATTGATGTATAATCCAAGATGGCCGCCGCTAGAAAATGGCGGATTACATATTTTTTTTACAACCGCCTCAACATGGAATATTATGAAAATGCGGAACTAACGACACCACCACGACCACAAACACTAGGACTTCCACCGCAGCAAGCACTGATACCACTATGTATCCTGATTGGATTTCCGAAATTAAAGTTATTTTTCATATTGTACGGTTTTTTTTGGAAACCGGTTGTTTTATTTTTTGAAAACATTTTCTCTGCTTTTTTTTTTTGGAATTTTTGTGACTTTGGTGCGTTATGTCACGCCGTCATTGAACCCGGGAAGAGATAATGAGGGTTGTGGCTGACCTATGCTGGAAGCTTCATCTGGTATACTGAAAGCCGACCAAAACATAGTTGGAAAAAAGCTAGGCAAATGTAGAATCTTATACAAGTGGACTTTGTTACGTTTATGAATTCTCACTTCTTTCCCTAAGGATAAATTCCTTAGGGAAAGAAGTGAGAATTCGGAACATTCTTCATCAAATTAACAATTAAATAGAATAGGCTCGCCCTTTAATGGGATAACTGGCGAAATTTGAGTGTACCATAGATAAAGCTCTGCCTAATCCTTACAGAAGTGAACTTTTAAAGCAATTTAAGATTAATAATAAGAAAATATTAATAATATAATATATTTATTTTTCTCACCACAATATTACAAAATACATATTAATCAAGAGTCCGACAACATTTTAATATTGTGAGAGACTGGTGCCTAAACTAAGCTCTAGGTCTGTATTTCAGGACACCAGAGGGGCAATTCTCGTAATTTTTAAGAATGTTCACAGTCTGATCTCAGTCTCAATCTGTCAAAAAATACTTCTAATTTCTCTACATTTTGACAAATTTTTGACAGTTGTTTGTCGCCGAGTTGAGACTGCGACTAGATTTTGAACGTTTTAAATTACAAGAATTTGCCTTCAGGTCTATTAACTTTTTTATTTTGTATAATAAAGAAGAAACTTTTTAAATGTATGTATTAGCAGCACTTATCGTTACACTTTGCTTGTCTTTCCTATTTTCTACCACTAATTAAAATTATTTTGTTTGTTTTAGTATCCGCGCCTGAAACTTCAACAGCAACTGATTCAACTATTGATATTACACAGACCCCAAACTCATCTGGTGTAAGTTAAATGTTTTGTTTTGTTCATACTTTTAGTTATTTAATGTTAAAAGTTACTGAAATCGATTCTGTAGTCAATTATTAACAAACTCCTTTCAGGACTTGTAGTGTTAATTGAATTTGTGTGGGGTAGGTACAACTAAAAAGTGGAAAATATGCGGCTTAAATAGCTATTTCTTTTGATTGCGTTGACATAAAAGTTTGATTTTATTACAGCTTAAAGGTATTATAAACTTGAGTATTTGATATGAATTTCAATTTAATACCTCTACGCATTCATGAGAAAAAAGTAGTAACTTTAAAATTTTCAAAAATATTTTTTATTATATGATATAACTAAAAATTTCAATTTTCGTAATTTTTCCTTTATCTGTACTATAAGACGTTACTTTGTACCAAATTTCAAGATTCAAGTTCACGGGAAGTACCCTGTAGGTTTTGATTCCCGTGAGTGTTTCGAAAATTTGCGGAAATTTGCTGCATAAACGGCTGTATCTTTTGATTGTTTTGGCTTAGAAGTTTGATTTTTTCACAGCTCCAAGGGACAGTAGACTTGAGTATTAGACATAAATTTCAGTTTGATACCTCTACGCGTTCCTGAGAAAAACGGTCTTGACAGACGGACGGACGGACGGACGGACAACGAAGTGATCCTATAAGGGTTCCGTTTTTTCCTCATGAGGTACGGAACCCTAAAAATGTAATGAATGTTGTTGAACTGTCAAAAACTTTTTACAAAAAATAAAAACAACCGACTTCAAAAAAACAACAAAGTGAAAAATAACTTTAATTTCGGAAGTCGGTGTCGAAAAACGAAAATGCGAAACCAACGAAACCAACTTCCGAAATTAGTTATTTTTCACTTTGTGCTTTTTTGGAAGCCGGTTGTTTTTTTTTTTGTAAAAAAGTTTTTGACAGTTCAACAACATTCATTACATTTTTAGGGTTCCGTACCTCATGAGGAAAAAACGGAACCCTTATAGGATCACTTCGTTGTCCGTCCGTCCGTCCGTCCGTCCGTCCGTCCGTCCGTCCGTCCGTCCGTCCGTCCGTCCGTCCGTCTGTCAAGACCGTTTTTCTCAGGAACGCGTAGAGGTATCAAACTGAAATTTATGTCTAATACTCAAGTCTACTGTCCCTTGGAGCTGTGAAAAAATCAAACTTCTAAGCCAAAACAATCAAAAGATACAGCCGTTTATGCAGCAAATTTCCGCAAATTTTCGAAACACTCACGGGAATCAAAACCTACAGGGTACTTCCCGTGAACTTGAATCTTGAAATTTGGTACAAAGTAACGTCTTATAGTACAGATAAAGGAAAAATTACGAAAATTGAAATTTTTAGTTATATCATATAATAAAAAATATTTTTGAAAATTTTAAAGTTACTACTTTTTTCTCATGAATGCGTAGAGGTATTAAATTGAAATTCATATCAAATACTCAAGTTTATAATACCTTTAAGATGTAATAAAATCAAACTTTTATGTCAACGCAATCAAAAGAAATAGCTATTTAAGCCGCATATTTTCAAACTCGCAACTACTCGCGAGGGAATCAAAACCTACAGGGTACTTCCCGTGAACTTAGGATCTTGAAATTTGGCACGAAGTAACGTTTTATAGTACAAATAAAGGAAAAATTGCGAAAATTGTAAGTTTTTAGTTATATAATAAAAAATATTTTTGAAAATTTTAAAGTTACTACTTCTTTCTCATGAATGCGGAGAGGTATTAAATTGAAATTAATATCAAATACTCAGGTCTATAATACCTTTAAGCTGTAACAAAATCAAAGTTTTATGTCAACGCAATCAAAAGAAATAGCAATTTAAGCCGCATATTTTCAAACTCGCAACTACTCGCGAGGGAATCAAAACCTAAAGGGTACTTCCAGTCGATCTAGAATCTTGAAATTTGGCATGAAGCAATAATAGCACATATGAAGAAAAATTCCGAAAACGTTAAATTTTTAGTTACATCACATATATTTTTTTTTAATAATTGTTAATGGAATTTCCACATAATTTTCATCCATAAATATGTTTCCGTTAATAAACACTAGCACTACACGAAGTACTACAACTATAGATAATGTTTTTTCGAACTTCAATGTTCAATGTGGTACTATTTATACCTTTTTCAGTCACCATTTACAGATCTGGTTCAAATTTAATTCATAATTAACATGTTTGTACCAGATTTCTAAATAGTGACTAGAAAAATTTGTAAATAAATAACTTTGATAAAAAAGCTTGCCCTCATTCGTCAGCAGACTTTTACAAGGCTGCTGCAAGGCTAGTGTAGGTATTTCAGTTATATTATAAAATAAATGATATGTGTTAACATAAAATAAAGGATTACTGAAATGATAAAGAGACCTTTGTCATTAATTTATGCTCCTCTAGCTTTCCATATTGAATGTTATAAATTTCATTTTGCAATAAAAATACCACAACTATGACTCGATTGTCGTGATGGGTGAACTTATACTTATATACCTACAGGTTTGTACGGAACCCTCGGTGCGCGAGTCCGACTCACACTTGGCCGGTTTTTTTAAGTTGTTGAACAGACAAATGTTTCGAACATAAATATGAAGCAATGGATTATCAATATCCTAAAAAATATTCGGAGAGAAATCGATATTGTGTTACGCTGTTAGAATGCACGAATAAGGACATGCAATGCAATAGAAAACAAAAAGAGACGGAGAGAGTCGCATGGAGGCCACGAAAAATATGTATAATGCTTTTTCATAAAGTGACGATTTCTACCAGTTAACTCCAACCGCTAGCCGTGTTAAGAAACTGCTCCAAAAAATGAACATAGACCATAATATATATGTCTTTTTTTTTTGTGGATGGGAAATCATCAAATGACCCCTCCCGCTCTGGGTGGAGCAGAAGGGAGTGTCAGACTCTTACTGACTCAAACCCACCCGTGTTCCTTCCTTAGCCCTTTGTGTTCCGGGGTAGCGGTAACCCTTTCGGACAATCCCGCTGCCCCGGCAGGCTTCGGCCCTTTCGGGACCCTTCATATACAACATGTAACGTAATTAACGCACACCCTCAGACACCCCAATTAGTATATTATGTTATAATCATAATACATACACAGAATTTTTAATTAAGCATGTATAAGCATTGATTATTTATTAAATTAGTTATACTAATTCCGGAAGAAAGTTGTGGTCACAGTACAAATCCACGAACGCACACAGTCGCACACGTAAGTATTAGCGCCGAAAAAATTGGACAATACACGTTATTGAACTTTAATGGGAAAAACCCCGCGCGCAGCTGGTCGAGAGAGTGGTTAACAGATGTCCGAACTCCGAGCTGCATCTATCCATCACACTTTTCAGGCTTTGGACTATTGACTCTAAATAATTTTGTTTATTGATTATGATAAAATGCAAAAATAGGCAATATCCGTTACAAAATGTTATGCTAATGCAAATAATAATGAACTACAAAAAATAAGAGGCAATACGATAACATTATTCAAAGACAGCGCGTGTGAATCAAGATATTAACAATAATTTTATTAAAAAATCAAATCCATAACTTACTGATTGCCTAAACACTCATACGACGTTGTATTTTTAATACACTTTCAAAATGTCCACCACCTTGTTCAATACATTTTAATGCCCGTTTTCTTAATTGACGTTTTAATTTAGAAAGCACTTCAGTGTCATTTTTCACTATTTCAAAAGCGTTCACTATCCTATTTTTTAGGTCCTCGGCACTTGATGTCTCACTAAAATAAACTAACGATTTAATACGTCCCCACAAAAAAAAGTCAAGAGGCGTCAAATCAGGTGATCTAGGAGGCCACTGGATAGGGCCGCCGCGACCGATCCAGCGCCCTCCAAACTCATCATCAAGGTGCTGTCGAACACTCCTAGTGAAATGAGCAGGGGCACCATTGTGTTGGTAGAATAACTCTTGTAAATTATGAAGAGGTATGTCTTCTAGCAGCGTAGGCAGAGTTTCTCGTAAAAACAGTAAATATGCGTCTCCTGTTAATCTCTGTAAGAACAAGGCCCCAGTATGTATGTATGTACCAATGACACCGGCCCAGACGTTAACTGAGAAACGATGTTGGAAGGAATCCACTCTGCATGCGTGAGGATTTTCGTGCATCCATAAATGTGTGTTATGTTGATTGTACATCCCCACACGTGTGAATGTACTTTCATCTGTCCAAATTATGTTCCGCTGCCAATTTTCTAATAACCAGCGGCTGAACTGCAAGCGTGGTGCGTAATCGTTTGAAGTCAACTCCTGGCATCTTCTAAGGTGAAATGGATGTTGTTTGTCACCACGAAGTGTTCTCCACACATGCATATGACTACATTCAAAGCGTGGCGCTGCTTCTCGGGTACTGGCATGGGGATTCTCATCAAAATAGTCCAGTATTTCGTTTTGAAGACGAGTACGTGTACGTACAATTGGCTCCCGTGTCGATGGTCGTGTTCGGACGAAACGTTCCGTGGTCGCGAAGGCGCTGAGTAGCCGCTAACATAGTCCTACGGTCTACTCTCGTACCATACCTTTGGTTGAATGTTCTGCAAGCTAGAGCCACATTATCATCACACCGTGCCAAAGTCCTCACCATTTCGGTGTACTGAAAATTTGTGTATTGAAAAGACATTGTGCGCGAAAAATTATTTGCAAACACTACGCGAGTCTTTCCACTAAAAATGTCCGCGCGTGACTAATATTGTTTACAATTTTACATTATTTTAAAAGTTAGCTTTCTTTCATAGTAGCCGCGCCCGCGCCGCACGGTGTCATTGTGACTATCTCGCTCTATCCCAGAATTTTAGTTAGCAGGAAAAAGGGAACGAAGACCACCATGACATATTTTGTTGGTATAGCTATTGTGTCCTTTGTCCAGTGCCTGTTAGTGTGTGCGTGCGGTTAAATCGCTAGCTAAGTTTCTATGTAAATGTAGACGTATTTGTAGACTTTAACTTGCTTGAAATAATGTTCATTTTTCTTTATTTTGTATTGAATGACGGAATTTGTATTAATGCAAATAAAACTGCACTTTTAAAAGTCTTATTGCCTTGCGTTACGGTCCATTTTAGTTTATTTTGATTGTACAGGGGTAGTGTGGCTGTAATTTAGGTAGTTTTAATTATTTTTGGGATAAATAATTACCTATATTAAAAATGATAGAAATCGATTCAGTAAACGATTCTGAACAAACTACTTTCAGGATGTGCGTTAATTATGTTACATGTTGTATAAGGTCTAACATAATTAACGCAAGACCTTATACACCCCAATTAGAGTATTGAGTTAAAAGCATAATACAATGACCAAAACATTTTTAAAGCTTGCTATTTTTATTAAGAAAATCGTGTTGACACTAGCATTACTTTATGCATTTAAAATTGAGTCTTATTGCCTTGATATAAGATTTAATTTTATTTGGCTCAAGCGGCGTCGGTTAGTATGAAAAAATACATATTTAAAAAAATACCTATATTAAAAGTTACTGAAATCGATTCAGTAGTCAATTATGAACAAACTACTTTCAGGACTTGCGTTTATTCTGTTACACATTGTATACTCAAGCTATTTACAGTAGGGTGTAAGCCAAAGTAGTAGAGTGTTTCATACGAATATGAACATTATTCTTAAAAAAATAAAGTTCATTTTTGTGTGCAACGCCACTGTTCCTAAATTAAGTATTTTTTATTTTTATTTTTTTCAGGTTGAAAATACTGATATTTGTGATGACGGCGGCGATGCTGGTGATGATTCGGATACACTAGTGGAATCTAATGTGAGCTAAATACGATATGTATTCTTATATTTATTTCTTAGTAGGTCCTTTCGCAGGTCGAATAGAAGAAATAGTATACAGGGTGGCTTCGACGCGCAGTCTGTTGTCCATACGTTTTGACCGCGTAGGAATCACTTTTTTTTAAACCATGTGGTGAGTTCATGGTTGCAGTTTGCGCCTATCTCGATGTTCATGACACCTCACACATTTTACAAACACGAACTTTTTCTAAGCGAAGGTGGGGCAGGTCGCAGTTACTTTGGGATGCATGAAGAAGCCTCCTCGTGTAGCGCAGTTATTCCGCCAGTTATACAACTGAACGCTCGCGCTCGGCACATCCCGGACACCCGAACAGTCACACCCAACACCTTATCTGACTGGCCAATTCTTCCCTTGCGGTGGTAGGGCTAAGGCCCGCTTTGTTTACGACCACCCTCCCACCAGTCCGGCGTCAAGCAGCCTACTGTTTTGTTGATGCGTGGGAGTTCCAGTGCCTTAGGCATCTTCTGGGCACGCTCGCTCCATCATAGACCTCATCCATCGCTTTCCATCAAGCGTGATCGAGAACAAGAGCGGGCCCATTCAGCAATAAAAAACATAATGTACTAGCGATCTGCCCCGGCTTCGCTTGGGTGCAATTTATATGTGAAGACGTTGTGCCCCCTCCAAGTGACTTTCTCTCTCTCTGTCTGTCTCTTTCTATAGTTATATACGAGTGTGTGTGTGCGAGCATCACTTAAGGACCATCCTGACGGAGGTCCCCCGACCGCACACTTTTTTTTTTTCATAACATAATATGAATATGCATATGTAAGCCGTCACGCCCTTTATACCTGGAGGCTTTTATTTATGTAGCAAGTTTTTGTTTACATTTTTAATTTTTGCTTGTGTACGTATTGTTTTTATTGTATTTGTGGGTATATTGGCGTGGCAAGCTGACATATGGCAAATAATTTAATTTAATGTTCTGTGTTCTGTAACGTCAATAACTTTGCATACCTAGTAATGTATACAATTAAATATTTTCTAACTGACCAGACAGCTGTGCTGATGGGGAGTTTGTTGCGCCACTTCTTCTCCCCAGCGAAAGCACTAGGAAGTGGTTGAAGGGCGGGCGTTTTGGGGGGCTGTCTTTTGTAATTGACTTTCGAAAAGTGCTGATTCTCAGCCTAGTTTGAATAAATGACTTTTGATTTTGATTTTGAATAGCTTCTGTCCGCGACATCATCCGCATGAAACTTCTTGTTCCCCGACCCACTCCCATCGCATCGTGTCGGTATCGCCTACCCCTACCCGCGCTATTACTTCGTCTTCGCTTAGCGTTCTGACTATTGGTGTTCTAGCTCAGCTCCCAAGGGTCCTAGCGTGATGTTAAGTGGCCAATAGCCTTCCTCAAGCATGTGCTACGGACTGGTAGTTGAGTTGAGCGCGTTCAAGCAAACTCTTCAGCTTTATTATTAGTACTAGCTTTTGCCAGCGACTTCGTCCGCGTGGAATAATGACTTCCGGAAATTGAGGCACTAACTCTCATAGAGTTTAACCGATGTGCTCTTTCCTCTGCCGATTCTTGAGAACGCGTATTTCTCATTCAACGCGTTTTTCAAGACAATAGCGGGCGCGGCGACCGTTACACAAAAATAATCCTTATAGCATGATTCAGTATTCACGCGCTTATTAGCGTATTTCATGTATAACTTTAGTGTTTCTGTACCAATTTCTATGATTCTTTTTTTATTACTTATGTAATAATGTTACCATTTTTTAATTAGGGATGAATGAGAGTGTTATAAACGTAAGGGTAGATAAATATAATCAGAAAGCTCCGAACTGCTAAGCTATCGGGAGTTACACGTGTTATTGTGAGTCAACCATAAAAGATAGACATTTGCTGTCGTGGAATATTTTTTTTATAATTTTAAGGAGAACATTTCCGTCATACATGATTTCTGTGTAGCTTTAACCATTAAGGCTGCACACGCGACGAAAGCTTAAAAAATGGAGTAAGTTCTCCTGTTTTCCCAACATTTCCCTTCACTGCTCTGCTCCTATTGATCGTAGCGTGATGAAAAGTATACTATAACCTGCCCAGGAGTATGAAGAACAATTGTACCAAGTTTCGTTGAAATCCGTCGAGTGGTTTTTGTTTCTATAACGAACATACAGACAGACAGACAAAAATTTTACTGATTGCATTTTTGGCGTCAGTATCGATCACTAATCACCCGCTGATAGTTATTTTGGAAATATATTTCATGTACAGAATTGACCTCTCTACAGATTTATTATAAGTATAGATAAATTACGTAATACATGGCAAATTTTATTTTTCTAGGTGTGCCGGGTCTGCCTAGCTATGGATGTGAAAATGTATGATTTGAATGATATTGAATTGAGAGAAATGTTCCAGAATATAACTGGGATAGCGGTAAGTTCTTGTTGCTTTGTTTTATATGACATCTCACCTGTAATCCTGGAAGGGTGTGATAGATGTGTATCTATCTATAGTACTCCTACACTTCGCCAGTTATGTTTCAAGTCCCATATAATGGGGGCCAGGCTATTACCATCACTCGGGCAAAATTAAAGACTCCGGGCTGCTACTGAAAAAATTCTAATGAAAAAAAACTTAATAACACTTATGGCGGGCTCGGCTTCCTTTCTAACCGGAAGCAGTTGAATACCACGGTTTTACACTACCTGCGCCTCGCGGTTTCACCCGCATAATTATCGATCCCTTGGGAATATCGGGATAAAAAGTATTCTATATCCTAATCCAGGATATGGTCTACCCATGTGCCAAATTTCATCCGAATCCGTTTCATATTTATTTATCTATCTATTTCACATACAATACAATATTAATATAACTTAAAAATACTATAAATACATACACTTTTATAATTACACTAAAAAACTAACACACACAAAGTGTCTGCGTCGTGTTTCGCTGACTGGTGTCATGTGGCCGGCCACGAAACCGGCGGTACACAACACCCTGCGGCCAGAACTCTTCCTTGAGGAACTTCCATGACGTCCAGCTCTTTCGATCCAGGGCTGAAGTGGACCACTGGTCATTTCTATTGTTCAGCTCGTCCCGCCATCTTCTATGAGTCTGCCGCGCTGCCATTGTGCCACGTGTTGGTTATTTTGGCCAGCTCATCTCGAGATGATGTGTCGGAACACGCACCACGAACGACTTGAAATTCGTGTTGTGACGCGACTCCAACTTCTCGACCCTCAAAGTCCAGTTGGTCTTCACACGCATGTACTCCACGATCTCCTCAACCTTCGTGGAGTGGTGCAATCTGGACACGTACAGCTGCGTCGTCGTACCCCCACATGCCCTAGCAGCCCCACTTCGAAATTTTCAGAACCCCTTTCAGACCCTGTTGCAAAAAAAAATCTTTCTTATTTGCAAAATAGTTACGTCATCTAAAACTACTCGGGCAGCGGGATTGTCCGAAAGAGTTACCGCTACCCCGGAACACAAAGGGCTAAGGAAGGAACACGGGTAGGTTTTAGTCAGTAAGAGTCTGACACTCCCTTCTGCTCCACCCAGAGCGGGAGGGGTCATTTGATAATTTCCCATCCTCAAAAAAAAAAAAAAAACTAAAACTACTCCAAATTTCAAGTTGATAGCATTAGTAACTCTTGAGATATCCAGCTGTGACAGACGGACAGACAGACAGACTGGGTCTCACCATAAGGGTTCCGTTTTAGCATTTTGGTACGGAACCATAAAAAATCAAATATTTTCTCTTTATTATAAAACTAGCTTCTGCCCGGGACATCGTCCACGTGGTATTTCTTATTCCCCGACCCACCCCGTCGCCCGTGCTATTACTTCGTTTTCGCTTTTAGCGTTTTTTCTGACTTCTTTTTATTTTTGCTCGGTCCCTGAGGGTCATGGCGTGATGTTAAATAGCCTACCTCAGGAATTGGGCTATCAAATACAAAAAGAATTTCTAAAATCCGACCGGCAGTACCAAACGCGCTCAGCGTTCAAACAAACTCTTCAGCTTTATTGTTAGTCATTAGTTTAGATGGAGCGACTACATATCTGACCACCACAACCCAGTAACAGTTACTGGGTAACACGATACCCCTTAACTGCGCCATCATTTAAATAAATAATAATATAAATAAATAATTTTATTGACATAAAAAAGGTTACATCAAAAATATAATTATGAATCCCCTTTTTTTTTTGTGGATGGGAAATCATCAAATGACCCCTCTCCCGCTCTGGGTGGAGCAGAAGGGAGTGTCAGACTCTTACTGACTAAAACCAACCCGTGTTCCTTCCTTAGCCCTTTGTGTTCCGGGGTAGCGGTAACCCTTTCGGACAATCCCGCTGCCCTTATGAATTACCTGGCCCCTAAACTAGTGTTAACTGTATCATTGGGACCAATGACTTCGCCTGATTTTGTTGATACACATTGTATTATGTCAAATAAAATAAATTAAAAAAAACAATATTAAAAGAATGCCAAAACAGAGAAAGATTTGGATGAAAATTCCAAAAATAAAAAAGTATAGTCGCTGGCACGTAACTTGGCAAGAATCGATAGATGTGTTTTTCATTTATTTAACTTCCTTGCAAACAGACATGTATAGAAATAATCTATGCTAATTACCATGGTATAATGACAAACAATAAAAGTGGCCATTTTCTTGTTGCACTAATAGTACTTGCGTTAACTTACTCCCACTACGCCAAAACCTTGCCAAGTTACGTGCCGGCGACTATAATATAATACAATAACAACCATTTTGTGTTGTGAGTGTCTGTGTTGTGTGTAGATGGTGTGATGTGTAGTCGTTGATTGTGTATTGAGTATGTAGTGTAAGTTTGTGTGTGTTTAAGTTTTAAGGATATTTAGCATTATCTTTCTCTCCCATACCAGGTTACAGAAAATAACCATCCTATTCTTGAGCGCCTGTGTTGGCAGTGCGCTGCAAGACTGAAAACGGCTGCGGCGTTCAGAAAACAAGCGCTGCTCAGCGATGCTTTGCTGCAAGGATTAGCAAAAACTGGCGAACAAGTGAGTATCAGTAAAGTTTTTGTGACGCTGGATTTATATCTCGACCGACGGTCAGCGCTGACATCGGTCGAACGTAACATAAGGCCAATTTCTGTACCACGAATCACACAACGACAGCCGTGGTCATTATTGGGTGCTAGAGATAAGGACAGAGAATTATTGGGTGCGAGAGATAAGGACAGAGAATCGTCCGATATCGGAATGTAACTCAGTAAAGGTCAGGTTGTTTACGTATGTTAATTATCTCGTCTCGTTGGCTGCACTTTAGCTAAATCAATGAAAACTTATGAACAACTACAGAACCGCGCTATGTCTTCGGCGCTGACCGAGCGACCGACCGTACGCGCGCACGCAATATCTCTTGTGACCTCTCGTGTGAGCACTCAGTTTGCCGTCAGCTAAGCACTAAATGCTCGGTCAAGACCGATAATCAACGCGCACGGTACGCGCTGACCCTCCGTCGAGCACCAAGTCTAGCCTGAAGGAGCTCGTCCTGGAAGTACTACCACGGTATAGTGCCGGTGTAGTCTATTAGCCCAGGTTCGCGGACAGGCGATTTTTTTCTCGCACTGGATTTTCAACGCACTGCTTGCCGCCGAGAGTTGAAAATCCAACAGTGAGTTATTTTGACGCGCTGGTATGCACTCTGTTGGATTCTCAATGCTCAGCTCTACACGGAGAGTTGAAAATCCAGTGCGCGATAAAATCTAACAGGCACATGAGATGTATGTCAGCTTTGGCTCTGGGATGGCAACGACGTTGCAATTGTTTTTGTCCCTAAATAAATATTTAAAAACAAAAAATTGCCAAAACGGTCCAGCCGTTCTCAACTGATGCGCTTACCAACGAACAGCATTACATGTTTATTTTACTGGATACATTTTTAACCAGCGCGCAAAGTGTAACCATTAATTCAGCAAATGATTCTAGAATTAAAAAAAACCAGTCAAGTTCGAGTCAGACTCGCGCACCGAGGGTTCCGTACAAAGTAGGTATGTAACTACAGATTTACGGTTTTCGGATATTTTCCCTTATTTGTGCTACATGACCTTGCTTCTTGCCAAATTTCATGATTATAAGTCAACGGAAAGAACCCTATACATTTTGATTCCCTTCAGAGTCGAAATATACGTTTTTTGCGGCATAAACGGCCGTATCTTTTTTTTTACATTAACTTAGAAGTTGATTTTTTCATAGCTTCAAGGGATCGCAAACCTGAATATATGGTTTTAATTTCAACTCGATACCTCTAGGCGTTCCTGAGATAAAGGGTCTTGACAGACAGACGGACGGACGGACAACAAAGTGATCCTATAAGGTTTCCGTTTTTTCCTTTTGAAGTATAACTACGCGGTCAAAATGTTTTAATTTTTTACCGACGATAATTTAAACGCAGGGGGATTCAGAATCATGTGTACTAAATTCATGGTTACATTTTAAGAAAAATAAGTCTGAGATTTTCTCAAAAATTTTGAATCTTTTTTTAATGGATTTTTGTTTCACATTTCAGATACGAAAAAATGACATCACTCTAATTAAAGATAGCGAAGATTATCGGAAAACCGCTGCAACTTTGACCGTTGTAGAAGCTTTTCATACTGTAGATATTGATGCCGAAAACGATAACATACCTCCCTTATCTGAAAAAAATGACACGAAAATAGTAAAAAAGACAGTTCGAAAAGACTTCTTAAATAAAAAAAACGAAAGTATCATCGAAGAAAATAATGATCAAACGGACGTTGAACACGAATCAGTGATTGAAGCTCCTATCAACACTGAGATGGAATATGATCAATTTGATCATATATGTCTTAAAACTGGGAAAGAAAGTAGCAATGTTTTTTTAGACAGAAACCCTCTCTTTAATAGTAACATCCCTTTCAAAGAAGACATAATTAACTCAGCGATTAGCAGTCCCCCGCCAAGCTGTTCCCATGTTACGACAAAAAACCCGATTCTTGGCAACGCTCTAAAAACCCCTGATGATTGTGAAGACAAAATAAAAAAACATGTAATAAAAATCATAAAAAGAGATTCGATTTCAAAAATATTGTCCAAAGAATTAATAAGTGCTAAAACCAAAAAAATTAATTTGAAAATAGGTGGTATTAGTAAAAATACTTCAAATCTAAAATTGTTGAAAAACACTGAAGTCAAGGCAAATATTCCTACAGGTGAGGAAAGTCTGAATTTGGAAAATTTTGAGTTTTAAACTGGCAAGTTTTCAGTAGAAGAGATCTTTGTGAAGGAACTTGTGGGCAGGGAACATTGCTCACAGAACAGATGGCCGTTAAGGCTGAAAGGTTCTGGAGTGGTGACCGCGTACCGGAAGACGTAGCGTTGGAAGGCTTCCCACAAGGTGGACCGATGACCTTGTGCAGGCCGCAGGATTCCGCTGGATGTGGGAAGCACAGAACCGGTTGAAGTGGCGGTGCTTGCTATGTCCAACAGTGGACGTCCTTCGGCTGAAATGATGATGATTGTCCGTGGAAGTAGTACCACCACATATATTTCTGCCTCCAAGCGATGCTTTGTTCCGGTTTGGAATAGATACAAACGCCAGCCAGGCACAAATCCATCCTCCAGGCAGCCACTGAGATTGCAATTTCTCAGTTGTCTGACCTGTGCCCCGAATAGAAGTCGCTCTAAGTCAATGGTCTAATAGACCAGAGAAGTTGTGGATAGGACAAGGATAGCAATAGAAGAAATATACGAGAGTATAGAGGACAGAGTGAGATAACAAGTTTCGTCAAGAACTGCTAGAAAAAGAGGCTGAATAGGACAGAGGGAAAGAAAGAAAGAAAGAAAGAAAAAATGTTTATTCTGCACAAACAAAACGCACATTACAGATAAAAAAAAAAAATAACATCATAATATATGCAATGTTGTCAAAAGGCTCGTACTTAACCATAAAAAATGTTGTCAATTTTGTCCATTAGTTATACTCTTTCTCTCGAGGGAAGAAACGTTTAATTAATTTATCAGCACATAGACGTCATCATATACGCCGTATTTATAGTCTGTTCCAAAAGTAGCAGACGAAAATGTAAACATATGGATCGGAAATTATTCCAGGGGCCCAAGTCTGCTATTTTCATAAATTCGTCATTCCAATACGATCCCATTGTCATTTTGCTAAAAGTTCGTAATCTGTTAAATTCATAATGGTCGATCATTGGTCGGACAATGGTCTGAGAAAAACTACTACTTTTCATGCTAGATTTCATTTAATATATCTTTTTACATATTACGTATTAGTGTTTGCAATCTGAAGTAGTAATAATTTCGTAAATAGCAATAAACATTACATTTATTCATTTGTCATTATGTACGAGATTACCATTTTATGCCATTTCTTTCAATGGAATGTCAGTGGTTGACCATTGGAAAGTCATAATGACGCCATTATATTAGTAGATTACCAAACTTGTCAAAATCAACAATTATGAAATCAATGATAGACCATTCTGACACTATTGTAATAGCAGACTTGAAGCCCTGTTCCCACAGCTGGTATCCACTTAGATATTAAATTTATTTTAATTTTCAATCACTTGAAAGATATTTATATTGACCCAACGCGTCGCATCGCATCGCCCGCTTTTTATTACTTCGTTATACGTTAGCGTTCTTTATGAAATTTTTTTCTCGGTTCCATGAGGGCCGTGGTGTGATGGTAAATAAACCTTTCACGAAAATTTGTCTATTAAATGCAATTAGTTTTTCAAATCCGACTAGTAGTTCCCGAGATTAGCGCGTTCAAACAAACTTGCTTTATTATATTAGTATAGATTTAAAATTACCTCTGAAAAGGGTATCTCCCCTGGGGGTGTTAAAATGTTGTATGGAAGAATAATAACGCGCGGTCCGATTAATTCGAAACTCGTGATACTTTTTACCCGACTACAGCGATGCAAAAAGGAGGGTTATGATTTTGACTGGTATGAATGTATATTCATCTGTTTCCTCATAACTACAATTTCTCATAAGTATGTTAGTACAGCGGCATGCGACCACGGGAAGGTACTTTCTTGTTTCATCCTTTTCAGTAGTCATTAGTTTTTAAACTTTTTTTTTCATTATTCTTAGAGCGTGATTTTTCAGTAGTCGGGTTTTAGTTTTTATTACTGTTGTGTGTACTGTGCTCTTGAAATATCGATTTAAGACGCTGAAAACCAATATTGAGCTCCAATGTTTAGGTATTTTTAGCCACGCCCACTATTTCTCCGATATCCTAGCGCCATTCTTAAAAGGATGTGATACAGCGAACTACCAAGGATGAAACAAAGTGACGCGGTCAATAATAATTACCAATGAACCAATAGAGGGCGCTCTTATATATTTATTGTTCTGTATGAAGTGCTAAAATCAAATTAGACAAGGCGATTAAAAAAACAAATGAATATTTTTACCCCTTTTTTAAAATTATTTTAAGGATTTACACTGATTTTTTTTAACTATTTACACTGAATTAGACGCTGACAAGAACCAAATAGGCTTGTCTAAAACAATTTTTTTGCCAAATCTATACAGTTTGTGACGGCGAAAAAAAATATATGTTAATCTTGAACATATTTCTGAGAACCCTGTTGTATTCAAAACAGGTTTTTGAAAAGTTTTCTTGAGACAATAAAATGGTAAACTAACCTCTTAAAATGATCTTTTAACAAAAATATCTCTATTAATTATCAACGTACATTGGTAAAATTTATAACAATAACGTATCATATTTAAATACAGAACTTGGTTGTTTTTTATTTTTGACTACTCAACCTATTTTTAAGTAATTAATTTTTTTTGGTTTGTATAAAGTTACGAGCGTCGCGTCATCGCGCTTCTCTTTCTTATTATGCAATCCGACAGTGATCGCATAGACGCGCGGCTAGACGGACGTATGTCGCTTTGCCCCGCTATCCGTTCATATAATAATTTATTTTGTTCTTTTAGCTACAATAAATTGTAAAAATATTGGCACGTAAACATATTTGTATAGGATATTTTATAAGTTGCACATAATTATAGGTCTAAGTTGTGTAAATATTTTCTGTGCAAAATGGGAAGCAAACAAAAATGCCGAGGCCAGCAAAAAAAGCGCTTTTAAGCTAATAAACAAAAATGTCTCATGGAAGTAGTAAAATAAGTAATTTTTTATAATGTAATATTGAAAAAACAAGTACACGAACAAAAATGAAATTATAATTAAATAGGTACTTTATAGGCTATTTTGTACAACCCATAGCGCAAATTCATCAATAACGATAAGGCATGGTTGGTCTAGTGGTATTAGCATAGATTCTGGCGAACTAGTTTAGAGTTCGTAACCAAGTCAGGCCTTACAGAATTTGAATAGGATCCATTTTTTATTTTGTAATTTTAAGAAATTCATTGTTTTATTTTTATATTTAAAAAAAAAATATATTTATTCAGTAAAAAGAGACGTTTGGTGAACAGTTCAGAAGTAGGTGAAGCTTCGGAAATTGTTTTTCACCAGTAAGTTTGTAATAAGTACAGATGCCAGCACATCAAGCTACCCGACAGTGTCAAATTTTCCCAATCAACTTTGAACCGTATAATTTAGTGATAAGGTTCTAAATCTATTACATTACATTTATGTTTGCATAACTCGTCAAAATGTAAGGAACACCTGATTTTTTTATTCGCGACTGCAGTTTTCGTCCCTTTACTAAAGTTGTTCATAATGTTGAGTAGTACAATCTCCCATTTCGTTTAGTCACATGTTTTCAATTTCAACCTGTATAAGTATGTACAGACGCCAGCACATCAAGCTACTATAATCTGTAAAATTTATTTAATAGATTTAGAACCTTATCACTAAAGCATAAGGTTCAAAGTTGATTGGAAAAATTTGACACTTTCAGGTAGCTTGATGTGCTGGCGTTTGTAATTATTACAAACTTACTGGTGAAAAACAATTTCCGAAGCTTCACCTGCTTCTAAACTGTTCGCCAAACGTCTCTTTTTACTGTAAAGAAAATTAATAATTAAAATATTTATATGTATATATATTTTTTTTTTATATAAAAATAAATATAAAAAATGAAAATTTCCTCAAAATTACAAATAAATAAAAAAAGAAACCATTTCAAATTTGCTAAAAATTCTCCTGGCTACGAACTCGGAACTCGCTGTTTAGAACCTAAGCTAATACCACTAGACCAACCTAGCGATATCATTATAGTCGAATTTGCGCTATCGGTTGTACAAAAATTTAATTTTTGTTCTCGTACCTATTTTGTCAATATTACCACGGTATAATTATATGCAGTATTCTATCTTCATAGAAACGGACGATGCGCGAACTATGCCTACGCGCCTCGATCTCGGCACTCGCTCGGCAGGCAGACAGTCGCGACTGTGCCGCAGTGACGAACGGTCGGTGTGTTGTTTTTTTAACAATAACCGCGCGATTTTTTCACTAAAAATAAGTTCGAGTACATATTTAATATGACGAGTAGGATATATTGTGCTGTTTTTGGTTACATGAATTCGTCCAGGGATAACTTTTTTTAGATTACCTGGAAACTTTGAAAGGTAAGACTATAAAATAATTTTACTTACTAGTAGGTAGGTACATAATGTGTCTTTTTAATGGATAAGTATTTCCTTTTATCTCCCGAAAAAAACGATGTCTGGTGTAAAGTGAATAGAGTAAAGGAAAGTGATTGACAAGAGTGAAATAGGTAGTTATAGGCGGTTCATGAATCATGATACGGTAGGTACTTACGCTTGTGTTAGAAACCTCGGGGCATGTGTGTTTTGTTTTGTTAGTTTGTATAATTCAAAGTAAAGACGTGGTATTTTATTATTAATAATAGTTGTTTATTGTACTGTGTGTATGAATAATACTAGAAAAAAATAAATTTGACCGTCTGTCTGTCACTAAATAGTTGAAATTTTCTCAGATTAAGTATTTCTGCTGCTGCTATAACAACAATTATACCACAAAAACCGTTTTTTTTTTCTCGGTATTAATAACGACAACAACAGCTAGACTCATGAGATATTCACAGAATATTTAGATGTTTGAGAGGGTTGTGATTTTAAAACATTCGTAGCCAGCTGTTCAGCTTGGCATTGGTGACCAAAGAATTTTTGTTGTGAGTTGTTGCGAGTTGTAGGTACCTAATTTATAGAGACGTTAATAAGCTGAGATAAAAAGTTATTAAAATTACTCGTCAGCTGTTTCTTGCATTGTAGTTGAGTAGGTAGGTGTCGAAGTTTGTAAAGATTGGAGTTCCCCACCTTGTCCATGTTTCCCAAAACAATTTTTAATTAAGCTTTATATTAGAATGCGGATTTATTATAAGTATAGATTTTAAAGTATAAAAACAACACACCGACCGTTCGTCACTGCGGCACAGTCGCGACTGTCTGCCTGCCGAGCGAATGCCGAGATCGAGGCGCGTAGGCATAGCTCGCGCATCGTCCGTTTCTATGAAGATAAAATACTGCATATAATTATACCGTGGTAATATTGACAAAATAGGTACGAGAACAAAAATTAAATTTTTGTACAACCGATAGCGCAAATTCGACTATAATGATATCGCTATGTTGGTCTAGTGGTATTAGCTTAGGTTCTAAACAGCGAGTTCCGAGTTCGTAGCCAGGAGAATTTTTAGCAAATTTGAAATGGTTTCTTTTTTTATTTATTTGTAATTTTGAGGAAATTTTCATTTTTTATATTTATTTTTATATAAAAAAAAAATATATATACATATAAATATTTTAATTATTTATTTTCTTTACAGTAAAAAGAGACGTTTGGCGAACAGTTTAGAAGCACGTGAAGCTTCGGAAATTGTTTTTCACCAGTAAGTTTGTAATAATTACAGACGCCAGCACATCAAGCTACCTGAAAGTGTCAAATTTTTCCAATCAACTTTGAACCTTATGCTTTAGTGATAAGGTTCTAAATCTATTAAATAAATTTTACAGATTATAGTAGCTTGATGTGCTGGCGTCTGTACATACTTATACAGGTTGAAATTGAAAACATGTGACTAAACGAAATGGGAGATTGTACTACTCAACATTATGAACAACTTTAGTAAAGGGACGAAAACTGCAGTCGCGAATAAAAAAATCAGGTGTTCCTTACATTTTGACGAGTTATGCAAACATAAATTTAATGTAATAGATTTAGAACCTTATCACTAAAGTATACGGTTCAAAGTTGATTGGGAAAATTTGACACTGTCGGGTAGCTTGATGTGCTGGCATCTGTACTTATTACAAACTTACTGGTGAAAAACAATTTCCGAAGCTTCACCTACTTCTGAACTGTTCACCAAACGTCTCTTTTTACTGAATAAATATATTTTTTTTTTAAATATAAAAATAAAACAATGAATTTCTTAAAATTACAAAATAAAAAATGGATCCTATTCAAATTCTGTAAGGCCTGACTTGGTTACGAACTCTAAACTAGTTCGCCAGAATCTATGCTAATACCACTAGACCAACCATGCCTTATCGTTATTGATGAATTTGCGCTATGGGTTGTACAAAATAGCCTATAAAGTACCTATTTAATTATAATTTCATTTTTGTTCGTGTACTTGTTTTTTCAATATTACATTATAAAAAATTACTTATTTTACTACTTCCATGAGATATTTTTGTTTATTAGCTTAAAAGCGCTTTTTTTGCTGGCCTCGGCATTTTTGTTTGCTTCCCATTTTGCACAGAAAATATTTACACAACTTAGACCTATAATTATGTGCAACTTATAAAATATCCTATACAAATATGTTTACGTGCCAATATTTTTACAATGTATTGTAGTTATAGAAACATAATAAAATAAGTTGTCAAACAACAAAATATTAAACGAACGGATAGCGGGACTTCGGGGCTGCGGGGCAAAGCGACATACGTCCGTCTAGCAGCGCGTCTATGCGATCACTGTCGAACTGCATACATAAGAAAGAGAAGCGCGATGACGCGACGCTCCTAACTTTATACATATCATAAAATAATTAATTACTTCTAAATAAGTTGAGTATTCAAAAATAAAAAACAACCAAGTTCTGTATTTAAATATGATACGTTATTGTTATAAATTTTACTAACGTACGTTGATGAGTAATACAGATATTTTTGTTAGAAGATCATTTTAAGAGGTTAGTTTACTATTTTTTTGTATCGAGAAAACTTTTCAAAAACGTGTTTTGAATACAACAAGGTTCTCAGAAATATGTTCAAGATTAACATATATTTTTTTCGCCGTTACAAACTGTACAGATTTGGCTAAAAAATTGTTTGAGACAAGCCTATTTCGGTCTTGTCAGCGTCTTAATTTTTATGCATGTGGCACGAATTTCAAGTTTACAAGCCTTTAAAAAATGGTAGCATTTTCATCAGTGATGTATAGTTTTTAAAATCGCTCGGAACAAGTAGGTGATTCCAGACTTTTCTTGACGGAATGTCGTTTAAAGACTTGCTCGCGAGTGTAGTTTATAAGAAAAGTTAATAGGTAATTGTAATTGAAATCATTATTTTTTTCTAATACCTTTTAAAGGAGTGTTGAAATTTGTAGTGGAAAATACGAAATCCACGAAGTGTTACTCTTTTGAATTTAAATTAAACAATGTGAATGTGTATAAGTAACATGTGGACATTATATCAAAACTAGACTAACAACTGTAGACCACGTTTAACAATTGCTTAAATATGTAAGCTGTCACGCCCTTTATGCTTGGAGGCTTTATTTAGGTGTTAAATATTATTTTCATTGTTATATTTTACATTCTATTCATTAGTATAATGGCGTGGCTAGCTTAAATATAGCAAATAGTTCAATTTAATGTTCTGTTTCGTAATATTAACTGCAAAGTAGTTACCTACTATTGTATAGAAGCAAGTTTTTTTTAAACTGAACAGACAGCTGTGCTGCTATATATTTTAGATTAGTATAATATACCTACTTTATGTATGTATTTATTGTATTACCTATGTAAATGGTACACCACAGACACAGTATAATTATATACAGTATTGTAACTCGGCCGTATCTTGGACATAAATGCCTACAGCCGCGCGGAACGTAAACATGCGATAGGGCTGCCCGCCTCCGGCATTTGAATTACATTTGCTTACTTTGTGTTTCCATTTAGTTTTGTGACTGTAAATATACTTTATTTTAAATAAAAAATAAGTACTTTGTGAATTGAATAGGAAGTGTTAAATAAAAATGCATGTTGTTTTTTAATTAAAAAACGATGTTTATGTTTGAAAAACAAATCGGTCTTATAAATTTGCGACCGAAAAATATTTACGCCTTGACTGAGACGTACACACGGCTACACATCAAGCTTTACATTTCCAGTATAAGCTGATCTCACATTGTATAGGATTTCCGTACGATGCGAGACCAGCGTAAACTGGTTTTGTATAGCTTGATGTGTAGCCGTGTGTACGAAACGCTTTATTATTAAATTTTAAAGTATAAAAAATCCGCATTCTAATATAAAGCTTAATTAAAAATTGTTTTGGGAAACATGGACAAGGTGGAGAACTCCAATCTTTACAAACTTTAACACCTACCTACTCAACTACAATGCAAGAAAGAGCTGACGAGTAATTTTAATAACTTTTTATCTCAGCTTATTAACGTCTCTATAAATTAGGTACCTACAACTCGCAACAACTCAAAACAAAAATTCTTTGGTCACCAATGCCAAGCTGAACAGCTGGCTACGAATGTTTTAAAATCACAACCCTCTCAAATATCTAAATATTCTGTGAATATCTCATGAGTCTAGCTGTTGTTGTCGTTATTAATACCGAGAAAAAAAAAACGGTTTTTAGTGGTATAATTGTAGTTATAGCAGCAGCAGAAATACTTAATCTGAGAAAATTTCAACTATCTAGCGACAGACAGACGGTCAAATTTATTTTTTCTAGTATTATTCATACACACAGTACAATAAACAACTATTATTAATAATAAAATACCACGTCTTTACTTTGAATTATACAAACTAACAAAACAAAACACACATGCCCCGAGGTTTTTAACACAAGCGTAAGTACCTACCGCATCATGATTCATGAACCGCCTATAACTACCTATTTCACTCTTGTCAATCACTTTCCTTTACTCTATTCACTTTATTAATCCAGACATCGTTTTTTTCGGGATATAAAAGGAAATACTTATCCATTAAAAAGACACATTATGTACCTACCTACTAGTAAGTAAAATTATTTTATAGTCTTACCTTTCAGAGTTTCCAGGTAATCTAAAAAAAGTTATCCCTGGATGCGTTATTGACGAATTCATGCAACCAAAAACAGCAGAATATATCCTGCTCGTCATATTAAATATGTACTTGAACTTATTTTTAGTGAAAAAATCGCGCGGTTATTGTTAAAAAAACAACACACCGACCGTTCGTCACTGCGGCATAGTCGCGACTGTCTGCCTGCCGAGCGAATGCCGAGATCGAGGCGCGTAGGCATAGCTCGCGCATCGTCCGTTTGTATGAAGATGGAATACTGTATATAATTATTCTGTGCCACAGACTACCTACAGTATTTGTCTCCTTCTCTCTTTTAATCTATCCAAAGTTTGTCTTTAAAAGATCGCTCTTATAAAATCGCTCATTGTGTCACCCTTTGTAAAATTTCTATAATAAAGAGTATTAGATTCTATTCAATTCTGCTGGGGAGTTTGTTGCGCCACTTCTCCCCAGCGAAAGCACTAGGAAGTGGTGAAGGGCGGGCGTTTTGGGGGACTGTCTTATATAATTTTGACGCTAGAAAACTACTGATTCTTTGCCTAATTTGAATAAATTTGATTTTAAGGCAAATAAAAGACTTATTTTATTTTTCTAGCGAACATCACTTGATGGCGGCAATGGAGCACATGGCGATACATCAAGATATACATTTCCAGTTTTAGTTGACCTCCCATTGTATAGTTTTTTTCTACAATGAGAAGTCAGCTTATACTTGAAATGTATAGCTTGATATATTATGACGTCGTGCGGACCTTGTTTTATTATGTTTAGATAGCCGGAACTAGAAAAATACAGAATTGTGTGAAAAGGGGAGAGGGAAGTACTTAGGGGCCGTCTCCACGAGCGAGAGAATCGCGGCGATATTATCGTCGTGCCATCAAAGTCAATAGAAACTATGAATCAACTCCACACGGTGATATCATCGCGACGATAATTTGATGGCACACCTGACTGTCGCCGCGATTTTCTTCCCCGTGGACCGTGGAGATGGCGCCTTAGGCCCGCGCGCTCATTATAGGCATCGGCACGGCTGAGGATTTTAGGTGATAAAAAGCATTATACTTATGGCAATAAATGATGGTAGTAACAAAAATACCGCTTCGGTATGCTTGAGGCTACTGCATCGGCAGCTTTGAAGATGCTTCGGGATACTTCGGGATTCTTCGGTACGCTGTCGCCCGTCACGCCGCCGCCGCCGGCGCCGAGGCAACACTCGGGGCTAGCTTGCACTGCGGTGCGAGGGACGAGAGGACCGGTGCGGCCTGCTTAAGGACGCCTCGTCATCCCTAAGAACGTTGCAGCATGCCAGGGCAGTTTCCGACAGTGTGCGTGTAGGGATGCCTCCTAAGTATCCCTTTCCTTGCCGATGCCGATAATGTGCGCCGGGCCTTAGTCCTGCAGTAGGACAATACAGACCCGGCTGGTTAGATTAGATAAATGTTTACATATCCATACCTACCCCCATCACATATGCCTAGTTTTGGTAGCTAGTTTCACCCTCTTTATTTAGTATTTAGCTTGCGAAACGTTCCATCAAACTGGACAATTTGTTATAGGTATAGCATTTTGCGAGCGTTACTTAGTGGTACCTAACCAAGTGTACAAAAACACGCTGTGAATGTGTGAAGGCGCAGAAGCTCTCTGTACCGTTCGTGATACGGGAAAAGTCGGAAGAGAGTGTGTGTGTGTGTGTGTGTGTGTCTGTTATGTGCTGACACTACTCACGCACACATTCTCAGCGTTTTGTACATTTAGTTATCGCAAGTAAAGCCGCCGTTGCTTCGTGAGATAAACCTAAATAATGCTCGCTGGCGTTGGTAAGAAGTTATTATTATGGATTTGAAGTTACTGAAATGCTCAAAAAAGGAATGTAAAAATGAAACAAAAAGATTATAGTAAATGATATTTTAACATAAAATTGTGGTTTTCATTGTATCAAGATGTATTTATTTACGTTACAAAAAATAATCAGTCTCTCAATTATTCTTCAGTGACAAGATGAAAAGACAAGTACATTATTTTCTCTTTTATTCATATACAAAGTTGATACGACAGAAGGGCTTTCCTTTAAACTGCCTATACTAGGCATCATTATCAAGCTCTCTACCAAAAATCAATTAAATTGAAACAGTAGTTTAGTCGCAAATGATTTTTTAAGTTTTTGCACCGTTTGAACACGATGTATTTTTCCTAACATCTGATTATGTCTATAGGCATAGGTCATGCACCTTAAAACGATAAATCTACGATACGTTGTTGCCGCTCTTACGCAAGTCATAAACCAATACGCACATAAGAGAGTGACAATCCTATTAGCAAAACATCACGTGCGTAAAAGAAATAGAAATAGGTCAGTGTGTTGCTATTGTATCTTAGATCCTTGCGACACAAAATACCGAGAGTACAGAAGTCTACGCTCGGCGGTCGCACTATGGTTGTCAACAAGTGCTACAAAGTCATGTTCGCTTTTACTTTACGGCGCGGGACCGGGGGCCGGGGCGCTTACCTACCTACCTAACTACTGTATTACGTTAATACAAACCATCGAAATACAAGCAAATACCTACTTACCTCTCTGAAACAACTGGTAGATTAAAAAACGACAATTCACCGTTTTATGTTGAATTTAAACAACCGTCCACTGAACAGTTATAATTTTTTTTTATTGCTCCATTTTTGCACTTCATAGACGCATGTCTCAAGCGGATGGCACTTGCGCTCGCACTAGTCCCAACCAGTCCGAGATATCGTGTCCGTGAGCGGTGTCTATTTGTGCGTTGCTCGAGCGCACTTTGTATGTAGATTGACTTCTGTACTCTCTGTATTTTGTGCTTGCGATCAGTAAGTGGGGCCTCCAAAAAACTTATTTATTCAGTGCGCCGACGCTACCCTTCCGGAACGTAGGTACGTACGCGGAAGCTCCTGCGCCCTTATTGTTTTGTCGAACTTGTGCGCTGACAATAATTGTGAATTTGTTTTGTTATTGTGATAGGACACTAAATAAGTTTAAAGACAGTATTCCTTTTTTTTATTGTGACAGGACACGTAACTTGGGATTATTATTATTTAGTGTTAGTGTTTTTTTTTGTAATTGACTGTTTTTATTGTGATAGTTAAACTTTGGTTGTGTGTGTGTATAATTAAAGTGTTCAAAAATACCTCGTGTAACTGACACGGCGTCAGAATGCCGTGGAAACGCAACGTTAGCTCTACGAACTTACAGAGAAAGGTATGGTGATAGCCGCAATTGCCCTAGGAATGCCCGCACCATACAGTTGGCAGTACAAAGATTACGGGTCAATAAACGTATAGTGCTGTAACAGGAGGGAGTGCCACCGCGGCAAATGCCCGCTGCTTGGGACGAAAGAATTTTAGACAATTTTTCCCGCAGCCCGACGAGTCTCCACAGAGCCGCCCGGCAGTTTAGATGTTGCCATAGAACTATCCACAAGGTTCTAAAATGTAAAAAACGCAAACCTTCTAAATATCGGAAGGTGCAAACTTTTTTATCGAGAGACTTGCCGATCAGCAACAGTTACTGCCAATGGCTACTAAATAAAACATCCGAAGACCGTCATTTCTTAACTAATTTAATATGGACGGATGATAGTACTTTTACTCGGACTGATCTGGAATCGGCAAAATCTCCGGTACTGCAGTTTGGAAAATCCACAGTGTGTTTCGAGTTACTGCTCGCGCGCGACGTTGGACGTTGCCACTTTGTATAGTTATCCAAGGTCAGTCACCAGGCCCAAGTTTTTATGAAGTTTGGGTTTCTCCTTTATTTACAAAGGGTGGTTGCGTTTTACTCTGATTTGTAAGCTATTTAGTTTGTTTGAAACAAAAAAATTCTCATTTATGGCGCTTTTTATTTTTATACCGTATCGAATTAATACTAAACACGTATAGTATACGTAGTGTAATTTAATGCCCCTCTGTCGTATCAACTCTGTATAAAATATAATTCAGTAAAACGAAAGCTCATAGAAATGTGCATCCTTCCCATCTATCTCTCTTTCTTCTCACCTACGGAGCGCAAACAATGGTCTGTTACAAAGCGTCTAAAGTCCGCACCAGCCTATCGATTCTGTAAAAATCTCACCGTGATAACATAGATGAAGTGAGCGTGAAGTAAACTATCAATGGAGGCAATCCCTAACATCAGCCGATCGATTCTGTAAAAATCTCGCCGTGATAACTTAGGTGAAGTGAGCTATCAATAGGGGCTATCCCCTAACATCAGGTGGAATGACAGCTCATTACACACGCTCACTTCACCTAAGTAATCACTGTGAAATTTTTACAGAATAGCACTGCAGGTAAAATGACAGCTCACTTCACCTTAGTTTTCACGGTGAGATTTTTACAGAATAGCATTGCTGGAGTCTTCCAACGGGCTATAGAACGAAGTTATACTGGCGCCAATTCTTTGTTCACAAACTTAACAAAATTTAAGTTCAGTGCATATTTTTCTTTCTATTTCACTAAGAAAGGGACAGAAGATAAATATTATTTCAGTCCTATCAAATTAGACAGCGCCTAACGTAAATTGACGTATTTTTAGTAGCCAATTTTTTAATCACATCTAAACTTGTCTATTGATTATCTAATTTGACAGGACTAAACTAATATTTATCTTCTGTCCTTTTCGTAATGAAAAAGATGCACTGAACTTAAATTTAATTTAGTTTGTGAACAACAGTATTGGGGCTAATTTACGTCAGGCGCAATCATGTCCAGCTTTGACCTGAAAATTTTCTAACGCGTCTAGTGCTGCAAAATATCTTAAAAAATATAATTTTTTTGCTTATTTTGTATAGCTTAATTGAATTTTCAAAGAAAGCCAGGAAAAAAGCAATATTACTATGTTTATCATTCTCAATAGACTTTTGGAAACGGAACGTGTTTTAAACACGTTCCTTTTTAAGTGTACAGTTGACAGGTTATGCGTAAAACGAACTTCATTAGCCGCAACGCTAAGGCCGCATTCCGAATTAGCTATAATCGCTCACAGCACTCACATCATCTCACATGCGTTCCGATTTAGATATTACGATTATGACAGCCGAGAGCTGTCAACAATTCGGAACGCTCGTGAACACGCTCACAATGCTTCCTAAATGATCATCTGCCTAGCCTTTTCCCAACTATGTTGGAGTCGGCTTCCAGTCTAACCTGATGCAGCTGAATACCAGTATTTTACATGGAGCGACTGCCTATCGGACTTCCACAACCCAGTAACTGGGTAATACGATACCCTTTGGTAAGACTGGTTATCAGACTTTCGGGCTTCTGATTCCCCTTAACGACTGTCAAAGATCCACGAATAACAGCCGGGACCAACGGCTTAACGTGCTTTCCGAGGCACGGAGGGGTCTCGGTATGTAAAGATGGTCACCCATCCACAGACCAACCGCGTCAAGCGTAACTTAACCTGATCGATCGACCTGTGCGGCTGTTATTATTTAGCCACGGGCCCCTAACGCAAACGGTAACGGGCCCAATGCTTCCTAAATCTCAAAACGATATTACAGTATTTCTTTGTTATCTAAACAACATATTTCTTCTTCTTCTTTTGTTAGGTGGCAACTGTCAGCCAGAAGCACAATTTCGAAAATGCCACGTTAATTTAAAGATATGTTACAACTCAAAACAAAACATACACTGACACAAACACACGCACACACTGTCGTTTTTGACAGCGCTCTCGGTGATATTAATAAAAGGCATGGTCAGCGTTATCGCAAGATGGCGCATGTCATGACGTCATCTATGACGATTCACGGTACATCGTTATCGCGCTCACGCTAATTCGGTACGGGTTAAAGCACGCTCACATCGATTACAGCGCAACTCGGAACGCGCCCTAAGTGAATCAGTGAATGACATGCTGTCATTTGTTTGACGTTCTGCAGTCGTTCGTTTGCTTTGGCTACGTATTGTACTGTGCGATTTACGCTTTTCTGAAACCCTTGCAATTTTTGCATTTTCCACGGACTTCGATACCTACCACTTACGATTACTTTGGCCTCCGTCATACGGATACCGATTTATTGCTTTGTGATTGGGATCTAAGACGTCTTCGGCGGGATATTACGAGAATATACCTGCTGTTTGTGACCGCGTGCCGATATGATTATGATATTACATTGAAAATATTACTATATGAGGGATTTATTTCTGAGTGATTGTTACTCTCTCAGCAATTAAGAAACAATTTTTTTTGAGGTTATAACAGCTGTCAAACTATCTGACAGGAGTATGTTATAACCTCTAGAACTTATTTACATAATAGCATTTTTTCCTGGCCGCTAAATGAAAAGATAATAAGTTATTGTGTTATTGTAAACAATAATTGTTTTTATACAACACTAGTTAGAGGTAGACGCGACCTGTAAAACAAATCAAGTGACAGGTCAATAAATGTATGGAAAGTGGGCATGATTCTTTGACAGAACTAACTAATATTTATCTTGTCTTTTTCTTAATGAAATAGAAAGAAAAAGATGCACTGAACTTAAATTTAGTTTGTGAACAACAGAATCGGCGCCACTATGTGTCAAACTTACACATAAACGTGTAAGGCCTGAGTTCACCAACATTCAAACCACCGGTTAGGTATTTAAACAGTTGGTTTATGTCAAAGGATCATGGTTATTTTGGACTAAGAAAAAATATAATTTCGTCCCAAGATGAGACTGTCACCAAAATGTAGTACATTGTTTATGTAACTAATAGATATCATCATCATCTGCTTTTATGATATATCATCTGCTTTTAGTAAATTCGAGCACATTGCCGGAACATTGCTACGCTAATGTTTTCATACTTATTTAATAAGTAATTTGCTCATATTAAAAATACACACGTCATTCTGTTACCAGGCTGGCGGCTCACTAACATTTTTAAATAACTCTAGTTTTGTATAATCACATTGCTTTAAATTTTACGCACATTCCTCACATTGCTTTCATATGTATAGAATCACTGTTTTTTGACGTACAATCGTCAACCTGATGTTCACGTTTTTTCAACTGAGAAACTGCAATCTCAGTGGCAGCCTGGAGGATGGATTTCTGCCTGGCTGGCGAAGCTCCCTATGATTTCTCTTGGGTCTTTTATATAGCCGGCGTTTGTAACATCTCTTCCAAACCGGAACAAAGCATCGCTTGGAGGCAGAAATATATGTGGTGGTACTACTTCCACGGACAATCATCATCATATCAGCCGAAGGACGTCCACTGTTGGACATAGCAAGCACCGCTACTTCCACCGGTTCTGTGCTTTCCGCATCCAGTGGAATCCTGCGGCCTGCACACGGTCATCGGTCCACCTTGTGGGAAGCCTTCCAACGCTACGTCTTCCGGTACTCGGTCACTACTCCAGAACCTTTCGGGCTTAACAGCCAACTGTTCTGCGAACAATGTTGGATGTCCACTGCCACTTAAGTTTGGCAATTCCACAGACAATTTCCTTCACAAAGATCTCTTCTAATGAAAACTTACTAGTTTAAAACTCAAAATTTTCAACTCAGACTTTCCTTATCTGTAGGAATATTTGCCTTAACTTGAGTGTTTTTCAACAATTTTAGGTTTGAAGTCTTTTTACTAATACCACCTATTTTCACATTGGCCTTTTTTGTTTTAGCATTTATTAATCCTTTAGAATTTTCGGACACTATTTTTGAGATCAAATCTCTTGTTGTGATTTTTACTACATGTTTTTTTACTTTACAATCACCAGGGGTTTTTAGAAGGCAGCCGAGTATCGAGTACTTAGGCTCAACATGGGAACAGCTTGGCACAGGAGTGCTATTCGCCGAATTATTTTTATCTTCTCTAAAAGGTACATTAGTAGTAACGACAGGATTTGTTTCTAAAAAAATATTTTCCCCAGTGTTAGGACATGTATGATCAAATTGATCATATTCCTTCTCAGTTGTGATAGGCGCTTCAACGTCCATTTGATCATTACCTTCTTCGATGATACTTTCTTTTTTTAGTTTTATCGAATCATGTCGAACTGTTTTTTGTACTATTTCCGTGTCATTGTCTTCCGATACAGGTACGATATCCTTTTCGGGATCAATATCTATGATATGAAATACTTCTACAGCGCTCAAACTTCCGACTGATTTGAGGTAATCTTCGTTTTCTTTTATTAAAGTTATGTCATTTTTTCGTACCTGGAATGTGAAAAAAAAAAACTATTAAAAAAAGATTAATTATATTTTGAGAAACGCGTACTTCCTTTTCTTAACCAGTGTTCAAACTGTAGCAATGAATTTAGTGCATGATACAGAGTCCGTTTAAATTTTACGTTGGTTAAAAAAAAAACAGCTTTGTCATACATTTTGACCGAGTAGGAAACAGGCGATTTTGTTTTCTAGAATCATTTGCTGAATTAATGGTTACAATTTGCGCACTGGTTAAAAATGTATCCTGTATAATAAACATGTAATGCTGTTCCTTGGTAAGCGCATCAGTTGAGAACGGCTGGACCGTTTTGGCTATTTTTGAAGTGAAACTTCTTTACGCACGCTTGACTTGGGGAGTAAGCTGGCGAACGCGTGACGTAAGCGTTACGAAAAGTGTGATCGGGCAAGGCGAACGGAAGTTAAGTGGGGGATAAAAGCAAGAGACAGCAGTGCGCGCGCACATTTTCTTTCTCTCTTCCTCTCATAGCCAAATACGTTCCGTATATCTAAGCACACTGCAGGCTTATTGTCTGTATCACAGTGTAGGAGCAAGAGAGAGCAGTGCGCGCGCACATTTTCTTTCTCTCTTTCTCTTATAGCTAGTAAATGAAATATACATACAGATGGAGCGAAAGAAGTTTCACTTCAGTCGTGTGGTCATAAGCACACTCGTTTTTTTTTTGGTTTAAAATGTTCGGGATAGTCCGCATCAGGACGATGTCTGTCATCTGTCGGGTCAGCTAGTTTATTATAAATAATCAGCCAAGAATGTTCCTACTTCTGGGACACAGGAGGGCTGTGTCCCAGAAGTGGGAACATTATGATGAACATCTATGAGAGGTTTATTATTATTATTAGGTAGTTAATTATAATTTATTTATTTAATAAAAACATTGTCCCCGATTCTGTTGTTCACAAACTAAACTATATTAAAGTTCAGTGCACCTTTTCTTTCTATTTCATTATGAAAAGGACAGAAGATAAATATTAGTTTAGTCCTGTCAAATTAGATAATCCATAGACAAGTTTAGACGTGATTAAAAAATTGGAAAATAAAAATACGTCAATTTACGTCAGGCGCTGACTAATTTGACAGTACTAAACTAATATTTATCTTCTGTCCTTTTCTTAATGAAATAAAAAGAAAAAGATGTACTGAACTTAAATTTAGTTTAGTTTGTGAACAACAGAATCGGCGCCATTGTTAAACATAGGGTAGGTTTATAACTATCTTTTCAAAAGCATAAACATTGCATCGTCGTTGCCATCCCAAAGCCAAAGCTGACATATCTCATGTGCCTGTTAGATTTTATCGCGCACTGGATTTTCAACTCTCCGTGTAGAGCTGAGAAATTGAGAATCCAACAGAGTGCATCCCAGCGCGTCAAAATAACTCACTGTTGGATTTTCAACTCTCGGCGGTAAGCAGTGCGTTGAAAATCCAGTGCGCGAAAAAAATCGCCCGTCCGCAAACCTGGGCTAACAGACTACACCGGCACTATACCGTGGTAGTACTTCCAGGACGAGCTCCTTCAGGCTTGACTTGGTGCTCGACGGAGGGTCAGCGCGTACCGTGCGCGCTGATTATCGGTCTTGATCGAGCATTTAGTGCTTAGCTGATGGCAAACTGAGTGCTCACACGAGAGGTCACAAGAGATATTGCGTGCGCGCGTACGGTCGGTCGCTCGGTCAGCTCCGCAGACATAGCGCGGTTCTGTAGTTGTTCATAAGTTTTCATTGATATAGCTAAAGTGCAGCCAACGAGACGAGATAATTAACATATGTGAACAACCTGACCTGTACTGAGTTACATTCCGATATCGGGCGATTCTCTGTCCTTATCTCTCGCACCCAATAATTCTCTGTCCTTATCTCTCGCACCCAATAATGACCACGGCTGTCGTTGTGTGATTCGTGGTACAGAAATTGGCCTTATGTTACGTTCGACCGATGTCAGCGCTGACCGTCGGTCGAGATATAAATCCAGCGTCACAAAAACTTTACTGATACTCACTTGTTCGCCAGTTTTTGCTAATCCCTGCAGCAAAGCATCGCTGAGCAGCGCTTTGTTTCTGAACGCCGCAGCCGCTTTCAGTCTTCCAGTGCACTCCCAACACAAGCGCTCAAGTATAGGATGGTTATTTTCTGTAACCTGGTATGGGGGAGAAAGATAATGCTAAATATCCTTAAAACTTAAATGATGGCGCAGTTAAGGGCTATCGTGTTACCCAGTAACTGTTACTGGGTTGTGGTGGTCAGATATGTAGTCGCTCCATCTAAACTAATGACTAACAATAAAGCTGAAGAGTTTGTTTGTTTGAACGCGCTAATCTCTGGAACTACCAGTCAGATTTGAAAAATTCTTTTTGCATTTGATAGCCCAATTATCGAGGAAGGCTATATGCTATTTAACATCACTCTGTGACCCTAAGGGATCGAGCAAAAATAAAAAAAGTCAGAAATGAATGAATGTTTTGTAGTATTAATTGTTATATATTTTCTGGTGTACAATAAAGTATATATAAATAAATAAAAAACGCTAAAAGCGAAAACGAAGTAATAGCACGGGCGACCGGGTGGGTCGGGGGACCAAGAAATTTCACGTGGACGATGTCGCGGGCACAAGCTAGTTTTATAATAAAGAGAAAATAATTAATTTTTTGTCTGTTTGTTTATTACACTTTCACTCTAAACGGCTGAACGGATTCGGATGAAATTTGGCATATGGGTAGACCATATCCTGGATTAGGACATAGAATACTTTTTATCCCGATATTCCCAAGGGATCGAGACTTATGCGGGTGAAACAGCGAGGCGCAGGTAGTGTAAAACACTGGTATTCAGCTGCTTCCGGTTAGAAAGGACGCCGACCCCACCATAAGTGTTATTAGGTTATTCCATTAGAAATTTTTCAGTAGCAGCCCGGAGTCTTGAACTGTGCCTGGGTGATCCTAATAGCCTGGCCTCCATTATATGGGACTTGAAACATATCTGGCGAAGTGTAGGAGTACTATAGATAGATACACATCTGTGTACCCTTCCAGGATTACAGGCGAGATGTCATATAAAACAAAGCAACAATGACTTACCGCTATCCCAGTTATATTCTGGAACATTTCTCTCAGTTCAATATCATTTAAATCATACATTTTCACATCCATAGCTAGGCAGACCCGGCACACCTGGAAAAATAAAATTTGCCATGTATTACGTAATCTATACTAATAATAAAGCTGAAGAGTTTGCTTGAACGCGCTCAACTCAACTACCAGTCTGTAGCACATGCTTGAGGAAGGCTATTGGCCACTTAACATCACGCTAGGACCCTTGGGAGCCGTGCAAAGAACATTTAAAGTCAGAACGCTAAGCGAAGTCGAAGTAATAGCGCTGGCAAAGGCAGGCGATACGATGCGATGGAGTGGTTAGGGGGAACAAGAAGTTTCATGCGGACCAAGTCGCGGGCAGAAGATAGTCATGTTATGAAAAAAAAAAATGTGTGCGGTCAGGGGACCTCCGTCAGGAACGTCCTTAACACTCGCACACACACACTCGTATATAATAGAAAGAGACAGAGAGAGTGAGAAAAAAAGTCGTTTGGAGGGGCACAACGTGTTGTAAGCAGAACACCGTCTTCACATTTAAAATTGTCCCAATAAACTTTGAACCTTATGCTTTATTGATAAAGTTGAAAACCAATTAAGACTATGCCGACCGCACAGTGGCGCCCTCATCGTTTGTTTGGTTATTTCACACAATTTAGAATGAAAATGCAGAAAATAAGCAAGTTAAGTTGTGCTTCACAAGATGATACGTTAATATTATTAGAAACGGTAGTTTTATATTGTTTAGTTTTATTATAATCCTTAAAACGGATAACAGTGGCCACTATATTCCGTTTAACTTAACCTGATCGTTCGACCTGTGCGGCTGTAATTATTTAGCCACGGCCTCCCACCATGAACCCAGCACATGATAAAAAAATACATTCCTACGTGGTCAAAATGTATGGACAACAGACTGAGCGTTGATGCCAACCTGTATACTATTTCTTCAATGCGACCTTCTAAAGAACTTAATAAGAAAATAATATAAGTTTATACAACTTGTAACGTTAAATGCGCAAAACCTCATACACCCCTATTAGAATATTGAGTTGAAAGCATAATACAATGACCAAACTATTTTTTTTTGAAGCTAACTAATTTTATTAAGAAAGTCGTGTTGATCCTAGCATTACTTTATGCATTCAAAATTGATTCTTATTACGTTAAAATAAGATTTAAGTTTTTTTTGGCTTAATCGGCGGATAGTATGGCAAAATACATAATATTTGAAAAAAAAAAACCTATATTAAAAGTTACTGAAATCGATTCAGTGGTCAATTACAATTAAACAAACTATTTTCAGGTTTTGCGCATTAAACGTTACACGTTGTATAAGCATATTATATATATTGTATTTAGCTCACATTAGATTCCACCAGTGTATCCGAGTCATCACCAGCATCGTCGCCGTCATCACAAATATCAGTATTTTCAACCTGAAAAAAAAAAGTTTTTACCCAAGTTAGGAACAGTGGCGATACATAAAAATGAATCTTATTCGTTTAGCAATAACGTTCATATTCGTATAAAACGCTCGACTACGTCGCTTACAGGGCGATGCAGATCATTTGTATGACGAATCTCTATCGTATGACACCCTACTGTACTTAGCTTGAGTATATATGACTTAATCTGTGTTCGCGATTTATTTGCCAAAAATGTAAACCAATATGAATTTTGGAAAAATAGCTTTAATTCTCACACAATAAAGTTCAGTTGACGCTACAACTTCAAACTTTTATAAGTAACTTCTTCAATAGTGCTAGTCACTCTGAAATCAACTTAATTTTCATTGACATAAAGTTGATATTTGTTTAACTTGAAATAGGGTACCTAGTTATACTATAATTAAGTTAATTTTTCGGCTAGCGGTTGGAGTTGAATGAAATCTTCACTTTATGAATGAGCAATATGCAAATTTCCCATGGCCTCCATGCAACTTTATCCCTGTCTCTTTAGTTTTTTATTGCATTGCGTGGCCTTATTCGTGGTAGGTATTTATTTCATTGTCGATTTATGAGCTGCAGCCTAATTGCGTAACAAACAACCATCAATCTCAATCTTAATCATTTTAAAGCATATTGCTAATCCATTGCTTTATATGTTCGAAAAATTTATCTTCTCAACAACGTAAATAACGCAATGAATGTTGTTGAACTGACAACATGAAATCCATTGCTACTAATAATGTGTTACGCAATTACCCCGCAGGTAATTAATTAATAAAAAAAAAGTATTACTGTTGTAATGCATGATGGCGAATCGTGTGTTTTTTCAAGAGTATCTTGCAGCTGTATGTCCTCAATAGGCTTCAGTATAAGTGATTTAGAAGTTGGTAATGCCTCAGCAACAGCATTCGTTTTTGTTTCCTGAAACAATAATTGAATTTTGATGTTACATGCTCCGATCATCAATAGCACTAGATAAAGGATTTGGACGAAAAACAGATCGCTCAAGTGACCAGGATGGCATATGGTTTTGATTATAAACCTTAAGAGTAAACTAGTCGCGAGCTCGAACTCACTGGTGGTCATGGCCAAAACGCACGTTGTCTCACCTGGCTTCGTGTCCGAGAGCGCTAGTATCAGTGATGAACAGTTAGACGCTAGTCTACACGAACAAAGTCTAGTTTTCACGCACAGAAACACCGTTTCAAACTGATACGCGCGTAAAAAATTCAAAAAGTGCTTCGGAAAATCGAGTTTTATGAAAAAACCACTGCATAAATCAATCTATACTAATATTATAAAGAGGAAAGATTTGTATGTATGTTTGTAACGAATCTATACTAATATTATAAAGAGGAAAGATTTGTATGTATGTTTGTAACGAATTGGCTCAAAAAGTACTGGACCGATTTTAAAAATTATTTCACCATTGAATGCTACATTATCACTGATTAATATAGGCTTTTTTAATTGCAAGAAAAAAAAATGTCCACCCGTGCGAAGCCAGGACAGGCCGCGGACTTTGTTTGTAACTACAAACAAACTTTATTGATATCTTCGATAACTGAGCTTTGTCGGTACGAACTTTGTTTTAAAGATTTTACAGTTCTTTTATTACTTATTTACAACCAAAGTAACGTAAAAATAGCAAGAAAAACGAATCTTTGTTTGCTCATAACTTTTCAATGGCTTTTTATTTCACTATTCTGTACAAACACAATTAATAATAAGTCAAAACGATATCATGTTTAACTTTGGAAGCACAATGTCAAACAGTGTAGTAATATTCTCCCGAAATTTGTATAGAAAAAATATCGAAAAGTGGCACCTTAACACTCAGTTTATTGGGGGGGCCCGTGGCTAAACAATTACAGCCGCACAGGTCGATCGATCAGGTTATGCTACGCTTGCCGCGGTTGGTCTGTGGATGGGTGACCATCTATACATAACGAGACACCTCCGTGCCTCGGAGAGCACGATAAGCCATTGGTCCCGGCTGTCATTTGTGTATCTTTGACAGTAGTTACGGGTCGTCAGAAGCCCGAAAGTCTGATAACCAGTCTTACCAAGGGGTATCGTATTACCCAGTAACTGGATTGTGGAAGTCGGATAAGTAGTCGCTCCATGTAAAATACTAGTATTCAGCGCATCCGGTTAGACTGGAAGCCGACCCCAACGTAGTTGGGAAAAGACAGGCAGATGATGGCTCAAACAAAGTTTATTATCGTTTGCAATATATTAAATTTGATTGAAAGTATATTTTATTGAAAAATATATACACATTTTTAGATAAGAACAAATATATTAATGGAAACATAAAACATAATTTATAAGCAATAAGGTTGAAAATACTATGTTGCAAATAAACCATAACATTACTTTTCCGGCCTTTTTGGATGCGCTCATTGGAAATCTAGTACTCTTGTTGATTGAAGGTTACATGTGTTTACAGAACTAGGAGGGGCTTATGGCTAAGAAATGACAGCCAGCTAGCTTGCCGCGGTTGGTCCGAGGATGGGTGACCATCTTTTATTAATTTTGATATTCCTTTTAAATAGTCACTTGTGTTTCTGGAACCGGAATTGGATATTCTAGTACACAAATATGTTTTAATACACAATAAATTAAGAATTACTATACAGATGCACATCGATATCTTGCTGACATTTGTTACGGTCATACAATTTAATCCGCTACATAGTTATTCACAAACACTCGATACGCTTCCGTACCGTATCGAACATCAATCAATGTTATCGTCGGAGTCCTCTAAACGCTGTTCACACGTCTAAAACCTGAAAATGTTGTCAGTTTAAAATCAGATTGAAGACCACTATTCTTCCGACACGAGACAGCTGTTTGCTGCAGGGGCAAGGTTAATCAGGTTATTGAAATGTCATTTTCGACATGATAGCTTGTCGTATGGTTGTGAACACAGAACATAAATACCCTAAAGGGAAGAATAACGATTGGGACTGCGTACTAGGAGGAAATTTTTCTTACCGGCCGGCGCCATCTATGCTCAGCCCAACAAAACTGGGGAGTAGCTAGGGCGGGAATTTCAAACTACAGTGCATTTTAAAGATACTTTGTATTGCATTCTATGCACGAGTACAGTGCGTTGCTCGATAGTTTCCAACAAGATGGCCAATTTTTGCTCAGCAAGAATCACTATCGAGAAACACAGTGTACTTGTGCATAAAATGCAAAAATGTATCTATACAGAGCAGTTTAATAAAACAAAGATTAGTACTTGACATTTTTAATTAGCATGTTACTAATCTTAAATAACTTAAGAACTATATTTGGCTATTTATAAACATTTACCACGCAACAAAAGCTCTTTACTCCTGTATTTGGTTCCGCACTGGAACAAAGTTTTGAAAAAAGATTTAACCAGGGTAATGTTTCAAACATTACTCCAGCAAAATCAATTTTTCCCAAATAACTTTAAAACTATAATTCAAACAAATTTTGCTATTAGTAAACAAATTGCTCCTTATGATACACTAATTATTTGTTATAGTCTCGCCTCTTTATAGCACAACATTTTTCCAGGGTAATGCACACCATAATCTATACATATACAGGTTGAAATTTTTAACACCGTTTTCTCTTAGGGGTCATTGTGCTCATCATTATGAACAACTTTTACCATGACACCAAACTAGAAATCGCGAAAAAAAAAATCTGCTGTTCCCTGGATTTTGACGAGTTATGTAAACATAATGATGAGTACAATGACCCTGGAGGAAAACGGTGATTAAAATTCCAACCTGTATAATTACTTGTCCTGACCACAATGGGACCAATCTGGAAGTATATCCTTTGAAATCCTACTAATATTATAAATGCGAAAGTTTGTGAGGATGGATGTTTGTTACTCTTTCACGCAAAAATTACTGAACGGATTTGGATGAAACTTTACAGTAAAGTAAAGAAACTTTACAGATGTATAAACTATATAGTTTATACATCAGAATAACACATAGGATACTTTTTATCCTGATATTCCCACGGGATCGAAACTTACGCGGGTGAAACCGCGGGGCGAAGCTAGTAAAAAATAATTTTCCAAATCGGTTTACAAATGACGGCGTGCTGAGGTAACAAACATAAAAATACAACCGAATTGAGAACCTCCTCCTTTTTTAAAGTTGGTTTAAAAGAGGTTTATCTATTCATCAATAATGCCAAAATAAGGTACCTAACTAAATATTGCTTACACTAAAATATTTCCGTTTAAATGACTTACAACTAAGTATAAATAAACTAAAAAAAAAATCAGCTGTTCCCTACATTTTGACGAGATAGACGAAAATAAATGTAGGACACAGCTGATTTTTTATTCGCGATTTCAGGTTTGGGCCCATAGTAAAAATTGTTCATAACGATGAGTACAATGACCTCTTAAGAGGTTGTTGGTGTTTTTCCAATAGCCCTGTATACCCTGTTCATACTACTTTTCAGTTTCCTCATCAACACTTTGGTTTTCTGATCACCTTCTTGTTTTGAAGATTCACACACAAACAATCCTGAATTGGTTGGGGTGATAATGTTTGCATTATGTTCTCTTAAAAGATACATTCTTGATGGACCGGCAACAGGTTCAAATACGGCAGGTTGATCTGGCAGATTAGAAATTGTGGTACCCTAAAAATGAAAAGTTGATTCAAATATTTAAATTTATTTAAAAGTCATAGATGAGGTAAGCCACTTATAAGAAAATTGGTATGATTAAATTAAGCTTGATGATATTGGCCCTGATTCTGTTGTTCACAAACTAAACTAAATTTAAGTTCAGTGCATCTTTTTCTTTCTATTTCATTACGAAAAGGACAGAAGATAAATATTAGTTTAGTCCTGTCAAATTAGTCAGCGCCTGACGTAATTTGACGTAATATTAGTAGCCAATTTTTTAATCACGTCTTTAAAACTTGTCTATGGATTCTCTAATTTGATAGGACTAAACTAATATTTATCTTGTCCTTTTCATAATGAAATAGAAAGAAAAAGATGCACTGAACTTAAATTTAATTTAGTTTGTGAACAACAAAATCGAGGCATTTGACAGTGGAAAGGAAAAACACTTGAAGCAACACTTTGGTCAAAAATTAGTCATAAACATATTTGAAATCAGCTAAATGAGTATAAACATATTTATAACTCACTAGCTGCGCCCCGCGGTTTCACCCGCGTAAGTTTTGATCCCGTGGGAATATCGGGATAAAAAGTATCCTATGTGTTATTCTGATGTATAAGCTATATTACTGTAAAGTTTCATCAAAATCCGTTCAGTAGTTTTCGCGTGAAAGAGTAACAAACATCCATACATCCATACATACAAACTTTCGCATTTATAATATTATAGTAGGATAACTTTATTTTACATGGAGCAACTGTCTATCTGACCTCCACAACCTAGTTACTGGGGAATACGATACCCCTTGGTATGCAAAATACGCCCATTGACGTGGAGTTGCGAACACCAGCCCGTTTTACCTATTACCCCTTGGTAAGAATGGTTGTTAGACTATCGGGCTTCTGACTACCTGTAACAACTGTCAAAGACCTACGAATGACAGCCGGGACCAACGGCTTAATATGCTTTCCGAGGCACGGAGGCGTCTCAGTATGTAAAAATGGTAACCAATCCACAGACCAACCGCGTCAAGCGTAGCTTAACCTGATCGATCGACCTGTGCGGCTGTTATTATTTAGCCACGGGCCCCTCGACTAGTAGGATAAACTGGTTATTTATAAAATTTCCTTAAATTTCATGTTAATAAGATCATCATTCTGCTACAAAAGTATGTAATAATAATATAAGTTTATTTCGGAACACTATCACAAGATTATATACAACAAGTAAAACAATGATAGCTGCTAAAAAAAAAATGCTGTATAAACTGTAGTGCAGCTAACAACGCTATTCTCCAGATACAGACTAGAATGATTTTCCATACAAATGTGTTACACATAACATAATATCTGTATTTCTCTACAATGTAAGGCAGGTGTTTTAAATACACTTTTCAAGTGTTAATATTATTGTAACTAACCTTATGGCATTGAACACCAGGTACAGCTGTTCTGAACAATTTCTTCTCAATAAAGCATGTGCTTTTAAAATGTTTACTGCATAGCATCTTATGTTTACTATGGAGTCCATCCTGGAATTTTGGTGAAGACCAGGCTTCGTTTGGGAAGCAATACTTTGCCCATAATTCACAACTGGAATATAAATTATTATACAACATAATAATCATATTCCAAATTAAGCTACATCTAAGTATAATGTAAACTTTCTGTACCTATTCGCTTTGATTGAAAGAGATGTAATATTAGATACGTAAATGGTGTAAGCAAGAGAAATTTTCATAAAAGTATCTAATGACTTTGGCAACGAAAGTTGGGACTTTCGCAAAGGGTATCAAATACATTAGTATGTACATGTTATGTTAGTTTTTGGTAGTTAGAAGCTGGATCAAAAATAATTGTGGTATTCTATGTCGTCTAAAACGAATAGCATGGAAAGTACATAGATATAATACGTACATACCGCAGAGCATTTTTTGAGCCAGGCTTTGGAAACCGATGCAAAGTGATGCTGGGATCTCTAGAAGGTGAAGACCCACACATGCAGCAGATTCTTGTGTTTTCTTTCTGCGAACTCATCGCGAAATTGAACACAAAATCAAAAAGTCACTGTCGCAACAACAAGTCTATCTCACAAATACACGCTTTATTTCACCAAAACACAGCAACGGAGGAGCAAGCTCGACTCAACGCTAACAATTTTAGTAGAATTAAACGGAACCAATTTATATAACACAAATAAACAAGTACAACATAAAATGGTGCGAACCAAAGCGTCGGCAGACATTTCATTTCACAGATAACTCAGAAACATTTTTCTTTAGACGTCAATGTCACATTCAATAATGATGCTGATGTTAGTGTTGCTACATATTATCCCTTTAATTTTTTTCTAATATGTGTTTTCAAATATTTTGAGATTTCTCAAAATATTTGTTTGACATCAAAATAATAGTTAAAGGTTTTTTCAAGGGTAATTTATTTTTAAAAATCAATTAATTTGCTCATTATTATGGAGAATACGAAATTGCATTTTTGGTGGCAACATTATATATTCATCTCTTTTACTCTGATGTCGTTGTCTCTCTCTTGTGTTCAAGCCCACATAATAGATTATAGTTCGAAGAACAAAGTTGACAGACCCTAGGGTTGTGAATTAGGGTGCAGGTTATAGTTATAGACACTTAAACTGTAGCGGAAATACTACTTAATCGCATAGCATAACTACCACAGAATTATTTATTTATAGTTATTAACATAGAATTATAAAAAAAGATTTTTTTTTTGTTTTTATAATTCGTTTAGCATCCTTAGAGTTCGACATGCTGGGGATTCGGCTCTAGCAACAGATCTAGATAGCGGTAGTGCGAACAGGTTATGACGGCGGCTTTGACGGTGCCTAAGGTATTTGTCGGGCACAAATAAGCGGCAGAAAAGTCCTTGGAGCTCAGGGCAGTCAATACGACCGCTTAGGGTTTTACAGGCAATCATGAGCTGATCAAAGCCCCTTCTTACCTCCAACGAATTGAAGCCCAATACCCCTAGAAGATAATTCGTTGGGTACAAGAATGGAAAGTATTGGTACAGCCTTTGATACAGAAATCTCAGGAAGGTTTTCTGAACTTTCTCAAGCATCAGTGTCTGAGACGCAGTATGTGGGTGCCAGACACAGGCGCTGGACTCAAGTTTACTCCGAACCAAAGTGGTGTACAAAAGTTTAATAATACTGGGATTGCGAAAGTCACGAGAGTTCCCCAACACAAATCCCAGCCGCCTTTTTTTTTTTTTTTTTTTTGTGGATGGGAAATCATCCAATGACCCCTCCCGCTCTGGGTGGAGCAGAAGGGAGTGTCAGACTCTTACTGACTAAAACCCACCCGTGTTCCTTCCTTAGCCCTTTGTGTTCCGGGGTAGCGGTAACCCTTTCGGACAATCCCGCTGCCCCGGCAGGCTTCGGCCCTTTCGGGCCCCTTCCTTATGCTGACATCTCTTTGAGGCGCGCGTGGAACACGTACGCGCCGTCCGGCACGGGCCTGGTCCTGATCGGACGGAGAGTTACCCATTACTCTCCGCCCGCAGGCCCGCGCCTACGGTGGCCGGGAGTCGTCTCGCGGCTCCCGACGCCCGGGGCGTCTCCCGCGGCGGCTGGGACGTGAGGCCCTCTCCCTCAGCCGTCCCGCCACCTCCTTCGCTAGCATGACTGCTTCGCAGAAGGAGGTGACTGCCTCCCACTCCCTCTCGCCCCGGACCATGGCTTGAACCAGGGCCGGGCGCGAGAGGTCGCCGCCGCCGCCGATCGCCTCTGCGAGAACACGGCGGTGCTCCGCCCAATTGGGGCATACCGCCACCGTATGCTCCACCGTGTCCTCCGGGCGACCCTCGCAGTGGTGACACCCGGGCGTATCCTCCCGCCCGATAATGTGCAGGTACCTCCCGAAACACCCGTGTCCGGTGAGGACCTGCGTCAGGCGGTAGGTGAGGGCGCCGTGGCGCCTCTCTAGCCACTCCTCAAAGAGGGGTCTTACCGCCGCTATCGCGGCGTGCCCTGCGCTGGGTTGCGACAGTCGCTCTTTCCATGCCGCCATGAGATCGCGCCGGAGGTCGGTCCGCTCCGCTGCGATTTGCCGCGGAAGCGGAGTTTCCCCCCGGCGTAGTGCCTCCGCGCGCCACTCGTACAGGCGCGCGAGGACTATCGCCTCCAGATCCCACGGCGGCAGTCCGGCAAGGAGGCTTGCCGCCTCGCCCGAGATCGTGCGGTACCCCCGGATTAGCCTTACGGCTACCACCTTCTGGGGCGCGTTCAGGTAATGGGCGGCTCGCCGCCGCAGTGAACGCGCCCACACCGGGGCCCCATATAGGGCCATGGACCGCACGACCCCCGCGTAAAGCCTCCGGCAGGAGGCGTTTGGCCCCCTCAGGTTGGGCAAGAGCCGCTTGAAGGCGGCCCCGGCCCGTTCCAATTTGGGAGCCAAACGTCGAAAATGCTCGACGAAGTTCCACCGGCTGTCGAGGACGAGACCCAGGTACCTCATCGTTGTCTCGACGCCGATGTGAACCCCTCCTACCGTTAGTTGGGATCCCGAAGGCGGCCCATTCCGAGGCCCATGAAAGGACATGGCCTCGGACTTGTGCAATGCCACCTCGAGACCCAACTGCCGGATCCTCTCCACGACTATCGCAACCCCGCGTGTCATCGCGTCGGCCGCCGCCTGATGCGACCTCCCCTGCGCCAGGACTAGCGTGTCGTCAGCGTAGCAAACCACGCTGACTCCATCAGGGAGATCGGCCCGCAGCACCCAGTCGTAACCGATGTCCCACAGGAGCGGCCCCAGAACCGATCCCTGTGGGACACCGCACGACATCTCTCGCCGGTTCCATTCCCCGTTGCGACCGGGGTAGATGACGGCTCTGTCCGTCAGATACGCCCCGACTACTCGACGGAGGTAGGTCGGCACCCGGTGATACCGGAGCGCCTCCCCAATGCAACTCCAGGGCAGGGTGTTAAAAGCGTTGGCGATGTCGAGTGACACCGCCACGACCACCCCACCCCGGGACACCGCGTCCCCCGTCGTGAGGGCCCTCACGCGCATGATGGCGTCCACCGTCGAGCGCCCCTTGCGGAAGCCGAACTGGCTGTCCGCAAGATCCGGCCCCGTCCTCACCAGGTGCCCGACGAGGCGGCCCGCAATCACTCTCTCAAAGAGCTTGCCGACCTCGTCGAGCAGCACGATGGGCCGGAATGCGGACGGAGAGTCCGCAGGGCGCCCTGGCTTCTGTATGAGGACCAGCTTCCCCGTCTTCCAGCGGAGTGGAAACTGGCCCCTCTCCATGCATGCGCTTAAGAGCGCCTCTAGTCGGGGCCCGAGAGCCCCTGAGGCCAGGACCCAGGCCTTACCCGGCAAGCCGTCGGGTCCTGGGGCGGTATTTTTGGCCTTCAGCCTATTTACCGCCACTCTCAGATCTACCCCGGTCACTTCAGGGATGTCGTCGTCGTCCGCGTGGTCCGCTTCAGGCACCGCAAGTGGCGGAGCCATGGGAGGGGGAGTATGCTCCGCCCGTGAAGGGAACAGAGCGCTCACCACCTCCTCCACCAGCTGGGGGCGGAGACTCTGCGTCAGCGGGGGGGCCCAGGTGCGGAGTTTATTCCGCACCATTTTATAAGGGCGCCCCCATGGATCTCTGTTCAGAGTCTCCACCATCTCCTCGCGGGCCATATCCTTGGCCCGCTGAACAGCCTCGCGGAGGGCGGTCTTCGCCGCTCTGTATCCCTCGTACAGCTCCGCCTCCGTGGCTTCCGCATCCGGAGGGCGGACGCGGAGCCTGCGGTGCCTGGTGTACAGGTGTCGCGCGTCGACGCACGCCTTGCGTAGCGACTCCACCTCCCGCGACCACCAGTACACCTGACGTCGGGCGCTTCCTGGCCGGACTCGGGGCATTGCCACGTCGCATATCTCGGACATGGCCTCCCGGAACCACTCCGCCTCATCGTCGATATCGGCAGGCCTGTCCGGTGATGACACCCAGGCCTGCACGATCGAGGCTTCCAGGAGGAGCTCCCGGTCCAGCTGCTTCAGCGCCCACCGCGGACCACTCGGGGCCTGTTGGACCGGCGCGCTGGAGGTCTGGGTGGAGACGTCGAACCGGATATACCGGTGATCGGAGTAGGTCTCCACCTCCTCCATGACGCGCCAGTCAATAACACTCTGTGCCAGAGCGGGGCTGGCGAACGAAATGTCCACCACGGACTCGCCCCGCATCCGCACACACGTGGGAACAGAACCCCGATTTAGGACGACCAGGCCTGTTTCCAGAGCCCAGTCCTCCACCATCCTGCCCCGCACGTCCGTGTGACGGGAACCCCAGGCCAAGTTCTTGGCGTTGAAGTCCCCGAGCACTAGCACGGGGAAGCGATGGTTTCCGGCGACGACGACACTCAACTCTGTTAAAGAGTTCTGGAACTCGGCGAGAGTTCGGCTCGGAGAGAAGTACACTCCCACTACTACTATCTCTCCGAACCGTGCTGCTACGCACCCCTGTCCCTTCGTGACTCCTTCGAGGGACGGGGTGCCGGCGGCGGCCGACGAAATTAGGGCCACTGAGCCGCTCAGGTCCTCCACCCAGTCATCCCTGGGCGGGACAAAGTACGGCTCAGCGACCACGGCGATGTTAATCGACCACTGCGCCATGCTCTGGAGCAACAGGTCCTGGGCGCAGGCGCAGTGGTTGATGTTCGCCTGGAGGAGGCGTAATGGAGCCATCACTCCTCCATTTCAGCCCCCTCCTGGGCCCCCTGCGAGGGCCCCTCCGCGGTGGCGGTGGCGGCGGTGGCGGCGGCGGCGGCGGCGATGACGGCGGTGGCGTCGGCGGCGGCGGTGGCGGCGGTGGCGGCAGCAGAGGCGGCAGCGACGGTGGTGGTGGCGGCGGTGGTGGCGGAGGGCCTCCCTTTCCTCTTGGCTCCGGTGGGTGGAACGCAGCACTTGCTCCCTGCCCGATGCTCGGCCGGCTTGCCGGCAGCCGCACATGCGACGCAGTGCGGCGCGGCGCTGCACGAGCCGGCCGTGTGTCCGGGCTGACCGCATCGGAAGCACAGAGTGCTGCGGTCCACCTCCGAGGTGCACTGGGCGCCAACGTGGTGCCCCACATGGCACCGGAAGCACCTCAGAGGTCTGGGTTCCAGCAGTTTGACCTGCGCTGAAACCCAGCCGACCAGGAGCCTTCGACCCTCCATGATTTTTCTGGCCGCCGTCACGGGGCAGCTTACCGTTACGGTACGCATGCCCGCGGAGTCAGGACGTATGGTGCCCGCCTTCACCTGGTCGACCAGACACCCGCCCGTCCTGACGACGGCGGCCACCACCTCTCCCTCCGTTACGGAGTCATCCAGGCCCAAGATGCGCATGTCTGCGCACTTGACGGGCCTGGATACTCGTGCCTCCTCCGCATTCAGGGACGCCCTTAGCTTCTCAGCTAGGGCGTCAGCGGTGGGGCCACTTGTCGCGCCAGGGATCTCCAGCATGCGGGCGCCAGTGGCGGTCACCCTATGCCGGAGGCCCCCGGTGATCCCCAGCTCCTGGAGGTCCACCGTCGCTCTGGCTTTGGTGAGCACGTCGCAATACGTCACGCCCCTCTTTACCGCGTCCGGCTGTAGAGTTATTACTACAGCCGCGGTCTTTGGGGCGCGAAGCTTAGCCGCGACGGCTCGCTCCTTGCGGCGCCGCCTTTGCGCCTTTTTTCTGGCCGCCTTGGCCGCCTTCTTCCTCTCCCCGACCACCTGCCATTCGGCGTCGGTCGCGGGAGAAGCGGGAGGGTCTTGTGGGCGGGACGTAGGCTCTGGGGCCTTCGCCTCCGGTCCCGTTCTACCCCTCTTCCGGGCCGGCGCCTGGGTCTTGCCGGCAGGAGCCGGTTTAGCCGGCGCCGGGGCTCCGCCAGCCGGCGCCGGTTTCGCCGGCGCCGGGGCTCGGCCAGCCGACGCTGGTTTCGCCGGCGCCGCGGCTCTGCCAACGGACGCCGGTTTGGTCGGCACTTGAGCCCGGCCGGACGGCCCGGGTTTAGGGGCGGCCGTTGCCGCTGCGGCCGCGTAAGAGGCCACCTTCGGCCCTGGGGCTGCCTTGCCCGCCAGCGGGGGGCGCAGGACTATGCCCTCCAGGGCAGAGAACCGCGCCTGGAAGGTCGCCAGCTCCTGCCGAACCAGTTCCAGGACCTGGTTCTCCGTCGAGACGGGCTGGTTCAGCGGTTGTGCCTGCGCGTTGCCGGCAACCCTCAGGCCGGCCAGGTCAGCTCGGAGCCTCCCGTTCTCCTCTTGGAGCTGCTTCATCGCGGCCGTCAGGCGGGCCACCTCGGCTCGCAATTCGGCCACTTCGCCGGCCGAAGGGCCGACGTAGTTCGCCGCCTCCGCTGCCTCCATGATGGAGGCCGTAGCCGAGACTATGGCCCTGTTCTTCGAAGCTTGAAGCTTCTTCAGGGACACGTCCCGGATCGCGGCCTCCACGACCGCCGCAAACCTGCGCTTGCGGTCCGCACCGGGGCCACCAACCGGACCCGTCTCGTCGCCTGAGGACCCCGAGGCGACCGCGCGACCGGCCTCCGCCTCCTTTGTTGGCTCCTCCGCCAGCTCCGCCGCCTCCCGGGCAGTGAGCCCCCTCCCCTTGCCTCGCTCCCGGACTCCTCCCCGCCTGCTGGTGGGGATTTTCCGAGCCGAGGCCAGCTCCCCATCGGAGGACGACCCCTGGCCGTCCTCTGACCTTGGCCGCTTGCTGTTGGACTTTTTTCCAGCAGCAGCCATCTTCTTGGCACGGCTGGGGCTCCCTGAGCCTCCCGTGCTCGCACCTCCAGATGCGGCGTCGGACTCCGACCCCGCATCACTCCTCTCCTCTTCAGGTTTTTTGTTTTTTGTGCAAAGTGGTGTACAAAAGTTTAATAATACTGGGATTGCGAAAGTCACGAGAGTTCCCCAACACAAATCCCAGCCGCCTGAAGGAATCTTTTGCAAGGGCAGACACGTGGTTTCTAAATGTCAGACTGCGGTCGAAAGTCACTCCTAAGTCCTTAACGCTGGTGACACGAGTGATCACTATACCCCAAATTATAATTGTATTTTATTGGTCTCAACCCTCGACCATAAGAATATAATACTATCTAACGAGAGAAGAACGATAACTTCATACAAATCAAAAGCTTACACGAGAGCATACTAGCGCTCCAGTTTATGCCATAAGAAACTCGTGAGGCGCGGGAATTATGAACAGAGGGACATACCTACTATTAATTTTTAATGTCACTCAGGCTGGCTGGACAAATCTTCAAAATAGCTCGCATTTAACTAGATCAATAGGGCATTTTATGTGACGTCTAAACACCCTTATTTCAGAATTTGTGACGCTACAGAATCTTAGATAATCGATCGAAAAAGTGTCCAGCCATCTTGAAAAACCACTTTTCGCTGGTCTCTCAATTTCGGTAACGGAAGTGATTTTGACGACTTTTTGCAAATCAACGGGCGTCACATAAATTTGTGACAGGCATCGAGCTAAAAGTTTTGTGATACGAACAGCGGTTTAGTAGAAAAATGCAAAAATCTGTGTCCAGCCAGCTTGAATTTACGTATAAATCTTTTGGATGGCACTTCTGAATCTCAATAACGGGAGCGTTTTCGAATATGGTTCCTTTACCAACATATAGTGACGCAATTTGTGACAGTAATAACGTTTGATTTATGGCGTCACATGTAAGGGTTTACGAGAAATCAGTAAAACTTAATGTCCAGCCAGCCTGAGTTCAAGCTGGCTGGACACATGTAGCTCCGCTGCCTGATGATCTTCACGCCTTCGAAATATGTTCAAATTGACGTGACGGGGACGTTAATGATTTACTGAATTTGTGACGGAGAAACTGAGTAGTTTCAAAAATATTGATCATTTAAATATTCCCATACAAACACTGCAGTAGGGTTACCAATATTGTAGGTTTTATGTAGGACTAAGTTTAAGGTGTTTTCTTTAATGGAAAAACATCCGTGTTTTGGTGATAGTAGTTGACAGAATTATAATCATTACAATCAGTAATACAACTTGTTAAGTTAGTATAATCCCCAAATGTGAAGATTTCATGAAATAGTCATTCTTGGGGATTACTTGGTCTTAGAGAGTTGTGTTGATGAATATATAGATTATAATTCTGTAAATACATATTTCTTACGGCCGCGAATCATATATTAATCAACGTACAACTTAATACTGACCAGCAAATTGCAAAAAACGTAAAAAAAATGAATTTCGCGGGCTACCCTGGCGCTTTCGCCTTAAATCAATAGATGACAAAAGTGTAGAAGTAAGGGGGGGGGGGGGGGGGTAGTTTTTTGATGTTATTGATTATTTACGTGCAGATACCTACTCTTTTTAGTAGGTAGGTATTGAAGTTTTTCATGGTAAGTACAGACGCCAGCACGTCGACCTATCCCAATCTGTCAAATTTTTTTGATAGATTTTCAACTTTAGCACAAAGGAATAAGGTTCGTATTCAATTGGGAAAATTTGACAGATTGGGGTAGCTTGATGTGCTGGCCTCTGTACATAGGTAGATATTGGTGCCGATTCTCCTGTCACAAATGCGTCTAGACTAAAAATCACCAAAATTTTGTTTATTCCGGTCAAACGACGATTTCCCAGTCTGAAATTAACTAAAGTGACACAACTTAACAAAATTTTAGTTTGACAGCACTAAGATTTCACGGAGTTGATAGCTTAGAGAAAATAATAATTTTGCTATTCTGAATTTGAGGTTTTTCACCTAAAATTTAGATTTTTAACTAAATCTGACTATTTTTAATCGCGACTAAAAAGGTGTGGACTAAAATAAGTTGGCATGAGCTAAAATTCACACCAACACCTCGACTGCCTCGACTTCAGATGCAGATGCAGCAAACAGTAGTTTTTTTTTTATTTTCTTTTGCTTATATCTCGGAAACGGTGTCCTATCGCAAAAATAATGAAAATTTCGACCCCCTTTATAAGACCCGCAAACCCTTAAATTTCAATACATTAGTAATAATTTTTCATATTTTCCATACAAAAGTGAAAAATTCCATAGAGGTCGAGGTTGCCCCACTACGCACCTTTGCCTCAAGAAAAATACGGGGAGAAGCCCGTGGCTAAATAATAACAGCCGCACAGGTCGATCGATCAAGTTAAGCTACGCTTACCGCGGTTGGTCTGTGGATGGGTGACCATCTTTACATACCGAGACCCCTCCGTGCTTCGGAAAGCATCCCTGCCGATATTGGTGGATGTGTAACAGTCGTTACGGGTAGTCAGAAGCCCGAAAGTCTGACAACCAGTCTTACCAAGGGGTATCGTATTACCCAGTAACTGGGTTGTGGAGATCAGATAGGCAGTCGCTCCATGTAAAACACTGGTATCCGGTTATCCGGTTATCCGGTATCCGGTAGGCATAGTTGGGAATAGGCAAGGCAGATGATGATGATGAGGGCAAATAAGTACCTACTTCTTGGCTGAATGCACAAACCGTGCGAAGCCAAACAAACAAAAAAAATTCACGAGTCATGATTGTCAAATTCGATTTGGTTGTATCAAAATTATTTTTAAATTTAGAGATATTTTAATGCAGAATAGCTCTAAGATTCTCATAGCCAAAAGTAAGGAATTTTAGTGATAGTTTAGTTCGATGTACAAGAGAATTGGCACCGTCAGGATAACTAATGCTCGAAGGTATTTAAATGAAAAAGTATATTTCGGCATATATAAAATAAGTATCGGCATCACATTTAAACGTCGGACATAATAAAAATAAAAAAAAACCAGATGGAATCGACACTTCCTATTTCAATACCATTGAGACTTTATTAATGTAAAAAATATGGTCACCTCACAATATTAATGGATGTTTGTATGGGAAAACTTAAATGATGATGATGATGAATGATGAATGAAACTACTCAAAGTTTTTCCGTCACAAATTCGGTAAATCATTATCGTCTCCGTCACAAAAATTTGAACATATTTCGAAGGCATCAAGGATCATCACGCAGCGGAGATACATGTGTCCAGCCAGCTTGAACCCAGGCTGGCTGGACATTAAGTTTTTACTGATTTCTCGTAAACTCTTACATGTGACGCCATAAATCAAACGTTATTACAGTCACAAATTGCGTCACTAATTGTTAGTAAAGGAACCATATTCGAAAACGCTCCCATTATTGAGAACCAGAAGTGCCAGCCAAAAGTTTTATACGTAAATTCAAGCTGGCTGGACACAGATTTTTGCATTTTTCTACTAAACTGCTGTTCGTATCATAAAACTTTTAGCTCGATGCCTGTCACAAAATGTGACACCCGTTGATATGCAAAAAGTCGTCAAAATCACTTCCGTTACCGAGATTGAGAGATCAGCGAAAAGTGGTTTTTCAAGATGGCTGGAGACGTTTTCGATCGATTATCTAAGATTCTGTAGTGTCACAAATTCTGAAATAAGGGTGTTTAGGCGTCACATAAAATGCCCTATTGACCTAGTTAATTGCGAGCTATTTTGAAGATTTGTCCAGCCCGCCTGAGTGACATAATTTTTAGTTTAATACATATTTAACCTACAACGAATTTTCATTTTGCAGACGATTATGCATTACATATTGCATAAGGCATAATCCTTTGACAAAAACTGCAAAATGAAAATTCTTTGCAAAATAAAACAAGATTTTAAAAAATGGTGTAATATATTTATTTTCCTTTTTAGTTTTTTTGGAGGCTTCTTCAACAAACTCCTGGTTTTTTAATTTACAAAACCGTTTCAGGCATAGAGCAATATTATGCTACTTATATTTTTTTTAACATTTCGACTGTAATGATCCTCACACCTCTTCAGCCAATCTGTATATATATTTTCACAAGCTTTATATATATTTTTCCTTGTGGGAATTTTCTTCTAAATAATTATTTATTACATCTGCAGCACTCTCTACAGTTTCACAGAAACTGTACTGGACGTAGTTTAGACTGCTACTTACATCATAGTATTATTTAAATGCTATAATTAAAGGAATGACATATCTCGATGTTCTGATCCGCAAGCATGATACTTTTGCAAGTTGTGCAATCAATTTTCATATTTTTTAAAATAAATCCCCAAACATAAGCACATGATTGCATTTTACTAGAACACTGAGATATGTAATGTCTTTTACACCATACATATTTTTATCTAGAGAGGATGTAGAAGGGCATACATCTGCAACACTCTTTGGTTTTAAGAATATTTTAAATTTGTTCAGCAAGTCATTATTGTCATCCATACACTGGCCTGATTCTGTTGGTCACAAACTAAACTAAATTTAAGTTCAGTGCATCTTTTGCTTTCTATTTCATTAAGAAAGGGACAGAAGATAAATATTAATTTAGACCTGTCAAATTGGATAATCTATAGACAAGTTTAAACGTGATTAAAAAATTGGCTACTAAAAATATTTCAATGGCCATGATTCATGAAAAAATGGCATTTAGATGTACAGTTCGCCGCCTCTGTATTACATTTATTTACTAGCCTTTCTTCAGATAATAGTAAATTATTTAAAACAATTCATTTGATTTTTGTCAAAGGCCTCCTCCGACCCCTTCCAATCCTCTCTGTATCTTGCTTGTTTAGTCCATGTGTTCCCTGCAGTGCTTACCAGTATTACAAATTATACTTCAATAAATAAAATAAAGTACTCACTTTAGTTTCTTGTGCTTCTCTAGGTGAATTACGCTGCTCATATTGTAACTGGGCCAATATAGTTCGAGCTTCAGTAGGAACAGCAAATTTATTTAATCTTTTTCTGTCACTGCTGGTAAATGATGAATCATCAAAATGATTACCACATATCATCTTATGCTGTGCATTCAACTTTTGTAATGATTCATTAGAGGTCCAATTGTCATTGGGATAACAAAATTTGGCCCAAACTTGAACCCTGAAATATATACTCTAATTATTATTCTACACTCATAAATATGTTTGATAGGTTGGCACTTTAATTTGGTAACATCCTTTCAAGCAAGGAACTAAGGTGTCTGCTATGATAACTGATTAGAATGACTAAGACCAAGAAATTCTAGTGTAATAAAATAAAATGAGACTAAAAATTAACATACTTGAGAGGCCCCTGCTTCGACGGGAGAGGAAACCGGTGGAAAGTCAAAGAAGGATCATCCCTTGGAGTTATGCCACATTTTGCGCATTTCACATTTCCCTTTCCTGCCATTGTGGGAATACACAACACCTATGCGTCAATATCGCACAAATAGAATAGGTATGTACAAACTAAAGCGTCAATTTCGCACTGCAGAGTCTATATCTCTTAGTGGTTAACGCAACAATTATTCACAAATTATATAAACCGGCAGAAAGCAAGATAACCAACAACTTCGAAAAAATAGATTTTTTATATAACACACAAAATAAACAAATCCGCCATGACCAAGCCGTGACATTTTTTTATCTTTATTCGTGACCATGGATACAAGTCCTTCAGCCAGCCATGACATAAACTCATTTGAGTGTGACCATTTCATAAATAAAATCACCATACCATCAATAATTGGTTTGTAATTTTTTTTCTTCTAGACAGCATTTTGAGACAACTGATACACAAAATAAAGGTTCTAAGACGACCTACTGACGGTTTTAACAAGTTTCAGTCTTCGTTTTAAATTAATAAACATTAAAATCATCGCAGATACCGAAAAGATATACCTATCTAATCAATCGGGCATGTCGCATCACTGATCTTGCTATCACTTTCTTTTGTAGAGCGCTATCTCGTTTTTGCAAAATTTGTCACTGTTGGCATTGGCCGCAGAAAACTGACCACCCATAAAGGCGCGGGCCCACCGGGTCGCACGGAGAGGCTACGCACGTGTTAAATTAGGCTTTGCTTTGTAAGAAAACGTATGTGGTTGTGTCCACTGCAACCCAATGAATTGACGTCATTGATATATGCGTGGCTTGCTCGAACATGTGCATTTGGATTGAGTGATCTTTTTTTATTTCGTGACAAAATCTGATTGTACAGAGGCCAGCACATCAAGCTACCCCAATCTGTCAGATTTTCCCAATTGAATATGAACCTTATTCCCTTGAGCTAAAGTTGAAAATCTATCAAAGAAATTTGACAGATTGGGGTAGGTTGCCCTGCTGGCGTCTGTATATTTAGTCAAAAATAGTCAAAACTCATAGCCCAAAGTAAAAAATTTGTCACTCTCAAGGGTCTTCAGTTATTGCCCAAAATATGGATCACTCAAATCAGACATTTTGCAAAAACGGCTATGAGCTAAATCTCAACAAAAACTTACTCTACTGACTAAGTTTATACCTCAAAAATTTGTTAACAAATTGTCACAATATTTTTTAAAACCATCAAGGCATTTAAAGCTACTTCCAGGTATTTAAGCCAGTATCATTGGATCACTCAGTACAGACACCATTTTGTCTGAGAGATCGTTGTAAAAAGGTTTAGGTTGACTTTTTCTATACATCTTTTTTTTAATCCTAAAATGTATGTTCCGAATATATTTGTACAATAAATATCATAACACAAATACCTTTTGTTAAAAAGTTATGAGTAATTCAATGTTTTTAAATTTGCTGAACTGAGTGATCCTTATGAATACTTATAGGCAACTACCTGTTTCGTATTGATTTACACAACTTACGATTAATTTTTGTACAACTTTATGACTAAAGTTTTACATAAAAATTATTTACACAGACGGCTTAGTTTACGAGATATTAGACTTTTAATTTTTTAAAGTAATTGCGTGTTGTAGGGTACATATGATTTTAACTTTTAATGTATATATTTAAAAGTTTCATATTTTATTGTTATTTGCTTAGTCGTACGTTTCATTTAGTTTTGTACGACATTTAGTGCACATAAGTGAGCTTACGTGATAGTGACAGTATCAGTGGTTTTCCTGTTTTATGCAAGAACAATGTAAGTACCGAACGTATTTATTTAGGGTCCGACGTCTCAAAATTTGCCAAAGATGTAAACAACAATAGCCGCTCGAAATTGTAATTTATTCGTGCGACGCAGCAAATAACAATAAAATATGAAAAATTTAAATTTATACATTAAAAGTTAAAATCATATGTACCCTACAACACTCAATTTCTTTAAAAAATTAAAAATCTAATATCTCGTAAACTAAGCCGTATAAGTAAATAATTTTTGTATAAAACTTTAGTCATAAAGTTGTACAAAAATTGATCGTAAGTTGTGTAACTCAATACGAAACAAGTAGATGCCTATAAGTATTCATAAGGATCACTCAGTTCAGCAAATTTAAAAACATTGAATTACTCATAACTTTTTAAGAAAAGGTATTTGTGTTATGATATTTATTGTACAAATATATTCGGAACATACATTTTAGGATTAAAAAAAAGATGTATAGAAAAAGTCAACCTAAACCTTTTTACAACGATCTCTCAGACAAAATGGTGTCTGTACTGAGTGATCCAATGAATACTGGCATAGACACCTGGAAGTAGCTTTAAATGCCTTGATGGTTTTAAAAAATATTGTGACACTTTGTTAACAAAGTTTTGAGGTATAAACTTAGTCAGTAGAGTAAGTTTTTGTTGAGATTTAGCTCATAGCCGTTTTTGCAAAATGTCTGATTTGAGTGATCCATATTTTGGGCAATAACTGAAGACCCTTGAGAGTGACAATTTTTTTACTTTGGGCTATGAGTTTTGACTATTTTTGACTAAATGTACAATCAGATTTTGTCACGAAATAAAAAAAGATCACTCAATCCAAATGCACATTGCTCGAACAGGCGGTTTCATAGCTCAACGCTGTCGACGTGAGTCTACGTTTCCACTGGAGTACACGAATATGACCCAATACATTGATATATATGTTACACTAGATTAGCAATTACCGCACCAAGGCGTTGCCACTAGTCTGATGGCCACAGCCATCAGCGTAGCTAACGTCAGTTCAGTGCTCTGTGTGACGCCAACCAAAGTCAACCGAGTGACATACGACAAAAAATATCGCGAAAGAGTGCGATTCAAGATCACAAAAACATAATAAATTAACCGGAATTACTTTCCACACGTAAATTAATTGTCTCTGTGTTTATATCAACGTAAAAACGCAATAAAATGTAGAATTTTGTAAATTAGGTTCAGTGTTACCACTAAAAACTTAGTTTTAGTTTCCCATATTAGTGGGAGTTTTTAATTTATGGAATAAGTGATTTTAAATATTTTTTAATAATAACAACGTAGCAGGGTGCCTAAAGATGCAGCACGCCCTGAAAAATGGGTGGAAATAATCCGATTGCTGAGAAAAGAGACTGACTGGCTACCTACTAAATCATTCAATTTCATTAATAATAAAGAAAAAATATTCAAAAAGAAAATGTCTTGGTTATTTTCATTATTTATAAACTTCTATAACACATCCAATAAGAAATACATAATTCAAATATTTTAAAAATAATTTAACTTAACCTAAAACGCTTTTTATGGCTTAAAATGTTGGGTAAAATTTCGCATGGGTAGGCAACCCCATCCCGTCATTGCATGTTTATACTGCGGTCTTTGTCTAATCTAAGCGACGGTATTATTCTTACGACGTGTGTAAGTGAGACAGATATATGTTTACTTTTAAATGTTTAGTGGTTTCAAAGCTACGTCGTCGCGTTTATAAAGTGGCTACACTTTTTTGACACATTTTATTGAGGTTTGCTTCTCTAGTTATATAGCTCAATGACCCAATAGCAATTGACAAAATGGCGCAGGCGTCGCTCGCTTCCCCGCCCGTCCCACCTCCCACAGTGAACCCCGAGTCCGTGGATTGCAGTGGCACGTGTGTAGCCTCTCCGTGCGCCGTGCCAGGCTATACGTAGTCGTGCTCGTGGGTCGTCTTCGTGTACTCCAGTGGAAACGTAGACCCACGTTATCAACCAAATTAACCCTATAACCGCCATGTCATAATTCGCGTGGAGTGCATCTAGCGCCAGCAACGTTTAGGTACAATTTTGCATAGTGTTGTTAAATATAGTTATCGATAAATAAACTAGGTAATGAAGTAAATAAAACTTAAAAATTTTTAATCAAAGGTTTATTTCTTTATTAAGTAGTACCGCACATAAATCAGTTTCAAACATCCTACGTTAATCAGTCTTCAAACATACGTTAGGTAATTAGTCTCCATTGTTAATTCTTCTTAAAAAAATAATATTCTGGAGATGGACACGGGCTGAAAGTCCCTTGATTTTTGTTAAGTCTTAAAGATTTGTTTAATACGATGAATGTATTAAGTGTTAAAATATTGGGATACAAATAATATTAATTAACAACAAATAAAATAACTAAATTAACTTTAATTTTTCTTTATTATTATTATCTAGCTGTCTTTTTGACTGTAGGATAAATATACAGACTTTAAAAACAAAAGAGTGATTTACCGATTCATTATCGCTATCCGTTGAACTGCCACTACTACAAATATCATTGTTTGATTGCTGCAATTTATTTAATAGTTCTTCGTCGTCGTATAACATCATCGTCAACTTCTCGATACTAGCTTAGAACTAATAATAAAGAGAGCACGTGTTATCACGTCGATGGCGCTAGCGCAACTGACGTTTATTCAAAATATGATTTTAGTTGGCCTTGAGCCGCACGTAAAATTACGGCGACGGCGTTCGCGGATAGCCTGTACTAGTGACGTTCTGGAATAAATCGATAATTTATATATATTTGTCGATTTCTACATATTATTTCACTAAAGCTTATTGGGTTTTGAATAAATAATTAAATCATTAATAAACTATGAAATTTTAATTAATGTTTAGTTGATAATGTGATAAAAATCAGGATGTTTTTTATAAATTTAGCATCAGGAGTTTCATATGTGGTACAACACTAGTCTGCGTGAAATCACAGGTTCGGCGAAGTAGGTTGATATTTAGGCGTATCACGAACTGCGAACCATTAATTATTTCATTCAATTAGCTAAAATATGTATCTAGTACTGTTAAAAATAAAGTAATTACACGAAATGTACTAAGATTTAGTAAGCAAATTCAACACTTAATGTACAGAGGCCAGCACATCAAGCTACCCCAATCTGTCAGATTTTCCCAATTGAATATGAACCTTATTCCTGTGTACTAAAATTGAAAATCTATTAAAGAAATTTGACAGATTGGGGTAGGTTGACCTGCTGGCGTCTGTACATTTTTTAAATGACAGGACTTTTACGCAATATTCCGACGTGGCGTGTGAGGTAATATTCTTACAACACGTAATATAACGGCGATGGCGGTTAAAGTGTTAATACACGCAACTAAAATGCACCGCGTGCCCGTGCACAGCATGCGCCGCGGTGGGCCCGCGCCCTAACTACTCACTTCAACAAGCTTGGTCAACAAATATTTATCTACCCCAAAGAGTAAAATATTAAGAGGGAAAAGAGAGCCCTCTTACGTGATAAAATTGCAAACCTATTTGACAATACGCCATCTGTAAATTGTCCCCAAACTAATCACATACTTACACACCTATAGCTATTCATGCATGTTATCATGTTCTCTAATATAACGTTTCGTCGAAACAAAATAGTCCCAATGGAATGAAAATAGTATAAGGTAGAAAGAAAACAAAGAATTATTATGTATTGCAAAAAGCGTCCATAGCGCATAGTAAAGTACAACAATTTCGGAGTAAGTTCCCAATAGTACCTAAGGGGAAGAACATAAGGCTCAACTCGACGCACTTATGGTAATTACAATGAAATACAACAATACGGATAGGGAACTACAAAATGCGCTTATGCAGAATTCAGCAAACCCCCATATTGTGATTGAGATCATAGTTTAATTTTTTAATTTCAAACAGGGTATTTTTATTTAAAGAAAACACACAACAAAGAATTTTTCTTGATAAAGTTCAATTTAAAAAATGATATCAGCTTATGCTAGTGATCACAAACTTTTTTGTACAAGCTATCTTCTTATTACCTAGTTTTTATTAAGGATTTGGAGAAATGATTCATTTCTTAATTGTTGACAATGTACAGCTGTTCTTACATGATGATGCTAGTTATGTTAACCAAACAGCTACAAATCAGAAAGAGGTTAAAAATAAAAAGTGTAGGATTGATTTCACCTATTCATCAACCAGTTTCAAGGATTGCTATTATGTGTTTGCATTGTTGTGTTACTAAGTGTATTTATATAAGTGATCTTTTTTATTTGGTACTATTATAGCTAAGTTAATTATAAACCTACCTGCACTGGTACTGTGGAATATGAAGATGTACTGGGCATTATAGTATCCTCGTGTTTCCTTTTTACTGGTTTACGGGTGGTAGCGTGTTGCATTAATAGTTTAGTTAGTTCTGTTGAGTCTTCACTTTTATTAGGTGCAATATAGCAGAGAGAAGCTGTGGGTTTAAGGCGTGGCTCTTGATTCATTAACTTATGTTGATAATAATTTTTCAAATCCTTTTTAGGCTGTAAAAAAAGTAAAATGTGACAAGTAAGGATGCTATTGATAGATCATAGAAAGAAATCGAATGCTTCTGAAATACTTACATCAAAGTGATCTTCGCAACAATACATTGTATAAACCTTGAAATATTCCACGCCTACATCACGACACCACTTTTCTCGCAAGTCTTCTCTAATACGAACAAAAATTTTGTTGGGACTATTATTACTATTGTTGCTGCAAGTTTGAACAAAGCACTTCCTGTAATCCATTACTCTTCCAATACATTAAATATTGTCGAGTGTTGAGATAATGTAATGAGATTTATACGAGATTTAAGAGGCAAGTCGCAGGAGATTATTTAATGTAAAAACAAAACATTGAAGTAAATAGTTATGACATTTTAGATTATAATTTGACAGATTGTAGGACATTTTTTTTTCTGGGCAACGATATAAAACTGTCAACTGCCAAAGCTGACGTAAAATGAAGGGCAAAGAAGGACAATCGTATTTTATCAAAAATATCAATAAAAAAATCATATTTTTCATAATTAATTAATCCGTAATGATCAGTAACGCTATTCCTCGAAATGGTTTTTCAATTACTTACAACAACAAAAAAACTTTTTTGCAAAAAAAAAAAAAACAACCGACTTCCCAAAAAAGCACTACAAAGTGAAAAATAACTTTAATTTCGGAAGTCGGTGTCGTTGGTTCCGCATTTTCGTTTTTTGACACCGACTTCCGAAATTAAAGTGATTCGGTTAAGAGGAACAATGAAGAAAAAAAAAACCTATTAAAACTAGATACATAAATAGGTTATATACACATACATACTATAATAAATATGTACTAATGATATATATATATATGAAAAATGGGCTTATATACAACGTGTAACGAAATGGGTATATATATAGAGAAGGCCCGGCTTCTTTGGATGATATCAAACGATATAGGAAGGGTTTTTTAATCCTATCGCTACATGTTCGGAAGTTATGAGATTTTTTAATACATTGATACCAGAAACCGAACTTTTCAAATTGAAATAAACACATCACTAGCACTAAAACAGCTGATCGGTGTCACCGACCTATTTGTAAGTAAAGATAAACCTCCTACTCCTGGTATTTCTGAATAAACGGTTCCGCATGTTTATTTTTTATTCACAAAATATTATTAAGTACTGACTTTTCCTAAACTTTGATTATGTTTGTGAACTAGCTACCTACAATACAATTAATTGGTCTAGGTATCAAAAGTTAACGAAATATTTAGATACCTGCTTGAATTGTCACGTATCATTTACACACTTGTTGGTTTTTTACGTAGTTGTCCTTTTGTAGAAGATTACTTTGTAGATAATTATTATCTACCTCGTAGTAATCTTCCACCCGCCACCCACCTTTCCATCATACCTACAACACAGTAAATACCTAATTCAAAAACAATATTCCTGTAAATTTCCTAACATTATTTCTAACCTTTTATTTTGGTGGCCATAAAGATGAACGATTTTTTGCTTTAAATCGATTTTTCATTCGATTCACAGATCGAATCTCGTGCTCTTCTTACATCGATATTCTAAAAATTCATTCATAAATCGTAATTAAAAAATTTTAAACAGCATTTAACACACCTCTATTTTGTGACATATTTACAGTTGCCAGTCAGGTAGGTACGTCAATAATATTTGATAACCTTTCCGGCGTAATTCAAATGGATGATTAATATGTTTCAATCTTCGGACAAGTTAAAAAGTGTCGGCATACTTATGTAATTGATCTTGTTTGAAATAGATAAACCTACCTATTCGCTGTTTATGATTGTCAGCACAATGCTTTGGGCAAATATGAACTTGAACTATTAAGAGCCTTTATTTACACATACGATCCAAGAGATTCGATTCACGTTACTATTGAATCGATTTGCTTGAAGATCGCATTAAAACGATTTTTTCGAAAAATCGACAGCTTGTACAACCATTGAATTGATCATAAAAATCGAATCCTTACGTGCATCCTACCGGGAATTAATTGCTTAAATAAACATTATTATTTGCCATTAGTACTTAGAATAGAAAAAGGATTTAGAAACCATTTTTTTGTCCAACTGAACCCAAAACATCATTTCAATTCACCTCTTCGCAACTTATTCTTCTCCTAGTACAAATAAAATCACAGTGGGTTCCGTTCATAATTTTTAAAATAAGGTTATTTTTTTACTAAATAAGACGTAAACTATTAGCAACAAGTTAATCGTTTTTTTTTATTACAAAATAATACCACGCACGCATAATTTTTGTGTGTAGGACTAACCGAAAGAATTATCGGAGTTCACGGTCTGTCGGTGCTGTTTGAGTGGTACATAGGTTTTATTAGTTTGAGCACGTTTAGTCTTTGTTATTATAATTCAAATAAAGAATGTCGCAAAATTGCATGTAACTGTCGAAAGAAATTAATAAAAGTACTAGAAGCGCATGAGTAACAGGAATTGTTATTTCCGAATTGAATATCGTTTGCTCACAGAACCCTGATTACGTCGCTACACACACAATGTAACATCGATGTGTGTGTAAACCTAATGACTTTTAGGTACCAGGATAGCAGGGAATAGGAGTTTCATTTTGGGCATTATTGTTATTGCTTTGCTCGTCGCCGTCAGTCGACGTCTGTCCTGCGTCTAGTACATTCGTTTTTATCCCTATGATAATTATGCGCATCAGTAATTTGCGAGCTGCCCAAGAACTGTACCGTCACCGTTTTATTGAGGGTAGACCAGATGCTGAGCGTCGATAGATGCCTTCGTCAGCATGTTTTAGTTTGATCTCGGATGGTACATCGGCTTGGTGCCTCTAACCATAGGTAATCAGGTACCTATGGCGAGCGCTGCGCAACGACGGTCAGCACCCATGTGCGTGTGTAGTGTACGCAGTGCAGTGTGATACAAATTAAAGTGCGGATTGAGGCCGCTTTCAGGACAATAACACCAGACATGCTACGTAATGTGTGTCCATGAACAAGTGAGCGGCCTTGTGCATACAATACCAAGGTCACCACATCGAACCCCATCTTTAAAAATGTAAGTCAATTTACTAAATTAAGCAAAGCTTTAAGATTTTACTGTTTACTCGGTATAAAGTAATAATAAGGGATGAAACTAGTTAACCTAGGTACCTACCTAAACTTTGTTTCGATTGTTTACTTAAGTTTTGTTATTCCAGTTTTTACGTGCAATTTCTAGCTTAATAACGAGTAAACAGTAAATCAATAATTAGAATTACACATTAATTTTTACATCACGGTAAAGTACGTATGGCTTATTGCGCGCGCGCGCGGCGGCGGCGGAATATTCCGTCAGTTGGCGCCGACAAAGAACACCGCCTCGCGCCTGCGCAGTAGGCTACGGTACTAGGCGCGCAGAGTTACGGAAGAGATTTATCGTGATATTAGCAAGTAACTTAAAAAGTTATTGACCTACGTAGTGCGGTGACACGTTTGTTATGATTTGAATTTAAGAAACCAATGAAACCGAAAATTTGGTATCAATTCTTAGAGTATTTTATTTTGAGTTGAAACTATGTATAGTGACTCTATACCAGCTGTTATATTTACTCCTTCAGGATCACTACAGCGTTTAAATTACACCCTGTATATATACAGCGTGTATCGTTTGGGCTATAGCTATCTTGATGCATTAAATATAACAGCTGGTATACAGTCACTATACATAGTTTCAACTCAAAATAAAATACTCTAAGAATTGATACCAAATTTTCGGTTTCATTGGTTTCTTAAATTCAAATCATAACAAACGTGTCACCGCACTACGTAGGTCAATAACTTTTTAAGTTACTTGCCAATATCACGATAAATCTCTTCCGTAACTCTGCGCGCCTAGTACCGTAGCCTACTGCAGCGCAGGCGGTGTTTGTCGGCGCCAACTGACGGAATATTCCGCTGCCGCCGCGCGCGCGCGCAATAAGCCATGCGTACTTTACCGTGATGTAAAAATTAATGTGTAATTCTAATTATTGATTTACAGTTTACTCGTTAATATTAAGCCAGAAATTGCACGTAAAAACTGGAATAACAAAACTTACGTATACAATCGTAACAAAGTTTAGGAAGGTACCTAGGTTAACTAGTTTCATCCCTTATTATTACTTTATACCGAGTAAACAGTAAAATCTTAAAGCTTTGCTTAATTTAGTAAATTGACTTACATTTTTAAAGATGGGGTTCGATGTGGTGACCTTGGTATTGTATGCACAAGGCCGCTCACTTGTTCATGGACACACATTACGTAGCATGTCTGATGTTATAGTCCTGAAAGCGGCCTCAATCCACACTTTAATTTGTATCACACTGCACTGCGTACACTACACACGCACTATGGGTGCTGACCGTCGTTGCTCAGCACTCGCCATAGGTACCTGATTACCTATGGTTAGAGGCACCAAGCCGATGTACCATCCGAGATCAAACTAAAACATGCCGACGAAGGCATCTATCGACGCTCAGCATCTGGTCTACTCTCAATAAAACGGCGCCGGTACAGTTCTCGGGCAACTCGCAAATTACTGATGCGCATAATTATCATAGGGATAAAAACGAGTGTACTAGACGCAGGACAGATGTCGACTGACGGCGACGAGCAAAGCAATAACAAAAATGAAGCTCCTATTCCCTGCTATCCTGGTACGTAAATATTATTTCGTTAAATTTGATACCTATAGGGTAGCTGTCCCTATTAGTGTCCACTACTGTTAAAAATATTATTCAAGATTATTTTACATACTAATAATAATTTCAACTAAACTCCGTTAAACTTTTAAGTAAATCTAACACAACCGAGCAAACTAATTACGAATTCAAAATTGAAAAATCATTCATTTTTTTTTTTTGGGTGGGAAAATCATCAATGACTCAGCTGCCGCCCTGGGTGGGGCGGAAGGCTGAAGGAAGTGTTAGACTCTTACTGACTAAATACCACCCTGTTCCTTCAGTTGCCCTTGCATTCCGGGTTATCTCGTTAGAATATTCCCGCAATCCCGGAAATTCCCAAAACTCCGGAAAATCATTCATTTCAATCCATTAAAGATCATAATATGGGTTCGCGTTATCTCGTTATAAGTCTGAAATAAAAATTGTATTTACCAGGAGTAATTGAAACTACACGGACTGCAATTGGTTCACGTACCCTAAAACCCAGGTTTACACACACATCGATGTTACATTGTGTGTGTAACGACGTAATCAGGGTTCTGTGAGCAAACGATATTCAATTCGGAAATAACAATTCCTGTTACTCATGCGCTTCTAGTACTTTTATTAATTTCTTTCGACAGTTAGATGCAATTTTGCGACATTTTCTTATTTGAATTATAATAACAAAGACTAAACGTGCTCAAACTAATAAAACCTATGTACCACTCAAACAGCACCGACAGACCGTGAACTCCGATAATTCTTTCGGTTAGTTCTACACACAAAAATTATGAGTGCGTGGTATTATTTTGTAATAAAAAAAAACGATTAACTTGTTGCTAATAATTTACGTCTTATTTAGTAAAAAAATAACCTTATTTTAAAAATTATGAACGGAACCCACTGTGATTTTATTTGTACTAGGAGAAGAATAAGTTGCGAAGAGGTGAATTGAAATGATGTTTTGGGTTCAGTTGGACAAAAAAATGGTTTCTAAATCCTTTTCCTATTCTAAGTACTAATGGCAAATAATAATGTTTATTTAAGCAATTAATTGCCGGTAGGATGCACGTAAGGATTCGATTTTTATGATCAATTCAATGGTTGTACAAGCTGTCGATTTTTCGAAAAAATCATTTTAATGCGATCTTCAAGCAAATCGATTCAATAGTAACGTGAATCGAATCTCTTGGATCGTATGTGTAAATAAAGGCTCTTAATAGTTCAAGTTCATATTTGCCCAAAGCATTGTGCTGACAATCATAAACAGCGAATAGGTAGGTTTATCTATTTCAAACAAGATCAATTACATAAGTATGCCGACACTTTTTAACTTGTCCGAAGATTGAAACATATTAGTCATCCATCTGAATTAAAGTCATTGAATTACGCTGGAAAGGTTATCAAATATTATTGACGTACCTACCTGACTGGCAACTGTAAATATGTAACAAAACAGAGGTGTGTTAAATGTTGTTTAAAATTTTTTAATTACGATTTTTGAATGAATTTTTAGAAGATCGATGTAAGAAGAGCACGGGATTCGATCTGTGAATCGAATGAAAAATCGAATTAAAGCAAAAAATCGTTCATCTTTATGGCCACCAAAATAAAAGGCTAGAAATAATGTTAGGAAATTTACAGGAATATTGTTTTTGAATTAGGTATTTACTGTATTGTAGGTATGATGGAAAGGTGGGTAGCGGGTGGAAGATTACTACGAGGTAGATAATAATTATCTACAAAGTAATCTTCTACAAAAGGACAACCACGTAAAAAACCAACAAGTGTGTAAATGATACGTGACAATTCAAGCAGGTATCTAAATATTTCGTTAACTTTTGATACCTAGACCAATTAATTGTATTGTAGGTAGCTAGTTCACAAACATAATCAAAGTTTTGGAAAAGTCAGTAATAATATTTTGTGAATAAAAAATAAACATGCGGAACCGTTTATTCAGAAATACCAGGAGTAGGAGGTTTATCTTTACTTACAAATAGTTCGTTGACACCGATCAGCTGTTTTAGTGCTAGTGATGTGTTTATTTCAATTTGAAAAGTTCGGTTTCTGGTATCAATGTATTAAAAAATCTCATAACTTCCGAACATGTAGCGATAGGATTAAAAAACCCTTCCTATATCGTTTGATATCATCCAAAGAAGGCGTGCCCTTTGTATGTATATACCTTTTCCGTTACAGATTGTATATATATACTGGAGCACAGTGTCCAGTGAGCCCATTTTTCGGACATCACATTTTTATTAAATCAATTGATAGTAGAAATAATAATTTAAATGCAAGATTTTGTATCCACATTTAGCTAACAGGTCTAGTTTTAGAGTAATATTTTTTGTAAATCGTCCTTTTTTCGTCAAGATACGAAATATTTTGTTAAGTACATCGATGACGTCTCTTAGGCTGAGTATTTTACAGCACAAATGAACCTCGTAACTTAGTTAGATCCAGATATATACGATTTTTTTGGTTTTTAGTTTTTCTTATTTTTCTTGAAAATTCCGCCGCATTGGGAAAAGTTATTTATACTGAAATAATTCTGTTTACTTCCCGCACACCACATAAATTTCACATCCCAATTCCATGGAACTTAGAAACTACGACGTTTTTAAGTTCGATCCGGATTTTACGTCGTCAGGGTTGTCACGATCTCAGATAATGATTGTTTATCTGGATCTGATTTGACGTAGCCAAAAAATGTAGGTATTGACTTGGTAGCATCCTTGTTCATAAAATCAGTGGCTTGGATTATCTGATGTACGTCGCTAGGATACCAGCATGGTATCTAAAAAAAATTACTAAGCGATGTACATTTAAAGGCAAACTCAGGCATTTTGTGTTATCTACACTAATATAATTATGTTCTTCACACACACGAGCATTTTGAGTGATGTACAGTTTTTGATGTGTGAGAATATTTTTCTTTAAAAACAATGGCATACGTTTCCTTTCCTGATTCATACAATCAGGAACAAAACTAGTGGTATCTGGAGTACAACTATAAACATCTAATGTAAGGCTTACAACTGATTCTTGGAGAATATTTTCAATGTCTGTGCTGGCAGAACTGGGAGGCTCCACTACAGAGCTGGATTCATTGATGAATGGATTTGGTTCTTGCGGAATGTCCTCATTATCATTGCTGGCAGTACTTATTGCAAATAATCCGGACCCACTTTCTACAGGTAGTGGTAGAACTTGCCGATGAGCCCTTAGCCAACAAGCATTACATGCCCGGGCGTTCAAAGGCATCTGCAATTGAAGGCACAATTAATTTTAGTAATTCTAATGTGGGTGAATAATTATACAAACAGGAAAAGTAAGTAGATCACTCAAGTTAAGCTTGAATTGCTGCTAAATTAACTTGATATTGTTATGGCATACAGATTTTTAACTAAATTAGAGTTATTTTAGCTGGAATAATCTATACGACAAGCAGGTACACTTACTTCAAGAGGGCTGATTATATTGGCGGAATAAATCCATTCAGCATCACCATAATTTAGTTGATGAGATCGTCTCCCAGTTCTTCTGGCAATGGATATGCCACAACATACACAAACTGAATCATGGCCAAATTGACGTTCACCTATATTGCCTTCATTCCTGTTATTTGATTCAAGAATTAATAGGTTAACACATTCTTGACATAGGTAGTCTTCGTCAGTTACCTAAAACAAGAAAAACTTCATATTTTAATCTATACTGGACTTAGGTAATTTGTTAATATTTTCTAAGTGCTCTTTTTTAAGTTGATGATGGGACTATACTAATAAAGTAACTCAATGTTTGCATGAGCCCAAGCAAGATACAATTGATTTTCAATTATCACCTTGCATAAACATGGAAAGATTAATAGTAAATACACTACAAATGGCAAATAAAAATCTGCAATAATAAACTGCTGAATGTATAACATGGTGTATAATTTTAATTATGGATATGCAGACTTTTTGCTACATACCTGTCTGGAAATCCATTCTTCTAATACAGAGATAATCTCAAGATCTATATGTGTTGCATTGTACCGATATTGCTGTGTAATTGGAATAGCAATCCAGCAATTAATGCAGCGAGGTGAGCGAGGCATGACGGTGAGGATTACCTGGAAGATAAAAACAGTGCGATTTCAGAGCCTGTGAAGAGTCAGTCTATGGTAATCAAATTCATTGTGTTATAATTTATATGGCAAATCTGAATCACACCCCGGACTTACTCAATACAACGCTCGCAAAAGTCGCAAAATAATTACCTATTACTATTACATAATCAAATGACGTTTGTACACGTGCAAATGTGTGCGTGAACTCGAACTCTAGTAGGGTTGGTTGTCGAGCGGAGCGTAAAAAAAATGGCGGGAACGACGACGACGCGACGAGAAAGAATAAGTGATCTTGTACGGAGCGGTGTTGTTTATCATTCTAGTCGGGTTCATAATGAAATAAAAATAATATTATAATAGTTAATACCTATGTAAATCTTTTTAACAAAAACTTTAATTTCGGAAGTCAGTGCCTTTGGATCTGTATTTTAGTTTATTGCCACCGATTTCCAAAATTAAAGTTATTTTTCACTATGTAGTGTTTTTTTTTTTGGAAGTCGGTTTTTTTTTGCTAAAAAGTTTTTATTTCTCGCTTTTTAGTGGGTCTGTTTATAATGTATCTAAGTTACAATAGCCACTAACAACAACTAATAACTTGCTCATCGCCTTTTACAAAATATTGCTTTTCCCCATGCAGGGACGTTAATTGTTGAGGAGTTCTCCTGGTACTCCACCATCAGCTCCATTTCACCATTTGCATTGTGACGAGCATAAATTGCTTAGCAACCATATTAAAGTAATCGAATCGCAACCTGTGAAATACTTAGGTATTATTGAGTAGTCCCGGTGGCCATCTGTGGTCTTCATCATCAGTTCCACTTCACCAAATGTTGCTTTCCGAGAGTAAATGCACGAGTTACTATAAATAATACCAGAATCGCTAAGATGTGCCTATAATATTTGAAGAGTTCCTTCGATTTCTCCAAGATCCCGTCATCAGAACTAGATTTTGACCACAATGGGACCAATCTGGAAGTATATCCTTTGAAATAAAAAATAATTTTCCAAATCGGTTTATAAATGACGGCGTGCTGAGGTACAAACATAAAAAAATACAACCGAATTGAGAACCTCCTCCTTTTTTGAAGTCAGTGGTTTGTCTATTCAATCGTATAAAAAATAATTCACGAGGTTTGTATATTCAATCAATAATGCCAAAGTAAGGTACCTAACTAAATATTGCTTACACTAAAATATTTTCGGTTAACCTTTTAACCGCCCGACTTCATATCAGTTGGCGTGCCCCTAGCGCCCGCACAGTGAATCGAAAAATAAATACCTACAACAAAGAGGGATGTGCAATACTTAATTTTTCGATTTCGATATTTCGTTTTAATAACGACATTTGCATTTGCGAGCGTGACTAAATAAAAATTGACTAAAATAGCAAAAAGGTTTTTTTTTAAATATTCATAACGCGATACCTCCAAACAGACTATGAATTCGTGAAAGTGGCCAAAGTAAATATTGTTTGTATGGTTAAGACCTTTTCAACTATACAACAATTATTGTTGTTGGAGGGTAGTACTAAAACGCCCATTCTCCTTTCATCCAAATTTGTTTAGCCGTTTAAAGCTTAATTAACAAGCTTTACATATCTTCATGAACTTTTACATTTACAGTATTAGTAGGATATCCCTTTAAGCTCTGAACTAGCATGTATTGTTTTCCTTAATGCAACAATTTAATATGAAACAACTAACAAAGAACTACTATGAAGTTTGTGACATTTGAAAAGATTGTATTTGTTATCACTGCATAGTATAAAACAAAGTCGATTTCTCTGTCCCTTTGAACGCTTAGATCTTTAAAACTACGCAACGGATTTTGATGCGGTTTTTTTTAATAGATAGAGTGATTCAAGAGGAAGGTTTACTTATATATATATAATACATGCATGCATGTGATGTCGTAAATAAACACATTTTTTTGCGCTTACTTTTCAAACGCTGGCTGAACCCTACGAGATAGGTCAAAATAATGTACAGACGCCAGCAGGTCAACCTACCCCAATCTGTCAAATTTCTTTGATAGATTTTCAACTTTAGCACAAAGGAATAAGGTTCATATTCAATTGGGAAAATCTGACAGATTGGGGTAGCTTGATGTGCTGGCCTCTGTACTACAGTATTGTACACCTTAAAAAGGTCTACAAAAAAGTCCGCGATGGTATATGTCTATCTCTTAGGGATAACCCACAATAATCATTTTTTATCCTTTACTTTTTACGAGAAATAATGGCTTATTTACGAAGCGATTTTAAGCAATACAGCATTAATCCTTATCCAATTAAGTACCTTAAATACATTGTGCATTTAATATAGATAAATATGGCCCTTTACAGCATGTAATTTAAATGAATATTTTCGAAGATATTACAGATTTAAAATGCAGGGACATAGCGGTTGCTGCGGTATCGGCCGCGGCGGCGCGTGCTGGCATTCTTGAAATACCTGTACTTAGTATCAGTATTGCACCCGTGCGAAGCCGGGGCGGGTCGCTATTTACTAAATAAATAACATAGTCACCTCTTTGATGTCATCTGGAACTGCAAATCTGTGAAGCTTCTTTGAAGTTTTAGGGTAATCACTAAATGATGTCTTTGGGAAATGTCTATTGCAGAGCATTTTATGTTCTGTATGAAGTTTATGCTGGAATTCTGATGACCAGTATTCTTTATCAGGAAAGCAGTACTTTGCCCATAATGCACAGCTGAAACAAAATTATAACTATAACAAACTGACTAGGATGGTTGACTGTGAACTAGAATCAATCTAAATAATAAAAAAACTGCTGAACTATATTAATTTGCCATAGAAGTGTTTCCAAATCCATGGAAATTTGTGTGTATAAAGTAAGGAATGGTACTAAGACGATCTCCTGATCATGGTATTATATATCCTATAACAGAATGTTTCTTGTTTATATGCATTTTGATCTTTAATCACCTGGAGCATTACTTGAGCATAGACTAGAATAGTTTGGTTCAGAATAATAATTGGGTGCGGAATAAGCAAGCTGTGGAACCCTTTTTATCTGTAGTTCAGTAGCTTTGTTGTTGTAACATCATCATAGCTAGTTTATGTGCGTGTGGATTGAGAGATCTTTTCGAAAAACTCTTCCAATCCCAACCAAATTATAAGAGGATTTAGGAAATAATTGTGAAAACTTCATGGTAAGGTATAAAATTTGTGAAACCTAAACAAAGAAAGAACTCATTAACTGGATCTCTCAATCAGGACAACTGAAGAAAAAGCCATAACGCGTATCCAAGAACTGCCTATGTGTTTATAATTTGCATTTTAATTAATTGTGAAGGATTTGTGAAAGCTGCTAAACATAATTTCGATTCGTTTCAAAGCCACGTTTAAGATTTATAACGGTTTATATGGATCACTCAGAGTGGACAATTTTCAATTGAGTGATCTTGTAAAACATGACCTAATACTGAAAAAGTACGAATAATTATCATGTATATTGCAAGTTATGCTTCTGAGAAAATTTGTGAAACAAAAATCGTGATTGAAATCTTACTGGTTCAAGAGAAAATGAAAATCTTGTTTTTTGTCGATCGTCCCAACCAGTGCTTCCAGATCCTAAAAGTAAAATTACAGTGGTGCGAGCTAAAAAATACAGGAGTTTCTAAAAACAATACAGTAGATTTCAAAATCGATTGCAGTAAAATCACTCAATTGAAAATTGTCCACTCTGAGTGATCCATATAAACTGTTATAAATCTTAAACGTGGCTTTGAAACGAATCGAAATTAGGTTTAGCAGCTTTCACAAATCCTTCACAATTAATTAAAATGCAAATTATAAACACATAGGCAGTATATTCTTGGATACGCGTTATGGCTTTTTCTTCAGTTGTCCAGATTGAGAGATCCAGTTAATGAGTTCTAACTTTCTTTGTTTAGGTTTCACAAATTTTATACCTTACCATGAAGTTTTCACAATTATTTCCTAAATCCTCTTATAATTTGGTTGGGACTGGAAGAGTTTTTCGAAAAGATCTCTCAGACCCTCAATCCACACGCACATGCTAGTTTTAGGTATCACTTGTTCGAAGCCCTGGTACAAATCCTACAATATTCAATAGGTAATTCATCATAAATTATGATATAAATACATACCGTAATGTGTTCGTTGTTCCGGGTTTCGGAAAGCGAAACAATGTAGTCAGTGGGTCCTCAGCTGGTGAACGTTTACACTTATAACATCGTCGTCGACTTTCCGCGTTTATTACTGACGACATAATTACGTTATAAGAGTCACTTTCTCGAAATAGATACAGAAACAGAGTCACTTAGTCACATTTAACTTTATAACAACTCGGCCAACTTGTTTTGCAAAGAGAATGTAATCACTAGCGTGTTGTTTTGTTTGATCATTCGGAACGTCAACGTGAAACGTCATCGAATCGATGTCAATAGTGACACTAATGGTATGATCACTGACGTAGCAATCACATGGACCCGGCATACCTACAAGAAAAACGTGCATACCTACACTTTACTGAGAGGATAAAATGGCGGCTAATAGAGCAGCCCCTAATCGATATTTCTATAAAATAACATCGATTAAAGATTGTGAGAATGTTTTCTTAGTATCACGGACTCACGGTACAATATCTACGGGTAAAAATACCCCAAGTTTTCTAACTTAGGTCTTTCATTATTTGTAGGTTCGTCCATCTTTCACAGCTAAGCCGTAAGAGGCGTTACCGTCAATGGACCACTGATGATAATTGATAATAATTTGAATAATAATAAAAAAATTGTAACAGAACTGCAATTTGGAAAAAAATGTGTGAAAATTTGAATTTCACGGGATATAATGACGGAACTAACATAATTAATATTTTTGAAATTTAGATGTTAAGTTTCCAACACCTACCTTTTCAAACATGCAGATAATAATGGGCTTTAATTAAAAGTCAACAATAAATTATAATTAAGTATATAATTATATTCAAACAGGAAAAAACAACAACAAACAAATCACTCTCATTTATTTCTGAACTATACAATTTTGATCAGATAATTTCGATGTGTATTCTTTCAGGAGATTTCTTCCCATAATATTTTCGTCTGTATTAAAAATTTCTCGTTAAGTCTCTTTATCTTCTTGGGCTGTGTTTGACATTTGTCCTTTAATTCTCTTAATAAATCTGAAACAAATAAAATATTAAGTAAGCTTTAATAGATATTGAAGACAAGCGAGAGTTATCTCCCACTCTGTCTCAATTGACATCTCTAAATTTTCAACACCGATTGTTTCCAACCAATAAAGAACCATGAAATAGCATTATCGATAAATATAATAATGTCAAATGCACTACTCTATCCCTACAATAACAAAGAAAATGATTTCATGAAATACAACTTGAAAATATAGTGAAAAGGGAAAATATGAATGCTTTGCTGTTGAAACTCTTCAACGAATGCAGAATCTTTTGTTTATATTTCTGCTGAAATTAAGTACACATACTGGTGCTGGTTGTTTTCGGGTGATTTCTGCTTCTTTTGATGCCACATCCGATTATATTGCAATTGGGCATCTTGCTACTGACGACTTCCACTATAGAACCGAGTTCAAACACAATAACACAGCAAATTACTCCAAAATTCACTAATTATATCCACAGCTCAAGAGCATTTGACAGTCGACGTGCCCAACTTTGGTACCAAACAGTGAGAGGATAAAATGGCGACCGGCCGCAAATAGGTATTTTAGTGACGCTAGGAATAAAGGATTGCCAGTAAAGTCACTGTCAAAAACACTATTATCCTTTTTCACATATGCAAAATTAAGAAAGTTAAAAAGGGATGGCAATATTTTGTTAACAAGTACCAAATAGATACTCGACGGTTATGACGGAGTAGCTACTCAATTATTCATAAGTTACTTTCAAATATTCTCATTATTATCTAAATAATATTATTTGTATTTATTTTTCCATAATAAGTCATTTATTTGATTTTTATAACAATAATTTACTATACATAACATATTGAGTAATTAACTGACAGTTGATTTGAATTTGACGGTTAAGTGTATAAAAAGGGAGGCAAATCATTTTTAACGGGCATTATATTGTGAACTAGGTATAAGGACGTTACTCTGCTCAAATACAGACTGAGTGTGAATTATAGTTCGTGTTTAATTTTGTAAACCCTGCTACTGAGCATCATTTCAGAAGTGGGATAGTGATAAAATGTCAGGACCATAATTATATTCACGGGTTAGGGAAACGCAAACGGAAGTGCAGTGAGTCAACTAGTTCGGAAGATGAAAATAGTGAATTTTTTTTCTCTGAAGACCTTCATATGACCAAGTCGCACAAAAAACGACATGTTGCTCCCAGTGATGCCGAAGTTATTCCCAAATTTCGACCCGAAGACAACAGCAGCAACGTTATAGGTTGGCTCCACAAAATAGACCAACTAGGCGATGTCTATGGCTGGGATAACACCGATCGAACATTTATCATGCAACTGCGGTTGCGTGGCGCTGCTCGAGAATGGTATGACGACCTTGAAAACTACGATTTGACATGGGATGGCTGGAAGAAAATGCTTCAGGTTGCTTTTCCTCGATCGACTGACTACGTGGACAAATTGGAACGTATGCTGGCAAGGACAAAGGAAGATAAAGAGACTATGACGAAGTATTATCACGAAAAATTATCCCTACTGAAGAAATGCAACTTAAACGGTGAAGATGCTATTTCCTGCATAATACGTGGACTACCTTCTGAATTAAGGGCTAATGCCAAAGCATATAGTTGTGAAACTCCTGAACAACTATACTATGGCTACCTATCTTCATTGGAAAATTTCAAACGAGTGGAGACATGTACTGTGCGGAAATCGACGAGTACGTGGAGAAGAGGAACGAGCAGCACCATGCCAAGTTCAACATCAGGTCACCAGCTGCAGCCAAAGATATGCTACACGTGTCGGCGACCGGGCCACGAGGCGCGAGACTGCAGACAGCGGCAGCGATGCGAGACCTGCCGGCGCAGCGGGCACACGACGGCGGATTGCTGGTTTGGCGCCGGGAGTTTGCGACAGCAACCACAAAAGGTTAGTCAAGTGCTGCATATTACCTATGACATTTATGTTGATAATTACAAAAGAACTGTGATGGTAAATGGACAGCAGCTCCGAGCTTACATAGATACTGGCAGTAAAATCAACATGCTTTGTCTCGCACAAGCTGAAAACTTGCAAATTAAAATAGAGCCTAGTGCAACTGTCATGAAAGGCTTTGGAGGAGCATGTGTAAACTCACTTGGTTCATGTTGCCTAAGTGTTCTGATAGATAATGTAAAATTAGTTGGAATAGTGGAAATAGTTAATTATATTACATCAGATATTGAGATTTTGATTGGACAAACAATGATTAATACTAAGAATGTTAGTTTAGTCACTTCTGCTTCTTCTGTACATTTTGTTCCTAGTGAAATTATACAGGATATATTTACGGATATCAAATTACATGCAGCGGACTTTATTGAGAAATTTCCAGTTTATATAAAGCATAATGTTATAATACCAAAGCAAAATCAATTATATATAGAAGTTTATGTTGACTGCAGACAAAATATTGGAAAAGAGCACACATTTTTAACGCACACAGTATGGATGCAGTTAGGTAATCTAACGTACTTAATACCTTCAGCTATTATTAATTCAAACCATTCTTATTTAAAAGTTGTAAACTTGGGTCATGTTGATGTCGTTTGGGAATCTCATAGGTTGATAGCTAGAGCGGAGTTGGTAACAATACCAGCATTTAGTAGTGAGTCTAGAGTACTAGCCATAGATAGTCCAGACACGGATAATATACAAATTAGCTTAACAGATATTGATAAGGGCCACCTTAGTGATATTGAAAATAAACAATTACTAGAGCTTTTAAATAAGTATGCTCACTCATTTGCCAGAAGTACTAAAGATTTAGGTTGTACTGATCTTATAAAGATGCACATTCGTACAATGAATAACCAGCCTGTTTGTTGCAAGCCCTATAGATTGTCGCATAAAGAAAATGAAATTGTGAATGGAAAAGTTAAAGATTTATTAGAAGCAGGTATCATTAGAGAGTCAATGTCTGATTACGCTAGTCCAGTGGTACTGGTTAAGAAGAAGGGTGGAGACTACAGGCTTTGTGTTGATTATAGGGCACTAAATGCTAATACTGTGAAAGATAGGTATCCCTTACCGCATATCGAAGACCAGGTTAGTAAGTTATCAGGCAAGTTCTATTTCACCACCCTTGACCTTGCCCAAGGGTATTATCAAGTCAGCCTTCATGAAGACTCAATACCGAAGACTGCATTCGTTACTCCATCAGGCCAGTATGAGTTTTTGAAAATGCCTTTTGGTCTGGCCAATGCCCCGGCAGTATTCTCTCGTTTAATTCAAATGACGCTAGGTAGAGTCGATCAAAACATTGCTCTGTACCTCGATGACGTCATGTTACCCACGGAATCTATTCAGGAAGGGTTTGTGCTTTTAGAAAAAGTATTACAGTTATTGACCCAGGCAAATTTAAAACTAAATTTACGTAAATGTTCTTTTCTTAAACGTACCGCTACGTACTTAGGGCATGAGATTTCAGCTGGGACAATACAACCAGGCCAAGCAAAAATAAAATGTGTCGCAGAATATAATAGGCCGCGGAATGTACATGAGATTAGGCAATTTATCGGATTGACGTCATATTTTAGAAAATTTATTCAAAATTTTGCTCAAATTGCTCGCCCTTTAACAGAACTAACGAAAAAGGATGTTAAGTGGCATTGGGGTTCTGATCAAGAGAATGCATTTCATGGCCTCAAGCAGCGTCTGATTGTAAGGCCAGTTTTAGCTATCTACAACTCTGATGCAAGGACTGAATTACACACAGATGCCAGCAAAATAGGCTTAGGTGGGATCCTTATGCAATATCAAACAGATAATAGTTTAAAACCAATTGCTTATTTTAGTAGGGTGACAAGTAATGAAGAAAAGCACTACCATAGTTACGAGCTTGAAACGCTCGCTGTCGTTGAGTCTCTTAAGCGATTTCGAATATATTTAACGGGGATTCAAGTTAAAGTCATTACAGACTGCTCAGCATTAAGAACAACTCTTGTAAAACGAGATTTAATACCGCGAATAGCTCGTTGGTGGCTCACGATACAAGAATTTGATCTTGAGATTGAATATAGGCCAGGGGAACGCATGAGGCACGTAGATGCGTTAAGTAGGAATCCCGCGACTAATGCAATACTTATGATTGAAAGTTCCGATTGGTTAATAACCCTACAGATACAAGATGATAATATACAAAACATTATTTCTAGACTTCGTGATAACTCCGATTCAAATTTATCTGCAAATTATATAATAAAAGATAATATACTCTTTAGGAAAACTGTTGCTGGAGAGCGGTTTGTCATCCCCAAGTTAGCTAAATACGGTTTATTACAAAAACTACATGATCAGATTGGCCACCCCGGTTTTGATAAATGTGAGAATTCTATTAAGGCTCAATTTTGGTTCGAAGGCATGACTCGATTTATACGTAAATATATAAACTCTTGTTTACAATGTGCGTTTAATAAGGGCAACTATGGTAGGTTAGAGGGTGAATTATATCCAATTAATAAACCAGCCATACCTATGCATACGTTGCACGCTGACCATTTAGGTCCTTTTGCCAAATCTCGTAAAGGAAACGCTTATATTTTAGTGGTTATCGACGCTTTTACTAAATTTGTATTTGCCCGACCAGCAAAAAATTGTAGTTCAATAGAAACCATTAGATTACTAAAAGAAATTATTATGCAGTTTGGCTATCCAGTTAGAATAATAACAGACCGAGGAAAAGCTTTTACGAGTAGATACTTCAAACAATTTTCCGAGGAAAACCAATTCAAACATATATTAAATGCTATAGCCAGTCCTCGCTCCAACGGGCAGGTCGAACGAGTAAATCGCACATTATTAAATGGTCTTAACACTATGTCCGAAAGCGAATGTACATGGGATAATAATCTAGATGATATAGTATGGGGAATCAATAATACACCTAATGCTACTACTGGCATTTCGCCATTTAACCTTATGTTCGGTCATACTAATTCTAGGTATCCATCCTTCCCGTCTGATGCACCCTCTACTTCCGAAACTCAAATAAACCAACTGCAGGCCAATAGGGAAACTGCTAAGCTCCGTATCGATAGAAATATGACTTCTATGAAAACTCGATTCGACAAAAAACATAGGAAATGTATTAAGTACACCGTAGGTCAACTAGTTCTTTGGAAAGGTGGTGTAGCTAGAGATGCAACCACTGGGGTTACTAGAAAACTTATTGGGCGATATACAGGTCCTTACAAAATATCTAAGGCCGAACAATCGTTGGATCGATATACAATCTCGAGTATAAAGGGTATGAAAGGTTACAAAAAGTTTAGCGCTGTAGTTCGTGGAGAAACTCTTCGGCCATACAAACCAACTATATCTGAGGACGAAAGTTCAGGCAGTGACCGAGATGTTGACAGAGACGACTTGATTGATCTTCTTGAAAGTTAATTGACACAATATACTGATCGTTACAGATGTGTGACTCTTCATTATTTGAATCGTGTAGCTATTATTTTATATCTAAGTTTACTGAATCAGTAAAGTCTCCAAAAAACAATACCGTGAATAGATATTTCTCTGAATTTTACCTGTAACAATAATAATAATTTCATAATTTCACTGTATGACAATAATTATTGGCAACAAATACACGAACTTATACATATATAACGATATGATATTATGTCGGTAAGGACAGCTGTGTGATCAAGTCCATCGGTATATTCTTATGGCTACGTGATCTAAAATCTATTGATAAAGACTGCTGTGTGATTTGGTTAATATTTATATGGATGGCTATGTGATCAAGTCCATAATTATATAGGCAACTGCGCTGTGTGATCAAGCTGTGTGTACAAGTTTATGATAAGGTTCGCTTTGTGATCCATAGGGACGGCTTTGTGATCAAGTCCATAACAAGGACAGCTTTGTGATCAAGTCCATACTAAGGACGCGGACGGCTTTGTGATCAAGTCCATAATAAGGACGGCTTTGTGACCAAGTCCATATCTTAGCTGTGTGACCAAGACTTCATTTGTAAAGATAGCTGTGCAATACTTCTAAATGCGAGACCTGATCTAAACTCTATAAAAGGAACTATGTGTATTTTGGACAAATAAAAACAAATCTTAAGGCTGTGTGATAAGAAGTGGAAATAAAAGAACATAAACCAAGGTCTTCAACTAATATATTCAAACAATAACTAATATATTTAACCTGATAATTATATTTCACAAACAACAAGTTACTGCTGTACATTATTTTTATTTCAGGACTTCAGGCATGCCGCTGAAGAAAGCAACGAGGGCCGTGGGACACGGCCTATGCAGGATGGCCGAGTGTTAACAAGTACCAAATAGATACTCGACGGTTATGACGTAGTAGCTACTCAATTATTCATAAGTTACTTTCAAATATTCTCATTATTATCTAAATAATATTCTTTGTATTTATTTTTCCATAATAAGTCATTTATTTGATTTTTATAACAATAATTTACTATACATAACATATTGAGTAATTAACTGACAGTTGATTTGAATTTGACGGTTAAGTGTATAAAAAGGGAGGCAAATCATTTTTAACGGGCATTATATTGTGAACTAGGTATAAGGACGTTACTCTGCTCAAATACAGACTGAGTGTGAATTATAGTTCGTGTTTAATTTTGTAAACCCTGCTACTGAGCATCAATTTTTATGATTTTGGCGTCGATATGCCTCATATTTGTATAACTGTGTTTTGCTATAGTCAAACATTTCGGGTCCATACAGTGTTGCCAGATGCTTTGAACCTACAGATAAACTGTAGTGGAAACTGCTAAAATCTGTATAAAATCTGTATGCCTTTTTAACATGAAATCTGTATAAAATCTGTAGGTACGTTTATTTATACGCTTTTTTATTAATTGTGGCAATTGTTGCTCATTCATGGGAATATTATGCTCAGCTATAAACGCTGCGAGCAAAATCTTTCCTCTTTTGACTGCTTGATTATTTTCTTTTGCAAGCTATATCCTCCTGGACTTGAACTTGCATGTTTGTTTTTAATGTGTCGAAAGCTTAGAGCATTAAACCAACGTCGAAAGAGAAAGATCTGTTTTACACAATGTACAGCAAGCAAAATATTCACCTTTATGGCTCGGTCTCAACCAAGCCTTATAACCAGACTTTTCCATCCAGTTCCGATTAAACTTTTCCTTCACTCGGGGTTTTTTAGATGCCATAATGGTTCACAAAAACACAATCAGTATCAATTACTACTAAAAGTTCGTACGATAATTATGAATTATTTACGACAAATATATCACGAGAGCGCACTAGCGCAGTATCTTGGAGAGCACACAAAAATGTATGGTTTTGGAATTCCCCGTTTTAAACTAGTGATGTGGCAATATTATAAAATAAAGAACAGAAACAGGCAACATATGTTGTTAAGTCGTAGACAAAGAAGAAAAAATCGAAGTTGTACTATGTCATGCCGGAGATAGTACAGCAATTTGCTAAACGTTACCCCAGCAGCATCTATAGGTACCCGGTAAAAATGGGTATAAATGGGTATTTACCCATTTATAATTTATATCGGGTGTAGCGACAGGGAACGCAATACGAGATCTTGCTTATACTTAAGGCGAATGGAACGTTCCTGAGTTCCTGACACACAGTCGTATGCCTCACGCCGTTGAGCTAACTTGTATCAATAGTACCTATATGTGATTGGAAATATAACAAGTATAATAATTGAGTTTTTACTTCTAATGGAATACCCTTTCTGATCTGGACACAATAACTAGTAGTGCAGTGAAACATACAATACACACATTGACTTCACTCTCTGGAAGCAACACGGCACATAGAGTTATCAATAAGATAAATATGCAAAACCGGGTAAAAATTAAAATCAGTTTAATTGAAACTAATTATTGTATTTTTTAATAGATACGATTTATATTCAGTTTTTTTCAACGGAATTGTGTGAAGTTTTGTTCTTAGAATACTATAAAAGAAGTTATGTCAATTTTAATTCATAGTACAGACGCGCCAGCACATCAAGCTACTACAATGTGTCTAATTTCTGTAATAGATTTTAAATATCGCTAAAATTGGTTCTTTAAATACTAATTATAATCAATTTTGGACTTATAAATCTAGAAGAACTTGGCCCACGTGTTATTTTCTAACGTCTTTTTTATTTGATTTTGATTTTTTTACATCGGTATTCGGGATCAAACTAAAAACCGTCAAGAAATACTGTGTCAAAAGCTAAATATAATATGTTAAATGTGTTTTGAACTTCATATTAACTTCATTAAATTCACTATTTTTGTTTAGATAATGGAAAAAGGCAGAAATAAACGAGATGAAATTTGGAAACACTATCGTGTGGGTCCTGATAAATCAGTAATTTGCAAGTATTGTGATCATAAATATAAAATAGCAAATGTCAACAAAATGGGAGGTCATTTAGTCAAATGTAATAATTAGTGTCTAAAAAAAATATCTCTGTTGCTAAAAATGACCTGAAGAATCAAACTGACGTAAATATCACCAATACTACTAACGCTCCTGTTATAACAACGACATCCTTGCACCCAGCGCCCCATGTTGGTTCGCTGGATTCAGAATAATCACAATCTGAATCAGCCATCGTCGTCATCACAAAAGGCAATCAAAGGAAGAGGAAGAAATCGAAAGGCTGACAGTAAAATTAGCAAAGGCAGTGTTCATTTCTGGATCAGCTTTGAGCCTGGTCTTCTTCTTAGCGTGTCGATAGCAATCTAAATGGACTCGGTCCAGAATTCAGCTACTTGTTTGGCGCCATCACCAGCGTCCACCAGTTCCTGTAACGTACAGCTGACAGGACACGCAGGACACGATATTAAGCGTCCCATCGTTTGTGGAACAGCACCACATTTACACTCCAAGGCGGAGTCATCTATGAATCTCCACCTGAACAGGTTTTCCTAGCTTCAACCTAGGTCCGGTGTCTGTTTAAAGACTTCCAGGTTACCCAAGGTAACTCATGTCCAGGTGGGAGGTCTTCAGCGGGTGGAACGAACGGTTTGGGTAAGGAAGCACTGTCTCGCCACAACTTCAGTATTTCTTGTGATGGTTCTTCAGTGAGTGGGACGACACACTTTAAAAAATCGTCGTTTCGGCTTTTCAGCCTTTGTCGCACAAGGAAGTTGTCACGCAAAGGGTGTCGTGTGACGTAGACCATTTTGGCTCTTTCGCTTGAGCTTGCCACCGCTCTGCGAACTACTGTGCCAACAGTAGTGGATTCCTGCTAGTGGATACAGCATTTGTACCGGGGTCGGTTTTAGGCAACCAGTGATGATCCGGTACGTTTCATTCAAAGCTGTATCCACCAGCTTTGCATGACCAGAACGACTCCACACGAGGCACGCGAATTCTCCCGCAGAAAAGATAGCGCTAGACCAGTATTCCGCATAACGTCAAGCGAAGCACCCCACTTTCGAGTTTGCACCTTCTGCTTGATAATCTTGCAGTTTTTGCTGAATGTTAGAGACCTGTCTAGGGTAACACCAAGATATTTAGAGAAGTGCCTGTGCTCGATGGACACCCTACCTCAAACGATGTTAAGTTTACGGGCCGCCCATTGAGCTATATAACTAGAGAAGCAAACCTCAATAAAATGTGTCAAAAAAGTGTAGCCACTTTATAAACGCGACGACGTAGCTTTGAAACCACTAAACATTTAAAAGTCAACATATATCTGTCTCACTTACACAAGTCGTAAGAATAATACCGTCGCTTAGATTAGACAAAGACCGCATTATAAACATGCAATGACGGGATGGGGTTGCCTACCCATGCAAAATTTTACCCAACATTTTAAGCCATAAAAAGCGTTTTAGGTTAAGTTAAATTATTTTTTAAATATTTGAATTATGTATTTCTTATTGGATGTGTAATAGAAGTTTATAAATAATGAAAATAACTAAGACATTTTCTTTTTGAATATTTTTTCTTTATAATTAATGAAATTGAATGATTTAGTAGGTAGCCAGTGAGTCTCTTTTCTCAGCAATCGGAATATTTCCACCCATTTTTCACGGTTTTACGTTGTTATTATTAAAAATATTTAAAATCACTTATTCCATATATTAAAAACTCCCACTAATGTGGGAAACTAAAACTAAGTTTTAAGTGGTAACACTGAACCTAATTTACAAAATTCTACATTTTATTGCGTTTTTACGTTGATATAAACACAGAGACAATTAATTTACGTGTGGAAAGTAATTCCGGTTAATTTATTATGTTTTTGTGATCTTGAATCGCACTCTTTCGAGATATTTTTTGTCGCATGTCACTCGGTTGACTTCGGTTGGCGTCACACAGAGCACTAAACTGACGTTAGCTACGCTGATGGCTGTGGCCATCAGCCTAGTGGCAACGCCTTGGTGCGGTAATTGCTAATCTAGTGTAACATATATATCAATGGGCCCGCCTCTCTATTGCGGAGATGAAAATAATATGCAAGACTGGGATTTGCTCGGATTGGGCTTGAATGAGTTAGCGAAGTAATATGTGGCTAAGTCACCAAGAGCGTCTGACAAGTGGGCCTCAACCTCCTCAAAGGTAGTGGCTTGTGACGTGAGAGCAAGGTCGTCTCCATAGAGAATTAGCGGGACGTGTTAGGGTTGGATGGTTGGTCGTTGGTGTAGATATTAAAAAGAAGCGGTGCTAGGAAACTACCTTGAGGTAGGCCGTTTTTCTGCGCTCTCCAACGACTTCTTTTCGAGAGAAAGTACCTAGACCTGAAACCCACGATTGTGGAGAAGCTCTCGGAGCCTAGTGGAACATGTATTGTGGATAGACTTTTTTAAAGATCTGCATACATTATTTCAATTACCATCACGACTGTGGAGATCAGATAGGCAGTCGCTCTGGGTTAAATACTGGTATTCAGCTGCATCCAGTTAGACTGGAAGCCGGCCCCAACATATTTGGGAAAAGACTAGGCAGATGAGATGAATTCTAAACAGTTTATTTGAAAATATATGTTGATTAAAGATTTAAATCAAATCAAATCAAACGTTTATTTGCTAGAAGTACATTGTTTTGTTAAAGGTAAGATCTTATAACCTAAATGTCATTGTATTCTGCCTGCACGCAAGCGTGCTAATTTTATTAAGTTTACATACATTATTTATTTATTTATTTATATATACTTTATTGTACACCACAAAAATACAACAAGTAAAGATACATCAAACACTACAAAATATACAATGGGCGGCCTTATCGCTTTCTGCGATCTCTTCCAGGCAACCTTAGGATGGACAGTGATTTTCCTGGACATAAAATGGGGCTGTCGTTGGTGCAAATATAATGTATACATTATTATCTATTAATATTATTATTATATACTATTACCATACAATTATTCATTATTCGATTTACTAATTTATATTGTTAACATTCTAATAAATATACAAAATTTTCATTTTATTATGTTCCATAAATTCCTTAATACTATAAAAACACCACTCCAGAAGCCATTCTGTCAATTTTGTCTTGAACACATTCCCCTTAAATAATTTTAACTCGTTCGGTAAGTTATTATAAACTGAGACACACATATTAAACACATTCTTCTTATAAATATCTTTATGACAGGGTGCTTGATGCAGTAGGTTGCGAAACTTAGCTCTTTTTTGTCTAGGTAGGACCTCACTACGTTGTTTAAAGTAGAGCATATGTTTTTGGTAAAGATGCAGATATCCTTTATGTACAGACGCCAGCAGGTCAACCTACCCCAATCTGTCAAATTTCTTTGATAGAGTTTCAACTTTAGCACAAAGGAATAAGGTTCGTATTCAATTGGGAAAATCTGACAGATTGGGGTAGCTTGATGTGCTGGCCTCTGTACATACAAGGAAGTGGAAGAATTTTACGTTTTTAAATAACGGTTTGCAACTATCTAGGAACCAAGCCTTGTTGATAACCCGTATGCATCGTTTTTGAATTTTAAAAACTCTGTCGATATCGATCGAGTTGCCCCAAATTATTAATCCATAGCTCAGTACTGATGACACATAACCATGATAAGTCGATAGAGCAGCCTCTACAGAAACATTCTGCCTTAACTTTTTTACCACAAACACAAATTTATCAAGTTTCTGACTAATCGTCTCTATATGGCTTTTCCAATTCAGATTTGTATCTACATTAAGTACTAGAAAATTCAACTCGTCTACTTGTTCTACTTTTTTGTCTTTATAAATAATATCTAAAGTTAATTGTTTTGCATTGTAGGATTTAAATTCGATTAGTTTTGTTTTACTAATGTTTATGTTTAAATCATTATTTTCCATCCAACTTACTATATCTGCTAGGGCCTTTTCGGTGCAGTCACCGAAAAGGCCCTAGCAGATATAGTAAGTTAGTAAATCAGTATTTATAAGCGTTTTTATCCTGACATTTAGGAAACCCGTAAATCTCTAAAACTAAACACGTTAGTAATATTTTTTCATATTTTCCATACAAGAGTGAAAAATTCCATAAAAAAAGAGGTCGAAGTTGCCCCACTGCGCGCACCTTCAGCTCAAAAAAAAACACGGGGAGGGGCCCGTGGCTAAATAATAACAGCCGCACAGGTCAATCGATCAGGTTAAGCTACGCTTGCCGCGGTTGGTCTGTGGATGGGTGACCATCTTTACATACCGAGACCCCTCCGTGCCTCGGAAAGCACGTTAAGCCGTTGGTCCCGGCTGTCATTCGTGGATCTTTGACAGTCATTACGGGTAGTCAGAAGCCCGAAAGTCTGACAACCAGTCTTACCAAGGGGTATCGTATTCCCCAGTAACTGGGTTGTGGAGGTCAGATAGGCAGTCGCTCCATGTAAAACACTGGTATTCAGCTGCATTCGGTTAGACTGGAAGCCGACCCTAACATAGTTTGGAAAAGGTTAAGCAGATGATGATGATGAGGGAAAATAAGTACCTACTTTTTGGCTGAATGCACAACCCGTGCTAAACAAACAAAAAAAAAGTACCTACTTACCACGTGGAGTCGCGTTTGTCAAATTCGATTTGGTTGTGCCAAAATTATTTTTAAATTTAGAGATATTTTAATGCAGAATAGCTCTAAGATTCTCATAGCCAAAAGTAAGGAATTTTAGTGATAGTTTAGTTAGTTTAGTTCGGTGTACAAGAGAATCGGCACCAATATCGAATTGAACTATCAAAACCTACCCACCTAAAGTCCTAGGTACCTACGTAATAAAAATTATGATTGTTCAGGTACCCACGCGAGAATACTTACCTACGTATAATTTTTCATTGTTTATATTTAAAAGGCATGATTTTTGTATTGTCTGCTTTATATCTATACTAATATTATAAAGAGGAAAGATTTGTATCTATGTTTGTAACGAATTGGCTCAAAAGTACTGAACCGATTTTAAAAATTCTTTCACCATTATCATTAATCAGTGATAATGGTGAAAGAATTATATAGAATATACAACATGTAACATAATTAACGCACATCCTGAAAGTAGTTTGTTCAGAATCGTTTACTGAATCGATTTCTATCATTTTTAATATAGGTAATTTTTTATCCCAAAAATAATTAAAACTACCTAAATTACAGCCACACTACCCCTGTACAATCAAAATAAACTAAAATGGACCGTAACGCAAGGCAATAAGACTTTTAAAAGTGCAGTTTTATTTGCATTAATACAAATTCCGTCATTCAATACAAAATAAAGAAAAATGAACATTATTTCAAGCAAGTTAAAGTCTACAAATACGTCTACATTTACATAGAAACTTAGCTAGCGATTTAACCGCACGCACACACTAACAGGCACTGGACAAAGGACACAATAGCTATACCAACAAAATATGTCATGGTGGTCTTCGTTCCCTTTTTCCTGCTAACTAAAATTCTGGGATAGAGCGAGATAGTCACAATGACACCGTGCGGCGCGGGCGCGGCTACTATGAAAGAAAGCTAACTTTTAAAATAATGTAAAATTGTAAACAATATTAGTCACGCGCGGACATTTTTAGTGGAAAGCTCGCGTAGTGTTTGCAAATAATTTTTCGCGCACAATGTCTTTTCAATACACAAATGTTCAGTACACCGAAATGGTGAGGACTTTGGCACGGTGTGATGATAATGTGGCTCTAGCTTGCAGAACATTCAACCAAAGGTATGGTACGAGAGTAGACCGTAGGACTATGTTAGCGGCTACTCAGCGCCTTCGCGACCACGGAACGTTTCGTCCGAACACGACCATCGACAGGGGAGCCAATGTACAGAGGCCAGCACATCAAGCTACCCCAATCTGTCAGATTTTCCCAATTGAATATGAACCTTATTCCTGTGTGCTAAAATTGAAAATCTATCAAAGAAATTTGACAGATTGGGGTAGGTTGACCTGCTGGCGTCTGTACGTACACGTACTCGTCTTCAAAACGAAATACTGGACTATTTTGATGAGAATCCCCATGCCAGTACCCGAGAAGCAGCGCCACGATTTGAATGTAGTCATATGCATGTGTGGAGAACACTTCGTGGTGACAAACAACATCCATTTCACCTTAGAAGATGCCAGGAGTTGACTTCAAACGATTACGCACCACGCTTGCAGTTCAGCCGCTGGTTATTAGAAAATTGGCAGCGGAACATAATTTGGACAGATGAAAGTACATTCACACGTGTGGGGATGTACAATCAACATAACACACATTTATGGATGCACGAAAATCCTCACGCATGCAGAGTGGATTCCTTCCAACATCGTTTCTCAGTTAACGTCTGGGCCGGTGTCATTGGTACATACATACTGGGGCCTGTGTTCTTACAGAGATTAACAGGAGACGCATATTTACTGTTTTTACGAGAAACTCTACCTACGCTGCTAGAAGACATACCTCTTCATAATTTACAAGAGTTATTCTACCAACACGATGGTGCCCCTGCTCATTTCACTAGGAGTGTTCGACAGCACCTTGATGATGAGTTTGGAGGGCGCTGGATCGGTCGCGGCGGCCCTATCCAGTGGCCTCCTAGATCACCTGATTTGACGCCTCTTGACTTTTTTTTGTGGGGACGTATTAAATCGTTAGTTTATTTTAGTGAGACATCAAGTGCCGAGGACCTAAAAAATAGGATAGTGAACGCTTTTGAAATAGTGAAAAATGACACTGAAGTGCTTTCTAAATTAAAACGTCAATTATGAAAACGGGCATTAAAATGTATTGAACAAGGTGGTGGACATTTTGAAAGTGTATTAAAAATACAACGTCGTATGAGTGTTTAGGCAATCAGTAAGTTATGGATTTGATTTTTTAATAAAATTATTGTTAATATCTTGATTCATACGCTGTCTTTGAATAATGTTATCGTATTTCCTCTTATTTTTTGTAGTTCATTATTATTTGCATTAGCATAACATTTTGTAACGGATATTGCCTATTTTTGCATTTTATCATAATCAATAAACAAAATTATTTAGAGTCAATAGTCCAAAGCCTGAAAAGTGTGATGGATAGATGCAGCTCGGAGTTCGGACATCTGTTAACCACTCTCTCGACCAGCTGCGCGCGGGGTTTTTCCCATTAAAGTTCAATAACGTGTATTGTCCGCTTTTTTCGGCGCTAATACTTACGTGTGCGACTGTGTGCGTTCGTGGATTTGTACTGTGACCACAACTTTCTTCCGGAATTAGTATAACTAATTTAATAAATAATCAATGCTTATACATGCTTAATTAAAAATTCTGTGTATGTATTATGATTATAACATAATATACTAATTGGGGTGTCTGAGGGTGTGCGTTAATTACGTTACATGTTGTATATTTTAATTGCAAGAAAAAATAAAATGTTTAAAAAATAATGGTCCACCCGTGCGAAGCCGGGACAGGCCGCTAGTTTTGAATACGCAAAATTCAACAAACGAGCGCGGAGCGACAACGAGCGAGTAACAAACAGTCACGTGTGACGTAAATTACCGCGACGCCGCCGAGATCGTGCAACTTATTCTGTCTCTTTCATTAAGATTAACCAGCAATATTTTATAGATTAACCTTATTAGTATACAGGTTAACCAAATATACGGCTTAAATGTCTAACCGGTTAACCTTTAATCCGATTAATGGGTCCTTGATTTTAATTATGCGGGGTTTTAAAATATGATAAGTACCTATATCAACCTACTCCTGATAATGTATTCTGAACATTGGAAAATATTTTGAACCCTGTAAAATTCTCAATGAACTCTTTTTTTGTACAAATTAATGTAAGGATCTCGCCAGGATTCTTCCATTTTTTTTGGGCACAATTAGGCACAAATGATATCTGTGTAAGTAGATATAGATAGTGCAATCCACGAAGACGCGCCCCATTCTACTTCCGAATCGTTAGTGTTTATCGCTAGTTAATTCCATTAGTGTATTAGTTCTTTCGATACCTACACTTTAACTAGCCACTAATTATAAAGTCGTGTGTATTTACAAAACTAAAACACTAGCGGAATGTTGCACACTTCTGCTTAATGTACTATGAAAGAGTGGGGCGCGTCTTCGTGGATTGCACTATCTATAGTTAATATTTAGCTAGGAGTACCTATATGTGTTCTGTGTTAGCTACCTACGACCAAAACGGTTGAAAAGCATGCTGCTGGGGTAACGTTATGCCAGCAGAAGCTTTTTTCGTGAATATCTTTGGATCGGCTGGACGAATAAATTCTAAATTTCGGGCACAATTACACGTGATGAGGTACTAACTGTCAAGCCGAAATTCTGAAAAGCGACAGAATTCTGCTGGGGTTCAAGTTTTGCAATTTGCAGGTCAGTATCAGGATGTTTCTTGATCAAAATATGATTCGCGACCATAATAAATATGTATTTACAGAATTATAGTCATTAGAATCATTAATACATTAGGTATATCTTTAGGTTAGATAACTGTCTGTAACTTAGAAAAAATGACAATATAAGTTTTTACACCTTGTTAATTGAATGATTATAATTATGCAAATACGTAGGTACCTGCTAAAGTCGCGAATCATATTTTGATCAAGATACAACAACCTGCAAATTGCAAAAAAACTTATAAAAATTTGAATTTCGCGGTCTACCACTGCGTTCACCTGGATGAACAATAAAAAACGTAAGTACAACGTAATTATAACTTTTATTTCGCTTATCAATCATAGTGTCTAGTAAGTACCTATTTGTATATTACTTATAAGTAGTAATCTTAGATCATAACACTACTAATAAGACTATTATTGTACCATATTTTAATGCAAATAAATATATTATAATCTACAAACTCAAAGCATTATTTCAAATAAACCAGTTACAGGCGCTTTTGGAGAACCTCGACGGACACTTAAAATCTAAATATGGTTACACCATTCAATTACACAATAGAAAAAACACAATTGTAAAAACAAAAGAAGCAGAAGTCTTTGCAACCGAAAAGTACGGCTGTTACACAACACACGCGCACATCGGAGATTGGAGAATAACCACTTCGTCTTGTCCCCTTTGGCACAACAAAAATAAAATAATAAAAGAATAAAGAAAATAATAATTGCAGAGAACATGTGTGAGGTGTAATGAGAACAAAAAAATTCAGTCACACACGTAGCTATGTGTGATATGGCTTCATGCATTCTATACACAAAGGCACATCACAAACGTCACACAACCACGTGGTTCGACATTGTCTATTATTGTCAGCACACCACACACATTTTCTCCTCAATGGGGCCTGTGTAATTTTTACACAGAAGTGGTTATACTTCAATATGGTTCTAGGTTTATGACCACGTAGTGTGCTGGGTATCAAGCTGGAGACTTCCACCCTTGATGGAACTTCGGGAGGGACAGATTGTTGCATGAACCTTTTCAGAAGGCCTTCAGCGACTTGGAGTCGAAAACTTCGGTGCGTAATGCTTTTATCTTTACATTTGTAAATGATAAAAGCATTCTGCACCGAAATATTGAGTAACCTCCTAAAAAGTTTTTTGTACCAGATGCTGTTTCTCCTACATTCTAATGGGAAGTTTGCCAGCATCTGGTCCTTTTTGTTCACCCCTTCCATGGCCAGATTGTAGTCCAAGACCACCTTCGGCTTGTATTTCCAACTGCCGTACTTTTCAGTTGCACCGGATTCTACCTCGTGGTATGTGGACACCATGCTCACAAGACGAACATCCCTCCAAACAATGACATTTAAGTCACCGCTTGTGGATGCTACGACGTCGCCATTCTTCAATTGTAGCTTGGTGAGGCACTTCATGCTATCGGGTACGTTCTCCCTATTTAAACGCAAGGTCCCAAAGCAATCAGTACCTCTCAGCTTAAGGCTACGCGCTAATAATGGACTGTTATAATAGTTGTCCATTATTAGAGTGTAGCCTTTCCCAAACAGAGGACTGGCGAGGTCGTACACGATCTTCGCCGTAGCAGCAGCAGGCTGATAGTCAGTCCTGTCAGGTTGGTCGGTCTCGTCCACCTGTTCGGTCTGATCAGGTCTGTCGGTCAGGTCCTCTTTATATTGACTGTCAGTGGTAGCAGCCTTTCCGGCGTAAATAGAGTATTTCCATAAATACCCGGTATCTGAGTCGTAAAGTTCATAAGATTTGATACCTTGTTTGGCCGCTTTCGTCGCTATTTTCTGAATAAAAGTTAAGTGGCCGTGCCACTTAAGCAGTGATTCATCAATAGCGATGTTTTGGCTTGGTAGGTACAAATCTTGAAATTTGCGATTCAGATGGTCAGATATGGGCTGAATTTTATGTATCCTTCGCTCCTCCAAGGAAAGAGATTGAGAAAGATTGTCATTACTGGAGAAGTGGAGGAATTTTTTGAGCAGGACTAATCTATCAAATGAAATGTACTCTTTGAAGTGCGGCATGGCTGTCACGCGAGAAGAGGGATAAAAGTATTCTAACTCTTCAGTGATGGGGTTAAGACTCTGATGGATCATGAGAGCAAAGAATACATATAACTCATGCACGCTGGTTGGATGCCACCGTCGTATGCGGGAATCCGCACCAATATCAGGTCTGTCGAGACACCGCGCTGCGTAGTCGTTCGTTTCTTTTTCAATCAGCGACATGATAGACTGGTCCCAGATCTTCAAGAAGACATTTACAGGACTCTGGATCTCCGACATTGGGAATGTAGGACCCGGAGTTCCTGTAAATTCTTCTCGAACACCCGTAAAATCAGCCATATCTGATCGCCAATTGAAAGAGATACAATCAATAGGGAGCGTAGCACGCATCGCAGTGTCATTCTCTCTGTCCATCTGTGCAATGTCGTTCATAATTGTCGGGTCAATGTCCTCAAGCACTGCTAGGCTATCGGTAGCGAGGGTTGTCGGTCCTGCTGGCACCAGGCAATCAATGTCGTCAGCTTGTTGGTCTTCTGCGTCTACATCACTGCCAAAATTATCAGCAGTGACTAAAACAATATAGAAAGAAAATAATTAAAACTTAATTTTAATTATTAAACTTGCGGGGACTTGGCACGCAATTAGATGGAGAACTTACCAAGATCTGCAGAAAGAACAGACTTTGCTGGACTCAATGTGATTGACCTGGCGGCGTCCACGTCCATAACCTCAACTGAAACAACAATTTATGTTTAAAACTTTTGTTGGCTCCACTATACTTCCACACCCGCGCGTCCGAAGCTTCACAATTTTAATAGCTATACATATCGTTATGTTAAACCCTTTCGCAAAATCCTGCACTATGCAAATGCGATGCAAGAGCGAGCGTAGCGAGCTCGGGACTTGGGGCACCCCGACTCGGATAGGTTAGGTTCGAATGTCACTCAGGCTGGACGAATCTTCAAAATAGCTCGCATTTAACTAGGTCAATAGTGCATTTTATGTGACGGCTAAACACCCTTATTTCATAATTTGTGACGCTACAGAATCTTAGATAATCGAACGAAAACGTGTCCAGCCATCTTGAAAAACCACTTTTCACTGGTCTCTCAATCTCGGTAACGGGAGTGATTTTGATGACTCTTTGCATATCAACGGGCGTCACATAAATTTGTGACAGGCATCGAGCTAAAAGTTTTGTGATACGTACAGCTGTTTAGTAGAAAAATGCAAAACTTTGTATCCAGCCAGCTTGAATTTACGTATAAAACTTTTGGCTGGCACTTCCGAATCTCATTAGCGGGAGCGTTTTCGAATATGGTTCCTTTACTAATATTTAGTGACGCAATTTGTTACAGTCATAGACGTATAAAAAAAGGCAGACAGAGCGCGGCCTTAGTTATCGGTGAAGCTTCAAAACTCAGCTCCTCTATGTAAACACACGCGCTCACGCACACAGATGCACCAAACTACGCTCATTTTCGTCAGTACCTCCCGGAGCGTCGTGCAGTAACTTTGCCTACAAAATGCCGTCCTGTGTGGTTAAATGATGCAAAAACAACACTAAACTGAATAAAAAGTGTCAAGGAATATCGTTCCATACGTAATTACATACAAAACTATATTTTTTAATGTTATCAAAACTTAATTTGAGGTTATTCGGTAAACACAAATGTCAAAGTCCCGAGGTGACGTAACGGGAGAGTGTTGCCAGTAATTCCCTATTTCGAATTGCCCAAAATGTGGGTATTCGCGACATTTACAAATACGTGTCTTGTTTACATAATTATAACCATAAGAATCATCATAAGTTAGATTTTAATTGTTGCGAATCATATTTTGATCAACATACAACCTGACACTGATCTGCAAACAACGTAAGAAAATTTGAATTTCGCGGGCTACCATAACGCATTCACCTTAACCTTTACAAATGGCAGCGTATAATTCTGCTTACATTTCAAAGAAACATGTCTGCCGATCTATATTTGTCTTATAATAAAATAATAATAAATGGGTAATTTTGGCTAAGATGGCCACCCTATATTCACTCACACAAATAAACAGGCGCCGCCATTACGGGACACAGTTTTGTCATAGCGGGAGTTCCGTCCGCCTTTTTTTATACGTCTATGGTTACAGTAATAACGTTTGTATTATGGCGTCACATGTAAGGCCGTATTCAGTGCTCTCCTGACGGTCAGTGCGTACGCGCGTATCAGTATCATTTTGTGACGGGGACGATAATCATTTACCGAATTTGTGACGGAGAAACTTTGAGTAGTTTCAAAGATATTGATCATTTAAATTTTCCCATACAAACACTGCACTGCATTAGAATATTGTAAGTTTTATGTAGGACTAAGTATATTTTAAGGTGTTTTCTTTAATGGACGAAAATCCGTGTTTTGGTGATACTAATACGAGCAACTGTAGGTATTTAGGGGAGCGGGAAGCGCTAAGGTAGCCTACGAAATTCAAATTTTCTTACGTTTTTTGCAATTTGCTGGTGAGTATTAAGTTGTACGTTGATTAAAATATGATTCGCGGTTGTAACAAATATGTATTTACAGAATTATAATCATTACAATCAGTAATACAACTTGTTAAGTTAGTATAATCCCCAAATGTGAAGATTTCATGAAATAGTAATTCTTGGGGATTACTTGGTCTTAGAGAGTTGTTTTGATGAATTTATAGATTATAATTCTGTAAATAAATATTTGCTACGGCCGCGAATCATATTTTAATCAACGTACAACTTAATACTGACCAACAAATTGCACAAAACGTAAAAAAAATTGAATTTCACGGGCTACCGTGGCGCTTTCGCCTTACATCGATAGAAGACAAAAGTGTAGAAGTGAGGAAGAGGGAGGGGGTAATTTTTTGATGTTATTGGTTAGTAGTGATTGAATATTATGAAGTTGCAGCTAGGTATGCAAACGGTACATCGATATTTAAAAACATCGATGTATCGTTCATAAGCATCGATGTTGAAACTGTTAACATCGATGAAACATTTTCTCAGCGCCATCTATGAAAATCAAATACAAAGCAGGCGTGGCTGCTACCAGCAGATTAGTCGTTTAATAAATCGTATTAAAAAAAATCCTTTATTTATGCAAAAATTATGGTCACCTCACAATGTTAATGGATGTTTGTATGGGAAAACTTAAATGATCAATTCAGTAAATCATTATCGTCCCCGTCACAAAAAATTTGAACATATTTCGAAGGCCGTAGATCATCAGGCAGCGGAGATACATGTCGCACACCTAGATCTAAACTGAGACAACTCAAAAATCGTTAATTTTGAGTTATGTTTGAATTCGAATGCTCGGTGATTATACGCAAATATCCAACATGACAGGTTCAATAAATGCTTATAAAATTAATTGCTAGATGGGGATAACTTTCTTTTGTTGAATCAACGTCTTTCACCGTCTCCCACTTAAACAAGTCTATTGTCAGTTGACCTTCACTAGTCATAAGGAATGCACGTATTAACAAGAACGAAAACGCAGATATTTCGAATCGTAACAGTTTTGACGAAACATATACGGTGACTGATAATTAGTGACCGATACTTAAACACGGGCTTGTACTCATGATAACAAACAACTTTTACTATGGGACCAAACCTGAAATTGTGAAAAAAAATCTGCTGTTCAGTCATTTAATGTTCGCCTAACTGGTCAAAATGTAGGTACTGCACAGCAGATTTTTTTTCGCGAATTCAGGTTTGGTCCCATAGTAAAAGTTGTTTGTTATCATGAGTACAATCACGTGTTTAGGTATCGGTCACTAATTACCAGTCACCCTATATACGTGAGGTTAATTAGAGTTGTTACGGTGTTGGTGAATTGTTCCGCCATATTACATAAGGATATTTTGACTTGTTCCAGTTTTGTTTGATAAGGTACGTAAATATTTAGTAACTATTTTGATTTGACTTTGTTTTGATGGATCAACATGTAAAATTTTAGTTATCCTACTATTGTTGAAACAAATTTGTTTTAATGTTTTATCAATACACAGTGTGATATTTTACATGCGTCGCATAAAAATCGTTCACGGTATTATAAATTGACTATTTCCAATACACTGTTTTAATAACACTATTTACTGCTTTGTGTTTAAAGATTTTTTTGAATTAACTCACTATTGCTGGATAGTTATAACTTACAAAAACTGCTTTTTCTATTTCAGATAAAAATGAAGCGAGGGAATGTAAGATATAAAGAGAAGCCATTAACAGCTAATAAAGAAGACTTAGCTACAATTGTAAATGTAGAAGTACAAAAAAAAAGAAAATATTCCAATAAACACTAGTGTGATGACTGATGACTAAACCAGGCCACAGCAGACAAATTGAAAGTGATTTTATTATAAATGAAGAAAGTTTCGTAGATGAGTTAGTTATGTTGTCAATGAAGTTAGTAATGATCAGCCAAATGAAGAAGGAAAAAGAGGAAAGAAGAGAATCGAAGAGAATCGGCATGGAAAGCTAATATTTGTAAAGTCCTGAGGAATTCTGGTAAGGCCTACCAATCTTTATCAAAAAACAAGAAAATCGTTTCTGAAAGGAAAGTTCGCCCGGCTTGCGGCGAAAGATGCAGACAACGTTGTAGTTTGAAGATTAACGAAGAAACAAGACAAAACTTCTTTGATGATTATTGGGCCCTAGCAGATCTTCAGAGGCAGAAAAACAAAAAAAAAATTGTACATTAATGTATAACTTTTAGTGTATGGTTTTTATTAATGCTTCATTATTAATTTATATTGTACCACTCGTTTAGTACACTTTTGTTTGAATAATAATTGTTTACATAATTTTTGTAATATTATAAGTACAGTCGAGTTCATTAATATATTGGCAGTGACAAAGTTTCAAAATATTATTAAGCGTTAAAATGATCATATAGTTTATACAAACTTAGACATAAATAAAATGTTAACATACACATATAGCTTTAAAATATTATAAGCGTTAAAATGATCATCATAATTATTAACGTTTATAATATTTTGAAACTTTGTCACTGCCAATATATTAATGAACTCGACTGTACCTACAACTGAAAATGATTCAATAAAACTGTTTCAAGTCTAAATGGTGTTTATTTTTTATACATAGTCACCACCCTAAAGTGTAACAACTCGAAAAACAGTTATTATCGATAAAAAGGATTGAATTTTAGCTCCAGTTTATATACAGTGACATTTTACAAGCTATTTATTATCTAGAATCAAATTAAATTGTATAACTTCCCTAACAAAAAATGCACCTAAACGTTTTTATCGTCTCCTGAAAAATGACACTTTTTCAGTTGTCTCAGTTTAGATCTAGGTGTGCGATGTGTCCAGCCAGCTTGAACTCAGGCTGGCTGGACATTAAGTTTTTTTTTTATTTCTCGTAAACCCTTACATGTGACGCCATAAATCAAACGTTATTACTGTCACAATTTGCTTCACTAAATGTTAGTAAATGAACCATATTCGAAAACGCTCCCGTTAATGAGATTCGGAAGTGCCAGCCAAAAGTTTTATACGTAAATTCAAGCTGGCTGGATACAGATTTTTGCATTTTTCTACTAAACCGCTGTACGTATCACAAAACTTTTAGCTTGATGCCCGTCACAAATTTATGTGACGCCCGTTGATATGCAAAAAGTCATCAAAATCACTTCCGTTACCGAGATTGAGAGACCAGCGAAAAGTGGTTTTTCAAGATGGCTGGACGGGTCCTTAACTTCGAGAGTCATATGTTCGATTAATTGAAAGTCGACTGAACGTTTGTTCGAATGGAATTTATTGCGAACCAACCTTTTATCGCCAAACGCTACTTCGACTGAAGGATTCATCGAATATATATTAATCGATGGACTGCTCTTTCGAATGAGTTTTAGTTATTATATAGATTATAATTGAAATAAAATCATAACAAAAATATTTTTCGTCACATATTATTCACACATCAAGGGAATCAAACACTTTAAAGATATCTTACGTTCTTCCCGTAGGCGTAGATTTAGAAACATGAAATTTGGTAAAAAGGAAGATAATAAAGCACAAATGAAGGGAAAACATTTTATTATAAAAAGAAAAAAACTATTTACGTTACAATTTTTGCACAAAATTATGGTGATCAAAAACCTTTTCGTAACCGAAAAGGTTTAGGGTTCGTTAACGCCCTGAGAACTTCACTAATAATCCAAATATAAAATAATAATCACTAATCATCAAATTTAAACGTTGTTTTATTTTTCAAAGTGGCAAATGTAAGCCATCGGGCTCATGAAGTCAAGCCTGTCCATGTGTTCCCTTTTGATTCCAAAGTTTTTTCAGTTTTTTTTTCTTTCCCAACCTATTTTTTCTTTTTGGTAGGAGAAACTGACTCATCTTGCGCTCTAATTTTTTCTATAATCAACTCATAATTTTTTTGTTCTTTTTCACTGACTGGACGGGTCCACTCAATCTGTGTGGTTCTTTCCTCAAAAGACCATTTCAGACACCAATCTACATGGTCTCCACATGATCTGACCAAGATTATGTCTGGACTTTGACCTCTGAGTTTGTTTCGGCCTTTCTTCTCAGAGTAGTCAGATAGGAAACGCCGACCTCATCTCGTTTTTAAAAAATATGATTGACGTGTAAAAGTGTTTGTACAAACCTACTTACAGAAATAAAATCATTTATCATTTAGATTATTAGTGAAGTTCTCAGGGCGTTAACGAACCCTAAACCTTTTCGGTTACGAAAAGGTTTTTGATCACCATAATTTTGTGCAAAAATTGTAACGTAAATGGTTTTTTTTTTATAATTAAATGTTTTCCCTTCATTTGTGCTTTATTATCTTCCTTTTTACCAAATTTCATGTTTCTAAATCTACGCCTACGGGAAGAACGTAAGATATCTTAAAAGTGTTTGATTCCCTCAATTATGTGTGAATAATATTATGTGACGAAAAATATTTTTGTTATAATTTTATTTCAAATATTAAACTATCTAATAAGTAAAACTCATTCGAAAGATGTGCATTTGGATTGAGTGATCTTTTTTTATTTCGTGACAAAATCTGATTGTACATTTAGTCAAAAATAGTCAAAACTGATAGCCCAAAGTAAAAAATTTGTCACTCTCAAGGGTCTTCAGTTATTGCCCAAAATGTGGATCACTCAAATCAGACATTTTGCAAAAACGGCTAATAGCTAAATCTCAACAAAAACTTACTCTACTGACTAAATTTATACCTCAAAAATTTGTTAACAAATTGTCACAATATTTTTTAAAACCATCAAACCATTTAAAGCTACTTCCAGGTATCTATGACAGTATCATTGGATCACTCAGTACAGACACCATTTTGTCTGAGAGATCGTTGTAATAAGGCTTAGGTTGACTTTTTCTATACATCTTTTTTTTAAATCCTAAAATGTATGTTCCGAATATATTTGTACAATAAATATCATAACACAAATACCTTTTGTTAAAAAGTTATGAGTAATTCAATGTTTTTAAATTTGCTGAACTGAGTGATCCTTATGAATATTTATAGGTAACTACCTGTTTCGTATTGATTTACACAACTTACGATTAATTTTTGTACAACTTTATGACTAAAGTTTTACATAAAAATTATTTTCATAGACGGCTTAGTTTATGAGATATTAGATTTTTAATTTTTTAAAGAAATTGAGTGTTGTAGGGTACATATGATTTTAACTTTTAATGTATATATTTAAATGTTTCATATTTTATTGTTATTTGCTGTGTCGCACGAATAAATTACAATTTCGAGCGGCTATTGTTGTTTACATCTTTGGCAAATTTTGAGACGTCGGACCCTAAATAAATACGTTCGGTACTTACATTGTTCGTGCATAAAACAGGAAAATCACTGATACTGTCACTATCACGTAAGCTCACTTATGTGCACTAAATGTCGTACAAAACTAAATGAAATGTGCGACTAAGCAAATAACAATAAAATATGAAACTTTTAAATATAAGTATACATTAAAAGTTAAAATCATATGTACCCTACAAGACGTAATTTCTTTAAAAAATTAAAAATGTAATATCTCGTAAACTAAGCCGTCTATGTAAATAATTTTTATGTAAAACTTTAGTCATAAAGTTGTACAAAAATTAATCGTGAATTGTGTAAATCAATACGAAACAGGTAGTTACCTATAAGTATTCATAAGGATCACTCAGTTCAGCAAATTTGAAAACATTTAATTACTCATAACTTTTTAACAAAAGGTATTTGTGTTATGATATTTATTGTACAAATATATTGGGAACATATATTTTAGGATTAAAAAAAGATGTATAGAAAAAGTCAACCTAAACCTTATTACAACGATCTCTCAGACAAAATGGTGTCTGTACTGAGTGATCCAATGATACTGTCTTAAATACCTGGAAGTAGCTTCAAATGGCTTGATGGTTTTAAAAAATATTGTGACAATTTGTTAACAAATTTTTGAGGTATAAACTTAGTCAGTAGAGTAAGTTTTTGTTGAGATTTAGGTCATAGCCGTTTTTGCAAAATGTCTGATTTGAGTGATCCACATTTTGGGCAATAACTAAAGACCCTTGAGAGTGACAAATTTTTTACTTTGGGCTATGAGTTTTGACTATTGTTGACTAAATGTACAATCAGATTTTATCTCGAAATAAAAAAAGATCACTCAATCCAAATGCACATATTCGAAAGAGCAGTCCATCGATTAATAAATATTCGATGAATCGTTCAGTCGAAGTAGCGTTTGGCGATAAAAGGTTTTTTCGCAATAAATTCCATTCGAACAATCGTTCAGTCGACTTTCCAATAATCGAACATATCGACACCTCCATGCAATAACATCGTAACTCACTTTTTTCCAAAAATTTAGTTACAACGGCATTGGCATTGTTATGTAAAAAAAAAATGCATTTTTTCTGTACTATCATTGTAATTCTATTCCCTTTCGTTTCTAAATATGTAACTTAACACCTTGGAGTTACAATAATTATCTGACCACAAAAATAAATTAAACTACAAAAAAACTAAATTGTAACTCAGACATACAATGTTTGTCCTCGTAACTTATATGTCATTTCACTGTTTTGTTTTTCACGTAAGTCATGAAAACAATTTTTCTTTTACAACTTAACCATACCTATTTATAGTCCGCCTAAACTATATTAAATAGAGCCAGCTTCAAAAATTGTACGGGGTGTTCTGAGTTTGCTATAATTTTTCAAACTTTAAAATCGCTCTCCTGTAAAATCACAAAAAGTGAGTTACGATGTTATTACATGGAGGTGTCGATATGACTCTCGAAGTTAAGTTACGGACGCCACATAAAATGCCCTATTGACCTAGTTATATGCGAGCTATTTTGAAGATTTGTCCAGCCAACCTGAGTGACATAGGTTCGAAGGGGATGAGGGGGGCTCGAGTAAGCCTGCAAATCGAGCGAACGACGTAGTCGACGGAGCCCCGCGAAGCGGGGCTCCGTCGACTACACCTAACCACATATTTTTGTAGAATACTGGGATTTTTTTCTGGGCTGCAATGGTTTTGCGAAATTTGCGGTTTTCAAATTTATACTAAAAAGGGTCTATTCTATAAAAAAAAACCTATTATAAAAAAGCGCCGGGTATGGAGGTACAGTGGTTCCCTTTTGTTTTCCTAACCTTATTATTTTCTATTACTGATTCCATTGATATGTAACTTACCAGAGAATGGATCTACAAGACATTCAATAACTTCACTCTGCAGATCTAAAATGTTAAAATAAATTATAATTAGTACATATTTATTAACTGAGTTACACACTAAAAATGTTGGTTTTGTCACTTACGAGAATAACTGGACGTTGGTGTACGGGATAGTGGGCACTCATCATGTGGAGTGTCCACCTGTGGCGGCTGCGGCGTCAAGCTAAGGTGTCTGAAACAATAATATCATGTTATAATTATACCCAGTCAGCGGGTCGTCTTAGGGGCCATCTCCACGGGCGAGAAAATCGCAGCAACAGTCATGCGGTGCCATAAAATTATCGTCGCGATGATATCGCCGTGTGGAGATTGATTCATAGAGTTTCTATTGACTTTCATGGCACAACGATAATATCGCTGCGATTCTCTCGCTCGTAGAGACGGCACCTAAGTTAAATGTGACATAGGCTCTGCATTAATATAATATGTATCGTTACCTGCTAGGTGAAGCCGCAGAAAAGAGGCCGGCTTCGCTCCAAGCGTCCTCATCCTCCGGCGACAATTTCACCCGCAACAAGCTATGCGGGGGTGACAAATTCGTCGCTTCACTAGAATAAAAAAATTAAATACTATATTGTCATCTTTTGGGCATGTCGACCTAATGTAATTCGGAGTGTTAACTGTTACACTTACCTGCTTGGCCTCGTTACAGTGGCTGATGGCGATGGTACAGACATCGCACACGGCGGAGGCAAAGGAGCCGGTACGACTGCCGGAGTACCAGGCGCCAGAGGGAGCTCACTTGCTGTATCCAACGGAAGTGCACTAACAAAATATTTTACCACCTTAATACAATACAAAATAACACTTTTTGCACACCATGTACAATTAATAATATTAATTACCTCGGCAACATGCTTACGGGTCTGCGCCATTTTGTGTTTTTGACTCAATCACTCAATGCTTCTTGTCTGTACTAAGTACAATAAAATTTACACATAAATACATTAAGAAAATATATAGGTACATAATGTTGACTTGAATTAGCTTGAGCGCGTTGTCGATGTACAAGGAACTTAATTTACTCTAGGGGCAGTCAAATGAAAAAAAAAATAATAATAATAAAAAAAAAAATTACAATACCTCGGTGAACTCACTGTGGGGACGCGATCAAGCCGGCCGGTTATCAAGATAACAAGTAAGTAAGCAACTGATTATCAAAGAGGAGAATGTAAACACTAGCGCTGAGTAATAAACTAATAAGTATAGTGCTAAGTAGTTTACGAGCAAAGAGTACTTTTGTTTATGCGGAAATCTGTGAGCAACAGACTGTAATCGTGACACAGTGACAAGTAACGATACAAGCGGATTCGCGAACAGCCGAACGAACAGTGAATGAGGAATGAGTGAACAGTTGAACACCGGTTTTCGGCTTTCGTATTATTATTATTAAACTCTTTGGTTTTCGGTACAAAGTTACAACCAAACCGAACCAATGAACACGAAGCAAAGCGTGAAAGCGACGCGAAGCAGTGTGACCATCTTATAAATGGCGAATCTGCCACAGACTGGCCAAAAAATCTGCCGCACCTGGCGATAAAATTTCATTAATCAACAAAAATATTTAACAACTAGCTGCGCCCCGCGGTTTCACCCGCGTAAGTTTCGATCCCGTGGGAATATCGGGATAAAAAGTATCCTATGTGTTATTCTGATGTATAAGCTATATTACTGTACAGTTTCATAAAAATCCGTTCAGTAGTTTTTGCGTGAAAGAGTAACAAACATCCATCCATCCATCCTCATAAACTTTCGCATTTATAATATTAAGTAGGATAGGATAGTAGGAAGTAGGATAGTAGGATTTTCTTAAGCATTATTATACCTATAAACTACTTACTTTACGTATCCGCATTTGCTTCCAAATTTTCGGTGTATGTATTCACTTGGATTTTGACGACATCTTTTTGAACATGTTTTTAATTGGTTTAAAGGATACGTAGCCCTCTTGTTCCTTAATTAGGTTACCCAAAATTTAGGAACCTATTCCGTATTTTAGTTTTGTTTAAATTCACCTGAAAAATCCCCGTATAATTTGGCCGTGAAACAGAAGCTGCCAGTTCGATAGAATCATTTGTAATCTAATTATACAGGGTGTCCCTGGAAGTATGGATCAAAACGCATAGGGGTGTAGGCAAGGTCATTTCCAAACTTTTTAACCTTGAGAATGTTGGTGTAATTTTTTACGGTTCAAAAGTTATGACCAATTTTTGTTTTTTTCAATCACTTCGCATAGTGCTCAATGAAAAAAAATCATAAAAAAATTAGCAAAGTTATCAATAACTTCTTTTTTCAAAACTTTGTAGAAAAGTGGGCCTTTCCTGTGTTAATACTTTTACGCAGCTAGAAAACATACGTTCAATAATAAAAAAAACATTTACAACAAAGGCTTCTTTCTGGAAAAATTTTTACTCAATTTTCGAGCGATTTTCATGGGAAAAAGTTACACTAGCGAAAGTTGACCACGTATTACAAAAACTGGTCCAAGTCATAGAGATTCTTTGGAGGTATGAATCACTGGAATATTCTTAATAGTTTAAAAGTTAGAGAATTTTATTAACAAGGAGGTCGTATTTTTACAATTTTCAATGTTTCAAATTTTAATTTTTTTCAGCTTAACTAACGATTTAATTTGAGTCCCTATGTTTAAAATTTTCTACCTGGCAAAATAAAATAAAACAATGAAATTAATATGTAAATGTATTATTAAATTGAAATTACAATAGCTGTTCAAAATTCCTTCCTCTTACTCTCAAACACAACTGGCATCGCAGAATAAAATTTGGTATTATTCGTCTAAATGCACGGGAATTATTTTTTATGTATGAGGTTGCAGATGTGATTTTCTGACGGAGTTGTTCCTCGATTCCGCTCTCTGTCTCGTACACCATCTCTTTGTAATAATCCCATAAAAAGAAATCTATGGGGTTCAGGTCAGGGGAACGTGCTGGCCATCGAATGTGTCCCCCTCTTCCGATCCAACGACTAGGGAAAGTTAAGTCTAGCTAGATGGTCTCTTACGACTCTTGCGTAATGTAGGGGAACAAAAAGTTTACCGAAATTATTTTAATTTTTTATTTAAACTTAAACCACGTGAACAGTAGTGTTCAGATAGGTAACAAATGCCTAAGGACTGAAATTAAATCGTTGCTGAAAAAAAATGATAATTTGAAACATAGAAAATTGTAAAAATACGACCTCCTTGTTAATAAAAATCTTTAACTTTTAAGCTATTAAGAATAATCCAGTGATTCATACCTCCAAAGAATCTCTTTGACTTGCACCAGTTTTTGTAATACGTGATCAACTTTCGCTAGTGTAACTTTTTCCCATAAAAATCGCTCGAAAATTGAGTAAAACTTTTGCCAGACCTTTTTTATTATTAAACACATGTTTTCTAGCTGCGTATAAGTATTACCAAAAGAAAAGCCCACTTTTCTACAACGTTCTGAAAAAAAAAATAACAGCCCTGAGTGATTGAAAAAAACAAAATTTGGTCATAACTTTTGAACCGTAAAAAATTGTACCAACATACTCAGAGTATAAAAGTTTGGAAATGACCTTGCCTACACTCCTATTCGATTTGATCCATACTTCCAGGGACATCCTGTATAGAAAACCTGATGAAATTATTTTTAAGAAAGATGAATTCATTGAAAATTCAAATTAAGTAATGTTAATTTTCTTGAAATCTTTTAAATCAATCGGAATCTGCCACATTTTTAAATCGTCAGCATGATCTGCCACAGTCAAAATTTTGAGGCGAAATCTGCCAAAATGGCAGAATTCTGCCACAAATGGTCACACAGACGCGAAGGCAGACCGTGCGTTCCAATCACCGCTCTTACGCACTAGCGGTTAACCGCGGGGGCGGCTAACCTTTCTGAATACATACTTAAGATAAAGAAAACATATATCACTGTCTCGTTATTAAGTGCGTGTTTAGAAAGAGAGCGTTAGCCCACAGTCGGCGGTTTCACTTAGGTATTTAGAGTGTTACCTCCAGTTTTATCTACAAGCTTCTAGATTACATCACAAGTGGAAAAGTGGAAACGGAACCAGCGCGCACGGTGATATTGGCCCCGATTCTGTTGTTCACAAACTAAACTAAATATAAATTCAGTGATCTTTTTCTATTTTACTAAGAAAAGGACAGGAGATAAATATTAGTTTAGTCCTGTCAAATTAGTCAACGCCTGACGTAAATTGACGTATTTGTAGTAGCCAATTTTTTAATCTTGTCTATGGATTATCTAATTTGACAGGACTAAACTAATATTTATCTTCTGTCCTTTTCATAATGAAATAGAAAGAGAAAGATGCACTGAATTAAATTTAGTTTGTGAACAACAGAATCGGGGCCATTATTTTACTATAAGGCATGGTCGGCGTTAACGCAAGATGGCGCATGTCATGACGTCACCTGTAACGATTCAGGGGACATCATTATCGCGCGCATGCTAATTTGGTACGGATATAAGCACGCTGATGTAATTTGTGGAAGTTAAAGTACTACTGGAATTAAAAGCTGGAGTATTTATTTTAATACCTATTACAAAATAATTTTAGATTCGTATGAAACGTACAGACGCCAGCAGGTCAACCTACCGCAATCTGTCTTTCTTTGATAGATTTTCAACTTTAGCACAATGGAATAAGGTTCATATTCAACTGGGAAAATCTGACAGATTGGGGTAGCTTGATGTGCTGGCCTCTGTACATTGTTACCAGAGAGAAGAGATAGTTTTTCTTTTATAACAAAATACACATTTGTCTATTATGAAGCAAACCTACTTTTATTAAATTAACAACAGCCCCTCTCAATAAAAGGGATATAATATACAATAGTAAGACAAAATAAATCATGTTAAAAAACTTAAAACGCAATCAACTTGTTAACTTAAACTCCTAGACAAACAATTATGGACAGGCATTTAAGGGTAAACTAGTGGTCATGGCCAAAAAGCCATTGATATACAAAGTTGATACGACAGAAAGGCTTTCCTTTAAACTGCTTATACTAGGTACCATTTTCAAGCTCTGTACCAAATATCATTTAAATTGAAACAGTAGTTTAGTCGCAAATGACTTTTTAAGTTTTTGGCCCGTTTGAACATGATGTATTTTTCTTAACAGCTGATTATGTCTATAGGCATAGGTCATGCACCTTAAAACGATAAATCTACGATACGTTGTTGCCGCTCTTACGCAAGTCATAAGCAAATACGTCCTACAAAAGAAAGTGACAATCCCATTAGCAAAACATCACGCGCGTAAAAGAAATAGAAATAGGTCAGTGTGTTGCTATTGCATCTTTGGTCCTTGCGAGGGGGGCCTCTAAAAACTAAAAAACTTGGTTTTTCAGTGCGCCAACGCTATCCTTCCGGGACGTACGTTACGTAACACGGAAGTCCTGTGCCGCTATTGTTTTGTCGAACTCGTGCGCTGACAATTGTGATTTTGTTTTGTTATTGTGAATAGGACACTTCTTTCTTTTTTTTTATTGTGACAAGACACGTAACTTGCTATTATAATTATTTAGTGTTAGTGTTTTTTTTTGTGATTTACTGTTTTTTATTGTGATAGGACACGTAATTAAACTTTGGTTGTGTGTGTGTGTGTATACCTAATTAAAGTGTTCAACAATGCCTCGTCTAACTTACACGGCGTCAGAATACACTGACATGATTTTAATTTACGGTGAATGCCGTGGAAACGCAGCATTAGCTCTGCGAACATACAGAGAAAGGTATGGTGACAGCCGCAATTGCCCTAGGAACGCCCGCACCATACAGTTGGCAGTACAAAGATTACGGGACAATAAACGTGTAGTGCCGCAACAGGAGGGAGTGCCACCGCGGCAAATACCCGCTGCATGGGACGAACGAATATTAGATCATTTTTCCCGCAACCCGACAACGAGTCTGCACAGAGCCGCCCGGCAGTTTAGATGTTGCCATAGAACCATCCACAAGGTTCTAAAACGTAACAAACGCAAACCTTATAAATATCGGAAGGTGCAAGCTTTGTTATCGAGAGACTTACCGATCAGGAACAGTTACTGCCAATGGCTATTAAATAAAACATCCGAAGACCGCCATTTCTTAACAAATGTAATATGGACCGATGAGTGTACTTTTACTCGGAACGGCATCTGGAATCGGCAAAACCTCCGGTACTGGAGTTTGGGAAATCCACACGTGTTTCGAGAATCTGAACACCAGTACAGATTTTCTCTCAATGTGTGGGCTGGTATCCATAATAATAATATTATCGGCCCTGTTTTTATTGACGGCACCCTTACAGCGGCGAAATTTTTAGATTTATTAAGTGGTCCTGTGGCCGAGTACACTGACCAACTACCTTTAGCCGTTCATCGCAAGTTGTGGTACCAGCTGGACGGTGCGCCTCCACATTCTGTGATGGCTTCCAGGGAGCGGCTCACAGAAATGTTTGGGCAGCAATGGATCGGTCGATTCGGACCTGTTCGGTGGCCACCACGATCTCCGGACCTCACTCCCATGGATTTCTTTTTGTGGGGATACATTAAGGGTGAAGTGTATGCCTCCGAGGTAAATACAATTGTTGAACTAAAAAACAGGATTATTTTAGCATTTCACAAATTAAAGTGCTTAGCGACGGACAGTGATTTAATTAGAAAACTAAATAACAATATTCTCCGTCGGTATAATTTGTGCATTAATGTGAATGGAGGACACATAGAGAATTTAAAAATTTAGTGTTTTTGTTGTCGGCGTACTTCAAAACTATCTAACATAACAGCCAGCGCGAGCGGAGGCCTAAGCCGCCGCCCGCGCCACCGCCGGCCGCCCGCTTCGACACGAAACACATGCCGCGCCCCGGCGCGCGTGCGACGACGTTGCCACTTTGTAAGGTCAGTCGCCAGGTCCAAGTTTCTATGAAATTTGGGTTTTTCCTTTATTTACAAAGGGTGGTTGCGTTTTACTCTGATTTGTAAGCTATTTAGTTTGTTTGAAAAAAAAAAATTCTCAATTTTGGAGCTTTTTATTTTTATACCTTATCGAATTAATACTAAACACGTATAGTATACGTAGTGTAATTTAATGCCCCTCTGTCGTATCAACTCTGTATATGTTACACTAGATTAGCAATTACCGCACCAAGGCGTTGCCACTAGGCTGATGGCCACAGCCATCAGAGTAGCTAACGTCAGTTCAGTGCTCTGTGTGACGCCAACCGAAGTCAACCGAGTGACATGCGACAAAAAATATCGCGAAAGAGTGCGATTCAAGATCACAAAAACATAATAAATTAACCGGAATTACTTTGCACACGTAAATTAATTGTCTCTGTGTTTATATCAACGTAAAAACGCAATAAAATGTAGAATTTTGTAAATTAGGTTCAGTGTTACCACTAAAAACTTAGTTTTAGTTTCCCACATTAGTGGGAGTTTTTAATTTATGGAATAAGTGATTTTAAATATTTTTTAATAATAACAACGTAGCAGGGTGCCTAAAGATGCAGCACGCCGTGAAAAATGGGTGGAAATAATCCGATTGCTGAGAAAAGAGACTGGCTGGCTACCTACTAAATCATTCAATTTCATTAATAATAAAGAAAAAATATTCAAAAAGAAAATGTCTTAATTATTTTCATTATTTATAAACTTCTATTACACATCTAATAAGAAATACATAATTCAAATATTTAGAAAATAATTTAACTTAATCTATAACGCTTTTTATGGCTTAAAATGTTGGGTAAAATTTCGCATGGGTAGGCAACCCCATCCCGTCATTGCATGTTTATATTGCGGTCTTTGTCTAATCTAAGCGACGGTAATATTCTTACGACGTGTATAAGTGAGACAGATATATGTTTACTTTAAATGTTTAGTGGTTTCAAAGCTACGTCGTCGCGTTTATAAAGTGGCTACACTTTTTTGACACATTTTATTGAGGTTTGCTTCTCTAGTTATATAGCTCAATGCAAAAAGCACGCTGTCTCGCCTGGCTTAGTGTCCGACAGCGCTAGTATCAGTGATGAGCAGTTAGACGCTAGTCTACACGAACAACGTCTAGTTCTCACGCACAGAAACACCGTTCCGAATTGATAGGCGCGTAAAAAATTTGAAAAGTGCTTTGAAAAATCGAGTTTAATGAAAAACCACTATTTGACATTGGTAAATCAATTACAAATAAAGTTTATTGAACTCTTTGATAACTGAGTTTGTCGGTACGGACTTGGGTTTGAAGATTTTACAATTCTTTTATTACTTATTTACACCCAAAGTTACGTTAAAAATAGCAAGAAAAACGAATCTTTGTTGGCTCATAACTTATAAATGGTTTTGTATTTTACCTACTGTTCTGTTTCCGTACAAACACAGTTAACTACTAATACTGCTACTACTGCAAATAACCCCAACTGTCGCCCTGCAGGGTAATTGCGTAACACACTATTAGTAGCAATGGGTTTCATTTTGACAGTTCAATAACATTCATTCCGTTATTTGCGTTGTTGAGCTGACACACGTTTCGAACATATGGAGCAATGGATTAGCAATATGCTTCAAAATGATTCAAATTGAGAGTAATAGTGTGTTACGCAATTAGGGTGCTGTTTCGTTTGATCCACTATGTTTTATCCAGCCTGTCCTGCCGATCGATTCTGTAAAAATCTCACCGTGTTATCTTAGGTGAAGTGAGCTATCAATAGGGGCAATCCCTAACATCAGGTGGAAAGACAGCTCACTTCGCCTTAGTTTTCACGGTGATATTTTTCCAGAATAGCACTGCTGTATATCCACAACAGATTACCTACCGTTACAGCGCCAACGAAAAATAAAACAAAACAATAATATTATGGGTTTTGCCATTTGCCATTACTACTTCTATGACTCTGACCGTATTGTCTGCCCATGGAAGAATATTCGATACTAAAAAAAATAAAGTTACACAACAAGCTGTGTAATGGTTCAGGGTTTCTCCACAGCCGTAGTTTACAATGGCTCCATAGACATTGAGAGGGTTTGTCCGACTCGGCACCGTTAGTTTTGCGCAGACGAAAAATGCTCTGGGGTAATCCCATGGCGACAATACGGCCCGGTTTCCACCAAAGCGGAGAGGAGAGGAGCCGACAGGAGATATGCAGGAATCGTCCAATCACAAACGAGACGAGTGACGCGATTAGGATTTCAACCATTGTGATTGGTCGATTCCTGCACGTCTCCGCTCCGCTCCGCACATCTCCAATCCAAGCGGAGACCAATCACAATGGTTGAAATCCTCATCGCGTCACTCGTCTCGTTTGTGATTGGACGATTCCTGCACGTCTCCGCTCCGCTCTTCTCCTCTCCGCTTTGGTGGATACCGGGCTAATGTGGATGACACATTATCGTTACCTACATAATGTTATACAACGTAGAAATTAAAATCTTCTACAAAAGAAAGTTGAAGTATAACATTAAAACTTGAAACTATTATTTATCATAATTATACATAGGTACTTAAAAAATTTAGTTCACTGAAAAAACCAAAGTAATGGTAATTAAGACGTTTCCTTGGAGCAAATATGTACAACCTGCTATGGTTGCTGTGGTTGTACAGAGACCAGCACATCAAGCTACCCCAATCTGTCAAATTTTCTCAATTGAATATGAACCTTACTCCTTTGTAGTAAAGTTGAAAATCTATCATAGAAATTTGACAGATTAGGGTAGCTCAATGTGCTGGTCTCTGTACATTACCAGGAACTATCGTAGAACTAGAAACTGACGATAATCGTTGACATACTCGATAGTCATTTATTGCTTTACCATAATGTGTTCCTAACATTAAATTACCTATATGTGTGCGTTACCCCAGCAAAATAACGCCGGAAACATTGAGGTTATTTATGTACTAACATATTACCCCAATGGTTGAAAATAGCCATTTAAATCATATAGATAATTAGTTGGCCAGCTCCTGTAATTGTTGCGCTCATTTTTAAATTTGTTGCACTTATAGTTTTTTAGTTGTTTCACAAAAACATTTCCTGCTGGGGTAACGTTTATCACGTTACCGCTATTTATTTTTTTTAAATGGGAATATTGAAACAAATATTAGCTATATAATTAGTTGTCGCAAGTCCAGGTCGGGCGATACATGAAGTATCTTGGCCTCACCCTGGACGGTCGGTGGGGCTTCGAAGAGCACTTCGAGCGCCTGGTTCCCCGGATCGAGAAGGCAGACTGTCAGATAGACTCAGGCGTCCGACGCTGCAGGACTAAAGTCAATAGATCGCAGCGGAAAATGGCTATTCGTATCGCACGAGGATACCGAACGATATCCTTTGAGGCGGCAACTCTCCTGGCGCGCTTTCCGCCGCTGGACATCCTGGCAGATATGGACGCAAAGGTCTACGACCACATTCGCAATATCCGCCAAAGCTGAAATAGCGCGAAAAGCACATTCGTAAGGCTGAGGCGGCGGGAACGGCGACACGCGCTCGAGCGATGGCGTGACCGGCTACAGCAGCCGCAATAATCGCGTAAGCGCGTTGTCGAAGCCATTCTACCGCACTTCGAAGCCTGGCTGAAAAGAGGGGAGCGCATCTCCTTCAGGCTCACCCAGGTGCTCACCGGACATGGTTGCTTCGGTGAGTACCGAACAGAATTGGGCGAGAGGCCACGGCAAATTGCCACCACTGCGGAGGCAGTCTGGATTCCGCACAGCACACGCTCGAAGAGTGCCCTACGTGGGCCTCCGAGCGGCGGGTCCTGGTTGCTAAGATCGGGAGTGACCTGTCTCTGCCAGCAGTAGTGAAGGCTATGCTGGCGGAGACAGAGAATTGGATGGCAGTAGCCTCCTTCTGTGAGATCGTGATGGTTAAGGGGGCCACCGAGCGGGATCGGGAGAGGGCTGATCCTGTTCGGAGAAGAAGGCGTCGAGGAGGTAACCGCCTTGGCGCCTAATACGCTGAAACCCACTTACCAATCAAGGTAGGGGATCTTTGGTATCACGGGCGCATAGAGTGGGGACTCTGTCCGCCCACCAAGTGATCCCAGGGAAGACGGTGGCACAGTGGTCACGTGCCACCGTAAATAGCGAGGCTCAGGGGAGGCCCCTTTACAGTCTCCCCAGGGATGTGCCTTACAGGCGTTGCACGGGGGGTTCCGGAAGTGGTATTTTAAGAGGAACCGGGACCAACCCTATGTGCTGATGGTGACCACCGGGGTGGTTTTAGTGAGGTAAAAATCCCACACTCCCCGACCTCCCTCCCCAGAGGTCGGGTGCCTTTTGAAGGTTTCCCCCCGAAAACAAAAAAAAAAAGGTCTGGTCATATTTATTTTACCTCTGACAGCTGCAACCGAATAGCAACCTTATTGCATTAAGAATAAAGATCACTGTGATTTTGACAGTAATGCAAAATCAGAGGTAAATAACTGTGAACGGACTGTAGGGCTAGCGGACACGTGGGTGACACAGGAATAGTGTAGAGGCGACTTTATATTTTTACAAGAGCAAAATTGATATTTTATATTGTTTAGTTTTATTATAATCCTTAAAACGGAATATAGTGGCCACTGTTATCCGTTTTAAGGATTATAATAAAACTAAACAATATAAAACTACAGTTTCTAATAATATTAACGTTTAATCTTGTGAAGCACAACTTAACGTGCTGATTTTTTGCATTTTCATTCTAAATTGTATGAAATAACCAAACACACGATGAGGGCGCCACTGTGCGGTCGGTATAGTCGTAAGTTGTTGAGCAGACACATTTTTTAGACATATGAAGCAATGGATTAGCAATAAATAGCCTTCAAAATTATTCAAATTGAGATTGATAGTGTGTACGCAGTTGTGCCTTGTGCTGGCCCTTATACTGACATAATGGCTGTCGAGCCAATAAATAACAATAAATAATGATAATTACAATAAAAAACATAAACAATAAATATAATAGTTATCTGTGCCTTATAATAAAGCACTAATTACATAATCATCGAATATATCAAAATGCAAATAAACAATAATAATTATTTTATAAAGCATTTATTTTCTTTAAACAATAAATTATTTTATGGCTACCAATTATACAAAACATAATACCTCGAATGTATTCGGAAATAAGGCCGAAATTAAATAAAATCGGAAGAGCAACTCACAAAGGAAATACTTACCTATTTACAAACGTAAATGCTCTGAATTATAATCATTATAATCTTAGTATTTATTTAAATAGCGTAACGTCTTTCATAGCTGCGCTAGCTTCTGCCACACCCCGGACACTCCGTACAACGCGCGCAAAATAATTACCTACTACTACTACATAGCCAAATGACGTCGGTACACGTGCAAATGTGTGCGTAAACTCTAGTAGGGTTGGTTGTCGTGCGGAGCGTAAAAAAAAGGCGGGAACGACGACGACGCGACTAGAAAGGACTAGTTTGATTGTTTATCTAATTAGTCGGGTTCGTAATGAAATAAAAATAATATTATAATAGTTAAGTAATAAATGTAAAACTTTTAACAATAACTTTAATTTCGGATGTCGGTGTCTTTGGATCTGTATTTTAGTTTATTGCCACTGACTTACGAAATTAAAGTTATTTTTCAGTTTGTATTTAGTGTTTTTTTGGAAGTCGGTTTTTTTTTTTGCTAAAAAGTTTTTATTTCTCGATTTTTAGTGGGTCTGTTTATAAAGTATCTAAGTTACTTCTTCAACTTGCTCATCGCCTTGTACAAAATATTGCTTTTCCCGATGCAGGGACGTTAATTGTTGAGAAGTTCGCATTGTGACGAGCATAAATTGTGCTTAGCAAACATATTAAAGTAATCGAATCGCAACCTGTGAAATACTTATTATTGAGTAGTCCCGGTGGCCATCTGTGGTCTTCATCATCAGTTCCACTTCACTAAATGTTGCTATCCCAGAGCAAATACCCATGCAAATAAGGTACTTAGCTAAATATTGCTTACACTAAAATATTTTCGTTTAAATGACCTACTTAACTATAAATAATCGGTTATTATATCGCATGGTATTAAAATGCGATATCTTACAAACATTTATGTAAATACAAATTCGGAAAAGCATCACAATATCGAACCATCGTGATTAAAACTCAGATAAAACTTTTAAATCGCAAAATTGTGTGCTCGTGTCAGCAGTACAGTGCTGCGGTTCTTTGTGAGCGCCCTGAGCTAGAGAACCGCCGATAATGCCGCGGGTGTGCGGGGTGAGGTGCGGTATCTGATGTCAGCGCGGGGTAGGGAGTGGCCATTCTGTACGAAGTACTATTAGGTATTCTGTGCTTCTGCCCGCGACTTCGTCAGCGTGAAATTTTTTCTCCCCCGACCCACCCCGTCGCGTCGGGTCACTATCAGCGTCGCATCCCTTGCTTCGGCTATTACTTCGTTTTCGCTTAGCGAAAACTTCTGACTTTTTTTCTTTTTGCTCAACTCCTAAGGGTCATAGCGTGATGTTTAATAGCCCATAGCCTTCCTCGAAAATTGGGCTGTCAAATGCTAAAAGATTTTTGTAAATCCGACCGATACTTCCAGAGATTAGAGCTTTCAAACAAATAAACTCTTCAGCTATTAGTAGTATTATTTTAAAACTATGATATCTCCTAAGATATTCATTGAAATCAAATGATGTCAAGCGCTATTTTGTTCAAAATTAAATTTTTGTGATGAATAACGTATTTATTTGAATAAGGATTAATATCATGTTTATAAAAACATCTTCGCAAATAATACATTATTTTAGAAGAAATTTGATTACCCTAGAACAAGATATAGGTAGTAAGTCAACCTTAAAAGATAGACATATTCTGTCGCGGACTTTTTTTTTTAATTTTTAAAGGGGAACAATTCTGTGCAGGACAGCCGTTCGCATAGTTTAAGTTTAAGTAGAATAGTTATAGACACGTGGTATTTTTATCTTTGGGAAGCACACAGGTATCATAATAATCATTTCTAGAAAGTAGATGAAGCCAGATGTGAGACCCTACGGCGGTGCTTTGGAACTTGGGTCACGCATTGTATTTACTTATTGCCAAGCGTCTTTCTTAGTACAATTCATTGTTTTATTAGTTGCTTAATGTTTAAATGTGAACAAAGATTATTGCCTGCACCCATTCATAAAAATACACATTTCTTAGTAGATTATAGCTTCGTGCCGACATTGCTATCGGACATTCCCCAGTAACATTTTTAATAGATTGTAAGAAGTTTGTAGTTTTGGCTGAAAAGAGGGGAGTGCATCTCCTTCAGGCTCACCCAGGTGCTCACCGGACATGGTTGCTTCGGTGAGTACCTGAACAGAATTAGGTGAGAGGCCACGGCAAATTGCCACCACTGTGGAGGCAGCCTGGATTCCGCACAACACACGCTCGAAGAGTGCCCTGCGTGGGCCTCCGAGCAGCTAGAACATTTTTAATAGATTGTAAGAAGTTTGTAGTTTTGTGCCGACATTGTTATCCACCAAATGTGTTTATAATCTTTACCTTTTAATAAACAATAGCGTAGCGAGTACTGTACAGGGGTAAGACCCAAAGCGTAGGAAATGGTAGGGAGAAACTGCCACCACTGGGGCATACAAAAGGGCCTTACTTGTCCAAAGAAAGTCATCCATCTCGATCTTAGAATCCCCACCGTCCAGCAGTTCATGAAACGCCTCTCCAAGCGCTTCTTTGATTCTGCCATCAAACACCCCAATCCCCTGATTGCGGCGGCCTCCCGATACACTCCCTCGCGCATAAGCAAGATTCGCCGACCGAGGCATACTCTCACCCTCCCTGACGACGCTACGACCCTCCTACAGGAGAGTAGCAAGAAAACAAGTACTTTAAACAAGTACAAGCCCAGACAGCCGTCCTATCGTCCTCGCCGTCGAGGCCCGTCGCGACGCCCCGTACCTAGTCCACCCCGACCCTTGCTCGAGCCAGCCCGCGCCGCTGAGCCTGTAGTTTTAGATTCGTCCCTAAATAATACCGATCCAGCCTGTCCCTTGCTGCCCTCTTCCAGCGACGCCCTAAGCCGAGGTCCGAACCCCACGGGGGGTGCCCTTAGCGTGAGTCGCTTAGTTTTTAATTAGTTTTTAAGCCCTGGCTGGAGGCCTTAACTTCAAGGCATCCACAGGAAAGTCCGGTTAAGCAGTCGACAACCTCCTACGGGTTGAACTGCGAGATGCCATTTCCAAAAAAAAAAAAACAAAGAAAGTCAGTTCCTAGTTGATATTCAGATCTGCTACAAGTCAGTTCCCAGTTGCTATTCAGATCTGGTACACGACAGTAGACTGAGTAGACTTCAGTATTCGCTACCTTTGACAGTGGAAACTTGTATTTTCATTTAAGTTAATACCTCCATAGTCCACCGTCCATCTTCACAGTGGTTTTATTCCCCACCAATCCTGCACACAAATGAGGCTGTAAGCCACAAATTCCGTCATACATGTTTTTGTAACTTTAACCGTTTACGCAGCGTACGCAACAGAAGCTCTCAAAAGGAATATTTTTTCCCGGTTTTCGCAACTATTTTCATTGATGCTCCGCTCCTATTGGTCATAGCATGATGTTATATAGCCTATAGCCTTCCTCGATAAATGGAATATCTAACACAAAAAGAATGTTTCAATTCGAACCAGCAGTTCCTGAGATTAGCGCGTTCAACCAAACAAACAAACTCTTCAGCTTTATAATAATTTGAACTGCAAACGGTTGTTCTATTGCGCAATTTAACCATAGTACGCCCACAGTAATTAAAATATGGCTGACAATAACGAGACACACATACCTTCTCCGTCATATATAATAAGTATAATTATCATCTTATATATTAATATAATTATCATATTTGTCTCCTCCTTAATACTCTAAGCTGTTCAGTTCACACTTCTTCCCCTTCCGGCGCACGCGCTTAGGGCGCGGCTTCTTCAGATGTACATGGTCTACGTGGGAACGCAGCTCGCCAGATGTGCGGAACGTCTTCTCACAGGCGTCGCATTTGAACGGCCTTAGACCCGTGTGGAGCTGTGAGGGAAGAAAATATTGATTACTCTCCAATAACAGATATAGATACACCCATAGACGTATAAAAAAAGGCGGACGGAACTCCCGCATGACAAAACTGTGTCCCGTAATGGCGGCGCCTGTTTATTTGTGTGAGTGAATATAGGGTGGCCATGTTAGCCAAAATTACCCATTTATTATTATTTTATTATAAGACAAATATAGATCGGCAGACATGTTTCTTTGAAATGTAAGCAGAAGTATACGGTGCCATTTGTAAAGGTTAAGGTGAATGCGTTATGGTAGCCCGCGAAATTCAAATTTTCTTACGTTATTTGCAGGTCAGTGTCAGGTTGTATGTTGATCAAAATATGATTCGCAACAATTGAAATCTAACTTAGAGAGATGTATTGATGATTCTTATGGTTATAATTATGTAAACAAGACACATATTTGTAAATGTCGCGATTACCCACATTTTGGGCAATTCGAAATAGGGAATTACTAGCAACACTCTCCCGTTACGTCACCTCGGGACTTTGACATTTGTGTTTTCCGAATAACCTCAAATTAAGTTTTGATAACATTAAAAAATATAGTTTTGTATGTAATTACGTATGAAACGATATTCCTTGACACTTTTTATTTAGTGTTGTTTTTGCACCATTTAACCACACAGGACGGCATTTTGTAGGCAAAGTTACTGCACGACGCTCCGGAAGGTACTGACGAAAATGAGCGTAGTTTGGTGCATCTGTGTGCGTGAGCGCGTGTGTTTACATAGAGGAGCTGAGTTTTGAAGCTTCACCAATAACTAAGGCCGCGCTCTGTATGCCTTTTTTTATACGTCTATGGATACACCTAGATAACGCAAGAGCAACTACTTCGCGTGCCAAAAATCTTACCAACTTCGTTCAAAAATCGTAAGCCGCCACATTCGCGCTCAGTCCTGTGTACTGCTGGGTGAGCGTGAGTGAGAAAGAGCGCTTGTGACGTCATAGTAGGTAGTCAAAAAATGGCACGCTTGGTTTTCATACAGATCGTGATACTTGCGTTATCTAGGTCTATCTATATCTGTGATTATAACGTAATACTTAATAATTACACTACATTCATAATATTATGAACAATTTTTAAGCGGGTAAAGAAATAAGCAATATTGTGTGTGTCAGAATGGCTGGTTGCCTGTGGCTTTGGTCCATGAGAGTTGATTAGAAAATTGCTACATAATTGCTTATATTTGCTACATTTAATAAATAATTGCTATATACTATATATATTCAGAAATAACATTTTTTTTTTGTACAGCCATCCTGACGTTTGGTTGGCTGGTCGCCTCCTAGTTTAAAGCCAAGCATGCAGAGTTTTCCGAAATGTATTGCGTCAATAATTGCTACATATTTGCTTCATTTATCTAATTTAGTTGTATCTTCAAACATATGTTAAATAAAGGATGAAGCAATTATTTTAATTATCCCAAGGAAAAGTGCCTGATTAAACAATAAAGGCAAATACTTATTTATGTTGAATCGGTTTAATCGTTTAGGCTCTGGCAACAGCGTAAGTAATGCGATTCTTGCGTTAAAAAAAATATGTACCTACCCTCAATAATCCAATAATTATCATTATAACAATTATTCTTAGTCATTGCTAGTGCAGTTATCGTATTGGAATCACAGTCTAGGCTTATTTAATTTTATTCGACAATTTAAATAGATCTATGTTATTATAAGGAACAAGTACGGAGTACCTACCTATAGAACCAATTTTTAATAACATAAAGTAGCAATAATAGCCTCCTAAAGGAGCAATACCGTTGACTGAAGACACACTGCAACTATTTGCCTTTATTGTTTTATCAGGCACTTTTCCTTGGTATAATTAAAATAATTGCTACATCCTTTATTTAACATATGTTTGAAGATACAACTAAATTAGATAAATGAAGCAAATATGTAGCAATTATTGACGCAATACATTTCGGGAAACTCTGCATGCTTGGCTTTAAACTACGAGGCGACCAGCCAACCAAACGTCAGGATGGCTGTACAAAAAAAATATGTTATTTCTGAATATATATAGTATGTAGCAATTATTTATTAAATGTAGCAAATATAAGCAATTATGTAGCAATTTTCTAATCAACTCTCATAGACCAAAGCCACAGGCATCCAGCCATTCTGACACACACGCAATATTAAATATAATTAAATAAATAATAAATGAATGGAAATATAAATACATAGGTAATAGGATATAACGTAATTCTAACTTATTATCAAGGAAAATGTTATTAATAAAGCGCTCTTCCTCTCTACTTATTTAAAACTAATTGTTTCATTATTTTTTATTTACAATCTGTCAAATTTCTTTAATGTTCAAAGTTGATTGGCAAAATTTGACAGTTTCGGGTAGCTTGATGTGCTGGCGTCTGTACATACGCCAGCACATCACGAGGCATGCCTTTTAAGTTTTGTCTTTTGAAGAAAAAAACAGAATTAGAACCTTATAGTACTTTTTATTGTTTTTCAAAGTATTCACCACGTAGCTTCATACACTTTTCCATTCGGTCAAACCAGTTATTATTACATTTATTCCACTCTAAAGTTGGGGTGTTCAAAATGGCTGACTTAAAAGCGTCGACTGCTTCTTCACCGGACTGGAACCTTTGACCACGAAGACTTTTCTTATTAATTTTAGGAAATGTAAAGAAATCGTTAGCGCTTAGATCAGGACTGTATGGAGGATGGTCAAGAATGTCTACTTTTTCCTGCTTCAAATACTCAATCGTTTGACATTGACAAGCGCTGTGTGAGCTTGCGTTGTCGTGGTGCAGGATGATGCGTCGCTTTGAGTTAGATTTTCGAAGTTCGGCGATGACTTGTGGTAAACAAACTATGGTATACCACTCTACGTTAACCGTTCTACGATCTTCAAGTGCAATAGTAGCAACATGGCCGGTTTTTCCAACGAACGTGGCCACCATCTTCTTTGAAGTGCTTCGAGAACGAACAATTTTAGTCGGTTTTGGCTCGTCTTGAAAGACCCACATTGTAGATTGTTGTTTGAAATCAGGATCGTAGGCATAGATCCAAGATTCGTTACCACTGATGATGTCGTAGACGTGACTTGACTCTCCTCGGTTGAACCTTTGCAGAGTTTTCTTACACCATCTGACGCGGGCCGCCTTGTGATCGTCGGAAAGCAGAAGCGGTATCCAACGGCAAACTAGTTTTCTCACACCAAGCGCTTCATGCAAGATCTTCTAAATAGTTGTCCCTGAGATGCCTAATAGAGCCTCTATCTCTCGATACGTCATATAATGATCTTCGAGAATTAGTTGTCTCACAGCAATGATGTTATCTTCAGTAAAGGCGGATTTTGGGCGTCCTTCGCGAGATTTGTCACTAACACTAGTATGTCCACGCTGGAATTCTAAATACCAGCGTTCGACAGTCCACAGACATGGGGCTTCATCACTGAACACAGATGTTAGCTCTTCAAAACACTGAAGCCGTGTCAGGCCTCTTCTAAAGTTGTAGAAAATTATTGCACGAACATTTCCCTTAGAAAGATTCATTTTTGTACGTAACCTGACAGATTCCAATCGACGCTGTGACTAAACAATATTAATCCTAATACTTTCAACTGTTTTGAGATTCAAAATTTAAACACAATTCAATATAGAACAGTTCCAAATTCAAAATTGCCGGGAAATATGGAAAAGACAAAACTTAAAAGGCATGCCTCGTACAATCTGTCAAATTTCTTTAACAGATTTTCAACTTTATCGCTAAAGCATAAGGCTCAAAGTTGAGTGGGAAAATTTAATTTGTTTTTTTACATTGTTCTCACATAGAGAAGCAAAAAGAATAATGTACTCGAGATTTAGTAATAATTTGATTTAAAAGAGTATTCTTAGAGCTTCTTGCCAATATTTCTTCATGTAGATCTACGTTTTGTAATAACTTTCTGGCCCCGATTCTGTTGTTCACAAACTAAATTAAATTTAAGTTCAGTGCATCTTTTTCTTTCTATTTTATTATGAAAAGGACAGAAGATAAATATTAGTTTAGTCCTGTCAAATTAGATAATCCATAGACAAGTTTAGACGGGATTAAAAAATTGGCTACTAAAAATACGTCAATTTACGTCAGGCGCTGACTAATTTGAGAGGACTAAACTAATATTTATCTTCTGTTCTTTTCTTAACGAAATAGAAAGAAAAAGATGCACTGAACTTAAATTCAGTTTAGTTTGTGAACAACAGAATCGGGGCCTCTATCTGACAGAATTATTGACAGTTCAAAAGAAAAGTGCCTGTAAATGGTTTGAGTTTGATATACTCACAAACATATGTCTGGTGAGGTTGTAGCTGAACGTGAAGTGTTTGCCGCACACGGCACAGTCGTACGTGCGACGTACGGGCGCGTGCTGACGCATGTGACCGGCGAGGTTGGCCTTCATACTAAAAGCTTTGTTGCAGTGATCGCACTGAAAACGCTTTTGACCCGTGTGGACCCACATGTGGCCTGCTAGGGTAGTTCTGTTCTGGAGAAAGAAAAAGGCATTAATTAAACACCGTTTAAGAGCCCTCTTACATTTTGGGACTACTTTTTTTTTGTTACCAGTGGCGTCTCGCAGTTCAACTTATTTGTCTTCTTAAGGGCCAGGCCACAACAGTGCGTTGCGGCGTCGCATCGCAAAAATCTACGACGCTGTATCTACGAATCTGTATTGCAGTGTGACGTTATTTTTGCGATACGACGCCGCAACGCAGTGTTGTGGCCTGGCCCTAAGGGCCTATACTACCTCAAATGGCATTCGCTTAGCGTTCTTTGTCTTTTTTTTTCTTTTTGCTCTGCTCCTAGGGGTTATAGCGTGATGGTAAATAGCCTATAGCCTTCCTCAAGAATTGGGCTATCAAAGGCAAAAATAATTCTTCAAATCCGACTGTTACTTTCAGAAATTAGCGCGTTCAAAAAAACTCTCCGGCTTTATTATTAGTACTAGCTGCACCGCTCCGGTCATGGGCTACCCAAATTTCATCCAAATCCGTTCAGCCGTTTTAGTGTGAAAGCGTAACAAACAAGCATACTATGCTTGTTTATGCAGAACTGGACCTATTTGGCGCAGCCGAGCCGAGAGACACACAATACTATTTTTAAGTTGTTTTCTTGTCGTTTTTAGGGTTCTGTATCAAAATGGCAAAACGGAACCCTTATGGTGAGACTCGTCTGTCTGTCTGTACGTCTGTCACAGCTGGATATCTCAAGAACTACTAATGCTATCAACTTGAAATTTGGAATAGTTTTAGATGATGTTTGCCCAACTATTTTGCAAATAAGAAAGAAATTTTTTTTTTTTGACTGAAATGGGTTCTGTAAAGTTCGAAGTGGGGCTACTAGGGCGTGTGGGGTTGTGGGGTGGGCCTTTTGATGAAAAAAAAAAAGACATTCAACCCCCCCCCCACCCACCCCTCCATCTCCAAAGTTTGAAAAAATCTGAAATTGTTTAATGTGATTGAAGTTTATGTAAAGATTACAAGAAAAATAAAACTATGTCTCTAAATAGCATACTTTTTCAGAAATCATCAAAAATTACATTAGTTTCACTATCGGTCAAAAGATGGCGCTGACCTAAAACTGAAATATTCTACACCGCAGTGTTAAAATTCTCTGACGAATATGGGCCTCACCGATGAAAATTTAAAAACATTTCACGTTTCACAATACGGAACCCTCGGTGCGCGAGTCTGACTCGCTCTTGATCACTTTTTTGTGTGCCTTACTTAAACTGGGTCAAATAAACTTATTATCTTTCTTTCTTTCATGGAAAAATAAAAAAAGAAAGAAAAAGTATTTATTGCGACTCGTACAGGAGGATCACAAACTAAACTAATCAGTCTAAATTAAAATACCAAATTATATAAAAAATAAAATAAAAAACTAACAAAAAGAAAAATGAAACAGTCCTTACGAGGCTCTTTTCTCTTTATAATATTAGTCTAAATTAGGGTTCAAGTTATGGACGCTGCAGTACTTACCAAAAAGAACTTTCCGCAATGTTCACACATGTAAGGCGTCGTCACGGCCGTGAATTGTGTTCGGCTGATGCCCGGGTGAGCGTACTTGAAATGGGTAGCGTATACCCGGAGACTTTCTAGTAACACGCCGCACTGCAACGCAACAACAAAATACAATTTATGTAAGAATATAATTTTGTAATAATGAGTTATGACTAATATGTCTTGGAATTGAATTTGTATGTATAATAATTTGGAATAAGTATTTTCATAATGTATCGAGACTAATATGACTAATTGTGTTTTAACTTCTGATTTATATTTTACTAGCAGCGCCCCGCAGTTTCACCCGCATAAGTGTCGATCCCGTGGGAATATCGGGATAAAAAGTATCCTATGTGTTATTCTGATGTATAAGCTATATTACTGTAAAGTTTCATGCAAATCCGTTCAGTAGTCTTTGCGTGAAAGAGTAACAAACATCCATCCTCACAAACTTTCGCATTTATAATATTATAGTAGGATTATTGTATGCCTCAGAGGCGGAACATAGCTGAACTTATTTTAATTATTTAAGACCTGTATTTATGATGTATACATCAAATCAAGATATAAATCAAATCAAATCATCTTTATTGTGGACTACAGTCCACAATAAAGACATCACTTAGATTCTTATGACTCGTATGCACTAGGAGACAAATGTCTCCTGGAGAGCTCAGACCATATGCACACACACGTTTTCCTTGCCGAGAAAAACTACATTCAAGTGCATAGCACACATATCAACTCGGAAAGGGATCGTCACCGTCTCGCCTTTCGCGTCGCTTTCAAACAGGCGTCAACCTAACGTAAGCACGTAACCAAAGCGGATCAGCAGCTCCGACACGTCGACTCGGCTACGGCTAGGCGACGTCGCGCTTACGGCTCGCCGACCGCTGGGTGATGGTGCTGCAGGCCGCGGGAGGTGAGAGCGGCAAGGGTGGACGAAGAGAAAGCTCGGGTACGGAGAGACGGAAGCGCGGGAACTGCAATTTGACCACGCACCGCACCGCGGATCGTGAGCTTGTCCCGAGGCGAGGCGATTACGTTACGATTCCGATTAGCGTGCGTTGCAGTAGGGAATTTCATACAAAGAATACTGAATGGCTCGAGTTGATACCGTGACGATCCCTTTCCGAGTTGATATGTGTGCTATGAACTTTATTCGCCGTGTGTTGTATGGATCATTCTAGAAGCTTGTAGACCGTCAGGTTTTTTCTACGGCACGGTTTATACGCCGTACCATAAACAAACCGTGCCGTGTACAAACGGCCTAACTCTGTCGCATTTGGGATGCCGGGAGCCCTCTTGGAGAGCTCATCTTATTTGAATATAGGGTTTTCATATCAAATACAGCGCGCTCCAGAAAGTACGTTAAGACTATGCCGACCGCACAGTGGCGCCCTCATCGTTTGTTTGGTTATTTCATACAATTTAGAATGAAAATGCAAAAAATAAGCACGTTAAGTTGTGCTTATTTTCTATTGTTTTATATTGTTTAGTTTTATTATAATTTCTTTTTTATAATTTCTTTCTAAGTTAGATTGCTTTTCCATAAGAGATTTGTTCTTATAGTACAAATCTAACTTCTAACTGATATGAATTTGGGCGGTTAAAAGGTTAAATGGATTGTGGAGGACCAATAAGCTGTAGTTCCATGTAAAATACTGGTATTCAGCTGCATTCGGTTAGACTGGAAGCCGACCCCAACATTATTGGGAAAAGGCTAGGCAGATGACGATATCAATGCTTGTTACTGCACAATATTAACTTAATTAATATTTTGGGACAGATGTACAGACGTCAGCAGGTCAACCTACCTCAATCTGTCAAATTTCTTTGATAGATTTTCAACTTTAGTACAAAGGAATAAGGTTCATATTCAATTGGGAAAATCTGACAGATTGGGGTAGCTTGATGTGCTGGCCTCTGTACCTACCTTTTACAAAGGTTAGTTTAACACAAATAATACCTAACTAAGAGGGGAGGCTTGTGTCCCAGCAGTGGGAACGATATAGGCTGATAATGCTATGCTGAATATCTAACTAATTACTACGAGGAAAAGTCTAGGCAGAAGATGTTGAAACACAGATATAGATAGACCTAGATAACGCAAGTATCACGATCTGTATGAAAACCAAGCGTGCCATTTTTTTGACTACCTACTATGACGTCACAAGCGCTCTTTCTCACTCACGCTCACCCAGCCAGCAGTACACAGGACTGAGCGCGAATGTGGCGGCTTACGATTTTTGAACGTAAGTTGGTGCGATTTTTGGCATGCGAAGTAGTTGCTTTCGCGTTATCTAGGTATGTATATATATATCTGTTTGTTGAAATCTCTTACCTGTTCGCAAGTAACGGGTCCATTATGAGCTGGTGCACTGTTCACGTCTTTCCGATGTATGACCGGTCGTCTGACAGCGTTCACCCAGGAGGAACCGAGTCGCCTCTGCTTTATGGAGGGGTCATTGCTCATACGGTTGCTAGAAAAAAGAAAGATACTACAATCAAACGCGCGTCCACAGTAACAATGGGTAGTTTGCTGGAAGCTTCGCCGCGAGAGTGCTGTTTGTCACTTGTCAAAGTGACTTTGCAATCGGCGACAACATTTCACATTCTCAAGACTTTTATCTAAACAAATACGATTTGTTGCGTGTTTGGTTATTACGCTTTCACGCTAAAACGGCTAAACAGATTTGGACATAGTATGTATACTATGACCAAATTTGTTTAGCCATTTTATCCCGATATTTTTACGGTATCGAGACCCCGGGCCCCCGGGGTCATAGCACGCATTATTATGAACAACATTTACTATGGGACCAAACCTGAAATTGCGAAAAAAAAATCAGCTGTTCCCTAAATTATGACGAGATTGACGAAAATAAATGTAAGGAACAGCTGATTTTTTATTCGCGATTTCAGGTTTGGTCCCATAGTAAAAAAAAAGCCGAATACTCCGGTGTATATTTCCCGCCTCCACTACACCACTGACGCGGAAGACAGCGTGACGTACGTGCTCCAAAGGTTGAAGTACGCGCCGAGAATACAGCTGCTGGAGTCGCATTGCAACGTCAACTTTAAGGCGTTTGTGGTGCGCATACCAACATGCTACCTACACCTGGTGATGGAAGAAAGCTTTTGGCCGCAGGATGTGGTATTCCGCCGCTTTCGCGGACAAGTGCCACCAGAACTCACAAAGACATAGTGCAACTAAGTGATACTAACATAGTTATTAAGTTTTATTTACTAACAAAGTTGTTACTATATTATTATGTATACTCAGGTTAAGGTATGTATCTTTGGGTCTTTGTTATCTGAAAATAAATGGTTTATTATTATTATTATAACGATGAGTACAATGACCTCTTAAGAGGTTGTTGGTGTTTTTCCAATAACCCTGTATACAACAGCCGATAAAACATCGTGTAGTTATCTACCAGACACAACACCCGTCGGATCAGAGGATCCTCCGTTTTCTATGGAGGGTGAGAGAACTTTAAACCCTGTTCCTCATACCTCTATAAGCTAATTTACAATGTCATGTAAACAAGTATTGATGTCGTGTGCACATAGTTATTTTGATTTGTACACTTTATTACAGCTTTATTGTCATCTGTAAAGAGAACCTTTTTAAAATTTTGTTTGGTGTTACTATTTTCAAAAAAAACTAAAATGTAACTAGTTGTGTAACTATGTGTGTGTATGACTGTGAGGGTGTGCGTGTGTGTGTGAGAGAGAGAGTAATAAGGGCCCTTATTTACTTACGGGTCATCCTCCTTGATATGTTTAGAAGACAACCGCAGATGTCGATCGTACGCCTTCTTAGTTAAAAACTTGACTTCGCACACATCACAGTTTGGCCCTTTGAATTCTGTCTGTAAAACAAAAACTATTGAAAAAAAACCATCTGCAAAAACCTACTAAAGACTATTGAAAAATCAGCCATAAAAAGTTTTAAAACGGATAACGGTGGCCACTATATTCCGTTTTAAGGATTATAATAAAACTAAACAATGGCCCTGATTCTGTTGTTCACAAACTAAATTAAATTTAAGTTCAGTGCATCTTTTTCTTTCTATTTCAATATGAAAAGGACAGAAGATAAATATTAGTTCAGTCCTGTCAAATTAGTCAGCGCCTGACATAAATTGATGTATTTTTAGTAGCCAATTTTATAATCACGTCTAAACTTGTCTATGGATTATCTAATTTGACAGGACTAAGCTAATATTTATCTTCTGTCCTTTTCATAATGAAATAGAAAGAAAAAGATGCACTGAACTTAAATTTAGTTTAGTTTGTGAAGAACAGAATCGGGGCCAATTTCTAATAATATTAACGTATAATCTTGTGAAGCACAACTTAACGTGCTTATTTTCAGAATTTGCATTCTAAATTTTATGAAATAACCAAACAAATAATGAGGGCGCCACTATGCGGTCGGCATAGTCTTAAAACGCACTGTATTTGCGCATGTCTACAGTCGGATAAATAGACATAAATCGTGAATGTACCAATACAATAGCCTCTCACATGGTGCGGCTATAACATCACGCCTGGCGTTACAGGCGTGATGTTGGAGAGTGAAGGGGTAGGAAGGGGTGTACAGTACACCCACATTTCGCCAGTAATAGGGGGCTAATTTTTCCATATATCAGGTACAAGTCGGTCTTAGGAACAGCTCGGAATCTGCATCGCTCAGTTGATGGCATCGGGCTCACCCACTTAAGGCCTACGCAGACCGGGACGGCATGGCAAGGGATTTTAATTTTGACTAATGGACATTCAACCGTACTGTTACAGAAATACGACATAAATTGCTATGGTTTAAAATGATGCCGTGGCATTGAAAGGGATTTTATCGCATGGCATTAAAAGACGCGCCACAGGCTCCCGTGGCGGGATGCCGTGGCATACTGCGGTAGGCAACGGCTTGCCACGGACTCCGGCGCTCGTAGTGATATACTGCGGGGTGCGGCGGCGGGGGTAGAGAAGCGGGGAATGCATGGAGTCGCTGAGGCGTGCTTTTTCGTGCCGCGGCACGCCGTGGCATGCCGTGGCAAAGTGCTGGAATGCCGCGGTATCTAAGCGGCCAGTGTGCGCTGACTCACGGCAAAATCACTTGCCATGCCGTCCCGGTCTGCGTAGGCCTTTATGCGGAACTTAAACATAACTTGCGAAATGAGCACTCCTTCGAAAATACATATTTAAATGCGTAAGCTGGCACAAAAGTTTGCAATTAGCTTGAATGCCATTATGACATACCAATCAGAAGTTTTTATGACATAAGGGGCTGTTCATCTATTACGTAAAACGATTTGAGGGGGGAGGGGATCCAAACAAGTCTTACTTTTTCTTCCGTGGGGGTGGGAGGGGTCTAGATTGTTCTTACGTAAGATCACAAAAGTAAGCAAAAAGAAAAATTAGCAATACAATTAGTATTGCTAATTTTTCTTTTGAAAGTGGCGCAGGGGGTTGTTCTAAGTCTTATTTTTTCTTACGTAGGAGGAGGGCCGATCAATCAGGTTAAGCTACGCTTGCCGCGATTGGTCTGTGGATGGATAACCATCTTTACATACCGAGACCCCTCCATGCCTGGGAAAGCACGTGAAGCCGTTGGTCCCGGCTGTCATTCGTGGATCTTTGACATTCGTTACGGGTACTCAGAAGGGCGAAAATCTGAGAACCAGTCTTGCCCAGTGGTATCGTATCACCCAGTCACTGGGTTGTGGAGGTCAGATAGGCTGTCGCTCCAAGTAAAATACAGGTATTCAACTGCATCCAGTTAAACTGGAAGCCGACCCCAACATAGTTGGGAAAAGGCTAGGCAGATGATGATAGGCCTTAGGGGGAGGGCCGAGGGGAGATTATCTTCTTCTTCTTCTTAGCGTATCGATAGCAATCTAAATGGACTCGGCCCAGAATTCGGCTACCTGTATGGCGCCATCAGCAGCGTCCATCAGTTCCTATAACGTGCAGCTGACAGGACACGCAGGACACGATATTAAGCGTCCCTTCGTTTGTGGAACAGCACCACATTTACACTCCAAGGCGGAGTCCTCTATGAATCTCCACCTGAACAGGTTTTCCTTGCTTCTGCCAACCTGGGTCCGGAGTCTGTTTAAAGACTTCCAGGTTACCCAAGGTAACTCATGTCCAGGTGGGAGGACTTCAGAGGGTGGAACGAACGGTTTGGGTAAGGAAGCACTGTATCGCCACAACTTCAGTCTCTCTTGTGATTGTTCTTCAGTGAGCGGGACGACACACCTTAAAAAACTTTTTCGGCTTTTCAGCCTTTGTGGCACAAGGATGTTGTCATGCAAAGGGTGTCGAGCGTCGGAGAACATTTTGGCTCTTTCGCTAGAACTTGCTACCGCTCTGCGAACTACTGGCGGCGCTATTCCTGCTAGTGGATACAGCATTTGTACCGGGGTCGGTTTTCGGGACTATCTTACGTAATAAATGAACAGCCCTAACAGCATGCAAGATACTTGCACACCTTTGTGCAACTCATGTATCCAACCCTTTTCGTATTTGTGTAACTGCCCCCCTAGTCTCGTGGTCGCAAGCGCGACTGCTGAGCGTGAGGCCCTGGGTTCGAATCCCGGGTTGGACAGTGTTATTGAGTTTTTCCATTAGGAATTTCTTCCCGGAGTTTGGTTCCCGTGCCTCGGAAAGCACGTTAAGCTGTTGGTCCTGCGCCTGATCTCTCTCCGGTCGTGTGGGATTGCCGTCCCATCGGACTATGAGAGTGAGGGAAGAGGGAGTGCACCTGTGTCTGCGCGCACACGCCTGAACTATAATATCTCCCGCGCCGATAGCTAGTCTCCGTTGAGATTGGCCGCCGTGGCCGAAATACGGTCTGGAGGATTTTATTTAACCGCTTAGTTCTTATAAACTGCACTATGGATTTCTATGCAGGTTTCACCATCATTTAAGACTTATTATTAATTGTGTTTGTACGGAAACAAAATAGTAAAATAAAAAGCCATTAAAAAGTTATGAGCCAACAAAGATTCGTTTTTCTTGCTATTTTTAACGTAACTTTGGGTGTAAATAAGTAATAAAAGAACTTAAAATCTTCAAAACCAAGTCTGTACCGACAAAGCCCAGTTATCGAAGAGATCAATAAACTTTATTTGTAATTGATTTATGCAGTGGTTTTTTCATAAAACTCGATTTTCCGAAGCAGTTTTCGATTTTTTATACGCGCCTATCAGTTCGGAACGGTATTCCTGTGCGTGACAACTAGACGTTGTTCATGTAGACTAGCGTCTAACTGCTCATCACTGATACTAGCACTGTCGGACACGAAGCCAGGCGAGACAGCATGCTTTTTGGCCATGACCACCAACGAGTTCGAGCTCGTGACTAGTTTACTCTTAAAGAATTTATTCCGGAAGGTCTATGAGTATATATAATACATTAATATTAAACTTGTATATATTAAATATCTCTATTCGAGACTGACAGGTCTCTACTATTCTTATAATAATTTAAAAAAACCGGTCAAGGGCGAGTTGGACTCGCGCACCAAGAGTTTCGTAGAAAACAGGTATGTAACTACAAATTTATGGTTTTCGGATTTTTTTCCTTTACTTGTGCTAAATGACCTTGCTTCTTGCCAAATTTCATGATTCTACGCCAACGCAAAGTACCCTATACATTTTGATTCCCTTGAGAGTGTCGTAATAAACGTTTTTTGCGGCATAAACGGCCGTATCTTTTTTTTATGTTAACTTAGAAGTTTGATTTTTTCACAGCTTCAAGGGACCGCAGACCTGAGTATATGGTTTTAATTTCAACTCGATACTTCCACGCGTTCCCGAGATAAAGGCTCTTGACAGACAGACGGACGAACGGACAACAAAGTGATCCTACAAGGGTTCCGTTTTTTCCTTTTGAGGTACGGAACCCTAAAAAACTTACATTTTTATCAAAAAGCTTGTGCTTCATTCTCTTGTGGACCTCCACGCCAGCTTTGCTCACAAAGGTGTATCCGCACAGTTCGCAGACGCACGCCGACATGTGCTTCAGACGAAGGTGGTTTAGTAACGTGGTTTGTTTCCTGTTCAAAAGATATCACAATTTAAAGGTCAAATCCACAGATATAGATAGACCTAGATAACGCAAGTATCACGATCTGTACGAAAACCAAGCGTGCCATATTTTTTACTACCTACGATGACGTCACAAGCGCTCTTTCTCACTCACGCTCACCCAGCCAGCAGTACACAGGACTGAGCGCGAAAGTGGCGGCTTACGATTTTTGAACGTAAGTTGGTGCGATTTTTGGCACGGGAAGTAGTTCCTCTTGCGTTATCTAAGTGTATATACAGGGTGTTCGGCAGAACGTTGAACACACGAAAATGGCAGATAGATGGGGTCGTCTGCTACCTACCCAGCCCAAAAAAAAAAACCTAGCCCTCATAGTTTTTTTTAATGCAATGCAAAGAAAAGCTCACAATCACGTTTTATCCCTTTTTATAATGTTTGATGGCTTATAACTTTTTGCCTAGTTACTATTTGCACCAAACAATAATTTTAGATGAATCTACCAATAGTCGAGACAAAAACAAAAAAAAAAAGAGTTGCCAGTTTCGTCTATCCTACATAAAGTTTCAAAACTCGGTTTAAAAAAAAGAATTTCGGTAGTAAAAGCAAAATAAAAAAAAACTGTGGGGCTTGGGTAATTTTTTTTTGGGCTGGGTAGGTAGCAGACGACCCCTCCAATCTGTCATACAGAGTAGCACAGACATCGACGGGGAAACTGAAACCATGAATTCAGCACGATTTTAGGCAGACGTAGAAATATTTCTGCTGTTTTATTAACAGACTTCAAAAAAGGAGGTTCTGTATTCGACCCGTATGTATGTATGTTTGTATGTCCGCGATTTTCTCAAAAACTAATGAACCAATTTTGATAATTCTTTCATTAACGTGATGTACATACTTTCAGGAAGGTTTCAGTATATAATACATTAGGTAATTATTCTTATGTACGAAGTTATTGCATAAATGTACTGCATCTCCGGCATCTCTATGTGAACTTTGATGATTGTTCTAGTCGGTGACTTCAATTCTTCAATGCACTAGTGTTAATTGAATTTGTGTGGAGTATGTACCCTAACAAACATACATACATTGCAAGTTAAATAAAAGCTTGTAAAATAGATACTCACTCGAACTCAACGAGACACTGTGGACACTCATACTTGCTGCCGGCGTGGTACTTCATGTGACCTAGTGCCACATTTCTGAAAAAAAAAACAGCCTCATTTATAAAAACCTCGATAGTCTGACATCAGCTTTAGGAAACCACTAAAATCGTAGCGATTAAAATGGCATTGTGTTATTTTTTCAATCGGATGTCGGAATCAATTGTAAAAAAAAAGAAACAAACAAAATACTCGTCATGTGTTGGGGTGTATGAGAGGCCCGTGGCTAAATAATAACAGCCACACAAGTCGATAGATCAGGTTAAGCTACGCTTGCCGCGGTTGGTCTGTGGATGGGTGACCCATCTTCACATACCAAGATCCCTCCGTGCCTCGAAAGCACATTAAGCCGTTGGTCCCGGCTGTCATTCGTCAATCTTTGACAGTCCTTACGGGTAGTCAGAAGCCCGAAACTGTGACAACCAGTCTTACCAAGGGTATCGTATTACCCAGTAAGTATTCAGCTGCATCCGGTTAGACTGAAAGCCGACCACAACATAGTTGGGAAAAGGCTAGGCAGATGATGGATCCCCCCCGGTGGGTTCCCGCATTGTCGAGGCGGGGGGGCACAGTAGCCGTGGCTTGGTCACCCACGGTGAAGCGAAGAGGAACCCGAGGACGGGCCGCTCGACAGGGCTTTTGCCTGTAAGCCGACGACGTAGCGGCCAACAAGCAGGTTGCGGTGCCGCTTGGGCGACATCGCAACTGAGGCGGGCCGCGATGTCGTATGGGAGGCATCGCGGCTGAAGGTTGGAGGCCGCGGCGGGAGAAGAGTGCCGGTATTGCGGTGCGCCGCCCTCCCTACCTTCCGCGGCCTTGACGGGGTCGCCACCGTCTGATGGCGGACGCGGTGGGGCCGCAGGGGAGGAGGAGTGTTGGTATTACTTTGGCCACCCTCCCTATCCTCTGCGGCCGAAAATTGGCAGGCGGCGGGGCCGATGATCTGACCCGCCGCAAGGGGACCAAGGGTGTCAGACACGGGGTCGTCTGGCGGCCATGTGCTGGTGTGGTCCCTGGGGTGGTCACGGCGTGCTATGTGTTCTGGTGAGCCGGTGAAGGGGAGTACTCCCCAGAGGAGGGTACGGTGACGGACAGCCGCGGCGGGTTCACGGATGAGTGCTAACGCGTGCCCGTGTTCCCGCTATAAGCGGCGGAGGAGGACACCGTGGAGTTTTAGTAGGTTAGAGTCCCACATAACTGCACTATCTCCCCGTGATAGTGCAGTATGCATGAGCATTTCACACGTTAAAAAAAAAGGCAGATGATAGATATGGCAACACACTAACAAAAGAAGGCTACTTGATCATCAGGTCGGAAAACACCAGAAGGCTTCTCGTAATTTAAAACGTTGAAAATCTAGTCAATCTAGGGATCCAGGGTGGGGGATCCGTGTTGGAGGTAGGGGTTCACGGGATCAGACCGGAATAAATCCATAAGGTGGACCGATGAACTGGTGAAGGCCGAAGAAATCACCTGGATGCGAGAAGCACAGAACCAATCGAAGTGGGGGGGGTATTGGAGGGAGCCAGCAGTGGACGTCTTTCTGATAAAATGATGATGAATCTTACCTATTCCTTGTGACCAACGGACACAGTTTGCATATAAATTCCGTTGTGTGTTGTTGTTTCATGTGCGCGCGCAAATGTCTTGTTTTCTTCATTCTAATATTACATATGTTACACTTTATCGAACCGCTTTGCTGAAACAAAAAATAATTGGTTGAGCTACGGTTTCTGAGAAAAGCGGTGTCTACTGTAATGCTGAATAGCTGATCTTTAGTATTTCATAATTATGAATAAAGTTTTAGGGACTTTTCATACAGTTACGATCCTGTAAATAAAATTGCTCTCGTAAAATAAACTCCTACGTCAACTGAAGGCCAATTTATTTATTATTTATTTATTTATTTAATACTTCAAGCACATAAATGTACAGAGGCGGACTTAATGCCAATTCTCGTAATTTAAGGCCAGGAGTCTCAGAATCGACCTATTTTGATTCAACATTAAACAATCAAATATTCTTTGTTTTGATCTGATAAAAATATATGTTGTAGTTCAATAAACATTCTTGATTATTCTATGGTTCAAAACACGATATTTACAACTTCACTCGATCATAAAAAATCGCAAACAAATCGAAAATAGGGAAGTTTTTTATCGTTTTTCAAGTCGTACTTGAAGTAGACCAAAGTTTTACTCTAAAAAAATATGTCAAAAAATAGGCAATGATGTTTAGAAGAATATTCTATGGCTATTTTTTTTCAAAACAGTTTTTTATTGTTTTGACAAGATATAATATAACAAAGCGGCCCGCGCGCTTCGCTTTAGTAGCCGGCTAGGCGTCTCCGAGGCAGGACCTGTGTCGCTTTTACTGGCTCGCCGCGTTCCTCCGCTAATCGATCGAAATATACGTTATATTATTGTTATTTTCCGTGTTTGTATATTAGTTTTTTTAAAAATAAGCCTGTAAATATTGTTTTTAAGTTCTAGTATTAATAATTAAACAAGATGTTAGTTTATGTTGTAAAATATAGTGGTATTTAAGATTAAATTATGGGGAATAAAAACAGAAGAAAGAAAAAAATATCCAGGATTGAACTGCGGAAGCTTAAAAAAAAAAAGGTAAGATTGATTATTATTTTTCTACGTATTTATACCTACCTACTTTTAAAAAACGACGCGACAGAGCAATATTGTAGTTGTATAGGTAATTATGTACTTACCTACTTGCTTTCATCACAGTACTAGCAGACAGTAGCAGGTAGGTAACTAGGTACCATAAATTTATAATTATACTAATATCAAAGTAAATATAAACTACTACTCCATTCACAATAAGATTACACATTTAAACAAACCTTTTTTTACAGCTTGTTCAAACGATTTTGACTTCTATTAAGTAGGCATAAGGATGGCATTAAAAGCAAAAAAGTGCTTACAATAATAACTGTTTACTGCTTTTAATGACATCCTTATGCCTACGGAATAGAAGTCAAAATCGATTGAACAGACGGTAAAAAAGGTTTGTTGAAATGTCTTATCTTATTGTAAATGGAGTATAGTTGATATTTTAGTTTTTATGGACAAAACAGTAGCACAACTACAACAAAGATAATTTTTGCTAATAAAACTTTTTATCTTTGCAGTTCATCGATACCAAGATGTAAAGGCGTATTTACAAAAAAAATGCACAGGCGAACAGTAAGTACCTAATCTACAATTCGATTTTTTACCCGACTTTCAAAAAGGAGGAGGTTATTATGTTCGACTTTATGTATGTTTTTTTTTTATGTATGTTCTGTTCACTGATTCTCCGTCAACTGTGGACCGATTTTCAAAATTCTTTTTTTATTTGAAAGAGTATGCTCCCGAGTTGGTCCCATTGTCACCAAATCGGAATCTGATGAGGGAATCCTATGGAAATCGAGGGAAACCCTCAAATTTTGTAGGCACACCTATAGCGATTTGGGTAGGTATTTTTTATAGTAGCTCGTGCATTTGCTTTCAGAAAGCACCATTAGGTGAAGTGGAACTGATGATGAAGACCACAGATGGCCATCGGAACTACTCGATAGTAAATATTTCACGGGTTGCGATTCGATTAGGTACTTTAATGTGGTTGTTAAGCACAATGGAGCTGATGGTGACTTCTCAATCAGCTCCAGTTCTTATAAGGAGAACTCCTCAACAATTAACGTTCCTGCATCGGGAAAAGCAATATTTATTAGGCTATTATAACTTAGATTAGTTACAAACTGGACTACTAAAAAATGAAAAATAAAAACTTTTTTACAAAAACAACCGACTTCCAACAAAACACTACAAAATGAAAAATAACTTTAATTTCGGAAGTCGGTCTCAATAAAAGAAAATGCGGAACCAACGTCACCGACTTTTTATTCAGTATTTGCTTCTCGCTCAGGCGCAATAGGTAGGTAGACATGTACTTACCTAATGCATCAACTCAAGTCTACTCTACAAATTATAATAATAATGCAAGGTTGTTGATGTTGTTGTACTTTTATACAAAATAGTGACTAGAATGTATGTAGATATCTGTTACCTCCTGACTTACCACTCGACTTACCGACTGACTTAACGACTTTGGTTAGTTTTAGTTTTGATTGTAATATCTTGAGTCAAATAAAAAGCAACTTTTTTCTTTTTATTGTTTCAGTGACAGTCATGATTCATATGATTTTACTGTTGAAGTGGAAAACAAGGAAGATGACTTTCAACCCGTTTCAGGACGCAGAATTGTCGACATAAATTTTATTTTGCGAAAACTGCAAGAAAAAGTAAGCAAGACAAGGAAAATGAGCAACCAGATAAATGCGCATCCAGTACACACTATCTGCCTCAACCAGCACCCTAATTGCGAAACACACTATCGATCTCAATTTGAATAATTTTGAAGCATATTGCTAATCCATTGCTTCATATGTTCGAAAAATGTGTCTGCTCAACAATGTAAAACACGCAATGAACGTTGTTGATCTGTCAAAATGAAACCCATTGCTACTAATAGTGTGTTACGCAATTACCCCGCTGATTTGCAGCAACCAGGTCCAAGCACGCTCGCGATTAATATTTATGATTTTTTATTATTTTTTGAGTAAATTATTAAGTTATTATTATATATTTTAAAAAGTATTTCTTATTTCTAATAAATAATTTATTGTCCTGTGTATTATATTGTAATGAGTTTTATCAGAATTTATTTAATCCAAAGTAAGTAAGTAAGTATGTAACTAATAATAAATAACTAGCTTATGCCCGCGACTTCGTACGCGTGGATTATAAATTAGTTATAAAACATACATGTGGTAGGTGAAAACTAAAGCTACGGAATATAAACTCCTGTCAAAATCCTTCTAGTAGTTTATTATCAGACAAACATTCTAAAAACTGGATCGTAAGGAAGCGCTGTAACAGTCATGAAAGAAAAGAGGTAACAATTAAAAAAGAAACAATTGTTGGTAGGTAATAAAGTGATTTATGTTGATAAGTATACTTATATTTCCCTAAAAACTAAACACTCGAAATATTAACATGAATTCCGTAAAACAAAGTTAACTGTTCCTACTGTTACAATTTTAAACTGTGACGCAAAATTTTTGAACAGCGGGGTCAGCGAGTTCATTTGAACTACGCGTTCGCGGGACTTGCCACGCGAGGAGGGGGGTAACGCTAAATGCCTACTGCGCTCGAATATCCTGGCCTTAAAACGTTCAAAATCTAGTCGCAGTCTCATCTCGGCGACAAGCAAATGTCAAACACTTGTCAAAATCAGGGACCGAAACCGGTACGATCAATACCGGTATTTTTCGGTTACAACCTTTATTGATTTACCGGTATTTTACAGGTGGTTACCTTAATTCTTAACTATTGAATACAACCGGTATTCATACCGGTTACCGAAATAAAAATTACCTCTATCTTACACGTGCCGCCGACATTAGTTAAATGGCGCGCATCGCCTGTGTATGTGTCAAAACTACCGAGTTGATTTCTATGATGAGTAGGTACCTATAGATTGCAGATTTTAAAAAAAGAGTAAAAGAACTCGTATCTTTCCACTTCATTATAGTTGTGTATGTATTTATTATTTTGATTACGATATAATTACATATTAACATTCTAGTGATATTTATTTTAGAAGTAAGTATGTATGTATGTTTATTTGAATGTAAGTATATTCTCATAAGATTTATTTATTTTTATTAAGTGGATTGTTTACGATTTTATGAATTTTTTTGACGTGATAACGTCTTATAAATCGATGAACACCGGCTGCACGCACGAAAAAGTGTCACGTTCCGCCTGAGCCTGATCGTGCAAGCGAGAGCGCGGAACAAGCGATAGAGAGGCACGCTCGGCCCAAGCGTTGGCTTGTGACACATTTATTCATCAATGTTTCTTTGAGACGATGACGTTATCACGTAAAACTATCGTCCTTAAACCGACTTTACAGACAACCAATTTTTTTGTCTCCTTTACTCTTTCACACGCTGTCTACATCTTTCTATTTATTGTCCTATCGCAAGTTCGCTGGAAGAGATTTCTTATGAAATAAGCGTCACCTTTGTAACTATTTTTCTGTGTGTGTTTTTTTTGTCTGTATATATGGTGTGCTTACATAAATGGTAAAACAATAATAATAAATAAATAAATATTACGTAGATAGGTATTATAGCCCATCCATTTCATCCAAATCAGCTCAGCCGTTTGTGCGTGAACAAGTAGCAAATATACTAACAAACTCTCGCCTTTATAAATAATATTAGTGTCATATTAACCGAAAAAAAAAAAAAATTAATAATAAATCGCTTATGTTTCGGCACTGTGTCGTAGGCCTTAGTAAATACGCAACGACTGTTAAATTGCAGCCTACCCTCAACGCTCAAAACTATTGCCGTTTCTTGTGTGTAACCTACCTTGTTCTGATTGTTTATTTTGTACTTGTTATGCTAAAAACAATGTTTGATATGTCGAAGTTTAATTGTAATGTTAGTTTTAAGATACATTTTTGTTTTTATCTACGCTTGCTGGTAGATAACATTGTTAAAAACCTAGTTATATTTTCTCTATAAGTGAATTGTGATTCTTTTGAGAAAATAAATATCTTTAACCGTATCTAATTATTTTTTTATTAAGTAATCGTAGGAGAGAAAAAGAACAGACTTTGCTCTCGGAGCCGGTAGAAAAAAAATTTAGATAGTGAGACACAATGTTCAGATGATTTACCGTCACCAAGAAAGCTACCCAGACCAAGTTCCCCATCTATTATTTCTGTCGTAACTTTAGAATAGTGCCGCAGGAGGGGGAAGTTGGTACTTGAGGGGGAGGGAGGGGGGGTTGACCCCTCCCACCTGGCACCACTCCCATGAAAAGGTTTCCGTTTCCGAGAAAAACGATCTTTTGTAACCTACCCTCAACACTCAAAAATTGCTTAAAAGGGCACGAGAAGGGGGTAGGGAGTAGGAGGGGGTAAGTGGGGCGTTGCCCGCTTTCCCCTGGTACCATTCTCATGAAAAGGTAAAGCACCATTCTTAAGAAAAATTGATTATTGTAACTTAACCTCAAAACACTTGTTGTCAAAACAAAGTTGTTTCTGCAACGTCTCCGGCGCTGCGGGAAGTGCAGCCCCTTCGCCCTTACGTAACAAAGGATAGGCACCCATGCTCACCTACGCTTCGGCTTGCTGGTCGCCTCCGGCGACCAGCCTCAGCTACGGCTCGCACGGGTGCCTATGCTTTGTTACAGCGGGCGGGGGCTGCTCTCCCTCCGCGCCTCCGGTTTTTTATAAGCACTCTAGGGGTAACAGCTAAAAGACTACGTGGAGTCGGGGTGCCCCGATTCGGTTTTGGGACATATAGTGACATGACGCAAGTGGCGTAGTTTTTTTTTTACGTTCAGACAATATACTGGACATACTGTACAGATTTGGTTGTCAATCGCCCATAATAACGTTTCGTTTTCCCTTTTTATCTGAATGAGGTTAGAAACAATTTTTATTAATTTCTCGAAAAATATGAATTACCTTGTAAGAAAAAGTGGTAGCGTTATAATCGGGGACCCAAGCCCTACCAGCTTTGACCCTTTTTAGCCCGCAACTTCTGCGGCACTATACTAAAGTCAAGCCTTTCTGTCCCCACGGGTATAAAAAGAAGGAAAGAAAAGATATTGCAGTTAAGAAGAATTGTTCAAAATGTGCTTTTTATGGAGAGGGAGAAGACAAAAGAAATAAGCTATTCGGAAAATTTGTAGCGAAGGAACTTAAGTAAGTATATTAAGCCATGTGCGCACCAAATGTTATGAACAAATCTTAAAGTATTTACAGGAAGCTAAGGGGTATCAGTATTGTGTGGTGCGTAGTGCCGGACTTAAAGAATAGCAACACCCTACTTCCTGTGGGTGTCGTAAAAGACGACTAAGGGACGTAGGTACCGGAGAAAGGGCAGCAGCGTTCTCTAGACATTTTACCACCATACTGCGATCACCAACCCGCCTGCCAACCGTGGCGATTATGGAAAACCCTCCCGAGAATGAGAAGCACAAAAACACTTGGCCCCTAGTACCCAGCGGCCCGCCTACTCTTGGCTACGGTAGCGGCCAAGGCCACGGTAAGGGAAAGGGTGCTAAGAACCCCCGGAAGAGATTTGGCTACCACAATCACCGAAAACTGGACCTGGCAACATATAACACGCGTACACTCCGGACCGACGCCAACGAGGTGATCACCGAACTTGAGAAAGAATTGAGCAGGTTACGATGGAGTATAGTGGGGTTATCTGAAGTCCGAAGAGAGGGGGAGGACTCGATAATCCTCAAATTTGGAAACTTGCTCTATTTCCGGGAGGGCGACCAGTAGTCCCAAGGTGGTGTCGGGCTTATCGTCCATAAGTCCCTTCTGAGCAACGTGGTGAAGATCGACAGTGTGTCGACCAGGGTGGCGTGCCTAGTACTCAGAATATGCGCTGAAGGTCGTACAGGTTCACGCCCCGACGATGACCTGGAGACCATGTATGAGGATATTTATAGAGCCATGCATGGCTCTAAAACTCACTTCACCGTTCTCATGGGGGACTTTTACGCGAAACTGTGCAAACGAAACGATGATGAGCTCCGAGTGGGGCAATTTGGAATTGGACGCCGGAATCCCCGGGGCCATCTCCTGGCCAGTTTTATGGAAAAGGAAGGTCTCTTTATGACGAATTCCTTCTTCAGAAAACGTGAGCACAGAAAGCGGACCTGGCAGAGCCTGGATGATGCAACTAAAAATGAGATTGACGTCATTATTTCGACGAAGAAACAAGTATTCAATGATGTCTCTGTGACCAACGCGGTGAAAACCGGACGTGATCACCGCATGGTAAGAGGCACATCAAGCTGGAAAGATCTCGACTGATAAAGTCTACACTCCGCTCAGCACCGATCCAAGTCTAAAACACCGAGAACTTTCAGCTTGAACTTCAGAATCGTTTCGAGTGCCTAGGGAGCTTTGTGGACAAGTATAACGATGGGTTCGTAGAAACTGTCCACACGGTCGGGTCTAAGATCTTCAAGACCCGTCGTACGAATACAAAAAAGAGGCTCTCTGATCCTACTTTACAGCTCATGAAGGAGAGGCGCGAGATGATTCTGCAGTCTTCAGATGATACGCTCAAGTACAGACGCCAGCACCAGCACGTCAAGCTGCTACAATCTGTCAAATTTCTTTAATAGATTTTCAACTTTATCGTTATAGTATAAGGTTCAAGGTTGATTGGAAAAATTGGACAGTTTCGGGTAGCTTGATGTGCTGGCGTCTGTACCAGCAGCTCAATAGATGGATCTCTAAGTCCTTGAAAAGCGACCTTCGCCGCTTTAATACAAACCTTATTAAGGACGCGATAGAGCAGAATAAAGGCTCCAAGGTCTTTGCTAGACATCTGACTATAGGGCAGAGTCAGCTTACGAAACTGAATACCGATAATGGCAGGATCGTATCTGCCAAACCTCAGCTGTTAAAGAGAAATCGAAAGGTTCTAAGGACAGTTATACACGTCAACAAGTAACCCCGTTACGAATCTGGCAAACGACCCGAGACCTAGACTTACCCGTCACTATACCGAAGACATCCCGGACGTCAGCCTGTATGAGATTAGGATGGCTCTGAAGCAGCTCAAAAATAACAAGTCGCCGAGTGATGATGGAATTACGGCCGAACTCCTAAAGGCCGTCGGAAAACCCGTGCTTAAGGCCCTTCAGAAGCTGCGTGGTTCAGTCATACTCGAGGGTGAAACACCACTGGCATGGAACAGAAGTGGTGATACTTTTCTTTAAGAAAGACGACAATGCCCTTCTTAAGAATTATAGGCCCATCTTACTTCCGAGCCATATCTACAAGCTGTTTTCAAGGGTCATCACGAACCGTCTCGCGCGCAGGTTTCACGACTTCCAGCGTCCCGAATAAGCCGGATTCCGTAAAATGTTTAGCACCGTAGACCACATACATACGCAACGACTGGTTATACGGAAGACCGAAGAGTATAACCTGCTTCTCTGCTTAGCGTTTGTGGAATACGAGACAGCCTTTGATTCGATCGAGACATGGGCTGTACTGCAGTCTCTTCAACGGACCCAGATCGACTATCAGTACATCGAGGTGCTGAAGTGTCTGTACGAAAATGCCACTATGTCAGTCCGACTCCAGGACCAGACCTCGAAATCTATCCTTCTGAGAGAGACAGGGAGATGTTATCTCTCCGAAACTGTTCAACGCTGTACTGGAGGATGCCTTCAAGGTTCTGGACTAGAAAGGGGCTGGCATTAACATCAATGGCGAGTAAATAACTCACCTTCGGTTTGCCGAACATATCGTAGTCATGGCTGAGACTATGGAGGACCTCAGTACAATGATCGATGACCTCAGTAGAGCCTCTGAAAGAGTGGGTTTTAAAATGAACATGGACAAAACGAAGGTCATGTCAAATGCCCATGTAACGCCCACTCTCATGAAGATCGGAGACGCTACACTCGAAATCGTGAACGAATATGTTTACCTAGGACCAACTGTCCTGTTGGGTAGGTCGAACTTCGAAAAAGAGGTCAATCGTCGAATCCGACTCGGCTGGGCAGCGTTCGGGAAGCTACGCAATATCTTCTCGTCCCACATACGGCTGTGTCTCAAGACGAAAGTCTTTGACCAGTGCGTGTTGCCACTGACAACTTGCCAGTAATGGCCTATGACACGGAAACGTAAAAGGCTAAATGTCACCCAAAGGGAAATGGAGAGGGCTATGCTTGGAGTTTCCCTGCGTGATCTAATTAGAAATGAAGAGATCCGCAGGAGCACCAAAGTAACCGACATAGCCCGAAGAATTGCCAAACTTAAGTGGCAGTGGGCAGGACAAATCGCTCGCAGAACAGATGGCCGATGGGGCCTAAAGGTTCGGGAGTGGCGACCGGGTACCGGAAGAAGTAGCGTTGGAAGGCCTCCCACAAGGTAGACTGGCGACTTTGTGAAGGCCGCAGGAACACGTTGAATGCGAGAAGCACAGAACCAGTCGAAGTGGAGGTGCTTGAGGAAGGCCTATGTCCAGCAGCCGACGTCTTTCGGCTGAAATGATGATGATCATGATGAAGGGGTATCAATTAAATCAACTTACAAATGAAGAAAATGACAACTAACACGCTAATGCTCGAGTCTTCAATGCTAAGTAATCCCTTTGCAGACTTGTGACCACACAAGCTATTCAATAATAGAAAATGTGATTTTTCAAACTTCGTTTTTATCTCATACCAATTAATTTTACCATCCCTGATTCCACTAATATTGTCTAAAATGATGTAAGATGAATCAAAATCACATATATTTTTTAACATCACTAATGCAATTTCGTCAAATCAAGTACCTAAGCACCCAATTTTCTGGGTGTTTACCTTGGTTTAAACACGGTGGATTGCCCATCTATAATGATGAGAAAAAAAGATAAAGAAATGGTATTTTACCAATTTACAATGTAATATTATCTTAATTAGCTTTGTTCATTTTCTTTTTTTACTTTAAATCAAATACTCCTCAAAAAGGCGAACTAAATAAATATAAACAGTACAGGTACAGCACGCACGACGATCTCCCTAGTAATGTATTTTCTAACGCCAACAAATTGTCGGCATTGCGATATTCTGTTTCTTTCTCGTAGTCAAGGTCATTTTTAGGTAACCAGTATTAAAACGGTAACCTAAATAAAGGTAACATATTTTTTCTTCTTGGGGTTACCCAGATAGCGGTTACCTTAATCGTAGAGGTAACCGAAATTTTTCGATACCGGTACCGTAATTTATACAGGTTTTCGGTCCCTGGTCAAAATGTAGGGAATTTTGAGGTACTTTTGACAGATTGAGACTGAGATCTGAGGGGGCAATTCTCGTAATTTTTAAGAACGTTCACAGTCTGATCTCAGTCTCAATCTGTCAAAAGTACTTCTAATTTCCTTACATTTTGACAAGTTTTTGACATTTGTTTGTCGCCGAGATGAGACTGCGACTAGATTTTGAACGTTTTAAATGAGCAGAATTGGCCTACAGACTGTGAACGTTTTTAAAATTACGAGAATTGCCCCTCTGGTATACGAAATTGAGCAAAGTAAAACATAAAAAATTTGATAGGAAAATCACCCTACACTTATGTAAGTATACGCACTGAATAAACAAGGATACGTAAAACATTGAAACAAAAGAGCAACAATAAGATTTATTTATTTATTAAGTAGGTATTATATACAAAAAACATTAAAACCAAGTAAAAACCTTTAATGATGAGTTCATGATAGTTCACAAACGAAATTTAAGTCCAGTGCATCTTTATCTTTCTATTTCATTATGAAAAGGACAGAAGATTAGTTTAGTTACGTAGAGTATTATATTACCTGTGGTTTAGACCTGTCAAATTAGTCAGCGACTGACGTATATTCGCCCCGATTCTGTTGTTCACAAACTAAACTAAATTTAAGTTCAGTACATCTTTTTCTTTCTATTTCATTATGAAAAGGACAGAAGATAAATATAAGTTTAGTTCTGTCAAATTAGTCAGCGCCTGACGTATTTTTAGTAGCCAATTTTTTAATCACGTCTAAACTTGTCTATGGAGTATCTTAATTAGACAGGACTAAAGTAATAATTACCTTCTGTCCTTTTCTTAATGAAAAATAGAAAGAAAAAGATGCACTGAACTTAAAGCACAGAATTATACCTAATAGTACTTCGTACAGAATGGCCACTACCTTCCCCGCGCTGACATCAGATACCGCACCTCACCCCGCACATCGCGGTATTCGTCGCGGGCTCATTAGCTAGGGGCGCTCACAAAGAACCGCAGCACTATACTGCTGACACGAACACACAATTTTGCGATTTAAGTTTTATTTGAGTTTTAATCACGATGGTTGGATATTGTAATGCTTTTCCGAATTTTTATTTACATAAATGTTTGAAGATATCGCAGTTTAATACCATGCGATTTAATAACCGATTATTTATAGTTAAGTAAGTCATTTAAACGAAAATATTTTAGTGTAAGCAATATTTAGTTAGGTACTTTATTATGGCATTATTGATTGAATAGATAAACCTATTTTAAACCGACTTTAAAAAAGGAGGAGGTTCTCAATTCGGTTGTATTTTTTATGTTTGTTACCTCAGCACGCCGTTCATTTGCAAACCGATTTGGAATTTTTATTTTTTTCAAAGGATATACTTCCAAATTGGTCCCATTGTGGTCAAAATCCAGTTGTGATGACGGGATCCTGGAGAAATCGAAGGAACTCTTCAAATATTACAGGCACACCTATAGCGATTCGGGTATTATTTATCATTTGCTCTCGGAAAGCAACATTTAGTGAAATGGAACTGATGATGAAGACCACAGATGGCCACCGGGACTACTCAATAATAAGTATTTCACAGGTTGCGATTCGATTACTTTAATATGGTTGCCAAGCAATTTATACTCGTAACAATGCGAATGGTGAAATGGAGCTGATGATGGAGTACCAGGAGAACTCTTCAACAATTAACGTCCCTACATCGGGAAAAGCAATATTTTGTAAAAGGCGATGAGCAAGTTGACATTAGGCTATTGTAATTTAGATACATTATAAACAGACCCATTAAAAAGCGAGAAATAAAAAGTTTTTAGCAAAAAAAAAACCGACTTCCAAAAAAAACACTACAAAGTGAAAAATAACTTTAAATTCGGAAGTCGGTGTCGTTGGTACCGCATTTTCTTTTATTGACACCGAATTCCGAAATAAAAGTTATTTTTCACTTTGTAGTGTTTTTTTGGAAGTCGGTTTTTTTTTGTAAAAAGTTTTTTATTTTTCACTTTTTAGTGGGCCAGTTTCTAACTTATCTAAGTTACAATAGCCTAATCTCAACTGCTCATTACCTTTTTACAAAATGTTGCTTTTCCCGATGCAGGGACCTTAATTGTTGAGGAGTTCTCCTTGTAAGAACCAGGAAAACTGGAGCTGATTGAGAAGTCACCATCGAGTAATCGCGTAACAAACACACAAAAAAAACATCCCATCGAATTGAGAAGCTCCTCCTTTTTTGAAATCGGTTAAAAATAGCAAGAAAAACGAATCTTTGTTGGCTCATAACTTTTTATTTTACTATTCTGTTTCCGTACAGACAAAATTAGTAATAGGTCAAAACGATATCATGTTTATCTTTGGATGTACAATGTCAAACAGTGGAGTAATACTCTCCCGAATTAGTATAGAAAAAATATCGACATGTGGCACCTTAAGACTGTGCCGACCCTACAGTGGCGCCCTCATCGTTTGTTTGGTTATTTCATACAATTTAGAATGAAAATGCAGAAAACAAGCACGTTAAGTTGTGCTTCACAAGATTATACGTTAATATTATTAGAAGCGGTAGTTTTATATTGTTTAGTTTTATCATAATCCTTAAAACGGAATATAGTGGCCACTTTTATCCGTTTTAAGGATTATAATGAAACTAAACAATATAAAACTACCTTTTATAATAATATTAACGTATAATCTTGTGAAGCACAACTTAACGTGCTTATTTTCTGCATTTTCATTCTAAATTGTATGAAATAACCAAACAAACGATGAGGGCGCCACTGTAGGGTCGGCACAGTCTTAAAAGACAGACATTAGCTTCAGTTTTATAATATTATAAGTATAGATATAGATTATGCATTTACCTCGCTATGTTTGATCATATGTCGTTCTTGCTTATCCTTTGTCGGAAAGCCTCTAAAACAGACGTCACACTTGAACGGCGCCTGCGTATATTTGTCACTTTCTCGTCTGACAAGGATTTCTCTTCTCAACTCATCGTGGTTCAACGGTTTTATGACGAAAATGTTCTCATCAATCGGTGTCGAAGGTTTTACATATGGCTGTTTGTTCTGCTTCGGTCTGAGGAATTAAAATAGTGTTTTATACATGGTGAGAGGGGCCTCGACGCGCATTCTGTTACCTAGGATTCAGTAAATTATTGCCAAATACACTACAAAGTGAAAAACCAGTCAATTGCGAGTCAGATTCGGTTCTAAAATTATGTATTTTGCCTTACTATCCGACGATTGAGCCAAAGAAAATTAAGTCTTATTTTAAGGCAATAAGACTCAACTTTGAATGCATAAACTAATGCTAGGATCAACACGATTTTCTTATGCTAATGGATGAAATAACTGTATTTTTACCATTGCCACTCGAAAAAGGGCATTTTATTCATCGAAAACAGTGAATAAAACTCTCTTTTAGTCACTGAGTGAATAAAAACATTTTGAATTTGGAACAAGCACGAATATACGAATTATATACAAAAATAAATAAAACGTGCTGAAAGTACGTACTGGCTGGCTATACGGAGCTATTCCATAATAAAAAAAAAACCCGCCATTTTAGGTTCTTTTCTATCTGTTATCGTTGTTTTAAGTCATTGGAAAATCTAATAACATAAATTATAATAAAATGAGTTCTTCCAGTGACGAAAATGAGACACTAACTCCGGAATCATTTCGAAATAAAGCAGCAATTATAGTAAAATGTGATAAATACTATACTACTATTTATTTTCTCGCAGTCAATGGTAAAAAGTAGAGTACACAACTCGTGAAAAAAATAATTCATCTCGGTCCTTGTATCCCTCGCTCCGCTCAGGATTCAAATCTAGAATACCTCGCTACGCTCGGGATTCTATTCTAGAATCCTTCGCTGCTCTCGGGATCCAACGTAGTCCCTCGAATTAAATTCCCTTTTTTTTCACTTGTTGTATAATCTACTATTGTTTCACTGTATACAGGATTTTCTTAATAAAATAGCTTTAAAAAAAATAGTTTTGGTCATTGTATTATGCTTTTAACTCAATGCTCTAATTGGGATGTATGAGGTTTTGCACATTTAACGTTACACGTTGTATAAACATGTTTTCTTACCTGCCTTTCACCCATATGATAGCATCATCATCCGTCTTTGTCTTCCTTTTAACAGCTACTTTTTTCTTTTGAACGTTATTCCTTTTATTTTCTATACAAACAATTGCTTCATTGGCGACGTTCGTAATTGTTCCATCATTTTCATAAGTTTGATCATTATCGTCTTCACAAACGTTGGCCACCTCATCATTTTCAGCTGTTTGATCGTCATCATCACTGTCAACATCTTTAGAGAGATCCATTTGTTCAACATCATTTTCATCACTATCACCAATATCCTTAGAGAGTTTCATTGTTTTAATTTCTTCCTCATTTTTAAGCAAGATAACTTTATCAAAGCCCACCTTTGCATCGTTCACATAAATATTTTCTGTAACTACCCCACCAACATCGTCATTATCTTCAAAATCGATTTCTTTCCCACCGATCTCAATTTCGGTGATAGGTATAAGATCGATTTCGGTTTTAACATCAGCGTTTTGATAAGTTTCTTCAATAATTTCGTTTCTTCGTTCATCTTTAATGGTAATTTTGTTTGTGACTAAGTTGTGTACTTCTATCTCGACTTCCTCGTTGTGCGGAATACCGATGACTTCTGTCTTTATGAAAGTGTTCGGCGCATGCGCCTCCGTGTCATGACTGTTGAACTTGAACACTTCCTGAACAGTCCATGTCGACTTTAGATTCGTGTGTCGCCGATGTATATTTACTATGTCGCTTATTTTTAGCTGTAAATGACAAATGTGTTGTATTTTAAACCTTATTACAATGATATACGAGTTACGTGACGCGTGCTTCAAACATAACTGTTATGTTAATGTTGCATTTAACAAGATAACAATGACCTAAGAGTTTAATGTTGTGTCATGCAATTGTTCAATGAAACATCTGTGGCACTGACTGACTGTACCTCAAACAGGTGCGTCCTTTGATCACGGTCAGTGCCACACATTCAAGCCGTACATTTGACCAAGATGTAAGGTTAGCAGAGTTAAGTCTAGTAAAATTAGGGGTTCTAATAACTTTTTAACAGTGAAAGCGTTATGTAAGTCTTGGCAAACTAATTTACATTAAATATTTTTGGCGGGTAACATATTCATCGTACGGAACTTTCTCCACGCGAGTTCAACTTGCACTTGTCCGTTTTTTTTTTCAAATGCTCTTGCAGCAATGCATCGCTGAACAGCGCTTTAGATCTAAATGAAGCGGCTGACTGCACCCATGTAGCGCACTCATAACTAATACAAGGGTTCTTCGATCAATAATAGTGCTATTATTGATCGAAGCAAGGGTTAGTATACTCACATCAGCATGGTTCTTCAAATGGTCTTGCAGCAATGCATCGCTGAACAGCGCTTTAGATCTGAATGGAGCCGCTGACTGCAGCCGTGCAGCGGTGCAGCGTTCTCCCAACAAATACAAAGGTTAGTATACTCACATCAGCATTGTTCTTCAAATGGTCTTGCAGCAATGCCTCGCTGAACAGCGCTTTAGATCTGAATGAAGCGGCTGCCTGCAGCCGTGCGGTGCACTCCCAACAAATCCCCATCGGTAGTCGGTTGTTTGTATCCGTTTTTGGCTTGAATAATACAATGTACAAATTATAGTCGTGTTCAAATAAATAACAGTTTCTAACATGCTTTATAGAAGGTGTAACATAATTAACGCAAGACCTCGTACAACCCAATTAGAGTATTGAGTTAAAACCATAATACAATGACCAAAACTTATTTTTTTTAATGCTTGCTATTTTTATTAAGAAAATCGTGTTGACACTAGCATTCATTTATGCATTTAAAATTGAGTCTTATTGCCTTGAGATAAGGTTTAATTTTATTTGGCTTAATCGGTGGTTAGTATGATAATACATCATTTTTGAAAAAATACCTATATTAAAAGTTGCTGAAATCGATTCAGTAGTCAATTGTGAACAAACTACTTTCAGGACTTGCGTTTATTCTGTTACACTTTGTATATTAGCTTCATTTGTAGCTAAAAAACGATGTAATTAAATCTTAGAAGTCAATTTTAACGTTGTTCTAATTGTCGTAACGAAATGGAACAATGGCGCCGATTCTGTTGTTCACAAACTAAACTAAATTTAAGTTCAGTGCATCTTTTTCTTTCTATTTCATTATTAAAAGGACAGAAGATAAATATTAGTTTACTTCTGTCAAATTAGATAATCCATAGACAAGTTTAGACGTGATTAAAAAATTGGCTACTAAAAATACGTCAGTTTACGTCAGGCTCTGACTAATTTGACAGGACTAAACTAATATTTATCTTCTGTCCTTTTTATAATGAAATAGAAAGAAAAAGATGCACTGAACATAAATTTAGTTACATACTCTTGAGTTTATTTTGCAACTTTTAAACTTTTTACTTTTATTTAGTTTAGTTTGTGAACAACAGAATCGGGGTCAGGTGTGTATTTTTATGTGTGATCCGCAATGCGATATATTATTATTATTAATTCAAAAAGCACTCCACGCTTCTTTAGTTTTTTTTTTAAACTACATATTGTTTTGAAGCAAAAGTGCATAGGTAATTATATCTATTAACTTACCGCCATTCCCATAATATCCTGATACATTTTATCCAGGCCATTGTCTTGTATTCGGTACATTTTGGCGTCCAATGAGAGGCATAGCTTACAGACCTAGAAAAGAAGTGAAAAACTTATACCCGCGGGGTAAAAAGTGGTTTGCGGTCGCGTTCGCCTTCGGAAGAGCACTTTAAGGCTGTTTTTCCACCGACACGTCAGCGAGGCGTCAACGAGAACGAGATGAAAAGCAAAGACTGCACCCAAGAACTTGGGCATCCTAAATAAGGTAGGTAAGGCCGTACTTCACATGTGGACAGCTTTTAAAAGCTATTATACTTTATAATTCCTGTATGAAGTATTGCAGCCACTTATGTGACGGCTCAACAAAATACCAGTGGGGCGATTCCCGTATTTTTAAGAACTTTCACAGTCTCATCTGTCTCAATCTGTCAAAAAAAACCTCTTATTTCCCTAAAGTTTTGACCAATTTTGACATTTGTTTGTCGCTGAAATGAGACTGCGACTAGATTTTGAACGTTTTATATAACGAGAATTTGGTCTACAGCTTGCTGCACTTGACTCAGTGGAACGCACAGTATTGGCTTAATCCTGGTTGGCTGTCGGTCTTCTAGAGACTGTACTTTGGAGAGTGTGCGCAGGAGCTCCACGACCTGATCCCACAATCGTCCTTTTACTACCGGACTACCATACGTACTGCAGGGTACCATCCGCATTTGGTTGGGATCCCGACCGTCACCGTCACCGTCACCGCGACGTCAGGGTCGGTTCGAATAATCTCGTTTGTCGTTGACGTCCCGTTAAGATGGCAGGTGGACAAACGGAAGTATTCCACTCAGAGCATTCTGAGTAAAATACCTCGACAAACGGTGTAATTTGTGTATTCACACTAGCGAAACGCATAACGAGTCGCAGGCAGAAGCTAGTAAATGATGATCTTTTAATAAATTTTCTTACCCTTAATGCAGCGGGTCCATAACAGTCATCCTAAAAAGAAATACATAACGAGTATAAGTTATCATCCTTTGGGGTTTTTAGATATAAGTCACTCACAGAAAGACGGTACCCTTACCTCAGACCAAATTTTAAAAAAATCAAGACATAGCGCTGCGAACCATACAGTGAAGCATGCCAAAACTCTACCTCCGCTCTGTGCATACACTCTCACACGCACACATTTACAACCATTTACAATCAAACTGCACCTCACTAAGTGCACACATGTTTATATCGCCTGCTTCACTTCACTGTTGACAGCGCTCTGTCTTGACTTTTTATTTGGTATGTATATTAAACTTCTTCATAAATATAGGGTCTCCCGTATAATTATGAAGAAGTTTAATATACATATGAACTGTTAGTGCTGTATTTCCAGCACGCGTAGCATGACCAGCATATAAACGGGTTTTATCAACGGAAGAAAAGACAAAATGATAGATTGTGATGAAATGATTTCTACCGTCTTAAGCATGGCAATGAAGAGAAGAAATGTTTCTATTCTTCAGTTGCCAAAAATCTACAATGTCAAGCCTGAGGACTACGAATAATAAAAGTCCAGAAACGTCAAGCTATGGCACCACGCAAATGTTTACCGCAGTGGGCGTTGATGAAAAGGCCACCGCGCACCAGAACCAATCACGGCGTTTGCCGGAATACAACGCTTTACGCGAGCGCAGCTGATTGGCTTATTTGCATGTGTGTTCCTTCGTTCGAATACTCGAGGTATTTTATCAATGTAGTGAAGTTTGGAGCCAAATTTCTCGTTGATTTTGTTTATAGTTACATACGCTTCCTGACTTTTTATTATTCGTAGCATGACGACCATTTTTTCTCTACCTACGTTAGACAATTGGGAGTAAAATTGAAAAGTGTCAAATAGTCAACATCACATATCCATGAACGACAGCCGGGACCAACGGCTTAACGTGCTTTCCGAGGCACGTAGGGGTCTCGGTATGTAAAGATGATCACCCATCCATAGACCAACCGCGGCAAGCGTAGCTTTACCTGATCGATCGACCTCTGCGGCTGTTATTATTTAGCCACGGGCCCCTCCGGTATGCCCCTCTCGGGTATGTATTAATGTGTATATCAGTGAAATCTTACTTTAATAAACGGTATGACACCATACTTAATTCTCCTGGTTCCCTGCTTAGTGAAATAGAAGTCTTCTTCTTTGAAATGATCAGAACATATAACGGTTCTATTTGTGGGTACCCAGTTCGGTATGGCAAGTGACTCCAGCCATGATACTCGCTGTTTAGGATCTTTAGGGAACCTGAAATCAAAGAGATAATAAATTTAATTTGGACACAGTAAATTAAAAATTACAATGATCGATATCTATAAAAATAAATAAAAGCCAAAATAATAGCATTTTACTCTATGCATATAGAGGTAGAAACAGTAGGTATTTATAACAAAAAACCTTTTTTTGTCTGTCTGTTTGCTCTGGCTGATCTCTGAAACGGCTGAACCGATCTTGACGGAACTTTCACTGGCAGGTAACTGATGTTATAAGAAGTAACCTAGGCTAATTTTATTTTAGAAAAATTATTAGGATTTTTCCCACATCCACGCGGTCAGAACCTAATTTTTAACCGACTTCAAAAAAAGAAGGGGTTATCAATTCGGTTTTTTTTTAATTGTTACCTCTGAGCTTCGTTACCTATGTATAAGCCGATTTGAAATTTTTTTTTATTTGAAATGATATGGGTACTTTCAGATTGGTCCTATAGAAATGTTATCAGTCGGTTCAGTGGTTTGGTTTTTCAACCAACCAAAATTACTGGTAAAAATTCGAGAAAACGATGTTTTTGATATCTCCGGCAATTGTAAACCGATTTCATAAATTATTTTTTAATGGATATGTCTCAGGGGTGGTCCCATATACAGGGTTACTTTTCAATGACCAGCCCAGACCATCAAACTAAACAACTTTCTCCATGGGACCAATACCGTAATCGCGAAAAATTTATCAAATGTCCCATAGAAAACTTCAGTACCTACTCGACCTAAACGTATGGAACGGCTGAATTTTCCCATGGAGAAAGTTGTTTACTTTGATGGTCTGTACCACATCCTTAAATTTGGCTGGTCATTGAAAAGTAACCCTGTATATATTTTTTATTAACTTTGCTTGGGTAGTTTTTGAGTTAGCTTCAATACTTAATACGTATTTTTGGCACTTAGTTTATAATATTGATGATGCTTATTAACTTCCTGTCACTGATATTTACATAGCAAGTAGTCTTTTACGAATTTGTCTGCGGTAACTACAGCTTAAAAGTGAAAAATGAAAACGTTTTTACAAAAAAAAAAAAAATTACCGACTGTAAAAAAAGTTTTTAAATAACATTGTTGATGGAACGTTTTTTTTTTTTAATTTTTCAAACATATGAAGCAATGGATTAGCAATATTCTTCAAAATTATTTAGAATTTGATTGCAAGTGTGTTTTTGTGCTATTGATGTTGCGATTTAACCGACTTCCAAATAGGCGGAGGTTATATGTTCGACTTTATATATGTTTTTTTTTATGTATGTTCACCTATTTCTCCGTCAATTGTGGACCGATTTAAAAAATTATTTTTTCCTTTGAAAGGGAATGCTCCCGAGGTGGTCCCATTGTCACCAAGTCGGAATCTGATGAGGGAATCCCATGAAAATTGAGGGAAACTCTCAAATTTTATAGGCAGACCTATAGCGATTTGGGTATTTTTTTATAGTAAATCGTGCATTTGCTCTCGGAAAGCACCATTTGGTGAAGTGGAACTGATGTTGAACATCACAGATGGCCATCGGAACTACTCAGTAATAAATCGCGCCTGTACCCTCTAAAGGGGTACGCAGATGTATTCAATATACCATGGTACACCCTCACAAAGAGTATGTAAACACTAGCGTTATACACCCTCATTTCTCTGTAGCAAGTATTGTTATATGAATTTGTGTGGGATAGGTACAACTAAAAAGTGAAAACTGAAAACTTATTTACCAAGAAAAAACAACCAACTTCCAAAAAAAAAAACAATAAAGAGAAAAATAACTTTAAGTAATTAATAAATAATAAATGATGTATAAAAAAAAAACAACCGACTTCCGAAAAAAAAACTAGTGTTTTTTTTGGAAGTCAGTTTTTTTTTTAGGATTTATAAATTGAATAACCCACTACGTACCTCCCAAGCAAAAGACCTGCAAGTTCAAATTCAACAAAGCTAAATGACAGTTATTTTTATTTTTGCAAGAAAACTTTATAATGTAGTATTTCAACAGGTATTAATACACAAAAACATTTATGTAATGTTTGTTTTCGTCTATTTAGTTTGGAGGTATTAAGATCACTTGAAGCGGATATGATTGGAGTTTCAATTCCCAAAAACAGTTTTCTTTTTGACATTCCTTATTCAATGATGGATGACTTTGGACAATCTGTTGGTTTGAATCCTCAAGTCGTGTCCTTTTTGAAAGTATTAAGGAATACTTGAATATTTATGAGTCGTAAAAAATTCAATGTAGCAGTATAATATTTTAAAACTTGACGGGTTCCATATTACCTACACACCTACAACATTATTTAATACTGAAAAAAGACCACATCTTTATCAAGTAGAACACGGGCTAGCTTCAACAGCATCTTGATAATCCTAAACACAATTCTTGTCAGTATAATAATTATTATTAAATAGGTTTTTCAAAAGAAGAGTATTAAATACTCCTTGAACAAATAATCAATATACTTTATGTTGATCACTTGCATTTCAATGACAAGATTAAATTTGATATTTGTAAAAATGCAAAATCAATCGCAGTTTTTGCTTTTACTGTTAAATATAATATAATATTTAAAAGATTAGAAACACGCACAGGGTATAAAAGTGAGTGTGATGTGATAATATGTATTCCTATTAGTGTGTGAGAATCTGATATTGCATTCAATGTTAATGCTTTTGGCAAGTCACCTGCACATCCAGTATAGTTACTGCTAGCTTTCACCTGCGACTTCGTTTGAGTGAAATTTCTTGTCCATCTGACCCACCCCTAAGACGACCCACTGACCCTTTGTTTTTGCTCAGCATTCTTTCTGGTATTTTAAAGTTTTGGTCAGCTCCTAAGGGTTATCGTCCCTTGGCATTGGTTGGAAGGCCACAGCCTTCCTCAAGAATTGGGCTATCAAGTGCGAAAAGATTTTTTCGGACAGTGGGTCGTCTTAGGATCCAACAACTGGCTACTGGTGGTTCCAGAGAATAGCATGTTAAAAATAACAGGTTAGTTACTTACAAATGAAAAGTGATCTTCTCAGAAATGGAAGTACTTGACTGACTTATTTTCTTTAGTTTACCATTATTACCACAGTTTTGTATACAACACTTCATCATCCTTTTTTGACGTATGGTATAGGATATAACAGAACACATACAAACACAACAACAACCCTCCGACTACCAACCAACTATTATTTATTATTTATTTATTTATTATACTTCACGTAACCACCTAACCATCTAACTATCGCCTAACTTATATCATTTACACTTGAATAACTGCGAGAAAAGTAAAAGTACATACTTAAATAGTTAAGTACATACATAATGTATAAAATTAAAATAAAAAAGGGAATACTAATAAGAATCATATAGTAAACTGATTCAAATAAATACAAAATATAATTTATATTTCAAAAGTTAAGAGCGGAGGCCATGGAAATATTTTGACTGATGAGAAATGCAATAATACATTTCTAAGTATCGGTTTTGTGGCAATTTTGAGGCAGATTCTCAACAAATTCACTGCACAAACACTCAAGAGAGCATTCACTTCAGCGATTTCAATTTTCATCCAATTATTTTTCAACCATACAAATAAACTTCAAATCAAATGTCAGTCATTTGTCAATTATTGTCAACACAGCAATTGTCAACTTGTAAACAGTGTTGCCAACTTTATTTTTACAAACCCACCAAATGTAGCTTCGTGAACCACCAGAAAACCACTAATCCAACTCAACCAATCTCGTGCTAAGTACACGTTCAAACACATTTATATAATCTGGTAAAAATGTTAAACGTGTACTTGTTGTTACTTATATTTACTAACTTTTTTAGACATGTCATTTCAGACAGACACTATGGTCTCCACCTGGTAACAAATAAATAAAAGTCGTTGACCCCCGTCTATCAATGTTTTCCAATGTTTGAAAATGATACGAAAAAAATGTAAAGGCAGTGTGAGTGTCGCATGTCGTAAGGGGCGTCCTTGACGATCTTGTGAATCTCGACCGAAGCAGTATTAGCGACAGTTTTGTATAACGAGTGATCTATATCGAATAAGTTAGGACTTTTTGGTACAAGTCGGATCAATGACTTTTATTTTTTTGTTATCTGGTGGAGACCATACCTAAACTATTTTCGGGGAATCTTCGAAAACCACTGTTTTATACACTGACGTACCAATCACATGGACCCGGCATACCTACTAGAAAAACGTGCATACCTGCACCACCCTACACTTTACTGAGAGGATAAAATGGCGGCTAATAGAGCAGCCCCTAATCGAGCGGATACGTAGAGAGTAAGTAGTGTATAGCTGTGTAAGCATTGTATAGGTATAATAATGCATAAGAAAATAGTTAAATATTTTTGTTGATCAAAGAAATTTCATTGAATTCGTTGTGTATTTTTTTTTTTTCGTTTCCATGAAGGCATATTTTTGGCACGGAGTGTGGCAGGATTTTGGCAGATTTTTTGCCCAGTCTTTGGCAGATTCGCCATTTATAAGATGGTCACACTGTTCGCGACGCTTTGCTTCGTGTTCATTGGTTGTTGTCAAAGAGTATGTCATGTTGTTGACTTGTTGTGTACATTGCTAACGTCAAGTCGTCACTATAGAATACAGTTGCTCAGCTCACAGATTTCCGTAAACAATCTTTGCTCACAAAGTCACAACACAACAACTACTTAGAGATATTCAGCGCTAGTGTTTACATGTGGTTTACATTCTGCTCTTTGATACCCAGTTGCTTACTTGCCTATTCGTCCGGCTTGATCGCGTCCGCGTCCCCACAATGAGTTCACCGAGGTATTGTAAATCATTTGAGAGTAATTAAGTTCCTTGCAAAGATTATAATAAAATAACTTTATGGTTCCTTGGACATCGATAACGCGCTCACGCTAATTCGTGTCAACATTTTAAATATTTTAATATTTGTGTACCTTTTATTTCTTACAGAAAAGAAGCATTGAGGCAAAAACACAAAATGGCGCAGACCCGCCGTAAGCATGTTGCCAAGCAATCGGCAGATTGGCAACATGATTACAAACTGCGGAAATCGGCAGAGGAGCTATACGTCGGGTTTCTGCCTGGAGTACCAGAAACCGTCGCCAAAAGGAAGCCGAGGTAATTAATAAATTAATCCTACATAATGTACAAAAAGTGTTATTTTGTATTGTAATAAGTGGTAAAATATTTTGCTAGTGCACTTCCGTTGGATACAGCAACTGTGCTCCCTTTGGCGCCTGGTACTCCGGCAGTATTACCAGCTCCTTTGCCTCCGCCGTGGGCGAAGTCTGCGCCATCGCCATCAGCCACTGTAACAAGACCAAGCAGGTAAGTGTAACAGTTAGGGTTCTCAACTTTTTGTACGAAAAATAAAGTATATTAAAGTTGGAGATTGGAGTACTAAAATGAACAGCAGTGCTATTCTGTAAAAATCTCACCGTGAAAACTAAGGTGAATTGAGCTGTCATTTCACCTGATGTTAGGGATCGCCTCCATTGATAGTTTACTTCATACTCACTTCACCGCTGTTATCACAGTGAGATTTTTACAGAATCGATAGGCAGTATTCTAATAAACAGTATTTTATTAGACTCCACTGTACTTCCACACCCGCGCATCCGAAGCTTTACAATTTTAAGACTATGCCGACCGCACAGTGGCGCCCTCATCGTTTGTTTGGTTATTTCATACAATTTAGAATGAAAATGCAGAAAATAAGCGCGTTAAGTTGTGCTTCACAAGATTATACGTTAATATTATTAGAAACGGTAGTTTTATATTGTTTAGTTTTATTATAATCCTTAAAACTGATAACAGTGGCCACTATGAATAATTCCGTTTTAAGGATTAACTAAACAATGTAAAACTACCGTTTCTAATAATATTAACGTATAAACTTGTGAAGCACAACATAACATGCTTATTTTCTGCATTTTCATTCTAAATTGTATGAAATAACCAAACAAACGATGAGGGCGCCACTGTGCGGTCGGCATAGTCCTAAGTGATAGTAATCGCTATAAAACAGACTTTGTTTTTGACATATTATTATGAAAAATCGGATGGTGCGTTTATACTTTATAAATAGTTATACACATGAAATTGCCATAAAATGAAATGTAAAATTATTATCGATCAAAATCAAATAAGTATCGATTTTTATTTAATTGCACTGGCAACCGCTTCCTGATTATAAAAAAGTCGTAAGTTGTCAAACAAATTACAAACGTCACGTAAACTCTCGACTTTAGTTTTGTTGTTCGTATTCGGGCACGGCACCAAAATAATATTGACACACCTACTCTTGGATAGGATCTCAAATTTTGGATGAGGTTTTAATAGTTTACGATACCAATGAGTAAGGTATCTATAAACTATTAAAACCTCACTACCAAACTAATTTATGTAATAATATAATTATGTAGTGTTTAAAATAAATTAAAATACTTTTTTCTGTAATATCCGAAGTTTTATATAACCAATTCGTTTTTCTTTAACATTTTGACAATATTTATTACATTTAACACATCATTGCATAAATGTGCACTAAAGGCCAAAATCACTATGAATCTTGGGCATGTCCCTTTGTTGTATACAAAAAATAACGAAAAGTGGCACCTTTTTTTTTTTTAAAGGTTGACTCACTGTACCATTTTTATGATAATCAAATTTGTTCTGAAATAATGCATTATTTACGAAGGTGTTTTTAGAAACATGATATTAATCCTTATCCAAATAAACACGTTATTCATCACAAGTATTTAATTTTAAACAAAATTGCCCTTGACGTCTTTTGATTTCAATGAATATCTTGGGAGATATCATAGTTTTAAAATAAATCAGCACGGCCGCTGCTCGCCGTTAGCTCAACTGCCTAGCCTTTTCCCGTCTGTTGGGGTCGGCTTCCAGTCTAACCGGATGCAGCTGAATACCAATGTTTTACATGGAGCGACTGCCTATCTGACCTCCACAACCCAGTTACTGGGTAATACGATATCCCTTTGTAAGACTGGTTGTCAGACTTTCAGGCTTCTGACTATCCGTAACGACTGTCAAAGATCTACGAATGACAGCCGGGACCAACGGCTTAGCGTGCTTTCCGAGGCACGGAGGGATCTCATTATATAAAGATGGTCACCCATCCACAGACCAACCGCGGCAAGCGTAGCCTAACTTGATCGATCGACCTGAGCGGCTGTTATTATTTAGCCACGGGCCCCTCCGCCGCGCGCTGTTAGCTGTACGAGACTTACTATAGTTTCACTCTTACTGAACATAGCGTGATGTACCTGAAATATCTTTTTAAAGTAATGTACAGACGCCAGCAGTGCTATTCTGTAAAAATCTCACCGTGAAAACTAAGGAGAAGTGACCTATCATTCCACCTGATGATAAGGATTGCCTCCATTGATCTTCCATTGATAGTTCACGCTCATTTCACTAGTATGTTATCACGGTGAGATTTTTACAGAATCGGTAGGCTGCTCATCAAGCTACTAAGATCTGTCAAATTTCTTTAATAGATTTTCAACTTTATCGCTACAGAATAAGGTTCAAAGTTGATTGGAAAAATTTGACAGTTTCCGGGAGCTTGATGTGCTGGCGTGTCTACACACGGCTACACATCAATCTATACATTTCCAGTTTTAGCTGTCCTCGCACTGTATAGGTTTTTCGTACAATCAGAAGTCAGCTTATACTGGTTGTGTATAGCTTGATGTGTAGCTGTGCTTACTAAGTAATAATCTTAAAGTAATCCTACTAATATTACAAATGTGAAAGTTTGTGAAGATGTTCTGATGTTTGTTACTCAGTGACGCACAAACGGCTGTACAGATTTGGATGAAATTTGGCACACAGATTAACACATAGGATGGATAGGTAATACGGGCTGGTGTCCGCAACTCATGTCCATTTCAACCGCGCGGCCAAGTCATAAAATTTGATGCAACTTTGCCAGGAATTAGTGGTAATTTGTTACTATACACAACTCTTTTCCTGAATTTGTTGCAAAAAAAACTAAGATACTATGATCAAAAATAGTTGGCCGCTAGCTAGGACCGCCACTTGCCGTAGTCATCGCCTGTGATTACACAGAAACTAAATAACGCATATAGGTGAGTGATGCATCAAAAGATAGGTCTTAATTTGTTGTATTTGGTGCAAAAATAAAAAACGTCAAAACGCAAATAAACAAAAAGTTATGCAATATTTAGTTTCCGGGTTATGGGTAGGTAGGTATCTCACCATTCATATCAAATTAATAGAGGCTTATATGTATTGACAATTAGTTGCTGATTTGTTGCAGCGAATAAACAAGAAAAATACAAGAAAATAGGTTCCATAATTTGTTACAAGTCGATTTTAGTTGGCCGCTCGGACGGCAATATGCCTAAAATACAATGGCGTTTATTTCGTTATTAAAAATTGGTTCAAGCTTAGTTAAAGTACTAATCGACAGATAACATCAAGGCATTAAGTCCGCCTTTGTACAGTTTTTACTTGTGCATAAAGTTTTAATAAATAACGTCACCTAGTTTGGATAAATGTGGCCGATATTACTGCAGCATTCATATTTTAGAAGATATTTACAAAAAAAAACATTAGTATGAAACTGTAAGAGAGTAGAGTGACCATGATTACATAAGTACGAAGGCATGTTTTTAAAATATAATAGGTAGAAAGGTATCCTATTTACATATATAAAGTACCTATATTTGTTTAAAATAGCTACCTATATTTACATCTATATTAATCAATTTTTCAACACAGTTTTTGTATCTTTTGTTTGCTTATTAGGTATTTATGTAGGTATTACTAGCTTCTGCTCGCGACTTCGTCCGTGTGAATATTTTTTGTTCCCTAGTAGCTATATATTGGGGGTTCTGGACCACCGGAAGTCCAGCATAACTAGACCCATGATGCTATGTAGTTTGTTTGGGGCGAGCGTTCAGGTTATAGTGGTTTCCTGTGAAAAATGGTGTGTTTAGCGGAAGTGCAGCAAGATAAGAAGGTGTGTGGGGATTCTGGACCACGGAAGTCCAGCATAACTAGACCCGTGACGGTATGCGGTTTGGTATGGGGCGTGCGATCAGGTTATAGTGGTTTTTTGTAGAAATGGTGTGTTTAGCGGAAGTGTGGTGAGATAAGGTGTGTTATCATGGTTTACAATGTAGTAGTTCCCAAGTGATTCACAATGTATTAGTTCCCGCGGGGAGACAGGTTGTGACTCGTTTAACCTTGAGGCTGTGATGCAGTTTGGGGAGTGAGTGATTAGGTAATAGTGGTTGTGCGTGGGAGGAAGGTGTCATGGTTTACAATGTAGTATTGGTTCCCACGGGTGTTAGGGTTCGACTCGTTTGGCCATGAGGCTGGTAGAGCCGTGATGCTGTTTGGTGGAAGCGTGCGATTAGGTTGTGTGAAAAGGTGTTACGAAAGTCCTGCGATTGCGTTTTGGTTCGTTTAGGGTGGTGATGTTGTGAGACGGGGGCGGTGCGGGGGCGTAGAGGACAATGTTATGACTCCTGCGCTGTAGGTGATAAGGATATATCACATTAAGTTGGTTCTGGTTTGAATCAGAGTGGCTGTTGGATGTTGAGGAATTAAATGATTATTTTATATTACAGTGACTGACGCTACCTACTGAGATATACAATTTTAGTCTACTTAGAAAATTCAAAATATAATAATGGGGTCACTAGTTGAAGCAGTGTATTTTGAATGTAAGAAGAATTGGTTAAAACATTTATCTTCAAACAGATTGCTGCAGCTGTGGACAAGACCTATACCACTTGTGAAGTTGAATGCAGACGTGAGTGTTTTACTTAAAAAGATTTATGAGAAAAGTGATTTTAGTGCTGCACACATCTATACCCTGATTGAGATCTGGGATGATATTATATGTTATTTGGTGGATACTGCAGGTGATATTAATGTGGAAGTAATAGACTGGTTTCAGTTATTAAGTGACACACCGCCAGATTGTTTCGCTTACGGACTATTCACTGAACAAATAGGTAACGATTTAATAAACTGTTTAATTTATGCTGTAAGCGAGTGCGGTCTAGAGACATTTTAAAGTTTTCACTAGCGATTTTTTTTGTGTATCTTCTGTGTATTTGTGTATCTGCGAAAGTGTGTTTTGTGTACTTTATTATGAGTCTAGAAAACATAAAGTATATCATTGATGTAGATGGGTTCCAAATGTTTAAATATATGTATTTTAAAGAAGTAGCAATTTATAATGTTAAGGACAGGATTCTTTATTTGTTTTATATAAAACTCCCAACATGGTTATTAAATTATAAACACGATAAAACAATGTTTGTCACAAGATATATTCATGGAATGCAACAAAAAAATTTTGATATTGATATTAGTTTTTCAGAGTTTGTAGAACGAATAAAGAATTTTGACCCAAACAAACAATTCACATGGGCTTACAAAGGGGGGGGATCATTGAAAGAGATTTTTTAACGAGTTTAGGGCTTTTATCTTATAACTTAGAAACAATTAATTATCCAAAAGTTGAAATAGTTATCAAAAACTGTAAATTACAACATCTGACCAATTGTACAAGATATGTAGCTTTTATAGGAAAACCACCTCGCATTTGTCATTGTAGTGGTGTAGAGGTGCGAGCATTTTCACTATGGTTAGAGAACTATCTACTTAATCAATAAGTTTAGTGTGTAATGATTAGTTTAAGTACGTACCTAGTTTTTTTCTTTCATATTATGTATCTAGTTTATTTGTATTGATTAGAAAATAATTTCATATAATTGGTAACCTGTTGGTACCTATTAAGTATTTTACATGTATGTATATCTAATAATAAACGTTTAAGTTTTATGTATACCTACTTAATTATAACATCAGATAAATGTTAACAAGCTTCAGGTAGGTTAGTCAAATAAAACATATTATACTTTAATTAATCTTGTTTTCTTTATTTATCCAACTTTTTGAATCTATACCGAACCACTTCACTAGAACTTTGTCACCTTTTCTCTTCAACACTTTCTCCACTAGGTACACATCAGGATATTTAACTTTTTGTAGTTCCTGTTCATAAAATCCACCTAAGATTGGTTGTTTCCTATCATCTTGCAACTGATAGGTCACTGGATTAGTGTTGTTCACTTTCACCACTTGAAATATCTCCGAACTCCAGTTTCCGGTGTAACCCTTGGAAAAAGTGGATTTATATTTACTGATACGTACATAGTCACCACACACATATTTTGATTTAGCTCGTACTTTGATATGGTTGTAAACAGGGTCATTAGCCTTAGTGCGAGTTACGCTCACTGGGGCAACTCCAATAGTACGATGAATTTTATTATTGTATCCATTGAGTTATATAACTAGAGAAGCAAACCTCAATAAAATGTGTCAAAAACGTGTAGCCACTTTATAAACGCGACGACGTAGCTTTGAAACCACTAAACATTTAAAAGTAAACATATATCTGTCTCACTTACACACGTCGTAAGAATAAAACCGTCGCTTAGATTAGACAAAGACCGCAATATAAACATGCAATGACGGGATGGGGTTGCCTACCCATGCGAAATTTTACCCAACATTTTAACCCATAAAAAATGTTTTAGGTTAAGTTAAATTATTTTTTAAATATTTGATTTATGTATTTCTTATTGGATGTGTAATAGAAGTTTATAAATAATGAAAATAACTAAGACATTTTCTTTTTGGATATTTTTTCTTTATTATTAATGAAATTGAATGATTTAGTAGGTAGCCAGTCAGTCTCTTTTCTCAGCAATCGGATTATTTCCATCCATTTTTCACGGCGTGCTGCATCTTTAGGCACCCTGCTACGTTTTTATTATTAAAAAATATTTAAAATCACTTATTCCATAAATTAAAAACTCCCACTAATGTGGGAAACTAAAACTAAGTTTTTAGTGGTAACACTGAACCTAATTTACAAAATTCTACATTTTATTGCGTTTTTACGTTGATATAAACACAGAGACAATTAATTTACGTGTGGAAAGTAATTCCGGTTAATTTATTATGTTTTTATGATCTTGAATCGCACTCTTTCGCGATATTTTTTGTCGCATGTCACTCAGTTGACTTCGGTTGGCGTCACACAGAGCACTGAACTGACGTTAGCTACGCTGATGGCTGTGGCCATCAGCCTAGTGGCAACGCCTTGGTGCGGTAATTGCTAATCTAGTGTAACATATATATCAATGATTGTATCTATTTATTATGTTAGAGAGCTCTTTTCCATCCCATTTGTAAGAGCCATTGTATGCGAATCGTTGCCAAAGCCAATTTTTGATAGTTCTAATAAATCTCTCTACAATAGAAGCCTTCATTACACTAAATGTAGAGTAATTGATTATTTATTCTTCTCATGTCTTTTATAAAATAAAAATAAAATGTGTTACTTAGTTGACAGCATACTTTGTTTCTTCTTATCACCATACCAACCACAACCGCAAAAGTAAAATAAAAATAGTATAAGTACATTGAGTCTTCAAATCATTCAGTTCCTAGTCGTTTGCGGATAACATACAATATCACTACTTGTTTTGTGTGCGTACGCGCAGCGGAATGTTGTTGAATTTAAAGATTTTAAATACGCAGATATTTAGTGTATGACGTCGTATAATTGTGTATGGTAAAAAAAAATTTGTGCACGCAACCATTGTGGAGAAATTCACCAAAAACTGATTCCGCTGGGCGAACGTTGTCCTGGCGGAACTTTTTTTAATCCATAGACTTTAGAAGAAAAGAGATGTGTCCAAAAATTAGTGCGTATTTGTGTGTAATTGTGTATGTATGAATAAAACTAGTGCATGCATAAACTTCGGAGAAATTCAAGTTTCCGCTACGCGAACGTTTGGCCATTAGCTAGTTTTCATATAAAGCGCTTACATAGAGAGCTGTAGATTTTTACATACGTTGTTTTGAATTTGTTTATATTTGTTTAAAAAACAGATTTAGAAAAAATCGTAGGGCTTAAAAGATAAAAATATAAACGTAAAAAACGCTTATTAGGTCTTAGTTCTTAAAGTATGCACTTTGGGGTCTAGATTTTCACGTTTATACAAACCTTGTAAGTGTCTGCAACATGTTGCCAAGTATCAATGATGTTCCGTTAGTAACTAAAGAGTTATAGGACAAATTTACCATGAACAGATCACTGTTTACAAAGCAGTCAAATATCACGACGTTCTAAATGGATTGCATGGTAAAATGTATGCCAATAATTAGTGTATTCATTCAACTATTCACATGCAAAATTTTATGTCATTAAATTCAGTAATTAAAGAAAAACAATTATAATACTGACGAAGCATCGAAAACCTACATAACCCGACCAAGTTCGGATGGCTACCAAAAAGCGGCCTTGCCATATATCTAAGAAACGTTCTTAACCTTCCAATATAGTATTTATTAATATGGTACAGTTGCGTACACAAGCGTTAGGAAAAAATAAAACAATTGCATTTCTTGAATGAAATTTTTTTTTTTAATAATAACGCCACTATCTACGATAAAAACAAATCTTCAATTAACAAGTACTTCTCTATTTAAATATCCGCGTACAAAAATATTTTTAATTACATATAATACTTAATTATGTAATATACATAGAACCATAACCACTAAAGTTGCAAAGGGGAACGCTCGTGCATGCCTAGTCTATTGGTTAAATAGTGTAATAAGCTACAATATGATAAATATTTACCTAAACAGTAGTACATACTTACATGTGGTAAATATTTAATTTCCCTAAGGGGTCTATAGTTAGAATCCTGATCCGTGAAATCTTCAATAGAAATTAGCTGTATGAATTTTATTTGTCTTAAATAATATATTTAGATTATATCTCAAGTCCCAAGCGCATACTTAAATAAAGTACCTACGTAAATAGTACCTACTTTCTGTCATAGTCACATTTCAAAAAGTAGGTGTACAAAAATAAATGACCTATAAATTATATCGAAACAACAATTGTGTTATCACCTATACCAATTCAATACCGGTATTATACTGTAAATTTTGGGATGGTTCCTAAATATATTGCACGGCCGCTTTTTTGTAGCCATCCGAACTTGGTCGGGTTATGTAGGTTTTCGATGCTTCGTCAGTATTATAATTGTTTTTCTTTAATTACTGAATTTAATGACATGAAATTTTGCATGTGAATAGTTGAATGAATACACTAATTATTGACATACATATTACCATGCAATTCCTTCAGAACGTCGTGATATTTGACTGCTTTGTAAACAGTGATCTGTTCATGGTAAATTTGTCCTATAACTCTTTAGTTACTAACGGAACATCATTGATACTTGGCAACATGTTGCAGACACTTACAAGGTTTGTATAAACGTGAAAATCTAGACCCCAAAGTGCATACTTTAAGAACTAAGACCTAATAAGCGTTTTTTACGTTTATATTTTTATCTTTTAAGCCCTACGATTTTTTCTAAATCTGTTTTTTAAACAAATATAAACAAATTCAAAACAACGTATGTAAAAATCTACAGCTCTCTATGTAAGCGCTTTATATGAAAACTAGCTAATGGCCAAACGTTCGCGTAGCGGAAACTTGAATTTCTCCGAAGTTTATGCATGCACTAGTTTTATTCATACATACACAATTACACACAAATACACACTAATTTTTGGACACATCTCTTTTCTTCTAAAGTCTATGGATTAAAAAAAGTTCCGCCAGGACAACGTTCGCCCAGCGGAATCAGTTTTTGGTGAATTTCTCCACAATGGTTGCGTGCACAAATTTTTTTTTACCATACACAATTATACGACGTCATACACTAAATATCTGCATAATTAAAATCTTTAAATTCAACAACATTCCGCTGCGCGTACGCACACACTTGTTTTTATAATCATAGTGTAACATAATAATGTACGAGTGTCCTTTTTGTAATACAAAAGTGGAGAGTAATCAATTAATTACTCATTCGAGAACGAAACGTCATAAGTTACTATGTAAACAAGATGTAGGAGATTATTTCACGTATGTTGTGAATACAGCGTTCAAGTGTAGAATTGTGACATATCGTATCAATGAATCATCAACTGTATTAAACTCAGAAGTTTACTTAGCAGGAGCTGCATCTAAAATTCAAGAACTGCTTAAAATGGAAATAACATCAAACAAACACATTAAGGTAAACATTGAACTTTTCTGCACGTATGTTATAGTAGGAGAGAATAAAGTGATTAGAGACTTGAAATCATTCAACACTAAAAACACACATTTACAAAAATCATCAGACTTATCTAATTACAATAACGAGACCTGCGCTAAAATTCTGAAGAAATGTGAAGAGTTTCAAGAAAGAGATAGCGGATGGGGATTGGAGAAGATTGAATTTTTAGAGATTAACATCAACAAGTATGTGCCGTTAAAGGCCGGCTCTTACATACCACTTCCGGATTGGATACAACGTAAACATGCATGTGTGAATGTACAGAACACCGATAATGCCTGCTTTTTCTGGGCAGTAGCAAGCGCTCTTTATCCAGTTGACTCCCACTCGAATCGTCTAAATTCATATCCGCACTATGAGACAGTCTTCAAAACAGCAGGAATTGATTTACCGGTAACGATTCAAGGAATCAAACGTTTTGAAGTGTTGAACCATATCAATATCAATGTGTATGGTATTAAAAAAACTAAAACGATCATACCCATGTAGGTTTCAAACAGAGTTTACACTTCTCACAATCACTTTTATTTTACAGTACAGTAGTTATAATTTCAATTACAGAGGTATACTGAGCAGAGTGAACCAGGGGTCGCGTTGGGAGGGTCCGAACTACTCGATGGCTTCCAAAAGAGTGTCCAACCAACTTTTCTTCGACTCAAAACGTAACCGTCGCCCCCCCCAACGATTCCGCTCACATGACTCGTGACGTCACGGCGTTACTCCGCCCCGTACAATGAAATCAATTGCCTATCTTATTATTGCTAAATTGTCGTACTCTCCGACACGGCCATACTGACAAGTCACACGTCCTCGTGTGCTATGTTACCTGGCAACAAAACAAAATCCATTTGTAGACAATATTAAGCTCGGCCTACCTGACCACAAACTAAATGATTAACTATCTCATTATATGCACTTGCATCAGAAGGATTACTACAGGTTTTATTAAGGTCAAATTAAAGAAACCAAACCATAATGTTGATGCACCAAGTATTTCTCATTCCCAGTACTTCACACTGGTAGTCTACTGTGAAACAAGTGGGTCAGTAACAGCCCTTCTCGCTGCTATGCCCTACGTACATGGGACAGTACCAGTTCTTCTCTCTGGCAAGCCCAGTACCAAAAGGCTAGAATCAGTCCTTCACACTGATAAGCCCAAAACAGAATGCACATTACCGGGCCTTCTCTCCGGTAAATCGTAGGCATAAGACATACATCATGCATTAACTTAATCAAAACGAGCTGATGATGATCTTTTACTTCACTAATCACATCTAATTCACTAGGGACCTGACCTTGTGGCATCCTTCCAATGCAATCACGAGCATACTTGAATGTTCTGTTATCAGTTAAAGATTTTAAGACATAGCGATCACCTTCAAGCAATTCAATAACTACCTAAGCACCTTTGTACTTTGGATCGAGAACTAAATCGCCAACATCAAACTTTACCAGTTTGACCTTCTTTTTATCAAAACGGAACTTCCCATAGCTAGCACTTTTTGTCATATTCTGCGCCGCTTCTTCTCTCGCGTTTTCTATGTTGATAATGTCTTCACTATTATTAGCACACAAAAGACTAAGTGGTCTTGCTACTTCACCTATAAAGAGTTCTAAAGGACTCGACCTAGTTATACGGTTAATGGTACAATTTAATGCTAACTGCACATCGTCAAATTATCCTGCCATGACCTATCCGAAGTTTCAACAGATGTTAACAAGCCCTTTCGTTATTATCAGGCATATTTTAGTTACTGTGGGCGTACTATGGGTAGTGTTGGTTATTGCGCAATAGAAAAACTGTTTTTTTGCTGTTGTGCACCAGGGAAACACTCTGTACCAGAGTCAAAACAAAATGAAAACGACTCACCAGATTTGTTAGACAATAGATCTGTAGCTGGCTTAATGGTACTCGCTTCTCAACTCAGCCGCCACCGCAGTCAATCTTTCTGGACAGCTTGCTCGAAAAGCACCGTCCCCGATCAGCGATTGTTCGCACAGGAGATCCAAAGAGTGCAGCGCGGTCCAACACTGTCATCCTGCTTGCACACGTCCTTGTGCGTTAACCTGTAACCAAAAAAATCTACAGCAGTGCATGTTCCACTCAGCCAATTCTGACCACATTGTTATTGAAACTAACAAAAACAATAGCAATCATCGATAACAAAAGATTCCTCTAAGCTTTAGTAATAATTGGTCAGGAACTGAATCAACTTACGAGTAGACCACATACAACGCTCACGGCCCGGCTGCCGCAGCAGCTAGTGACACTCAAGCCACCCATATCGTCATCACCTCAAGTGATACGACCAATACACATCACTTCACATAGAGTCTACGACTCCCAGGTTATTACAAGACCAACAACAATAGTCTCCTCCGAGACCCAGGTCCACTGCACCACCAGCTGCCCATCGCCCCCTGAACAACTCACAAGTGAGTTGCAGTTACGACTACAGCCAAGTGGGTACAGTACGACCTAATAGCCATGGTATTTGCTCTACTACTCGGTGGAGGAACTCTCCTCACCGTCTTCTACGTTTAATTCGTTAGGAACACTACATAGAGGCATCTTTCGTATGCGATCGTGAGCATACTTGTAAGTACGGTTAGAATTTAAAGTTTTTAACATACAGCAATCACTTGGCAAAACTTCCACTACCTTAAATGAACCTCAGAACTTCCAATCTTCTTCTTCCAATCAACTTCCAATCAAGAACTTTCAACTTAGTTTGATAATCTGATTTCACTCTTTGTTTTCTAATAACATGAAATCGCCAACCAAAAGTAAATGTCGGGTAGAAATGTAATAAAATCTTAAGTTGTTGTTCACTAATCGCAACGCTAAATATGATTTATTCTGTGCTGAACACACTGGTTTGGCCCATACCAGTCAACGCAACAACTCGTTCGCCACTTAATCTCTCCTTTACTAACAAGCATTCAGCATCAGAATCGTAAACAAAACAATACAGCTCACCTTTGTTCTAACGTGACTGAGGGTATACGACGTCCACTCGCCCTTCACTACTTCTAGCATGTTGTTCACGATCCGCTTATACTGCCACTGCTCGTACACTGAGTCACGATATGTTCTGGTTTCCCTCACTTGCAGTACACGAAGGGCTTATTGACGGCTGCGGGCTGCTTGGCTCGATCCTTAGTCACTCCACGTCACTGGTAGCTCCACGCAAAGTCCTTGGTATGCTATTTACGATAGCCACGTTGATGCTGCTCCTTTGTGCGCCTTATTGATGGCCACAACAAGTTGAACAGCTTGCAGTGAATTTTCAGCAAAACACAAATCAGCTGTTGTGCACTGTTATGTTTGCACACGCTTTCTACCGCGTGTTCTAACTACGGGTACGGGATCCAACGAACTCAAACGCTGGTTTTTTTTTTAAAGACACTTTTTTTAAACATGGTGGTAATCGCAATAAGGGCGTCACTCGGCAAAGGTATTTCTGCATACAGCCCATGTCCAAAACAACATGCACCATTATCGCGCATCCATATCTGGTTTATCTGTGTCCAACTCGAACAGATCCATACGATTATTTAATAAGCGTTCGTATGTTTTCACTTTGTTTTTCAAATATCAACGGTCACTTTCACTTTTCGCGTTCTGATTTTGCGCTTGAACCAACACGAATCCCACTTCTGATAACGGCGTATGCGATAAGTTAGCGGCACTGCCGTCATCAGTAGGGTTTTCTGGTAGAGGGTTCATGGCGTAGGTTTCAAACAGAGTTTACACTTCTCACAATCACTTTTATTTTACAGTACAGTAGTTATAATTTCAATTACAGAGGTATACTGAGCAGAGTGAACCAGAGGTCGCGTTGGGAGGGTCCGAACTACTCGATGGCTTCCAAAAGAGTGTCCAACCAACTTTTCTTCGACTCAAAACGTAACCGTCGCCCCCCCCAACGATTCCGCTCACATGACTCGTGACGTCACGGCGTTACTCCGCCCCGTACAATGAAATCAATTGCCTATCTTATTATTGCTAAATTGTCGTACTCTCCGACATATATATATCTAAGGCTAAACCCTACAATCGTCATGTTAATCTCTTATTTTATGAAGATACTAAACATAATGGTAAATCTCATTATTGTTGGATAAAACAAATGTCTCGTCTGATACGCTCTCAAATTACAGGTCATAAAAATAAAATATTTTTCTGAGATGGATGCTTGCAATATTTCACTGATGCGTCTAAACTTGAACGTCACAAGATATTAGGATGTGAAAAGGCTTTAATAGAACTACCTACTCCCGAAGACAAGTACTTGAGTTTTAAAAATATTAGTCATCAACTTTCTGTACCATTTGTTATATACGCAGATTTTGAATCAATTTTAAGCCCCCTCAAAATGGAGGAAATGAAAACCACTTATTACACTCATGAGCACATTCCATGCGCTTTTGCGTATTATATACATTGTAACTATGATAGTTCATTAAGTAGATTTGTTATATATCGTGGTGAAGACTGTGTTAAAAAGTTTGTAGATAATATCTATTTGGATGCTCGTTATATTGCTGATAATTACTCAAATAAAATACTATCTATACTAATATTATAAAGCTGAAGAGTTTGTTTGTTTGTTTGTTTGAACGCGCTAATCTCAGGAACTGCTGGTCCGATTTGAAAAACTCTTTCAGTGTTAGATAGCCCATTCATCGAGGAAGCTATAGGCTATATATCATCACGCTAAAACCAATAGGAGCGGAGCACCAATGAAGAACGTATCAAAATCGGGGGATTTTTTTCCTATTGAGAGCTTCCGCTGCGTGCGTAAACGGTTAAAGTTTCGCAAAAATCATATATGACAGAATTGTTTCCCTTTAAAAGCTTTAAAAAAAAGTCCGCGACAGCATATGTCTATCTTTTAAGGTTAGCTCACTTTAACGTCTTTTATGCTAACCAAATTTGTTCTAAAATAATGCATTATTTGCGAAGGTGTTTTTATAAACATGGTATTAATCCTTATCCAAATAAATACGTTATTCATCACATGTATTTAATTTTGAACAAAATTGCCTCTGACATCATTTGATTTCAATGTATATCTTAGGAGATATCATAGTTTTAAAATAATACTAATAATAAAGCAGAAGAGTTTGTTTGTTTGAAACACGGTTTGAAAGCTCTAAATCTCTGGAAATATTGGTCACATATATAAAAATATTTTTGCGTTTGATAGCCCAGTTCTTGAGGAAGGCTATATTCTATTAAACTTGACGCTAGGACCCTTATGAGTTGAGCAAAAAAAAAAAGTCTGAAGTTTTCGCCAAGCGAAAACGAAGTAATAGCGCAGGCCGGCGACAAGTTGGAAGAAAAAAATTATGCGGACGAAGTCGCGGGCAGAAGCTAGTATTATGATAAAAATGAAAGCTTGATAATGGATAAGATAACACAGTCACTCATTGTCATATTTGTGAGCAACCATTGTTATCATCCAATCAAAAGGTTATCGATCATTGTCATCTCACAGGGAAAATTAGAGGTGTAGCACATCACCAATGTAATTTAAAATATTCTCTGCCCAACTATATTCCAATATTTTTTCATAATTTAAGCGGATACGATAGTCACTTATTCATTAAGGAGCTAGCTGTAAGAGATGGTGTTCACATTGAGTGTATACCACAGAATAAGGAAAAGTACATTTCATTTAGTCAAAAGTTACATTTTAAAGATAGTGATGATGGTAACACTCAAAAAGGAATAACTGTACGTTTTGTTGATTCGTTTAAATTTATGTCCACCAGTTTAGATAAACTAGTGAAAAATCTCTCACCGGATCAATTTCATATATTATCTAAACACTTTTCAGATCCTGAACAAATAAGTCTTTTAACACGAAAGGGTGTGTTTCCATACGAATACCTTGATTGTTGGACTAAACTCAAAGATACATCATTACCTGATAAACCATCATTTTACAGTGAACTAACACAAACACATATTTCCGATAGCGATTACATGCATGCGCAAACTGTATGGAAAAAATTTAAATTAGAAACGTTGGGTGAATACTGTGATTTATATCTCAAAACAGATGTTCTATTGCTTGCTGAAGTGTTTGAAAATTTCCGAAGTATCTGTTTGAGTGCATATAAACTAGATCCTTGTAGATACCTTACAGCACCCAGTCTTTCGTGGGATGCCATGTTGAGACAGACAGGAATAAATCTCGAACTTCTAACCGATTATGAAATGATTCAGTTCTTACAGTCTGGTATTCGAGGTGGTATTAGTCAAGTTTCCAAAAGACATGCTCAGGCTAATAATAAGTTTCTAGATTCAACCACATACAATTCTACAAAGGATAACAGTTTCATTGTGTATTTGGATGTTAATAATTTGTATGGTTATGCTATGAGTCAATATCTGCCTTATGGAAACTTTGTTTGGTTGACGAGTGATGAAATTAACTCATTCAATATATTAACACAACGTCCTGATTCAGATATCGGTTACATTTTGGAAGTGGACCTGGAGTATCCACAGTGTCTACATGATTTACACATTGACTATCCAGTTTGTGCTGAAACAAAAACACCACCAAATGGTAAAACTAAAAAGCTTTTAGTTACTCTCAACGATAAACATAATTATGTAATTCACTATGATAACTTGAAGCAATGCATAGAATATGGGATAGTTTGTAAAAAAATCCATAGGATCTTATCGTTTCAGCAATCCCCATGGCTCAAACCTTACATAGATTTAAACACACAAAAGAGAACATACGCAAAAAACTCTTTTGAAAAAGACTTCTACAAGCTCATGAACAACTCGATTTTCGGTAAAACCATAGAGAATGTAAGGAAACGAGTTGATGTGAAACTTTGTAACATGTGGAGTGATGAGAAAGGAAATACTAAATGTAAATACGGTGCTGAAAGATACATAGCTCATCCTAATTTTCACAGTTGTAAGATTTTCTCTGAAGATTTTATAGCGGTGCTAATGAATAAAACAAAAATATTGTATAATAAACCTATTTATGTTGGTTTCACTGTGCTAGAACTTTCTAAAAATGTTAAGTATGTATAATTTTCACTACTCATACATGCTACCTAAATACAAAAATAACGTGCAATTGGGTATGTAAAGTTTTTTTCAGGTATTTTTTTTATATTTTTAATTTATAGATTTAGTTATTTTAGGCAACTAATTTCAAAATTTTGGTTTTCTAAGCAGCCATTAATTTTAAATAAATTTTCTAAATTCTGCTTCAAAAATAGGCTGAAGAGTTCAATATCTAATTATCTATGCCACGTATAACACAGTAATAAAAATTCTAAATTTGACGTTTTTTGCTTGACATCAGAAACTTCAAGCATGACACTAGACAGTTTTAGAGGTGGGAATGATCGACATAATCGATTGGACATTTACTTAATACAGTTATTAATTTTGTATAGGGATAAGTGGACGGAGGGAAGGGAGGCCTTTGCCCTGCAGTGGGACAGAAATTACTGATAATTAATAATTAAATTAAATGATAGGTATTATTAATATGTCACTATCAAAATCAAACCAATAACAAGTAGCTACAGTACCTAGTTATATTTGCAAGTTTGCAACACCATTTGTGGTTACAAAATAGTTCGAATGATTTTATACTTAATATATTATTATTTAAAGGGAATGCATTTTATTTAAGCTATCATTATAATGATTGATTAACGATAATTCAGAATTCGGGATTTAGATTTTATGTGTGAATAGATTTTCAATGTTTGATTTGAATCGATTCAAAGGCCGAAATTTTCGCACGACTGCATTACATACCTATATTATTATGGTCATCCCTATAGTTGACATTATATGACTTTAACTTTTTAACATATGATGAGAGGAGGCACTGAAAGTATTCTCAATCTGCTTACTTGTGACGTCATTTGGAGGTCAAATGAAAGTCAAGTGGTATTAAGTGTTTATGTTAAAATAAACTTCATCTTATAATTTTAAGCACTAAAAATAGAAAAATTAAGTTAAGAAACCTTAAATCTCGAAATGGTTTGGGAATCAGCGTAGGATTTTTTTTCTTTACATACCGAATTACTCTACACAGATAGGTACTGATTCTTTCATCTATCAAATCACAAGTGAAAATTTTTATGAAGATATTAGATGTGACTTAGAGGCTAGATTTGACACCTCTGATTTTCCCATAGACAATGTTTATAATCTACCATTAGTCAATAAAAAGGTGGTTGGTCTCATGAAAGATGAAACCAATGGTTGTATCATCAAAGAGTTTATTGGTTTACGTTCTAAAATGTATAGTTATGTTTTACAAAATGATTTGACTGTAAAGAAAAACAAAGGCACCTCCGCCGCTATTGTAAGAAAGTTACATTTTGAAAATTATAAAAAAGCACTTGATTGTGACTATCTATACTAATATTATAAAGCTGAAGAGTTTGTTTGTTTGTTTGTTTGTTTGAACGCGCTAATCTCAGGAACTACTGATTCCGATTTGAAAAACTCTTTCAGTGTTAGATAGCCCATTCATCGAGGAAGGCTATAGGCTATATATCATCACGCTAAATCCAATAGGAGCGGAGCACCAATGAAGAATGTTTCAAAATCGGGGGATTTTTTCCTATTGAGAGCTTCCGCTGCGTGCGCTGCGTAAACGGTTAAAGTTTCGCAAAAATCATTTAAGTATAACAGAATTGTTCCCCTTTAAAAGCTTTAAAAAAAAGGCCATGGCAGCATATGTCTATCTTTTAAGGTTAGCTCACTATAACCTCTTTTATGCTAACCAAATTTGTTCTAAAATAATGCATTATTTGCGAAGGTGTTTTTATAAACATTGTATTAATCCTTATCCAAATAAATACGTTATTCATCACATGTATTTAATTTTGAACAAAATTGCCTGTGACATCATTTGATTTCAATGTATATCTTAAGAGATATCATAGTTTTAAAATAATACTAATAATAAAGCTGAAGAGTTTGTTTGTTTGAAACACGGTTTGAAAGCTCTAAATCTCTGGAAGTATTGGTCGCAATAAAAATATTTTTGCGTTTGATAGCCCAGTTCTTGAGGAAGGCTATATTCTATTAAACTTGACGCTAGGACCCTTAGGAGTTGAGCAAAAAGAAAAAAAATCTGAAGTTTTCGCCAAGCGAAAACGAAGTAATAGCGCAGGCCGGCGACACGTTGCGACGGGGTGGGTCGGGGAAACAAAAAAAATTTACGCGGACGAAGTCGCGGACAGAAGCTAGTGTAAAATATGATAACATGTATACGTTTACTAGTGATAAGCACCATGTTTATACACAAATTAAGAGCAAAAAAATACTTTCTGGTAATGATGATAAAAGATTTATTACTGAGGATGGAATAAACACTTTGGTTTGGGGACATTATTTAATCAAATAAAATACATTGTTTTTATACAATTTTTGTTTTTTTTATCTTCCCATTTATTCTCACATAAAACACGTTGTAAGTTTCTTTACATAAGCACAACCACTAAACCACTGAACATGTTGCTGCCAAGGATCATCATTATCTTCCCAATCTTTTAAGCCTCCACCACAGGGAAAACACATGGTCCTGTCTCCGCTACCAGTATAAAAGAAACCAGCTTCTGCAAGATCTTCAGGCTTCTGACGCATACCTTTAGGCCAGTCTATGAAAGTGCGCAAGCGTTTTGTTTTTGAACTGAATTGTGGGTGTTGTGGTTTGTGATCACTTATCGATGAGGCTATTGTTCTGCTCACCTGTAATGATCCAGTACCACACTCATCCATTCCCTCAGAAACATCATCATCACTTCCTTCCAGTATTTTAAAAAAAAAATCACAATCATTCTGTATGTTGTCGCTAACTCGAACAAATGTATGCGTAACCTCACCATCACTCTTGAATACAAGGTAACGTATGTTTTCAATATTAGATATCACCGGATCTTCCATACGACTTCCATCATCATTATCATCACTATCCCGATGTTTTGATGAATCTGAGTTAGATATTTTCTGAGCAGTCCGCACACTTTTAGTAAATATTGTCTCACCACTATCATTCTTGAAAATAATTTCATGAATATCTTCCATATTAGAGTTCACTGAATCAGACATTGTGAATAATAATTATTATCAGTAGGTATATTTTCTCATATAATAATTCTATAAGAGATAACAGTTAAATTGAACCTTTGTCCAGTAATACTGCGATCTGAATGTAAATAAATACAAACGTAAGTACTATAATGTAATAAACACAATGCATTAATCATAAATTCTAAAAATAAAACACTACAACATCCGCTGTCCACTCTGATTCAAACCAGAACCAACTTAATGTGATATATCCTTATCACCTACAGCGCAGGAGTCATAACATTGTCCTCTACGCCCCCGCACCGCCCCCGTCTCACAACATCACCACCCTAAACGAACCAAAACGCAATCGCAGGACTTTCGTAACACCTTTTCACACAACCTAATCGCACGCTTCCACCAAACAGCATCACGGCTCTACCAGCCTCATGGCCAAACGAGTCGAACCCGTGGGAACCAATACTACATTGTAAACCATGACACCGTCCTCCCACGCACAACCACTATTACCTAATCACTCACTCCCCAAACTGCATCACAGCCTCAAGGTTAAACGAGTCACAACCTGTCTCCCCGCGGGAACTAATACATTGTTAATCACGCGGGAACTACTACATTGTAAACCATGATAACACACCTTATCTCACCACACTTCCGCTAAACACACCATTTCTACAAAAAACCACTATAACCTGATCGCACGCCCCATACCAAACCGCATACCATCACGGGTCTAGTTACGCTGGACTTCCGTGGTCCAGAATCCCCACACACCTTCTTATCTTGCTGCACTTCCGCTAAACACACCATTTTTCACAGGAAACCACTATAACCTGAACGCTCGCCCCAAACAAACTACATAGCATCATGGGTCTAGTTATGCTGGACTTCCGGTGGTCCAGAACCCCCATTTACTTAAGACTGTGCCGACCCTACAGTGGCGCCCTCATCGTTTGTTTGGTTATTTCATACAATTAAGGCTTGAAACTGCGTTAAGCGGACGCCCGCGCGGTACCATACAAAAGTGCACCGTCGCGGGGCCCCGCGCGGGTGTACGTTGCGGGGAGGCGGGCCCCGCGACAGCGCAACGGTGCCCGTTTCCGTGCGACGGATACCCGCGCGGGGGCACGCCCGGGACCCGCTAGCGGTAACACGCACGGGCTTGTTCAGTTAATAACGCTATGTTATACGGACCTAGGGTTGCCAACCCTACTATATAATATAGTATCCTACTGTATTAGAGGCCCGACTGCTATATTTCTGAAGAAAGTAATATAGTAGGCAAAACTACTATGTTATTAGGCATCAAACCCTCTAAGCAATAATATTCGTTTCAAAACGTGTAAACGTAAAACGAAACGTAACTATTTTTTAAAGGTTCTGCTAGGTAGAGTTTGTGTTTTGGAAATAGGTACTTATTTTTGAAGTTAATTTTCCGAAGTTCTCAAATATTAATAGATTAGTAAAAACTTTGTATTTCTAAAATGAACCGTGGTAATAATGATAATGGCGAAACTATGAACGCTGGCTCTATAGCGCTGCCACGAAAAAATACGAAGTGGCTGCAAACGTTTAAAACCGAATGGGAGTCCAAGATTGGTTAGTTCGCGAACCCGTTAATATTTACAATGGGAAATGCACGATTAGTGGGATAGTTTTCTCTATTAGTAAAAGTGGAGTTGCACAAGCGATGAAGCATTTCTTAAAAGTAAAAATTTATTAATAAAGGCGCAAAGTAGCAAAAAAAAATTAAAAAATTAAGTTTTGAAACCTACTTTTTTTTCATATTTTCGCTATCCACTATATTTTTTGGGTAATCATTTTAAAACTACTATTTTTGACTGAAAAAAAGTTGGCAACCCTATACGGACCGCACGCACGCTCGGAGAAAATCATGTCTTTCGATACGGAAAGAGTAATTGTAGAAGTTCAGTGTCGCCCTGCCATATGGGACCAGGCGAATGACCTTTATAAAGACAGAGATGCAAGAACAGCTACGTAGTAATAATATTAAGTTCTCCATCGACACGACTGTATATGCACAACGTTAAAATTGAACTAGCGACACTGCGTAAATAAAACGCCGCGACGGGTACCCGCGACGGGGCCCGTACCGTTCCCACAGAGCCCACCCGCGTGTCCACGCGCGTAGACACGCGACGGTTGCACGTCGCGGGCGCCCGCTTAACGCAGTTTCAGGCCTTAGAATGAAAATGCAGAAAACAAGCACGTTAAGTTGTGCTTCACAAGATTATACGTTATTATGATTAGAAGCGGTAGTTTCATATTGTTTAGTTTTATCATAATCCTTAAAACGGAATATAGTGGCCACTTTTATCCGTTTTAAGGATTATAATGAAACTAAACAATATAAAACTACCTTTTATAATAATATTAACGTATAATCTTGTGAAGCACAACTTACCGTGCTTATTTTCTGCATTTTCATTCTAAATTGTATGAAATAACCAAACAAACGATGAGGGCGCCACTGTAGGGTCGGCACAGTCTTAAATAGATTTAACTTATTTCATAGCTTTGCTAGCTTCTGCCCGCGACTTCGTCAGCGTGAAATTTTTTCTCCCCCGAACCACCCCGTCGCATCGCATCGCCTACCTGCGCTAATACTTCGTTTACGTTTAGCGAAAACTTCTGACTTTTTTTCTTTTTGCTCAACTCCTAAGGGTCCTAATTTTATGTTTCATAGCCTTCCTCGAGAATTGGGATATCAAATGCAAAAAGATGTATAGGTATAAGAGAGTAGAGCTTTCAAACAAAAAAACTAGCTATTATTAGTATTATTTTAAAACTATGATATCTTCCAAGATATTCATTAAAATCAAATGATGTCAAGGGCAATTTTGTTCAAAATGAAATACTTGTAAATAACGTATTTATTTGGATAAGGATTAATAAAAAAAATAATAATACCATGTATATAAAAAAAACACCTTCGCAAATAATACATTATTTTAGAACAAAATTGATTAGGTACTTTATACCAGGCACAAAAATAGGCCACTATAAATGTCATTTTTTAAATAAAAATACATGTTCTTTTACGACGTCAATTCTTTTAAAATTGAAATAAGTACCTGTAAAAAAATATGTTTAGATACTGTGTCTTATATTATAGTAAGTATTTACGTACTACAGACATTTTACTTAATTATACTTACACTTTAAATCCATTGACATTTATTCATCATACTCTTTTATCAGGTTTGCATCGTATTTTGCGAATTGGCCTAAAATGATTCATTTCCTCTTATAATTTCCATGATAAATATTTCTATAGTTTTCAATGTTATGACACTTACCTCAGGCTTTCAAGCTGCCATTACTTTTTCTGTTAATTTTTTTCTCATAGTTTCTTACTGGCTTAGACTATGAAGGTCACTTTTGATTTATATAATTTAAATTATTTTTATCAATATGTTAGCTCAAATATTGTATTTTATAGATAAATGTGACTGTTTATTGAATAACTGTATCCTAACTTACAATTATAAAAATAATTGACATCTCAGTATTCATCGAAGAGGTTTTAACGAATATTTCTGGCCGCTTCGAGCTCGTGACAGTTGCATATTTTTATGAACGAAAACTTCAATTTTGGAAAGAACTGGAAAAAAAGATAAGAAAAAAAAAACGTGGGAGATTATTTATAAGGATTTCTGTCACATTCAGTTGGTTCAACTCTGAATTCTCTGAAAAAATCATCTCCGCGACAGTCCACGTCCAGTTGCTGAAGGAAAAGTACGACGGAAGTCAAGCCTTGACTGAAGTTGACCAAGGAACTTCCTTGATTTCATATCTAGACAGTGTCTACGCTGATGTCAAGAGGATCATCTTCTCCTCACTTATAATATCATTGTTCTCCGCTATCTATCTCGACTGTGACCTGTGGCTTCGCACTTTAAAACTGGAAAGCGGATCCATCTAACAAACCTCTGTCCTTCTTTCTTCTGAGAGTGTCATTGGTTTTTTTTTAATTCTTAATGTATTTTTTTTTTCTAAATTATATTGTTCAGATCTACTTTCTACCCTTTTTTATTTTATTAGGCCAGTAGATCTGTTACAATATTCGTGTCAGTTAATTTATAAATGTTATGTATTTATGTTGTTGACTTTTATTACTTACTTGATTTTTTACCTTTGTGTTGATTTTGAATAAAGAAATTTTAATCGATTTGTGACTTTGACTTTTATAAAGTATGCTATAGAATACCTTAAAGTGTATTTTATAATAAGCACTCGCCCTAAAAAAATAAGATATGACTATCGATCATTCCAATAATCACAATTCAGTCTCACTTCATTGTGAAAATTCATGTCACCCTACTCTAACACAGTTTCATACTACTATATTTAGTGAATATCTCCTAAAATATGAATTTCACCGTTATTTTCGCCACATTTTACCAAACTAGGTTACGTTACCTGTCGATTAGTACTTTAATTACGCTTGAACCAATTTTTAATAACGAAATAAACGCCATTGTATTTTAGGCATATTGCCGTCCGAGCGGCCAACTAAAATCGACTTGTAACAAATTATGGAACCTATTTTCTAGGATTTTTTTGGTTTATTCGCTGCAACAAATCAGTAACTCAGTCAGTCACACCGAGACGCGACGCGACGCGACGCTGCGCGCACACTTTAAAAGAGTGACTCAAAATATACTTTTTTAATACAGTTGCTCAAAAAGTGGCGTATTGCAGGGACGTATAGCGTTCGGGATGTGGGCTATTACATACTCGTGCTTTTTTTTTACCTTTCCCGAACTCGTGCGTTCTCTTTCCCAACTGTCAAAATAATGTCTATGAAAAAGAAAAACCAACCATGAAGTTTTTACTAAAAAAATTCATAGAAGTTTTTATGATTCATGCAAATACGTATATTTCTAAAAAGAAGCTACTAATTTGTTTCAATATCAGATTTAATGATTTGATTGAATAAGTTAGATTAGGTTTCATTTCATTTCATCTCATTAAATTTCATTTTCATTTCATATCAATAAAAAAATTCTACTGAAGACTTGGCTGTATGGGCATAGTTCCCTTTGCCTACTAGAATGGGTGAAGAAAAAAAAATCTCTGCTTATATTCTGCGGTTGGCGCCATTTTTCAGAAATTTTCTTTGCGAGTTTTAGTTGTTTGTTGCACAAAATGAGTAATTTCGACCCTAGTTTTTTTGAATTAACACCACCTAATTTTATTAAATTGCTTCATTTTTTCGCAACTGTATTAAAAATAGTCGTTCAGTACACGTGCGAAACCGTCATTGCAACTTGTTCCGACTGTCAACCCTCGCCTTCGGCTGCACCTCGGCTCGGGTAGACATTTGTCGGAACTCTTTGCAATGACAACCTTTCCGCACTTGTAATGAAATATACTATATTTTCTACACGAAAATGTACACATTGCATTGTCAGAATACGTTGCGCGGTGCAGCGCTGCGCCTCGTGACGCCTCGCGGCGTAGAGCGACGCATCGCAACGCAGCGGTACTTCGCCGGTACGCGCTGCGCCGCAGGGCGCAGCGCGAAATCACTGACCTCTTCCAGTATCGTCGCGTCTCGGTGTGAACTGACCCTAACAAATTATGGAACCTATTTTCTAATATTTTTCTTGTTTATTCGCTGCAACAAATCAGCAACTAATTGTCAATACATATAAGCCTCTATTAATTTGATATGAATGGTGAGATACCTACCTACCCATAACCCGGAAACTAAATATTGCATAACTTTTTGTTTATTTGCGTTTTTTATTTTTGCAACAAATACAACAAATTAAGACCTATCTTTTGATGCATCACTCACCTATATGCGTTATTTAGTTTCTGTGTAATCACAGGCGATGACTACGGCAAGTGGCGGTTCTAGCTAGCGGCCACTTCGATCAATAATAGCACTAGATGCCCGATGAGCGCTTCAAAAACGGCCCGAAAAATAAGAGCACAAATATTTTTGTGGTCTTATTTCAAATTAGTATGGTCCAATCATAGCCAACGTTAAGACGTCAAAATGCCGCAGTGCGCGTTCAAAAATTGTGTAAATAACTACCGCAACACCAAGATTTTGGAAGGAATATCTTTTTTTCGGTAATTTTATATCATTAAATGTTTTTCATATAATAATAACACACTTAAATAGAAAATATAAATAACTTAGCGAATATTATCATTGTTTGGCCAATGTTTGCGACAACGCGCCAACCTATTCTAACAAACATCGACTGTTTGGAACAGGGAATTCATGGAGTGGTATTGTTCTTTTATATTATGTTATTTTTGTTATAATTGTGAGGACTGTAAAAAGGGATTTATGTGGGCTAAAGAAAAATAAATGGTTTCACAAATTAATAGATTTAAGAGACATGGGTGGTTTATGTTATACTTCAAACGATGTTCGACGTATGCATGAAAACCGAACGTGTTATACGCAATTGTCTTCGCACGAGTGGTGGCAAAACAATACAAAACAAATATGATAAAAACTTTATATGTATGTGTCAACGTTTTAAACGCATATATTGAAAAGAATGTGTTTTCTGGGAATAACGAACACAATCATAAAATAAGCTTGATGAAACTAATTATAGAAAAATTCATTGATGTAAGATTACATTATATTTGTAAAAAAGAAACTGCTCAAATAAAAATTGTTTCCAAAAGACAAATTTATAACAAGCTGAATCTGTTTATAGGCAATTAGACATACATTACGTTTAAACATACCGATTAACATAATATTGTACTATTTTAGTCCTCCTACTTTTTTAAATCGGTTATTAATATTTGTCACCATACAAAACGAACCTTCACCTGAAAAATATTATATTCTGCAACTCTACGTCTTTCAATACATACTGTATTCTGAGCATTGAAATGTAATACCAAGAACTACGTCTAGTTCCAAAATAGAATAAACACGAAATTGTCAACAAAATGTTTTTAACCTTATTGCGTATATGTTAAGTTGCATTTTAGGATAAATATTTTTGTAGTTATTATAAAAATTACTTTTTATTTTCAAGTGATATTTTAAATTTATTGCTTTTAACCTTTCTCCGATGACAAAAGGACTTCAGTATTAATAATTTGCAATCGTAATTAAACTTTATGTTAGAGTGTTAAGGTTTATAATAATCTGAAGTTGTTAATATTATTAAACCTTTTTCTATAGTTCGTAGTAAGAAATATAAATGTTTATGTGTGTGAAAACGTGGCCACTTTAGCGACTTATTTTTGTTCCTAATCATTAATCTAGTGCTATTATTGATCGAAGAGCGGCCAACTATTTTTGGTCATAGTATCTTAGTTTTTTTTGCAACAAATTCAGGAAAAGAGTTGTGTATAGTAACAAATTACCACTAATTCCTGGCAAAGCTGCATCAAATTTTATGACTTGGCCGCGCGGTTGAAATGGACATGAGTTGCGGACACCAGCCCGTATTACCTATTACCCATCCTATGTGTTATTCCTGATTATAAACTATCTGTGTGCCCAATTTCATCAAAATCTGTACAGCCGTTTGTGCGTCACTGAGTAACAAACATCAGAACATCTTCACAAACTTTCACATTTATAATATTAGTAGGATTACTTTAAGATTATTACTTAGTAAGCACAGCTACACATCAAGCTATACACAACCAGTATAAGCTGACTTCTGATTGTACGAAAAACCGTAACAGTGCGAGGTCAGCTAAAACTGGAAATGTATAGCTTGATGTGTAGACACGCCAGCACATCAAGCTACCGGAAACTGTCAAATTTTCCCAATCAACTTTGAACCTTATTCTGTAGCGATAAAGTTGAAAATCTATTGAAGAAATTTGACAGATCTTAGTAGCTTGATGTGCAGCCTACCGATCCTGTAAAAATCTCACCGTGATAACATACTAGGTGAAATGAGAACTATTTTTGGTCATAAGTAGTATCTTCTTATGACCAAAAACCTTCTTTTTTTTGTAACAAATTCAGGAAGAGAGTTGTGTATAGTAATAAATTACCACTAATTCCTGGCAAAGCTGCATTGCATCAAATTGCCGCGCGGTTGAAATGGACATCGCAACTCCACGTCAATGCGCGTATTTTGCGTACGGAAAATTTTTAACACATACGATACTTTTTATCCCGATATTGCCACGGGATCGAAACTAACGCGGGTGAAATCGCGGGGCGCTGCTAGTACAATATAAAATTGACATATTACCATAAATATTATAGGAATTCACTCCTATAGGTCGTTCCGTTTTACGTTCAGACAAAGTATTATGAATACTGTAAGTTTTTTAACTTTAATTCATTTTTAGCGGGGTAATGAAACATAATCGAATCTAAGGCCCGTATTACAGAACGTCACTCAATAGTTTCAACCAATCAAATGGCTTGAATCTAGTTTTAAGTAATGCTTGAGTATTGAGTGACGTTCTGTAATACGGGCCTAAGTGAGGGACGTTGACGTTTGAGAGATGTCATGTCACTTGTCGTTTTGTATTTTTTTTGTGTTCCCATTACACTACCACAATAAACCAACTTAATTTAATTTACCATCTTGTGTACCCACCATATTTCAGGCAAATAAATGATTTATGATGTATTTAATTTTTTTATTCTAGTGAAGCGGCGGATTTATCACCCGCGCATAGTCCGTCGCGGGTGATATTGTCGCCAGAAGACGAGGCCACTTGGAGCGATGCCGGCCTCGCTGCTGCGGCTTCACCTAGCAGGTAACGATACATATTAAATTAATGCAGAGCCTACGTCACATTTAACTCAGGTGCCGTCTCTACGAGCGTGAGTATCGCGGCGATATTATCTTCGTGCCATCAAAGTCAATAGAAACTCTATGAAATAATCTCCACACGGTGATATCATCGCGACGATAAATTTGATGGCACCGCATGACTATCGCCGCGATTTTCTCGCCCGTGGAGATGGCCCCTAAGACGACCCGCTGACTGGGCATAATTATAACATGATATTGTTGTTTTAGACACCTTAGCTGGACGCCGCCGCCGCCACAAGTGGACACTCCACATGATGAGTGCCCACTATTCCGTACACCAACGTCCAGTTATTCTCGTAAGTGACAAAACTAACATTTTTTGTGTGTAACTGTTAGTAATTGGCCCCGATTCTGTTGTTCACAAACTAAAAAGTTCAGTGCATCTTTTTCTTTCCACTTCATTATGAAAAGGACAGAAGATAAATGTTAGTTTAGTCCTGTCAAATTAGATAATCCATAGACAAGTTTAGACGTGATTAAAAAATTGGCCACTAAAAATACGTCAATTTACGTCAGGCGCTGACTAATTTGACAGGACTAAACTAATATTTGTCTTCTGTCCTTTTCTTAATGAAATAGAAAGAAAAAGAGGCACTGAACTTAAATTTAGTTAAGTTTGTGCACAACAGAATGGGGGCCAGTATGTACTAATTATAATATATTTTAACATTTTAGATCTGCAGAGTGAAGTTATTGAATGTATTGTAGTTCCATCCTCTGGTAAGTTACTTATTTATTAATGGAATCAGTAATAGAAAATAATAAGGTTGGGAAAACAAAAGTTCTGAACATAAATTGTTGTTTCAGCTGCATTTGTTAATGTGGACGCCGCCGGGTCAGTCACATTGAGTCCAGCAGTGTCTGGTCTTTCTGCAGATCTTGGTAAGTTCTCCATCTAATTGTGTGCTAGGCCCAGGCAAGTTTAATAAATAATAATAATAACTTTATTGACATAAAAGTATTTTACATTAATGTATGGAAACCCTGACTCCTGCGCTAGGTTGTAACCTGTGTTACAAAATTAATTAAATAAATAAATTAAAATTAGGTTTTAATTATTTTCTTTCTATATTGTTTTAGTCACTGCTGATGATTTTGGCAATGATGTAGAAGCAGAAGACCAACAAGCTGACGACATTGATGTTGATTGCCTGGTGCCAGCAGGACCGACAACCCTCGCTACCGATAGCCTAGCAGTGCTTGAGGACATTGACCCGACAATTATGAACGACATTGCACAGATGGACAGAGAGAATGACACTGCGATGCGTGCTACGCTCCCTATTGATTGTATCCCTTTCAATTGGCGATCAGATATGGCTGATTTTACGGGTGTTCGAGAAGAATTTACAGGAACTCCGGGTCCTACATTCCCAATGTCGGAGATCCAGAGTCCTGTAAATGTCTTCTTGAAGTTCTGGGACCAGTCAATCATGTCGCTGATTGAAAAAGAAACGAACGACTACGCAGCGTGGTGTCTCGACAGACCTGATATTAGTGCGACCTCCCGCATGCGACGGTGGCATCCAACCAGTGTGCATGAGTTGTATGTATTCTTCGCTCTCATGATCCACCAGAGCCTTAACCCCGTCACCGTAGAGTCAGAATACTTTTATCCCTCTTCTCGCGTGACCGCCATGCCGTACTTCAAAGAGTACATTTCATTTAATAGATTACTCCTGCTCAAAAAATTCCTCCACTTCTCCAATAATGGCAATCTTTCTCAATCCCTTTCCTTGGGGGAGCGAAGGATACATAAAATTCGGCCCATATCTGACCATCTGAATCGCAAATTTCAAGATTTGTACCTACCAGGCCAAAACATCGCTATTGATGAATCACTGCTTAAGTGGCACGGCCACTTAACTTTTATTCAGAAAATAGCGACGAAAGCGGCCAAACAAGGTATCAAAACATATGAACTTTGCGAGTCAGATACCGGGTATTTATGGAAATACTCTATTTACGCCGGAAAGGCTGCTACCACTGACAGTCAATATAAAGAGGACCTGACCGACAGACCTGATCAGACCGAACAAGTGGACGAGACCGACCAACCTGACAGGACTGACTATCAGCCTGCTGCTGCTACGGCGAAGATTGTGTACGACCTCGCCAGTCCTCTGTTTGGGAAAGGCTATACTCTAATAATGGACAACTATTATAACAGTCCATTATTAGCGCGTAGCCTTAAGCTGAGAGGTACTGATTGCTTTGGGACTTTGCGTTTAAATAGGGAGAACGTACCCGATAGCATGAAGTGCCTCACCAAGCTACAATTGAAGAACGGCGACGTCGTAGCATCCACAAGCGGTGACTTAAATGTCATTGTTTGGAAGGATGTTCGTCTTGTGAGCATGGTGTCCACATACCACAAAGTAGAAGTCGGTGCAACTGAAAAGTACGGCAGTTGGAAATACAAGCCGAAGGTGGTCTTAGACTACAATCTGGCCATGGGAGGGGTGGACAAAAAGGACCAGATGCTGGCAAACTTCCCATTAGAACGGAGGAGAAACAGCATCTGGTACAAAAAACTTTTTATGAGGTTGCTCAATATTTCGGTGCAGAATGCTTTTATCATTTACAAATGTAAAGATAAAAGCATTAAGCACCGGAGTTTTCGACTCCAAGTCGCTGAAGGCCTCCTAAAAAGGTTCATGCAACAATCTGTCCCTCCCGAAGTTCCATCAAGGGTGCAAGCCTGCCGCCAGATACCCAGCACACTACGTGGTCAAAAACATAGAACCATATTGAAGGATAACCACTTCTGTGAAAAAATTACACAGGCCCCATTGAGGAGAAAATGTGCGTGGTGTACTATGAATAAAAGAAATAGTCGAACCACGTGGTTGTGTGACGTTTGTGATGTGCCTTTGTGTATAGATTGCATGAAGCCATATCACACACAGCTACGTGTGTGACTGAATTTTTTTGTTCTCATTACACCTCACTCATGTTCTCTTTAATTATTATTTTCTTTATTCTTTTATTATTTTATTTTTGTTGTGCCAAAGGGGACGTGACGAAGTGGTTATTCTCCAATCTCCGATGTGCGCGTGTGTTGTGTAACAGCCGTACTTTTCGGTTGCAAAGACTTCTGCTTCTTTTGTTTTTACAATTGTGTTTATTCTATTGTTTAGTTGAATGATGTAGGTAACCGATATTTTGTAACCATATTTTGATTTAAGTGTCCGTCGAGTTTCTTGCTCGTTCTTTTCTCCAAAAGTGCCAGTAACTGCTTTATTTGAAATAATGCTTTGAGTTTGTAGATTATATTATATTATATTTATTTGCATTAAAATGTGGTGCAATAATAGTCTTATTAGTAGTATTATGATCTAAGATTACTAGTTATAATATACAAATAGGTACTTACTAGACACTATGATTGATAAGCGAAATAAAATGTATAATTACGTTGTACTTACGTTTTTTTATTGTTCATCCAGGTGAATGCGCAGTGGTAGACCGCGAAGTTTTTTTTTGCAATCTGCAGGTCGTTGTATCTTGATCAAAATATGATTCGCGACTTTATCAGGTACGTATTTACATAATTATAATAATTAGAATCATTAATACATCTTTCTAAAGAGATATATTAATGATTCTAAATACTATAAGTAGTTCTGTAAATACATAATATCTATTAAGGCTGCAGTCTTGCAAAATTCACTCGCGGCGAATTATTTGCGCAACTTTGTAATTTTTTTTCTAAACAAAATAATGAAATAACATGAAATATTATTATTGCACATGAATGACCACAATATAAGTAATAGCTAGATATTTTTAAGTTCATCTAGGTGGATTATGTTAGGTAAATCAAGTGTGGAGTGAATCCCCAACAAGAAATGGTTGGGAGTCAGGGCTGGCTCGTCTTCATGTGCTACCGGCACGTGCGTTAGCGGTCGAGAGTTGATAACTTGCTCTATCTCTGCCAGAAGCGTCAGCAATGTTTCGTCTCTAGGCGCCTTTTCGCGGAGTGTAGCTGATAAGCCGACTTTCACACTTCTCACTAGGCGTTCCCAGGCCCCTCCCATAAATGGTGCTCCAGGAGGGATGAATTGCCATTCTAAATTGTTGGTTGCGGCAAATTCCTGTATATAAGAATGATCAAAAGCGGCCCAAGCTTCTTTCAGCAACCTGTTGGCTCCGACGAAGGCTGTCCCGTTATCGGATATTATTTTGATGGGACATCCACGGCGTGCAATAAACCTTCGAAGGCCCATAATTGCACTGTCTGCAGTCAGACTTACGACCACTTCTAAATGAATTGCTCTTATCACAAGACATGTGAAGAGCGCCACATATCGCTTTTCACGAGACCTCTTCACGGCGACATCTATGGGTCCGAAGTAGTCGAGCCCAACGAAGGAGAATGGAGGATAGTGGTGCTGTAGCCTTTCTGAAGGAAGATCACCTGTAGGCGGAATATGGGCCTTCGCTCTTTTGAGGCGACATATTCGGCAGCGTGCGGCTATGAAGCGTACGGATGGCCTTAGATGATGGCCTCATTGTTCCCATGCAGAGCCCAGACGTGATATCTTGCGATTAACAGTTTTACCGTAGGATGTTGACCGTCTAATATTATTGGTTCCTTTATATCTGAAGTGACTCCGGTGACAGAAGATTAATGGAAGCGCAAGAGCAGAGCCGCACCTTTTAACCAATACTGGCGGAACGAAGTCAGGTCCCGCACCTTTTGCTGGATCAATCTTCTTGCAGGAATAGATGACCTACCACCGCGTTTGTTTTTGATAAAACTCCAAAAGGCTTTAGGGTTTTTGGGAATGTTGGTCTCTATTTTTGTTTTATACTTGCAGTAACATTCATCGTAAAGTTTGTGACAGCGAGATCGGAGCAATTGATATTCTATTTTGTCTCGGGGATTACCAAATTTTTAAAATTTTTTTCGATTTTTTTCCTTTTCAGATACAACTCTAATTAACGAACTAGTAGGGAAACTGAGGGGAATTTAGCTCTTACAGTTCGCATTTTGGACACTAACCTTTCAATAACAGTTCCAAGAATATTATATGACTCCGCGACCATACTATTCACGCCATTACAGTTAAGAAATCGCTCTTGCCATTCTACGCTCTTTAGCTCACTAACGATGGTTTTATACTGTCAGCTTTAAAGAAATTATATTTTTTTCAGGCTTTGATCGCAAATATTTGAAGCTATTAAATGGAATATTAAGCAATACATTAGGATGATTTGAGTAGCGTTTGCTAAGAATGTTTAATGGCTCTGTAACATACCTAGGCGCCAGGCAAACTTGTAATAGTCAAGTCCAATAATTTATTGTCACAGTTATTAATACAGTTTACCTGATACAGGTTATTCATATTAAGGAAGTCAACAAGCAAGTGGCCAAGAGTGGTTTCGTAGTTCGATGGGCTCAAATAATTGCAGTCCACCGTGGCGTTCCAAGTAATAAAGCCCAAGTTAAAGTCACCTAGAATGACCAGATCATCTGCTTGATTAATAACATATTCCACTTTATCAAGAAATGTGGCAAGCGCTTCTAACTTTACAGGCGGCGGTAAATAAATAACGCATATTGCTAGTTTTATTACTTTAGTTCCAATTGTTAGGTCTAAGATGACCCACAAATCTTCCGCCCCGCTTTCCCAATTAGTGACTCTAGCTGATGGTATTTACCTAAGATTCTGTAGCGTCACAAATTCTGAAATAAGGGTGTTTAGCCGTCACATAAAATGCCCTATTGACCTAGTTAAATGCGAGCTATTTTGAAGATTTATCCAGCCAGCCTGAGTGACATCATTTTTCAATATAACAAAATGTATAAAACTTATGAAGATTTGGTGAGAAAGCTGATAGGTAATGTAATGTTAGGAACACATTATGGTAAAGCAATAAATGACTATCGAGTATGTCAACGATTATCGTCAGTTTCTAGTTCTACGATAGTTCCTGGTAATGTACAGAGGCCAGCACATCAAGCTACCCCAATCTGTCAAATTTATTTGATAGATTTTCAACTTTACTACAAAGGAATAAGGTTCTTCAATTGGGAAAATTTGGTCTCTGTAGGTACAACCACAGCAACCATAGCAGGTTGTACATATTTGCTCTAAGGAAACGTCTTAATTGCCATTACTTTGGTTTTTCCAGTGAACTAATTTTTTTTAAGTAGGTACCTACCTATGTATAATTGTGATAAATAATTGTTTCAAGTTTGAATGTTATACTTCAACTTTGTTTTGTAGAAGATTTTAATTTCTACGTTGTTTAGCATCCACATGTATTGTCGCCATGGGATTACCCCGGAGCATTTTTCGTCTGCGCAAAACTCATGGTGCCGAGTCGGACAAACCCTCTCAAAATATGTGACCTATGGAGTTGGAGCCATTGTAAATTACGGCTATTTCGTCAAATGGAGAAACCCTGAACCATTACACAGCTTGTTGTGTAACTTTATTTTTTTTTAGTATCGAATATTTTTCCAGGGGCAGACAATACGATCAGAGTCATGCCTAGTGATGTGCCGTTCCCGGGAATTTTGGAAACTTTGGGAATATTCCCGTAAACGTGCCCGGCAATATTCCCAAAACTGGAAATTTAGGGGAATATTGGTGATAATGTACTTTAGTGTTTTTTTATTATATGCTAGCCAATTAATTAGGTAAATTTGCGTACTATCGTGGTTACGTCGATAGTTGATTATACTTAAAAGTTGAAAATTTCCAAAGTTTCCAATATTTACGGGAATATTCCCTGTAAATTTACAATTTTCCCGTAAATATTCCCGTAGTAAAAAAATCACAAAGCATCAGAAATTTTAATCACATTGGTTTATTAACATAATTTTACAATCAGATTCTGAGAGTTGTAAACTTTAATAAAGTTAACAATTTTAATAAACCACGGAATCAACACACTTTTATATTTGTTTAAAATTAACAAGTATATACTCGTACTAGCTTTTGCCCGCGACTTTGTCCACGTGGGTTTCGTACTTTCCTCAAATAAATTTAACACCCTCTCCACCTTCCCTATTACTAAAATTATTGCTTACGATCTTTATACTACTTATATTTAGAGAAATAAGTATTCGGACCATTTTTTTAGTTAAACTACTGATGTTTCAAATAAACTGTCCTCCCTTTTCATCACGACAGGGCTTGTTTCTAATAAAAAAGCGTTTGCTACGTTTCCATTTTTATGACTTAAGAGTAAACTAGTCGCGAGCTCGAACTCGCTGGTGGTCATGGTCAAAAAGCACGCTGTCTCGCCTGGCTTCGTGTCCGACAGCGCTAATATCAGTGATGAGCAGTTAGACGCTAGTCTACACGAACAACGTCTAGTTTTCACGCACAGAAACACCGTGCCGAACTGATAGACGCGTAAAAAGATTTGAAAAGTGCTTCGGAAAATCGAGTTTTATGAAAAAACCACTGCATAAATAATAATAATAATATTCCACAACTATCACACAACGCCATCTAGTCCCAAGCTAAGCAGAACTTGTGTTATGGGTACTAGACAACTGATAAACATACTTAAATATTTCTAAATATATAAATATTATAGATAAATTACAAATAAAGTTTATTGATCTCTTCGATAACTGAGCTTTGTCGGTACGGACTTGGTTTTGAAGATTTTACACTGTTCTTTTATTACGTATTGACACCCAAAGTTACGTTAAAAATAGCAAGAAAAACGTATCTTTGTTGGCTCATAACTTTTTAATGGCTTTTTATTTTACTATTCTGTTTCCTTAAAGACACAATTATTAATAAGTCAAAACGATATCATGTTTAACTTTGGATGCACAATATCAAACAGTGGAGTAATATTCTCCCGAAATTCGTATAGAAAAAATATCGAAAAGTGGCACCTTAAGGGCCAATACTACCTCAAATGGCTTAGCATGATTCTCCGTTATGTCGAAAATACTGTAGCATTAATTTTGAAATAAATATATGGTAAAGTTGAGGATTAATGTTAGGTCTTATGTTTGACGAAAACGCGATTCCATAAAAATCCAAAGTTACCTCCAAACTGAACAATAAACCGCTGGTATTCAAAAAATACTTTAAATTAGATCATGAGACTTTGTATACTAACTGAAGCTTGTTTTACAAGGGGTGGGGGCGATCGCTATGCCGTGGCGCAAGCTAGTGCAGGTACAAACATGTAACGACATGTTTAGCTGTGGTAATAGGAGTATAAATATCGCGTAATATTAGTTGCACATGTGTAATTATACAGTATATACGAAAAATGTATTAAATACCTATTTGGAAACTTTGGGAATACTTACGGGAATATTGGGAATATTGTGTAAATTTACAATGGGAAAGTTCCCGTAAATTTTCAATATTTCCAGCGGCACATCACTAGTCATGCCATGCTATTCTCTAAGGCAGCGCAGTCACAGCGGTGAAAACAATAGTTTCAGCGCTGCCCGCAAGGCTGTATCCTTAGGGAATAGCTCCCCTGGAAGTAATGATCTATACTAATATTATAAAGAGGAAACGTTTGTATGTATGTTTGTAACGAATAGGCTCAAAAAGTACTGGACCGATTTTAAAAATTCTTTCACCATTTGAATGCTACATTATCACTGATTAATATACTTAGGCTATTTTAATTGCAAGAAAAAAAATAAAATGTTTAAAAAATAAATGTCCACCCGTGCGAAGCCGGGACAGGCCGCTACTCAGTAATAATGGCAAAACCCATAATATTAGGTGCAGCGCAGACGGCACACTTTTTGTGCGATCGAGTCTGCGGCGCACAAAGTCTGCATGGCGCGCAAAAAGTCGGTCGCGGATTTTTCACAGACTCAACGCACGTATTCGATCATTCTGTCGGCAGAGCTGTAGGGACGTAGACGCTATGGAAATCGTGCAGAGATCGCGAAGTATTATTTTGATAATAAATCGCGCCATGATAATAGATCGCGTGCGTTACGTCCACCCCTAGCAAATGCAGATTGCCGACTAAAGTGGGCGCCGTCTGCGTTACCGCGCGTTGAAGCAAACGTTCAATTTTTTTCACACACTTTTTGTGCGGAGCGGCGCGCGGCGCGGCGCGGCGCGGTCTGCCCGAATTACACGGATTTTTTGTGCGCCGGACTTCTTGCGCGTCGTGTGCGTTACTGCATATAATTGCATAGGTTCTATTTTCACAGACTAAAAAGTGCGTCACGGATAGTCTGTCGTCTGCGCTGCACCTTATTGTTTTGTTTTGTTTTTCGTTGGCGCTGTAACGGTTATCTGTTGTGGGCCATAACGGCTCATTCACGACCTTGCCGCGGTGAGCGGCGGCTAACGGCCCATTCACGACTTCGGTCTAAGCGGCGCGCGGCGCGGCAAGCGGCGCGGCGTGCGTTTTCCACGCCACGTACCCTCAGTAGCGGCTAGCGGCAGCGGTCGAGGTGGACGTATTTAGGTAGTTAGAACGTGCTCAAAATTATGGCGTTATCAAAATTATCTCTTTTGTGTTTAGAAAGCAGTATATTTTTAAAACAAGTATGAGAGAAGGAGTGCACGAACTGAATAAAGATCGATATTTAAATGGCAAATTTCGTGGCCTATACGAAGATTACAGAAAATATCCGGATAAGTTTTATGAGTAGGTACACAAGAATGAGTGTGGATTTGATTATATTCTATACTTATACTCTATATCCATTACCGCCACAAAATCGTCTAAAATTATTTGTTTATAAGTTCGCCGCCGAGTCCGTCACACCTACACCGCTATCATGCCATACAATCTTAGTACTCACCCTGCAACACAGCATCGTGATAACCCAACTTATTACAGATGACAGTACATAAGATATATATCCAGCTAGTTAACAGCTTTACAATTTTGTAGTATTTTAATCTACTAGTTTAATATTGTAAATCCAGAGGCGCTGACGTAGCGTATAATGTAAGAAAATAAAAAATACTCAAAACTTAATACTGCACTAAGGTTTACAATGTTCTCCTTAAATAAATGGTATAATATTAGTAGTACTATTAAAAATGTGTTGCTATAAGTAATTAATTATTTGCTAAATAGGAGTTTGAAAGTTGTAATGGAGATAAAGACACACATTTGTTTATTGTAAATATAGGGTTTGTTAGAATAAATGAAATATAAAAGTACGTGTCCATGATGATAAGTCATTTTTGCTGAAAAAAATGTCGAAACAAAAATACTTTGGTAAGAATTTAGACATATTTAAATATATACCCTGGCAGCACTGGCAGCTGGCAAGTAATAACATGGTTACCAGACTGGGTATTTTTTTCGCAATTTCGGGCAAAAATTTGGCTCCTGGAGAAATAAAATATTTGGAGAAATGTTTGGAAAGAGGAAAAAAATCATGGAGAATTTTGGGTATATATTATAATTATTCGATGCTAATCGATGAGAGTAATTGACATATTTTATCAAGCCATACATTTCCAGTATAAGATGACTTCTTATTGTACGACAAGCCTATACAATGTGAGCTCAGCTAAAACCGGAAATGTATAGCTTGATATTATTTCGTCATGTGTACCTCTAGAGACACCAAAGAAAAAAACGATGTGCATCATGGTAAGCTATTTTAGTAAGTAGAAGCTTTTTTTTTTATAATCTTTATTGATTAGTTGGAGTTTTTATCCCAATGGACACGCCAACCCCATCATGCCTTATACAGACTACTACGATACAATGTTTTAAATTTAGATTAAAAGGAGAATCTTAATCAATATGGTACACCAACTCGCTAAATCTTTTCGCCACATCTGACTTCGGTTGTGCTAAAATTGATTGAATTAAACCTACCTGTGATACCTATATTTAAATTAAACTCATTAACTAAAATTCTCCTTTCCTCTTGGTTCTTGACGCAATCCATCAGCAAATGATGTACAGAGGCCAGCACATCAAGCTATACCAATCTGTCAGATTTTCCCAATTGAATATGAACCTTATTCCTTTGTGCTAAAGTTGAAAATCTATCAAAGAAATTTGACAGATTGGGGTAGGTTGACCTGCTGGCGTCTGTACATCCTCAAGTACATTGCATGTGTTGCAGTTGGGAGAACTTACTTTCTTCATGAGAAATGCAAACTTTGCCGATGGATAGTGTCCAGACCGTAATCTTAGGGCTAACTTCACATAACTTCTACTTAACCCGCTACTGTCAAACCAGGGCACTTGAGGGAGCTCATTTTGAACTGTTTCGTACCATATTCCTTTGTCTACTGACTTACTGTTAAAATGTTGTTTCCAGTTATTAAAACTTTTTCTTTTATAGATTACTGGAAATAATTTGCTTGATGGTTAATTAATAAAATCTACTTACTACATTACTGATGTCCATTTAGTTTCAATCAAAGAGCATGCAATGCTCTTTTATAATTATGTCGATGTTGTGTTCAGTTAGGTTAGTCTACTTTATTTTTGTCATTAAAAGTTGTTTCCTAATGGTTACAATTGCTTAACCTTTTAAGCGCTTAGGTACGTCGGACTAATTCGCAAATATTTTCGTGTCCATTTCGCCAGGGTCGTATATTAATGACCAAATACCAGAGCTCGTTTACTCTGGGTTTTTTTTATTAATTAAACTGTTTTTTTTTCAAATCACTGTGTCGGGCGCTGGGGGCACGACAACTGTTAAGAAGTCGGGCGGTTTTTTTTCTACTACAAAGTTTTTGCCTTTGGGTAAAACTAAAAAAAAATGTATCATTTTGGAGAAAAAATATTTCAAATTTGGGGAAAAATAAAAAAACACATCTGGCAGCCCTGAGTAATAAACAAAAATGGTTGCTGTTTTTTCGATGTCGTTCTCCTGTAATGTGTAATCGTTCTTCGTTGTCCGCTACTAAGTTAAATCTGTGTGTGTTGTGTGAGGTGCAGAGAATATTCTGGGCGTGGTTCGTTGTGTTACCCAAATGAAAGTTTTATCTATCTATTTTCACAAATTCAGGACATGTGCCATATAATCAGTGAGATTTTTAAACGATCTTATTGCAATGATGTAAATAAAGTTATAAGTGGAAAAAGAAAAAAAGACAATAATAATGTTCTTCAGAGTATGGCTGAAATATACTACAATAAATCTTACAAAAAGGAATGAAAGTGTCAATATTGTTTTATTTCCCATTTATTTAGATTAATGAAATTCAAATAATATCTAAATATTCTTGTAACAGAGTCATCTGTTACAAGAATATTTAGATAAAAACAACATTATGGATGGATAAAGGTCGCGCGAATAAAATACTGCCGACACGGATGTAGTTTAGTATTTTCATCGCAGAGGGCGCTTTTTATTCTGTTATCATCCAAATCTCGCGAGATGGCCCTCTATTTCAGTTTATACAAAGTACTCTTTGACCGCTATCCACGCCGCTCTGTTTCGTGGCGTCGCACTCATTCGCCAGTACTTTTGATCTCGCCGCTCCCCGCACTGCGCGCCGCTCCGACAAAACCGCGCGCGTTTTCGCTATGAGCGGCGACCCGCGCTTAGCCGCCGCTCACCGCGGCAAGGTCGTGAATGGGCCGTAAGCGCGGGGCGGCGAGCGGTAAGAACAAAAGTATGAAAATGTTTGAAGCACGCCACGAGTCGCCGCTCATAGAAAAAAAAAAAAAAGGTAAAAATTAAAGGTAGACCTTTAATTTTTTTTGTGTTTGTCTATAAATTGATACAACATACCAATAGGTATTTGTTAGTTTGTATAAACTTTGGTCAATGTTTTTTGTTTTGTCCAACATTATGGACACACCAATGTTTTGTTTAGATCGCTGATAAGTTTAAGAATTTTAAGTAAGTAGGTAGTACCTATCTGTATGTATACCTAATACCTCATTTACATTCAGCCCCTGCCGCTGCCCCTCGCGCTGCCAGCGATACTTCCCTAAATACTGCCGCAGCAGGATCGAGAGAAGTGTGTGTTTACATACTGCCCTACCTCTCACTTCGCTTTCAAGTTTCGCCGGGCAGCGCGAGTGGCAATGTCAGTGGCATGAGAAGCATCGCGTTTACACACTCGTCCTGCCCACTTCCCTGCTCACTACGGCTGAATGTAAATGAAGCAAACGTATCAATTTTTTTTACATGTCATATCTTCCGAACGGAAGAAGAAATGATTATGTATTATAGCTCAAAAAATAAGGCATAATAGCTGCCACTGGCAGCAAAATTTTCAAATCTCTGGTCAAAATACACTATGAGTTATTGAACCGATAACTGTGTGTAAGCTGGAGTGACGTCACCCCAGCTGCTCATGTCATATCTTCCGAACGGAAGAAGATATGATTATGTATTACCTATAGCTTAAAAATAAGGCATAATAGCTGCCAGAGGCAGCAAAATTTTCAAGTGTCTAAGCCTTGTAGTTTCCACGTAATAAACAAAAACAGTTTCCGCACCTAAAACATCAATATTATTGCTTCAGAGGACGTAAGGAGCGGCGTTGCCGTTCCGTGTGCTACATTATTGCAACCAAGTTTGCACTTAGCATGCATTCTATTAAAAGTCATTTTAACTTGCGATCAAAATAATCTTAATAAAAATTAATTAAATAATTAAATAAATAAATTAATTATTAATTAATTAAATTAATTATTTTTATTAATTTAAAATTAATTATTTTTCAATTAATTATTATTAATTTTTTTTTTTTCTTTCTTTAGTTTTTCATGGTAAGTACAGACGCCAGCAGGTCAACCTACCCCAATATGTCAAATTTCTTTGATAGATTTTCAACTTTAGCACAAAGGAATAAGGTTCATATTCAATTGGAAAAATCTGACAGATTGGGGTAGCTTGATGTGCTGGCCTCTGTATATTGAAGATATAGACTGAGAGCCGACTGAACTTTAATGGAACTATGTAATAAAGTAGATTCTTGGCCCCGATTCTGGGTGTCTACTCCGAAGTGACACAATCTAATGATCGGAACCGACCGACACACGGCCGAACCGAATATTGTTGTCCTACTACGAAAATGGTTCGGATTGATGTCTTTCTTAGAAGTTATTTGTAGGTTCGTCCATCTTTCACAGCTAAGCCGTAAGAGGTGTTACCGTCAATGGACCGCTGATGATAATTGATAATAATTTGAATAATAATAAAAAAATTGTAACAGAGCTGCAATTTGGAAAAAATGTGTGAAAATTTGAATTTCACGGGATATAATAACGGAACTAACATAATTAATATTTTTTAAATTTAGATGTTAAGTTTCCAACACCTACCTTTTCTAACATACAGATGATAGTGGGCTTTAATTAAAAGTCAACAATAAATTATAATTAAGTATATAATTATATTCAAACAGGAAAAAACAACAACAAATAAATCACTCTCATTTATTTCTGAACTATACAATTTTGTTCAGATAATTTCGATGTGTATTCTTTCAGGAGATTTCTTCCCATAATATTTTCGTCTGTATTAAAAATTTCTCAGTCGTTAAGTCTCTTTATCTTCTTGGGCTGTTTTTGACATATTTGTCCTTTAATCTATACTAATATTATAAAGCTGAAGAGTTTGTTTGTTTGTTTGAACGCGCTAATCTCAGAAACTACTGGTCCGATTTGAAAAACTCTTTCAGTGTTAGATAGCCCATTTATAGCCCATTTATACAATGTGTTAATGAAATAACCCAAAACCTGAAACTAGTTTGTTTAGAATCGGCAGCAAAATCGAATACAATAATTTTTAATATGGGTTATTTTTTTCCAAAAAATAATTATTTGTCATGCCGTGTCTAATATTTAATATTTTTAACGACGCTGTACGCTACTGTCCAACGCAATGAAAACAAACAGCGCGGGCGAGGGTGAGGAGAGGGGGTGCTAGAGCTGGCGCCAAGGCCGGGAAGCGCGCCGGTGGCGATAGAGCTACGAATCTGTAAGAAGTAGCGCGACAACAACATTTACAAATATCGTTTACTATAATTTTTGAAAATAAATAATTATATGTCATATCAATTTATTAATATAAAAATCGGTTGGGGTGTCCGAGGTTTTGGGTTATTTCATTAACACTTTGTATATCATCACGCTAAAACCAATAGGAGCGGAGCACCAATGAAGCATGTTTCAAAATCGGGGGATTTTTTTCCTATTGAGAGCTTCCGCTGCGTGCGCTGCGTAAACGGTTAAAGTTTCGCAAAAATCATATATGACAGAATTGTTCCCCTTTAAAAGCTTTAAAAAAAAGTCCGCCACAGCATAATTATGTCTATCTTTTAAGGTTAGCTCACTATAACCTCTTTTATGCTAACCAAATTTGTTCTAAAATAATGCATTATTTGCGAAGGTGTTTTTATAAACATGGTATTAATACTATTAATCCTTATCCAAATAAATACGTTATTCATCACATGTATTTAATTTTGAACAAAATTGCCTCTGACATCATTTGATTTCAATGTATATCTTAGGAGATATCATAGTTTTAAAATAATTCTAATAATAAAGCTGAAGAGTTTGTTTGTTTGAAACACGGTTTGAAAGCTCTAAATCTCTGGAAGTATTGGTCGCATATATAAAAATATTTTTGCATTTGATAGCCCAGTTCTTGAGGAAGGCTATATTTTATTAAACTTGACGCTAGGACCCTTGGGAGTTGAGCAAAAAGAAAAAAAGCTGGAGTTTTCGCCAAGCGAAAACGAAGTAATAGCGCAGGCCGGCGACACATTGCGACGGGGTGGGTCGGGGAAAAAAAAAAATTTACGCGGACGAAGTCGCGGGCAGAAGCTAGTTCTCTTAATAAATCTGAAACAAATAAAATATAAGTAAGCTTTAATAGATATTGAAGACAAGCGAGAGATATCTCCCACTCTGTCTCAATTACTTTATTCAGTGTCCGGTTGAAACTAGATTCTTCAAAGTGAAGAGAACAAATATGAATTGTTTTTAATAATAATAATAGTAATAAACATTTATTTCAGACAACGTCCATATTTCAACATACACAAGAAATAAAAAGCAGTTAGGTACACACTTACACACAATAGGACCGGTAGGAACTGTCCACTGCTCACAGTGCAGTATGCAAATGTATCCAGTGACGCAGCAGTGGAGAGTCCCACCTGTCCGCGAACACGCTTATTATATTGTTGTACTGGACCTAACACGACTCAGCAGCGACGCACACTGCTTCCTTATAAGTGCATGAAACGTGTGCATTTGGATTGAGTGATCTTTTTTTATTTCGTGACAAAATCTGATTGTACATTTAGTCAAAAATAGTCAAAACTCATAGCCCAAAGTAAAAAATTTGTCACTCTCAAGGGTCTTCACTTATTGCCGAAAATGTGGATCACTCAAATCAGACATTTTGCAAAAACGGCTATGAGCTAAATCTCAACAAAAACTTACTCTACTGACTAAGTTTATACCTCAAAAATTTGTTAACAAATTGTCACAATATTTTTTAAAACCATCAAGCCATTTGAAACTACTTCCAGGTATTTAAGCCAGTATCATTGGATCACTCAGTACAGACACCATTTTGTCTGAGAGATCGTTGTAATAAGGTTTAGGTTGACTTTTTCTATACAACTTTTTTTTTATCCTAAAATGTATGTTCCGAATATATTTGTACAATAAATATCATAACACAAATACCTTTTGTTAAAAAGTTATGAGTAATTCAATGTTTTTAAATTTGCTGAACTGAGTGATCCTTAAGAATACTTATAGGCAACTACCTGTTTCGTATTGATTTACACAACTTACGATTAATTTTTGTACAACTTTATGACTAAAGTTTTACATAAAAATTATTTACATAGACGGCTTAGTTTACGAGATATTAGACTTTAATTTTTTTAAAGTAATTGCGTGTTGTAGGGTACATATGATTTTAACTTTTAATGTATATATTTAAAAGTTTCATATTTTATTATTATTTGCTTAGGGGCCGTCCATAAATTACGTCATCAATTTTTCAGATTTTAGACCCCCCCCCCCTACAATCATCCTATCGTCATTTCTTAATGACCCCCAAAATTCTCCCAAAATTGACGTCATTACCAGTTTGACAAAATTAAAAAATTGCAGATTTGAGAAAAATAGGGTATCCGCAGACCAACCCCCCCCCCCCCCCTAATTTAGAATGACGTAATATATGGACGGCCCCTTAGTCGCACGTTTCATTTAGTTTTGTACGACATTTAGTGCACATAAGTGAGCTTACGTGATAGTGACAGTATCAGTGGTTTTATGCAAAAACAATATAAGTACCGAACGTATTTATTTAGGGTCCGACGTCTCAAAATTTGCCAAAGATGTAAACAACAATAGCCGCTCGAAATTGTAATTTATTCGTGCGACGCAGCAAATAACAATAAAATATGAAAAATTTAAATATATACATTAAAAGTTAAAATCATATGTACCCTACAACACTCAATTTCTTTAAAAAATTAAAAATCTAATATCTCGTAAACTAAGCCGTATATGTAAATAATTTTTATGTAAAACTTTAGTCATAAAGTTGTACAAAAATTAATCGTAATAGTTAGGGAGGCGAGGTAGCTAAATGGCGTAATTCAACGGCGCCGTCGAGACCTATCAAAATCGAAAGATAAAATGATTTCGAAAAGAAAAGCTCGTATGGTAAAAACCATTTTAGCGGTGGGTTTGGCGTGTACGGTTTTTCAAAAATGTTAAAAAAAACAGTTACTTGGGCATTCTCGAGCGCGTCAGATATTCATACTACGTTTGCCCCAAGTGCCTCTGATAACAACGGTATACTAATCTGCCGGTTTGCGTGGTGGGGGTAGGCATATAAAGTAGTCAAAAATGCAAAAAAAAAAAAATTACTCGAGCGCGTCAGATTTTCGGAAGGGGTGTTAAGTAGGCCCCAAGGAAGCTCCCTTTAAAAAAACTGACGATTTCGGCGTGACGATAAGTTGCGATGAATTTTTGAAAATGCAAAAAAAAAAGTTTTTTTGAAATACTCGAGCGCGTCAGATTTTCATAGGGAAGGTTTATCTCGGTATCCTGAAAGCATATTTCCTTAATCTGACAAAAATGTTGGTGGGTTCTCTTAATCTGATCGAAAAATGTTTTTTGGTTTCTTTTTTTTCCTTTCTTTCTCCTTGATAAAACGGGGAATTTAAGAATGACAATAAAGCGATAGATACAACCAACGTAAATGTAGATGAAATGTAGTACGAATTGTATTATTTATTGTATAAAAAAAATGAAATTAAATACAAATTGTATTATAATTGTATTGTTATTAATGACCTTTACATTTTTGCTCAATACAATTCATCAAAGTTTCCAGCACATTCGAGAAATATACCGTCGGGTCTTTTCTCTCTCTTCAATCGTCGTTATACTGAGGGCACATAGGTCTACGGTAGGGGACCATAAACATATATATATATATATATTAGGGTGTACCGAAAATTCCCTTCTACCGCTTCTTTCCCCACCATCAATGTTGCGAAATTAAGGAAAAATACTGGTAGGACGGCATATTTCCGCGAAGCGCTCAGTCTGTATTACATGTTTATGGCAAATTCCTCTTTTTTGCTTCAATTCTTCACTTCGTTTTGCTTACGGTACGTCCAAAAAACAATTTGAGGATCAACAGGCTATTGAATAATATATATGAAACTGTACATGTTAATAATACTTTTGTATACAGATACGCGTAGCTTTTTCCGAGTCCACGAAAATTGTCGAGAAGCTTTAGAAAAAAAAAAATTGTGAGATATAATAAAAGTCACATAATTTAATTATCGTTATTTCATATCAATGTTTTTAACACCCTCAGTTTTCGAGATATACTCAAAAAACCGGGAGTTTGAGTTTTTATGATGCTTCAAGTCAAAAAGTTTTAACTTTGGACAAAAATGTAAAGAGACCTTTTTTGTGTAAAATAAAATTACCTTTTTTGTTTATTTAACTTTTTTTTTGTAAGATGAATCGTTCGCGACTTATATGCCGCAACGCGTTTTTCGGAAGACGAAATGGCTCCTCCACACTTCTGGTCATGCGGAAACCGGCAGATTTTGTATTTTTAGTGAGTTTTAGATTATATTCTTCAAAATAAAAAATAAAAAAATCGCGCTCGAGAATGCCGGATTAACGTTTTTTTTTTACAAGTTCGCGACCCTATAACTCGGCGGCGTCAAGGACTTATCGTCAGATTAGTTAAATTTAGTCTTAAAACACTAAAATCAACCCCCAATATCTTAATCTGACGTGCTCGAGTATTTCAGACTATCGATTTTTTTTTACTAATCTGATCGTCTATCCTAGGCGCGCGTCACTACATATAGAGCTAAATACTTTACAAGGTTGTTCTATTAGGTCTAAGGTATCTCTCATATCTCAAACTGCCACGCTCGAGTATTACCAAAAATTCCCCTATTCGCCTCCCTAACTATAAGTTGTATAACTCAATACGACACAGGTAGATGCCTATAAGTATTCATAAGGATCACTCAGTTCAGCAAATTTAAAAACATTGAATTACTCATAACTTTTTAACAAAAGGTATTTGTGTTATGATATTTATTGTACAAATATATTCGGAACATAGATTTTAGGATAAAAAAAAGATGTATAGAAAAAGTCAACCTAAACCTTTTTACAACGATCTCTCAGACAAAATGGTGTCTGTACTGAGTGATCCAATGATACTGGCTTAAATACCTGGAAGTAGCTTCAAATGGCTTGATGGTTTTAAAAAATATTGTGACAATTTGTTAACAAATTTTTGAGGTATAAACTTAGTCAGTAGAGTAAGTTTTTGTTGAGATTTAGCTCATAGCCGTTTTTGCAAAATGTCTGATTTGAGTGATCCACATTTTGGGCAATAACTGAAGACCCTTGAGAGTGACAAATTTTTTACTTTGGGCTATGAGTTTTGACTATTTTTGACTAAATGTACAATCAGATTTTGTCACGAAATAAAAAAAGATCACTCAATCCAAATGCACATGCATGAAACCCATCAGTGTGCGCTTCTGAGAACATAGTCGAGCCACTGCAGAATCGTGGCAGCCCCAGCAGCACCCTAAACGCGTTATTGTATTGAACACGTAAGACGTTGTATGACCCACGGGTATAGTTAACCCACAGGCTGCACGTGTAAAGTGTTTGGCAGTAAGACTTAAAAAACTTTTTAACAAAAAAAAACAACCGACTTCAAAAAAAAAAACACTACAAAGTGTAAAATAACTTTAATTTTAATTTCGGAAGTCGGTGTCTTTGGTTTTGTATTTACGTTGTTGCCACCGACTTCCAAAATTAAAATTAAAGTTATTTTACACTTTGTAGTGTTTTTTTTTTTGAAGTCGGTTGTTTTTTTTTTGTTAAAAAGTTTTTATTTTTTACTTTTTATAGTCAGAGTGCATCTCATGACAATTCCAATAAGCCCAAACACGGCTAGAATACATGGTTTTATTACGAAGTTCCGGTACCTAGGTACCTTCCAGCTTCATCATCAGATCGGTTTGATGGTACCATTTTCGTCAGAACCATTTATTTAAATTTGCTTCGTCATAGTCGCTTAACTATCTTAATCGAGATATCTTATCGCCACCCGTGAAATACTTATTATCATTGAAGAGTTCCTGTGGCTATCTGTGGTCTCCTTCATCAGTTCCACTTCACCAAATTATACTTTTTGAATGCAAATGCTTGACATGTTGATGAAAATACCAAAATTTCTATATGTATGCCTGTAATATTTGAGGAGTTCCCTCAATTCCTCATGGATCCCATCATCAGAACTGGATTTTGACAAAAATGGGACCAATCTGGAAGCATATCCTTTCAAATAAAAAAAAAATTCCAAATCGATTCATAAATGACGGCGTACTGAGGTAACAAACATAAAAAAAATACAACCGAATTGATAACCTCCTCCTTTTTGAAGTCGGTTAAAAAGAGCCACTTTTACTTGATTACTTTTTTTTTTTTTAATTTTTATTTAACTAATAAATGACCTACTATTTACATAAAATAAGCTAACAATTAAAATAATAATATTTACAGGTATAAAATAAGCAAAAGAATCATAGGGCATCGAAAAATTCGTCCGCATCGCTGTCAACAGGAACAGTGCCCAAAAGGCTGGCAGCATTACCACGTTGTATGGCAATGCTAAGTCTTTGGCCAAGAAAAAGGCCAGCCCTCTGGTCACGTGAAGAGTCGACTAAGCGCTTGGCGATATCTCGAAAAACCAAGTGGGCACTCGGACCCCATGGCCCTAGAGTTTCAACCCCAAACGGCTCGAAAATATAACTCCCAATCAGGTTGGAATATTTTCGCCGTTTGAGGCTTTCTGCACCTGCAGCAGCCGCCCCAGCACAGCCCGCCGTGCTAGGAAAATGGGATGGCGCAAGGGTATCGACACATGTTGCATCCCACACCAAAGGTCTGCCTAACTTCCAGGGCATTATGGTCATTCCATCTGCAGGGCTATTGGCTATCTTTTTCATGGTCAGTGACTAACAGGCTTCAGTTGTACACCGAACTTTGATGATAACTGAGAATTTCAAAACATTGGTATTGCGTATCACAATAAGTGGATATCACGTTACGGTGACTTTCAGACCGGGAACGGTGCTCTTCATCCCAGCACTTGACGCCTCTATTTTTTATCGACTATTATGCGGCTAAGTTGAGTATCGCCTTTTGAGCGTTACAATACTACATTTTAGAGACCATTTTATATTAAGCGGTTTATAGACACTTGAAACGTGAAGCTGGCGGTAAATTCAATCTTGTGAAGTTGTAATTGGACAGTCTAACGGAATTAAATCAAATAGTGTGTTTGAAAATAAATCCATAAAGTAAAGGTAAGTAAATAAAACTACAAAATAGATAGATAGATCGTTTATAATGTGCAAGTTTAGTTTTAGAATTGATTTAGAATACCTATCTGTTATGAATCATTACTTACTACAAAAGTATAAATAGGTACGACTTAATTTGTTTCATCATAATGTTGCATTCTCATACATTTTTTGTCACATGGACCCTTCCTTAAGGGCTCATAAAAATACCCCACTTAGAACACGGACTCAACAAGTGCCCACTTATCAAAAATGCACTCTAAAAATAGCTTGCATGTTTACGTTAAGTTCTTATTAGTTTTGCTTGATTTAGTGAAGACAATTTTTTTTCTGACAAAGTTATAAAAGCTTTTTATTTTATTTCTATCTAGTACTGGATAGAATTTAAGGCGAAAACAAAGGGCAAAGCTGCAGATTCAAGGAGAAATGCATTGGCAACTGGTGGAGGGCCTAACAAGCTTATTCCTCTAAATGAACTAGAGAAGAGAGTGCTAGCACTAATAGGTCCAGTGGCGGTGGAGGGATTACGTGGAGTGGGCGTGCCTTGTGAAGTTAGTTTCACAATTAATTATTATAAATGTAATGGAATGTCATCAGTATCGGCGGGATGTGAGACGCAGCCCGCCGCCGATACTGAAGACATAAACACAAACACACATACATAGACATAAAAAAATCATTTAAAAAAAACTAATAAATATTACTTATTACAAAGAATTTTTGATTATTATGAGCATTATTACACACAATAAAGTATTACAATTATTTCTAGCATTCCATAATCTTTAGACTATTCACACAAAGTACCTAATCAATGAACAACTAATATTAATTCAAGAAAATAAGAGTTTTAGTCCCGTATTACAGAACGTCACTCAATACTCAAGCATTACTTAAAACTAGATTCCAGCCATTTGATTGGTTGAAACTAGTTTTAAGTAATGCTTGAGTACTGAGTGACGTTCTGTAATACGGGACTAAGACTATTATGAGGAACATTACACAAAATAGAAGATTTCAAAAATTATCTCTAGCATTCTACAATCTTTGGACTTTATCCACATAAAATAATGAATAAAAACTAATATTAATACAAGAAAATAAGAATTGTTAAACACAACAGAATATTAATTATTATTGTTTCTGGCATTCCATAATCTTTGGAATCAATGAACAACTAATATTAATTCAAGAAAATAAGAGTTTTAGACTAATACGGGCAACATTACACACAGTAGAATATTACAAAAATTATCTCTAGCATTCTACAATCTTTGGACTTTATCCACATAAAGAAATGAATAAAAACTAATATTAATACAAGAAAATAAGAATTGTTAAACACAATAGAATATTAATTATATATTGTTTCTGGCATTCCATAATCTTTGGATCAGAATATCCCTAGTGTTGTCTCTAATTTCCTCGCTTCTTGCCGCCTCTCTAAAGACTTGATTCTGTAAATCATTGTAGAGATCATCACTGTTAGGCTCAGGCATTGGAACATTCCGTGCATTAGCGATGTTGTGTAGAACAACACATGCATTCACTATCTTGGCTACTGTAACTGGGTCATAGTGAAGTACCCTGTGTGATAACAAACACCGCCAACGTGCTTTCAGAACTCCAATGCAACGCTCAACAGTGTTTCTGACCTTACAATGAAATTCAGTGTAATATTCTGCTGGTGAACCTGCAGTTGTGCCTAAGACTGGTGTCATCATCCAAGGGCGCTGTGCATATCCAGAATCACCTAAAATATTAATTAAATAATATAAATATTTCCATTGGGTTATTATTTCAAATTCCACTTAACAAAAATCACAATAGAACTACTGATTTTAGTATCCAACTCATATTTATTAACACAATTATGAGTAGGTATTCCATTATCAATATCCAGCCAAAATAATGTATCAATAATTATAATGCCATACCTAATAGCCAACAGTGCTCTCTATTCCTTTGCAGTCTTTCTAAATGACCTTTTAAGGGGCATTGATTCCAGACAAAGGAATCATGTGAAGCACCACCAAATGATGCATCCGCATGCAATATGTTCAAATGTGCATCACAAATCTGGAACAAGTTTTAACTTTAAACTAAATTGTTGTTAAACTTAGTAGATATTATTCATGATGATTTTATGAATGAACTTCTTAATGTTGTTTTAAAAAGATTTTTCTCAGTGTGTAGTATTATACAGGGTGTCCAAGAACCTGGCGTCCAACTGGATTCCCACGATGCCCCAAGTTCTAACAGTACTCAGAAAAATATTTTAAAAAATCCACCCCATGTACTTACAGAATTATACTGATTTCAAAAAAAAAGGGGAAATGAGCACCCTGTGACATACTTTTGAATGCTGTGACTGCTAATGCTGATAATTTCGATATTTCTTGGAGGTTTTGTAATCTAGGGTATTGCTGTGTCTAAATAGAATGTAAAAATAATGTACTTATTGTACCATTTTAAAATAAAATATTATTTTAACTAAAGGTGATATGGAAAACTATTGAATTTCGCAACTTTGACCGACTGTAGTGTAAAAAAAATGTACCAAAATAGTATGGCAAGTGACGTCAAATTTTGACGCGTTTATTCCTCTTTTTAAAAAGGTATAATACTTACACATTAATTTGAAAAAAAAAATTTTTGATAATATTTTTACTCAACAACCCAATTTTTACGATGTCTAACAGAATTCTTAGAAAGAAAAATTTACGACGAATTGAATCTAACCTCTAAAGAATTACTATTGTATGCTCATAAAAATAACAACAGGCCTCTCAAAAAACAGGTTAGACCGTAAGGGACGGTATGTGCATGCATCTCACCATAGTGATTCGTTATTACAACAGGAGGGAGCAAGACAGAAACTATCTTTGCGATTTGCTGGTTCTTCTTTATGGTACCCCATTATTCAGGTAAGAGTGAGGGAGAAAAAGGTTAGAGGTGCGAGTGAGATAGATAGTGACGCTATCTGGGATCGTGCTATTTAGGATAACAGTACGGTCAGTACGCGTCACTGCCTCCTGCCGTTACTACGCACCTCTCTCTTATTGTTACCATTGATCACGTACTACGATTTAAAGCTTTGTTTATTGGACTCGATTACTCTTTGTGCTCTGGACTTTGAAACGAACTCTTTACGACGACCTTTGCCTGTGTTTGGACAGTTTGTGTTTTGTGTGTGCTACCATGGCGACCTACACTCCGCAAGAATACGCAAATATGCACTACATTTATGGAGAATGTAGAGGTAATGGACGAGCTGCAGCGAGACTTTACAGAGAAAGGTATCCGAGGGCTACGCGATATCCCGACCATCGAGTTTTCATTAATGTGCACAGATCACTATGTGACGGGCGGTTCCCCAATCAAGTAGCTGGTGAAGGACGACCCGTAAATGACTTCATACGCGATGAAGTTTTAGAGGCGGTGTCGGCAAATCCAAGCATCTCTGTGCGAGGAATAGAAGCTGATACGGGGATACCGAAGAGCACAGCACACAGTATTCTCCAAAAAGAAGAATATCATCCGTACCACGTACAGCGAGTGCAAAGTCTTTTACCTCGAGACTATCCGAGCCGAGTCGCGTTTTGTGAAACAATCCTGCAAAAACATCGAGAAGACGAAAACTTTATCGACAAAATTTTGTGGTCAGATGAATCAACATTTAAGAAGGATGGCTACATGAACCTACACAACTTGCACGAGTGGCATGTGGAAAATCCGCACTTGATGCGAGAAGATAGATCCCAGTACCGGTTCAAAGTGAACATGTGGACCGGTATTCTCTGTGGGAATATTATTGGTCCATTTGAGATGCCCGAGAATTTGACTGGCGAATCATATTTAAATTTTCTTCAAAATGATTTGCCAAACTTACTAGAAGAGACCCCACCAGATATGTGGTTCCAACACGACGGCTGTCCAGCACATTTTCGCGTATCCGTTAGAGAGTTTTTGGACGAGCAATACCCGAACAGGTGGATTGGGCGATCAGGAACAATCCCGTGGCCAGCCCGCTCACCTGACTTAAATCCGCTGGATTTTTTTTTCTGGGGAACTATGAAGGAGCTCGTTTATGCGAAGCCCATTAATGACATCGCTGACCTTCGTGAGAAGATAACACAAGCAGTGCAGGTGATACGTCAAAAAAGTTACTCGCGAAACATAAAGCGGTCCTTTTTAAGGAGAGTGAGAGCTTGTATTGCCGCGGGTGGTCAACATTTTGAACATTTATTGTAATAAAATATCTTTAAACTAACATTCTTTGCTTTTATTCTACTGGGAACCCATCTACCTGTGTGTATTTCCTTCTTGCTCACTCTTGGAACCGAAGTAAATAATAGTAGTAACATAACAGTTTCTAAGATAAGAAAGGGTCCGACAGTTACCGTTAGTAGGTAGGCACTTCGTAAAAATTGGGTTGTTGAGTAAAAATATTATCAAATTTTTTTTTTCAAATTAATGTGTAAGTATTATACCTTTTTAAAAAGAGGAATAAACGCGTCAAAATTTGACGTCACTTGCCATACTATTTTGGTACATTTTTTTTACACTACAGTCGGTCAAAGTTGCGAAATTCAATAGTTTTCCATATCACCTTTAGTTAAAATAATATTTTATTTTAAAATGGTACAATAAGTACATTATTTTTACATTCTATTTAGACACAGCAATACCCTAGATTACAAAACCTCCAAGAAATATCGAAATTATCAGCATTAGCAGTCACAGCATTCAAAAGTATGTCACAGGGTGCTCATTTCCCCTTTTTTTTTGAAATCAGTATAATTCTGTAAGTACATGGGGTGGATTTTTTAAAATATTTTTCTGAGTACTGTTAGAACTTGGGGCATCGTGGGAATCCAGTTGGACGCCAGGTTCTTGGACACCCTGTATACCTACTAATTACTTACTATTAAAACATTTAAAGAATGATAACTTTTCCTATTAAAAAATGCCTCCTCATGATCTGTTGGTCGGATTATGGCCACATGTGTACCATCAATGCACCCAATAATGCCTGGAAAGCTAAACTTTTCCATGAACCTGAAACCAATCATAGATCAAATTAAATTAATTTGAATATCATAATAATACTATTATAATTAAAATATACAATAAACTTACCCTTTCATAATGATTTCCCTCTCCCGCTGGGATGAAGGGAACTTTATGTGGTTACTGAGTACTTCCCGGACATTGAGTGCATCAGTAATTTCATGTAGACACTTACTAAACGTTGGCTGGGACATGTTGCATAGATATGAGGCTCCTACATTACGTTGGTATGATCCATTGGCAAAAAAGTTTAACGCAGCCAAGATCTGCAACAGACAATTAAAAATATCATTATGTTACTCAGTCAAACAAGTTGATAATGCTTTAGGTATAAAGGCAAACTATATTTTCACAACAAAAACACATTACTTTTAGAATTAAGAAAATGGGTTAGTACTTACTTTTATTTCATTGCGAACAGCTGTTTTTCGTCGAGCTTGTGGTAGATAAGGGCTGAGTTCTTCCAATACCTGTTGGAACCCAGCTTTACTCAGACGAAAATTCGCGATAAACTCTTTCTCAGGCAACTGCAATGGGTTACTAGCGTCGCGTAAGCGGCGTCTCTCAATTCGCAGAAGACTTTGTTTTCGTTGTTCTTCAGCAAATCCCAGCAATAATAAACGTGCCATACTTCTGCCACGAACAAGACTCACAATAAAACAACTTAAGACGTAATATTTATACGCTTTACTTTAATACCGGCTTCGGTGATAATCACTAGAACTTCTAAAACACTACCTACCTTTGAGCAGTGTCTTTCACGAAAGTCACGGCGAACTAAATGATTATCAATTTGATGTCCACTAAGCTTAGGCAATCGCAATCTTTCAAGTATCGATACAAAAACATCTGTCAAAATGTGTTACGGTGACTATCAGCGATACTGGGTGCTTATGACGTCATCCTAGTTGGTCACTGAAGATAACCAATACGAAACTAACTGTTTGACAGCTAATCGATGTACACTTTGCCAAATGATCATCATTATGAACTGTCAACAGAGATACGCAATAGCCCTGCTGGTCTCTTCCCATCGTCGCGTGCCAGGCCGTTGGGCTCTAAAACAGCTGGCACCCCGGCGGTGACAAGAGCACGACGGATGATGTCATTAATGCTGGCGTGCCGTGCTATCCGGCCTGCGCTCCTACTGCAGGATAGGCCATGGTGTCCGAGGCAGTCGACAGCTTCACCGCACTGACAGCGATGTGGAGCCCCGCAAGGAGCGCCCAAACGCAGACAAGTAGCGAGCCGGAAGGTGGTATCACCCAGCATAGTGCCTATGTTGGGTGACGGGAGTGCTTGAAGCCAGAGTCCCGACTCCCACTCACCCACAGCCAGCAGGCGGGCACGCTCAGCAGAATTGGTGGACGTATTAATAAGATTATTCCGTACCAACCTGCAGAGCGGCTCATCCCACTGCCTTTGGGAAGATGGGTTTACGGGCCGATCTGTATCCGGGCAAGTCGCTTTCCAGGCGTTTACCGCGTCTGTCAAGCACGGCACTTCAGATTCAACCAGGCAGGGGGCTAAAATTTTCCCGGTCAACTTTTCAGTGCTGTGGACAGAAGATAGGAACGCCGGTAAGCTAATACTGGTAATTTTGCGGACGCCGAGGTCACCAAAACGGATTGGAACTGTGGCTTGAAGCCACGCTCGGTCGTCCAAGGCCACATTTAAAATGGTTGTTAATGTGCTACGAACAATTTGGTCAATTTTGTCTAACTGCTGTGGTTGCTTCCATAAAGGGGAAGAACGAAGAAAATATAAAAAATTTGGGCCAAAACAACAGTATCTAATCAGGGTGAATGCCGAATGTAAATTAATTTTGGAGAGTCTATCTGAAATCTCGTTGAAATTTTTAATTTTTTCGTCGATGAAAGGAGAAAAACTGTCTTCTAAAATTGGGGAACCTAGGAGGTACAGTGAACTTTTGTCTAAAATTTTGATTCCTGGGGCTATTGTATTAAATTTATCTAGAGTCAATTGTCTGTCGGTAATGTCAGAAAGGTAAAGTTCACATTTCGAGGGGTTAAGGTCCAAGCCAATAGATTGAAATTCCTTGTAGATCTTTCAAAACAGTGTCTACAACACCTCCTAGCGTTCCATCGTCTAAATACCACACGTTAAATTTTGAATTTAGTTTCCGTATGATTGGATGAATAGCCAAACTGAAAATGACTGGCCCGAGAGGATCACCTTGTTGGCATCCAACTGCAGATTCCAAAACATTGTCCTTGTATAATAATTTTGAAGGGTACCTGTAACATTGCCACATAAAACCATAAATTTCGGGTAGTTCCTTTTTGACTTCAGCCAACAAAGTGTCCCTGTTCACAGAGTTAAAGGCGTTCTTAACGTCAACCTTGAGGATGACCTCACCTTTTTTGGACTTTAAAAATGTGGAAAGGGCATGCACGGCAGCCTCACAGCCCCCTTTCGAGCCAAAACCAAGTTGCAGGGGCTGAAACTTAGCTGTCAGCGAATCGCTGTACAGTTTACAGCATATTTTGGCTGCCGTACGCCTGTAGGTGCACCCAACGGCGATGGGTCGAATGCCGCCGTCCCTCTTGCGCAGGGCACATAGATTGGCCCCGTACAAGACATCGACGACGGCCCCGTTCACACCGCCGGTAAGCATTCATGGCCGCAAGCTCCTTCAAAAGCAACTCACCAGCATCCCCGGCGCCTGAACTCAATAGATCCTTTAGGTGTTGTGGAGTCAGGCCGTCGAGGCCGCCGGCGGAACCACTTCGGAAGGAGCTCACGGCTGCATACAACTGGGGAGCCGAAACGTTGAGGAAGGTTGAATTTAGGTCGGGAGGGTCGGGGGGGGTCGGGGAAGGTGAGACCATCCGCAGGCGCTGGATGTTTACTCTCTAGAGCTGTTAGTGTTTCTGGAGAGTAAGGCGCCACCACATCGCTGCTGAAAAGTATCCTGGCCGCACCCCTGATGTCACCTTCACTTAATTTGGATTCTACATGTGAACATAATCCTTTTTGAGATAGGTTATGGAATGCAGGTAATTTTGGATCTAAAATTAAGGCCGAATTGTTACAATTTTCTTTAATTTGGTTCGTTAATGTTCTTGATTACTTGATTGTTTTTGTTGACATCTCTAAATTTTCAACACCGATTGTTTCCAAGCAATAAAGAACCATAAAATAGCATTATCGATAAATTTAATAATGTCAAATGCACTACTCTATCCCTACAATAACAAAGAAAATGATTTCATGAAATACAACTTGAAAATAAAGAGAAAAGGGAAAATATGAATGCTTTGCTGTTGAAACTTTCAACGAATGCAGAATCTTTTGTTTATCCTCTAAATCTAATGATATTTCAGCTGAAATGAAGTACACATACTGGTGCTGGTTGTTTTCGGGTGATTTCTGCTTCTTTTGATGCCACATCCGATTATATTGCAATCGGGCATCTTGCTACTGACGACTTCCACTATAGAACCGAGTTCAAAGTTCAAACACAATAACACAGCAAATTACTCCAAAATTCACAAATTATATCCACAGCTCAAGAGCATTTGACAGTTGACGTACCCAACTTTGGTACCAAACAGTGAGAGGATAAAATGGCGACCGGCCGCAAATAGGTATTTTAGAGACGCTAGGAATGAAGGATTGCCATTATAGTCACTGTCAAAAACAGTGTTATTCTTTTTCACTTATGCAAATTAAGAAAGTTAAAAAGGGATGGCAATATTTTTATGATTTTGGCGTCGATAAGCCTCATATTTGTATAACTGTGTTTTTCTATAGTCAAACATTTCAGGTCTATAAGATTTCTACAGTATAAGGTTGCAAGTTATTAACATCTTTGAAAGACAATTTCATGTGGTACATACAAATGCGTAAATAAATCCAATAAATAACCGGGCATGACGGTCTGAGTGTTGAGCATCTAAGGTCCGCTGGTGTACATCTGCCCAGGTCACTCACCATGTTATTTAATCTTTGTGTGGGTCACTCTTATTTACCTGAAGATCTTGTTAAAACTGTCGTAGTTCCCATAGCAAAGAATAAGAGAGGTGACTCATCCGACAAAACTAATTATAGACCTATATCGCTAGCTACGGTCATCGGCAAGGTGTTGGACAGTCTGCTTGAGAGGCAGTTGAATGCGCAGTTTGGTTATAGACTGAAAGTGCAATTCTGTGTCTCAAGCAGACTGTGCGGTACTACACGGACAGGAAGACACCTGTGGTATGGTTGTTTTCTTGACCTGTCAAAAGCCTTTGACCTGGTAAATTATGACATGCTGTGGCAAAAATTGTCGGAGGATACTGACCTTCCCAACGAGAGCATTCATATTTTTAAATATTGGTATGAGAGTCAGAAGAATTGCGTTAGGTGGGCAGACACGCATTCAGTTTCATACGGACTGGAGTGCGGAGTTGAGGCAGAGGGGGTTGACTTCACCCATTTTCTTTAACCTGTACATAGACCGGCTGGTGCGTGAGCTGAGCAACACCATGGTTGGATGTTCTGTTGATGGGAGGATGATCAATAACATAAGTTATGCTGATGACATGGTGCTGCTCAGCCCATCAATCTGCGGTCTGAGAAAACTGCTGGCCGTCTGTGAGGGTTATGAAGAGGCTCACGGATTGAGGTGTAACGCCACTAAGAGTGAGGTTATGGTGTTCAAAGTACCCAAAAATACACCTACAAATATTCCACCTGTAACGTTGCGTGGAATTCCGTTGCAGATGGTCACTCATTTTAAATATCTCGGTCACGTGGTCACGGATGGTCTTACGGACGATCAGGATATTGATAGGGAACGTAGGGCGTTGGCGGCCCGATGCAATATGCTTGCTCGCAGGTTTGCGCGGTGCACGAAGGAGGTAAAGTTAACTCTTTTCAAAGCCATACGTTTTACTCGTGCAGCCTGTGGGTTAGGTATACGCAGAAGGCCTACAGCGCCCTGCGTGTCCAATATAATAACGGGCTCAGGATGTTGTTGGGACTGCCTCGGTTTTGCAGCGCATCAGGCATGTTTGCTGAAGCGAGGATCGATGATTTTCATGCTATTATGCGCAAGCGAAGTGCTTCTATTCTGCGGCGATTCCGGGGTAGTCCGAACAATATATTGGGTACACTGGCGGATAAAATAGATGGGCCGTTTATTAGGCACTGGGCTGGGAGACATGTGCGTACTGGTGTACATGTGCAAAATTAATTTTCTTTTTAATTTAATGTAATTGTAAGTGTCACTTTTATTTTCATTTTCACTAACAATAGGCTAAGGTAATACTAACACATCATATGGATCCAGTAATCCGAAATAAAGAATTATTATTATTTTATATATCTCGGGACCATAGGGTCCCGGTCCTTTGGAAGGCGTACGAGGGGCCGAAGCCAACTCGCAGAGGCCCCTTAGAAAATTTTAATGAAATGTGGCACTAACCGACGATTATCCCTATATACACTATGAAAGTGCACCCAAGGATAACCCTCGGTTGGTGTAGGACTATTGCAGTATTGGAAAAATAAAAAGTTGTACTATGGGTTTTTGAGGTTAAAGTGGATTGGTTACCAAGAACTATGGAAGAACTATGGCCCCTGCCTTATTATTATTATAATTTTTTTCAGAATCTACGATTTTTTTTCTTATATGTGTTTCAGTACTTTTGTTCCTATGGTACATTGTTTGGCCACAGTTGTATGAAAAAAAAAACACCTCCTTTCATTGAATTCGTTGTGTATTTTTTTTTCGTTTCCATGAAGGCATATTTTTGGCACGGAGTGTGGCAGATTTTGGCAGATTTTTTGCCCAGTCCTTGGCAGATTCGCCATTTATAAGATGGTCACACTGTTCGCGACGCTTTGCTTCGTGTTCATTGGTTGTTGTCAAAGACTCAAAGAGTATGTCATGTTGTTGTGTACATTGCTAACGTCAAGTCGTCAATAAAGAATACAATTGCTCAGCTCACAGATTTCCGTAAACAATCTTTGCTCACAAAGTCACAACCACGGAATAGAAAAAACAGTGGAAGTGCCCTTAGACTTCCTTAATACGGGAACCTGTGTCGCCAAACTCACACATTTGCAAATTAAAATGTACATTGCAATACACAGAAAACGGTGATTTAATTGGTTACAAATTATAAATGCAACTTTGGCGAAAAGTTTATTTATTGTTGTTCAAAATTAAGTCTTATTACAACCTCTGAAGGTTGTTTTTATTTTACATGTCAAAATCAATGAAGACCGTTTTCCCATCTAACAATCAAATTCGAGCAATCAACAACAAGTTCAGCTACTCAACGCTAGAGGGCGCTGTAAACAATTTACTCTATTTAGCACGCTAACGTCATTGAAATAGTTGTCATATTCGTATGCACCTGTTATCTATTTTTCTACCCAGCAAGGGATGAGGACAAGATATCGATAAAAAATGTAATGTCGATATTTTTGTACAATGTAATAATTAAAATCTTTTATCATACGTAGTGGACCAAAATCCGTTAAGTATGAAAGGTAAAATGGTTAGGGAAATTGCTTCAGGTAGCCCGCGAAATTCAAATATTCTTACGTTTCTTGCAACTTGCAAGTAAGTATTAGGATGTAGGTATGTTGATCAAGGTTTGATCATATTCATCAATACAACTCTTTAGATCAGGTAATCCTAACATCATGAAATTGTCGTATTTAGGATTACCTGCTCTTAAAGAGTTGTATTGATGACTTTAATGATTATAATTCTGTAAATACATCCTTGTTACGGCCGCGAATCAAATTTTGATCACCATATAACCTAATACTGACTTGCAAATTGCAACAGAAAATAATAAAATTTGGATTTCGCGGGCTAACTGGAGCCGAACTCAAAATCGAACCATTTATTTCAATTAATCGAGAAGAACGACAACGAGTACATAATATGTCATGGTAAGGTATAAGGTTTCACTATATTCGACTTTGGACCTCGTATCATTTACGCATAATTTGATACACATTTCTCGTACTTTTATTTATTTAAGTACAGTAAAATTAGTTTAAAAATACACATTTTATCATTTTATCGATACCGAACTATTTGAATGTGTCCCATCCCTAATCGAGTAGCGTCGAAGTTTCTAGAATGTATACGATGATATTCAAGACACCGAGCAAGTTGATTTAGACTTTGATCAATGGACATAAGGTAGTTTTTAGTTCGCAACAAAGTAATAAATATGCTTTTGTCAATAAAAACAATTATATTGAAATAAATCATATTTTTATTGTTACTGGTGATACGATACACCTCCGCAAGATACATTCTTTGTCCTGCTATCATTTTTGCATGTAAAAATTGCACATTATGGCCTGTTTGTAATATTTTTCGTTACGTTCGAGACGTCGTATTGCAGCAAGTAGCTAATCGCGACTGAGCCGGTGTTGCGGAGCTCCGCATAATTGTGACACACGCGCGATAGCTGCGTGGCACTTCCACTGTTTTTCTCTATTCCGTGGTCACAACACAACAACTACTTAGAGATATTCAGCGCTAGTGTTTACATGTGGTTTACATTCTGCTCTTTGATACCCAGTTGCTTACTTGCCTATTCGTCCGGCTTGATCGCGTCCGCGTCCCCACAATGAGTTCACCGAGGTATTGTAAATCATTTGAGAGTAATTAAGTTCCTTGCAAAGATTATAATAAACTCTAAGACGACCCACTGACTAAAATAACTTTATGGTTCCTTGGACATCGATAACGCGCTCACGCTAATTCGTGTCAACATTTTAAATATTTTAATATTTGTGTACCTTTTATTTCTTACAGAAAAGAAGCATTGAGGCAAAAACACAAAATTGCGCAGACCCGCCGTAAGCATGTTGCCAAGCAATCGGCAGATTGGCAACATGATTACAAACTGCGGAAATCGGCAGAGGAGCTATACGTCGGGTTTCTGCCTGGAGTACCAGAAACCGTCGCCAAAAGGAAGCCGAGGTAATTAATAAATTAATCCTACATGATGTACAAAAAGTGTTATTTTGTATTGTAATAAGTGGTAAAATATTTTGCTAGTGCACTTCCGTTGGATACAGCAAGTGTGCTCCCTTTGGCGCCTGGTACTCTGGCAGTATTACCAGCTCCTTTGCCTCCGCCGTGGGCGAAGTCTGCGCCATCGCCATCAGCCACTGTAAAAAGACCAAGCAGGTAAGTGTAACAGTTAGGGTTCTCAACTTTTTGTACAAAAAATAAAGTATATTAAAGTTGGAGATTGGAGTACTAAAATGAACAGCAGTGCTATTCTGTAAAAATCTCACCGTGAAAACTAAGGTGAATTGAGCTGTCATTTCACCTGATGTTAGGGATCGCCTCCATTGATAGTTTACTTCATACTCACTTCACCGCTGTTATCACAGTGAGATTTTTACAGAATCGATAGGCAGTATTCTAATAAACAGTATTTTATTAGGCTTTTTTTTTATGGATGGGAAATCATCGAATGACCCCTCCCGCTCTGGGTGGAGCAGAAGGGAGTGTCAGACTCTTACTGACTAAAACCCACCCGTGTTCCTTCCTTAGCCCTTTGTGTTCCGGGGTAGCGGTAACCCTTTCGGACAATCCCGCTGCCCATTTTATTAGGCTCCACTGTACTTCCACACCCGCGCATCCGAAGCTTTACAATTTTAAGACTGCCGACCGCACAGTGGCGCCCTCATCGTTTGTTTGGTATAATAGATTTGATAATAGAATGAAAATGCAGAAAATAAGCACGTTAAGTTGTGCTTCACAAGATTATACGTTAATATTATTAGAAACGGTAGTTTTATATTGTTTAGTTTTAATATAATCCTTAAAACTGACAACAGTGGCCACTATAAATAATTCTGTTTTAAGGATTATAATAAAACTAAACTATGTAAAACTACCGTTTCTAATAATATTAACGTATAAACTTGTGAAGCACAACATAACGTGCTTGTTTTCTGCATTTTCATTCTAAATTGTATGAAATAACCAAACAAACGATGAGGGCGCCACTGTGCGGTCGGCATAGTCCTAAGTGATAGTAATCGGTATAAAACAGACTTTGTTTTTGACATATTATTATGAAAATCGGATAGTGCGTTTATACTTTATAAATAGTTATACACATGAAATTGCCATAAAATGAAATGTAAAATTATTGTCGATCAAAATCAAATAAGTATCGATTTTTATTTAATTGCACTGGCAACCGCTTCCTGATTATAAAAAAGTCGTAAGTTGTCAAACAAATTACAAACGTCACGTAAACTCTCGACTTTAGTTTTGTTGTTCGTATTCGGGCACGGCACCAAAATAATATTGACACACCTACTCTTGGATAGGATCTCAAATTTTGGATGAGGTTTTAATAGTTTACGATACCAATGATGAGTAAGGTATCTATAAACTATTATAACATCACTACCAAACTAATTTATGTAATAATATAATGTAGTGTTTAAAATAAATTAAAATACTTTTTTCTGTAATATCCGAAGTTTTATATAACCAATTCGTTTTTCTTTAACATATTGACAATATTTGTTACATTTAACACATCATTGCATAAATATGCACTCAAGGCCAAAATCACTATAAATCTTGGGCATGTCCCTTTGTTGTATAGAAAAAATATCGAAAAGTGGCATCTTTTTTTTTTTTAAAGTTTGGACTCACTGTACTATTTTTATGATAATCAAATTTGTTCTAAAATAATGCATTATTTACGAAGGTGTTTTTAGAAACATGATATTAATCCTTATCCAAATAAACACGTTATTCATCACAAGTATTTAATTTTAAACAAAATTGCCCTTGACGTCTTTTGATTTCAATGAATATCTTGGGAGATATCATAGTTTTAAAATAAATCAGCACGGCCGCTGCTCGCCGTTAGCTCAACTGCCTAGCCTTTTCCTGTCTGTTGGGGTCGGCTTCCAGTCTAACCGGATGCAGCTGAATACCAATGTTTTACATGGAGCGACTGCCTATCTGACCTCCACAACCCAGTTACTGGGTAATACGATATCCCTTGATAAGACCGGTTGTCAGACTTTCAGGCTTCTGACTACCCGCAACGACTGTCAAAGATCTACGAATGACAGCCGGGACCAACGGCTTAACGTGCTTTCCGAGGCATCCACAGACCAACCGCGGCAAGCGTAGCTTAACTTGATCGATCGACCTGAGCGGCTGTTATTATTTAGTCACGGGCCCCTCCGCCGCGCGCTGTTAGCTGTACGAGACTTACTATAGTTTCACTCTTACTGATCATAGCGTGAAATATCTTCTTAAAGTAATGTACAGACGCCAGCAGTGCTATTCTGTAAAAATCTCACCGTGAAAACTAAGGTGAAGTGATCTATCATTCCACCTGATGATAAGGAATGCCTCCATTGATCTTCCATTGATAGTTCACGCTCATTTCACCTAGTATGTTATCACGGTGAGATTTTTACAGAATCGGTAGGCTGCACATCAAGCTACTAAGATCTGTCAAATTTCTTTAATAGATTTTCAACTTTATCGCTACAGAATAAGGTTCAAAGTTGATTGGGAAAATTTGACAGTTTCCGGTAGCTTGATGTGCTGGCGTGTCTACACACGGCTACACATCAAGCTATACATTTCCAGTTTTAGCTGTCCTCGCACTGTATAGGTTTTTCGTACAATCAGAAGTCAGCTTATACTGGTTGTGTATAGCTTGATGTGTAGCTGTGCTTACTAAGTAATAATCTTAAAGTAATCCTACTAATATTATAAATGTGAAAGTTTGTGAAGATGTTCTGATGCTTGTTACTCAGTGACGCACAAACGGCTGTACAGATTTGGATGAAATTTGGCACACAGATAGTTTATAATCAGGAATAACACATAGGATGGGTAATAGGTAATACGGGCTGGTGTCCGCAACTCATGTCCATTTCAACCGCGCGGCCAAGTCATAAAATTTGATGCAACTTTGCCAGGAATTAGTGGTAATTTGTTGCTATACACAACTCTTTTCCTGAATTTGTTGCAAAAAAAACTAAGATACTATGACCAAAAATAGTTGGCCGCTAGAACCGCCACTTGCCGTAGTCATCGCCTGTGATTACACAGAAACTAAATAACGCATATAGGTGAGTGATGCATCAAAAGATAGGTCTTAATTTGTTGTATTTGTTGCAAAAATAAAAAAACGCAAATAAACAAAAAGTTATGCAATATTTAGTTTCCGGGTTATGGGTAGGTAGGTATCTCACCATTCATATCAAATTAATAGAGGCTTATATGTATTGACAATTAGTTGCTGATTTGTTGCAGCGAATAAACAAGAAAAATACAAGAAAATAGGTATGTGTCAGAATGGCTGGTTGCCTGTGGCTTTGGTCTATGAGAGTTGATTAGAAAATTGCTACATAATTGCTTATATTTGCTACATTTAATAAATAATTGCTACATAATATTCAGAAATAACATATTTTTTTTGTACAGCCATCCTGACGTTTGGTTGGCTGGTCGCCTCCTAGTTTAAAGCCAAGCATGCAGAGTTTCCCGAAATGTATTGCGTCAATAATTGCTACATATTTGCTTCATTTATCTAATTTAATTGTATCTTCAAACATATGTTAAATAAAGGATGAAGCAATTATTTTAATTATCCCAAGGAAAAGTGCCTGATAAAACAATAAAGGCAAATACTTAGTTATGTTGAATCGGTTTAATCGTTTAGGCTCTGGCAACAGCGTAAGTAATGCGATTCTTGCGTTAAAAAAATATGTACCTACCCTCAATAATCCAATAATTATCATTATAACAATTATTCTTAGTCATTGCTAGTGCAGATATCGTATTGGAATCACAGTCTAGGCTTATTTAATTTTATTCGACAATTTAAATAGATCTATGTTATTATAAGGAACAAGTACGGAGTACCTACCTATAGAACCTATTTTTAATAACATAAAGTAGCAATAATAGCCTCCTAAAGTAGCAATACCGTTGACTGAAGACACACTGCAACTATTTGCCTTTATTGTTTTATCAGGCACTTTTCCTTGGGATAATTAAAATAATTGCTTCATCCTTTATTTAACATATTTTTGAAGATACAACTAAATTAGATAAATGAAGCAAATATGTAGCAATTATTGACGCAATACATTTCGGGAAACTCTGCATGCTTGGCTTTAAACTAGGAGGCGACCAGCCAACCAAACGTCAGGATGGCTGTACAAAAAAAATATGTTATTTCTGAATATATATAGTATGTAGCAATTATTTATTAAATGTAGCAAATATAAGCAATTATGTAGCAATTTTCTAATCAACTCTCATAGACCAAAGCCACAGGCAACCAGCCATTCTGACACATACGAAAATAGGTTCCATAATTTGTTACAAGTCGATTTTAGTTGGCCGCTCGGACGGCAATATGCCTAAAATACAATGGCGTTTATTTCGTTATTAAAAATTGGTTCAAGCTTAGTTAAAGTACTAATCGACAGATAACATCAAGGCATTAAGTCCGCCTTTGTACAGTTTTTACTTGTGCATAAAGTTTTAATAAATAATAAATAACGTAACCTAGTTTGGATAAATATGGCCGATATTACTGCAGCGTTCATATTTTAGAAGATATTTACAAAAAAAAACATTAGTATGAAACTGTAAGAGAGTAGAGTGACCATGATTACATAAGTACGAAGGCATGTTTTTAAAATATAATAGGTAGAAAGGTATCCTATTTACATATAAAGTACCTATATTTGTTTAAAATAGCTACCTATATTTACATCTATATTAATCAATTTATCAATACAATTTTTGTATCTTTTGTTTGCTTATTATAATTATGTAGGTGTTACTAGCTTCTGCCCGCGACTTCGTCCGCGTGAATAGTTTTTGTTCCCCCGACCCACCCCGTCGCATCGCATCGCCTGCCTGCGCTAATACTTCGTTTACGTTTAGCGAAAACTTCTGACTTTTTTTTCTTTTTGCTCAACTCCTAAGGGTCCTAAATTGATGTTTCATAGCCATCCTCGAGAATTGGGCTATCAAATGCAAAAAGATGTATAGGTATAAGAGAGTAGAGCTTTCAAACAAAAAAACTAGCTATTATTAGTATTATTTTAAAACTATGATATCTCCCAATATATTCATTAAAATCAAATGATGTCAAGCTACGAATCGGTAATAAATCAGGAAGTCTAATTCAGAACAAATTCCACAGAAAAAGTGGCCCTACTTCAAACCTAAACGACGTATGATTCAAAATACGAATCACTTCCGAGGTCACAAGAAGACATGCTTGATGATTAGTTTAAAATCAGAACGTCAGCCGGGATTGGTTCGCGCGCGTGCTGCAGTGTCTGCTATGACAGCCGAGTCATAGTGACGTGGACGATGTTTTGCAATAAGTGCACCGGACCAAGTCAATAATAAAATAATATTATTGTAAAATGTTTTTTATATTTTTTTTTTGGGTTACTTTTTACAATCCAATGAACTCTATGTCCTGCGAAATATGATTAATTTATTAAGTTTTTGTCAAGAAGACATTAAAAGAGAATCTTTCAAAACAGGTACAGCACTTTTGTGTAACATGGTATATAGTTTTAATGATTTATAAAAATATTTTTCGTCAAAATGAACGGAACATACTCTGCTGGCTTTCACAGGCATCCAGTCGTACTCTTGTCTTAGTTGTCTTTCTAGCTTAACTGAAGCTATCCACTTATTTTGCCGAATGAACATCTAAATTTTATGGGTTTACTTTTCAATATTTCATCAAAAAGAAAAGAAAACTTAAATTGTAAAAAATTTACTGACTTCATTTTGCATAGTATTGACCACCTTGGTTTGATAACGTATTTGAAAATCTTTGAATATAATTATAATGTTCCTACTAGTTACCAGTGAAAAGTGATCCCTGGACATTTTAATCTTGTATGGTTCCTGCACCGCTTCACAACACATGCTGGCATGAGTATTCACAATGATAAAAACGAAAACGTACCCGAAGTGCTCGCTTGCAAGAAAAATGTCCGACTGATGACGCGCTGGGTACAATTTTTAAGCCCCGCCTACTTGGGCCTAATATTTGTTTGGTCATTCTTTTATCGCAGTTACATTTCCTGACTTACTTATTCGTAGATGTCAAGGGCAATTTTGTTCAAAATGAAATTCTTGTAAATAAAGTATTTATTTGGATAAGGATTAATAAAAAAAATAATACCATGTATATAAAAAAACACCTTCGAAAATAATACATTATTTTAGAACAAAATTGATTACTTTATACCAGGCACAAAAATAGGCCACTATAAATGTCATTTTTTAAATAAAAATACATGTTCTTTACGACGTCAATTCTTTTAAAATTGAAATAAGTACCTGTAAAAAAAATATGTTTAGATACTGTGTCTTATATTATAGTAAGTATTTACGTACTACAGACATTTTACTTAATTATACTTACACTTTAAATCCATTGACATTTATTCATCATATTCTTTTATCAGGTTTGCATCGTATTTTGCGAATTGGCCTAAAATGATTCATTTCCTCTTATAATTTCCATGATAAATATTTCTATAGTTTTCAATGTTATGACACTTACCTCAGGCTTTCAAGCTGCCATTACTTTTTCTGTTAATTTTTTCTCATAGTTTCTTACTGGCTTAGACTATGAAGGTCACTTTTGATTTATATAATTTAAATTATTTTTATCAATATGTTAGCTCAAATATTGTATTTTATAGATAAATGTGACTGTTTATTGAATAACTGTATCCTAACTTACAATTATAAAAATAATTGACATCTCAGTATTCATCGAAGAGGTTTTAACGAATATTTCTGGCCGCTTCGAGCTCGTGACAGTTGCATATTTTTATGAACGAAAACTTCAATTTTGGAATGAACTGGAAAAAAGATAAGAAAAAAAAACGTGGGAGACTTATTTATAAGGATTTCTGTCACATTCAGTTGGTTCAACTCTGAATTCTCTGAAAAAATCATCTCCGCGACAGTCCACGTCCAGTTGTTGAAGGAAAAGTACGACGGAAGTCAAGCCTTGACTGAAGTTGACCAAGGAACTTCCTTGAGTTCATATCTAGACAGTGTCTACGCTGATGTCAAGAGGATCATCTTCTCCTCACTTATAATATCATTGTTCTCCGCTATCTATCTCGACTGTGACCTGTGGCTTCGCATTTTAAAACTGGAAAGCGGATCCATCTAACAAACCTCTGTCCTTATTTCTTCTGAGAGTGTCATTGGTTTTTTTTAATTCTTAATGTATTTTTTTTTCTAAATTATATTGTTCAGATCTACTTTCTACCCTTTTTTATTTTATTAGGCCAGTATTTTAGGCATATTGCCGTCCGAGCGGCCAACTAAAATCGACTTGTAACAAATTATGGAACCTATTTTCTAGGATTTTTTTGGTTTATTCGCTGCAACAAATCAGTAACTCAGTCAGTCACACCGAGACGCGACGCGACGCGACGCTGCGCGCACACTTTAAAAGAGTGACTCAAAATATACTTTATTTTCTACACGAAAATGTACACATTGCATTGTCAGAATACGTTGCGCGGTGCAGCGCTGCGCCTCGTGACGCCTCGCGGCGTAGAGCGACGCATCGCAACGCAGCGGTACTTCGCCGGTACGCGCGGGGTGCGAGAGCGGCGCGTTCGCGCTGCGCCGCAGGGCGCAGCGCGTCGCAGCGCGAAATCACTGACCTCTTCCAGTATCGTCGCGTCTCGGTGTGAACTGACCCTAACAAATTATGGAACCTATTTTCTAATATTTTTCTTGTTTATTCGCTGCAACAAATCAGCAACTAATTGTCAGTACATATAAGCCTCTATTAATTTGATATGAATGGTGAGATACCTACCTACCCATAACCCGGAAACTAAATATTGCATAACTTTTTGTTTATTTGCGTTTTTTATTTTTGCAACAAATACAACAAATTAAGACCTATCTTTTGATGCATCACTCACCTATATGCGTTATTTAGTTTCTGTGTAATCACAGGCGATGACTACGGCAAGTGGCGGTTCTAGCTAGCGGCCAACTATTTTTGGTCATAGTATCTTAGTTTTTTTTGCAACAAATTCAGGAAAAGAGTTGTGTATAGTAACAAATTACCACTAATTCCTGGCAAAGCTGCATCAAATTTTATGACTTGGCCGCGCGGTTGAAATGGACATGAGTTGCGGACACCAGCCCGTATTACCTATTACCCATTCTATGTGTTATTCCTGATTATAAACTATCTGTGTGCCCAATTTCATCCAAATCTGTACAGCCGTTTGTGCGTCACTGAGTAACAAACATCAGAACATCTTCACAAACTTTCACATTTATAATATTAGTAGGATTACTTTAAGATTATTACTTAGTAAGCACAGCTACACATCAAGCTATACACAACCAGTATAAGCTGAATTCTGATTGTACGAAAAACCGTAACAGTGCGAGGTCAGCTAAAAGCTTGATGTGTAGCCGTGTGTAGACACGCCAGCACATCAAGCTACCGGAAACTGTCAAATTTTCCCAATCAACTTTGAACCTTATTCTGTAGCGATAAAGTTGAAAATCTATTAAAGAAATTTGACAGATCTTAGTAGCTTGATGTGCAGCCTACCGATCCTGTAAAAATCTCACCGTGATAACATACTAGGTGAAATGAGAACTATTTTTGGTCATAAGTAGTATCTTAGTTTTTTTTGCAACAAATTCAGGAAAAGAGTTGTGTAGGTATAGTAATAAATTACCACTAATTCCTGGCAAACCTGCATCAAATTGCCGCGCGCTTGAAATGGACATCGCAACTCCACGTCAATGCGCGTATTTTGCGTACGGAAAATTTTTAACACATACGATACTTTTTATCCCGATATTGCCACGGGATCGAAACTAACGCGGGTGAAATCGCGGGGCGCTGCTAGTACAATATAAAATTGACATATTACCATAAATATTATACGAATTCACTCCTATAGGTCGTTCCGTTTTACGTGCAGACAAAGTATTATGAATAAGTACTGTAAGTTTTTTAACTTTAATTCATTTTTAGCGGGGTAATGAAACATAATCGAATCTAAGTGAGGGACGTTGACGTTTGAGAGATGTCATGTCACTCGTCGTTTTGTATTTTTTTTGCGTTCCCATTACACTACCACACTAAACCAACTTAATTTAATTTACCATCTTGTGTACCCACCATATTTCAGGCAAATAAATGATTTATGATGTATTTAATTTTTTTATTCTAGTGAAGCGGCGGATTTATCAGCCGCGCATAGTTCGTCGCGGGTGATAATGTCGCCAGAAGACGAGGCCACTTGGAGCGATGCCGGCCTCGCTGCTGCGGCTTCACCTAGCAGGTAACGATACATATTATATTAATGCAGAGCCTACGTCACATTTAACTCGGGTGCCGTCTCTACGAGCGTGAGTATCGCGGCGATATTATCTTCGTGCCATCAAAGTCAATAGAAACTCTATGAAATAATCTCCACACGGTGATATCATCGCGACGATAAATTTGATGGCACCGCATGACTATCGCCGCGATTTTCTCGCCCGTGGAGATGGCCCCTAAGACGACCCGCTGACTGGGCATAATTATAACATGATATTATTGTTTTAGACACCTTAGCTGGACGCCGCCGCCGCCACAAGTGGACACTCCACATGATGAGTGCCCACTATTCCGTACACCAACGTCCAGTTATTCTCGTAAGTGACAAAACTAACATTTTTTGTGTGTAACTGTTAGTAATTGGCCCCGATTCTGTTGTTCACAAACTAAAAAGTTCATTGCATCTTTTTCTTTCCACTCCATTATGAAAAGGACAGAAGATAAATATTAGTTTAGTCCTGTCAAATTAGATAATCCATAGACAAGTTTAGACGTGATTAAAAAATTGGCTACTAAAAATACGTCAATTTACGTCAGGCGCTGACTAATTTGACAGGACTAAACTAATATTTGTCTTCTGTCCTTTTCTTAATGAAATAGAAAGAAAAAGAGGCACTGAACTTAAATTTAGTTAAGTTTGTGCACAACAGAATGGGGGCCAGTATGTACTAATTATAATATATTTTAACATTTTAGATCTGCAGAGTGAAGTTATTGAATGTATTGTAGTTCCATCCTCTGGTAAGTTACTTATTTATTAATGGAATCAGTAATAGAAAATAATAAGGTTGGGAAAACAAAAGTTCTGAACATAAATTGTTGTTTCAGCTGCATTTGTTAATGTGGACGCCGCCGGGTCAGTCACATTGAGTCCAGCAGTGTCTGGTCTTTCTGCAGATCTTGGTAAGTTCTCCATCTAATTGTGTGCCAGGCCCAGGCAAGTTTAATAAATAATAATAATAATTTTATTGACATAAAAGTATTTTACATTAATGTATGGAAACCCTGACTCCTGCGCTAGGTTGTAACCTGTGTTACAAAATTAATTAAATAAACAAATTAAAATTAGGTTTTAATTATTTTCTTTCTATATTGTTTTAGTCACTGCTGATGATTTTGGCAATGATGTAGAAGCAGAAGACCAACAAGCTGACGACATTGATGTTGATTGCCTGGTGCCAGCAGGACCGACAACCCTCGCTACCGATAGCCTAGCAGTGCTTGAGGACATTGACCCGACAATTATGAACGACATTGCACAGATGGACAGAGAGAATCTGGCGACTGAGCAGGCCAGGGCAGGACATTGATGTTAGCTGCGGCGAGAGTCTGTCTTACAACTCTTGCGGTGTGCCGTCGTGCATTATCATGCATTAACTGAAATAAGGGACCGATTTGCACTTGTAGAGGAACGATGACGTCTGATACAATCGTCTCAGCATAAATTTGAGCGTTGAGGTTGCCTCTGATCCAAATCAACTCAGTTCTTCCGCCGATCCAAATACCCGCCCATACCATGATGGTTCCACCACTATAAGGATGGACTTCCTGGCAGGATTTTAATCGCTGTTGGCGTCCAGGGGTTCTCCAGTGTCGTATACGTCTTGTATCCGGTCTCATACCAAAACGAGACTCATCAGAAAAGCACACGAAACGCCATTGTTCTTCTGCCCAATTTCTGTGTTCAAGAGCCCATTGATATCGAATCCTACGATTGTGCATTGCTATAGGTGGTACCCGTAGCGGTCTTCGGGAATGAAGGTTCACTTCATGCAAGCGGTTTCTGACTGTTTGGTCGCTAATTAAGTTCCCTGAAGAGTGATGAAGCCTCACGGCTAACATCATGGCGGTTATTGTTGGAGCTCTTCGAGTTAAGATTTGAATGTATCGGTCTTGTCTCCGTGTGGTGCAGCGATACCGTCCTCCATGGCGCTCAGCCACGGTACCAGTGCTTCGGTAACGTGTCCAAAGTCGACTGATAACACTCTGACTTGTATTCAGAGCTAAAGCCACAGTACGTTGCCGGGAACCAGCTTCTATCATTCCCACGGCTCTGAGCATTTCTTCCCTGCTTAAATGACGTCGCCGCTCCATAATAACGTTGGTTTTAATCAGTAGTAGGGAAACAGTAGCACTAATAATGTCTTCAATGCGTTGTATGTTTTTATAGGGAAAATATTGACAGCTGATTTTCATCTTTTACTCGAATTTGATTCATAGTTCCTGATTCAAATTATGAAATGCACCAAAAAGGATCCATATAAATTTATAAAATCATAAATTTATTACAAAGCCACATCTCAATCTCAAGAAATCCGCATAAAAATGCTTGATCCCTAGACACTTTTGATGTGTGTATTTAACTTCGTTTTATTTAAAATCAATGTTTTATCTTCAATGCTTAAGGTCAATATTAACATGGTAAATCGTAGTATTGATGACGAAGCCATTTTAAATAATTTATAGATAGTAATCATTTTTTAAAAAGGTAAAAATTAAAAAATACCCTTTTTTACCATTGAGCTATATAACTAGAGAAGCAAACCTCAATAAAATGTGTCAAAAAAGTGTAGCCACTTTATAAACGCGACGACGTAGCTTTGAAACCACTAAACATTTAAAAGTAAACATATATCTGTCTCACTTACACGCGTCGTAAGAATAATACCGTCGCTTAGATTAGACAAAGACCACAATATAAACATACAATGACGGGATGGGGTTGCCTACCCATGCGAAATTTTACCCAACATTTTAAGCCATAAAAAGCGTTTTAGGTTAAGTTAAATTATTTTTAAAATATTTGAATTATGTATTTCATGATGGATGTGTAAATAGAAGTTTATAAATAATGAAAATAACTAAGATATTTTCTTTTTGAATATTTTTTCTTTATTAATGAAATTGAATGATTTAGTAGGTAGCCAGTCAGTCTCTTTTCTCAGCAATCGGATTATTTCCACCCATTTTTCACGGCGTGCTGCATCTTTAGGCACCCTGCTACGTTGTTATTATTAAAAAATATTTAAAATCACTTATTCCATAAATTAAAAACTCCCACTAATGTGGGAAACTAAAACTAAGTTTTTAGTGGTAACACTGAACCCAATTTACAAAATTCTACATTTTATTGCGTTTTTACGTTGATATAAACACAGAGACAATTAATTTACGTGTGGAAAGTAATTCCGGTTAATTTATTATGTTTTTGTGATCTTGAATCGCACTCTTTCGCGATATTTTTTGTCGCATGTCACTCGGTTGACTTCGGTTGGCGTCACACAGAGCACTGAACTGACGTTAGCTACGCTGATGGCTGTAGCCATCAGCCTAGTGGCAACGCCTTGGTGCGGTAATTGCTAATCTAGTGTAACATATATATCAATGTTTTTTACCCGGTATTAATAATAAATACCGGGTAAAAAAGGGTATTTTTTAATTTTTACCTTTTTTTACCCTTTTTTACCTTTCCTTCCAATTTTTACCTTCCCAATTTTTACCCACCCGCCCATCTCTAGGACACACCAATGTTTTGTTTAGATTACGCTGATTAGGTTTAAGAATTTTAAGTGAGTACCTATCTGTAGGTGTGTATATCAATTTTCTTTTACAAGAGGGTGACCACTAGGGTTGCCAACCCTACTATATAATATAGTATCCTACTGTATTAGAGGCCCGACTACTATATTTCTGAAGAAAGTATTATAGTAGGCGAAACTACTATATTATTAGGCATCAAACCCTCTAAGCAATAATATTCGTTTCAAAACGAAACGTAAATATCTATTTTTGAACGATTCTGATAAGTAGGTACCTACTTAGTTTGTGTTTAGGAAATAGGTAGGTACTTACTTTTGAAGTTAATTTTCCGAAGTTCTCAAATATTATTTAAGTAAGTAACAAAAATTTTGTAGGTATTTCTAAAATGAACCGTGGTAATAATGATAATGGTGAAACTATGAACGCTGGCTCTATAACGCCGCCACGAAAAAAAACCGAATGGGAGTCCAAGATTGGTTAGCTCGCGATCCCGTTAATATTTACAATGGGAAATGCACGATTTGTGGGATAGTTTTCTCTATTAGTAAAAGTGGAGTTGCACAAGCGATGAAGCATTTCTTAAAAGTAAAAAAATACTAATAAAGGCGCAAAGTAGCAAAAAAACAAATTATAAAAATTAAGTTTTGAAACCTATTATATTTTTTTCATATTTTCGCTATCTACTATATTTTTCGGGTAATTATTGTGAAACTACTATTTTTGACTGAAAAAGAGTTGGCAACCCTAGTGACCACTGTAGCGACAGGGAACGCAATACGAGATCTTGCTTAAACTACGTAGAGTATTAAATTATCATGGCTTATACTTAGGGCGACTGAAACATTCCTGACGCATGGTCGCCTGTGTGGTCGCCTGACTCCCGCCGTTGAGCTAACTTTTATCAATACCTAAAAATAATTTATCGATAGCTAACTTTTATCAATACCTACCTAAAAGTAAATTTTTAGGTACCTACCTAGTACCTATGTGTGATTGGAAATATATCAAGTATATTCTTTGCGTTTTTACTTTGGAATAGCCTTTCTGATCTGACATAACTAGTAGTGCAGTGAAACAGACAATAGGTACACACATTGACATCACTCTGGAAGTAACACAGCACATTGAGTGATCAATTATAAAGAAGCCATTGAATATTATTATTCGTGTTTTAAAGCTTAAAAATACGTGTGCGTTACCCCAGCGAAATAATGTCGAAAATGGTCATTTAAATCTTATAGATAATTAGTTGCCCAGCTTCTGTAATTGTTGCGCACATTTTTAAATTTGTTGCACGTACGGTATAGGTTTTATTTCCTGCTGGGGTAACGTTACCGCAGCCAGACATTTTTTTTTTTATGGGAATATTGAAACAAATATTAGCTATAGAATTAGTTGTCAAGACGAGGTAAATGTTGCACCTTATTTTGTATTTGTTCTTTTTCTTTCTTCGGTTGCGAAGTTATTCGAGATTCTGCTTTTTTTTTTTTTTGAGGATGGGAAATCATCAAATGACTCCTCCCGCTCTGGGTGGAGCAGAAGGGAGTGTCAGACTCTTACTGACTAAAACCCACCCGTATTCCTTCCTTAGCCCTTTGTGTTCCGGGGTAGCGGTAACGCTTTCGGACAATTTCGCTGCCCCGGCACCCGGCAGGCTCGAGATCCTGCTGAAGTAACGTTTGTGGTTTTGCCATGGTTTTGCTGGATCTCTGAAACGGTTAAGCGGATTCTTATCATCTTTTGTACATAACTTCTTAGGAATTAGTTGTAATTAATAAAATATAAAATTACGGCAGCCGCAGCTCCGCAAAAATATCTCTGATTTATATTTTCATAAAATTATTTTAGAAAATGTGTAATTTATTTCTACTCGGTATGATGAATTGATGACATATTTTAATTGTCATCATAAAATAGTGTTATGCACATTACAAATTAATAATTATCTATAAAAGTATAGTCAAGTGCGAGTCGTATATATCATTTTTATCGTCGTCTATGAAGAAGTTTTAATAAAACATATTTTTCTAAGACTTTTTAATCACACACAATGTGTCCGGTTGTCGATTGTATACCTACTAATAATATTTAAAACATTACACTGGCAATAAAAACAAAAATTATAAAAAAATCTGTTTAAAAAAAGTGCTATACCTACATAAGTAGCAACACGACCAAATGTATGGAAGACAATAAAAATCGTAATGCAATGGTCCCGATTCTGTTGTTCACAAACTAAACTAAATTTAAGTTCAGTGCATCTTTTTCTTTCTATTTCATTATGAAAAGGACAGAAGATAAATATTAGTTTAGTCCTTAGAGCATTAAACCAACCGGAGACGCAACGAGCACTAATATCTATGCGAATAAGTCTGTCACTTTCATCGCGGGGGACGAGGCAACGCACACAAATAGTGATAACACACTAATGCATTTTCGATCGCGTTGTTACTCACGCACACGAAAAAATTATCGAACACAAGCATAAACTATACGCACACATGTACTAACTCACACAGAGACGCCCTGTCAGGATACGGCATGACGTCATTTTTGTGTAAGCGATGAAAGTGCTTGACACTATCGATATTTTGCTGTCGATGAGTTCAGCCAATAGTTGTGATAAAAAAGGCTCTTCTTTATTTAATTGTTTTTTCATATTTACTTATCAAATTGATCTTCAATGTAGATCAATTCTTTTTAAATAGGTAACATAGGATTTAGATTTTAAAGTTAGTCTATAAGGATTCATTGCCACGGTACAAGAACTGCCGGTCGATTCTGTAAAAATCTCACCATGAAAACTTAGGTGAAGTGAGTTTGTTTTATCTAGGAATTGACACTATTGACAGCTCACTCCACGCTCACTTTACCTGAGTTTTCACGGTAAGATTTTCACAGAATATCATCGCTGCCTCGATGGTCTAGTGTTCGCAAGGATGAATGCTGAACACGACGTTCTGAGTTCAATATCCGGGTCGGTTGCTCAAGCCCAAATCCAAACATCCCGAGTCATTGCATCTTTTGGAAATCTGAAAAATTAATAGAATAACACAGGGACTGAATTACCCAAAAATAAAGGTACCTTTAAATTTGGGTATGACGTCATACCGTTAAATAACGATAACCGAAATATAACGATATCGTTATTTTTTAAAGTAGCCGTATTTTAAGGTACGAAATTCATACCGGTATATTTCAGTAGAAGTAACATAACCTTTTTAATAATATCAGTACCAATACCTTAACCTTTTTAAATAAGGGTTTCTTTGACACACCGCCTCGCCACTCTGTCTGTTTCTGTCCTTAGCGATTTTTAAATCACTCCATGTCCTTCACGCGCTAACTGCCTACCATTAGTACAACAAACATAAGGTCAAGTTGCAGCAAGTTGTTGTAGACACCCCCGTGCACCCGCGCCGCACCGTCACCATGTTTTTCGGTACCGAAATCGTATAACGGTTAAATAAAAATTTATCCTAACCTTTATTTATATGGGTACCGGTATAGCTCAACCTCTATTTTGAATCGGTACCGTTATATTTTTGAGGTATCTTAACCTTTAACCGTAACCGCTTTCAGTCCCTGGAATAACATACTCATAAAGTCGATATCGATATTTGTTTCTATGCAGTCACAGCCCACATTTTGCTACAGTGTGGCCTGTTTTTAAATATAAAAATTGCGTAGTTTCGTGATAACTTGACCCGTAAATATTTTATAGTAATGAAGAATAACGATATGAGAAAATTGTAAGAGATTTCTGGAACATAAGTTTGATATCGTTAATCAATTATTTGATAATAAATAGCAATTTTTTAAAGGCTTTAGTAAAAAAATCTTATAAAGTAACAAAATAAGTTGTAAACAGTAATAAGAATAACAAATGCGAAATAGAAGTTTGAAATAATTGTCAATATTTATAAATTACAACTTTAAAAATTACACTAAATTAGGTCTTGTACAATTTAGTGGCAACATTCATTGACCGACAATATTTTTTGGTTTTTTGCAAATTTATTGCATTTTATGTTATTATTAGGACAAAATAATACTTATAGATGGAAAGTAAGGTTATCCTTTTGTTTACTAGATGTTTCCGATGTATTTTTACATGAAAAAACACTGCAATTCGGCATTTTTCTCTTACGTTCGTTCCGCGCTAGTGTGATTTGCTGAATGACGTGGAACGCGCGGCAACTAGTTTTATATGACTGATATGACCGGCGGTCTCGTACCTTTGGCAGCGGGGAACGCCTGACAATGGCGTCTCCGGTTGGTTTAATGCTCTAAGGTTTAGTCCCGTCAAATTAGATAACCCATAGACAAGATTAGATGTGATTAGAAAATTGGCAACTAAAAATACGTCAATTTACGTCAGGCGCTGACTGATTTGAGAGGACTAAACTAATATTTATCTTCTGTCCTTTTCTTAAGACTGTGCCAACCGTACAGTGGCGCCCTCATCGTTTGTTTGGTTATTTCCTTAGAGCATTAAACCAACCGGAGACGCAACGAGCACTAATATCTATGCGAATAAGTCTGTCACTTTCACGGCGGGGGACGAGGCAACGCACACAAATAGTGATAACACACTAATGCATTTTCGATCGCGTTGTTACTCACGCACACGAAAAAATTATCGAACACAAGCATAAACTATACGCACACATGTACTAACTCACACAGAGACGCCCTGTCAGGATACGGGTTGACGTCATTTTTGTGTAAGCGATGAAAGTGCTTGACACTATCGATATTTTGCTGTCGATGAGTTCAGCCAATAGTTGTGATAAAAAATATGAAAAAACAATTAATTAAAGAAGAGCCTTCTTTAATTAATTGTTTTTTCATATTTACTTATCAAATTGATCTTCAATGCAGATCAATTCTTTTTAAATAGGTAACATAGGATTTAGATTTTAAAGTAAGTCTATAAGGATTCATTGCCACGGTACAAGAACTGCCGGTCGATTCTGTAAAAATCTCACCATGAAACCTTAGGTGAAGTGAGTTTGTTTTATCTAGGAATTGACACTATTGACAGCTCACTCCACGCTCACTTCACCTGAGTTTTCACGGTAAGATTTTCACAGAATATCATCGCTGCCTCGATGGTCTAGTGTTCGCAAGGATGAATGCTGAACACGACGTTCTGAGTTCAATACCCGGGTCGGGCAGTGTTATTGGTTTTCTTATTAGGAATTTCTCAGTAGCAGCACGGAGTCTCTTGATATTAGATTGTATTCTAGAACATGAAGCTTCAAAATGCTGTGAGTAAATTGTACTAGTACGTTTAGGAGTCCACGAAACATGATTTGCTCAAGGCCAAATCCAAACATCCCGAGTCTTTTGGAAATCTGAAAAATTAATAGAATAACACAGGGACTGAATTATCCAAAAATAAAGGTACCTTTAAATTTGGGTTTGACGTCATACCGTTAAATAACGATAACCGAAATATAACGATATCGTTATTTTTTAAAGTAACCGTATTTTAAGGTACGAAATTCATACCGGTATATTTCAGTAGAAGTAACATAACCTTTTTAATAATATCAGTACCAATACCTTAACCTTTTAAAATAAGGATATCTGACCAAGATTATGTCTGGACTTTAAAAGAGACTGTGACCTCTGAGTTTGTTTCGGCCTTTCTTCTCAGAGTAGTCAGTTAGGAAACGACGACCTCATCTCGTTTTAAAAAAATATGATTGACGTGTAAAAGTGTTTGTACAAACCTACTTACAGAAATAAAATCATTTATCATTCATTCAAGGGTTTCTTTGACACACCGGCTCGCCACTCTGTCTGTTTCTGTCGTTAGCGATTGTTAAATCACTCCATGTCCTTCACGCGCTAACTGCCTACCACTAGTACAACAAACATAAGGTCAAGTTGCAGCAAGTTGTTGTAGACACCCCCGTGCACCTGCGCCGCGCCGTCACCATGTTTTTCGGTACCGAAATCGTATAGCGGTTAAATAACAATTTATCCTAACCTTTATTTATATGGGTACCGGTATAGCTCAACATCTATTTTGAATCGGTACCGTTATATTTTTGAGGTATCTTAACCTTTAACCGTAACCGCTTTCAGTCCCTGGAATAACATACTCATAAAGTCGATATCGATATTTGTTTCTATGCTGTCACAGCCCTCATTTTGCTACAGTGTGGCTTGTTTTTAAATATAAAAATTGCGTATTTTCCGGATAACTTGACTCGTAAATATTTTATAGTAATGAAGAATAACGATATGAGAAAATTGTAAGAGATTTGTGGAACATAAGTTTGATATCATTAATCAATTATTTGATAATAAATAGCAATTTTTTAAAGGCTTTAGTAAAAAAATCTTATAAAGTAACAAAATAAGTTGTAAACAGTAATAAGAATAACAAATGCGAAATAGAAGTTTGAAATAATTGTCAATATTTATAAATTACAACTTTAAAAATTACACTAAATTAAGTCTTGTAAAATTTAGTGGCAACACTCATTGACCGACAATATTTTTTGGTTTTTTGCAAATTTATTGCATTTTATGTTATTATTAGGACAAAATAATACTTATAGATGGAAAGTAAGGTTATCCTTTTGTTTACTAGATGTTTCCGATCTATTTTTACACGAAAAAACACTGCAATTCGGCATTTTTCTCTTACGTTCGTTCCGCGCTAGTATGATTTGCTGAATGACGTGGAACGCGCGGCAACTAGTTTTTTAAGACTGATATGACCGGCGGTCTCGTACCTTTGGCAGCGGGGAACGCCTGACAATGGCGTCTCCGGTTGGTTTAATGCTCTAAGGTTATTTCATACAATTTAGAATGAAAATGCAGAAAACAAGCACGTTAAGTTGTGCTTCACAAGATTATACGTTAATATTATTAGAAACGGTAGTTTTATATTGTTTAGTTTCATTTTAATCCTTAAAACGGATAAAAGTGGCCACTATGTTCCGTTTTAAGGATTATGATAAAACTAAACAATATAAAACTACCGCTTCTAATAATATTAACGTATAATCTTGTGAAGCACAACTTAACGTGCTTGTTTTCTGCATTTTCATTCTAAATTGTATGAAATAACCAAACAAACGATGAGGGCGCCACTGTGCGGTCGGCACAGTCTTAATGAAATAGTGAATGAAATAGAAAAAAAAAAGATGCACTGAACTTAAATTTAGTTTAGTTTGTGAACAATAGAATCGGGGCCAATATCAATTTAAAAAAACTAATATTGTTAATTTGATTTTTTAATAAATAAAATAAAAGTACCACTGCGTTGGCGATGCGCGCTGGCCCTGGCTAGAGGCCTTAAATTATTGAGGCATCCACAGGCAATCCTGGTTAAGAAGACAACAACCTGAATAGATTATAAGAAGGCCTATGACGCGGTGCCACATACATGGCTCATGAGGGTGCTGGAGTTGTATAAAGTAGATACAACTCTTCGCACCTTCCTGATGTCATGTATGGGGCAATGGAGGACAGTCCTTTGCTATCCAGGATGTCGAAATATCCAGAGGAATAGCGAGCCGATAAGGATCGAGCGAGGCATATTCCAGGGCGACAGTTTGAGTCCGTTTTGGTTCTGCTTAGCCTTGAATCCTCTAAGCTCACTGCTAGAGGATTCAGGTCTAGGCTATCGGCTGAGGAGAGGTGGTCAGGTTATATCTCACCTCCTTTACATGGATGACCTAAAACTCTTTGCCCCCAACAATTTGCAAATGATGGAGCTACTGAAAATTACTGAAACTTTCATTAGCGTCATCAGGATGGAATTTGGTGTGGACAAATGTGCGGTCATGCATGTGAAGCGAGGGGAGATTGTGGAATCCGTGGGAACCCAACTCTCGGATTCCACAAATCTTAGAGCCCTCTCCACATCCGAAACCTATAAGTATTTGGGTATGTCGGAAGCGTTAGGCATCAATGTTATTGACATGAAGCAATCGTTGAAGGAGCGCTTCTTTGGCCGTCTGAAAAAAGTATTTAATAGTCTTCTTTCAGGCGGAAACAAGGTGCGCGCCTTCAACGGTTGGGTCATGCCGGTTTTGATGTACTCTTTCGGCATACTCAAATGGACTCAGACCGAACTTGACGCCCTGGATAGGAAGGTCCGTACGTTGCTGACTGCAAATCGAATGCATCACCCACGATCATCGGTAATGAGGCTGTATATCCCGCGAAAATGTGGAGGTTGAGGCTTTTTAAACGCTAAGACTCTCCACAATCGCGAGATATGCAGTCTCAGGGAATATTTCCTAGAAACCGACGTGGGGATGCATCGAGATGTAGTCGCGGTGGACAAGGACGTCACTCCGCTCTCCTTAGGTAAAGAGAACCGGTGTAAACCAGTAGTGCTTGATACTAATGATCGCATGGAGATATGGCAGAGTAAGGAGCTTCACGGACGCTTTTTCCGGGCCCTACATGGCCCCGATGTAGATTTTTTAGCGTCCGTAGCCTGGCTGCGTTTCGGTGACCTTTTTGGAGAAACCGAAGGTTTCTTCTGTGCAATTATGGACGAAGTTATGATGACGAACAATTACCGGAGATTTATTGTGAAAGACGGCACGGTTGACATTTGTCGGGCATGCCACCGGCCAGGAGAATCAATCAGGCATATCATCTCCGGGTGTTCTCGTCTAGCTAACGGAGAATACTTGCATAGACACAATCTTGTAGCCAGGATAATCCATCAGCAACTTGCTTTGAAATACAACCTTGTGGAATCGGAAGTGCCGTACTATAGGTATGTGCCCGACCCAGTTCTCGAGAATGTTAATATCACATTGTACTGGGATCGATCCATCATCACTGACAGGACTATTTTTGCCAATAAGCCTGATATAGTGGCAGTGGATCGATCAGAGTGGTGCGCAATGATTGTTGACATAGCCGTCCCGCATGACGAGAACCTCGTGAAAGCCGAGAAAGATAAACAAATCAAGTATCTTGACTTGGTTCACGAGGTTGTCGACATTTGTGGGATGTGGACTCAGCGATCATTGTGCCGATAGTCGTGACAGCCAATGGGCTAATAGCCAAGAGCCTCGACCAACATCTAAGGAGGCTCTCGTTGGGCAGCTGGATCAAGGGCTTGATTCAGAGAGCGGTACTTCTGGACACGACCCGCATTGTTAGGAGGTTCCTCTCTCTGGAGACCTGACCACCGGTAGCTTGGACCCTGTTCCCGATACCGGTGGGCTACTATTTTTTATATTTTTAAATGTTTTTATGTTTTTTATATTCTAATATTTCAAAATATAATTTATATGTATTTAGTTAAATAAAGGAAATAATAATAATAAACCATTTATTTTCAGGTAACAAAGACCCATAGATACATACCTTAAGTATACATAATAATATAGTAACAACTTTGTTAGTAGGTACATAAAACTTAATAACTATGTTAGTATCACTTAGTTGCACTATGTGTTTGTGCGTTCTGGTGGCACTTCTCCGCGAAAGCGGCGGAATAACACATCCTGCGGCCAAAAGCTTTCTTCCATCACCAGGTGTAGGTAGCATGTTGGTATGCGCACCACAAACGCCATAAAGTTGACGTTGCGATGCGACTCAAGCAGCTGTACTCTCGGCGCGTACTTCAACCTTTGGCGCACGTACGTCACGATGTCTTCCGCGTCAGTGGTGTAGTGGACGCGAGAAATATAGGTACACCGGAGTATTCGGCTTTGCAGCACGCAGTTTTTCGTCGGGCTCCTTAAGAGCCTTGCCGCAGCGGTTCTTACAGCTACTCTGTCGGCGCTTCCTCCTTAGCACCGTCACGAAGCCGTCATCATCAGCCCGGTCCGTTTCCTTTAAAGGCACGGGCTCTGCGGGTGGAGCAGTCGGGGCAAGTGCAAATACAGTTGGTGGTCTAACAAGAACCAACCTACACGAAAAAATATGTACATTTGCCCCGCACGGCCCCGCTGAATTTGCGATTTAGGTGTGCACCAATGGAATGTACTCGCCTCTAGGAGTATATGTACCGGTTTCTTTTTCAATGTACCTCTGTACTTTTGAAGAAATATGCATAAAAAGGGGGCCGTGCCAGCCAAACGTTTTCAGCACGGCCCCCGTGTAACTTGAAAAATATAAAGCGTATTAAAAAGGTTCATATACTCAAGGAATGTACTCTATTAACACGTTATATGTACCGTAACAGATATTGTGAATTCGTAATAACAAATAATATATAGATGTGGAAAGGGGGCCGTGCTGAAAAAAAAAACATATAAGAAAATATCTAAAAAAGACAAAACAACCTTAGCCAAAAACTATTAAAATATAATTGATGTTTGGCAAGTAACATATGTACCGCATTGGTTTCTCATACAACTAGCAAAATTTAAAATATAAACCAATTTTAGTTTATTCAGCACGGCCCTCTATAGTTGCCTATATCTTTTTAAATATGACATGTTTGTTTACAAAATTCGACTTCCTAAATTATGTATAGGAGTACATTCGTTCCCAATAAATTGCGATTCTGCTGTATTAGTACTTTAAAAGATAAATTGGATCAAAACTATCATATAATACAACTGACAGGGTGACCATGGTTCCATATATTAGGTACATAATTATATTCTAAGGCCGCCCATTGTATGTTTTGTAGTAATAAGTGTTTTTTTTTGTTATGTATTTTCTGGTGTACAATAAAGTATATATAAATAAATAAATAATAATAAATAATTAGATTATGTGACTACATTGAAATAAACATTCTTTTTGTACAATTTTTTTTTCTTGAAAATTAATATTAGCGATGACATCTTTTAAGGGAATTAAATCAGTTAAAACTTGTCCTGTGCGGTCGCTATTAGTCCACTGACGCTACCGTGATTTTTGAAGTGGCGCTGGTGTCGCGGTTACTTCATGTTGCGCAGTTGCGCTCGAGTGTTTATTGATCAGTCACATCTTTACGCGCACAATATATATACCTACAGCAGTAAATGTAAACATTGCTCCATTAATTTCAGTATTCACGTGTTTTCTACGTGTCGTTGAGCAGTGAATTCTATTTCAAGCACGGAAATGGAATGTTAATAAACAGGTAGTTGAAAGTAATCATATAATTTATTTGTAGTTAAGAAACGGATTTGATATGTACTAAAATCAATTTACTTAAGTACTAGGTTTATTTAATAAAATTTAAAAATATCAAAATGTATGAAGCACCCGCTCACGGCACAGTGAAGTGTAAGCGAGAGTGTGCTAAGTCTTACACCCGTATACAATAGAAGTAATTGCTTGTTGCGTAATCATTTCTTGATTAAGTCTAAGGTTAGAATTCTTAAGTCACAAAACCTAACTTTATAGGCGTATACCTACCATAGGTATATTAGACGTTTATAAAATTAGACGTTACTTATGAGTATGACGTTACTTATGGGTATTTGCTTCAGTGTAGCCCGCGAAATACAAATTTTCATACGATTTTTTGCAATTGCAGGTCAGCGTCAGGTTGTATGTTAATCTAAATATGATTCGCGAGTGATCTTTGATGTTTTATAATTATGTAAAAATAATAAGAATATTCTAATTATTACAGTTGCTTGAAACACTACTGTGATTACGTAGGTTGAATTAGTTGCCTGTGATTATTCCAAATACACACATCAAAAGTGTCTAGGGATCAAGCATTTTTATGCGGATTTCTTGAGATTGAGATGTGGCTTTGTAATAAATTTATGATTTTATAAATTTATATGGATCCTTTTTGGTGCATTTCATAATTTGAATCAGGAACTGTGAATCAAATTCGAGTAAAAGATGAAAATCAGCTGTCAATATTTTCCCTATAAAAACATACAACGCATTGAAGACATTATTAGTGCTACTGTTTCCCTACTACTGATTAAAACCAACGTTATTATGGAGCGGCGACGTCATTTAAGCAGGGAAGAAATGCTCAGAGCCGTGGGAATGATAGAAGCTGGTTCCCGGCAACGTACTGTGGCTTTAGCTCTGAATACAAGTCAGAGTGTTATCAGTCGACTTTGGACACGTTACCGAAGCACTGGTACCGTGGCTGAGCGCCATGGAGGACGGTATCGTTGCACCACACGGAGACAAGACCGATACATTCAAATCTTAACTCGAAGAGCTCCAACAATAACCGCCATGATGTTAGCCGTGAGGCTTCATCACTCTTCAGGGAACTTAATTAGCGACCAAACAGTCAGAAACCGCTTGCATGAAGTGAACCTTCATTCCCGAAGACCGCTACGGGTACCACCTATAGCAATGCACAATCGTAGGATTCGATATCAATGGGCTCTTGAACACAGAAATTGGGCAGAAGAACAATGGCGTTTCGTGTGCTTTTCTGATGAGTCTCGTTTTGGTATGAGACCGGATACAAGACGTATACGACACTGGAGAACCCCTGGACGCCAACAGCGATTAAAATCCTGCCAGGAAGTCCATCCTTATAGTGGTGGAACCATCATGGTATGGGCGGGTATTTGGATCGGCGGAAGAACTGAGTTGATTTGGATCAGAGGCAACCTCAACGCTCAAATTTATGATGAGACGATTGTATCAGACGTCATCGTTCCTCTACAAGTGCAAATCGGTCCCTTATTTCAGTTAATGCATGATAATGCACGACCGCACACCGCAAGAGTTGTAAGACAGACTCTCGCCGCAGCTAACATCAATGTCCTGCCCTGGCCTGCTCAGTCGCCAGACTTGAACCCGATTGAGCATGCATGGGATATGCTACAGAGAAGAGCTCTGCCGAATATGGAGGGTATCCAGTCGCAAGAAGACCTTTTTTTGTTGTTGCAACGAACATGGGCGGCCATTCCACAGCGTGATTTGGATGAACTCATTTTGAGTATGCCAAACCGATGTTCTTGTGTTGTTAGTGTTCGCGGTAGAAACACGGATTATTAATTGTTTAAGTTACCCAATAAAATTTTAGAGAAAACTGTTATTTCAGTCTTTTTTTCGAACTTTTGTGTTAGTGGTTCAAATGTCAAAAATCCCTTTATTAGGAAAATGGCAAATTTCTTTATTAATGCAAAGGTGACTTGGTTTATCGTTACTGTGACAAACGAAAACACTTTATTTGATGAATCCTTAAAGAAAATTTTAATTAATATCAATCAGGAGAAAAGTTATTGCAAAAATATATGTTGATCCCTAGACACTTTTGATGTGTGTAATATTAATGTGATTAATGTAAGTAATATTATTGTAATATAGGTACTTCAATCGATGTGAATTGTTGGAAACGTATCTGTGATTTTTCAAAGCCTTTTAAGCTCTGTAGTGTTAGTGACACATAGTTATAGTTTTCTGTGATTATTCTATAGGTAAACGTAACTAATCTGTGAAATGTAATGAATCTGTAATTTTATTGTAATGTACGGTTCAATCCGTGTGATTTATTGGAAATATATCTGTGATTTTTTTAAGCCTTTTGAGCGAAACTTGTTGATTTGCGACCTATTATGGGCATTTTCGTTTAAACTGCTACCTATCTTTGAAAATAGCTTACTGAAATTGTTTTGGATATTTTAGCTAATTCTTGGTTTAGTCGAATGATAAATCTTACAAATTTTGCTATGTATGTATTTTTTTTTATTATAAGGCGCTTATTTCAAATAATATATGTAAATAAATAGTAACTTAGATACGTTTTGGTCATGACCGTGACCAGATAATAAAAAAGTCCGGAAAAAGGCCGTTACCGGTCGAACTCGAGTGTCCACTGAAGACAGATCAAAACTGACACTTCAAAAAGGCTGCTGGTGTTAACATATTTGATTTGGTGTTGTTATTTAAATAAAAAATCGGCGAGTAGTAGAAAAAAATCAGTACTAAAATGGATTCAATTTACGGTCACGGTGCAAGAACATGTCCACTTAACACATACCAAGGGGACAGAATATAAATTTTAAAATGTTATTAAATACTTGTATTATAATATTATAGAGTTTAACATGATTGAAAGCTACAAATTGATAACAAAAACTAAAATATGTGGAGTATGTAATAAGAAGCAAATAGCGAAGAAATAGTTTAACATAAGTCACATCTAAAAGAGGACAGTACTGCAAGACGTAAGATGCCACAATTCTGGATTTAATTTTGTTATTTGTTTTAAGTTTCTGTTAACAATTTAAGTAAAAAAAGAAAACTTTAGTCTTTTGCATCTATTCAATAATTAATCGATACTTCCATGTCATAAAAATGTTAGTTATTTGCAACATTATGGGACATCCCATAAGAGGGTTGGTAGCTATTTTGACGAAAATGCCCTTATAGTTATCGTTAATACAGATTACGATATTTTTGATTTTACTAAAGATTTACTCAAATTATGCAGAAGTTTTTTATCCATTCTCACGTGGAATCACGAATCATAGGAAAACATCGTGAGGAAACCGGCATGTCCTAGAACCAAAAATTCGAAGACATGTGACATCTACCAAACCGCACTGGGCCCGCGTGGTGGATTACGGCTACCTCTCACAGAGAGGAGGCCTGTGTCCCAGCAGTTGGAATTATAGGCTGATTATGTATGTATGTGTACATGGAATCATGGTCACCCTATCGGTTGTATTATATGATATTTTTGATTCAATTTATCTTTTAAAGTACTAATACAGCAGAATCGCAATTTATTGGGAACGAATGTACTCCTATACATAATTTAGGAAGTCGAATTTTGTAAACAAACATGTCATATTTAAAAAGATATAGGCAACTATAGAGGGCCGTGCTGAATAAACAAAAATTGGTTTATTTTTTAAATTTTGTAAGTTGTATGAGAAACTAATGCGGTACATATGTTACTTGCCAAACATCAATTATATTTTAATAGTTTTTGGCTAAGGTTGTTTTGTCTTTTTTAGATATTTTCTTATATATTTTTTTTTTCAGCACGGCCCCCTTTCCACATCTATATATTATTTGTTATTACGAATTCACAATATCTGTTACGGTACATATAACGTGTTAATAGAGTACATTCCTTGAGTATATGAACCTTTTTGATACGCTTTATATTTTTCAAGTTACACGGGGGCCGTGCTGAAAACGTTTGGCTGGCACGGCCCCCTTTTTATGCATATTTCTTCAAAAGTACAGAGGTACATTGAAAAAGAAACCGGTACATATACTCCTAGAGGCGAGTACATTGCATTGGTGCACACCTAAATCGCAAATTCAGCGGGGCCGTGCGGGGCAAACGTACATGAAAAAATGACTCCTAAATTAGGTCGTGTTACCTACCTGTTACTTGCTAGTATGTTAGCATTATAGAAAAACTTATTAATTAATTCTATTTTTCTGTGATGCAACAAAAAGAAATTGAATGCCTATTTTGGTTTGACGGAATTCATCGCAAAATGTTCCAGATGATTTTTTGTTAAACAATTTTATTGAGAGTAATTATTTGCCTGGATTGTTTATTTAGTGTTACTTTTAAAAAGTTTTTTTTTTTGGAAAGTAATGCAACCATAACCAAAAATAATTACAGTGATCGTGTACGGACCCCTTTTATCTATATTGTCTTTTGTTTGAGGTTTGATGGGATTGGTCGCAATATGTTCCTTAAATGTACAGACGCCAGCAGGTCAACCTACCCCAATCTGTCAAATTTATTTGATAGATTTTCAACTTTACTACAAAGGAATAAGGTTCATATTCAATTGGGAAAATGGGAAAATCTGATAGATTGGGGTAGCTTGATGTGCTGGCCTCTGTACGCAGATGTAGATGTAGCATTAAAGATGAAGTAATTTGGCTGGTTTGTTTGTTGACATTTTAAATTTTTTTAGGAGTTAAGGTGATTGCGCAGTGGTAGACCGCAAAATTCAAATTTTCTTACGTTTTTTGCAATTTACAGGTCAGTGTCAGGTTATATCTTGATCAAAATATAGATTCGCGGCTATAACAGGTACTTATTCACAGAATTATAGTCATTAGAATCATTCATACAAGATGTATGAATGATTCTAATGACTATAATTCTGTAAATCCGTTAAAAAAAATTATTGAAGATAAAATAATTAGTAAGGTAATTATTTTTCTTTCATTGGAATCCCTGACTACTAATCCATGGGCTACAAACCTTTTTTTTTATGAAAATCTTTTTGATTGTAAAATCTTCGCTTCTTGTAATTACAGATTTGGCAGTATGGACCTGGATTCCATAGCCTGTTCTTCGGGACAATTAATTATAATCAAAGCCTGCCCATTTTTTTTTTTTTTTTTTTGTGGATGGGAAATCATCCAATGATCCCTCCCGCTCTGGGTGGAGCAGAAGGGAGTGTCAGACTCTTACTGACTAAAACCCACCCGTGTTCCTTCCTTAGCCCTTTGTGTTCCGGGGTAGCGGTAACCCTTTCGGACAATCCCGCTGCAAAGCTTGCCCATTGGGCGAATAAAAAAAAAAAAGTTGTTGACGGTTGTTGACAAGTTGACAACTGTTGTCATATGACTGACATTTGTAGGTATATTTATTTAGATTTTGAGTTTTGAAATCGGTGAAGTGAAGTGAATGCTCTCCTGAGTGTATGTGCAGTGAATTGAGAATCTTCCTCAAAATTGCCAGAAAACCGATACTTAGAAATGTATTTCTCATCAGTCAAATATTTCCATGGCTTCCGCTCTAACTTTTGAAATATAAATTATATTTTGTATTTATTTGAATCAGTTTACTATAATTATGATTCTACTTATCAATTTAAGTATGTACTTTTACTTTTCTCGCTGTTATTCAAGTGTAAATGATTTATGATAAGCGATAGTTTGTTGGTAGGTAGTCGTCGTTGTGTTTGTTTGTGTTCTGTTATATCCTATACCGTACGTCAAAAGAGGACGATGAAGTGTTGTATAAAAAACTGTGGTAATAATGGTAAACTGAAGAAAATAAGTCAGTCAAGTACTTCCATTTCTGAGAAGATCACTTTTCATTTGTAAGTAACTAAGTAACCTGTTTTTTAAAGTAGCCAGTATTCGGATTTGAAAAAATCTTTTTGCACTTGATAGCCCATTTCTTGAGGAAGGCTGTGGCCTTCCAACTAATGCCAAGGGACAACAACCCGCAGGAGCTGATCAAAAGCTTAAAATATCAGAAACAATGCTAAGCAAAAACAAAGTGTTAGCACAGGTAGGTGATTCGCTGCAATGGGGTGGGTTGGATGGACAAGAAATTTCACACAGACAAAGTCGTGGGTGGAAGCTAGCAGTAACTATACTGGATGTGGAGGTGACTTGCCAAAAGCAATAACATTGAATGCAATATCAGTCTCACACATTAATAGGATACACATAAATTATCACGCTCACTTTTATATCCTGTGTGTTTCTAATCTATTATACTAGCTGACCCCGCAAACATCGTTTTGCAAAAAAAAAAATAGATAGTAGCCGATTCTCAGACCTACTGAATATGCACACAAAATTTCATACAAATTGGTCCAGCCGTTTCGGAGGAGTATGGTAACTAACACTGTGACACGAGAATTTTATATATTAGATTTAACAATAAAAGCGAAAACTGGGATTGATTTTGAATTTTTACAAACGTCAAATGTCCAAAATCTTTTTTGTCTCGTCTAAATTTATCTTGTCATTGAATTGCAAGTGATCAACATAAAATATATTGATTACTAGCTGACCTGGCAGACTTCGTACTGCCTCAATCGATAAATAAAAGACCTAAACTTTTGTATAAATTAATTTTAAAACAAATCCGTATTTAATAAAAAAATTTTTTGAATGAAGCATGAAGTGTTATTATTATTTTGCAATAAAGTTCAAATTAACTCTACATTTTATTTAGAAAACGTTTATATGGGAAATAGAAAAGGGCTGTTTTTAGGGTTTTCCCGGGAATTATTCGATTTTTCCTCACCTTTTAAACTTTCCCTAGACCTCCACGAACATTTCAAGACCAAGATAAGATAAATCCGTTCAGCCGTTCTCGAGTTTTAGCGAGACTAACGAACAGCAATTCATTTTTATATTTATAGATTTGTACATAGAGTATTTAAAAAACAAAAAACCTATCTATTGTATCAAATATTTATTATACTGACAAGAATTGTGTTTAGGATTATCAAGATGCTGTTAGAGCTAGCCAGCATTCTACTTGATAAAGATGTGGTCTTATTTTCCATATTAAATAATGTTGTAGGTGTGTAGGTAATATGGAACCCGTCAAGTTTTAAAATATCGTCGACCGTAGGTTCAATTGAGGTAAGGGACAAGAAACCCAATGTCCCTTACCTCAATTGAACCTACGGTCGACGATATTATACTGATAACATTGAATTTGTTACAACTCATCAAGTATTCCTTAATACTTTAAAAAAGAACATGACTTGATGAGGATTCGAACCATCATATTGTCCAACGTCATCATTGAATATGGAATGTCAAAAAGAAAACTGTTTTTGGGAATTGAAACTCCAATCGTATCCGCTTCAAGTGATCTTAATACCTCCAAGCTAAGTTTGTTTTTGTCAAATTAGTCAGCACCTGACGTAAATTGACGTATTTTTAGTAGGCAATTTTTTAATCACGTCTAAACTTGTCTATGGATTATCTAATTTGACGGGACTAAACTATCATTTATGTTCTGTCCTTTTCATATTGAAATAGAAAGAAAAAGATGCAATGAACTTAAATTTAGTTTAGTTTGTGAACAACGGAATCGGGGCCAATGACTATTTTTATTAAGAAAATCGTGTTGATCCTAGCATTAGTTTATGCATTAAAAATTGAGTCTTATTGCCTTAAAATAAGACTTAATTTTCTTTGGCTCAATCGCCGGATAGTATGACAAAGTACGTAATTTTTTTTTAAAAAAAAAAAACCTATATTAAAAATTACTAAATCGATTCAGTAGTCAATTATGAACAAACTATTTTCAGGTTTTGCGCATTTAACGTTACACGTTGTTTAAGGGACCACCCTTGAGGCATACCCTATCCATTAAAAAATAATTTTTGAAATCGATTTACAATTGCCGAAGATATCATGTAACATACATACAGACGCCAGCAGGTCAACCTACCCCAATCTGTCAAATTTCTTTGATAGATTTTCGACTTTAGCTCAAAGGAATAAGGTTCATATTCATTTGGGAAAACCTGACAGATTGGGGTAGCTTGATGTGCTGGCCTCTGTACATACAACAAAAAAAAAACGTTTTCTCCAAATTTTACCAGTAATTTTGGTTGAAAAACCAAACTACTGAACCGATTTTGATTAAATTTCTATGGGACCAATCTGAAAGTATATCCTTGAAATAAAAAAAGAATTTTGTAAATCGGCTTATAAATAACGAAGTTATGAGAATTCTAATAATTTTTCTTCTACCTGTCAGTGAAAGTCTCGTCAAAATCGGTTCAGCCGTTTCGGATATCAGCCAGAACCAACAGACAGACAACAAAGTTTTTTTTTTAATAAATATCTACTGTTTCTACCTTTATATGCATAGAGTAAAATGCTATTATTTTATAGATATCGATCATAGTGATTTTTCGATTTACTGTGTCCAAATTAAATTTATTATTTTTTTCTGTCTTTGATTTCAGGTTCCCTAAAGATCCTAAACAGCGAGTATCATGGCTGGAGTCACTTGCCATACCGAACTGGGTACCCACAAATAGAACCGTTATATGTTCTGATCATTTCAAAGAAGAAGACTTCTATTTCACTAAGCAGGGAACCAGGAGAATTAAGTATGGTGTCATACCGTTTATTAAAGTAAGATTTCACTGATATACACATTAATACATACCCGAGAGGGGCATACCGGAGGGGCCCGTGGCTAAATAATAACAGCCGCAGAGGTCGATCGATCAGGTAAAGCTACGCTTGCCGCGGTTGGTCTGTGGACCATCTTCATCACTAACATCTGCAGTGCTATTCTGTATAAATCTCACCGTGAAAACTAAGGTGAAGTGAGCTATCATTCCACCTGATGTTAGGGGTTGCCTCCATTGATAGTTCACTTCACGCTCACTTCACCTATGTTATCATGGTGAGATTTTTACAGCCGATCGATTCTGTAAAAATCTCACTGTGAAAAGTTAGGTGAAGTGAGCTTAGAGTGAGCTGTCAAGAGTATCAATCCCTAGCATCAGGATGACACTGACACCTCACTTCACCTAAGTTTTCACGGTGAGATGTCACAGAATCGCACTGCAGAATCGATAGGCAGGTGGAATGACAGCTCACTTCACCTTAGTTTTCACAGTGAGATTTTTACAGAATAGCACTGCTTTATCGTTAGCAGCGCAATGTCTTGATTTTTTTAAAATTTGATCTGAGGTTAGGGTACCGTCTTTCTGTGAGTGAGTTTTATCTAAAAACCCCAAAGGTTATAACTTATACTCGTTATGTATTTCTTTTTAGGATGACTGTTATGGACCCGCTGCATTAAGGGTAAGAAAATTTATTAAAATATCATCATTTACTAGCTTCTGCCCGCGACTCCTTACGCTTCCCTCGTGTGTATGCACAGTTACACCGTTTGTCCACCCGCCACCTTCAACGGGACGTCAACGAGAAACGAGATTATTCGAACCGACCGTGACGTCGAGGTGACGGTGACGGTGACGGTCACGGTGACGGTCGGGATCCCAACCAAATGCGGATGGTACTTCCTTCACTCCCTTCTGCTCCACCCAGAGCGGGAGGGGTCATTGGATGATTTCCCATCCACAAAAAAAAAAAAAAACCCTGCAGCACGTCTGGTAGTTCGGTAGTAAAAGGACGATTGTGGGATCAGGTCGTGGAACTCCTGCGCACTCTCCAAAGTACAGTCTCTAGAAGACCGACAGCCAACCGGGATTAAGCCAATGCTGTGCGTTCCATTGAGTCAAGTGCAGCCAGGCGCGGTCGCAGCCCAAGATTTTGGGGGGGGTCACCATGGGTGCCAAGGAATATTTTAAGGGTACAGTCAACAGCAAAAGTAGATGATGAAAATCAGAAATTCAATACTAATGAACGGAGTTCGCGTCAGAACTGTGTGGCGTCGAAGTGTCGTTATGTGATTGTAAATTACACCAAATATTTACTACTTCGACGCCACACAGTTCTGACGCGAACTCCGTTCGTTAATTAGTGTTGAATTTCTGATTTTCATCATCTACTTTTGCTGTTGACTGTACATCTCGTCGTTAGTGTAGTGTTCGCTAGCGTTACTGCTGAGCTGGTTTCGATCGCTGGTTTGGGCTGGTTTTGGTTTTTTGGTCGGGTAAAGTGTTATTAGGTTTTTCCATCAGAAATTTCTCAGAAACAGCCCGGTGTATGGATTTGTGCCCGGTTGATTGGAGCAGGCTCGCCCCCTATAACATGTGACTTCAACATAACTGGCCAAATGTGGGTGTAAGTATTATATAAAGGTACACACCTGCCTAACGCTCCGGGGATTAAAGGCGTGGTGTTATGTTAATGTTCATGTACAGAGGCCAGCACATCAAGCTACCCCAATCTGTCAGATTTTCCCAATTGAATATGAACCTTATTCCTTTGTACTAAAGTTGAAAATCTATTAAAGAAATTTGACAGATTGGGGTAGGTTGACCTGCTGGCATCTGTACATCACATTACTTATGCTGTTCAGGGACGCAGCTCTTAGTGGGGAGGGGGGGGGGGTATTATTTAGTCATGTAAGTAGGGTGGGAAGAGCGAGCGAAGCGAGCTCGAAAATTTTAACAACCCACCTCGGTTTGGTTAGGTTTTGTATGATATTTTTATGCTGAAATAGGAGTTACATTGTCGATTTGTGCAGGCAAGTCCAAGCAAGTATAGGAATTTAGATTGCAAGAGCGAGCGAAGCGAGCTCGAAAATTTTAACAACCCGCCTCGGTTTGTTTAGGTTTTGTTTGATACTTTTATGCTGAAATAGGAGTTACATTGTCGATTTGTGCAGGCAAGTCCAAGCAACTATAAGAATTCAGATTGCAAGAGCGAGCGAAGCGAGCTCGAAAATTTTAACAAACCGCCCCGGTTTGTTTAGGTTTTGTTTGATATTTTTATGCTGAAATAGAAGTTACATTGTCGATTTGTGCAGGCAAGTCCAAGCAACTATAAGAATTTAGATTGCAAGAGCGAGCGAAGCGAGCTCGAAAATTTTAACAACCCGCCTCGGTTTGTTTAGGTTTTGTTTGATATTTTTATGCTGAAATAGGAGTAACATTGTCGATTTGTGCAGGCAAGTCCAAGCAACTATGAGAATTTAGATTGCAAGAGCGAGCGAAGCGAGCTCGAAAAATTTGCACATTCTCGGAAAGGCTCGATTTTCTTTTCATTCTAAAAGGACTAGGAATTGCTTGCTTTGCCGACTTAAGAAGAAATGCACAAGAATCAACAGAATGCAGATTGCAAGAGCTAGTGAAGCGAGCCTGAAAATTTTAGCACCCTACCTTAAATAGGTTCCGTTATCTTTTGACCATTATACAGAAAGAGAACTTAATTTATCGAATTAAGACGAAATACACTCGTTTTACAACAGTTTAGGCTTTGGAATCTGGCCTTACGAACGGAGTGCCCTATATCCCGAGTTTGCTTCGCTCGCTCTTGCATCATAGATTCTACAGGATGAAATTGAAAACTTGCGCGAAATCGAAATAGAAGGTCCAGTAACTGCTACATAATCATTGTAATAAAATGTCATGTCCCAAATCAAAAGTCTTGAAAAAAATCGTGTAGGTAATTATCGTCTTTGATAGTTATTATTTATACCTATATAGTTATTGCCTTCAAGTAGATACGAATAAACGTCGATACTTACGGATTTTTTTTTTCTAAATTATCAAAACGAATAAGAATCACGAGCACGATCTATAGAGGGTTTTTTAACAGATTGAAGACTGAGATCAGACTGTGAAAGTTCTTAAAAATACGGGAATCGCCCCACTGGTATTTTGTTGAGCCGTCACATAAGTGGCTGCAATACTTCATACAGGAATTATAAAGTATAAATAGCTTTTAAAAGCTGTCCACATGTGAAGTACGGCCTTACCTACCTTATTTAGGATGCCCAACTTCTTGGGTGCAGTCTTTGCTTTTCATCTCGTTCTCGTTGACGCCTCGCTGGCGTGTCAGTGGACAAACGGCCTCAAAGTGCTCTTCCGAAGGCGAACGCGACCGCAAGCCACTTTTTATCCCGCGGGCAAAAGTTTCTCACTAAAGTTAATTGTCTTTGTTTTCTAGGTCTGTCAGCTATGCCTCTCATTGGACGCCAAAATGTACCGAATACAAGACAATGGTTTGGATAAAATGTATCAAGATATTATGGGAATGCCAGTAAGTTAATAGATATATAGATACCTAATATGCACTTTTGCTTCAAAACAATATGTAAGTAGTTTTAAAAAAAAACTACAAAAGCGTGGATTGCTTTTTGAATTAATAATAATATTATAAAGAGGTAAAGTTTGTGATGTTGTAGGGTGTAATCTCTGGATCTTCTGAACCGATTTTAAAAATTCTTTCACTAATGGTAAGCTACAGTGTTGCCGAGTGACATAGGATATATTTTATGTTAAAACGAGAGCTATGCCTAGTAAAGGGGTTGTCCACCTTGTCAAATAATGTCTTTATGATGCTGTTGGAGCTTCCGCGCAACCTACCCATATTGACGCCACCCTATTTTTCATTACGGCACGAAAATCGTCAACACGGGCTTCCGCGGACATCTGCGAAGCGCTACAGAAGCACGGAAGCCCCAGCAGCATCCTAAATCTATTATTATGCTGAACGCGTAGGGCGTTGTAGGCCCTCTACGTATACTTCACCAACGAGCTGCATGTGTAGAAGAGAATCATAAGTGCGCGCCACGCTTTTTTGAACTCAATTTACGTCAATTTTATCATTTGAAATGCTCGTTAAAAGCGTGTTTTTTAGTTTTTTTAAACTACCTACATATTTTTGCGTCTAGTAGGTATATTTTTCATTAAATTAATAAGAATAAAGTCAACGTAGTTATGACGATTAAGGGCTACTAGTAAACTCGTGGGGCTTATAAGTTTCTCCTAAAGAGTTCCACTATCCATCTCCTGGCTGCATTACCAGACCATTGTTACCAAACCAAATCTATTGGACTCGTCATCATCTGCCTGCCTTTTCCCAACTACGTTGGGGTCGGCTTCCGATCTAATCGAATGTAGCTGAATATAATTATTTTACATGGAGCGACTGCCTGTCTGACCTCCACAACCCAGTGACTGGGAAATACGATATCCCTTGGTAAGACTGGTTGTCAGATTTTCGGGCTTCTGACTACCCGTAACGACTGTCAAAGATCCACGAATGACAGCCGGGACCAACGGCTTAACGTGCTTTCCAAGGCACGGAGGGGTCTCGGTATGTAAAAAAGATGGTCACCCATCTACAGACCAACCGCGACAAACGTAGCTTAACCTGATCGATCGACCTGTGCGGCTGTTTTTATTTAGCCACGGGCCCCTCTATCAAATCTATTGGACTCGTCATTACAAATCATATGAGCTTAAACTCGAAGGGCTTTCTAGTAGCCACTGCAGGGTTCCACTATCCACCGGCTCCATCATCAGCTCCAAGATACCAAATTATAGTTTCGTCATCCGAACTACATATACATACAGAGTTTCATTTCGATACGACAGTTAGAAGTACGTTAAAATTTACTTCTAAGATTTAATTACATTTCTTAGCTACAAGTGGAGCTAATATATAAAGTATGTTAAAAACATGTATTTATTTGAACACGACTATAATCTGTACATTGTATTATTCCAGCCAAAAACACATATAAACAACCGACTACCGATGGGGATTTGTTGGGAGTGCACCGCACGGCTGCAGGCAGCCGTTTCATTTAGATCTAAAGCGCTGTTCAGCGATGCATTGCTGCAAGACCATTTGAGGAACAATGCTGATGTGAGTATACTAACCTTTGTATTTGTTGGGAGAACGCTGCACCGCTGCGCTGCACGGCTGCAGTCAGCGGCTTCATTCAGAACAGTTATACTTGAAGCGCGCGTCATGTAACCCGTATATCATTGTAATAAAGGTTTAAACTACAACATCTATACTGCTTATTCATAACACATTTGTCATTTACAGCTAAAAATAAGCGACATAGTAAACATACATCGGCGACACACGAATCTAAAGTCGACATGGACTGTTCAGGAAGTGTTCAAGTTCAACAGCCATGACCCGGAGGCGCATGCGCCGAAAACGTTCATAAAGACAGAAGTCATGGATATACCGCACAACGAGGAAGTCAAGATAGAAGTACACAACTTAGTCACAGACAAAATCACCATTAAAGATGAACCTAGAAACGAAATTATTGAAGAAACTTATCAAAACGCTGATGTTAAAACTGAAATCGATCTACCTATAACCGAAATTGATATCGGTGGGAAAGAAATCGATTTTGAAGATGATGACGATGTTGGTGGGGTAGTTAAAGAAAATATTTATGTGAATGATGCGAAGATGGGCTTTGATAAAGTTATCTTGCTTAAAAATGAGGAAGAAATTAAAACAATGAAACTCTCTGAGGATATTGGTGATAGTGATGAAAATGATGATGAACAAAAAATGGATATCTCGAAAGATGTTGACAGTGACGATGACGATCAAACAGCTGAAAATGATGAGGTGGCCAACGTTTGTGAAGATGATAATGGTCAAACTTATGAAAATGATGGATCAATTACAGACGTCGCCAATGAAGCAATAGTTTGTATAGAAAATAAAAGGAATAAAGTTCAGAAGAAAAAAGCAGCTGTTAAAGGGAAGACAAAGACGGATGATGATGCTATCATATTGGTGAAAGGCAGGTAAGAAAACATGATTATATATAAGCTCGCTTCACCTAAAGTATATCAGACTTTTTGGTGGCGCGGGAATAATTATGTTGTTTTTTTTTAAATGCGGGAAGATTATTTAATTAAGGGCCTATACTACCTCAAATGGCTTAGCATGATCCTCCGTTATGTCGAAAATACTGCAGCATTAATTTTGAAATAAATATGTGGTAAAGTTGAGGATTAATGCTAGGTCTTATGTTAGACGAAAACACGATTTCATAAAATTTTCTCGATAGAAAAAAAATCCAAAGTTACCTCCAAACCGAACAATAAACCGCTGGTATTCAAAAAACACTTCAAATTAGATCATGAAATTTTGTATACTAACCGAAGTAACTATAAAGCAGGTCTTATGTTATTTACTTTTTTTTAATTACCATTATTTTCACCGTAAAAAGCAAATACCTAAACTATTGGCGCTGCCTGCCACCTAGCACCGCACTCTGTCTCGCTCTCACTCAGTCCGTGACCAGTATCGTGCGAGCGAGATAAAGAGTGAATTTTAGCTGAGGTAGTGTAGGCTCTTAATGCGGGATAAATAACTGTGGGCCCGGAGTACGTATAGGCAATGGAGGATGACCAGCCGACGAGAGACACAATCAAAGGAAGGAAGTTTGATTCCACTGACCTTTATGCTGTTCTGCCGCTGCTTGCTTAGATGAGGGCGCCTTTTCTTCTGGTGTTTAAATTCGGCGAAATTCGCGTTGTAGGTACTCCAGCCAAGCGTGACCCGGGTCACACAGCGAGGTTTTAACTTGCGGAGAGTTTAATGAGGAGTTATTATTTTGCGGGATTTGATTTTAGCGTACTCAAGCCGAAAGTTGACCGAGGATGTCAATTTGGCGAGTTTTTATTAGTTAGCGGTGCGGTAGTTAAACACCGTCTTTTTTTTGCGCGTGTGTAGGCCTATATATAGGCTCACGGTGGGGCGCTTCGACCTTCCACACGTCCAGGTGCGATGCAGCATTCGGAATAGTGTCCTCTCGTTCCAACCTTGATGATGCTCAATAAAACGGCGCTAGCACTTGTTTCAAATTAATATTATTTAAAGCTAAACAAATATCAACGTTATTTTGATGAAAATTAAGTTGATTTCAAAGTGACTAGCACTATTGAAAAAGTTATGATTTTTTTTTTAAGTTGTAGCGTAAACTGAACTTCATTGTGTGGGATTTAAAGTTATTTTTCCATAAACTCATGTTTGTTTACATTTTTGGCAAATAAATCTCGAATGCTGATTAAGTTACATAACTCACGCCTTCTTTTCAATGAAGAAGCTGCATAGCTATTCACAACCATCCGACAGGCTATCATATCGAAAATTATACTTTTCGAGAACCTGATAAGCCTCGCCCTTGACAGCAAACAGCTCTCGGAAGAAAAGCGGTTGTTTATTTGATATAAACTGACAAAATTTTCGGGTTTTGGACTTGTGAACAGCAGCGTTTAGAGGATTCATACGATAACATTTCGATACGGTACTGAAGCATATGTATGCAGCTCCAACCATAAATTTGTATAACTTTGTACGGAACCCTCAATGCCCGAGTCCAACTCGTAATTGACCGGTTTTTCATTTAGTGTGTGTAGTGTATTTGGCAATCATTTACGGAATCCTAGGTAACAGAATGCGCGTCGAGGCCCCTCTCACCATGTATAAAACACTATTTTAATTCCTCAGAACGGAGCAGAACAAACAGCCATATGTAAAACCTTCGATACCGATTGACGAGAACATTTTCATCATAAAACCGTTGAACCACGATGAGTTGAGAAGAGAAATCCTTTTCAGACGAGAAAGTGACAAATATACGCAGGCGCCGTTCAAGTGTGACGTCTGTTTTAGAGGCTTTCCGACAAAGGATAAGCAAGAACGACATGTGATCAAACATAGCGAGGTAAATGCATAATCTATATCTATACTTATCACTACATAGTATAAAACAAAGTCGCTTTCTGTGTCCCTATGTATGCTTAAATCTTTAAAACTACGCAACGGATTTTGATGCGGTTTTTTTTTAATAGATGAAGTGATTCAAGAGGAAGGTTTATATGTATAATACATGTATGTATTTTAGAGGTTTCTAATGTGATGTCGTAAATAAACCCTTTTTTTTTGCGCTTACATTGCAAACGCTGGCTGAACCCTATCAGATACATCAAAATAATGTACTACAGTATTGTACACCTTAAAAAGGCCTACAAAAAAGTCCGCGATGGTATATGTCTATCTCTTAGGGATAACCCACAATAATCATTTTTTATCCTTTACTTTTTACGAGAAATAATAGCTTATTTACGAAGCGATTTTAAGCAATACAGCATTAATCCTTATCCAATTAAGTACCTTAAATACATTGTGCATTTAATATAGATCAATATGGCCCGTTACAGCATGTTATTTAAATTAATATTTTCGAAGATATCACAGATTTAAAATGTAGGGACATAGCGGTTGCTGCGGTATCGGCGGCAGGGGCTGGCGGCAAGTTAAAAAAAAAAGAAACATTAAATTAAAATTATTAATTATTTAATTAAATTTATTAAATTGCATTGCACCCGTGCGAAGCCGGGGCGGGTCGCTAGTAATATTATAAAACTGAAGCTCATGTCTGCTTTTTAAGGTGCCACTTGTCGATATTTTTGCTATACTAATTCGGGATAGTATTACTCCACTGTTTGACATTGTGCATCCTAAGTTAAACATGATATCGTTTTGACTTATTTTAATTTTGTCTGTACGGAAACAGAATAGTAAAATAAAAAGCCATTAAAAAGTTATGAGCCAACAAATATTTGTTTTTCTTGCTATTTTTAACATAATTTTGGTTGTAAATAAGTAGGTAATAAAAGAACTGTAAAATCTGCAAAACCAAGTCCGTACCGACAAAGCTCAGTTACCAAAGAGTTCAATAAACTTTATTTGTAATTGATTTATGCAGTGGTTTTTTCGTAAAACTCGATTTTCCGAAAGCACGTTTCGAATTTTTTACGCGCCTATCTGTTCGGAACGGTGTTTCTGTGCGTGAGAACTAGACGTTGTTCGTGTAGACTAGCGTGTAACTCCTCATCACGGATACCTACTAGCGCTTTCGGACACGAAGCTAGGTGAGACAGTGTGCTTTTTGCCCATGACCACCAGTGAGTTCGAGCTCACGACTAGTTTACTCTTAAGGTTGACTCACTATAATCTTTTTTATTTATGGTAATCTTTTTTCTAAAAAAATGCATTATTTGCGAATGTGTTTTTATAAACATGATATTAATCCTTATCCAAATAAATACGTTATTAATCACTAGTATTTAATGCTGAACAAAATTGTCCATGACATCATTTGATTTCATTGAATATCTTAGGAGATATCATAGTTTTAAAATAATGGAATATATTTTAGTAGGTTTTTTCCTCAAATTAACGCGGGTGAAACCGCGGGTCACAGCTAGTATTCTATATCATTCAATGATATTATAAGTGTAAAAAGGTGTAGATAGGTTACCTGCACAACACGCGGTCTTCAGAAACGGCACACTAACGCACACATAAATAACTTAATATTGCAATAGCACACTACATTTCGTTAAGACGTCAAATTCAGATGGCATGATTCAATTATCGCGCGCGAAAAAGAGACAAATATAATTTGCGACAGTGCGTCGTCTCATGTACTAGAAACGATATAAAATAATAATCAGATACGACATTTTACCTCAAACCGCGATTTATGCCTAAAAATACGATGAGTTCATGTATTAAAAGTAATAAAGTAGCTCGCCGTAGCTCAACCGTTCTTTTTTTTTTTTGTTTCAGCAAAGCGGTTCGATAAAATGTACCATATGTAATATCCGAATGAAGAAAACAAGCGATTTGCGCACGCACATGAAACTACAACACACAACGGAATTTATATGCAAACTGTGTCCGTTGGTCACAAGAAATAGGTAAGATTCATCATCATTTTAGCAGAAGGACGTCCACTGCTGGCTCCCCCCAAAACCCCCCCCCACTTCGATGGGTTTCGTGCTTTTCGCATCCAGGTGATTCCTTCGGCCTTCACCAGTTCATCGCTCCACCTTATGAATTTATTATGTTTTAATATCTGTCTTATCCACTTTATCTAGGTTACTCTTTTTGAGAGGTAAGTACAGTCTAGAGAAAATCAAAATTAAATAATGAATTTTTTAATATATTTTTTTTTATAATTAGGAGGTACGTATAATAATCGGAAAGCACGTAAAGCCCTAGCTCTCCGGTCGTATCGGATTGCCGTCCCGTCGGACTGAGAGTAAAGGAACAGAGAGTGCATCTGTGTCTGTGCGCACACTTGTGCACTATAATATCTCCTGCGTACCTGGCTAATCTAAATTCAAATTCAAATGTTTATTGCTCAACACAGTACATAAAAATACATCGGGATTGTCCGAAAGGGTTACCGCTACCCCGGAACACAAAGGGCTAAGGAAGGAACACGGGTGGGTTTTAGTCAGTAAGAGTCTGACACTCCCTCCTGCTCCACCCAGAGCGGGAGGTGTCATTTGGTGATTTCCCATCCACAAAAAAAAAAAATGTCAAGTGAATGCGCAGTCCACTGTGTTGCACCATGATAGGCATGCAAAATTATTATTAAAATTATACTAAGTATGTCATAAATTCCAATTAATACCTTACATAATGTCATTAATTCCAATTAATACCTTACATAATGTCATTAATTCCAATTAATACCTTACATAATGTCATTAATTCCAATTAATACCTTGCATAATGTCATTAATTCCAATTAATATCATAAAAATTTCAAAAATTCAGATAAATACGTTATACAATTTAATTAATTAATCTCCGTTGAGATTGGCCACCGTGACCGAAATCGGTCGGGGAGACTATTATTTACTCACACATACTTACTTACATTTGTTTTAACAGGGAAGACCTAAGCTAACAAAAATAGTCATGGATTGCTAATAAAATAAAAAATATTAATTGTGTAATTATTTTTAGTAGTTTTGAGACATTGTGGAAGGTGTTCAACCTTATTTCCTTTATGCGTATTGGAGGTGAAGTTATGATTGAAGAGCGGAAGTGAAACTCCAACTTGCAGTTAATATAAATGTTTTGTAATTGCTACACACGTATTATTAGTTTACATTTGGGTACACTATTTACTACATAAAGAAAGAAAGAAAGAAAGAAAAAGTTTATTTCAACGCATTTCGTGAAACACAAAACACAAAACTAAATAAAAAATAATGTTGCAAACAACAATAATAATAACGATAATTGTGCGTGCCTCACGGCTGCGCCAAAAAGGTTCATTTCAGCATTAATGCCAGACAGATGCTGTCTGACGCTGGTTTTCTAATGAACCTTAGGGGACAAGTGACGGGGAGTACACACAGTTTCAACATACCTTATACGTACTTTTTACCCTTATAAATAAATTAGAAAACTGTGGGTTGATTAAAAAAAAAAACAAGAAATAGTCGTAATAATAATAAAAACTAAGATAAAAAATTTACTCATTAAAATTTAATTTAATACTAGCCGACGAAAGTGACGTACCTACCTTAAAAACTATTAAAAACTAATAGGAACAAAATAAACTAATGACATAAAATCTAGTCCGTGTTCCGTGACGGTTGGCAACACAGGTATAGATACACCTAGATAACGCAATAGCAACTACTTCGCGTGCCAAAAATCGCACCAACTTACGTTATAAAATCGTAAGCCATCACTTTCGCGCTCAGTCCTGTGTACTGCAGTGGGATTCTGTGTTCTATCTCACCGTGAAAACGTAGGTGAAGTGAGCGTGGAGTGAGCTGTCAGTGTCATCCTGATGCTAGGGATTGATACTCTTGACAGCTTACTATAAGCTCATTTCACCTAACTTTTCACGGAGAGATTTTTGCAGAATCGATCGGCTGCTGGCGGGGTGAGTGTGAGTGAGAAAGAGCGCTTGTGACGTCATAGTAGGTAGGTAGTTAAAAAAATGGCATGCTTGGTTTTTGGTTTACAGATCGTGATACTTGCATTGTCTAGGTATAAGTATCTATATCTGTGGTTGGCAAGCAAGAGAGGGACGCTACATAGGGAATGCCTGGGAAGCGCCCCGGATCGTAGCTTCGTGTTGCCACTTAACAAAGGTGCGTTCCTATAAATACTTATTTAAAACAATACAGGTGACGCCACGTATTCTAAGGTGCGTTCACAAATGGACAATACCTACGTGACGCCACAGTACCAATAAATTCATAAAGGGCTCGTAAGGGTTCGTTCTATTAATTGACATCACATAACACCAAGGATTTGGAGGAGGCCCTTTGAAAGAAAAAGTATTTATTGCGACTTGTACAGGAGGATCACAAACTAAACTTAACACAGTCTAAAATATAATACGAAATTATATCCTACTAATCCTACTTCCTACTAATATTATAAATGCGAAAGTTTGTGAGGATGGATGGATGGATGTTTGTTACTCTTTCACGCAAAAACTACTAAACGGATTTTGATGAAACTTTACAGTAATATAGTATAAACATCAGAATAACACATAGGATACTTTTTATCCCGATATTTCCACGGGATCAAAACTTACGCGGGTGAAACCGCGGGGCGCAGCTAGTAAAATATAAAATAAAAAAGTAACAAAAAGAAATTAAACAGAAAGTCCTATACGAGGCCAAAAGGCGTTGCTTTGCTTAGCAGTGGGGCAGTGTAGGCTAAATAAATAAAAAATACCTTACAAGTTTATTTAATAACATTTTTACTATTGGGCATTACACTCCAACACATCATCATCTGCCTAGCCTCATCACAAGTATGTTGAGGTCGGCTTCTAGTCTAACCAGATGTAGCTGAATACCAGTAATTTACATGGAGCGACTGCCTATCTGATCTCCATAACCCAGTTACTGGGTAATTCGACACCCCTTGGTAAGACTGGTTGTCACACTTTCGGGCTTCTGACTACCCGTAAGGACTGTCAAAGATTCACGAATGACAGCCGGGACCAACGGCTTAACGTGCTTCCGAGGCACGGAGGGGTCTTGGTATGTAAAGATGGTCACCCATCCACAGACCAACCGCGGCAAGCGTAGCTTAGCCTGATCGATCGACTTGTGTGGCTGTTATTATTTAGCCACGGGCCCCTCATACACCCCAACACATGACGAGTATTTTGTTTCTTTTTTTTACAAGTAATTCCGACATCCGATTGAAAAAATAACACAATGCCATTTTATTCGCTGCGATTTTAGTGGTTTCCTAAAGCTGATGTCAGACTATCGAGGTTTTTATAAATGAGGCTGTTTTTTTTTTTCAGAAATGTGGCACTAGGTCACATGAAGTACCACGCCGGCAGCAAGTATGAGTGTCCACAATGTCTCGTTAAGTTCGAGTGAGTATCTATTTTACAAGCTTTTATTTAACTTGCAATGTATGTAAGTAAGTCACCGACTAGAACAATCATCAAAGTTCACATAGAGATGCCGGAGATGCAGTACATTTATGCAATAACTTCGTACAAAAGAATAATTACCTAATCACTACATAGTATAAAACAAAATCGCTTTCTCTGTCCCTTTGTACGCTTAGATCTTTAAAACTACGCAACGGATTTTGATGCGGTTTTTTTTAATAGGTAGAGTGATTCACGAGGAAGGTTTATACAATGTGTTAATGAAATAACCCAAAACCTGACACTAGTTTGTTTAGAATCGGCAGCAAAATCGAATACAATAATTTTTAATATGGGTTATTTTTTTTCCAAAAAATAATTATTTGTCATGCCGTTTCTAATCTTTTTTAACGACGCTGTACGCTACTGTCTAACGCAATGAAAACAAACAGCGCGGGCGAGGGTGAGGAGGGGGGTGCTAGAGCTGGCGCCAAGGCCGGGAAGCGCGCCGGCGGCGATAGAGCTACGAATCTGTAAGAAGTAGCGCGACAACAACATTTACAAATATCTTTTACTATAATTTTTGAAAATAAATAATTATATTTCATATCAATTTATTAATATAAAAATCGGTTGGGGTGTCCGAGGTTTTGGGTTATTTCATTAACACTTTGTATATATAATACATGCATGCATGTATAGTAGAGAAACATTGATAATTTTAGAGGTTTCTAATGTGATGTCGTAAATAAACACATTTTTTTGCGCTTACTTTTCAAACGCTGGCTGAACCCTACGAGATAGGTCAAAATAATGTACTACAGTATTGTACACCTTAAAAAGGTCTACAAAAAAGTCGGCGATGGTATATGTCTATCTCTTAGGGATAACCCACAATAATCATTTTTTATCCTTTACTTTTCGGGTCGCTAGTGTATTATATACTGAAAACTTCCTGGAAGTATGTAGATCACATTAATGAAAGAATTATCAAAATTGGTTCATTAGTTTTTGAGAAAATGGCGGACATACAAACATACATACATACGGGTGGAATACAGAACCTCCTTTTTTGAAGTGTGTTAATAAAACAGCAGATTTTTTTTTTGGTTTATTCCCGGTGTCCCCGTACGCCGTGTTCCGTCCAACGGGGACAGCGGTACTTCAATTAAATATTTAAAAATAATTCCCGTGGTCCCCGTACATACACATTCTTAAACTAATTTAATTACTTGTTTATTGTTTTAAATTCCAAGTTAAGTTTTCGTATACTTCCCTTTCCAAAACCTTTGTCCCCATTAGCCGAATGTACGTTATGGGGATAACGGGAAATAAATTTAAGGACGTCCCGCTGTCCCCGTGACGGGGATATGGCATACGGGGACAACGGGAATAATGGTTTTTTTTGCTAACCGACGAAATATTTCTACGCTGTCTAAAATCATATGCTGAATTTTATTAATGGTTCAAGTTTGCGCGTCGATGTCCGTGATAGCCTGTATGATTTGTCCACAGATAATAGATACACCTAGATAACGCAAGAGCAACTACTTCGCGTGCCAAAAATCGCACCAACTTACGTTCAAAAATCGTAAACCGCCACTTTCGCGCTCAGTCCTGTGTACTGCTGGCTGGGTGAGCGTGAGTGAGAAAGAACGCTTGTGACGTCATCGTGATACTTGCGTTATCTAGGTCTATCTATATCTGTGGATTTGACCTTTAAATTGTGATATCTTTTGAACAGGAAACACACCACGTTACTAAACCACCTTCGTCTGAAGCACATGTCGGCGTGCGTCTGCGAAATGTGCGGATACACCTTTGTGAGCATAGCTGGCGTGAAGATCCACAAGAGAAAGAAGCACAAGTTTCTTGATAAAAATGTAAGTTTTAGGGTTCCGTACCTTCAGAGGAAAAACGGAACCCTTATAGGATCACGTGAAATTAGCGTGAAATGAGCTATCAATAGGTCGTTCGTTTGGTTATTTTATTTTATAATTTAGAATGAAAATGCAGAAAATCAGCACGTTAAGTTGTGCTTCACAAGATTATACGTTATTATTATTAGCAACGGTAGTTTTATATTGTTTAGTTTTATTATAATCCTTAAAACGGATAACAGTGGCCACTATATTCCGTTTTAAGGATTACTAGCTTCTGCCCGCGACTTCGTCCGCGTGAACTCCGCTACTCTTGGTCGTAGCGTGATGTTATATATATATAGCCTATAGCCTTCCTTGATAAATGGACTATCTAACACAAAAAGATTTTTTCAATTCGAACCAGTAGTTCCAGAGACATACATACAAACATACAAACTTACAAACTTTACCTCTTTATAATATTAGTATAGATAATAAAACTAAACAATGTAAAACTACCGCTTCTTGGGATTATAAAGTATGGGTGGCAACCCTAGCAGGAAAGGACAAAACCACTTTCAAGCAGCCTGATGCAGTTCATGCAGTTGGTGGCGTCAAATCTGATATTGCAGTAAAACAACTGAATCAGACGCTTGAATACTGATACTTGAAAACGAACTGCTGTTTTTAAACTTATTCTACCTTATTACAAAACAAGGTTTAACTTTAGACCCAGGTTTAAACCATCGAGCCATTTTTAAACTTCGAACTGTAATCCGACAAAATTAAAGTTCCTATTTCAAAAACTGACGTTAAAACAGAGTCTAAGTTGTCAATTTTGCATTAAGAACTTTACGTTTGTAGGAATAAAGTTCAAAATACAGTAACTGGCTTGAAGGTTGAAGGAACTTGTTTTGTAATAAGACTGTTTATGTCTACTTTTCAATAGTCTTTAGTTGTTTTTTTTTTCAGATGGTTTTTTTTTTCAATAGTTTGTGTTTTACAGACAGAATTCAAAGGGCCAAACTGTGATGTGTGCGAAGTCAAGTTTTTAACTAAGAAGGCGTACGACCGACATCTGCGGTTGTCTTCTAAACATATCAAGGAGGATGACCCGTAAGTAACTAAGAGCCCTTATTACCCTCTCTCTCACACACACACGCACACCCTCACAATCATAATAATAATAGCCTCCCCGACCGATTTCGGTCACGGTGGCCAATCTCAACGGTGATTAGCCAGGTACGCAGGTGATATTATAGTGCAAAGTGTGCGCGCAGACACAGGTGCACTCCCTCTTCCCTCACTCTCATAGTGCGATGGGACGGCAATCCGACACGACCGGAGAGAGATCAGGCGCAGGACCAACGGCTTATCGTGATTTCCGAGGCACGGGGGTATCACACCGCCAACTTCCAAACTCCGGGCTGTTACTAAGAAATTCCTAATGGAAAAACTCAATAAACTTTGCCCGACCCGGGAATCGAACCCAGGACCCCACTCTCAGCAGTCGCGCTTGCGACCACGAGACCAACGGGGCAGTCACAATCATACACACACATAGTTACACAACTAGTTACATTTTAGGTTTTTGAAAATAGTAACACCAAACAAAATTTTAAAAAGGTTCTCTTTGCAGATGACAGTAAAGCTGTAATAAAGTGTACCAATCAAAATAACTATCTGCACACGACATCAATACTTGTTTACGTGACATTGTAAATTAGCTTATAGAGGTATGAGGAACAGGGTGTAAAGTTCCTCATCCTCCATAGAAAACGGAGGATCCTCCGACCAGACGGGTGTTGTGTCTGGCGGGCAACTGCCCGATGATTGTGGCTATTTTATACAACGTGTAAAGTTAAATCCGCAAAACCTCATACACCTCAATTAGAGCATTGCCACAGAATACCTAATAGTACTTCGTACAGAATGGCCACTCCCTACCCCGCGCTGACATCAGATACCGCACCTCACCCCGCACACCCGCGACATTATCGGCGGTTCATTAGCTCGGGGCGCTCACAAAGAACCGCAGCACTGTACTGCTGACACGAACACACAATTTTGCGATTTAAAAGTTTTATCTGAGTTTTAATCACGATGGTTCGATATTGTGATGCTTTTCCGAATTTGTATTTACATAAATGTTTGTAAGATATCGCATTTTAATACCATGCGATATAATAACCGATTATTTATAGTTAAGTAGGTCATTTAAACGAAAATATTAATTAGTGCAAGCAATATTTAGCTAAGTACCTTGCATGGGTATTTGCTCTGAAATAGCAACATTTAGTGAAGTGGAACTGATGATGAAGACCACAGATGGCCACCGGGACTACTCAATAAAAAGTATTTCACAGGTTGCGATTCGATTACTTTAATATGTTTGCTAAGCACAATTTATGCTCGTCACAATGCGAATGGTGAAATGGAGCTGATGATGGAGTACCAAGAGAACTCCTCAACAATTAACGTCTCTGCATCGGGAAAAGCAATATTTTGTACAAGGCGATGAGCAAGTTGACATTAGGCTATTGTAACTTAGATACTTTATAAACAGACCCACTAAAAAGCGAGAAATAAAAACTGTTTAGCAAAAAAAAAAAACCGACTTCCAAAAAAACACTAAGTACAAAGTGAAAAATAACTTTAATTTCGTAAGTCGGTGGCAATAAACTAAAATACAGATCCAAAGACACCGACTTCCGAAATTAAAGTTATTGTTAAAAAGTTTTACATTTATTACTTATCTATTATAATATTATTTTTATTTCATTACGAACCCGACTAATTAGATAAACAATCAAACTAGTCCTTTCTAGTCGCGTCGTCGTCGCTCCCGCCATTTTTTTTACGCTCCGCACGACAACCAACCCTACTAGAGTTTACGCACACATTTGCACGTGTACCAACGTCATTTGGCTATGTAGTAGTAGTAGGTAATTATTTTGCGCGCGTTGTACGGAGTGTCCGGGGTGTGGCATTGCGTTAAAAGCGTATTACAATGACCAAAACTATTTTTTTTTAAAGCTAACTATTTTTACTAAGAAAGTCGTGTTGATCCTAGCATTAGATTATGCATTCAAAATTGAGTCTTATTGCCTTAAAATAATACTCAATTTTCTTTGGCTCAATCGGATAGTACCTACGGGAAAAGACATAAGTAATTTTAAAAAAACCTATATTAAAAATTACTGAAATCGATTCTGCCGATCGATTCTGTAAAAATCTCACCGTGAAAAGTTAGGTGAAGTGAGCTTAGAGTGAGCTGTCAAGAGTATCAATCCCTAGCATCAGGATGACACTGACAGCTCACTCCACGCTCACTTCACCTAAGTTTTCACGGTGAAATGGTTACAGAATCGCACTGTAATAGTCAATTATAAACAATGATATTATAAAGGAAAGATATGCTACGTTCATACTGAGCGACGTTTTGTGTTGTTGGGATAGTGGTTTTCAACTACGACTGCGACAGATAATACGGAACGTGTGACATAGAAAGAGATAGCTATCTGTAGTGTGTTGCGCTTGAAGTATGTCGACTAAACGAAATTACGACAATTGTCTGAATTTGACTGCTTGCTGCAGTTGCGCGCGCTAGTGCCCTATCTACCTCTTTATTGTATATAATATCATTGATTATAAACAAACTATTTTCAGGTGCATTCCACAACACTTGACTTAACTTGACTTGACTTAACTTTTGTTATGAAATAAATAACTTGAACTTGAACTTGAACTTTTATACTTAGAGTAAGTCTTATCCTGAGAATAAATTTTGAATTTTTGACATTTTTCCCGTACTAGAAGTGTCAGACGTAATTTTATTTATTTTTTTTATATATACTTTAATGTACACCAGAAAATACATAACAAAAAAAAACAATTGAAGACATGAGTGGATGAAGGTATAAGTGAAGGAGTACACCTACACGATACTTTATAATTATGCTGTTAATGTTTTGTGTATATCCCTTGTTGGAGATCCTTAAATAAATAAATAAAAAAAACTTGAGAGGTGTCAAGGGACACCCGGATGGAACGAAGTTCCTTTCGATTAATTAGTGAAGGAATTGTAATAAAATTTTATTTTTTTTAAGTTATAATAATAAATAATGTAATGTATTGAATCTTGTATAAAATAATTATATTAATAATTATATTCAATGCGAAATGAAAATATCTGGCTTGCTTTCTATAAGAGAGAGAGAGACAGACAGAGAAACATGCGACGCCGCACAGCTTACAATAGCTTACTATAGCAAAAAGTGTCGTGACAACTTTTCGTAAGAATTTTTTCCGTCTAGCCCCCTTTCACAACGCGCGATAAGGAACTTCGTTCCAAAAAAAAAAAAAAAAAATAAATAAAATTCTAATTTCGAGAAAATTGAGTTCAAAGTTTCGCATAAACATTTTAGGATATTTCAAAACATAGAACAGCGAAAATCTAAAAATGCGACATATCACCTTCATCCACTCATGTCTTCAATTATTACTACAAAACATACAATGGACGGCCTTATCGCTTTCTGCGATCTCTTCCAGGCAACTTTCACGTTTCACGTTTAAAAGACATCTGACTTTGGTAAAATCATCCCTGAGGCATATAATCGCCATTCAGCGTTGTAATGACGTCATTTAGCGTTTACGTCACATTATATTATGTATTTCATTTGACATGTAATAATACTAGCTGCGCCCCGCGGTTTCACACGCAGAAGTCTCGATACCGTAAAAATATCGGTATAAAAAGTATACTATGTCCAAATCTGTTTAGACGTTTTAGCGTGAAAGCGTAATAACCAAACACGCAATAAATCGTGTTTGTTTAGATAAACGTCTTGAAAATGTGAAATGTTGTCGCCGATTGCAAAGTCACTTTGACAAGTGACAAACAGCACTCTCGCGGCGAAGCTTCCAGCAAACTACCCATTGTTACTGTGGACGCGCGTTTGATTGTAGTATCTTTCTTTTTTCTAGCAACCGTATGAGCAATGACCCCTCCATAAAGCAGAGGCGACTCGGTTCCTCCTGGGTGAACGCTGTCAGACGACACATCGAAAAATCGATACATCGGAAAGACGTGACCAGTGTAACAGCTCATAATGGACCCGTTACTTGCGAACAGGTAAGAGATTTCAACACACAGATATATACGGTGACTGATAATTAGTGACCGATACTTAAACACGTGCTTGTACTCATGATAACAAACAACTTTTACTATGGGACCAAACCTGAAATCGCGAAAAAAAATCAGCTGTTCCCTACATTTATGTTCGTGTAGCTCGTCAAAATGTAGGGAACAGCTGATTTTTTTATCGCGATTTCAGGTTTGGCCCCATAGTAAAAGTTGTTCATAATGATGAGTACAATGACCTCTTAAGAGGTTGCTGGTGTTTTACAAATAACCCTGTATATACTTAGATAACGCGAAAGCAACTACTTCGCGTGCCAAAAGTCGCACCAACTTACGTTCAAAAATCGTAAGCCGCCACATTCGCGCTCAGTCCTGTGTAGGTACTGCTGGCTGGGTGAGCGTGAGTGAGAAAGAGCGCTTGTGACGTCATAGTAGGTAGTCAAAAATTGGCACAATTGGTAAATTTTTGACACAGATATAGATAGACCTAGATAACGCAAGTATCACGATACTTGCGTTATCTAGGTCTATCTATATCTGTGTTTCAACATCTTCTGCCTAGACTTTTCCTCGTAGTAATTAGTTAGATATTCAGCATAGCATTATCAGCCTATATCGTTCCCACTGCTGGGAAACAAGCCTCCTCTCTGTGAGAGGGAGTTGGGTATTATTGATATAAAATAAGAAAACATTAGACACAAATAGAAAAAAAAATAGGTTTATTTGTCACAGAAACACGTGCAAACAAAATGATATTTTTTTTTAAATATTTTGTTGTATGTATGTATTTATTCCTGTATTTTTTTAGTTATAATTTTTTTTCTCTTCTAATTTGTTTTCTGTTATTGCACCTACTGTGTATTGTCTCTGCATCACCCTAAGGTAGACTGGTAGAAAATGCCCAATGAATGAATGAATGAATGAATTGCACCGATCCCAGCGTGGTTAAACCAGACTCGATTAATCGAATGAACCCCAAGATTCGCACTAGCTCCTGTAGCCTCATGTTCATGGTGCTACAGCGACCATTGCATATCAAGGAATAGACCGGGGGGCGCGGTAATTGGTAGGGAGGACGTGCCCGTAGGATAGGGAAGGATTTAAGAGCCTACCGGATATGCATCCTAGAGCAAGCATTGGACTAGTGGAGAGATGGGTAATTATTATCTATGGATGGGCATCTTTTAACGACCTTGCCTCCAGGTTGGTTCAGGTCGAGCTTCATCGGTGAGACTTTTAGCGGTATTCTACTGCTTTCTCGGTTCTTTTGTATGTCATCTCTGCTCTGCTCTGCTGTGATAAGTTGTGTTAGATGTTGCTGTTTTCAATGTGGTCGTCGGAGGTCTCGCTACTATCCGTTTCCGGTTTTTGTAAATCTCACAAGCAGCAATCTTGATCTTATTTCTGTTTTCCGGCGTATTCATTCAAAAATTGATTCTCTTGTCATGTCCTGTTTTAAGTTGTCGTTCCATGTGTAGATAGGTCGGCCGACCTTCTTGGATTTGGCCTTGTACTGCGTTACTGTATGCACTAGGGTTGTTTTGCGGTGCCTGTAAACATGCGCGATGTAACACATCCTGTCGTTCTTGATGCGTTTGGTTACTGTTTTTCCGTCTAAGATTTCATGCATTTTCTTTTATCTTGGTTTATTCCTAGAGTGGTTTTTTTTTTTTTTTTGTGGTAGTAAACGATTTGGGGTTTCTCATGGCCTGTTCGCAACGATTTTTAATAGTGCGTAATGTAGATGCTATGTATGTTGTACGTAGGTATTTAATTTCATCACATGTTGGTATGCTTATTCCATTAAGATTGCTGTTGACTAATTCCATTTGGACATCCTTTCTGATTAAAATTGCAAGTCCCCGGTATGCTTTACCTGCGGGTCCAGAGAGCCGCCATTCGTGGTGTGTATAGTTTAACTGCCCCGTTGGTCTCGTGGTTGCAAGCGCGACTGCTGAGCGTGTGGTCCTAGGTTCGATTCCAGGATCGGACAATGTGTTATTGAGTTTTTCTATTGGGAATTTCTTAGTAGCAGTCCGGACTTTATATTTAGTTGGCGGTTTAATACCCCCGTGTCTCGGAAAGCATGTAAAGCCGTCGGTCCTGCGCCTGATCTCTCTCCGGCCGTGTCGGATCTCCGTCCCATCGGACCATGATAGTACAGGAACGGAGAGTGCACCTGTGTCCGCGCGCACACTTGTGCATCATAATATCTCCCGCGTACCCGGCCAATCTCCGTTGAGATTGGCCACCGTGACCGAAATCGGTCGGGGAGGCTATTACTCGTATTAGTTGTATGCTCCTGAGTTCATATCATATCACATGAATGCCCCTATGTGAAAGTTCAGTTGTGTTTTGAGGTTTGGTTATTTCTTGAGTTAGATCTAACGGGTTGCTGTTGTGTAATGTTCGTCGTCGGTCCTGACACTGCTATCATAGTGCTTCTCTTTGTAACATCCTTGTAGAGCATGCGTATGTTAACGCTGCGATTAGAATATACTCTCTTCCCCAGAACGTCTCGTTAAAATGCGCGGTTATGTATTTTGTTATCCTGTGTTCCTGAGAGAGATTACTGTTAGGGAGAATTTCTTGAATATTATTAAGAATTCTTTTGTTTGTAGGCTGTCACAAGTGGTGAGCTCTCTCGACATGTGCAACTTGAGTTTGGTAACCACTATAGACCAGACTTGACAGGGGACCGTGTACCGTCTGAAATTTATGGGCTCGGTCTTTGTTTCTTACCAAAAAATTTTTTGTTATGCAAACTTGAGAGTTCGGGTAATGTTTTTTTTTTTTGTTTTTTTTTTGAGCTGTTGGTGCAAATTTAATGCACGTGGGTATGCAGACTTAGCGTTAGAAACTTAGCGTTGGAAACTTTGTGTATTATGTCGACCACTATGAGCGTTAAAGTCGCCAAGAGTTATTAAAGTACATTTCCTTGGTTTTTGTCTGATGAAGTTTAATAAGCCTGTGAAGGGTCTGTTTGCTATAGATGTACAACTGTTGATGTGAGAATTGATTACATACAGATGAGCAGGCTTGTCATTTCCCCTGTTAACTTTAATAGTAGGTGACATCGCGTCTGTCACCTTTATCCTGTTAACTAATTCAATCTGAGCATCTTTTCTGATTAGAATTGTAAGTCCCCGATGTTTTTACCTGAGGTTCCATAGAGGTGCCATTCGTAGTGTGTATATACATCTGTGACTTCTTCTGATAACGATGTACACATTGGTGCTTGTTGTTCATACTGTGTTAATGAGCTAGATAAATTGAGGGCTGTTCGTATGAGACTGGGGTTTCGTGAGTTGACCTTTCTCTTCACTTGTGTTGTACTAGTTAATTATAGGCTTATTATGTAGTGTTGTTGTGACATTGTTCGATTTTTGCATTAGATCTATCGGGTTGCTGTTGTAGTGTTTGTCGTCGGTCATGACCCAGCTATCGTAGTGCTAGTCCTTTCGTAGAGGATGTGTATGTTGCCGGGTACTGGTTGTGGTTCGCCGGTAGGTGCACGTGCAAATTTACCAGATAGAACTCGACTGCGGCGATTAAGATATCCTCTCCTCCCCAGAACGTCTTGTTAAACTGCGTGGTTATGTATTTTGTTATCCTTTGTTCCTGGGAGAGAATGCTGTTAGGAAGAATTTCTCGTATATTATTTAGAAGTGCTAGGCGGATTCTTTCGTCATCTCGATGCTCTAAAACATATGAAGCAAGATCCCGACGGACAGACACGTGATCGAAAGTTAAACCCATTACATTATTTATTTGATGTGCTATGGCCCTGAATAGGCAGTTCCCGTCTTTTGTCATACGCACAATTGTGTCCATTTTAAAAGAAAAAAACCCTTTTGTTTTTATGGTATTACAAGACCTGCTCTGCACACATGTGTTGTGTAGCTTTGGGTTTGAGAACTACTATAGCTGACAGGGGAACTTAACGCCTGAAATTTATGAGCTTCGCTATTTTTTGTTACTTAACCTTTTTTTTTATACTTTGAGTCTAATTTTGCGAGCTTGGGTATACAAATTTGACTTACAATCTAGGAAATAGGTAGTTTGTTCAAGGCAGTTTTGGTAATTTAGTACAATGTTAAATTAAGAAAAGCGTGGAGTACTAATTCTAGAGCGATACCGTATTTCATGTTAAAATAATAGAGTGTATTATTTTATCCTTCGCTCCTAATTATAATATGAAGACATTTCCTTAAAGCCTATTTACTTACAATGATGTTAAATTCACGCGTGGCTTCAAAAGTCCAAATTAACAAAGCAAAACGCAGTTTTATACAGCCTCCAACGGAGATCCCTGAAATATATAATGGAAAGACCTCACCAAATCCACGTCGTCGATATTCTCGGTCGGAAGGCCTAGACCTCAGGCTTGTATATCAGGACCACACGTATGCCACTTTACCACCATTTTAAGGTGTTTTAATTTGCACCCACAAAAACACTGCAAGCGAAACACCGTTCGAGTTTCAAGCTCAGAGTCAGCCACGTGTTGTGCACATTGCATCAAGTACCTATAAACAAAGGCGGGTCACGACGCGACACGTCTGTCCCTTTCGGCGGTCACTATCCGAAATCCGAATCGGTAGACTGGTAGAAAATGCCCAAGGCATTAAATCCGCCTTTGTACAGTTTTTACTTGTGCATAAAGTTTTAATAAATAAATAAATAATTAATTCTAATGACAGCATATATAGGGTGACTGGTAATTAGTGACCGATACCTAAACACGTGATTGTACTCATGATAACAAACAACTTTTACTATGGGACCAAACCTGAATTCGCGAAAAAAAAATCAGCTGTTCCCTACATTTTGACGAGATAGAGGAAGATAAATGTAGGGAACAGCTGATTTTTTTTCGCGATTTCAGGTTTGGTCCCATAGTAAAAGTTGTTTATTATCATGAGTACAAGCACGTGTTTAAGTATCGGTCACTAATTACCAGTCACCGTATATAATAAAAACAACAAAAAAAAATCTTTATACATGAGCACAATGCAGAGATAGTCGACGGAAATAGTTTTCTTTGATTAGCTCTTCTGTAAAATAATGTAATCTTAATTTGTGGTAGTTTTGAATTGAAGCCGCGATTTGTCTCGCGAATCTAAACGATGGATGTCTTTTATTGTTGTGTTGCAGTGCGGCTTGGTACTAGAAAGTCTCCGGGTATACGCTGCCCATATCAAGTACGCTCACCCGGGCATCAGCCGAGCACAATTCACGGCCGTGACGACGCCTTACATGTGTGAACATTGCGGAAAGTTCTTTTTGGTAAGTCCAGCGTCCGTTGCTTGAACCCTAATTTTGACTAATATTATAAAGAGAAATTAAAATAAAGAGATTTTTTAACCGACTTCCAAAAAGGTTATAATTATGTTCGTTCGACTTTATGTATGTTTTTTTTATGTATGTTCACCGATTTCTCCGTCAATTGTGGACCGATTTTCAAAATTCTTTTTTTAATTGAAAGTGTATGCTCCCAAGGTGGTCCCATTGTCACCAAATTGGAATCTGATGAGGGAATCCCATGGAAATCGAGGGAAACCCTCAAATTTTGTAGGCACACTTTAACGATTTGGGTATTTTTCATAGTAACTCGTGCATTTGCTCTCAGAAGCACCATTCGGTGAAGTGGAACTGATGATGAAGACCACAGATGGCCATCGGAACTACTCAATAATAAATATTTCACGGGTTGCAATTCGATTAGGTACTTTAATGTAGTTGCTAAGCACAATGCGTATCGTGAAGTGGAGCTGATGATGACTTCTCAATCAGCTCCAGATCTCCTGGTTTTTACAAGATAGATAAAACGTTTATTCAGTGCAACAAAAGACACAATACAGGAAGGTACTTAAAAAATAAACATCGAAGGTGAAAGAAAAAAAAAAACAAAAATTAAAAAGAATAATTGACCCATAGACACCTCAACATCCAGGAGAACTCCTCAACAATTAACGTCCCTGCATCGGGAAAAGCAATGTTTTGTAAAAGGTGATGAGCAGTTGATACTAGGCTATTGTAACTTAGATAAGTTACAAACTGGCCCACTAAAAAGTAAAAAATAAAAAACTATTTACAAAAAAAACAACCGACTTTCAAAAAAACACTACAAAGTGAAAAATAACCTTAATTTCGGAAGTCGGTGTGAATAAAAGAAAATGCGGAACCAACGACACCGATTTCCGAAATTAAGGTTAATTTTCACTTTGCAGTGTTTTTTTGGAAGTCGGTTGTTTTTTTTTTGTAAAAAGTTTTTTATTTTTCATTTTTTAGTGGTAATGGTCAATACACAAAGTTACACAATTTTAATATTTGAGACACAAACTTTAAATGTTTTTCGGCAGTTAGAGGTTTTATTAAAATATCAGCCAATATTTCAACAGTACAAAGATATTCTAAATCAACCTGTTTCTTTGTTACCAAATATTTTGGTGTACATAATAAAGAGTATTATATTCTATTCTATTTTACAAAGTGATGTCTTATATCAATATACTTTGACCTCGCATGAAATACAGAATTATTACAAAGTTTATGTAGGTACTGACTGATTGTCATTTAACATCAAAACTTTACAAACAATGCCAGTACATTCGGAAATAAATGTTTTCAAAAACATAGCTTCTTTACAAGAATCAGAGATTGCCATGTACTCAGCTTCTGTACTAGAGAGTGTCACTGTACGTTGCTTACGATTTTCCCATGACACTATAGACTTTCCAATTCAAAATATGTAACCAGTGTAAGATCGACGATCCACTTGATTGGCCCCCCAGTCTGCATCAGTGAAACCCACAATATTCATTTCACCTTTCTGAAAAATAAGACAATAATCTACTGTTCCTTTCAAATACCTCAAAACCCTGTTTGCTGCTTTGCAGTGACTTTCACCATAACAATTGTTGAACTGGCTAAGGAAACTGACACTGGCCCTGATTCTGTTGTTCACAAACTAAACTAAATTTAAGTTCAGTGCATCTTTTTCTTTCTATTTCATTATGAAAAGGACAGAAGATAAATATTAGTTTAGTCCTGTCAAATTAGATAATCCATAGACAAGTTTAGACTTGATTAAAAATATGGCTTCTAAAAATACGTCAATTTACGTCAGGCACTGACTAGTTTGACAGGACCAAACTAATATTTATCTTCTGCCCTTTTCTTAATGAAATAGAAAGAAAAAGATGCACTGAACTTAAATTTAGTTTAGATTGTGAACAACAGAATCGGGGCCACTGTGAGAGATATCGGGCCTGGAACATACAGATAAATACATTAAGTAACCAATAAGACTTCTATAATCAAAGTTACATTTTGAACTATTTTCCTTTTGTAACCTTATTCCAACCTCCATAGGAGTTTTCATTGGTTTGCAATCTGAAGGCCAATTCTCGTAATTTAAAACGTTCAAAATCTAGTCGCAGTCTCATCTCGGCGACAAAACAAAATGTCAAAATGTAGGGAAATTTGAGGTATTTTTGACAGATTGAGACTGAGATCAGACTGTGAACGTTCTTAAAAATTACGAGAATTGCCCCCCAGATATCTTGAATTTATCTAATATTTACTTTATGTAATTTGACTGATCCAAGGTGAAGCTCCCATCAACTCTTTTTTTCTATTTTCATACCTAAAATATGATGGGCTGTACCTAAATCTTTCATGTCAAATTCATCCATCAGTCTCTTCTTTATAACATTCATAAGTTGTGATGTTTTTAGTGTAAACAACATTATATCGTCAACATACAGGGCAATAATCATGATTTCACCATCATGACTATATACATAAACACATGGTTCTGAAGATAACCTGTTAAATTTCAATTTTTGGGTTAAAACATCATTAATTTTCTTATACCATTCTTTCGCCGACTGTTTTAATCCATAAATTGCTTTATTTAGCTTATAAACTTTCTTCTCACATCCTTTTACCACATAACCTACAGGTTGTTCCATGTATACAGACTCTTCTAGGTCACCATTTAGAAATCCAGTCTTTACATCAAGATGCTCAACAATCATGTCATACTGAGTAGCCAGGGCCAGTAGTATGCTGATACTTGAATACCTCACAAATTGAGAAAATGTTTCATGGTAATCTACTCCATACTTCCTTCTTACCTTTAAACACTAATGAAAATGGTGGCATGCGACTACGGGCAGGTACTTTCTTGTTTCATCCTTTTCAGTAGTCGGGTTTTAGTTTTTTTACAGCCTATATAATATTTTATCATTCATGGTAATGACTTTCGTTCAAAAACATAACAAAAACATCGTACGAATGAAGTCCGTGAAAATTAAGCTTTCTCCTTAGCTCGATAGATGGCGTTGGCATCGAATTAGATCTCGCTATGGTTTCGTTACCGCGCCGCGTATAAGACAGCTGTATTCAAATGTATGTCTAGATATTTTGGTTTAACAGGAAAAATTGAATTTTTGGCAAATCGGATCGCTTTCGGTTCGATTTTAATTTTATATTTATTCGTACATTTATGTATGGCAATTGGCAATCAAATCAATGTCAAAATTTTATTTTAATCATAAAAGTTAAAAAATTGTCTTGGTCAAGCCCGAGTTGTCCTTATAATGAAATATATTGTTCTTTTTTTTTATTTGGTTTGACTGTTTTCACTTTTCTGTATTATTGCACGACTCATAATGCGTTTTGGCTCCTTTCTGCAACTGCTTCAAACTCAAAGCATTTATTTCAATTAAACCATTTCCAGGCACTTTTGAATTGTCAAAATTAACTAGTCGGTCAGTTAGTCAGAAAGTTGACGCTAGTTGCCCATTCCAAAACGTAGATCTCTTGGAGAAGAACGGGCAAGAAACTCCAAGGACACTCTTTTAAATTAAGATATTACAAAATCCTGAGTACCTACAGTATTCTTGTTGCTTCTATATGTGAGAACAATGTTATGAAGAAACAATTCAAAATAGGTATAAGATTAAAAAGAAGCCCTGGCAGCTAAGAGATGACCAGTCTCAACTGACAGCGCCCGTTCACGAACATGACGCATGGCTTCTATTGTTATATTTGTTATACTCCTGCTAGTACACAGAACCTACTTTATTTTATATACCACTAGCGACCCGCCCCGGCTTCGCACGGGTGCAATGCAATTTAATTAAATAATTAATAATTCTAATTTAATGTTTTTTTTTTTAACTTGCCGCCAGCCCCTGCCGCCGATACCGCAGCAACATAACATGCTGTAAAGGGCCATATTGATCTATATTAAATGCACAATGTATTTAAGGTACTTAATTGGATAAGGATTAATGCTCCTATTGCTTAAAATCGCTTCGTAAATAAGCCATCATTTCTAGTAAAAAGTAAAGGAAAAAAAAATGGTTATTGTGGGTTATCCCTAAGAGACCTTTTTAGGTGTACAATACTGTAGTACATTATTTTGATGTATCTCATAGGGTTCAGCCAGCGTTTGCAATGTAAGCGCAAAAAAAAGGGTTTATTTACGACATCACATTAGAAACCTCTAAAATTATCAGTGTTTCTCTACTATATTATACATGTATTATACATATAAACCTTCCTCTTGAATCGCTTTATCTATTAAAAAAAACCGCATCATAATCCGTTGCGAAGTTTTAAAGATAAAGTATACATAGGGATATAGGGACAGAGAAAGCGACTTTGTTTTATACTATGTAGTGATTGTATACAATGAGAGGTCAGCTAACATTGGAAATGTATAGCTTGATGTGTAGCCGTGTATACCAAAGGCCCCTCGCCCACGGCAAACAGGACTAAACTAATATTTATCTTCTGTCCTTTTCATAATGAAATAGAAAGAAAAAGATGCACTGAACTTAAATTTAATTTAGTTTGTGAACAACAGAATCGGGGCCATTATCTATAAGTATCTATACTTCTTACTTATACTTATTTATTTTTTTAATTTTAATTTAAATAATATTATAAAGACGAAAGATTTGTATGTAAGTATATGTCTGTAACGAATTGGCTCAAAAAGTACTGGACTGATTTTAAAAATTCTTTCACCATTTCAATGCTACATTATCACTGATTAATATAGGCTTTTTTAATTGCAAGTAAAAAATTAAATGTTTAAAAAATAAATGTCCACCCGTGGGAAGCTGGGACGGGCCGCTAGTGTTGCATAAGTGTGCGCGCAGACACAGGTGCACCCCCTCTTCCCTCACTCTCATAGTCAGTTAACCCTTCATTCCTTGCCTACGCCCCCCCCGCCCCCCTTCTTTTCCATTCCTTTCTTTTTCTTGAACTTATATGGTGTTCATAATAAAGAGTCTATTCTATTCTTGTGACATTAATATGCCTCTTAGGTGCAACGCAGACGACAGACTATCCGTGACGCACTTTTTAGTCTGTGAAAATAGAACCTATGCAATTATATGCAGTAACGCACACGACGCGCAAAAAGTCCGGCGCACAAAAAATCCGTGTAATTCGGGCAGACCGCGCCGCGCCGCTCCGCACAAAAAGTCTGTGAAAAAAATGGAACGTTTGCTTCAACGCGCGCTAACGCAGACGGCGCACACTTTAGTCGGCAATCTGCATTTGCTAGGGGTGGACCTATTATCATGGCGTGATTTATTATCAAAATAATACTTCGCGATCTCTGCACGATTTCCATAGCGTCTACGTCCCTACAGCTCTGCCGACAGAATGATCGAAGATGTGCGTCGTGTGCGTTGAGTCTGTGAAAAATCCGCGGCCGACTTTTTGCGCGCCATTCAGACTTTTTGTGCGCCGCAGACTCGATCGCACAAAAAGTGTGCCGTCTGCGCTGCACCTTACAAAAATGCACGTACATGTATGATTTCCTCGTTGAAATTGAATACTATTCGTTGGTTGCTATAAATAGCAATTAATTAGTAAAGATAGTTCATTTTCGCTTCTACAATAATAATACAGTGATTTTTTTAGCACTAATCATTCTCCTGATGCATGTTTAGGCAAAAACACATGGAGAGCTGATTTGAGAGCTCTAATTTGCAGATTCTGTTGAATATTATCCAATCACAAATATCATATACTTATATAATAATAGAAGACATTTTTGTTATAATTATGCCTAAAATTACTGGACCTAATTCAATTTTCTACTGGAAACAAGTCAAAAATCTCCGAACTTCTACATCACTCACGTAGTATTCAGTATATTTATCTAGTCTAGTCTACACGAACGAACGAATTTAAGTTTATGAGGCATTATTTAGATATCTTACTACAATTAAATAAGTAGTCAAAATAAAAATATAAACATTGATTTTGGTAGATAAATAGCTCATATTTTAAAATATTCATCACTTATTATTATTTTCAATAAATTCTTGCGTAGACAACGGTTTTGCACCCGATTTTATTGGGTTTTTTTTAGCGTGGTCAATATTTTTTACAAGTAAGTACTAATTCATTAAACTAAAAAAAAAAATTGTAGACTTACTAATATACTATATGGCCCAATATTTAGATTTTTTTTCAGTTTGTTTTTGCTACCAGTAAGCTAAGAAAGCAATTGAAAAACATGTGATCTTTCGTGCTTACGTAAAAACGTGTGTTAAATTTTTATTTTTCGTAATTTATATTAAGTAGTTATCAAAATTTTAATTTGTAGACTTACTAGATAAATAGTTGATAAATAACTGTGTATTTAAAAAAAAACTAGTCAAGGTTATTGAGAAATTTGCACTAAAAAAATATTGAATTTTCTGTTTTTAGACCGCGAAGTTGATAGGGACTCTTAAATTATTGAGGCATCCACAGGCAATCCTGGTTAAGAAGAGACAAATAGGTTGAACTGCGGACGCCACTTATTACAAAAAAAAAGTAGTCCCAAAATGTAAGAAGGCTCCTAAACGCTGTTTAATAATGCCTTTTTCGTTCCCCAGAACACAACTACCCTAGCAGGCCACATGTGGGTCCACACAGATCAAAAGCGTTTCCAGTGCGATCACTGCAACAAAGTTTTTAGTATAAAGGCCAACCTCGCGAGACACATGCGCCAGCTCGCGCCCGTACGTCGCACGTACGAGTGCGCCGTGTGCGGCAAATACTTCATGTTCAGCAACAACCTCAAAACACATATGTTTGTGAGTATATCAAACTCAAACTATTTATTCCAATCATACCATTTACAGGCACTTTTGAACTGTCAATAAGTCTGTCAGATAGAGGCCCCGATTCTGTTATTCACAAACTAAACTGAATTTAATTTCAGTGCATCTTTTTCTTTCCATTTAATTATGAAAAGGACAGAAGATAAATATTAGTTTAGTCCTGTCAAATTAGTCAGCGCCTGACGTAAATTGACGTATTTTTAGTAGTAAATTTTTTAATTCCGTCTAAACTTGTCTATGGATTATCTAATTTGACAGGACTAAACTAATATTTATCTTCTGTCCTTTTCATAATGATGTGGTTATAATTTATTGTTGTTATTTTACTTATGAACCCAAGACCTCAATTATTTGGAGAGTAATCAATATTTTCTTCCTTCACAGGTCCACACGGGTTTAAAGCCGTTCAAATGCGACTCCTGTGAGAAGACGTTCCGCACATCCGGCGAGCTGCGTTCCCATGTAGACTACGTGCATCTGAAGAAGCCGCGCCCCAAGCGCGTGCGCCGGAAGAGGAAGAAGTGTGAACTGAACAGCTTAGAGTATTAAGGTGATTGCGCAGTGGTTACCGCGAAATTCAATTTTTTTAAAAGTTTTTTGCAATTTGCAGGTCTGTTTTAGGTTATATCTTGATCAAAATTTGATTCGCGACTATAACAGGTACGTATCTAAAGAATTATAATCATTAGAATCATTAATACATCTTCCTAACTTAGATTTGTACCACAAGAAGAAATCTCCTAGGGAAAAGTGTTTATGGTACAAATCTCACTTATAAAGATGTATGAATGTTTTCTATGATTATAATTCTGTAAATAGGCACCTGTTACAGTCGCGAATCAAATTTTGATCAAGATACAACCTGACACTGACCTGCAAATTGCAAAAAACGTAAGAAAATTTGAATTTCGCGGTCTACCACTTCCCATCCCACCTTAAGGAGGAGACAAAGATGATAATTATATTAATATAAGATGATAATTATGTTATACTAGCACTTCGCCCGCGACTTCGTCTGCGTGTATTTCGTACTTTCCTCTAAAAAAATCCAAAATGTATGTATATGATCTTCATAATTTAAGTATTCGTGCCAAATTTCAAGTTTATTAACCAATGAATAATATTTTTCATATAAACTGTATCCCCGCTTTTCACCCCCCACAGGAGTGAAATTTCGAAATATCGTTTGGGATATATTCATTACTTAACTCAAAGATTATTTATACCAATTTTCGAGTTAATCAAGCCACGCAGTAAAATCCTCCCTTAAACATCACGCTATGACCCTTAGGAGTTGAGCAAAAAGAAAAAAAAGTCAGAAGTTTTCGCTAAGCGAAAACGAAGTAATAGCGCAGGTAGGCGATGCGATGCGACGGGGTGGTTCGGGGGAGAAAAAATTTCACGCTGACGAAGTCGCGGGCAGAAGCTAGCGTAGCTATGAAATAAGTTAAATCTATTTAAGTAAATACTAAGATTATAATGAATATAATTCAGAGGATTTACGTTTGTAAATAGGTATTTCCTTTGTGAGTTGCTCTTCCGATTTTATTTCATTTCGGCCTTATTTCCAAATACATTCGAGGTATTATGTTTTGTATAATAAAATAAGTTATTGTATAAAGAAAATAAATGCTTTATAAAATAATCATTATTGTTTATTTGCATTTTGATATATTCGATGATTATGTAATTAGTGCTTTATTACACAGACAATGATTATATTTTATTGTAATTATCATTATATTGTTTATTGTTATTTATTGGCTCGACAGCCATTATGTCAGTATAAGGGCCAGCACAAGGCACAACTGCGTACACACTATCAATCTCAATTTGAATAATTTTGAAGGCTATTTATTGCTAATCCATTGCTTCTATTATGTCCGAAAAATGTGTCTGCTCAACAACATACACAACGCAATGAATGTTGTTGAACTGTCAAAATGGAAGTCACGCGCCTCCCGCGGCGGCTGGGACGTGAGGCTCTTTCCCTCAGCCGTCCCGCTACCTCCTTCGCTAGCATGACTGCTTCGCAGAAGGAGGTGACTGGCTCCCATTAATTTGACCCTGTATAATGTTTTAAACATAGTAATACAAGAATAATTTCTTACCTCTGTACTCCGTCATTTATAGACAATGACTATACAACCTCTTGACTGCTCATACGGGCGACTCAGGCTCACGACACATACATGAAATTGCACTGATGTTAGATGAAACTACGAGTGGCCATTTTAGTATTGACCAGTTATTGGATCTCTGCATACGCAGGTATTTTGATACCTTTTAAAACATTTATGTATAAATAAAAACAATTATGAGTTCATGTTCAACTAAATGGTGTGGGAAATCGTCTAGAACATCCAGCTATAAAAAAGATGTTCATCTGTGAGTAAAACATATATAATTTAATAATATTATGAATAATTGCAGGGCTCAAGCTAAAGTGGTTGTTTACGTAAAATGGCACAAAAATGTATACCGCGTTGATGTCTTTTTGAAAAGTCCCTTTCTCTCACTAGGGTATTGTCTATACGTCTGTCCCTTTCTATCCGTACTAATTTTGTGGTGTTGTGACAACTTATTAACCACCAAAACAAAATTTTTATTGAAGATAAAAATTACGATGTTCCTTAGTGGTAAAAAAACTAACATTACTTGATGTTTATATTTTAGATTTCCAAATATTCCGGAACAGAAATAAAAGTGGATTAATGCAGTTCACAGGGAAAATTGATTTCCAAAAAAATATAGCGTTGCTTGTTCAAGGAATTTTACAGCAGATTGCTTTGAAACTTTAAAGAACCGACGCCGTTTATTTAGTTCATCAACACCGACCCTGTTTTTGCCTGTAATAAAAAAAATATAGATATATATTATAACCAGCGACCCGCCCCGGCTTCGCACGGGTGCAATGCTGATACTAAGTATAGGTACTTCAAGAATGTGAGCACGCGCCGCCGGCCCCCCGGCCGCGACCGGTACCGCAGCAACCGCTATGTCCCTGCATTTTAAATCTGTAATATCTTCGAAAATATTCATTTAAATTACATGCTGTAAAGGGCCATATTTATCTATATTGAATGCACAATGTATTTAAGGTACTTAATTGGATAAGGATTAATGCTGTATTGCTTAAAATCGCTTCGTAAACAAGCCATTATTTCTCGTAAAAAGTAAAGGATAAAAAATGATTATTGTGGGTTATCCCTAAGAGATAGACATATACCATCGCGGACTTTTTTGTAGACCTTTTAAGGTGTACAATACTGTAGTGCATTATTTTGACCTATCTCGTAGGGTTCAGCCAGCGTTTGAAAAGTAAGCGCAAAAAAATGCGTTTATTTACGACATCACATGCATGCATGTATTATTAAATAAACCTTCCTCTTGAATCACTCTATCTATAAAAAAAAACCGCATCAAAATCCGTTGCGTAGTTTTAAAGATCTAAGCGTTCAAAGGGACAGAGAAAGCGACTTTGTTTTATACTATGTAGTGATTCTTTAGATACGTACCTGTTATAGTCGCGAATCAAATTTTGATCAAGATACAACCTGAAACAGACCTGCAAATTGCAAAAAACGTAAAAAAAATTGAATTTCGCGGTAACCACTGCGCAATCACCTTAAAGCACTTTTCCTTCTTGTGGTACAAATCTAACTTAGGAAGATGTATTAATGTTTCTAATGATTATAATTCTGTGAATAAGTACCTGTTATAGTCGCGAATCATATTTTGATCAAAATACAACCTGATACTGACCTGCAAATTGCAAAAAAACGTAAGAAAATTTGAACTTCGCGGTCTACCACTGCGCAATCACCAACTTAGTCCCGTATTACAGAACGTCACTCAATACTCGAGCATTACTTAAAACTAGTTTCAACCAATCAAATGGCTTGAATCTAGTTTTAAGTAATGCTTGAGTATTGAGTGACGTTCTGTAATACGGGCCTTAAAATCGTTTGTGATCGCGAATAACGCGTAACCAAGTAGGGTTTGGTAATAACAGGTTACATGCTCTGTGGTAATAACTACAGTCTACAGAAACTCTCCAAAAACTCCAGCGCCACAAGACGGGGAGATTTACAATTTCCCCTCACCCCTCGCGTCCGAGGATCACACCCGTCCGGTACAGTATTTCATAAACAATTTTAGGGAATCAAGAACCTGTTTTATGGAATCCGGTCATCCAGAACATTATAACAACGAGTCTGTAGCATGGGCGAGCAAAGAGTTCGAAACGAGTACCTATGTTACACGGATTTTAGAACACGGCGTAACGTAACATGCTCGCTGCGAATGGTAAAGAGGCCAGCACGCTACCCCAATCTGTCAGATTTTCCCAATGGGACCGACAACTGTCAAAGTGGCGCTAGCAGCGCACAGACCAACAACAAAGCAGTTTTTTTAAGGAATAAGTAGTGAATTCATAAATAAAGACAATTACTGAGGAAATGCCTGGATGTTGTGTACCAAATTGTAAAGAAACTGGAGGATACCAGTTTCCTCAAGATGAGAAACTTAAAAAAAATTGGTTCAAAGCGATAAGGCTAGTAAAGTTTGAGCTTAAAAGCGGGGCGAGAGTGTGTCATAAACATTTCAAGGAAAGTGACTATTTTAAAAGATTGGTAAATACTTAGGTATGTATTAAAAATGATTACTTTCAGTTTAACTAAGTTATCAAAAACTATTTGCTCCTATTTGTATTTACGTAACTGTAAGATAATGCGATTTAATAAACGTTAAGAAAGCAGATTGCCAATAATACATAAATTATTTGTTTGGGATCATAAACCAGCGCAAAATGTTGAAAAAGTCTGCGATCTCTTCAATGTTTCCGTGGAATATAAAGCCAGCCTCTACATTGAGAGCAGAACGCCTGAAAACACCTAGGTACCTAATTATAAAAAAAGCTTGTTTTAAGGAGAGAACTCAACTACTCAGAGCTTCAGTAATATCCAGCCACTTGAAGAATTAGATGATGTAAATATCTCTGCGTGTGCAAATGTTTAACACAGAGTAGAATAATAAAATTTAAATTTTATTTATCTCGTAAAATGACAACTAAAATGACATTGACAAAGGTTCGTATAGTGGTGGCGCCATCTGAGATCAGCTTTCACTTGCCAACCCCATTAAATATGAACCTTATTCCTTTGTACTATAGTTGAAAATCTATCAAAGAAATTTGACAGATTGGGGTAGGTTGACCTGCTGGCTTCTGTACATACATTACAAAGAGTACTTGTTTAATGATACATTATGGCCCGTAACACCGGTCAGTTTCCACCTTTAAAAGGGCGATGTCTGTAGATTGCATGTAGTTAGCGTGCGTAAACGTGTGTTAACTCATACGGTTAAAGATATTTATTTTCCCAAAAGAATCACAATTCACTTAAAGAGAAAATATAAATAGGTTTTTAACAAGACAGTGTCACTGAAATCTTGAAAATTAATTGTCAGAAAATAATATTGTGTGCTTTCCCATATTTTGAGCACTTATCAAGTAGGCAAAATCATTATATACATAAGCTAAATAACTTGTTAGCTAATCACTATAGTGACAAACTTATATTTTTTGACACCAACACTTTTGTTGAGAAATTAAAATCGACTAGGGATACAGCGTATCTGCCTATTAGTTTTAGACGTCAAATAGCATGGCTATTAGCTTTTATTATTAACTCAGACATAAGTATTATGTCGAAGTCTGATGTAATTAGCACCACAAAAATTAGTAATAATACTAATATTAAGGTGGTTAGCCACAATAATTTAAACTAGTCAGTAAGACAACAGAAGTTACCAAAAACAGTATTGTTAATCTCACCTCCAACAAGCTATCTTCTAGCTCTCAATTAGTTAATTGTAAAAAAGGGGCTAAGCAGAATTCCTTGAAATTGTTTCATCAAAATATTCAAGGTTTGTCTTCCAAATTATTAGAAATGGAATTGTTTTTAGAAAAAACAATGTTTGATATTATTTGTATTACTGAACACTGGTTGAAAGAATACGAAATGCTGATTAATTACGAGAACTATAGTGTAGGCAGTTGCTTTAACCGAAAATCCATGCTGCGTGGAGGTTCTTAATCCTAATTAAAAATTGTGTAAAATATAAGACTCGTAAAGACATAGTGGAACTATCGGTCGAACATAGCATCGAACTGTCCTGTGTTGAGCTGGATAAGCATTTTATAGTGTGCGTATACAGACCTCCAAACTATCAAAACTACTCTATTTTTGAGTCTGTAATGGAAGATGTCTTGGGAAAACTGGCAACTGGTAATAAATCAGTAATTGTTTGTGGTGACTTTAATATTAATATTTTGGAAAATAATTCAAATAGCAGTAGATTATTAAGCCTCTTTAAATCATTTAATTTGTCAAATGTGTTCTTGGAACCAACGCGAATAACTACAGCTACTGCTACATGTATTGATAATGTTTTTTGTTGCTGCGAATATTTAGATAAAGCCATTGTAAATTATCTCCCTTCCGATCACAGCGGTCAAACCGTTTCTTTTGAGTCCAACACACCAATACAAAAAGTGCAGATTCAATTTAGACCAATAACATCGGGAAATTTGGAAAAGTTTAATAACACTTTAATTAATAAGTTACGTGCTCAGGGCCTAAATATGAATAGTGGTAATATTTTGTATGAAGAATTCTTTTCGTTAGTGCAAACAGAGTTCAATAATTCTTTTAAGAAGAAATCTAAAACTATTTGCCCTAAGTTTTTATTCAGTGACTGGGCAACTAAAGGAATCAGGAAAAGTAGGGAAAGATTATTTGAACTGTATGGCCTTAAGCCGTATATTAACACGGATACTTTTAATAAGTATGTTGCTACATATTCTAAAACTTTTAAAAATATTTGCAAAACAGCTAAAGCTTCCTTCATTAGCAACAAGGTTAAATCAGCAGACAATAAAATAAAGACAGTTTGGAAAATTATTAACAATGAAACGAACAGGAATAAAAAACATAATACTGATTACACACTGAACACTTCCCGTGGCCTTATTAGCGATAACATCGATGTTGCTCAGGAATTTGCAACTTTCTTTACCAATATCCCAATTACAACCACAGAAACTTTAAATTCCTCGCCCGCACTTGCTATTGAATTATTAAGAGCGAATGTCTCAGCCTGTCCTGTGGAATTTAAATTTAAACATGTAAACCCTTCAGTAATTATAAAGGCATTTAAGCAACTTAAGATCAAAATGACCGAAGATCTGTGGGGCTTGTCTACTAAGGTTTGTCAATCCATTATTGAGACAATTGCACCCTATTTAGCTTTAATATTTAATTTGTGTGTTGATCAAGGGGTATTCCCGGATTTAATGAAGTTCAGTAAAGTTATTCCACTTTTCAAATCTGGGGACAGCAAAAACACTAATAATTATAGACCCGTATCGTTTTTGCCTGTTTTCAGCAAGGTGTTTGAAAAAGTAATGTTAAATCAGATGCTCAATCATTTTAATCGTAATAACATCCTACACGATCAACAATATGGTTTCACCAAAGGACGTTGTACAACCGACGCCGGTGTAACCTTATTAAAACACATATTTGACGCATGGGAAGAGGCACAAGATGCAATAGGCATCTTCTGCGACCTATCCAAGGCATTTGATTGCGTGAATTACGAAACACTGCTTTTGAAACTTGAGCATTACGGACTGGGTAAACTCGCTCTTAGCTTAATAAAATCATATTTAAATGATAGGTTTCAGCAAGTTCAAATAAACGGTGAAAATTCATTGGGTTTAAAAGTCAAAATGGGTGTACCGCAAGGCTCAATATTGGGGCCGTTCTTATTTTTAGTATATATAAATGATTTACCTTATTTACTGGAAAACCGACCACAAATGGTGTTATTTGCTGATGACACATCACTGATTTTTAAAGTAAGCAGACGTGCACAGGAGCTTGACGACGTAAATAACGCTATGCTTGTGGTCCATAATTGGTTTACTGTAAATAATTTGGTATTAAATGAGAAAAAAACTAAATGCATTAGATTCACTTTACCGAATGTTAGAAGTAGTGAATGTCACGTTGTATTGAATAAGGAGATACTTGAATTCGTCGAAAATACGGTTTTCCTGGGGATCACGCTTGACTCAAAGCTGCAGTGGGGTCCTCACTTAACATCACTTGCAGGGCGGCTAAGTTCAGGCGCTTACGCTGTTTGGAAAATCCGTCAATTAACAGACGTGGATACCGCGAGACTGGTCTATTTTAGTTACTTAGTTACTTTCATAGCATCATGTCTTACGGTATTTTGTTGTGAGGACGGGCTGCAGATATTGAATCTATCTTCATTCTGCAAAAGAGGGCTATCAGAGCTATCTACAACCTCAGCAGACGTGAATCTCTAAGGGAACTGTTTAAAAAAATTAACATCATGACGGTTCCTTGTCAATATATATATGAAAACATTATGTACGTTCGAAAAAATCTACATCTTTTTAGTAAGATATGTGACAGGCATAATTTTAACACTAGAAATAGGAACAAATTAGATCAACCTCGTTTCAGATTGTCTAAAGTAAAAACTTCTTTTATGGGTTATTGTGTAGAGTGTTATAATAAAATACCACTCGATATTCTTCAACTAAATGAGAAGAAATTTAAAACATGCATTAAACGCACACTATGTAGACAAGCATACTATAAGTTGGATGATTATATCGTAGATAAAAATGCTTGGCTAAATGCTGGTCCTGCTCCACAGACACTTGGGCTCACTAGTTAAAATTTCAATATTAATTTGGAAGACATGCTTCCCTTTTTTTCTTTTCTTTCTTCTTTTTTTTTTTTTTTTTAAGTGTTTCTGACATTCGAATTTAATGTGTATTTTTAATTCAATCAAGTTTTAATTGTTACTTTAATATCTTATACCTCTTTCTAGTAAAATTTTATTCATCTCGTAAATAAATTGGTAACGATAGTTTTGTATAATTTAGAAGCATTTTTTTTTTTATTTTAATTTTGTAAATGTAAGAACCATGGATCCGTTCATTATAATTTTTTTATATTGACTTGAAAGAGCATGGCAGTTGAGAATGTGTCATGCTCACTTAAATGTCTCACTGATGGTGGCGCGTGTGTTGGATCATTCGGTTCCCTTCAAAATGGTTGAGCTGGATGGTGCTGATCCATGCGTCATGTTCGTGAACGGGCGCTGTCAGTTGAGACTGGTCATCTCTTAGCTGCCAGGGCTTCTTTTTAATCTTATAACTATCTTGAATTGTTTCTTCATAACATTGTTCTCACATATAGAAGCAACAAGAATACTGTACTCAGGATTTTGTAATATCTTAATTTAAAAGAGTGTCCTTGGAGTTTCTTGCCCGTTCTTCTCCAAGAGATCTACGTTTTGGAATGGGCAACTAGCTTCAACTTTCTGACTAACTGACCGACTAGTTAATTTTGACAATTCAAAAGTGCCTGGAAATGGTTTAATTGAAATAAATGCTTTGAGTTTGAGTTTGAGTTTGAATATTATCTGCCAGCAAGCGTAGATAAAAACAAAAATGTATCTTAAAACTAATATTACAATAAAACTTCGACTTAACATACATCGTATTTAGCATTACAAGTACAAAATAAACAAATCAGAGCAAGGTAGGTTACACACAAGAAACAGCAATAGTTTTGAGCGTTGAGGGTAGGCTGCAATTTAACAGTCGTTGCGTATTTATTAAGGCCTACGACGCAGCGCGATGCTCATCTAACATGTAAACTAGGGCTTAGTTGTTCTTATAAGTCAGATGTTTAGTATTATTTTACAAGGCCAACTCTTTAAAGCTACTAAAGCTTTAGAGCGTCTTTCTCTTTCCAGTTAACTTAAGCTCGTTTAAGTGCGAGCGAGTAAAAGCGTCGATGTATAGTTATGTTTACATACATTGTTATTGTTACGCCGCTAAATTCAGAAAAGGATTCAATGACAACCGATATTTTCTCTCACTTTCTTCAACACCAAAGTTGTAATAAGTTGGAAGAGTACAATAAATATTATGATCAATGACATTTACATCTTTATTTGTCTATTCACTATTTGTCGGCTTGAAATATGACAGTCAATTATTTTACGAATTTTTGCTAAATATTATCTAATCGTCTTGAAATAAACAAAAACCTATTGCCTATTGTGATCCTTGCTAAGAAACTACAAATGTTATTACTAAAACCTTATAGAGAAATGTGTTTTCCACCGAAAAAATGATGTCTTTGATTGTATCCCGCTGTTGTGATTTCAGTCGCCAAATACTTGTGTTTATTGTGATAAATATATATTGAAAATGAGGTGTTGTGTGCCGAGCTGCAAGAATGATTCGAGACACATATCCAAATCACAGGGAATCACGTTCCATGTGTAAGTCTAAGCGATTTTTTTTACATTTATTTCATTGGTGATGCGTATCGCCTACGCGCATTTTAATGTAATAAATTGCTATTTTATGTAAATATTTGAATGTTATTGACTTATTACAGTCACAATAATCTTATTTGCCACTATAGTACAACCCACTACCAGTAAAACTAAAAAAAACAGGAATATTTTACTTTTCTGAATTGTTTTTACTATCAACTTGTTTTGCTATATTTATAGGCCTCTATTGCACATTAAATCAATATTGTATCTTATTTCCAGCTTCCCCAATGAGTCATCACTCCGTAAATCCTGGGTCAAGGCCCTTGGTAAAGAATCATGGGAACCTAGAGAAAGGAGTGCAGTGTGCTCCGAGCATTTTTTGTGTGAAGACTTGTACGAGACTAAGAATGGGTTACGGAAGGTTAGGGCTGGGGCTGTGCCTTTGATTGTTCAGGTAATATAAGAAAGATACAGCCTATTGATTCTGTAAAAATCTCACCGTGATAACGTAGGTGAAGTGAGCGTGAAGTGAGCTATCAATGGAGGCAATCCCTAACGTATGGTGAAATGACAGCTCACTTCACCTTAGTTTTCACAGTGAGATTTTTACAGAATAGCACTGCAGTTTACATAATATGATAAATTTATTTAACAAACCAAGTTACAACAATGATGTACAAATACAAAAAAAAAAAAAAAATACAAAAATATTTATTTCTTAATTATAGTTGTTTACATTTTGTTTGTGAATGGTGCATCCTTTTAAGCAGATAATGCCTGTGTTGGAAGACGCCGCTGTTTCTTAGGTAGCATATGAAGTAGGAGGGGTGTGGGGTGTAAGTGTGAGAGTGGTGTGATGTGATGTGAATGATCTGGTGTGATATGAAAGTATATACAGGGTGTTTATGTTATTTTCTTCTTGTCTCCTCTCTTCAAGTCATATCTCTATATACAGGTGTCCCTGGAAGTATGGATCAAATCAAATAGGGGCGTAGGCAAGGTCATTTCCAAACTTTTTGGTCCAGAGAATGTTGGTGAATTTTTTTTCTAGCTGGGGGGCGTCCCACACTACGCTTGCCGATACGCGGTTTCCACTCAAGGACTCGTCTGCTCCACCGGCCATCGGTCCTTCGACAAACATGGCCAGCCCACTGCCACTTCAGCTTGTTTACTCTGCAAGCTGTGTCGATAACTCCGGTTCTTTTTCGAACAATTTCGTTCCTGATTTTATCCTTCAAAGAGACTCCGAGCATAGCTCGCTCCATAGCGCAACTAAAAAGCTAGGTACCTACAACTAAAAAGTGAAAAATAAAAACTTTTTTTCCAAAAACAAACTACTTTGTAGTTTTTTTCTTTTGAAGTTGGTTGTTTTTTTTTTCTTGTAAAAAAGTTTTTATGTCTGGTAATGTTTAGTGTCCCGCAAAGAGTTAAAAACTATAACTAACTTGGGCACTATTTATTTATATTGAGGGTGAATTATTAAAATAGCTTTCAAATAAAAGGGGCAATTTTAGAAGCACTGATTCTTAACCTAATTTGATGAACCCTTTGACCGCCACGGTCGTGTATAGCCGACAAATGAAAACGTGCCCAACACGTCACCGTCGTCTAATGCCGACAAGAAAACATCATGTTTTAAGTACAAAATAAATAAACTAAATTCAGTTTTCTGTGTTTATACTTAAGACATGGTGTTTTCTTGTCGGCATTGGCGTGTTGGGCACGTTTTCATTTGTCGTCTATACACGACCGTGGCGGTCAAAGGGTTCATCAAATTAGGTTAAGAATCAGTGCTTCTCGAGCATCAAAATTACATAAGACGTTGCCCCAAAACGCCCGCCCTTCACCACTTCCTAGTGCTTTCGCTGGGGAGAAGTGGCGCAACAAACCCAACACACTGTCCTGATGAATTTGTTATTTATTTTACAGGATTCCTCAAACTGTGATTATGGAGAACCTGCCAGTTTGAAGGTAACGCATTTTCATAGAACAACAGTAAAAAATCTTGTGGCTAAGTAATAACATTCGCACGGGTCGATCGATCAGATTAAGCTACGCTTGCCGCGGTTGATCCGTGGATGGGTGACCATCTTTACATACCAAGACCCCTCCGTGCCTCGGAAAGCACGTTAAGCCGTTGCTCCCGGCTGTCATTCGTGGATCTTTGACAGTCGTTACGGTTAGCCTTTTCCCAACTACATATTTTGGGGTCGGCTTCCAGTCTAAAAGGATGTAGCTGATTGACAGTATTTTACATGGAGCGACTGCCTTTCTGACCTCCACAACCCAGTTACTGGCTAATACGAAACCCCTTGGTAAGACTGGTTGTCAGACTTCCGGGCTTCTGACGACCTGTAACGACTGTCAAAAATCCACGAATGACAGCCGGGACCACGGCCTAACGTGCTTTCCAAAGCACGGGGAGGTCTTGGCATGTAAAGATGGTAACCGATGCCGAAGCCATGTATTACCAAAATCCTTCAAAATTATTCAGGCTGAGATTGATAGTGTTTTACGCAATAATAATAATAATAACATTTAATTCAGAATCACTTCCATATCTGCTAGTAAGAATGTAAACTTGTAAACTAGTGTTAGTAACATTTATTCACCTATAGCTGCATGAGGCTCGCCGGTCCTGGGGGTCTACTGGACTGCATGCAGTACCAATAAGGTTGCATATTAACACATATCCTAACACAAACAAACTAATTGCTTAAATGGATTCTCCCCATTGTAACTAGAATAAGTTATGTAAGATGATGCAATAAACATTTTTATTTTTTATATTTTATTTTTACATAGGGTTCTTTTTTTCGTGGCTAAATAATAACAGCCGCACAGGTCGATCGATCAGATTAAGCTACGCTTGCCGCGGTTGGTCTGTGGATGGGTGCCCATCTTTACATACCCAGATCCCTCCGTGCCTCGGAAAGCACGTTAAGCCGTTGGTCCCGACTGTCATTCATGGATCTTTGACAGTCGTTACGGGTAGTCAGAAGCCCGAAAGTCTGACAACCAGTCTTACCAAGGGGTATCGTATTACCCAGTAACTGGGTTGTGGAGGTCAGATAGGCAGTCGCTCCATGTAAAATACAGGTATTCAGCTGCATCCGGTTAGACTGGAAGCCGACCCCAACATAGTTGGGAAAAGGCTAGGCAGATGATGCTGGTTCTTTTTATCCCGATAATCCCACGGGATCGACACATATGCGGGTGTAACCTATAGTGCGCGCAGCTAGTGTTATATAAATGTAATATGTTTCAGGCTTGCAGAATTTGCCTCGTAATGGATGTGAAGTTAATACATATTAGAATTTACAAACTGGAACAAGCATATGAGAATCTCACAGGAATATCAGTAAGTTTCATTTTTATCTTAATCCATGAATTTTGCTTTGTCAGTAGAAATCAAAATTACACAGTACACAATCACTTAATCTGTACTACCCTACTTATAAGTAACTTATTCGTAGTTACTACCTAATAATAAATCTGAGGAGTTTGTTTGTTTGAAAGAAATTTGCGCTTATTGGCATTACAGCAAAATACACCTTAAAACTATAAAAACAGAAAACAAAGATTATAATAAAAAGGGCTCTCAGCTCAGCATAATGTCAGATGATAACATAAGGTTTACCACGGGATATTATAAATTGCATATCAAATAAATAATCGCCTATCAATACATACTCATCATTTATATTCTTTTTTACATCAAATAACTTACTTCACTACAAATAAACTAAATGTTTAACAAAACTCAAACTGCAGATAATTCGAAATTATACATCAATATGACATTACTTTTTTCCTCATAATGCAATACAGTTAAATTTATTTTTGTACAAAAATACTACATACGTGGCATAAATACTGACTGCAGAGCAAATTTCAATATTTTATTTCAAAATTCAATTTAATTCGCATAATACTAAACGACGTCAGGGGCACCCCGAGGTTCGGTTTGGTTAGGTTCCTTTAAACCCTGCAGACAGAAATAGGAGCCCCGTAGTGTGTTTAGTGATATTTTGAGTTGAATATTTTGCTGTGCAATCAGTAATTTTGATGGGAATTCGTAATCTTATTGCATAGAAAAAGGATATTTTTTGATTTGCGTTTAAATTCTTCCCGTTTCCCACCTGACACCAGATCTGAGATTGTTTGTTTAAACGCGCTTTATTTCTGGAACTACCAGTTCTATTTGAAAAATGATTTTTGCATTTGATAGCCCAATTCTTGAGGAAGTCTAGATGGCTTTCTAAATTCACGCTAGAACTCTTAGGAACCGAGATAAAAGAAAAAAGTCACAAAGCGAAAACAAATTAATAGCGCAGGCAGGCAAAAAGTGACAAATAAAAACTATTTTACAAAAAAAAAAAAGCAACCAACTTCCAAAAAAACACAACAAAGTGAAAAATAACTTTAATTTCGGAAGTCGGCGTCAAAAACGAAAATGCGGCACCAACGACACCGACTTCCGAAATTAAAGTTATTCACTTTGATGTGTTTTTAGGGTTCCGTACCACAAAAGGAAAAAGCGGAACCCTTACAGGATCACTTTGTTGTCCGTCCGTCTGTCTGTCAAGACCCTTTATCTCGAGAACGCGTGGAGGTATCTAGTTGAAATTAAAACCTTATATTCAGGTCTGCGGTCCCTTGAAGCTGTGAAAAAATCAAACGTCTAATTTAACGTAAAAAAAGATACGGCCGTTTATGCCGCAAAAAACGTATATTTCAATACTCTCAAGGGAATCAAAATGTATAGGGTACTTCCCGTTGACTTAGAATCTTGGAATTCGGCAAGAAGCAAGGTTATCTAGCACAAGTTAAGGGAAAAATCCGAAAACCGTAGTAGTTACATACTTTGTACGGAACCCTCGGTGCGCGAGTTCGAATTGCACTTGTTTTTTGAAGACGGTTGTTTTTTTTTTGTAAAAAAAAGTTTTTCTGTAATGAATTACCTGAAAAGTTGATTGCTAATAAATCTTAATCATGTGTTCTTGTAACTTTTCCACTGAAAGATAAAGGGCTCTTTCCGGACAGAGCATAGATTCCTATATCTTACTGTTATTGGCTGTTTGCATTATGGCGGCGTTTAGAACGCCACATGCGAACTGCGCGTCACACTGACGTCACACCAAGTCCTGCATCGCGCAACCAAAGTTAACACGCGAATAGTATACAGGGTAAAAATCATGAGGCCAGCACATCAAGCTACCGCAATCTGTCAAATTTTCCCAATAGGCTAGTTTCCACCATCAATAAATTGAAAATCTATTTAGTCCGTCAGTTAGAGTATTGGAAAATAATGGATACGTATTTTTTGTTTTTGTAAATCAATGAATATTCACAAAGATAAAACGCATCAAAACTCGGGAGTGGGAGCTCGTGACGTCAGAACGCACTAAAAATTATGCCAAGGTGTGACGTACGGCGCCCTCACCTACCGCCTGACGCAGGTCCTCACCGGACACGGGTGTTTCGGGAGGTTCCTGCACATCATCGGGCGGGAGGAAACGCCCGGGTGTCACAACTGCGAGGGTCGCCCGGAGGACACGGTGGAGCATACGGTGGCGGTATGCCCCAATTGGGCGGAGCACCGCCGTGTTCTCGCAGAGGCGATCGGCGGCGGCGGCGACCTCTCGCGCCCGGCCCTGGTTCAAGCCATGGTCCGGGGCGAGAGGGAGTGGGAGGCAGTCACCTCCTTCTGCGAAGCAGTCATGCTAGCGAAGGAGGTGGCGGGACGGCTGAGGGAGAGGGCCTCACGTCCCAGCCGCCGCGGGAGACGCCCCGGGCGTCGGGAGCCGCGAGACGACTCCCGGCCACCGTAGGCGCGGGCCTGCGGGCGGAGAGTAATGGGTAACTCTCCGTCCGATCAGGACCAGGCCCGTGCCGGACGGCGCCTACGTGTTCCACGCGCGCCTCAAAGAGATGTCAGCATTAGGAAGGGGCCCGAAAGGGCCGAAGCCTGCCGGGGCAGCGGGATTGTCCGAAAGGGTTACCGCTACCCCGGAACACAAAGGGCTAAGGAAGGAACACGGGTGGGTTTTAGTCAGTAAGAGTCTGACACTCCCTTCTGCTCCACCCAGAGCGGGAGGGGTCATTGGATGATTTCCCATCCACAAAAAAAAAAAAAAAAAAAGGTGTGACGTAATGAGAATTTTAAAAGCGTCGTATCTTCGTCAATTTTGGTTTACTTAACAAAAGAAAAAATACGGGTCAAATATTTTTAGATAATATGAACTTTATTCCTTTGTGGTAAAGTTGAAAATCTATCAAAGAAATTTGACAGATTGGTGTAGCTTGATGTGCTGGCTTCTGTACTAAATCCATGATTACAGTTTGAGTTTGAATTTATTTTTTTAGCTATGTGAAGAAGACAAATTACCGCAGAAGCTTTGTGTGGAGTGTGTACAAAGATTGATGAACTGCAGCCGGTTCAGACTCAAGAGTTTAAGAGCTAACTCCCTCATGCTAGAAGTTATTAAGAAACAGGATTGTGTGAGTAATACTGTACTTATTTATTATCTTTCAAATTATAATCAGATTGCCTGATTGGTATAGTGATTGCATGCTCCTGAGCTGGTCCTAGCTTCGAGCCCTGAGGGGCAATTCTCGTAATTTTAAGAACGTTCACAGTCTGAGGGGCAATTCTTGTAATTTTTAAGAACGTTCACAGTCTGATCTCAGTCACAGTCTGTCAAAAATACCTCTAATTTCCCTACATTTTGAGAAGTGTTTGACATTTGTTTGTCGCTGAGATGAGACTGCGACTAGATTTTGAACGTTTTAAATTACGAGAATTGACCTTCTGATTGTTGGAAATAGGCGTCGATTCTGTTGTTCACAAACTAAACTAAATTTAAGTTCAGTGCATCTTTTTCTTTCTATTTCAATAAGAAAAGGACAGAAGATACATATGAGTTTAGTCCTGTCAAATTAGATAATCCATAGACAAGTTTAGACGTGATTAAAAAATTGGCTATCAAAAAATACGTCAATTTACGTCAGGCGACGACTAATTTGATAGGACTAAACTAATATTTATCTTCTGTCCTTTTCATAATGAAATAGAAAGAAAAAGATGCACTGAACTTAAATTTAGTTTAGTTTGTGAACAACAGAATCGGGGCCATTGAAGGTATAAGTTCCAATTTTTTTTTCACAAAAATGAGTTTTAAAATTCCATCCCACAACTCCTGTAACGTTGCATGTATCCAAAAGCATAAAGTTTTGCGCGCTGCCGTAAAAAGCTATTTACGCACAAAAAAAACTAAAATGTTTCTTATCAATCATTTGTGATCGCAGCAAGGGTGATGAAAAACAAAAAGTACGCAAAATACGCGCATTTACGTAGAGTTGCGGACACCAACCCGTATTACCTATTAAGGGTGATTAAAAAATTGCATAAGCTAGTGTCCTGGCCCCTGGGTTCGAACCCACGTATTATCACTGCTCACCTCTTTTCTGATATAACCTTCTTTGTTTCAGTTAACCGTTCAAAACCTAAAAACTATAAACCGGTTAAATAACCAATTGACATCGACATTATCACCTAAACATTTCGAAGTAAACCATTACGACTCCTACATTGAATACGAAGACCAACCAATAACAATTCAAGACGAAGAATCTCCTGCCACTTGCAATGTCGACATCAAAACAGAAAACGAAATTTTCTTAACGGAAGATATCACAGACAAAAACGACGGACTTAACGATCACGGAATTGACGATGACGGAATTACGGATGTCTTCAACGATAAAGATGACATTTCCGAAAAAGAATACGTGTTATCTGACAAAGATAATTATTCTTCTGATGACAGTCTTCCATTAGAAAAATGTAAGGCAAAGAAAACGAGAAAAAGAAAAGAGAAAGAATCAAAGCCGGTTAAAGCCGTTAAGAGGGTTAAAAAGATAAAAGATCCAGCAGAACCCAAGATAGATCGACGGAGAAAACCATTTTTAAGCGATGATTTGAATGAAACTCTTTTCACGATCACTGATTTGACATTTGAGGAGCAAATCGCCGAAATAGTCAAAAGACAGGATAGTTCAAATTATAAGAATTCTGTGTTTAAGTGTACCGCTTGTTTTAAAGGATTTTTGGATGAAGACGCTTATAATAGCCACATGACTCGGCATACTGATGTAAGTATACATTTTAATTATTATTTAAAAAAAAGTACCACCTCGTTGGCACACGCTACTGCTGATCTCAAGGTCTTGGGTTCAATTTCCAGGCCGGGAAAGGTGTTATTGGGTTTTTCCAGCAGGATTTTTTCAGTAGCAGCCCGGCTATTTGTGCTATAGATACACCAGTGCTTATCCCTTCAGGGCAAATAGGCGTGAAGTTATGTTGTGATGAAATTAACTTTTTCTCTTATAGCAATGCGGCGAGCACGAATGTGAGATTTGCAAGACGCACTTCAAACATCCGCACGCACTTCGGAAGCATATCACAGCGCACCACACTCAAAGGTTCAGCTGTAAACAGTGCACTTACGTCACGACACATAGACAAACGGCCAGGCTACATGAACGGTGGCATAAGGGGACCAAGTATAGATGTCCGCATTGCCAGGATGAGTTCGTGTAAGTAGTTATTAATTTGTTATTTATTCAAAGTCAAAGTCAAAGCATTTATTTCAAATAGGCACAGAAAAAGCACTTTTGTACGTCAAAAATTATAATAAAATAGAATTGATTCTAGTCGCCCCTTCCAAAAGGTAGTTTTCGTTGACTGGGCAAGAAACTACACCGTTACTCTTTTAAAATGTTTTACAATATTTTGTATTCATTCATTCATCTAATTTGACAGGACTAAACTAATATTTATCTTATGTCCTTTTCATACTGAAATAGAAAGAAAAAGATGCACTGAACTTAAATTTAATTTAGTTTGTAAACAACAGAATCGGGGCCAATATAAAACTACCGTTTCTAATAATATTAACGTATAATCTTGTGAAGCACAACATAACGTGCTTATTTTCTGCATTTTCATTCTAAATTGTATGAAATAACACAACAAACGATGAGGGCGCCACTGTGCGGTTGGCATAATCTTGAAGGTCTAAAACGCGAACAACAGTAAGTTACACTAACGTAGGTTATTGTTTACAGTAAATTCACCACCTACATGGGACACATTCGTATCAAGCATCCTTCGGACTTCGTGTGCGAGCTGTGTGGGTATTCCTTCGTCAGCGCTAAAGGCATAGAGCTACATAAGAAGCTTAAACATCGACTAGAGAACGTACAGGTATGTAGCATAAAAAAAAAAACACTTTTACAACTTATTTCAGGTCAGAAAAGCGTTATTTTAATCCGGCAGCACTCGCTACTGGGTAAAACATACCACAGTGTATCTATACTCCGGGGCAGCGGGATTGTCCGAAAGGGTTACCGCTACCCCGGAACATAAAGGGCTAAGGAAGGAACACGGGTGGGTTTTAGCCAGTAAGAGTCTGACACTCACTTCCGCTCCACCCAGAGCGGGAGGGTCATTTGATGACTACCCGAACTCAAAAAAAAAAAAAGTGTGTCTATACAAGGTGTAACATAATTAACGCAAGACCTCGTAATCCCAATTAGAGTATTGATTTAAAAGCATAATACAATGACCAAAACTTGTTTTTTTTTAACGCTTGCTATTTTTATTAAGAAAATCGTGTTGACACTAGAATTACTTTATGCATTTAAAATTGAATCTTTAATGCTTTGAAATAAGATTTAATTTTTTTTGGCTTAATCGGCGGTTAGTATGAAAAAATACCTATATTAAAAGTTACTGAAATCGATTCAGTAGTAGATTATGAACAAACTAATTTCAGGACTTGCGTTTATCCTGTTACACATTGTATACGATAATTATTACTTTTTTGAGCGCTTTGGCGGCAAGGAACTCTAAGTACCATCAAATGATAAATTAACACACACGCACACTGCAGCCAATAATTCCGATCCAGTCTGTCCCTTGCTGGCTTCTCCCAGTGACGCCCTAAGCCGAGGTCCGTACCCCACAGCGGGTGCCCTCAGCGTGTAGTCGCTTCGGTTTTAAGTTTCTTAAACCCTGGCTGGCGGCCATAATTTTTGAGGCATTTACAGGCAAGTCCAGCTAAGCAGACGATAACCTAGGTTGAACTGCAAGATGCCATTCCCAAAAAAAAAAGTGAGAGCTATTCGCGTGCGGCGTCTGATTAAGACTATGCCGACCGCACAGTGGCGCCCTCATCGTTTGTTTGGTTATTTCATAAAATTTAGAATGAAATTGCAGAAAATAAGCACGTTAAGTTGTGCTTTCCAAGATTATACGTTAATATTATTAAAAACGGTAGTTTTACATTGGCCCCGATTCTGTTGTTCACAAACTAAACTAAATTTAAGTTCAGTGCATCTTTTTCTTTCTATTTCATTACGAAAAGGACAGAAGATAAATATTAGTTTAGTCCTGTCAAATTAGATAATCCATAGACAAGTTAGACGAGATTAAAAAATTGGCTACTAAAAATACGTCAATTTACGTCAGGCGCTGACTAATTTGACAGGACTAAACTAATAAAGTAAAAGTAAAAAAGTTTATTGATAATATAAAAGAACAAACCTTACACACAAATCCCAACAATCCCGTGATTTGTGTGTGTGAATATTAATCTTCTGTCCTTTTCGTAATGAAATAGAAAGAAAAAGATGCACTGTACTTAAATTTAGTTTAGTTTGTGAACAACAGAATCGGGGCCATTGTTTAGTTTTATTATAATCCTTAAAACGGAATATAGTGGCCACTGTTATCCGTGTTAAGGATTATAATAAAACTAAACAATATAAAACTACCGCTTCTAATAACATTAACGTATAATCTTGTGAAGCACAACTTAACGTGCTTATTTTCTGCATTTTCATTCTAAATTGTATGAAATAACCAAACAAACGATGAGGGCGCCACTGTGCGGTCGGCATAGTCTTAAGACGGACGTATAAAGTGAGAATGGGTGAAAAATATTCGGTAGTGTCGCGAGCGAGCGATGTTTCTATAAATATAATAAATTAATTTTTCTGCCTGTCTATGACAAGCTCCCATTTTTTATAAATAAGCATTTTAACTTGAATTTGATATTTTATTTATTATATTACTAGCTGCGCCCCGCGGTTTCACCCGCATAAGTGTCGATCCCATGGGAATATCGGGTTAAAAACGATCCTATGTCCTTTCCCGGGACTCAAAATATCTCTGTACCAAATTCCATCTAAATCGGTTTAGCGGTTTAAGCGTGAAGAGGTAACAGACACACTTTCGCATTTTTAATATTATAGTATGGATTTGTTTCAGATACCGGAAGATGGTCCGCTATGCGAGCTGTGTAACGTTAGATTCGTGTCTTCAGAGGCTCACAAACGACATCTCAGTGTTTCAGCTAGACATAATACAGGTAATATTATAATCTACTAGCTGCGCCCCGCGGTTTCACCCGCGTAAGTTTCGAACCCGTGGGAATATCGGAATAAAAAGTATCCTATTTTCATCAAAATCCGTTCAGTATTTTTTGCGTGAAAGAGTAACAAACATCCATCCTCACAAACTTTCGCATTTATAATATTAGTAGAATTAACCTTTATCTACACTCATGCTATAAAACCTCTATATATAAATCCTCTATACAGAAACTCTCAAAAGGAATAATTTTTCCCGTTTTTGCAACATTTTTCATTGCTGCGACGTTCCTATTGGTCGTAACGTGATGTTATAGAGCCTATAGCATTCCCCGATAAATGGACTATCTAACACTAACAGAATTTTTTAAATCGGTCCAGTAGATTCGGAGCCTATTCATTACAAACAAACAAACAAATCCTTCCTCTTTATAATGTTAGTGTAGATGACTAGTCAAAATGTAGGGAACAGCTGATTTTTTTCGCGATTGCAGCTTTGTTCCTTTAGTAAAAGTTGTTCATAATGATCAGTACAAACTCCCATTTCGGTTTGTCGCATGTTTTCAATTTCATCCTGTATAAGTTCCTGAAACAGTTAGCTTATTGCCAACATTAAAACAACCAGTGTCATAGTAACCATAATGGCCCCGATTCTGTTGTTCACAAACTAAACTAAATTTAAGTTCAGTGCATCTTTTTCTTTCTATTTCATTAAGAAAAGGACGGAAGATAAATATTAGTTTAGTCCTGTCAAATTAATCAGCACCTGACGTGAATTGATATTTAGTAGCCAATTTTTTAATCACGTCTATACTTGTCTATGGATTATCTAATTACTTTTTTTTTAAATATTGGTTATTTTTTTATTAACAAACCAACAGGTACAGACAAAGATTCTAGAGAATCCAACAAACCCAAAAAGGGCAGGAAATCTAAAGAATGCAAGGAGCTCGAACGAAGGGCGCGAGAGAAGGACAAAGACTCAGATGAAAAGAGACGGATATATCCCAGTCAGATGCGCAAGGCTGAAGGTCCTATACCTTGTGAACAGGTGAGAGCATGATCAGCCTATAACATTCCCATTGTTGCGAGACAGCAGTGCTATTCTGTAAAATCTCACTGTGAAAACTAAGGTGAAGTGAGTTGTCATTCCACCTTATAAGCTACGGATTACCCCTATTGATAGCTCACTTCACGCTCACTTCACCTAAGCTATCACGGTGAGATTTTTTACAGAATCGATCAGCTGGCCTCATATCTGTGAGAAGGGATGCGAGTGGGCCGTAATCACAGATATAGATAGACCTAGCTAACGCAAGTATCACAATCTGTATGAAAACCAAGCGTGCCATTTTTTGACTACTTACTATGACGTCACAAGCGCTATTTCTCACTCACGCTCACCCAGCGAGCAGCAGTGCTATTCTGTAAAAATCTCACCGTGAAAACTAAGGTGAAGTGAGCTGTCATTCCATCTGATGTTAAGGATTGCTCCTATTGATAGCTCACTTCACCTAAGTTTTCACGGTGAGATTTTTACAGAATCGATCGGCAGTACACAGTGACTGAGCGCGAAAGTGGCGGCTTACGATTTTTGTACTTAAGTTGGTGAGATTTTTGGCACGCGAAGTAGTTGCTCTTGCGTTATCTACATATGTGTATCTGTATCTGTGGCCGTAATCCATAATGCGGGCTCAGTGCGGGTGTGTACTATGCGAGCCAAATAAGAATAGTACTGTCAAAACGCCATTTTGTTCCGCAATACTCGCGAACTTCATTATCAAAGCGTAAGATGTGCAAAAAAATAAATAAAGAAAAAGTCATACTCAGTTTAATTATTTTTTGTTCACTTTTTGGTATTTCTAATCCATTTTATGCCAAATTAATTATAAATGAGTAGGATTTGAAAAAAAAAAGCATGTTAATAAAAAACGTTTTTTTTTGTTATTTCATTTTTAGTTCAGATTCTGCTTAATACAGTCATCGTCGTCTTAGTGAGATCATCTTCATTGCTCTCGCTGTCACTGCTATATCCACCTGTCTTTTCAGTTTTTTTTTTGCTGGCAGTACTAATTTGACAGCTATCGTGTGAAGTAGGCAGCAAGCGCGATCCTATTCTTAGTTGGCTCGCATAGTAGATGTCACATGTCTTCGAATTTTTCGTTCTAGGGCATGCCGGTTTCCTCACGATGTTTTCCTTCAACGTTTTTGAGAGCAATGGTGATGAATAGATTTCACAAAGTAATGCGTCTGTCGGGGTTCAAACCCACGACCTACAACTCGTAAGTCGAGGCCGTTACCACTAGGCGACCACTGCTCTCATTTTAGAGAAAAATTGCGAAGACTATACTCCATTTACAATAAGATTAGACATTTAAACAAACCTTTTTTACCGACTGTGCAATCGATTTAGACTTCTATTCCGTAGGCTTAAGGATGGCATTAAAAGCAGTAAACAGTTGTTATTGTAAGCACTTTTTTTGCTTTTATTATCATCCTTATGCCTACGGAATAGAAGTCAAAATCGGTTGAACAAGCTGTAAAAAAGGTTTGTTTAAATGTCTAATCTTATTGTAAATGGAGTATAGTGAAAAAAATAGTCATTAAACATTATTCAATACGATTCTGAAAAGGGCTGAACTGATTTATACACTTGTGTGCAAAAAAATCGACCCACCCCATGCTCTTCGATTTGAAACAATATAATTCAACAAGTTTTACTAACAATAACCTAATATATTGTATATTTAAAACCTTCCTGAAAGTATGTAGATTACATTACTGAAATAATTATCAAAATTGATTCATTAGTTTTTGAGAAAATCGCGAACTTATAAATATGGGTCTTGAATAAAGAACCTCCTTTTTTGAAGTCCGTTAACAAAATCAAGTTCAATTTTGATTAAACAATCAGAAATAAACACAATTTAACGTTGGTTAGTTTCATTGACAAAAAAGTCACGCACTTTTTCCGAGCAAAAGTGAGTGATGAGGACATCTGAAGAATCGAGTCGATCTTGTCAAGAATATTGCCTTGAACAAAATATTGTGTATGTTCAAATAAACTGTACTTTACCTACCTTCACACAATATCCTACTAATATTATAAATGCGAAACTTTGTGAGGATGTATGGATGGATGTTTGTTACTCTTTCACGCAAAAACTACTGAACGGATTTTGATGAAACTTTACAGTAATATAGATTATACATCAGAATAACACATAGGATACTTTTTATCCCGATATTCCCACGGGATCAAAACTTACGCGGGTGAAACCGCGGGGCGCAGCTAGTAAAATAATAAATTATATTCATTTCGATTTTTGAGATATCGTCTCAAATGGAGAGCATGGGGTAGGCCGATTTTTTTGCACGCAAGTTTATAATAATAGCACTATGGAGTAATATGAAATTAAACATAATATATATTTTTTTAGTGTGGTATTCAATTAGAAGATTCTCGGGCGTACCACGGCCACTTTAGACGAATGCACCCGGACAAGAATCGAACCAACTACCCTTCGATGAAGTCACCATGCATGTGCGAAGTTTGTGGGAGAATGTTCCAAGTAAGTTCTTGTGTAGTTATTGTTAGTGATAAAAAGGATAGTCCTCTGGCCGGATACCGTAAATCCGGCCATCCTATAAGCTGGTTAGCTGAATATCCGGTCATCCTATAAGCTGGTTAGCTGAATATCCGGTCATCCTATAAGCTGGATAACTGAATATCCGGCCATCCTATAAGCTGGTCAGCTTAATATGCGGTCATCTTATAAGCTGGTCAACTGAATATCCGACCATCCTATAAGCTGGATAGCTTAATATGCGGCCATCTTATAAGCTGGTCAGCTGAATATCCGACCGATCATAGCCTGATCGAATGACATATTGATTGACTATTTAAATTTTTTGCAATGTGCGAAAAGATTCACTTGTTATGTATTATTTTTGTTTTTACGGCCAGTGCTGCGGTATTTATTTTTTTAAATATCGTAGCATTATGCTGGTGCCTTTTTAGTCTCGCGCAAGTAGTTTCTTTTTCAGTATTTTCTTAGCTTTAAATGTCCATTTTTATTTTTTTATTTCCTGTGCGTGTCTCAAATAAAATATTTTTCTTTCTTTTTCTCACCAAATTGTTCCGTGTGGGGCCGACTTAAAGAATATTATAGAATAGCACTCCCCCTACTCCTTCCCGTGGGTGTCATAAAAGGCGACTAAGGGACGTACGCACGGCTACACATCAAGCTATACATAACCAGTATAAGCTGACTTCTGATTGTACGAAAAACCTATACAGTGCGAGGTCAGGTAAAACTGGAAATGTATAGCTTGATGTGTAGCCGTGTGTACTAAGGGCAATCATATCATTTGGTTTTAATAGGTTTTTATATTTTATTTATCCTTTTGATAGATTCTTATTGTGTAAATGTGAGGACTTTGTGTAGGCCTTGTAGACTTAAGATCTGTAGACCATTTTTTTAATTTTTATCGAGCACCTGGTAATTGTTGACAGGCCTACGCTGTCCTCCCATACCTACTATAATTTGAAAACATTGTAAAAGACAATTATTTTTGAAAGAGTAACCGTGGAGTTTCTTGCCGGCTCTTCTCCATAGGAAACGACCAATTGGAACCGTGCACCTAGCTTATGACGTTTCATAAGTGCCCTTGTAGGCTTATGTGAAATAAAACGTTTTGATTTTGACTAGAGAAAAGAAAGAAAGAAAAATAGGTTTATTTGTCACAGCAACATGTGCAAAGAAAAATATAATTAATTCTAATGACAGGATAAATTAATAAAAACAAAATATATCCATATTAGAATGTGACAATAGAGAATGGGCAGTAGCGTTCTCTATGCAATTTTTAACGCCATACTGCGGTCTAAACGAATTATTAATATTATTAATTATTATTATTATTTTATTATTACGAATTCTGGTTTACGCTGCCCTATTCATAGAATGTTGGAATCCTATAATTCAAATTTCATTGATATTGATATATTTGCATGTACGAAAAATAAATTTAAATCTAATATTATAAAATTATTATCTTAATTGTAATCTTTTAATATTTTATTCATTTATTGCATAATTTAACTTATTGAAATTGTTTTTGATCTGATTTGGTTTTGTAGCTATAGCTAGCCGTATAGTTACTTAATTGTTTGAAAATATTTGTTAATTTGGGTAATGCTCGTCTAGTGGCTACCTCTGTTCTTTTAATATGTCCTATCTGCGGATAATGCAGTGGACTGCAACATTACTTCCTAAACTTTTGTTAGCATTATGTATTATATATGTTATAGTTGTTTATTATCCCTTAATAAATAAAATAAAATAAAATAAACCCGCCTGCCAAGCGTGGTGATTATGGCAACCAAAATGACAAGCACCAATAACAAATGAACCAGTCGAAGTGGCGATGCTTGGGAGAGGCCTATGTCCAGCAGTGGACGTCTTTCGGCTGAATGAATGAGTGAATGAAATGTTTCACCACCTTACTATATATTTTTTGTTCTTCCCAGAGCTACGCCCTCCTCAAAGACCATACGTGGGTCCACACCGGCGAACGTCCGTTCAAATGCGACTCTTGCGGCAAGTCATTCAGAATGAAGCAACGCCTCGTCGCGCACAGGAGGGTCCACAGTCAAGTGCGCGCGAGTTATGTGTGTGCGCTCTGCGGGAAGCACTTCTCGACGCATAGCAACCGACAGAGGCACATGTTTGTGAGTACAAATAAATAATAAATAGCTGGATCAGAAGAAATCTAAATCTTTGGCTTTTGGACTATATCAAGACTAGCTTATGCCAGCCCGCGCGTTTACTTCGTTTTCGCCTAGCGTTCTTCCTTTTTTATTATTTTTCTTCGTGTCTGAAGTGCCCTAGCGTGATGGAAATTTAGCCTATAGCCCTCCTCGAGAATTGTGTTATCAAATGCAAAAAGAATTATTCAAATCCAACCGGGAGTTCCAGAGATTAGCGCGTTCAAACAAACTATTCTGCTTATGTAGGTTGAACTAATTGCCATCCCTAGAGTACTCCCGTGCCGTGCCTTGTAGCACTACGCTACGGCGCCGCCCGCCGCCTGCTACGCCGTAGCTCATCTTCTTGATAACAATCTTGAGTTCATTCATTGACTGACAGACAGATTCACACAGCTTAAACCGCTGGCTTATTTGATAAAAGTGAGTTTAAGGAAGGATTTTTGAAAATCCACCCCCTTAAATAAGGTATGAAAGTTTGTATCGAAGTTTATCATCTGTGCCGATGGGAAATCCCATCTTAAACATATTATTGGCGAAATATGGGTGTAGCGGTATCTACAACGCTACATGCGAACAACGCGTCTTACTGACGTCACAAAATCCTGCATCTCGCTAACGAGTTTACCGCGCAACTAGCATACATACAAATACAACGGCCCGGCATGAATCATCGAGCCGCATAAGTAAGATTCGCCGACCGAGGCATACTCTCACCCTCTCTGACGACGCTACGACCCTCTTACAGGAGAGTAGTAAGAAAACAAGTACTCTAAACAAGTACAAGCCCAGACAGCCGTCCTATCGTCCTCGCCGTCGAGGCCCGTCGCGACGCCCCGTACCTAGTCCACCCCGACCCTTGCTCGAGCCAGCCCGCGCCGCTGAGCCTGTAGTTTTAAATTCGTCCCTAAATAATACCGATCCAGCCTGTCCCTTGCTGCCCTCTTCCAGCGACGCCCTAAGCCGAGGTCCGAACCCCACGGGGGGTGCCCTTAGCGTGAGTCGCTTAGTTTTTAGTTAGTTTTTAAGCCCTGGCTGGAGGCCTTAACTTAGGCATCCACAGGAAAGCCCGGTTAAGCAGTCGACAACCTCCTACAGGTTGAACTGCGAGATGCCATTCCCAAAAAAAAAAAAAATGAATCATCGGGCAGTCGCCCGCCAGACACAACCCCCGTCTGTTCGGAGGATCCTCCCTTTCCTATAGTGAACTTTACACCCTGTTTCTCATACCTCTATAAGTACGGTCACTAAAGGAAATCAGTAACCAAGGTCGTCGGTTGTAGTTGATGTTTAGTAAGAAACCGATGGATGTTTTCGAATAAAATTTAATTAATAGTAAACGAACAGTTTTTTAATCAAATTAAATTTAATTCGAAAACATCCATCGGTTTCTTGCTAAACTTCAACTATACCAGACGACCCTGGTTGATTACCTCTTTTGGTGACTGTACACCTCTGCGCAACTCTTCGGAGGAACATGTTTTTTTTTAAATATCCTGTACTATCCCACTGCTGGGAAAAAATCCAAATCCTTCCAGCAACTCTATTCCCGCGCCACCTCGGATCATCCGTCGCGGTACGCGTCCAGTTCATCTAGACATCTCTTTCTTGGCCGGCCTTCGCGGCGCCGTCCATCTTCAGACACACCACATTGTGAAGGCTTATGTTGTGTGAATAATTTTAATATTTTTTTTAGATCCACACCGGTTTAAAGCCCTTCAAATGTGAGATGTGCGGCAAAGGGTTCAAGCACGCGAGTGAGAAACGTGCTCACATCACATACGTACATCTTAAGAAGCCGTGGCCGAAGCGCGCTCGGGGGAAGCGAAGACCTGACACTAGACAGGTACGGAGGAAAAGATACTTTATTGCCTACAACATAAGCCCAGACCCTCCGCAGCGGGATTGCCCGAAAGGGTTACCGCTGCCCCGGAACATAAAGGGCTAAAGAAGTGACACGGGTTGGTTTTAGTCAGTAAAAGTCTGACACTCCCTTCTGCTCCACCCAGAGCGGGAGGGGTCATATGATAATTTCCCATCCATAAAAAAAAAAGATCCTCCAGAGCGCGTTTTCCGCGCTGCAACTTTGTTTCGCGCACTGGGTTTTCAACGCTCTGTGTAGCGCCGAGAGTTGAAAATCCAACACTGGCCCCGATTCTGTTGTTCACAAACTAAACTAAATTTAAGTTCAGTGCATCTTTTTCTTTCTATTTCATTAAAATTTCAAATTAGTCAGTGCTTGACGTAAATTGACGTATTTTTAGTAGCCAATTTTTTAATCACGTCTAAACTTGTCTATAGATTAACTAATTTGACGGGATTAGACTAATATTTATCTTCTGTCCTTTTCATATTGAAATAGAAAGAAAAAGATGCACTGAACTTAAATTTAGTTTAGTTTGTGAACAACAGAATTGGGGCCAATGTTTTTTTTAACGTACTGGGATGCACTCTTTTGGATTCTCAATTCTCGGCTCAACACCTCCGTGTCTGGCATTTTATCGCGCACTGAATTTTCAACTCGAGAGTTAGGTATACCGCGATATTTTTAAGTTCGTGCGAACATGGGCTAATGTTTTGTTTCCGCTGAAATTTTTATGTTTTTATGCCCTTTGTTGTAGTTATTATGAAATAAGCTTAATATACACAGGAATAAACTTGTTATTTATGTATACTTAACAGTATACAGGCTAGTATGAAAAGTAGCGTTAATGCATACAACATAGAGTTTTGTTTCGGCAGCAATTTTTTTGTTTTTATAATCTTTGTAATAATTGTAGTCATTCTGAAATGAGCTTATTTCATAAAGGAGTAAGTCTGTTATTCGTATGTACTTAACAGTAGATAGGTTTGTAGCAAAAGTAGCTTTAATACCTACAACATAAAGTCTTATTTCCGCTGCAACTTTTTATGTTATTTTTTTGGTTGTAGTCATTTTGAATTGAGCTTTATTTATACAACAGTAAACTTGTTATTTGTTTATTTATTTAAATTTTTGTCAGGTTGATGATTTTAGAATTTGTTTTTTCATTTCACCGATGTCAGTAATGTCCAAGATAAACTCAGAAAGTACATATCGACACCTCCATGCAATAACATCGTAACTCACTTTTTTCCAAAAATTGAGTTACAGCGGCATTGTTATGTAAAAAAAAAAAAAAAATCTGTACTATCATTGTAATTCTATTCCCTTTCGTTTCTAAAAATAAACCAACGTCAAAGTATTGTAACTAATCAAAAAAAAAAATTTTTTGTCAACAATATAATTGCAAAAAAAACAATTTTTCTTTTACAACTTAACCATACCTATTTATAGTCCGCCTAAACTATATTAAATAGAGCCAGCTTCAAAAATTGTACGGGGTGCTATAATTTTTCAAACTTTAAAATCGCTCTCCTGTAAAATCACAAAAAGTGAGTTACGATGTTATTGCATGGAGGTGTCGATATAATTATACATGCACATTGGTACTTGCCTGGATTTAAACCCATAACCTCATGCATGAGAGGAGAGGCCTTAACTGCTTGGTCATTACGACATTAGAAAAGCATAATCAGCCTAAAATGTTCCCACTGCTGGAACACAGGCCTCCTCAAAGTGGGTGGGCTGTAATCCACAACGCGGGCCCAGTGCGGGTTGGTAGATGTCACATGTCTTCGAATTTTTGACATGCCGTGTTCCTCACGATGTTTTCCTTCAGTATTTTGATAGCAGTGGTTTACACAAGGTAAATCGCTTTAGAGAGAGCATAATTTAGTCATTCTTTTTTCTTTGTCATTCAGGGCCAGATACCCCACGATCAGGACATGGACATGCAGGCGCCCATGTGGCCCCCTTGCGACCCCAAGATGGGGGAAATGGGCCCCATGATCGAGGACAAACCCGTCTACTATAACTTGAAGATTTAACTATAAGATTGAAGAGATTTTTAGCAGTGGGTGAAATTTCAGTGAACCAACAGAAGAAAGATATTTCGTTCAAAATTATAAAACACATAAGATACTAGAAGATGTTTAGGGCTAATTTTTCCATTGCCAGATAACTTTTATTCGAGGAATAAAATTGACGTTTGACAGTTTTTTGTATGAAATAACTGTCAAAATTTAAAAAAATATATTCCACGAATAAAGTTAGCAGATGATTGAAAAATCAGCCTTTAGTGAAATTGCGGTTCTGAAAAACCGTGAGATGTTTTAGTGAAATTACGTAAATATATAATAAGAAAAATTAAATTACAGATAATTCACCAGATATTTCATTATGTATATTTTATTTAAATCACGAATGTCACGTGAATTATTTCAGAAAAATTACAAAAATCCTTTGACATTCCAATACCTTCTAGATTAAAACATCTTCTAGATTTAGGAATCTCAAAGTATTTTTGTTAAATCATAAATGTCATGCGAAATTACAGTGAAAAGCATAATACTTGTCCGTATAAAATAAATTTATATCTATCTTTTGTACTGTATCTGAGGAAAAGATACGACATAATAAAAATTGTACATACTCTATGTCTAATATTTAGTAAGCTAGAAATATGGTTTAATTGAACTAGCTCTCTTCTAGATTCTGTATGGCATGAGATTAAAACTACTTATTTTTATTAAAGTGCTAGCTTCTGCCCGCGACTGCACCCGCGTGGTAGTCAAGTATCTCCTAATAAAACATATCCGACGCTACTCTGTAATAGTGTAGCTTTCTGCCAGTGAAAGAATTTTCGAAGCAAATCAAGGTCGGCAACTTCATTTAGACTGCTTAAATTGGTTCTCGCATCCAGCGAATTCCTGCAGCCTTCACAAGGTCCTCGGTCCACCTAATTGGTACCTACCACTGTTTGTCTATGGCATTAAGTCCATCTCTGTGTATAAAGTATTAAATACATATTGCATGCCTTCCAACGCTTCCGGTACGCGGTCGCCAGGACCTCCACCGCCTTTCCACCACCACCACTCCAGAATCTTTCAGCCCTATCAGCCATCTGTTCTACGAGCAATGTGCCCTGCCCACTGCCACTTAAGTTTGGTAATTCTTCGGGCTATGTTGGTTACCTTGGTTTTCCTACGGATCTCTTCATTACTGTTTTTTTTTTCAAATTTTTCCCTACTTAGTAGCTTCCAATGAATTCAAACTGTGTCTTTTATTATTAAGATACATAGATCACAGACAGAGGGGCTTGTAGCTAAGTAATAATAGCCGCACGGGTCGATCGATCAGGTTAAGCCGCAGTTAGTCCGTGGATGGGTGACCATATTTACATACCAAGACCCCTCCGTGCCTCAGAAAGCACATCAAGCCGTTGGTCCCGGCAGTCATTTTTGGATCTTTGACGGTCGTCAATAGCCCGAAAGTCTGACAATCAGTCTTACAAAGGGGTATCGCATTACCCAGTAACTGGGTTGTGGAGGTCAGATAGGCAATCGCTCCATGTAAGATACTGGTATTCAGCTGCATCCGGTTAGACTGGAAGCCGACACCAACATAGTTGGGGAAAGGCTAGGCAGATGATGGATAGATCACAGACAAATCATGTATAAAATATTAATTTTAAGGATCGTAGCAGGTGGCGTTCCATGAGGGTTCATGGAAAGTAGGTGTGAGTTTATGTATTAATTTTAGACGTCATAATTATAGCATAATATTAATAATTTAAGTGTGGACAATAGATCTTGAGAATTGTGTATGAGAAAAATATATTTTTCTAAATTATTTCCAGTGATTTTTAAATATAAATAGTAATCACAGATATAGATAGACCTAGATAACGCAAGTATCACGACCTGCACCCTAATTGCGTAACACAGTATCAATCGGAATCTGAATCGTTTCGAAGCAAATTGCTAATCCATTGCTTCATAAGTTCGAAAAATTTGTCTGCTCAACACGTAAATAACGCAATGAATGTTGTTGAACTGTCAAAATGAAACCGATTCTGATTGATTGTGTGTTACGCAATTGCCCCGCTGTATGAAAACCCAGCGTGCCATTTTTTGACTAACTACTTTGACGTCATAAGCACTATTTAATAATAATAATAATTTATTTAGTGATGGGAAAATCATATCGGTTCAAAGACCCGCACGCGGCACCCGTCTCGCTCCAACCCCAGCCATGCTATTCTCTAAGGATACAGCCTTGCGGACAGCGCTGTCGCAGCGGTGAATACAATAGTTTCAGCGCTGCGACAGCGCTGCCCGCAAGGCTGTATCCTTAGAGAATAGCTCCCCAGGGGCCTAGCGCCAGCGCTCACGCTCACCTAGCCAGTAGTACTAAGGACTGAGCGCGAAAGTGGCGGCTTACGATTATTGTACGTAAGCTGGGCACGTGACGTTGTTGCTCTAGCGTTATCTAGGTGTATCTATATCTGTGATAGTAATTAACTCTGTGGAAACATTAGTGGGTTTATTTATAAAGGATGAATAAAGTTAAGTGAGTTTAAACCTCAAAAATGTATGGTTAAACAGTCGCTAATTATTACTTAACTTTAAGCAACGTTTATGAATAAAGGGGTAATCGTTTATTTCTCGTTTAATAAAAAAAATGTGAATTTCTTGTAATTTTTACACAATCATGTTCATGGGAATTTATTTTTGAAGTTTTAATGTCTTTTAAAAAAAAATACGAATATCGAGGCCATAATATTTTTTATCAGACAATTTTTTATTGTTAATCTGAATGAAAAAAAAAAAAATGTGTTTTATATTTTTATTAATAGATGAAGTTCCGTATCACAGACCAGCAGAGGGTAGCTATGCCATTCACATCAGCGTCATGACAGTTAGTTTATGACATGTCCAGTCAAAGGAAGTTGATTGTTTATAAAATTGACTATAAAGGACTCTACCCACTACAACGTATCATACTATGACCGTAATAGGAACGTGTCAGGATCGGAAAGCAATACGATATGCTCTACTATGCCCACTAGGGCGTATCAATTACGTATCAAAGCCGTATGTATCGACTTTAATGACGGGAGCGTTAGCATATCATCTCATTATCATCCGTGTGTCATACCCGTGCTTAACAATTTTAGTGACGGGAGCGTCCGCATATCATCTCCGTATCATCCGAGTGCTAAATCCGAGCGGTCCCTGTTGTCGCCTTTGTAGTAATTCACCTGATTCCGCGTTTATAACAGCCATCGTACGCGGTTATAACCCGGGTGCTCACCGTTTCGCCGCCTGCGCGCATCGGTGTGGCAACGTCGCGTGCCATGCACGGAGCGTATCGTCACCGGCAAAATATACTCGCCGTCAATTGTTGACGCTCCGTGCATGCCACGTGACGGTGCTGATCGGTGACGGAACGATCTAGTGGGCATAGTCTCATACTTTTCAATACAAAGATTTTTTTTTGCCTGACACGTTCCTGTTACGGTCATAGTATGACGTTGTAGTGGGTAAAGTCCTTAATAAGTACCAACTTGAATTGTCCGTACATTATAATCACCGCTGTCATTCGTTGACAGTTGTATATCTTGCCCGTACCTACTAAGCTTTGGAATGGGTAAACAGCTTCATTTTTGTGAGTAACCAAGAAGCTGGTAGATAAAAATGGAGGCAGCACTCTACCGAACGAAAACATAAACATACATTTTCTAAATAAGAACGAGACAGTGCTATGTGTTTTCTTTGTCTTATTTATGTATTCAGAAAGAGAGCGTCCGACCACAGTCGGTTTCACTTAGGTATTTAGAGTGTTGCCTCCGCTTTTATCTATAAACTTCTTGTGAGTAACCGATGCTTTATGATGATTTCAATTTGACAACTCTGATGTTAAAGTGGAACACTTTCGACAGCTAGAGGCGCTGGTGGTGCAAATCAAAGTGGCGGCTAAATGTCGATAATAATGTAAATAAATGTGTGTATAAATCGTAATGTGAATAAATATTGCATTTCTAGAGAATATTTTAATATCCAAGTGAATAATTTATTTAATAAACGCATATAGTCTATTTGTGTAGTTTTATTTTAGCCGAATGATTTTTCCCTATCGGCAAGAGCCGAATGAAAGCCGAATATGTGTATTGCTTGCGTTGGTTTTGTTGTTCAACAAATATTGCCGAATCGAATGTGTCGACCCGAACATGTGCGTCCCTGAAAGCATAATTATAATTATTACCATAAAATTATTAATGACTTTTAATCAAAATTAGTGCAGGCAGAATTAGCAACGATTTTTAATTTATTTCGTGTTCAATATACTTTATCGTATAAATTGTGCTTGTTCTTTTTAAATCGATTTATATACGGTTAACGTTTTGCTATTTCGTTCTGTGCTATTGGTGAAATATAACATGTCAGGCGTTTTGTTGTTATGTGAGTATTATTTTAAATAATGTGTGCTGTTAGCTTGGTATATATTGCCTCGGAAAACACATTAACCCGTTGCTCCTGCGCCTGATCTCTCTCCGGTCGTGACGGATTGCCGTCCCATCGGACTATGAGAGTGAGGGAAGAGAGAGTGCACCTGTGTCTGCGCACTATAATATCTCCAGCGTCGAAAGCTGCACCCTAATTGCGTAACAAACTATCAGTAGCAATGGGTTTCATTTTGACAGTTCACATACATTGCGTTATTTGCGTTGTTGAGCAAACACATTTTTCAAACATCTGGAGCAATGGATTAGAAATATGCTTAAAAATTATTCAAATTGAGAGTAATAGTGTGTTACGCAATTAGGGTGCTGGTCTCCGCTGACATCGGTCGCCATTGCCGAAATTCGGTCTGGATTAGGTATTATGGTATGAGGAGAAAAGAGGGACCATGACGAAATGGCCCTTCTTTCCTTCATAGGATTATTATAGATGACTATTCTATGTATTGTTTGAGACCAAGAAAATGTTGGAAGGAATGTGTGTAAGATTATCGGATTAGTATTAACAGATTTTTCTATTAATAATTTCTCAGTAGGTGCCCGGAGGCTAGATTTGTGCCCGATTGATGACAATCAGCTCGCCCCCTATTGTTCTGTCAATGGTATCAAAACCAGTTTAAGCTGGCCTTATATTCTATTGAAACTCCGTACTACGCTAGGCCAGCTCAAGGTACTTTGGTTCTGTACAAGTCAATGCTTCTGTAGCACAGCATTTTCACCATTCAGATGATGCATATTAATTGATAGAGGCGAGGAAGACTAAAAAAGATGGATGTATTGTATGAGGAATGAAATGAAGAAAGAGTAGTTAACGATCGTGTGACGTTTGACAGGGCAAGATAGAAAATGCAAAGATTAAAATCGTTAGATTCGCCCGAATGCGTCAAAAGATGGTCACGTTTCTGTTTTGTTGGTGGTAGTCATTTGAATAGTATTGTCTCGCTTAATTCCTACCTATCCTTCTACGCGTGATATGTGCTCACTTTTCTCTACTGAAGAGAGAAAGTGCCTGATACCAGAAGGCCAAATCCCGTAATTAAAAACGTTCAAAATTAAGTCGTAGTCTCATCTCAGCGACAATCAATATCAAAAACTTTTAAAAAATGTTGGATAGTTAGAGGTTTTTTTGACAGATTGAGACAGATGATCAGCCATGCTATTCTCTAAGGATACAGCCTTGCGGGCAGCGCTGTCGCGGTGCGTTTGACGGCTGCGACAGCGCTGCCCGCAAGGCTGTATCCTTAGAGAATAGCTCCCCAGGCTATGAACGATCTTAAAATTACGAGAATTGCCGGCGACGACAAGTTTAAGTAGATTATGGCGGTGACAAGTTTAACGATTTCCGACTTTGGAGAAAAGTCGTGTTGCGCCGACCCCAAATACAATGGAACAACGGCAGAAAGATGATTTACCTACTCTATTATTTTCAGATTGTTTCTGCCTATTAGTAAACACGCCAATTCTACAAACAGCTCGTTCCAGAACCTGGTCAAACAAACCTCAAATAGAAACACCGAGTTCTTCAGAGTCTTTGGAAATTCTTCCATACATATCTTCGAAACTCGCTGACAGGACGAATATTATGAGCGAAAAAATCGAAGAGCACAACAAAGATAAATTGCTAACTTTATTCACTAATACTAAGAAAGAGGTAGATAAAAAAATATGTGGTTAAATAAATTGCATGGGTACTTTAACGCAACTTATAACGCTATGTTTGAAGTTTACTCATAACTCATAAGGAAACTGAATGAAAGTTTGAGTTTTCTTACTTATCTTGGGTTTGGTAAGCGTAGGGGCTTGAGGAGTAGAAGTAGATTTTTGTAATAAATGGTGATGTTTGGAGATAAGACGGATATTCAGCAACTATCAAGTATCCGGGTTAATTTGAATATCCGACGGATATCGGATAGTAGGTGAATATCCGAAGGATACCGGATTTTGGCAATTTTTCATGAAACGACTTTATTTAAGTAGTAAATTTTTGGCCAGATACCGGTATCAGACCGAACTATTCATCTCATCTTTAGTGATAAGTAGAGGATGTTGGCAAAGGTGGGGTAACCGTGCAGGGGCAGGGCTGCCCTTTTAGTGCTCATACACACGAGTTTCACACGTCAACGCGTGTCGGTGGCAGCCGTTGACGCGTCGGCTAACATCGATCATTCAACATTGTTGCCTCTACATACTACATATCGCTTCATTGCTTCAATAATGTGTTATTTTGAAAATTGATAGTGTGATATCGTAGTGAATTTGTCACGTTTTCGCTGAAATTTGAGAGCACCTTCCTCTCATTCATAGATTCGCTATTACACCCACAAAAGGAACCACGATTTTTGGAAAAATAAAATCGGCCACGGCGGTTTCAACTATTAAATTTAAAAAAAAAAATGTCGGGCTTATCATGTTATCGGACCTCATCGCACATAATGGTGGTCTCACTTTCTATTACATTTTGTTTAGTTTTAACGCCCGAGTTCGTCCGACGACGTACAGGTCAACCTACCCCAATCTGTCAAATTTCTTTGGATAGATTTTCAACTTTAGTACAAAGGAATAAGGTTCATATTCAATTGGGAAAATCTGACAGATTGGGGTAGCTTGATGTGCTGGCCTCTGTACAAGTAAAGGTATTTCGGCCGATGACGGATTAGGTGTATCCGAGCTGTTAGTCTCATGGGACTTATTGGCCCCGATTCTGTTGTTCACAAACTAAACTAAATTTAAGTTCAGTCCATCCTTTTCTTTCTATTTCAATATGAAAAGGACAGAAGATAAATATTAGTTTAGTCCCGTCCTTTTCATAATGAAATAGAAAGAAAGAGGCACTGAACTTAAATTTAGTTTAGTTTGTGAACAACAAAATTGGGACCCCTGCTACAAATGGATGTCCTGTAAAAACCTTTGCTTACTCATCGAGGAATATACCTACTGTACAGTCTTAAACTGTAGGTACATGTCTTGCTGACGCGGTGGCTTGCACCACACGCGCGTCATTTTGTTGCTATAAATATACATACCTTACAATAAATCAGCGAGTGCGATTACTGCTACGCGGTCACTAACATTAGAGAAAGGAATCGTCAACAATTTTACTTGTAAATACTATTTTTACGTAATAAACCCAACGGGAACTAAGTGATCTTTTCTCTACGCGCTTCAACCTGAACCACGAAAACTCTGCAAGTGTACGAACCGTACACCTACATAGGCGTGATGTTTCGTTTATGTTACAGGTGAAAGACGCGGAAGCCTTCCTTTCAGAGATGTTGAGAGTTCTTCAGAATTTGTTCCCTAAGAAGCCACAGCAAGAGTACGGGAAGACAACGTCGAAACAGAATAATGATCAGAACATCGCCTGGTCCTACTATGATGATCTTGGGAAATAAACACGTATTATAAATCTATTCTATATCTAACGGGTGTAAAAATACCCTTCACGAAGCCGAGAGTCATTTGTTCTTACCGTTATTATGATATATTTTTTTTTTGTACTGGATCATACCTGGGAACCTTCTGGTTACGGAGATCAAAATTCCAATGTTTACCGACGTTTTTTTACGATAACAAGTTTTTCTTAATAAAAATCTCTGTTAGAATCTTAAGTTGAGTGATTCCAACGCAGTTGTTAAAAAGGGGAAATGGTTGGTGGATCTAAATTCTATGTAAGTAATAAAAAAACAGCTTTACACAATTTCTCATTTATTTAAAAAATAATAAAAGACAACACTGCAGTCATCTAAATGCTCAACACAGCTCAACAAACAATAGCTTAACATTATGATTATTATTTAAAATGGCAAAAAACTGTTTATAAAAAACACGGTTTCTTAAATAAACGAAAACGGTTTTTTAAAAAACGGCTTTTATTTTAAAAAGTGACGGTTTTTTTAACAAAAAGAATACTGAATCTTTTAAAATATAACGTTGTTTAAATTAATAAAGCTGCAAGAAAAAGCGATTGATCTAGGTATCATTACTGAAGTGCGTTAACAGTTACATCGAGAAAAGTGCACTATTGGCTGTTAGCCCCGCTTAAGACCTTGCTGATTGGCCAATATCTTTACCTCGGCTAGAGCATATTCTTGTACAAAGTGTAAGGTCATTGTTCTCATCATTATGAAAAACTTTTAATATAGGACCAAACTCGGAAATCTCGAAATAAAAACGACCGTTTCCTACATTCAATCTTTGAGAGTTTTCTCTTCTTTTAACGCGCTAATCTCTGAAATTACAAGTCGGATTTGAAAAAATCTTTTTTTATTTGATAGCCCAATTCTTGAGGAAGCGTATATGCTATTTAACATCTCGCTCCGACCCTTAGGAGCCGAGCAAAAAGAAGAAAAGTCCTAAAACGAAGTAATAGAGCGGGGATGTGATAGGATGAGACGCGGTGGGTTGGGGAATCGAAATTTCACACGGACAAAGTCGCGGGCAGAAGCTCGAGTGAACATAATAATATGGAGCAGCTGTTTTTTTTTTCGAATCCAGGTTTGTTTTTGGTCCTATTGTGAAAGTTGTTCATATATGAACGACCTCGTTCACGTCGTACTATAAATATTGTCCCGTTCCAAACCTTTAATTCAAAGAGCCCTAGATTATCTTCAAAGTGATCTATAAGCGACATTTTAATTAGAAACATTCGTTCTGCTTACATAACTGGAAATAATTGACACACTTATAAATTATTCATTTTAATTGTATTTGTCTGGGTTTTATTCGTCTTATTACAAAACGAGTTCTAACTTCAGACCTAGTCTAAACTTTCGAGGCAGTTACTGTATTTTGAACTTAATTCCGGCCAACTAAAATTGACAACTAAAGACTCGGGTTTAACGTCCGTTTTTGTAATAAGGACTTATACAAAAAAAAAACAAATCATATAAATCTTTTGTAATACTAGCAGCCCCCCGCGGTTTCAGCCGCGCTAGTTTCGATCCCGTGGTATAAATCTTTTGTAATACTAGCAGCCCCCCGCGGTTTCAGCCGCGCTAGTTTCGATCCCGTGGGAATATCGGGATAAAAAGTATCCTTTCTTGTCGGATTATAGTTCGAAATTTAAAAAGTCTCAATAGTTTAAGCCTGGGTCTAAGGGTAAACCTTGTTTTGTAATAAGGCTGTTTAAGTTTAAAAACGGATCGTTTTATTTACTAATCGTAATTTTTCTTTGGAAAAGTGTTGCTACCGCAGTTTTTCTGTATACGCCTTTAAAATATCAAAGGGCTAAGAAAACCGCGCTTTGGTATCGACGAGAAGCAACTGACTAAGGGAAGGTTGTTTCAAACGTTCTAACCTTACATACGTACCTAAGTCTAGGCCATAATTTGGTGAAAACGCATTTTTGGTTTGACGACAGTTGGCGCCATTTTTGACATATACGCGAAACAACCCGCTTTTAGTCATTTAACCATTAACGTAAATTTTAACGATCCGTTTTTTAAAAACTTTTAAAAAACCGTACATAAAAAAAAATTCCGATTTTAATTCAATGCGATTGTAATTTTTAGTCTTAAATTATAATAATAAAATAATTACATAATTAGAGATGTATAATTATGTTGATAGAACACGTTGTTTGTTGTTTTAAATTAAATCATCTCCATCGTGTTTGTGCCGCCGGCGTACTCCTCCTGTGCTTCTTCTTCCTCGTCGAATACGTCGTCGTCATCGATATTTGCTTCCTGAAAATAATATTACAGTTATAAGGACGAAAATTAAAAGTCAAGAAATGTAACTCAAGCTCAAAAATGGCACCACGCAAATGTTTACCGCGGTGGGCGTTGCCGAAAAGGCCACCGCGCACCAGAACTAATCACGGCGCTAGCCGGGATACAACGCTTTACGCGAGCGCAGCTGATTGGCTTATTTGCATGTGTGTTCTTTTGTTCGAATACTCGAGGTATTTTGTCAATGTAGCGTAAGTTTGGAGCCGAACTTCTCGTTGATTTTGTTCATAGTTACGCTTCCTGACTTTTTATTATTCGTCGGAACTGAATAGAGTACTTCGTGACTGAACAAGTAATTCAGAAAAAGATAGACATACAAGAAAAAAATTAAGCATCACGCAAACTGTAACCATTCCAGCATAGGTATACAACAGTGGCGAAGGGTGAATTTATGACATAGGTATGCCGGAGCAAAAAAAATGTCAATAGTTTCATTATATTTCAATGATGAATTGACTATACAGTGGTTGTGTTCTGAATTTTCGAAGGCAAGCCGGCGGGAATCGAGTTGTATGGTACCTTCGCCACGGGTATACAAGGTGTAGCATAATTAACGCAAGACCTCACACACCTCAATTAAGAGTATTTGAGTTAAAACACTAGCATTCTTTATTCTTTATTTTTGGTCTAAGTAATACTGACTTTCGAGTTAATTGGACTGCGCGTTAAAATTCTTCCATACAAATTTTGTTACACACCAATTCCCCTTTAGGGGGTAGTTTAAAAAAACAACAAATGTCTAACTTCATAATTTACTTAGATAAGTATTCGTGCCAAGTTTCAAGTATATTAACTCAAGGAATAAGATTTTTCATAGAAACAAAATCCCCCTTTTCACCTCCTTGAAGGTTGAATTTCCAAAAACCCTTTCTTAGTGCTCCCCTACATTATAAAAGGAAGCCGTGTGCAAAGTTTCACATTCCCAGTCTCAGTAGTTTCGGCTGTGCGTTGATATGTCAATCAGTCATTCATTCAGTCAGTTTCTCCTTTTATATAGAATATAGATAAAAAGAGGATGCTGTACCTGATACTGCTGGTATTCGGAGATCAAATCGGCCATGTTGCTGGCTGCTTCTGTGAACTCCATCTCGTCCATACCTTCACCGGTGTACCAATGGAGGAAAGCCTGCAATACAAAAACTTACATGTTACAGAAATGTTACTCCGTGCCTCGAAGAAGCCTTTTGAAGAAGCCTAAATAAAAATTCATAATTCAATGTTTGGCTCTCGTCTATTTCCTCCTTCAATATTGGACCAATTTGAATTGATTTCAGTGTTTGTCTTTTAGTAAAAGTTGTTCATTTTCATGGGTATTACACTCCTTTAAAGTATGTCCATCGTTTAATCTGACACTGTATACAACATTATTTTTAGTATATGCGGAACCTGAATATAGTTTGTTCAGAATAAGTAACTGAATCGATTCCAATAATTTTTACACAATGTTATATTTTGTCCCAAAAATATTGAAAAAAGGTTACAAGTTGGACACCGAGCGACACTACGTAATCATTATCTACCGCAAGACGATGCTGCATGCGCGGGCGGCGCGCGGTGAGCATGTTATTGTACGGACAACTAGGTAACAGAACAAGCTTATAACTTTGCGATTTTTCATGATACAGATTTGAAATTTTCTACATAGATACTTTACATAAAAATACAAGACACGTGTTTCGGGTTTCCCATATACTAAAACTAATGTTGTATAAAGTGTCGTAATTTGAGACAGTGAGATCACCTTTCTTCTGAACATAGCAGTGAACTGCTCAGAGATGCGTTTGAAGATCTCCTGTATAGCCGTGCTGTTACCGATGAACGTGGCGGACATTTTGAGCCCGCGAGGTGGGATGTCGCACACTGCTACTTTCAAGTTGTTGGGGATCCATTCCACGAAGTAGCTGGGGGAAGAAAGAATAAATATTTAATTGTATGTTAATAAAATGAGTTGGATTTCCAGTGGATCGGGCAGTGTCACTATTTTCCATTAGGATTTTTTCACGTCACACTTCTATAATGCATCAGACAGATGGACTAGGATTGTAACACAGTTAATGCTTGAAGACGGGCGTCGTCACCGAGGTAGGCTTAAAGGTCTATCAGCTCTGAAAGCGTCTTTCGCCTGGCGACGCCGCGCTTACGGCTCGCCAACCGCTGGTTGAGTGAGAGGGGCAAGGGTGGACGAGGAGACGTAAGCTCGGGTACGGAGAGGCGTAAGCGCGGGAACTGCAAGTTGACTTGTTCGTGAACTCGTCGCAAGGCGAGGCGATTACGTTACGATTCCGATTAGTGTGCGTTGCAGTAGGGAATTTCATACAAAGAATACTGAATAGCTCGAGTGATACGGTGACGATGTCTTTCTAAGTTGATATGTGTATTATTTCCCTGTGATCTCTAACCTAGTCAATTTGTGTGTGCAAAATGGTATGTTTCCTAGTATGTTAAAAGAAGCCATAGTGCGACCAATTTATAAAAAGGGCGAACATAAAAATTATAGTAATTATAGGCCTATATCAATTTTATCCAGTGTAGACAAGATTATTGAGAAATGTATCATTAACCGTTTGAATATTTATTTGCAGAAAAATAGTGTAATAAATGAATGTCAACATGGTTTCCAGAAAGGTAAAAGTACAAATACTCTTCTTACACGATATACTGATGAAATTAATACATATTTAAGTGATCAAAAGTTTGTAGTTGCGGTATTCTTTGATTATAAAAAAGCTTTCGATACCCTTGAAACTGAGACCTTATTGAACGCCATGGAGGAGTGTGGAGTGGGAGAGCCGCTAAACAAATGGTTCCGCGACTATCTCACATCACGCTCCTACCGAGTAAAAGTAGGTGATGAGTATAGTGATGAGAGGAAGGTGGGGTGCGGGGTGCCGCAGGGGTCCGGATGCGGACCTGTGTGCTATTTACTGCACGTGAACAGCTTGTGCGGCGTATTGCGCCACTGCTCGGCACACATGTTCGCGGACGACCTGTGTGTGCTGCGCGCCGGCACCGACCTCGCTAGCACCTGTCGACTCGTACAGCAGGACGTAGATGCAGTGGTAAAGTGGTCTCACGACAATGGTATTGTTCTTAATGGAGATAAAACTAAACTGTTGATGATACATTCTCCTTATATATATCTGAATAAAACATGCCCTTCAATTTTTACCCATAGTTATGATTGTATGCATAATAATAATTCAAACTGTAAATGTAAACCAATAGAACAAGTAGAAAGTGTCACATATCTTAGAATGAAAGTCGATAAAAATTTTTCATGGTCTACACATATTGATTACATTTGTAGTAAGCTTAGAATATTGCTAAGTAAATTTTATCACTTAAGCTTTAAAGTTCCCTCCAGCACCTTAAAATGTTTATATATGTCATTAGTTGACTCAATACTGAGTTATTCTCTTGATTGTTATGGTTTGACTTTTAAAAGTAACATTATGAAACTAGAATCGATTCAAATTAGATTTTTAAAATTATTAGTAAACAAGAAAACTAAAAATTGGTGCAAAGGTGACTATAGTAGGTTATTCAAAATATGTAAAATTCTACCGGTTAGCCTTAAACATAAATACCTACTATTAGTTAATAACCATGGCAGTCGTGATAGTTACTCACTAGTTTCTAACAGGTATACTACCAGGTCGATGACAGCAGGTAAATATGATGTACCCAGAGTTAGTAATTACTATGGCGATAGAACTTTAATGAAACGCGTTCCCTATTTATTGAACACTTTGCCTGCTGACATCAGACAGGAGGATAATAAAGTAAAATTCGCACGTAAACTTAAAAAATATTTATTAGATTCTATGTAAGTGTAGGTATTAAGTATAAGGTTATAGATTTTCATGATATTAAATTACTGTAAGAGAGACTCAATGATCTCACAGTTAAACTGCGTAAGCAGTTTTGTGGGGCAATGTACCTATCTATAAGAATTCTTTAGTGAATAAATCATTAAATCATCATCATTAAGAAACGCTGGCGTGACTATTTGGACTCCAATTCCTGTCCGATTGGCCGTAGAAGTCACAACGAAAAGAATACTGAAAAAGTATGGGGCAGACGTTTGCCCAGCAATGCATGTCAGCTAATAAAATTAGAATTTTTTCACATGAGCATGCGCGTGCGTGCGTTGCGCTTGAGTGTTTTCTAATTAGAAGATCAGTGCGATTCTACAGTGCTATTCTGTAAACCCCCCACCTGATGTTAAGGATTGCCTCCATTGATAGTTCACGCTCACTTCACCTATGTTATCACGGTGAGTTTTTTGCAGAATAGCACTGCTGTAACCATCTCACCGTGAAAACTTAGGTGAAGTGAGCGTGGAGTGAGCTGTCAGTGTCATTCTGATGCTATGGATTGATACTCTTGACAGGTCACTCTAAGCTCACTTCATCTAACTTTTCACGGTGAGATTTTTACAGAATCGATCGGCAGTTTTGGTTGTGCTCGGTTGATAGCAATAATAGGTTCCAAAATGAGGTCATCAACTTCTGATTAATACTGATAAGCTTTCGAGCGGCTCCTGACTACTGGTAAAGACTACCACAGGTCTGCAAACGACAGCCGTGAACAACGATGTAGCGGTATCTACAACGCCACATGTGAACTATGCGTCACACTGACGTCACAAAAAATCCTGCATCTCGCAAGCAGAGTTTACCGCGCAACTAGCGTATATACAACGGCCTAACATAAATCATCGGTAGATCACAAGGGCTCTCGTAATTCCCAATCATGCTTTGGCCAGGCACGCCAACAAAATGAGGGGCCTGTATTGACAGGTCGCCATGTACGGCCTTTCGCGGCCGGGGGCTTTGCCCCGGTACCGCTCGCCACGCCCCCTTGCGGGGGCGTCGCGATCTCTACGAACGAATAGACACGACACCCATCTGGTCGGAGGATCCTCTCTTTTTCTATGGAGGATGAGTGAACTTTATACCCTCTTCCTCATAAGTACCTCTATAACGACTTAGGGACGTTTTTATACAGGGATACTGGTAACTCGACCATTTAATTGCAGGAAAGCATGCCCCCTGCAAGTTCCCTGTATAAAGCAGTTAAAGCTATATAAATCATCCCTTAACGTGCTTTCGGAGGCACGGAGGGGTTTCGGTAGATAATGTATGGTCGCCCATCCACGGACCTACCTCGGCAAGCGTAGCTTAACCTTGATCAAGAGCCCCTCCAAAGTGAAGATATTACAAAATTTGCCGGAAAATTAAATAACCAACGCGTTATTTAACTATTAATTTAAAAAAAAATTGGTTTGTTGGGATAAATTCTTGTAAATGGTCACTCACCTCGAATTCTTATTCTGTATAGCCAGTACCTGCTCATCAACTTCCTTCATGGACATCCTGCCTCTGAAGATGGTGGCCACTGTGAGGTAGCGCCCGTGACGAGGGTCTGCAGCCACCATCATGTTACCGGGGTTGAACATCTTAAGGAGAAGGGAGAAATACTTGAGATTAGCGCCATCTAGTAGTGAGTGGAGTAAACAGAAAGCGATAAGGCCGCCCATTGTATGTTTTGTAGTAATAATTGTTTTTTTTTTTTGTTATGTATTTTCTGGTGTACAATAAAGTATATATAAATAAATAAATAAACTTTTCATCTGGCCATCAAACTCAAAAGCATTTATTTCAATTAAAACTATTTACAGGCACTTTTGAATTGTCAAGAAGTCGATCAGTGAGAAAAAATGAAGCTAGTTGCCCTTTCCAAAGCGTAGTAGGTACCTATGGAGAAGAATGGGCAAGAAACTCCACCCATGGACACTCTTTTTAAATTATATTTTTACAAAATTATTAGTTACATCATATCTTGAATTTATAATAAAATGTGAGAGTGATGTAAAAAAAAAGACGTACGCGTTAAATGCGTCCAGAGTACAGTCAACAGCAAAAGTAGATAATGAAAATCAGAAATTCAATACTAATGAATGGAGTTCGCTTCAGAACTGTGTGACGTCGAAGTGGCGTTATGTGATTGTAAATTACACCAAACATTTACTACTTCGACGCCACACAGTTCTGACGCGAACTCCGTTCGTTAATTAGTATTGAATTTCTGATTTTCATCATCTACTTTTGCTGTTGACTGTCCAGCAAATAGTAACAAAACAACAATCTAAAAATAAAATTATTAAAAATAAGCCGAGGCAGCTAAAAGATGATCATTATAAAGAAAGAAGAGAAGATGATCATGGTCATTATAAGAGTATTCTATTCTATTATCAAGTAGTGAGTGGAAGATACTATACTTTTCATCTGCCTAGCGTTTTCCCAACTATGTTGGAATCAACTTTCAGTCTAACCAGAAGAAGCTGATAATGGTCTCGATTCTGTTGTTCACAAACTAAACTAAATTTAAGTTCAGTACATCTTTTTCTTTCTATTTCATTACGAAAAGGACAGAAGATAAATATTAGTTCAGTCCTGTCAAATTAGATAATCCATAGACAAGTTTAGACGTGATTAAAAAATTGGCTACTAAAAATACGTCAATTTACGTCAGGCGCTGACTAATTTGACAGGACTAAACTAATATTTATCTTCTGTCCTTTTCTTAATGAAATAGAAAGAAAAGGATGCACTGAACTTAAATTTAATTTAGTTTGTGAACAACAGAATCGGGGCCAATTTACGTCAGACGCTGACTAATTTGACAGGACTAAACTAATATTAATTTTCTGTCCTTTTCATATTGAAATAGAAAGAAAAACATGCACTGAACTTAAATTTAGTTTAGTTTGTGAACAACAGAATCGGGTCCATTTTAAAGCCGCTAATTAATTTGACAGGACTAAACTAAAATGTATATTGTCCTTTTCTAGTATAGACTTGCAAATATTCTCGTGGCCTTTGTCCCACTTACACAACAAACCATACTATTTTCGAGACGGTAATAATTTTCATCTGGTTATATTATAAAACTAGCGACCCGCCCCGGCTTCGCACGGATGCAATGCTAATACTAAATACACTACATTATACACATAAACCTTCCTCTTCAATCACTCTATCTATTAAAAAAAACCGCATCAAAATCCGTTGCGCAGTTTTAAAGATTTAAGCATATATAGGGATATAGGGACAGAGAAAGCGACTTTGTTTTATACTATGTAGTGAAGAAAAAAAAAATTACTATAAAGTAACTTACTTGGGTCATCAGTTCAGGTACAGTTTGTGCGCGGAAAGTGAGTGCGTTCCTAGCTGTGAGTGGCGCGAATCCTGAAATATATTGACGTTCATGTTATTAAATGGTTACTGTAGACAATAGGGAACATTGGCTACACAGATATAGATACACCTAGATAACGCAAGAGCAATTACTTCGCGTACCAAAACTCGCACCAACTTACGTTCAAAAATCTTAAGCCGCCACTTTCGCGCTCAGTCCTGTATACAGTGCGATTCTGTAACCACCTCACCGTGAAAATTTAGCTGAAGTGAGAGTGGAGTGAGCTGTCAGTGTCATCCTGATGCTAGGGATTGGTACTCTTGACAGCTCACTCTAAACTACCACCACCACCACCTAACTTTTCACGGTGAGATTTTTACAGAATCGATCGGCGATCGATTCTGTAAAAATCCGCAGTGAAACTCCGCAGATGTGAAGGGTTCTAAACCCTTCACATCTGCGGAGTTTCACTAGCTAATTTAATTTCACCCGGTATATCCCTAAAATTAACCTACGTAATCAAAGCAAAACTTAACTTTCGAAAATCGATCACTTCAGTTTCGATACTGTGCTTCTATAAACGGGTCAAAATTACGTTGAATAGTTTTAGAGAAAGTCGCTCGTGACAGACGAACATAATATTACAATAACCAACCTGGCATAAAGAAGTGCAGCCTGGGGAAGGGTACCATGTTGACAGCTAGCTTCCTGAGGTCAGCGTTCAATTGTCCCGGGAAACGGAAGCACGTGGTCACGCCGGACATTGTCAGCTGGAAGTAATTGAGAACGTTAGTGGACTTCGTGAACAAATAGTAATAATGTGGCGGCATCTACATCTCCACATGAGAACTATGCCGTTATGCAAAATTCTGCATCGCGGAAACAATTTCTTTTTTTTTTGCTGAATGGGACCGCTCTTGTCCTCAATCACGCCTGATGGAAAGCTATGAATGAGGTCTATGATGGAACGAGCGTGCCCAGAAGATGCCTAAGGCACTGGAACTCCCACGCATCGACGAAACACAGCAGACTGCTTGACGCCGGACTGGTGGGAGGGTGGTCGTAAACCAGGCGGGGTTAGCCCTATCACCGCAAGGGAAGAATTGGCCAGTCAAATAAGGTGTTAGGTTTGTCCAGGTTGCGCCGAGCGCTCGGTTCAGTTGAGTAACTGGCGGAACAAACTGCGCTACACGAGGAGGCTTCTTCATGCATCCTAAACGCAACTCTCACTAACGTCATTCACCTCAATGTCGTTAATAATCGTATAGGTTCGGCGGCTAACGCGGTTGTCTCTCTGTAAGAGACAGATATCAGACAAGGGTCTGTAGGCAACACATCAATCAACTCAGCCTATCGCAGTTCATGCTGGACATACGCTTCTCCCAGGCTGCGCCACAACACCATGTCCTCCGTCTTCCTCATTCAGTCCATTCCAGCCACCTTTTTTTAGGTCGTCCGTCCATCTAGCTGGGGGGCGTAATACACTCAAGGACTCGTCTGCTCCACCGGCCATCGGTCCTTCGACAAACATGGCCAGCCCACTGCCACTTCAGCTTGCTTACTCTGCAAGCTATGTCGATAACTCCGGTTCTTTTCCGGACAATTTCATTCCTGATTTTATCCTTCAAAGAGACTCCGAGCATAGCTCGCTCCATAACGCGCTGAGCGACCTTGAATTTGTGGACCAGCCCGACCGTCAGTGTCGGCAACTGCAAGTATGCAACTGTGATCATGTGAGAATTTCATTGCAAGTAGTCGTGCACCAAGGTCAGGTTTAGTTACTGCGATGTTAGAGCGTACGCTTCCGCTTTTAAGGCGCCACTTTTCGATATTTTTTCTATACAAATTTCGGGAGAATATTACTCCACTGTTTGACATTGTGCATCCAAAGTTAAACATGATATCGTTTTGACTTATTATTAATTGTGTCTGTACGGAAACAGAATAGTAAAATAAAAAGCCATTAAAAAGTTATGAGCCAACAAAGATTCGTTTTTCTTGCTATTTTTAACGTAACTTTGGGTGTCAATAAGTAATAAAAGAACTGTAAAATCTTCAAAACCAAGTCCGTACCGACAAAGCTCAGTTATCTAAGAGATCAATAAACTTTATTTGTAATTGATTTATGCAGTGGTTTTTTCATAAAACTCGATTTTCCGAAGCACTTTTCAAATCTTTTTACGCGTCTATCGGTTCGGAACGGTGTTTCTGTGCGTGAAAACTAGACGTTGTTCGTGTAGACTAGCGTCTAAATGCTCATCACTAATACTCGCACTGTCGGATACGAAGCCAGGCGAGTCAGCGTGCTTTTTGACCATGACTAGCCGCGAGTTCGAGCTCGCGACTAGTTTACTCTTAAGTTTACATATGTAACAAACAGACAATTAAATAAACTCACCGATATCAAATGGTTCAAGTCGCCGTAGCTAGGGCTGGTAAGGCGCAGCGTTCTGAAGCAGATGTTGTACAGCGCCTCGTTGTCGATACAGAATGTCATGTCTGTGTTTTCAACCAGTTGGTGCATTGACAATGTGGCGTTGTAGGGCTCGAGGACGACCTCGCTGACCTATGGAAGAATTGACACATTCAATCTTTATAAAGGGCAGAAAATAACATGAAATTAGAAACAAACAAAGAAATAAACTTGTTTGTTTGTACATGCTTATCTCAGGAACTACCAGTCGGATTTGATACGATATACAACGTGTAACGTTAAATGCGCAAAACCTCATACACCCCAATTAGATCATTGAGTTAAAAGCATAATACAATGTCCAAAACTATTTTTTTTTAGAGCTAACTATTTTTATTAAGAAAATCGTGTTGATCCTTGTATTAGTTTATGCATTCAAAATCGAGTCTTATTGCCTTAAAATAAGACTTAATTTTCTTTGGCTCAATCGGCGGATAGTATGGCAAAATACATAATTTTTGAAAAAAAAAACCTATATTCAAAATTACTGAAATCGATTCAGTAGTCAATAATAAACAAACTATTTTCAGGTTTTGCGCATTTAACGTTACACGTTGTATATTTTAAATATATTCAGTTTCTTTATTGTTATTCATGTCTTGAGTCTAGAAATAAGGAATTTATAGACTACTAGCTGACCCCGCAAACGTCGTTTTGCAAAAAAAAAAAAAATAGATAGTAGTCGATTCTCAGACCCACCCGATATGCACACAAAATTTCATACAAATCGGTCCATCCATTACGGAGGAGTATGGTAACTAACACTGTGACACGAGAATTTTATATATTAGATAAAGGAATTTAATACGCATTTAATATTTATTTGAGTAAATTATTAACAAAATCCATAGAAAAGGGAGGATCCTCCGACCAGACGGGTGTTGTGTCAGGCGGACAACTGCCCGATGATTCATGTCGGGCCGATGTATACAAGGTGTAACAGACTACACGCAAGTCCTGAAAGTAGTTTGTTCATAATTGACTATTGAATCGATTTCAGTAACTTTTAATATAGGTTTTTTTTTTTTTAATTATGTATTATACCATACTGACCGCCAATTGAGTCAAAGAAAATTAAATCATATTTCAACGCAATAAGCCTCAATTTTAAATGCAATAAAGTAATGCTAGGGTAAACACGATTTTATTAATAAAAATAGCAAGCTTTAAAGAAATAAGTTTTGGTCATTGTATTATGCTTTTAAGTCCATACTCTAATTGGGGTGTATGAGGTATTGCGTTAATAATGTTACACCTTGTATATGCTAGTTGCGCGGTAAACTCTGCTTGCGAGATGCAGGATTTTGTGTGACGCGTATTTCGCATGTGGCGTTTGTAGATTTCGTTACAATTATAAGTGACTAGCACTACACCCGCGACTTCGTCCGCGTGGGTTTCGTACTTTCGTACAAATAATTCTGTTTTATGAGGTAATTATTTTCGACTTGCTAGACAAAAGTTGTGATAGCTCAGTTAATACACATGTTATAAAAATAATTTATAGCCTATAGCGCTCAGGAATAATGTAGCTTTCTACCAGTGAAAAAAATTTTAGAATTTTATCATTAGTTCCAGAGATTACCCCCTACATACAAACTTACAAACTTTACCTCTTTATAATATTAGTATAGAAGTATAGATTAAAAATGATGTCTTACCTTAGGGGACGGCACTACACTAAACGTGCTCATGATCCGGTCTGGAAACTCCTCGCGGATCTTGCTGAGCAGCAGTGTGCCCATACCGGAGCCTGTGCCGCCGCCCAGTGAGTGCGTCAGTTGGAATCCTGGGTAGAAAAAAAAAATGCTTAGTATAAATCATTATAAGAAATATAATAAATCATTATAATCATTATTATTAAGACAACAAAACAAAATAATCTAATACATAAAATTCTCGTGTCACAGTGTTAGTTACCATACTCCTCCGAAACGGCTGGACCGATTTGTATGAAATTTTGTGTGCATATCGGGTAGGTCTGAGAATGGGCTACTATTTTCTTTTTTTTTTTTTGCAAAACGACGTTTGCAGGGTCAGCTAGTATAATATAATTAGTGAATGTTTAAGTCGATGAGGGTATTCTCTGTATTACAGAGATGTTAACTAGAGTTTTTGTTCTTTTATTGTTTTTATTTTCTTTTATAAATTTTTCTTTTTTGTAACGTGAATACTGTTTTTTTTTCTTCTCTTTTGTTGTGAATGCTGTGCACGTCTGTAATTGACGTAAACACTAGTCCGTGTCTCTGTTCTCTGTTATTTGTAAATGTTTGCGTTTGTGTTGTTGACAATAAATAAATTATGACGCCAGAATCAAAGAGCTGTCAAAATAAACAGACGGCCAATTCCTGTAATTGAAAACGTTCAAAATATCTCAGCGACAATCAACGTCAAAATTGTAGGGTAATGAGAGGTATTTTTGACAAATTGAGACTGAGATCAGACTTTGAATGTTCTTAAATTTATGAGGGGTGTGGTGACGTGATGCGAGAGCTCAGTGATTCGTCAACTTGTGACTACTATCACCCCTCCCGCACCGTGCAGCTACCTCAGGCAACGTCTCAGTTAAGCGGTCGGCCTTTATGTAGTTCATTAATACTTCTCCAGACCGTATTTCGCCCATTGCGGTCAATAGCCTTCGGCGTGGGAGATATTATAGAGCTCAAGTCGTGTCTCATTTTTATAATTTTTTAACTGATATGAGTTAAGACAACTACATTTCTCTATTAGTGATTCTTCACATGCTTCACTAACCGTCGTATCTCTATGTTATTTGGATCTCAAAATATAACCATTTTGAAAGGCAACATAATGTAATCACGAATAGAAACATGTATTTGTCCTAACTGAAATCAGCTAAAAATGAGATAGGACTTTTATTGTGTGTACTCTCTCTTCCCTGACTTGAGACCAACGGGGCAGCCGTTGGTCTCGTGATCGCAAGCGCGACTGCTGAGCGTGTAGTTAGACTCTCGGGTTGGGCGTGTTATTGGGTTTTTCCACAACGAATTTTTTAGTAACACCCTGGAGTTTAAAAGTAGGAGATGTGTTAGCCTAGTGCCTCGGAAAGCACCTTAAGCCGTTGGTTCTGCGCCTGATCTCTCTCCGGTCGTGTCGGATTGCGTGCGTGGATTAGTCAATTACCTTGTAAGCAGTCGCAGCCCTCAGCCTCTTTCCTGATAACGTCCATGACGGAGTCCACGAGCTCAGCGCCCTCTGTGTAGTGTCCCTTAGCCCAATTGTTACCTGGTGAAGAAAATGAATGCTTTAGTTTCAAAATGCTTAGAATAAAATTGCGACCGCGCACGGTCTTTACGACTTGTCAAGACATGGAGATTCTTTTATTATTTCTAAGTTTAATATTAATGTGTTGTACACATAAATATTCCAGAATAAACTTTAAATGATGATAAAAACTGCATCTAAATCAGTTATGCAAGCATTATAATCATTAAATGCCTTTTCCCAACTATATTGGGGTCGGCTTCCAGTCTAACCAGATGCAGTTGAATACCAGTATTTAACATGGAGCGACTGCCTATATGACCTCCATAACCCTGTTACTAGGTAATACAATACCCCTTGGTAAGACTGCAATACTGAATAATAATTGGATAACATGATACCCCTTGGTAAGACTCGTTGTTAGGCTTTAGGCTTTTGACTACCTGTGACAACTGTCAAAGATCCACGAGCCAGCCAGCAAGCAAGATTTGGGAATGCATAGTCGGTAAGCTTTGCTTAAAATCTACAATTATACTTTTAAGTAATTGAATTTTTTGGGTAAACAAAAGAGTTTATTTGCGAAATGTTCAGTTTCAAATTATCAATTTTAGCACTAATTGCATATACTCGATCATCACGTAATCTGGCCTACAAAGATACGACAAATGACTGCATCAAAATTAATAGAATACAGTCGGAATGACACATGAAAGCAATTAGTTCAGCTACTCGCCGCTAGATGGCGTTACTTACCGGCACCACTTTGTCCGAACACGAAGTTGTCGGGCCTAAAGAGCTGTCCATATGGCCCCGCCCTGACTGAGTCCATGGTACCAGGTTCCAAGTCCACCAGCACGGCGCGGGGAACGTATTTGCCTAGAAGAAAAAAATAAAATTAGCTTACACTACCATGGAAATTATGCATAGTTATAACGAATCTGAAATCTATACTAATATTATAAAGCTGAAGAGTTTGTTTGTTTGTTTGTTTGTTTGAACGCGCTAATCTCAAAAACTACTGGTCCGATTTGAAAAACTCTTTCAGTGTTAGATAGCCCATTCATCGAGGAAGGCTATAGGCTATATATCATCACGCTAAAACTAATAGGAGCGGAGCACCAATGAAGAATGTTTCAAAATCGGGGAATTTTTTTCCTATTGAGAGCTTCCGCTGCGTGCGCTGCGTAAACGGTTAAAGTTTCGCAAAAATCATATATGACAGAATTGTTCCCCTTTAAAAGCTTTAAAAAAAAGTCCGCGACAGCATATGTCTATCTTTTAAGGTTAGCTCACTATAATCTCTTTTATGCTAACCAAATTTGTTCTAAAATAATGCATTATTTGCGAAGGTGTTTTTATAAACATGGTATTAATCCTTATCCAAATAAATACGTTATTCATCACATGTATTTAATTTTGAACAAAATTGCCTCTGACATCATTTGATTTCAATGTATATATTCTTAGGAGATATCATAGTTTTAAAATAATACTAATAATAAAGCTGAAGAGTTTGTTTGTTTGAAACACGGTTTAAAAGCTCTAAATCTCTGGAAGTATTGGTCGCATATATAAAAATATTTTTGCGTTTGATAGCCCAGTTCTTGAGGAAGGCTATATTCTATTAAACTTGACGCTAGGACCCTTAGGAGTTGAGCAAAAAGAAAAAAGTCTGAAGTTTTCGCCAAGCGAAAACGAAGTAATAGCGCAGGCCGGCGACACGTTGCGACGGGGTGAGTCGGGGAAACAAAAAAAATTTACGCGGACGAAGTCGCGGGCAGAAGCTAGTGTGACATAATTTTCTACTAACTAAGCCTGTCAATCCACTGCTTTTCTGGGATACATAAGTTGGAAATGCAATAAACAACTTGATTTTTTTTTATCGCGGTTTTGTTATAGGCCTGTCACTGACTCACCGTAGACACAAAAATCGCGTTAGGTCGCAAGAAATTGCACTGTGCTGATTTTCTGAATACCAGTAGTGTAAAACCAAGAAATCACGAAACACAAAAACGCAAATCACCCTGATATTATCATGATATTTTTTTTATTTTTACCGACTTCACAAAAAGGTGAATATATGTATGTTTGTTTGTTTGTTGGTTGTATGTTATGTTTGTTCATCGAATACTCCGCCAATTGTCGACGGATTTTCAAAATTCTTTTTTTATTGGAAAGGGTATGCTCCCGCGGTGGACCCATTGTCACCAAATCGGAATCTGATGAGGGAATCCCATGGAAATCGAGGAAAACCCTCAAATTTTGTAAGCACACCTATAGCGATTTGGGTATTTTCTATAGTAACTCGTGCATTTGCTCTCAGAAAGCACCATTCAGGAACTACACAATAATCAATATTTCACGGGTTGCAATTCGATTAGGTACTTTAATGTGGTTGCTAAGCACAATGCGTATCGTGAAGTGTAATAGGTGATGAGCAGTTGAGATTAGGCTATTGTAACTTAGATAAGTTACAAACTGGCCCAATAAAAAGTGAAAAATACAAAACTTATTTTTACAAAAAAAAAAAAACAACAGACTTTCAAAAAAACACTACAAAGTGAAAAATAACTTTAATTTCGGAAGTCGGTGTTAATAAAAAAAATGCGGAACCAACGACACCGACTTCCGAAATTAAAGTTATTTTTCACTTTGTAGTGTTTTTTTGGAAGTCGGATGTTTTTTTTGTAAAAAAAGTTTTTTTTCGCGTTAAAATCGCGTTAGATCGCAGGAAATTGCACTGTAGTGATTTTTTAGGATGTTGGTAGGATAGATATCAGTAGTGTAGCGTAAAACCAAGAAATCGCGAAACACAAATGACTCTGAGCCTGATATTATCATGCAATTTTTTATTTTATTTTTAAGTAAATTAATGATAAATTACTTCTTTTAGAATAGGCAGTGCAAATCCAATAATTACTCAACTCATATATTTATTATACAACTAGCTTCTGTCCGCGACTTCGACCGCGTAAATTCCATTATTCTCCCATTCTTTCGGATTTTTTTTTTCTTTTTGCTCGGTTTCTACGGGTCCTGGCGTGATGTTAAATAGCCTGGTTATAGGCTATTTAACTTCTCAAAAATTGGACTATCATATGCAAAAATATTTTTTCTAATCCGACTGGTAGTTTCAGATAAAAAAAAAAAATATTCAGCTTTATTATTAGTTTAGAGATACAACGCTACAGATTCGGCGCGTGGCCAAAATCGGAACTAACGCCGCCATTTTGTTTTGTCAATACAATTTCCCAAATGTATACCAACAACGGCCTCTTATCAATGTCATTTTGGCGCCAAAGAATCCTTGTAGCACTCCTAACGTTCCTATAGTTACTCATGTGCATCAACCCGTGGAGAGTATCATATGCGTCAGCGCCACTGCGCCACAATCATTGCATCATCGCGTTGCCTAGCAACCAACTTGTTTACATAACGATGACGCTACGCGGAGTGCAACTGGTGCAGATCAGAGATTTCAGTGGTTTTTTTTTGTTAGAAGTTAAGTTTTAAAAAGGAACAGGTAAGTCTTTTTAAGCTTTCCGTAGTTTAAAAACAGTTTTAGCGTTATTCTTCATTCATTGAATGCAACATATTTTTGTGCTTTGTGTACGGCGGGCGGCGGGGGCGGTACCCTTTTTTTATATAAAAGGAGAAACTGACTGACTGACTGACTGACATATCAACGCACAGGCGAAACTAAAAGGACTAGGAACGTGAAATTTTGCATACGGCTTCCTTTTATTATGTAGGGGAGCACTAAGAAGCGGTTTTTGGAAATTCGACCTTTAAGGGGGTGAAAAGGTGGAATTTTGTTTGTATGAAAAATGTTATTGCTTGAGTTAATAAACTTGAAATTTGGTACGAATACACGCAGACGAAGTCGTGGGCGAAGTGCTAGTAAATAATAAATAAATCAATCAATCGCGTCTATTCGTACTAACGCATCATCGGTTGAATGTTTTATCTTATAATTGTCTGTTCTGGCGCGGCCGATAATACGCGACGCATTTTCCGTCAGATGTGAACCGACCCTAGAGTGGAGACTGGTCTGGCGACCGTACCTTACACACTTCCAACACCACCGCAAGCCCGCAAGGCAATTGCGTAACACATTATCAATTGGAATCGGTTTCATTTTGACAGTTCAACAACATTCATTGCGTTATTTACGTGTTGAGCAGACAAATTTTTCGACCTTATGAAGTAATGGAGTAGCAATTTGCTTCAAAATTATTCAGATTCCGATTGATAGTGTGTTGCGCAATTGCGACAACCAGTCTTACCAAGGGGTATCGTATTACCCAGTAACTGGGTTGTGGAGGTCAGATAGGCAGTCGCTCCATGTAAAAAAAAAAGGTTAGACTGGAAGCCGACCCCAACATAGTTGGGAAAAGGCTCGACATATGAGTGTGTTGCGCAATTAGGATGCTGGTGATAAAAACGGTCCGTTTACTGGGCAAACACGGATGTCCATAATCGGCCGGAACGTGTGAAAAGGCATTTAAAACAGATTTAGATACACCTAGATAACGCAAGAGCACCTACTTCGCGTGCCAAAAATAGCACCAACTTACGTTCAAAAATCGTAAGCCGCCACTTTCGCGCTTAGTCCTGCAGTGCGATTCTGTAATCATATCACTGTGAAAACTTAGGTGAAGTGAGCGTGGAGTGAGCTGTCAGTGTCATCCTGATGCTAGGGATTGATACTCTTGACAGCTCACTCTAAGCTCACTTCACCTAACTTTTCACGGTGAGATTTTTCCAAAATCGATCGGCTGTGTACTGCTGGTTGGGTGAGCGTGTGTGAGAAAGAGCGCTTGTGACGTCATAGTAGGTAGTCAAAAAAATGGCACGCAATGGTTTTCATACAGATCGTGATACTTGCGTTATCTAGGTCTATCTATATCTGTGGCATTTAATCACAAAACTTGATCATACGATATTTGTGCAATGTCAAAATGGTCTACAGTCCGTTCAGTTATTTTACCACTGATATTGCGTCATCATAATCATAATCAGCCTATAATGTATCCACTGCTGGGCTTCTCTCGGTGAGAGGGAGTGGGCCGTAATCCACCACGCGGGCCCCGTGCGGGTTGGTAGATGTCACATGTTTTCGAATTCTTGCTTAGTTCTAAGACATGCTGGTTTCCTCACGATGTTTTCCTTCACCGTTTTGAGAGCAGTGATGATGAAATAATGTATACAAAGTAAAGCGCTTGTAGGGGTTCGAGCGCTTGTCGGGGGGTCGGAGGGCTCATAAGTCGCGGTCGGTACTAGCTTCTGGATCACCAGTACTCTATTTTGGGTCGGGATAAAGGCCTCGTGGGCCATAAGCCGTGATGCACCACGCAGATAGTGTGGGTTGGTGGACGTTTTCGAAGTTTTGGTTCTAGATATATATTTAATTCAATAATGTTATATCTAACAAACTAAACCAACGCCGGAAACGGCAGAATACCTATTATGAACATTTAAAACTATTTAAGAGCCTATACTACCTCAGCTAAAATTCACTATTTATCTCGCTCGCACGATACTGCTCGCGGACTGAGTGAGAGCGAGACAGAGTGCGGTGCTAGGCGGCAGGCAGCGCCAATAGTTTAGGTAATTTGCTTTTTACGGTGAAAATAATGCTAATTAAAAAAAAATAAAAACAAGACCTGCTTTATAGTTAGTATACAAAGTTTCATGATCTAAGTTGAAGTATTTTTTGAATACCAGAGGTTTATTGTTCGGTTTGGAGGTAATTTTGCAATTTATTTTCTATCGAGAAAATTTTATGGAATCACGTTTTTGTCAAACGTAAGACCTAACATTTTTCCTCAACTTTACCATATATTTATTTCAAAATTAATGCTGCAGTATTTTCGACATAACGGAGGATCATGCTAAGCCATTTGAGGTAGAATTGTTGCTCTGTAACAATAGAACATGCCGGTGTCCTCACGATGTTTTCCTTCACCGCTTATGCGTCATTGGCGGGGTCCGTTTCTTTTATTATTTTTTGTTTAGAAGGGACAGGTGCAAACATGGAGCAATAAACTGTCCCTCTCGTATTTAAATTTCTTAGAATAGACCGTTATGGTAGTATTTTGGGTACGAATTAACGAAGTTGTCCCATTGTTTAAATAATATTCTTTGAAGTCAAAATCTCACTTCCCCTAACTTTACACGGGGGAATTTTTAAAGAATACACTTGCTGAACATGTCATTTCGACCTATGCCTAGATTAAAATCATTTTATTGAGTAAATCGATGTTTTAGTATAGTTTGGTAATGCGGAGCACAGCTGTTGTCCATAATTTTGTCCGCTTGGATATCTGAATTCCCCAAACGAACTTCAACACCCCATTTCACACAAATGTCCACTTCAAGGTTCGAGCCGTATCAGTCAATCAAAATCAGATAGGTCGACTGTGATTAAGTATTGTTCTACCAGCCTACCGGCTCATGAAGAATTCTCTATTTTATTTTGTCGTTATCGTCTCTAACGTTCAACAATGTCCCTTATAAATGTGGTCTAAAGCAATTTATCAATTTACGTTGTCGAATAGTAGCAAGTAGGCTCAAGGTTGATACACAGTAGACGTTATTCGTCATCCAATTACGTACATACTTCCTTACACGCTTGACCGGAATATGACCTCTATGACCCAATTACTGGGTATTAGGATTAGTATGTGTATGTATGTGATGGTTTTTGACTACCTGGCCTGGGCCCCATTGGTCGGCAAGCCAGCGGGGAAATTGTGTAACACATTAACTACAGGGTGCAATTGAAGTCATGGGCATTATTTTAACCTAAGGCACTACTCATGATACTAATTGCATTAGGGCTACTATTACGCAAATCAAAAATATTATTAATGCAAGTATGGAAAACCTTAAAATGTAGTATGTCATAGAAAGTATGAAATACTTTGCGCTTCTCGATAGCAAATGCGTAGGTACACTACGCCGTACGCGTCATTGGGCGTGAATTCTTTGACCCCGCCCGACTCACGTGATATTCGTAAGTTGCCAATGAATTGATTCATAATAAATTCCAACTTTCCCTTCGTACTTTGCCGGCTTAGGACGGTCAAAACTACGTCAACTAACATACATTAAAAAAAAACATTTACGTACCTAGCTTGTGGATTGTTTTGAAAAAACTTTATTTGTCGGTAAAGTGACAGCGGGTAAACGGGTGCTCTTCCACGAGCTTGTGCATGTGCTGGCACGTGAAAAGACGAAAAATCCAACAGGTTCTTAGTGGTTCTGGTGGAATGAGACCCCGTGAAGGAATAGGGTCGTTTGGGTTGCGGCGATGGAACATTTCACGAGTTCATACTAAATTTCTTGTGCGATCGTAAATTACAACCATTTGTGGGTATTGTTGGTTGGTGTACCTAGCCTGCACATTACGCGGTCGAGGCATACGCGTCAATGCACCTGCGCAGTCGTTATGACACTGGTTCCGGGTTCGTGTTGCGGCGGGAAGCATACCCCGCGCGGGGGTGATATTCGTATTTTTGCGAGTGAGGGAGTGGGACGGAGAGAGTTCAGGGAATCTCGCCGGACGGAATGTCTTGTAGCCCATTGTTATTATTACTTGTAAGGAAAAACCCGCGCGCGCGCAGGTGATGTTTGTTTACATTTCGCTTTGCGCTGTACTGCGCTTTAAGATTTTGATATTTCAACATTTATTGGCGTTAACGAAGTATTTTGTTTTAATTACTTTAAGTGTTTATTTGCAATAATAAGCCTTGTGCAATTTGACTTACTAAATTTTTAAGGTTTTCCTTAATTGCATTAATAATATTTTTGATTTGCGTATTAATAGCCCTAATGCAATCAGTATCGTGAGTAGTGCCTTAGGTTAAAATAATGCCCATGACTTCAATTTCACCCTGTATAGGAATGGCTTTCATTTTGACAGTTCGACAATATTCATTGCGTTATTTACGTCGATGAGCAGACAATTTTTCGAACATATGAAGCAATGGATTAGCGATATCCTTCAAAATGATTTCGATTCTGAAGATAAGCTCACTTACGCACGGGTTTTTGAACGCGATGTTTTTTACCGCGTAAACCGTACTGGATTTTCAACGCTCGGCTAGCACCTTTTTACACTTATAATATCACTAGCTGCGCCCCGCGGTTTCACCCGCGTAAGTTTTGATCCCTTGGGAATATCGGGATAAAAAGTATCCTATGTGTTATTGTGATGTATAAACTATATTACTGTAAGTTTCATCAAAATCCGTTCAGTAGTTTTTGCGTGAAAGAGTAACAAACCTCCATCCATCCTCACAAAGTTTCGCATTTATAATATTAGTAGGATAGTAGGATTAGTAGGATAGTAGGATTGTCGGCTAGTATCAAAAAAGGCTTTGTATTCGGACAGCGGTTATTGTGTGACCGTTCACCCCTTTCTTAAGGTCACATGCCGAAGATCTTCGGCATATTACGTGATACCTCGCGGTAGCGGTTTAGCTCGCTACCTCGATGTCACCTCCACGTAAAACAAATTCATGCTACCTCACCGCTATGTAACATAGCGGGTTGCTTATGGGTTTACCTCGATGCCTAGCATGTGCGCGCGTGTCTATTAAAAAGCATTAAGTGAGTCTTCTTCGGCATGCAATTACCGTCAGGAAACCAAAAGTTTAATCGTCTTCACCTTTTACACGTCCGGTGATCTCATTTATTGAGAATCAAGCGGAGACACATGACATACAATTAATTACACATTATATCTATAATTGCGAGACTTCAAGACTCTTATTTCGCTTCGTGAATTTATGAATCATGGCAATTATTGTCTGACCATTATACCATTGTGTCTGCTTCAAAAGGAAGTTTCTTTTATAAATTCGGGGACTCACTTTCTTTTGTCGTTTAACAAAAAAAAAATATATAAAAGGCATATAGAGTTACACAGACGCCATATTTTTAGTGCAATGGAGTCTGCGGCGCACGTGGTCTGCAGTGTTTTTGTTATTTTTTTTCATATAAGTGTCCCTTTGAAAGCAGTGCGTCTTAGATTTTCTGTCATGTGTCAGTTTGTGTTTTCTGACACGGCGCGCAAAGGGCTTTGAAGGTCCGTGGCGTACCTCTCCGCCATTTTATATATTTACAAAATGGCGGCCCTGCATGAAAGCTAGTATCTCGGAAATGTGACGCTTCACGGGGTTTGGTCCTATCGTGTTTTCTGTTGAGCAGTGGTAACACCGGCGACTTACGATTTGTATATCGCAGGTTCGAACCCAGGCGATTTACTTTGTGTAAATTATTTCATTACAATTGCTCTCACGACGGTGAAAGAAAACATCGTGAGGAAACCGGCATGTCCTAGAGCCAAAACTTCGAAGACATGTGACATCTACCAACCCGCACTGGGCCCGCGTGGTGGATTACGGCCCACTCCCTCTCATAGAGAGAAGCCTATCTTCCAGCAGTAGGAACATTATAATTATATAGATTGATTATGCTTATGCTATGTTTTCTGTTTGCATTGATGTCAGCTATATACATTTATACAGGTTACATGCGTGGCCGCCATATTACAAAACAAAAATTTCAATTCCATATCGCAGATTTTCAGGACACTATTTAAATTAGTTTTTTTTTATTGGTGTTATTTCCACTTATACAAGTATTAACTTTATATTGGTGTAAAGTAGAAGTGCAGTGTAGTTTTTTAAAAGTAATTTCTAATTTTATCTTCTGCCTAGCATATTCCCAACTATATTGGGATCGGCTTCCAGTCTAACTGGATGCAGCTGAATATCAGTATTTTACGTGAATCAACTGACTATTGACTATCGACTGACCAGTTAGTGGGTAACACTAAACCTCTTACCAGTATAACACTGATTGCGAGGCTAAAAATTAAGAAAGACTAAAAGTAATTTCTAATTGACATTGTTATTTTCCCAAAATACACATATTTTGTTGACATGTTTGGAAGCAAAATTGTGAACGCAGTTTACTCAGCTCAGCGGCACCCCTAAATAAAAACAAAATGCATAAATTAAACTCTCACCTGTGGCCGCTTCATTGTAGTATACACTTATGCGTTCCAGCTGCAGGTCACTCTCCCCTTTGTAATAACCGTTAGGGTCTACCCCGTGTTCGTCCGAAATTATCTCCCAAAACTGTTGAAGAAAATTTGATTGTAATTTCTTTTATATTTAACTAAAAAAAAAAACAAATCTGCCCGTAAGACAACCCAATAGTTAAAACATTTATTTCAAATAAACAAATTAAAAGCAGTTTTGAATTGTCAAGGGGTCGGTCAGTCAGTTATCCTTATCAGCTAGCTGCCTATTCCAAAGCGTACTAGTAGTAGGTACCTAAAGAGAAGAACCGATGGGCAAAACACTCCACGAGCACTCTTTTAAATCATAAAAATAATTAAGTTTGTAAAGGTATACACATTAATTAAGATTTGGGTAAGTATTTGTTAATAGATTCTTTAATGAATACTACTTGTACTTGTGTGTACTATAACTACATATAAAAATATTAATCTCTCCATTCAACTAAAATATCTATGAGTGACACAAACACATAAAAAAAAAATTTAAGCAATTACCAGACCCTGCCATTTTAGTGACAAGTGGCAGAAAGTAGTATTTCACCCTATGTTAGTATTGTTTTATTTAAAAAACGGTTTTAAGCAAGACTGGCCGTCTTGCTTAAAACCATTTAAATAAATTTGAATAAAAAACAAAAGAACTAAAATTAAATTATTATTTTTATATCCTTCTAGACTTTACGCAAGTTAGTTCAACTACTCGATAATAGATGGCGCTAAATTGAATTACACCGCATCGCGGCATAATGCGACAAAAACACGTTTCGATTCAAACAAATTACAATTTCCCAGAAAGTAGATCAACCAATCACAATAATTTGGGGTGCATTGCATCTGCATTACAAACCGGCAGATAACCTAGTAATTTCTTTAAAAGTACATGTTTATCTGAGTACCCAGCATGGATTATTTCGTAATTATCAGTATTTGTGGTAGCTACTAATGAAAATGACCTTGATATTTAATTTACATCCATGCCCCGTTATTGATAACAATAATAAGCCCTTTGAAAAATTGTCGTTAGGCAGAATACGGTATTTTTTTTTTCTGAACAGCTATGCCAAGCACATCACACGATGGACCATCTTGTCTTCATAATATGTGCAGTCAGTTTTTCTTCATGATTATTCGTTAGTTTTAACGTTATGGAATTTCTTGTCCCCCACAACAGATAGCGCTACTAACCTAACCAATAAAGAAAATATACTGGAAAAAATTACTAACCTTGGATCCGATCTGATTTCCACATTGTCCAGCCTGTACATGCACTATTTCACGCATATTGATAAACTTTTAATCCGGTTTTATGAACCTTTTGGTATAATAGGTTCGGATCCGCACGTTGTAGATGTAAGAAGTGATTTATAAAACTTTTTATCTCATATCGCTCAGTTCCCAGTAGTGTTGAATGTGTTGATTGTTGAGTTAACAGTGTTGCCGCGTAAGAAACCTTCACCGTTTTCGGGAGACATTTAAAATTTAGTAGCCATGTGTAATATTTAGTGATAAAAAAATTAAAATCGACTAACAGATGTTGTTTTTAGTTGATTTTTAGTAGATTTCGTATTAAATATACTATAAGAGTGTGACTTTACCTTACAAAAGGCGTTTTGTCGTCTACCTTACGTAAATTATGTTCTTTTAAGTGTCATCTCTAATCGTTTTCAGTAACTGAATGTTGTTTTTTGTTGTGCGCCGAGTCAAAGTCGACTAAAGGGTTTGTTTGAGGATGGACATAGCTAGCTTAGCTCTACTATTCGCCAATGCCAGTGTACATACTATCAGCAATCTGATTCATGTATCATAATAGCGATATCGATACAATACGAATTTATATAAGCTGCTTAATAACGCTCAATTTTAAATAAAAAGTGGCCATAATATTAATATTTTTTGAATGATGAATAGGTTATGAAAACAGGTTAGGAAGTAGATTTAGATCTAAGAGTTAGCAACCCCAGCTGATAACTAATTCAGCAACTGATAATGATAAATGATAAGGCTTCAGGTATTTACCGTCATAACCAGTGACGTAGACCCCTCCGTACAAATAAAATATTTGAAATTAGAGTTTATGTCACACTAGTAAAGATAACCAAAATCATAGGTCTTTGTGTTCAAAGAAAATGTTTGTTTGAAAAGTTCAAGTTATAATGGAGAATTTTTATTTGACTAGTTATTGTTGAGTATTGAGTCAATCGGATTAATAAGGTGTGGCTTTGTCTAAAGTCTAAATACTGTTTTCTTGCAGTTCTGAGATTAAATAGTTGAACTTTGTCTGTTGAAAAATAAAAAACAAAATAGCAATGACAAAACAAACAACAATGCATTAAGTCCGCCTTTGTAGAGTTTTTACTTGTGCATAAAGTTTTAATAAATAAATAAAACGGACTGTCGTCAATTGGTCGGTTGGCCGGTCTTTCCGATGTTAATGGTCGGAGGGACGAATTTTGTAATCATCTGTTCTAATAAAAAAAAAACGAGTGTGCTTATGACCACACGACTGAAGTGAAACTTCTTTCGCTCCATCTGTATGTATATTTCATTTACTAGCTATAAGAGAAAGAGAGAAAGAAAATGTGCGCGCGCACTGCTGTCTCTTGCTTATATCCCCCACTTAACTTCCGTTCGCCTTGCCCGATCACACTTTTCGTAACGCTTACGTCACGCGTTCGCCAGCTTACTCCCCAAGTCAAGCGTGCGTAAAGAAGTTTCACTTCAAAAAGGGAAAATATTTGGTTTCCTGTACCCAGTGTACCCAGATACTGTCACCAATATTTTACTGGCAGAAATAAGTCGGATAATTTTACCAGCAGCATTTTTTTGATTGTGGTTTGATAGTGTGTTACGAAATTAGGGTGCTGGTTATTAGGAAAATGAAATCGGTGGTCATACTTAAAGCCCTGTCTGAGTTGGAAAAAAAAGCCATCTGCAAGCAGTGCTCATAGAGTATAGCAACTAAAGCTAGAGGCTGCAGCTCTAGGCCTCTTCCGCAGATTGGTCTATCTTCGTGGTAAGATAATTAATATGTACAACGTAAAACCAAATTACATAATAAAAGGAAAGTTTCACGCTGCGATCTTATACAGGGTTACTGGTAACTCGACCACTTCCTTGTAGGAGGTGATAGGGGAGCTAAAATGTGTCAAATTTAACCCCCATATGTATGGCCGAAAATTAATACTTTTACAGTTATTTAAAATTTTAAATTACTCCAAATTTTAACACTAAGCTTTTATTTATAGCTAACATTCTACACAAAGCTAACACAGTAAAATGTCTAAAAATATCAAATAATTTCAATAAATTTTTGTAATTATTTGTACGAGTAGTTGCATTTTTTTTCAAATATCTCTTAGATTATTAGTTTTCGGCCAAACATATTGGGGGTTTTTGTCACATTGTAGCTACCCTATCACCTCCGGCAAGGAAATGGTCGAGTTACCAGTACCTAACCCTGTATATGAGGAGTTTAGTGCTCTGCGATCGAATCTCAAAGTAAGAACCAAGGACGCCTACAGATTATATTGTAATGCCTTAGAAAATAATATAGGCAAAACTCCGCGACAGTTCTGGCAGCATATTTCTAGCCTGCGATCAAAGGGTGGCTTCGAGCCAAACGTGGTGTACAATGGTGAGACTTGTTCGGGTGTTAAAGCGGCCGAGGCATTTGCTCAGTATTTTTCTAGCGTGTTTCTACCCGATACACCTGAATTGGACCCTAGGAAAGCAAATGTGAGTAGTGAGGGAGATAATATTCCTCTTCCCTTTTTAACCCCATCGGATGTAGTTAAAGCGATTGCTAAACTGAAGACCCTTCCCTAAAACCAGTGACAAAACATTAGTAGAGGAACACAGACCCATCGCTATCCTGCCAACCATTGCCAAGGTTTTTGAACATATACTCCACGCTTTCATTTACAAACGCGTGAGTATGTCCTTATCTGACGCCCAACACGGTTTTCGGCCAGGTCGCTCTGTAAATTCAAATTTACTTATTCACGTAGACTATATATCCCGTGGCTTGGACGTCGGTAGGCAGGTTGATGCTCTGTATTTCGATTTCCGTAAAGCATTTGACAGAGTTGTACTTACTACAACGATGTACTTTTGACAAAGCTGGGGGCCATCGGTTTTTCGTCCGGTCTTCTTAAGTTCTTTTCCGACTATCTGCGCGATCGCAAGCAGTTGTAAGACATGGTTGCTTCGAGTCGAAGCCTTATAATACACGCTAGGGCGTAAGTCAGGGATCCGTGTTGGGACCGCCTCTGTTCCTTATTATGATCAATGACCTCATAACTAATGTTAAGTTTGCTAAATGCCTGCTATATGCCCACGATCATAAGTTAGTCGCACAAATCACAACGGATGAAGATTGCAAACTCCTACAAAGGGATATTGACGCCATCCACGATTGGAGCATTGTGCACAAACTATTATTTAACACGAGCAAGTGCTATGTCATCACATACGGTAGAGGGTTGCGGCCAATTCGTTATGATTATAGTTTGGGTGGTGAAATAATTACTCGTGTCACCAACGTAAAGGATTTGGGAGTGACTTTTGACCGCTGTCTGACTTTTAGAGATCACGTTTCTGCCCTCGCGAAGGAATCTTTCAGGCGCTTGGGATTTGTTTTGAGAAATTCTCGAGACTTTCGCATTCCAAATGTTATTAGACTGTTGTACACCGCTTTGGTTCGAAGCAAACTCGAGTCCAGCGCCTGTGTTTGGCACCCCTATAACGCGGCCCAAACATTGATGCTGGAAAAAGTACAGAATTTTTTTTAGGATGCCTCTTCCAAAGGATAGACCATTTCTTTCCCTATATGTACCCTACCAACTATCTTTTAGGGACGTTGGGCTTTAACTCGTTGGAGGTAAGAAGAGGCTATGATCAGCTCACGGTAGCCTTTAAGACCTTACTGGGACGTATCGACTGCCCAGAGCTCCATGGCCTTTTCTGCCGACTATTTGTGCCCGACAAATACATCGGACACCGTCAGAGCCGCCGGCACAATCTGTTTGCGCAACTGCCATGTAAAACTGTAGCCAGAGCCGAATCCCCAGTCTGTCGTACTCTAAAGGTGCTAAATGCCCTTCTGACTGCCAACCCTGAATGTGATATATTTGCGGATGAATGGAGTAAAATTATGCGTATAGGTTTGGTGTTCTGTGAGAGAAAGTGTGCAAGAGAGTCCACTGTGCCATGTTAGTTTTAAATTAAACTATATTTAACATAATTATTGTCAACGTAAATTGTCTCTATGTTAATCAATGTAATTGGTGTTGTACCGTTTTAATTAACTATAAATAAATAAATAAAAAATAAATAAAATGTTTTTAGTCACACATTTTATCAAGTTTCATAAAACGCAAGCTCTACCTACTAGGTCTTGTGTTAAAACTTGGAACTTGTCGGACAGAAAAAACTTCCTTAAAATTATGGTCCTCGGAGTTGACCACCGAATATGAATGAATTCGTGCATCACAGAAAAAAACTGTAGGTATAGATTTCTATATTTGTATGGAGGTTGAAATAAACAAAGATGTGGTTGTTCAAGTTGTTGCCTGTGCTTGGGATAAGGAAACTAATTAATTAAAAAACAACACTGGTAATCTAATGTCATTTTGACATTACTAGTAGTGCGTTTGAAAACCAAGTTGAGTACAAATGTGGTACAAATACTTCACAGAAGTAAAGATAAGGATTTGAAAATCTTAGCAGATGAAATATTTTTTTTCTTCAAATTATCTATTTATTTAAACTTCATTGTACTTTCTTACATAATTTTGTGTCTTTTATTTTTTTCAGTTTGTTACCACATTTTTATAATTCTTGTAACCGTCGCGCGTCGTCTCCCGATAGCTACCTAATAATCTTATTTTCGAACGCTAACCAAAACATTGCAATGTCAGTCAAGTTTAGTGATAACGCAAACTAGCAATAGCAAATATATAATAGAAACAAAGTCCTATTCACAATTAAACTATGTAATCAGCAAAACTAATTAAATACTCAAATTAAACCACCCGTACCCGTAAAAATGATACTTAGACACAACTCAAAAATGGTGACCAAAACATAAACATGAAGTTTTTAAAAGTTATCCTGACTTTGGCAATCATCTTTACCGCCTACATCGGAGATCTTATTGTATTTCGATCAAAATATTCGAGTTCTTTAACATTTCGCGCCATCGCAGACAGTTTGGTGCATGCAAGCCTCGGATTTTTATCCTCCCTGATATTCTTCAGTCATGACCACGATTTAAATTTGCAAGCAAGTGCGTTAAATGTGACTTTCTGTACGATCGTGTCATCTCTAATTGATGTTGACCATGCATTTGTGGCTAGGTCTATTTATTTGAAGGTGAGTTCATTTTGATGACACCATTTTAATGTAGATAGTAGGGAAGGTACGTATTTACGCGACCAGGTTTTTACACCAGGTATTTGCTTCCTCGTATGCACACCAGGTACCGACCCGAAATACTTGCAAGACTTCAAAGTACAGCTATACTCACTCAACTATGCAGGTACTCAACCGCATTAATAAATTCATCATTCTCCTTATCAGTAAGTCTATGGTTTATTGGTTTGTAAGTATTTATTTGTAAACGCATGCGATTGTGCTCCTTATCTAAAGGTAGTCGCAGATCAATTTCCTATGCAAGTATTTTTACTCCAGAACCTGAACACAGTCAGGTGCTTTACTTTGTGTGAATAATTTCATCACCACTGCTCTCAAAACGGTGAAGGAAAACATCGTGAGGAAACTGGCATGTTCTAAAACCAAAAATTCAAATGTGAAAGGTAAAACAAACTTCTGTGGGCTAATTCTCGTAATTTAAAACGTTCAAAATCTAGTCGCAGTCTCATTTCGGCGACAAACAAATGTCAAAAACTTGTCAAAATGTAGGGAAATTTGACATATTTTTGACAGATTGAGACTGAGATCAGACTGTGAATGTTCTTAAAAATTACGAGAATTGCCCCTCTGATGCCTAGACCAATTTGCCAACTACAACAAGTTTTGTAAATTTAACACAATATGATTCACAGCTGTTTCCCCAAGAAAGCTGGTGTATCTATAGTACACTCACATTCCGCCAGTTATGTTTAAGTTCCATGTAATAGGGAGTTAGCTTATTGCCATCAACCGGAAACAAATTCAGACACCGGGCTTCGTGCCTTTAATGAGAGAAATTCCAGATGTAAAAACCTAATAAATCTTTGCGTGACCTGGGAATCGAACTCAGGACCTCACGCTCAGCAGTCATCCTAGCAACCACTAGACAATCGTCAAAGTAGTTTTCAATATAACCATTTCAATTAATTAACAGTATATAAAATATGTGCATTGACGCGGACACCAGCCCGTATTACCTACCTACCTACCCAACTGTTAAAATATTATTTTCTCTTTTGTTTCAGGACATGACGAATTTAAAAAGCAGAGGCATTTTCCACTGTACAACATTCTGGATGCTAATAACTTCTATGATATTATTATACAGCTATTTAGAAAAAAAATTGAATCTATATCTTTTAGCCTTCATGCTTATCCTTGCCTATAGTAGCCATCATCTTAGGGACGGGAATCGGAGAGGTCTATGGTTTTACCCCTTCGGTAGTTCCCCACCCATAGAGAAAAATCTGTATTTTTTTTTATTAGCAGTATTGCCACATGTAATAGCTAGTTTATACCATATGTGTAAGGGTAGTTTTACTAAAACCTTTGTTTATAGTCTGGTTGTTTAGATTTTTTTTTTATAAATTATTTAGATTTTATAAAAATATTGTTCAATATTGCATTCAGTAATTGTCAATCTTACTAAGGGGTATCGTGTTACTAAGTAACTGGGTTGTGGCGGTCAGACTGGAAACCGACCCTAATATAAAAACGGGAAACGCTAAGCAATTGTTTTTCTTATTGTCAGTAGAGTCCTTTTCTTATGCAGGCATGTAATACACGATTTTAAGACTAAGCCCAGGCTCGCAGGCGATTGTTTTTCGGCGCACTGGATTTTCAACGCATTGCATAGCGCCGGGGGTTGAAAATCCAACACTGTGTTGATTTGAAATTCCAGTGCGCGTTAATTTTTCGCCGCGATGTTTATACGCCAACTCAAAAGTTCTAGAAAAATGTCAGCTGTGATTGGTTACATAAATTGTCAACAGCCAGTCGCATCGTTTGACTTGTCTCTATGAAAGAAATTGGGCCGTAATCCGTCACGCGGGCCCAGTGCGGTTTGGTAGATGTCACATAATAAGTCTTCGAATTTTTGGTTCTAGGACATGTTGGTTTCTTTACGATGTTTTCCTTCACCGTTTTTGAGAGCAGTGGTCTGTGGGGATAAAATAATTAGCACAAACTAAAGCGCCTAAACGAAGCCACGACTTGTACCTAAGTCGCACTGCGCCCCAATTCTGTATTATTCCCCGCGAAATCTTACCACGTGCAGATCACGTCAATATCGTGTCTTGTTAGCGGTAAGGAATCGAAATGTCAACCGTACGGACAACATGTATTTTGACAGTTCAAACCACCCCATTGTGTCATAGAGAATACGATAATAGCAAATGTCGATTAATTAAATAAGAAATTGACGTGTTTCGAAGTAAGGAATCGGTAAGTTGTCATGGCCGGCATGTCCAAGAACTAAAAATTCAAAGACATGTGATATTGTAGCGATATCTACAACGCCACATGCGAACAACGCGTCATACTGACGTCACAAAATCCTGCATCTCGCAAGTAAGAGTTTACCAGGCAACGGCCCGACATGAATCATCGGGCAGTTGCCCGCAAGACACAACACCCGTCTGGTCGGAGGATCCTCCATTTTCTGTGGAGTATGAGTGAACTTTACACCCTGACCCCTGTTCCTCACGCCTCTGTAACGTCCACCAACTAAGCCAGCCTGCCTCCTCTCTGTAGGAGGGAGTGGGCCGTAATACATCACTATTACGGCCCACTCCCTCCTACAGAGAGGAGGCAGGTGTCCCAGCAGTGGGAACAGGCTGATTATTTGTAAGAATACCTTTTTTTTTTGGTTGACTGTACTTTTTTAGTTAAAAGATTTATATGAAAATGTAAACATGAAATTATTATTTATTAAGTATTACTTAAATAGATTTCTTATTTTTTGTATTGTACAGACGCCAGCAGGTCAACCTACCCCAATATGTCAAATTTCTTTGATAGATTTTCAACTTTAGCTCAAAGGAATAAGGTTCATATTCAATTGGGAAAATCTGACAGATTGGGGTAGCTTGATGTGCTGGCCTCTGTACAGCATGTGTTGTGCCCAAAAGTCTGACAACCAGTCTTACCAAGAGGGATACCCACTTACTGAGGAACACAATAGTGTTACCCAGTAAGTTGGTTGTGGAGGTCAGATGGGCAGTCGCTCCGTGTAAAATACTGATATTCAGCTGCATCCAGTTAGACTGGAAGCCGACCCCAACATAGTTTTGAAAATGTTACGCAGATTAAAAGCATGCTATGTGCATTTATGTATAATGACATTGAATATGAAACTGATATGTACGGATTTTGGCCTATAACTCAAGGAGATGTAGTAAATGGAGTACCGATAACAAACAGTACCATTTCAGGAAACGGAAATTCTGAAAAAAAAAAAACCGCTATCCTGCACTCCATTTTCTACTAACTCTTGGGTTGAAAATAAGAATGGTGCTAGACTGACCTTCAGAAGGTCAGTGTATATGAGCAAAGAATGTGATATTTTTGTATATAATATTATTGTAATTAGAAAGAATGTTCATATTTATATCTACGAATAATAAAAAGTCAGGAAGCGTAACTATGAACAAAATCAACGAGAAATTCGGCTCCAAACTTCACTACATTGACAAAATACCTCGAGTATTCGAACAAAAGAACAGACATGCAAATAAGCCAATCAGCTGCGCTCGCGTAAAGCGTTGTATTCGGAGAGCCGTGATTGGTTCTAGTGCGCGGTGGCCTTTTCGGCAACGCCCATCGCGGTAAACATTTGCGGGGTGCCATTTTTGAGCTTGAGTTAGGTACATTTCTTGACTTTTATTATCCGTAGGATTATAAGAACTCAGAGAATTGTATTGATGATTTTAATGATTATAATTATTATGTAGTCATATATATTTTACGCTGGCGAATCAAACTTTCAACACGGCATTTACCTGCAAATTTAAAAAATCGCAGTGAAAATCTTTACCTATTCCCTTTTAAATAAAAACTATTATTAATAACCTAATTGTACTGTTTTATTGTACATTTTCACCAAAAAGGAGAATTAGTGACCAGCGATGAGGCCGCCCATCTGAGTGAGCAGTGGTGGGTAACCGCCGCGACTTCGGCTCAAACCCAAATAGGCGCTTTAATTTGTGTAAATTATTTAATCACCACAGCAGGCTTAGCATGACGCATTCTATTTCTACGTAGAATAGACACAGCTCTTTATAAACAAAGTGACATTTCGTTTCTCCACTTTTGACATCGCACCGTAGAAATCCTTCTACAATCTGTCATTTTGTCTTTCGTTTATATCGATCTTTGTCTAGGTCTTTTATTAAGTAGACTATTTCAGAAGAAAGTTTTCTATCCCAACTGTCAAAATGACGCTGACGACTGACAGTTGTAAGGAGATTTGAAACTTTGTGCACGACGGCCACAAAGTATATACGGTTATCTACAAAATCATGATATAACTACAATATTTTTTTGTTCCAAAACACGGTACTTCTACACTGAGAACAACGGTTGTAGTTGTCTTTATATACGTGATTTATTATCAGTAAAAAAAACGAATAAAAATCCTATGACAAAACAGAATTCTGAGTCGAATTATGTAAAAGAGTATGTATTTCGTAAAAAGTGCAGTGGACTCTTTCTACTTTGCTGCCGTCGTACTGTCTACACGGACTGTCATCTTTGTCTACTCTTCCGTCGACAAAACGGTGCTCATGCTAAGCCTGCAGGGTCTCAAAACGTTGAAGGAAAACATTGTGAGGAAACCGGCATGTCTTTAGAACCAAACAATTTGAAGACATGTGATATCTACCAACCCGAACTGGGTCCGCGTGGTGGCCCACTCCCTCTCAGTGAGAGGAGGCGTGTGTCCCAGCAGTGCGAACATTATAGGCTAATAATGACTAAGAGCTGATTTTTCAATCATCTGATAAATTTGTTCGAGAAATAATTTAAAAATTTTGACAGTTATTTTTTAAAGAAACTGTCAAAAATGTCAATTTTATTCCTCAAAAAGTTATCTGGCGATGCAAAAATCAGAGTCCATAGTAAGACGACTTAGCATATAAATGTTACGGCTAATTGCCGAAGTGCGGCTACACCTAGTTTTAGCCGGGTACTAACTAGGTGCATCCTACATCGATGGAGCTATTTCTGTGTAAAGGGTTTAAAGTAACCTAACCAAACCTAACCTCGGGGTGCCCTTCGATCGCTCTTGCATCCTACGTCGCATATCGACTGACCGCAACCATGCAACCGATGTCACCGCATGTGGCCGGCTGCACCTAGTTGTACCCGGCTAACACTAGGTGTAGCCGCACTTCGGCCATTAGCCGTGACATAAATAAAACATATTTTTCTATTATACTTATACTATTTATTTAAATCATAAAAACCTATTTACTGTCCTGGCCACACTATACTCTCGATCCAGTCTATGTAACTAGAGATCCTGGTGTACACAGCAGGTCTGTTTATTTCTGCGCATTTCTTGCCGAAAGATGTCACACCCACGATGTGGAAAATACAGGAGTTCTCTTTGGAGACCACTTGGATGGGAGCGCCGGAGTCACCCTGGAAAGTGGGAAGTAAAATGAGTTGATATTTAGATTTTGGAATAGCTTTTGCTTCTAGAACCTAGGCTAGGCTATTCTTCATGGATGGTCAAAAGCAGCTCCGAGCTCGTTACGCATCGTTGTTTATTTAAATTATTTTATTTCTTTATGTAGGTTTGTACAGAGGCCAGCACATCAAGCTACCCCACTCTGTCAGATTTTCCCAATTGAATATGAACCTTATTCCTTTGTGCTATAGTTGAAAATCTATCAAAGAAATTTGACAGATTGGGGTAGGTTGACCTGCTGGCGTCTGTACAAACACACGTCAATCATATTTTTAAAAACAACGTTTCGTTTCGTTTCCCTTTTTTTTTTCTCGTAATTATCAACTGTCCCTTAAAAAACTTCAATACCTACTCGACCTAAACGTATGGGACGGCTGAATTTTTATTCGCGATTATGATGTTGGTCCCATGAAGAAAGTTGTTTAGTTTGATGGTCTGCACCACATCCTTTTTGGCTGGTCATTGAAAAGTAACCCTGTATTAATTATTATTATTATTTTAATATATAAAATTCTCGTGTCACGGTGTTTGTGGTTAAACTCCTCCGAAACGGCTGGACCGATTTGTATGAAATTTTGTGTGCATATCGGGTAGGTCTGAGAATCGGCCAACACCTATTTTTCATACCCCTTTTTTTTTTGCAAAACGACGTTTGCGGGGTCAGCTAGTCTAATATATAAAATTCTCGTGTCACAGTGTTAGTTACAATACTCCTCCGAAACGGCTGGACCGATTTGTATGAAATTTTGTGTGCATATCGGGTAGGTCTGAGAATCGGCTATTATCAATTTTTTTTTTTTGCAAAACGATGTTTGCGGGGTCAGCTAGTGATTTATAAAATTAATCTTAAAGAAATAACAAATTATGTGTGAAATAAAAGTATTTTCGCGTACTTTATTGTCCTCATAAAGTATAGAGTACAATTACCGCGAAATAACGCAAATAATGTACTTTATTATAAAGTACGGGTGGCAACCCTAGCTATGCTTCAGGCGACCAAAAAAATGATAAAACTGATGAGACTGCGTCCACCGACCTGACAGGTGTCCTTCCCTCCCCTCAGATCACCAACACACATCTGTGAATCTATGAATCCTTTGACCCAGTTTCGAGTGTGTAATGCCTTCAGTGTTCGATTGCAAAAGTCGACGTCTAGAATAGACAGTGACACCTTCTGGAGCTCCTTGGCAGTCTGTCTAGTATCTGTGAAAAAAAAAGAGGTTTTTGAAAGAACTGTGTCCATCATCTGCTTAGCCTTTTCCCAACTATGTCGGGGCCAGCTTCCAGTCTGATCGGATGCAGTTGAATACGTGCTCCCTAATTGCGTAACACACATATCAATCACAATCATAATCATTTTGAAAGATATTGCTAATGGTGCTTCTAGTTCGAAAAATTTGTCTAAATTTTAGGCGCGTTATGGCGCCTTGTTTACATAAATGAAACTCGATCCCGGTTGTATGCAATAGATGTGTATTTGTCACTAAACACAGTATATACAGTAACGACAGCGGGAGAACATGGGTGGTACACAAACGTAGATAGGGCTAGTTATTTATCTGCACAGGGTTTTGTGATTAATAACAAGGATAGCTCCGATTCAAATCTGTCCTACTGACAGCTCGTCTTAAACATCTCTGCCATAGACATCACATCACACCTCTCGACCACCGGTGTTGTCATGACTAAGTGGGAACCATAGACATTAGTGGTTCGCCACACCACCCCCCCACGGAGAAATACAAGGTATACACAGAAATACACAAAAAAATAAAATAAGACGAAAACTATAAGTCTAAAATGTCCCTAAATTTGACCCGTCTGCCAGCTCTGGTGGTGACAGTGTCTGAAGGGAATGGATTAGTTGGCGTGGAGGTAGTTGGTAATGTGGAAGGAGAATCTGGAACGGGAACTGAAACAGGTGGTGAGGAAACTAGTTCAGAGTCCAGGTATGCTGGCTTAACACGGTCTATGCTGACCGTAGCCTCTCTTCCGTTCATATCCAAGGTCAGGGTTTTGTCCCTTCTCCTCAGGATACGGTATGGGCCAGTGTATGGAGGTTGCAGAGGCCGCCAAACAGTGTCGTCTCGGAGTAAGACATGGGTTGACGTCGCCAAATCTTTGAACACGAAGGTTGACGGTCGAGCGTGTCGTGAGGCTGGTATTGGACGTAAAATCTCCATCCGGCTCCTCAACTCCGTGACGAAATCTGTGATGTCGTTTGGGCTCCTGGGTTCTTCCGCTGGCATTATAAGTTCTCCAGGAAGTCGCAGAGGTTCTCCATAGACTAGCTCAGCGGACGAGGTGTTCAGGTCCTCTTTCAGGGCAGTCCTCATGCCGAGGAGTACCAGTGGAAGAGCCTTGCTCCACGTTTGGGGATGGCACATTAAAGAAGCTTTTAGTTGGCGGTGCATGCGTTCTACCATGCCATTTGCGCACGGGTGGTAACTGGTTGTGCGAATCCGCTTTGTTGCGCACACGTTCATTAGGCGCCGAAACAAGGCAGATTCAAACTGGCGACCCTGGTCGGTTGTCACGGTACTTGGTACGCCGAAACGGGATATCCAACCAGTCACCAGCGTGTCTGCCACTTCTTCCGCCGTAATACATGTCATAGGCCACGCTTCGGGCCAACGCGTAAATCTGTCAACCGCGGTGAGACAATATGTGAAATTGTCTGAAGGCGGCAGTGGTCCTATGATATCAATGTGAACATGACAGAATCTTTTTGATGCGATCGGAAAAGACGTCAACGGCGCAGATGTGTGCCTGGTCACCTTACTGCGTTGGCACTGTAAGCATGACTTAGCCCATTGTCGGCAGTCGGTGTTAATATGCGGCCATACGTATCGCTCAGCCACCAATCGTAAGGTTGCTCTCACGCCAGGGTGACTAAGACCATGCAGTCGATCGAAAGCTGCTCGACGGAAAGGTAAGGTGAGGTATGGGCGAGGTCTGCCTGTTGACGTGTCGCAGAGTACGGAAGTATCAGTTCCTGGAAGAACGATTTTTTTTAATTTTAAAGAAGTTAATGAACCCGCCTCTTTGAGTTCCTCGTCTCTTTCTTGCGACTCTGCAAGGGCTTGGAAGTCCTCTTCCAATGAAATGGATTCAATCCGCGACATAGCATCTGCGACTACGTTGTCGGTACCTTTAATATATCTTATGTCGGTGGTAAATTGGCTAATAAAAGTTAATTGGTTGAGTTGTGTTGGTGGAAGCTTGTCACGACGCTGCATGAAGGCATACACAAGGGGCTTATGGTCAGTAAAAACTGCTGCGTTTTGTACTTCTAGTACGTGCCGAAAGTGTTGAACGCTCTCGTACACAGCTAGGAGTTCCCTATAATAGGCAGGCCACTGAGATTGTTTCTGGGTAAGTTTTTTGCTGAAATATGCTAGGGGTTGCCAGTTATTATCGACCTTCTGTTGTAAACATGCACCTATGTGCGTGCTCGACGCATCGGTAAAAAGACCTAAAGGGGCTTCACTATTTGGGTGCGATAGAGTAGTGACATTAGCCAGGCTCTTCTTGCAGTCATCAAAACATTGTTCGAGCTCGGGCGTCCATGGAAATGGTTTTGCGCCTTTGCTGTTAGTTGCAGCGACTGCGTCGATTAAGGGAGCCTGATACTTGGCGGCGTCGGGCAAAAATCTGCGGTAATAGTTAACCATGCCCAAGAACCTACGTACGCCTTGTACGGTCTTAGGAAGAGCGAAATCCACTAAAGCACGGATACGGTCTTCGGGAGGAAAGATGCCTGCAGCGTTAATACGGTAAGCCAAAAACGTTACCTCGGTTGCCCCAAGTACACACTTCGCCGGATTGATGACTACTCCATACTGGTGCAGTCGGTGGAACAAGAGTCTGAGGTGTTCGGCATGCTGTTGGGGGTCTCTGGAGTACACGAGGATATCGTCGACGTAGGCGAAACAGAAATTAAATCCTCGCACGACTTCATCTATGAACCTTTGAAACGTCTGTCCGGCATTTCTAAGGCCAAAGGTCATGTAGGGAAATTCATAGAGTCCAAAAGGTGTGATTATGGCTGTTTTACAAATATCATCAGAATTTACTGGAATTTGTTGGTATGCTTTAACCAAATCAAGGGTGCTGAAAACTGAGCATCCGGATAAGTTGTGGCCAAAATCCCCTATATGGCGGACCGGGTAGCAATCTGGAATTGTGCGGGCGTTTAGTGCGCGGTAGTCGCCGCACGGACGATAGGTCTCGTCTTTTTTTAGCGCGAGGTGCAGCGGGGACGACCATGAGCTGCTGGAAGGTCTAGCGGTGCCTACGCGAATCATCTCCTCGAATTCTGTCTGAGCAGCTCGAAGTTTTAGTGGAGCAAGACGACGTGGTCGCGCTGTCACGGGTGGGCCATCGGTGGTTTTGATAAAGTGCACCGTTGTGTGCTTCACCTCTTTAGGCGCACCAGGGGGACGTGATATGCTCGGGAACTCGGTCAAAATGTGCGAATATGGTGAGTCAGGTGATTGAATAAGTTTAACACTGGGTTGGTCAATTGAGGAGAATTCAGTTTCCGCTGATAACCCTGTTTTATCGTCTCGCAACCTTCCATGAGCACAGTCTGGTAAAAGGTGGTAATGAGCCAGGAAATCAGAACCAATTATTGGAGTTCCTACTTCTGCGACTATGAATTTCCATGCAGTCACGTCTTAAACCTAAGTTCAACTTAAGTTCGACTAGACCAAAAGTATTTATTTTAGTGCCGTTGGCTGCTAAAAGGTCGTACGGAAGTGGCTGCTTTTTACCCTGGGAGTAACGTCTAGGTAGGCACGAAAGATCGGATCCGGTGTCAATTAAAAATCGTCGGCCCGAATACCGATCGGTAACAAATAGACGGCGACTTTCTAGGGAGCAGTCAGTGGTCGCCACTACTGACTGCTGCTTGAGTTTCCCTGTGGTACAGGACCAGACCAAGTGCACGGTTGTAAACACCTGGAAGCTTTTGCCGCGAATCGCCTGTGATACCAGCATTGACCGTTAGGAGTGCGTGAGCGTGAGCTTGAACGACTGCGGTGATTTCTGTCATTACTTGTAGTGAGGCTGGTCACAAGCCGTGTCAGGTCCGCCACTTGTTGCTGGAGCATCTTAACTTGCTCCTTAGTGTCATCGCTAGATGGTGATGATGAAGATGCCCTACCTGCTGCATGGACATTCATTGACTGCGGACTGAATTCTTGCAACTTATCAGCCAGCTCGCCCAAGTCCTCAAGGGATGAATGCTTTTGGGCAATTAAAATACCTTGCATGTAATGAGGCAGCCTGTTCGTCCAAATACTTTGGAGGAGCTGTTCTGGGAAGGAAGGACCAGCAAGAGTTCTGAGGTGACGGAAGAATGAAGAGGGCTTTCTATCCCCTATCTCCTCTTTTTCAAGAAGCCTCCTGATTTTTTCTTCATATGACTCCGAGAAACGAGAGATAAGTGCCTTTTTAAGACAAGTATACGGTTGACTCTTAGGGGGCTCAATAATTATGTCTTCGACTTCAGTTGCAGATTTGGTGTCAAGCTGACTTACAGCATAGTAGTATTTGGTTAATTCTTGTGTGACACCATTAATATGGAACTGTGCTTCCAAACTTGCAAACCAGAGACCTGGTCGGTCTGGCCAGAAAGGAGGGACACAAGGGAAATACATTAAATGTTGTTATGTTTAGGCATTTAATTTAAATTTAAGAAACACTGTTATATTTGAGGTAGGTTGTAGGAATGTCCATCCATGCAAAGTTGAAGAAAAAAAAAAATAACTTACAGGCTTCTGTTGTCACATTACTCATTATGGAACACACCTTTACGTTTCGAGTTTATCTGGAACGCAGCTGGTTTACGTTTGACGTTTGCAGATAGTGATGACAGGAGACATGTGTCAGTGTCAGAGTTAGTGTCAAACTTCGCGCGCTAACTTTGAAGTTTCCGTAGAAATCCGCACAAGAAAAAATGGCGCTGCTATCGCAGATTTGGATGATTTTTCTTGTTTCAAGTCGTTAAAGTTCAAACACGATGGAATTTGCGACAAAAGTATGCACAGCCGAACACTATCTCGTTAGTCAAATGCACTATTAGCACGAAAGTTCAAAATACTTCTCGATTTTCGTAGGTAGGTAAACTCGCGTAATGACGTCGAGTAGGTACCGACTTGGACTTGTTCACGAAGAAACCCGCTGCCCGGGATGAGTGTGAGCTCGTTGCGCTTCACGATACTGCATTCTAATTCTTCTTTTTACACTGATAAGTTCTTCTATCGTCGGGGTCACCAATTTAGGCGCGTTATGGCGCCTTGTTTACATAAATGAAACTCGATCCCGGTTGTATGCAATAGATGTGTATTTGTCACTAAACACAGTATATACAGTAACGACAGCGGGAGAACATGGGTGGTACACAAACGTAGATAGGGCTAGTTATTTATCTGCACAGGGTTTTGTGATTAATAACAAGGATAGCTCCGATTCAAATCTGTCCTACTGACAGCTCGTCTTAAACATCTCTGCCATGCCATAGACATCACATCACAGTCACACCTCTCGACCACCGGTGTTGTCATGACTAAGTGGGAACCATAGACATTAGTGGTTCGCCACAAAATGATAAATGTATGATTTTATTTCTCTAAGTAGGTTTGTACAGAGGCCAGCACATCAAGCTACTCCAATCTGTCAGATTTTCCTAATTGAATATGAACCTTAATCCTTTGTGCTAAAGTTGAAAATCTATCAAAGAAATTTGACAGATTGGGGTAGGTTGACCTGCTGGCGTCTGTACAAACACTTTTACACGTCAATCATATTTTTAAAAACGAGATGAGGTCGGCGTTTCCTATCTGACTACTCTGAGAAGAAAGGCCGAAACAAACTCAGAGGTCACAGTCTCTTTTAAAGTCTAGACATAATCTTGGTCAGATCATGTGGAGACCTTGTAGATTGGTGTCTGAAATGGTCTTTTGAGGAAAGAACCACACAGATTGAGTGGACCTGTCCAGTCAGTGCACGCATTTGTCAGTACCTAATCATGCAGCTCAACTCAAACTTAAGGAGCTCAACGATTCGACGAACAATACCACAGAAAGGACATTTGGGTAGGTCGCATAAATTACTCAAACTGCCAGACCATGACTAAAACTATCTGAGAAAAAAATAAAGGCAAAAGAAAATTAACCCACATTCACAGTCATTAAAATAATATAATACTTTTACTTTACAAAGGAAATATTCATGTCTCTGCATATATAAAAATTTATCAATGGCCCCGATTCTGTTGTTCACAAACTAAACTAAATTTAAGTTCAGTGCATCTTTTTCTTTCTATTTCATTATGAAAAGGACAGAAGATAAAATAGGTATTAGTTTAGTCCTGTCAAATTAGATAATCCATAGACAAGTTAGACGAGATAAAAAAATCGTCTAATAAAAATACGTCAATATACGTCAGGCGCTGACTAATTTGACAGGACTAAACTAATATTTATCTTCTGTCCTTTTCATAACGAAATAGAAAGAAAAAGATGCACTGAACTTTAATTTACTTTAGTTTGTGAACAACAGAATCGGCGCCAATGTCAATGTGTATATAAAAATCCAGAAATAGTCTTGGTCAGATCATTTTGAGGACCATGTAGGTTGGTGTCTGAAATGGTCTTTTGAGTCTGCTCTGTAAAAACGCAAATAACGCAATTATTGACTTTGTGCATCGTAGGTCAGCGGGGTAATTGCGTAACACACTATTAGTAGCAATGGGTTTCATTTTGACAGATCAACAACGTGCATTGCGTTTTTTACATTGTTGAGCAGACATTTTTCGAACATATGAAGCAATGGATTAGCAATATGTTTCAAAATGATTCAAATTGAGATCGATAGTGTGTTTCGCAATTAGGGTGCAGGTCGGTTTGTTCCCACTAGTTCTACTGAACAGTTCTACGGTAGAACTAATGGGATTTTTTTTTCCCACTAGTACCTACTACGATATTTGGTATAACAAAATAGTAGAACTAGTGGGAGTCTCTATTTCCCACTTGTTCTACCTGTTCCATCGGTAAAACTAATGGAATATTTGGTTCTCACTAGTAGGTACTACGTTTTGATAGGTTCTAGAAATGTAAGTAAAGTACCAATTAAGCTAGTCGTTTCTCAATATTAGGTTTAAAAGTCACTTAGATATCACTGGAAACATTACAACACTATTAATTAAAGACACATTATTTATTTAATGGTAAATATTGTAATAATATTTATTTAAGACACATTGACTAAGTAAAAGAAAATATAAATTGACCATCCCCCTTAGTCCTGACCTGGCTCCAAGTGACTTTTCCTTTTTTCAAAATTGAAAAAGGAGTTACGGGGGCGAAGATTTTCGGATGACAATGAGATGAAGTTGGCCGTGGAGAGCCATTTTCAAGATAAATATTCAGAATATTATTTCAATGGTTTAAAGGCATTGTATTCACGATGTGAGAAGTGTATTTCACTTGAGGGGGATTATATTGAAAAATAAAAATTAAAAAACTAAACTTTGCTTTCATTAAGTATCCTAGGCCGCGAACTTATCAGCCGCCCCTTGTAGATGTCGAACATTTGACATTTTTATATTACAATTTATATTTTCTTTTACTTAGTCAATGTGTCTTAGATAAATATTATTACAATATTTACCATTAATTAATAGTGTTGTAATGTTTCCAGTAATATCTAAGTGACTTTTAAACCTAATATTGAGATATGACTAGCTTAATTGGTACTTTACTTCCATTTCTAGAACCTATCAAAACGTAGTACTAATGAGAACCAAATATTCCATTAGTTCTACCGATGGAACAGGTAGAACAAGTGGGAAATAGAAACTCCCACTAGTTCTACTATTTTTTTATACCAAATATCGTAGTACTAGTGAGAAAAAAAAATCCCATTAGTTCTACCGTAGAAATGTTCAGTAGAACTAGTGGGAATAGAGAATCCCACTAGTTCTACTATTTTGTTATACCAAATATCGTAGTACTAGTGGGAAAAAAAAAATCCCAGTAGTTCTACCGTAGAACTGTTCAGTAGAACTAGTGGGAACAAACGTGCAGGTCGGGCAGGATGCTTATGTCGATGAAATAATATAAAAAAAACTTACTAGGATTAACAACCCCCCACCCAGTCGCGATGACCTTCTGATGATCGCTCAGGTCATCCTTGGTCCAGAGACAAGCGGGCCGGACGGTTGAACTGAACTTGGCGTCAAACACTAACTCAAGAAGGGCTATGTCATTGTAGACCTTCGGGGAATTGTACTCTGGGTGTACGTGTATGCGACGAATTGCTATCTGTAATCAAATAAATTATATTATTAAAAAATAAATACGTGTGCGCCATGCGGTCGAGCAACCGCAGTCCCCCGTACAAGATGTATGTAGGTAAACAAGTACAGACGCCAGCACATCAAGCTACTACAATCTGTCAAATTTCATTAATAGATTTTCAACTATAGCGCTAAAGCATAAGGTTCAAAGTTGATTGGGAAAATTTGAAAGTTTCGGGAAGCTTGATGTGCTGGTATCTGTACAAAAAATATGGATGTCACGTGGTTAACTATCTCGGAAACTTGACACTGCGGGGTTTGATTTTATTATGTTTTCTGTATGTCAGCTATCTGTATATCACACTAATATTATAATAGGCGAAAGTTTGTGAGGGTGCGTGTTTATATGTTTGTTACTTTTTCACGCACAAACGGCTGAACGGATTTGGATGAAATTTGGCATACAGATAGTTTATAACCAGGATTAACACATATGATACTGTTTATCCCGATATTCCCACGGGATTGAAACCGCGGGGCGCAGCTAGTATAATAATAATAATAAATTTATTTCAGATCAAATTACAAGATCAATCCATATCTTGTTAGTAAAAGTCTTAACCTAATTTTAGTAAAAACCATACATTTAAATAGGTTTGATGCGGGGCCGCCATTAAAACAAAATGGCGGACAGTAGGTATGCCACGGACCTTCAAAGCCCATAGCAGTAAGTTTTCCGAACAGAATAAAATAAAAACTTACATCAACAGGATCAGCACCATCGTACACATCGCTATCAATGTTCTGGTCTCCTAGCCTGACTATGACAGGTTCAGGATTCTGCGCAGAAGCGTCCCTGTTACAGTGAGCGGCTGTCACCACGAAACGAGGACTGATGAGTGTCCCACCACAGCTGAATTTGTAGCCACCGTTGAAATCTGCCCAGCCAATTGCTGCCTGTAAAAAGAAAATGTTAAGGGCCTATAATACCTCAAATGGCTTAGTATGATCCTCCGTTATGTCGAAAATACTGCAGCATTAATTTTGAAATAAATATATGGTAAAATTGAGGATGAATGTTAAGTCCTGTGTTTGACGAAAACACGATTTCATAAAATTTTCTCGATACAAAATAATTTCAAAGTTACCTCCAAACCGAACAATAAACCGCTGGTATTCTAAAGATAGTTACTTCAAATTAGATCATGAAACTTTGCATACTAACTGAACTAACTATAAAGCAGATCTTATGTTTTTTAATTACTATTATATTCATCGTAAAAAGCAAATACCTAAACTATTGGCGCTGCCTGCCGCCTAGCACCGCACTCTGTCTCGCTCTCACTCATAAAGAGTGAATTTTAGCTGAGGTAGTGTAGGCTCTTAAGAAGAGTTATTCGATGGCAAACTGGGTTGTGGAAATATAGGCTCCATCATGGCTTTTTTTTTTTTTTTTTTGTGGATGGGAAATCATCCAATGACCCCTCCCGCTCTGGGTGGAGCAGAAGGGAGTGTCAGACTCTTACTGACTAAAACCCACCCGTATTCCTTCCTTAGCCCTTTGTGTTCCGGGGTAGCGGTAACCCTTTCGGACAATCCCGCTGCCCCGGCAGGCTTCGGCCCTTTCGGGCCCCTACCTTTATGCTGACATCTCTTTGAGGCGCGCGTGGAACACGTACGCGCCGTCCGGCACGGGCCTGGTCCTGATCGGACGGAGAGTTACCCATTACTCTCCGCCCGCAGGCCCGCGCCTATGGTGGCCGGGAGTCGTCTCGCGGCTCCCGAAGCCCGGGGCGTCTCCCGCGGCGGCTGGGACCCTCTCCCTCAGCCGTCCCGCCAACTCCTTCGCTAGCATGACTGCTTCGCAGAAGGAGGTGACTGCCTCCCACTCCCTCTCGTCCCGGACCATGGCTTGAACCAGGGCCGGGCGCGAGAGGTCGCCGCCGCCGCCGATCGTCTCTGCGAGAACACGGCGGTGCTCCGCCCAATTGGGGCATACCGCCACCGTATGCTCCACCGTGTCCTCCGGGCGACCCTCGCAGTGGTGACACCCGGGCGTTTCCTCCCGCCCGATGGTGTGCAGGAACCTCCCGAAACACCCGTGTCCGGTGAGGACCTGCGTCAGGCGGTAGGTGAGGGCGCCGTGGCGCCTCTCTAGCCACTCCTCAAAGAGGGGTCTTACCGCCGCTATCGCGGCGTGCCCTGCGCTGGGTTGCGACAGTCGCTCTTTCCATGCCGCCATGAGATCGCGCCGGAGGTCGGCCCGCTCCGCCGCGATTTGCCGCGGAAGCGGAGTTTCCCCCCGGCGTAGTGCCTCCGCGCGCCACTCGTACAGGCGCGCGAGGACTATCGCCTCCAGAGCTCCATCATGGCTCCATTACTAATATTACAAAGCGGAGGAGTTTATTTTTTTGGTTGAACGCGCTAATCTCATGAACTACTGGTTTGAATGGAAAAAAATATTTTTGTATTGAATATTCTATTTATCGAGGAAGACTATAGGTTATAGTCATGCAGCCTGCGAACCTGCCAACGTCCTTTTCGGGTAACCACTGAAAATCAGCGCTGTGCTGTGGGTCCCTTATAGCACAGCATCATGCTGAGTGGAAGCCTTCTTGTCACAGTCATGACGTGCAGCCGTCGACTATCTCTGCTTTGTGCTCATGTATAAAGATATATATATATTTTTTTGTTTCGATATATATGATGTCATTAGAATTAATCATCTTTTTGTTTGCACGTGTTTCTGTGACAAATAAACCTATTTTTCTTTCTTTTCTTTCTTTTGCTGTTTTTCGTCGATGCGTGGGAGTTCCCACTGCAGCAGTACGATTCTGTAACCATCACACCGTGAAAAATTAGGTGAAGTGAGCTTAGAGTGAGCTGTCAAGAGTATCAATACCTGACATCAGGATGACACTGACAGCTCACTCCACGCTCACTTCACCTAAGTTTTCACGGTGAGATGGTTACAGCCGGTCAATTCGAAGTGAGTTTGTTTTTTCTAGGAATTGACACTACACTACTTATTGACAGCTCACTCCACGCTCACTTCACCTAAGTTTTCACGGTGAGATGGTTATAGAATCGCACTGAAGCTCACGACCCGCGGTGCGGTGCATGATCAACTTGCAGTTCCCGCGCTTAAGATTCGTCATCCCCGTGCTTGCGTCTCTCCATACCCGAGCCTAAGTCTCTTCGTCCACCCTTGCCCCTGTCACCCCTCCCGCGGCCTGCAGCACCATAAACCAGCGGTTGGCGAGCCGTGACCGCGGCGTCGCCTAGCCGTAGCCGAGTCGACGTATCGGAGCTGCTGATCCGCTTTGGTTACGTGCTTACGTTAGGTTAACGCCTGTTTGACGGGGAGGTGAAAGGTAAAGGGAGGTGATGATTCCTTTCCGAGTTGATGTGTGCAAAAAAAAAATCGTTTAAGTACAGAGGCCAGCACATCAAGCTACCCCAATCTGTCAGATTTTCCCAATTGAATATGAACCTTATTCCTTTGTGCTAAAGTTGAAAATCTATCAAAGAAATTTGACAGATTAGGGTAGGTTGACCTGCTGGCGTCTGTACAAGTGTGCAACATTCCGATATTATTTTAGTTTTTTTCGATACACAGTGGCCCCGATTCTGTTGTTCACAAACTAAACTAAATTTAAGTTCAGTGCATCTTTTTCTTTCTATTTCATTACGAAAAGGACAGTAGATAAATATTAGTTCAGTCCTGTCAAATTAGATAATCCATAGACAAGTTTAGACGTATTTAAAAATTTGGCTACTAACACTAGGTACGTCAATTTACGTCAGGCGCTGTCTAATTTGACAGTCCTTTTTGGAAGTACCGACTTCCAAAAAGGACGAGGTGATTTCGATACATATCTACTAATTACCCACTAATAAGTGGCCCCGATTCTGTTGTTCACAAACTAAACTAAATTTAAGTTCAGTGCATCTTTTTCTTTCTATTTCAATGTGAAAAGGACAGAAGATAAATATTAGTTTAGTCCTGTCAAATTAGACAGCGCCTGACGTAAATTGACGTACCTAGTTTTAGTAGCCAAATTTTTAAATGCGTCTAAACTTGTCTATGGTATATCTAAAAAACACTAGCGGAATTAACTGGCGATAACCTCTCTCTACATTTAGAAATAAGAGAGGGGACTGGGGCGCTTCTTCGTTGATGACACTGTCTGTCAGTAGATGTCACATGTCTTCGAATTTTTGGTTCTAGGACATGCCGGTTTCCTCACGATATTTTCCTTCCCCGCTTTGAGACCAGTCGGCTGATGATGTAGATGTTAAACTCACCATATGCGGAAACTCTCCGGGCTTAGCATTTTTTCCTCCGACTATAAGTTCGACTCCTGTGTATTCACAGTTTGCTTCGGTTACCGTGAACGCCTCTGGGTCGGGTATCAGCGGTATGTAACCTACTTCTTTAACGACGCTACGGCTGTATTCATCACATTCTGGAATTAAAAAAGATCATTATTTAGAGGGGCTTGTGGCTAAGTAATAAAAGCCGCACGGTTACTTGCCGCGGTTGGTCCATGGACATACCGAGACTCCTTCGTGCCTCGGAAAGCACGTTAAGACGTTGGTCCCGGCTGTTATTCGTGGATCTTTGACAGTCGTTACGGATCATTTAAAGCCCGAAAGTCTGACAGCCAGTCTTAGCACGGTGTATCGTATTACCCAGTAACTGGGTTGTGGAGGTCAGATAGGCAGTCGCTCAATGTAAAATACTGGTATTCAGCTGCATCTGGTTAGACTGTAAGCCGACCCTAACGTAGTCGGGAAAAGGCTAGGCAGATGATGATTTATGTACAGACGCCAGTAAATCAAGCTACTACAATCTGTCAAATTTCTTTAATAGATTTTCAACTTTATCACCACAGTATAAGGTTCAAAGTTGATTGGGAAAATTTTACAGTTTCGGTTTTTAGCTTGATGTGCTGGTGTCTGTTATGTTACACCTGACAGCAAGGCCAGCAGCCTGTCTATTCTGTAAAAATGTCAACGTGAAAACTTAGGTGAAATGAGTGTTGGGTATTTTAGTAACCAATATTGCAACACCAACATTAAAATGTAAATTATTATGTTATGTGTGGCAACACGCGCCTTTTCCAACTGTGAAACCTGCATTAGGGTCAGCGCAGACAGAGTGGAGCGCAGCGGAGAGGATTTTATTATGGCACTCGAAGATCAACTTTAAAATTATGGCAATAAAGTGCATTATATGCTTGAACCTGACATAAAATGCTCGCGCGTCCTCGAGGATACGCGGGAAGCCCGCGCGCGCGCGGCATCGAGTCGGCCCTGCGGCGCGGCGCGCGATCCGTCGGAAAATGCCCGAGACCGCGCGAGGATTATTAAGGAGCGCAGCGGAGAGGATTTTATTAAGGCACTCGAAAATCAACTTTAAAATTATTGAAATAAACGCGTGCGTGCCTTCCCGCGTATCCTCGAGGACGCGCGAGCATTTTTTTGTCAGGTTCAAGCATATATGCACTTTATTTCAATAATTTTAAAGTTGATTTTCGAGTGCCTTAATAAAATCCTCTCCGCTGCGCTCCTCTCTGTCTGCGCTGACCCTTACACTACTCGCAAAGCTGCCTCGACGAAGTACTGTTCGAAATTAACCGAAGTCCGAAGCGAGTCCTTTGACTCGGGCGCAAAAACCGACAACCATCGGAAGTTACCCGAGGCGAGCCGAGGTTGCACGAAGCGAACCGAAGTGCCTTTCTACACTCTCGTATTCGCTAAACTTCGATCAACTTCTCGAGTAGTGTAGTGTTGGTTTGACAGTTGACACTGATCCAATACACACGTAAGATTATGTACTTGTCCGCCGATTTATTAACCGACTTCAAAAAAGGAGGAGGTTCTCAATTCGGATGTTTTTTTTTTATTCTTCTTCGGCACCTACGCTACCAGCACCACACAAATACATCGCTATACAGTGAGCTGTTAATAGGGCCCATCCCATTAAGTGGAATGACAAATAACTTCGTGCACACTTCACCTAAGAATTCACGTTGGGATTTTTGGTGTTACGTTCAGGAGTTTCTCAGTAGCAGTCTTTGTGCGTGTCAGATGGTAGAGGGTTTACGTCCTATTACGTGGGACATAAAAGTAACCATAGTAGTGTGAGTGGACTATTACCTCTGCTTAGCCCTTTTTTTTGTGGATGGGAAATCATCAAATGACCCCTCCCGCTCTGGGTGGAGCAGAAGGGAGTGTCAGACTCATACTGACTAAAACCCACCCGTGTTCTTTCTTTAGACCTTTATGTTCCGGGGCAGCGGTAACCCTTTCGGACAATCCCGCTGCACCTCTGCTTAGCCCTGAGGGGTATATACAGGACCTAATAGTCCTCCAGACCGAACTTCAGCCATAGCGACCAATCTCAAATCTTCCTTCGGCGCGGCAGAAGTGTGTGCGCAGACAAGTGCACTCTCTCTTCCCTCACTCTCATTATCCGATGGGACGGCAATCCGACACGACCGGAAAGAGATCAGGCGCAGGACCAACGGCTTAATGTGCTTGCCGAGGCACGGGGGTAGGTATTACACCGCCAACTTCCAAACTCCGGGTTGTTGATGAAAAACCCAATATCACTTTGCCCGACCCGGGAACCGAACCCAGGACCCCACGCTCAGCTGTCGCGCTTGCACCACTAGAACAACGAGGCAGTCAAGGGGCTTACAGAGGCGATGTGGAGATAAACTGTTGTAAACGAAAAAAAAAAGTTGAAGAATTAGACTCACTTCTTTCGCTGATTCTTCTGCGATCATTTGAATCACTAGGGCTACCCCAGATAGGCCGGTCACTGTAAAATAAAAACAATTCAAGAAGCGACCGAAAGAAAAAATATATTTTTTTTGCACAAACAAAACGCACATTACAAAAAAAAGGCATTAATTAAACACACACAAAGTGGCCAAAAGCTAGTACTGAAGCAATAAAAGTTTGACAATTTTGTCTATTGCTTTATGTCAGGGCAAGGGACCAAAGACAATACCACAGATTTCTAATTTTCTAGTAGCAACAATACAAATTAATCTGTGTTGCGACCACAGACATAGATAGACCTAGACAACGCAAGTATCACGATCTGTATGAAAACCGTAGTACCGTTATGTACCGTTGACGTATTTCTGGTAGCCAATTTTTTAATCACGTCTTGACAGGACTAAACTAATATTTTTATCTTCTGTCCTTTTGTTAATGAAATGGAAAGAAAAATATGCATTGAACTAAAATTTAGTTTTGCTTGTGAACAACAGAATAAGCATTTGCAATAACGTAAGAAAATATGAATTTCGCGGGCTACCTAGCGCATTCCCTTTAATGATGCTAGGATTATGATACTCACTCTATTACTGGAGCTGCAGGTGCATTGAGGATGTTGGATCCATCTCGACAGCAGACTATCTTGTCTCCAAACGTGTTGTACGAGCAAAATGTTGGTACAATTCGGCTTTGACTGGAAACACACACACATAATCAGCTTCGATCAACAATAATTTGGCACTTATATCTATGACTAGCAGCGCCCCGCGGTTTCACGCGCACAAGACTCGATTCCGTGGGAATATCGGAATAATATATATATGTGTGCCAAATTTTATCCAAATCCGTTTAGTAGTTTTTGCGTGAAAGAGTAACAAACATCCATTCATCCATCCTTACAAACTTTCGCGTTTATAATATTAGTAGGATAGCATTTAAATGTAGTAGTATGTAAGAACAAAAGCACATCGGTCAAGTGACCGTGATTGCATATAACTTGATGAGAAACCTAAAGGGCTTTGAAGATCCGTGGCATAGGTACCTATCTATCCGCCATTTTGATTTCTTTTCAAAATGGTGGCCACGCATAAAGCGATAGCTGACATCAATGCACTTAGAAAACGTTATCAGACCAAACCCCGTACAGCGTTACGTTTCATACAAGTTCAAAAAATATGTATGACACGTGATCAAATTTAAACGTTAATATCCCGGAACCGTGACACTTTACGGGGTTTGATGATTTATTATTTTATGTTTGCATTGATGTCAGCTATCAATTTATAAAGGTTTCATGCGTGGTCGCTATTTTGAAAATAAAAACAATTCTAATTTCAATTCTTTTTTTTTTAATTTCTTTTTTTACTTCTCCTTTCGCAGGTCAGCTGGAAGAAATTTCTTAAGAAATAAGCAGTACCTTTGTACTCAAATTATAATTATGTCATATCTTTATGTATTTTACTGTGTGTACATAAATAATAAAATAAATAAATAAATATGACGGGACAGTTGGTATGGCCAGGCTCTATAAAATAATCTCCAATCCCCATCAAAAAGGTAAATAGAAACAGTAGGAAACCTTACTGAAAGTTTCTTATCGCTGATTCACATTGAGACAACATTGTGCATTTCCCAACTGTGTTCGAGTATTCATCGACGCACGATTCTCCCTCTGGAATCAAAGAAAAACAAATTTATTTTTTTTGACAACGGATGGGAATTAAAAAAAAAACCCTGAACGAGAAAAAAAAAATGTCAAACATTTTAACTCGAAACGTTATTCAGTTGTTTTACATAACGGAGCAGCAGTGCTATTCTGTAAAAATCTCATCGTGAAAACTAAGGTGAAGTGAGCTGTCATTCCACCCGATGTTAGGGATTGCGGCCATTGATAGTTCACTTCACGCTCACTTCACCCATGTTATCACGGTGAGATTTTTACAGAATCGATAGGCTGTTTTGTAAAACCACTAGCTGCTTTGTAAAACAGTGGATTCTACAATCCATCTACGACATATACCTACCATTTAGGTACATTATTATATATTACGGTTACTTGTAATTCGACGTACCTATATCCGTCAGGAGCTGATAGGGGGGCCAAAATGCAACAATGAACACCCCATATGTACGGCCGAAATTCAATAGTTTTCGAGATATTTGAATTTTAAGGTTTTTCGATATAATTCCAAATAAACAAAAAACTACATATTGAACTAGTAGGTACCATTACAAAAGATATTGTAGCTGGCACTTCAATTAAGCTATGAATATTATTAAAAGTACTTAATTCAACAAAATAATTAAACTTATGAGCCATTTAAAAATAATATCTTGCCAATATTTTCATTTTACGCTTCGAAAATATTTCGCAACAAATTGAATAAGTATCTCGAAACTATTGAATTTCGGCTATACATATGGGGGGTTCAATTTGATGCATTTTGGCTCCCCTATCAGCTCCTGACGTATATACGTTGAATTACAAGTAACCCTGTATAGTAAAAAGCTATTTTTTTCTTTTTTATTTATTTATATGTAAGGTATGTATAGGTACATATGTATAGGTACATCTCAAGTCTACTCGTCGCCTCGCCTATCCCGTAGTGTTAGAAGACTAAGGTCTTCAACGAGTGCGTCCTGCCCGTCATGACATATGAAGCCGAAACGTGGACGCTGACGGTCGCTTTGAGATATCGCAGGACCCTTTTCGCAGCTTTCCAATGTGTTTCACCGAAGCATTCGTTAAATTGACTCAAAAAACTTGTTGCATGCGAGATATCTGGTCTGGAACAAACTGAAATATACATTAAGCAACCTATTAGATTTCTATAGTCGAAACGAGTATCCTTGACTTCACTTTTCTTCAGTTTCAATCCTGCTTCCATAGGGGTTGGAGACGGTTTGCCATATTAAATTTACGTAGAACAGTTTCAATGTAATGTGACTGATCTAAAGTAATCGATTCTTTATTCCTGCATACTCTCATGCCCAATATTTGATGAGCAGGTCCCAAATCCTTCATCTCAAACTCTGACATGAGTTTTTCTTTCACTATATCTCTTTCTTTGGATATCGATGGAGAAAATAACATTATGTCGTCGACATAAAGGGCAATTATAACCATTTCCCTCTTTTGTCCTTTATAATAGACACATGGTTCTGAAGGCATCTTATTGAAATGGAGTTTATTTATTAACACTCCGTTAATTTTTTCATACCATGACTTAGCAGCCTGTTTTAAATCATAAACGGCTTTATCCAACTTATAAACCTTATGTTCTTGTCCTTTCTTAACAAAACCTTCTGGTTGTTCCATTAGCACATGCTCTTTAAGATCACCATTCAAAAAAGCTGTTTTGACGTCTAGGTGATTTATTTCCAGATCATATTCTGCAGATAGTGCTAATAACAAACGGATAGTAGAGTAACGGACAACAGGCGAAAAAGTTTCATTGTAATCAATGCCATACCTTTGAGTAAATCCTTTGGCAACCAGCCGTGCCTTGTATTTTAGAAGACTTCCATCTAAGTTCCTCTTTTTCTTAAAGATCCATTTGCATTTCACTGCTTTATGATCTTTAGGTAGATCCACAAGACGCCAGACTTTATTGGTAATAAAGGATTTATACTCATCTTCCATGGCTTCTTTCCATTCTTTAGCTTCATTGCCACCAAGTGCTTCCTTAACAGTCTCCGGGTCTCCAAGATCCCTGTACTGTTGAGCTACCAGTTGTGCAAATAGATCTTCATTTACAGCATCAGTGAAGTCTGTAGTTGTCGAGTCTTCACTTGAACTCCCTGGAATATAAGTTTCATCCGACAAATTATCTGCTTCAGATGAAATACTACTGTCATTGATACTAAATACTGTGTCCCTGTTCCTATTTCTGTCATCAGGAAGACAATTTTCAGACACACACTGTGGACTTACATCCCCCGTGTTTTCGTTTGTCCTAACTGTCTGTTCTGTATGTGAAACAACATGAACCACTTGATTCGTATCATCATTTGACAGATCCTTCTTCCAAAAATGATCTTCTAAAAATCTCACATGGTGTGCTTTAATGCAATGCTGAGGGTTCTCTGGATCAATGAGTTTGTAACCCTTTGTATCGTTACAGTAACCTACAAAAATATATTTCTTTGCCTTCGAATCCAGTTTCTTGTGATTTGAAGTCAAAGCATAAGCCAAGAACCAAATGTACGAAGATGACTTACATTTGTCTTATTATTGGTCCATTTCTCCAGTGGTGTCATGCCCATGACAGCTTTTGTAGGTGAGCGGTTCTTCAGATACACTGAAGTGTTTACGGCCTCGGCCCAAAAACGTTTGTCAAGACCAGCATCTTCTAGCATACAGCGAGCTTTGTCCATGATGGTACGATTAGCTCTTTCTGCCACACCATTCTGTTGACTACAATGCGGGACAGTCGTTTGGTGACGGATTCCTTGATGTTGCAGAAACTCCTGAAATTTTTTGTTAATATATTCACCACCATTGTCGCTACGAATACTTTTTATTTTCTTATCAGTCTCATTTTCAACAAGCTTTTTGAATAACTATTTTAAATTTTTCAAAAACTTCACCTTTTGTTTTCAAAAAATAAACAAATGTTTTTCTTGAACAGTCATCAATGAAAGTAAGAAAATAACAAGCACCACCAAGTGACTTCTCTTGCATTGGACCACATAAATCTGTATGTATTAAGCCTAAAATCTCCTTAGACCTACTATGAGACACTTTTGGAAAAGGTAATTTTGTAAGTTTTCCTTTAATACAGGCAATGCATGATTGAAAACGAGTACTATCATAATTAATACCAAAGACCATACCTTGTCTCATGACATTCATGCTCCTAGAGTTGAGGTGCCCCAGCCTGCGATGCCATACTTCCTGTGACACCAAGCTGCACTGCTCTTGCTCTGACACATCACAGTCCAGTAGTGATTTACTGCTGCTGTCAGACACCATGCATTGAGGCTGCACTCCAACATCAGCTCTACTGCTATTCCCTATAGAATCTAATTGAAAAATACCATTCACATAACTAGCAGTAGCTATGGTTTCATGCCCGTCCATTATTCTACAGGTTTTAGAATTAAAATTGACTGTATAACCTTTTCTTGTTAACTCACTCACTGATAAAAGGTTAGTTGACAGTTGAGGAACCAAATAAACATTAGTTATTGTTCTAAAACCGCTGTCTAACTTAATTCTAACTTTACCTAATCCTGCAGTACACAACTGATCACCATTTGCAATGTTTACAGAGAGTTCTTTAGTTGATTTCAACTCTGACATAACATTATTGTTGTTGCACATATGGTTGGTTGCACCAGAGTCTACGTACCAGACATCATTTTTGAGATTTACCGACAATGCTGACAATAACACCTTCTTCTTGTCCTTGACATTACTCACTGGAGTCGTAGAAGCAGCATTCTTAGGGCAATTCTTCTTTGTGTGTCCTGGTTTCTTACATCGGTAACATTTGATCTTCTTGATGGTAGTCAGAGCCGATGCAGTCTCTGTCTTGTCATCTCTTCTGTAAAATTCCTGTAATATTTTCATCTTCACAGTTTCACTGACCAGCTTGTCACTAGAGTTCTCCAACGCCATGATGAGCGGGTCGTAATCAGATGTCAGTCCGCTCAACATGATGACTGCTATGAAGTCATCGTCTAGTGGAGAACCTATGTCATGCAATTGTTGTGCAATTTCCGTTATTTTTGTAATGTAAGCTTCCACGTTACAAGCATTCTCTTCGAGCTTAGTTCCAAAAAGCAACCGCAGTAATCCTAAGCGTCTGCACAGACCCTTGTCCTCATAAGCCTTTTGTAAATTTGTCCATGCTTCATAAGCTGATTTTGCGTTACGCACAAGCGAAAAAGCATTGGGAAGTACAGACAGACAAATTTTTGCAAGCGCGCGCTGATTTTTTCTGATATCTTTGCTTCCGCCGGTGGACTCAATACATTCGAGTAGGTCCTCGTGCATTAGGAGCATCTTCATGGAAAACTTCCAGTTATTGTAATTTTCCATGCCCTGCAGCTTTTCTATTGGAATTCCTGTCGAACTATGTGCTTCGCTGGTCATTTTTATTATTTTAAACCAGATGAGAAAACTCACGGAAAAAATAAAAACATGTGCCGATCGTTTTTTTTTTACAAAAATAACTTTCCGAGAAATGAATCAAAAACCCTTATTGAGTAGGTGTTCTGGGCCCATAACCTGTTATAATAGGCGTGGAATTAATAAACAATAAAGAGTTAAATAAGAAATAATTCATTTGTACGGACACATTACAACACATGACATCAAAGGTAAATAGATACTAAACAGTCATCTTGACACTTTCATCATAGACTTATATAATGAGGTTTTGTTCACAAATTCCAACAGAGACCGCGTATCGGTAGGCGAAGTGTGAGACGCCCCCAGCTAGATGGACGGACGACCTAAAGAAAGTGGCTGGAATGGACTGGATGAGGAAGACGGAGGACAGGGTGTTGTGGCGCAGCCTGGGAGAGGCCTATGTCCAGCAGTGGACTGCGATAGGCTGAGTTGATTGATGTATACATATACAGGGGTATTTTAAAACACCAGCAACCTCTTAAGAGGTCATTGTACTCATCATCATGAACAACTTTTACTATGGGACCAAACCTGAAATCGCGAAAAAAAAAAATCAGCGGTTCCCTACATTTATGTTCGTATAACTCGTTAAAATGTAGGGAACAGCTGATTTTTTTTCGCGATTCAGGTTTAAGCTTAAGAGGTTGCTGGTGTTTTTCAAAAAACCCTGTATACAGGGTGTCCCTGGAAATATGGATAAAAAAAACTTAAATTGACAGTTCCTGGTAGTTTTTCAAATGATTTTGTTCTTTGAGCACTATGCAAATTGATTGAAAATAACAAAAGTTGGTCACATAACTTTTGAACCGTAAAAAAATTCACCAACATTCTCAGGATCAAAAAGTTTGGAAATGATTTTGCCCACGCCCCTATTTGATTTGATCCATACTTCCAGGGACACCCTGTATATTGATTTTCCATTACGTTGCCCGTCGATTTACTGTCTGTACTGGTCTCTGAGTACTCAGCTTTATGCAAAAAATCTTCTACTAAGATATAATATAATTGCCGGCATTAAACATTTTGCATGCCAGTCAAGTGTTATTGCGGAATTGAATTAGAGAATAGACGATGTTTTTTTATCGTAGCTTAGGTGTTTAATTTTCCTTATTCGACATAACCATGTCTTTGTACTGAACTTATTGTCTTGGGCTGTTCAATGCAATAAAATGAAATGAAATCATCTGCCTAGCCTTTTCCCAACTATGTTGGGGTCGGCTTCCAGTCTAACCGGTTGCAGTATTTTACATGTAGCGACTGCCTATCTGACCTTCACAATCCAGTTACTGGGTACTATTAGACCCCTTGGGAAGACTGGATGCCAGACTTTCGGGCTTCTGACGACCTGTAACGACTGCCAAAGATCCGCGATTGACAGCCAGGACCAGCGGCTTAGGAGCCTACACTACCTCAGCTAAAATTCACTCTTTATCTCGCTCGCACGATACTGCTCGCGGACTGAGTGAGAGCGAGACAGAGTGCGGTGCTAGGCGGCAGGCAGCGCCAATAGTTTAGGTATTTGCTTTTTACGGTGAAAATAATAGTAATTAAAAAAAAGTAAATAACATAAGACCTGCTTTATAGTTAGTTCGGTTAGTATACAAAGTTTCATCATCTAATTTGAAGTATTTTTTGAATACCAGCGGTTTATTGTTCGGTTTGGAGGTAACTTTGGAATATTTTTCTATCGAGAAAATTTTATGAAATCGTGTTTTCGTCTAACATAAGACCTAACATGAATCCTCAACTTTACCATATATTTATTTCAAAATTAATACTGCAGTATTTTCGACATAACGGAGGATCATGCTAAGCCATTTGAGGTAGTATAGGCCCTTAACGTGCTTTCCGGGGCACGGAGGGGTCTTGTTATGTAAATATAACACCCATCCACGGACCAACCGCGGCAAGATACTCCTAATGTTACTGTTAGCTTGCATCATCCCACTGCTGGGCAAAAGGACTAAACTAATATTTATCTTCTGTCCTTTTTTTAATTAAATAGAAAGAAAAAGATGCACTGAACTTAAATTTAATTTAGTTTGTGAAGAAGGGAATCGGCGCCAAAGTCACCTATGCATGTACGCACGGCTACACATCAAGTTATATATAACCAGTATAAGCTGGCTTGTAATTGTACGAAATACCTATACCTTCAATGCGAGGTCAGCTTAAACTGGAAATGTATAGATTGATGTGTAGCCGTGTGTACTGCAAATATCTGGGTATTCTTAAGCTGCTGATTCTGTTCCTTCTCCAACATCCAAATAAAAGTCTAAAAGAGTTTTATTTAGCAAAACATAAACTTATGCCACTTAACTACCCAATCAACAGCTAGTATACGAATAACCCACCAACCAGAAGCCGCAGTATTACGTAGCATTCCACGGAGTGCTAAATCCTAGTTTTTTTTAGTTTGTTTGAACACGCTAATCTCTGAGACTACCAGTTTGATTTAAAAAATATTTTTTGCATTTGATAGCCCAATTCTTGAGGAAGGCCATAGGCTATTTAACATCACGCTAGGACCCTAAGGAGCCCAGCAAAAAGAAAAAAGTTAGAAGGAATGCTAAGCGAAAACGAAGTAATGTCGCGGGCAGGCGATGCAAAGCGAAGGGGTGAGTCGGGGGAAGAAGAAATTTCACGCGGACGAAGTCGCGGGCAGAAGCTTGTCGATCTGTAAAACGAATTTTTGTAAATATTTGCCAACTTCTTAATTTTGGAAACGAAAACCAATATGACTTTCCAATTAGTGCAGAATTGCAGATGTCATCATTAAAATCACGTTTTTTTTGGTCAAAATATTATGTTCCTATATAGATAAGCGTGGGACAGAAATAAATTAAAATATTTTAGCATTTTAATGAGAATCATTCATACCTACACCACATGCCTACACGTGCAGTCCGGCCACAATTTATTTATTTATTTAAACTTTTCGCTCAAAAAGTGTGAAGAGATTAGATTAACACAATTATTTTACCTCTGACAGCAGCAACTTCACGTACACCTTATTGTAAAGACAATAAAGATCACAATGATTTTGAAAGACTTGTCAGTGGCAGCAATCCAATAGCGACCTTATTAAAATGATAATAAAGATCGCTGTGATTTGGACAGTGATGCAAAATCAAATGAAAAATACCTGAATGGACTGTATTCCTGCTGGCTGTTATGTGCCTTTTTTTTTTTTGTGGATGGGAAATCATCCAATGACCCCTCCCGCTCTGGGTGCTGTTATGTGCCTCGAACGTAGTAATATTTGATTTAAATACTACGCATTTGTGGCAAGACCTACCTACTGTCTAGATAATATTTACCATATTTAAAAGCTAATAGTCTTTTAAAATAGGGGCCCGTGGCTAAATAATAAGCCGCACATTCTGACTTTAGTAAAATTAGCCCTTACAGAAATAAAATCGTTGGTCATTTATCATATAGGTTAAAAAATAATTAAGCTACACAAAAAAAAACAATACAATAAAATAATATCGCTGACTGAATTCGATAGTGGCACAAGACAAAATTCAACAATTTGAGAAAACGTACAATAAATATTCGAAGACTAGTGCGCGCGCACAGAAAAGCTCTTACCGACTGTATTTTATGGAATATAATTATAGTTTATATTTGGTTTATAAACATCTACGTTATAGCTTCAGTCGCCGGCAGTAATAGTTTTGAAATATTTTTTGTTATTTTTATTAATATGAGGTTCAGAAGATGGTGACTCCGAGTTGTGCCAGTATTGCATTGTTTTGTTTTCACTTTTTTGAGTAATGCTAGAAACTATGTTATAAAAGTAAAGAAAATAAGAATGCATTTTCACGAAAAACTAGCTAAGTAGAATATAAGACTAGAAGTGCTCATCAATGGAATTGTTAAATCGTAAATAAAAGTACCATACATGTTTAGTAACTTAATTTATTATCATACTTTTCACGATGAGCCGGTGTTGCATGAAAGAGATGCAACAATATCGTTTATTCACTAACGACACTTACGCCTCCAACCGGGTAGTTTATGAACTAACGAGTTGGGTCTTTAAAGCATAAAATAAAGTACCTAATTTAAAACAAGAATTCATTATTAACTCAAATTGCCACAAATTCGACTTGTGCCACTAATGTATTCAGTCAGCGATATAATCACTAAAGGCAATATTATTTTGACAATTTCGACAATTTACCAAAAATAAAAACTGAATTAATAGGTAAGTACCTACCTATTAAGAAAAAAAAAACTAACCTCTCTGCCCTCTTGTCGATGTCAAGAGGAAAATAAACAGGAAAAATATCCGCAGCATTTTGTTATTGTCTCTGGTACTCCAAAAGGATCAGCGCACCATAATATTTGTTCAGGATCTGCAATAAATCAATAAAAACAAGTTAATTAAGGGTTTTAATGGTGCTTCACATCACTATTACAATCATAAAGACATGTTTTAAAATCAAACCTAAAATAATTCTGTTTGCTTTCTTAAAAATATATAATTGAACACTCTAATATAATTATTTATAATTCCCAATTTGCTTTTCTAAAGTTAAGATTGAACACTCTATCAAATATAATGGATACGCCTTTTTTGTGAACCCCTAATAATAACCATTTTGTTTTCCTAATCAAATGAAATCAAAATCGTTTATTTGCCTAAAATGTGGTAGGTACAAAAGGGGTAACCTCATGTATTCCCATTTTACTTTCATAAACATATTATTGAACATTCTATTATAATGAATTCGCCTCTTTTGGTGAGCCTCTAATAATTCCTATTTATCCTATTCATTAATATAGACTCTCACGAATGAAACAACACAACTTCAAGCCAATATTAGGTACTTAGGTATCCAACAAGTAGTAGGGACAACTGTCAAAAACACATCGGGAGTAGGTACAAATGTCAAAACACATCTGGAGTAGGGAAAACTGTCAAAAACACATCGACATCTGTTTAAATATCGATACCCATCACTTCTGCAGAGTTTCGCTAGCTAATTTAATTTGACCTTGTATAATGACGTTTCACACATATTATTATCAAAATTAAAACTATAGGTATAAGCGAAAGTTATAAATACAACATTTGGAAACCAGTTTGCTAAAGAATGTTCGCAAAAAACGCTATAATAAGTTGTTCTAATCGTTTCTCAAGAATGATAAGCCCGAATTATTTTTGGTTGATTTTCCTCATAGATTATTAGTTAGGTATAATATATGTGATTGCCATAAAAAGCTTGTGGCTTTTAGTTTCATTCGGTTTTAACTTAACTAAAACAAAAAACAAACTAAAATATAGTTAGCGTCGAAAAATTCATCCGCATCGCTGTCGACTGGTAAGGTACCCAAGAGACTGGCGGCATTACCAGGTTGAATGGCAATGCTTAGCCTCTGGCCAAGGTAAAAGCCAGCCCTTGGGTCATGGGAAATGTCAACCAGTCGTTTCGAGACATGAGCATTCGGACCCCACGGCCCGAGGGTTTCAACTCCAAACGGCTCGAAAATATAACTTCCGATAAGGTTATTATATTTTCGCCGCTTGAGGTTTTCCGCAGCCGCAGCAGCAGCGCCAGCACACCATGCCGAGCCAGGAAGATGGGATGGCATAGGAGTATCGACACACGTTGCGTCCCACACTAAAGACCTACCCAACTTCCATGGAAATAAAGACATACCGTCTGGTCTCTTGCCATCATCGCGTGCCAAGCCATTGGGTTCTAATACAGCTGGAACGCCGACGGTGACAAGAGCTCGTCTGATGATGTCATTAATGTTCGCGTGCCGCGCTAAACGACCCGCACTTCGGCTGCAAGAAAGGCCGTGGTGTCCGAGGCTGTTGACATCTTCGCCACAGTGACAGCGATGAGGAGAACAGCAAGGAGTGCCTAGCCGAAGAGAAGCAGCGAGGCAAAAAGTAGTGTCGTCGAACAAAGTGCCTATGTTCGACGAAGGTAGTGAGAGAACTGCAAAAAAAAAAATGGAAAAAAAAAATGCCTCTGGCTTTTACCTTGGCCAGAGGCTAAGCATTGCCATTCAACGCGGTAATGCCGCCAGTCTCTTGGGTACATTACCAGTCGACAGCGATGCGGATGAATTTTTCGACGCTATATTTTAGTTTGTTTTGGTATAAGTATATGTTAAACTAATCTCTTTAAAAATGTCTGTCTGTAATCCATCACGCAGGCTTAGCTGGTGGATGTCATGTCTTTGAATTTTTGGTTCTTGGACATGCCGGTTTCCTCACGATGTATTCCTTCACCATTTTGAGATCAGGGCCTCAAGTCTGCTATTACAATAGGGTCAGAATGGTCTATCATTGATTTCATAATTGTTGATTTTGACAAGTTTGGTAATCTACCTACTAATATAACGGCGTCATTATGACTTTCCAATGGTCAACCACTGACACTCCAACTCCATTTAAAGAAATGGCCTAAAATGGTAATCTCGTACATAATGACAAATGAATAAATGTACCTAATGTTTATTGCTATTTAGGTACGAACTTCTTACTACTTCAGATTGCAAGCACTAATTTACGTAATATGTAAAAATATATATTAAATGAAATCTAGCATGAAATTTAGTAGGTAGTAATTTTTCTCAGACCATTGACCGACCAATGATCGACCAATATGAATTTAGCAGATTACGAACTTTTAGCAAAATGACAATGAGATCGTGTTGGAGTGACGAATTTATAAAAATAGCAGACTTGGGCCGCAGGGCCCTTTACTATGGCCACTCAACGATTCCTTACTTCGAAACCGCGTCAAGTCAATTCCTTAGCTAATCACGCCAACTTCGTGTTCTTTTCGCGCGGTTTCGTTCTCATTCTTCATTATGACACAGTGAACACGGTGTCAGGCGCAGAACTGGTACCGGTGTGACACCGCTAACTTCCAAACTCCGGGCAAAAACAGGAACAGTAAAAAAACAATAGATAACATGAATTAAACGAACATAGAATACGTCATCATACTCTGCCTAGCCTTTTCCCTCTTGGGATCGGTTTCCAATCTAACCGGAAGCATCTGAATACCAGTATTTTACATGGAGCGACTGCCTATCTGACCTCCACAACCCAGTTATTGGGTAATACGATACCCCTTGGTAAGACTGGTTTGGTCAGACTTCTAGGCTTCTGACTACCCGTAACGACTGTCAAAGATCCACGAATGACAGCCGGGGCCAACGGCTTAAAGTGCTTTCCGTCCGAGGCACGGAGCGGTCTCGATATGTAAAGATGGTAAAATATCTACGGACTAAATGCGGCAAGCATGGCTTTAATGTGATCGATCGACCAGCCGATCGATTCTGTAAAACTCACCGTGAAAAGTTAGGTGAAGTGAGTTTAGAGTGAGCTGTCAAGAGTATCAATCCCTAGAATCAGGATGACACTGTCAACTCACTCCACGCTCACTTCACCTAAGTCTTCACGGTGAGATGGTTACAGAATCGCATTGCTGTGAGGCTATTATTATTTAGCTACGGTCCCCTTCAAGAACATAGAATACGTATGTTCTATATACCTTGGTTTAATCGCGGGGTAAGAAGGTTCTCAGCATCATGAAAAAAGATCTAAAAGCTAGGATCACATTCCCTAGAAACTTGTTATGTAAGTAAGATACTCGTACAGAGCTCGGAATAGCCGCGTGCGCAACAGTTTTTTTTTGTTAATGTCACTTCGTAAGTCAACCTAGGTCCTAGCCTAGGTTGCTTGTAGGGTACTTGTGAGTCGTTTCTAGATCCTAGAGGTGGTCGGCTACTTCACCAGGCTCTCTTTTTATCACGTGTAGCTTTAAATTGATCCCTAATTAATCATGATCCCCACTAAGTCAAGTGCAATGAAAACTATACTGAGTGCCCTCATTACGGTGACGTGATAATACGTACAATAGGTGACAATAATAATAAGTCACGGTGACAAAAATTGCAATTTTTTTAACTTTGAATTTTAGCGATAAAATTGATAATCTATAAAGAAAGACTATTCAACATCACATTAGACAAGAACTAGCAGCGCCCCGCGGTTTCACCCGCGTTAGTTGCGATCCCGTGGGAATATCGGGATCAAAAGTATCCTATGTGTTATTTCTGATTATAAACTATCTGTGTGCCAAATTTCATCTAAATCTGTTCAGCCGTTTGTGCGTGAAAGAGTAACAAACATCCGTCCTCACAAACTTTCGCATTTATAATATTAGTAGGATCTGTATTGATTTTAAAATTTGCTCCTTGTTGCTATGGAAAGAATGTGTATATGTCTTTGTCTTCATAGAAACGCGAGTCTATGGGTCGCCCCGTGCTCGGGCAGAAGAGATGTCGGGTTTTATAGAAAGAACCTTGTCTATTCTTGGTATAATAGAGATAGAATTGTATAGCTACGCGAGCTGAAACAGTACCAAAACCTTAGATTATAATATACAAGGTGTAACAGAACAAATGCAAGTCCTGAAAGTACTTTGTTCATAATTGACTACTAAATCGATTTCAGTAACTTTTATTATAGGTATTTTTTCATACTAACCACCGATTGAGCCAAATAAAATTAAACCTTATTTCAAGGTCATAAGACTCAATTTTAAATGAATAAAGTAATGCTAGTGTCAACACGATTTTCTTAAAAAAAACTTTTTTTTACAAAAATAACAACCGACTTCCAAAATAACACTACAAAGTGAAAAATAACTATAATTTCTGAAGTCGGTGTCGTTGGTTCCGCATTTTTTTTTATTGACACCGACTTCCGAAATTAAAGTTATTTTTCACTTTGTAGTGTTATTTTGGAAGTCGGTTGTTTTTTTTGTAAAAAAAGTTTTTTATTTTTCACTTTTTAGTGGGCCAGTTTGTAACTTATCTAAGTTACAATAGCCTAATGTCAACTGCTCATCACCTTTTTACAAAATATTGCTTTTCCCGATGCAGGGACGTTAATTGTTGAGGAGTTCTCCTAGTAAGAACCAGGAGAACTGGAGCTGATTGAGAGGTCACCATCAGCTCCACTTCACGATACGCATTGTGCTTAGCAACCACATTAAAGTACCTAATCGAATCGCAATATTAAATAAATATTTATTAAATATTTATTATTGAGTAGTTCCGATGGCCATCTGTGGTCTTCATCATCAGTTCCACTTCACCAAATGGTGCTTTCTGAGAGCAAATGCACGAGTTACTATAAAAAATAACCAAATCGCTATAGGTGTGTCGACAAAATTTGAGGGTTGCCCTCGATTTCTCCAGGATTCAATCATCAGATCCTGGCTTGGTGACTAGGGGACCATTTCAGAAGTATCTCCTTTCGAAAAAAAAAAAAATTTTGAAAATCGGTCCACAATTGGCGGAGTAATCGCGTGACAAACAAACAAAAACAAAACATACCGTCAAATTGAGAACCTCCTCCTTTTTTGAAGTCGGTTAGTAAAAATAGCAAGCTTTAAAAAAAATGTGTTTTGGTCATTCTATTATGCTTTTAACTCAATACTCTAATTGGTGTATATGAGGTCTTGCATTAATTATTATGTTACACCTTGTATAATTTAAGACTGTGCCGACCGCACAGTGGCGCCCTCATCGTTTGTTTTATCGTTTGTTTTATTTCATACAATTTAAAACGGATAATGGTGGCCACTATATTCCGTTTTAAGGATTATAATAAAACTAAACAATATAAAACTACCGCTTTTAATAATATTGACGTATTATCTTGTGAAGCACAACTTAACGTGCTTATTTTTTGCATTTTCATCCTAAATTGTATGAAATAACCAAACAAACGATGAGGGCGCCACTGTGCGGTCGGCATGGTCTTAAGACAAAAACAGTAGAGACATGGGCGAATTATGTCATGTAATCAGAACGGCATATTCATTGAGGCCTTTAAATGCCACATGCTTCTTGCAACTTTTTCTAACATAAAACCGATGGTATTTTAATCTACATACGTTCTAACACACCCACATACTGGATTTTTGACATTTCGAACAATATACGGGCTTCATTTTTTGCAAGATTTTCCTTATATTGTCACAGGCAGGTTTTTGTAAAATTTCGGTTTGTTTTTATAATAAAACATTAAACCGGTATATTTAGGTACTGGTTTTATGTAACTGAGGTGGTAAGTAACATTTTGATGTTTTTTTTTGTTTGGACTTAATAAAGATGATTTAATAAATTATTTTGTTAATAATATCAGTCTAGCCTTATGGCGGGTTAACACGCATCAGACACTGTTGCGCGTTCTTTTTAACACGAAATTAGGTAGTACTGCCTATCGATTCTGTAAAAATCTCACCTTGATAACATAGGTGAAATGAGCAAAAGTGAACTATCAATGGAGGCAATCCCTAACATCAGGTGGAATGACAGCTCACTTCACCTTAGTTTTCACGGTGAGATTTTTACAGAATAGCACTGCTGATCACCACGCAACTGTCTTATCGTCTTCTTGACCTTGTTCCATGTCACTTGTGGTCGACGCATCATTTTCTTTTTCCATTCTCTCCTGTCAACTGTCACTCTATCATTCACTTCATTCTCTTGCATAACATTCCTCACACAATCCGTTGCCAACGCCGCTCAACTTTACCATATATTTATTTCAAAATTAATGCTGCAGTATTTTCGACATAACGGAGGATCATACTAAGCCATTTGAGGTAGTATAGGCCCTTAATACTAGGGATTAAAACTATTGACTGCTCACTTCAAGCTTACTTTACCTATGATTTCACGGTGAGATTAATAAAGAATCGACCGGCTGTTCTACCTTCCGCTCGCGTCTTCATCAAAAAGGCCGGAAAAATTGAAGCCTCAACTAATGTTGTAAGTAGTCTTTTTTGCAACATAGTATTTTCAACCTTATTGCTTAGAAGTTAGGTATATTTTATTTTTCCATTAATATTTTTGTTCTTATTTAAAAAATACGTTTACTTTTCAATCAAAGTAGTAAATACAAGGTGTAATTTAAATCACCGTTTTCCTCTTAAGGTGATTGCGGAGTGGTTATCGCGAAATTCAATTTTTTTACGTTTTTTGCAATTTGCAAATCCGTTTTAGGTTATATCTTGATCAAAATTTGATTCGCGACTATATCAGGTACGTATCTAAAGAATTATAATTATTAGAATCATTAATACATCTTCCTAACTTAGATTTGTACGACAAGAAGAAATCTCTCATGGAAAAGTGTTTGTGGTACAAATCTCACTTAGGAAGATGTATTAATGATTATAATTCTGTAAATACGTACCTGTTATAGTCGCGAATCAAATTTTGATCAAGATACAACCTGACACTGACCTGCAAATTGCAAAAAACGTAAGAAAATTTGAATTTCACGGTCTACCACTTCCCATTCACCTTAAAGGGTCATTGTACTCATCGTTATGAACAACTTTTACTACGGGATAAAACATGAAATCGCGATAAAAAAACAGCTGCTTATTACATTTTGGTGAAGTAGGTATTGAACTTTTGTATTAAACAGCTGATTTTTTTTTCGTGATTTCAGAGTTGGTCCTATAGTGAAAGTTGTTCAGTTCGATGGTCTAAAGCACCTCTTTAAGTTTTTAGGGTTAATTTTTTAACACCTTATACAACGTCTAACGTTAAATGCTCAAAACCTGAAAATAGTTTGTTCATAATTGACTACTGAATCGATTTCAATAATTTTTAGTATAGGTTTTTTTTTCGAAAATTATATTTTTTGCCATACATTCCGCTGAATGAGCCACAGAAAATTAAGTCTTATCTTAAGACAATAAGACTCAATTTTGAATGCATAAAGAAAAGCTAGGATCAACACGGTTTTCTTAATAATAATAGTTAGCTTAGCCAAGAGCCTCGACCAACATCTAAGGAGGCTCTCGTTGGGCAGCTGGATCAAGGGCTTGATTCAGAGAGCGGTACTTCTGGACACGGCCCGCATTGTTAGGAGGTTCCTCTCTCTGGAGTCCTGAACGCCGGTAGCTTGGACCCTGTTCCCGATACCGGTGGGCTAATATTTTTTATACTTTTAAATGTTTTTATGTTTTTTATATCTTAATATTTAAAAATATAATTTATATGTATATAGTGAAATAAAGGACATAATAATAGTTAGCTTTAAAAAAAATAGTTTTGGTCATTGTATTATGCTTTTAACTCAATGTTCTAATTGGGGTGTATGAGGGTTTGCGCATTGAACGTTACACGTTGTATAATAGCAAACACTAATAAACATTATGTTTGAAAGTGTATAATTAAGTTTTAAGCAATCGCGATCACTTGAGCGATCTGTTTTTCTTCCTAATCCTTAATCTAGTGCTATTGTTGATCGAAGCTAAAAGAGTATTCTCGATAATCATGACAATGTAGATACAGTCAGCAAAGGAGATAAGTATACAGGGTCGTCGAATATAGTTGAAGTTTACTAAGAAACCGATTGATGTTTTTGAATAAAATTCAATTTAATTAATAAAAAACAAACAGTTCATTTAACAAATTAAATTTCATTCGAAAACATCAATCGGTTTCTTAGTAAACTTCAACTATATTCGACGACCCTGTATACTTATCTCCTTTGCTGACTGTAACTTTACGTCTATTATAAAGGAGGATGTAGCTCCTAGCCATATCTGTAGGTAATCTCTCGGCGTAATTCCCAAGTAGGCAGACTTTGACACCCACATAAGTCACGGGGAAAAATCAACCATCATTACATAGTATAAACTACACACATCAAAAGTGTCTAGGGATCAACATATATTTTTGCAATAACTTTTCTCCTGATTGATATTAATTAAAATTTTCATTAAGGATTCATCAAATAAAGTGTTTTCGTTTGTCACAGTAACGATAAACCAAGTCACCTTTGCATTAATAAAGAAATTTGCCATTTTCCTAATAAAGGGATTTTTGACATTTGAACCACTAACACAAAAGTTCGAAAAAAAGACTGAAATAACAGTTTTCTCTAAAATTTTATTGGGTAACTTAAACAATTAATAATCCGTGTTTCTACCGCGAACACTAACAACACAAGAACATCGGTTTGGCATACTCAAAATGAGTTCATCCAAATCACGCTGTGGAATGGCCGCCCATGTTCGTTGCAACAACAAAAAAAGGTCTTCTTGCGACTGGATACCCTCCATATTCGGCAGAGCTCTTCTCTGTAGCATATCCCATGCATGCTCAATCGGGTTCAAGTCTGGCGACTGAGCAGGCCAGGGCAGGACATTGATGTTAGCTGCGGCGAGAGTCTGTCTTACAACTCTTGCGGTGTGCGGTCGTGCATTATCATGCATTAACTGAAATAAGGGACCGATTTGCACTTGTAGAGGAACGATGACGTCTGATACAATCGTCTCAGCATAAATTTGAGCGTTGAGGTTGCCTCTGATCCAAATCAACTCAGTTCTTCCGCCGATCCAAATACCCGCCCATACCATGATGGTTCCACCACTATAAGGATGGACTTCCTGGCAGGATTTTAATCGCTGTTGGCGTCCAGGGGTTCTCCAGTGTCGTATACGTCTTGTATCCGGTCTCATACCAAAACGAGACTCATCAGAAAAGCACACGAAACGCCATTGTTCTTCTGCCCAATTTCTGTGTTCAAGAGCCCATTGATATCGAATCCTACGATTGTGCATTGCTATAGGTGGTACCCGTAGCGGTCTTCGGGAATGAAGGTTCACTTCATGCAAGCGGTTTCTGACTGTTTGGTCGCTAATTAAGTTCCCTGAAGAGTGATGAAGCCTCACGGCTAACATCATGGCGGTTATTGTTTTAGCTCTTCGAGTTAAGATTTGAATGTATCGGTCTTGTCTCCGTGTGGTGCAGCGATACCGTCCTCCATGGCGCTCAGCCACGGTACCAGTGCTTCGGTAACGTGTCCAAAGTCGACTGATAACACTCTGACTTGTATTCAGAGCTAAAGCCACAGTACGTTGCCGGGAACCAGCTTCTATCATTCCCACGGCTCTGAGCATTTCTTCCCTGCTTAAATGACGTCGCCGCTCCATAATAACGTTGGTTTTGATCAGTAGTAGGGAAACAGTAGCACTAATAATGTCTTCAATGCGTTGTATGTTTTTATAGGGAAAATATTGACAGCTGATTTTCATCTTTTACTCGAATTTGATTCACAGTTCCTGATTCAAATTATGAAATGCACCAAAAAGGATCCATATAAATTTATAAAATCATAAATTTATTACAAAGCCACATCTCAATCTCAAGAAATCCGCATAAAAATGTTTGATCCCTAGACACTTTTGATGTGTGTATATTAATAGTATAAACATACTATCAATCGGAATCTGAATCATTTTGAAGCAAATTGCTAATCCATTGCTTCATGAGTTCGAAAAATTTGTCTGCTCAACACGTAAATAACGCAATGAATGTTGTTGAACTGTCAAAATGAAACCGATTCAGATTGATAATGTGTTACGCAATTGCCCCGCAGGACAAGGTTTGTACGTAAGAAAATTTTGGAAATTCGAATAAAAAACCTGCACCCTTGCGAAGCTGGGGCGGGCCCACAGATATAGATAGACCTAGATAACGTAGTATCACGATCTGTATGAAAACCAAGCGTGCCATTTTTTGACTACCTACTATGACGTCACAAGCACACTTTCTCACTCATGCTCACCCAGCCAGCAATACTGCAGTGTAATTCTGTAACCATATCACCGTGAAAACTTTAGGTGAAGTGAGCGTGGAGTGAGCTGTCAGTGCCATCCTGATGCTAGGGATTGATACTCTTGACAGCTCACTCTAAGCTCACTTCACCTAACTTTTCACGGTGATATTTTTACAGAATCGATCGGCAGGACTGAGCGCGAAAGTGGCGGCTTACGATTTTTGTACGTAAGTTGGTGCGATTTTTGGCACGTGAAGTAGTTGGTCATGCGTTATCTAGGTGTATCTACATATATCTGTGACTGCATCAAATCGGCTAGTTCTTTTTTTGTTGTGTTCGGTATTCCCAGGACAAGGTTTGTATGTAAGAAAATTTTGGAAATTCGATTAGAAATCTTGCACCCGTGCGATTAAGCTGGGGCGGGCCGCTATAGTCACTACATAGTATAAAACAAAGTCGCTTTCTCTGTCCCTTTGAATGCTTAAATCTTTAAAACTACGCAACCGATTTTGATGCGGTTTTTTTTTATAGATAGAGTGATTGAAGAGGAAGGTTTATATGTATAATACATGCATGCATGTGATGTCGTAAATAAATACATTTTTTGCGCTTACTTTTCAAACGCTGGCTGAACCCTACGAGATAGGTCAAAATAATGTAGTACAGTATTGTACACCTTAAAAAGGTCTACAAAAAAGTCCGCGATGGTATATGTCTATCTCTTAGGGATAACCCATAATAATCATTTTTTATCCTTTACTTTTTACGAGAAATAATGGCTTATTTACGAAGCGATTTTAAGCAATACAGCATTAATCCTTATCCAATTAAGTACCTTAAATACATTATGCATTTAATATACATAAATATGGCCCTTTACAGCATGTTTATTTATTTATTTATTGATTTATTATGGCACTCCAACGATTAATTCACATAAACATTAACAGAGAGCTTAGTCTTATTACATAAAGTACTACAGTGAACTTATCACTTAAAGGTGTGCACAGCACTTACATAGTTTGTCTAATTGATTTATTAGGTAGTTTTTGATTAAAGTAACAAAAATTTAAGTGCATGTAATTTAAATGAATATTTTCGAAGATATTACAGATTTAAAATGCAGGGACATAGCAGTTGCTGCGGTACCGGTCGCGGCGGCGCGTGCTGGCATTCTTGAAATACCTGTAGGTACTTAGTATCAGCCGATCGATTCTGTAAAAATCTCACCGTGAAAAGTTAGGTGAAGTGAGCTTAGAGTGAGCTGTCAAGAGTATCAATTCCTAGCATCAGGATGACACTGACAGCTCACTCCACGCTCACTTCACCTAAGTTTTCACGGTGAAATGGTTACAGAATCGCACTGCAGTATTGCACCCGTGCGAAGCCGGGGCGGGTCGCTAGTAAATAATAAACGAAACTTGAAAGTTAATCTGTCTCTATTTTGAGATCAGGGCCTCAAGTCCGCTATTACAATAGTGTAATACAGAATGGTCTATCATTGATTTCATAATTGTTGATTTTGACAAGTTTGGTAATCTACTAATATAACGGCGTCATTATGACTTTCCAATGGTCAACCACTGACACTCCATTGAAAGAAATGGCATAAAATGGTAATCTCGTACATAATGACAAATGAATAAATGTAATATTTATTGCTATTTACGAACTTCTTACTACTTCAGATTGCAAACACGTAATATGTAAAAATATATAGGTATTAAATGAAATCTAGCATGAAATTTAGTAGTAGTTTTTCTCAGACCATTGACCGACCAATGATCGACCATTATGAATTTAGCAGATTACGAACTTTTAGCAAAATGACAATGGGATCGTGTTGGAATGATGAATTTATAAAAATAGCAGACTTGGGCCCCCGATAGCGAGAGAGTGGTGTCCCAGTGGTGGCTGCGATTTACGAGTCGTAAGTCGGTTCGAACCCAGACAGGCGATTTACTTTGTATAAATTATTTCATCACCACTGCTCTCAAAAACGGTGAAGGAAAACATCGTGAGAAAACCGGCATGTCTTCAAATCAAGAGTGAACAGGCATCTTCTGGTCACGCTCGTTCCATCATAGACCTCATCCATCGCTTTCCATCAGACGTGATCGAGGACAAGAGCGGGCTCATTCAGCAATAAAAAAAAAAAAATGTCCTTGAACCGGTGGAGTTTCTTGCCCATTCTTCACCATACGAAAACTATCTCTATGAAGGGGCGACTACAATCAATTTTATTTTATTAAAATTTGACGTTCAAAAGTGCCTTTTATGTCCCTATTTGAAATAAATGCTTTGAATTTGGCCTAACAATTCGAAGACACGTGTCTTCGAATTTTACACAATGAATCACTACATAGTATAAAACAAAGTCGCTTTCTCTGTCCCTATGAATGCTTAAATCTTTAAAACTACGCAACGGATTTTGATGCGGTTTTTTTTAATAGATAGAGTGATTGAAGAGGAAGGTATAAATGTATAATGTAGTGTATTTAGTATCAGCATTGCACCCGTGCGAAGCCGGGGCGGGTCGCTAGTTATTATATAAAATAATGTAAGTATACAAAATATTGCAAAACATTATAAACGGTGGAGTTTCTTGCCGATTCTTACCCATACGAAACTACCTTTTGAAAGGGGCGACTAGAATCAATAAAATTTCAATGTAAATTTTGACGTTTAAAAGTGCGATAAAATTGGAACAAATGACTTTGACAATATAATAGACAAAAGAGTTATAAATATTATATGAAAATCCCCGTAGAACCGGGTAGTACCTACGTTTCCGTGGGATATTTTTCGACATCCACGCGGGTGAATCCGCGGGTATTATCTTAGTACTTAGTTTAAGAAGCGGATATTACCTACTGGCACAAAATATTATAATTTATTTAAATGGCATTTTTTTTTTCATAATCTTCGATAGGTACTGATGAATCAGATAATGGCCCTGATTCTATTGTTCACAAACTAAATTAAATTTAAGTTCAGTGCATCTTTTTCTTTCTATTTCATTATGAAAAGGACAAAAGATAAATATTAGTTTAGTCCTGTCAAATTAGATAATCCATAGACAAGTTTAGACGTGAATAAAAAATTGGCTACTAAAAATACGTCAATTTACTTCAGGCGCTGACTAATTTGACAGGACATGGACAGGATTAAACTAATATTTTTCTTCTGTCCTTTTCTTAATGAAATAGAAAGAAAAGATGCACTGAACTTACATTTAGTTTAGTTTGTGAACAACAGAATAGGGCCGCTGTCATACTTATTTAAATTAAGGTACAGAGGCCAGCACATCAAGCTATCCCAATCTGACAAATTTTCCAATTTAATATGATACTTATCCCTTTGCAGTAAAGTTGAAAATCTATCAAATAAATTTGACATATTGGGGTAGTTTGATGTGCTGGCCTCTGTACTTAATGACCAACATTCTTTTGCTAAAAACGATAAAAAAAAGAAGTCAAAATGGGAACTTCCTTTGGCTATTTTTAAACGAAGGTACAGAGATTAATCTATACTAATATTATAAAGCTGAAGAGTTTGTTTGTTTGTTTGTTTGTTTGAACGCGCTAATCTCAGGAACTGCTGGTCCGATTTGAAAAACTCTTTCAGTGTTAGATAGCCCATTCATCGATTATAGGCTATATATCATCACGCTAAAACGCCAGTAGGAGTGGAGCACCAATGAAGAATGTTTCAAAATCGGGGGATTTTTTTCCTATTGAGAGTTTCCGCTGCGTGCGCTGCGTAAACGGTTAAAGTTTCGCAAAAATCATATATGACAGAATTGTTCCCCTTTAAAAGCTTTAAGAAAAAGTCCGCGACAGCATACCTATGTCTATCTTTTAAGGTTAGCTCACTATAACCTCTTTTATGCTAACCAAATTTGTTCTAAAATAATGCATTATTTGCGAAGGTGTTTTTATAAACATGCTATTAATCCTTATCCAAATAAATAAGTTATTCATCACATGTATTTAATTTTGAACAAAATTGCCTCTGACATCATTTGATTTCAATGTATGTCTTAGGAGATATCATAGTTTTAAAATAATACTAATAATAAAGCTGAAGAGTTTGTTTGTTTGAAACACGGTTTGAAAGCTTTAAATCTCTGGAAGTACCTATTGGTCGCATATATAAAAATATTTTTGCGTTTGATAGCCCAGTTCTTGAGGAAGGCTATATTCTATTAAACTTGACGCTAGGACCCTTAGGAGTTGAGCAAAAAGAAAAAAAGTCTGAAGTTTACGCCAAGCGAAAACGAAGTAATAGCGCAGGCCGGCGACACGTTGCGACGGGGTGGGTCGGGGAAACAAAAAAAATTTACGCGGACGAAGTCGCGGGCAGAAGCTAGTTTCAAGATAAGGAACAACAAATTGAATGACATTCATAATGAAGTTCAAATTCCATTGCAACCAAAAACTTAAATTATGACCTTTTTGTTACAAATGGTCACTCAAAAATCAACTTAGAATTTATTTTACTAAAGTACATAACTGATTAAGTGGCGATGGAATGTAAACTATCTGATATCATGAACACGCTTTTGCAGACCAATAAAACAAAACGAAATTAAAAGTTCAAAACATAGCACCAGCTTATTCAAGTTTATACTATTGTCGTAATGCTTTTTAAAAATCTAATAAAATAATTAAAAATTAAAATAGCAAAATCACTCACCAAATACGAGAATTTTATTAAAATAAAAACAATAGATATAAACTGTTGGAACTTGAAACACGTCTTTAAAGCCAGGAGCCTGACGCGGTACTAGTTTATAAAAGTCAAACCGGTATTCTAAAGCCACATAATATGTTCACAATAAAGCTAAGAGGACATCACATGAGTAGATAATAAAATAAACAGAGTATCATCTTAAGGCGTGGTAAGAAGCATACCTATATTTTTTTTCCCCGTTTATCTCGTGGTCGCAAACGCGACTGCTGAGCTGGTACTGAGTTCGATTCCCGGGTCGGGCAAAGTGTTATTGGGTTTTCCATTAGGAATGTTGTTGTTGTTATGTGTGTTGTTATTGTTTAGTACTGTTTGTTTTATTTTATTTTGTTACCTATTAAGTACGAGTCATTTGATCTGACTTGGTTTCCGTACGTCCTTTTCGGGTAACCACTGAAAATCAGCGCTGTGCTGTGGGTCCCCTATAGCACAGCATCATGCTGAGTGGAAGCCTTCTTGTCACAGTCATGACGTGCAGCCGTCGACTATCTCTGCTTTGTGCTCATGTATAAAGATATTTTTTTTTTGTTTTTATTGTATGTGTTGTTAGATTTCAAATCGCATCAAGTCCACTTTTGACATAAAGTTAGCTTTTATTCTTATTTAAAAGGCAGGGAAGTATCTTTCACAATATTTTACGGAATTGAACCAAATCCCTGTAGTTTTCAAGCAAAATAAGATTAAAACACATCCCTTTTTTCAAAATGAACCAAGTCCATTCGACATGTTATATCAAAACGCAGCAAATCGCATTGAGCCAATCAGAGCGACGCGACTATTTTATCATTATTTTTTCCTTAGTCCGTCCCCTGATCATATTTTGATTCAAACTGCACTAAGTCCAGTATTCTGTTAGATCAAATGAAGCTAAGTCCGAAGGACTTGGTTTATTTTGACAAAATAAACCTAACTAAACCCAAATTAGAAATTCGTTTTTCTCGAAATTATACCTAAACATTTCATAGAAACAATGATAGAAAGGATGATAGAGAATCCGATTTTTGATGGTTATATACACCACCCTCGAAATGAGATAGTAAAAAGCCCTACTCGAACAGAAAAAAAAACCGCTTTTTATGAATTAAAAACATTTTGGACTTACTTCAATTTGAAATATAACGACACACATATGTTGTCATTAGAATTAATTATCTTTTTGTTTGCACGTGTTTCTGTGACAAATAAACCTATTTTTCTTTCTTTCTTTCTGAATGTCTTACATGTTTAGTAACAGGCCAGAGTTTGGACGTAGCTGGTGTGAAGCCCCCGTGCCCCGGATAACAAGTAAAGCATGTTGCACGTTGGTACCTGTTCTCTGACCGGTCGTGTCGGATTGCCATCCCATAAGACTATGATGAGAGTAAAGGAACAGAGGGTGCACCTGAGTTTGCGCACACACTTGTACAGATGCCAGCAGGTCAACCTACCCCAATCTGTCAAATTTCTTTGATAGATTTTCAACTTTAGTACAAAGAGATAAGGTTCATATTCAATTGGGAAAATCTGACAGATTGGCGTAGCTTGATGTGCTGGCCTCTGTACACTGTATTATCTCCTGCGTACCAGGCTAATCCGTTGAAATTGACCACCGTAATCGGTCGGGAAGATATATTATTTTTTGGTAATTGGTAGCGCATCGCGGCAACAAATAAGGTTGAAAATAGCGATGTGTTTGATGTTAGTTGAATCGAATGACCACCAAAATAAAAATAATTTTGCAGTTTTAATAAAATTAAAAAGTAAACGCACGGCTGAGTGGAATAATTGTTAGGTATTTCAGATTTCAGACTAAATCTGGACGGGGAGCGCTGTCTTGAGTTGGTTTGTGTGACTTTTCAGGTTTATTTTTATTTCCTTACCGTGCCTTTCTGTATACCGTATACTTTCCGTTTCCTTACTTCTTTTAAAATCGATATGATTCCGTGGACAATAGTGTGGGTTATGCGTTTGTTTACTATTATACCATAACTAACTATTAATATTGTAATGCTTAACTGTTTTTTGTCCCAAATAAATAAAATAAAATAAATAAAATTTCTTTAGATGATTGAATTCCCTTTATTATCATTACATACATACATAAAATATGATAATTTACGCTCAACATTTTTAGAATTATACGACGAAAAATATTTTTTTTAGCTCTGTTTTACGATTTATTTATCATGATACAGACAATACACTACTTATTTTTTTTTTTTGGCTTATAGATGTACCATTAAGCCCTGTGATTAAGCCTGACTGTGCGACAAAAACTGAGCGTTTTAAGTTTAGACAGCGCCTTAAAAGCAGGTTATTCAAGTATTTATTTTACCACATAGCGTATCATTACGGTAGTATTTATCGAAAGGGTTGGCAGATTTGTATGTAAGGTAAACGCAGGTATTAACGACCCCCCTAAGGCAATTTTAAAATCAACCATATTTTTTTAGATACTGGTTCCTCTAAAGATTAATAGTTTAATTTTATATGCTAGTGTTATGTATAAAAAATGTATTTACTGAATCAAATACATTTAAATAAAGTATTATCTTGTAAAAAATAATTTAAAATGTGACTTAGTCGATTGTTGCAATTACCGACCCATAAAAACGGCTGTGAAGCTATTAACGATTTTTATGCAGCTATTCCCGATCGTGTATGAGAGGAGGCCTTTTTCCAGCAATGGAATATATATAAGCTAGTGATGATGATGATTACCGATCGTACTTATTCATATTTTTTTATTATCGTTATTTTTAATAAAACAAATTAGTACTTCTTAGTAATACCTATGAACTTAATAATTATAAACTTTTAAATTAATCAACATAAGACTATTAATACACATATATATTTTAATTTAAGGATTTCAAACTCAAGGATATGTCCTTATGCTATTTAGATCATAATCATTTTTTGAAAATTATAATACCTATTAATCATCACAGTCATTGGTTCGGCGAGTTGTGTTTTACTGTATACTTTTCGCCGCTTTTGTGGCTCCATACTTTTGGAAAAAAATATAATTGTAGGTATGTTTTATGTTGCTTTAGCCAAGAAGTAGCATTTATTAATAGGTACCTATTATGTCATAAAAGTAGGTGAGAAACTAAATAATCTATATACGAACGGTAATAGCTTCTTATAGTTGCTATTGCCGACCCTCATGGGTCGGTAATAAAGTATGTAAGTATAAACATAAATTGTATTACCGACTCTTAAAAAAATGGTTATTTTAATTCAATTGACCTTCAGACTATAAAATAGATTATAATTGATTAATGTCACAAAAAATATGAACAAATGCACACTGTTTTAAACACAAAAACAATGATTTATTACTGTAACTATTCAATATCGATCCTCGAAAAATATCCTAACTTTGGTTAAATTGACAACGCTAAAAGGTAAAAACTAGACAAAAAAGTTTAGTCGCTAATAGATTTTTATAAAGACTGATAGCTTAGATTTAAACTGGTCCATAAAAATACTTGTGTTAGTGTGATATAATAACATAAAAGAAAAATAAAACGAAAAGTTACGTTGCTGCCATTGCCGACTTATGGGTCGTTGATAGCTGCCACGACTAAAACTGATGAAGCTAACACCATCCCATTTTAATTTAAAGTTTTATCGTTTCAAATTACTTTTTATTAATAAAATGTCGTGAGAAATTAGGAGTTGACACATAGATGAATACATTTAGTAATTTAAGATAGAGTATAGACGTCATTTGTTTGTATAAATGTCTTAAATAGAAAAGTCACGTACTTACTTGAAGGAACAAGGGAACAGTACGACACGTCCTGCATCCACGCTGCCCCGTAGTAATTAACGTATTTTATCTCTTTTTTGGACAGCTACTCACACTAACGTAAAAGTATACGATGCTCAAGGAATAAACGCGTGTGTAACTTTGCCTACTTAAAGCTAGAATAGTTCTGGAAACGTAAAGATTTTGAATTACTTTTATAGGTCGGTAATAACTACAGATTTTCGATGGGTCGTTGATAGCTGCGTTTACCTTAGTACTTTGAGAGTTTTATAGATTGAAACTTCAGGGCGAGAACTGAAATCAGGAAAAAGGGAAAAGTGATCACAAAAATACATGTTAAAACAGAACATAATAATATATTTTATTGCAAAAAAATCACAATTTGTTATTATTGGTCGACGTATTATTATTTATGCTGGGTGTCCCTGGAAGTATGCGAAACGATTGAAAAAAATTGGTCACAACTTTTGAACCGTAAAATAATTCTCAATCATCAATCATTCTCAGGACGAAAAAGTTTGGAAATTACCTTGCCCACACCCCTACTTGTATTTGATTTGATCCATACTTCCAGGGACACCCTGTACCTATATTCTATTTTACAAATTAATATTCTGATTCTATTAATGGTAATAATAATAAAATGCTGTATAAGTCACTACATAGTATAAAACAAAGTCGCTTTCTCTGTCCCTTTGAACGCTTAGATCTTTAAAACTACGCAACGGATTTTGATGCGGCTTTTTTTAATACATAGAGTGATTCAAGAGGAAGGTTTATATATATAATACATGCATGCATGTGATGTCGTAAATAAACAAATTTTTTTGCGCTTACTTTTCAAACGCTGGCTGAACCCTACGAGATAGGTCAAAATAATGTAGTACAGTATTGTACACCTTAAAAAGGTCTACAAAAAGTCCGCGATGGTATATGTCTATCTCTCAGGGATAACCCAAAATAATCATTTTTTATCCTTTACTTTTTACGAGAAATAATGGCTTATTTACGAAGCGATTTTAAGCAATACAGCATTAATCCTTATCCAATTAAGTACCTTAAATACATTGTGAATTTAATATAGATAAATATGGCCCTTTACAGCATGTAATTTAAATGAATATTTTCGAAGATATTACAGATTTAAAATGCAGGGACATAGCGGTTGCTGCGGTACCGGCCGCGGCGGCGCGTGCTGGCATTCTTGAAATACCTGTACTTAGTATCAGTATTGCACCCGTGCGAAGCCGGGGCGGGTCGCTAGTTACTTATAATTGTTAGTTACTTACTTTTATTTTTTTGTTGCGTCTTATAATTTCTGTAGTGTATAAAAACCTTGATAAATCGAAATGAATAAAAAAAAATACCAGTCCATGGATGGGTGACCGTCATCATCAGCCTACAGCAGTCCACTGCTGGACATAGGCGTCTCCTATTGCACGCCATTCAACTCGATTTTCGGCAACTCTCATCCAGCTGCTGTTACTAGCCATCCTGAGAAGATCGTCGCTCCACCTAGCCTGAGGGCGTCCTACCTTACGTTTGCCGATTCGCGGTCTCCACTCAAGAACACGTCTACGCCAACGGTCATCGCTTCTACGGCTAATATGGCCGGCACATTGCCACTTCAGCTTGCATATTCTGTGAGCTATGTTGACAACTTTGGTTCTCTGCCGGATCACCTCGTAATTGGATGGGTGACCATTCAATTACATATCGACGCTTGAAAGGCAAAATTGACTAAGCGACATGGATGGGACTAACTTTACAGGAACACAGTTTAAAGTTTAACTTTTCATTTTAAAGAATCATATAAATTCTGATTCAGATGCTAAAATAAGATTTCCAAAACAGTAAGAATCATGCCTGTAGGATGATTACAAGAATTTATATGATTTTTTTTTCTGAGAAGTTCGACCTGTCTTTTAGTCAATTTTACCTTTCAAGCGTCGATATCATCATCATCTGCCTAGCCTTTTCCCAACTATGTTGGGGTTGGCTTTCAGTCTAAACGGATGCAGCTGAATACCAGTATTTTACATGGAGCGACTACCTATCTGACTTCGACAACCCAGTTACTGGGTAATACGATACCCCTTGGTAAGACTGGTTGTCAGACTTTCGGGCTTCTGGTTGTCAGACTACCCGTAACGACTGTCAAAGATCCACGAATGACAGCCGGGATGAAGATGGCCATCCATCCACAGACCAACCGCAGCAAGCGTAGCTTAACCTGATCGATCGACCTGTGCGGCTGTAATTAATCAGCCACGGCCCCCCCAAAAGTTAAAACAATCAAATATCAATCATTCATTAAATTACATACCTATACTTAAAGAAAAAAAAAAACAATTTTTCTGAAATCGACAAATTTCAAATTTTCTGATTGTTATTCAAATTTTTCGTTCGATTCAGAACCATGTACAGAGGCCAGCACATCAAGCTACCCCAATCTGTCAGATTTTCCCAATTGAATATGAACCTTATTTCTTTGTACTAAAGTTGAAAATCTATCAAAGAAATTTGACAGATTGGGGTAGGTTGACCTGCTGGCGTCTGTACATACTGAATTCATCATAAATATTTTTTGCCGCCAAGGTCTGAGACCGCCAAGCTTTGCTGTTCCGGTTTCAGAGGAATGGGCGCCGGCCGGTGTAATTACAGGCAGGAAATATCGTCCATTTGCGAAGCTTGACCTAATTAAAAACTTTTTAACAAAAAAAAACCGACTTCCATAAAAAACACTACAAAGTGAAAAATAACTTTGATTTCGGAAGTCGGTGTCTTTGGATCTGTATTTTAGTTTATTGCCACCGACTTCCGAAATCAAAGTTATTTTTCACTTTGTAGTGTTTTTTATGGAAGTCGGTTTTTTTTTTTGTTAAAAAGTTTTTATTTCTCGCTTTTTAGTGGGACTGTTTATAACGCATCAAGCTCATCGCCTTTTAAAAAATATTACTTTTCCCGATACAGGGACGTTAATTGTTGAGGAGTTCTCCTGGTACTCCACCATCAGCTCCATTTCACCATTCGCATTGTGACGAGCATAAATTGCTTAGCAACCATATTAAAGTAATCGAATCGCAACCTGTGAAACACTTATTATTGAGTAGTCCCGGTGGCCATCTGTGGTCTTCATCATCAGTTTTACTTCACTAAATTTTGCTTTCCGAAAGCAAATGCACTACGAAAGCAAATAATACCCGAATCGCTATAGGTGTGCCTATAATATTTGAAGAGTTCCTTCGATTTCTCCAGGATCCCGCTGATAATCCTGGCAGCATCAGGCCAGACTTATGTCAACATTGCATTGAACTTAAAATTTAGTCCTGTTTAAAATGAGGCCAAACACGACTACGGTGCTGTAATTTCAAGGTTTGTACTTTTTCTTGATGCTCCCGGCATCAGCATCAAGTCTCTGTGTTTCTCATTAACAGTACGTTTATCCACACATCCCCTTTTCAATGAGCCTAAACACGATATATCTGCTGTTAGTTGTCGAGGAGTTAGGTACTCTGCAGACTATCCTGACTGCAGCATCAGGTCATGACTTGATGATCATGAGACCAAATGTGGCAAATGCCAAATGCATGCAAAATGTTACAATAAGGTAGCTTTTGGGTTGCTGCCACTGAAAAGTTAGTCAAAACCATTGTGATCTTTATTCTGGTTGAAATAAAGTTGCTGTTGGGTTGCACCTGTCAGAGGTAAAACTGTACGGTTAGGTGGACCGAAAGTTGCGCCTAACTGACTTCCAAAAGCACAAAAATGTAATACGAAGGGTTTTTAATCAGATGGGCAATTCTCTTAATTTTAAGAACGTTCATCTCAGTCTCAATCGGTCAAAAAGACATTAATTTCCCAAAAATTTTCACAAGACTTTGTCGCTGAGATGAAATTGCGACTTGATTATGAACGTTTTTAATTGCGGCAATTGATCTTCAGATGTAGGTCAGGTTTACTAATTATCCAAAAAAAAACAATATTTAATGAAACAAAACAACATTTTCTTGGTCAAAACAAAATAATCAAACAAAAATAACGTGATTCCGGCCAGGATCGAACTGGCGGCCTTCTGCGTGTAAAGCAGATGTGATAACCACTACACCACGGAACCCCTGTGGACTGTTGATTGAAATTAACCAGAATGTTCTAAGACAATTTGGAAATTTATATTATGACGTCACATAATAATAAATGTGTCCATGCTTCCGATAATATTGCGGTAATCTTTATCTTTGAAATCTTTTGAGGTTATGTAACCACGAAAGTCATAAAAAAATTAAGGTAAGTAATTTCACAAGTTATTTAAATACCTAATTACGTATTGTGAGTGAATTTAAGTGAAATTTTCACTTTGAACTCCTTGTTCCTTGGTACAAGGAGTATTTTGTTTCAAAGACCACTACTATCCATTGTGTTGTACATTGTGTTTTTATGTATATCATAATTGAAAGACACTTAGATAATAATTAAACAATCTATTCGTTACTTATATTCGTACACTTTTTTTGTATATTTTTATTACAATAAACTTAATTTAGCGGCATCTATTGACGAATCAGCAGTAGTACCAAAGAAATTTTAAGTTTGTACTAATACAGCTACTCAGTACTAGATGGCGCTGTATATAATAAATAAAACTACATTGTTCAAGAAAATATTTCAATATTTAAATAGAATAGCACTAGCCTCCACACTAGGATTCCCTATGTAGTCTTCTTCGTCTTACAAGATTATTAAGTATATAGTAGGCAGATTGATAATTAGCATATGTCGCTAAAATATCTGAGGCGACAATCGAAAAAACATTCATCTAAACATATAATGTTGCAATAACTTAAAAAAAATTGAATTAAAATGCAGAACACACCTTTATAGAAAACTCTAGATATATTTTAATCCTTCCCGGTTTCCCGGGAAGTCATTTAAATAAATTACTAATTCGGTAATTTCGTTCTTTCTAACGAAATTAGGCCTGTACCTGTTTTCCACCTATACGTATTTATAATCAATCAAATCATTTTTTTTTATTTTTATTTACCCATATAAAATTACAAATAACCCCAGCTATCGTTCTGTTTCGTTTGATCTACGATTTTTTACCCATCCTGTATCTTTAGCACCTTAAAAATAAAACAAAAACGACCAATAAAATTTTAAACTCTTTAATAATTCTCAAACATTACACGTAATAATAATTATTTTCTAAAAATTGTTCTACAGTTTTAAATATTGTTATTAAGTTCATTCCGAGATATGTTTCGATACAATAAAATTCTAAAATGCATAATTTTATGAAATGAAAAAAAAAATAGCTCTAGTTATAATATTAATTTAATTATTATAAAAATGGCTCTACGAAAATTAGTTTTACTATTTAGCTTTTCGTTACTAAAGGAGATGTTTCAAAATGGGCCAGGTCTATGTACAGTATCTCAAAAAAAAGAGAAAAATCCGTAGAATTCGGGTAAAATACAGATAATTCAATTAAATTTGTACTGTTGTGGTAGTGAACTGATATTTATCAATTAATTTTATCGACTTTCAACATGGCGTCTTACAGATTTAGTTACTCTATTGTTAAAAGAGAACTGTCAGTTGTCACAACAGTGTCACTTCTGTCACTTTCGTCTGGCGGCGAAATAAACAAAAACATGTCAAACGTCATTAATCAATCAAAATGACAGCTTACCGCCATGACGGATTGTTTTTTGTGTGTTGCAATTTCAAGTGTAATTTCTTCTGTTTACCAGAAAACCAAGCTATTTTAAAGCAATTGGGCAGTTGAGAACTGTTTTAAATGAATTTCCCTATTTTTAAGTATAGTGTACAAGGACCTGGCCCAGGCTCCATACATTTTGGAACATCTCCTTTGAATTATAAACATTGTTTTTAGAGAGGCAGGTAGGGTAACCATTTCAGACTAGTTATGCATTTTTAAGGTTGCTTCTGTCTCAAAAAACAATAAATAAACACTATTGAATAAACATGTTGAGGGAACTAATGAAAAGACGCTACTAGGCCTACTTCTACGCACGCCTTAGCCTAAATTTAATAATTATAAAAATAATAACATAAAAAATACTATTTGCTCACTCTAAACACCTGCCTATAATGACTTGATATTTTATTAAGCTTTATGTTTTAAGCTTTTATTTACAGAATGAACAGACCTTTTGATAACCGTCAAACTGATTAAAATTTAACGATAATAAATTGGCAACCGACAACAGACAGCTGTCAACTCAACTTGACAGTTTTTTCTTTAATAATAAATAATATAGGCAGTTGTGCTGATGAAATGGTGCCAAAATAGCGTGCTTTTTGCTAAGTTAAAAGATATTTTATTCTCGTCCCCGGATATCCATGAGAAAAAATATTAGTGCAATATCATTCAGTGTAATCTAGTTTATTTTATGCCACTATGTGTACCACGGTACTTCGTTTGGGCAGATTTTGGTGACATCCTTTGATAACTTTATCTGAATGTGGCTTTGGTCAAACGGACCTACAGATTACAATACAATGTTATTATTATCTCGTTTCTTTATTTTCATATTTATTAAATACATTTTTATAAGAAAAACATTTAAAAATATATAAAAATAGTGGTTCATAAATTGTGCTAGGTATGCTACCGCGGTGGTTAGGACTCCAGAGACAGGAACCTCCTCACAATGCTAGCCGTATCGAGGAGTACTGCCTTCTAAATCAGGCCCTTGACCTAACTATCTAAGGATAACCACGAGAGATGTTGATCGAGGCTATCGACCATTTGTCGATACGGCAATCGGCACAATGACAGCCGAGCGCACTTTCCACATATCAACATTTTTATTATTATTTAAAGCGTCTTTGACATATCTCGTGACCCTATTGTTAATGTGATTTTTCGCACCAGAAGTTTGTTTATGATTAAATTGTTTTTTACAAATACATTAGGTATTGTTATCTGTCCATTCTGTAAAATAATTAATGAATCTTAATTTAATTTTAAAACTATTTACATTAATCTTACATTTAATGGACGTATATTATTATTATTTTTTTTATATTTAATGTATTTCATTTAGCCTAAGCAATTTTAGTTTATTTTTATTTAAAAGCTAAGATATGTGTATTTGTACTAAATTCTCAAGTGGAAATAAATGATTAAATTCGCAAATATATTTTAGCTTTATATGTTTTTTTTTATTGTAAAATTTTATTTTACATATATCTCTTTTTAAATTACTTCTATAAACCCGTGAATAATTATAATCTACAATTAATAACTCTAAATTTGGAAAATCCGGTAGATACCTAAATATTATTTTAAAAAAGTTAATTGATTTTCCTGCAAAAGTTTGAATTTTAGAACTTTCTTATAATCAGCCTGTTCCTGCTGGAGCACAGGCCTCCTCTTTTTATGAGAGGGAGTGGGCCATATTCCACTGATTTCTGCTCACTATCTGATTACATAATCCATAAATAAAATACCAAAAATCAAAATGGCGGACAGTGGGTATGCCAGACGAAAATCTTCAACACCTTTTTATATTTTGACTCAACGTTTAGTAAGTATTTCATTAGATAATAATCCGGATTTTCCAATGGCCTTAAAAACGTGATTTTCACAAAAAGGTATGAAATGAAATCAGTGAATCAATTAAATTAATAAGCTAAGATTTTTCTTATGCATGAAACTAGGAAGATGGCGAGCAGGGACGTCTTCAGGATATCGGCATCTGAAAATGTAAACATTTTTAATTGAGATAGCTGGTATCAATTGCAAACATTGTGTGGTTGTGCTCACATTGGCAAGGAAGATCTGCATCCTAATTGTGCAACACACTATCAAAAAGAATCTGAATCGTATTGAAGAATATTGCCAATCCATTGCTTCATATGTTCGGAAAATTTGTCTGCTCAACAACTTAAATAACGCAATTAATGTTGTTGAACTGTCAAAATTAACGCCAATGCTTCTATTACTGTGTTATCCAATCACCCCGCTGTTCTTCTTGCATCCAGCGGATTCCTGCTACCTTTGAACCTCTGTAATCAGCGTCAGGCACTAGTTTTCTGTCTGTCAGATAGGCGAAATTCTGTTATTCAGCTGCATCTGATCCTTAACTTGGCAAGTTTACTAGAGGGCACATAAAAATAAGATATGAGTTTCTATAGAGTTTAAAGAAAATACAAAACAAAAATGATTAAATGTCAATATGCTATAATATATATGAGATATATGCTATAATATATAGCTTATTAAGAGCCTACACTACCTCAGCTAAAATTCACTCTTTATCTCGCTCACACGATACTGCTCGCGGACTGAGTGAGAGCGAGACAGAGTGCGGTGCTAGGCGGCAGGCAGCGCCAATAGTTTAGGTATTTGCTTTTTACGGTGAAAATAATGGTAGTTTAAAAAAAGTAAATAACATAAGACCTGCTTTATAGTTAGTTCGGTTAGTATACAAAGTTTCATGATCTAACTTGAAGTATTTTTTGAATACCAGCGGTTTATTGTTCGGTTTGGAGGTAACTTTGGAATTTTTTTCTATCGAGAAAATTTTATGAAATCGTGTTTTCGTCTAACATAAGACCTAGCCTTAATCCTCAACTTTACCATATATTTCAAAATTAATGCTGCAGTATTTTCGACATAACGGAGGATCATGCTAAGCCATTTGAGGTAGTATAGGCCCTTAATAAACTACAGCTAAAATTTTTAAAACATTAACATTTAATCATTTTTGTTTCGTATTTTCTTTAAACAGACCCGTGCTCTACAGGTCATATGCCGAAACTCATATCTTATTTTTATGTGCCCTCTAGTAAACTTGCCAAGTTAAGGGTTAGATCGGTAGGCTAGACAAATGGTAATAATGCAGTGGGTCACTTACCGCTACAAGTATGCTCTTTCTCAGTGAACCCGGTCTCAGCGTCACAGAGACAGATCTTGTCTGCCGGCGAATGCACTCTCAGGTGCAGCGGTGCAGTTCCGGTGATGTTCGGGGTGCCGCAGATCAGCCCGTCGTTGCATTCATCACTGTTCGCGCAGACGTGGTAGAGGGCTGCGATGAGAAGAGGATTGTTATAAGTTACTTTGTTACTGGCGCCGATTCTGTTGTTCACAAACTAAATTAAATTTAAGTTCAGTGCATCTTTTTCTTTCTATTTCATTATGAAAAGGACAGAAGATAAATATTACTTTAGTTCTGTCAAATTAGATAATCCATAGACAAGTTTAGACGTGATTAAAAAAATTGGCTACTAAAAATACGTCAATTTACGTCACGCGCTGACTAATTTGACAGGACTAAACTAATATTTATCTTCTGTCCTTTTCTTAGTGAAATAGAAAGAAAAAGATGCACTGAACTTAAATTTAGTATAGTTTGTGAACAACAGAATCGGGGCCATTGTCAGGTTCGGCATGGAGATTGGTGATGCCATATTTAAAGTTGCAGAGATTACCATAAAGATAGAGTATCATATACAGGGTTACTTGTAATTCGACGTATATACGTCAGGAGCTGATAGGGGGGCCAAAATGCAACAAATTGAGCCCTCCTTAAGTATGGCCGAAATTCACTAGTTTTTGAGATAATTGAATTTCAAGGTTTTTTCGATATAAGTAAAATTATAAAAAAAGGAATATAATTACAATATATTTTTTTTTCATTTAAAAATTATATTGTTGCTATGGCACTTCAATTAAGCTACGAAAATAATTAAAAGTAGGTACTATTCATAAAAATTATTAAAATGATTCAGAAATGTTTCAAACATCTCGAAAAATATTGAATTTCGGCCATATACATATATGGGGGTTCAATTTGTTGCATCATGGCCCCCCTATCAGCTCCTGATAGATATACATCGAATTACAAGTAACCCTGTATAAAGCAAAGAGGTTTGTACCCAGTAGTGGATGTTTATATCAGCTGACTTTTTTTACTGACTGGACAAAAACAGGGTATAAAAGTTGAAAGAAGCTTATGGCACAGATATTTCATCTTTTTTTTTTTTTCAAAAATTGCTTCGATAAAAATTGTAACCTTCAATGTCTGGAAAAATCATCACAAATTAACAAGCGCACGTCAACGGTCGTGAATGGTTATCTACCAATCAATAGACTGTCGGCTCAACTGACATGCGATTAATTTTGACACGTCGTTAATTTTTGTTCCATATTTTGGTAAACCTATATAACAGTGCGTAGTCTTGGTTGTGGGTTTATAGTCCAACTAGCTGACCCCGCAAACGTCGTTTTGCAAAAAAAAAAATAGATAGTAACCGATTCTCAGACCTACCCGATATGCACACAAAATTTCATACAAATCGGTCCAGCCGTTTCGGAGGAGTATGGTAACTAACACTGTGACACGAGAATTTTATATATTAGATAGATAAAGGAGTTGTAGAGTGGTTAGGGAGTGAACATACTCAAAGTTCTGACGTCTAGAAAGTGAGCCGGAGGGGTTTGGGGAGGGGGTGGGGTTTACATTAAGTTCTCACTTTTGAGTTTTGTTGCATATATATCTCAAAGACGGTGCATTTTTCTCATATCAATTAATGAAAAGTCATAAACTTTTATGCATCCATTTTTTCCGAATTTTCAATCGTTTTCGAACTACACGCTCCGGAAAAGAAATCCCTTAGGTCCCTGCTCACGCACTTTATGCTCCTTTTGGGCCCTTCGTTGACTGAACTATTAGAAAATCATAAACCAGCTTGGTTTTTTTAATCAAAATTAATTTTTGTAATAGGCTTTTTTGGTATGCATGCCAAGCCACGCCAGTTACTCAACTGAACCGAGCTCTCGGCGCATCCTGGACAATCACACCCAACACTTTATTTGACTGGTCAATTCTTCTCTTGCGGTGGTAGGGCTAACGCCTGCCTGGTTTGCCACCACCCTCCCACCAGAATCCGGCGTCAAACAGTCTGCTGTATTTCGTCTATGCGTGGGAGTTCCAGTGCCTTAGGCATCTTCTGGGCACGCACGTTCCATTAGGCGTGATCACGGCCAAAAGCGAGCCCATTCAGCAATAAAAAAAGGCAGTGAGCAATATTAATTCTTTCTCTAGGACTTTTGCTCTGGCCCTTAATATTTTTTTAACCTTCAAACCTCATAATACGTTTAACCTCGATCACACGTCAACCTTTAACTCCTTACACCCCAGGATCCAAATCACGTGAACCTAAACCCATACCAACCTTGATTGTAACATTAAACGATTATAATGAGTAGTCGAACCGACCCTGAAACGTTATCAGGATCAAAATAAAGAAAAGCGTTGGTTGAGGCGTTCGTGTACAATTGTAAGCATTCGAAAGCTTACGTGTTAAACATAAATAAAAGATCATAATCTTTCAAATATAAGTACTAAGTAAAAGTTCTAATTTAAGTTATAATTCAACCGCGAGTAGCTACAATTATGATTCTCAGACATGAAACGTTACTGAAGTGGGTTTTTGAAAGGTATTTAAATAAATTGTTGGAGTTGATAAGAGTTAGGTATGTATTTTTTCAGTGTTAAGGTAAATTGGAATAGGAGTATTAATATTAAGAGGGGCTTGTGGTCTTTACATACCAAGACCCTTCGGTGCCTCAGAAAGCACGTTAAGCCGTTGGTCCCGGCTGTCAATCATGGATCTTTGGCAGTCGTTTCGGGTCGTCAGAAGCCCGAAAGTCTGACAACCAGTCTTACCAAGGGATTTCGTATTACCCAGTAACTGGGTTGTGGAGGTAAGATAGGCAGTGTAAAATACTAGTTTTCAGCTGCATCCAGTTAGACTGGAAGCCGACCCCGACATAGTTGGGAAAAGGCTAGGCAGATAATGACGTATAACAAAAAAAAAACAATTTTTAATTTTGTTGTCTGTCTGTCGGTCTACCTCCGGCTAATCTTCGAAACGGCTGGACCCATTTTGACGGGATTTCACTGGCAGTTATATCTGATATTAAAAGGAGTAATATGGGCTACTTTTATTTTAGGAAAAGAATTAGTGAAGAAACACGTTATTGGCCCCGATTCTGTTGTTCACAAACTAAACTAAATTTAAGTTCAGTGCATCTTTTTCTTTCTATTTCATTATGAAAAGGACAGAAGATAAAATATTAGTTTAGTCCTGTCAAATTAGATAATCCATAGACAAACTAGACGAGATTATAAAAATGGCTACTAAAAATACGTCAATTTACGTCAGGCGCTGATTAATTTGACAGGACTAAACTAATACTTATCTTCTGTCCTTTTCTTAGTGCAACAGAGAGAAAAGATGCACTGAACTTAAATTTAGTTTAGTTTGTGAAGAACAGAATCGGGGCCATTATTGTTTTCCGACATCCACACTAACGCGCACAGAAGCTAGTACTAAAGAAAACTAAAATACCTTTAGTCTGAGAGTCACATTGTCCATTCACAGGCGGCTGGTTGTCTCCGCAGAGGCAGCGAGTGATCGGGTCGTAGTGGGTGCGCACGCATGAACTGCTGCTGATTCCCGCGCATTCCGCCTGTCGTGAGCATGGTCGGGCTGGAACATAAAACACCAAACAATAAGCGGATTGGAAAGTTTCAAACTTAATTACCTATCATTACTGGCCTAAATTCTGTACCTACCTACTAACTTTCTTGCAGACTCAATAGTCTGCAAGAAAGCAACCCTCCCATCTTTCGGTCCCTGCTTACCAATGTAATGGTAAGTATACCTATAATTACCGTTTAGAAAATCTATTACTTACTACATAATTCTACGTACATATTACGCTAATTCTACTCTAATCAATGAGCAATAATAAAAACATTTGATTAACTAAATGACACTTAGGCATCGTAATACTCGATCTCATCGCTGTCATCCGGAAAACGAGGCCAGAAAGCTGGCAACATTGCCACTTTGTCTAAGAATGACTCAGCCCTATGGTTACCTGAAGGGACGACCAATCGGTGAGAAATTTCTTAAGGAGATCAAGTTAAAACACTGCCAGAGAGAATTTTTTTACTGCAAATAACCCCAGCTGCCGCCATGTTTCGTTTGATCCACGAGTTTTTGCCCAGTCTGTATAGTATAAAGATTATTTGTTGGCACGTCATTTGCTACATTAAATATTTATTTGGAAAAAATGGCACGTAGATGTATAGAGGTTCGCCATCCCTGGTCTAGGACTCTAGGCCCTTATGATTAAGAGCCTATACTACCTCAGCTAAAATTCACTCTTTACCTCGCTCGCACGATACTGCTCGCGGACTGAGTGAGAGCGAGACAGAGTGCGGTGCTAGGCGGCAAGCAGCGCCAATAGTTTAGGTATTTGCCTTTTACGGTGAAAATAATGGTAATTAAAAAAAAATAAAAAACGTAAGACCTGCTTTATAGTTATTTCAGTTAGTATACAAAGTGATCTAATATGAAGTAAGTATTTTTTTAATACCAGCGGTTTATTGTTCGGTTTGGAGGTAACTTTATAATTTCTTTCTATCGAGAAAATTTTATGGAATCGTGTTTTCGTCAAACATAAGACCTAACATTAATCCTCAACTTTACCATACATTTATTTCAAAATTAATGCAGCAGTATTTTCGACATAACGGATGATCATGCTAAGCCATTTGAGGTAGTATAGGCCCTTAACAATCATACGCTACGCTAGGCAATTGGTTGACAGATTGGTTTGAAAGTGAAAGCTTGATGAAATAAAGTCCTCCAGATCGATTTTCGGACATGGCGACCAATCTCAGCGGAGACCACAGCCTTCGGCGCGGGAGATATATAGTTCACAAGTGTGTGCGCAGACACAGGTGCACTCTCTCCTCGCTCTCATTGTCGGAAGGGATGGCAATCCAATACGACCGAAGAGAGATCAGGCGCAGGGCTAACGGTTTAACGAGTTATCCGAGCCACGGGTGTATCACACCGTCAACTACCGAACTCCGGGCTGTAACTGAGAAGTTGATGAAATAAATACATAACTACTATACCAGAACCCAAATTGCGTCGTAACACACTTTCTTTCACAATCCGAAGGATTTTCAAGTAAAAGCCTAATATATAAAATTCTCGTGTCACAGTGACAGTTACCATACTCCTCCGAAACGGCTGGACCGATTTGTATGAAATTTTGTGTGTATATTCAGTAGGTCTGAGAATCGGCTACGATCTATTTTTCATACCCCTATTTTTTTTTTTGCATAACGACGTTTGCGGGGTCAGCTAGTTTTATACTTACCTATGTATATTTTTCAAAAAATAATCTGTTTGACAACGTGCCTATAAAACGGAATGAATTGTTAAAATGAAAGACATTGCAATTTTTAGTGTGTTACGCAAAATTACCCCGCTGGTAACAATGTTGTGTGAGATTTCGATAATTTTCTGTCATGTAGGAATTATATTCCACTTGAACCTTGCCGATGGGGGCGAAAGGTTCTGGGGTGGCGACCGTGTACCGGAAGTCGTAGGGTTGGAAGGCCTCCCACAAGGTGTACTGACGACCTTGTGAAGGCCGCAGGAATCCCTTGGATGCGAGAAGCACAGAACCGGTCGAAGTGGAGGTGCTTGGGGAGGCCTATGTCCAGTAAAGAACATCTTTCGGCTGAAATGATTATGACGAATGAACCTTGCTGAGTGAAAAAATTGAATTCAGCACACGAGCTATTTTTATTCACAAAGGTTACAAATTTGATTGAAATAATATGTCACCAACCAATGTCTGTACCTTTTTGAGAGAAAAAAATCTTTATTATTATTATTATTTTAACATTTCCAGATTGCGTTCACCTTTACGTAGGGTAAATACAGAAGACTGTTTTCCCAAGCAGCCAAAGGAATAGATATTGGTGCCAATTCCCTTGTTCACAAACTAAACTAAATTTAAGTTCGGTGCATCTTTTTTATTTCTATTTCATTAAGAAAAGGACAGAAGATAAATTTTAGTTTAGTCCTGTGAAATTGATCAGCGCCTGACACTACTCTATACAAATTTAGACGTGTTTAAAAACTTTTCTACCAGTGGCGTAGTTTGTCCTGAAGGGGCCCTATACCAATTTTTTTTGGGGGCATTTTTCACGGTTCCTGTTTTTTTTTTTGGAACTCGTTGAGAAAAATGATTGTTGTTGTCGGACTCCTACCGAAAACTTCACTGTTCCTTCCAGTACCATGAGTCGGGAGCCCTGGAGAAACTGGTAGATTCGCCAATTTAGATTTTTTTATATTTTTCTGATAAATATTATGACTTGGCCTATTACCCGATTCCGGCTTGACGTCAATTTCTAGGACAGCCTGTATTATATAATAATAGATTCACTTACAAGCCTCCTAATGATCAATCAATCATTTTAAGTTCTCGATAGTATTTTACAAATTCTTGCTTACACACGTCGGTGTCGCGTCGGGGGCCCCTGTAGCTCGGGGGCCCCGTATAATTGATACAGCTGATACGGCGGTAGCTACGCCCCTGTTGCCTACTAACATTACGTCTATTTACGTCATGCGCTGATTAATTTGACAGGACTAATAATATTTATCTTCTGTCCTTTTCTTAATGAAATAGAAAGAAAAAGAGGCACTGAAGTTTTTAGGTTAGTTTGTGAACAATAGAATCGGCACCATTGTTGAATTACCAAAATGAAAGACATTACTGATTTAAGAGAATAAAGGTCGAGAATTGACAAAAATGACACTTGACCTACGCTTAGCAATGACATTACTTATGTAGATCTTTGTATAATATTCACTATGTACACTACACATGTATTATATCTACATAATTCTCCCCGCATCTACATCCGATCCACCTCTAATAATGCCAAGATAACATCGTGTATATTTATGTAAAACGTCTGCCACAAACATTTGTCCCCAACGCCAACGGCCAAGAGCTAACATCGCGTGCCGAGATATGCAAATGATGAAGGCATACCATAATATATGATAGGAGTCTAAAGGTTAGGAGGGGGACCATAAATGCTTAGTATGGTACACTGTCCCGCAGTTTTTTATCGTTATTAGTTAGCGAGTTTGTGCGGGCCTTGGTTAAAAATAAACTGGGTTGCTGAGGTGAGGCTATAATAAACGTTGTATGATAGATAGCAGTATTAAATGCTAATAAAGTAACTGTTTATGCCTCCGGGTGAATAATCAATAGGATATATTAAGAGAAGTGGCTCAGTGTAACGGTCTTGACTGAGTAGGTCATGAGTTCGAACCTAGGCAGACACTTTACTTTGTGCATTTAATTTCAACACCACGGCTCTCAAAACGGTGAAGGAAAATATCGTGAGGAAACCGGCATGTCCTAGAACTAAAAATTTTAAGACATGTGACATCCACGGATCCACCAACCTGCACTGGGCCCGCGTGGTGGATTATGGCCCACTCCCTCTCATAGGGAGGAGGCCTTTGTCCTGTGTCCCAGCAGTGCTTATGCACATATGAAGGGCAGCACGATTTTGAGTTGATATGCCAAAAAATATGAAAGTACCTATATAATCTGCATTCGCGAGTTATTTGCCAAAAATGTAAACAAATATGAGTTTATACAAAAATAACTTTAAATCCTACACAATAAAGTTCAGATTTCGCTACAACTTCAAAAATTTTTACAACTTTTTCAATAGTGCTAATCACTCTTAAATCAACTTAACTGCCATTAAAATAAAGTTGATATTTGTTTAACTTGAAATAATAATAATTTGAATAGACTTTAGGAGTGTGTAAATATCGTAGCAGGTGTTCTGTAGTTTCTGCATATCCCCATAAGAAGGAGTAAGATTTTTTTTTGTATGCCAAAAATTATTTTTGGTTTTTTATTGGAGATGGTTGGTTGGTTGGTGGTTTTTGTGGGTTTTTTTTGTCCACTCGACATGGATAACGGCAGGCAAAAAACATCAATCCGCCTAGCATTCTCCCAACTACATTTGGGGTTGGCTTTCAGACTAAACGGAAGCAGCTGACTGCCTATCTGACCTCCACAGCCCAGTTACTGGGTAACACGATACCCCTTGGTAAGACTGGTTGCCAAACTTTTGGTAGATTGAGTTGAGCTGCATGATTTAATTTAATTTTAATTTAATTTTAAATATTTTCCTCCTGTGACAACCTATAATAAATTTTAAGATTACTGACAAATGCATGCACTGACTGGATAGGTCCACTCAGTCTACGTGGTTCTTTCCTAAAAATACCATTTCGAGCGCCAATCTACATGTTCTTGACATGATATGGCCAGATTATGTCTGGACTTTAAAAGAGACTGTGACCTCTGAGTTTGTTTCGGCCTTTCTTCTCAGAGTAGTCAGATAGGAAAAACCGACCTCATCTAGTTTTTAAAATATGATTGACGTTTAAAAGTGTTTGTACAAACCTACTCACAGAAAGATTAATAGAAATAAATATAGGTTATGTGATAAGATGCATTGCATTCATGGGTAGAATTCGCACGGAAAAAGAGACGTTTTTCAACAAGTGAGCGAAATGCTAGCAAAAATGTGTACGAAAATTACCCGAACTCATGGTGCTCCTATACAAAATGGCGTTTTAAGAATACCTGTGCATTTTTTCTTGGTTAATGTAGGCCTTTACCAGTAGTGTTAGCAATTTATTACATAGACTTTAGGTAGGCTAGCCACGTAGGTATGTATATCTAACTAATCTGCATTCACGATTTATTTGCCAAAAATGTAAACAAATATGAGTTTATGGCAAAATAATGTGGTCGGCGTAACATGTGTTTTTCTACCCTAATTCTCTATCAGTCGTCATCCCCTTTCTATATCGTCTTTCACACAGTCATATCGACTGTGAACTGGCAACAGGTACTATCTCAATTTTGACAACTTTACAGGACGAAGAAAAAACATGTTAGCATCATTTATACAGCATCTCGTGTGTTAAATAAAAATACGTAGTTTTTAAATATTTTTATTGTACATGTAATTAAAAACAAAAGTAAAATTATAATGCTTCCTTCCAATATAAAATTGAGATAAAACAATATAAATCAACACAAGAACAAACTTAGGACTTTTTGAATGAAGCCAATCCTGGCGCCAAATTTAAATGTATTTGAGTTAGGATTTCTTGCAACGATGTGGAGTGTTAAATGGTATAAAATGGCACTAAAAAGTGAAATCTTCAAAAAATTGAGATAGGACCGGTTGCCAGTTCACAGTCGATATAATCAAATCAAATCAAATCAATCAATCAAGTCATTCATAATCAAAACTTTCATCTAAAAAAATCATCATCGCTCACACTCGCTCACGCTCACATGCATACTATCACACGCAGTCCACATATTCATATTCCTCATTTTAATTTTCTTTGGTCCCCTTTTTTAAATTTATTATTGTCCTTATTATTTCTCTTATTACACCGTCCATGGATTTAATTAAGTTCACTACGAACTAGGTGCGATAAAAAGGTTTATTTGTACACGAAGTAACAGTAGAACACTGTCTCCTAAGGCACAGGTTTGCCCTTGTTTATGAGGCAGGGTTTCCACCATTCCAGACACAACCAATTGTTTTTATAACCTACATTTTACTACTTATATAAAGGTATTTAGTACCAATAAAGTTATTATTATTCCTTTATTTCATTATATATACATATAAATTATATTTTTAAATATTAGAATATCAAAAATATAAAAACATTTAAAAATATAAAAAATAGTAGGCCACCGGTATCGGGAACAGGGTCCAAGCTACCGGTGGTTAGGGCTCCAGAGAGAGGAACCTCCTCACAATGCGAGCCGTATCAAGGAGTACTGCCTTCAGAATCAGGCCCTTGATCCAACCGCCTAACGAGAGCCTCGATAGATGTTGATCGAGGCTTTCGTTCATCAGGCCATTGGCTGATACGACAATCGGCAGAATGACAGCTGAGCTCACATTCCACATGTCAACAACCTCGTGTGCTAAGTCGAGATATTTAATTTGTTTCTCTTTCTCAGCTTTCACGAGGTTCCCGTCATGTGGAATGGTAACATCAACAATCATTGTGCGGCGCGCTAATCGATCTATCACCACTATATCAGGCTTATTGGCGACAATAGACCTGTCAGTAATGATAGATCGATCCCAATACAACGTGACATGGTCATTTTCAAGAACTGGGTCGGGCACATACTTGTAATACGGTACCTCAGAATCCACAAGTTTATATTTCAGAGCAAGTTGCTGGTGAATAATCCTGGCTACTTGGTTATGTCTGTGCAAGTACTCGCCATTAGCCAGACGAGAACAACCAGAGATAATATGTCTGATAGACTCACCCGGACGGTGACATGCTCGACACACGTCAACCGTCCCGTCCCTCATAATATGTCTCCGGTAATATTATTATTATTATCTAGACTTTTTCGTCCAAAAAAAAAATACCTTTCCAAAACAAAAATTATGTGAAATGGTATAATAGACTTTTATGCGCACGGGACACATTTTTTATTTAAACTCGTTAATGTTCGTTTCGAGATGGTTAGATGACCCTGGACGCGAACCGCGAGGGCTGGTTCGAGGTGGCGCAGGAAAAAAGTTCCTGGAACGATTTGGGAGAAGCATTTGCCTAGTTGTAGGACAATACAGGCTAACAAAAAAAAACTTGAGAGGTGTCAAGGGACACCCGGATGGAACGAAGTTCCTTTCGATTAATTAGTGAAGGAATTGTAATAAAATTTTATTTTTTTTAAGTTATAATAATAAATAATGTAATGTATTGAATCTTGTATAAAATAATTATATTAATAATTATATTCAATGCGAAATAGAAATGAAAATATCTGGCTTGCTTTCTATAAGAGAGAGAGAGAGAGACAGACAGAGAAACATGCGACGCCGCACAGCTTAGGTACTTATAGCAAAAAGTGTCGTGACAACTTTTCGTTAGAATTTTTTCCGTCTAGCCCCCTTTCACAACGCGCGATAAGGAACTTCGTTCCAAAAAAAAAATCAATCGAATTGAGAACCACCTGCTTTTTTTGTAAGTTTTAATAAAAAGTTCGTTTTGCATGTATTGCATTTATTGCAGCTTTGTATTTTCATGTCGTCGGTTTAAATTAAATAATTCAAGAAATCTAACTCGGTTTGAGTAAAGACTTTAATTTACAGATAGCAATATATTCTGCTCAATGTCATACAACATATGGCCTGAAAGTAGGTACCTACTTATTGTTTTAAACAAAGAGTTAGTGAAGTGAAGTTTATGAATTGTTATAGATGCAAAATTATAATTAAGATCTCTAGCAACACTGATTAAAACTTCAAACGCGATGTAATAACCCCTAAACAAACGATTACAAGCCTTAAAGTCAACCTGGTAGAGTCTATTTTAGCACAAAATACTGTTTTATCTAAATTCCGATTAAAATTTCAAATCAGCAGATACAGTGGCCGGCTGAAGCCAAAACAACCATTTTAAACTGACCTCCGTATCCCATTTAACAACGTCTATCAAGATACCAAGATAAAATGGTGATTGCTACGTGTAAATCTAAACTGCTTCCGATAGCTATCGGACAGCGCCATCTATTACCGAGTAGCGGAACTAGGTTGGTGAATAATTTAACTTGGAGGGCGTTTTCGTAGGGCGATAATAGACGTGTGTTGCGTGGTTGGAAAATTGCGTGGGGTTGGTATTTTAGGTCATAAGGTCAAATTGCGTGATTTATGAATGATGGATACCGGGGAAAATCGAACCTTTTCCTCAGATTTTTAACTATGTGAAGTCGCGGGTATCAGCTAATAACTTTAGAATTAAGAATTCAAAATTGAGGGCCAACTATTCAAATCTATTTTATTTAACATTACATATGGGGCGCTAAGGTAGCCCGCCATAATTAATTCAGTCCAGTTTTTTATCAATACCTAATTTTTTAAAATAAATCTTACATGATAAAAGACAAAGAAAAAAAAACAATATTTTTTACTCATTTCTATGGATAACTCAAAACTGGCCAAAAACGAATTATGCCAAAATTGCTTTTATGAAAAAAGAGCTTAATGCTCCATGGTCCTCATAAATGGGACGAAAAACTTTCTTAGCTTCTAAGAGCTAATGCTTATAAGAAAGTTTTGACGTATCTCCCACGGATTCGAATTTCCCACTCTACTGTCCAAGTTAAAAAAAAACACTTTGTACAGTTTCCTACATTTCGCCAAGTTATAAATTTATACTAAGTATGTAAGTATGCATAGAACTATTCAATATGTATGACTGTTATGTAGGTATGTTGTATTGACACTTGGGCAATAAATTAATAAAATATTTCGAGGTATAAAAAATTTTAACAATTTTCGAACAGTACGACGGAATTTAAAAAGGAATTTAGTAGTCTGACAACCAGTCTTACCAAGGAGTATCGTATTACCCAGTAACTGTGTTGTGGAGGTCAGATAGGCAGTCGCTCCATGTAAAATACTGGTATTCAGCTGCATCCGGTTAGACTAGAAGCCGACCCAACGTAGTTGGGAAAAGCCTAGGCAGATGATGATGAATGAACAACACATTGATAAAATACCTATGATGGCTTCAGAATAATACGATGAAATTAAAAACATATTATGTACCGTCAACAAAAGAGATGAGTATGCAGGATCGTCGGATGTAGGTCAAGTTTAGTGAGACACCGATGGATGTTGTCGACTGAAATTTAATTTGATAAATGAGCTAACATGTTTTCTATTCATAAAATAAAATTTTATTCGACAACATCCATCGGTTTTTTACTATACTTCAACTATATCCGACGATCCTGCATACCCATCTCTTTTGTTGACTGTACCTCCGAGTATTTACAAGTTATAGGATTTATAGGTCGTGGTTTCGAACCGAATCAGGCACTATCCTTTGTATAATTTATTTCATCACCACTGCTCTCAAAACGGTGAAGGAAAACATCGTGAGGAAACCGGCATGTCCTAGAACCAAAAATTCGAAGACATGTGACATCTTCTACCAACCCGCACTGGGCCCGCGTGGTGGATTACGGCCCACTCCCTCTCACAGAGAGGAGGCCTGTGTCCCAGCAGTGGGAACATTTTAGGCTGATTATGCTACAGGCTGCACTGTATCATGATTATTTTAAGACTATGCCGACCGCACAGTGGCGCCCTCATCGTTTGTTTGGTTATTTCATACAATTTAGAATTAAAATGCAGAAAATAAGCACGTTAAGTTGTGCTTCACAAGATTATACGTTAATATTATTAGAAACGGTAGTTTTATATTGTTTTGTTTTATTATAATCCTTAAAACGGATAACAGTGGCCACTATATTTATTTAGTACAAAATAGAATCCCGCTATTGGCCCCGATTCTGTTGTTCACAAACTAAATTAAATTTAAGTTCAGTGCATCTTTTACTTTCTATTTCAATATGAAAAGGACAGAAGATAAATACTAGTTTAGTCACGTCAAATTAGATAATCCATAGACAAGATTAGACGTGATTAAAAAATTGGTTACTAAAAATACGTCAATTTACGTCAAGCGCTGACTAATTTGACAGGACTAAACTAATATTTATCTTCTGTCCTTTTCATAATGAAATAGAAAGAAAAAGATGCACTGAACTTAAATTTAGTTTAGTTTGTGAACAACAGAATCGGGGCCATTGTTTAGTTTTATTATAATCCTTAAAACGGATAACAGTGGCCACTATATTTATTTAGTACAAAATAAATCAATGCTATTGGCCCCGATTCTGTTGTTCACAAACTAAACTAAATTTAAGTTCAGTGCATCTTTTTCTTTCTATTTCATTATGAAAAGGACAGAAGATAAATATTAGTTTAGGAAGGTGGCGCCACCGTCGTACCGTTATCAGCTGATTCAAATTGCTCCATAAAAATTAATTCTAAAAAGTGTCTATAATGCCAATTTCGGGTCATATATCGTCTACTCAGTGTTAAAAACAAACAATACGTGAAGTGCAACCCAGGAACAGGACTTATTGCAAGATTGAAGTGAAAAATTATTGTTGAAAACAGAAGCAAAATAAACAGTGACGAAACAAACCACTTTAAGTTTGAGGGATAGTGTAATTGACTATTAATAGTGGTTCCACATAAGTGCTGCCCACACCGCAAATTCAATGACTAAGTGATGTTTTAGTGCGGAAATGAACTTAAAACATAACCTGAAAGTGACCATTACATAGCATTTTTTGTTCCTACGCTCAAAACATAAAAAAGCGCCATCTATGTACGAGTCGCAAAACTTCCTGCACAATTATCGACGAGCTGTCAACCATCAACGCGATTACGCGATACTGCGGTTACTAACGCCATCTATCGCCAAAAGCAATAACTATATATTACTGTTTTGATTGATTTGGCAAATCTTCAACCAATTAATATTCAACATGGAAGACCTTAAAAAAATGTTAGAAAATATACAAAAAGAACTAGCGGAACAAAAAGTAGATATTAAACAAATGGAAACAAACATTACCGAAAATATAAATAGACACATAGACCAAAAATTCAGCGTCATGGATGAAAAATATAATCAATTGGAATCTCTCGTCAATGAACAAGAACAAAGACTAAACTTCCTAGAACGACAAAACTTGAAAAAGAACATTGTACTCTTTGGGGTAGAAGAATCGGAAGAAAAATACTATGAACTAGAAGATAAAGTACTAAATATATTTAACAAAGACATAAAAATACCATGCGAAAGATCGGAGTTAGAAATGATAAGAAGACTCGGCAGGAAAGGGACTAACCCTAGACCAATTTCTGTAACGATTTCGACTTTGGGTAAGAAGATAATGATACTGACCAACAAAAAAAACCTAGAAAACACTACCTACTATTTAAAAGAAGAGTTTCCTCCGAAAGTAATAGAAAAAAGGAAAGAACTACAAAAAGAAATAAATAAATACAAAACAGAAGGGGTAAAAGCAATAATCAAATACGACAAAATAGTGATATTAAAGAACAAAAATAACCACACCGAAAATTATAAGAATCAAAAAAGGAACTTATCAATGTCACCAAACGAAAATCAAACTACCAGTTCGACTACGGACAGACAAATACAAGCAAATAAGAGAAACAAAACGAACATTAACCCATTTTTCGCACCAAGAAGAGGAACTTCAGGATCAGGACCCCGTCAATCAATCAACACAGAACACAAATCACCTACCCCATCTAAGCAACTTAGTGAATAGCAACGAATATGGCCCCCTTCTCTACAATCATCCCCAGAACGGCTTGTCACCGCGGGGATATGCGACTCTAACCCTCCAGAGACGAAAGAATTTACAAGAAAGTTAAATCTATGCACGTACAATGTCAGATCACTGAGCACAACTGAGAAATTACTAGAACTAAAAGAAGCGCTAAAAAACATCAACTACGACATCATAGGATTGGCTGAAGTACGACGCTTGGGTACAAAAATTATAGAAGATGAAGACCATATTCTGTGCTTTACAGGGCAAAATGCTGGTCAATACGGCGTTGGTTTCCTTATAAAAAAGAAGCTTAAGCTTAACTTGGAAAGCTATATCGGAATATCAGAAAGAGTTTGCACACTAAAATTGAAGTTTGAAAATTACGATCTCACCTTGATACAAGTATACGCTCCTACAGAGAGCGCCAGCGACGAAGATGTTGAAAAGTTTTACCGAGAAATACAACAAGCCCACGAAGTTGCAGGAAAATATATAATATGTATGGGCGACTTTAATTCAAAAATCGGACTACCAAAGAAGGATGAGTCATTGATCACCGGCCAACACGGATACGGTTCCAGGAATAAACGAGGCGAGCGATTGCTCCAATATGCCTACGAACAGAAGTTAGTTATAATCAATACATTGTTTAAAAAGAGGAAGAAGAAAAAATGGACATGGCTTTCACCAGATCGTAAAACAAGAAACGAAATTGATTTTATTTTATCTAATGTACCTCAAATATTCACAAACTACCAAACGATAACTACCATTTTCCCTTCCGATCACAAGATGCTGAGAGGCACTGTTGAATTAAAAGCAATGAAGAAGAGCAGGAAAAACTTTTCACACCTTAAAAACAAATTGAAAACAAACGAAGAACGTTCACAATTCCTATCCAAAATGAAGAGTTCTGAGTTGGACTTGTACGTCAATGAGAATTGTAGTGTGAACACTTCCTACAAGAAAATAGAAAATACTATAAAAGAATGTCTACAAGTCAGTGAAAACAAAGAGATGAATAAATCAACAATATTAACAGAAAGTACGCGAAATCTAATGAAACAAAGAAATCAATTATTGAACAAAACTGGACTAAACCACGAAGAAAAGGCAGAACTTACAAGATTATTCAAAACTACAAACAAAGAAATAAAGAAAAATTACAAAGACCATAGAGAAGCTATTTTCACAAAACATTTAAAATCTTCTGGTAGTCTAAAGAAGGCATTCAAAGAACTAGCCACAGAAAAACAATGGATACCATCACTAAATTCCAAGGCTATCACTAAACACCAAAGTCGTGCAGACGTTATCGACACAGCGACAGAATTTTATAGAAAGTTATACAGCGCCTCCGAAGAGTCGAATCAGGAAGGTAAGGAAACCATAGACTGCCAGAAGCAAACCACGGCCATTTCAAAATTTGAAGAGTTTGAAATACTAACAAAGCTCGAAAAACTAAAAGACGACAAAAGCCCAGGTACTGATTGCATCTCCAACGAAGCCATAAAAGTAGCAAAAACCGTAATTCTAGCGCCATTGACTCAACTGTTCAATAAAATTCTCAAAGAAGAGAAGGTCCCACAGGCATGGGCTGAGTCTGAAATTATACTACTGTACAAGAAAGGCGACCCAACTGATGTAGGAAACTACCGCCCTATAAGCTTAATGCCAAGTTTATACAAGCTGTTTGCGACCTGCTTACTAGAAAAAATTGATAACGACATTGAAACCCACCAACCAACGGAACAAGCTGGTTTTAGAAAATCGTTCAGCACTACAGACCACATACAAGTACTCGAACAAATAATTGAAAAGTACTACGAATTTAGAAGACCGCTATATTTAGCTTTCGTCGATTATAAAAAAGCTTTCGACTCGATATCGCATACAAGTATTTGGAACGCTCTACAAAGTCAAAACGTAAATGGAAAGTACATTAGAATAATAAAGGACATCTATAGAAACGGCACAAGTAAAATAAAATTAGAAAAATCAGGCCAAAGAATACAAATTTGTAGAGGAGTGAGACAGGGTGACCCTCTATCGCCGAAACTTTTCATATCGGTCCTACAAAATATAATGAAAGATCTACCCTGGACAGAAAAAGGCATAAAAATAGGAACGAAACATCTTCACCATCTACGGTTCGCGGACGACATTGTATTGTTCTCGGAAGACGCCACAGAACTACAAACAATGATGGAAGAGCTTGACGCAGTTAGCACAGATATTGGCCTAGAGATGAACATCACAAAAACAAAGGTAATGACTAACCACTGCAAAAAACCAATAACTGTAAATAACGCAATCGTGGACTACGTGGACGACTACGTCTACCTTGGCAAGCAAGTATCTTTTCGAAGAGAGAACAATACTGAGGAGTTAGATAGGCGCATTGCAATCACCTGGAAGAAGTACTGGGCCTACAAAGAGGTAATGAAATCAAACATTAACTTACAATTGAAAAAGAAAGTGATGGACTCATGCCTCCTACCCTGCCTTACGTACGGATGCCAAACGTGGATATTTGACTCCACAACCAGCAGAAAAATTGCAACGTGTCAAAGAGCACTAGAACGTAGTTCCTTAAATATAAAACTAAAAGACAGAGTACGACACAACTTAATAAGAAAAAAAACTCAAGTTATAGACGCTCTATCGTTCGCTAGAAGTTTAAAATGGAGATGGGCAGGACATGTGGCCCGTTACACAGATGACAGATGGACGAAGACAGTGACATTATGGCGAGGCCCTCACGGTTATAGACGTAGAGGTAGACCGAAAGCTAGATGGAAAGACGAAGTAGAGGCAATCGCAGGAAAGGACTGGGCAGATGTCGCCAAAGATCGAGAAAATTGGCATTCTCTGGAGGAGGCCTTTACCCGAAAAGGGGTCCAATTAGCGTAATCACTAATATTATTTACTTAAATACATTACCATAATAATTATCTATAATAATGTCATGATTTTTAATTTACAATATTGCATGTTTTTTATCAATTCAATCCAATATATTATGGACTATGTTATAAATTTGAACTATCAACTATTATTTGATATTTCATGGAATCAAATTAGATTATTAATTTTTTGATTATTATTTATTTTTTATTATTAATTTACTATTTATTTGTTGTTATTATTAATTTAATTTAATTTAAAATTTCATATAATAAATTTTTGCAAATAACATAAAATCAATTACAATTTTGCATGATTAAGATTAATTTATTATTGTTATGTAATTTTAATAGCTATTGGAATTAAAAGGCTTTTTTATTTTTTATTTTTTTATTTTATTATTGTGAACAACAGAATCGGGGCCATTGTTTAGTTTTATTATAATCCTTAAAACGGATAACAGTGGCCACTATATTTATTTAGTACAAAATAAATCAATGCTATTGGCCCCGATTCTGTTGTTCACAAACTAAACTAAATTTATGTTCAGTGCATCTTTTTCTTTCTATTTCATTATGAAAAGAATAGAAGATAAATATTAGTTTAGTCCTGTCAAATTAGATAATCCATAGACAAGATTAGACGTGATTAAAAAATTGGTTACTAAAAATACGTCAATTTACGTCAAGCGCTGACTAATTTGACAGGACTAAACTAATATTTATCTTCTGTCCTTTTCATAATGAAATAGAAAGAAAAAGATGCACTGAACTTAAATTTAGTTTAGTTTGTGAACAACAGAATCGGGGCCATTGTTTAGTTTTATTATAATCCTTAAAACGGATAACAGTGGCCACTATATTTATTTAGTACAAAATAAATCAATGCTATTGGCCCCGATTCTGTTGTTCACAAACTAAACTAAATTTATGTTCAGTGCATCTTTTTCTTTCTATTTCATTATGAAAAGAATAGAAGATAAATATTAGTTTAGTCCTGTCAAATTAGATAATCCATAGACAAGTTTAGACGTGATTAAAAAATTGGCTACTAAAAATACGTCAATTTACGTCAGGCGCTGACTAATTTGACAGGACTAAACTAATATTTATCTTCTGTCCTTTTCTTAATGAAATAGAAAGAAAAAGATGCACTGAACTTAAATTTAGTTTAGTTTGTGAACAAGGGAATCGCCGCCATTGTCCATAAAACAATCTTCTTTTAAACATACTCCTTTATTTTATTCATGATAATAAGGCATGTACAATAATTCAGTATAATTCCACTAGCCAGTTTTATGCTATTTTAAGTAGTTATGTTATCTGCATAATTGTACGTGAACTCGAGTGTTTTAAAAAGAAAATTACCACGTTTTTATCTGATGTACTGTCGTCGTTTTTTTTAAAAATCGCACCTTTTACATATTGAATTCAAGGAGAAGGATTCATACACTACCTATTTTAAAATAAAATGTCTATAAGGTATTTTATTTTCATGATCATAATAGGAACTGGTAAAAAGGGGCTTGTGGCTACATAATAACAGTCGCCCAGGTCGACAAGCTAGGCTTGCCGCGGCTGGTCCGAGGATGGGTGACATCTTTACATATCAAGACACTCCGTGCCTCGGAAAGCACGTTAAGCCGTTGGTCCTGGCTGTCATTCGTAAATCCTCGGTAGTCGCTACGGGTCGTCAGAAGCTCGAAAGTGTGACAACCAGTCTTACCAAGGGGTATCGTATTACCCAGGAACTGGGTTGTGGAGGTCAGATAGGCAGTCGCGTCATGTAAAATACTGGTAGGTATTCAGCTTCATCTGGTGCTAGAAGCCGATCCCAACATAGTTGGGAAAAGGCTAGGCAGATGATGATAATGGCTAGATAACTGGTAAAGGGCAGGCGTTGGTGGTTTTTATATGTCACTGCAGGGATCCAGCAGAACATCAGCGTCAGGTACAGACGCCAGCACAACAAGCTACCCGTAACTGTCATATTTTCCCAATCAACTTTGAACCTTAAGAGTAAACTAGTCGCGAGCTCGAACTCGCTGGTGGTCATGGTCAAAAAGCACGCTGTAGTATTGGTGATGAGCAGTTAGACGCTAGTCTACACGAACAACATCTAGTTTTCACGCACAGAAACACCGTTCCGAACTGATAGACGCGTAAAAAGATTTGAAAAGTGCTTCGGAAAATCGAGTTTTATGAAAAAACCACTGCATAAATCAATTACAAATAAATTTTATTGATCTCTTCGATAACTGAGCTTTGTTGGTACGGACTTGGTTTTGAAGATTTTACAGTTCTTTTATTACTTATTGACACCCAAAGTTACGTTAAAAATAGCAAGAAAAACGAATCATAACTTTTTAATGGCTATTTATTTTACTATTCTGTTTCCGTACAAACACAATTAATAATAAGTCAAAACGATATCATGTTTAACTTTGGATGCACAATGTCAAACAGTGGAATAATATTCTCCCGAAATTTGTATAGAAAAAATATCGAAAAGTGGCGCCTTAAGCTGTAGCGATAAAATTGAAAATCTATTAAAGAAATTTGTTGTAGCTTGATGTGCTGGCGTCTGTATACACGCATACCAGCGAGTGACTGAACAGTCATTCTACTTATCGCACACGTGAACTCGCTTATAGCCCAGCAACAAAACTATCCGAAATACACACTCGCTTCTTGTTGCTCGCCAACTAGTTTGTAGTTGACTTGCTACTCTACTCGCTTCTCGCTAATCGTCGGCGGTGACACAGGGGTCTAAAGATGGTAGGACGTTATAACTAAATCCATTCTTAACGAAAACCACTTATTTTCATAACTAAAGTTTTGTAAAAGATGGATTGGTTAAGATATTAAAAGCACGCAGTGTGCGTGGTAGACTTGGCGTGAAAACTTTCTCTATAGTAAAAGTGCGCAGTGCTGCACACCCCTACCCAATTTCAAGTTAAACAAATATCAACCTTACATCAATGATGATTAAGTTGATTTCAGAGTGACTAGCACTATTGAAAAAGTTATAAAAATGTTTGAAGTTGTAGCGTAAACTGAGCTTTATTGTGTAGGAATTAAATTTATTTTTCTATTAATTCATATTTGTTTACATTTTTGGCAAATAAATCGCGAACGCAGATTATAGTCGCTGCGTAGCTGCGAGCTACGACGTAGCGCTTCGTAGCCGCGCCGTAGCAGAGTCGTAGCTATTTCGTAGACATTCCGTAGGCCAAAAAGTTTTAATAATTTTAGTAATATTATGTTTTTAATTATTTTATTGGTCAAAGTGACCTACTTATATCTGATTTATCATTATACCGAATTTAACAGATTTGATTACTTACTATTTGAATTTGTATCTACCCGAGATATTTACAGTGCCCTCCAAAAGAAAATTGTCATTTTTCCACTTCAGCTGTGATGCCACAATAAGATTTTTCCTGCCACTTTATAGGTACAGTTAATCTATACTAATACTAATATTATAAAGCTGAAGAGTTTGTTTGTTTGAACGCGTTAATTTTCAGGAACTACTAATTCGAATTGTTTTTTTTTTGTGTGTTGGATAGTCCATTTATCTAGCAAGGCTATATGACATACTAACGGCCCGTCCCGGCTTCACACGGCTGGGAAAAAAAGAAAAAAAAAGCCTATATTAATCATTGACAATGTAGCATTCAAAATGGTGAAAGAATTTTTAAAATCGGTCCAGTACTTTTTGAGCCAATTCGTTACAAACATACATACAAATCTTTCCTCTTTATAATATTAGTATAGATAACATCACGCTACGACCAATAGGAGCCGAGCATCAATAAAAATGTTGCAAAAACTAGAAAAAATATTCCTTTTGAGAGCTTCCGTAGCGTACGCTGCGTAAACGGTTAAAGTTACGCAAACATCATGTATTACGGATTTTTTCCCCTTTAAAAGTTCTAAAAAAAATTTCGTGACAGTATATGTCTATCTTTTAAGGTTGACTCACTATTATTTGATTAGCATATAATGAAATTTGTTCTAAAATAATGCATTATTTGCGAAGGTGTTTCTATAAACATGATGTTAATCCTAAATCAAAATAAATACGTTGTTCATCACAAGTATTTAATTTTGAACAAAATTGCCCTTGACATCATTTGATTTCAATGAATATCTTAGGAGATATCATAGTTTAAAAAAAACTCCGCAAGGCGGTCGGTTGTGGGTATTAATCACAAGTAATACTCTTAAAGTAATTGATGCTTTTTTCCTCAAATTACCGCGGGTAAAACCGCGGGGCACAGCTATATATATAAACAAGTTACCCCTTGAAGGACATAATACAGCCTTTTACAATATTGATCGCTACACTGTTACCAAAGAGGCCATTGTTATGTTAATATATTTTACGCAACCTTTTTGGCAAATCATCGTGGATAATTTGAAGGGAAGCAAAAACCAAAAGTAAGGTTTGTTTCAATAGATTTTTTTATGTTGCTAGCCGACATGACATTTGAGGCCAATTTTAACTTAAGAAGTTGTATTGAAGGAAAGAAAAATAGGTTTATTTGTCCAGAAACACGTGCAATTAAAACGATAATTAATTCTAATGACAGGATAAATCATCATCTGCCTAGCCTTTTCCCAACTATGTTGGGGTCGGCTTCCAGCCTAACTGGATGCAGCTGAATACCAGTATTTAACATGGAGCAACTGCCTATCCGACCTCCACAACCCAGTTACTGGGTAATACGTTACCCCTTGGTAAGACTGGTTGTAAAACTTTCGAGCTTTTGACTCCATATCGACTGTCAAATGACATCTGGTATCAACGGTTTAACGTGTTTTCAGTGGGACGGAAGGGTCTCAATCTGTTATAGATGGTCATCCATCCATGGACCGACCTCGGCCAGCGTAGCTTAACCTTCGAATGACCCGTGCGACTTATTTAGAAACGAACCTTAAATTGTAAAAAAGTAGGTATACCTACTAAATACAGGCTAAAATAAAAAGAAACGCTGTTTACCATAAAATACATGAGTGACTTTTAGCCAAGACATATGTTTTCAACGTAAATCAAAGATTTATGTGACGGCAATCTATAAAAAAGATAGCCATCATTTTTGCTAAGCAAACAATATAGTTTTTTTATTCATTCTGTGCCGTTTTGTACCATTTCGTAAACCATAGACATTCTTAACAAATACAATTGACCTCTAAAAGGTCTATGTTTATGGTTCTCGTTTGTATTTCGAACAGGGTTTAGTATCTTACGCACGACCTCTAAAAGGTCTATGTTTATGGTTCTCGTTTGTATTTCGAACATTTTTTAGTATCTACGCACTTGAATCTAGATAGGGTTTTCGTGCTTGGCAAAATATTAAATGGTACTTTTTTATTAATTTGTAGGCAGCTATTAGAACGTTAGTTAGGTAAAGACAAAGGACCTTGGACAAGGTTTTATAAGTAGATATCCGCTAGGATTTTTATAGACAAGTCTGATGTTCGAATTTACTGCCATGTCACAAAATATCTTCAAATTTCTGATAAAAGTCTAATCAATCGGAAAATAACTTGGTTTAATAATGCGAACCTATTTTGTAACGCTCCCGTTACAATACTGTCGTCGAATGACAAAAAAAACGACTTGCAACCTTTTTTGACATTATCTGTATGACGTCCGTCAACTGGGCTGCGCAACGAAAAGTGAATCTCTGTTAAACAATTTACGAATCTTTATCTTCGTCCCGAACCGTATCGTTTTATTGTATACAGTATGGAAACCACATAATATATGCAATAAATTATACCACATACTTGTTAACGCCTTTTCTGACCATATACAAAAAATTAAAGAAATAGGTCGTCAAAAAATCAGCTGTTCCCTACATTTAGGTATGTTCCCATAACTGCACCCTAATTGCGTAAACCACTGTCAATCGGAATATGAACCATTTTGTAGCAAACTGCTAATCCATTGCTTCATAAGTTCGAAAAATTTTTTTGTTCAATACGTAAATAACGCAATGAATGTTGTTGAACCATTGATATATATGTTACACTAGATTAGCAATTACCGCACCAAGGCGTTGCCACTAGGCTGATGGCTACAGCCATCAGCGTAGCTAACGTCAGTTCAGTGCTCTGTGTGACGCCAACAGAAGTCAACCGAGTGACATGCGACAAAAAATATCGCGAAAGAGTGCGATTCAAGATCACAAAAACATAATAAATTAACCGGAATTACTTTCCACACGTAAATTAATTGTCTCTGTGTTTATATCAACGTAAAAACGCAATAAAATGTAGAATTTTGTAAATTGAGTTCAGTGTTACCACTAAAAACTTAGTTTTAGTTTCCCACATTAGTGGGAGTTTTTAATTTATGGAATAAGTGATTTTAAATATTTTTTAATAATAACAACGTAGCAGGGTGCCTAAAGATGCAGCACGCCGTGAAAAATGGGTGGAAATAATCCGATTACTGAGAAAAGAGACTGACTGGCTACCTACTAAATCATTCAATTTCATTAATAATAAAGAAAAAATATTCAAAAAGAAAATGTCTTAGTTATTTTCATTATTTATAAACTTCTATTACACATCCATTATGAAATACATAATTCAAATATTTTAAAAATAATTTAACTTAACCTAAAACGCTTTTTATGGCTTAAAATGTTGGGTAAAATTTCGCATGGGTAGGCAACCCCATCCCGTCATTGCATGTTTATATTGTGGTCTTTGTCTAATCTAAGCGACGGTAGTATTCTTACGACGCGTGTAAGTGAGACAGATATATGTTTACTTTTAAATGTTTAGTGGTTTCAAAGCTACGTCGTCGCGTTTATAAAGTGGCTACACTTTTTTGACACATTTTATTGAGGTTTGCTTCTCTAGTTATATAGCTCAATGTGTTGAACTGTCAAAATTAAACCGATTCCCATTGATAACGTGTTACGCAATTGTCCCCCGCAGGTCAAAATGTAGGGAACACCTGATTTTTTTTCGCGAAATTGGCTCTTTTATTCAAAGTAGTTTAATTATAATGAATAAAAAACTAACTAATATAATATCTATAATTATGGTTTTTTATACGATCAAATAAGCATTATGACTTTATGAGTCGTGCACTTTTAGATTTTCCTATTTTTTATACTATCAAATCGATGCCTTAGTTCACAATTGCACTAACTACAAAATTTTCAATTTTTACTTTTTTAATGCCAAATACACTAAATTTCATGCTCTTTCGTTTCCGCGCATCGAAATACTGTTATTCCGTCTCTTTCTACAAAAAACGTGGGTCACAGTTGTACTAAATGAGTTCGTTTAATGTTCCATGAATGTGGTATTATACTAATGATCTTTATTTTTGTAAAACCAATCAAGATAGATGGAGTAAAAGGACTAGTCTTATGAACAGATGCATATTTTTTTGTTATTTTACTTGGATTTTCTACTATTCTCGTCTAATCTTTAAAAAACTTTAAAGCTCTCTCCTCAAAAATGTAAATTTCGTAGTTAGTGCAATTGTGAACTAAGGCATCGAAATACATTGACCCCATTTCTGTTGGTACCCGAGAAACTAAAGGTCATATCGTGAACAGGCAACATAACAATTTAAACATCATATTTCATTTCAGACGTTACTGGTTATTATTTGAAGGTTGGTAACGAAAACAATTGACGGTATCTATTGAACGATCATTTGTCAAAGTGACAGTTTTGTAAGTACACGATGAATTATTGTTTTGAATTTTAGGGTATTTATGTTCTGTGATTTTATGGTTTGACCAGCCGATCGATTCTGTAAAAATCTCACCGTGAAAAGTTAGGTGAAGTGAGCTGTCAAGAGTATCAATCCCTAGCATCAGGATGACACTAACAGCTCACTCCACTCCACGCTCACTTCACCTAAGTTTTCACGGAGAGATGGTTACAGAATCGCACTGCAGCTTCTGCCCGCGACATCGTTCGCGTGGAAGTCGTAAGATACACAATATAGGTACTAAAATGATAGCCACATTTTTATAACAGTCCGCGTCGACCCCCGACACGGACATAAGTGCTTTTAACATATTGAAATTGAGCAGGTATCCTATTGATTGATAAACTTTGTTTTTGGAACGAATTTCCTTATTTTTTTTTGTGTAGGATATAAATATATTATCGTAAAATTAAGTACGCTACTGAGTTAACGAATTTGTCTACAACTAAATCTATTTAAAAAGTATCTACTTCTGTAAATTTACTTAGTGTTCTACTTAGATTCTAAAATGCCTGCAGATTGATTAACAACGTATTTATATAAATATTATATTTAAACTAGCGACCCGATTTTTACGACTTGAGAACGTCATAAAAAGAATTAATAACTGCACCATACATGGTGACACGAGACACCGCATCAAATCCGTTGCGTAGTATAACAAGTCACACAGGCATACTCGAAAGGCGGATTTATAATACTAATACCTTTGTACTACACACACAAAACACTGTAAACGAAATACCTTACTTACATATTACATATTAAATAATGAATTAAAACAAAATGTTTACTTACGATGCTGGTAGAAATATCAAACACAAATAATTAGAAAAAGTAACGACAGTATGAGTGCAACAATGTTATAGACCATAGAGAATTTTAACAAATTATGTTTCCGTTTTTTATGAGTAAGTTAACTAAATTATTTTACGGTTCACAATTAATAGGCTATGTTGTTTAGTTTTATGATTTAATTTCTCATACATAGCAATAAAATTCAAATTAAATGATTTGCACGACGTGGATGTTAAATTGTCGCAAGTTTTATTTTTACTGTGCAAGAAGCCAGATATTTAAAGTTCATAAATTTTTTTGATATGCTATGTATAGGTACAGTTTTCATTGCACTACAAAAATGGCTGCTCTTTTAAAAAGGTCAATAGGATATAATTTTAAATCTTTTAATTGGGAGTTTTTTTTAATGATTATCAAACTATAGTTTCCTAGCTATCCCATGTAGGTATTAATAAAAGGACGGCCAAGCACGGCAGAATGTAATGATACCATTGAAAAATCATAAAAAATAAATGATTTTGATTATGGGTAAAGAAAGTTTTACAGAAAAAAAAAAGGTATAAAATCCCACATAGTCTTTTACTTCAAACGGAGAAATGATTTTATTTGTTAATATTCTCTATAATGCGGCAGATTGTTCGCCATTTTTTTGTGTGCTTTTAATGTGCAATATTTGAAACGTGCATAAACTTAGGTACATGAAGAAGCATTCAGATTGTCAAAGTACACACAAGAGAAGAGAGTCACATTAATTCGAATCTATGTTTATACTAAAGTTTTGCTTAACGTAACACCACGCCAATATTTCTCGAAGGGCTAGGCAGAGATATAGCCTAGTAACTACGCCCTCTTATTTTGAAGGCGAACAAAATAACCAGATAAAAATCCAGCGAGTCTTTTCTGAAAATTTTTCACCGTGAAAACTAAGTGAAGCGAGCAAAGTGAGCTGTCATTCAAGGTAATGCTAGGGTTTGACACTATTGACAGCTCACTTCACCTATGTTCTTACTGTAAGATTTCTACAGAATAGACCGACAGATTTCGGACTGTCACTAAGAAATTCCTATTGGGAAACCCCAATAAAAGTATCCGACTCAGGGATAATTAATAATGGTGATAGGAACTTGAATGATCACATTTGACATTGTAGTTCTTCTTTTTTATAATATAATTCAGCCTTTTAAATTCCCAATGAAAGAGAACCCTAATATTTTTTTGTGTCCCCAAATATTTTCAATTTTAAAGTTCGAATTAACGTAACTCTCTTAATATACTTACGAGGGGGCAATGTCGGAGCCACGGTAGGTCCAGCCGTATTACTCTTTCCAAAGGTAGTAAGAGCATCAGATTGTCCAGTCATCCAGCCAATAAGAAGCAACGGTAAAATGGCCGCCGTGACCTTTCCTTGACACCACATCTCAACGCAAGAAAAATAACGTCTTTCCAATATTTTATTCTCAATATTAATTGTATCTGTTACTTTTGTCTATGATTGAAAATTGGGCGGGTAATTTTTGGATTAGGAATTTTGGTGACATTAATTTTTATTTTATAGTGATTTTTTTTGTTATTGAATTTCAAATCAATGAGGTCGAATTTCGTTACAAATAAATTTTGTGTAGCTATCTAAAGATGAATTAAAGGTTTATGTAGATCTAGATAGTTACATCGAATAGTGCTTGGATATGGTATTTATCTTCCCAGTATCGTTAGGTTTAGACAATTTAAAGGTATGAATTTCGAAAAGAATGTACTTAGCAAAATCAATCAACCAAATCGCATATCCAAATTTAGAAATAATTTTTCCTGTTACTTTTTAATATTTATACATTTAGGTTAGTATACATTATTGTTAAGATGTGGTGTGATGTCAGTAACTTCAAATATAAATAATTTATATAGAGGGACATTTTTGTTAGTATTCTTGTATTGTTTTCTCGTAGCTGCTCTTTGTTTGATATTTTTGTAAGTTTTTGTACAGACGCTAGACGCCAGCACATCAAGCTACCCGAAACTCTCTTCTTTTAATATTTGTGCGTGTCATACTAGCTCTGCTCATGAATGTCGTCATTATTATATAGTTAAAATATTTCTCATTAAAGTGGTAGTAAATTTCTTTTGAGTAAATAAAGATTCTTTAACCACGAACTGTCAAATTTTCCCAATCAACTTAGTACCTAATGCTTTGGCAATAAAGTTGAAAATCTATTAAAGAAATTTGACAGATTGTAGGTAGTAGCTTGATGTGCTGGCGTCTGTTTGTCAGAATTTAGTATTGTTAACGTCAAAAGTGGTATCTTTACTTTCTATGAGCAGCTATACCCATGACTACAGTACCTACATACTTACTTAAATAAATCTCGATTACTAAAAATCTCTTATTAACTAACTAATTAGCCTGTATCGTCCCACTGCAGGGCACAGGCCTGGAAAATCGAATATTAGTAACAGATTTTTAGTAATCGAGAGATATTTAAGTACTGTAGTCATGGGTAAAGTTGTTTATGGTAAGCAAAGAGGCTACTGTTGACCGCATGTTTTAAGACGTTCTCATGGTATCTCTGGAATGTCCTCGAATGCTGTTCAACGTTTTTCTGTCAAAGAGTTCCTAGAAAATACACCTTAAAACTAATATAACCCTAAAACATCGATAACTAAGCTTTTTTTTTATTCTATTCACAGCATTAAACAGCGGTTGTATGTGTGTGTATGTGAATGTTTGCATTCTTATGTTGAAATGTATGAAAGCTAGTTTTTTTTTGTATGAAATATATTGTTTTAAATTCTTACCAGGGGCAGCAGAAGTTGTCGCAGGCTTTGGCGGGTCTGTATTGGCCTTCCCGAAAGACGAGATACCAAACCCATCTGTGCACTGTATGTTTAGCCAACTGACTATAATAACAGGCAAAATGGCGAACATTTGCCTTCTGCACCACATTTTTTTTTCACTGGTAATACCTTACTGTGTTTTTTTAATTCGTTTTGATAATAAAAATGGTTTGTAACAGTTGTCTGTAGAAAAAAATGTATAATTATGTTGTCTATGGAATAAGAAGGCTGACTTTTAGCGCCAATTCGTTTGTCAAATTGTCGTAGTACCTAAATGTGATGCTAAGCAGTGTTTTTTTGTTGAGCGAGACGGCTAGAATGTTTTAGTGTATCAGCTTAAATCAATATAAATGTTGTTTTGTATAAAAAAGGCGTCTATTTTGTGTTTTCATATTCCTCTGAATCACAAATTAAAGTATCTATTTTTATGTCTCTGAATTTTAAACAGCGGTGCAGGCACAGATCCTTATATCCACCTATATCGATGGAGTTAACGATATTTTTCGACAAGATGTGGATTTAAAATAAACCACCGAGCCCAAAAATTTTATTCAGCCAAGCGCGTGAGTGAATTTTATTTCGTCAATAGATGGTCGCGTTTGTTTCATTTTGACATCTCTCTGAGATGTTTGAGTTAACTATTCACAGTATCAAATGATCAATTGGCACTTTTCGCACGACTTCAGTATTGTGAGGACAAATTAATGTAAAGAATTAAATCTTTGACAGACCCTCGATGATTTTCGATTGTTGCCGCCTTGCGACTCTTTAAAGATCCGTACATTCACCGCTGCTCTTTTAAATTATTATTTGCGAAATACTTCAATAAAAAAACTTTTTTCGCCTTGTAATCAGAGGAATTTTGTGTGTCATCTAGGTTCTAAGATTCTAGAGCGTAAAAGTGAATAAGTTGATTTAAAAATTGATGTTGTGTATGTTCTGTGTTCTTTTTGTTGTGACGCCGCCGTTACTGTATGTTTATATAATGAGACTAATAGACGATTCATAGACAAGTTAATTTGAATATAATATTAACAATTTTAAATATTGCATAAACACAAGACTTACTAATACAATTTAAAAAAAATGCAAGATATTTACAAGCCAGACACAAATTACGTAAAAAATATATGAAATAATAGAAATATTTGTTCATTTTTAGTTTTATTTAATCTGTACACGTCAATTTATTTAGATTTTCAATTTCATATAAAAAAGGTCCCATTATATAAAAAAAAATCTTACCCGACGGCGGTGTAGGCGACGGTTTTTTGAGTGGAGGATCAGTTTTAATAACGCCAAAAACGGGACTAAACGCTCCGAAACATTGTCCAATCAGCCATAAGAACACAAAAACAGGCAAAAAGCTACGTTTCCCTTGCCACATTTTAATTTTTTAAACCAATTCTGCAAATTAAAACCGTTAATTTTGAAAAAAAGAACGTGTAAAAAAATTGTGTAAAAATGTCATGTATGTACAATATATACAGATTGTTTAGTATTTTTAACGTTATTAAGTTCTTTTGTGCGAAATGATGCTTCGTAGGTTATTTAAATTCATGTAAACCTGCATTGTTCGTTTCAAAGGTCGCCTAGTGAATTCAAAACGCCTGTGCATGTTGGGCAAACATTTTTTTTTATATAATGGGACAAAAATATCCTCTGTATGTACCTGTAAGTATTAAAAATAACCACTCGTGCTTCTAACACTCAAAAAAATGACACACAATGTGTAAATAAAAAATGTGTTTTTTTAGAACCATGTTTTTTTAAAACAGTGATCAGTGTTCTTTTTTCTAGTCCAATCTGTGTCGGATGTGCAGTGTGAAATGTCCCATTATATAAAAAAAATATATTTACCGGGTGGTGCTGTTGGAGCTGCCGACGGCGCTTTCGTGTTGGAGACACCAAAAGTGCTGAGTGCTTCGGAGGAGTAACCCGTCAGCGATGCCAACACAAGTGGCAGAATGAGAGCGGCAACTTGCTTCCGGCACATCTCGAAAATTCCAAACATTTTCGTTTTTTGAAACGTAACAGTTTACGTTCACGAAAATCGGATGAGCAACGGATGGTTACGTTGTATGTCCTTGTTTATGGTATGGTGGTTCGAATTTGGAACTGCGATTTGATTTTTTTTTTTGTTTTCGATGCGGAAAATGCGTCAAAGGATCTTTTTGGATCAACTTTTTATTGACTATCAACTATTAAAAAAAGTTTAATGTTAGTCACAAAATGTCATTTGGCGCATTTCACTCACATTTCATGCCGATATCGCATAATTATTGTCAGAATTAGTAGTTCAAAAAACACTGATACCGACATCATAGTGAAAATTGATACTTACAAATTATTCTGACAACCATACATCAAAATGTCAATTTAAAAAACAAAAGTAAGTAGCCAATGTCTCGAATTTTGAAATCAACCCGAAGCCCCAAGCCCTATAATTACGAAAATAGCCTTTCAGCTTAGTCCATTCTTTTCACGGGCCTTTTTAATAATAGCCCGCGTAACAATAAGCCACCATTTTGAATATATTAGCTGTCAGAATAACAAATGAACGTAATATAAAAATGGTGGACGATGGTGATAATTTATATATTTTTTAAATAAAGAACTAATCGTTATAGAGGTTTAAGTTTTAATAGTTAGACCACACATGTTAAATGAGTTTTTTTAGCAGATTTTGATAGTAGGAATAGATTTTAATTTTAATGTTATTCTGTAAAAATATCAACGTGATAACCTAAGTGAAGTGAACTGTCATCTCATGTGAAGTTACGGATTGACACTATTGACAGCTTACTTCACATAAGTTTCACGGTGCGATTTTTACAGAAGAGACAGGCTACGGTATTCATTTTTTGGAGTATTTTAAAACAAATCAACACATAATCGGTTCGTTATATGTACAAGTTACGTGAAAAGACATAAATGGTCTAGCTATAAAAAGAATTAAAAGGTTTGATCAATATATTTCAGAGAAAAATACGTGAATTAAATGTGAATTATTGTTGGGACACAGTTTAATTCAGAAATTCATAGTTAGCGGGTAATAGAAAAAAATATCTTTAAGTAGTAACTTAGGGAGAAAAGTTAAATGAGAATTCCTATATTTAGTTTCTTTTCTTTATAAGCTGTTAAGGTTTGCTATGCCAACGGGACTCTTTTACTAAGGCTTGTCCGTCTTTCTGTCACAGGGCTATAGGTATCTTTTGGTATATATATAGGTAGACACTTGAAATCTTCACAGCGTGTGAACTACTATGGGTATTCTACGTAACCATAAAAAGATTAACACCTTAGTACACATAGATATTAGCAAAAATTTGTATGCTGCCCTTATAGTGTTCATGTGGAGACAAAATGAAATAGGGCTCCGCTATCCTTCTGTCCATCTGTTGTCACTCTTTTGATTTTTTTACTTCAGTGTGTGTGTACTACTAGTATAGCTGCCACAGCCACGAATAATAAAATCGTCGTGTCGGTAAGGGGCGTGCTCAATCTTTGTCCACTTTTAAAGATTATGATAAAAAAGCACTTTCTCTCTCCTTAAGCATCAGTATCATGTTTATTATTATATATACGTATATATATTTATTTAGATTAGTATAATATACCTACTTTATTTATGTATTTATTGTATTAAGTATGTAAATGGTACACCACAGACTACCTAAAGTATTTGTCTCTCCTTCCCCTTTTTTAATCCATCCAAAGGTTGTCTTTAAAAGATCGCTTTTAGCGATAAGATCGCCCATTGTTTCACCCTTTGCAAAATTTATATATTTATGTCTGTAATTTATTTGGTGTACATAATAAAGAGTATTTTATTCTATTCTATTCTAAAATTAAAAATGATTGAGTTCGTCATACAAAGAAATGTGTTTTTTTTTAAGATATTGTGTTAAAAATTGTCGTCGCTTTTTTAGTGTTAAGCGATAAAACCATCGACGTAAATTAATATAAGTAAATGAATATTGATCAAACCTTAAATAATTAGGTATTTTGTTAAAAATAATTAAAATAATGATCACACACACGTAAGTCAAATATTTTGTCTTTGCAGAGTAATTGCGTAACACACTAACACACTAAGTAGGAATGGCGTTCATATTGACAGTTCAACAACATTCATTGCGTTATTTACATTATTGAGCAGACACTTTCTTTGAATTTAAGAAGCAATGGATTAGCAGTATCATTCAAAATGATGAAGATTGTGTTTGAAAGTGTGTTGCGCAATTTAGGCTGCAGGTCATAAATTAAATATTGAACAAAGCAAAAGTGTGTTTGTTTAGACAGTTTTTTCTTTGTAATTAAATAATTATTGGAATTAAAATTGGTAATACGCATTTGAATAATAAAAATTGATGGAGCTATTCAAGATGGCGCCATCCCAAAGCGCGGGAAAAATGATGACTTTGACACTTTCCTATACGGCCCCGAAAATCGTTTTGGTAACAGAATTTGGCCTGGAATGACGTAAAGAACCAGTACCAGTTCCCACATTTTTTTTTCAAAAGTAATGTCATTTATGACGTCGGCTCATAAGACCTCACGACTAATGGCCGACTCTTATAATTTACGGACCGTTATTAGTTAAAATGAAGACTTGTTTTTTTACCAATAATGAAGCAAAGATCTCATAGCTTTGCATAGTGGACCCTCCCATATGGAGGTAGCTATCACAGGTAAACTTAACATACGAATCTATTTATATGCACAGCTTAGCAACAAAAATGCTACCATTGGGTAAGCAGAACGATTCGTTTTTGTTTATAGGAACCGAGCATAAGAATACCCAGATATTTGCAGTACATTCTTATATGACATTGGCGCCGATTCCCTTGTTCACAAACTAATCTAAATTTAAGTTCAGTGCATCTTTTTCTTTCTATTTCATTAAGAAAAGGACAGAAGATAAATATTAGTTTAGTCCTGTCAAATTAAGATACTCCATAGACAATTTTAGACGTGATGAAAAAATTTGCTACTAAAATACGTAATTTTATCTCAGTCGTTGACTAATTTGACAGGACTTAACTGTTCTAATATTTTATCTTCTGTCCTTTTTTTAATAAAATAGAAAGAAAAAGATGCACTGAACTTAAATTTAGATTAGTTTGTGAACTAGAGAATCGGCGCCATTAGCTAATACTTACTAGTATCATAAAGTGGTAACATTTGTGAGTTTGTAAATAAGGGGAACTCCTCATCCGATTCCGAAAATTCTTTCACTAATGGGAAGCTGCAGTATTGCTGAGTATCATAGGATATAATTAAGGTAAACGCAGCTATCAACGACCCATCGAAAATCTGTAGTTATTACCGACCTATATAAGTAATTCGAAATATTTACGTTTCCAGAACTATTCTAGCTTTAAGTAGGCAAAGTTACACACGCGTTTATTCCTTGAGCATCGTATACTTTTACGTTAGTGTGAGTAGCTGTCCAAAAAAGAGATAAAATACGTTAATTACTACGGGGCAGCGTGGACGCAGGACGTGTCGTACTGTTCCCTGGTTCCTTCAAGTAAGTACGTGACTTTTCTATTTAAGACATTTATACAAACAAATGACGTCTATACTCTATATTAAATTACTAAATGTATTCATCTATGTGTCAACTCCTGATTTCTTACGACATTTTATTAATAAAAAGCAATTTGAAACGATAAAACTTTAAATTAAAATGGGATGGTGTTAGCTTCATCAGTTTTAGTCGTGGCGGCTATCAACGACCCATAAGTCGGCAATGGCAGCAACGTAACTTTTCGTTTTATTTTTCTTTTATGTTATTATATCACACTAACACAAGTATTTTTATGGACCAGTTTAAATCTAAGCTATCAATCTTTATAAAAATCTATTAGCGACTAAACTTTTTTGTCTTGTTTTTACCTTTTAGCGTTGTCAATTTAACCAAAGTTATAATATTTTTCGAGGATCGATATTGAATAGTTACAGTAATAAATCATTGTTTTTGTGTTTAAAACAGTGTGCATTTGTTCATATTTTTTGTGACATAAATCAATTATAATCTATTTTATAGTCTGAAGGTCAATTGAATTAAAGTAACCATTTTTTTATGAGTCGGTAATACAATTCATGTTTATACTTACATACTTTATTACCGACCCACGAGGGTCGGCAATAGCAACTATAAGAAGCTATTACCGTTCGTATATAGATTATTTAGTTTCTCACCTACTTTTATGACATAATTGGTACCTATTAATAAATGCTACTTCTTGGCTAAAGCAACATAAAACATACCTACAATTATATTTTTTTTTTCAGAAGTATGGAGCCACAAAAGCGGTGAAAAGTATACAGTAAAACACAACTCGCCGAACCAATGACTGTGATGATTAATATTACAATTTTCAAAAAATTATTATGATCTCAACAGTATAAGGAAATATCCTTGAGTTTGAAATCCTTAAATTAAAATGTATATGTGTATTAATAGTATTATGTTGATTAATTTAAAAGTTTATAATTATTTAGTTCATAGGTATTACTAAGAAGTACTAATTTGTTTTATTAAAAATAACGATAATAAAAAAATACGAATAAGACATATTTGCATTTTTATTTTGTTTTATTATATTAAGATCGGTAATCATCATCATCACTAGCTTATATACATTCCATTGCTGGAAAAAGGCCTCCTCTCATACACGATCGGGAATAGCTGCATAAAAATCGTTAATAGCTTCACAGCCGTTTTTATGGGTCGGTAATTGCAACAATCGACTAAGTCACATTTTAAATTATTTTTTACAAGATAATCCTTTATTTAAATGTATTTGATTAAGTAAATACATTTTTTATACATAACACTAGCATATAAAATTAAACTATTAATCTTTAGAGGAACCAGTATACTAAAAAAATATGGTTGATTTTAAAATTGCCTTAGGGGGGTCGTTAATACCTGCGTTTACCTTAAGTAGGTACTTTATATTAAAACAAGAAATTTCACGCGGACGTGGCAGAAGCTAATTACTAATGAAATTGAATTCCAAGGCCAAGGATCGAAACTAACGCGCGTGAAACCGCGGCGCGCAGCTAGTCAGAGATAAAATAACTGTGAAAGGACTGTGAACGCATATTAATGATATGTGGTGGTAAGTGGGCTAATTTAAGCCCTCTTATACCACCTATGTTGCCTATATAACCTTTTCCCAACTATGTTGGGGTCGGCTTCCACTCTAACCGGATGCAGCTGAATACCAGCCGAACGATTCTGGAAAAATCTCACCGTGAAAAGTTAGGTGAAGTGAGCTTAGAGTGAGCTGTCAAGAGTATCAATCCCTAGCATCAGGATGACACTGACAGCTCACTCCACGCTCACTTCATCTAAGTTTTCACGGTGAGATGGTTACAGAATCGCACTGCAGTATTTTACATGGGGCGGCTGCCTATCTGATCTCCACAACCCAGTTACTGGGTAATACGATACCCCTTGGTAAGACTGTTTGTCAGACTTTCGGGCTTCTGACGACCCGTAACGACTGTCAAAATTCCACGAACGACAGCCGGGACCAAGCTTCGAGGCACGGAGGGGTCTCGGTATGTAAAGGGGTCTTGGTATGTCTTGTCACATCAATGGGGAATTAAACAGTATTAGTAAAAAACTCAAGAAAGTAATCCTACTTCCTACTAATATTATAAATGCGAAAGTTTGTGAGGATGGATGGATGTTTGTTACTCTTTCACGCAAAAACTACTGAACGGATTTTGATGAAACTGTACAGTAATATAGTTTATACATCAGAATAACACATAGGATACTTTTTATCCCGATATTCCTACGGGATCAAAACTTACGCGGGTGAAACCGCGGCACGCAGCTAGTGGATCATATACTGGACCTACATCGATTTAGCCAATAAGTTTCTTATGAGAAAACCACCCTAATTGCGTAACACACTCAATCTCAATCTGAATCATTTTAAAGCATATTGCTAATCCATTGCTTCATATGTTCGAAAAATTTGTCTGCACAACAACGAAAATAACGCAATGAATGTTGTTGAACTGTCAATATGAAACCCATTGCTAATTGATAATGCGTTACGCAGTTACCCCGCAGGCAGGTTTTTCGAATTCTTTAGCCAAAGGTTACCAACGGTACTCTTATACAAAATCGTACTCCGTCTGTCTGTCTATCAAAAGGCTGTATGGCGGAGATTTTAGGCCGTCCTTTTCCATAGGAACTTACCACGCTTTGGAATGGGTAACTAGCTTCATATTTCTGACTGACCGATGCCTTGACAGTTAAAAATTGCCTGTAGTTGGTTTAATAATTAAATAAATGCTTTGAGTTTGAATATCTTTTTAAGCGGTTGTCAGTTGACATAAAAATGTGCTAGTAAGTATTTGGTGTCTATAAAGAATAGGTATTAATATGTGTTTAATTCAAACAGACACACTTTACTTCTTTGCCTTCAAATAATGACTCTATAAATCAAACGTGTGTGTAGCCATTAGAGAAAGATAGAGGTACTTATTTATAAAATTATAGACGGCTTACTTACATCTACAATAATAAACTTTTTTTTTGATTGATCAACTAATAATAATGGCAACCATGTTTTAATAATTACCAAAGAGGAAAATAGCGTCTCGAGGCACTTAAAAAAAAGAAATTATAAAGTCTAAGGACCGGCTATAAAACATTTTAGGTATGTCAAAATTTCTTCTTTTCGTTGATCAACCAAAACCAAAAATGATTTGTGTTTTAGTTAATTACATTGGTAGAAAAATATATTTATCAGTGCTAGAAGCGGCGGTGCTTAGCATAAAAAGTTTTTATTTATGAAAATATATCTTGAAACTGATTAAAAAATATTGCTAAACTTTTTTTAGTAGGTATAGATACAAAGAGATGCTGATTTCTTATAAACACATTATAAATACATCCAAACATGAAAATAAACGTTGAAATAATATTAATAAACCTGTTTCTTGAATTTTTGCTTGACGCAAACACAATTGGAAAAAAATACATTAAATACACACAGTAAATAAATTAATATTCCATTCGTGAAACAGGGTAATATCAACGCTAAAAAAAAGAACGAAAATAAACCAAAAACAAAAGTGCAAAAGCGTGCGTTCGCATTAATCAACAACGATTTAAAACATTCTATTTTAGAATTCCATTTTTTAGACAAACGTTTTTCTTTTTTTAAGTTTTTCTGTTTAGTTTTGGCGTTTTTAGTTTACTTTTTATTCACGTTTAGACTATGTGGTGTCTAGAATGGGACTGAGTTTAGATATAGTTACAGTTAGCTCTTGCGTCTAAGTTGCACGATGCTTGCCGCGGTACTAAAGACCAAGGTGGAACGCAAGGTTGCTGTAGTTTCTTGGTATACAGGTTGTTTGAAAGATTTATTTTGTTAAATTTTTTACCTATATTTTGTTAGGTTTTTATTTTTTTTATTTTTTTTTTCTTTCTCTTGACACCACTGATAATACGAACTGATGAATGCTCTTTTTAGAATAGATATTCAAAATTAACAAAATGGCGATGAAAAAAGCTGTGCACTGTGAAAAAGTAATATTCTATTAAAAGCACACTTTTTTACCGCAGTACAAAACAAAGCACGTAAGAAACCATTTGTTTACGCAATTATTACGATTTCAAACAGAAAAAAAGGTTAGGAACTTTTTATTTTTGCCGTATACCTAGTGGTTTGAATTTAAGCCGAAACGGACCAGGCCATATCAAAATTTCATTTTCTCAAAAAAAGTGATTGTACAGACGTCAGCACATCAAGCTGCCCGAAGCTGTCAAATTTTCCCAATTAACTTTGAACCTTGTGCATTAAAGTTGAAAATCTATTAAAGAAATTTGACAGATTGTGATAGCTTGATGTGCTGGCGTCTGTACCTAGAGATTTTGGATGTTTACGTGGATTACTGTTAAGTCCATTCTAAGCATAAGTTTTGGATGTATGTTATACAGTTTTTGCTGGATAGTGGATCAATCTGCTTAGCGTTTTTCCAACTATGTGTGGTCATCTTCCTGTGTAACCTAAAAGATAAAATCGGCTACCATTACAAAGTCTCCGCCTATTTATCACCGATCTAAGTTGACCACTATTGCCTACTAGAGTTTCAGGAATCGTGATTGCAGAATAAAAACTATAATTACTTGTTTCAGCAACAACCTGTATACGGAATAAAATTAGGGGTCGCCCCCACCGCTGTATATTATATCCGACGTTACGTTTCGGGGTCAAAAGGGGGGAGGGGGAAAAATAATTCTTATGTTATCGTACCTCTTTGTTACAAACCTATTGCGTAGCAAGGAAGTGTTGTGTGTTTACGAAGTTGTACCTACTTGCTGGCAAATGTTTGGTAAAGCTTTGGTTTCTATAAATTTTTGGGATGCATGAAGAAGCCTCCTCGTGTAGCGCAGTTTATTCCGCCAGTTACTCAACTGAACCGAGCGCTCGGCGCATCTTGGACAGTCACACCTAACGCCTTATTGGACTGGCCCATTCTTCCCTTGCGGTGGTACAGCTAACGCCCGCCTGGTTTGCGACCCACCGGAGTCCGGTGTCAAGCATCCTGCTGTGTTTCGTCGCTGCGTGGGAATGCCAGTGCCTTAGGCATCTTCTGGGCACGCTCGCTCCATCATAGACCTCATCCATCGCTTTCCATCAGGCGTGAACGAGGTCAAGAGCGGGCCATTCAGTAATAAAAAATAAGGTTATATTACATGCCGTAGATGCCTAAATACGGTCGTGGTTTAGTTCGCTACCTCGATGTCACCTCCATGGAAAATAAATGCAAGCTCCTCGTAATAGACACGCACGCACATGCCGAAGGATACCATCACTGCGATACATCGCGGGCTGTTTGGGGGTTTACCTCGATGCCTACGTGAAAGCATAATATTTTGTTTTAACACCACGGTTGACGGCAAGCATCGATGTGATTTGGCTTGTGATTGGTCAAATTGGTTCAACTTGTTCTTCTGGAATAGGTAGAGTACAGCACAAACACAGGATTGAGCAACTGAGCTTTCATGTGCCGACGTCTTCGCACCTCCGTCCATATAGAAATAGCGAGTATCGACATCGAGGTGATCGAGATATAAAGATAGAGACTTTGTAATCGCAAGCATCTTCGGCATGTAATTACCAAACCTTAATTGAAAGCGGCGTCGAAAGCAAGAAGATTCGTAAGTTGTCCTTTTTCCCGGCTGTGGGTTTTGTGGCGATCGCGACCGGGTCCAGCTGACCGAAGACTCAGCTGTTACCGATTACCTTCGCCACTGAAACACAGATGCCAGCAGAGAGTTCCACACTTTGGCTGTGCGCATATAAACGTGGAGGACAGGCAAGCAACATTACGTCGATGAGCCAGGGGCCCAAGTCTGCTATTTTTATAAATTTGTCATTCCAACACGATCCCATTGTCATTTTGCTAAAAGTTCGTAATCTGCTAAATTCATAATGGTCGATCATTGGTCGGACAATGGTCTGAGAAAAACTACAAAATTTCATTCTAGATTTAATTTAATATATATTTTTAGATATTACGTATTTGTCATTATGTACGAGATTACCATTTTATGCCATTTCTTTCAATGGAGTGTCAGTAGTTGACCATTGGAAAGTCATAATGACGCCATTATATCAGTAGATTACCAAACTTGTCAAAATCAACAATTATGAAATCAATGATAGACCATTCTGACACTATTGTAATAGCAGACTTGAGGCCCAGCTTGTGAAGCGTAGCTAGTGGCGTAGTGGCTTCCCATACGTCTTCGCCGGAATTCTCATATCTTGTTTCAGCTTTACAGTATTTTGTTTAATCCTAAAACCCCCTCTTATCTCAAAGAACGTTTTAAGTTCCTTCATGCACACATAATAGATATCTGAGGTCATCGGAAAACCTGAGACTAGAGATGCCGATGCATTCCACCAGTTTCTATGACAAATCTTTTACTGTTCAAGCAGTACGGTTATGGAATGACTTGCCCGTGTCGGTAAGGCGTGCTCAATCTTTGTCCACTTTTAAAGAAATGATAAAAAAGCACTTTCTCTCTCCTTAGACATCAACATTATATTTTTCTTTGCTCCCGTTATGTTTATTATTATATATATGTATATCTATATATTTATTTAGACTAGTATAATATACCTATTTTATTTATGTATTTATTGTATTTTGTAAATGGTACACCACGGACTACCTACAGTATTTGTCTCTCCTCCCCCTATTTAATCCATCCAAAGGTTGTCTTTAAAAGATCGCTTTTAGTGATAAGACCGCCCATTGTGTCACCCTTTGCAAAAGTTCTATATTTATGTCTGTAATTTATAATGGTGTACATAATAAAGAGTATTCTATTCTATTCTATTCTATTCTATTCTATTCTATTCTATTCTATTCTATTCTATTCTATTCTATTCTATTCTATTCTATTCTATTCTATTCTATTCTATTCTATTCTATTCTATTCTATTCTATTCTATTCTATTCTATTCTATTCTATTCTATTCTATTCTATTCTATTCTATTCTATTCTATTCTATTCTATTCTATTCTATTCTATTCTATTCTATTCTATTCTATTCTATTCTATTCTATTCTATTCTATTCTATTCTATTCTATTCTATTCTATTCTATTCTATTCTATTCTATTCTATTCTACCAACGTCTCGTCGCCTATAAGCCTTTACATGAGAACAGCGCTTATAGGACTTCTACGATAACATTGATTGATGTTCGATACGGTACGGAAACGTATCGAGAGGCTGCAACAACTATTGCTGGAAGCCGACCCCAAGGCTCAACGTAGTTAAGAAATGGCTAGTTAAATTGATTGGTTATTTTCCTTGCAAAGAATATTAAGTCATCCTTTTTCCCATCTATTGGTTTTTTATAACTGCTAAAGAATCAGGTCAAGGAAGGGTTAGACTCCTCACCACTAACGAGGAAGCGACTAGCTACAACGATTTCCTCGCTCAAGAAATGTACAGAGTGTGGTGGAGTTGAAAATCTATCAAAGAAAATTTGACAGATTGATCTGTCAAATTTCTTTGATAGATTTTCAACTCCACCACAAAGGAGTAAGATTCATATTCAATTGGGAAAATATGACAGATTGGGGTAGCTTGATGTGCTGGCCTCTGTACAAAAGATTAATGGCGCCGATTAAGTTAAAGAAATACATAACAGTTGATCGTGACTGCTCAAACCACCAGTGAGTCTACTGTTTTATCACAGCGATAAGAGCTATCGAAGAGAGTAGTTGTTCAGCGATGCTCGTTTTGCGGGCAAAGTAACACAATACTCTTTGGTAGGACTTTTGGGTTTCTGACTACCCATAACGATTGTCAATGACCTACAAATGACAGCAGAGACCAACAGGCCAATTCTAGTAATTTTAAAACGTTCAAAATCTAGTCGCAGTCTCATCTCGGCGACAAACAAAAGTCAAAAGCTTGTCAAAATGTAGGGAAATTAGAGGTATTTTTGACAGATTGAGACTGAGACCAGACTGTGAACGTTCTTAAAAATTACAAGAATTGCCCCTCAGTGCTTCAAAGAGAATTTAAACACAGTGCTTTTTGAAGCAAAAATCTAGACAAGGTACAAGGCGTATAATTTTAGGCGTAGGTAAAATAATTCGTTCGTAATACGGCAAACCAAAAGACATGAAAATCCGAATTATTCCGATCTGTCACCCTGATTTGTGCCCCTAGGGGGACAGATCGGAAAAAAAAGTTTGATCTGTCCTCCTGGTAGCAACGAGGGGCTCTTTCGAACGTTATTCACTCCTATCTGTCGCCCTATCACCGATAGGGAGACAAAGTAGGGCCTCAAGTCTGCTATTACAATAGTGTCAGAATGGTCTATCATTGGTTTCATAATTGTTGATTTTGACAAGTTTGGTAATCTACTAATATAATGGCGTCATTATGACTTTCCAATGGTCAACCACTGACAGTCTATTGAAAGAAATGGCATAAAATGGTAATCTCGTACATAATGACAAATGAATAAATGTAATGTTTATTGCTATTTACGAACTTATTACTACTTCAGTTTGCAAACACTAATACGTAATATGTAAAAATATATATTAAATGAAATCTAGCATGAAAAGTAGTAGTTTTTATCAGACCATTGTCCGACCAATGATCGACCATTATGAATTTAGCAGATTACGAACTTTTACCAAAATGACAATGGGATCGTGTTGGAATGACGAATTTATGAAAATAGCAGACTTGGGCCCCAGTAGGTACCTATGACAGATCGGAATAATTCGAAAATCCTACATTTTAAAACCGCTGTTCGTTCAATATTTACCTTAGACTTGACCTCTCGAAGCGCATAAAACGCATGTAGATGTAGGCCTAACTATATTGGGAGCACTTGGCGCTATAAATAACTTAGAAGCAGTGTATTATTGTAGAAATTATAGCTGTATTATGTTTATGACGTGGTTACGGTGGCGTCGCAGTGAGGGGGATCCTTCAATGCATAGTTTTAAGACTTTTGCATTAGAGAGTGCTTATCGATCGATTTTTTTTTTGTCTGCTTTCTGCAACTATTTCTATTGTTATACTCCTGCTAGTACACAGAATCTAGTTAATTTATGTACCATTGTATAGATAATTTAATGGAGAATAATTCTGTAACTTTTAAATTAATTTAATGCAGTAGAAACGAAAAAAATATCAAAATATTTCAAAAAAAAATTCCAGCGGATTCCTGCTGCCTTCGAACCTCTGTACAGTCACGAGCAAAAGTATGTATACACTTCGTTTTATTCAAAGGCGATTATCTCCTTTATTTTTCAATGAAATTTTATGTAATTACGAACTTAGTATTTTCGAACCCATAGGTTTATGTAAAGTGTCATATTTCAACGTTGCATTTGTTATTTCACGAAAAAATCGTAATTGAAAGTTGCCAAGTGTTGACATATTAGTGTTCGTGACTGTACTGGTTACAGAGGTGGAACCTCCTGGATGCAAGAAGCATAGAACAGCGGGGTGATTAGGTAACACTATCAATAGCAATTGGTTTCATTTTGACAGTTCCACAACATATTTTATTGCGTTACGTTGTTGAGCAGACACATTTTTCGAACATATGAAGCAATGGATTAGCAATATCCATCGAAATTATTCAGATTGAGATAGTGCCGGTCGAAGTGGCAATGCTTGGGAGAAAGCTTATCTATATATATAAAAGGAGAAACTGACTGACTTACTGACTGACATATCAACGCACAGCCGAAACTGCAAGGACTAGGAACGTGAAATTTTGCATACGGCTTCCTTTTATTATGTAGGGGAGCACTAAGAAGGGGTTTTTTGAAATTCGACCTTCAAGTGGGTGAAAAGGGGGGATTTTGTTTTTATGAAAAATCTTATTGCTTGTGTTAATAAACTTGAAATTTGGCACGAATACACGCAGACGAAGTTGCGGGCGAAGTGCTAGTAATAATTATTTATTTATTTTAGACATAATTCTAGTCCATTGTTTTACACAATACAATTAAAATTACATAAACAATATTAAATTCAAAACAGATAAAAATCCAAAATAAAATTGTTATTAATAAAATTTTAAAAAATGACAGATTTGTAATATAAGTAGAAAAAAAAAAAACAAAAATGTCAAATATAAAATTGTGAAACTGTAAAAACTGTTTTAAAAATGTCAAAATATTAAAAATAAAAATTACTTATATAAATTGCAATCAAAATTACACAAATCACCATATCACTATTAATAATGATAATTTCCTACGTCCAGGGTCTCAAGTCTACTATTACATTAGTGTCAGAATGGTCTATCATTGATTTCATAATTGTTGATTTTGACAAGTTTGGTAATCTACTAATATAATGGCGTCATTATGACTTGCCGATGGTCAACCACTGACACTCCATTGAAAGACATTTCTTTTCTTTGGCATAAAATGGTAATCTCATACGAACCACGAATTTATAAAAATAGCAGACTTGGGCCCCAGGAGTACTGGACGCTTCCTTCAAAACCGCTTATGTCCCCGCACGCTAACACTGCGACCACACTTAATGTAGTAGTTCTTAGTCAGACCAACTAATTAACGCCATGCAATGTATTGAAGTACTTGAATGTTTAATTTGTAACCAAGAAGTTACATTCTTGGAGCTGGAAGACTATTATGTTACGTGGTCTGGTTACGTGTACCGCATATTACAGTCGGCGGTACGTAACTTGGCAAGGTTTTGACGTAGAGTAAGTTGGCGCAAGTACACTTAGTGCAACAAGAAAATGGTCACTTTTATTGTTTGCCAGTATACTATGGTAATTACCATAGATTATCAAGTCTGTTTACAAGAAAGTTAAAGAAAGGAAGAACTCATCTAACGACTCTTGCCAAGTTACGTGCCGGCGACTATAAACGCCGGTCGATTCTGTAAAAATCTCACCGTGAAAACTTGCGTGGAGTAAGCTGTCATCCCACTGATGCTAGGGATTGACCAAGCAAATATTTACAATCATAATCAGTAGAATAAGATTGTAAATATTTTTAGGTTTTAAAATAAAATAGCTGAGGCTCTTTTTTTTTATTTTATTAACCCCGCAAAAATTTCACCATCCCCCCATTCTCTCTTAGGGGTGGAATTTCGAAAAACCCTTTCTTAGTGGATACTATACCTACTCTTCACAAAGAACACACCCTCCAAATTTCATGTCTCTGGGATCAACGGTTTAGGCTGTGCGTTGATATATCAGTCAGTGAGGACTTTGAATTTTATATAATTACTAGCTTCTGTCCGCGACTTCGTCCGCGTAAATTTTTTTTGTTTCCCCGACCCACCCCGTCGCAACGTGTCGCCGGCCTGCGCTATTACTTCGTTTTCGCTTGGCGAAAACTTCAGACTTTTTTTCTTTTTGCTCAACTCCTAAGGGTCCTAGCGTCAAGTTTAATAGAATATAGCCTTCCTCAAAAACTGGGCTATCAAACCCAAAAATATTTTTATATATGCGACCAATACTTCCAGAGATTTAGAGCTTTCAAATCGTGTTTCAAACAAACAAACTCTTCAGCTTTATTATTAGTATTATTTTAAAACTATGATATCTCCTAAGATATACATTGAAATCAAATGATGTCAGAGGCAATTTTGTTCAAAATTAAATACATGTGATGAATAACGTATTTATTTGGATAAGGATTATAAAAACGCCTTCGCAAATAATGCATTATTTTAGAACAAATTTGGTTAGCATAAAAGAGGTTATAGTGAGCTAACCTTAAAAGATAGACATATGCTGTCGCGGACTTTTTTTTAAAACTTTTAAAGGGGAACAATTCTGTCATATATGATTTTTGCGAAACTTTAACCGTTTACGCAGCGCACGCAGCGGAAGCTCTCTATAGGAAAAAAATCCCCCGATTTTGAAACATTCTTCATTGGTGCTCCGCTCCTATTGGATTTAGCGTGATGATATATAGCCTATAACCTTCCTCGATAAATGGGCTATCTAACACTGAAAGAGTTTTTCAAATCGGACCAGTAGTTCCTGAGATTAGCGCGTTCAAACAAACAAACAAACAAACTCTTCAGCTTTATAATATTATAGTATAGACTAGCGGCCCGTCCCAGCTTCGCACGGGTGGAAAAAAAAGACAGTAAAAAGCCTATATTAATCAGTGATAATGTAGCATTCAAATGGTGAAAGAATTTTTAAAATCGGTCCAGTACTTTTTGAGCCAATTCGTTACAAACATAAATACAAATCTTTCCTCTTTATAATATTAGTATAGATATAGAATGGATCAGTAGAATTAGAATTACCATAAAAATATTATTAAAATCTCGATTATGATTGTAAATGTATACTTGGTCAATCCTTAGTATCAGGTGGGATGACAGCTCACTCCACGCAAGTTTTCACGGTGAGATTTTTACAGAATCGACCGGCGTTTATAGCTCACTCCACGCTCGCTTCACCTAAGATTTCACGGTGAGATGGTTACAGAATCGCACTGCTGATCCGACTTCGAAAATTCTTTCACTGGCAGAAAGCAACACTATTGCGGAAGATATTTTATAGTACCTACAGTTGAATATGAATTGCCAAACTTAAGTGGCAGTGGGCAGGCATATTGCTCGCAGAACAGATGCCCGATGGGGCCGAAAGGTTCTGGAGAGACGACCGAGTAACCGAAGACGTGGCGTTGGAAGGCCTCCCACAAGATGGACCGACGACCTTTTAAAGGCCGCAGGAACCCGTTGGATGCGAGAAGCACAGAACCGGTCGAAGTGGAGGTGCTTGGGGGAGGCCTATGACCAGCAGTGAACGTCTTTCGGCTGAAATGATGATGATGATGATTATAGTTGAATATCACGCGGGCGAAGTCGCGGACAGAAGCTAGTTGGGTGTTATTCACGAAAATTGTACATTTGCTTCCCTCTCCGCGTCCAGCTCGATTATTTTTTATTTGGCATTTCAGTAATAGCTCAATTTTATTCACCCTAATTCTAAAAGTATTTAGAACTATAATTTATAATACTCAGTAATTAAGAGAAAGCATGATATTCTAATATTTCAAATTTTAAAATTGTGTCCACAGAAATTTCATACAGAAAATCATGTCCATTTTTACTTAAAGCAACATTAAAAATATATTTAAAAAAATCTAATTGTGTTCATATAAAACTTAGTATTTTTTTAGTTTGTTTATATCCATTCAAATAGATTATTCCTTAAAATAAATAAAACAAACAGTAATGAATACATAATTTACATATTTAAATGGAAGTCCAATATTCTACTCATCTCTGTTATTCATCTCGGTTACAGTGTTTTACAACATTATTTCCAACTTGGAAATAAAATAATTTACTGACAATATTACACAAAAAACACTGTAAACAGATGGCGTAACTGTGAATTCGGCTATTTTGTTCTTTCACTCAGTGCGATCAATTGTGTGCGTAACGTTATAATTCGACATTCATTTGTGATATTTGTTTTCATGGTCTATCTTAATTAGGTAAGTATTTTCCAGGTTTTATATTATTATGAGAAAAGAATCGTGGTTGCAGAAGTGAAATCGGTAGAAACAATTTAAAAAAACTAATTGTTGACGGCTTTACGAAGTATTTTGTAGGTTAGACACGTGCTAAATATTCATATATGATATTTCTCCGTTACATTTTTTCTGTTACGTAACAGATATGAAAGGTAAAGCTGCGTATATAAGGTGTTATAAAATTAATAAATTTAAGGAGTTGTTTAATACAAATATAATATTTAATAAATAAGTAATTACGGAGAAACATTTTAAAAAAGCAACCGTTCTAAACATTCACATTTACTTTGTTTTCACTCCTATTTATGTCTCTCTGTCACTTTTAATAATATTGAATCTACTCATGTAACACATGGGGATGTGTTACATGGTGATATTTTACACGACCACGACTGCCGCTTGTTGGGTGAGGTAAGTACCGCGCGCGTAACACACAAGCGGCGCGCGCGCTGCGGCCGCCAGCGCAGGGGAGCTATTCTCTAAGGATACAGCCTTGCGGGCAGCGCTGTCGCAGCGCTGAAACTATTGTTTTCACCGCTGCGACAGCACTGCAAAAGTAAACTTTGGCGGCAGCTGGAACAAACACAGTTAAAACATAATGACAAGCCAAACAAAAACTCTAGTCGTAAAATATATAAACAAAGATATTACTAATTAAGATATTATTAATTAAATATTAAGCTAATATTAATTATTATTATGTGTTTCCTCAAAATTTATTTCCTAAAATAATCGTACCTACTTAATAAAGCAATATAAGTCAATCAAAATAATAGTTTTTTTATTAACCTCCTGAATAAAATGAATGACCTAAAGACCCATTAAATAAAACAAATATTATTTTTTATACATCTATATATATAAAAAGAGAAGTCCTGACTGACTGACTGACTGACTGACTGACTGACTGACTGACTGACTGACTGACTCATCAACGCCCAGCCTAAACCCTTGGACCTAGAAAGCTGAAATTTTGCACAGAGGTTTTCTTTATAATGTGGACGAGGAATAAGGAAGGAATTTTCGAAATTCAACCCCTAAGGGAGTTAAATAGGGGATGAAAGTTTGTATGAAAACTCTTATTCCTTGGGTTAATAAACTTGAAACTTAGCACGAATACTTACCAAAATAAATTATGAAAATTGGTCTTTTTTGTTTTTCTAAACTACCTTCTAAAGGGGGATGGGGGGGTGTCAAAATTTGTATGGAAGAATTTTAATGCACGGTCCGATTAACTCAAAACTCAGTATTTATACTTAATACCAAAAATAAAGAATTACGTGTATCAGGATTTTTCGAAAATCTACCCCTAACGGGGAGAAAAGGGGTAGTTAATTTTACAGGGCAAATTTTACTGCCTGGCTTAATTAACTCAAAAATTGGTGTAAATTATCTGTGAGTCAAGTAATGAACACATTCCAAACGATTTTTCAAAATTCTACCCCTGTGGGGGTGAAAAGTGGGGATACAGCTTATATGAAAAATCTTATTCCTTGGGTTAAATAAACTTGAAACTTGGCACGAATACTTATCTAAGTAAATTATAAGGTTTGGCATTTGTTGTTTTTCTAAACTACCCCCTAACAGGGGATTGGGGGGTGTCAAAATTTGTGTGGAAGAATTTTAACGCGCGGTCCGATTAACTCAAAACTCAGTATTTATACTTAATACCAAAAATAAAGAATTACGTGTATCAGGGTTTTTCAAAAATATACCCCTAACAGGGAGAAAAGGGGTAGTTAATTTTACAGGGCAAATTTTACTGCCTGGCCTAATTGACTCGAAAATTGGTATAAATAATCTGTGAGTCAAGTAATGAACACATTCCAAACGATTTTTCAAAATTCCACCCCTGTGAGGATGAAAAGTGGGGATACAGCTTATATGAAAAATCTTATTCATTTGTTTATTATACTTGAAACTTGGCATGAATACTTATCTAAGTAAATTATGAATTTTGGCATTTTTTGCTTTTCTAAACTACCCCCTAAAGGGCGGTTAGGGGGTGTCAACATTTGTATGGAAGAATTTTAACGTGCGGTCTCCAATTAAGTCGAAACTCAGTATTTATACTTAAGACCAAAAGTAAAGAATAACATGTATCAGGGTTTTGCGAAAATCTACCTCTTTCACCCCGAAAAGGAGTAGTTAATTTTCCATTTTACTGCGTGGCTTGATTAACTCGAAATTTGTTGGACATAATCTTTGAGTCAAGTTATGAACACATCCCAAATATTTTTCAAAATTCCTCCTGTGTGGGGTGAAAAGTGGGGAAAAACTTTATACGAAAAATCTTATTCATTTGGTTAATAAACTTGAAACTTGGAAGGAATATTTGCCTAAGTTAGTAATAAGAAATGTGTCTTTCGAAAGTAGACCCCTGACGGGTAAAAAAGTGGTAATTCGATTTTGAAGGCCGGTATTATAGTGTGTAGCTTGGTTTACTCCAAAAAAATGGTATGAATAAATTTAAGCTTCAAACTTGGCACAAATACTTATCTAAGTAAATTATAGTTTGTCATTTTATGTTTTTCTGCTCTAAAGGGAGATTGAGGGTGTCAGTTTGTATGGAAGAATTTTATCGCGCGGTCCAATAATATAAACTCGGAACTCAGTATGTATACTTAAGACCAAAATAAATAAAAAAGTATGACTGGGTGTTTCGAAAATCTAACGCTATCGGGGTGAACGGGGGTAGTCCATATCACAGAGGAGTATTTTATTGCGTGGCTTGATTCAATGGGAAATTGGTATAAATAATCTTTGAGTCAAGATATGGAAACGTCCCAAACATTTTTTCAATATTTCGCCCCTATGGGGATAAAAACTGTGAAGGTGAAAAGGTGGTCTTATTCCTTTGGTTAAGAAACTTGAAACTTTTCAACATTTGCCTCAGTAAATAATAAAGATTGTCACTTTTAGGGGTTTACTACTTACTTACTTAAAATAAAAAAGTATGAGTTTTAGGGTTTTACTTATTCGACTCCTACCGGGGTGGAAAAGGGTAATAAAGTTAAAGGGGTAGAATCTTCAACTTCCATTAACACGAAAATGGGTATAAATAATCTTTATATCATAAAAATGGAAACGTACCAAATGCAAAAACAAGCCCTGTCGTGATGAAAAGGGAGGATAGATTATTTGAAACATCTTAGGTAGTTTAACTAAAATATTGGCCCGAATACTTATTTCTTTAAATAAAGTAAGTATAAAGATCGTAATCAATAATTTTTGAAATACCTTTCAGGGGGAGGTGGAGAGGGTGTTAAATTTATTTGAGGAAAGTACGAAACCCACGCGGACGAAGTCGCGGGCAAAAGCTAGTATTATATACTAGTCCTTATAATTCCTATCTGTTATCTTTTCTGTTACATTAAATTCATTTTCATATCTTTTTCATATCCGTTACGTACAATTATTATGAATAACACCCAGTTATACATGCAGCGGGATTGTCCGAAAGGGTTACCGCTACCCCGGAACACAAAGGGCTAAGGAAGGAACACGGGTGGGTTTTAGTCAGTAAGAGTCTGACACTCCCTTCTGCTCCACCCAGAGCGGGAGGGGTCATTGGATGATTTTCCATCCACAAAAAAAAAATAAAAGCTAGTTATAATAATAATAATAATAATAATTCTTTATTTGCATAAAACATATACACATATACATATTTATAACTTTATTTTTATCTAGAAATTCAGTAGGAACTTCTCGAAAATGCTTAGAATGTTTGAAGGAGCAATTATTAACCAATTCCCCATGCTGTAGCTATATTCTACTTAAAGAAAAGTTGACTAAACAATTACAGTTGAAACACGCTTGCGAAGTGTTAGTACCTACACGTTTGTATTGCATGCGGGTAATATGTTTAAGTAGGTGTTACGTCATGGCTAAGCAGAAATCTATAACATACATGATGTGAAAATATTCTTACTAATTTGTTGTATAAGAAAGTCATTTTGGAAAAGTGACAGGTTTCACTTTTCCAAAATGACTTTTGAGTTGGGAACCATTTCTTTTATTTCTTGTCTATAAAGCTAGGAGTTTATAAGATATGAGAGTGTCCGCAATTTACCGTCAAATGTCGTCACTGAAACTGTATTTTTGAAAGTATGTTTGCGTGTTTTCCTAGAGAGCGTTTTTGACAACGTAAAATCAAACCCCGGTGCCATCATTTTCATGATGGCTGTCGCTGAAGGCGTTTTGTGGAGGCCACAACTCTTCAAGGAAACCGTAGCTAAAATCAGAGATATTTGAAATAAAAATTAAGAAAATGACTTTGGTTCAGAACCAGCTTGACTGCAGACAATGGCGTCCAACTGGTTAATTTTAACACAAATAAAATCCTCTACTCTTTTATGCTTGTAAATTTTATCGCCTAAAAATAGATCAAGTATATTTCAACCCCGGTAGATACCACTTAAAATAATTGCACAACTCGTTCTTAATCAAACATGTCGGAGCGCGGGAATCTTGACAGCTAGCGGCCATGTTTGCGAATCCACCTTGGCGGGAAAAGTACCATAGATTAAAATAATAATTTATTCGTTACTAGCTGTTGTGTTGCCTGCGGTTTTACTCAAATCATAGGGAACTCTCTCTTCTACATGTCATCGTCTGCCTAGCCTGAATTGAATCCACGATATTTCATCATCCTACAGCAGTCCACTGCTGGACATTAGGCGTCTGCTATTGCGCGCCATTAAATTCAATTTTCGGCAACTCTCATCCAGCTGCTACCAGCCATCCTGTGAAGATCGTCGCTCCACCTAGCCTGAGGGCGTCCTACCTTACGTTTGCAGATTCGCGATCTCCACTCAAAAACACGTCTACCCAAACGATCATCGGTTCTACGGCTAATATGGCCGGCCTATTGCCACTTCAGCTTGCTTATTCCCGGTGTTTTGCTTTAATTAAAAACAAGTGAGTTCGCTTTCAAACTATGCGCCGTCACTAGAACTGCCATGTGAACTTTCTAAAATATCAACTGCATCATCTGCCTAGCCTTTTCCCAACTATGTTGGGATCGTCTAGCCGGCTGCAACTGAATACCAGTATTTTACATGGAGTGACTGGCCATATGACCTCCACGACCCAGTTATGGGACAACACGATACCCCTTGGTGAGACTGGTTGTCAGCCTTTCGGGCTTCTGATCATCCTTAACGACTGTCAACGGGAGGAAACCACGGAATAGGGAGATAGGAAACGATATCTTGGTACTTATGGTCGCTCTAGATAATATGACACCTCGTAAAAATATACAAGTAAATTTTCCAGAAGAGAATTAAAACTGTTTGATAATTATGGCATGCATTTGGTTATTTTATTAAATAATGAATAAAATACCGTATGTTTTCTTGTATTTACATCAACCTGACACGCAGACAAGGAATCACAATTATTAATTTGCGAGTTCTCACCTTACAAAGTGCTTGTCTTGTTACGAGATGTCACTAAAAAGTCAGTTTTTAAGTGATGTAAACCTCCTGTACATTATAAGATTGGTACCTTACCTCACCAGAAAGATGGAAAATTGCGTGATGGACAATTTCGCATCAAAATGCAAAATTGGCCAATAATTGCAGTTACGAGGTTATCACATCTAGGCGATATAGATATACCCGGATATGAAATATCCAGTCTATGTCCCAATATTTATCTAAATGTAGCCGGCTTATGATATACCTGACTAGCTTCTGCCCGTGACTTCGTTTCCGTGAAATTTCACACTCCCCTCATTCATCCGCTTAGGTGGAATTTCGAAAAACCCTTTCTCAGTGGAGTGGACTCTTCACAAAGAACACACCCTGCTTTCATGTCTCTAGAACCAACGGATTAGGCTGTGCGTCGATAGGTGTATCAGTCAGTCAGGACTTAAAATTTTATAGATGTTAGGGATTAACATTATTGCCAGCTCACTTCAAGCTCACATCACCTTAGTCTTACGGTGAGATTTTTACAGAATAGTACTACTTTTGGCTACTTTGTAAGTGAATATTTTTTAATGTCTTCATTTTGTAATGTGCGTTTTGTTTGTGCAGGAAAGTTCTACATTTTTAATATTAATACATACTTAGATTAACATTTTGATAGAAGAATGGATAACCTTACAAAAGCTGAAGGTATTGACATGAAATTACATTGCGAAATTCGTTTTTATAGAATTGTAGTATTTTAAAATTTTATGTAGTCTTTGGAATTTTATTCTGACGAGGCAGTGACATGCCGATTGTCGATTGTTTTTTTCAAAGACTTCGATTTTAATTACTTAAAGGGTGAGCAACCGAATTACAATAGATGAAATGATATTGACACAGGTATTTTCATGAAAAGCACTGGCTTTCAAAATCGATCAAGCTTTTGATGCCCTATGATTCTTTTGTTTTTTTTTTCATATAAATGTACATACTATTATTTTAAGTCTGTTAGCTTATATTATGTAAATACTAGCAGCGCTCCGCGGTTTCACCCGCATAAGTGTCGATCCCGTGGAAATATCGGTATAAAAAGTGTTTTGTGTTATTCTGATGTATAAGCTATATTAATGTAAAGTTTCATCAAAATCCGTTCAGTAGTTTTGAACAGATAAAAGAGATCCTCTTTTATCTGTTCTGTGCGGCAACCGGCCTCTCTGCGACCTCACTGCGGGATGCCGCGCTTTTTTTATTTTTGTGGATTCCCATCCACAAAAATAAAAAAAGTGCGGCATCAAATGACCCCTCCCGCTCAGGGTGGAGCAGAAGGGAGTGTCAGACTCTTACTGACTAAAACTCACCCGTGTTCCTTCATTAGCCCTTTATGTTCCGGGGCAGCGGTAACCCTTTCGGATAATCCCGCTGCCCCGGCAGGCTACGGCCCTTACGGGCCCCTTCCTTGTGGCTGGCATCTTTTTGAGGCGCGCGTGGAACACGTACGCGCCGTCCGGCACGGGCCTGGTGGGATGCCGTGCTGTCGATCGCGTAGTGTTATAAAAGACAGAGAAACACAGAGAGCCAATTTTTTTACGTTTAGATAAAGTCGGCGCCATAATGCTAGGCATGCAACAAAGGCATCCACGTTCGACCAACGACTGGGAGTGAGTTAGGCAAGAAGCGAGTTCTATTGTAAGTGTAATAAGAAGCAACCTAACTGGTAGGAAGGGTTCACGACGGACAGAGCCCGAGAAATCGTGTAACCTTATAGACCTTACCGCCCGGTCACGACTTTGGGGACGGCGAGCGGTAAAAACAAATATGCAAAAACTAGCTGAGCCCCGCGGGTATTTTTTATAGTAACTCGTGCATTTGCTCTCAGAAAGCACCATTCGGTGAAGTGGAACTGATTATGAAGACCACAGATGGCCATCGGAACTACTCAATAATAAATTATATTTCACGGGTTGCGATTCGATTAGAATAGAATACTCTTCTTCTTCTCGATTAAGTACTTTAATGAGGTTGCTAAGCATAATGCGTATCGTGACGTGGAGCTGATGGTGACTTCTCAATCAGCTCCAGTTCTCCTGGTTCTTACAAGGAGAACTCCTCAACAATTAACGTCCCTGTATCGGGAAAAGCAATATTTTGTAAAAGGTGATGAGCAGTTGACATTAGGCTCTTGTAACTTAGATAAGTTACAAACTGGCCCACTAAAAAGTGAAAAATAAAAACTTTTTTAAGTGAAAAATAACTTTAATTTCGGAAGTCGGTGTTAATAAAAGAAAATGCGGAACCAACGACACCGACTTCCGAAATTAGTTATTTTTCACTTTGTAGTGTATTTTTGGAAGTCGGTTTTTTTTTTTTTTGTGAAAAAGTTTTTTTGCTAAAAGTTCGTAATCTGCTAAATTCATAATGTTCGATCATTGGTCAGTCAATGGTCTGAGAAAAACTATTACTAAATTTCATGCTAGATTTCATTTAATATATATTTTTACATATTACGTATTAGTGTTTGCAATCTGAAGTAGTAAGAAGTTAAGTAAGAATAGCAAAAAATTATTCATTTGTCATTATTACTATTATTACTCCATTGAAGGAAATGGTAATATCGTACATATTACCATTTCCTTCAATGGAGTGTCAGTGGTTGACCATTGGAAAGTCATAATGACGATATTATATTAGTACATTACCAAACTTCTCAAAATCAACAATTATGAAATCAATGATAGACCATTCTGATACTATTGTAATAGCAGACTTGAGGCCCAGTCCAGCGGTGCCCGCGCGTCTGCATTGACGTAGTGTAGTGCATTTTATTTTTTGCTTCTTAACGACCGACATTTCAAAATGTTACAGTATCAAAAAGATGTTGTTATCGCTGTTTAGACATTTCGTTCGCGAACAAAGACACTTATTTCTCATAACACAACACTACGCCGCGCCTTATGCCCGCTGGCTTCGAGACCGAGACCCTAATTGCGTAACACAGTATTACTCTCAATTTGAATCATATTGAAGCATATTGCTAATCCATTGCTCCATATGTTCGAAAAGTGTGTCTGCTCAACAACGCAAATAACGCAATGAATGTTGTTGAACTGTCAAAAATAAACCCATTGCTACTGATACACTATCAGTAGCAATGGGGTTACGCAATTACCCCGCGTGTCTGCGTTGCAGCACCGCTCTCCGCGCCGCTACCGCTGCCACCCCGCAATCGCTGACTTCGAGACCGAGGCCTATGTCATATGTTGAATCATTGTAACTACATATTAGGAATAGTACTTAGTTATAATTATTTTATTATAACAAGGAATAATTATTGTACGGGCTTGTAGTAGTTAACTCCGTACACCGATTTGTCGTGAAGGTTGATAAGTTCAGTAAGTTTAGAAACACGTTCCAGTGAGGTGCACTATGTAGTTATAAGTTTATTTAAGTAAGAGTAAGTAACATTACCAGAGGGCCCGTGGCTAAATAATCCCGCGCAGGTCGATCGATCAGGTTAAGCTACGCTAGCCGCGGTTGGTCTGTGGATGGGTGACCATCTTTACATACCGAGACCCCTCCATGCCTCGGAAAGCACGTTTAACCGTTGGTCCCGGCTGTCATTCGTGGAACTCTGACAGTCGTTACGGGTAGTCAGAAGCCCGAAAGTCTGACAACTAGTATTACTAAACGGTATCGTATTACCCAGTAACTGGGTTGTGGAGGTCAGATAGGTAGTCACACCATGTAAAATACTGGTATTCAGCTGCATCCGGTTAGACTGAAAACCGACCCCAACATGGCAGAAATTCTATGATGATGTTCATCGTCTGCAATAAAAAAAATGTTTCAAAGTAGGTATTTCTTTCAGTAACCGCTAACAACGGTTTTCCAATTAAAAACAAGTAGACGATTCAACGCTTAAAAATTCATTCCCCTTCACTGAAGAAAGGGCATAATATGCCTAACGATCTGACCTTTGGCATAACACGACACATGCTTTGCACCGCCAGTGATTTAAAAAAATAAAACACTACCAACCTTCCACGCGCAACTGTCAAACTTACCACAGGTAACACAGAGCTTATTTTCGCGGGGACGAAGGAGGTTTTTCCTACATGAAGTAACCTTCTTTCGTGCCACGGCGTGCGTGATTGCCCTTTAGTTGGTAATTAGGAATTTTCGACTAGTATTATAGCGCTAAGTTACTAGGAGTAATGTCAGGAATGAAATAAATATCAAAAGAAATAAAGGAATACAACTTGATGGATTTGGTCGTTGGTAGAGGTTGGAAGTGGTTTTTGACAACTGTCTGTCTCTGTGGCTGGTTGGAATGTATATTACTATGACAGGGGTTCGAGGCTAAGTACCTAATAACAGCCGAACGGGTCGATCGGTCAGGTTAAGCTACGCTTGCCATGGTTGGTCCATAGATGACCATCTCATCTTTACTTACCGAGAGCTTTCCATGCTTCGGAGAGCATGTTAAGTCGTTACGGGTAGTCAGAAGCCAGAAACTCCGACAACCCGTCTTACCTAGGGACAGTAACTGGATTAAGGAGGTCAGACAGGCAATTGCTCCATGTAAAATACTGGTATTCAGTTGCATTCGGGTAGACTGGAAGCTTACCCAAACTTAGTTGGTAAAATGATTTTATTTCTGTAGGTAGGTTTGTAAAAACACTTTTACACGTCAATCATACTTTTAAAAGCTATATGAAAAGGCTAGGCAGATTGATTTTGTTCAGTTGCTCGGAATGTATTTAACGATGGTGGAGAGTGGTTTTCCGAGGTGAACTTGCCTCATAATTTTTGTCCCTGTCTAAATTGTATTTTGATTTTGTTATTGAGGATTTTACGCAAAAACAAAAAAAAAAACAAACAAACTTTATGATTTTTTATTTTGTTTATTGCTGAATGGGCTCGCTCTTGACCTCGATCACGCCTGATGGAAAGCGATGGATGATGGTCTATGATGGAACGAGCGTGCCCCGAAGATGCCTAAGGCACTGGAACTCCCACGTATCGACGAAACACAGCAGGCTGCTTGACGCCGATGAGTCGCAAACCAGGCGGGCGTTAGCCCTACCACCGCAAGGGAAGAATTGGCCAGTCAAATAAGGTGTTGGGTGTGACTGTCCAGGATGCGCCGAGCGCGAGCGTTCAGTTCAACTGGCGGAACAAACTGCGCTACACGAGGAGGCTTCTTCAAGCATCCCAAAAAAAAAAAATCCTTGTAACCATTGGAAAGCAACTGTGGGTGTACTATAGATACACTTCTGTCTAACGCATCATAACGCAATTTCCTTCAAATTCAAAGTACCAACTCACTTTTGAATGCGTTCACCTCGCTTCCCAACTTCCTACGGTTGGTACCCCTTACCAACCCATTACCTACCATTTATACAACTGTTAACGTTCCAAAAGGCCCCGTTTGTTGATAAGCTACCACAAGCCGTCCCTACAAAATTTCGGCGCGATCGATTAGAGTCAGATTAGCTTGGCACGCAAGCTGCTCATGTTACCTAAAAGGTCAGGAGTTCAGGAGCTCTGAGACTTCATGCTAGGATCTAAGGAGATCGGTAGAGGGATTTAAAATGACCTCTCGTTCTTTCTCTGTTAGGTCTGCCTACGGACAGATTGAAAACTGAAGCCTTAGGACGAATATGCGACGTAAACGTACCTAACATAGATTCGAATGACGCGGCGATCAAGAGATTTTTGTATCCCCTAATGCCATTAAATACATACTAAGTACCTACATTACATCATACAAATAAAAAAAAGTTGAATTTTTTTATGTCACGTAATGTCAAAATAACAGTTTTTCTAAATGCATATGAAAGTATATACGGTACTTATAACAAAAAAACGAATTTTATTTTTTTTGTCTATCTGTCTATTTGTTCCGGCTAATTCCTGAAACGGCCGGACCGATTTTGATAAAATTTTGTATGGGTATACTTTGAACCCTTGGGGAAGAACAGACTTTTTATGGACATACCTACCACGCGGGCATGCCGCATTTCTTTAGCATTTTGGTTTCAATTAAATACTAAGTAAATAATGTTCGAAACAATTAGGTACCTATTCTAAAATCGTTCGATTTTACGTTATGTTTACTCCGCGCATTCGGGCAAGGCCTACCTATTTTATTGTAATTCTGTAAGTTCATATGGAACCTCACTCAAGTGAGCGCACACAATTCGAAAGCGAACTCATTTGTTTCTAAAGTAAATGATCGCGGATTCACAACGAGGCAACGATAGATAGTTAAAATTATAGTTTCGAGAACAAAATCTGACAAGTAATGTTCCTATAGGAGTCTTTTAGACACAAATAACGACTGCGCGCGTTTTATCGAGTACAGACGCAAGCTCATCAAGCTACCCGAAACTGTAAAATTTTCCCAATTAACTTTGAACCTTATACTTTAGCGATAAAGTTGAAAATCTATTAAAGAAATTTGACAGATTGTAGTAGCTTGATGTGCTGGCGTCTAAGTAAGTTACTTGTTTTATGTTTATAATTATATTTCAAGTGACTACATGAAAGGCGGTCGACAACTCCAAAAAAAAAAACGGAAACAAATTACCTAATTTATTTTCGTTTTATTTTTATCATGATTTTATATTTAGATGTCGATAACCACCACAACACTAGTTAATTTAAAAAGTTATATTGTCCGTTTATTCAAATTATAATTGCCATTCTTTGACAGTTGTATGTGTTGGGGTAATACCCAACAGTGAAAATGTTATGTACTTGTTATGTAGGTGCACTTGGAAGGTGCGTTATGTTATGTTATGTAAATGAGTAGACGAATGATTTCCCTTGATGGATTTATTGCTACTGAATATAATTACATAATTGTTCTACTTATATGCTATGTTAAAGGAATGCACAGCTAAACAATGCTGATGTGCATAAATGACTGTGACATATAAACTACCACAAAGGTCAATGTACAGCGTAGCTCGTACATATTGCCCACTCACAAAAGTAACTGTAAAGTATGAACAAAGATTGAAAATATTATGTTAAATAATAAATGTTAACAAAAGAAGATAAATTGTAAAGGAAAATAATCTAATTAGAACCTTAAACTATTAAATCACAACGCGCAATAGGTGACGTTGCTTTGTTGAGTGTACGTGCACTCGATAAGTGCGCTACGCTGCTGTCGTCTGTGACGTCAAATACAGCTGTGGTGTCCACGATGCTTGCAGTCGACCTCCTTCGGGGCGCTGGATTGGGAACGGGTGGTGTGTCAGGTTTCTCTTGACTCGTGCAATGTTTGCGAAGTCGGTGGTAAGCATATATTGCACCTGCTGTCGCTGCTATTGTTGCCAATATGTATATGACAACATATTGGTGGACATCGTGATATGTCGCCCGATCAGAAATGATATCTTCTGCGGTCGCGGCTTTCATCTGTTCTATCTGTTTTCCCAGATCTCGCAGTAATGAGTTTTGCTCCATTATCGTCTCATTCTCGGGTTCGTGGTTCAACTCCGGTACCGATAGGCTGAAGATCCGATTAATTGGAGGGATTTCCAGCGTGAACCCTTCCACCTGGGCATGCATTGTATCCGTCGGTTGTCTTTGGGAATGTACAGTGAACGTCTCACTATTCATAGTGCAGTCGCTACCGAGTGTCATTACCCCTGCGTTGTTAAGTAGTTCAGTTGAAACTTGATTCCCGCATATGACGCGTATTTTGCAAGCGTCACAGCAAAAGTATAGATAGCTATTTATGCTGTTAAGTTCCAACCACGTGTTTTGACAGCTCTCCTGTTTTGTTTTGCAGCCAGACGAGTCTTTTCTCTTCTTGCAGAGGCTCTCGTCAGACTGCATGTGATATATTGGTGATTTTATGTTGCACAGCAGAGTCGCACTGTCGTAGTGCGTGCATTGATGTAGGTCAGTTCCAGTCATCGGTAGGTATGAATCCTTCTGTATGTTAATTGCTAATAGTTCCGCTATTGGCAGTATTGTGACCATGTCGATGCTTTTCCTTTTTGGGACAGGAATGACGTGATAAACTTCGTAGTTTTCTCTACTGATTAACGGCACCCGTATCTCAATAATAAGGTATCTCTCTGTCATTTTTGCCTTCACTTGTAGAAGGTGATATAAGCGGAAAAAATCCTGTTGAATGTTGGTGATGGGAAGTGCCACATCCTTTGAGAGCTGACCGGATATGATGTTCAATTCGTCCCGTAGCTGTTCTGGCGCAATGAGGTGTAAGTTCATCTTGCCGTTGTAAATGCTGGTTACGGTATCCAACAGACTCTCTTGAACGTTTCTTAGATGCTCTATAAAGCTGTTTGCAGAGATAGCAGACATCACAAACTCGATTGATAGTTTTTGAGACTCAACTTCTTGCTGAAGGTTGTTCGTTAGCTTGTCTAGTCTTAGCAGGTGTTGATTGAATAATTTGTATTGTTTAGCGATTGTTTCTTCCGATCTTCTTAGCACGTTGTATTCGGCTTCTATTATAGTTGTCTGATTTTTAGACAAAAGGGCCAGATGTCTCTCGTTTTCTTTGATGAGTTGTATATCCCGTTGATATTGTTCGGCGAATTCGTCATCCAATACTCCGAACAGGGAACGTGCGATTGACCCGACACCGTTGATAAGGCCGCGTTTGCTTCTCATATTCACCCAACCTTGCGGATTCAGCAACATACGGTTGTAGTGGTCGAGTTCAGCGAACGCGTGATGTAATTGTAATGAAATAACGTCACATTGAGTCTTCTGTTTTAGTTTTGAACATATGGTTTCGAGATGATCGTTGAATTTGGTGAACACTGTTGTACCATGCCAGAAGGGTTTGACGTCGTAGTATACAACTATCTTCCACTCATCGCGAATCAATTTCATGTTGGTGGCTTTGTCGAAATATAGACCTTGTTGCAATTCGATAAAGTTTGTTGTGTTTGTTGTCGTGCTTGCTGGACTTATTAGATATAGCAGAGTCATTACTAATCCGATCAAGTTGATTTTTCCTGTCTTGGCAGTTTGTTGACGTTTTGTTGTAGTCTCGTCGGCAGCTTGATTTTGATGTCCATTATTGGTGTTTTGTTCGATAGAGGTTTCCTCGCTGTCTATTGGTAAAATAGATAGTTTTGTTATGGGTCTCTTTATGGAGCCGTTTCTTGTTTTCAGGGTCACGATACGAACATATCCATCGCTGCCTGGGTGAAGATCTGTTACTCTGCCCAACAACCATTTTCCTGCGGGTCGCTGGTCATCATGTACAACAACCAAGTCACCAATCTTCACGTTGTTCTGAGGTTTCTGCCATTTTGTTCTTGCTAACAGTTGGCACAAATACTCGTTTTTCCACTTCTTCCATATTTCTGAATATATTTTTCTAGTCAGCTCCCATCTTGTTCGGGCGTCTTCTCTTGTTTCGATGACGGTCAACCCTGACCTCCCTATTAGAAAGTGTGCTGGCGTCAGACAGTCTAGGTCTTCCACATTTTCACTCAGCGCACACAGAGGTCTGGAGTTTAGACATGCTTCTAGTTTTGTTAATATTGTGGTGAACTCCTCGAATGTTAACCTTTGCTCACCCACCACTCGTTTTAAATGGTATTTCAAGCTTCTTACGGCTCGTTCCCACAATACGCCTGCCGAAGGCCATGCAGGAGCGTTGAAATGCCACTGTATGAACATCTCGGCGAGTTCCTTCTGTAGTTGTTCGTTCCTGTAGGTGTTCTCTATTTCCTCATATTGTTCCATGAGCAGTCGATTAGCGCCGACAAAGTTCGTGCCATTGTCGCTGTACATATGCACTGCCTTTGTTACCATGCAAACAAAGATGGCTGTGTAGCCTTTAGTGGTTTTAGTCCCTCTTCCTTTATTCATCTTAACATCGACGAATCCCGTGTAGTCCACTCCTGTATGGTAGAATGGCGGGGCAGGGTTTATTCTTGCAGTGGGCAGTTCACCCATGATTTGTTGTTGTTTGGTTGGGCTGATTTTTCGGCACGTTACGCATTTTCTGACTTGCAATTTCGTGGCTCGCACGCCACCGATGATCCAGTATTTTTGGCGAAGGTAAGACAGGGTGAGTCGCGGTCCGCCGTGAAAAGTCATTTGGTGAGCTTGATCGATGAGCAAATGCGTTAAGTGGCTGTCGTGTGGGATGATCAGTGGATGCTTCATCTCTTCAGTTAACGTGGCGTTGTTCAATCTTCCCCCGACTCTTAGCAAGCCTTCTTGATCAATGTAAGGATTAAGAGGCAGTAACTTGCTAGTCGATGTCACTCTGCCGTGTTTACGTAAATGACTCATGTCCGCTTCGAATACATTTTGTTGTTTTTGTTTCACAATTGCCTTAGTTGCATTGTTCAATTCTTGCAACGTAAGGTAACTTGGTAATTGGCGATGTTTCGAGTCCAATGTTTGAAGTGTTAAGTTCAATGCTCTGTGTATCCATGCGACTATTCGAATGACATGATTAATAGAGCTATGTTTTCGCAATAATTGTTCGATAATGTTGATGCTTTCTGTGTTGGTTTGGACAGCATTGATTTGTTTCATTGCCGTTGTTTTCATCTCTTGGTCTGATGTATAGACTGTTTTGACTAGGTTCCTCATTTCAAAGGATGATAGCCAAATAGGACCTTGCCACCACAATTTGTTTTTCTTCAATTGTATTGGCCTCGGCTTGCGGCGTCAGCGGGATTTTCACTTGACTTGACGTAATCCCAACACGAACGTGGTATTACTGTGTTGATTTTTTGGACTCTATTCTCTACATATGTTTTCCATCGTGATGGGTCGCCTTGTATCCAACCCAGGACCACCATAGAATCAGTCCAGCCATAGACTCGAATTTCATGTTTATGTAAGGATTCCTTCACCTTTTGCATTAATTTACATAGTAGGTGCGCACCATTTAATTCCAGTTTAGGCAATGTTGTTGCTTTTCTGTGTGGTACAATTTTAGATTTTGCAGTGACAAGTATAACGTCTGTTGATGAGTGAACTCGTGCGTAAATAACACATGCGTAGGCATCCAGAGAGGCGTCACTGAAGCCATGCAGTTCTATAACTTGTCTTCCGTCACACCTGAGCCACCTTGGTACTTCACACAGGTTTATCGTCCTTATGTCCGCTTGTATTTTGCACCATTCTTTTTGTATGTTGTCAGGAACTTTGTCGTCCCATTGTAAATTGACCTCCCACACTTTTTGGAATAATAATTTTAATTTTGTTGATAAGGGAGCTAGCCAGCCAAGTGGGTCAAACAATTTTGATATTTCAGCTATTAAGCTGCGTTTTGTATGTTTTTCGTTGACGATTGAAATCGGACATTGGAATGTAAATTTGTCCTTTTTCGAATTCCAACATAGGCCCAATGTTTTTGATGTTTGATCTGTTTTGAAGTTGAAGACGGTGTTTTCATTGTTATGTTGAAATTTACGTAGGTAGGGTGTGAGTAATTATTGTAAGGGTCAGCGCAAACAGAGAGGAGCGCAGCGGAGAGGATTTTATTAAGGCACTCAAAAATCAACTTTAAAGTTATTGAAATAAATTGCATATTATATTATGCTTGAACTTGACAAAAAATGCTCGCGGGAAGCCACGCGCACGCGCGGCGCGGTCAGCGCCCGCGGCGTACGCGCATTATTGTCACTGAGTTCAAAGAAGAACGTGATTTTTTTTAGATTTTTAATTCGAAGTACTTGCGTATCGAATAGGAAACGACGAATAGTAAACAGGGCTACACCTCAAGCTATACATTTCCAGTTTTAGCTGACCTCGCATTGTATAGGTTTTTCGTACAATCAGAAGTCAGCTTATACTGGTTATGTATAGCTTGATGTGTAGCCGTGCGTACAATGGACGAAGGAAAATTAATATGTTTAGTAGCAGTCCACCATTGTTGACGAACGCGCAGGCTCGCGGGGTCGCGCGCATGCTCGAGCATACGCGATCAGTCAGAAAATGCCCGAGACCGCGCGAGAATTATTCCTCTCTGTGACCCTTAGGGTCAGCGCAGACAGAAAGGAGCGCAGCGGAGAGGATTTTATTAAGGCACTCGAAAATCAACTTTTAAATTATTGAAATAAAGTGCATAAATTATGCTTGAACAGGGCCGTCTTTACCCGGGGGTGCAAGGGGTGCGTGGCACCCCGGCGCAGGGTTTTAGGAGGCGCTAGCCGCTCGCCTTATAGGTAGGTACCTACTCAAACCATGCGTGATGCGTAATCAAAATCCTTTCAAAATCAGTTTTAACAACTACTTAACAAATATTCATTATTTATTTGCTGACTTGCAGTGAGCAAGTCAATTTAGATCTTAATAATACAATAATTAAATTTATATTCCAACAAACACACGAAGCAAATTCAAAGAGAGATTGCGGCTACAAGTGCTCGGGGCTAGCTGGGTCGAACCAACGCGAATGTATACGTACATCCGTGGTGGAGCGATCCAGACTGCCGGGCACTTCTTCTCCTGCAACCGAGCGGGTGGGCAGGTTGCGGATAGCCCAACTCCGGCTGCGGGACCGACTGCAAACAGTCGATATCGTAGCCGGAGCATCTCGAAAGAGATCCCGGACAAGAGAAGTGCCCGAACACCAGGTCCCAGGTTTAGGGTAACCCATATACCTTATCCCATGTACCAAATAATCCTAATCATTCCAACCCTTCCCTATCCATAAAATCCCTTCGATCCCCAAATCCCTAGGCCAAATCCCAGACCTAGGGTGACCCCCCAAAACCTATACCCTATCACCATACACCCTCCCTCCTATCCCTACATCCCGTTGGTCCCAGAGGAAGGGTAACCTCGATTCCAAAAAAGCCCACCCCCTTTAACATGTAAAATGCAGCGGGTAAATGACACTACCCAGGTGGGTTCCGGCCAAGCCGGGGAATCCCACACCGCTACGGCGGTCAGCCCCCAACGTATTCTGGGGGGGGCAACCAACTGCACATTGCTGACATTGCCGTGCTCTTCAGCGCGGCCGGCTGCTGATTTAGCGCCCATAACACAGGCAGCGACTCACGCGCCCACAATTCCAACTTTGGCTGCGTCCAACGCGCCAATAAATCCCACTACGGCTGCGACACACGCGCCAACACCCACTACAAGATGCATGTCTCTCCCAAGCCTCTGGCAACAGAGCATCGTGCGGAACAGCATCACTTACCCAGACAACGACAGACACGGACAGAAAGTGACGGGGAAGGTCGACGAGCCTGGCGACCCTACCACTCTTCCGGCTGACGGAGTACGACTGCTGAAGAAGCGCGGAAAAGTCACAAGCCGGAGGAGGAAAGTAGGCGACCGAAAGCGCAGCACCCGCGAAGGCACTAGCCAGCGCGAAGCGCGATCGGACGCCGAAGAGGTAGTACGCGACCAGCCCCGAGTCCGCGACGGGGAAACCAGGCGCGAAAAGGGGCCGGACGCGGAAAAAAGAGAACGGCCGCAAGTCCGCGAAGGGGAAACCCAGCGCGAAAAGCGGCCAAACGTGGGACCACGCGACCAGCTGCAAGTCCGCGAAGGGGAAACCCAGCGCGAAAAGCAGCCGGACGCGGAACCACGCGTGCAGGGGCAAGTACGCGAAGGGGAAACCCAGCGCGAAAAGCCCTTGCACACGACAGAGTCTGCCGGGGGCGCCAGCCGACCCCATCACGCTCACACTGACACGGACGCATCCCACGACAAACCCCGACCCAAACATCACAGAGGAAGGCGAGGTGGATCCTTACGCCCAGATGCCACCACCCGGCCAGGCACCTCCATGCCGCAACCCGGACCGAGCGGTACAGGACCGGCAAAGAGGGAGCGCCCCGACGACTCGGCTTCACCGAGTGCGCTCCAGGGGGACGCCAAACGCGTAAAGGTCCACTCCGCCCAGGGGGAGCAGAGGACCTACGCGCGGGCCACGAAGGATATTCCTGCGAGGCTCGCAGTAGCAATCTGCTTCCCTCCCCCCTCCAGAGACTTGACAAAAGAGGAGGCCGAGCTGGTTAAAGCAGGCCTTGAAGACCTACTTATGGACTCGGACTCGACAGCACCACTCCCTGCCTTCCGCGGATACCCGCGGGTAGCGGAGGGCACTGTACAGGTCTGGTGTGAGGACGACCACGCCCTGACCTGGTTAAACAGGAACGTACCCCTACTCAAACTCCCCGACACTGACCTCACACTGACGGTACTCCGCCAGTCAGACCTACCCACCCGTGTCAGAGCCTCACTCTTCGTCCCCCGCTATAGGGGTGACATAGGGAGGCTACACAGTATTCTGATTCGTCAGAATACGTGGTATAACATAGCCAGGTGGTCACTGTACAGGGCGACTACCGTCGGTGGCGACAACTATGGGACTTATCTGACCCTAGGTGTGCCACCGGAGGAAGTGGAAAAGATCGTGGGGCGGGAGCGACGGATATCGTACCTATTGGGTTCGATATACGTGCGCTTCTGGCCCACGATCCAGCCCTCGGACAGTAAGACGGACCCGACAACGACACAGACAGTGACACAGACGGACGACACTGACATTGCCCAACTCGAGGAGGTCATGGCCCGTGCGGCGATGGCTGACGACGTAGCCAGCATACCACCCGCATCTCCCGGCTGGAACGAGCAGCTACTAGTATCGTCGCCGGTTGAACAACACGACGACCAGTACAGAGAGGAGGCGGCGGAGGTTTTGTCCGATGGATCCACCACCGACTAACCGCCCCGCTTCATCACCGTCACCACCACTCTCCATTATACAAACTAACCTCCAACACAGCCAAACTGCCACGGCTAGCTTACGCAGGGCACTGGAGGTTAACCCCAGAACAATCGCACTGATCCAAGAGCCGTGGATCAGGAACAACAGAATATGCGGCCTCGGTAACATCGGAGGTAAGCTAATCCTCAATACACACAGCTCAGACAAACCTAGATCCTGTGCCTACATACCCAAAGACATCCCTACCACGCTACTCACTCAATTCTGTTCCAGAGATCTGACAGCTGTCAGGCTCCACACCGAAGGTGAATTCCCAGATGTTGTACTAGCTTCGGTGTACATGCCGGGTGAGGAAACAGACTGCCCGCCGAAAGAAATGGCCGATCTGGTACAGCACTGCGAGCGCACCAATTTGGACCTGATAATCTGCACCGACTCGAACGCCCACCACCCGCTCTGGGGCAGCGAGGCATCGAACTCCAGAGGAGAGGTACTATCCACCTATTTATTCTCTACTAACCTTAACATCGTTAACCGAGGCTCTGAGCCCACTTGGGTCACAGTCCGAGGACAGACGATCATAGACTTAACTCTTGCTACAGAAAACGCGACAAATCTTATCACAAATTGGCACGTATCAAACGAACCTTCTTGCTCAGACCATAGAAGGATCCGTTTCACACTAACTACTAATACAAGGAAACCTGAACCGCGACGTAACCCGCGGCGCACCGATGTGCCCGGGTACAAGCGCCTCCTAGCCGCAATGCTAGCTAGGCACCTAACACAAACAAACGTAAGAGAATCCGGACAACTCGAATACACTGTAACAAAGCTATCGGAATACCTAACCGAAGCATACCATGCATGCTGCAAGCTGAGGGCACCACGAACCAACAGTGAGAGAAATCCCTGGTGGAACGCCGAACTTGGTAAACTCAGAAATACACTACGGAAGCAATTCAACAGAGCCAAAAACACCAGACTCCCGGAAGACTGGGAGCTATACAAAGAGACTCAATACACATACAAAAAGCAAATCAGAACTGCCAGAAGGACAGCATGGCGGAAATTCTGTGAATCCATCGAGACCAATAATGAAGCCGCAAGAGTAAGGAAAATCCTATCAACAGATCAGGACCGAACTCTTGGCGCGCTGAAAAAATCTGACAACACATACACACTAACGGACCATGAAACCAGCAAGGTACTACTCGAGACACACTTCCCAGACTGCAAAGTCCTAGAGGACAGGACCTGGGAAGCTGTGCCCGATTGGACCCCAACGGAGCGGGACTGGTCCAGTGCCCACAGTCTAGTAACAGAAGACCGAGTAAAGTGGGCTATCAACACCTTCCAGCCTTATAAGTCCGCAGGACTAGATGGCATTTTCCCAGCCCTGCTACAATGGGGGGTTGACCATATAACACCATGCCTGGTAGAAATCTATCGGGCCTGCATAGCACTTAGATACATACCCCAAGCCTGGCGCGAAGTGAAAGTTATCTTTATACCAAAACCGGGTAAAGCCGACTACACACAACCCAAGGCGTACAGACCCATAAGCCTCACATCCTTTATACTAAAGACCCTAGAGAGGCTCTGTGATCGACACATCCGAGACGGGCCTCTACGGGTAAAGCCACTCCACAAACAACAGCACGCGTACTCCACAGGCAAATCAACGGAATCCGCACTGCACAGCGTGGTATCCAAAATTGAATGTGCGGTGGATCACAAATGCTCAGCACTGGCCGCCTTCATTGACATTGAGGGCGCCTTTGATAAAACCACCTTCAAAAGCATAAGCACGGCCCTACACAGACACAATATAGACCCACCCCTGAGCGGCTGGATCACCAACATGCTCAAACAGAGGGCGGTACAAGTAACCGTAAACGACACCACAAGGGCCATCGTGGCGAAGGGCTGCCCGCAAGGGGGTGTCCTTTCGCCGCTTCTATGGAACCTGGTCGTAGACAGTCTCATAAAAGAACTGAACGACAAAGGTTACTTTACCGTAGGCTACGCCGACGACATAACCATAATAATAAATGGCACCCACGAAAACACTCTGTGCAACCTAATGCGCCAGGCCCTGAAAATAATAGAGAATTGGTGTGGAAAACACCAACTATCAGTGAACCCCACAAAAACCGATTTAGTTCTCTTTACAAAAAAGAGGAAATTGACAACACTAAAACTGCCAAGTTTCTTTGGTACAACCCTAAGCCTATCAACTGAAACCAAATACCTGGGCATATTCTTGGACAAACAGCTGAATTGGGCAAAACATACCAACTACATTACTACGAAAGCCAGCATATCCCTGTGGCAATGCAAGCGTATGCTTGGCAAGAATTGGGGGATAAGCCCCAAGGTCACTCACTGGCTATACACCACAGTCATCCGACCAATCATTACATACGGCTCATTAGTCTGGTGGCCCAGAACAGACCTGAGCACAGCACAGAGAGATCTCGAAAAACTGCAGCGGTTCGCGTGTGTGGCAATCACTAGCTGCATGAGAACTACACCCACTGCTGCCCTACAGGCTATGCTTGGGCTGCCGCCCCTACACCTCATAGTGCGGGAACAGGCGGCCCTGGCTGCCTTTAGGCTCCATATATCAGGTACCCTAAGCAGAGATTCTAGGGTCAAACACACACGTCTAAAAGAAGATGCGATCAAATGGCAGCCAATGATGGCATCACCCTGCGACAAGGCCCCGAAACAATACTGCTCTCAAAAGCATTACAATATAGTGCTTAAAGAGGAGCAGTGCGACTACTCAGGCCCGAAGGAACTGAGAATTTACACTGATGGTTCAAAGACCGACTGCGGAACTGGAGTCGGAGTCTTCTCACACGACCTCAACATAAAAATATCCAGACCGCTGGGTATGCTCAACACTGTCTACCAAGCGGAGTGTGTGGGCATAATACAAGCGGCTTATTCCATAGCAGCCAGGAGAGTTACGGATGCTCGTATTCGCATACTCTCTGACAGCGCCTCAGTCCTTCAATCCCTAGGGAAGGAATGCATCACATCGAATCTAATACTAGAATGTCACAATGCGCTTGAACAGGTAACTGTTCTGAACCGCAATGTAGTGACGCTACAATGGATAAAAGGACACAGCGGATCGCTAGGTAACGACGCAGCTGACGAACTGGCCAGAAGAGGTTCCAGTACGTCAGTTTGTGGACCGGAACCTATCGTGCCCATCCCCTTCAACCAACTACGCAGGTGGCTACAGGAGCACACGCATACACAAGCAGAAAGTTGGTGGACGTCGTCACCAGGCTGCAGGCAGTCCAAGGAAGCTATGCCATCATTAGATGGCAGGCTAACCAGGCGCTTATTGCGACTGGACAGGAAAGGCTTGCGCCTGGTGACGGGGACCATCACGGGACACTGCTCGCTAAATAAACACTTCCACACCATAGGAATAACGGACAGTCCCCTGTGCAGAGCATGCATGGAGGCTGATGAAACTGTTGCGCATGTGCTCTTTGAGTGCACAGGTGTCACCCAGATTAGATCAGAAACCCTCGGGACACCCAGATCGTACACAGATGTTCTAAACAAACCAGGAGACCTAATCAGCTTCTGGAGGGAGGTGGGCTGGTTGGAATAACCACCGACGGCCTCCATGGCCCACGCACAATGGTCCAACTGAAGGACTAAGTGCGGAAACCAAACCCATAACATAGAACATAGAACATAGAACATAGCGGCTACAAGTGAGTGCGCGGGCGCCCTTTGACACGCGACGCCAGCCTTTTGACATATCACCGCTCGCTTGAAGGTAGGTATCTAGTTACCAATACAAATTGTATCAACAAAAGTTTCAGTCTACAACTACCATTAAAATTGGGACAGCCATGAGCCAATAAGTACCTAAGTGACCATAGGTATCGTTTGGCATCCTACTTATTTTGTAATTAAAAAAGTTATATAATTTATTTTTACGTGTAATGAAATGCTAATTGTGTGCAAGCAGTGTAAAATTGTTGTTTTTTGGAAATTGATTTTACGTTGTCAAGGTAGGTAAGACAAGTTTTTTTTTTTCAATTTAAAAATTTTGAGGATGAAGCGCCAGGGAAGCCCGCGAAACAATTACTATTTCATGAAATATCAATCAATAGGAGTATATGAATTTAGAATTTTAGAGGGTTGTATTGATGATTATAATTCTTTAAATATATACGAGTACTTGTTACGCTCGCGAATTGTAGGTATTTTGTTCAACATTATCCTGACACTGACCTGAAAATCGCATAAAACGTAAGAAAATTTGAATTTCGCGTGCTACCTAACGCATGGGGGATGTGCTAGGTTTATATTTTTGAAGTGATGCGGTAAAAATGCACTGCAGAAATAAAGTAAGTACTTAATAAGTTTTTAACAACAACAAATCATGACCGGTTTATCGCAAAAAATCTTTACCAGAATAAAAAAAAATACTTACCTCTCTATATAAAAATACCTATAAAAAAATAATCACGAAAACTCCGATGGGCAATTGCTGACAAGTAAAAACTTAAAACTATGAAGTGACAGTGGGTTTTTAATGCGCCTAAAAAATATTTACTTTAAAAAGCCTGTTATAAAATATAGAATCTAGGATGCAAGAGCGAGCGAATCAAACTCGGGATGTTGGGCACCCTGCTCTTACGTAAGGTTTGAAAGGCTTAGATTATGACCAGATTCCAAAACCTAAACTGCTTTAAAACGAGTTTAAGCTTTTCTTCATAATTCGATAAGGTAAGTTCTCATTCTATATGATAGTTAAGAGCAAACCGAGACTATTCAATGTGGGGTGATAAAATTTTTAGGCTCGCTTCGCTCGCTCTTGCGATTTATATTCTGTAGATTCTTGAACTTTCTCCTTCCTAGTCCTTTTGGAATGATCGAAAGAAAATCGTACCTATCCGAGTGTGCAAAATTTTCGAGCTCGCTACACTCGCTCTTACTCTACATTCTGCTAGTTGCTTTTTGGGCTTACCTGCATAAGTAGAAAATGTAACTCCTATTTCTGTTTGAAAATATAAAACAAAACCTGACCAAACCGAGACAGGTTGTTAAAATTTTTGAGCTCGCTCCGCTCGCTCTCTCCACCCTACATTTTCTATTTTTTAAATTTTCAGCTAATATTACGCGGGATTACGCAACGCTTCTAACGATACATTGATATTGGTAAAGCCGTTTAGAAGTTATGGTGGAATAAAGAAACATTCATAAACCCTGAAAACATAACACTCTTTTTTTTTAGGCAGACGTGTAAAAACAAAAATGTTATTTTTTTTTGTTGGCAAGGGGGCGCAGGCTGATTTTCGCACCCCGGCGCCCGATATGGTTAAGACGGCCCTGTGCTTGAACCTGACAAAAAATGCTCGCGCGTCCTCGAGGATACGCGGGAAGGCACGCGCGCGTTTATTTCAATAATTTTAAAGTTGATTTTCGAGGTGTTACACATTTTTATTTTTATTAGAATACGTACTATAATTGTTACTAAAATGACTTTACAACTATTTACATAAAATAAGCTAACAATTAAAATAATAATATGTACAGGTATAAAATAAGCAAAAGAATCATAGGGCATCGAAAAATTCGTCCGCATCGCTGTCAACAGGAACAGTGCCCAAAAGGCTGGCAGCATTACCACGTTGTATGGCAATGCTAATTCTTTGGCCAAGAAAAAGGCCAGCCCTCTGGTCACGTGAAGAGTCGACTAACCGCTTGGCGATATCTCGAAAAACCAAGTGGGCACTCGGACCCCATGGCCCTAGAGTTTCAACCCCAAACGGCTCGAAAATATAACTCCCAATCAGGTTGGAATATTTTCGCCGTTTGAGGTTTTCTGCACCTGCAGCAGCCGCCCCAGCACAGCCCGCCGTGCTAGGAAGATGGGATGGCGCAAGGGTATCGACACATGTTGCATCCCACACCAAAGGTCTGCCTAACTTCCAGGGCATTATGGTCATTCCATCTGGTCTCTTCCCATCGTCGCGTGCCAGGCCGTTGGGCTCTAAAACAGCTGGCACCCCGGCGGTGACAAGAGCACGACGGATGATGTCATTAATGCTGGCGTGCCGTGCTATCCGGCCTGCGCTCCTACTGCAGGATAGGCCATGGTGTCCGAGGCAGTCGACAGCTTCACCGCACTGACAGCGATGTGGAGCCCCGCAAGGAGCGCCCAAACGCAGACAAGTAGCGAGCCGGAAGGTGGTATCACCCAGCATAGTGCCTATGTTGGGTGACGGGAGTGCTTGAAGCCAGAGTCCCGACTCCCACTCACCCACAGCCAGCAGGCGGGCACGCTCAGCAGAATTGGTGGACGTATTAATAAGATTATTCCGTACCAACCTGCAGAGCGGCTCATCCCACTGCCTCTGGGAAGATGGGTTTACGGGCCGATCTGTATCCGGGCAAGTCGCTTTCCAGGAGTTTACCGCGTCTGTCAAGCACGGCACTTCAGAGTCAACCAGGCAGGGGGCTAAAATTTTCCCGGTCAACTTTTCAGTGCTGTGGACAGAAGATAGGAACGCCGGTAAGCTAATACTGGTAATTTTGCGGACGCCGAGGCCACCAAAACGGATTGGAAGTGTGGCTTGAAGCCACGCTCGGTCGTCCAAGGCCACATTTAAAATGGTTGTTAATGTGCTACGAACAATTTGGTCAATTTTGTCTAACTGCTGTGGTTGCTTCCATAAAGGGGAAGAACGAAGAAAATATAAAAAATTTGGGCCAAAACAACAGTATCTAATCAGGGTGAATGCCGAATGTAAATTAATTTTGGAGAGTCTATCTGAAATCTCGTTGAAATTTTTAATTTTTTCGTCGATGAAAGGAGAAAAACTGTCTTCTAAAATTGGGGAACCTAGGAGGTACAGTGAACTTTTGTCTAAAATTTTGATTCCTGGGGCTATTGTATTAAATTTATCTAGAGTCAATTGTCTGTCGGTAATGTCAGAAAGGTAAAGTTCACATTTCGAGGGGTTAAGGTCCAAGCCAATAGATTGAAATTCCTGCTTAAGAAGTTGTAGATCTTTCAAAACAGTGTCTACATCACCTCCTAGCGTTCCATCGTCTAAATACCACACGTTAAATTTTGAATTTAGTTTCCGTATGATTGGATGAATAACCAAACTGAAAATGACTGGCCCGAGAGGATCACCTTGTTGGCATCCAACTGCAGATTCCAAAACATTGTCCTTGTATAATAATTTTGAAGGGTACCTGTAACATTGCCACATAAAACCATAAATTTCGGGTAGTTCCTTTTTGACTTCAGCCAACAAAGTGTCCCTGTTCACAGAGTTAAAGGCGTTCTTAACGTCAACCTTGAGGATGACCTCACCTTTTTTGGACTTTAAAAATGTGGAAAGGGCATGCACGGCAGCCTCACAGCCCCCTTTCGAGCCAAAACCAAGTTGCAGGGGCTGAAACTTAGCTGTCAGCGATTCGCTGTACAGTTTACAGCATATTTTGGCTGCCGTACGCCTGTAGGTGCACCCAACGGCGATGGGTCGAATGCCGCCGTCCCTCTTGCGCAGGGCACATAGATTGGCCCCGTACAAGACATCGACGACGGCCCCGTTCACACCGCCGGTAAGCATGAGATTAATCATGGCCGCAAGCTCCTTCAAAAGCAACTCACCAGCATCCCCGGCGCCTGAACTCAATAAATCCTTTAGGTGTTGTGGAGTCAGGCCGTCGAGGCCGCCGGCGGAACCACTTCGGAAGGAGCTCACGGCTGCATACAACTGGGGGGCCGAAACGTTGAGGAAGGTTGAATTTAGGTCGGGAGGGTCGGGTGAGTCGGGGAAGGTGAGACCATCCGCAGGCGCTGGATGTTTACTCTCTAGAGCTGTTAGTGTTTCTGGAGAGTAAGGCGCCACCACATCGCTGCTGAAAAGTATCCTGGCCGCACCCCTGATGTCACCTTCACTTAATTTGGATTCTACATGTGAACATAATCCTTTTTGAGATAGGTTATGGAATGCAGGTAATTTTGGATCTAAAATTAAGGCCGAATTGTTACAATTTTCTTTAATTTGGTTCGTTAATGTTTTTTTAGTTGCCAAATTTTTTTGAACGTGCAGAATCCTATAAGGGAAGGTAAGTAATTGCTCCCAGGCACTTTGTGAGTTCTCCTGGGTCGCAAGACGGATACATTGCGCCAAACTCGCTGCAACAGATCGTCTCGCGCCCCGGGGAACTCTCTTTAGTACAGGGGTAGAATTTTTTAATTTTGCTAATTTTTTCCACAAACTTTGTTCTAGAGGTGTTGAAGTTGAAGTTGAAGCGGCTGGGGGGCACAATGGTACACTATGCGATTTGTGTGTCTTCCCATAGTGTATCCTCAGCCCCCGTTCGCCTTTAAAAAAGCGTGCCTGTGAGCAATGTGGACATCTCACCAGCTGAACATCAAGCGATGTGGCAGGTTGACTAGCACAGTTTCCGGCGTCGCTACAGCCGGCATTGAACATATATATAAAAACACACTTAAACTTACAGAAAACTTACCTAAAAATAAAAAAATAAACTATTTATACACGCACACAAAAAAAATAAACTAAAAACACTATTTTCATTATTTACAAAATGTCACATTATGAAATTGTCAAATTTTCTTGACGACTGCGGCGCAGACGCGCTCGGGGCCTGGGGCCTGGGGCGCTGCGCATGCAGGGCGCAGCCTTCGCACCCGTTGCCTTGGCTGCAGGCGTCGCGTCGGGAACTTGGGATGATTGAATACGAATAAGTAGGTAATTTATTTATTTATAATCCACGCGTGCTTTGCAAGCTATTCAAAAACTGACACCACAACATTGCACAAAAGAGTGTCACACAATGTTTTCTGAAACGGAAATTAGTTCTCAGAAATATTGAAAATATAAAATTATATTTTCGAGAGAGCCTCGTATCTTGCTTAACGTGTTTGTTGGTTTGACGCTGTTGTTTATCAAATTTTGTAATTTATATTATTTTTCTGTAATTTTTATATTTTCGTACTATAATTTATTATTTTCGAGTGCCTGAATAAAATCCTCTCCGCTGCTCTCCTTTCTGTCTGCGCTGACCCTTAGCAATCAATTTTTGCTGAGCGCCAGCGTACCCCGCGAAATTTAAATATTCTTACGTTTTTACAATTTGCAGGTCAGTGTCAGTTTGACTTTACAGAAATGTAATCATTAAAATCATAAACACAACCCTCTGAAGTTCATAAGTATAATCCTATTGAATGACTATTCAATAAATATCAATTAAATATTGAGAAAATTTGGATTTCGCAGGCTGCCTAGCGCTTGACAATTAATTTTTCTAACTGTGCCTATACAAACGTAGGTACTTACTTATTCGTTTGCAACAGCTACCCAAAGGTATAATTAAAGATAAGCCATATACCCCTAATTGTTATTTAATCATATTTATGCACGAAAATGTAAAATTATGAGTTTTGCAGTAATTAATCTCAACTCACAACACAAAAAGTTCATTAAAAATGTATTAGATGATTCTTTAAATTGATAAGGACGTAAAAAACGGTGTTTCAGCTATAAATTAACTTTAAAATTTGTAAAAAGAAAAATGCCAATGACCTATTATACAAGTTGTAGCAGAATAAACGCAAGTCCTGAAAGTAGTTTGTTCATAATTGACTACTGAATCAATTTTAGTGACTTTTAATATAGGTATTTTTTTAATTATGTATTTTTTCATACTAATACTACATATAAAATTAAACCTATTCTCAAGGCAATAAGACTCAATTTTAAATGCATAAAGTAATGCTAGTGTCAACACGATTTTCTTAATAAAAATTACAAGCTTTATAAAATAATTTTGGCCATTGTACCTAATTATGCTTTTAACTCAATACTCTAATTGAGGTGTATGAGGTCTTGACATCATTAACGGCATAACTACGTAAATGTCTATTAACTGCTCTCAAATTATGATTTTTATTTATTTTTTTACATACTTCTTTGACATAGGTCCCGATTCTGTTGTTCACAAACTAAATTAAATTTAAGTTCAGTGCATCTTTTTCTTTCTATTTCATTATGAAAAGGGCAGAAGATAAAGTTTAGTCCTGTCAAATTAGATAATCCATGGACAAATTAGACGAGATTAAAAAATTGGCTACTAAAAATACGTCAATTTACGTCAGGCGCTCACTAATTTGACAGGACTAAACTAATATTTATCTTCTGTCCTTTTCATATTGCAACGGAAAGAAAAAGATGCACTGAACTTAAGACTGTGCCGACCGCACAGTGGCGCCCTCATCGTTTGTTTGGTTATTTCATCCAATTTAGAATGAAAATGCAGAAAATAAGCACGTTAAGTTGTGCTTCACAAGATAATACGTTAATATTATTAGAAGCGGTAGTTTTATATTGTTTAGTTTTATCATAATCCTTAAAACGGAATATAGTGGCCACTGTTATCCGTTTTAAGGATTATAATAAAACTAAACAATATAAAACTACCGCTTCTAATAATATTAACGTATAATCTTGTGAAGCACCACTTAACGTGCTTATTTTCTGCATTTTTATTTGAAATTGGATGAAATAACCAAACAAACGATGAGGGCGCCACTGTGCGGTCGGCACAGTCTTAAATGCGCATTATCAATTTGGGAATACTATCCGAAGAGATTGAGACCAGCTTAACGTACTTGTTCGAGGCACGGAAGAGTCTCAATATGTAATGAATGATCACCTATTCATGAACCTACGAGCCCCTCCTCTATGTCATCATCATCATCATTTTAGCCGTAAGAAGTCCACTGCTGGATATAGGCCGCCCCTAAGCACCTCCACTCCGACCGGTTCTGTGCTTCTTGCATCCAACGGATTCCTGCGGCCTTCACAAGAGGTCCTTTATGTTAAAACCAACATGTTATGAAATAAAACACAAAAATATAAAAATAAAAAGTGTTGAGTATATTTAGAAATTAAATTAATCTTAAAATACCAATTCTCCGTCTTTCTTTTCGTCGTAGGTTGCTGTTAGGTTGCTGCTGGCAGAGGTATGTAGTGTTTTATTACGATTTTATAGTAACTTTGGCATTCCTTACTACCGGCAATACTTTGAGGTTATATTTTAATGTAAAATGAGGTAAAATAAGCCTAAAACTATTGTAAATATACTGCTAACTGCAACAGAAGCTGACGAGCCTCCTTGACTGGGGCCGACAACGGCTGTAACAAAAACAAATGCATTCTATATGAAACTAGGATCACATTAGAAAATGTTACTACACAGTTTATGGCAGATAAACTTTATAGATGTACATAGACTTCATTTGTTTAGGTAATTAAATAAAGGTAAACAAAAAAACCACGTGACTTAGTTAACCGACTAAACGTAATACGACTGCACTTCGGTTGTCAAGCTACGTCACAATTGTACTCTTCAATACAGCAACGTTATAATTCGTTATTAACGTTGCTAAATTTAAGAGTACAACTGTGACGTAGCATGACAACTGAATAGACTGGTATTACGCTTAGTCGGTTAACCATGTCATGTGGTTTTTTTGTTTACCTTTATTTAATTACATATACAAATGGAGTATAGGTATTTTATTCGTAACTTTTTATTTTTGTAAGATCCGAGGGGTAATTGCGTAATACACTAACCCCCTTACTATTAAACGTATTATATCAGATGAATAGTTACACACCGATTTCTCTCTTAAAAACTTCAGTAATTTGACTTTCGAAAGAAGACAAAGCGTAACTAGGTATACAGACGCTATATGACATTTATTAGTAAGAGGGTCTCAGCAGCTGGCTCTTTTTGACAGTTCAGCAACATTAATTGCGTTATTTACGTTACTGAGCAGTTTTTTTTCCAACATAAGAACTATAAGAAGCAATGGATTAGTAATGGCCCCGATTCTGTTGTTCACAAACTAAACTAAATTTAAGTTCAGTGCATCTTTTTCTTTCTATTTCATTACGAAAAGGACAGATGATAAAATATTAGTTTAGTCCTGTCAAATTAGATAGTCCATAGACAAGTTAGATGAGATTAAAAAATTGGCTACTAAAAATACGTCAATTTACGCTGACTAATTAGACAGGACTAAACTAATATTAATCTTCTGTCCTTTTCATATTGAAATAGAAAGAACAAGATGCACTGAACTTAAATTTAGTTTAGTTTGTGAACAACAGAATCGGGGCCATTATCGTTCAAAATTATTCGGATTGTGATTGATCGTGTGTTACGAAATTACCCCGCAGGTTTAGATGTGCTGATCGCGTTCAGCTTCATTGGTGAAATTCGCCCTTAGTAGATTAAGGGCTGTTTTTTCCAAAGCCAGATATTTTTATCGGAGGAATAATTTTGAAATTTTGACAGTTCTTCCATACAAAAACAATCAGACGTCAATTTTATTCCACGAATAAAAATTATCTGTCGATTGAAAAATCTACACTAAAACAACTTCAAAGATACTTACTGCAAGTATGAAGCTCCTCTGAGTAAGGGTAGTCGAAGGAACATTGGCACAAGCTGTTCCTGCACTGAACTCGGTCAGTTATATCACCCAGGTAGCACTCGCTACTTCTGGAACACGTTTCGAATAGACCTGGGACAAATGAACGAAGTATTATGATTAGATTGCATAGATACGTATGAACAACCATAGAGAAAACATTCGAATTAAAAAAGTAACAGAAATGACAGCTGTCATTTTTAACAGACTTCAAAAACCAGTGCCGAATTGTGTTTTTTTTTAATCCCTTATAGGAAAAAAAAGAAAGAAAAAATATTTATTGTGACTCGTACAAGAAGATCACAAACTAAACTAAACACAGAGTAAAATACATAAAGAAAAATGAAATAGAATGTCCTATATGAGGCCAAAAGGCTCATATCTCATCCTATCTTAAAGGGGTTTTATATAAGATTAAAGTTTTTAAGGAAGTTCGTAATAGAAACGTGGAAATTGGTACTCAGACTTCTGTTTATAAGTAAGCAAAAGTTGTTGTCCAGCTTAGCCAAAAGCCATGAAGTCAATCCAGAAAAAGAAAACTATGCCATGATTATTTTTTATTCAACAATAAACTAGTCAATTAAGTTTTCATTAATAATGATTGTTTTGCCAGACTTCGATAGGCCATAAACTTGATTTGATAAAACTAGTAAATTTTTTCGTCGATATCTATCACGGTGGCATAAGTTGACACTCAATAATTCCATCAAAAATTTCCTCGAAATTATTCTTCGTTGTATCATCGGTTTTTGAAAACTAGTCGCTAATCTATACTAATATTCTATAGAGGAAAGATTTGTATGTATGTTTGTAACGAATTGGCTCAAAAAGTACTGGACCGATTTTAAAAATTCTTTCACCATTTGAATGCTACATTATCACAGGCTTTTATAATTGCAAGAAAAAAAATTAAATGTTTAAAAAATAAATGTCCGCCCGTGCGAAGCCGGGACAGGCCGCTAGTCTATACTAATATTATAATCCATACTAATATTATAAATGTGAAAGTGTATGTGTGTGTGTTTGTTTGTTCATCTTTCACGGCAAAACGGAGCGACGAATTGACGTGATTTTTTAAGTAGAGATAGTTGAAGGGATGGAGAGTGACATAGGCTACTTTTTTAACTTTTTTTAACCGTGTTTCCCCGAATTTAACGCGAGCGAAGCCGCGGGCAAAATCTAGTTAGTAAATAAACTTACCCGTCTTAGGCCAGCAGCGTCCGTCTCTGAAGTGGTGGTCGCCAGCACAGAGACAGGTGTGGGCAGTGCAGTTGCTGCCAGCGCCTAACAACTCCGTACACTGTAAGGTCACGTCGCAGTCTTCTGTGTATTCCGCTAGTCCTGGAAACAAAGGAAGACCGTATACAAGATGGGTAAAATTTCGTGGATCAAACGAAACAAAATAATGGCTGGGGATCTTTGCAGTATTTTTTTTTAATACAATAAAAAAAAATCAAAAGTCATTTATTCAAACTAGGCTGAGTATCAGCACTTTTCGAACGTCAAAATTACAAAAGACAGTCCCCCCAAAACGTCCGCCTTAGTGCTTTCGCTGGGGAGAAGTGGCGCAACAAATTCCCCAGCATCACAGCTGTCTATTCAGTTAGAAAATACTTGATTGTATACAATACTAGGTATGCAAAGTAATTGACAATATAAAAAGACGATACAATACAAAAAATATATAGGTATATACAAGGTGTAACATAATTAACGCAAGACCTCATACACCCCAATTAGAGTATTGAATTAAAAGCATAATACAATGAACAAAACTTATTTTTTTTATAGCTTGCTACTTTTATTATGAAAATCGTGTTGACACTAGCATTACATTAGTTAAAATTGAGCCTTATTGCCTTGAAATAAGATTTAATTTTATTTGGTTCAATCGGCGTTTAGTATGAAAAAATACATAATTTTTGAAAAAATACCAGTAATAAAAGTCACTGAAATCGATTCAGTAGTCAATTATAAACAAACTACTTTCAGGACTTGCGTTTATTCTGGTACACTTTGTATATTGTGGTTTGTTGGGTACCATGATTTATCAGTATTGGCATTTTTTCAATATCTTTTAAGTTTCACGAAAAATTATTTGGATCTTTAGAAGCTTACTGTAAACACTCAAATTGTCATAACTTTTAAGGAGATCAAGTTAGGGCACTGCCACAGAGAATTTTTTTGCTGCAAATAACCCCAGCTGTCGCCCTGTTTCGTTTAATCCACGATTTTTTGTCCACCCTGTATATATAACACACTAATATTATAAAGGCGAAAATTTGTGAGTGTCTGTGTGTGTGTTTATATGTTTGTTACTCCTGCACGCTCAAACGGCTGGACCAATATTGATAAAATTTTGTATGGAGGTAGCTGACACCCTGGATTAACATAAAGGCTTACTACTACTTTTTATCCCGATACTCCCACGGGATCGACACTTATGCGGGTGAAACTGCAGGGCGCAGCTAGTATGTAAATAAATTCAATTTAATTACTGACAGACAACACACTGTCTAAACTTCTCGGTTTTAGAATCATGAAATTTTACAACAGAGTTCCATAATGGCTCCGATTCTGTTGTTCACAAACTAAACTAAATTTAAGTTCAGTGCATCTTTTTCTTTCTATTCATTCTGAAAAGGACAGAAGATAAATATTAGTTTAAAATCCTGTTTATTATATTATTTTCTTATACCTTTATTCATAAACGTTACTTAAAGTTAAGTAGTGATTAGCGACTAAACCATACTTTATTGATGTTTGAACGTCACTTAACTTTAATTATCGTTTATAAACACCATATTGAGGTTGTACGAATCGATCGAATCGTACGTAATGTCAAAGGAGTGTATGTCATTAATTCGATGAACAGGTGTTCGACATGCATGTCATTCGGTCGACAGGTCGTTAATTTGACAGGTCGTTAGTGCGACAAGCAATTAATTTTTAACAAATATGGACTCAGTATGAACGGTGCTCGATACAGATGTGGTTACTTCTTTTTATACTTATTATTAATAGAAATGTTAAAATATGTAGAATAATATACAGGGTTATTGGAAAAACACCAGCAACCTCTTAAGAGGTCATTGTATTTATCATTATGAACAACTTTTACTATGGGACCAAACCTGAAATCGCGAAAAAAAATCAGCTGTTCCCTACATTTTGACGAGATAGACGAAGATAAATGTAGGGAACAGCTGATTTTTTTTTTTGCGATTTCTGGTTTGGTCCCATAGTAAAAGTTGTTCATAATGATGAGTACAATGACATCTTAAGAGGTTGCTGGTGTTTTACAAATAACCCTGTATATACTTTGTTGTACACCAGAAAATACATAACAAAAAAATTCAATTATTACTACAAAACATACAATGGGCGACCTTATCGTTTTCTGCGATCTCTTCCAGGCAACCTTGGAATGGACAGTGATTGCGTGGATATATAAAAATGGGGTTGTCAGTGGTGCAACATAATATAATATAATAGATACATAGATAATATAATATACTAGCTGACCCCGCAAACGTCGTTTTGCAAAAAAAAAAAAAATAGATAGTAGCCCATTCTCAGACCTACCCGATATGCACACACGGTCCAGCCGTTTCGGAGGAGTATGGTAACTGACACTGTGACACGAGAATTTTATATATTAGAAGATTAGAAGATATATACATACAAGCTGTATAATAGATACCTACATAAATAAATACATACTAAATATACATATAAACAACGAAAATAAATGACGACTACAAATTATTGCGTTACGAAAACAAGATCACAACAACAAGTAATGTTCCTTCACCAGCCTCTTAAACACAGCTAACGATTGCGCGCGTTTTATTTGAACTGGCAATACATCCCATAAACGAGCGGCCTGAACAGAGAAGGATTCATAATAGGAACAGCACCATATTTGCGTAACACACTATCAATCAGAATCTGAATAACATTGCTTCATAAGTTCAAAATATTTGTTTGCTCAACACGTAAATAACGCAATGAACTGTCAAAATGAAACCGATTCCCGTTGATAATGTGTTACGCAATTGCCCTGCAGATAATGTATTTTAAGTGAACTTACTAGGCCAGCATGAATCTTCGTATTCCAAAAAGTTTCCACCACACTGACAGGTCAGCAAGTCTATGTTGTTGAAGCAGACTGTGTTCTCTATAGCACAGTCTGCATCTAGCAGGCATGGACTACCGATAACTGGAGAGAAAAGCAAGAATTTAGAGCGATGCATGATCTTGACGTGAAACTGACGTTCATTTAAACTCTGGTGCTTCGTGGTGGCTTTAACTAGACAGCCTCGATGAGACACAGGAATTTGAGCATATGTGCAAAGAACAGTATACATGTCGCAGATGGATTTTAGAATCCACTGTTTTACAAAACCGCTAGTTGTTTTACAAAACATCTGTAAAACAAATGAACAACGTTCAGCGGTTTTCATTTAACAATGCAGCGGGTCAACGATTAGAGATTTTGTAAAACAATCCGATTCAAATCGATTCTACAATCCATCTGCGACATACGTTCTATCAAAATTTCAAAATTATTTCTCGAATAAAGTTATGAGGTGATTGAAAAATCAGGCCATAAACTGACATTATATTAAACCTTATCCTTTTTTTTATTGTCTCTATTACAGGTCTGGCCATATGTAGAAAACATTCAATGTCCAAACATTCAAAGGCCAGACCTTTAATAAGAGACAATAAAAAAAAAATTTGTAAATTTTGAGTATTTTTTTTTGTTTACTTAGTTTTAAGGTTACCGCTTGGGATTTTTCCAGAAAAACGTTGAAATAAAAATATTTTGTAAATGGTTCACTTCCACATATGGCTGTCCATACAAAAAATGTTGCAAATAGTCTGTACTATCACCCCCTACAAGATTATGCTCTAATAAAAAGTCACCCTGTATAAAATGTACTACTTTCAAATCTTTAAACCAATTAAATGTTACGCTACTTACTGGGAGCACAGATATCGTCACGTTCTTGATATCCAACGTCACAGGAGCATCGCTCCTGTTCGCATACAGTGTGTTCAGTCCCCGTGCACTCCTGAGTCGCCTGGCACTCTTCACCGAGCGCTGGAAAAAACAAAACAATGAGGAATTTCTGAAATGACGTTCACTAAATGGCAGCACTGAGACGTCAGGTCCACGCACCTGTCAAAAGTGTCAAAGTGCCTATATTTTCTTTAGTCGTGACTGAATGATGAACGAATGAATAAAACGAATGATGAACGTCATCTCATCATATATCAGCTATACACTAATCTACATTTACACTTATAATAAAGCTGAAGAGAGTTTTTGTTTGAACGTGTCTACGAATAATAAAAAGTCAGGAAGTGTAACTATGAACAAAATCAACGAGAAATTCAGCTCCAAGCTTCACTACATTGACAAAATACCTCGAACGAAAGAACACACATGCAAATAAGCCAATCAGCTGCGCTCGCGTAAAGCGTTGTATTCCGGCAAGCGCCGTGGTTGGTTCTGGTGCGCGGTGGCCTTTCCGGCAACGCCCACCGCGGTGAACATGTGCGTGGTGCCATTTTTGAGCTTGAGTTACATTTCTTGACTTTTATTATTCGTAGGAACGTGCTGATGATAATAGCGGACAGGCTCGACTGTCCATACATGCGACGCTGCAGTGACTGGCACGTCACCTACAATCGTCGGCCATTAAATCTGCAGACCTGCCTGAAAGAGGACTTTTGGCTGAAAGGTGTCGCATATCGTCGTTTCCGAGGACGGTTACGCGACACCACGCAGCGAAACACGACGCCAACTACGTTACGTGTATAATCATAGTTTTAAGGTTTTAATATGTATTAGTTCATTATTGTTTATGACTATTTTGTGTATTTTATCTATGGGCCTTAGTTGCCTGATAATAAAATGATTATTATTATTATTATTGAATATGTAAGGATTTAAGATACGGTGGTTTTTGTATTGTATTGTTTGATGTACTTATGAGTAATTTATTGAATTTTATCTATGAGTCTTTGTAACTGGAATGAATAAAATTAATAATAATAACCTCTAGAACCACCAGTTGGATTTTGAAATTTCTTTTTGCATTTGATAGCCCAATTTTTGAGGAAGGTTATATAGGCTATTTTAACATCACGCTACGTTTCTTAAGAGCCGAGAAAAACGAAAAAAAATTCAGATAGCACGTACGCTACACGAGAACGAATAATTAATTAATTTATTTAGAATCTCCAACAAAAGAAGTAAGTACACAATATTTAATAGCGCGGGTGGGCAATGCGATGCGGTGGCGAGGCGGTGGATCTGTGTCCAACATTTCATGCGGACGACGTCGCGGGCATAAGCTAGTATTTTATATACATTGTAGAAATGGGAGATCTTTTGTCAAAGTGGCGCCAACTGGTAGCACAAACTTTCATCAAAACCTTCATTGAAGCCTGTCTTTATTCGTAGCCCTTCGTAGCAAATTGGCTACGCGTGCTACGAGAGGGTCTACAAAGGTGCTACGATTACGCGACGGAAATTCAACATTCAACGTGTTTATAATACAACGCAAATTACACGACGTAATTTCGACCTAATGTAATTTAGGTAATCTTAAATGCATAATTTTCGACCTTAGGAGCGCCTTCACACTAGCGTTTGTCCAGCGTAGGCGTTCGATAAATGTGTGCGCAGCGCAGACGCCGCGACAACGCGGCGCAGGCGTCGCGTTGTTGCGGCGTCAGTGCAAGGGTAAATGAATACGTTGTTTATCCCGATATTACCACGGGATCGATACTTATGCGCATCTAGTAAATCTATAAAACACAATGCACTCACATAATCCAGTAGTAAGACACAATCCATCTACGTTAGAGGTACCTTCGGGGCAGGTGCATATGCCCTGACCCTCGTCGTTTGCGATACATAGGATCTCCAAGTTACCAGCTAAGCAATCACTATCTTCTTCACAGATTTCGCCGATACCTGGGAATGAAAACATATTACGTTAATAATGCACCGGTTTTCCACGCAAGGTAACTTGAAGAGCCCCTTAAAGTAAACTAAACACCGATAGGACTTCTTTAAAAGAATGGCCCCGATGCTGTTGTTCACAAACTAAACTAAATTTAAGTTCAGTGCATCTTTTTCTTTCTATTTCATTGTGAAGAGGATAGAAGATAAATATTAGTTTAGTCCTGTCAAATTAGATAATCCATAGACAAGTTTAGACGTGATTAAAAAATTGGCTACTAAAAATACGTCAATTTACGCCAGGCGCTGACTAATTTGACAGGACTAAACTAATAATTATCTTCTGTACTTTTATAATAGAAATAAAAAGATGCACTGAACTTAAGTTTAGTTTAGTTTGTGAACAACAGAATCGGGGCCACTGTCAATCAGAATCTGAATTACTTAGAAGCAAATTGCTAATCCATTGCTTCTTAAGTTCGAAAAATTTGTCTGCTCAACACGTAAATAACGCAATGAATGTTGTTGAACTGTCAAAATGAAACCGATTCCCATTGATAATGTGTTGCGCAATTGCCCCGTAGGGCAGGCAATTTGAAAGTGACCTTTATAAGAGCGTTTACGACGTACGGCATTTCATACAAACTTTCAAGACCTTGTCTTTCGAAATGAATGATTTTTTGCAATTATTAAACCTCGTCAGCAAAAGTAAGCAAAGCTCTTACCCCCCCCCCCCCCATGCTTACGTAAACATTAGTATGGTAAGTGTAAACGTGTTCTGGTTTCTTTGTTGATTCATGAGCAGCAGTATACAGGGTGGAATCGAAGTCATGGGCATTATTTTAACCTAAGGCACTACTCACGATACTGATTGCATTAGGGCTATTAATACGCAAATCAAAAATATTATTAATGCAAGTAAGGAAAACCTTAAAAATGTAGTAAGTCAAATTGCACAAGGCTTATTATTGCAAATAAACACTTAAAGTAATTAAAACAAAATACTTCGTTAACGCCAATAATTGTTGAAATATCAAAATCTTAAAGCGCTGTACAGCGCAAAGCGAAATGTAAACAAACATCACCTGCGCGCGCGCGGGTTTTTCCTTACAAGTAATAATAACAATGGGCTACAAGACATTCCGTCCGGCGGGATTCCCTGAACTCTCTCCGTCCCACTCCCTCACTCGCAAAAATACGAATATCACCCCCGCGCGGGGTATGCTTCCCGCCGCAACACGAAGTCACGAACCCGGAACCAGTGTCATAACGACTGCGCAGGTGCATTGACGCGTAATTGATTTATTGATCCCGTGACGTAATCGCCGTACTCGCCGCTCGCGGCATACGGTGCTTGGATTGCAGTGTATTAAGTGTTAGTGTAGTAGTTGTGTGTTGTGTGTGTGTTTGTGTACACGATGCCTCGACCGCGTAATGTGCAGGCTAGGTACACCAACCAACAATACCCACAAATGGTTGTAATTTACGATCGCGCAAGAAATTTAGTATGAACTCGTGAAATGTTCCATCGGCGCTACCCGAACGACCCTATTCCTTCACGGGGTCTCATTCCACCAGAACCACTCAGAACCTGTTGGATTTTTCGTCTTTTCACGTGCCAGCACATGCACAAGCTCGTGGAAGAGCACCCGTTTACCCTCTGTCACTTTACCGACAAATAAGGTTTTTTCAAAACAATCCACAAGCTAGGTACGTAAATGTTTTTTTTTTAATGTATGTTAGTTGACGTAGTTTTGACCGTCCTAAGCCGGCAAAGTACGAAGGGAAAATTGGAATTTATTATGAATCAATTCATTGGCAACTTACGAATGTCACGTGAGTCGGGCGGGGTCAAAGAATTCACGCCCAATGACGCGCGTACGGCGTAGTGTACCTACGCATTTGCTATCGAGAAGCGCAACTAATTTGATACTTTGTATGACTTACTACATTTTAAGGTTTTCCATACTTGCATTAATAATATTTTTGATTTGCGTAATAGTAGCCCTAATGCAATTAGTATCATAAGTAGTACCTTAGGTTAAAATAATGCCCATGATATCAAATGCACCCTGTATATGCATTTCGTTTTTAAGCATAGACAAGTAGGGTTGAAATAAATACTGCTGACGTAATCACCATCGAGACCCACCCATCTCTCATGTCATCAAAAATAAGCAAAGCAAAGACCCCCCCGCTCCCATGTCGTGCTTACGTAATACTTGAATGGCCCCTTACCTAAAAAGTTAGTAAAGAACGTTTTCGAAATGTCTTATTTAAAAAAAGATAACTGGAAATCTCTGTTTCTATGGAAAATTTAAAATCGGTCTAATTTGGCTGTGACACTTATTTTTCGAAAATGTTCCGTAAACTAACTTTTCAGAACTTTGTATTCTGCTAATGTATGAAGTTTCATTAAAATCGGTTCATTCATTTTGAAAAACAAGGGCTTGAAAGTTTATATGAAATGCCGTACATCGTAAAGGCTCCTAAGGGCCTCTGAGCTAAGCAACAGCCACACGGCTCGATTTAAAAACAAGGTTAAGCTAACTTCGTGATAATTCGGTAACACGAAGATTACCGAACCGCTTTTCTATAGCTTAGCCTTGGGCCGCTGAGGATTTGACACTTACCAGCAAATAATCTGCACATATTTCTGTCAGCATCCCACACTGCCTGCTCCGGGATACATTCACAGTTGCGGAAGAACCATCCATGCTCTTCACCACAGCGCGTGGCGGCTCCGAATGTGTGGCACATCTGATCGTTCACGCACGAGTCAGTGATTCGACGGGTTGCTGGAAAAGAGAGTTGGCTTAGACAGAAAGAATATAATTAGCGGTGAAACCTAACGCAAAGAAAAAACTTAACGCAAAAAAGAAAAAAAAATGAGGCATCGTGGGACACCGTTGGAACGAAATTCCTTTCGCTTTTGTACACTTAGACTTACCTCCTTACTAATAAACGTATCTAACAGATGAATGTGGTACTGTCACTGAAATGGAAATGGTCAGGTCATATTCAGAGAGTTACAGATGAAAGATGATCACAAATTGTATACAATTGGTAATAAATATATAAAAAAGAAGGAAGGGTAGACCTTCTAACTAAAAGATGGAGTGACGACATCATACATATAGCCGGAGCCTTATGACCAGTGTTCGGAGTAGGTAGAGCTGTTTTTGCTACTTGCGACATGCGGACATAACATGGATATGCCAAATATTCCCGGAATCCCGGGAATTCTCAGAATTAAAAAAAACATTGTTTAAGTAGTTTTTATAGGAGTAGGTAGAGGTATTTTTGTTATTTGCTACATGCGGACATAACATAGATATGCCAAGTATTTCTGAAAATCCTGGGAATTCTCGAAATTAAAAAAAATAACTATTTAAGTAGTTTATTTTGTCAGTGCTTAATTGGAACGTTGTATTTAAATGGATAATCCACTTTTATTTCAAAATCCCGGGATTTCAGAGGCATAACCATTGTCACCATTGTCGGAGTCATTCACCCCAAACAGCTCTACCTACTCCGACCACTGCTTATGACCCAGACGGGCAAAGGACAAAAGGCGCCTGGAACGGTTTGAAGGAGGCTTTTACCGCAAAAGGCGGCCCTTACACACCTAACAATACTAACCTTATTTATGTACAAAACTAACATTACTAAGAAATAAATAAGTACACAACACAAAGGCTAAATGAAAAAACAAAACCAAAAATAAAATTAAAAGTCAGATGAATAGTGACACACTCACTTCTCTCTTTCAGTGTAAATAATTTGACTTTCGAAAGAAGACAAAGCGTTGTGTAACTATACAGACGATATACAACGATTATTAGTAAGGAGGTTAGAGCAAGACCGAAATACAGGGTTATTTTAAATTGGCTAGCTAAACTCCGCAGACGCGACAGTATCGATATTTAAGCACGATAAAATTAAAATATTTGATGTTTTTATTTGGGAGGTCAACGTCCGCTGTTGGTGCTGTTACTAAAATTGTAAAATTGTTTTCTTAAGTTTTATTTTACAGTTGAAATATCAGTTTTGAAAAAAAATATCTCATATTTTAAGTGACTACAATAATAACTAGCGGTCGATGACCTCACAAAAAACTCATATAATTAATGTATGTTTCGTTTTATCATGGTATAAAATCAAATCATCGCGTCTGCGTAGTTTAGCTAGCCAATTTAAAATAACATTGTTTAATAGAAAGGGAGAGAGAAAGTCGCATGGCGGGAGTATAACGCTTTTTCCTGACGGGATAATTTCTACCAGTCAACTCGCACCTAAGGCCGCGTTAAGGAACTTTGTTCCAAAATAATAAATATGCTTTTCAAAACATCTTATTCGTATTTATACAGTAACACACCAGGGGCCCAAGTCTGCTATTTTTATAAATTCGTCATTCCAACACGATCCCATTATCATTTTGCTAAAATTTCGTAATCTGCTAAATTCATAACGGTCAATCATTGGTCGGACAATGGTCTGAGAAAAACTACTACTAAATTTCATGCTGGATTTCATTTAATATATATGTTTACATATTACGTATTAGTGTTTGCAATCTGAAGTAGTAGGAAGTTCGTAAATAGCAATAAACATTACATTATTTATTAATTTGTCATTATGTACGAGATTACCATTTTATACCATTTAAAAGTCACATTGGAAAGTCATAATGACGTCATTATATTAGTAGATTACCAAACTTGTCAAAATTAACAATTATGAAATCAATGATTGACCATTCTGAAACTATTGTAATAGCAGACTTGAGGCCCAGAACACTAAATAAATGACAACAACTAGAAATGCCAGTATCTGGTAATAATATTCGTGATCGTGCAATATCAAAATTAGCCTATAATGTTCCCACGGCTGAGACACATTTTCTCTGTGAGACGGAGTGGGCCATAATCCACCACGCGGACCCAGTGCGGGTTGGTAGATGTCACATGTCTTCGAATTTTTGGATCTAGGACATGCCGGTTTCCTCACGATGTTTTCCTTCGCCGTAACGAACAGCGGTGAACTGGTGATGGAATAATATGCGACGTGTAACGTTAAATGCGCAAAACCTGAAAATAGTTTGTTCATAATTGACTACTGAAACTGAATCGATTTCAGTAATTTTTAATATAGGTTTTTTTTTTAATTATGTACATATTTTGCCATACTATACGCCGATTGAGCCAAAGAAAATTAAGGTTTATTTTAAGGCAATAAGACTCAATTTTGAATGCATAAAGCAATGCTAGGATCAACACGATTTTCTTAATAAAAATAGCTTTACAAAAAATAGTTTTGTTCATTGTATTATGCTTTTAACTCAATGCTCTATTTGGGGTGTATGAGGTTTTGCGCATTTAACGTTACACGTTGTATACAAAGCACCATACTGGGTCATGGCCGTTATGTTAGGTCCAAACTAGCTAATTTTTCTTTATAACCCACCTTTAACACAATCCCTCATGTTTTCATCGAAGTACACGTTCGCGGGGCAGCCACACACTCCATCTATAACTTCAGCCAGGAAACCAGCACATTGGGCTTCAGTAGAAGTGGTGCCGAGCTCTGGGAAGATAATATAATACATTAGGGGTCTTACCTCGCAGCGGGATTGTCCGAAAGGGTTACCGCTACCCCGGAACATAAAGGGCTAAGGAAGGAACACGGGTGGGTTTTAGTCAGTAAGAGTCTGACACTCCCTTCTGCTCCACCCAGAGCGGGAGGCGTCATTTGATGATTTGCCATCCTCAAAAAAAAAGAAAAAGAAGGGGGGTCTTACCACAAAAACTTAAAGACTTGTTCAACGTGTGTCTAATGTCAGTGTTACGTCAAAGTCCATAGAACTAAGTCGTGTTTAAAAGATATTTTTAATACAGTTGCTCAAAAAGTGGCGTATTGCAGGGACGTATAGCGTTCGGGATGTGGGGTATTACATATTCGTGCTTTTTTTTAACTTTCCCGAACTCGTGCGTTCTCTTTCCCAACTGTCAAAATAATGTCTATTAAAAAGAAAAACCAACCATGAAGTTTTTACTAAAAAAATTAATAGAAGTTTTTATGATTCATGCAAATACGTATATTTCTAAAAAGAAGCTACTAATTTGTTTCAATATCAGATTTAATGATTTGATTGAATAAGTTAGGTTAGGTTTCATTTCATTTCATCTCATTAAATTTCATTTTCATTTTATATCAATAAAAAAATTCTAATGAAGACTTGGCTGTATGGGCATAGTTCCCTTTGCCTACCAGAATGGGTGAAGAAAAAAAATATCTCTGCTTATATTCTACGGTTAGCGCCATTTTTCAGGAATTTTCTTTGCGAGTTTTAGTTGTTTGTTGCACAAAATGAGTAAGTTCAACCCTAGTTTTTTTGAATTAACACCACCTTATTTTATTAAATTGCTTCATTTTTTCGCAACTGTATTAAAAATAGTCGTTCAGTACACGTGCGAAACCGTCATTGCAACTTGTTCCGACTGTCAACCCTCGCCTTCGGCTGCACCTCGGCTCGGGTAGACATTTGTCGGAACTCTTTGCAATGACAACCTTTCCGCACTTGTAATGAAATATACTATTAGCCTATAAACAACTGATGAAACACTGTTTTGTGGTAGTACCTAAGTTAGTTTTTGGCAGAGAAACGGCGTGGCTAGAAGGAAAAACACGTTTTTATAAGAAAAATAACTGCATACCATCCGGGGTGATAGCGTAACACACTCAATAGAAATGGCTTTCATTACCCACTTCGAAAAGCAGGAGTTTCTCAATTCTCCTGTATATTTTTTTTTCTTGACATCGCGTAACAAACATTCAACAATTCGACTGTTCGAATTGAGAATCTCCTCCTTTTTTGAAGTCGGTTAAAAATACATGCACAAATTTTTTTTGTTTTCCAACATTGCGTACCGCTGCTGTACGCACGGCTACACATCAAGCTATACATAACCAGTATAAGCTGACTTCTGATTGTACGAAAAACTTATACAATGCGAGGTCAGCTAAAACTGGAAATGTATATCTTGATGTGTAGCCGTGTGTACAAAGGCCCGCACGAATGCTGAATTCTGGCTGTTTTTTCTGGGTGTCTGGTTTCTTGGTGACGTCCCGGTGACGGTGGCGGTGGACAAACGTCCTGGCTTTAAAATTAAACTTTGATACTCTCCCTGCCGACGATATATAAAACTTTTTAAGTTCAGGAGGCCACGGAGGTCGCCGGCGGGTCCCAAAGTTTCTTCTCGTGAACGCCGTGAGTCAAAAGTCAAAATAATTACAAGAGGCCGTGGGACACGCCGGCGGGTCCAAAAAAAAAATCGCTGTGGGATCCGCCCTGACCTCCCGAATTCAAATAGTTTTGAAAACTACTGGCGTGCTGTTGTGGAAAATGTGATACTTCTCTTACGTGATGTGCTTTGGCGTGCTGAACAAAATTTTTTTGGGGACGCCGGCGGTTCTCATGGCAGGGAGAGTGTTAATAAAAACTTGTTCTTACCAGCAAAACACGTAGTGCCAGCAGCATTAGGGTAAAATCCTCTAGGACACACACAGAAGCCGAACGCAGAACACATGAAGGGTGCGGAACATTGGTTGACAGCGTCGCAGGTGGTGCCGTGATTTCTAGAGAGAGATGTAGAGAGAGTTCCAGAGGTGACGTTGGTTCTTGCTACGTGGGTGAAAGTGCTGGCTGGAGAGAAAAAGAAGAGAATTATTAGTATTTTGGAAAGCAATGATATACTATTAGAAACTTTATCACGTGATGAAGTTATAGAGGTATGAGGAACAGGGTGTAAAGTTCACTCATCCTCCATAGAAAAGGGAGGAATCCTCCGACCAGACGGGTGTCGTTCTGGCGGGCATCACCTGCCGGGGCAGCGGGATTGTCCGAAAGGGTTACCGCTACCCCGGAACATAAAGGGCTAAGGAAGGAACAGGGGTGGGTTTTAGTCACTAAGAGTCTGACACTCCTTTCTGCTCCACCCAGAGCGGGAGGGGTCATTTGATGAATTCCCATCCTCAAAAAAAGGGGATATCACCTGACCATTGTGACGCAGAGAGTGGAACGACACAACCTTAGAGGGGCGCTTACGCACCTCGGAGACTTTTCTTTCGATCAAAGGGGTAATTCCCGTAATTTTAAGATCGTTTACCTACAGTCAGAGGGGTAATTCTCGTAATTTTTGAGAACGTTCACAGTCTGATCTCAGTCTCAATCTGTCAAAAATACTTCAAATTTCCCTACATTTTGACAAGTTTTTGACATTTGTTTGTCGCCGAGATGAGACTGCGACGAGATTTTGAACGTTTTAAATTAGCAGAATTGGCCTACTGATCTCAGTCTCAATCTGTCAAAAATACCTCTGATTTCCCTACATTTTGACAAGTTTTTGACGTTTGTTTGTCGCTGAGATGAGACTGCGACTAGATTTTGAACGTTTTAAATTACGAGAATTGGCCTTCAGCCACGTTCATTGCGTTATTTACGTTGTTGAGCAGATGAATTTATTAAACATATGAAGCAATGGATTAGAAATATTCTTCAAAAGCGTCGGATTGTGATTGAAACTGTATTAAATTATTAGGGTATTAGCGAACTATCAAGATATTTAGGTACAAAATATTTGGTCTTACGGCTGGTACTGTCAATACATATGAAGTTCAATGGGTCACAGACTCCGTTGGGGAACCGGCAGTCTTCATCCAAGATGCAGCCTTCACCGACAGCTGCAAATAGAAATACAAGTTCGGTATAGTTTAAAGGTCATAAATAACACACATATCAACTCGGAAAGGGATCGTAATAATAATCGTAACCTCTAATCTACTTAGATACGAGTAGTTATTGAGTATACGAAATTAACGAATATTATGATTTAGTTTAGTTAGTGGTACACAGGTAACCCTTTCGGACAATCCCGCTGCCCCGGCAGGCCCTTACGGGCCCCTTCCTTATTGCTGACATCTCTTTGAGGCGCGCGTGGAACACGTACGCGCCGTCCAGCACGGGCCTGGTCCTGGCCCTCAAGTCTGCTATTACAATAGTGTCAGAATGGTCTATCATTGATTTCATAATTGTTGATTTTGACAAGTTTGGTAATCTACTAATATAATGGCGTCATTATGACTTTCCAATGGTCAACCACTGACACTCCATTGAAAGAAATTGCATAATATGGTAATCTCGTACATAATGACAAATGAATAAATGTAATGTTTATTGCTATTTACGAACTTCTTACTTCAGACTGCAAACACTAATACAATAAAAATGAAATGTAGCATGAAATTTAGTAGTTTTTCTCAGACCATTGACCGACCAATGATCGTCCATTATGAATTTTGCAGATTACGAACTTTTAGCAAAATGACAATGGGATCGTGTTGGAATGACGAATAAATTATAAAAATAGCAGACTTGGGGATCGGACGGAGAGTTACCCATTACTCTCCGCCCGCAGGCCCGCGCCTAAGGTGGCCGGTAGTAAAGCACCTATCTGGGTTCGAATCTACGACCTATAACAATGCTCAAGAATAGTATCGCCACGCCACAATACATTAATCGAACACTCACCATGTCCAATCTTCCTGCACTCCCCCCTTTGCCTTTCATAATACCCGTTCGAACAGCCACATATCCCTTCCTCACAGGCCATGTTGTAGGGATCTCTGAGGGCTCCGAAGCACTCCTCATTCGCGTCACAGGCTCCTCCAAAGTCGACCGACTTCCAACAGCGACCGATAAAGTAGTGGAAGCCTGGTTGACAGGCGCATTGGCCTTCTGGAAAGGAAATAATGATTTTGATGTTTATTTGTTTGTATTGTACGTGATAACTGTGTATAAAATTTTATATTTTTACTAGCTGACCCCGCAAACGTCGTTTTGCAAAAAAAAAAAAAATAGGGGTATGAAAAATAGATGTTGACCGATTCTCAGACCTAGTCGCTATGCACACAAAATTTCATACAAATCGGTCCAGCCGTTTCGGAGGAGTTTAACCACAAACACCGCGACACGAGAATTTTGTATATTCGATTTTATCGTCTTTAGATATAGATATGCATCACGTCTGCGGAGTTTCGCTAGCTGATTGACCCTGTGTCAAATTAAATTAGCTGGCGAAACTCTAATTGACCCAAAAAAAAAAAACCATCAAGTTAATTTATTTTTTGTTTTATCATTTAAGATCGATACCAGTCCCGTCTGCGGAGTTTCACTAGCTAAATTGATCCTGTGATAAATGTATTTTAATTTTATTTTTTAACCTCCTGCTCTTGACCTCGATCACGCCTGATGGAAAGCAATGGATGAGGTCTATGATGGAATGAGCGTTCCCAGAAGATGCCTGTTCCCTCTTGCTTTGAAGGCAGACGAGTTAAAATGTGGAAGGGAACACAGACGCTAGCAGAGAGTTCCAAACTTTGGCTGTGTGCTTATTAAAATGAAGGAGAATATATAGATATTACTGTGTATTGTTCTATTTTATTTATTATCTGTTAAACTTAAATAAAATTAAAAATTAGATTATAGAATAAAAATTACCGAAAACTATCCTAAAAATATTGTAAGTCTATTGCAGCGACATTCAAACCAATGTTTTTATATTTTATTATGCGATACTTCCTGCAGCTGCACACTGTTTCCCATGTTAATATAAGCTGTAGCTTAGTTTGAGAATCAGTAGCAGTATTTTTTGTGCAATACGTTAAAGGCCTATACTACCTCAAATGGCTTAGCATGATCCTCCGTTATGTTGAAAATACTGCAGCATTAATTTTGAAATAAATATATGGTAAAGTTGAGGATTAATGTTAGGTCTTATGTTTGACACAAATACGATTCCATAAAATTTTCTCGATAGAAAAAAAATCCAAAGTTACCTCCAAACCGAACAATAAATCGCTGGTATTCAAAAAATACTGCAAATTAGATCATGAAACTTTGTATATTAACTGAACTAACTATAAAACAGGTCCTATGTTTTTATTTTTTTATATTACCATTATTTTCACAGTACAAAGCAAATACCTAAACTATTGGCGCTGCCTTCCGCCTAGCACCGCACTCTGTCTCGCTCTCACTCAGTCCGCGAGCAGTATCGTGCGAGCGAGATAAAGATTAAATTTTAGCTGAGGTAGTATAGGCTCTTAATACGATGCATATTTTAGATTACTCTAAGATAAGATTAAATGTATTAACTGGCGACAATATTTTTTATTTTATTTATTTCATAAATCAAATAATTTGACAGAAGATTAATTGAACAGGATTCCAATTCAGGGATATAATAATAACCCTCGAACTTATTTTAATGTTAATAATAAAATAAAAATGGAGTAACGAATTCAATAAATTTGATGTTGATATTGATAAATGACTATGAAATACTTATAAAATGCTGATCAAAACATGTTTTTGACTTAAAAATCATTTTAAAAGTACATTAGCGATTGCGTCAAAAAATAGCAATGTTATGTGGAATGGATTAGTTCGTGCGACGCATAATGACAACATTTTTGTCCTTTGACTCGTGATTTACGATCGACTTGTAGTGAGAATACATGATTCGGATAATCTCACCATTTTATAAGCGACTTAAAGAGAGAAGCGACAGTGACGAAGGCGTTATGAACGAGTGTAAGCACAAGAATTGGGCTCCAATAATTTGAACGATTTATCAACATCCAATCACAGCGATTTATGCACGCCTGACAATTTGTCAAATTCATTTTGCGGTCATCTCCGTTCGTGAAACTGCCAAAAATCATAGTAAAACGACGATGATATAAGACTAACCTGCTACATTTGTGGCACCATCTTCCCGCCAACATTGGAAGCTGGTGAGGAGATTTGAGCACTGAAGATCATCCATACAAGGCGATGTCAGGTACGGAGCAGCTGTAGGTATAAAATGTTTATTAGATAAATGTACAGACGCCAGCGCATTAAACTACTACAATCTATCCGTTAATCTTTTAACAGCCCGACTTCATATCAGGGGCCCAAGTCTGCTATTTTTATAAATTTATCATTCCAACACGATCCCATTGTCATTTTGCTAAAAGTTCGTAATCTGCTAAATTCATTATGGTCGATCATTGGTCGGTCAATGGTCTGAGAAAAACTACTACTAAATTTCATGCTAGATTTCATTTAATATATATTTTTACTTAATACGTATTAGTGTTTGCAATCTGAAGTAGTAAGAAGTTCGTAAATAGCAATAAACATTACATTTAATCATGTGTCATTATGTACGAGATTACCATTATATGCCATTTCTTTCAATGGAGTGTCAGTGGTTGACCATTGGAAAGTCATAATGACGTCGTTATATTAGTAGATTACTAAACTTGTAGAAATCAACAATTATGAAATCAATGATAGACCATTCTGACACTATTGTAATAGCAGACTTGAGGCCTAATTGTCGTGCCACCAGCGCCCGGCATAGTGATTCGAAAAATATTTATTTTTCGAATAACTGATCGAATAATAGAATACAGCGTAATTAATAAAAAACAGTAAACGAGCTGTGGTATTTGCTCGTAAATATACGACCCTGGCGAAATGGACACGAAAATATATGTCGGATTAATCCGGCGTAAGCGGTTAATAGGTTAATAGATTTTCAACTTTATCGCTAAAGCTGATTCAAAGATTGATTAGGAAAATTTTACAGTTTCGGGTTATCGGGTAGCTTGATGTGCTGGCATCTACAAAGTGTATCAGTAGCGCTTGCGAACAACGAAGCAGTCTCGTACTGCCTCGTTATTCGCAAGCACTATTACTTAAATCTCTATATCGATACCCATCACGTCTGGAGAGTATCGGTATCTAATTTAATTTGACCCTGTATGAAAGACGAGACGATGAGTGTGAGTGACTACCAAAATGTCGACTAATGGTGAAGTTTAATAAATCTTTATTTTTCCAAAATAATAACAACCTTACAACAAATTTTACAAGTATCTACTTATTTTCTATGAATCTAAAAGATTAGATACCCCATTAGTAACTCATTGCACAATAATAAATTTAGGTTGTTACGAAACCGATTTACCCTGACCCCCGAAGGTATTCGGTAGGTAGTCTATACAATATATAAAATTCAAAGTCCTGACTGACTGATATATCAACGCACAGCCTAAATGGCTGGTCCTAGAGACATGAAATTTGGAGCGTGTGTTCTTTGTGAAGAGTAGGTACCCACTAAGAAAAGGTATTTAATCATTCCACCCATGATGAATGGGGGGAGGATGAAATTTCACACGAACGAAGTCGCGGGCAGAAGCTAGTTTATAAACTGTATTACGGTGGGACAGCTTTCCTCGTTCTCTGTTTACAATATTAGGTATAATAAGCCGATTTGAGAGAAAATAATGAGATAATCTCACTTTTCAAACAATACAAAGTAAGACTGTGCGTAGAACGTATCACACATTCAAATTTTTGTTTACTTCATGTAAGTTCACATAGTATATGTAAAATTTTCAGATGTTAAGTTTGTTTACAAATATTTGTATTCTTTTCTTGTTACTTTACATAAAATAACAAAAAAACTGATTTAAAAAAAAAATATAGATAAGTGACACTAAGAAAATGAAAAAAGACATGTTACGCCGCCGGACCCCTAATAAATTAGAATAAGGGCACGGGAGAATGATCAGCGAGGACGTAGATAAGCAAAAAGGATCCAACCCACAACATGACCGAAAATGAGTTAAGTATAACAAACTGCTCGTCAAGGTCTATATTTTCGACTAAAAACAACAATCCAAGTATATAACGAATATTTTGACATTAAAAATTCATATTTGGTATACTTAACTTATTTTCGGTCATGTTGTGGGTTGGATCCTTTTTGCTTATCTACGTCCGATTGATAAACAAATGAATATCTACTTACGGCGAGCACACGCGGTTCCGCCCAACACCAGCTGCTGTCCACTGGAACAGACGCACATCCCCGATTGACAGACAGATCCAGCTGGGGACGAGCAGTCTGTGTCCTCGGAACACGACCAGATGGACAGGACCGAGTGACTGTGCAGGATGCAGGCTGCGGAAACGGTATAGTTTGTTGATTGAAGTTCATGATAATTTGATTAACAAAAGAATACGAAATGGATTTACTTAACAGCCTATACTACCTCAAACGGCTTTGCATGATCCTCCGATATGTCGAAAATACTGCAGCATTAATTTTGAAATAAATAAGTATATGATAAAGTGGTAAAGCCGCCTAGCACCGCACTCTGTCTCGCTCTCACTCAGTCCGCGAGCAGTATCGTGCGAGCGAGATAAAGAGTGAATTTTAGCTGAAGTAGTGTAGGCGCTTAAGGCTTATTTGAGTGGAAACGCCGGGGAAGGGGGAAGCCCTAAAAGGACATTTAGTGACCTTATTGGTTATGTTCATCGATCAGCTGTATAGTACTTGCAACCAGCGTGCGTATATAATCAGCGGGATAATTGCGTAGCACCCTATCAATAGCAATGATAAATGATAAATGATTTTATTTCTGTAAGTAGGTTTGTACAAACACTTTTACACGTCAATCATATTTTTTAAAACGAGATGAGGTCGGTGTTTCCTATCTGACTACTATGAGAAGAAAGGCCGAAACAAACTCAGAGGTCACAGTCTCTTTTAAAGTCCAGACATAATCTTGCTCAGATCATGTGGAGACCATGTAGATTGGTGTCTGAAATGGTCTTTTAAGGAAAGAACCACACAGATTGAGTGGACCCGTTCAGTCAGTGCACGCATTTGTCAGTAATCATGTAGCTCAACTCAAACTTAGGGAGCTCAACGATTCGACGAACAATACCAAAGAAAGGACGTTTGGGTAGGACGCGTAAATTACTCAAACTGCCAAACCATGACTAAAACTATCTGAGAAAAAAAATAAAGACAAAATAAAATTAACCCACATAGTCTTCACATTCAATACTATGGCTTTCATTTTGACTGTTCTACAATATTCATTGCGTTATTTACGTTGTTGAGTAGACACATTTTCCGAACATACGAAGCAATAGATTAGCAATATCGTTCAAAATACCTACCTAATTCAGATTGAGGTTGATAGTGTGTTACACAATTTTGACTCGTAAGACACCTAGTTTAGGAGTCAGAGTATTTAAAATTATTGTGACCTAGTTATAAGCCTTATAATTATGCTCTTAGTCTTTGAATATTGTAATGTGATGGCATTTGGTGAATTTTTTTTTTTCCGCAAGTGTATGCACGTAAGCGAAGCAAAAGGAGTGTGTAATGCGTTCGATAATTTTTTTTTTTTTGTGTCGATTTTTGTTTATTAACCTGGCGTTAGGGTTTTACAGCGGGATTGTCCGAAAGGGTTACCGCTATAGGTAGTGCAATCCACGAAGACGCGCCCCACTCTTCTTCCTAATCGTTACTGATTATCGCTAGTAAATTCCACTAGCGTTTTAGTTTTTTCGATACACACTAATTACCCACTAATAATAATTAGTATGTATCAACAAAACTAAAACACTAGCGGAATGTTGCAGACTTGTCCTATAAGCATTAGGAAAAAGAGTGGGGCGCGTCTTCGTGGATTGCACTATCTATACTTCGGAACATAAAGGGCTAAGGAAGGAACACGGGTGGGTTTTAGTCAGTAAGAGTCTGACACTCCCTTCCGCTCCACGCAGAGCGGGAGGGGTCATTTGATGATTTCCCATCCATAAAAAACCTACTTACAGAAAAATCATTCATAATTGCATAATCAAAATAATCAGCCTATAATGCCTGCTGGGACACAGGCCTCCCCTCTCCGACAGGGAGTGGGCCGTAATCCACCACGCGGGCCCAGTGCGGATTGGTAGATGTCACATGTCTTAGATTTTTTGGTTCTAGGACATGCCGGTTTCCTCACGATGTTTTCCTTCACCGTTTTGAGAGCAATCGTTATGCAATTATTTACACAAAATAATGCGCCTGCTTGTGTTGATCCTTCGACCGCAACACTACAACTCGTAAATCGGAGCCGTAACCAATGCTCACCGTGCTCTGTGATCAGTCCATTTTATAATGACACATCCAAAAATAATTTGTTACACGTTTTTTTAATTGGCTTATTTGCAATGAATTCTTTATCGTTAATAGGCTTCCTGGCATTAGAATAGAATAGAATACGCTTTATTATGTACACCATATAAATTACAGAAATAAATATAGAAATTTTGCAAAGGGTGACACAATGGGCGGTCTTATCACTAAAAGCGATCTTCTTAACTAACATTTTAGACCTTTCTATCCTGCTTATGCGAATGAAGTTTCATTAAAATCGGTTCATTAATTTCGAAAAACAAAAAAAAAAAAGGGCTTGAAAGTTTGCATGAAATGCCATACGTCGTAAGCGCTCTTAAGAAATAAGCAGAAGTTTTGTACTCAATACTTATATTATGTCGCATCCTTATGTATTTTACTGTGTGTATATAAACAATAAAATAAATAAGTAAATGAGAATTAGTCACTTCGATAATTGCAACGAATCATGATCATTTCAGCCGAAAGACGTGCGCCGCTGGACGTAAGCCGGCACAAAGCATCTCCACTTCGACCGGTTCTGTGCTTTCCACATCCAACGGGACGAACGGAGAGGGCTATGCTTGCAGCGATTATGCATTTTAAATGCATTCCTGAACTGTTAAGCACATTCTGCTCTGATGATAATGACCGTTAGAGCAGACGTGTCCTTGAGTGGAGAGTACCTTTTTTTTAGCTATAATAGGCTTGTCAACTGAAAAAATCTAATTAGTCCGTCAGTTAGATTATCAAAAAATATTTGACCCGTATTTTTTCTTTTGTTACGTAAAACAAAATTGACGAAGATATGGCGCTTTTAAAATTCTCAATACGTCACACCTTGGTGTAATTTTTAGTGCGTTCTGACGTCACGAGCCCCCACTCCCGAGTTTTGATGCGTTTTATCTTTGTCAATATTCATTGATTTACAAAAAAAAAAAATACGTGTCCATTATTTTCCAATACTCTGACGGATTAAATAGATTTTCAATTTATTGATGGTGGAAACTAGCCTATTGTGTCCCACTGCTAGGCAAAAACTTCTCCTTTTTCATTGCCTTGTTGGCCCTTCAAATATTACCTACCACAGCATTGCACCACCTTCGGCGTAGTCTACCTCTACGGCGATGTGGGACCTCAGGCTCCCAATGAGTGACGATCTTTACCCGTCGCTCCGGGGGACTACTTATTAAATATTAACTTTAAAAAAACTCACCTAATATTAAAAATACTTTCCCAGACCACATTTTAAATAATTTTCTATGAACTATGAATTAAACTAATAACATAAATCTACTCTTAACACTACGCCCTCAGGCGAGACACGTTATAATAATAAGCCGAATCAAAATTTATCATTATAACGATAATACTAATATTTTAAGATAATCGTGTGATTTGCCAGAGAAATGGGAATCTTTAGACCGGGCCAAACAAAAAGAAATCCACTATTATAAAACAAGGTTTTTCTTTAGATCATAGGGGTAATTCTCGTAATTTTAAGAACATTCACAGTCTGATCTCAGTCTCAATCTGTCAAAAATATCTCTGATATCACTACATTTTTGAAAACATTTTTGTTATTGATTGTCGCTGAAATGACATTGCGACTAGATTTTAAACGTTTTTATAACGGAAATTGGGCTTCTGGTTAAATCGCCGAGGCAGTTGTTGAATTAAAAACCTAACTGTTAGAGAAATGCAGTTATTTATACAAAAATTACACCTTAGTTCGGTGCTAAATTGTCATTACCAACTTCACAAAAAGGAGGAGGTACTATTTTCGGATGATTGTATGTTTTTTTTTTTGTATGTTTGTTCATCGAATACTCCGCCGAATACATTATTGTCGACGGATTTTCAAAATTATTTTTTTGTTTGAAAGGGTATGCTCCCGGAATAAATATTTCTTTTAATTTTATGCAAACATTTTTTTTCTTTTGTGAGAAATCTTTTTAAGGGCCCCCAAACAATTTTTTATACGGAGCCCAGCCAAGGCACGCTACGCCGCTGGACTGGTTATCAGACTTTCGGGCTTCTGACGACCCGTAACGACTGTCAAAGATCCACGAATGACAGCCGGGATCAACGACTTAAAACGTGCTTTCCGATTCACCCGAAATATTCGCACATAACCCATAATGCGGACGATTTTTTTGATGCCCAATGAGCTCCTTCCTTTTTCTTTTATTTTTTATTACATACTTGTATTTAACATATTTTTTTCGAGTAAGTATTCAGTTATCTTAATAATAATCAGCTAGCAGCTAACGCAGCAATTATTGATTCTGAGGCGGTACGAAGTCCGGCGGTCAGCTAGTATTATTATAATTAAACGCCCCTCTATAAATTCTTAAGTCTACGCGCTATCGGGCAATTATGCAGGTGTTCAGATTACCAAATATATCGATAATCTTCAGTTCTTGTTTCGCAGCTGTATGATAATACCTTATCTATTAGTGATACAATGTTTCAAAACTCACGCATACTAAAGATTAAAGAGTGTGATTCCGAATGTGAACCGATGTATGTCGCGTTATGAATGAATCACGGATGTAAGCTTTGCTTTAGTTTACTATCGATTAATTATTGTCATTGAAAAGACTATAATAATAAGGTCTTCACAGACCGTATTTCGACCAGACCGGCCAATCCCCGGGGGAGCGGGATTGTCCGAAAGGGTTATCGCTGCCCCGAAACATAAAGGGCTAAGGAAGGAACGCGGGTGGGTTTTAGTCAGTAAGAGTCTGACACTCCCTTCTGCTCCACCCTGAGCGGGAGGGGTCATTTGATGATTTCCCATCCACAAAAAAAAAAAAAGCGGCCAAACTCAACGAACTACTAGCCTTTGACGCGGGAGATATTATAGTGCAAAGTGTGTGCGCAGACACAGGTGCACTCCCTCTTCCCTCACTCTCATAGTCCGATGGAACGGCACGCAATCCAACACGACCGGAGAGAGAACTGCCCCGTTGGCTTCGTGGTCGCAAGCGCGATTGCTGAGCGTAGTCCTGAGTTCGATTTTCAGGTTGTACAAAGTGTTGTTGGGATTTTCCATTAGATACTTCTTAGTTAAGACCCGGAGTTTGGAAGTTAGCTGTGTGATACCCCGGTGTCTCGGAAAGCACGTTAAGCCGTTGGTCCTGCGCCTGATCTCTCTCCGGTCGTGTCGGATTGCCGTCCCATCGGACTATGAGAGTGAGGGAAGAGGGAGTGCACCTTTGTCTGCGAAAGTGCGCACACATGCCTGCACTATAATATCTCCTACGCCGAAGGTTGGTCTCCGTTGAGATTGGCCGCCGTAGCCGAAATACGTTCCGTTCCGGAGGACTATTATTATTAAAAGTTTCATAATGATTAATGATGAGTTCAATGAACGTTTTACCCAACTGCCCCAGAAGAAAATTAATGTTTTGCGGCCTTTAATTTACTACAATTACCTACACCTTGTACGTATAAATCGGCAATGTAGGTATTTTACTACCAAACATTTAATAAACAAACACAGCTCACTAATTTCTAAGTCAAAGTTAAAAATAACATTCTTTTCCCATAATAATACGTTTTCCTCCATAAATTAGCCTCTCACCCCTCTTTTGTCTATGAATCAAAAATGGCGTGGAACTAAAAATAGCGCGCGAAATCATTATTTGAAATAGGTTTCACACGCACTACTTACTGACGTCATTAACTGTTTCTTTGCGTCATTGTAATGTGTAGAACCCATATTAGTCAGACGTAGTAATAATAAGTTACTTGAAGTATTTTTGTCAGACTAGAGTAGAAAATAAAGAGAAGTCTAAAAAAAGAAAATGCTATTCTGTTAAGTTCAATTTGAACTTCATAAAGTGAGAGCGAACTCATTTATTTTTGAAGTTTCGAAGACATCGTGAGAATTCCGAAGTGATGTGTCTAGAGTACCTACAACAGGGCCCCAATAGGCTTGTCAACTGAAAAAATCTAATTAGTCCGTCAGTTAGATTATCAAAAAATATAAGACCAGTATTTTTTCTTTTGTTACGTAAATCAAAATTGACGAAAATACGACGCATTTAAAATTTTCAATACGTCACACCTTGGCATAATTTTCAGTGCGTTCTGACGTCACGAGCCCCCACTCCCGAGCATATCATTGTAAAAATTCATTGATTTACAAAAACAAAAAATATGTGTCCATTATTTTCCAATACTGACGGACTAAATAGATTTTCAATTTATTGATGGTGGAAACTAGCCTATTCCGTATGGTTATTAAATTTTTATTCCCCGCGTAACCTTACCACGTGCAAACCACGTACGGTTGTCAACAAGAAGTGATAAAAGTGGAGGCAACACTCATAACAACTAAGTGAAACCGACTGTGGGCTGTCGCTCTCTTTCTGAATACATACATAAGACAAAGAAAACATATATCACTATCTCGTTCTTAAGTGCGTATTTAGAAAGAGAGCGTTAGCCCACAGTCGGTTTCACTTAGGTATTTAGAGTGTTGGCTCCATTTTTATCTACAAGCTTCTTGATTGTCAAGCGTGGTATTTTGACAGTTCATACCACGCCAATTTCGCGTTCATTTCGCGGGGTTTCGTTCATTGTGTCTTATAGAGAATACATTATTACCAGATGTCGTGATTACTTAGCTAAGGAATTGACGTAGTTTCGAAGTAAGGAATCATTAGTAAGTGGTCATAGTGAATTAGGGCCCAGTTCTTAGTACCGATCGGCCCTTGCTTCGCACAGGTGTAAGAGCGACATATCAATACATTGAATGTTTTTACTCGGTATCAGAATTTATGAATGATAAAAATAGTCACTTAAAATAATAGCTTGAAGTTAATTTTTTTTTACTCTAACACTGTGCTCATAACTAGGACCTGATCAAGTTGTACTCCTAGGTAATATTTTCGAGACTGATTTTGACATTATGCCTACCTACTATTATTTTGACATTATATTTATTTGTTGACTTTTTTTTTAATATGAATTGACCCTTGAACTCTTTTCAAATCAATTCTAATGGCTAGGCTTTTATATTGTATGTGATAAAATTATTTAACATTGTATTTGGTATTGTTTCTGCATTTGATAATTATTTCATTTTTTTTTTTTATATAATTTTCAACACAATGTAAATTGTTATGAATAAATAAATGAATGAATGAATATTCTGCGCTTTATCCAAGTTGAATATTATTTATTTTACAACAAAATTCAATGTATAGTTTATAAGAACAAAACAGACACGAAAAACAACTCTTTTTCGTACTATTTATAGATAAACAGACGCCATCACATCAAGCTACTATAATCTGTCTTTCGTTAACCTTTTAACCGCTTACCTACGTCGGATTAATCCGACCAATGTTTTCGTGTCCATTTCGCCAGGGTCGTATATTTACGACCAAATACCACAGCTCGTTTACTCTGCTTTTTTATTAATTACGCTGTATTCTAACAGATTATTCGAAAACGAATCACTGTGCAGGGCGTTGCTGGGGGCAATATGAAGTCGGGCGGTTTATAGATTTTCAACTCTAACGCTAAAGCATTAGGTTCAAGGTTGATTTGGAAAATTTGACAATTTCGGGTAGCTTGATGTACTGGCATCTTTACATAATCATTCTGTCTACTAATTTACAAACGTTGCAATGGCGAGATCATTGCAACATTTGAATATTAAGTGGACTTGGTAGCCTGTTACAGTAGAGATCATGCAGTCAGATGGCACTCGTGCTAAATAAAATATTAATATTCAAACGCATCTCGTTAGACCCGAGGGGCAATTCTCGTAATTTTAAAAACGTTCATAGTCTGATCTCAGTCTCAATCTGTCAAAAATACCTCTAATTTCCCTACATTTTTGACAAGTTTTTGACATTTGTTTATTGCCGAGACGAGACTGCGACTAGATTTTGAACGTTTTAAATTACGAGCATGGCCTTCTGAAGCCGATCTCAGCTTAGTTTGTAAAATGCTAGGACGAAAAGGGATTAAAACAAACATTTTGTTAAAAATCACAGTTTAAGACTGTACATTCATACATTTCATCATTCTCTTGCTCTCATCCCAACAATTTGAGGTAGGCGCACCATAAAAACAACGACTTTAAAAGTATGATACATCGGGGATCTTGAAAAATAATTTCACTGAAAACTAAATTAATAGGTTACAATCAATCGGAGAAAAAGGAAATTTCCACAAACCTTTGCAACGCAAGGAGAACACGCGAGCGTAGCCTTTGTTCGTGCTACGGCGTAGCTCGATGCGTAGCGTGGAGAGGCTACGAAAAGCGTTCTGTAATTTCTGCTTTCCATAAAATATGCATTATGATATTTTTAGGGTTCTTTACGTCAATATGAATAAATCGAACCCTTACAGAATCAATTCGCTGTACATGTGTCCGACCGTCTGTCCGACACAACCGTTTTTCTCAGGAACGTGTAGTTCCCTTGAGGCTTAAAAAAAACAATTTTCTAAGTCTATAAAAATACGGCCGTTTAAGCTAAATATTTTGATACTCGCACATAAATCAAAACGTTCTCAAGGGTACTTTCCGTTGGTCTAGAATCATGAAATTTGGCAAGAAGCAAGGTCTTACAGCATAAGTAAAGGAAAAAGTTCAAAAATCATTAGTCTGTAGTTTTATCACGAAAAAACGGGCTTTGAAAGAGACTATGACCTCCGAGTTGGTATCGGTGTTTCTTCTCGGAGTAGTCGTAGATATAAGAAGGACTTTTAAAACATAATTTATTTTTGACCTGGGGCCCAAGTCTGCTATTTTTATAAATTCGTCATTCCAACACGATCCCATTGTCATTTTGCTAAAAGTTCGTAATCTGCTAAATTCATAATGATCGATCATTGGTCGGTTAATGTTCTGTGAAAAACTACTAAATTTCATGCTAGATTTCATTTATCATATATTTTTACATATTACGTATTAGTGTTTGTAATCTGAAGTTCGTAAATAGGAATAAACATTACATTTATTCATTTGTCATTATGTACGAGATTACCATTGTATGCCATTTCTTTCAATGGAGTGTCAGTGGTTGACCATTGGAAATCATAATGACGCCATTACATTAGTAGATTACCAAACTTGTCAAAATCAACAATTATGAAATCAATGATAGACCATTCTGATACTATTGTAATAGCAGACTTGAGGCCCTGTAAAAGTGTTTTTTTATACCAATCATTAACACATCAGCAAATCTCTGATACCTGGGTTATCAGCTTACCAACACAATACCTTTAAATGATGACGTATTCTGACATCATAGAGCTCTCTCTTACGTATGCGGCAAAAATGACGCGTTATTTTTACTGCCAAAGGTCAGAGGCACCTTGGACTATTATTATTAAGATCTTAGATAAAGGTATGCAGGATATGATGGATCATTTAAGCTGTCAGGGTGTGTAATTTTCAGTCATTCAATCTTTGCGTTTTAGTTATGTAACTCTTCCGATTTTGGTAGACCAAGGTAGTTTACTTCAAAATCCATCGTCAGTTGATAGTGTATGACGTCGGAGACAGAGCAAGTAAATAAGCAAGTACTTAAGTCTGAAAATCAGTCTTATCAAGGGGTATCGTATTACCCAGTAATTGGGTTGTGGAGGTCAGATGGGCAGTCGCTCCATGTAAAATACTGGTATTCAGCTGCATTCGGTTAGACTGGAAGCCGACCCCAACATAGTTGGGAAAAGGCTAGGCAGATGATGAGGGCAATAGTACAGCTGCTGGAGTCACATCGCAACGTCAACTTTAATACTATGCCGACCGCACAGTGGCGCCCTCATCGTTTGTTTGGTTATTTCATACAATTTAGTATGAAAATGCAGAAAATAAGCACGTTAAGTTGTACTTCACAAGATTATACGTTAATATTATTAAAAACAGTAGTTTTATATTTTTTAGTTTTATTATAATCCTTAAAACGGAATATAGTCACTGTTATCCGTTTTACGGATTATATTAAAACTAAACAATATAAAACTACCGTTTCTAATAATATTAACATATAATCTTGTCAGGCACAACTTAATGTGCTTATTTTCTGCATTTTCATTCTAAATTGTATGAAATAACCAAACAAACGATGAGGGCGCCACTGTGCGGTCGGCATAGTCTTAACTCTTAAGGCGTTTGTGGTGCGCATACCAAAATACTACCAGCAACTGGTGATGGAAGTCCATCCACCGTTTCTTATGTCTTCCCCTACTCTAAAGGGCCGGCTAAATTATCGTCGCGATGATATCGCCGTTTGAAAATTGATTCATTGAGTTTCTATTGACTTTGATGGCACGACGATAATATCGCAGCGATTCTCTCGCTCGTGGAGACGGCCCCTTTTAGCCATCGACATTCAGACAGGGACCAAATGTATTCTTCAACGGGGCTGCTGAAGTCTACAATTGCTAAGCGCAGGGCCGTCTTACCCGGAGGTGCAAGGGGTGCGTGGCACCCGGACGCAGGGTCTTAGGGGCACAAATCAATCGCTTTATACCTACACATACCATGCGAAGTCAAACCTCGAAATTGAAATTATAACGTTCTTTTCTTCTTTTAAAAACCTATGATGAGACTGAGGATCTTCTGAAAACACTCTCATAACTTCTCGTTTTTGGCACAACATAACCGTTTAATAACCCAATAGTAATTTCGCAAACACCCACACACTCACACACGTACCCTCACACACGCACACGCACATAAACACCCACTCTCACTAACACCAAACACCCATACACACTCAGTACACAGAAATCAAACACTCACTCATACTCAATCACGTCCCTCTCAAAACAAACTGATTTTTACCATTACTTAATTCTTTTTATTATTTTTTTTTTTTTTCTTTTTTATCTTCCGAACCTGTAACCAACTAAAGTATGAATTTTAAACAGAGTTATTCCTTCAGAAAACGTTGCGAATGTGTGTACTCGTAAGTTAACTAACGACTTGTTTTGGGAGACACCACGTAGCACTATGCTCAATTTATAATAATTATTATTATTTTTTATGACCTTTATTTGGGGAGGCAAACTGTTTTTCCTTAATACAGGTTGCTCAGCTACCTAGCTAGGAGAACAGTAGTTCACCCCTGCTAATATTTGTTAGTATAAGTTCTACGCTTAATTAATTTACTGTAATATGTACTTACTACAAATACCCTTTTAAGGAATAAATATTTATTATTATTATTATAACGCAAACCTTAAGCCCATGTCTAACCGCTCCCGCCACAATCCACGCGCATCTGACGGAAACGCATCTCGTTCCCGCCCGGCCAATGAGAGCGAGTCGAAGCTTCTAGAACATTCTAGAAGCTTCCCATTCGGCGCGCACCTTTTTTTTTTGACAAGTGTAACTGACGTCCTTCAACTGAGCTGCGCACCGAAGGGGTACAATACCTAATTTTTATGACTTTTATCTTCGCCCCAAACCCTATTGTTTATAATTATATCATTGTGTGCATTGATTGTGTGTATGTTAAAAAAATTACAAAAAAAACTAAGTAAAGTAGTTTACAAAACAGACGATATCATAAAAAAGTTTGCCGACTTTAAAGCCGGAAAAATTTAATTTGCTATTTGAAAATGTACCTAATTTTATTATTGTAGAGTAAGTTTTTTTTTGTTTGCCTATACTGTCCTACTGTTGGACAAAAAGTAAGTATTAAATGAAAGAATAAACACAAAAAAAAGTTTAAAACCCAAAACCCGACTACTGAAAAGGATGAAACAAGAAAGTACCTTCCCGTGGCCGCATGCCGCTGTACTAACATACTTTACAATCCATGGTAGCATGCGACGGTCAAAACGCTTCTAACGATACCTCATTTATCAAATTATTATAAGTACTTTTGAAGTTATGACTTATGACGGAACAGATGAACATACATACATACGTACATACATACATACCGGTCAAAATCATAACCCTACTTTTTGCTTCGCCGTAGTCGGGTAAAAATTGGGGCTCATGCCGATTTCTACACCCCGGCGCCCAATATGGCCCTGGCTAAGCGTGATATTTACCAAGTAAGTAGGTACAGTTTAACCCTGATATAATCACAAGCACCGAGTAGTAAAGGTATATCGATCAAGATAATGGTTTACAAGTAAAGGTTAGGTTTATCGTGGAATAAGAAACGGTAAAACACGCAAGCTGATGTTTTTTTAACCGATATCAAAAAGGAGAGGTTCTCAATGCAGCTGTGTTTTTTTTTGTATGTTTGTTACGCGATATCTTCGGCAATTATAAATCAATTAAAAAAAATTTTTTTTTCCGCAAAATTACTAGTATTAGCTTACCGGCGTTCCTGTCCTCTGTCCACAGTACCGAAAAGTTAACCGGGAAGATTTTAGCCCCCTCCCTTGTTGACTCTGAAGTGCCGTGCTTGGCCGACGCGGTGAACGCCTGGAAAATGGCTTGCCCGGATACAGATCGGCCCTCGAACCCATCTTCCCAGAGGCAGTGGGATATATGAGCCGCTCTGCAGGTTGGTACGGAATAATCTTATTAATACGTCCACCAACACTGCTGAGCGTGCCCGCCTACTGGCTGTGCTGTGGGTGAGTGGGAGTCGGGCCTCTGGCTTCAGGCGCTACCGTCACCCAACATAGGCACTTTGATGGGTGACACCACCTTCCGGCTCGCTACTTGTCTGCGTCTGGGTGCCCCTTGCGTGGCTCCGCATCGCTGCCATTGTGGTGAAGGTGTCGACTGCCTCGGACACCATGGCTTATCCTGCAGTAAAAGCGCAGGCCGGATAGCACGGCATGCCAGCATCAATGACATCATCCGTCGTGCTCTTGTCACCGCCGGGGTGCCAGCTGTTTTAGAACCCAATGGCTTGGCACGCGACGATGGAAAGAGACCAGACGGAATGACCATATTGCCTTGGAAGATGGGTAGGCCTTTGGTGTGGGATGCAACGTGTGTCGACACCCTTGCGCCATCCCATCTTCCATGTACGGTGAGCTGTGCTGGGGCGGCTGCTGCGGGTGCGGAAAACCTCAAACGGCGCAAATACTCCAATCTATTTGGAACTTATTTGTTTGAGCCGTTTGGGGTAGAAACACTAGGGCCATGGGGCCCGAGTGCCCAATTAGTATTTCGAGACATCGCGAAGCGGTTGGTCGACTCTTCACGTGACCAGAGGGCTGGCCTATTTTTTGGCCAAAGAATCAGCATTGCCATACAACGTGGCAATGCTGCCAGCCTTTTGGGCACGTTTCCTGTTGACAGCGATGCGGACGAATTTTTTGATGCCCTTTGATTATTTCCCCTTCTTTTCATATACTTGTAGATATTATTATTATTTTAAGTCTGTTATACTTACAATTGTATTTAAAGAAATAAATATTTTCATGCAAAAATACGTATTATTGAAGCTGACTTCAAAACTACCCAAGCAAAGTTAATAAAATTTATATGGGACCACCTTTGAGGCATACCCTATACATAGGGTATGCCTCAAAGGTGGTCCCATATAAATTTATTTACCTAATTATTTTAACTAACTAATTTATTTATTTTATTTAATAAAAAGATGCACTGAACATAAATTTAGTTTAGTTTGTGAACCACAGAATCGGGGCCAATATTTGTCTAAATAAAGTAGCAATACTATGCGCAATAAGGCAAGTTCCTTAAGATCAGCCTTTCAATTCATAATAATCGGTCCATTCGTTTACGAGTTACAATGCCACAGACAGACACACAGGCACGTCAAATTTATAACACCCCTCTTTTTGTCGGCGCCCGGGGTTAAAAAATTAAGAATTTCCTTTAGTATCCAGCTAGAAATAGGTACCTAAGTTATATAATCAGGTAGATAACATCGGATTAAGTATTATTGATTGACATCAACAAAATTCCTACTTTATTCATCATCATAATCGTGACAAAAATCATAATAATGTGTTCTGTGGGTACATGGATAGAATATGGTGGGTATGCATATATGCAATAAATAAATTAAAGTATGTGTACCAATCAGGAAATTGCGTATTTCTCAGCATAAGAATGTAATTTATGAACGTTGGGCCACTGCGCTTTTTAACTTCTACCGCCATCTAGTGGTTCTTTCTGTCATTTTAGTAAGTTCTAGCTACTCGATACTAGATGGCAATAACCAATACCAATCAGCATAGCTATTCACAAACACTCGATACGCATCAATCAATGTTATCGTAGGAGTCCTCTAAACGCTGTTCACAATTCCGAAACCCGAAAATGTTGTCAGTTTAAATCAAATAGACAACCACTATTCTTCCGACAGCTGTTTGCTGTCGGGGGCAAGGCAAATCAATCATGTTATTGAAATGTGTAATTTTCGATACGATAGCTTGTATTATGGTTGTGAATTAGGGTGCAGGAAAGCGTGTTTCTCGGGAATGTAATACGTTAGGTCACTGAGCTTCTTAGTTTCTACCGCCATCTAGTGGTTATTTCCGTCATTTTAGCTACTCGACACTAGATGGCATTAACTAAGTTACTCATTTTTCTGTGAATTTATTTGACAATTGACATTCCTAATAAATGATAGATAGTTATTATGCTATTTCTTGAAAGTATTACAAAATTGTCACGCATTATTAGAGATCATGCGTGAATAAATCTTGAATAACAAAACGTTGATCATGATAACAAACGAAAGACAACACTACGACAGCAATCGCGCCAGTGTGACCATTAGCGGCAGATTTCTGCCATTTTGGCAGATTTCGCTCCTAAATTTTGTCTGTGGCAGATCATGCTGACGATTTACAAAAGTGGCAGATTTCGGCAGATTTAAAAGATTTCAAGAAAATCCACATTAATTAATTAGAATTTTCAATGAATTAATCTATTTTCAAAGTAATTACATCAGGTTTTGTATAAAATTAGATTACAAATGATTTTATCAAACTAGCGGCAACTTTTGTTTCATGGCCAAATTATACGGAGATTTCTCAGGTGAATTTAATCAAAACAAAAATAAGGAATAGGTTCTTAATTTTTGGGTAACAAAAGAGGGGATTGAAGAAATTTCATTGAATTCGTTGTGTATTTTCTATTTTGTAAGGCATATTTTTGGCGCCAAGTGTGGTGGCAGATTTTGGCAGATTTTTTCCCAGTCTGTGGCAGATTCGCCATTTATAAGATGGTCACACTGAATCGCGCAAACGTAATGTCACATTGACGTAGACGTGTTGCTGTGAAAGGTTAAGTTTTCCAATTTTTGTAAAATATAATCATGGCAGCGGATCCACTGGACGAGTTACTCCAATTTTTGAAGCCCGAATCACGGATAGACCTAAAACACATAGCGGTGGAGCATTTAATGGGACTATCAGGCACTGAAGATGGTATCAACACTATACTATCGCGTGAAAAACTTTTACAAAGTATTCTTACTTTAACCAACGATAGAATAGAAGTCGTCGCTAAAAACGCGCTACTAATACTAGTAAACATCACAGCGAGTGCAACAGGAGTTATAGAGCTGCTCAAATTTAAATCGGACGAAACTGGAAACATCGTAAGATTGTTTATAGGTTATGTTTTGAATCCAGAGAAAAAGGACGCTGACGCAGCAGCTATGATCTTATCAAACATTACTCGGGTAGAAACAGAACTGGATGCAATACTGGATACATTTATGCCACATTTAAATGACATTTTAAATGCTTACGTAAACATAGACTACAACAAAAAAGGATCAAATTTAAATTATATTGGACCAATGATATCAAATCTGTCATGCTGCCATCGAATACGTAAATGGTTGACAGAAGAAAACCCTCACATTCCTTTAATTAAACTGTTGCCATTTTGTAGCTATGAGCTTTCAAATATACGAAGAGGGGCCGCAATAGGGACGATAAGAAACCTATCTTTTGATCCAGAATTTCATGACTTTTTACTAAGCAATGACATGGAATTATTAACATACTTATTAAATCCTATAATGGGTGGTGAAGAATATGATGATGAAGAAATGGACATGCTACCAATTTCGCTACAATATCTGCCGAAAGAGAAACAGAGAGACAGCGATTTAGATATCCGTAAAATGATTTTGGAAACGCTAAACAAGTTTTGTATGAGACGTAAGGGGAGAGAGATTTTAAGGGACAATGGAGTATATTATATTTTAAGAGAATATCACAAATGGGAGAAAGATCCAAAAGTAAAACTGTCTTGTGAGAATGTAGTAGATATTTTAATACAAAAGGAGGATGAGGTTGGCGCAGAGGATCTTTCAGCCGTTGAAGTACCGGATGACATGAAAGAAAAATTTGAAAAGATGGACGAAGATTATATAGGGGATAAATAATAAAAATATTAATTTATAATTTCAGTTTTTCATTTCACTAATTATTACAATGTTTTGGCTCATTTCAGTAATAACACCCTACAATATAATACATAAAGTAACCTTATTCTTTCTGAAAGGTCTGGTGTGTATTATTCGCAATCAGAGTGCATGTGTGACCATTCTAATAACTGAATGAACTGTGGTTTGTAATGCCATGACTTATATAATTATATTATAGCAAAGCCAAGGAAGATGGTTATGAAAGATTAAATCAAACAAAATGTTAAATCATAAGCATTTATTTCAAATTATGGTAACTTCTGACTAAATTTTTCATTACACAACAATCTTATAAATAAGACACGAAAATAAAACTGTCTACAGCGGAACAAAAGTGGTCATAAAGTAAACATTCAATATCAAATTGTTTATGATTAAAAAAAAATTGCAAAATTTTGAGCGAAAATGACTTGATAAAGTTTAAATAACTTATCAGAAATGTACCTACTATTAATATTATTATTTCATTAAATACTTAAATATAAATTATATTTTTTAATTTTAGAATATAAAAACATTTAAAAATGTAAAAAATACTAGCCCACCGGTATCGGGAACAGCGAATATTTCCAGTTGCCCCCACATGGATTGCCACCAGGTGGCAATCGGGGATAAAATTTCCAGTCGCCACTTACCACCAGGTAGCAAACCATGTGGGGGGCGACAGGGAATATTCGGGGAACAGGGTCCAAGCTACCGGCGATCAGGCTCCAGAGAGAGAACCTCCTGACAATGCGAGCCGTGTCCAGAAGTACCGCTTTCTGAATCAAGCCCTTTATCCAGCTGCCTAACGAGAGCCTCCTCAGGTGTTGGTTGAGGCTCTTGGTTATATAATATTATACGAGTCGGGCCCACCTATTGACAAGATAATATTATAATACGATGACTAATAAACCTTACATGGAAATTCAACATATTCTTGTGTGCTGGCAACACAAAGTGTGCCAGTGTTACTAGCAGCTGGAAAGCACAGAGTACTTTTACTATAGCTACAAAGGTTCAAACATTGTATAAAACAATATTTAATATAGGGACAGTTGGGGCACAATGGTACGAAATTTTTTTTTTTATTTTTAGAAAAATCTGTGTTTATTCTTTATACATATAATTTTTGCTTACAAACAACAACAATATACCTTAACTTAATAATTGCACAGCAAAACAGAGATCAATAATCAAACTTAAACCTATTTATCTTTGATTTTGTGAACACCTTCCTGTGTTCCACTGTGCCCCAGGTCTGGGGTACAATGAAACAGGGTATGGGGCACATTGGAACACGACCTGTATTCATACCAAAAAATTAACCAATGGTATCAAATCTTTTTTAATACCTTGTCAGGAAACGTGTAGATGCTTTTTTGACGTTTAGTTTTTCCAGATAAGGACGGGTTTGACAAGACTAGTTCAATATCCTCAGCTGAAACCATTGCCATGTCCGGTTCTAACGGAAAATAGAAACTATTGTCAGCTTCGCTGTGAAGTCCCCTGTTACTTTTTCTGACGCGGTGTCTCACCATTCTGGACTTGTGTAAAATCTGCCAAAAAATTAAGTTAGTGCTGTTCAATGGAATAGTGTTCCACTGTGCCCCGTTCCATAGTGCCCCATAGCGTGTACAAAATTTCAATCAAGTCTTCAAAAAAGTTAGGTGATGTTTTGAACTTAACACGTAGCGGTCTCAAATAGACAAAATGATTAAGATTTATGAAAAAAGTATATCACTTACCTATTGTTTAAACTTTTTTACTAAAACGAAAGTACTTTGAAAAGAAATCTCAACTTTTGAACGTAACAACCAATATTTTTCTATTCACAGCTCCATTGTTGTCGCGCCGCCATATTTTACTACGTCCTCGTATGGCGCAAGACGCGCTGCGATGGGTCGAAGCGGTAGCGCGCGAATTAGTTTGAAATCAAAATTTTTATCGATTTTGTTCCATAGTGCCCCGTGTTCCACTGTTCCCCAACTGTCCCTACAGAGGCCAGCACATCAAGCTACCCCAATCTGTCAAACACAAACACATAGAAAACGCACAAAGACATAGTGCAACTAAGTTTACTAACAAAGTTGTTACTATATTATTATGTATACTTAGGTTAAGGTATGTATCTATGGGTCTTTGTTACCTGAAAATAAATGGTTTATTATTATTAATACCTCTCCAGTCTCCACTCCTCATAAGCATAAGCACCTCAGGACGTGTTGCCCTGTTGTCGCTAGTTCGCTACGACACTATACATGGTGAGATTTTAATCACCGTTTTCCTTTTAAGGCATCATTGTACTCATCATTATGAACAACTTTTACTATGGGACCAAACCTGAAATCGTGAAAAAAAAACTGCTGCTCCCCGCATTTTGACGAGTTATGCGAACATAAATGTAGGGAACAGCTGATATTTTTTTGTATACCTATGTGCTAGCGACCGTTTTTTGGCGGTCCATTACTGAATATGCATTAAAACATTGGTCAGGCAGGGGTTATAGACTTTCCGTAGTCCTAAATAACCAGTTCACTTAGCCACGAGCCACCCAACCCAAAACCATAATCCAATATCTTTGTTTCCAAATCCTGCAATAGTCCTACACCAACCGGGGTTGTCCTTGGGTGCACTTATATAGTGCGAACAGGGATAAATTGTGGTTGGCGCCTCATTTCATTAAAAACGTCTAACGGGCCTCCGCGAGTTGACTTCGGCCCCTCGTACGCCTTCCAAAGGTCCGGGACCCCAAGGTCCCGAGAGAAATAAGAATCAAAAGGCATAAAGGATCATTTTTGCTAACCCAAAGAAATAATACAAGTACGGATAGATTATTATTTTATATTTAAATATTATTTATACATATCTGTATGTGTTTGAACGCGTGTCACATAAGCTAATGTATCTACTTAATATTAACTTATATGTAAAAATATCTTAGCACTTTTGAGGCTTGAATTACTTTTCTGTAAACTTTTTGCACAGTAACCAAGTACAGCTCGATTCCAACATGGCGGATCTGTGGGTATAATCCCTAAGGCCCCTAGCACACGGCGTATTTTAAACGCGCAGATGACGCGCGTTTGTAGCGATACAGACGCGATGCGCACGCGAGTCAGACGCAGCCTGTAGACTTTCTGTAGGATAAAAGTGCGCCGTCGACGCACGTTTCCAAAACGCGCTTCATCTGCGCGTTTAAAATACGCCGTATGCTAGGGGCCTAAGGCGACATTTCCACGGGCGAGAAAATCGCGGCAACAGTCATGCGATGCCATTACATTATCGTCGCGATGATATCTGTGTCGCCGTGTGGATATTGATTCATAGTTTCTATTGACATTGGTGGCACGGTGAGACTATCGCTGTGATTCTCTCGCTCGTGAGATTGCGCCTAAGCGCGAAACCCGTAGTCGGCAGAAGTTACGGGGGTTTCCTACTCCACATCGATTACGGACATAACTACTCGCATATGTGCCCGTCCGAAAAATTAAAGGGGTTTGAAGATTTTGGTATGGAGCCTGCACAGATATAGAGAAAAAAAAAAAAGATAGACCTAGATAACGAAAGTATCACGATCTGTATGAAAACCAAGCGTGCCATTTTTTTTGCCTACCTAGGTACTATGACGTCACAAGCGCTCTTTCTCACTCACGCTCACCCAGCCAGCAGTACACAGGACTGAGCGCGAAAGTGGTGGCTTACGATTTTTTAATGCAAGTTGATGCGATTTATGGCACGCGAAGTAGTTGCTCTTGCGTTATCTAGGTGTATCTATATCTGTGGGAACCTGGCATACCTAATGTCGCGCCATTTTGAAAATGGCGGCCACGCATGGGACAGGTATATAAATCGATAGCTATATAACTTAGAACGTTAAATATTTCGGAAACGTGACAGTTTACGGATTTAGTAATTTAGTATTATTGTTTTGTTTGCATTGATGTCAGCTATCGATTTATAAAGGTATCATGCGTGGCCGCCATTTTCAAAATGGCGCGACAGGCGACAGTAGATATGCCACGAATCTTCAAAGCCCTTTGACACATTGTTTTAACGGATCAACTATTTTCCAACGTGCCCACATCTTCGTTGACGGACTTGGAGATGCCCTAGACCCCCTGAAGTGCGCTACTGGTTGTGCAGTACCTCAAACCCCGTCGACAGAAGAGTTTGTTACTGCGCACCGACTCGCTCTTGTTCCAAGCCGCCATACATTTTGACATCACGATTTGTGATCTTTATTTTTCCGACCGTTTTTGATGCGCTCATCGGAAATCTAATGTTGATCGAAGAGTGAAAATAAGAATATTATTGCCAGTATACGAAATAGTTTGTGCAATATTATACATTGATAAACCTTTTAAAGTGATGAAAAAAAAGGAGGAAGTTCTCAAGTTCTAATATATTTTTTTTAATGTATGACAACGCATAACTTTTTACAGAGTAGTTCAATTTTTAACTAAGTAGTAATTTAGATACGTAAACATACATTCATATATTTATCTCTGCGAAATTTACACTACAAAAAAAGTAAAAAAAACTATTTACATTCGGAAATTATATTGTAATAATATAATCATTGAAAAAGAAATTAAAAGATATCAATTTACTTATTTGACATAAAAATATATATTCTAAAGGAAAACATTTATCGGTAACGTTTTAAAGGGGTTCGAACATTTTTCTATGGAAGCTGGCATATTCACCCGACGCAATTTTGATTTTTTTTTTTCAAAGTTTCCGCGCACAATGAAAGTAGACAAACATAAAATGTCAAGTCATATTGTTCCGATATATTTGGAGGTAAACATCACCTTAGCACTATAACAATCACAAAACATAGCTTTGAAAAAAAAAAAAAAAACAAAATGGCGGTGGGTCGGATATGCCACAAAAGTTCGAACCCCTTTCGCCATGAAACCGGCTGCGTGTCAGTCGTGCGTCGTGACGTCACCGCACGATGTCGGTAGCGTGTGACGTTTTAGAGGCCGTAGTCTAAAATAATCGACGCGCGGTATCTCCTCGGTACGGTCAGAGCTTAAGCCAACATGAACCACTGTTATTAATTTTAACGCTAAACGTATTATTTATTTATTACATTTGGGAAAACAAACAGTAGTATATTGAGCATTATAATTAAACTTAATAAATCGCATGCTTAATAGAATACTGACTTATTAAGAGCTCGAGTCAAAGTTATAGAGCTGGAGTCAAATTTATGATTTCTGTACTTTTTTTTTGCTCTGATCAATGTTTTTTGAAAAAGGAGGTCATATTATATTTAACTATTCATTACATATTTATTATATTGGCTAATAAGCCAACTAGACCCCAATTACCAAACATTAAACGGCGATTTCCCAAAAATATATTTTTTTTTAATTAAGCCAGTGTTCTATTAAGCATGCGAAATAAACTACAAATAATATTTTACACAGATTACGACATCCTTATTCTTACATAGTATAAAACAAAGTCGCCGAAATGTCTGTACGCGAATAACTTCCGAATGACAGCACCAAATTGGATATATTTTTTTTTTTGTGTTCGGTATTGCCATGACAAGGTTTGTATGGAAGAAAATATCGGAATTTCGAAAAAAAAAATTGCACCCGTGCGAAGCTGGGGCGGGTCGCTTGTATCCTACTTAATATTATAAATGCGAAAGTTTGTATGTATGGATGTATGGATGTTTGTTACTCTTTCACGCGAAAACTACTGAACGGATTTTGATGAAACTTTACAGTAATATAGCTTATACATCAGAATAACACATAGGATACTTTTTATCCCGATATTCCCACGGGATCGAAACTTACGCGGGTGAAACCGCGGGGCGCAGCTAGTATTATATAATAAAAACAAGCTGTTAACAAAAAAATAAATGAAAGAAAATATCCCAACTGACCCTCTAAAAAACTTATTGAGCTTCTAATGATGGACACTTTTTTTTTATTGCGAAATTGGCCAGCTCCTGATCTCGCCTAGTGGTGTTTTTTTTTTTAAGTACAGAGCGTTTTTTGACACTTTAATGTATTTAAATAATATGGCAGACTTTCAGCTAAAAACAAACAGATCAAGGGCAATACATTAGTCTGAAAGCCAATTACAGGTCTCCACTTATAAAACACAGATAAAAAAAAAAGTAAATTCTAAGGACATTCACCACAAAAGTTACTATACAGGCTGAACTTTTAATCACCGTTATCCTCTTAAATGGTCATTTTACTCATAAGTATGAACAACTTTTAATAAACATGAAATCGCGAAAAAAAAATCAGCTGTTCCCTACATTTTGACAAGTTATGCGAACATAAATGTAGGGAACAGTTTTTTTTTCACTACGAAAAATGTTTTTTAATAAAGTAATTAAAAAACGTAATAATCGATATTATTTCAATACACGGTAAAGACGTTGAATAGGCTTAAATTAAAAACAAACTTGGGTAACACGCAGAGCCCCTCGAGACCCTCACGAATAAATCGCCGTGGGCCAGACGAAGATAATCACAAATCAATCAAAAGTTACTGACAAGTTTGGTTGGTGGAAAAATTTGGTTTTATATTCCTGGGAATTTTGGGAGTAATAATAATATTCGTAATGATTACGGTGTGTGCCAAATCGGTATTGAGGACCATTAGTTAATACCAGCACCCTAATTCACAACGATAAGACAAGCTATCGTAACGAAAATGACACATTTCAATAACCTGATTTGCCTTGCACCCGACAGCAAACAGCTGTCGGAAGAATAGTGGTCGTCTATTTGATTTAAACTGACAAAATCTTCGGGTTTTGGACTTGTGAACAGCGTTTAGAGGACTCCTACGATAACATTAATTGATGTTCGATACGGTACGGAAGCTTGTGAATAGCTATGCTGTTTGGCACTTGGTACAGAAGCAAATATCGCGCGGGGAACGCCTCAAATTGTTATCGAATGAGCTAACAGGAACAGGAAGTGACGCAAAACAACGTAGAGGTCCGACGTTGTTTTGCGTCACTTCCTGTTCCTGAGCACCAAGATTAATTACGTATCCATCAGCTTTCTACAACACAATAATTCCATAACGATTTTTAAAACAAATGTTTACTTGTAAGTGCCAGATGTGTTATAATTTTGATTGTATATACGATGGTATCGTATTATGTAGTCATTGGGTGCTTCCGGTGCTTACGGATTCATCAGTTGCTGTTACATAACATTATTTTTCAACTACAGACTTAAAGTAAATTTATAGGTACAACTGCGCGGAAAGTCCATGGCAGTGTTCTGTTTGGGAATTAAAAGAAGAATACCAAATGCAAAGTTAATTTGTGATTTTACACAGTCAGTAATTTTTTTTTTCTTCGTCTCGTAATTTTCTTGTCTGTATGTAGGTAGGTACTTCTAAAATACAAACACAAGATGTAAGTTATATGAATAACTGCGTATTCTCTCTTTTTTTTTTAATTACTTTACTAAATGACGCGGCATCATCATCATGATTTAAGAGGATAATGGTGATTAAAATTTCACCCTGTATACACCATCATAATTATATATATTGCTTGCACTGCATTACAACCATCATAACAAAATGAACTACTTACATAAAAAAGTTACGGATTAAGCACTTCCTGGCTACGACACAATAGTTAAGGTGAATGCAGTGGTAGACCGCGAAATTCAAATTTTCTTACGTTTTTTGCAATTTTCAGGCCAGTGTCAGGTTGCATCTTGATCAAAATATGATTCGCGACTATAATAGATATGAATTTACATAATTATACTCATTAAAATATCTTAGGTAGATTTGTAGGGCGGCCTGTACACAGTTAATCTCGATCGCGATCCGCGATCAAAATCAATGATCGCGGATCGCGAAAATATCTAGATATTTTGAAATCAGATGCATGAATAAGTCAATCTAATTCGTACATTATCAATCTGGATCGCGATCGTTGATTTTGATCGCGGATCGCGATCGAGATTGACTGTTTACGGGCCGCCTAGTTGTACCATAAGCACTTTTCCAAAAGAGTACAAATCTAACTCAGAAAGATGTATTAATAATTCTACTGATTATTACAACCTAACACTGACCTACAAATTGAAAAAAAACTTAAGAAAATTTAATTTCGCGGACTACCTTAGCGCCTCCTCCAAATTTTATATTTCAGAAACACATTTTACTCAGTGGGTCTATAATTCTTGATGCCTTCCATCCGAGCCTTGCGACGCTCTGACGGGGTCGCCCCCTTGATTTTCTGTATCACGTGAGCCCCCTTTTTCGAGAAATCTGGCTTGTAGGTAGTGTGGTGTGGCTCCTGGAAATAAATATGATTATAGATTAGATATACTTATGACCAGTGGTCGGAGTAGGTAGAGCTGTTTTTGCTACTTGCGACATGCGGACATAACATGGATATGCCAAATATTTCCAGGAATCCTGGGAATTCTCGGAATTCAAAAAACATTCGTTTTTATAGGAGTAGGTAGAGGTATTTTTGTTATTTGCTACATGCGCACATAACATAGATATGCCAAGTATTTCCGAAAATCCCGGGAATTCTCGAAATTAAAAAAACAACTATTTAAGTAGTTTCTTTTGTCAGTGCTTAATGACCTTAACCTTATATTTAAATGGAAAATCCACTTTTATTTCAAAATCCCGGGATTTCAGAGGCATATCCATGTTAACATCAATGTTTGCGGTCATTCACCCCAAACAGCTCTACCTACTCCGACCATTACTTATGACTGATTTTTCCAACGCGAGATAATTTTATCCGAGGAATAATTTTGAATTTTTGACAGTTCTCGATGATGATGATGATGCAGATGGGACTCCCTTTTCCGCACTTAGACTCTCATTCGGTCCGTTGTGCGTGGGGATTCTGGCTAACAGAACCAGCCTAACTCCGCCCAGAAGCACAGAAGCTTCCTGGGAGCTTCACAGGCTTCGCGGAGTGACCTCACTGTTCCGAGAATTTCTGCGCGTTGAGAAGCCACAGCCCCGCATTCCAGGATGACGTGGGCGGCTGATTCATCGGAGTCAAGGCAGCCCCTGCAGAGGGGACTGTCTGTGGCGCCTATGTTAGAAAGATGTTTGTTAAGGGGGTTATGGCCCGTAATTGTTCCTATTATTATTCTAAGGTTATTTCTACTCAAGCTGAGAAGTTTTTTGGTTAATCGCGGGTCTAGCATTGGGAAAGCTAAGGTTTGACAGTTCTTGTATGCAAAATCTGTCACACGTCAATTTTATTTCACGAATAAAAATTATCTGTCGATTTCAAAATCACCCCTTAGACCTAAAGTCTAGATGGTCTAGATGCTCGCAAGCGCTACTGCTGCGCATGAGATCCTGGGTTCTTTCTAAAGCTGAAGAGTTTCGTTTGTTTGAACGCGCTAATCTCTGGATCGACAAGTCAAATTTGAAAAAATATTTTTGTATTTGATCTGCCTTTCCGCCATTTTTTTGCATTGATGTCAGCTATCAATTTATGGGCAGCGGGATTGTCCGAAAGGGTTACCGCTGCCCCGGAACATAAAGGGCTAAGGAAGGAATACGGGTGGGTTTTAATTAGTAAGAGTCTGACACTCCCTTCTGCTCCACCCTGAGCGGTCATTTGATGATTTCCCATCCACAAAAAAAAAGCTGTCAATTTATATAGGTATCATGAGTGGCCGCCATTTTGAGAAAAAAATGGTGGACAGGTAAGTAGGTATGCCATGGACCTTCAAAGCCTTCTGTATAGAAGTTCGTCATTCTTGCCGATGAGAAGAGTATTGTAATGGTACCGCGACGCGGGGCTCGGGGACTCGGGCGTGTTTTGAGGGGCTAAGTAATAACCGCCGCCCAGGTCGATCGATCAGGTTAAGCCACGTTTGCCGCGGTTGGTCGGTGGATGGATGACCATCTTTACATACCAAGACCCCTCCGTGCTTCGGAAAGCACGTTAGGCCGCTGGCCCCAGCTGTCATTCCTGGATCTTTGACAGTCGTTACAGGTCGTCAGAAGCCGGAAAATCTGACAACCAGTCTTACCAAGGGGTATCGTATTACCCAGTAACTGGGTTGTGGAGGTCAGATAGGCAGTCGCTTCATGTACTGGTATTCAGCTGCATCCGGTTAGACTGGAAGCCGACCCCAACATAGTTGGGAAAAGGCTAGGCAGATGGTGAAGTGTAGTTACGTGTTTTTTTGGTGCATAACCTCGTGTATTAATTACCTCCACTACATACAAGGTGTAACAGAATAAACGCAAGTCCTGAAAGTAGTTTGTTCATAATTGACTACTGAATCGATGTCAGTAACTTTTAATACCTACAGGTATTTTTTCAAAAATTATTTATTTTTTCATACTGACCGCTGATTGAGCCAAATAAAATTAAATCTTATTTCAAGGCAATAACACTCAGTTTTAAATGCATAAAATAATGATAGTGTCAACACGGTTTTCTTAATGAAAACAGCAAGCTTTAAAAAAATCAAGTTTTGGTCATTGTATTAAGCTTTTAACTCACTAATTGGAGTGTATGAGGTCTTGCGTTAATTATGTTACACTTTGTATAGGGGCGAAGGGTCTAACTCACAATCAAAATCAAAATATTTTATTTCACATAAGCCTACAAGGGCACTCATGAAACGTCAGAAGCTAGGTGCACGGTTCCAATTGGTCGTTTCCTATGGAGAAGAACCGGCAAGAAACTTCACGGCAAGAACTCCAATAAAAAAGATAATAGGTACTCACACTGTCCCAGTTATCAACTCCAACGTCGTTAGTATTCGAATGTACCACCGGCACGACGGGTCGGCGATCGTCATCCATTACGTAAAGTTGAGTATCCAGCATGTGTCGTTTAGGGCAGGTCGATACATGGTACTGTGGGCAAGACAAAGAAGGGCCTATATTACCTCAAATGGCTTAGCATGAAAATACAGTAGCTGGCGAGTTATTACGAGTCGAGTGTATTGCTTGTCCAACGGTGCTAGATTTCAACGAATTGGCTAAGCTCAAACGCGTGATCGGGTTACGACAGGGCATAACGTTAGTAGTAAGTTGGCATTAAGACACGTAATTATGCTGGAAGTTGATAAGATATATTGCGAGGTGTCAACGGATGGTGTCAGACCATAACTTAACTTACAGTATCCCCTACCATGAGTTGTTATCGAAAACTTACTCGCTAGCGTATTAAGGGCCTATACTACCTCAAATGGCTTAGCATGATCCTCCGTTATGTCGAAAATACTGGAGAATTCATTTTGAAATAAATATATGGGAAAGTTGAGGATTAATGTTAGGTCTTATGTTTGAGGAAAACACGATTCCATAAAATTTTTAGAGTGCATCTCATGACAATTCCAATAAGCCCAAACACGGCTAGAATACATGGTTTTATTACGAAGTTCCGGTACCTACCTTCCAGCTTCATCATCAGATCGGTTTGATGGTACCATTTTCGTCAGAACCATTTATTTAAATTTGCTTCGTCATAGTCGTTTAACTATCTATCTTATCGCCACCCGTGAAATACTTATTATCATTGAACAGTTCCTGTGGCTATCTGTGGTCTCCTTCATCAGTTCCACTTCACGAAATTATACTTTTTGAATGCAAATGCTTGAAATGTTGATGAAAATACCAAAATTGCTATATGTATGCCTATAATATTTGAGGAGTTCCCTCAATTCCTCATGGATCCCATCATCAGAACTGGATTTTGACAAAAATGGGACCAATCTGGAAGCATATCCTTTCAAATAAAAATAAAAAAATCCAAATCGGTTCATAAATGACGGCGTACTGAGGTAACAAACATAAAAAAAAAAAAAAACAACCGAATTGATAACCTCCTCCTTTTTGAAGTCGGTTAAATAGTGTCAGAATGGTCTATCATTGATTTCTTATTTGTTGATTTTGACAAGTGTGGTAATCTACTAATTGGCGTCATTATGACTTTCCAATGGTCAACCACTGACATTCCATTGAAAGAAATGGCATAAAATGGTAATCTCGTACATAATGACAAATGAATAAATGTAATGTTTATTGCTATTTACGAACTTCTTACTCCTCGCAGTAGGACCCTCCTTCACCACGACAACGCCTCGTCGTACACCGCCAAGCAAACAATCGAACTACTTGGCGACGTCAGACGTGGAATTACTGGGTCACCCGCCCTATAGCCCCAACCTCGCACCTTGCGATTTTTATTTATTTCCAAAAATAAAAGAAAAACTTCGAAAAAAACGTTTTATGGACGCCGAGGAAGCAGTGGCTGCGTTTCAAAATGTCGTCGAAGAGACCCCTAAGGACGAGTGGGCAAAGTGCTTTTCTCAGTGGTTCCAGCGGATGCAGCGATGTATTGATGTAAATGGACACTATTTTGAAAAAATATAATAAAACTTATAACTTGCTAATTTGTTCAGTTTTTGATTTTCTAAGAACTTTCAGTGTCACCCTCGTAGCTAAGGTAGTAGTATAGGCTCATAACGTGGATCGAATAGATTTCAATAATGAGTTTTACGAATCATAAGCAGGTGATAACGTAAACTTGATAGATCGTGTCGTCTACACGTTATGACTTAAAACAGTCAATAACCCGACTAAATACAAAGGTTGGCTGTTAGTAAACCACTTAAAGTATTTAGTGATTGTTGAAATTTTCGAGTGTCGTTCACTGAGTACATTTGTTTATAGGTGTCGTTTTCAATTTGTAAATTTGTTGCCGTTGTGTGGTTCGCGGCGTTTTCAAATTCAGTGAAATAAGTTTATATTAAGATAATAAATTAATAATACAATGAGGACCAGTGTGGCACAATTTTCTGTTGGCGCCATCGCCACGCTCTCTTTACAAAGTTAATAGTGACCTCACCGGAGCGGCATGGTGGTTCACGGAGAGCGAGATGCCTGCGCTGCTGTATCCCGAGCCGCCGGACCACAGATTACTGAATAGTTACTACGTAACAGATACTTCACTCAGTAGAAAATTTCCAATACCTATTACGATAATTGCCTACTCCCTCGCGTCAACAACCACTGTATGCTAAAATGCGCCTAAATGCTCAAGCGTACAGCAGTGATTGCTTCGCACCGCGCGATTCCACAGTAATCGCAGGGCTGCCTCTTCGATAAAATTAAATTAACATAACTTTTTATCTATGTTATTGAGAACTGTGAATATGTTCTGAATTTTATGTGGCAGTTAAAAAATTTATCATTTATAAAATATTTAACCAACTTAAAAAAAAGGAGGTGATCAGCCGATCGATTCTGTAAAAATCTCACCATGATAACTTAGGTGAAGTGACCGTGAAGTGAGCTATCAATAGAGGCAATCCGTAACATCAAGTGAAATGACAGCTCACTTCACCATAGTTTTCACGGTGAGATTTTTACAGAATAGCACTGCAGACATACAGACCAAACTGAGATGTTTGACTTGTATGGTTTGTAGGTATGTATGTTTGTGCGCGTTAATCTCGCGTTTGGCTAAACCGATATCGATGCGGTTTTCAGAAAAGGATTTGTTACATTTAGGAGAACGTTTTAAAATAAGTATAATACTTCTTAGTTTGATGATGATCTTCGGAGATGTTCACTAGAAATGAAAAAAAAGCCTTAAAAAAAGAGAACCGACTGCAAATAAAGCACTAAGCCGTAAGAAATAATTTGTTTTTTTTTTTTATGTTAGTGCTAACAGCTGGTAATTACGAATCGAAAAAGCACCGACATCTTGTTTGGTTTACACCCATCTACAGCACATAAGGCACCACACGGCATCGTAATACGCGTACGAACGAACAGCACTATTAAAATTGAACGGCGTGCGCGCGCTTCGCTTGCGAAAACCGCACTGAATTTGATCCGCCGGCGGACCGAGACCGCTCGGCTGGGCGGTAGGCACTTATAGCGCGCAAGTACATGGAGTGACGGAGGCCTGGCCGGACGTAAACTTCGATAAGATAATTGTTGCAATCTGGTGCGCGAGCGCTCATAGCAAACTATACGTAAGTTGGTCGCAACGACCAGTCGTGCCGGCCCGGTGTGCGGCCAATGGTTTGTTTAGTTAATCTGGTCGTTGCGGCCACTGGTCGTGGTCGTTAGACCTGGAAAAATAGTCACAATATCGATAGCCCTATCGATAGCATTGAAATTTTACAATACTGTCGATACTATCGATAGTATCTATCTAAGAAATTGAGCAATACTATTGATAAAGTGCAATACTATCGATAGTATCGATACTATCACTATTATGGTGTGTTTTACTGCAATCACTGTCGATACTATCGATACTTTCGATACTATCGATAGTTTTACTACATCGATATTGATAGGTTTGAATCCAACACGATACTATTGAATTTTGGTAAAATATCGATGTAGTAAAACTATCGATCGAAAGTATCGACAGTGATTGCAGTAAAACACACCATAATAGTGATAGTATCGATACTATCGATAGTATCAATACCCAACAAAATCGATACTATCGATAGTATTGCACTTTATCAATACTATTGCTCAATTTCTTGGATAGATACTATCGATAGTATTGTAAAATTTCAATAGTATCGATAGGGCTATCGATATTCTGACTATGGAAAATTTAAGGTCTAATTTGGCTGCAGCACTATTTGCCGATACCAAAAAAAAAAAACAGAAATATTTGAAAAATTGTGGTTATGGTAGTTCAAAATAAATATTAAGAGGTGTCAATTTTCGAAGGATTTCAATATTTTCAATGAATTTTTTGTAATTTCCAAAAAATTTAGATTTTTTGTTATTTATTTTTTTCTTGAATAGTTTTGAGCGGGTGGGCTCTGGTGAACACATTGTATATGCTCGATCATCTAATATATAAAATTCTCGTGTCACAGTGTTAGTTACCATACTCCTCCGAAACGGCTGGACCGATTTGTATGAAATTTTGTGTGCATATCGGGTAGGTCTGAGAATCGGCTACTATCTATTTTTTTTTTTGCAAAACGACCATTACGGGGTCAGCTAGTAACAGTACCTATAAAAGTATAGGTAGTGCCCTTAAAAGTGTTAAATCCTAAAAAGCACGTGGTAACCTAATTATAAAAAAATAACTCACGTCCAATTCAACTTCGTTGACCACGTGCGTGGCATCAAATGGGCAGTTAACTTTCCCGCTGTTGGGATGCTGCTTACGACACTTTTGTAAGTGGATATGCATCCTATAGTGCTCCACCTGATGCGCCATGTTGTAGGGGCAAGAGATCATGTCATGTGGCTGGGGCTCCATTGTCACTGCGGCAGAAAAAAAAAACTTATAAATAAAAAAGCCATTGGTTTTCAGAGTTGTGGATGAACGTAATATAACCACAAAATAAAAGTACCTATATCGTCAATCACCTACCTAGTCTTTTCCCAACAGTGTTGGGGTCAGCTTCCAGTCTAACCGGATGAACTCAAACCCAAAGCATTTATTTCAATTAAACCATTTACAAGCACTTTTGAATTGTCAAAGAGTCGGTCCGTTAGTCATAAAGTTGGAAGCTAGTTGCCCATTCCATAACGTAGATATCTATGGAGAATTGGAGAAGAATGGTGAAGAAAATCCAAGGACACTCTTTTAAATCAAGATATTACATAACCTCCTTTTTTTAAAGTTGTTAAAAATATGGGGTAGGTACAGTCGAGTTCATTAATATATTGTCAGTGACAATGTTTCAAAATATTGTAAGCGTTAAAATAATCATATAATTTTGTACACAAAGCAAAGGAGTATGAAAGGATTGTAGCAAGTGGCGTTCTGTAGTTTCTGGAAGGAACAGAAAACACTAATTTGCTTATAGTTAAAGATGGGTTTTTGCCTGGGCATTTTGGGACGTATTGGTAGATGCTCAACGCCCAATAACTGCCCTGTTTTGGGACTTTTATTGGGCATTTGCTCCATGTCCCAAACTTCACCTCATCCGATCGTAATCTACCAAACAATTGCAAGATTATAATTACAAAAAAAAATGCTTATATTAATGTAAGCCTACAGATGAGGTGTTCATAACTATGTAAATAGAAGTCTATTAAAGAACCATGTTCTGAATAATGTTTGAATTGTAAGTTATTACTGATTTTTTTATAAATGTATAGTTTTTTATAAGTTTTTGAGGAAAAACAGTAAAAACCTTCAATCAATATTATTGATTGAAGGTTGTTTTTGCTGTTTTTTATAAGTTTTTAGTGCTTTTTATAACTTAATTTTAGTTTATAACCCACTGAAACCATTGCTTATCTTAATTATTATTGTTTTTCCTCATAGGAGTGAATAATTGTATTCTTTTTGAGTGAAATAAATTGTCTTAAACCATAATAATAGACCACATCCTTCTCATAAAATCTATGTAGGTACAGTAATAAAATTGTGATAAGGAGAAATTATCTTGTATCAATTATTGTGATAAAACTGAGATTGTTGATGCCCCAATAACCACGTATTATGAATCTGTCAATGTAGCTATTGTAAATACAAACTTGCCACTAGAACTATTTTTGTTTTAAAACATTCAAATCAGGTTTATTGAAAAAAAAATGCTCTTAATCACTGGACTTAGCAAGCTGGTTTGTAATTGCAGTATGTTATTAAATCACTGTTTCCAAAAAGGTTAATACATGAATAAGGTTAACCAAAACTAATATCTATGGCAGATAAAGACTTTCACTTCATAAGGCATCAGCCACAACAATTCCTTTGCCAATCTATGATGATACTGCTAAAAGTTCAAATGAAACCAGTTTCCCATTGATAATTTGCAGTATTTTTTGGCACATAGTACAAAAATACGTACACATAAATTATTCGTGTACTCAAGGCCTAAAATCGCGAAATTTAACAGAAAAACGTCGCAGTGAGTACGGCGCAGGTCGATAAGAGGGTATAAATGGGGGGTGGAAAATCGGCGCACGTCATTGTGTCAGCTCAGAACCGGGACGGAAACACCCCTACATTTTTATTCCCCGATTTTCGTATTCCAAATTCTCAGATAATATCGTAACTGCTGTTACAGTTGACGGTGGAGAGAAAAAGAAGACGGTGTGAACGCGTAGAATTTGCTGAATTACGGAAGTGTGAAAGGTTTTAGTACAGTTTCGAGGTGTCGCAATGTAGTTAAAATATTGATTAGACGTTGTGGGGTGTGGGGGCTGCTCAAGCAGTAGGCAAACGAAAATCACATGCGCCCAAAACGCGAATAGATAAACCTATGCTGATGTAAAAATGATGAATTTCACCTAAGCTGTCATGGTTTCGACGCCCAAAATATGTCAATGTTACGGGTAAACTTAACAATAGTTTTTGCTGTGCGAACATTTTCTACCCGTCAAAGCGCTATGGCTATGCCAAGCAATTTAATTTATCCTTTGAATTTCTAGTAAAATATTTAATTACATTGTTTTAAACTTACATGTTTTATTGCAGTGTCTGTGAGATAGTATTTATATAAATATTATTAGATTTGTCGAAAAATAATTGATGCACCGTCCTTCCGTCGATCTTTTGGAAATTTAATTTAATTTGAAATGTTTGACAAGTCATTTTTTTATCGATCGAGTGAAGTGAATGAATAGTTCAATAGTGGTGAATGAATAGTTCAATAGTGGTGAATGAAGTGCAGTTTTATTGTCTTGAATATAGGGCTTTTAGGCCATTGGCCACACTATACTGCCACATTATCACTTTATTTTCAAAATAATGAATGTCACTATTTTTACAGTTACAAATGCCTGAATACGATAATTGGGGTCAACCGCACGTCAGTCACAATAGTTGACCTACAAAAAGCGACTAATGCTATGCAATTAAGGCGGCATCAAACTTAAAATATATTCCCATTGATAGGAAAGTGTGTCATTGAATTGGATGATTGATGATGGTTGACTTCTAATAAAGAAAAATAAGGAAGATGTTAATAACTACGGTAACGCCTAAATTAATAAACTCATTAAAGACAAGGCAGGTTTTAAGCATTTAGGATGAAAAGATATAGATGATGGACCCTGGTGGTTACCGTAGTTATTAACATCTTACTTAGTTTTCTATATTAGAAGTGAACCATCATCAATCATACAATTCAATGACACACTGATTTGTTTTGCCCCCGATAGCAAACAGCTGTCGGAAGAATAGTGGTCGTCTATTTGATATAAACTGATACAATTGTCGGGTTCTGGACTTATTAACAGCGTTTATGTCCTATAAACGATAACATTGATTGATGTTCGATACGGTACGGAAGCGTATCGAGTAGTTGTGAATATGCTGTTCAGAACCCCCTCCCCCCTCAAATCGTCTTACGTATTATATGAACAGCCCCTTGCCTTTCCAATCGCACACCATTAAAATTGATTCCAGGCTCTATCTTTTCTATACCTTTATTATTACCCGTCACCCCGCGATGATAGTTGTTCTAGCTAGCCAGCGGACGTCCTACATGAAAGAGTTTTGATGGACCATCGCAGGCTACCATTATTTTTTTAACTGTAGAACGTAGCATCATCTTCCTGCTTGCCTTTTTGCATTATTAAAGATCAGCGCTGGGCAGTGGGCGTAGTACGCAGGCGCGGTCCCAGGAGGAGGGGAGGGCCGAGCCAGTGCCGGCTCTCCCCTTGGGTCCGCGCCTGGGTATGCCCCGTGGCCATGACCTCTCCGAAATAATTCAAGATGGCGATAGCCTATTTGATCTTTATAATCAGTTTGAACGATAAATCAACTTCAGCCTTAGCCCTTTACCGCATGGATTTTTAGATTTGGCTCAAATTAATTTACATGATTCTATGGCCTAATAGGTACCCTAGAAAAAAAAACTATTTTTTTTTGGTCATTAGAAACCGAAATATTTGATTCGAAGCCCTAAATCTCATATTTGATACAACAGCAGTTTTGTCCAGGTAACGATATAGACGACGTCATATATGGTACAACATGTAGTTAGGGTAAGTGTTTTCGTATATATATCTATATATTTTATCAAGTTCTATTTATTTTTATAAATGAAAAAGATTCTTAATTTATCTGAATATTTAATGCAAAACCATATGAAAATCCTTAAAACAATTACGTTCTTTGTTTAACCAGTCCAATGAAAAACTATCAGATTTCGTAAATCGCATACAAATGTTTGATGTAGTACGGGCGCGTTGAAATACGATAAAAATAATATCACCGGACCGCCCGTCGACCGCACGACAACGTTATTCCTCTTTAATTTTCAACCTATATATTTCACATTTCGTAGACCCGTTTTAGCCTCAGAATGTTTTGCGTATTAAACTACGTTAACTTTACTATCGAATAAAAATAAAACGAAAGTTGTAGCTCTAAAAACAAAATTACAGTGATTTAAAATGTTCGTGGTAACTTTCGGCCGTGCGGAAATTTTGTTGTTTACGTTTCGTTTCACGTCCACTTTCAAGCGCGTGCCGTTCAGGCGGTTAAAGAAAAAAAACATTCGCATTTACTACAGTAAATGTAAGATAGGCGTGAACAATTTTTGCATCTCTGCCGTTTTTCGCCCCAGTTGGGCCAATGTCCAATCGGGTCGTATACTACTTCTTGCGGAGGCAGTTCAATACGTCGTTTCCTTTTTCTTATATTAGCATGTTCTAGAGCAGGGCGCCCTCGGCCTCGGGTAGTTGGAGTAAAAACTCCCCCCGTTTCCCGCATCAGAACATCAGCTATATACAGTTTAAAATCTAACAACGACATATACACTTCCTTGTGTTCGTCATTAGATTTTTGTTTGTTGCGGCGACGCCACAAAAGCCAGCTATTCACACACGTCATATCGACCAAGTGGAAGAATATGCGATGATACCATTTTTTGCTCCTAATTTTTATTCTGTAAAATGCCAACATTGCGTCTAATAAATCAACGCCGCCCATATATTTATTGTATATTTCTACAGATTTTGGACGAGGAACTTTTGCTTTTGAGAATCGTTTCACAGGAGCCATAGGTTCCTTTCCAACATAGGAAGGACATAGACTGACGACTTTATAGCAGCTAACTCCTATAAATTTGGATATATCGTCACTTGTTATAGAATTTGCTTTTTCCGGTTGTAACTGCTCTGCATATAGATTACTCTGTTCATGTATGAGACGAATAGGACTAGTTGGAAACAGATAGGTACTTGAAAAAAGCTATTGGTGTCTCCAGGCTCATTATGTTATCGGGTAGATTGGTGCAGCCCATAAATGTAACATCCTCACTGTCATAAGTGATTGCGTTGTCGGTCCAAGTCAATTTATCTTTTTTTTACCTTTTTTTTTGTTTGTCCCTTTGTTTTTCTGTTTTTGTCCGTTATACCCGTTGATGTTGACGCTTCTAGAGTGTCCTTCATAGTTTCAGCACTTCCCATACTTTCATATTCAAAATCGTCTTCGAGATATATTGCCTCCAATGCATCTTGGGTAAGACTCCCTTCATCTTCACTTTTATCAGAAAAATCGTATTCCGAGTCTTTTTCTTCGATGGTTACGCTTTTGGGCGGTAAACCATAATCTTCATCATCAGTCAGGTCCTCATCATCGCTATCAAAAGGAATATCACGCCCGCTTGCGGGTCGAATCCCTGAAAATAAATAAAACACTAAATACCTACATAAGCCGAAAAGTTTACAGCAGCAGTAAATAAGAATAAAAAAAAATATTACATGGGATGTACCCACGTTGTAAAACTTCCCAAATATACGAACTCGTTCTACTTTCTCACCATTAATCATTATAATAAAACATTCAGTAACTCTGTACGATGTACTTATTGCATTTAGTATCATATCTGACAGAGCACTGGCACAAACTCTAATGCATGAAGTATCATATTTGAAAAACGTATGCTTACATAACTGCATAGAGTATCATTTCAGATACAAAGTTCTAGTCCGTTTTTCGTCAAAAAGTATTTTATATTACTTACATGTTTTTCCGTAAAACTTCTTGGGATCCATTTTACTCACTCGCGAAACACAAAAATAATTTTATCTAAAGGGAAATATAGCCAAAATCGGTTTTTCCAATCCACAAAACGCACTCTCTGTCAGAAATGGCGGTTTGAAATATTCGGTAACAGAATTAACAAACCTCAGACAAGTTAGAAACTTACCAATATCTTTTTCGTGTTCGGATACAATCCTATTCTAAATATCAGCCATCAACACGTATTAAAGCAGGCTCAAAAATTATTTATCTGTGAAAACTCATAATGTATCTTAGTTGTTAAACTATGCGTTAAAGGGGCCATAAGCGTAAACAAAAACATTTAAAAAAATATAAATGTTTAAAATGAAACCATAAAATTATAATAGTAGGAGCGAAACAAACTCGGGAATCCGAAGGGTTAAAACATTTTACTATCAAATTCTGAATTGATTTCATGTCAAAGATAGCTCAAAAGACAAGAGACTAATCTACTTTAAAAACAAAATCAAAATTACCATTCACTCATCGCTAAAGGCAAAAGGCAAAACGCGGTAAATACAGAATTACAGCTAGTGTTTGTTTACATTCTCTTTGAATTACAGTACACAGATAGATGCATCCATCTGCAGGCAGGGCAATGCAGGGGGCTTTGTTTTAACTAGAGGCTAGAGGTACCTAAATGGACAAAATGTTTGAAGGGATATCTATTTTGAATAAAGTTTTAGTATGCAGAAACAATTTTTGGTATTAAAGTTAGAAACTATTTTATATATCGCTTTCAAACTTCTGCCTCGATTTAGCCTTGTGACGACGATATTATCGTGGACTGCCTCCTTAAAATCGAAATCGTCTTTTAATCATATTAAGCTGAGAACCAACACTTTTCGAACGTCAAAATTACCTAAGACAATCCCCCAAAACGCCGGCCCTTCACCACTTCCCAAGTGGCGCAACAAACTCCCCAGCAGCACAGCGGCTTCAGAAAAGCTGGTTCAGTATTCCGTTATTATTGCATTGCATATTAGGCCTACGCTCAACGCGGCAAGGTCGTGAATTGGCCGCAAATTCCTCGCAGACAAGACGGTTTTCCCCGCCTTTCTTATTGTTAAAGGAGAATTACTAGTTCTAAAAGAAAACAAAACATTAATCAAGTCAAAATATTTATTTAAAAAATTTAAAAACTTAAAAAGTACAACTTTAATCATAAAAAATCTACTTTTAGTCTCAAAAAATAACATAATAAAATTGTTCTGTCTGATTTGTGGTGGTTTTCATAGATTCTTTGTATCTTTTCGTAGGCAGAGAAAATTCATTATTAGTCCATCGTTTTAATTATGTTCCCTGTATGGGTCAGAACATACAGAAAAACGCTAATGAACTAAATCAAAACTGAATTAGAGTCGAAAGTGGCCCCGATTCTCTTGTTCACCAACTAAACTAAATTTAAGTTCAGTGCATCTTTTTCTTTCTATTTCATTATGAAAAGGACAGATAAATATTAGTTTAGTCCTGTCAAATTAGTCAGCGCTTGACGTAAATTGACGTATTTTTAGTAGACAATTTTTTTAAATCGTCTAATTTGTATAAGGATTATCTAATTTGACAGGACTAAACTAATATTTTATCTTCTGAAAAGCTAATATTTGTTTGCTCGAGCATTTTACTGTTCAGTGTTATATTTTATAATTGGTTGTTGTATTGTACAGACGCACATCAAGCTACCCGAAACTGTCAAATTTTCCCAATCAACCTTATGACTGTGCCGACCGTACAGTGGCGCCCTCATCGTTTGTTTGGTTATTTCATACCATTGAGCTATATAACTAGAGAAGCAAACCTCAATAAAATGTGTCAAAAAAAGTGTAGCCACTTTATAAACGCGACGACGTAGCTTTGAAACCACTAAACATTTAAAAGTAAACATATATCTGTCTCACTTACACACGTCGTAAGAATAATACCGTCGCTTTGATTAGACAAAGACCGCAGTATAAACATGCAATGACGGGATGGGGTAGCCTACCCATGCGAAATTTTACCCAACATTTTAAGCCATAAAAAGCGTTTTAGGTTAAGTTAAATTATTTTTTAAATATTTGAATTATGTATTTCTTATTGGATGTGTTATAGAAGTTTATAAATAATGAAAATAACTAAGACATTTTCTTTTTGAATATTTTTTCTTTATTATTAATGAAATTGAATGATTTAGTAGGTAGCCAGTCAGTCTCTTTTCTCAGCAATCGGATTATTTCCACCCATTTTTCACGGCGTGCTGCATTTTTAGGCAGCCTGCTAAGTTTTTATTATTAAAAAATATTTAAAATCACTTATTCCATAAATTAAAAACTCCCACTAATGTGGGAAGCTAAAACTAAGTTTTTAGTGGTAACACTGAACCTAATTAACAAAATTCTACATTTTATTGCGTTTTTACGTTGATATAAACACAGAGACAATTAATTTACGTGTGGAAAGTAATTCCGGTTAATTTATCATGTTTTTGTGATCTTGAATCGCACTCTTTCGCGATATTTTTTGTCGCATGTCACTCGGTTGACTTCGGTTGGCGTCACACAGAGCACTGAACTGACGTTAGCTACGCTGATGGCTGTGGCCATCAGACTAGTGGCAACGCCTTGGTGAGGTAATTGCTATAGTTCAATAGTGGTGAATGAAGTGCAGTTTTATTGTCTTGAATATAGGGCTTTTAGGCCATTGGCCACACTATACTGCCACATTATCACTTTATTTTCAAAATAATGAATGTCACTATTTTTACAGTTACAAATGCCTGAATACGATAATTGGGGTCAACCGCACGTCAGTCACAATAGTTGACCTACAAAAAGCGACTAATGCTATGCAATTAAGGCGGCATCAAACTTAAAATATATTCCCATTGATAGGAAAGTGTGTCATTGAATTGGATGATTGATGATGGTTGACTTCTAATAAAGAAAAATAAGGAAGATGTTAATAACTACGGTAACGCCTAAATTAATAAACTCATTAAAGACAAGGCAGGTTTTAAGCATTTAGGATGAAAAGATATAGATGATGGACCCTGGTGGTTACCGTAGTTATTAACATCTTACTTAGTTTTCTATATTAGAAGTGAACCATCATCAATCATACAATTCAATGACACACTGATTTGTTTTGCCCCCGATAGCAAACAGCTGTCGGAAGAATAGTGGTCGTCTATTTGATATAAACTGATAAAATTGTCGGGTTCTGGACTTATTAACAGCGTTTATGTCCTATAAACGATAACATTGATTGATGTTCGATACGGTACGGAAGCGTATCGAGTAGTTGTGAATATGCTGTTCAGAACCCCCTCCCCCCTCAAATCGTCTTACGTATTATATGAACAGCCCCTTGCCTTTCCAATCGCACACCATTAAAATTGATTCCAGGCTCTATCTTTTCTATACCTTTATTATTACCCGTCACCCCGCGATGATAGTTGTTCTAGCTAGCCAGCGGACGTCCTACATGAAAGAGTTTTGATGGACCATCGCAGGCTACCATTATTTTTTTAACTGTAGAACGTAGCATCATCTTCCTGCTTGCCTTTTTGCATTATTAAAGATCAGCGCTGGGCAGTGGGCGTAGTACGCAGGCGCGGTCCCAGGAGGAGGGGAGGGCCGAGCCAGTGCCGGCTCTCCCCTTGGGTCCGCGCCTGGGTATGCCCCGTGGCCATGACCTCTCCGAAATAATTCAAGATGGCGATAGCCTATTTGATCTTTATAATCAGTTTGAACGATAAATCAACTTCAGCCTTAGCCCTTTACCGCATGGATTTTTAGATTTGGCTCAAATTAATTTACATGATTCTATGGCCTAATAGGTACCCTAGAAAAAAAAACTATTTTTTTTTGGTCATTAGAAACCGAAATATTTGATTCGAAGCCCTAAATCTCATATTTGATACAACAGCAGTTTTGTCCAGGTAACGATATAGACGACGTCATATATGGTACAACATGTAGTTAGGGTAAGTGTTTTCGTATATATATCTATATATTTTATCAAGTTCTATTTATTTTTATAAATGAAAAAGATTCTTAATTTATCTGAATATTTAATGCAAAACCATATGAAAATCCTTAAAACAATTACGTTCTTTGTTTAACCAGTCCAATGAAAAACTATCAGATTTCGTAAATCGCATACAAATGTTTGATGTAGTACGGGCGCGTTGAAATACGATAAAAATAATATCACCGGACCGCCCGTCGACCGCACGACAACGTTATTCCTCTTTAATTTTCAACCTATATATTTCACATTTCGTAGACCCGTTTTAGCCTCAGAATGTTTTGCGTATTAAACTACGTTAACTTTACTATCGAATAAAAATAAAACGAAAGTTGTAGCTCTAAAAACAAAATTACAGTGATTTAAAATGTTCGTGGTAACTTTCGGCCGTGCGGAAATTTTGTTGTTTACGTTTCGTTTCACGTCCACTTTCAAGCGCGTGCCGTTCAGGCGGTTAAAGAAAAAAAACATTCGCATTTACTACAGTAAATGTAAGATAGGCGTGAACAATTTTTGCATCTCTGCCGTTTTTCGCCCCAGTTGGGCCAATGTCCAATCGGGTCGTATACTACTTCTTGCGGAGGCAGTTCAATACGTCGTTTCCTTTTTCTTATATTAGCATGTTCTAGAGCAGGGCGCCCTCGGCCTCGGGTAGTTGGAGTAAAAACTCCCCCCGTTTCCCGCATCAGAACATCAGCTATATACAGTTTAAAATCTAACAACGACATATACACTTCCTTGTGTTCGTCATTAGATTTTTGTTTGTTGCGGCGACGCCACAAAAGCCAGCTATTCACACACGTCATATCGACCAAGTGGAAGAATATGCGATGATACCATTTTTTGCTCCTAATTTTTATTCTGTAAAATGCCAACATTGCGTCTAATAAATCAACGCCGCCCATATATTTATTGTATATTTCTACAGATTTTGGACGAGGAACTTTTGCTTTTGAGAATCGTTTCACAGGAGCCATAGGTTCCTTTCCAACATAGGAAGGACATAGACTGACGACTTTATAGCAGCTAACTCCTATAAATTTGGATATATCGTCACTTGTTATAGAATTTGCTTTTTCCGGTTGTAACTGCTCTGCATATAGATTACTCTGTTCATGTATGAGACGAATAGGACTAGTTGGAAACAGATAGGTACTTGAAAAAAGCTATTGGTGTCTCCAGGCTCATTATGTTATCGGGTAGATTGGTGCAGCCCATAAATGTAACATCCTCACTGTCATAAGTGATTGCGTTGTCGGTCCAAGTCAATTTATCTTTTTTTTACCTTTTTTTTTGTTTGTCCCTTTGTTTTTCTGTTTTTGTCCGTTATACCCGTTGATGTTGACGCTTCTAGAGTGTCCTTCATAGTTTCAGCACTTCCCATACTTTCATATTCAAAATCGTCTTCGAGATATATTGCCTCCAATGCATCTTGGGTAAGACTCCCTTCATCTTCACTTTTATCAGAAAAATCGTATTCCGAGTCTTTTTCTTCGATGGTTACGCTTTTGGGCGGTAAACCATAATCTTCATCATCAGTCAGGTCCTCATCATCGCTATCAAAAGGAATATCACGCCCGCTTGCGGGTCGAATCCCTGAAAATAAATAAAACACTAAATACCTACATAAGCCGAAAAGTTTACAGCAGCAGTAAATAAGAATAAAAAAAAATATTACATGGGATGTACCCACGTTGTAAAACTTCCCAAATATACGAACTCGTTCTACTTTCTCACCATTAATCATTATAATAAAACATTCAGTAACTCTGTACGATGTACTTATTGCATTTAGTATCATATCTGACAGAGCACTGGCACAAACTCTAATGCATGAAGTATCATATTTGAAAAACGTATGCTTACATAACTGCATAGAGTATCATTTCAGATACAAAGTTCTAGTCCGTTTTTCGTCAAAAAGTATTTTATATTACTTACATGTTTTTCCGTAAAACTTCTTGGGATCCATTTTACTCACTCGCGAAACACAAAAATAATTTTATCTAAAGGGAAATATAGCCAAAATCGGTTTTTCCAATCCACAAAACGCACTCTCTGTCAGAAATGGCGGTTTGAAATATTCGGTAACAGAATTAACAAACCTCAGACAAGTTAGAAACTTACCAATATCTTTTTCGTGTTCGGATACAATCCTATTCTAAATATCAGCCATCAACACGTATTAAAGCAGGCTCAAAAATTATTTATCTGTGAAAACTCATAATGTATCTTAGTTGTTAAACTATGCGTTAAAGGGGCCATAAGCGTAAACAAAAACATTTAAAAAAATATAAATGTTTAAAATGAAACCATAAAATTATAATAGTAGGAGCGAAACAAACTCGGGAATCCGAAGGGTTAAAACATTTTACTATCAAATTCTGAATTGATTTCATGTCAAAGATAGCTCAAAAGACAAGAGACTAATCTACTTTAAAAACAAAATCAAAATTACCATTCACTCATCGCTAAAGGCAAAAGGCAAAACGCGGTAAATACAGAATTACAGCTAGTGTTTGTTTACATTCTCTTTGAATTACAGTACACAGATAGATGCATCCATCTGCAGGCAGGGCAATGCAGGGGGCTTTGTTTTAACTAGAGGCTAGAGGTACCTAAATGGACAAAATGTTTGAAGGGATATCTATTTTGAATAAAGTTTTAGTATGCAGAAACAATTTTTGGTATTAAAGTTAGAAACTATTTTATATATCGCTTTCAAACTTCTGCCTCGATTTAGCCTTGTGACGACGATATTATCGTGGACTGCCTCCTTAAAATCGAAATCGTCTTTTAATCATATTAAGCTGAGAACCAACACTTTTCGAACGTCAAAATTACCTAAGACAATCCCCCAAAACGCCGGCCCTTCACCACTTCCCAAGTGGCGCAACAAACTCCCCAGCAGCACAGCGGCTTCAGAAAAGCTGGTTCAGTATTCCGTTATTATTGCATTGCATATTAGGCCTACGCTCAACGCGGCAAGGTCGTGAATTGGCCGCAAATTCCTCGCAGACAAGACGGTTTTCCCCGCCTTTCTTATTGTTAAAGGAGAATTACTAGTTCTAAAAGAAAACAAAACATTAATCAAGTCAAAATATTTATTTAAAAAATTTAAAAACTTAAAAAGTACAACTTTAATCATAAAAAATCTACTTTTAGTCTCAAAAAATAACATAATAAAATTGTTCTGTCTGATTTGTGGTGGTTTTCATAGATTCTTTGTATCTTTTCGTAGGCAGAGAAAATTCATTATTAGTCCATCGTTTTAATTATGTTCCCTGTATGGGTCAGAACATACAGAAAAACGCTAATGAACTAAATCAAAACTGAATTAGAGTCGAAAGTGGCCCCGATTCTCTTGTTCACCAACTAAACTAAATTTAAGTTCAGTGCATCTTTTTCTTTCTATTTCATTATGAAAAGGACAGATAAATATTAGTTTAGTCCTGTCAAATTAGTCAGCGCTTGACGTAAATTGACGTATTTTTAGTAGACAATTTTTTTAAATCGTCTAATTTGTATAAGGATTATCTAATTTGACAGGACTAAACTAATATTTTATCTTCTGAAAAGCTAATATTTGTTTGCTCGAGCATTTTACTGTTCAGTGTTATATTTTATAATTGGTTGTTGTATTGTACAGACGCACATCAAGCTACCCGAAACTGTCAAATTTTCCCAATCAACCTTATGACTGTGCCGACCGTACAGTGGCGCCCTCATCGTTTGTTTGGTTATTTCATACCATTGAGCTATATAACTAGAGAAGCAAACCTCAATAAAATGTGTCAAAAAAAGTGTAGCCACTTTATAAACGCGACGACGTAGCTTTGAAACCACTAAACATTTAAAAGTAAACATATATCTGTCTCACTTACACACGTCGTAAGAATAATACCGTCGCTTTGATTAGACAAAGACCGCAGTATAAACATGCAATGACGGGATGGGGTAGCCTACCCATGCGAAATTTTACCCAACATTTTAAGCCATAAAAAGCGTTTTAGGTTAAGTTAAATTATTTTTTAAATATTTGAATTATGTATTTCTTATTGGATGTGTTATAGAAGTTTATAAATAATGAAAATAACTAAGACATTTTCTTTTTGAATATTTTTTCTTTATTATTAATGAAATTGAATGATTTAGTAGGTAGCCAGTCAGTCTCTTTTCTCAGCAATCGGATTATTTCCACCCATTTTTCACGGCGTGCTGCATTTTTAGGCAGCCTGCTAAGTTTTTATTATTAAAAAATATTTAAAATCACTTATTCCATAAATTAAAAACTCCCACTAATGTGGGAAGCTAAAACTAAGTTTTTAGTGGTAACACTGAACCTAATTAACAAAATTCTACATTTTATTGCGTTTTTACGTTGATATAAACACAGAGACAATTAATTTACGTGTGGAAAGTAATTCCGGTTAATTTATCATGTTTTTGTGATCTTGAATCGCACTCTTTCGCGATATTTTTTGTCGCATGTCACTCGGTTGACTTCGGTTGGCGTCACACAGAGCACTGAACTGACGTTAGCTACGCTGATGGCTGTGGCCATCAGACTAGTGGCAACGCCTTGGTGAGGTAATTGCTAATCTAGTGTAACATATATATCAATGTTTCATACAATTTAGAATGAAAATGCAGAAAATAAGCACGTTAAGTTGTGCTTCTCAAGATTATACGTTAATATTATCAGAAACGGTAGTTTTATATTGTTTAGTTTTATTATAATCCTTAAAACGGATAACAGTGGCCACTATATTCCGTTTTAAGGATTATGATAAAACTAAACAATATAAAACTACCGCTTCTAATAATATTAACGTGTAATCATGTGAAGCACAACTTAACGTGCTTATTTTTTGCATTTTCATAATAAATTGTATGAAATAACCAAACAAACGATGAGGGCGCCACTGTGCGGTCGGCGCAGTCTTAAGCTAAAGCGATAAAGTTGAAAATCTATTATAGAAAGACAGATTGTATTAGTTTGATGTGCTGGCGTTTGGAGAATTTTAATTTTGTCGGTCAACGCTTAAAAATATTCAAAAAGTAACCATATCGGTTTTTACTTAGGATTAAATGTACTGACGCCAGCACATCAAGCTACCCGAAACTTTCAAAATTTCCCAATCAACTTTGGACCTTATGCTTTAGCGATAAAGTCGAAAATGTATTAAATAAATCTGACAGATTGTAGTAGCTTGATGTGTTGGCGTCTGTACCTACTTATTGAAAAAAAAAACTTACAATTAATAATAGTCTCAACTTCGAACAGAAACTTTCTGTAACTTATTAACTTAATTCTAAATGTACAGACGCTAGACGCCAGCAGGTCAACCTACCCCAATCTGTCAGATTTCTTTGATAGATTTTCAACTTTAGCACAAAGGAATAAGGTTCATAATCAATTGGGAAAATCTGACAGATTGGGGGGTAGCTTGATGTGCTGGCCTCTGTACAGTCAGGGAAAAGTATTGTTTCGTAGACTAAAAGCCAGCACACACCGACGCGGCATCTAGAAGAATTTGATTCCCTGTCCCACCGTCCGCAGATGTGCGCTGGCCTTAACACTACGTTAATTTGCCGTAATAATTTCGTGTTATAGTAACTCAATTAGAGGATTTTGGAGAAAAAACATCCAGGCTGGAATTGGAGTGGGACGGACACGTCGCGCGAATATACCCGGAGAGATGGGCAAAGATCGTCACCCGCCACCCACTGGACTCCTGAGGGAGGATATCCCCGTCGAGGAAGACCACGGCGAAGGTGGAGTGACCATGACGGTTTGCCTCAGGATTACCATGGCCAGACATCGCACAAGACAGGGAGGGACACAATAGGCTAGTTTCCACCATCAATAAATTGAAAACCTATTTAGTCCGTCAGTTAGAGTATTGGAAGATAATGGACACGTATTTTTTGTTTTACAAGAGCGGTGACCGCCCACATGGCGACCGTAATTTATCGGTGAATGACGTCACTGAAACGTTGTGTATGGATGTGAGGTTGGTGATTTAATCGGCCGCGGCCCAAAGATTTAAATCGCTAGATTTGCTCTCAACGTACGTCACGCGAAAGTGTCCATACTGAGAAGAGTAACCTCACGCGTTATTCCAATTTTATAGTAATGGCTTCATCTTTTTATCGATGATTCTGCCAATGTCAAGGCTGAAGGAAACGAAGTGTATTAGCTGAGGTTGACCGGTTATACTGCCTTTAATACGGTAACACGTTATTAAATAGCGTTTTCATGACGATCAAGACAAGACACTGTGTCATTGTGTATCAGAGGTGTCAAAAACAAACAGAAACGCGACTATTGACGCATTAGGGTGAATCTAACGATTTAAATCTTTGTCGCTGTCATAATTTTCATGACAGCCTTTACTGCGGTCATCGTTTTTCTAGGAAACGAAAGCTGTATTGTGTGACCGTTCACCGCTTTCTTAAGAAACCAAAGTTCTGATGCGAAAAGATCCGTGTACATTATGGTAATTACATTACAAAGGTAATTAGACCTTTTTAACAACTGACACTTTTTTTCCTTTTTTGTCCTCGTATTCAATAACTTCCAAACATTTAAACTGGCTCGTCAAATCTTTAATACAAATGATCTCGTCCCTACTCAACCCCATAGGCAAATCGAATTTCGCAAACTCACTTCTTCCCGCCAAATCTTGACACATGTCAGCGACGCCATTTTTAAAATCATCATCGACACTATAGACCACCTTTTTTTCAAACTCAGGCGCGTTGCTTAGAGCCTTACGCCACATAACTTTCTCATTGACCGCCGACTTTTTTGCTTTCTCGTCTAACTCTGCTAAACATTGGCCGATTTCTTTGTTTTTTGGCTCAAGTTTTAAAGCTTTTTTGTAGCAAGATATCGCTTCATCAGTCCTACCGAACAATTCGTGAGCTCTACCGTAATAAAAGATGGCTTTACAATGTTTATTTATGTCAATAATTCTGTCAATATGTTTGCACATACCAATGACATATTTGGGTTTTTTTATTTTATAGTAACAGATTGCTAAGTTAACATATATTGTGACTTTGAGATCTTTGAGTTCTGCTTCTTCTTTCTCCGTTTCGGGGCGAGATAGTGCGAGGATAGACAGAGCTTGTTGATAACTATTAATGGCCTGTTGGTACTTGTGTCTGTGGAAGAGGTCTTTAGCTTCTGCGCGTATGTCTTTAATGGTTTTAGTTGTCGTTTCAAATTTTGCTTGCTCCGCCTTTGGTAGGTCGTTGAATCTGTGGAGAGAATTTTATGAGGTTAGATTCTCATACTATACAACATGCCACCACAATGACGACATTAACTTAACACACGGGTAGGGCTAGTGGCCAGCAATCATAAAAAATAATTCGTAGTTTGAAAACTGCCGCCTGCGCCGACATAGGGTTCTCTCTCTTTCCTTCAATGGGGATCCGCAAGCAAAGCTTAGCGCAGATGTCGCCAGCGGCGCGATGGCTGCTGTCAAATAACTTCTTTGTTTACGTCAATTCCTATCGTGTAAAATGGCAGTAATGATCCTCATTCGCCTACTCTTTGCAAGTTATTCGTTTTAATTTCATTGATGATGCGATGTTATGATCCGTGACCCTGGCAAATGACCCCTGCTCTTGTTCTTTGAGTACAGGTGAAGATGCTATTTTAGAAAATTTAAAATAAATAATAACGTTTAATGAAATTAAAATATGGTCATATTAGCCGTAGAACCGATGACCGTGATTGACCGACGTTTTTTTTAGAAGGAAAGAAAATCCATTTATTTAGCACAGACTAAAAGACACACAGTACACCAGAGACATACATCAGATAAAACGTGTGCTTCTTAGAATAAACTAATATCGTACATAATGGCGCCGATTCTGTTGTTCACAAACTAAACTTAATTTTAAGTTCAGTGCATATTTTTATTTCTATTTCATTATGAAAAGGACAGAAGATAAATATTAGTTTAGTCCTGTCAAATTAGTCAGCGCCTGACGTAAATTGACGTATTTTTTGTAGCCAATTTTTTAATCTAATTATCTAATTTGACAGGACTAAACTAATATTAATCTTCTGTCCTTTTCATAATGAAATAGAAAGAAAAAGATGTACTGAACTTAAATTTTATTTAGTTTGTGAACAACAGAACCGGGGCCATTATCTTGCGTTATAAATATCTGCCTACTCAGTTAAATTCAGAAAAGCGTGGTAAGTACCTTTTTGTGATCAAAAAAATCTGGAGATGGATCATGAAATCAGATTTTTATTGCCTGTACAACAATGTTTCAACAAAAAAGGTAAGCAAGGTAAATAAGGGTAAGGGGCAAAGTTCATTAGAAAACCAGCGTCATACAGCATCTGTCTGGCATTAATGCTGAAATGAACCTTTTTGGTGCAGCCGTGAGGCACACACTATTGCGGTTTGAAACATTATTTATCTTTCTTTCTTTAAATAACTTCTCACCTGGACCCAGCACCGACGCAACGAACATCGTACAGTGTGATCGTCAAAAGCACAGGTTTCCGCTGTATTAGCGGCAGTACGCCTTGCGGGCCCCAGGCCGCTGCTGGCTGCAGCATCAGGTGGAAACGAGCCTTGGGGCCCTTGACGTGGGTAAGTCCGATTTCTATGCCTGGGATCATCTTGCCGACGCCCATGCGGATACGCTGAAAGTCGAGAAGATGATGATGAAGAATCTTTCAAATGAATGGGGGATTAAGGTAGCCCGCGAAAGGGCGTTTGAAGATCCATGGCATAACTACTGTCGCGCCATTTTGAAAATGGCGGCCACGCATGTTTCAATCAAGCGCACGAATAAAACTAAGGCTAAATGGACAACGTCACATTACAAAACGAGTTCTAAGTCCATCAACCCACGGGCGTGTTTAGCATGCAATGTCCCTTCTTTGGTATTGTTCGAATCGTTGAGCTCCTTATGATCTGAGTTGAGTTGAGCTGCACTATTACTGACAAATGCATGCACTGGCTGACAAGTACAGATTGAGGTGCGGTTCTTTCCTTAAAAGACCATTTCAGACACCAATCTATAAGGTGTTTCAAAATCAACTCTACAAACTTTAAGAAGTGCTTTAGACCATCAAACTGAACAACTTTCACTATGAGACCATCACTATGAGAAAAAATCAGCTGTTTCATACATTTTGGTCAAGTAGGTATTGAACTTTTGTATTAAACAGCTGATTTTTTTTTTCGTGATTTCAGAGTTGGTCTCATAGTGAAAGTTATTCAGTTTGATGGTCTAAAGGATCTCTTAAAGTTTGTAGAGTTGATTTTGAAACACCTTATATAATTTATGGTCCTCACCAAGATCTGTTTACCCTGGACTTTAAAAGAGACTGTGACCTCTGAGTTTGTTTCGGCCTTTCTTCTCAGAGTAGTCAGATAGGAAACGCCGACCTCATCTAGTTATTAAAATATGATTGACGTGTAAGTGTTTGCACTATTATTAGTTCTCAAGACCGTATTTCAGCCAAGGCGGCCAATCTCAACGGAGACTAGCCTTCGGTGCGGGATATATTATGGTGCAGGCAAAGGTGCACTCTCTCTTCGCTCACTCTCATAGTCCGATGGGACGGCAATCCGACACGATCGAAGAAAGATCAGTCGCAGGACCAACGGCTTAACGTGTTTTCCGATTCACGAGGAACTCTATAACTAGTGTTCCTAAGAAATTCTGGAAAAACCCAATAGCACTTCGCCCGATTACGATGTTGGTCCAATGGACAAAATTGTTCAGTTTGATGGTCTCTACCACACCGTTAAATTTGGCTGGTCTTTGAAAACTAACCCTGTATTATCATTTATGAATACTCACAAGTGGCTGACCCCCGTTCGAAGTTAGTGTGGTATCGAATGGAATATCAGATCTTTCATAATAAGCTGCATGATGTATTAGCACTTCTGCAGTCGGAGGCACCAAGGGACCATCTCCTGTAAAAACAAACTGAGTTTAAAATCACGCCATTCCCCGACGGGTTACACGGAGATATACCTATAGGACACCCACATTTTGCCAGTTTTTTTTGGTTTACTTAATGAGCCTGCTCTTGACCTCGGTCACCCTTGATGGAAAGCGATGGATGAGGTCTATGATGGAACGAGCGTGCCCAGAAGATGCCTAAGGCACTGGAACTCCCACGCATCGATGATACAGCAGGCTGCTTGAAGCCAGACTCTGGTGGGAGAGTGATCGCAAACCAGGCGGGCGTCAGTCCTACCACCGCAAGGGAAGAATTGGCCAGTTAAATAAGAAAGAAAGAAAAAGTATTGTAGTATTGTATAAGGTGTTGGGTGTGACTGTCCAGGATGCGCCGAGCGCTCGGTTCAGTTGAGTAACTGGCGGAACAAACTGCGCTACACGAGGAGGCTTCTTCATGCATCCCAAAAATATATATATACAACGTGTAACGTTAAATGCGCAAAACCTCATACTACTCAATTAGAGCATTGAGTTAAAAGCATAATACAATGACCAAAACATTTTTTTTTTAAAAGCTAACTATTATTATTAAGAAAATTGTGTTGATCCTAGCATTACTTCATGCATTCAAAATTGAGTCTTATTGCCTTAAAATAAGACTTGATTTTCTTTGGCTCAATCGGCGGATAGTATGGCAAAATACATAATAAAAAAAAAAAAACTACATTAAAAATTACTGAAATTGATTCAGTAGTCAATTATGAACAAACTATTTTCAGGTTTTGTGCATTTAACGTTACACGTTGTATAAATATACATTAGAAAGACGCAGGACCTAAAAATGGTCACCCATCCACCAACCGACCGCAGCAAGAGCAGCTTAACCTTCAATCGACCCGTGTAGCAGTTATTATTTAGCCACGAGCCCCTCCACTGGGACAGGTGCTTTACAGGCTACTAATATTTACCTTCTTCGAGAATCAGTATCTTCACATCTCCATTGGTATCGCAGTCAACCATCTTGGCAGCTAACTGTTCAAATGAGTGGTACTCTGGGGAGGACAACATCATCTGGTCTGCCGACTGTTCAATTACCTTCAAGGCATCTTCACCTTCACTGAAAATTAAAGCAAATATGTACATTTAAAATCAAAATCGAGCCAAATTAAAATCAATGAGGGCTATAGCACTTGCATTAAATAATTGGCTACAAACCCTTAATTACAACAACACTGAAAGCCCCTTATCCTCATTTGCTCATCGCTCGCTACCATTACCCACAAATATAGGAATAACAATTCACACACACACACCCTCACACCCTCACATACACACCCTCACACACCCCTTCACACACCACTACACGCACTACTCGTTTTGTTATATTTCCTTTCCTAATTAGTTTATTTGTTTGTTTACCTTTGCCATATAATGAACCAGTCGCATAATTGCAAAATGGCATGTATGTACTTAAATGCAATTAAGAAACATCCAATAAAGGGTCGGGCCCAGCATCACATCAACACAAGTTGTCTTGGCAACTTAGCAAGGGTGCTGGATGGCAATGGATTAGCAATATGCTTCAAAATGATTCAAATTGAGATTGATAGTGTGTTTCGCAATTAGGGTGCAGATTCCCTCTTAAAACAAGTATATTCACCTGTCAATGTGATCATCATCATCGTCATCATCAAAATTTAACGAAATTCCTTTTTTCTTTTTGAAATCTAGGTCAATTGAGAACTCGGCAGATTTCCCTTCCATTAGTTGTCTGAAACAAATAATAAAATTATTCTATCATACTATAAACAAGCTTAGAAACTAGTTTATTTTTATTATTTTATTGCTAACTAGCAATCCGTCCCGGCTTCGCACGGGTGGAAAAAAAAAGAAAAAAAAATAGCCTATAATAATCAGTGATAATGTGGCATTCAAATGGTGAAAGAATTTTTAAAATCGGTCCAGTACTTTTTGAGCCAATTCGTTACAAACATACATACAAACCTATCCTCTTTATAATATTATATAGTAATTATATAGTATTTATATTGTAATATAGTATAGATGGGCATTTTCTTGACTCTGATCATGCCTGATGGAAAGCGATAGATGAGGTCTATGATGGAACGAGCGTGCCCAGAAGATGCCTGTTCACTCTAGATTTGAAGGTAGATGTGTTAAATGTGGGAGGCAATACAGATGCGAGCAGTGAATTCCACACTTGGGCTGTGCGCATAATAAACGTAGAGGAGAAGCGCTGAGTATGAGTTTTCGGGATATCAACCAAATGCAGATGGTACACTGCAGTACGTCTGGTTGTGCGAGACTGGTGTCTGCACTACGAATACCTGTATAGCAGATCACCAGGGTCCCACCGCACGGTATGTAAACATAATTAGTTATATAATAAATGTGAAGGGATATAGGCCATACCATAACATAAAATCAATAATAAGCTTCGGTGTCAAAAAACGAAAATGCGGAACCAACAACACCGACTTCCGAAATTAAAGTTATTTTTTACAATGTAGTGTTTTTTTTTAAAGTCGGTTGTTTATTTTTTTTTTTTTGTAAAAAGTTTTATTTTGGAACACTGTACTTTTAACACCCGGCGTTTTTTTATAAGTAGTGGGTATTTTTTTTGATAGATTACCCCTTTTTGGCGCGGATGTTAGAGTACAGTGGAGACTTTCTTTTGTTCCTGTATTCCATAGTTCATAGTAAGAACTTCTTATTTCATAATACATATTATGAAGTTAGCAATGGAGTTCGAGGTTGTGTTAGAAATATCTCTTTGCTTTTAGGTAAATAGATAATGTGGTCGACGATTGTGCCATGTTTTGATACTAAATTATATTGCTTTTGTAAGCAGAAAAGTGCTGAAACGAGATTTTATGAAAAGTGTTACCTGATGTTTATGCCGTCAGACAAATGCACGGGTTCTTCTTCATCCATCTTTGCGACATAAAAACTTTATAATTTAAGAAAATTTCTTCAAATTGTAAAATCCGCGCGTACAAAACACGAATTCAAGCCGGTTTTTTGAGTTTGACTTTGACTTGACATTTGACACTATTCTTTGAATGATTTTTTTGACTACGTCAGTGTTTTGACTTTTGTTTCAGCAGACTATTCGAGTGTTGCCAACAAGACACCATTGAGATTCCACTAACGTTGTAGTGATTTTCCGTCAAAAAACCAATAGATACTAATTTGTTGCCGGCTACGGTTGCGTACTATTTAGTAAAAGATGTAGTTATAAATTAAAAATATATTAAATCTACAGTCCGACAAGGGTCTCTATGAACGTGGCGCAATATGGAACTATCCTGAAATGTACCAGGGATTTATCACTATCAGCCGCGTGGAATACTACAATGCCTTTCATTTTGACAAGTAGACAACATTCATTGCGTTATTATTATTTTGGTTGAATTTAAAAATGCGTTCATCTGACAAATAATTTCTAAAAACATAACACTAAAGGTTGAAAAATCACTCGTCGGTCGATTGATTCTAAATGTCCTGCTGTCTTCACGCTACAGGCTGATGGACGCTCGCTTAGGGTAATAATGCTCTGTGTGGATGCTACTGAAAGTGCCAAGCTCGTAGCCAAATTCTGGACTGACTCTCGGGCTACCCGGACCTTCGCCATAACAACGAAATTCTCTTACGTTCTTTGCAATTAGCAGGTCAGAGTCAGGTTGTATCTTGATCAAAATTTGATTCGTGACTATAACAGGTACCTACGTATTTACAGTATTATAATTATCATTAGAATCATAATACATCTTCATAAGTTAGATTTGTACCATAAGCACAAATCTCGGAAAAGTGCTTCTGGTAAAAATCTAACTTACAATAATGATGATGATGTATTAATCTATTCTAACGGATAACGGTTAGACAAGCACAACGGATTCCCAAAATGATAAGAGGCGCTTTAAAACAGCCATGATTGAAAAGTTTAATCGAAATGAATTGAGTCCTCATAAAATCATAATTAGATAAATTAAAGGAAAATTATTCGAAAATGTGTTCGAGTGCGTATTCGATAGTTCAATAGTTGCACCCCGTATCGAAATCGCCCTACGTTGACCGAGTCCTTTCCGTCAGTGGCCGCGGCTGCCAGACGGAGTGCACCAGTGCAATTTCAGAAGCTGTGAATAATTCAAATCGATTTAAAAATTTTATTTCCGGAAGCCTAAAAACTTGTAAGTCTTAAATACATTTTGGAGTTTTGTTATATTTGGCTAGGCTGGTCTTTATTTCATTTCAAATGAATTAATTGCATTCGTATCTCCTGTGAGTTTGTATAGCTTTTCTGATACTTATTGGCGCGCTAAAAATCATTCTGTAATTTCAAAAATGTAACGTGAGTACCAAACCACAGCTCAAAACAGGGGTCATCAACCTTTTTTTTAATTACAAAAATCTATTTTTATTTACCCGAGGCCGTAGTTATTGATTCATTTTGACGCATGCGCCCTCCACACACTAAACAACACTTTCCGAAGGCCACGCGAGTCTCATCTCACTGCACTCAAACATAAAAACTGTGCTAAATATTCTAAAAAAGACATCATATTGACGTGCCACCGTGAAAACGAAATTTGGTAAATATATTTTGGATTAATTTTCGTGATAGAATTCGAACGAAATCCGCGCAAAACGAGTGCCGCCATACTGCGGTTTCGAACACAACAGGGAAGCGCGACGATATCCCCTACTTTATATACGTCGCTGGTGCCTGCGTAATCGTTGTGCGTCTTTCTGACCAACATTAGACTTGAGCATGCTATGCGCAAGTCGCACTGGGCCTGCGTGGTAGTTTACGACCCAAACCCTCATTGACACGACTTGGGCCCCAGCGGAAGGGACGTTGAGTGCTGATTATGTTTAAAGTATGTAATACGCAGCTTTACCACCGCGCAGTTTCTTTTTTCCGGTGTTTTGATTGAAAACGCGCGTGATGTAGAGATTATCGAACGCCGCACTATCGCGTGAATAGACAATCGGTAACTTATTTAATAGACTGACATTTAGTTAGTTAAACGTATTTATATTACCATAATAAACAGACTAATTAAAAAGAACTTAGGTATCTACGTAAGTTCGTAAGTACTATCGGTATAGCGTGATTATGTACAGATGCCAGCAGGTCAATCTACGCCAATCTGTCAAATTTCTTTGATAGATTTTCAACTTTAGCACAAAGGAATAAGGTTCATATTCAATTGGGAAAATTTGACAGATTGGGGTAGGTTGACCTGCTGGCGTCTGTACATAATCAGCCTATAACGTTCCCAATGCTGGGACACAGGCCTCCTCTCAGTGAGAGGGATTGATTGTATACTAATACTAATCAATATTAAATTCGAAAGTAACTTTATCTGACGGTTAACCAATCGTATGCTGTATGAAATTTGACAGATAGGTAGCCTGGGACGTAGAGAAGGACATAAGCTACTTTTCATCCTGGAGCGCAGACGAAGTCGCAGGCAACAGCTAGTTATTAAAGGTCCATAATCCGCCTATAATGTTCCCACTGCTGAGACACAGGCCTCCTCTCTTCGAGATGTACAGCCACCAGCAGGTCAACCTACCCCAATCTGTCAAATTTCTTTGATAGATTTTCGACTTTAGCGCAAAGGACTAAGGTTCATATTCATTTGGGAAAATCTGACAGATTGGGGTAGCTTGATGTGCTGGCCTCTGTACCTAATGGGCTGTAATCTGCCTGTCGATTCTGTAAAAATCTCACCGTGTTAACATAGGTGAAGTGAGCGTTAAGTAAACTATCAATGGGGGCAATCCCTAACATCAGGTGGAATAATAACTCACTTCACCTTAGTTTTCACGGTGAGATTTTTATGTGGATTTTTACAGAATAGCACTGCTGCTGCCCAGTGCCGATTGTCAGTAGCAATGAATTTCATTTCGACAGTTCAACAAAACACATTGCATTATTCACGTTGTTAAGCAGACCAATTTTTCGAACATACGAAGCAATGGATTAGCAATATTCTTCAAAATTATTCAAATTATGGTTGACTAGCACTTCGCCCGCGACTTCGTCTGCGTGTATTCGTGCCAAATTTCAAGTTTATTAACTCAAGCAATAAGATTTTTCATACAAACAAAATTCCCCCTTTTGACCCCCTTAAAGGTCGAATCTCCAAAAACCCCTTCTTAGTGCTCCCCTACATAATAAAAGGAAGCCGTATGCAAAATTTCACGTTCCTAGTCCTTGCAGTTTCGGCTGTGCGTCGATATATCAGTCAGTCATTCAGTCAGTTTCTCCTTTTATATATATAGATAGCAGGGAGCACCCTACATAAGTACTTAAGAATCACCCATCGATACTCTTTTAAAAGCCCTCCAGCGCGACGAAAGATCGCTCTGGATTTTATAAGACTGAAAATAATGCTTAGGTTTATACCACTGAAGCCAAAAACATCTCATTTTGCAAATTTTAAGTCTGATAGTGTGTTACGCAATTACCCTGCAGGATATCATGCTCATCAGTAGCGCCTGTGACCACTAGACCTGCGGGGCAATTGCGTAACACGTTATCAATCGGAATCGGTTTCGTTTTGACAGTTCAACAACATTCATTGCATTATTTAAGTGTTGAGCAGACAAATTTTTCGAACTTATGAAGCAATGTATTAGCAATTTGCTTCAAAATTATTCAGATTCCGATTGATAGTGTGTTACGCAATTAGGATGCTGAGAATTAAAACAGAAATGTTCTTTACAGGCGCCACGATGGCTGCGGGAAACGAAGATACTGTGAAAAAAATCGTTAACAGCATAACAATACAGGGAAACGCATTAGACGACAAATACACCGCGACCACAATGGAAATGTTTATCGACCAACGCGACCGCGAACTTGTCTTGACGACCAATACCAGAACCCGTAGCGAATTTGAAGATCTTAGGTTACAATCCGAAATCAAGCTGGCTATCTTCTATTTTAAACATAACAGATTTCCTGAGATGGTCGACAGATGCCGAAAAATGAATAACGACTTTTCTGTGGAAATGCTCCGCAAATTCAAATTGATTTAAACGATGAAGCTACCAGCGGGGTGATTGCGTAACACATTTACAGGAAAGGTTTTCGTTTGGACAGTTAACAACATTCATTGCGTCAGTTAAGTTGTTGAGCAGACCTTTCGAACGAAGCAATGGATTAGCAATATTCATCAACATATTTTAGATTGTGATTGATAGTGTGTTACGGAATTAGGTTGCTGTTTATTTACTTCGTAGTACAGCAGGCCACACGTCAATGATAACAAACCTAGAATAACTGGGCATCTTATTTAGTATAATGAGAAGGCGCAAGTCATACATAACCGCCACTTCAAGTTGTGGGCGCATGGGCGGATGTCACCATTTTGACTAGTAATTTACATTCAAAAGGCTTTGACGTTAACTGTGCAAGTAAAAATATTATGTAAACTGTTTAACATGACTGAAAGCTAGATGGAGGGGCAGGATCATACATACACACAGTTTTTATTGGTTTCGTAATGTGTACCTGGTTTTAAGTATGTACTATCTACTCGTACAGAGGCCAGCACATCAAGCTACCCCAATCTGTCAGATTTTCCCAATTGAATATGAACCTTAATCCTTTGTGCTAAAGTTGAAAATCCATCAAAGAAATTTGACAGATTAGGGTAGGTTGACCTGCTGGCGTCTGTAAAATTATTTTGATGTAACTTATTATTATTTTTTATGTCTTTTTATATACCTAATATGTGTCTCAACTTTGAGCTCGACTTAGACGCTCAAGAATATCAATAAATATTTTGATGTCATTATTTTGTCGTGTTTTTATTTAATTGCCTAACAACTGCAAGCCATAGACCATTAAACTAAACATATAAGATTGCTTGTTATAGTAAATACCAAGCAAACGGTTAATTTTTTGGCTGCTTTGTAAAGCGGAAAAGCAGAGGTGCCAAACTATGATAAAATTAAATAATGTAAGGTGAAAACATTAAGAAAACCTATAATCCTCTAAAAATAAAAGTAGGGAAATGGAATTTTTCCTAATTCAATATTTCTGGCTAATTTTATGTCCAAAGAATCAACATCACCATACAACGTGGCAATGTTACCAGCTTTTTAGGCATTTTTCCTGTTGGCAGCTGCTATGTGGTCGAAGTTTTTGTTGCCCTTTATTTCGCTCTACATACATTGTTTTTATTTGATTATGTAAATATTATATTGTTTGAAAATAAAACAAAAAAGGGGAAAAAAATACACAAAATGATGTGATAGTTTTTATTTTGTAAAAGCAGCGAAATGTGTAACGATGTTACATCGTGAAAAGAAACACAAACGTCAATGTCAAAAAGCAAATGACGTGACGTGTAGGAATCCCAGCCAGGTATCTTTTGAAAACGTTTGCGAAACACATCGACATACGGTGAAAATAGCGTAATATATTATCAATACATCGATTCGATAAGGATATTATCACCCATATTCCACGTCAGAAGTTTACATACGCAGGTAAAATTAATTTTCCATACATTTTTTTCACACCGAAATAAAAGTTAAAAAAAAAAGAATATAATTTTATTACTACATACTTGCCTTTGCCTGCCGTGGTAAATATTAATTCAAAAAACTTGTTTGATAGATAGGTTCTTTATGTTTTGAGCTCATGTGGTATTTGGTTTTCAGATATTCAAAATGTTGAGATTGTTATTCTTGGCTGCACTGCTGCAGTGCACCATATCTCAGCAGTACCAGCAGAAAGTAGCCCCAGGAGTACCTCCACAGAACTATCAGGTTAGTTAAAAAAAAGTTCTAAGTTACCATTGCTAAGGCAGAATGTCCAATAATGTTGTGCATAAGAAAGAGAAAAAAAGTGAAAGTGGGCATGATGGTCAGGTTTGTAAAAATGTATGAAGATTCATAACCTATGAATGAATATTATTATGTACTCTGATTCTAGATTCATTTTGTTTGGAAGTGTATTATTTAGTATTAAAATCTCCATCATTTGCCTAAGAATTTATCAAACAGTACTTACTATAATTTTCCTTATTACATTAGGTATAGTACAGATAATGACTCATTAAGGTAATAGTTCTTGACCTGTTATTCCACATTTAAATATTTGACTTTTTATTAAAAACTATTCTGAGTAGTTTTCATATTCATTCTGAGTATTGCTGCAACCTACAATATTGCCTTTATTATTTTATTTTAAAGGGCATCCAGTAAAATAACCAGTAAGCAACAAAATTTGATTAATGCATATGATCTAAAATTCTAAATTATTGAGCTAAATACCTACAAACAGGGTGAATAGGGATGTAGGGGTAATCGGGATGAAACTTTGAAATGGATTTTAATATTGAAATAATGTAGTCCGTTGCTAAAACGGGCACTTAATCATTTATTATAATACAGTAAACACATTTGAGTCCTTTCTGGCAATAAACTATATTATTTCAATTTTAAAATCCCTTTTAAAGTTTCATACCCATTTACCCCTACATCCCTATTCGCTCCCTTGATTCGATGGTATTGAATTAAAATTGCAATAGCAGTAAAACTAAAAAAAAAATAACTCATAAGCTACCTATAGGATAAATGCTGTAATACAATCTATCAAATAATTTTGTATCTATTTACATGAAGTTTATAAAAGTAATGACTTTTGTCACTGACAATACAAGTGACTGTTCAATGGTGTCTCCAATGAAGTCATTTATTAAATTCTGCCAATAATCTATACTAAAAATAAAGCTGCAGAGTTTTTATGTTTTTTTTGTTTGAATGCACTAAGGCCCCTCGCCCACGGCGACGCATTAGGGTCAGTGCAGACCGAACTGCAAAATGCTCGCGCATGATCGACCAAAATTTTTACTGCATGTAGAATGCATACTCGAACACGCAGTCGGCTTGCTCGAGCATGGTCGAGCATCAAATTTGGGCATGTATTAAATTTTGCGAAGTATGATAATAATCATAAGATATTTTTTTCAATAATCTCAGTAAATGCTCTGCTCTGCTCTGCTCTTGGTGTGCGCTGACCCTTAGTCGCATTTGCAACGCCCTACAAAAGCGATGCCAACACGTTACAGAAGCGATGCCAACGCGCTACAGCATCGCATCGAATTTAGTTTAGTTTGTGAACAACAGAATCGGGGCCAATATCCGCACAAAAAAAACTGCTAAAGGTTTACAACCAATTGCAAGATAAACAAGGAAAAAGAAATAAGAAAACCATTTATCAAGCAAAGATTCCACGCAGACGAAGTCGCGGGCAGAAGCTAGCAGTTCACAAATTCGAGAGTATATTTTTAATTAGTTTTTTCTAGCCAAGAGTAGTAATAAAGGACATAATTATTAAATATTGTAACACCTAGAGCTTATGTTACAATTAGTTCCAACTGATAAAATGATGTGAACTCATAGGTGCTATTGATTTCCTATTAATAATATATACCTCTCAGATTTCATAATATTTTACCAACTTTAAAAAGGGTTTATTTCAAACTAGATTCTGCCTACTGCGACTTGTCCACGTGTAATTTCTTGTTCCCCCGAACCCGTCGCATCGCATCGCTTGTTTTGCTTAGCGATTTTTTTTTTCTATAGCTTTCATCAAGAAATGGGCTATAAAATGCAAAAATAATTTTTATTTTCAAGCACATAAATGTACAGCAGAGTGATTCTTTAACCATCTCACCGTGAAAACTTAGGTGAAGTGAGCGTGGAGTGAGCTGTCAGTGTCATCCTGATGCTAGGGATTGATACTCTTGACAGGTCACTCTAAGCTCACTTCACCTAACTTTTCACGGTGAGATTTTTACAGAATCGATCGGCAGAGGCGGACTTAGCGCGGGGCGGATTTTTCAAATCAAACTTGTACTAGTAGTTCTTAGATCTGTCTGTAAACGGCCAAGCCATATATATTTTGACTAAGGTGTAGTTTGCGAAGTTAGGCCTTGTAGAGTTAGAAGCTTGGCTCTACATGAGATCTGATTACTTTTTGACAGTGCGAGCTACATGGTCTCGTCTTGGCAACATTTAACATGAAATGTTTTTGTGGGATTTAGATTATACCTATACATATTTATTAATATTATGTCATCATTTTCTTGACCTTGTTCCATGTCACTTGAGGTCGACGCAACTCATTTTTTTTTTCCATTCTCTCCTGTCAACTGTCACTCTATCATTCACTCCATTCTCTTGCATATCATTCCTCACACAACCCATCCATCTTTTCTTAAGGCTGTGTCCCCAGTAGGCAAACTGTTAGCAGCCGATTGAGTGAGTAAGGTGAGCGTGAAGTGAGTGAAGTGAGCGTAAAGTGAGCGCAAAACTAGCAAACTGTGGACTCTCCATTTCAAATATATGAAAGGGTCAGCGCAGACAGAGAGGAGCGCAGCGGAGAGGATTTTATTAAGGCACTCGAAAATCAACTTTAAAATTATTGAAATTAAATAAAGTGCAATGCTTGAACCTGACAAAAAATACTCGCGCGTCCTCGAGGATACGCGGGAAGGCACGCGCGCGTTTATTTCAATAATTTTAAAGTTGATTTTCGAGTGCCTTAATAAAATCCTCTCCGCTGCGCTCCTTTCTGTCTGCGCTGACCCAAAGTGTCTAAACACACTATGCCGAAGTTACGCGACCGAAATTCGGCGGCTGATTTTACGTTCCGACGTATTCGGCTGATATGACACACCATAAGTGCCGAACTTACGCGGCAGAAATTCAGTTCCGCAACTCCCCGCTGCTCCCCGTCCCCGGATCTTCGTCGGCAATCGAACCGAACTTCGGTCGCGTATAATGTGTGCTCACAGAATAAGTTGCCGCTGAACTTACGCCCGACCGAAGTTAGGCTGTACGCGAAGACGCGACGTAATTTCGGCATAGTGTGTCGTCAGTAATTCAAATAGCATTGCAGGCGTAATTGTGCTGAACTTCAGTCGCGTAACTTCGGCATAGTGTGTTTAGACACAAAGGGCGTACTAAACCGATACGCCGCAAACTCAGTCGGCCGCTAACAGAGGGCCGATTCTACTAACAAAATTGTTCAATAATCGCAATGGAACCACAGCTAAATCACGGCTGTTGAGCGTTTTCATATTCTACTAATGAACAACGATTCAACTGCGGTTACGTTTTAGTTTAAACCAACGACCGATCGAAATCATTTTAAAATATATTCTGCTAACAAAATCGAGCATGAGCGTGACGTTTAGTCACATTCTACTGTTATTTTGACATTTGTTAGAATCGAATGGTCTAATTAATATAATTTTGTATTCGAAAATACTTTCGGTGACATGTATGTAACATTTTTAGGTTCAACTTTTTTTCTGTGGTATTATTAAAACATACAGTTGCTATTCAGCATAGGTTTAGTTTCCAGTTTGCATAAGAAAAATAGTAGAATGACTTTATAAGTAACTATCGAACGGCGATCGAAATCGAACTGTTATTAAAACACAATTGAACGTGTAACGTTGCAAATTAGTAGAATCGCCCCCCAGTTTACCTACTGGGGGCACAGCCTTAGCCGTCCTCTCTCATATTTTATGAATATTATGTATTCTGTATAATTTCTATGTCAGCCAATGAGGTTATTTATGTAACAATATGCTAATGAAATCATTTCTTAGAATTATGCATGCTTTGAGTAAAATCTACAAACACAGCGTTTGGTAGGTTGTGTATGTGATGTTAATATATTCCTTAGTTTGTCACGTATGATCTCAAGGTTAGTTAAATAAAAGTAAAAATATAATTATGCAGACGCCAGCACATCAAACTACTACAATCTATAATTTAAAAAAAATAGATTTTCAACTTTATTGCTTAAGTATAAGTATAAGGTTCAAAGTTGATTGGGAAAATTTGACATTGGCCCCGATTCTGTTGTTCACAAACTAAATTAAATCGAAGTTCAGTGCATCTTTTAATGTCTATTTCATTATGAAAAGGACAGAAGATAAATATTAGTTTAGTCCTGTCAAATTAAATAATCCATAGACAAGTTTAGACGTGATTAAAAATTGACTACTAAAAATACGTCAATTTACGTCAGGCGTTGACTGATTTGACAGGACTAAACTAATATTTATCTTCTGTCCTTTTCATATTGAAATAGAAAGAAAAAGATGCACTGAACTTTTTAATTTAGTTTGTGAACAACAGAATCGGGGCCAGTTTCGAGTAGCTTGATGTGCTGGCGTCTGTACATCCAAGTGCTATGGAAGCTTGAACTATAGTCCGCGCGGAACTAGTTAGCCGCTGAGGTGGGGAAAGGGGTGAGGCGTTGGTTCGCAACGTACGTACTGAGTAATGCGCCCCCGCCCCTCCGTCCCACCGCTCACATACCTAAGGCGCGGCCAACTAGTTCCGCGTGGACTATAGTAGAGTAGCTGACAATAATAACTTTGTACACTGCTCGAGAGCCATGCTGGCCCAGTGGTGTCGGCCCCGACTTACGAGTTGTAGTTCGTGGGTACGACTACGAACACAAACAGGCGCATTACTTGTTGTAAATAATTTCATCACCACTGCTCACAAAACGGTGTAGGAAAACATCGTGAGGAAACCGGCATGTCCTTTTTATTCATCGTGGGAAATCTTCAAAAGGCCCCCGACCTCTGGGGAGGGAGGTCGGGGAGTGTGGGATTCTTACCTCACTAAAACCACCCCAGTGATCACCATCAGCACAGGGGTGGTCCCGGTTCCTCTTAAAAGACCAATTCCGGAACCCCCCCGTGCAACGCCTGTAAGGCACATCCCTGGGGAGGCTGTAAAGAGGCCTCCTCTGAGCCTCGCTATGCATGGCAGCACGTGACCACTTTGCCACCCTCTTCTCTGGGGTCACTTGGTGGGCGGACAGAGTCCCCACTCTATGCGCCCGTGCCCCAAAGGTCCACCTACCTTGGTTGGTAAGTGGGCTTCGGCGTATTAAGCGCCAAGGCGGTTGCCTCCTCGACGCCTTCCGTAGAACCATAAATTCAAATATAAGCTGAAACATCATCAGTCATCATTCTCTTGCACTTATCCCAATTTATTTGGTGTCGTAGCAAAATGTCTTTTTCTTCTCAGTAGTTACCTAAAAAAGTTTTAGTTTTTCACTTTTTAGTTGAACCTACCTCCATGCGCGGTCCGAGGGGGGGGGTTGTGGGGGTCATGACCCCCCCCAAAATCATTCAAGCTGACGAGAGTCTGAATAAATGACTTGTCTTAATAACTTAACTTGTGCCACGGAGACCTCGATGGGCATAAAACATAGGCAGACATGGGGACTGACACAGAAGCAAGGAATATACTACTCTCTGCTCTCTGCTACTCTATACTCTCTATAAAAACTATGAAATGACGGTGGGTTAAAAAAAGTTTTTACTTCAAAAAGCCTGTTGTAAAATATACTGGATGAAATTGAATAGGTTCGCCAAATTAAAACATCTAATTCAACGTATTATAAAGAAAATTTAGAGCATGACATTAAGGAAAGGGATGCACATGATACGTGCGGCTGCGCATAGGCAAGCGGTTTGGCAACGTCGTCGTCGCGCGTCCTTTTTTTCGTAGGTACGGTCAAAATTAGGTAAGTAGTAATTAGGTAATACAGTTCAACGTGTTGCCAACTTGATTCATGTTGTGAACTTGTGATTTCTGCGATGACTAGATTGCTTATCGGACGCGCGCTAAAATTGATACTTTAATTTTCTTATTTGTTTTGATAATTTAGAAAAAAAAAAGTAAGTATCGATGATTATTCGTATCTACTTGAAGGCAATAACTTAGTTTGCACTATCTAAGACCATAATTGCTTACACGATTTTTTTCAAGAATTTTCATTTGGAACATAACAATTTATAATGATTATGTAGCGGCTACTGGACCTCCTATTTCGATTTGGCGCAAGTTTTCAATTTCATCCTGTAGAATCTAGGATGCAAGAGCGAGCGAAGCAAACTCGGGATATTGGGCACCCCGTTCGTAAGTACAGATTCCAAAGCCTAAACTGTTGTAAAACGAGTGCATTTCGTCCTAATTCGATAAATTAATTTTTCTTTCTGTTTAATGGTAAAAAAAAAAACGGAACCTATTTAAGGTTAGGGTGCTAAAATTTTCAGGCTCACTTCACTCGCTTTTGCAATCTGCTTTCTGTTGATTCTTGAGCATTTTTTCTTAAGTCGGCAAAGCAAGCAATTCCTAGTCCTTTTAGAATGAAAAGAAAATCGAGCCTACCTATCCGAGAATGTGCAAAATTTTCGAGCTCGCTTCGCTCGCTCTTGCAATCAAATTTCTCATAGTTACTTGGACTTGCCTGCATACATCGACAATGTAACTCATATTTCAGCATAAAAATATCAAACAAAACTTAAACAAACCGAGGCGGGTTGTTAAAATTTTCGAGCTCACTTCGCTCGCTCTAGCAATCTAAATTCTTATAGTTGCTTGGATTTGCCTGCATAAATCGACAATATAACTCCTATTTCAGCATAAAAATATCATACAAAACCTAAACAAACCGAGGCGGGTTGTTCAAATTTTTGAGCTCGCTTCGCTCGCTCTTGCAATCTGCTTTCCGTTGTTTCTTGAGAATTCCTTCTTAAGTCGGCAAAGCAAGCAATTCCTAGTCCTTTTAGAATGAAAAGAAAATCGAGCCTATCCGAGAATGTGCAAAATTTTCGAGCTCGCTTCGCTCGCTCTTGCAATCTAACTTCACATAGTTGCCTGAACTTGCCTGCATAAATCGACAATGTAACTCCTATTTCGGCAAAAAATATCAAACAAAACCTAAATAAACTGAGGCGGGTTGTTAAAATTTTCGAGCTCGCTTCGCTCGCTCTAGCAATCTAAATTCTTATAGTTGCTTGGACTTGCCTGCATAAATCGACAATGTAACTCCTATTTCAGCATAAAAATATCATACGAAACCTAAACAAACCGAGGCGGGTTGTTAAAATGTTTGAGCTCGATTCGCTCGCTCTTGCAATCTGCTTTCCGTTGTTTCTTGAGCATTTCTTCTAATTCGGCAAAGCAAGCAATTCCTAGTCCTTTTATAATGAAAAGAAAATCGAGCCTATCCGAGAATGTGCAAAATTATCGAGCTCGCTTCGCTCGCTGTTGCAATCTAAATTCTCATAGTTGCTTGTACTTGCCTGCATAAATCGACAATTTAACTCTTATTTCAGCAAAAAAAAAATCAAATAAAACCTAAACAAACCGTGGCGAGTTGTTAAAATTTTTGAGCTCGCTTCGCTCGCCCTTGCTATCTAAATTCTCATAGTTGCTTGGACTTGCCTGCATAAATCGACAATGTAACTCCTATTTCAGCATGTAAATATCATACAAAACCTAACCAAACCGAGGCGCGTTGTAAAAATTTTCGAGCTCGCTTCGCTCGCTCTTCCCACCCTATGTAATAATCTACTGTTCTTATACATACGACCAATTTTCCGGCATTATTAAATAACATCCCCCCCACTAAAAGCTGCGTCCCTGAACAGCATAAGTAATGTGGAACTGGAGATGTACATGAACATTATTATAACACCACGCCTTTAATCCCCGGAGCGTTAGCCAGGTGTGTATATTCATATAGTACTTACACCCACATTTCGCCAGTTATGTTGAATTCCCATGTTGTAGGGGGCGAGCCTACTGCAATCAACCGGGCAGAAATCCATTCACCGGGCTTTTTCTGAGAAATTTCTGATGGAAAAACCTAATAACACTTTACCCGACCTAGGAATCGAACCCAGGACCTCATGCTCAGCAGTAACGCTTGCGACCACTACACTAACGAGGAGATGTACCCTCAAAATATTCCTCGGCACCCATGGTGACCCCCCCAAAATCTTGGGCTGCGACCGCGCCTGCCTACCTCACCACAAATTCAATTGACACTACTTTCTATGTTATGCAAATATCAGTATCAAGAAGTTATTAAAACACCAATATAAACTAAGTGGAAAAAAATCGTATTATTGAAGCTAACTCAAAAACTACCCAAGCAAAGTTAATCAAATCTATCAAAAACTATACATAGATATAAAAAAGCTACGGTGCATTGAAATTGAATTGAAGACACCTACCAGAAGAATCATCAAAATTCGCATAGAAATGCCGGAGATGCAGTACATTTATGCATATAACTTCGTACATAAGAATAATTACCTAATGTATTATATACGAAAACCAACCTGAAAGTATGTAGACCACGTTAACGAAAGAAACATCAAAATTAGTTCATTCGTTTTTGAGAAAATCGCGGACATACATACCATACGGGTCGAATACAGAACCTCATTTTTTGAAGTCGGTTAAAAAAAACATAAAAGCAGTCAGTCATTTGTCAATAACTAGTTCCGTAATATATTATGTCGATTTAATGGTTCTGTTAATAGCCTAATAAACTACAAACATACTAAAATTAATTACTTGCATTCCATAACAAGGCAACCGGTATGCGGACCGGTACCTAGAACCAAAAATTCGAAGACATGTGACATCCACCAACCCGCACTGGGCCCGCGTGGTGGATTACGGCCCACTCCCTCTCACAGAGAGGAGGCCTGTGTCCCAGCAGTGAGAACATTATAGGTTAATTATGCAATAACAAGGAATGTTATCTTTTATTTACAACTAGCGACCCGCCCCGGCTTCGCACGGGTGCAATGCTGATACTAAATACACTACATTATACATATAAACCTTCCTCTTCAATCACTCTATCTATTAAAAAAAAACCGCATCAAAATCCGTTGCGTAGTTTTAAAGATCTAAGCGTTCAAAGGGACAGGGAAAGCGACTTTGTTTTATACTATGTAGTGAAGACGAAATTGCGTTGTGTTTATTTTTAATCGACTTCAAAAACGATTCTCAATTCGAATGTATGTTTTTTTTTTGTATTTTTGTTACCCGATATCTCCGGCAATTGTGAATCGATATCAAAAATTCTTTTTTAATGGATAGGGTATGTCTCAGGGGTGGTCCCATGTACAGTCAGCAAAGGAGATAAGTATACAGGGTCGTCGAATATAGTTGAAGTTTAGTAAGAAACCGATTGATGTTTTTGAATAAAATTTAATGTAATTAATAGGAAACAAACAGTTCATTTATCAAATTAAATTTCATTCGAAAACAACAATCGGTTTGGCCACTTATACCACAATAATAATAATGACACGACTCGGCTGTCCCATTTCAAAACCTAGTAAGGGACAAGTTTTAATTGTTTTATTGCATAATCTTGCTAACCTAGACTAATGGCCGATTCCTATAAATTACGGACCGTTGTTGGTTAAAATTAAGACTCTTGTATCTTTACCAATAATGATGTAAATATCTCATAGCTTTCCATAGTAGACCCTCCCATATGAAAGTAGCTATCACAGGTAAAATTAGCTTAAGAATATATGTATACGCTCAGTTTGACCATAAAAACTGCTACCATTGGTAAGCAAAACGGCGGCCTAATTGCGTAACACACTATCAATCCGAATCATTTTGAAGCAAATTGCTAATCCATTGCTTCTTATGTTCGAAAAATTTGTTTGCTCAACACGTAATTAACGCAATGAATGTTGTTGAACTGTCAAAATTAAACCGATTCCCATTGATAATTTGTTACGCAATTGCCCCGCGGTTCGTTTTTGTTTATTGGAACCGTGCATAAGTTAGCAAGATTATGCAATAAAACAATTTTAAAAAAATGTCCCTTACTAGGTTTTGAAATGGGACAGCCGGACTGTATTGATTTACTATCTTAGGAATGCAGTGAACTCGCTTCCAATTTTGTTGACAATGATCAAATTTTTTTTTAGTTTTCTTCTACCCGCCCTGATATAATATAATTAGTAATAAGATTTATTGTTCTCATGTAAGTGACGATTGTCTTAATGAGAAATAAAGTTCTTTAAACCGAAGTGTTAGGAAGCCAGTAATGTGGGGGGCCGTTTAAGTATTACGTAAACAGATTTTTGCAATTATTAACCCCCTTCTCCCCCTCGTCAGCAAAAGTAAACAAACCTCTTACCCCCCCCCATGCTTTTTTTTTTTTTGTGGATGGGAAATCATCCAATGACCCCTCCCGCTCTGGGTGGAGCAGAAGGGAGTGTCAGACTCTTACTGACTAAAACCCACCCGTGTTCCTTCCTTAGCCCTTTGTGTTCCGGGGTAGCGGTAACCCTTTCGGACAATCCCGCTGCATAAGGTTTTAAAAATAGCCACTCAGACAGGACAGTACCCCACGCTCCCCGGTGAGAGGGAGTGAACGATCATCGAGGGCTGGTGGTAGGTTACCACCGCCCGCCTCACGCTCAGGGCACCGCGCCACATCTCATCAACGTGACTTGTGAGGACTCACATAGTGTGAAAGTCTCGATAAGAGCTTACTATAGAAATGATCCTATGAAGTAAGGTCTTCCCCCCCCCCCATGCTTACGTAAACATTGGTACATGCATTTTTCAACGTATTTTGGTTTCTTTATTGATTCACGAGCAGCAGTTATATGCGTTTCGTTTTCAAGCATAGACAAGTAGGGTTGCCATATGTTTTCAAACCAAAATCGACATTGTCCGAAAGAGTTACCGCCGCCCTGGAACATAAAGGGCTAAGGAAGGAACAGGGGTGGGTTTTAGTCAGTAAGAGTCTGACACTCCCTTCTGCTCCACCCAGAGCGGGAGGGGTCATTTGATCATTTCCCATCCACAAAAAAAAGACACTTCGTGTGCGTTAGGCTTTTATTATAATTACTAGCTGCGCCCCGCGGTTTCAGCCGCGTAAGTTTTGATCCCGTGGGAATATCGGGGTAAAAAGTATCCCATGTGTTATTCTGATGTATAAACTATATTACTGTAAAGTTTCATCAAAATCCGTTCAGTAGTTTTTGCGTGAAAGAGTAACAAACATCCATCCATCCATCCTCACAAACTTTCGCATTTATAATATTAGTAGAATAGTATTATTAGTAGGATAATGTTGTACGTATTTATAGTATTTTTAAGTTCTATTAACATTGTATTTTATGTGTTTATATGGACTTTGATGGATAAATAAATAAATATAAAACGTTTATTATTTTGTATTTTACAGAATTATCAGCAACCACCACCTCCGCCCCCGCAACAAGTAAGTTTTTTATTCTACCATTATTTTGTTAGCGGTCTATGAATTATGCTACATACATACGTATAATCACGCTTCTCCCCCGGGGCATAATCAGAAACTATAGAACGCCACCTACTATGATCCTTACATAATCTATTTGCTTCGTTTACCTTCGTACATCTGAGGGGTAATTCTCGTAATTTTAAGAGCGTTCGCAGTCTGATCTCAGTCTCAATCTGTCAAAAAAAAAAAAAAACAACAGACTAAAAAAACACTACAAAGTGAAAAATAACTTTAATTTCGGAAGTCGGTGTCGTTGGGTTCGCATTTTCGTTGTTTGCCGCCGACTTCCGAAATTAAAGTTATTTTTTATTTTGTAGTGTCTTTTTTGGAAGTCGGTTGTTTTTTTTTTTTTTTGTAAAACAGTTTTTATTTTTCAAATCAAATCAAATCAAACGTTTATTTGCTAGAAATACATTGTTTTGGTAAAGGTAAGATCTTATATCCTAAATGTCATTGTATTCTGCCTGCAAGCAAGCATGCAAATTTTATTAAGTTTACATACATTCTTATCTATTAATATTATTAATTATATACTATTACCATGCAATTATTCACTATTCAATTTACTAATTTATATTGTTAACATTCTAGTATTCACTTTTAAGTTGTACTTAACCCACATAAATTCGTATAAGTAGGTAACACTACTTGCTATGTAAAATATCAGTAACAGGAAGTCATAATAACATCATCGATATAAACTAAGTGTCAAAAATACGTATTATTGAAGCTAACTCAAAAACTACCCAAGCAAAGTTAATAAAATTTAAATGGGACCATCCCTGAGATCCATTAATAAAAAAAAAAAATTGAAATAGATTTACAATTGCCGGAGAAATCGCGTAAAAAACATACAAATAAAAAAGAAAATACAGTTGAATTGAGAACCTCTTCCTTTTTGAAGACGGTTAAAAAGTATCTTTAGTATTTTTCACTATGGTCAATTTATAAGTAAGTAACAAACAATTACCGTACAAAACTCTTCCAGCAACAATACCAGCAACAACAACAACAACAACAACAACAACAACAATACCAGCAGCCTCCCCCGCCCCCCCCACAGCAACAGTACCAGGCTCCTCCCCCTCAGCAGCAACAACAGCAGTTCCAACAACAGCAGCCGCCCCAACAACAATTCCAACAACCACAACAACAACAACAACAACATGGACACGCTCATAATGGAGGTAATCCTCAATTCAGTGTTTATTGGATAGCTTTTGAAGTCTATCCGAAGAAAAAAAAAAAGAATGCTTTAGCGATAAAGTTGAAAATCTATTAAAGAAATTTGACAGATTGTAGTAAGTAGCTTGATGTGCTGGCGTCTGTACAACCTGATATTGGCGCTTTTGCAGGGATTGATTTATAAATGACTAGCGACCCGCCCCAGCTTCGCACGGGTGCAATGCTGATACTAAGTATAGGTACTTCAAGAATACAATCACGCGCCGCCGGCCTCCCGGCTGCGGCCGGTACCGCAGCAACCGCTATGTCCCTGCATTTTAAATCTGTAATATCTTCGAAAATATTCATTTAAATTACATGCTGTAAAGGGCCATATTTATCTATATTAAATGCACAATGTACTTAAGGTACTTAATTGGATAAGGATTAATGTTGTATTGCTTAAAATCGCTTCGTAAATAAGCCATTATTTCTCGTAAAAAGTAAAGGATAAAAATGGTTATTGTGGGTTATCCCTAAGAGATAGACATATACCATCGCGGACTTTTTTGTAGACCTTTTTAAGGTGTACAATACTGTAGTACATTATTTTGACCTATCTCGTAGGGTTCAGCCAGCGTTTGAAAAGTAAGCGCAAAAAATGTGTTTATTTACGACATCACATTAGAAACCTCTAAAATGTTCAGTGTTTCTCTACCATATTATGCATGTATTATATATATAAACCTTCCTCTTGAATCACTCTATCTAGTAAAAAAAACCGCATCAAAACCCGTTGCGTAGTTTTAAAGATTTAAGCATACATAGGGATATAGGGACAGAAAAAGCGACTTTGTTTTATACTATGTAGTGATATTTATGTTATCTTTAATTCCAGACCCCCAGCTGTTGAACCCCGCTAACATTAATCAGGAAAGAGAGTGAGTTTTAAAATTGTTTATTTACTTATAAGAAAGGAAACAAATAAGTCATGTCATTTAATCATTTGTTAACATAGGTACAATAAATAGTTGTTATAAAAAATTACAAGCGCGCTATGTTATACCAGAAAGCGTACAAATATGATGATATTAATAAATTGATAGTGGATTTCATTGATAACATAATTAGATTATCAAACGCATATAATAATAACATTAGTTTTAAGTAATACATTGTCACTAACAAAAATATGAACCAGGTCTGAATCTAATGTTATTGTTATTATTAATTGAATTTCTGAAAAAAAGTAAAAATAAGAAAATATAAATGTCAAAAGGAAAATTATACAAACATAAGGTTACTATGTCAACATTAATAAATATGTAATAATGTGTGATAAAAAGTAATATAATAATTTAAATAATACAGAAAAAAAATGTCACGTGCAATGTTTATAGGACTTGAACATAATAACATACCAGTCAATGAGTACCAACTAAAGTCAGAAACAGTCATTACATTTTGTCTGTCAAAAATTCCGAAATGCTGTAATATGCTTTATTCGATAGTAATGATTTAAGCCTTTTCTTAAATAAGTTTATGTTTAATTCTTTAATTGAACTAGGTATGTGGTTGAATATGATTGGTGCCATACAAAAAACACTTTTTTGCATCAATGAATAACGATCTTAATTTGGCAGTCCTTACGGGTCGTCAGAAGCCTGAAAGTCTTAACAACCAGTCTTAACCGGGGATATAATGGTGCCGATTCCCTTGTTCACAAACTAAACTAAATTTAAGTTCAGTGCATCTTTTTCATTCTATTTCATTAAGAAAAGGACAGAAGATAAATTTTAGTTTAGTCCTCATAGGAGTAGAAAAACATAATAATTAAGATAAGCAACGGTTTCGCTGTGATAAAAACTAAAATGAAGTTATAAAAACAGTAAAAACTTACTAAATAGCGAACGCAGTTTAGGTGGTCGAGGCTCCGTGCTAACCTTCAACAATTATTTATAGTAAATAAATGATTCCCTTTACAGCCACATCCAAGAACACATGGAGGTGCCAATAGACACTTCAAAGATGTCGGAACAAGAGCTGCAGTTCCATTACTTCAAGATGCACGACGCGGATAACAACAACAAACTGGACGGATGCGAGCTTATCAAGTCTCTCATACATTGGCACGGTAAGCGACGTTTATTTTTATATATACGGTGACTGATAATTAGTGACCGATACTTAAACACGTGATTGTACTCCTGATAACAAACAACTTTTACTATGGGACCAAACCTGAAATTGTGAAAAAAAAAATCTGCTGTTCAGTCATTTATGTTCGTCTAACTGGTCAAAATGTAGGTACTGAACAGCAGGTTTTTTTTTGTCGCGAATTCAGGTTTGGTCCCATAGTAAAAATTGTTTGTTATCATGAGTACAATCACGTGTTTATGTATCGTTCACTAATTACCAGTCACCCTATATATGTTATTTTATAAAAGAGTCGAGGGTGTGATTAAAAAGGTTTGCGAAAAAATGTTTGACAGTCAGTTAAATATGGCTTTGAAGGTCCGTGACAAACCTACCAGTCGGCCATTTTGTTTTTTTTTTTTAAATGGCGGCCACGCCTGAAACCGACTTCGACTTCCTTTTTTCAATTTTATTGTCATTCTATTAAGTTATATTCCTAATCGTCGCATAAAAATCCTTTATTTATCCTTCTGTATCTATAGCCCCTTATTCTACGCGCCTAATATCGCACCATGAAAAAAAAAGTAGCGTTATACAAAAATTGACTTTTTCAGTATGACCATTTAAAAAAGTTTTTGACGCAGCATTTTCGTCAATATCTTAGCGAATAACTGAAATAAAAGACTGCAATTAATTTCACTTATCAGTTTGACTATCTTATTCTAAGTTATGTGCTGACAACATGCCAATAAAATTATGGAGTTATTTAGAAATCATAGTTTTAAAAGTTCCGCATAGTGCCACTTTTGTTATTAAGGTGTGATATGGTAATCGCATAGTTGCGCGCGTAATATACCATAAGTGGACATTCTCTTAATTAAGTTCCATTGACATCTGTCAAAATAAGTAAATTTTGACAAGTTGGCTGTCAGACATTTTTCGAAAGCATTCATGTTTTATTTCATTTTTACTTTTCATTTTATTTAATATTTCTTCTATGTTTATTTTTTACCTTTAGTCGTTTATCTTTATATTTATTTACTAGTTCTGATTTATTCTTGGATAAGTTTTTTTTAGCTATTTATTTTTTGTATGTGGGCTTTGGTAGTTATTGGTAAAGGAATGGTTACAGGTATATGTTTTAAAGTGCACCCTAATTGCGTAACACAATCTGAATCATTTTGAAGGATATTGCTAATTCATTGCTTCATTTGTTCGAAAAAATTGTCTGCTCAACAACGTAAATAACGCAATGAATGTTGTTGAACTGTCAAAATAAAACCCATTGCTACTGATAGTGTTTTACGCAACTAGGGTGCCGTTTAAATTGACGGAAAAAATACTCTCCTTTCTTTTATAAATATAATAAAGGATAAGGAAAATATTTTTTTAAATCATGATTATAATTCCCATTTTTATACAATTTCAACTTGTTTTTTTTTATTCTAAGGAATAAATCCTTCTTCTGCCATATACAGGGTGAAATTGAAAACATGCGACAAACCGAAATGGGAGATTGTACTCATCATTATGAACAACTTTTACTAAGGGACCAAAGCTGCAATCGAAAAAAAAAACAGCTGTTCCCTACATTTTGACGAGTTATACTAACATAAATGTAGGGAACAGCTGATTTTTTTTTCGCGATTTCAGGTTTGTTTCCATCGTAAAAGTTGTTCATAATGATGACTACAATCTCCCTTTTCGCTTTGTCGCATGTTTTCAATTTCACCCTGTATACTTTTCTTAAAAATAATTCTTCTTTTGTAAAAAATGGCAAGAATAAAAAAAAACAATTATTTTAGTAAGTATTATAAAAACTCATTGTGTTTTGTCTCCTTTTCTATGTGTGTCGTCGCTGCCGCTTGGGATCATATCATCATTCGCCATCTTCGTTTCGGCAACCAATATTCCCGCCTTCCGACCTGTCACTTTGACATTTCAACATTTTAAAACTCAGAGCAAGGTCACAAACAGGCTCCACAGGCTGGTACGCCGCCCGTAGGCGAGAAAATATTCGGAGATGACGAATTAGTTAACTTAATAGACCCTATTTTAAATATGGATGACCATAACAGAGATGGATACATAGACTATCCTGAATTCGTGAGAGCGCAGCAAAAAAGCCAGCAAAAGGAGGGCGGCAAATAAGTTTTAAATATATTGTGTAGTGGGGACTAGGTAGCATTTGATGATAAATAAGTAATAAATATATATATTTTTTTAAATATTCGGAATCTAATAAAATTAGGCCATTTACACACTAATAAATAGCTAGCTATATTTTGGAAGTATGTACATATTCAAGTCAGGAGTGTAAATTTATAAAAAAATATTTTGTAAAATATACTTAAGGTGTTAAAAAATTAACCTGACAAACTTTAAGAGGTGCTTTAGAACTGAACAACTTTTAATATCACGTGAAAAATTAAGTTAGATTAAAATTGCTTATTAGTCTTATAGGCTAGATTGTAATTAATTATTAAGAACCTAGTTCTTTTTAATAAAGGATAAAAAAAAACTTTTACTATGGGACCAACTCTGAAATCACGAAAAAATAATCAGCTGTTTAATACAAAACTTCAATACCTACTTGACCAAAATGTATGAAACAGCTGTTATTTTTTTTCGTGATTTCAGAGTTGGTCCCATAGTGAAAGTTGTTCAGTTCGATGGTCTAAAGCACCTCTTAAAGTTTGTCGGGTTCGTTTTTTAACACTTTGTATAGATATTTTATTAAATATTTTTTTCCTCTTCAAGATATCTTAAGTTTTGATTGAATGTTACCACCTTCACTAGGCCAGTGTGGTGGATTACCGGCCATTCCCTCTCACACAGAGGAGGCCTGTGTTTCCATTCTAAAGGGAATTGAAGATTTTTTATGGATCCTGGTCCGCCATTTTGTTTTAAATGTTTGAAATAATCACTAAATGTTTCAAAAATAACTGTAATTTTCCATAATTTTTGACAAGTTCTTGATATTGATTGTCGCTAGATTTTGAACGTTATTAATTACAAGAATTGGCCTTCTGTTCTATTTGTTTACATTTCCATTAGGTAGTTTTGGAACAGACCATAGCTATTTCCTTCTGATTATTTTCGTTATCAAAATGCTACCTAGTCCAAGCTATACCAAGCCACATTCCGGAGAAAAAAGGAACTGATAAAGTTTGAGATTTGTATAAAATACTTTTTTGATGCAGTTTTTAAATGAATAAGGATTTTTGATATAAGGATGAGAACATGTTATAAGACTAATTCACGAATGTCACTTTCGACTTTTTTGTCGACGTTGTGTTGCCCTACCTAGTTTTCATGTTTTTATGTAAATTTACTTTTGTAAACTGGCATTTAAGTTATACTCAACAACATTATAATACTATGAAGAATTCAAGCTTAAAACCTTTCACAGTTATTTTATATCTGACTAGCTTCCGCCCGCGGCTTCGTCTGCGTGGTATGTCAATAAAAAGTAGCCTATATCCTTTCTCAGGGTTCAAAGTATCCCCATACCAAATTTCATCAAAATCGGTCCAGCTGTTTTGGAGATTGGCCGGAACAAACATACAAACAATAAATGTATAGGTAAATTGTTTTTTTTTTGTTCCAAGCACCATATATTCTTTCTTAAAAAGCTGTTATTTTGACATTGCAAATAGACACCAATTTGATTTATTTATATTGCTCTTTATTGTCGTTGGTATAAGGTTCAAAATAAGGTTGCTGTCAGAGGTAAAATAACTGAGAAAGGACTGTAGTTTAGTTCGTGTCAAACTTTAGCTGACTGACAGTTAGCTGTCAATAATCCCTGACAGTGAATTGCATTAAAACAATTTACTTCCATGGCTGATTAATCTCATTATAAACATCTTTAATTACTAGGTAATTAAAAGGTAAATTATTCATGATAGCCCTGTGCCATCAAAAGAAGGATTGGGGCCAGATTCTCTAAAGAAAATGATCGCAAAATGAATATGACGAATTGTCAAGCGCGCGTTAAACTGCTGTAATTAGGGTTGCCAACCCCATCAATAATATAATATTGTACAGAGGCCAGCGCATCAAGCTAGTACAATCTGTCAAATTTCTTTAATAGATTTTCAACTTTATCACTAAAGCATAAGGTTCAAAGTTGATTGGGAAAAAATTACAGTTTCGGGTAGCTTGATGTGCTGGCGTCTGTACTATATTAGAGGCATAAATACTATATTTAAAAAAATATAGTAGGCGAAACTACTATATTTTCATTTCAATACAAAATCATCAATACAACCCTCTTTAATTAAGTTCATATAATCCTAATGATTGATATTTCATGAAATAGTCATTCAAGAGGGGCTCGTGGCTAAGTAATATAATAGTTGAGAAAAGGCTAGGCAGATTTAGATTGATTGAGTCACTCAACAGGATTATATGAACTTAGGGAATTGTATTAAAGATTTTAATGATTATAACTCTGTAAAGTCATATTTGTTATGCTCGCGAATCATATTTTAATCAACTTACAATCTGACACTGACCTGAAAATTGCAAAAAACCGTTAGAAAATTTAAATTTCGCGGGCTTGCTATGCGCATCCCCTTTAACAAAATAAAAAAAGAAGAAAAAAGAGGTCGAACTCAATGTTTTCTAAATTATTTCTATATTTTGTCTCTTTATCCTGCTCAAATTGATCTTCCAATTTATTTATTTGCTATTTCGGCCATATGTATATATGTACAGATGTACAATAAACATATACAGAGATAATATGAGTTTCCATTATGGGTCATTGTGTAAAATTTATATAAAAACCACAGTGTCCAATACTTTGATCAACAATAGTACTAGATTTCCGATGAACGCATCAAAAACGGCCGGAAAAATAAGACCATAAATAATGTTGTGGTCACAGATATAGATACACCTAGATAACGCAAGAGCAACTACTTCGCGTGCCAAAAATCGCACCAACTTACGTACAGAAATCGTAAGCCGCCACTTTCGCGCTCAGTCCTGTGTACTGCTGGCTGGGTTAGCGTGAGTGAGAAAGAACGCTTGTGACGTCATAGTAGGTAGTCAAAAAAATGGCACGCTTGGTTTTCATACATATCGTGATACTTGCGTTATCTAGGTCTATGTCTGTGGTTGTGGTCTTATTTTGCAACATCGTTTTTTCAACCTTATTGCTTACGAATTATGTTTTATTTTTCCATAATTCTTTTGTTTTTATTTTTTAAATAAAAATGTGTTTACTTTTCAATCAAAGTAGTAAATATATTGCAAACGGTAATAAACTTTATGTTTGAGTGTTAAGGTTTATAATCGAGTGATATGCAATCGTGGTCACTTGAGCGATGTATTTTTGTTCTTATTCCTCAATCTAAGTGCTATTGTAGTGTGAACGATCTGTCAAACCACAGAATAGTGAATAAATGGAACTCTAATTAAAAATAAAAATTAAACTAATCGAATTTATTATATTAAATTCGTTCAGTTTAATATTCAATTTATACTCAATCAATTTATATCGAATTTTTAGATCTGTTTCTTTCGTGATTGTTAAATATTTCGTTTATTTTTCTGTAATTATACATTAAAAATAGGTAAAAGAAAGTTTTAATTTTATTTTTAAACGCACATTCTCTCTGCACTATGTCTAGTTATTACTTAATTTTTTCTTATTTTATTTTTTTACTTTAATCTTTCAAGTCATTTGTTTACACATAAAATGTGTTTAATAAAGTTATCTACCTGCTCCTGAATGTTGGGATCAGCTTCCAGTCTTACCAAATGCAGCTGAATGCCAGTATTTAACCTGGACCGACTGCATATCTGACTTTCACAACCCAGTTACTGGGTAACACGATACGCCTTGGTAAGACTGGCAAAAATATTCTCAAAAAAAAATATATGTTGACTTCACAAGCCGATTATTTTCATAAGATTTGCTCTAGCCTTTGTAAATGTGTAAAAAATGTATAAAGTAGTCTTCCATATATAATTAATTGAAATTATGAATATTTTTTCTATATTTTTTTAAAATAAAAAATCCTGGTTATGAAAAGGCTTAAAAACTCTCGAAAAATTACCTTCTTTCGATCTTTTTAGTTTCCCGACTTTGTGTGATAAAAGAGTGTTATGTTTTTTTGTTTTCTTTTTCTTTTTTATTGGTTGTATAACTGTAACTAATAGAATAAGACGGTGTCAATATCAATAAAATTTGTATTGATTTAAATGTTTTTTCTTTTCTTCAATGTACGCTCGGCTACATATATCAAACTATACTTAACCAGTATAAACTGACTTCTGATTGTACGAAAAACCTATGTGAGGTCAGCTAAAACTGGAACTGGCTAGTTTGATGTGTAGCCGTGTGTACATAGATAGATTTTTAACACTAAAACGTTAGTATGTACTTTTTTTAACTGTTTTTCGGAACACTGTTTTATAGTTTACCTACTGTGAAAAAAAAATTACTTCTAATACTAGGTGGCGCAAAATTCATCGCCCTATCGGAAAACTTTGTGCAAATGGCGGCAAATATCAATTCTACTTTGACAGTTACGAAGTAAACAGATACAAAGTACATGTTCAACCAGACATGAATCGCTATACTCAAGACCGCGGAATAATTGCTTCAGGTCGCCTAATCTGTCGTCTTGGCGATTCGCACTGCCGGCAAGGTCGCCTTTTTTTTTTTTTTTTGTTTGCGCTTGGAAAAAATGCGTTACGCATACCCTCCCATCGGGGGATGGGGGACTATGTGGGACACCCCGGGTCTGGGACCCAGTATACCCACTAAAATAACCCAGCGGCACTCCCGCTTCGTCTTAGTGGTGGAGGACTGGGAATCCGGCACAGCCTTTACGTCCAGTCCACCGCCGACGATTGCCCGCAATGCGAGCCCCTCACACCCCCCCCGTGGGGAGGGGGACGGGCCCGGAAGTGACCGACGAAGGTGGTGACGGGTGCAATGCGGGCGGAGGCGCCCCCGCGCCTGTCGCCCGCCCGTCACCACCACGAGGAGGGGGAGGACGGCGCCCTCTCCGACCCCTTCTTCGTCTGCGGAGCGGCGCAGCGAGAGGCTCGTCCTCCCGCGCGCGCTCCGCCTCCTCCTTTCGCGACATCACGTCCTCGCAAAAGGAGGCAACCGCTGTCCAGGCCCCCTCGCTCCCCAGCATGGCGTTTATCACGCCGGGAAGCGAGAGGTCCTGACCAATCACCGCGGTCAGACCGCGGCGCTGCTCGGACCAAGCCGGGCACACCTCGAGGGTGTGCTGCGTCGTGTCCTCCGCCGCGCCGCAGTCGTGGCACGCCGGGGACTCCTCCCTCCCGATCCGGTGCAGGTGCGATCCGAAACAGCCATGGCCGGACAACACCTGCACCAGACGGAAGGAGAGGAATCCGTGGGACCGCTCGAGCCAGTCCCGCAGGACCGGACCGAGCGCGTCCAACGTCCGGTGGCCAAAGACGGCGGCAGCGAGGTCCTCCGTCCAATGGAGGACGATGGCGTCCTTCGCCTCCCGCCGCACGGCCTGCCGCTCTTCCGCGACGGGGCGCTCCCCGAGCGCCTTCCGACGCGCCGTCCACTCGTAAACTCTGGCGAGCACCCAAGCCTCCAACTCCCAAGGAGGGGTGCCGGCCAGAGCGCACGCCGCCGAAAAGCCCACCGAGCGGTAGGCCCTCGCCACCCGCTGTGCAATGGCTCTTTGGGGCCTGCGGATGGCGGTCGCATTCTCCCTCCTGTGGAGGGAGTCCGCCCAGATGGGGGCCCCATACAGGGCCATGCTCCGCAGGATGCCGGCATAGAGGCGCCGGCATTTCGTCTTGGGCCCCCCCAGGTTCGGGGGGAGCCACGAGAGGGCGTCCGCGGCCTTCAGCAGGCGCGTCGACAGCCCGCTGAAATGCGGGCCGAAGCGCCACCTGTCGTCCAGCACCAGGCCCAGATACTTCATCCGGGGCTGGACCTCTATCCGGACGCCCCCTACGACGATGTGGGCATCGGGTGGGCAGCGCTGCCGAGGCCCGCGAAAGAACACGGCCTCGGTCTTGTTCAGCGCCACCCTTAATCCCAGGCGGCGGATCCTCTCCGCAACCAAGGATCCGCCAGCCGAGGCCAGACAGGCCGCGTCCGCAAAGTTCCTCCCCCGGGCGGTGAGGAGAGTGTCATCCGCGTAGCAGATGACACTCGTGCCCTGGAGGAGGCCTCCTCGCAGGAGCCAATCGAACCCGATGTTCCACAGGGGGGCCCTAGTACCGACCCCTGTGGAATACCGGACTCTGCGCCGTACCGCCTCAACGTGGCCGTCTTGTCCACGAGGAGGACCTCTCGGTCCTCCAGGTAGCTGGCCAGGACGTCCCGCAGGTATTGGGGCACTCCGTGATACCGGAGCGCCTCCAATATCGTCGAGTGGGGGACAGAGTTGAAGGCGTTTGCAATGTCGAATGACACCGCCAGCACTCCGTCCCCCGCCTCCACTGCCTCCTTTACCTGGCCCTTGAGTAGGGCCAGCGCATCGATCGTCGAACGCCCTCGACGAAAACCGAATTGGGCGTCCGACAGGTCCGGCCCTACCCCCCGCAAATGGCTATGAAGCCGGATGGCGATAATCACCTCGAACAGTTTACCGACCTCATCGAGCAGAACGATGGGCCGGTATGTCGAGGGGGAGTCCACCGCGCGTCCGTCCAGGCGGGTGAGTGTCCACCGCGGGAAGGGAGATTGCCCAGCGCGCCCCCCCCCCCGCCCCCCCTGGGCGGAGATGTCGAACCGCACATATCGGTGGTCCGACAAGGTCTCCACCATCTCTACCCGCCAGTTGACGACGCGGGCGGCTAGCGCGGGGGTGGCAAACGAGACGTCCACCACCGACCCGCCCTGTTGCCGCACACACGTGTGGACCGTCCCCCTGTTGAGGAGGGACACACCGCAAGAGGCCGCCTAAAACTGGACGGCGCGCCCCCGGATGTTGCATCCGGCGGCCGGGTTGCCCCAGGCCACCGACTTGGCGTTCAGGTCGCCCAACACCACGACCTGGCGCGGCGCCGCCCTCCCGACGACTGCGGTGAGGATCTCTAGGAAATCCTCAAAGTCCGAGAGAGGGCGGTTTGGGGAGAAATAGACCCCCCAGGGCCATGTCTCCCCACGCGGCGGCCACGTATCCCGGTCCCCTCTCTAAGAGCGAGAGGGGAGGGGAGTCTGTGGAAGACCGCGTCACCTTTGCCACCGAGCCGTCTCGGTCGCCCAGCCAACTGCCAGGGACCGAGTAGGGTTCGGCGACCATCGCCAAGTCCACCAACCACTCAGCCATGGTCTGCATCAGCAGATCCTGGGCTGCCCTGCAGTGGTTGGTGTTCGCCTGAAGCGGCAAGGTCGCCTGGTTTAACCGTTCCAGCCTTTTTTTTTGTGGGGATTTTTGAAGTCACAGTCTCTTGAAGTCCTCAAAGAGCTATCGCCGGAAGTTCTGGCAAGCGTGATGGAAAATACCATAAATCGGGCCCGAATGGTCGGGCCTGTCATCAATTCTGGCGGTGGCAACTTAGCCGATATCATTTTTCTGACTTAGAGCTGATTTCACCAAAGTCAGATATCTGTTACTCGTGGAATAATATTGACGCCTGACAGTTTTAGTATGGTAAAACTGTCATAAATTCATAATTTATTTTCAGGATAAGACTTAATTTAGGTTTAAAAGTTTCGCGGAATGCGCCCTTAATGAAAAAAAAAAACAAAATAACCCAAAAGCAGAACCAAAGATTTTCATTTAAAAAAAAATTACAGCCTAAGAACATAGGGTGAAAACTTTTACGCCACCTTTTTTAATACTTTCGCTGTTCTTACTTTTTGGGGCTACTACATAGCTTTAATTTTTTTATAAATAATTTTTTCCTAAAAATCTTCGAGACATGTCAACCTGCCTATCGATTCTGTAAAAATCTCACTGTCATAACATATGTGAAGTGAGCTGTCAATGGTGGCAATCCCTAACATCTGCAGTGCTATTCTGTAAAATCTCACCGTGAAAACTAAGGTGAAGTGAGCTGTCATTCCACTTTATACTAGGGATTATCCCTATTGATAGCTCACTTCACGGTCACTTCACCTAAGTTATCACGGTGAGATTTTTACAGAATCGATCGGCAGGTGAAATGACAGCTCACTTCACCTTAATTTTCACGGTGAGATTTTTACAGAATAGGACTGCTGATAAGGAAATCTTAACTACCACAATCTTTTACCCAATTTCAGTCCAAGAAAACAAAGATTTGGTTGCAATAAAAGATAATGATTTGGAAGCCATGACAGATAGTACGATGAAGGACATGGATCTAAACGATGATGGGTACATATCGTGGGGAGAATATAAGAAACGTGCAGATGAACGGGAGAGAGAACCCAGGAATATTAAGGATTGAATCCACAGAGTAGTGAATAAATGAAGTTCTAATTAAAAAATAAAATTTAACTAATCGAATTTATTATAATTCAATTCGGTTTTTTTATTCCCAAATACAAAGTTCTCTTTTAATTAAAAATACTGAATTTTTAGATCTGTTTCTCTTGTAATTTTTAAATAGTTGGTTTATTTAATTTATTATACTAGCTGACCCGACGAACTTCGTACCGCCTCAGAATCAATAAGCCGTTCTTGAAGAATTTTTTCTATTTTTTAATAGTTATTCTGCTATTCGGGGCGGAAACAAATCCCACAAATCAAAGATCACTATCAATCAATGGTGTAAATAACCCGACTTTGTCTTATTTATATAGATTTTTTCAATATTTTAAGGCATTATTTTAATATTGCATTGTGAAAGTTGGCATCCTAGCAAACAGCTGTCAAATATTTACCTGTTTTGATACATTTTTGTCAATATCACATTTCCCCTGTTATGTTTAAGTCAGCCAGTCAGTAATGGCCCGTGCCGGACGGCGCGTACGTATTCCACGCGCGCCTCAAAGAGATGTCAGATATAGAGAAGGGGCCCGTAAGGGCCGAAACCTGTCGGTGCAGCGGGATTGTACGAAAGGGTTACCGCTATCCCGGAACATAAAGGACTAAGGAAGGAACACGGGTGGGATTTAGTCAGTAAGAGTGTGACACTCCCTTCTGCTGCACCCAGAGCGGGAGGAGTCATTTGATGATGTCCCATCCTCAAAAAAAGAAACACCGGGCACTAATGATTGATTATGAAATGTAATAATTAATCTCAAAAGGTGCATAGTCGACAGCAATTTGCAACGTTGCTAATTTTTAGAATGCAGGGTGTTAAGTTAAAATTAAAAAGAAGTACATTATTGTACGGTATTATGATTGAGTTTTGTTGGAAAATAAATAACAAAAGTTATGTTTAACAGAATTGTAATTATTGCACAAGTTTCCATAAAATAAACGACATGCCCAGAAAAAAAATCAGTCTGTATACCTACCTAAGTACCTACACCATTGCGAAAAAAAATTAAAAAAAAACATTCAAATTATTCATTCATTTATTTATTTTATTTATGGCCTTATTCTCATAGCTAGGAGTCTAGGACCACCGGGAATGGAACATCACTCTGGTACGTGGTTTTGAACATTGCTAAATGTAAGCATAATTAGTTTTGTCTATGGTAAAGTAGGCCGCATATCAGTAGTATGCAAGGCCGGTATAAGCTGGCCTCGTATTCTAATGTAACTTCGTGCTAAGCTAGGCCAGCTCAAGGTCAAAGTGTTAAGTCGCAGTCGACTTAGGAATGCGCGGCGAAACCGCTGCAGTGGTTTCGGTCAAACTATACAACCGATGTGCGGCCGACTGTACATGCTAGGCGTTTACAAGGCGTCAAAGTACACGTGTAAAAGTATATTTCGTTTTTGTTGCTTTGTACTTCATAAATAAGGTAAGTTTTTATTGTTAGCGTCCATCTTTAATAAATAGTAAGTTCTTTTTTCTTTTTACAACAATTTCGTGATTTTATTTTTTATTTTTTTTTTTTAGAGCAGACTTCAATGCTCTAAAAAAAAAACATTGAAATATTACCAAAAACTGTTTTTATAGTACGTATTGTCTTTTGGCTCCTACTGCCTTTACTGCATGCTTGTCATAGAATAGCTAATAAATGGAGTGCTCAAACGCGACGCTACAACTCACCGTATTTCGTACATAAATTAATACTCACTGTTATTGTGAGTCATTGGATAGCGGCTGACGCGACGGCGTCATGATACTGGCCGATAGTTAATCAGACAACCGGGGGCAATTTCTGTATTTAAAAAAAATCGTTCCATTCTACACCCTAATTGCGTAACACATTAACAAACTCAATTTGAATCAATTTGCTTCATATGATCGAAACATGTCTGCTCAGCAATATAAATAACGCAAAGAATGGTGTTTAACTTTCAAAATGAAACCCATTGCTACTGAGAGTGTGTTACGCAATTACCCCACTGATTTGTCTCAATATGTCAGAAATACTTCTAATTTAATTTACATTAATTTTCATCAAATTTTTGACATTGAATGTCGCTAAAATTACACTGTGACTAGATTTTTAACGTTTTTAATTACAGGAATTGCAGTTCAGATATCCTTAAAAAATATTACGTTTTCGTGTGTTGGTCGGATTATAAAGTATCTACTTACCAAAGTTTTATCCATTTAGGTACCATTAAAATAATCATAATGAGCAGTTAATATTATATGCCATTTAGTGTAAGGGCCGAGCCATAATCTGTCAAACCATGAATATAACATGAGACAGAACATGTATTGTCAATGTGTGTGCATGAAAGAAAACCCTACATGAAACTGGGGTAAGTAATATCACCATCATAATTATATTATTTTGTAAGTTTTTATGCATAAAGTTCAGTTTAATATTAGAGGGGAAAATGCACAATGCCGACGAATGTAAGTATTTAGGTATAGTACCACAAACTTATCTGACCTGCCTGCACTATAATTGCGTAACGCACTTTCAATTGGACGTAGATAAGCAAAAAGGGTCCAACCCACAATATGACCGAAAATGAGTTAAGTATACCAAACTGCTCCTCAAGGTCTATATTTTCGATTAGCAAAAACAATCCAAGTAAAATACGAATTTTTAATGTCAAAATATTCATATTTTACTTGGATTGTTTTTGCTAATCGAAAATATAGACCTTGACGAGCAGTTTGGTATACTTAACTCATTTTCGGTCATGTTGTAGGTTGGATACTTTTTGCTTATCTACGTCCAATTACAATTTGAATAATTTTGAAGGATGTTGCCAGTCCATTGCTTCATAAGTTCGAAAAATTTGTCTGCTCAACAATGTAAATAGCGCAATGAATGGTTTTGCACTGTCAAAATGAAAGGTATTGCTACTGATAGTGTGTTACGCAATTACCCCGCCGGTGGCTGAATGTGGAACTAACGAAATCACTGTTAAAAGTGACAAGGGGCCAGTTTCTCGAATGAAAATTATCTCCAAATTAATGTGAAAAAACTGCTGCCATTTGGTTGAATGACTTATCGAATAGCCAATCGCAGCAGTTAACGCACGATTGACAATTAATTTGTTCACCAACATCGCTGCCGCTACAAGGCAAAATGGGCTAAGCTCTGGTTTCCTAGAAAAGCGATTCCATCATATTATAACGGCCATCATGAAAAACCGTAATTTTCACCAGTATTTGACATTAAGGTATCAAAAGGCTCTGTATTTGGACAGCCGTTATTGTTTGACCAACATAAATATAGATAGTCCTAGATAAAGCAAGTATCACGATCTGTATGAAAATCAAGCGTGGCAATTTTTTGACTACCTACTATGACGTCACAAGCACTATTTAGTGATGGGAAAATCAAACCGATTCAAAGACGCCGCCGCGTGCGGCACCCGTCTCGCCATACCCTCAGGGCCTGGCGCCAGCACTCACGCTCACCAGCCAGCAGCACTTAGGACTGCGCGCGAAAGTGGTGGCTTATGATTTTTGTACATTAAGCTGGGCACGCGAAGTAGTTGATCTAGCGTTATCTAGGTGTAGGTATCTATATCTGTGGTTTGACCGTTCACCGCCTTCTTAGGAAACCAAAGCTTTAGTGGGACTTTACAGTAATATAAGTTAAGACACATCAAGCCTTATTTAGACATTGTCACACAGATATGAGTGACCGAAACGACGCCTCTACAAATCCAACTTTTTCAAAAACTCGGTGTTGTGGTGTGTTAAATATTATACTCTGTGGTCATATTATTGATCACAGAGTATAATATTTAACAGAAGTCGAAGTAATATTCTCAAATACATAACCGCAGACAGAAACGGCGGTTGACCTCTTTTCACCCTTATGCTTTTAGTAATAAGTTTGAAAATTGCTCCACCGTTATATTGGCTTAACTGCGCCAGTATTTTTTCGGATCGTCAATTTTTTTCTTTATAATTTCAGGACAAGTGGACAAAAACCATCACACTTACACCGATGAACAGCTCGAACAACTTCTTGAGCATGTGTTCAAGCATACTGATATCAATAAGGATGGATATGTTGACTATTTGGAGTACAGGATCAGTGACTACAAAGCTAAGAAGGCTGAGAAGGAGAAGGAGTTATCTGGTGCTAGATAAGAAAACTTTAATATGTGAACCACGTTTTTTAACACGCTTTTATACAACGTGTTAAATGCGCAAAACCTGAAAATAGTTTTTTCATAATTGACTACTGACTAACTAAATAACTTTTAATAATTATAGGTTTTTTTTTTCAAAAATTAGGTATACAGTATTTTGCCATACTATCCGTCGATTGAGCCAAAGAAAATTAAGTCTTATTATATGGCAATAAGACTCAATTTTGAATGCATAAAGTAATGCTAGGATCAACACGATTTTCTTAATAATAATAGTTAGCTTAAAAAAAAAATTTTTTTTGTTCATTGTAATATGCTTTTAACTCAATGCTCTAATTGGGGTGTATGGGGTTTTGCGCATTTAACGTTACACGTTGTAAGTATAATATATATTATCTTCACTTGTAACTAACTAACAAACAATGTAATAAAATCTTGGAAGGCTTTTTTAACTAATTGTCGTATCGTAATAAAACTTTATATGTTTATTGTTTATGTATTTCCGATGACAAAACTATAATTTGGTATCTTGGAGCTGATCTGATGACGGAGCCAGGAGGTGAATAGTGGAACTCTTCAGTGGTTACTAGTAAACCCTCGAGTTTGGGCTCATATGTTTTGTGTTTACAATACAATCCGACACTAAGGCCCCATTTTCTTTCACAATCCGAAGGAAGAAAATTTCGAAGGAAATTCCCAACCCATTGCTTCATATACCTATGTTTAAAACATTCGTTCGCTCGACTACGTGAATAACGCCATGATCGATTTTTATACCCATACCAAGCTCCTTTTTAAAGGTTGTCATCTAATTGCATAACACACTTTCAATTTAAGTACTTTTGAAGGATTTTGCTAATCCATTGCGTCTAATGTTTGAAAATTTCGTCTGCGAACGTAAATAACGCAATGAATGTTGTCGAATTGCCAAATGAAAGAAATTGCAATTATTAGTGTGTTACGCAATTTAGGTAGGTACCCGCCATTTTCTCGAACGGAAATAATTATATAATGTGACAAATTGTCAAGCGCACTTAAACGGCTTGTTGATAAAATAGTTAACAAATCATAGCTGCAGTGCGATTCTGTAACCATCTCACCGTGAAAACTTAGGTAAAGTGAGCGTGGAGTGAGCTGTCAGTGTCATGCTGATGCTAGGGATTGATACTCTTGACAGCTCACTCGAAGCTCACGTCACCTAACTTTTCACGGTGAGATTTTTACAGAATCGATCGGCTGTTTACGCGTGTTTTAAAATATGTCACATTCATTTTGCGATAATTTTCGGTCGAGAAACTGTGCTTAGTTAGACCCCGGTCCTCACATATTCATCTCGTGCCAAACCACGCTCGTTAAGGCCCATTTATGTACGCTAATCATGTTTCTTGCCCGTAGCAAACAATTAAATTGAAACAGCAAATGATTTGCATCGTCTAAACTACGTAGAGTATTATATTATCTGTGGTCTAAACACTGTTTAGAACACATAATGTTGCTTCAATTTACTATGTCGCAGGTGATTACCTGCGACATAGTAACTGTGTTAAAACATAAACTAGCAATCGATCCCAATGCCTTTCATTTTGACATCCATTGCTTCATAGGTTTGATAAATTCGCCCGCTCAACAACGCAGATAATGCAATGAACGTGGTTGAACTGTCAAAACGCTACCTACCGCTTTAATTTCGCACGGAGCTTTGCTCCTTTACACCCCCCACATTTCCATCTCTCACCGAGTCATCACCGGACGCTATAATTCCTCACTCCCAGATACCCATGCCCCCTGGATGCTTTGATCCCGCACCAAACCCCGCTCGAACGATTACCTCTTATAATATTGTTATATTTTACCTACTTAATCCTATTGTCCGTCAATCTCCCTTCTACCTATTTAATTTTGTTGTCCTTTTTTTATTTATCTATACCCTGCAACTGTTTTATTTTCTAATCTTATAAATAAATTCATTATTATTTTTCATCGTTTGTTTTTTATTGAACCGAAGATTCAGTTACAGGTTTTGATCGTAATTATTCTTGGTGAGTATTTTATACGTAAATTATAAACGTCCTCAAAGCAATTTTCTTTTCCCCTGCCTGCAGTTTAATTTATATTATAATACTTGGTACAGACGCCAGCACATCAAGCAACCCGAAAATGTCTAATTTTCCCAATCAACTTTGAAATTTATGCTTTAAAGTTGAAAATCTATTAAAGAAATTTGACAGATTGTAGTAGCTTGATGTGCTGGCGTCTGTACATTATTCGCAATTTCCGGACCTCAACGTGGATTTTATATCGTTCCCTATGTTTTTTTTTGCATTAAAAAAACTATAATGATAAAAATATCTACGTAGGTACTCTATGCTATTATTTTTTTCAGTAGCTGACAAAGAGAACGGCATAACTTACAAAGATTCTGATTTGGAGGAGATGGTGGAAGGAGCGTTGAAACAGACTGACACAAATAACGATGGGTTTATTGAGTACTCTGAGTTTAGAGCCGCAACTGATGTCAATGTGGCGTCACCATAATATTTACACTGAAAACTGACTACAATCTCTCATTCTATTCATTTATAATAATTAATAAATGATAATCTGTAAATACTTACCTAAACAGTTTTTTTTTCCTCCCAGAATTCAAAAATGTAACTGATGAGTAACTCCCAGGATGCAACTGGCATTTTCTGTGTCCTCTCAAAAGCTTTTGACTGTGTTGACCACAATACACTGATCTGTAAATTACACCATTACGGAATTCGTGGACCAGCTGCTGATCTTGATCTTCTTATCTATCAAACAGGCGGGGCGACGACCTAGTTAAGATAGGCGTGCCTCAAGGTTCAATTCTTGGCCCTTGCCTATTTCTAGTTTATACTTATGACCTACCTACATACACTTCTGCACTTGACTATCGTCAAAGGGATTTAAGTACCCGAGGCGGTCGCGGTGTGTCTGCTCAACAACTTAAATAACGCAATGAATGTTAAACTGTCAAAATGAAACCGATTGCTACTGATAGTGTGTTACGCAATTATGCTACAGCAGTGCTATTCTGTAAAAATCTCACCGTGAAAACTACGGTGAAGTGAGCTGTCATTCCACCTGATGTTAAGGAGTGCCCCTATTAATAGCTCACTTCACCTAAGTTATCACGGTGAGATTATTACAGAATCGATCGGCTGGTTAGGGCGTCATATATTTTGTAAACATCTCCTTTGTAGGAATGCAGTATATCGATCATGAGCGAGTTCATACTCCAACTCGCACTTGGCCGATTTTCGGATGGCTGTGACCACAACCTTTTTTGAGAGCTGGACCCGCGCCTGCAATTAGCACTAGCTTAGACACCCGTAACTCCCGACATTACTGATTTCTTGCTTAGGGAGTATACTATCAGTATCAGAGAGGGCTATTACAGTATCGATGAGTTCATGAGTTCACAATTGAATGATTTGTGAATTATTATTTGAGTTTATATGATTTTTTATTATTTTAAATATGAATTATTGTTTTTTTATTTATCATCACTGTAATATTTTCAACGTATTGTATTTTGTTATGAAATCAATAACTTATTACTCCAAGACCACGCTCAGACACTAGGTACGCTTGCGAACCACGAGAACGGAACAGTTGGCTATATTAATGGCAGTGTAGTGTATCACAATAAAACACACATTACGCAAAATACTATATATTTTAATTGTACGATTTGGCATCAACTCACATTCATGTCTTCACAGTAAAATATTTTAAAAATATACAATACTTACACTCCGGCTGGCGAGAGAATGCGTTCCTTACACCCTATCATTGCAAATTCAAGACAATTCTAGTAGCTAATAAAGATCAAATTCGCAAAACACGTAAATATTCGTTTGTATGAAACTGGCAGGTGTCAAGACCGTATTCTCTCGTCGGCGTCGTCGGCAGTACTGTAAGTACTTACGCGTGTTAACCAAAACGATCGTTAGCGCTAATACGCGATCGTTACTGTCATTAGGTATATCACACTTTTGTTCGGAAAACTGGAAGGCGCCCTCTGTCGACGCAATCACGCGTTTGGGTAAGCTGAACAAAATGAACGCGTCGATTGCATACTCGAGCTGCGATCGCGTTGGTTATGAGTTTATGACAGCAGCGCTTTGTGTCAGGAAAGCCCGCGAAATTATTTTTTTTCCTCTCTTTGCAATTTCTAGTTCAGTATCAGGTTGAATGCTTATCTAAATATGATTCGCGGCCGTAACAAATATTAATATACAGAATTACTAGCTGACCCCGCCAACGTCGTTTTGCAAAAAAAAAAAAAAATAGATAGTAGCCGATTCTCAGACCTACCCGCACCCTAATTGCGTAACACACTATTAATCGGAATCTGAATCATTTTGAAGCAAATTGCTAATCCATTGCTTCATAAGTTCGAAAAATTTATCTGCTCAACACGTAAATAACGCAATGAATGTTGATGAACTGTCAAAATGAAACCGATTCCGATTGATAGTGTATTACGCAATTAGGGTGCCGATATGCACACAAAATTTCATACAAATCGGTCAAGCCGTTTCGGAGGAGTATGGTAACTTGTTAGTTACCATACTCCTCCGAAACGGCTTGACCGCTTGACACGAGAATTTTTCATCAATACATCTTCTAAGTTGTATTGAATGACTATTTTCAGAATTGGCCTCTGTCATTATTTGAAATCATGACATTATAGAGGCCAATTCTAACTCAAGGAGTTGTATTGCTGATTCTAATGATTATATTTCTGTAAAGGTATATTTGTTACGGTCGCGAATTATATTTTCATCAACATACAACTTGTTACTGACCTGCTAATTGCAATAAACGTAAGTAAATTTGAATTTCGCAGGCTACCTTAGCGCGTCCCCCTTATAACACTTTTAGGTAAGTACCTACATAAAATATAGGTATTTCGATTGTAAAATCTAACTCAATAATCACACATTTATAAAATTTAGTCATTTCATTACATTTAAACAACATGAGATTAAACTTGCTCATTTTACACAGAAAGTTTCTCGCTTCGAAAATAGAATTATCGAGAAAAGAAAGTTTGGACCAGCTATAGTTCGGCTGCTGAGAGAATGCGTTTTTGACACTTATCAGTTTCTTATTACGTGTTTTGCGAATTTGATCTTTCATTAGCTACTAGAATTTTCGAAACTGACAGGAATTAGGAACGCATTCTCTCGTCAGCCGGACTGTAAATCAAGAAGTAGGTAAGATGTAGGTAAACTATTATACCCGCGGTTTCTGTATTGAGAATTTGAAGTTGAATACTTGTTAAAGATTTCTTTAGCGACCACCCGCGATATACAACATTTATTTGAAAAAACCTAAGAATGGCTTTCACCGGGCGATATGTAATGCTAAAGTCAACTTCAAATTCTCAATTTAGAAACCGGGTGTTTAGCTACTTCGTTATATGCACATTGATAGGTAACGCACGAAAAACTCTCCGTGTAAAATGGCGTTCATTCTACAACATATTCAACGCATGTATGTGGCCATTTTCTCTAACGCAGCAGTTTACGCGCGCTTGAAAATATGTCAAATTAATTTTGCGATAATTTTCGTTCGAGAAACAGCCTATCGATTCCGTAAAAATCTCACCGTGATAACATAGGTGAAGTGAACTATCAATGGAGGCAATCCCTGACATCAGGTGGAATGACAGCTCACTTCACCTTAGTTTTCACGGTGAGATTTTTACAGAATAGCACTGCTGGCCCTATAGTCGCATTATATTTATCATGTCCTTCTTAACTTCGTCACCAGTCAAGGGTATTCTGATTGGCCTCCCTAAATGATACACTATGCGGGCTGTAGAATTGTGAGAACCAACTCCTGAACGCACGAATCGTTTTGTCCGTGCGAACGTAGGCAGGGGCAGAGACAAATCGCTTGCTGTTCCAAATTAAGATGTCCCGTTCGAACTGTGGAAGAGAAAATTTGTTTTAGGTGCAAAGCAGACGGCACACTTTTTGTGCGATCCAGTCTGCGGCGCACAAAAAGTCTGCATGGCGCGCAAAAAGTCGGCCGCGGATTTTTCACAGACTCAACGCACATCTTCGATCATTCTGTTGGCAGAGCTGTAGGGACGTAAACGCTATGGAAATCGTGCAGATATCGCGAAGTGTTATTTTGATAATAAATCGCGCCTTGATAATAGATCGCGTGCGCTACGTCCACCCCTAGCAAATGCAGATTGCCGACTAAAGTGTGCGCCGTCTGCGTTAGCGCGCGTTGAAGCAAACGGTCTGCCCGAATTACACGGATTTTTTGTGCGCCGGACTTTTTGCGCGTCGTGTGTGTTACTGCATATAATTGCATAGGTTCTATTTTCACAGACTAAAAAGTGCGTCACGGATAGTCTGTCGTCTGCGCTGCACCTTAAAGTTAATAATAAAAGTGGAGGAGAAGCACTGAGTACGTTGGGATATCAACCAAGTTTTTTTTAAATGCGTACTTTTACCCAAAATAACTACATAATATATTTCTACCCAGTTGGGACAAAGGTACCTACGCAGTCTGACCAAGACATAGTTTTCCTTAAGGTGAATGCTTCAGGTAGCCCGCGAAATACAAATATTCTTACGTTTTTTGCAATTTGCAAGTAAGTATTAGATTGTATGTTGATCAAAATTTAATTCACGGCCGTAACAAGTATGTGTAAATTTATAGAATTATAATCATTAAAGTCGTCAATGCAACTCTATATGACCATGTAATCCTAACTTCGACAATTCCATGTGGTTTTAAAGAGTTGTATTGATGGCTTTAATGATTATAGTTCTGTAAATACATCCTTGTTAAAGCCGCGAATCAAATTTTTATCAACATTTTTATTAACCTAATACTAACTTGCAAATTACAAAAAACGTAAGAAATTTTGGATTTCGCGGGCTACCTGGAGCATTCACCTTAATATACAATAAACGCTAATAAAACGTCCATGAAGACGCTAATGAAGGGCGTTCCGCGGAACCCCATGAAGCGCAAACTCATTGAAAGTGTAGGTATGCTGCCGGTCCTAATCTATGGTGCGCAGACCTGCATCCTAATTGCGTAACACACGATCAATTACAATCTGAATCCTTTTTAAGGATATTGCTAATCCATTGCTTCATATGTTCGAAAAATGTATCTACTCAACAACGTAATTAACGCACATTGCGTTAATTACGTTGTTGAGTAGATACATTTTTTTGTTGTTGATCTGTCAAAAGTAAAGCCATTGCTACTTTTAGTGTGTTACGCAATTACCCAGCTGCAGCTGGAATAGTCACTGAGTACCTATGTAAGTACCTACACATATTTTTGTCAATATATCCTCAATCTAGACCAGACCATCATCCAGGGGCCCAAGTCTGCTATTTTTATAAATTCGTCATTCCAACCCGATCCTATTGTCATTTTGCTAAAAGTTCGTAATCTGCTAAATTCATAATGGTCGATCATTGGTCGGTCAATGGTCTGAGAAAAACTACAAAATTTCATTTAATAAATATTTTTACATATTACATATTAGTATTTGCGGAGAGTAATGGGTAACTCTCCGTCCGATCAGGACCAGGCCCGTGCCGGACGGCGCGTACGTGTTCCACGCGCGCCTCAAAGAGATGTCAGCATAAGGAAGGGGCCCGAAAGGGCCGAAGCCTGCCGGGGCAGCGGGATTGTCCGAAAGGGTTACCGCTACCCCGGAACACAAAGGGCTAAGGAAGGAACACGGGTGGGTTTTAGTCAGTAAGAGTCTGACACTCCCTTCTGCTCCACCCAGAGCGGGAGGGGTCATTGGATGATTTCCCAACCACAAAAAAAAAAAAAAAAAGTAGTTAGAAGTTCGTAAATAGCAATAAACATTACATTTATTCATTTGTCATTGTCAATAAGTACGAGATTACTATTTTATGACATTTCTTTCAATGGAGTGTCAGTGGTTGACCATTGGAAAGTCATAATGACGCCATTATATTAGTAGATTACCAAACTTGTCAAAATCAACAATTATGAAATAAATGATAGACCAGTCTGACACTATTGTAATAGCAGATTTGAGGCCCTGCCGTCTTGTATGGATCAGAATGTTGGGCCACAAAAGGGATGAATGAAAGGCAATTGCATGCAGCTGAGATGAGAATGCTAAGAGGGATGTGTGGTGTTACACGAATGGATAGAATAAGAAATGAGTACATAAGAGGAAGTTTGAAAGTGGCACCGGTAACTGAAAAGTTGCGTGGAAATCGGTTGTCATGGTATGGGCATGTGTTACGGAGAAATGAGGAAAATGTCGTGAGGAGAGTTTTGACTATGGATGTCGATGGCTTTATGAGTAGGGGAAGACCAAAGAAACGATGGATGGACTGTGTGAATGATGATATTTTTAGAAAGGGTGTGACTACCGAGATGCCGACTTAATAGAGAAGTATGGAAGGAAAAGACATGTTGCGCCAACAGCAAATAAATTGGGATAAGGGCGGGAGAATGTTGATGATATCCTCAATCTAGGTGGGTTCTAACCAGATCTCAACAAAAAAAAAAGTAAAATCTTAATGTCAAGTAAAGGTATATAAAAATACAAAACTCACCATATCTCCCTCAGATTTGACCGAAATTGCCGCAAAGGGCGCGTTGTAAGTTGGCGAGAACATTCGATGTATGACCCTTTGCAACAAAGGGCCGAGTGGCGTCACAGATTGTGACACTAAGATTGGGCCCACAGGAGTGTTCAGCAGGAGACGGACGTGGCCGGGGCCTATCTGTGGAAAGGAAAACTGTTTTAGAAAAAAAAATAAAAAGACTCCTACGGAGAACTTTGTAAGTTTAGAGGTATGAGGAACGGGATGTAAAGTTTACTCATCCTCCATAGAAATGGGAGGATCCTCCGACCAGATGGGTATTGTGTCTGGTGGGCAACTGCCCGAAGATTGATGTCGGGACGTTGTAATTATATACCTAATTTATTATGTTGTTCACGCGGTAAACTTTGCTTGCGCGATGCAGAATTTTTCGTGACGTCAGTGTGATGCGCAAACTCAAAGTATTTATTAGAATTGAACCATTTACTGGCACTTTTGAGTTGTCAAGAAGTCAGCAGCAGTTGGCCAGAAGTCGTAGGTCGCATGGGGCGATATAGATCGGGACACATGAGCTTTAGACTTTTGGGACTTGGGGACTGAATTCTGAAGCTATGGTGAAGAGAATAGTGGTCACCAAAATGTGACCACTATTCTCAAAAAAAAAAACTTTTTTACAAAAAAAAAAACCGACTTCCAAAAAACAGTACAATGTGAAAAATAACTTTAATTTCGGAAGTCGGTGTCGCTGGGTTCGCGTTTTCGTTGTTTGGCACCGACTTCCGAAATTAAAGTTATTTTTCACTTTGTAGTACTTATCTTTTTTGGAAGTTGTTTTTTTTTGTTTTTAAAGTTTGTTTTCTTCTTATCACGACTTCTTTCACGATATTTTAGATTGAAAGTAGGTTTTAGGTGTTTGTCGGTGCTACATACCTGCGTAACTTTGACATCAATATGGCACAGATCATACTTCATTATTCTATAGTCGTGAGTTAAACTCATGTTCGCCGTGTGATCTTCATTTTTAGACCAATTTGCTGACCATACGTGACAACCTGGAATAATAATAAACACAATATTTATATCTGGACTCTACGGCAAAAAGGTGAAACATAAAATCATGCCTTGATGCTTCGAAGGTGTAGGTAGAATAGAGCCAAAAGTATTACAGTATTTAAGCACGATTTAGCTTCACTTGTAAATTGACATGAATTGAATTCAAAAAGCGTGGAGTGTAATTATAATTATTTTATAATTTTTAGTGCGTGATAAAAGCGTGTTTTTTAGTTTTTTTTATATCACGTAGCGACACGCACTTTATTTGTGGTAACTAAGCGTACAAACACATATGGATTTAGTAAAAATCTGTTATTTTGACATTAAATTACAAATATACACTTTAATTTTATTAATTTGTATAGATATAGATAATTAAGAGAGGAAATGCAGTCGGAGAGACTTGAAAAAGCCTTGAAAAAGTAAAAAGTCGTAATTGAGGTTTTGCTCTCCAATATTGGACCAATTTAAAAGATATTTCAGAAATTGAATATATTGTGTTCCTATGTTTTTATTTTTTCATTAATAGTTTTTGTACAAGGCCTCTTTTTAAGGGTAGAACCCTTAAAGTCGGAGAGACTTGAAAAAGCCTTGAAAAAGTAAAAAGTCGTAATTCGAGGTTTTGCTCTCCAATATTGGACCAATTTAAAAGATATTTCAGAAATTGAATATATTGTGTTCCTATGTTTTTATTTTTTCATTAATAGTTTTTGTACAAGGCCTCTTTTTAAGGGTTCTAGTGCTAAAAATAATGTATCATCAAAAAGGAAACCACAGGGACATACAAGTAGTTAATATTTATTATTCTGTAAAAAACATTGCTTTATGGTAATTAAGAACCTATACAACCTCAGCTCATTTCCTCTTATATAGAAGATTTCTTGCCTATTAACATTTCCTCTTATAGAAGATTTCTTACCTATTAAATCATACAACAACGGAAATTTTCCTACAAAGCCTGACAACAGAGATGGAGAATGTACCGCGTTCAAGTGAGCGACGTCGGCGCCATTTTCTGGTATCTCCTGGAATTATAAATATTAAGCCTTTTTAAGTGAGTTACACACAATGGGTGCTTGAACGGCGCCGCCAAGGCTGGCCCGAGATGACCTGGGCCTCAAGTCTGCTATTACAGTAGTGTCAGAATGGTCTATCATTGATTTCATAATTGTTGATTTTGACAAGTTTGGTAATCTACTAATATAATATGGCGTCATTATGACTTTCCAATGGTCAACCACTGACACTGCATTGAAAGAAATGGCATAAAATGGTACAATCTCGTACTGTATACTGACTTTAATGACAAATGAATTAATGTAATGTTTATTGCTATTTACGAACTTCTTACTACTTCAGATTGCAAACACTAATTAACACGTAATATTTAAAAAAATAAATGATATCTAGCATAGTTTTTCTCAGACCATTGACCGACCAATGATCGACCATTATGAATTTAGCAGATTACGAACTTTTAGCAAAATGACAATGGGATCGTGTTGATTTGACGAATTTATAAAAATAGCAGACTTGGGCCCTTGGACCCGTACTGCGAGGGCTGGTTAGAGACGGTGCGGGAAAAAGAGTTCCTAGAAGGATTTGGAGGAAGATTGCCCAGCAGTGGGGCATTATAGTATAAAAAAAGGTTACGCAATTACTCCACAAATTTTGATGTCATTAAAGATTCTTCAATCCCTCATCATCATAGATGCGTTGATCCAACTACGAAAAAAGTAATAATAAAGTAAGTTAAGTGGCTACATTTTGGTCAAGTAGGTATTGAAATTTTGTATTACCTACAGCTGATTTTTTTTTCATGACCTCACAGTTGGTCCCATAGTGAAAGTTGTTCAGTTCGGTGGTCTAAAGTTTTACGGGTTATTTTTTTAACACCTTATATTAAAACTGACCTGTATATGAGCGCTGACAGTGAACTCATTCCTGCCTCTGTAGGCCCAGTGCTTCAGCTCCGGCACCTCTGTCATGTTCCACAGCGGCTCCCGATTCTCTGCGTCATACCAGATCCAGATGGCGCCGTCCATCTCCACAGTCGTCCATTGTTTTATTGATACACCTTTCGGCGCTGTGGAAGAAGATAAATTTGAGGTTCAATGAGGCCGATACAAGGTCAATTTGTTGTTGCTTGCTTCACAGAATTTTAGAACGAATCTAGGTAGATCTTTAAGACAAAACAGCATGATTGCATCATCAGATTTGTAGTAAGTATTCTATTTCATAAAAACGGCCACGTGCGACTCGCACACGAACGGTTCCGTACCGCAAGGCTAAACACAAAAAAAAAACACGTTTTGTAAGACTCCCTTTAATTTATTTAATCTTATTTTATTTTTAATCTTTTTAAATTTATGTAATCTTATTTGTTGTGATAGGTACCGGTAATAGAAATACACACTCTGTGAAAATTTTAACGGTCTATCTATTACGGTTCATGAGATACAGACCGCTGACAGACACAGACGAACATAGGGTTCCGTTGAATGCATGGGTTGCTTGAATAACAACACAATTTGCTATTCTCTCTGACGCCAAAAGAACCTTGTAGCGTTGTAATTAGGACTTTAACATTTTCAGAATAGAGTTCAAAATTAAAAAACGGCATCGGCTGTGAAATTGAATGGATAATGTATGTTGTTGTACTGACCATGTTCTATTCCGGGCACACTAACACACGTGCCATCTTCTCCAAACCTCCACTTATGAAAGGGACACTCGATGCAGTTCCCGCTTACATTGCCACCGACTGCCATGTTGGCGCCCAAATGGGGACAGTAGGCGTCCACGCAGCGAGCGACACCGTCTTCTCCGCGGTAGATACAGAGGTTTTGGCCTGAAATACAATAAAGAAATCTGTAGTACGACAGATTAGTACTATATTTATACAGATAGTGCAATCCACGAAGACGCGCCCCACTCTTTTACCTAATGCTTACAGCAGAAGTGTGTAACATTCCGCTAGTCTTTTAGTATTGTAAATACACACTAATTATTATTAGTGGGTAGTTAGTGTGTATCGAAAGAACTAAAACACTAATGAAATTTACTAGCGATAACCACTAACGATTCGGAAGAAGAGTGGGGCGCGTCTTCGTGGATTGCACTATCTGTACCACAGAACAGATAAAAGAGGTCTCTTTTATCTGTTCTGTGATCTGTATACACCTTCTCACACACACTGGTGCCGATTCCCTTGTTCACAGTTCACACACTGAACTAAATTAAAGATCAGTGCATCTTTTTCTTTATATTTAATTAAGAAAAGGACAGAAGATAAATTTGAGTTTAGTCCTGTCTAATTAATAAGCGCCTGACACTACCTCATACAAGTTTAGACGTGATTAAAAACTTGCCTACTAAAATTACGTCAATTTACGTCAGGCGCTGATTAATTAGACTAAACTAAAATTTATCTTCTGTCCTTTTCTTAATGAAATAGAAAGAAAATGATGCAATGAACTTAAATTTAGTTTAGTTTGTGAATCGGCACCACTCTCTCACAACACACCATCACACACGTTTTATTATTGTTATTTTTGTACCTAATCTTTAAGAAATGTGCCTTTTTTGTATTCAATCCACAAACCAACAATTACATGCCTAATGGCTTTTATAATGGACGAACACCGACTCTCAAGTCACAGGTATATTATATACTATATTTACCTAGTTTGGGAGCCAGGGGATCTATGTTTGAGATTCTAGTTTATATGTTGTAAAAGTCTGTGAACATGTTATCACTTTTTTGAAATAAAGAAATTTATTTGTTTACTTCGTAATGAACGCAAATATTAGTATTTTATTATGAACAACTCTAGTAGAGTATTGTTCATCAAGGAAATATAAGGTGTAAAATGAAGAGATGCGTAAGTATTTAAAAAGTTATGGATTTTAAAAAATTGCAAAAAAGCCTTGGAATACTTGTTGTTTTTAGTTTTTGCTACTCGATAATAGATGGTGCTACTACAAAAATCACTAAAATATTTTACAGCGCAACACGTCTATTTGAGACTTGTTCACTATAAATAATTCATTTAACATGTGCATTTATTTATATTTATTCATTTATTGTACACCACAAAAATACATACCATAAAAAAATACATCAAACACTACAAAATATACAATGGGCGGCCTTATCGCTTTCTGCGATCTCGTCCAATGAAATGGACAGTGATTTTCCTGAACATAAAATGAGGCTATCGTTGGTGCAAATATTATGTATACAATAAACTTAAAAAGATACACAGATTTGTATAACCAAATCGAAAATTAAATTAATATTAATTAATTTACATAGTTTATTATTTACACAGTTTTGTATTAGTTTTTGTGTTAAATATCCCTTAGTCTATCCTCACATTTTGTTACACTAAGCTTCTACTACTCAACAACAGATGGCGTCACTCACCTAAAGCATCCACAGCGCTTACTCCGCCAACTTTTAGTTCTCTGCTCTCTCCCACCGCAAACCATCCATTAGGATAAGGCGGAGGTATCTTGCTTCCCATCCGTCTAGTAGCCTGAGCTCTGGATATCCTTCTATCACGGTCTGGACCAGATGCGATGTGCTCGAAACCAATTTCTGTTAATTCCTGAAAAAAAAAGTTAAAAAAAAAAAAAAAGACAAATCTACACTAATACTATGGCGAGTTAAATTTTTTAAGTTTGGATATTTTTAAAATTTTTCTTCAGTCCTTTTCTTAGTGAAATAGAAAGATGCACTTAACTTAAATTTAGTTTAGTTTGTGAACAAGAGAATCGGCAACAATATAGAGCATTGATATATACCGCATTTCTATTACATTCAGAAAAAAACAAACATTTTGGTTAGGTATAAACATTGTGACTCGAACTTGTGACCTGCGACTCTTTGACTAAATCTGAGACTCGAACTCAGACCACACAGTCGACAGCCACACTTACAACTACTGCACCAAAGAGGTACAGTAGACGCCAGCACATCAAGCTACTACAATCTGTCAAATTTCTTTAATAGATTTTCAACTTTGTCCTTAAAGTATAAGGTTCAAAGTTGATTGGGAAGTTTTGACAGTTTCGGGTAGCTTGATGTGCTGGCGTCTGTACATTAATTTAAAAAGTTCAGATATATACTCACTTTTTTATAAAACACAGGATTGATATAACTCTTATAAATGACTAACAACAATAAATAAACAACCACAGCGGAAATTATAAAAACACTATTTTCACAAATGAACTCAAAAATACTTCTTAAAATTATAATTACTAAATTCACATAGAATAAGAGAAAATCTTTTTTAAATTGTTTGTTCTGCATCGCACTTTGACATTCGGAAAACGTAAGTTCCTTTTTCGAAAAACTGTCAGCGGTGTCGCAGTAGTCGGCCATTTTGGATTCGTGTTTGACAGATGGTTGAGTGAAGAATTCTTTGGATCTGAAAAGAAGAAAGAAAATTTATTAATATCTTACACTTAGGTAGGTAAGTACACTACGCATTAGATTACATGGGACTTAAATTTAATTGGTAATAAAAGGTGGGTGTAAGCACCTACTAATAATCGACTCTGAAACAGTTCTCCGAAATTCGCTTCTATGATGAACGGTTCGACGATGACGGCCATATTTGTCGAAGGACTGATGGCCGGTGGAGCAGACGAGTCCTTGAGTGGAGACCGCGAATCGGCAAGCGTAGTGTAGGACGCCCCCTAGCTAGATGGACGGACGTCCTAAAGAAGGTGGCTGTGATAGACTGGATGCGGAAGGCGGAGGACAGGGTGTTGTGGCGCAGCCTGGGAGAGCCCTGAGTCCAGCAGTGGGCTGTGATAGGTTGAGTTGAGTGATTGATTTGATGTATAATGGCTCATTTAATCCGGTACAAGCAATATAATCAATTTATGAAGCACTTAAAGAATAAAATTAGCATTATTTTTATTATCAAATTGATTCTGTTCACGGCAATTTATCATAGACACGCTATTGAAAGTCTATGGTAAAAAAACAATGGATACCATTGGCTATGGTTTATGGTTATAGTACTTAAAAGTTAGAGTAAGCCATAAGTACGTCCGCAACGAGAGTCTACACTTAGATCTCAGAATGCCGATCGTCCAGTAGTTCATGAAACGCCTCACCAAGCGTTTCTTTGATACTGCTATAAAGCACCCCAATCCCCTTATTGCGGCGACCGGGTATTTAATCTGAACGGCCCAAAGCGAATGGACCGCGTGCCATTCGACCGTAACCCTTTATGTGTGACTTATCGTATATATGGCTCCAAAGTCTACTATATATTTTGTTTTGGATACTCAAACGGCCTAAAATGACGTAAGTTATATTAAAGGCAGTGTAAATAGCTGTATGGACACTTTCCCGCAAAACCCGTGTAAGTATCAAATATCAAAAAACCAATGCAAGCAGCTGAATTATAGGTAAAATGGCGACCTTGCAAACACTGCTATATTGCATATTATTTATAAGTATATAGGTCATGTTCAGACGCCAGCACATCAAGCTACCCGAAACTTTACAATTTTCCCAATCAACTTTGAACTTTATGCTTTAGACAGCTGGGGAGCTATTCTCTAAGGATACAGCCTTGCGGACAGCGCTGTCACAACTGTCAAACCCACCGCGACAGCGCTGCCCGCAAGGCTGTATCCTTAGAGAATAGCATGGCTGGTAAATGACAGCCATTATATGAGGATGCAGGTTAATATCTGAGATAGGCTTTTGAGGAAAGTACAATACAGATTTGAGTGGTCCATGAAATCGCGAAAAAAAAATATTCCCTACACATTTTGACGAGTTATGTGAACGTAAATGCAGCTGATTCTTTTTTTCAAGATTTCAGGTTTGGTCCCATAGTAAAAGTTGTTCATAATGATGAGTACAATACAATGACCCCTTAACGGTATAGCGGTTTTTTTTTTTTTTTTTGTGGATGGGAAATCATCCAATGACCCCTCCCGCTCTGGGTGGAGCAGAAGGGAGTGTCTGACTCTTACTGACTAAAACCCACCCGTGTTCCTTCCTTAGCCCTTTGTGTTCCGGGGTAGCGGTAACCCTTTCGGACAATCCCGCTGCACGGTATAGCGGTTATAACGGTGATTAAAATTACACCCTGTATTAGTTAGTTTTTTATTAATTATAATTAAACTACTTTGAATAAAAGATTCATTTTCAATAGGGTTCCTCGTATAGGTGAAACGAATCTATTTAAAAAAAAAAATCATTTAATGGATTTTTTCACAAGCTTCAATGTTTTCAGGTTTCACACTTGATTGGCGGATTTTTTTTTAGAAATATTTTGATGTTTTATCGTTTCTACTGCATTAAACCAGTTTCTGAAGGTACAGAATTAATCTCCATTAAATTATCATTGTCCCCGATTCTGTTGTTCTTAAACTAAACTAAATTAAAGTTCAGTGCACCTTTTTCTTTCTATTTCAATATAAAAAGGACAGAAGGTAAATATTAGTTTAGTCCCGTCAAATTAGATAATCCATAGACAAGTTTAGACGTGATTAAAAATTGGCTACTAAAAAAAATACGTCAATTTACGTCAGGCGCTAACTAATTTGACAGGACTACGTCAATTTACGTCAGGCGCTGACTAATTTGAAAGGACTAAACTAATATTTATCTTCTGTCCTTTTCATAATGAAATAGAAAGAAAAAGATGCACTGAACTTAAATTTAGTTTAGTTTGTGAACCACAGAATCGGGGCCATTGTTATATAAATTAAGTAGGTTCTGTGTAATAGCAGGAGTACCTATAACAATAGAAATAGTTACAGAAAGGAGGCAAAAAAATATAAAGCACTCTCTAATGTTTAACATTATGAGTCGTGCAAAATCATCAATACATCTCTCTGTTCATATTATTACCTTATTGAATGACTATTTTCATAAAATTACATTTGAGGCCAATTCTAACTCAAGGAGTTGCATTGCTGATTCTAATGACAAGATACAACCTGAGACTGGCCTACATATTACAAAAAACGTAAGAAAAGTTAATTTTCTCGGGCTATCTCTTAGCGCATCCCCCTTGAAAAGATAGCTTTTTTTTGTGGATGGGAAATCATCAAATGACCCCTCCCGCTCAGGGTGGGGCAGGAGGGAGTGTCAGACTCTTACTGACAAAACCTACCCGTGTTCCTTCCTTCCTTAGCCCTTTATGTTCCGAGGCAGCGGTCAGCGTGACCATCGAATTCAGTATTTTTTTTTGTAGTTTTTCTTTTCCGAGCATCTGTATTTTTTAAGGTTTTTTGGGGTTTTTTGGGTAAGTAGTTGGAGGAAGTAAGTATTTTAAAAACAGTTAATAAAAGTACTTTCAAAAATACTGATGCCCGAAAAAGATAAAATACACCGAAAAAGTATTAAAATACTGAATCTGGTCACGCTGGCAGCGGTAACCCTTTCGGACAATCCCGCTGCCCCAGAAAGACAGAAGGCAGAGGACAGGGTGTTGTGGCGCAGCCTGGGAGAGGCCTATGCAGTGGACTGCGATAGGGTTAATTGATTGACACTTATAAAGACGCCAGCACATCAAGCTACTACCCAACTAACATTTTGGTGTTAATAATAAGTGCTACGTGACCTGTTTAAGAGAATTTTACGAACCTAAGGTCCTATACAGGCACTAAAATTTGGTGATATAGCGCGTTTTAACTGTCTTATAACCCTGATTTGGGCCCACGATTTTAGAGCTTATGGTGACATAATAGTTATAGAGTAGTGTTAGATGAGTGACAATAAAGTCAAATCAAATCAAAATCAAAATATTTTTATTTCACATAAGCCTACAAGGGCACTTATGAAACGTCAGAAGCTAGGTGAACTAGGTGCAAAGAGCTACAATAGTGCCATTGAAGCAATGCTTACCACTTCAAGTGTATTGTAAGCTATACTCAGGTTACAACTGCAAGCTAAAGTAGTAATATAGTTATGAAATCTACTCTAATAACTTTTTTAGTAACATATTAGTGCTTCTTCGATACAATATATACCTTGAGAATATATTGTAGGTATTTAGTAGCAATGATCATCACCCAAAGCGCCAACCTTTTCACCTCTTTTCATATATTTTGTGCTTACTTGTGCTTACTTATATTTTGTGCTGTTACCGTCAATAGCGTTAAAATATTTAGCAGTACAGATTTAATGATATAGCCTAGTTTATAGTATTTGGAAGTGACTTTATGTTTAATAAAACAGGTAAGTCAATGTATTTTAGATTAGGTACTAGGTGTTATAATTATTAAAACTCACTGCTATGGTAAGTTTTCTGTAACAATGTATATATGTTTTCATCTCAATTTTGATACGCCTCAAAAATAAACTGCTTTTGATGATATTATATAGAAAAAAATTACTGCCTCAGTTATTTTTTTGTTTCAATTATGGTGAATAATAGTTTCTGGTACTGTCTATAGGTATGTTAATGGAAAACTGACAATAATATAGTAAATAAGTGGAGCAATAATGATTAGAAAAAGTTTTTTCCTTTTAAATTTTTATACTAAGTATTTATTTAATGGCGTCAATATCTAAATTACTTAAGGATCCTGATAACTCTGTTATTCCTAACGTAGTGCTTAAAGAGTGATTGTTAGCACTTCTATGCCATTTGCAGTTCTACAATATGGTTTTAAAAGTGTAAAAATAACAACTTTATAGGTTCAGTTTGCATAATGGTTCTATGTGAAGATGTAAACTAAATATTTTCAGGGTTCTGTTATTGTTTTAATAAAACCATTACGTAAAACATATTTGAATGAATAAATCAAATAATTAATGTCTATTATTTATAATAATTATGCAAAATGGAAAAGCCTGTGTGTGTGTATTTTTTATTTGTTTTGAATGTTATGAGTTGTCTTTACTATAATAGGTACTGAACTTTTTTTGTATTTTTTAAACTAACTTGTAGAAGCTTCTATAATTATATTATTTATTTTAGATAGTTAAAAGTGAAAGTTATAGGTATCAATGAGGATTTTAGAACTACCATCGTTTTTATTAACCTGAATCAGTTCAATGAGCAAAATTCAACGATCATGGTGGTCGATGAGTTTTTGCTATTTAGGTGATATAAAATTCTATAACTCTACGTAAGGTAATAATTAAGAGTTATAATCTATGCACATATTGTTTGCCGCCATATAGAAGTATTTCTAAAACCATTGTATTGACTAAGATTGACCCAGTGACCCCATTATATAATCATTAGTTATTTAAAGGTAGTTTCTGACTCTTGCAGCATCTAGCTCTACAGGATTTATAATGAACACTTTTATTACACTAATAGCTCTCTTGCTAACTCTTTGGGCTCGATAGAACTCGTTAAGTGGTACAAAGTATTTCAGTGACTCTATTTAAGGACATCAGCTGTTAATAAGTGTTAGTAGACACCTTACAATTACTTACAGTGTTTTACGCTTCTTAAAGCTGTTATGGTAAGCCTTAAGGTGTTACAAAGCATCTAACTAAATGTGTTCAAAGACATCAGCCGTTAGTAAGAGTTAGTAGACACTTTACAATAGCTTTCAGTGTTTAACGCTTCTTAAAGTTATAAGAGAGAGCTATACAATGTTTCCTACCAACTCCATGCTACCGCCTCAAGTTATATTTTTTTTCTTTTTAACTGTTATTCCTCTTGAAGGTTTAATTATTTATCCTTAACACCACAGTAGAATCTAATGTCACTATCGGAGCTCTTATATATCATTTATAATACTATGAGAGCTAAAAAAAGGTTGCCCTTAGCGCCTAAATGTTTGTTGGGTACAATATGACAAATTTCATTAATAGATTTTTAACTTTATCACTACAGGATAAGGTTCAAACGGGTAGCTTGACCTGCTAGCGTCTGTACCATTTTAGTTTACCTATCAGATCTTCGCAACGACGTGGCCTTGTATCATTATCGCTGGATTTTTGTAAGTTCGAACCCAATCAGGCGCTTTAATCTAAGTAAATTAATTTATCACCACTGCTCTCAAAACGGTGAAGGAAAACATCGTGAGGAAACCGGCATGTCCTAGAACCAACAATTCGAAGACATGTGACATCTACAAATCCGCACTGGGGCCGCGTGGTGGATTATATACTGCCTCTCACAGAGGAGGCCTGTGTCTCAGCACTAGGAACATTATAGGCTAGTTATACAGAATCGTAAATAAATGATGTCGTATCGCACTACGCCTATGTAATCATTATCACAGGTGACTCACCTGCGATAATCATTAGGTGGAGGTGAGTAATGATCGCTCTTTGATTGATTATTCTTTCGTTATCAAAATCTGCCGAATTGTGTGACAGCGTGACACATAGATAATAAATTGATAACATATCATACTAACACATATTATACCTATTTATAAACCAGGAAATATAAATACCATAAACATAATTATATTAAAAATAATTTTGTATACAACATTATTTTTAGTATATGCGAAACCTGAATAAAGTTTGTTCAGAATAAGTAACTGAATCGATTCTAATAATTTTTATAACACATTTGCTCATAAAGGGTCTCTTCAGGTCTCTTATTTCACCAATTTCAATATCGTAATGTATGTCATTACGTACTTGTGCGTTATTGTAATTTAAAACGCACGAGTTTCTTTTTAATAAGGTAAAACGTACGGTTTATCAAGATGCTCCGTCTAAAACGAACGGTACTTTTTTAAATCTTAGCAAAGAGTTTTTATGTCAGAAAAGTGGTTAACATTTTATGAATAAAATTAACTTTGGGAGATAAAATATAAAAAATTTAATTAATTTTGACAATAAATTGCAACCATTTATTTGTGTGTTTATTTATTTATTTGTGTGTTTATTTATTTATTTGTTGTTTTGTGTCGTTCGGCGTGGTGGTCTAAGAGGGAGGCCTTTGTTCAGCAGTGGACGTCTTCCGGCTGATGATGATGATTTATTTGTAACAAAACCAAAAAATATTAATTTATTTTATTAGTAATACTGGATGTTTTTGTGCCTTTGCCTTAAAAATAAATTTTACAAATTGTTAAAATTTTTCTAACTGCTTTAACAAGTGATTAAAGATTTAATCGTTTAAGAAAGTCCGAGTTTTATTTATTTCCTCGCAAATATGTTATAAAACGTCGTATGAAACGTGCGCTTTGACAATTACAGCCTCTGCTTTCTTGTAGCCCTCGCCTACGGCTCGGTCTAGCACTATCGCCTCGGCTGTAATTTTCAACTTACCGCACTTATATATCATAATGTACTAAGTATTACACCATGTTATATTTTGTCCCAAAAATATTTAAAAAAGGTTACAAGTTGGACACCGAGTGACACTACGTATATAAATCGAGCGCAAGACGAACGCTGCATGCGCGGGCGGCGCGCTTTTAAGTTGCACTTACCCACAGATATATATACACCTAGATAACGCAAGAGCAACTACTTCGCGTGCCGAAAATCGCACCAACTTACGTTCAAAATCGTAAGCCGCCACTTTCGCGCTCAGTCCTGTGTACTGCTGGCTGGGTGAGGGTGAGTGAGAAAGAGCGCTTGTGACGTCATTGTAGGTAGTCAAAAAAATGGCACGCGTGGTTTTCATACAGATCGTGATACTTGCGTTATCTAGGTCTATCTATATCTGTGCACTTACCACACACAAATTCGTATCACACTACTTGCTATGTAGATATCAGTGACAGGAAGTCATTATAACATAATCAATATATAAACTAAGTGGCAAAAATACGTATTATTGAAGCTAACTCAAAAACTACCAGAGCAAAGTTAATAAAATGAATACGGGACCACCCCAGAAGCAAACTCTATCCATCAAAAAAATATTTTTTGAAATCGATTTACAATTTCAGGAGATATCACGTAACAAACATACAAAAAAAACATACAGTCAAATTGAGAACCTCCTTCTTTTTGAAATTGTTTAAAAAGGGATTTGAAGATCCATGGCGTCGCGTCATTTTGAAAATGGCGGCCTCGCTTGAGACCTATATAAATCGATAGCTGACATCAATGCAAACAGAAAACAGTAAGTTCAAACCCCGTAAAGTGTCACGTTTCCGAGATGTTGAGAGTAAACTAGTCGCGAGCTCGAACTCACTGGTGGACGAGGCCAAAAAGCACGCTGTCTCGCCTGGCTTCGTGTCCGACAGCGCTAGCATCAGTGATGTGATGAGCAGTTAGACGCTAGTCTACACGAACAACGTCTAGTTCTCATGCACAGAAACACCGTTCCGAACTGACAGGCACGTAAAAATCGAGTTTTATGAAAAAATCACTGCATAAATCAATTACAAATAAAGTTTATTAATCTCTTCGATAACTGAGCTTTGTCGGTATGGATTTGATTTTGAAGATTTTACAGTTCTTTTATTACTTATTTACACCCAAAGTTACATTAAAAAAAGCAAGAAAAACGATTTTTTGTTGGCTCATAACTTTTTAATGGCTTCTTATTTGACTATTCTGTTTCCGTACAGACACAATTAATAATAAGTCAAAACGATATCATGTTTCACTTTGAATGCACAATGTCAAACAGTGGAGCAATATTCTCCCGAAATTTGTATAGAAAAAATATCGACAAGTGACACCATAGCGTTCAAAGTTGATGACTGAATCACGTAATCAACTTTGAACGTTAAAATGTCGGAAACGTGACACTTGAAATCCTTGGACCCTTTCAGAATCATGTATAATGATAGACGTATAGATAAAATAGACTCCTTATTGATTTTATCTTCAAGGTTTTTATCACATGTATAGTATTTTTATCAACACCTAGTATTTTTAAATTATTATCTTCTATGTTTATAAAAGGCTAGCAGCGCCCCGCGGTTTCACCCACATAAGTTTCGATCCCGTAAAAATATCGGGATGAAAAGTATGCTATGTGTTAATCTTGGTTATATACTATCTGCGTGCCAAATTTCATCTAAATCCGTTCAGTAGTTTTTGTGCGATAGAGTAAAAAACATCCATCCATAAATCCTCACAAACTTTCGGGTTTATACGGTTTATAATATTACGAGTAGTAGGATAATAAATGAACAAAACAATAAGCAGTATAAAATAGGTAGTTAAATAATAAATCTACATAATACAGGGTGAAATTGAAAACATGCGACAAATTGAAATGGGAGATTGTACTCATCATTATGAACAACTTTTACTATGGAACCAAACCTGAAATCGCGAAAAAAAAAAATCATCTGTTCCCTGTATTTATGTTCGTATAACTCGTCAAAATCTAGGGAACTGCTGATTGCAGCTATGTTCCCTTAGTAAAAGTTGTTCATAATGATGAGTACATTCTCCCATTTCGGTTTGTCGCATGTATACAGCTTGACGAGCTTTCCGAGGCACCGAGAGATATTGGTAGGTATGTAAATATGGTCACCCATCCACGGATCAACCGCGGCAAGCATAGCTTAACCTGATCGATCGATCTGTGCGGCTGTTATTACTTAGCTATAAGCCCTAACAAGCCCCAATGTGGATACGTTAAGATGTAAAAAAAAAAAATTTGAGTATCTTTTAATTCTGGGAAAAGTAATTGTTTAAATTATTCTTAGTTAGTTTTAGTCGATCCTGTAGTGCTATTCCGTAAAAATCTCACCGTGATAACTTAGGTGAAGTGAGCTGTCATTCCACCTGATATTAAGGATTGCCCCTATTGACAGCTCACTTCACGCTCACTTCACCGAAGTTATCACGGTGAGATTTTTAACGAATCGATCGGCTGCACTATTTATTTCCTAATTTATGTTATAGGTATTTTGTACAGACTTTTTTTCGTTTTTATTTTATGTGTTTATTAGCAGAAACTTATAATTATATAACCTTCGATTCATATTGTTTAATTTTTACCGAATAGAATAAAATAAAATATTATATAGGTAAAAACGATGATATTTATACCTACATACTCACTAGATATTATTATCAATAAATTTTGCTTTGAGAATAACTCCGAAATTACGAAAAAAAGATCTTCTGTTTTGATTTTGATTAGGTAGGCGTTCAAGTTGGAAAATTCCCGAATCTGAACGCATTTATTGACCCGAGAATAGTCAAACTCTACACACTGCCTACCCCTTCAGGAAGTGTAGGCGTCATTTTATGCATATATACAAGAAACAAAGCTAAACACTAAAGTTATATAAAAAAAAAAATTAAAAAAAAAAAACATACCTGTCAATACGCCATCTTTATCGAAAAAGCGCGCGAAACCACAGATAACGTAAATTAAAAAAAATATAGGACACAGGCGTGCGTGCGCGTTCAACCAAGGCTCGCGGCGAACTGTATACATCCTTCAACGTATGCTTTGATTTATATTCGATAGTTTTTTTTACAGGTTTAGACTTTAGTTTCAAAGCAAGGAGTTCTGTGTCTGGTTTAAGGGTCTTTGGAGGTCCTTGGTTGTTCCAAATGGGCAGCTTTTTCTTTGACTGACTTCAAAAAGGAGGAGGTTTTCAATTCGACTGTATTTTTTTTTCTTGTATAATATAATAATATGTTACACGATATCTCGATTTCAAAAATTATTTTTTTAATGAATAGGATATGCCTCAGGGGTGGTCCCATATAAATTGTATTAACTTTGCTTCGGCAGTTTTAGAGTTAGCTTCAGTAATAGGTATTTTTGCCACTTAGTTTATAATTGATGATCTTATAAGACTTTCTGTCACTGATATTTACATAGCAAGAAGTGTTATACGAATTTGGGTGAGGTAAGTACAACTTAAAAGTGAAAAACAAAAACTTTTTTACAAAAAAAAGACGATACAAAGTGAAAAATAACTTTTATTTTGGAAGTCGGTGATAAACAACGAAAATGCGGACCCAACAATACCGACTTCCGAAGTTAAAGATATTTTTTACTTTGTAGTGTCTTTTTTGGAAGTCTGTTTTTTTTTGTGTAAAAAAAGTTTTTATTAATGGATAGGGTATGCCTCAGGGGTCCCATATGAATTTTAATAACTTTGCTTGGGTAGTTTTATACTTATTTAATCCATATGTGAAACTTGATGTTGTCTCTGTTGTTTACATAGCAACTAGTCGACATAACTTTACTTAACTAACCATAACCACCACCATACCATAACTTTTAAGTAAAAATTACTTTTTAATTTCGGAAGTCGGTGACATAAAACCAAAATACAGATTCAGAGACACCGACTTCCGAAATTAATTAATTTTTTTTATAGTCAGTTATTTTTATTCATAAAAAGTTTTTTTTTACCATTTATGTACAGTCAGCAAAGGAGATAAGTATGCAGGGTCGTCGAATATAGTTGAAGTTTTGTAGGAAACCGATTGATATTTTCGAATAAAATTAAAATTAAATTGATAGAAAACAAACAGTTCATTTATCAAATTAAATTTCATTCGAAAATATCAATCGGTTTCATAATAAACTTCAACTATATTCGACGACCCTGCATACTTATTTCCTTTGCTGTCTGTACACACATATATAAACCGACATGAAAAAAGAACAGAAATAGTTATTTGTGCAACAAGAGAGCAAAGTCGTTTTTTGCTGAGAGTGCTAATTTTGAATCCTGAGTGTGGCGAGGGATTCAAAGGCACGAGATGCAAAAAACTTTGCTCTTGTGTAACACACATAGCGAAGCTATAATAGCGAAGGCGTGTTCGGAATTTTATTATTCAAAATATATTACGTAACATTATTGAAACTAGAAATAATTTTTTACAGGTTAAATATCAGTTTTGTTTTCAGTAAATACTTATTTTCGTTTAAATACAACAATAATTTAAAATTTCAATAAATTACATTATAAGACATAATTAGCGTTTTGCAAAATTTCTTTAGTTCGTAGGAAATTCCGAACGTGTTTGTCTTTGAGGTCGAATTTAAAATCGGAACTTCGAAAGGGCTGGTCTTTGTCTTTCTCTCTTTCTAATGGCGGGAAAGAGATAGAGTGTGAATGTTTCGAATTGTATGATTAACCCAAGGCTGAATAACATATTCGCGGCTTTCTGAAAAAAAAAATTAAAAAGTTACTTGGTCTCACTCAGTGAGCAAAATCGCATTTTGCTCACTGATTTCAGGCAGCAAAACCTACATTGTATGTTTGAGCTACTGAAGTGAAAAGTACTTTTGTAAAGAAATTCTTCCAGCACACCTGCAATAGGACAGTAGATAAGAGAGATGTAGACAGCGTGTTCGAAGAGTGGTTGGAGGGTGTCAAAATTTGTATGGAAGAATTTTAACGCGCGGGCCAAAGTCAGTATTTATACTTAAGACCAAAAATAAAAAAAACCGTATATCAGGGTTTTTCGGAAATCTACCCCTAATGGGGTGAAAAGGGGTAATTAATTTTTCAGGGGAGGATTTTACTGCGTGACTTGATTACTTAACTCAAAAATTGGTATAATAATCTTTGAGTCAAGTAATTAACATATCCTAAACGATTATTCGAAATTCCACCCCTATGGGGGTGAAAAGCCTCAAAGAGATGTCAGCATTAGGAAGGGGCCCGAAAGGGCCGAAGCCTGCCGGGGCAGCGGGATTGTCCGAAAGGGTTACCGCTACCCCGGAACACAAAGGGCTAAGGAAGGAACACGGGTGGGTTTTAGTCAGTAGGAGTCTGACACTCCCTTCTGCTCCACCCAGAGCGGGAGGGGTCATTGGATGATTTCCCATCCACAAAAAAAAAAAAAAATGGGGGTGAAAAGCGGGATACAGTTTATATGAAAAATCTAATTCATTTGGTTAATAAACTTGAAACTTGGAAATATTTGGCTCAGTAAATAATAAAGAAAAAAGGTTTTTTAAAAAGGTTTTTAAAAGGTTTTTTAAACTAAAAGTGACTATTTTAGTTTAAAAAACCCCTCACAGAGTATTTAGGGGGTGACAAAGTTAATAGGTTAGAGAAATATGTAACCAGCTGTCGGATTAACTCAAAACTCGGTACTACTAAAATAAAAAAGATTTTTCAAAAATCGACCCCTATCAAGATGGAAAAGGGTATTATAGTTTAAGGGGTGGCTTTTACTGCTTGCTTCCATCAACTCGAAAATGAGTATTGGTCTTTGAGTCAAGTTATAAACACATCATAAACGATTTTTCAAAATTCCAATCCTGTGGGTATGAAAAGCGGGGATACAGTTTATTTGAAAAATTGGCTCATATATTTATCTAAATAAATGATAAAGGTAATAAATAGCATACATTTTCGAAATTTTTAGAAGAAAGTACGAAATACACGCGGACGAAGTCGCGGGCAAAGTGCTAGTCTATCTTTATTTATAAAATTCAAAGTCCTGACTGACTGATATATCAACGCACAGCCTAAACCGCTGGTCCTAGATACTTGAAATTTGGAGGGTGTGTTCTTTGTGAAGAGTACCTACGTATCCACTAAGAAAGGGTTTGTTTAACATAAAATCTTCTTAAATTTTAATGAAACAACAATAAAATTGAATGAATCAGTATTCTTGATTAATAATTCAATATTCATTACATTACAATATTAATTTCAATAATTGCAATAGTAATATAAAAAGCCTAACAAAAGCCGGACAGGCCGGACACCGTCTGATTTGAACACGCAAACAAAAAGCCTGACTGTGTCCGGTTTTATCCAGACGTCTGGTAACCCTACTCGCTTCCTATTACATGGGACTTATACAAATACACATAACTGGTGAAATGTGGGTGTACTATAGGTACAGACGCCATCACATCAAGCTACTACAATCTATCAAATTTCTTTAATAGATTTTCAACTTTATCGCTAAAGTATAAGGTTCAAAATTGATTGGGATTTGACATGTTTCGGGTAGCTTGATGTGCTGGCGTCTGTACATCTCTGCATAACCCTTTGGGATTATAGGTGTGAAGTTCTGTTGTGTTCCTGCTCTATCTTATGGTACGGAATGATTCTAGCATTAGAAATATTTTGATGTTTTTTTTTCGTTTCTACAGCATTAAAAATCAATTTTTGAAAAGTACAGAATTAATCTCCATTAAATTATCTATACAACGGTATATAAATTAAGTAGGTTCTGTGTACTAGCAGGAGTATAACATTATAAACAGTTGCAGAAAGAAGCCAAAAAAAAAAACAATCGTAAAGCACTCTCTAAGGCCCCGTTCCCACTATGTCGTGACGACAGATTATCGTGTCGTTTAAATCGTCGTGGCTTGTGTATTTAAATGTAGGTGTTCATCATATAGGACGGCACGATTAACTGTCGTCCACGACTTCTTTTGCAGTGACGATAGATTGTCAAGTCAATGGGAACGGCTAGCACGACAGTCTTAAAACGATAAAAAAACGTCACGACTTATCTTGATGGCAAATCATGTGTCGTTAGGGCGCGTTCCCACCATGTCGTGACGACAGATTATCGTGTTGTCTAAAGCGTCGTGGCTTGTGTATTTAAATGGAGGTGTTCACATATAGGACGGCACGATTAACTGTCGTCCGTCCATTTAAATACACAAGCCACGACGACACGACAATCCGTCGTCACGACATAGTGGGAACGCGCCCTTATTGCGAATATCTATCGTAGCCATGATAAAAATATCAAAGAGCGTAGAGGCGACTGATGTGGAAGCGACAAGGCGACCGCCGTGAGCAGTAAAAATGTCGTCACGATATAATGGGTAACAGCTAGATGCGACAGTCGTTCGACGATATAATGTTTTGACGACATGGTGATGATAAGAATTCGATATAATGGGAACAGCTAGAGGCGACAGTCGTCCAACGATAAATGAATTCAGATTTCTTTGATAGATTTTCAACTTTACTACAAAGACATAAGGTTTATATTCAATTGGGAAAATTTGACAGATTGAGGTAGCTTCATGTGCTGGCGTCTGTACTTATCATTATGAACAACTTTTACTACAGGAACAAACATGTTAAGTTACATTTATGTTCGCATAACTAGTCAAAATGTAGGGAACAGCTGATTCTTTTTTCGCGATTTCAGTTTTGGTCCCATAGTAGCTGAATGTGCTGGCCTCTGTACAATGACCCCGGAGGTTATCCATTAATTACGGGACACCCTGTAGATATAGTATTTTCGAAGCCATAGCGTGTAAAAATATCGTAGATGGCGAATAAATAAAAAAATATCCTTAGTAGGATTTTTTTTTAATGCATTTTTTGTACTTCCTTCATTCAGCACGTCAGAGGAGGCCCTAAGGAGCCGAGCAAAAAGGAAAATTCAGCAAGAACGCTAAGCGAATACGAAGTAATAGCGCGGGCAGGCGATACGATGCGACGAGGTGAGTCGGAGGAACAATAAATGTTACGCGGACGAAATCGCGAGCAGAAGCTAAGTCTATATAAATAAAACAAAGTCGGGTTAGTTACATCATTTTATAAGTAACTCAAGAACGACTGGACCGATTAAAAAAAAAAAAAATTCTAAATGGGCCCGCTCTTGATTCCGATCACGCCTGATGGAAAGCGATGGATGAGGTCTATGATGGAACGAGCGTGCAAAAAGAAAAACTCATCATCTGCCTAGCCTTTTCTCAACTATGTTGGGGTCGGAACGACTGGCTATCTGACCTCCACAACCCAGTTACTGGGTAATACTATACCCCTTGGTAAGACTGGTGGTCAGACTTTCGGGCTTCTGACTACTCGTAACGACTGTCAAAGATCCACGAATGACAGCCGGGACCAACGGCTTAACGTGCTTTCCGAGGCGCGGAGGGGCTATGGACCAACCGATCATCATAATCATCATGGTCATCGATCGACCTGTGCGGCTGTATTATTTAGCCACGGGCCCCTGTCACGCAAAAGAAAAACTAACGAAGGATTTTAATGGTCTTTGATATTTTGTTGGATTTTTCTCCGCTCCGATTATACCTACAGCAGTGCGATTCTGTAACAATCTCACCCTGAAAACTTAGGTGAAGTATGCGTGGAGTGAGCTGTCAGTGTCATCCTGATGCTAGGGATTGATACTCTTGACAGCTGACCTAAGCTCACTTCACCTAACTTCTCACGGTGAGATACAGACAGAATCGATCGGTAGGTATACGAATTAAAACAGGGGAACTATATTCACGAAAAAGATAATAATGAAGATACTCGTAGTTCATTTTCTCATACATATTGTATGGAACGGCATACTGATTCTGAGGCGGTACGAAGTTCGCCGGGTCAGCTAGCTTGATACAGGCAGACACTAGTTGTCTGGCATTTTTGCTGAACTGGGGTCTACCACCACCTCTTATAGCAGTACTATTTTAATCTTACTTCAGTGTGGGAAAGAGATGGAGCTGCATGTCCTGTATTGCTCCATCTCTTTCCCACACTGAAGTAAGATTAAAATAATACTGATAAGAGTGGCGGTAGGCCCCCTGGGCCTTTTTGGCGCAGCCGTGAGGCACACTTTCCTGCTAATTTCTTACATCGGACTTTACACTTTTTATTTGTTTTTTTCAGGGACTTGAAACGTTACTCAAAATAACGTTACGCGTAGTTCTGGTACCGATAATTTGTACCGTTCCACCAGGATCGTAACAAAATTAATTTCTTGGCTATAACGATACTGCAAAACGGAACGAAATCCTAAAGTGTTTAGTAACAATATTATCAATATTATAAGACGTAACGTTATAGGTATCAGCAACAGGGTTATCCGCTTGTAATAATGTTACATGTTCACATGTAAACGTATGAAGAATAACGTTACAAATGAATCTGTAACGTTTCAACGTTACAGATTCATTTGTAACGTTATTCTTCATACGTTTTCTTCTTTAACGCTATCTAAAAAAAAAAATTTACCGCCCTGATATATTTTTAAATGATTTTTTAAGTGATTGAAAAATTGGTCATAACTTTTGAACCGTAAAAAAATTCACCGATATTCTCGGGGTTAAAAAGTTTGGAAATGACCTTGCCCACGCCCCTATTCGATTTAATCCATACTTCCAGGGACACCATGTATAAAAAAAACGTTGGCAACCCTACTATTTCCTAATTCCCCTTATCTTTACTATCGTTATCGATGTATATATTTGGTAATATAATCAATAATTTTCACGGCCGTCGGCGTTTATTAATATCGCCTGTAAATATATGTTATCCTAGTACTTGAGATTTGGTTGGTTTCATAACAAAAAACAACTTATTAGCCAACGCTAGCATGACGAAATATCGCGGCAGGATTTTATAACGCACTGGATTTTCAACTCCGGTGGTAAGCCGAGCGTTGAGAACCCAACAGAGCGTCCCAACACGACAAAAATACACAAACATGGATTTTCACACGTTCGCTAGGACCTAAAAATATTGCGTCGGGATTTTATCGTGCACTGGATTTTCAACTCGCGGTGTTGAGCCGAGCGTTGAGAATCCAATAGAGAGCATCCCAGCGCGTCAAAAAACACTGTTGGATTTTCAAATCCAGTGCGCGAAGACAAATTGCCGCCGGTAAAACTAGTAAGGGGCTGTTCATTCATTACGTCAGACAATTTTTACTACTTTCTGACCCCCATGTAAGCATAAATAATAACCTCCCCGACCGATTTCGGTCACGGTGGCCAATCTCAACGATGATTAGCCGGGTACGCAGGAGATATTATAGTGCACAAGTGTGCGCGCAGACACAGGTGCACTCCCTCTTCCCTCACTCTCATAGTCCGATGGGATGACAATCCGACACGACCGGAGAGAGATCAGGCGCAGGACCAACGGTTTAACGTGCTTTCCGAGGCACGAGGGTATCACACCACCTACTTCCAAACTCCGGACTGTTACTAAGAAATTCCTAATGGAATAACTCAATAACACTTTGCCCGACCCGGGAATCGAACCCAGGACCCCTACGCACAGCAGTCGCGCTTGCGACCACGAGACCAACGGGGCAGTTAAAAAAAAATAAGATTTCGGACCCCTCCCCCCTTAAATCTTCCTACGTAATCAATGAACAGCCTCTTATAATAAGTACTTAGTCATTTCGGCAGTTAAGTTAAAAGTTCAATAGAATAATCATAATCAGCCTATAACGTTCCCACTGCATCCTTTCTGTGTCAGAGAACGGTCACTGAGGGGATTATAATTAGCAATTATGGTATTTTCGAAGCTTATTGCCTGTAAAAATATCGACACCTCCATGCTACAATAACATCGTAACTCACTTTTTGTGATTCTACAGGAGAGCGATTTTAAAGTTTGGAAAATTATAGCAAACTCAAAACACCCCGTTCTATTTTTGAAGCTGGCTCTATTTACTTAATATAGTTTAGCGGACTATAAATAGGTATGGTTAAGTTGTAAAAGAAAAATTGTTTTCATGGGTTTTCATGACTTACGTGATAAACAAAACAGTGAAATGACATATAAGTTACGAGGACAAACATTGTATGTCTGAGTTACAATTTAGTTTTTTTGTAGTTTAATTTATTTTTGTGGTCAGATAATTGTAACTCCAAGGTGTTAAGTTACATATTTTTAGAAACGAAATGGAATAGAATTACAATGATAGTACAGAAAAAATGCTTTTTTTTTATATAAAAATGCCGTTGTAACTCAATTTTTGGAAAAAAGTGAGTTACGATGTTATTGCATGGAGGTGTCGATATGTCAAAGAAGTTAAGGTGAAAAAAAAAATAGTAGAATATGAACCTCACGAGAACTTCCTCACGATGTGAGCGTATCGATTAGTACTGCCTTCTGAATTAGGCCCTTGATCCAACCGCCTAACGAGAGCCTTGAGATATGTTGATCGAGGCTTTCGGCCATCAGGCCATTGGCTGATACAACAATCGGCACAATGACAGCTAGTGATGTGCCGTTCCCGGGAATTTTGGAAACATTGGGAATATTCCCGTAAACGTGCCCGGCAATATTCCCAAAACTGGAAATTTAGGGGAATATTGATGATAATGTACTTTAGTGTTTTTTTATTATATGCTAGCCAATTAATTAGGTAAATTTGCGTACTATCGTGGTAACGTCGATAGTTGATTATACATATAAGTTGAAAATTTCCAAAGTTTCCAATATTTACGGGAATATTCCCTGTAAATTTACAATTTTCCCGTAAGTATTCCCGTAGTAAAAAAATCACAAAGCATCAGAAATTATGTTTTATTAAAACATTTTTAATCACATTGGTTTATTAACACAATTTTACAATCAGATTCTGAGAGTTGGAAACTTTTTAATAAAGTTAACAATTTTAATAAACCACGGAATCAACACACTTTTATATTTGTTTGAAATTAACAAGTATCTGTCTCTAAAGACTAAATATACTCGTACTAGCTTTTGCCCGCGACTTTGTCCGCATGAGTTTCGTACTTTCCTCAAATAAATTTAACACCCTCTCCACCTTCCCTATTACTAAAATTATTGCTTACGATCTTTATACTACTTATATTTAGAGAAATAAGTATTCGGACCATTTTTTTAGTTAAACTACTGATGTTTCAAATAAACTGTCCTCCCTTTTCATCACGACAGGGCTTGTTTCTAATAAAAAAACGTTTGCTACGTTTCCATTTTATGACTTAAGAGTAAACAAGTCGCGAGCTCGAACTCGCTGGTGGTCATGGTCAAAAAGCACGCTGTCTCGCCTGGCTTCGTGTCCGACAGCGCTAATATCAGTGATGAGCAGTTAGACGCTAGTCTACACGAACAACGTCTAGTTTTCACGCACAGAAACACCGTGCCGATCTGATAGACGCGTAAAAAGATTTGAAAAGTGCTTCGGAAAATCGAATTTTATGAAAAACCCACTGCATAAATCAATTACAAATAAAGTTTATTGATCTCTTCGATAACTGGGCTTTGTCGGTACGGACTTGGTTTTGAAGATTTTACAGTTCTTTTATTACTTATTGACACCCAAACTTACGTTAAAAATAGCAACAAAAACGAATCTTTGTTGGCTCATAACTTTTTAATGGCTTTTTATTTTACTATTCTGTTTCCGTACAGACACAATTATTAATAAGTCAAAACGATATCATGTTTAACTTTGGATGCACAATGTCAAACAGTAGAGTAATATTCTCCCGAAATTTGTATAGAAAAAATATCGAAAAGTGGCACCTTAAGGGCCAATACTACCTCAAATGGCTTAGCATGATCCTCCGTTATGTCGAAAATACTGCAGCATTCATTTTGAAATAAATGTATGGTAAAGTTGAGGATTAATGTTAGGTCTTATGTTTGACGAAAACACGATTCCATAAAATTTTCTCGATAGAAAAAAAATCCAAAGTTACCTCCAAACCGAACAATAAACCGCTGGTATTCAAAAAATACTTTAAATTAGATCATGAAACTTTGTATACTAACTGAAGCTTGTTTTACAAGGGGTGGGGGCGATCGCTATGCCGTGGCGCAAGCTAGTGCAGGTACAAACATGTAACATGTTTAGCTGTGGTAATAGGAGTATTAAATATAATATTTAAATGATAAATCTCTAAAACTTGAAAAATAAAGTCTTTTGCAATTTTAATTCTAATCTTAATGTTATGTCTATGTTTTTAGAATAAGTTGAATTATAATAAGATATTTAAATGATAAGTCCTCTCCAAATTTTATTAATTATATCTTTTGCTGTGCCCGACAGGGTCCACGATTGTTACCTACCAAATAAATGTTTACCACCTAAGCCTACATTGTGGAATGCAATAAAGAATTGAGTATTGAGTATTGAGTATAAATATCGCGTAATGTTAGTTCCACATGTGTAATTATACAGTATATACGAAAAATGTATTAAATACATATTTGGAAACTTTGGGAATACTTACGGGAATATTGGGAATATTGCGTAAATTTACAATGGGAAAGTTCCCGTAAATTTTCAATATTTCCAGCGGCACATCACTAATGACAGCCGAGCTTACAATCCACATGTCAACAACCTCGTGTGCAAGTAAGTCATGTTATTTAATTTGTCATAACCATTATTATTACAGTCTAAATTTAAGATAACAAAATACCAATAACTTAATTTTTATGATATTAATGGTGAAATGAGCACAATAGGGCCACCTATTGCGCGCATCTCGCCATTTTGTATTGAAAAGAAAATTAGTAGTTACTTTTATTTATTTTTATCTAACAAACTTAAAATAATAATAATAATATGTACAAGTATATAAAAAGAAGGGGAAATAATCAAAGGGCATCAAAAAATTCGTCCGCATCGCTGTCAACAGGAAAATTGCCCAAAAGGCTGGCAGCATTACCTCGGTTGTATGGCAATGCTGATTCTTTGGCCAAAAAAAAAAATAGGCCAGTCGTCTGGTCAGTCAGCAGTAAGGAAGGGGCCCGAAAGGGCCGCACTCCCTTCTGCTCCACCCAGAGCGGGATGATGATTTCCCATCCTCAAAAAAAAAGCCCTCTGATCATGTGGGCACTCGGGTCCCATGGCCCTAGTGTTTCTACCCCAAACGGCTCAAACAAATAAGTTCCAAAGAGATTGGAGTATTTGCGCCGTTTGAGGTTTTCCGCACCTGCAGCAGCCGCCCCAGCACAGCTCACCGTACATGGAAGATGGGATGGCGCAAGGGTGTCGACACACGTTGCATCCCACACCAAAGGCCTACCCATCTTAGTAGTTTCGCCTACTACATATTTATAAATATTTTTAAAATACTTATTATAGTATTTAGGCCTTTAATATAGCAGGATACTGCTATCTGTAATCCACCACGCCGGCCCAATGCCAATTGGTAGAATGTCACATGTCTTCGAATGTTTGGTTCTAAGGTCTATTAAAATTTGTTTCTAATTGATGTTACTTCAAGTTAAACAAATATGAACTTTATTTTAGTGGTGACTAAGTTGATTTCAGACTGACTAGCACCATTGAAAAAAATATAAAAATGTTTGAAGTTGTAGCGTAAATTGAACTTTATTGTGTAGTAATTAAAATTATTTTTCCATAAACTCACATTTGTTTACTTAACAAATAAATCGTGAACGCAAAGACATGCCGGTTTCCGTACGATGTTTTCCTTCAACGATTTTTTTAAGTCTTCGTTGAACCCTGGTCTGGTTGAACATAAGGCTCTGCGAACTATCGAGCATGTCCTTTCACTCACACTCACACTCACACTCACCTCATGTCACCAATTCACCATTTGGTTCTATATGATAATTTTGTTGACATTTAAAGAAAAAACTGACTGTGAATGTGAGTACCATACAGCAGTGCTATTCTGTAAAAATCTCACCGTGAAAACTAAGGTGAAGTGAGCTGTCATTCCACCTGATATTAGGGATTGCCTCCATTGATAGCTCACTTCACGCTCACTTCACCTATGTTATCACGGTGAGATTTTTACAGAATCGATAGGCAGGCTCGATTTTATACATGAATTTAATAATAAAAATAATGAATGAATGAATGAATTGAACTGATTTGAATTGAATTTTTATACATGGATTTAATATTTTAAAAAGGTAACATTTGTTTGTATTTAGGAGGTAATCTCCGGAACTCTCAGTCGGATTTGGTCGGATTTGAAAAATTCTTTTTGTATTTGATAGCCCAATTCTTGAGGAAGGTTATAGGCTATTTAACATCACGCTACGACCCTTAGAAATGGAGAAAAACGAAAAAAGTCTGAGTTTGAATTTGAAAATTTCGAAACCAATTTGGAATCGGTATATCGGTTAATATTTACTTTACATACCGAATTATGAGGACTAATACCAATCTATAATAATAGTATAGGTATATTATAAACATAAACCATTTACCAGCCACGAAGATGAAGCTAGTTGCCCATTCCAAAGCGCAGAAGGTACCTAAGGAGAAGAACGGGCAAGAAACTCCACGGATACTCTTTTAAAGTTAGCAAAAATCAAAATCAAAAGTCATTTATTCAAACTAGGCTGAGAATCAGCACTTTTCGAACGTCAATTACAAAATACAGTCCCCCCAAAACGCCCGCTCTTCACCACTTCCTAGTGCTTTCGCTGGGGAGAAGAAGTGGCGCAACAAACTCCCCAGCAGCACAAGTGTTACCACTTTTTAACGAAATTTAAATAGTCATGTGACGAAAGAATCAATAATTCATTCAATTAACATTCAGTTCAAATCGATCAAAGAAAAAAATAAAAAAAATAAACTATCAGCGCTGTCACATAATTTTTTTAGAGCCCTTATAGTTTATTTTATGTTTTTTTTTCTTTGAGCACTATGCGAAGTGATTGAAAAATATAACTGGTCATAACTTTTGAACCGTAAAAAAAAACACCGACATTCTCAGGTTTAAAAAGTTTGGAACTTAACCTGGGTCAAATAAACTTATTTTCTTTATTGTATTTCTTTCTATCGAGTGGTTGTCAATAGCTATGCAGTTGCAGATTGCAATTGGCCCGCTTTGGTTATGGAGCCTGAAGAAATAAAAAAAAAATTAAACAATAATAAATATTTGTTTAGTTTTATAAGTGAATTGTTTATGATTTTATGTATTTTTTTTGTCTCCTTTATTCTTTCACACGCTGTCTACATCTCTCTATTTATTGTACTATCGCAGGTATGCTGGAAGAGATTTCTTATGGAATAAACATCACCTTTGTACACGGAGCACAATATTCTCTATGCTTTTGTACCTATTTTTCTTTTATGTTTTTTTCATATCCTACTAATCCTACTTCCTTCTAATATTATAAATCCTATCCTATCCTACTAATATTATAAATGCGAAAGTTTGTGAGGATGGATGGATGGACGTTTGTTACTCTTTCACGCAAAAACTACTGACCGGATTTTGATGAAACTGTACCTACAGTAATATAGCTTACATATCTGAATAACACATAGGATACTTTTTATCCCGATATTCCCACGAGATCGAAACTTACGCGGGTGAAACCGCGGGGTGCAGCTAGTCTGTTTATGTATGTGTAAAATAAATAAATGAAAACCGAGAGATTTCATTCAAGATTCTATGAAGTAATTAGCTCAGCTAAGATTAGTAAAAAATCTTCCAGTTTTGTTCTATTTCATAACATATCATCACGAATATTATCCTCGAAGGGTGAACACCCAAATGTATGTAACATGGGGGCGAGCCTGTTGTATCAACCGGGCTCTAATTCAAACTCCGATCTGCTACTAAGAAAAGTCCTAATGGAAAAACTCAGTGAAAATTTTCCCGACCTGGGAATTGAACCCAGGACGTCACGCTCAGCAATAGTATGCCACCACTGTACCAAGGAGGCAATCTATTCAGATAGGCAGTTGTTCTATTTCAGTAGTCTCAAATTGAGATTCATGCATGACCAACGTTCTAGATTGCCAGTAACAAAACATTAATTCAGAAAAGGCCTCATAAGATTGCATCAAATTGGTAAAACTAAACATATGTAATAAAACAGTAACTGTAACTTCGTTCAGTTCGTATGTCCCGAATAAATCAATAAATTTGTCGCCATATTGTAAAATTAAATTGGCTGACACTGTTTTGAACGCTACCGTTAGAGCGCCATGTTGAATTTTCGACTGCGTTCGGATAGACGTAAGAATTTTAAATATTATTTTAGTTATTTTGAATTTGAAATTAAGTCATATTGTTTTCATGGCGCGTAGCTTTTGTTTTATGCAAGGATTTTAGGCACGATGTGGTCTACTCTGGATGGGAAAAATGGCTATGAAATATCGACAAGTTTGGGCATTGTAAACCAAATTCAAAGTTCATTTTTAACGCATTTCCACAATGGTTACATGGAAAAACCCAATAATACTGACCGGGGTATTTAACATATTGTTATGCTCAGAAGTTGTGCTTGCAACCTCAAAATCAACAAAACAGTAAATCAATAGTATATTTGACGGCGTAGCAAGTGGCGCCGTCTAGTTTTGTGACAAAGTTACTGGAATCACCGAAGAGGTCGGATACGAGTGACATTGGCTGGTAACAGACACTCAGGCAGCGCGTCGCATCGCTGTTGCTTGGAGGCCTGTGGAGGTTATATTCTGATGACAGATGATGTCAGGGAGCGGCTGTCGTACCACGTCCACGGCGAACTGCTTTATTACGGCACAATCCTGCTGAACCACTAATACGATGACCACTTCTAGTAAAGGCTATCTTGCGTCGTCGTATTTTAGAACTGAAATGATATTTCAGTAACAATGACAAAGTCAATTTCAAATTGACACTCATTTCTTAAATAGTGTTAGATGATGCTTCCCGCGTTTTTGGGATTCATGAAGAAGCCTCCTCGTGTAGCGCAGTTTGTTCCGCCAGTTACTCAACTGAACCGAGCGCTCGGCGCATCCTGGACAGTCACACCCAAAACCTTATTTGACTGGCCAATTCTTCCCTTGCGGTGATAGGGCTAACGCCCGCCTGGTTTGCGGCCGCCCTGCCATCGGAGTCCGGCGTCAAGCAGTCTGCTGTGTTTCGTCGATGCGTGGGAGTTCCAGTGCCTTATGCATGTTCTGGGCACGCTCGTTCCATCATAGACCTCATCCATCGCTTTCCACCAGGCGTGATCGATATCAAGAGCGGGCCCATTCAGCAATAAAAAAAAAAAAACGCCTTGACAAAACATCGGGATTTTTTTTAAGACCTATTTAAGTTTTAGTAATATGATCTTCATCATCTTCCGGGATAAATGCTCTATCAAAGTGATGGAGAAAGTTGCATCAAAATCCATTGTGCAGTACAACTAAGCGGTCTCACAGGCGGACACCATAATCGTCTTTGTTTTATAATATTATGTACAGAGGCCAGCACATCAAGCTACCCCAATCTGTCAGATTTTCCCAATTGAATATGAACCTTATTCCTTTGTGCTATAGTTGAAAATCTATCAAAGAAATTTTACAGATTGGGGTAGGATGACCTGCTGGCGTCTGTACCTAGATGGTGAAGATACATAAAATCTCTCTTTTCTTCTCATGTCATAATAGGAAGAAACTAGGAGCCAATTTATCGAACGAAAATTATCGCAAAATTAAGACCAATCACAACTAACAATTTGTCACATTATTTTTGCGATAGTTTAATAATACCTACTGGTATTCCATATTCAGCTGCATCTGGTTAGACTGGCAGCCGACCCCAACATAGTTGGGAAAAGAGAAAAAAATTCATCATTTGCCAAGCCTTTCAAATTAGACCACTCGAAAACCAGCGTGTTAATTGTGTGATTGTGTGACACTCGTTCACATTCCCAACGCTACTTATTTTGACAATTCAACAACATCCATTGCGTTATTTGCGTTACAAACAATGATCAATAAGGAGGGTTACAAACGATTTTTCAAACAAGTATGAAGCAATGGATGATGGATTTCCATCAAAATGTTTCGAATTGTGGTAGATAGTGTGTTAATTTTTCCCAATCAACTTTGAACCTTAAGCGTTAGCGATAAAGTTGAAAATCTATTAAATCAATTTGATGGATTTATAATAGCTTGATGTGCTGGCGTCTGTACTAGGTATTATATAAGTTCACTTCTGCCTAACCCTTCGGGGGATTTTATGTTGTATGTACCCAGCACCCTAATTGCGCAACACACTCAATATGATTCATATTTTGAAAAATATTGCTAATCCATTGCTGCATGTGTTCCAAAAATGTGTATGCTCAACAAGGTAAATAACGCAATGAATATTGTTGAACTGTCACAATGAAACCCATTGCTAGGTACTGATAGTGTGTTACGCAATTACACCTGCTGACTACACAGAACATAAGCCTCTTATAGCCTAGGTAAAAAATTGTGTTTTTTTTGTATTAAGTTCTACAAGCAAACAGGAAGTCTGTCGCAAAATAAGAAGAAAAAAAAAACCTCCTGCAAACCTAGCTTATAAAAAAGTAACAAACATATTTTATTAAAACATCACTCATACGAATATCCGAACAGAAAACATCTTAATGCAATATGGATGACATTCGTGCGTCACTGTCAACCGTAATGAATAGTCTATTTGGTGTTTTTGAATTTAGAACGCGGACTGACGTTTGTTCACAGCCAATATTTTTGACCGTGAATTATCATGTTTTACTTTTTATTTTTTTTTAGTTTTGTATTTTTTTAAGACTTTATTGGGTTAGTCTTGAATAGCAATGGGGGCTCGTGATTTGATTATAAAGCCCCAAGTAGCTTACATAATTTTGTGCAATTTAAAGGCATGTGTATTCCGGCCGATCGAAAGTTAAGTTAGGTACGCTTGCCGTGGTTGGTCCGTGGATGGGTGACCATCTTTACATACCAAGACCCCTCCGTGCCTCGGAAAGCACGTTGAGCCGTTAGTCCCGGCTGTCAATCGTGGATCTTTGACAGTCGTTACAGGTCATCGGAACCCGAGAGTCTGACAACCAGTCTTACCAAGGGATAACGTATTACCCAGTAACTGAGTTGTGGAGGTCAGATAGGCAGTCGCTCCATGTAAATTACTGGTATTCAGCTGCATCCGGTTAGACTGGAAGCCGATCCCAACATAGTTGGTGTTGTGTTCGTGACAATGAAACACCGAGATTCAAAGCAGACTGTTTATTGTATGAGTATTTCGACATACCCCCACAAGTGCACATATTATTATGTGATACATTAATACCATACATAACACTGTCCCCTCTTAATCGATAATTATAAGTAACTTAGTTATTATTGTTTACAGCATTTTAAGTCCTTCCTACATAATATATTATAAATGAAGAAAAGCCTATACATGTTTGATAATTAAAGGGTACACATACATACACATATATTATAAGCGGGCGAAGCCCCTTGAAAATGTAGTTACTAATAAAAAGAAACCACACTTAAACAGAAAACATACTTAAATCTTATGTAATAGGTACGACTACAATTTAAAACTTACAAGTACCTTCGTCAACCCTCAAATACTAATCTTCTTAAATTTAAATACCTAGATTATAAAATTGTGTGCTGTTGATTTTATTATTTTGTAGTCTTTAATTTCTTGGCACAATCTATGGCAGCTCTCCGGCGCAAACGACTATCAATGATCGGCGATGACGTAGATGGTGGCGGACTTTTAGCTGCCGTGACTACAGGTTCGGAAGACCCGTCCCTCGGGCATTTCCCTTTACTCTCATAGGATGTATTAGGCGGGGACTGCGGGGAGTCTATCGATGAAGTGCTTTGTGTTTGTTCAATGGATGCATTAGGTTCGAGTTCAAATAACTCCATATTGGTACTAGGACTCGGACCCGTGATAGAACATCGAGACTTCCTAACGCCTTTTGTCAACAACTGATCAATATGACGTTTATGAAGATGTCCGTCATTGGTTTTGATCGCGTACGTAACTGGCCCTGACCGTCGCACCACTACACCCTCTGCCCATTTTTGTCTATGTTTAGAATAATCCCGCATGATTACGGCGTCCCCGATGTCTGCTTGCCGCAGCGGAGGACGCGCCGCGGCCGCGCGCTGCTCGTGCGCCAGCTGCGCGCCGCGCACTAGCTCGCGCGTGTCCGGCCGCAGTAAGTCTAGTCTGCCGCGCAGTCGGCGCCCGAACATCGCCACCGCCGGCTCGCGCCCTGTGGCGCTATGCTCCGTATTACGATACATAAACAGAAACTTACTTAAAGCAGTGTTGTCGTTAACATTTTCTAGTGATGCCTTCTTTAACACCCGTTTTATAGTGCGTACTGCGTTCTCGGCGGCTCCATTACTGGAGGGGTGATATGGTGCAACGGGCAAATGTTTTATGCCGTTGCGCTTAAAATACATGCCTAGTTCCGCAGATGAAAATGGTGGTCCATTATCACTTATTATGTTTTTAGGAATGCCAAAACGAGCAAATAGCCTTCTGAGACTATCAATCACGACCGCCGCTGAAGTGGTACTCACTCGCTCCACTTCAATCCATTTAGAGTGAGCATCGACTATTATTAAATAATATCGATTATGTATAGGGCCTAAAAAATCAACGTTTAATCGTGACCACGGCTCCTCGGGCCAGGGCCATGAGTGCAATGGCGCAGGCGCAGGTTGAGCGCGCTGTGACACGCACGCCGCGCACTCACTACACATGCGCTCAATATCACTATCTAACGTTTCCCACCACACATAGTTGCGGGCTATCTGTTTCATTTTGACTATACCCGGATGTCCTTCGTGAATTTCTTGCAATATTGATTGTTGTAATACTTTAGGTATAACAATCCTGTAACCCCACACTAAACATCCGTGATCTAAGTGTAATGAGTCTTTTCTATTAAAATAAGGTTTTTCTTGATCAATGCAAACCTGTGACGGCCAACCAAACATTGTATAACCAACTATTTTATTAAGAAGTGAATCCTTATCCGTCTCTGTTTTAATTTGCTTAAAACTGAGTGGAAAGTTTTCTTCAACAAAGTTGAGATAGCTACATTCGTCGTCATCTCGTACTCGTTCTCTAGTCGAGCTAAGAGGGAGGCGTGACAGGGCATCGGCAAAACAATTCCTCTCCGATCTTACAAATTCAATTTTAAAATCATATGCTGCTAATTTAACGGCATATCGTTGAATTCTGCTTGCAGCAGTTACGGGTATACCTTTATTGTCTCCTAGTATATAACTTAAAGCACGGTGGTCACTCCTAAGAATAAAATGTCGACCGTATAAATACTGGTGATGTTTAGTCACGCCGAATACAATCGCTAAAGCCTCCTTATCCAACTGTGAATAGTTGGACTCGGCAGGATTTAAGGTACGCGAGGCACAACAAAGCGGCCGCTCGCTGCCGTCATCGTAACGTTGTAACAACACTGCACCCAAACCGTATGGGCTGCTATCTACTGCCAGTATAAGTTTTAAATTTGGATCATAATGTGCGAGCACCGGAGAGCTACTTAAGACTTTTCTAATTCTAGTGAAAGCGTTTTCACATTTATCGTCCCAATTCCATTTAACACTTTTTTTTAACAAATCATATAAAGGTTTTAAAACATCACTCATATTTACGCAAAACTTTGAATAAAAGTTTACAAGTCCTAAAAAACTCCTTAACTGCGTAATGTTACAAGGTGATGGAGCAGCTACAATTGCTTTAATTTTTTTATCATCAGTGTGTAGGCCTTGTTTATCAATTCTATAACCTAAATATGTCACTGAATCTTTAAAAAATTGGCATTTACTGTAATTAATCCTAAGGCCATTTTCCTTCAATCTCTGCAATACAGCCTTTAAATTTGACATATGAGATGACCTACATTTTCCGCTAATGCAAATATCGTCGGCGAACACAGCCGTAAACGGCAAGCCACTCAAAGTCTCTTCCATTATTTTCTGGAAATTTTCGGGAATGCACTTAATACCAAACGGCACACGATTATAAACAAAAGTACCGACATGAGTGGTGATTGCCGTCATCGGCCTTGAACCTTTATCGAGTAAACATTGTTGAAAAGCATTCGACAAATCCAACTTAGTAAACAATTCACCTCCACCCAATGTTGCGAACAGGTCCTCGATCCGTGGAAGCGGGTAATGAAAGTCTTTCAATCGCGGATTGATTGTCACTTTGTAGTCTCCGCAAATACGGATATCCCCGTTTGATTTGACTACAGGCACTATCGGCGTACCATAATCTGATCTATCAACTTTGTATATAACTCCTTCCCCCTGTAACCGATCGAGTTCCCGTTCGACGCGCGCGCGCAGAGCCAGAGGCAACGGCCGCGCCTTCACAAACACTGGAGTCGTGTCATTTAGGTGTAGACGTATCTGCGACTTGAATGTACCCAGTCCATCAGCGAAAACTTCAGGATATTCATCCTTGAGTGTTTTCGCCAACGAATTCTCATCAGATACATAATGGTGACTATTTAGTTCATCGAAACTTGATAATTTTAACTGTTTTATCCATGTGCGCCCCATTAGCGGAGGTCCTCCATTAGTAATAACGTATAGTTTTGATGGAAGTTGTTTATTGTTGTATGTAATTGTCACTAGTATATATCCGAGTGTCTGAATAACGTCTCCAGTATAAGATTTAAAAGTTAATATTTTACTAATTATCGGTAGCTTAAAAAACATCTTATCGTAAAACTTTTTTGATATAGCCGATATCTTACTTCCCGTATCTACTTCAAACTTTAAAAACACACCTTCAACATTCAACTTAATGTAATAGGGACCGTCATCCTCACACACCTTTAAACTACTATTACTATGATTGGTGTGACTCATGTTATAGAAATTACAATCGTTATCAGTATCGGAGTCGGTAACAGAATTGTCAAGATAGAACTGACCTTTGTTTGTCTTCTTAGTGGAATTTCCATCCTTCTCACTACGAGTGCACACTGATTTTAAATGCCCCTTTTCACCGCACTTATCACACGAATAATGCTTGTAACGACACCTGCCCTCCACGTGACCGACCTTGCCGCACCGCGCGCACGGGCGCCGCCGCTCGGGCGCCGCCGCCGGCGCCACGCGTGTGCTGCGCGGGCGCGCGCCCCCCACGCGGTGCAAGCCGTCGCTCGCGCCAGCGCTGGAGCCTGCGCTCGCGGCCTCCGCAGCCGGAGCGCTCGCCACGCTTGCGTGCCGCTCCGCCGCTTCGAGAGCCATCGCCAGCTCCACACCGCGCTTGTAGTCCACATTCTTTTCGGCGAATAACCTGGATCGCATCTCCTCGCTGTATAACCCCGATACGAACTGGTCGCGGAGGTTTACCTCCAGTGTGGCGCCGAAATTGCAGGTTTTAGCCAGATGTTTCAACCCTTGTAGGTACAAACGAACGCTTTCCCCTTGCTGCTGTTTCCTCTGCCTGAAAATATGCCTTTCGGCTATTTCTGATCTCTCGGGTTCCAAATGATCTTTCACCAGTTTAACGAGCACCTCGAAAGTCTTGTCCTCTGGCTGATCCGGTGAACATAAATCGCACATTAAGTCGTAACAATCCGAACCGACCAATGTCACTAGCGTAGCCACGTGTAAATTTTTTTCGATGTCGTTCAACATTATGAACTGTTTAATTCGACGAACATAAGTGTCCCAATTTTGGGTTCCGACTTGGAAACCTTCTACTTTTCCGATCGGCATGTTTAAACTTTACACACACTTTCTCGTCGCCAATGTTGTGTTCGTGACAATGAAACACCGAGATTCAAAGCAGACTGTTTATTGTATGAGTATTTCGACATACCCCCACAAGTGCACATATTATTATGTGATACATTAATACCGTACATAACAGTTGGGAAAAGGCTAGGCAGATGATGATTTCTATCTATTATAAAAGACATAGCATCACGCCTGTATTTTTATAAGAGTAGGCGGAGCTGTACAGACGCCAGCACATCAAGCTACTACAATCTGTCAAATTTCTTTAATAGATTTTCAACTTTATCGCTGAAGCATAAGGTTAAAAGTTGATTTGGAAAATTTTACAGTTTCGGGTAGCTCTTGATGTGCTGCCGTCTGTACCTATACAGGGTTATTGGAAAAACATTAATAACCTCTTAAGAGGTCATTGTACTCATCATTATGAACAACTTTAACTATGGGACCAAACCTGAAATCGCGAAAAAAAATCAGCTGTTCCCTACATTTTGACGAGTTATACAAACATAAATGTAGGGAACAGCTGATTTTTTTTTGCGATTTCAGGTTTGGTCCCATAGTAAAAGTTGTTCATAATGATGAGTACAATGACCTCTTAAGAAGTTGTTAATGTTTTTCTAATAACCCTGTATAAAACAGCCATATTGCGCCAGTTAGGTTTAAGTCCCATGCAACAAGAGGCCAGTCTATTGCTATCATTTGGGCAGAAATCCAGACTCGAGACTGCTACTGAGAAATTCCAGATGAAAAAACCCATGAACACTTTGCCGGACTCAGGAATCGAAACCGGGACCTCATGCTCAGTAAGTCAGCAGTAGCGCTTGCCATCACTAGACCAAGGAGGTAGTCTACACTAATTTATTATCTATGGTGTTAAAGAATTAACCCGACAAACTTTAAGAGGTGCTTTAGACCATCGAACTGAAGAACTTTCACTATGAGACCAACTCTGTAATCACGAAAAAAAATCAAAACTTCAATACCTACTTGACCAAAATGTATGAAACAGCAGATTTTTTTTTCGTCATTTATTTTGACAATCTGTCTTTACAGATTGTCAAACTAAATGTCAAGTGATTTGATTTGAATGCAAAAACAGCATGAAGATAAAAATCTTGCTGTTTTTGCGTTAATAGGCCATTCAGAAACCTCTTTTTAAAATTCGAACAACTCTCAGAAATGACGCTGGCCTACGAATAAGTAATAAGTCTGGAAGTCTAATTCGGACCAAATTTCACAGAAAAAGTGGCCCTACTTCAAACCAAAACGACGTATGATTCAAAATACGAATCACTTTCGAGGTTACAAGAACACATGCTTGGTGATTGGTTTAAATTCAGAACGAAAGCTGGGATTGGTTAGCGCGCGTGCTGCAATGTCTGCTATGACAGCCGAGTCATAGTGACGTGGACGATGTTATGCAATAAGTGCACCGGACCAAGTCAATAATAAAAGAATTTTATTGTACAGAGGCCAGCACATCAAGCTACCCCAATACGTCAGATTTTCCCAATTGAATATGAACCTTATTCCTTTGTACTAAAGTTGAAAATCCATCAAAGAAATTTAACAGATTGGGGTAGGTTGACCTGCTGGCGTCTGTACAATGTTTTTTTTTTAAATATATTTTTGTTTTTTTTTTTTGGTTACTTTTTACAATTCAATGAACTCTGTCCCGCGAAATATGATTAATTTATTAAGTTTTTGTCTAGAAGACAATAAAAGAGAAACTTTCAAACTGGTACAGCAGTTTTGTGTAACATGGTATATCTTTTTAATAATTTATAAAAATCTTTTTCGTCATAATGAACGGTACATACTTTGCTGGCTTCCACAGGCATCCAGTCGTACTCTTGTCTTTCTAGCTTAACTGAAGCTATCCACTTATTTTGCCGAATTGGATCGGCAGGGAAACTAAAAGAAAACAAAATAAGCAAAATAGAATAATGTTATAAACATATCTTAATTTTATGGATTTACGTTTCAATATTTCATCAAGAAGAAAAGAAAACTTAAATTGGTAAAAAATTGACTGACTTCATTTTGCATAGTATTGACCACCTCGGTTTGTTAACGTATTTGAACATCTTTGAATATAATTTTGCTACTATTTACCAGTGAAAAGTGATCCTTGGACATTTTAATCTTGTATGGCTCCTGCACCACTTCACAACACATGCTGGCATGATGATTCACAGCTGTAGTTCACAATGATAAAAACGAAAACGTACGAGAAGTGCTCGCTTGCAAGAAAAATGTCCGACTGATGACGCGCTGGGTACAATTTTTAAGCCCCGCCTACTTGGGCCTAATATTTGTTTGGCCATTTTTTTATCGCAGTTACATTTCCTGACTTATTACTTATTCGTAGACGCTGGCAGAATAGTCGACATCGGCTCAGTTGCCATAGAAGAAAAATAAATCTCAGGAATATTTATTGATATGGCACACAGTAACCTAATTCAACCTATCCTGTTATAATACACTCGTTATAGCATACCGTTATGTTATGCTAATAAGTGAAAATTTGACACGAAAAACCGAAAACCTAAAATGAAATTCAAAATGCAAATCAGCAGACATCTTAAAAAGAACGGTCAAAGAATATTTTAAATTAAGAATATGTTGCAGGCATTAAGAAGAAGCAGTCTTTGAGCTAAAAGACTAGTAATTTAGGGAAATGTTGGCTATTTCTAGTGAACTATTAGATATATATATATATATATATATTTAGTGGCTATTTAGAAATATATAAGTATGTTTATCAGTTGTCTAGTACCCATAACACAAGCTCTGCTTAGCTTGGAACTAGATGGCGTTGTGTGATAGTTGTGGAATATTATTATTATTATTATTATTATTAATAGACTAAGGCTGTTGTTGGTCTAGTGGTCGCAAGCGTTACTGCTGAGCATGAGGTCCTGGTTTCGATTCCTGAGTCTGGCAAAGTGTTCGTAGCAATCCGGAGGCTGGTTCACCCCCTATTACATAGGACTTAAACATAACTGGCGAAATGTGGATGTACTATAGTACCTATAGGTACAGACGCCAGCACATCAGGCTACACGAAACTGTCAAATTTTCCCAATCAACTTTGAACTATTACTTTAGCGATATAGTTGAAAATATATTAAAGTTGTAGTAGCTTGAAGTGCTGGCGTCTGTATATATCTGTAACCCTTCAGGAAATAGGTACAGACGTGACTGTTATTAATTGTGTGCCGAAACATGTTGAATTCGAAGACATTTGACACTTGCCAACCCGCACTGGGTCCGCATTGTAGATTACAGCCACTCCTTATCGAAGAGAGGTACATTATAGGATGATTATGCGTATGTGCCGAATCATGAGTTATCATCACGATTGGTATAATTAGATTAAAAAAAAAACAAAAATGAATCATTTTTAGTTAAGCGCAAGTGTTTCGTTTATCTAATTAGTCACTCTATATCTTTATTTGCTTTAAAAATATGTAGTTTTAGAAAACAAAAACACGATTAGTATCTAATCTATTGGATTCGTCAAAAAAAATCATACCAGCTCAAACATCAGCTCCAAGATACCAAATTATAGTTTTGTCATCGGAACTACATATACATACAAAGTTTCATTTCGATACGATAATGAGAAGTAGATAAAAATTTGCTTCTAAAATTTTATTACATTGTTTGTTAGTTAATTAAAAGTGAAGAAGCGTGTTAAAAAGGACTTTTGTTATTGTTTTATATAGTCTTTAGGCGGGCACGCCTTTCATACCTGGAGGCTTTTATTTTCTGTTTACGTTTTTTTTTTTATTTCTGCTAGCTATAATAATATGCATAATCAGCCTATAATGTTCCTACTGTTGGGACACAGGCTTTCTCTCGGTGAAAAGGAGTGGGCTTTGGTAGTTAGCAGTTTGGGTTGGTAGATGTCACATTTTCGATTTTTTGGTTTTAGAATATTTCCTCACACACAATGTTTTCTTTCATCGTTTTGAGAGCAGTGGTGATGATGAACTTTGCATACTATTTTATAAAATCAAGGTATTTTAACTGAACAGATAGCTGTGCTGGTGGGGTGATTGTTGCGCTACTTCTTCCCAGGGAAAGCACTAGGGAGTGGTGAAGGGCGGGCATGTCGGGGCCTCAGACTGTCAATAAGTAATTTAGACGTCCAAAAAGTGTTGATTATCAGCCTAGTTAGAATAAATGACTTGTGATTTTGAATTTTAAGCTATAATAGATACTACTGCTTTTTTTAAGTGCCTGCGACATTCATACATTTTTAAAATATCGTTCATTCTAGTTTTTTCTTATTTTTTTTAGATTGATGTAGGTGTTAATGTCATTGGGTCTTGTCCTTGGCTTTGAGTGTGACATCTTATTTCTTCCATAGCTGTCGTATGTTATTAGAGAGGGGCTCGTGGCTAAATAATAATCGTCGATCGAAGTTTAATATACGCTTACCGCGGTCGGTTCGTGGATGGGTGACCATCCATTACTCATAGAGACCCCTCCGTGCCTCGGTAAGCTCGTTAAGCTGTTGGTCTTTGATGTCATTTCATCTTTTTGAGGTCATTTGTTGATCTGTAACAGTCGTTACGTGTGATTCTAATGATTATAATTCTGTAAAGTCATATTTTTTGTTATGGTCGCGAATCGAAACATACAACCATAAACTGACCAAATTGCAAAAAAACTTAGGAGGAGAACTGTCTCATATGGGGGGAAAGTTGAAAAACTGTCCAGCTATAAACAGTAAATAACAGTTCAAAAACGCTCCAAAATGGTGCTAGCGTAGGCAAAGGGTATAGTATGAATGTAGCAGCTAGTGACGTATTGAAGTATGCCGAGTTAGAAAATTTAATATTTTTAGTGACTAGAGTAGTTAGTGACAGCCCATTAAACCAAACCTCAACTAGATAGGTATATAGTCCTAAATAATATTGTAAACATAACCTAAAATTACTGCTGTAAGACCCCGTTGCTACTGTGGTGACCTCATTTATCGAAGTTTGACGGAAACTTTTGCAAATTATAGACAGTTCTCCTTACCCTCCATACCGACATCATGGTTTTATTTTATTTTGACTCTCGCTTTTATTAATGGCGCGCATTTTTAATCTGTGCAAATTGTGATGGCGCCACTGTAGAATTAAAAATGTTTAGATCTTTCGATTTTATGGATTGCAAAATGTGTTCTTTTTGGGTTTGTGCTAATTATAGCCCCATCATTGAGCTATTATTAATTAGGAATTATTAAGTTGAGGTTTCTGCGAAGCCGGAAGGTGTTGTGTTGGGTTCGATTCTCAACAGATACTGATGACGTAAGAAAAAATAATTTCCTTGCAATTACTTACGTGATATTAAATTATGAGACCATTCTTAAAAAAATAAATGTCTATGGAACAATGCAAAACTTCCCTTTTAATTGGCAAAAAAAAAAAAAAAACTTCTTACAGCGCTCACAGTAAATGCACGCGGGGCGCCATCTTGTTTTAAAAAGGCGCGAAATTATTCAGAGTACTTTGTTAATCGTATGTTTTAGTTTATTTTAGTATGATTTACGGTCTTTTGTTTCGGATTTTATGTATTTATCTATGTTGAATAACATAACATCACGCTTGTAATCCCGAAAAGGTTAGGTAGAGCCACATTTCACTAGACAAGTTTAAGTCCCGTATAATAATTAGGAGGCGAGCCTAATTGCCAGACTATTGAATCCATGTTAACAGGTTGCGTAGGGTGCGGTGGTGTCGGACCAAGAAGAGGGAGCCCAGAAGTGGGCCACGCTGGATGGGTCGCGAATGTCGTACGTAGCAGTTCTCGCGGCCCACCCATCAGGGCGAAAGTAGGTGTACAGGCGGAGTTTTAGTGGGTGCAAGCCCCACATAACCAAGTCGTCTCCCCGGACGGAATGGCGTGAGTTAGGCATTTCCTTCGCCGAAAAAAAAAAGGTGCGGTGGTGTGTGTATTATTGGGTGCTAGCAGTTTTGTACAGACGCCAGCATATCAAACTACCCGAAACATTGAGCTATATAACTAGAGAAGCAAACCTCAATAAAATGTGTCAAAAAAGTGTAGCCACTTTATAAACGCGACGACGTAGCTTTGAAACCACTAAACATTTAAAAGTAAACATATATCTGTCTCACTTACACACGTTGTAAGAATAATACCGTCGCTTAGATTAGACAAAGACCGCAATATAAACATGCAATGACGGGATGGGGTTGCCTACCCATGCGAAATTTTACCCAACATTTTAAGCCATAAAAAGCGTTTTAGGTTAAGTTAAATTATTTTTTTAATATTTGAATTACGTATTTCTTATTGGATGTGTAATAGAAGTTTATAAATAATGAAAATAATTAAGACATTTTCTTTTTGAATATGTTTTCTTTATTATTAATGAAATTGAATGATTTAGTAGGTAGCCAGTCAGTCTCTTTTCTCAGCAATCGGATTATTTCCACCCATTTTTCACGGCGTGCTGCATCTTTAGGCACCCTGCTAAGTTGTTATTATTAAAAAAATATTTAAAATCACTTAATCCATAAATTAAAAACTCCCACTAATGTGGGAAACTAAAACTAAGTTTTTAGTGGTAACACTGAACCTAATTTACAAAATTCTACATTTTATCGCGTTTTTACGTTGGTAAAAACACAGAGACAATTAATTTACGTGTGGAAAGTAATTCCGGTTAATTTATTATGTTTTTGTGATCTTGAATCACACTCTTTCGCGATATTTTTTGTCGTATGTCATTCGGTTGACTTCGGTTGGCGTCACACAGAGCACTGAACTGACGTTAGCTACGCTGATGGCTGTAGCCATCAGACTAGTGGCAACGCCTTGGTGCGGTAATTGCTAATCTAGTGTAACATATATATCAATGACCCGAAACTGTAAAATTTTCCCAAACAACTTTGAACATGCTTTAGCGATAAAAGTTGAAAATCTATTGAAGTTTGACATATTGTAGTAGCTTGGCGTGCTGGCGTCTGTACCCTATTTCGGGATATCCAGTTCTCCCGACAAGACTTGGAACCAAACGGAGCGCTTATTAACCCCCAACTTAATTTAACTTGACATACCTACGGGGCCGAAATGTGGACACTGACACGGACTAAACTAATGTTTATCTTCTGTCCTTTTCATAAAGAAATAGAAAGAAAAAGATGCACTCAACTTAAATTTAGTTTAATTTGTGAACAACAGAATCGGGGCCACTGTCAATCCGGCTGGCTCATAAATTTAAAAGGCGCTCAGTGCGCAGGAGCGGGCTATGCTCGGAAGATAAAATCAGAAATGAAGTTATCCCGAAAAGATCCGGAGTTAACAACACAGCTCACGGAGTGAGAAAGCTGAAGTGGCATAGGTTTGGCCTTGTTTGTCGAAGGACCGATGGCCGGTAGAACAGGCGACTCCTGAAAGCCAATTCTCGTAATTTAAAACGTTCAAAATCTAGTCTCAACTCGGCGACAAACAAATGTCAAAAATTTGTCAAAATGTAGGGAAATTAGAGGTATTTTTGACAGATTGAGACTGAGACCAGACTGTGAACGTTCTTAAAATTACGAGAATTACCCCTCTGGAGTGGAGTTCGCGTAGGTATCGGCAAGCGTGAGACGTCCCTCCAGCTAGATGGATCGAAGATCGAAGGCTGGGACAGACTGGGTGCGGAAGGCGGAGGACAGGCTGCGCCACAGTACCCTACTGTGGCGCAGCCTGGGAGAGGCTATGTCCAGCAGCGGACTGCGATAGGCTGAGTTGATAACTAAGTAACTGCACTCTGATTGCAACCATAATCTGAATCATTTTGAAGGATATTGCTAAACCATTGCTTCATATGTACGAAAAAATTATCTGCTCAATAACGTAAGTACCGCAATGGATGTTGTTCAGCTGTCAAAATGATATCATCGACCGTAGGTTCAATTGAGGTAAGGGACATTGGGTATTCTGTCCCTTACCTCAATTGAACCTACGGTCGACGATATGTGTTACGCAATTAAGATGCTGGTTTAGCTAGCCAACACTACTCATGTAGGTACAAAATGTCTACGAAATAGACGCTTCATGTAAAAACTAAGTTAAACCCATATATAATATATTATGTACATAAGTTACTAGCTCAGAACGTGATCAAAATATACGCCACGTTTATTTAAAATCTTTTCAATCATTTGCTAATGTCTTTTATTATAAAATGGTCTATGGTCGAGCCTGCAGTGCTATTCTGTAAAAATCTCACCGTGATAACATAGGTGAAGTGAGCGTGAAGTGAACTATCAATGGACGCAATCCCTAATATCAGGTAGAATGATAGCTCACTTCACCTTAGTTTTCACGGTGAGATTTTTACAGAATAGCACTGCCGATCGATTCTGTAAAAATCTCACCGTGAAAAGTTAGGTGAAGTGAACTTAGAATGAGCTGTCAAGAGTACCAATCCCTAGCATCAGGATGACACTGACAGCAGTGCGATTCTGTAACCATCTCACCATGAAAACTTAGGTGAAGTGAGAGTGGAGTGAGCTGTCAGTGTCATCCTGATACTTAGGGATTGGTAGTCTTGACAGCTCACTCTATGCTCACTTCACCTAACTTTTGACGGTGAGATTTTTACAGAATCGATCGGCTGGTTCGAAGTTATTAGTAATTTAGTCAACTGGCGAGTTATTTATCAAGTAAACGTTTAGTAACTCACAAAATATCATTCGCACGACAGTTGAGGACAGACAATCAACTTTGAACCTTATGTTTTAGCGATAAAGTTGAAAATCTATTAGAGAAATTTGACAGATTGTAGGAGCTCGTCTGTACATTACACAAGTTTATTGTTAACTAGCTTTGCCCAATGGGGATGTCTTAAATTATCTCACGGAAACGTGCTACCCGGGACAAAATGCCCATGTGCTTCCCCTGGACGTTATCTGCTTGTCAAATATCGAAATCTGTTCAGGGGTTTAGATACAGATATAGATAGACCTAGATAACGCAAGTATCACGATCTGTATGAAAACCAAGCGTGCCATTTTTTGACAACCTATTAAGACGTCACAAGCACTATTTAGTGATGGGAAAATTAAATTGATTCAAGGACGCCGCCGCGTGCGGCACCCGTCTCGCCCCACCAACGCCAGCGCTCGCGCTCACCCAGCCAGCAGCAGTGCGATTCTGTAACCATTTCATCGTGAAAATTTAGGAGAAGTGAGCGTGGAGTGAGCTGTCAGTGTCATCCTGATGCTAGGGATTGGTACTCTTGACAGCTCACTCTAAGCTCACTTCACATAACTTTTCACGGTGAGATTTTTACAGAATCGATCGGCAGTACTCCAACTGAGCGTGAAAGTGGCGGCTTACGATTTTTGTACGTAAGCTGGGCACGCAAAGTAGTTGCTCTTGCGTTATCTAGGTACTATCCATATCTGTGATAGACCCCAAGGCTTAACTAGGAGGAAACACAGAGATTAACCCATTTTTTCCAAAAATGTATCTAATTATTTGAAAAAAAAAGATGCAAATCAAAATCTACACAATTCATGGGAAAAAAGAACGTACCTAAAATCTTTTGCTATAGCAACACGATGGAGAAGTAATAAACACAATATTTTAACCATAAAATAAATAAATTACCATAAAAAAAGCTGTCAAAAAAACCTGGCAACACGCAAGCTCACATAAAAAACATGGTTGCATAAACAATTTCTTGTTCTTTTTTTTCGAGAATTTTTGGCGCGTTCCGTCTTGGCGGGAAGGTCGGTCTGTTGTTAGCATATTCATGTATTTTTGAGCATGGTTTCCGCGTAAAATTGCGGTTTTTGGAGATCCTTAAGCACTTCTGACAGGTTGAGCAGCGGCGTCACTTTGTCTGCCAATAAAGTGTCCGCTGAAACTGGAAAAATCGCACCATGAAAACATTGGGAAAGTGAGCTGTCATCGGAGTCATCCATATCAGACCGAACTTAGTTTTTAAGGCCCGTATTACAGAACGAGACTATGCTGACCGCACAGCGGCGCCCTCATCGTTTGTTTGGTTATTTCATATAATTTAAAATGAAAATGCAGAAAATAAGCACGTTAAATTGTGCTTCACAAGATTATACGTTAATATTATTAGAAACGGTAGTTTTATATTGTTTAGTTTTATTATAATGTTTAAAACGGAATATAGTGGCCACTATTATCCGTTTTAAGGAATAAAATAAATAAAATAAAGGCTTGAGTGAGGTTCTGTAATACGGGACGAAGAATTCTGTGCAAAATTTCATGATTGTCTGTGCATTCTGTCAGTGAATGTATTTCGTTCCAAAAGACGTTGATCTAACAATGCGGACCAATGCCTGTTAGGGCCTCTCTTATTATGGAACCCCTTCAATAAATTACAATGAACTCAAACAGTCTGCAGAACCTTCTCATCCAAAATCAAAATGGACCACAAAATATTCTACCACTTTTTTTCCCGAATCCGACAGAACGGAATAAATTGGGTCATCAGTACTACTGGACACAAAAAAAACATTTACATCCGGTATTCGAACATACTGCGTCTCATTTTTAACCGACTTCAAAAAAGGAGGTTCTATAATCGACCAAACAAGTTTGTGTTGAACAAAACATTCATAAAAATTATGAAAAATGAGACGCAGTATTTTTGATAACTTTTTAAATCCATAATTATAATTCAATTTGACAATTTGTCTGGCTGTCAAATAAAGTAGCCGTGTAGCCCACAGTTCGTTCACAGTTATTTACCTCTGATTTTGCATCATTTTCCAAATCATTGTGATCTTTATTGACGTTTCAATAAGGCTGCTATTGGGTTGCTGCCACTGTTTGGTCTGTCAAAATCATTGTGATCTTTATTATGGTTGTTATTAGGTTGCTGCTGTCAGAGATAAAATAACTGAGAACGGAGTGTAGATGAGGTAGAGATACTACTGTCACACAATAATAAATGAATAATCTATACATAATATATATATTCTAGAATCTTTTGACATTGTATTTAAAACTATTTGACATCACATTGAAAACTGTTTGACATCATATTTAAACCTGTTTGACATTTTTTAAAACTATTTGACATTATACTAATTTATAACTGTTTGACATTATTTATTTATTCAACAGGTTGGCACTTCTGAATTTCACTTGGATTGTTAATTGATCATTCTTAGATAGTTATGTGTATCTGTATTTAAATTGCATGTGTATAATATATTCAACACAATGTAAATTGTTTTATGAATAAATGAAATGAATGAATGGATAGTCTTTGACAGACACTTGCCCGCTTACAGATAGTGCAATCCACGAAGGCGCGCCCCACTCTTCTTCCGAATCGTTACTGGTTATCGCTAGTTAATTCCTCTAGTGTTTTAGTGTTTTCGACACAGTCACTAATACTAATTTGTGTGTATCGACAAAACTAAAAGACTAGCGGAATGTTTCACACTCGTGCTATATGCATTGGGAAAAAGAGTGGGGCGCGTCTTCGTGGATTGCACTATCTGTACTAATATTGTCTGTAATAGTAATTACGATATCAGTATATAGTTTATAAAAATATAGGGAGGGGCTTGTGGCTAAGTAAAAACAGTCGTACGGATCGATCGTTTAGGTTAAGCTACGCTTGATGCGGCTAGTCCGTGGATGGGTGACCATCTTCATATAGGTAACAAGACCATCCGTACCTCGGAAAGCACGCTAAGCCGTTGGCCCCGGCTGTCATTCATGGATCTTTGACAATCGTTACGGGTCGTCAGAAGCCCGAAAGTCTGACAACCAGTCTGACCAAGGAGTATCGTATTACCCAGTAACTGGGTTGTGGAGGTAAGATAGACAGTCGCTCCATGTAAAATACTGGTATTCAGCTGCATCCGATTAGACTGGAAGCCGACCCTAACATAGTTGGGAAAAGGCTAGGCAGATGATGTTTATCTAGTGTATTTATGTAAAACTAAGCGCACATTAGAGCCGTGCGCCGCATTTCAAAGATGCGCCAAAGCACATTAATAATAATTCATTTATTTTCAGACAAAGTACATTCCATTATTACATTAGACACAAAAAATTAAAATAAAATTAAAATTGATGTAATATATAATCATTCAACACAATAAAATAATACTCATACCATTGAGCTATATAACTAGAGAAGCAAACCTCAATAAAATGTCTCAAAAAAGTGTAGCCACTTTATAAACGCGACGACGTAGCTTTGAAACCACTAAACATTTAAAAGTAAACATATATCTGTCTCACTTACACACGTCATAAGAATAATACGGTCGCTTAGATTAGACAAAGACCGCAATATAAACATGCAATGACGGGATGGGGTTGCCTACCCATGCGAAATTTTACCCAACATTTTAAGCCATAAAAAGCGTTTTAGGTTAAGTTAAATTATTTTTTTAATATTTGAATTATGTATTTCTTATTGGATATGTAATAGAAGTTTATAAATAATGAAAATAACTAAGACATTTTCTTTTTGAATATTTTTTCTTTATTATTAATGAAATTGAATGATTTAGTAGGTAGCCAGTCAGTCTCTTTTCTCAGCAATCGGATTATTTCCACCCATTTTTCACGGCGTGCTGCATCTACGTTGTTATTATTAAAAAATATTTAAAATCACTTATTCCATAAATTAAAAACTCCCACTAATGTGGGAAACTAAAACTAAGTATTTAGTGGTAACACTGAACCTAATTTACAAAATTCTACATTTTATTGCGTTTTTACGTTGATTTATACACAGAGACAATTAATTTACGTGTGGAAAGTAATTCCGGTTAATTTATTATGTTTTTGTGATCTTGAATCGCACTCTTTCGCGATATTTTTTGTCGCATGTCACTCGGTTGACTTCGGTTGGCGTCACACAGAGCACTGAACTGACGTTAGCTACGCTGATGGCTGTGGCCATCAGCCTAGTGGCAACGCCTTGGTGCTGTAATTGCTAATCTAGTGTAATATATATCAATGACTCATACATTCAAATCGAATAACTTTTAAAATACATAGGTACATGTCATTATAAGCATAAAATAAAATTAAAATACATACCTACACATTAGGGTCGCACTGCGACGCAGTAATTTTTTTAGACAGATTCAAATTTCGAATTTGGAATATAACTGTTTTCAGTCCAGCGTAACACACTACTATCACACTACACAGGACTTGCAATCTCAACTTGACCTTCTACAGGAGAAACTAAGATCAATGACTAACAAGTATAATACCTCTGAAGATCTAATGAGGGAATATGTGTTGGCAATGAATGAGCTGGTGAACTCACAAACTAACAGCTGTGAGCGCTGTCAATTACCGTCCAATGTACAGACGCCAGCAGGTCAACCTACCCCAATCTGTCAAAATTATTTGATAGATTTTCAACTTTACCACAAAGGACTAAAGTTCATATTCAATTGGGAAAATCTGACAGATTGGGGTAGCTTGATGTGCTGGCCACCGTACATACGCCAGATCATTCATTAGCAGCATGCAATACCACATTATCGCATCCTTGTGTCGATTTAACAATTCCTTCTGTTAATAGTTCCATTATACCATGTAAACAATTTGTAAACCATGATATTGTGTTATTTTGTGATGAGATTGGAAAGGACTTAGGTCACTTGTTGACAGATGAATATCCAGGACACTCAATAATAAATTACTGTATGCCTGGTTGTTCATTATTTGATATAATGAATGAAATTATTAAATGTAACTTTAAGCAGGAAACAACTTTATTAATTTTCATGGGAAATAGGGGTAATTTAAATAAAGGAGAATTGCTCCAATATCATAGAACATTGTGCAACCTTAGCTTAAAAAAAATTGTGTTGTTTACATTCCCCTATAGTAACAGTTTGCCACAGGAAGAAAATAACTTAAGATTTGATATAAACATGACATTGCACAATTTGACATATAATGATAATCGATTCCACATAATTGATACTAACTATTATGTTGGTAATAATTTATATTTGACAAGAGATAGATTTAATATTGTTAAGTACTATCTTTCTAACTATCTAAAAAGACAGATAGCTGTGTTGCTATCATACTATTTTTCTATTTCAGCCAAAAATTTGGCTAAACAAATTGCTCCTTTTGAGCAATGCAATGACTTTTTGAACTTATCTGTCAATAATTTGGTCAAAATTAATGACATTAATCATCATTTAAATTAGAACTTAGGACAATAGAGGCAACCTCTTGCGAAATTGTAAATAAAGCAAATAATAATTCAAAGGAAAGTGTAAAAAAATTAAATAGTATCAATCTGGTGCATCAAAACATTCAAGGTTTTTTAAACAAAGACTTAGAAGTAGAATTATTCCTGAATTGTAACAATATAGATATTCTTTGTATGACAGAACATTGGCTTAAAAGCCACCAGTTCATGTTCAATTTTAGTAATCACCAGGTTGGTAGTTCATTCAGCAGAGTAAATGCTATACATGGTGGCTCATTAATTTTAGTAAATAACCAGCTTAAATTTAAAGACCGAAAGGATATTGTGAGCCTCTCTGTTGAGCGTACAATTGAAATAGCCTGTATAGAATTGGAGCAGTTCATTATATTAAGTGTGTATAGACCTCCTTCAGGATTGTATGATTGTTTTGAAAAAGTTATGGATGAAGTGTTGCACAAACTCTGTAATACAAACAAGTCCATCATCACTTGTGGTGATTTTAATGTTAATTTGTTAGAAAATTCTGGATTAAGTACTAAAATCATAAGTTTGTTTCAGTCATACAATCTTGCTAAACAATTTCTGGAGCCCACTAGAATAACTCCTACTAGTGCCACATGCCTAGATAACATATATACAGATGCTATACCAACCCGCAAAGAAATTATTAATTCAATAGACTCAGATCATTGCGGACAATTGATCACTATTCCAAATTTAAACAAAAAGGCTACTAAAAAAGATATCACTGTAAACCCAAAAACAACTAAACGCTTGGAAACATTTAAGACTAAACTTCTGAGTAAATTACCACTTTTGTTGACTAATGATGACCCTAATCAACAATTTAATGATTTTTTTAATATGTATTGCACACAATTTGATAATACATTCATTCCAAAGACATTATCGGTTAATAGTAACGCTTCCTTCAGCGACTGGGCCACCATTGGTATACATAAAAGTAGAAAACGACTTTATGAATTATATGAAGAACGGATTTGTATAAACACTGCTGAATTTAATTTATATGTTAGAAATTATTCTAAAATATTTAAAAAAGTTTGTAGTATTGCCAAGTCACGTTACTTGAGTTCAAAAATTAAAAATAGTAGTAACATTATTAAAATGACTTGGAATGTAATTAATAGCGAAACGGGAAAGTCATGCAACCGAAGTAGTGACTACAGCCTTGCTATTAATGACAATATAATTAAATCAGATTCTCAAGTCGCCGCGGCCTTTGAAAATTTCTTTGCAGAGATTCCCGTATCAACTACTAGATCTCTAAACTCATCACCCACTGCTGCAGAGTCTTTGCTTAAGGAAAATGTTCCAGTTTGTGATTCTGAATTTCACTTCGAATATGTCACCTGTAAAGATATAATTAAAACCTTTCACACATTAAATGTTAAAAAGACCGCAGATCTTTGGGGTAATTCTGTGGATGTTGTTAAGTCGATTATAAACATTGTAGCACCTACTTTAGCTGTTATATTTAATAATTGTATCGACCGTGGTGAGTTTCCTGATCTTATGAAAAACAGTAAAATAATACCATTGTTTAAATCGGGTAGTACATCAGATCCTACTAACTATAGACCTATTTCAGTACTACCTACCTTTAGTAAAATTTTTGAAAAACTTATTTTTAACCAAATGCAAAGATTTTTTAATAAAAATAAATTACTGCATAACAAACAGTTCGGTTTCACAAGGGGTCGTTCGACTACCGATGCCGGAGTTGAACTTTTAGGACATATTTATAATGCCTGGGAGGACAAATGCGATGCGTTGGGCATCTTTTGCGATTTGTCCAAGGCATTCGATTGTGTTCATCATGAAACATTAATCAGGAAGCTGCACCACTACGGAATCCGTAACGCCTCCCTGGATCTTCTTACTTCTTACTTAAGTGATAGGATTCAGAGGGTTGATGTTAACGGAAAAAGATCACCCGGATCTGTAGTAAGAATGGGGGTCCCCCAGGGCTCAATTCTTGGCCCATTTTTATTTATTATTTATATTAATGACTTGCCTTACCTCATAAAGGATAATCATGATATAGTGTTGTTTGCAGATGACACTTCACTTGTATTTAAACTTAAACGTCAGCAGCTGGTTACTGACAATGTAAATAGCGCCCTCGCAAAAGTAGTTGACTGGTTTAATGTTAATAACCTACTACTTAACGAAAAAAAAACCAAATGTCTTAAGTTTACGATGCCCCATGTTAGACAAGTCGAAACTAGTGTTCTCATAAAGGATGAAGAGTTAAAACCCGAAGATATCACAGTATTCTTAGGCATAACATTGGATGCCAAGCTTCAATGGGGCCCCCATATAGATAAAATGTCAAAAAAGCTTAGCTCTGCAGCATACGCCGTTAGGAAAATTCGTGATTTAACTGATTTAGAGACAGCCCGTTTGGTTTACTTTAGTTATTTTCATAGTGTGATGTCGTACGGTATTCTGTTGTGGGGAAATGCCGCCGATATTCAGACAATTTTTATTTTACAAAAAAGGGCAATTCGTTCCATTTATAAATTAAGTCCCAGACACTCCCTCAGAGACAAATTTAAAGAGATTAATATAATGACTGTGCCTTCTCAGTACATTTATGATAATCTTTTGTATGCACATAAAAATATTAATCTATTTAAAAAATACAGTGATATCCATAACATAAATACTAGGAACAAACACAAATTTGTTGTTCCTTCATCAAGGCTCAAAAAAATAGGTGGCTCGTTTAGATGCCAATGTATACGTTTTTATAATAAACTTCCTAGTCACATTCAAGAACTAAGCCTAAATAAATTCAAATCTTTTATAAAGCGTAAACTATGCCAAAAAGCCTATTATACTGTAAATGACTTTATTGAGGACAAAAAGGCTTGGGATTGAGCTGCTCCAATAAGTTTAGACTGCGAATGTTGTTTTATTTTATTTTGCGATTTTACACTTCTTTTTTTTTTCTTAATATCTATTTACATAAACAATGACATGAACATTTACTATTTACTGTGTAAAGTATTATATTATTTTATTTATTGTGAATGTGAGGACTATGTGGGTCATTGTTTCCGTTTTAATCATGGTCTGGCGGTTTGAGTAATTTATGCGGCCTACCCAAATGTCCTTTCTTTGGTATTGTTCGTCGAATCGTTGAGCTCCCTAAGTTTGAGTTGAGCAGCATGATTACTGACAAATGCGTGCACTGACTGGACAGGTCCACTCAAATTTGTGTGGTTCTTTCCTCAAAAGACCATTTCAGACACCAATCTACATGGTCCTCAAAATGATCTGACCAAGACTATTTCTGGATTTTTATATACACATTGACATTGATAAATTTTACATATACAGTGACATGAATATTTACTTTGTAAAGTATTATATTATTTTAATGACTGTGAATGTGAAGACTATGTGGGTTATTATTATTTTTTTTTTGCCTTTTTTTTATTTTCTCAGATAGTTTTAGTCATGGTCTGGCAGTTTGAGTTATTTATGCGACCCACCCATATGTCCTTTCTTTGGTATTGTTCGTCGAATCGTTGAGCTCCTTAAGTTTGAGTTGAGCTGCATGATTACTGACAAATGCGTGCACTGACTGGACAGGTCCACTCAATCGGTGTGGTTCTTTCCTCAAAAGACCATTTCAGACACTAATCTACATGGTCTCCACATGATCTGACCAAGATTATGTCTGGACTTTAAAAGAGACTGTGACCTCTGAGTTTGTTTCGGCCTTTCTTCTCAGAGTAGTCAGTTAGGAAACGCCGACCTCATCTCGTTTTAAAAAATATGATTGACATGTAAAAGTGTTTGTACAAACCTACTTACAGAAATAAAATCATTTATCATTTATCATTTATCATTTATCAATTTGAATAATTTTGTAGCATATTTCTAATCCATGATGGTCACCTATCCACGGACTAACCACAGCAAGCGTAGCTTAACCTGATCCATCGACCAGAGCGGCTGTTATATTTATACTTAGCCACAAGCACAGCCACAAGCCATGCAGTGGAAAAATTTTAAACAAGGTGTAACATAATTAACGCAAGACCTCATACACGCCAATTTTATTAGAGTCACTACTCTAATAAAAAAAAATAGCAAGCTTTAAAAAAAAAGGTATTTTAACTCACTAGTTTTACGCATAATACCTTATTTTTTTTTTGAGAATGGCATCTCGCAGTTTAACCTGTAGGAGGTTGTCGACTTTAAACCTTATTTTTTTTAAAGCTTGCTATTTTTATTAAGAAAATCGTGTTGACACTAGCATTATTTTATGCATTTAAAATTGAGTCTTATTGCCTTGAAATAAGATTTAATTTTATTTGACTCAATCGGCGGTTAGTATGAAAAAATACATAATTTTTGAAAAAATATCTATAATAAAATTTACTGAAATTGATTCAGTAGTCAATTATGAACAAACTACTTTCAGGACTTGCGTTTATTCTCTTACACCTTGTATAGGCTAATTGTGATGGCCACTGTATGCATTGAAGGTTGTTTATTACAATTTAGAAAGTTAAAATCTCAAACACATGCTATAACCTTTAAGTGTTTTCTTAATCTGCTCCACTAACCTATAAATGAGAGAAATAGGACAGTACCTACACCATACACGTGTCAACAAAACCCTTCGAAGTACATGCATTTCGCAAGAGTACCAACCTAGAGGCATTTCATATGGTGATGCAATGGTGGCTATAGTTAGCGAGCATGTTGTCTATGGTACGGAAAATTTAGCAAGAAGTTCATGAATATTGACAGCCTCCTTGATCTAATGGTCGCAAGCGGTACTGTTGAGCATGAGATCCTGGCTTTGATTACCAGACCAGGCATAGTTTTATTCGATTTTTCCATCAGGAATTTCTTGGGCACAAATCCAGATCCCCGGAGTTTGAATACATGAGCTCCTCTTACTCATTCTTCTTCTTAGCATGATGGCAATCTAAATGGACTGGGCCCAGAATTCGACTACTTGTTTGGAGTCATCACCAGCGTCCATCAGTTCCTGTAACGTGCAGCTGACAGGACACGCAGGATACGATATTAAGTGTCCCATCGTTTGTGGAACAGCACCACATTAACACTCCAAGGCGGAGTCGTTTATGAATCTCTTAGTGTTATTGTTAACCTGCAAAATCCCATGACTTCCAGCTCTTTCGTTCCAGTGCTAAAGTGGACCTATGTTCGTTTGTTTCGTCCAGCTCGACCTGCCATCTTCTACGGGGTCTGCCACGACGCCTTCTAGCTGTGACAGGGCTCCATGTTGTGGTTATTTTGGCCCACAGCTCATTAGGCATACGGCAGGCGTGGCCAGCCCAGTCCTACTTCAGCTTAACGGCTTTCTGAGCTCTCTTAGTCATTGGTAAAAAACAATTCGTCGAAGCATCCATTAACTAGTCGCCATGACGTAAGACCACAGTGAAACATAAATCTTTCCTCGTTGTTTATCCCACTAGCATTTCCCTCGCCATTTTCAAAAGCTGTTTACGTCCAATAGAAATAAGTCAAATTAATTATACATTCGGAAAAGTGGAATTTCTAAAACCAGTCCAATTTCCTAACTCCTGCTCTGGAGTGGGATGGAGATATGACATTCAGGGGGTTAGGAAGAGATGTAAGGTCTCAAATGATGAATGGAATCAGAGGTGTGTGATGAAATCTTGTCATTGAAATATTTTTAGACTATTTGGAGAATAGGTCAAAACTCCGTTAGTTGTAAACATTTGTTTTTCTTCTTTGTCTCGAAAGTTGGCCTATTTTGGGAACAATGAACAGGTTCGAAGGTGCTGTGGTGGTAAGGAGGGATTCTGAACGCGAAGTCTTTGGTTCAGTTCCGAGGTTGATCTAAACTATGCTCGGTAATTGAGCGCACTTTCCGAGCATAGTTTAAATTCGTTATCGTAACGTTAAATCAATTTTCAGACTTCTTCTACGGTTTCTGACTTACCATATATTAGACCTGCCGCCTGCGGGGTAGCAATGGGTTTCATTTTGACAGTTCAACAACATACATTGCGTTATTTACTTTGTTGAGCAGACACATTTTTCGAACATATGCAGCAATGGATCAGCAATATTCTTCAAAATTATTCAAATTGAGTTCGATAGTATGTTACACAATTAGGGCGCTGGTTGATTTTTGAACAGGTTTTGCTCGCGGCTTCCGCGGTCATGTTTGTATTTCTTTCTTGTCTTTTAAGATTCTTAACACAAACATAGCATTACGCCTGTAATCCGTGAAGGGATGGACAGATGTGTTGGTACATCTATAGGTACAGACGCCAGCACATCAAGCAACTACAATCTGTCAAATTTCTTTAAAAAATAGACTTTTTTTTTAATTTTTCGAATCAACTTTGAAAGTTGATTCGGAAAATTTTACAGTTTCGGGTAGCTTGATGTGTTGCCGTCTGCACTTAGCACTTCGGGGATTAAGTGCCCCACTATATCGTATCCGTAAACGTGTCGTAACCGGATGCAGCTGAATACTAGTATTTTACATGGAGCAACTGCTAATCTAACCTCCACAACCCAATTACTGGGTAATACGATACCCCTTGGTAAGACTGGTTGTCAGTTTTTCGGGCTTCTTACGACCCATAACGACTGTCACAAGATCCACGAATGACAGCCAGGCCCAACGGCTTAACGTGCATGGGGAGGTCTTGATATGGAAAGATGGTCACCCATCCACGGACCAACCGCGGCAATCGTAGCTTCACCTGATCAATCGACCCTTGCGGCTGTTATTACTTAGCCACTAAGCCCCTCAAAAAGAAAACGTATTATCCCGGTAATTTAAATACCGGTACGTATGTACGTTCCCAATTCCCGACTTCCACGCTGAAAGCCGCGGTTTTCTTATTTCTTAAGCTGTACCAAAACATGTTTTTTTCTGTTAAATCCTTACCTCGTTACACACCAAAATTCTTTGTTTACATCCAAATATCCTTTGCGCTCTTTCTACCAAATTGGGGCGAGATTTGAAATCGTTAACAAAGCCGCATGGCTTAAAACGTGACAGCTTTAATTCGGACCGAAAGGCATGTGTATTGAAGTCCACTTGTTGCGAGCAGCACAAGTGGACTTCAATACACATGCCTTTCGGTTCAAATTGTCAGTGTCGACAGATGAGTCACTTTAGGTATAGGAAACTAGAGCACGTGTTTAAGAAGCGAGGGATTGTCACGCGGGTGGGGGATGGGCGAAAATTGGGAATAGCATCCTTCGTGGTCCACTAAGGCCGCTGCCTCGAAATTTTGCGGGCAGCGGGGCAGCAGCGGCGGCGGCGCGGGTGGTCGCCGATTGCCTTGAGTGCACCGCTCGTTGCCCGCTCCCGCGCCGCTGTTTTCGAGAACCGGTCCATTTAAATGTACGCATAAGATCCTGCCGCTTCCGCGCCGCCGCCGCCGCCGCCCCGCTGCCCGCAAGATTCGAGGCAAAGGCCTAAAGCGTTTCTCCAAAATAGCGATCCACTTCCGGACAAAGACAACTCCCTTCAGCACCTTTGTTTTTTCCGGCCTGGAAAAGCGTTCAGCTACCTACAGCTACCCTTCTAAGATTGTAGCCCCATCTATCCTTATGGGGAGCAGCGGTGGCTCAGTGGTATCAGCCCCGACTTTTTTTTTTGGTGTGCGTGGAAATCCTCATGGACTTCCTCCATCGTGGGGGTGACGGAGGGGCATGCCGGGCTCTTGGGCAGCGGGATTGTCCGAAAAGGTTACCGCTGCCCCGGAACATAAAGGGCTAAGGAAGGAACATGGGTGGGTTTTAGTCAGTAAGAATCTGACACTCCCTTCTGCTCCACCCTGAGCGGGAGGGGTCATTTGATGATTTCCCATCCACAAAAAAAAAGCAAAAAAATGCCGGACTCTTACCAGCTAAAACCACCGCGGTGTTCCACCTCTACCTATGACCGGCGGTGCGGGATTCGCATAAGCAAATACCGCTCCCCCGGCAGGCTTCGACCCGCTGTTCCTCAGCGGGTCCCACCTCCCCGTGCGGCCATTCCCATAATGGCCTCACCCACTCTCGAGTGGCGCGCGTGGAACACTGCGGCGCCAACCCGGGCCTGTTCTATGTTAGTCCTTCAAATGGACCATTGTGCGTGGGCCATGGCGGCCGTCGGTGGTTATTCCAACCAGCCCACCTCCAGAAGCTGATGAGGTCTCCTGGTCTATTGAGAACATCTGTGTACGATCTGGGTGTCTTGAGGGTTTCTGATCTAATCTGGGTGACGCCTGTGCACTCAAAGAGCACATGCGCAACGGTTTCTTCAGCCTCCAACTTGGGCCTGTCTGGTCGGACGACAGACCCCCTAGTCGACGTCGGACGATAGTCCCCTAGTCCGCCGCCGGTAGGACACTATCATGGAGGTCGCAGATCGTTTAGCGCCCTTCACGAGTGAAGAAATCTAACGGTCAGCGGTCGCGAGTTCGATCTCAGTCAGGCGGTTTACTTTGTATAATTAATTTTATCACCACTGCTCTCAAAACGGCGAAGGAAAACATCGTGAGGAAACCGGCAAGTCCTAGAACCATTGATTTGAAGATATGTGACGTCCACGAACCCGCACTGGGCCGTAGTGGATTATGGCCCACTACTTTTCACAGAGAAGAAGCCTGTGTCCCAGCAGTAGGAACATTATAGGTGTATTCATCTGCCTTGTCTTAACCCCAACTATGTTGGGGTCGTCTTCCAGCCTAACCGGAAGCAGCTGAGTATCAGTATTTTATATGGAGCGACTGCTTATCTGACCTCCACAACCCAGTTACTTGGTAATACGAAATCCCTAGGTAAGACTGGTTGTCAGACTTTCGAGCTTCTGACGACCCGTAGCGACTGTGAAAGATCCACGAATGACAGCCAGGACCAACGGATTAACGTGCTTTTCAAGACACGAAGGGATCTTGGTAGGTATGTAAAGATGGTCCCCCATCCAAGGACCAACCGCGGCAACCGTAACTTGACCCGTGATTAATTAGCCACAAGCCCTTCTCAACATTATCAGGCTGATTATGAACACCTAATTATGCAGCATCTCCATGTAAAATACTGGTATTCAGTTTAGTTGTGGAAGGATCGTACGTTTCCGCGACCCCCGGCGTAGGTGTGAGATGGAACACCGGGGTGGTTTTTAATCAGTAAGAGTCTGACAGTCCCCCAGGGCGGCGGACATCCATGAGGACTTTCCACCACGGAAACAAAAAAAAAAAGCTGGGCTGGGTTAACGCCTAGACAAGACACCATCTGCCTAGCCTCGGAACTCATTAGCACATTGTGCGATCTCAATTTGTGAACCCTATACCTATAACCCTAGGACAGAGGTCCTGGTGTTTTATGGAACCCTGCCTACCTCCTCTCGTCTCAGGTGTGATATAAACCTGTGCAGACGTGACAAAAAACATGTGGACGCTGCCCTAATTCTAAGTCGGGTAACAACGAGGTCGCAGCCTACATTATACGCACAAAGCGAGATGGTCGGAAAGTTTATATTGTCTACGGTTATCTGTGTTACGCACGAGTAAGGATCGAAATGTGGGACAAATGTTTTGGGAGCCCTGTAAGTAAGGTGCTCCTGGGTTCTGAATTTAGAATTTGAAGTTGAGAATTCGTCAATCTCTAATTTATTGTTACTTAGGGTGATTGCGCAGTGGTTACCGCGAAATTCAATTTTTTTTACGTTTTTTGCAATTTGCAGGTCTGTTTCAGGTTGTATCTTGATCAAAATTTGATTCGCGACTATAAAAGGTACGTATCTAAAGAATTATAATCATTAGAATCATTAATACATCTTCCGAAGTTAGATTTGTACCATAAGAAGAAATCTGTCATGGAAAAGTGTTTGTGGTACAAATCTCACTTAGGAAGATACCTGTCATAGTCGCGAATCAAATTTTGATCAAGATACAACCTGATACTGACCTGGAAATTGCAAAAAACGTAATAAAATTTGAATTTCGCGGTCTACCACTGCGCATTCACCTTAGGGTCACTTCTTCAATGCATCCCGCGAAATTATAAATTTCTGTCAATCTATTTAAAAAGGATTTCATAAAAGAAGGAGGTTCTCTGGAATTGAGAACCTCGGTCGGTTTTTATATTCAAATCACAGCTCCGAGGCTGCCATTTGACATCAGCATTTCGGCTGATTTTATTCGATTTTCAAAAACAGTGCGCAAAATATCGATGTTTAAGTTGGCTGTGTGATACGTGGCCCCGTCTGTTATGAAATGAATGAAGAAATGTTCAGTGAGAACGATGACGAGTTTATGTTGATGGATATTCTTCCACATTCTGAGCCACAACATCAACGTTTTCGGTTGAACGCACTGGACGAGAACGTACACGGGTTGCTTTGTCCAATAACGATCCATTTTCACGAACTCGCTTCACAAATTGACGCATAAACTGAATTGAAGGCAGTTCATTTCTCAAAAATTTTCCACGTAAATTTTTTACAGTTTGCACTAAAGACTCAATACTTTGGAAGTAAGTTTTTAATGTTTCCCAATTTTGTTCGAGCGAATAGCGTCCCATTTGGCAAACGTCAAACGTAAAACTAACTTCCTGTCAAAAAATTAAGGTCATTCTACGTTTCAAAGTCAACGTAATCGGTAGATACTTCAAATTTAATACACTAGATGGCCCACCCTGTATTATAAATGCGAAAATTTGTGAAGGTGGATGGATATTTGTTACTCTCTCACGCAAAAACTAAAGAACGGATTTTTACGAAACTTTAGGCCGTGTTCCGGCGACACACGTCGACCACGCACACGCATTGTGCCCGCCTTACATCCGCGCTCGGCATGCGCAAAATCACCTATGAAATCACCGTATGCATCCAAAGCGTACGGGTATTAGGCGTACTGGGTGAGCGTAACGCGTGTGCGGGGTGAGCACGGGGTTGGCGTGAGGCGGGCGCGTGGCGTGTGCGGTTGGACTTCGATTATCGCAATTTGAGATCTATTGATGTGTCATAAGACTCAAATTATATTTTAAAAAATTCAAAGCGAGTTAGACGCGGGTGTTGACGCGCGTGGCGTGCGCTTACAGGGCTCTCGCAGCCTTACAGTAATATAGCTTACACACCAGAATTGACTGCCCCGTTGGTCTCGTGGTCGCAAGCGCGACTACTAAGCGTGGGGTCCTGGGTTCGATTCCCGGGTCGGGCCAAGTTTTATTGAGTTTTTCCATTAGGAATTTCTTAGTAGCAGCCCGGAGTTTGGAAGTTAGCGGTGTGATACCCCCGTGCCTCGGAAATCACGTTTAGCCGTTGGCCCTGCGCCTGATCTCTCTCCGGTCGTTTTGGATTGCCGTCCCATCGGACTATGAGAGTGAGGGAAGAGGGAGTGCATCTGTGTCTGCGCGCACACTTGTGCACTATAATATCTCCTGCGTACCTGGCTAATCTCCGTTGAGATTAGCCACCGTGATCGAAATCGGTCGGGGAGGCTATTATTACACCAGAATAACACATAGGATACATTTTATCCCGATATTCCTACGGGACCGAAACTTATGCGGGTGAAACCACGAGGCGCTGCTGGTTCATACATAATTATAGTCTAAGTCTATTTAGCCACGAGCCCCAGGTTCTAGGTTTAAGTATGTTCTAGCCGTTAATAATGTAAATTGGCCCCGAATCTGTTGTTCATAAACTAAATTAAATTTAAGTTCAGTGCATCCTTTTCTTTCTATTTCATTATGAAAAGGACAGAAGATAAATATTAGTTTAGTCCTGTCAAATTATATAATCCATAGACAAGTTTAGACGTGATAAAAAAATTGGCTACTAAAAATACGTCAATTTACGTCAGGCGCTGACTAATTTGACAAGACTAAACTAATATTTATCTTCTGTCCTTTTCATAATGAAATAGAAAGAAAAAGATGCTCTGAACTTAAATTTAGTTTAGTTTGTGAACAACAGAATCGGGGCCATTATCTTACACTTACGTTTTCAACTCTTTAGTCCATATTATGTTAATATTATGACGCAAATGCAAAATGATTTCACAATGTCAAAAGCTAACAACCGTTAAAACTTTTCCAAAGGGGCTGAAGGGCAGGGAGACCCAAAAAAAAAACGTATGGCTAAGTAATAACAGCACCACGTGTCGACCGATCAGGTTAAGCTACGCTTGCCGTGGTTTGTCCGTGGATGGGTGACCATATTTACATGCAAAGACCCCTACGTGCCTCGGAAAGCACGTTAAGCCGCTGTCATTCGTAGATTTTTGACAGTCATTACGGGTCGTCAGAAGCCCGAAAGCCTGGCAACCAGTCTTGCCAAGGAGTACACTATTACAAAGTAACTGGGTTGTGGAGATCAGATAGACAGTCGCTCCATGTAAATACTGGTTATTATTATTTATTTTAAGCCCGTGTTGTGGGACAGCAAAGAAAAGGCCTTCCTTCCCTCTTTCCACTAAAAAGACTTTAAAATACTAGAACCCAGCTGCATTCGGTCAGACTGGAAGCCGACCCCAACATAGTTGCGAAAAGGCTTGCCAGATGATGATGATGCATGATCGATACAGATTGGCGTAATGTAACCTAACTAGGAGTGTGTATTTCATGTTACGTTTTACTAAAAGCGAAAGCACTAGGAAGTGGTGAAGGGCGGGCGTTTTGGGGGTACTGTTATTTGTGATTTTGACGTTCGAAAAGTGCTGATTCTCAGTCTAGTATTGAATAAATGACTATGACTGTGTACCCCGTAACCGCAGTTATAGGAAGATCTAGATAAATCAAGTATCACGATTTGTATGAAAACCAAGCATGTCATTTTTTGACTACCTACTGTGACGTCAAAAGCATGTCAAAAGCACTATAGCTACTGGGTGTCCCTGGAAGTATGGATCAAATCGAATAGGGGCGTGGGCAAGGTCATTTAAAAACTTTTTAATCCTGAGAATGATTGATGATTGAGAATTATTTTAAGGTTCAAAAGTTGTGACCAATTTTTTTCAAAAGTTTCGCATAGTGCTCAAAGAAAAAAATCATTAAAAAAAACTATCAGGGCTGTCTATAAAACTTAAATTGACAGGTCCTGGTAGTTTTTTTTTTAATGATTTTGTTCTTTGGTCACTATGCAAAGTGATTGAAAATAACAAAAGTTGGTCATAACTTTTGAACCGTAAAAAAATTCACCAATATTTACAGGACCTGTATAATGATGGGAAAATCAAATCGATTCAAAGACGCCGCCGCGTGCGGCACCCGTCTCGCCCCACCCTCAGGCTGAGGCTACAGTAGACAGCGATTTGCGATATGACTGGAAGAGCGAAACAAGAAAAACATGGTATGGCTACATTATAAGCGAAATTCCGGCATATATTCGCTTCAATTTCGCTGATATGTTGATGTAGCCGATGCCGTGATTACAGTAATGTTGTTCCTATCGCTTAAAGAAATCAAAGATCGCTAGTAATATTTGATGTACGGTGTAGCCATATACGTGAGCATTCATTTACTTGTTTTAATCGCTCATGTGTCGCAGGTCGCGTCGCGGCCTAATGTAGCCTCAGCTTCAGGGCCTAGCACCAGCGCTCACGCTCAAGATATGGACTAATACTTGTAAGTGTGACGACCTTTTTTTTATTGTGGATGGGAAATCATCATCATCATCATCATCATCATCATCAGCCGGAAGACGTCCACTGCTGAACAAAGGCCTCCCCCTTAGACCACCACGCCGAACGACAATCCGCCACTTGCATCCATTGGTTGCCCGCGACTCTCACGATGTCGTCGAAATCATCAAAATCATCAAATGGGGTCATTTGATGATTCCGCTCTGGGTGGAGTAGAAGGGAGTGTCAGACTCTTACTGACTAAAACCCACCTGTCTTCCTTCCTTAGCTCTTTATGTTCCGGGGTAGCAGTACCCCTTTCGGACAATCCCACTACCCCGGCAGGCTACGGCCCTTACGGGCCCCTTTCCTAAAGCTGACATCTCTTTGAGGCGCACGTGGAACACGTACTTACGCGCCGTCCCGGTACGGGCCTGGTCCTGAGCGGATGGAGAGTTACTCATTACTCTCCGCCCGCAGGCCCGCGCCTACGGTGGCCGGGAGTGGCCATGCGGCTTCCGACGCCCGGAGCGTCTCCCGCGGCAAGTGTTACGGCCTGGCTTATTGATACTAGTTACTGGTGTAGTGTCAAAGGGAAAACATCTCAAAACCTTGGTCAAATCCTAGTGCAGTACCGATTTACAACAAAATTATTACCTATTTATTACAAACAAAAATATTTCAGTTTTTACTTAGATACTTACTTAGGTAATACCAAAAATTACGAAATAAAAAAGTAATAAAAACATAAATCGACTTCAAAAAGAAATTAACTTAAAATTATGAAATAACTTTAATTTTTCGGAAGTCGGTGGGAAAAAACTAAAATACAGATCCCAAGACGCCGACTTCCGAAATTAAAGTTATTTCATAATTTTGAGTTAATTTCTTTTTGAAGTCGATTTATTTTTTAAATTATATACTTTTTTATATTAGGTATTTTTATTTAGTTGAGAGTGTGCTAGTTTTAACGTACTTAGTCTTTCTATTAATAGATTCTGAAGTGAAGAAATCCTACGCTGTTTTAATTACATAAGAGCCCCTTTATGTAATTAAAACAGCGTAGGATTTCTTTCTCGGAGTCTCTATAGTACTTACCATAGACACCATGCTCGCTAAACTATAGCCACAGAATACATAATGGTATGCTATAGCCACCATTGCACCACTATAAGAAATACCTCTAGGTTGGTACTCTTGCGTAATGTATGTACAATAACAATTTATGTACTTACAAGCCGTTTAGCTGACACGTGGACGGTGTAGGTACTGCCCTATTTATCTCATTTATTGTAGGTTAGGGCCGACCCCCATATCTATCCGTTTATGAAACTTGTTTTAACATAAAATAATATTCTATGACACTCGACAATGCTGTAGCTTCTCATTAGTGAAAGAATTTTCTGAAACGGATCAGTAGTTCTGAAGATTAACCCATACATACAAACTCACCAATTTTACCTTTATTATAAACTAGCAGCGCCCCGCGGTTTCACCCGCGTAAGTCTCGATACCGTGGGAATATCGGGATAAGAAGTATCCTATGTGGTAATCCTGGTTATAAGCTATCTGTGTGCCAAAGAACATGGGTCTGAACGTACCCAGTTTGTAGCAAGTTGAAATTGGTACCATTCGAAAGGTCTTTGAAAACGTAGATATTTTTTGTATGGGAGCAACTTTGTAAACTATGTAGGAAAAAAGATATGTAGCTATATCGCTCTCTAAAGACAGAAAAAATGACTGGTTACCTATTTATTTAGTCCAAAAAGCAGAAAAAGTGCGATTATTGGCAATTAAAAATGTTACAAAGAAGTTATCATAACTTCGGTCTTTCATTCATTCATTCATTCGTTCACTTATTTTCGAGTTACTCAATTAGGCCTCTTCTAAATTACACCTAGTCTAAAATGCTACAAAGTGGGTACGGGTTCCATACAAAATTACCCATTGTTCTTTCATCCAAATCCGTTTAGTGCTTTTTGCGTGAAAGAGTAACAAACATCCATCCATCCGCAGCACAAACTTCATCGCCTTGGATGATTCTGTAAATAAAGGTGTTTAATTGTGGTTTTAAATAAAACTTTCGCGTTTATAATATACTAGCAGCCCGTCCCGGCTTTGCACGGGTGGAAAAAAGCCTATAATAATCACTGATAATGTAGCATTCAAATGGTGAAAGAATTTTTAAAATCGGTCCAGTACTTTTTGAGCCAATTCGTTACAAACATACATACAAATCTTTCTTCTTTATAATATTAGTATAGAGTATAGATATCAGGAATAGGAATTAGTTTAGGACGGAAAATTTCGACCACAATACTCAATACAGCCGATCGATTCTGTAAAAATCTCACCGTGAAAAGTTAGGTGAAGTGAGCTTAAAGTGAGCTGTCAAGAGTATCAATCCCTAGCATCTGGATGACACTGACAGCTCACTCCACGCTCACTTCGCCTAAGTTTTCACGGTGAAATGGTTACAGAATCGCACTACAGGTGTTTGGCCAGACTGCGGCGCGGGCGCGGGGAGGGCGCGGCGCGGCGCGGCGAACTCAAACAATAAATGAACTTCCTTTGAGTGTCCACAGTGGGCACGCGGGCGCGGGGAGCGCGCGGACAATTCACGCCATAGCTCGTTCATAGAAGTGGCCGCAGTGGATGTGCGCGCAGGCGCGGGTGCAGCCAGCCCGCGCGGGGACCGGGGTTCTCAATTAACTAGTTCAAGCTTTTTTCTAGTAAATATAAGTCTTCTTCATCGATATTATATTTTGACAACTGCTGGACGCGGCAACATGCAGAACGCAGCCACGCTTCAGTGCGGACATGCAGCCCGCGCGCATTCCCGCACCCGCGCCGCTCCTACAGTCAGTCTGGCCAAGCACTAAATAATATATTTTTGCATGAATAACTACGTACATAGCTATGTATCAATTTAAATCTTCTACGAGTAATATATAAAATTTTCGTGTCACAGTGTTAGTTACCATACTCCTCCGAAACGGCTGGACCGATTTGTATGAAATTTTGTGTGCATATCGGGTAGGTCTGAGAATCGGCTACTATCTTTTTTTTTTTTGCAAAACGACGTTTGCGGGGTCAGCTAGTTATCAATATAAAGTTTGAATAAAAAGACGTTTATCTGAAGGTGTTGCCAGGAAATAAATATTTTTTAATAAAAATTTATTAGTTGCTCTTCGCGTTGGCAGTGGTGGCCCAGTGGTATCGGCCCCAACTAACAAGTGGTAGGTCGTGAGTTGGAACCCAGGCTGGCAATTTAGTTTCGTGTATTTAATTTCATCACCACTGCTGTTAAAACGGTGAAGGAAAACATCGTGAGGAAACCGGCATGTCCTAGAACCAAAAATTCCAAGACACCGCCTTCACTGGGCCTTCGTGGTGGAATATAGCCAACTCCTTGTCCCATATAGGAGGCCTGTGTCCCAGCAGTAATAATAATAATAATAAATGTTTTATTCAGTATAAAAATTGGTCAAATTATTACAAAAAGTCTTAAGCAGTGGGAACATTATAGGCTGATTATGCTCTTCGCGTTCATGACAGCCATGTTTAATTTTCAAATTGTACTAGCTTTTGGACGCGGCTTTGCCTGCGTGGACGTCGGGAGTTATTCCACAGCAACTTATATAAAAATAATCCTATAACGCAGTTCATGGTCTGCCTGTGTGCCAAATCTATACCTACTATCATCATCATCATCTGCCTAGCCTTTTCCCAACTGTGTTGGGGACGGCTTCCAGTCTAACAGGATGCAGCTGAATACCAGTATTTTACATGGAGCGACTGCCTATCTGACCTCTACAACCCAGTTACTGGGTAATACGATACCCCTTGGTAAGACTGGTTGTCAGATTTTCGGGCTTCTGACGACCCGTAACGACTGTCAAAGATCCACGAATGACAGCCGGGACCAACGGCTTAACGTGCTTTTCGAGGCAAGCAGGGGTCTTGGTATGTAAAGATGGTCACCCATCCACTGACCAACCGAGCCAAGCGTAGCTTAACCTGATCGATCGACCTGTGCGGCTGTTATTATTTAGCCAAATTTATACCTACTAATCCTAGCTAATATTATAAATGCGAAAATAAGTTTGTTTGATTGTTACGCTTTCACGCTATAACTCTCTTCCAGATTAGTTTCTCCCGAACCAATTACAAATCAAATAAAATGTGTAAAGTCCGATCATGTAAGAAATTAGCAGGAAAGTGTGCCTCACGGCTGCGCCAAAACGGTCCCACACTGAAATAAGATGTACTTCTACTTTTGATACAAATTAATTTTACATAATAGATAACACTACCTACTGCAGTACTATTCTGTAAAAATCTCACCGTGAAAACTAAGGTGAAGTGAACTGTCATTCCACCTGATGTTAGTGATTGCCTCCATTGATAGCTCACTTCACGCTCACTTCACCTACGTTATCACGGTGAGATTTTTACAGAATCGATAGGCTGTTTTCGATCGATCAGGTTAAGCTACGCTTGCGCGGTTGGTCCGTGGATGGGTGACCGTCTTCACATACCGAGACCCCTCCGTGCCTCTGAAAGCACGTTAAGCCGTTGGTCCCGACTGTTATTCGTGGATCTTTGAAAGTCGTTACGGGTCGTCAGTAGCCCGAAAGTCTTACAATCAGTCTTACCAAGGGGTATCGTATTACCCAGTGACTGGGTTATGGAGGTCACATAGACAGTCGCTCCATGTAAAATACTGGTATTCAGCTGCATCCGGTTAGACTGGAAGCCAACCCCAACATATTTGGGAAAAGGCTAGGCAGATGATGATGGGATAACACTACTGTTTTCCGAGTTTCGTTATATTCTGTCAAACTTAAACTCGGGCAAAATACTGTAAAACGGTAAGGTTATACAAATAAATACAAAATATGGAAACCCAAACGTAACAGGACTACTGAGATAATGGCCTCGATTCTGTTGTTCACAAACTTAACTAAATTTAAGTTCAGTGCATCTTTTTCTTTCTATTTCATTATGAAAAGGACAGAAGATAAATATTAGTTTAGTCCTGTCAAATTAGTCAGCGCCTGACGTAAATTGACGTATTTTTAGTAGCCAATTTTTTTAATTTCGTCTAACTTGTCTATGGATTATCTAATTTGACAGGACTAAACTAATATTTATCTTCTGTCCTTTTCTTAATGAAATAGAAAGAAAAAGATGCACTGAGCTTATTTTTAGTTTAGTTTGTACTGCTGGGACACAGGCCTCTCTGTGAGAGTGAGTGGGCCGTAATCCACCACGCGGGCCCAGTGTGGGTTGGTAGATGTCACATGTCTTCGAATTTTTGTTTCTAGAACATGCCGGTTTCCTCACGATGTTTTCCACGATTGAGAGCAGTGGTGATGAAATAATTTACACAAAGTAAAGTGCTTGCCTGGGGTTCGAACCCACGATCCGAGACGTATGTAGGCCACTACTGCTTTTATTATTTTCCCAATGCTTAGAATTTTAAAGCTTTAGATAGATAGTGCAATCCACGATGACGCGCCCCACTTTTTTTCCTAATGCGCTTTCCTAATGCTAAATTTGAAACAAATATAAAAAAAATAAAAATAAATAAAGTTGAGGATTAATGTTAGGGCTTATGTTAGACGAAAACACGATTTCATAAAATTTTGTCTATAGAAAAAAAATCCAAAGTTACCTCTAAACCGAACAATAAACCGCTGATATTCAAAAAATACTTCAAATTAGACCATGAAACTTTGTATACTAACCGAACTAACTATAAAGCAGGTCTTATGTTATATACTTTTTTCTAATTACCATTATTTTCACCGTAAAAAGCAAATACCTAAACTATTGGCGCTGCCTGCCGCCTAGCACCGCACTCTGTCTCGCTTTCACTCAGTCCGCGAGCAGTATCGTGCGAGCGAGTTAAAGAGTGAATTTTAGCTGAGGTAGTGTAGGCTCTTAAGTTGTTATTGAATTGCAATATACATAGGTACCCGTAAGTCTTACCCTGTAACTGGCTTGTGGAGGTCAGATAGGCAGTCGCTCCATGTAAAATACTGGTATTCAGCTGCATCTAGTAAGACTGGAATCCACGCGACATAGTTGGGTAACAGCTAGGTAAAAGAAAAATCTAATATATAAAATTCTAGTGTCACAGTGTTAGTTACCATACTCCTCTGAAACGGCTGGACCGATTTGTGTGCATATCGGGTAGGTCTGAGAATCGCGGCTACTATCTATTTTTTTTTGCAAAACGACGTTTGCGGGGTCAGCTAGTCTATATATATAAAAAGACAAGTCCTGACTGACTGACTGACTGACTGACTGACTGACTGACTCATCAACGCCCAGCCTAAACCCTTGGACCTAGAAAGCTGAAATTTTGCACAGAGGTTTTCTTTATAATGTAGACGAGGAATAAGGAAGGAATTTTCGAAATTCAACCCCTAAGGGAGTTAAATAGGGGATGAAAGTTTGTATGAAAACTCTTATTCCTTGGGTTAATAAACTTGAAACTTGGCACGAATACTTATCTAAGTAAATTATGAAAATTGGTCTTTTTTGTTTTTCTAAACTACCTTCTAAAGGGGGATGGGGGGGTGTCAAAATTTGTATGGAAGAATTTTAATGCACGGTCCGATTAACTCAAAACTCAGTATTTATACTTAATACCAAAAATAAAGAATTACGTGTATCAGGGTTTTTCGAAAATCTACCCCTAACGGGGAGAAAAGGGGTAGTTAATTTTACAGGGCAAATTTTACTGCCTGGCTTAATTAACTCAAAAATTGGTATAAATAATCTGTGAGTCAAGTAATGAACACATTCTAAACGATTTTTCAAAATTCCACCCCTGTAGGGGTGAAAAGTGGGGACACAGCTTATATGAAAATTCTTATTCCTTGGGTTAATAAACTTGAAACTTGGCACGAATACTTATCTAAGTAAATTATAAAGTTTGGCATTTGTTGTTTTTCTAAACTACCCCCTAACAGGGGATTGGGGGGTGTCAAAATTTGTGTGGAAGAATTTTAACGCCCGGTCTGATTAACTCAAAACTCAGTAGGTATTTATACTTAATACCAAAAATAAAGAATTACGTGTATCAGGGTTTTTCGAAAATCTACCCCTAACGGGGAGAAAAGGGGTAGTTAATTTTACAGCGCAAATTTTACTGCCTGGCTTAATTAACTCGAAAATTGGTATAAATAATCTGTGAGTCAAGTAATGACGAAACGATTTTTCAAAATTCCACCCCTGTGGGGGTGAAAAGTGGGGATACAGCTTATATGAAAAATCTTATTCATTTGGTTAATATACTTGAAACTTGGCATGAATACTTATCTAAGTAAATTATGAATTTTGGCATTTTTTGCTTTTCTAAACTACCCCCTAAAGGGTGATTAGGGGGTGTCAACATTTGTATGGAAGAATTTTAACGTGCGGTCTCCGATTAAGTCGAAACTCAGTATTTATACTTAAGACCAAAAGTAAAAAATAACATGTATCAGGGTTTTGCGAAAATCTACCTCTGACGGGGTGAAAAGGAGTAGTTAATTTTCCATTTTACTGCGTGGCTTGATTAACTCGAAAATTGTTGGACATAATCTTTGAGTCAAGTTATGAACACATCCCAAACGTTTTTCAAAATTCCTCCTGTGTGGGGTGAAAAGTGGGGAAAAACTTTATACGAAAAATCTTATTCATTTGGTTAATAAACTTGAAACTATCTAAAAAAATTTTATTCATTTGTCATTGTGTACATAATTTAAAAACTAATAAATGACCTACTATGTATTTACATAAAATAAGCTAACAATTAAAATAATAATATGTACAGGTATAAAATAAGCAAAAGAATCATAGGGCATCGAAAAATTCGTCCGCATCGCTGTCAACAGGAACAGTGCCCAAAAGGCTGGCAGCATTACCACGTTGTATGGCAATTCTAATTCTTTGGCCAAGAAAAAGGCCAGCCCTCTGGTCACGTGAAGAGTCGACTAACCGCTTGGCGATATCTCGAAAAACCAAGTGGGCACTCGGACCCCATGGCCCTAGAGTTTCAACCCCAAACGGCTCGAAAATATAACTCCCAATCAGGTTGGAATATTTTCGCCGTTTGAGGTTTTCTGCACCTGCAGCAGCCGCCCCAGCACAGCCCGCCGTGCTAGGAAGATGGGATGGCGCAAGGGTATCGACACATGTTGCATCCCACACCAAAGGTCTGCCTAACTTCCAGGGCATTATGGTCATTCCATCTGGTCTCTTCCCATCGTCGCGTGCCAGGCCGTTGGGCTCTAAAACAGCTGGCACCCCGGCGGTGACAAGAGCACGACGGATGATGTCATTAATGCTGGCGTGCCGTGCTATCCGGCCTGCGCTCCTACTGCAGGATAGGCCATGGTGTCCGAGGCAGTCGACAGCTTCACCGCACTGACAGCGATGTGGAGCCCCGCAAGGAGCGCCCAAACGCAGACAAGTAGCGAGCCGGAAGGTGGTATCACCCAGCATAGTGCCTATGTTGGGTGACGGGAGTGCTTGAAGCCAGAGTCCCGACTCCCACTCACCCACAGCCAGCAGGCGGGCACGCTCAGCATAATTGGTGGACGTATTAATAAGATTATTCCGTACCAACCTGCAGAGCGGCTCATCCCACTGCCTCTGGGAAGATGGGTTTACGGGCCGATCTGTATCCGGGCAAGTCGCTTTCCAGGCGTTTGACTTGAAACTTGGAAGGAATATTTGCCTAAGTAAGTAATAAGAAATGGGTCTTTCGAAAGTAGACCCCTGACGGGTAAAAAAGTGGTAATTCGATTTTTAAGGCCGGTATTATAGTGCGTAGCTTGATTTACTCCAAAAAAATGGTATGAATGAATTTAATCTTAAAACTTGGCACAAATACTTATCTAAGTAAATTATAGTTTGTCTTTTTATGTTTTTCTGCTATAAAGGGAGATTGAGGGTGTCAGTTTGTATGGAAGAATTTTATCGCGCGATCCAATAATATAAACTTGAAACTCATTATGTATACTTAAGACCAAAATAAATAATAAAGTGTAACTGGGTTTTTCGAAAATCTAACGCTAACGGGGTGAACGGGGGTGGCCCATTTCACAGAGGAATATTTTATTGCGTGGCTTGAAGCAATGGGAAATTAGTACTTACAAATAATCTTTGAGTATTGATATGGAAACGTCCCAAACGTGTTTTCAATATTTCGCCCCTATGGGGATAAAAACTGTGAAGGTGAAAAGGCGGTCTTATTCCTTTGGTTAAGAAACTTGAAACTTTTCAACATTTGCCTCAGTAAATAATAAAGATTGTCACTTTTAGGGGTTTACTACTTACTTACTTAAAATAAAAAAGTATGAGTTTTAGGGTTTTACTTATTCGACTCCTACCGGGGTGGAAAAGGGTAATAAAGTTTAAGGAGTAGAAACTTCAACTTCCATTAACACGAAAATGGGTATAAATAATCATTATATCATAAAAATGGAAACGTACCAAATGCAAAAACAAGCCCTGTCGTGATGAAAAGGGAGGATAGTTTATTTGAAACATCTTAGGTAGTTTAACTAAAATATTGGCCCGAATACTTATTTCTTTAAATAAAGTAAGTATAGAGATCGTAATCAATAATTTTCGAAATACCTTTCAGGTTGAGGTGGAGAGGGTGTTAAATTTATTTGAGGAAAGTACGAAACCCACGCGGACGAAGTCGCGGGCAAAAGCTAGTAAAATATAAAATATGTACCCCATATATAACATAACCTCCTCTTTTTTGAAGTCGGTAAAAATATTGTATGAATAATAAAATATTTAAACAACGTAAACTTGGGCCACTTAAACTACAAATCAACAAAGCGTTTACCGCTAATCATATTTAAAGCATCGTTCTGTTTCTGCCAATATTTAGAAGAAAATCACCCCCTCATCCATCGCTTTCCCATCAGGCAATAACAAAAATTAAAAAAAAAAAAACAGAGGAAAGAAAGAAAATACGTTTATTTGCGGTAAATATGACGCATAAAAATAACACAAAAAAAGAACAAGTTCGGGGCAAACATGCGTCACATCCACGCAAAACGGCCATCGCTCAACATGATCCTATACGAAGACCCCTCCGTGCCTCGGAAATCACGTTAAGCCGTTGGTCCCGGCTGTCATTCGTGGATCTTTGACAGTCGTTACGGGTAGTCAGAAGCCCGAAAGTCTGACAACCAGTCTTACCAAGGAGTATCAGTAACTGGGTTGTGGAGGTCAGATAGGCAGTCGCTCCATGTAAAATATTGGTATTCAGCTGCATCCGGTTAGATTGGAAGCCGACCACAACATAGTTGGGAAAAGGCTAGGCAGATGATGATGACCCTATACGAGACAGACCCCCAGCGCTGGTTTTCAGCGACAGCCGGCGTTGACGTGAAGACGTCAACCAGTGCAGCATAAGATTAGATATAAATAAAAAAACAAAAATCAAAATAAGAAATATGTTACGGATGATGGAACGCAACCATTTTGGTTAATTTTATTTAAACGTAGGTGGCGTGTGTCGTCTGTCACTTCCTGTCTAATCTAATGTATAGCCGAAAAGTACGCTCTAAAATAAAGATATATTTCGAAAATATCTACTATTATTTACCACAACCACACACAGAACATCATGGTAGCAGAGCGTGGTTCCGATTCAAATATTATATACATTACCTAGTTCTAAAAGGCGGAAAGAAATAAAAAAAAAGATGGAAGTTAGTGAGAACGATATTTCAAATTCATTCAGCGCTAAACTTATATTCAGTGATTAACTTTGATGTCATAAGAAAGCGATCTTATAATAACGGTTGTCCAATAACAGAGCGTTTTTTGACAACCTTATGGCCGATTATTAAAAACAAATTTATTGGTGAAAATTAAGACTCTTGTATCTTTGTCAATAATGAAGCAAAAACATCATACCTTGGCATAGTGGACCCTCCCATATAATATGGAAGTTACTATCGCAAGTAAAATTAGCTTACGAATCTATTTTTATGCACAGTTTGGCAATAAAAATGCTACCTTTGGTAAGCAAAACGATTCGTTTTTGTTTATAGGAACCGAGAATTTATGACAAACTAGCTGGGCCGGCGAACTTCGTACCGCCTCAGAATCAATAAATGTTGAAATTAATCTTTCTTTTTTTTTGGGAATTATTGCCATGTTTTAATAATTATTCTGCTATTCGGGGCGAAGATAATTCCAACAAATCAAAGATAATAAAAATCGGTTCAACCGTTCTTGAGTTATGAATGGAGTAACTAACCCGACTTTGTTTTATTTATACTGGTGAAAATGACAGATTTTCATTAGGTATGGCCTTTATAATATGACGGAACCGCTTTCCACGGAAACCAAAGCTCTAGGCTGTAAGCGGTCCTTAAAACAAAAAAAAAAAGCAATAATAAATGAAAACAATAAAAAATAATATCGATCGTGCAAATCAAATAAAACACCAAACTTTATTTGCGTTCCAAAAACTAACATCCCCTTAGAAGTTACACTACATTTCGACGAAAACAGTAGCATAATATGCAATTTGTAAATTCAAAATACGAATGCAAATTTCGCGCGCCCGCTATAAATATGGCCGCCGTCACATCCACAAGTCAGTGCTGCCGGAATAGTCGTTCCCACCACCGGTGTAGCCACTCTAAAAAATCTTTTTCTTAAAAAATCAAGATGTTGAGTGCACTCTTTTTGATAACCGTCTTTTTAATAGCGGTCTACAAAATTTATTTTAACAACACCGTTACTTATAAAAAAGTTACGAAGTACGGTGAAAATAAAACTGTGGTTTTGAAAGAGGCTCCGGGCCCGACACCTTTGCCTATAATAGGGAATTTACACCTGTTAGGCAAGCACGAATCCCCATTCCAGTCTTTTACGGACTTGGCTAAAGAGTACGGGGACATTTTCAGCTTAAAAATGGGAACAACTAAATGTCTGGTCGTAAATAATTTGGATTTAATTCGCGAAGTTTTGAATCAAAACGGTAAATTCTTCGGTGGTCGTCCTGACTTTATACGCTTTCATCAGCTGTTTGCAGGAGACAGGAACAACTGTAAGTACTATCTCTCTCTTTTTTTTGTTTTGGAAACTAATTCAACGTTTAGAAAGAAGGAGGTTTTAAGGAGGATGGTTTAATTATCTTAGAACATTATCACTAACTGCCTAGCCTTTTCCTAAGTATGTTGGGGTTGACTTCCAGTCTTACCGGAATCAGCTGAATATTGTATTATTTCCGAGTTTTTCTGTGATGTTTCAGTGAAAATAGTGAATTATTTGGTGAGTGGGTCATCTTATGGGCGGATAATTCTTTGTAAGATTAGATTAGAAAACAATTGAATTGCAGCTGTCGAATTAGTTTCCAAGATTTAATTTTAAAGGTTTTAGAATAATAACGGTGTGTATCTAATTTTCTTCCTAAGTAGGTATTCGGATTTAGTCATCAAAATCAAAATATTTTATTTCACATAAACCTACATGGGCACTTATGAAACGTCAGAAGCTAGGTGCACGGTTCCAATTGGTCGTTTCCTATGGAAAAGAGCCGGCAAGAAATTCCACGGTTACTCTTTAAAAAAAAATTTTTTTTTCGTTGTAACACTTCTAAACGCGTTCATATTTTGACCTAGCTTCTGCTCGCGGCTTCTTCCGCGTGATTTTTCAGCTCCCGACCTATCGCGACGCATCCCACCGCTCTCCCGTGCTATTACATCGCAAGCGCGACTGCTGAGCGTGGGATCCTGGGTTCGATTCCCCAGGTCGGACAAAGTGTTATTGAGTTTTTTCATTAAGAATTTCTTAGTAACAGTCCGGAGTATGGAAGTTGGCGGTTTAATACCCCCGTGCCTCGGAAAGCACGTAAAGCCGTTGGTCCTGAGTCTGATCTCTCTCCGTTCGTGTCGGATTGCCGTCCCATCGGACTATGAGAGTAAAGGAACAGAGAGTGCACCTGTGTCTGCGTACACACTTGTGCACTATAATATCTCCTGCGTACCTGGCTAATCTATGTTGAGATTGGCCACCGTGACCGAAATCGGTCGGGGAGGTAAAATATCCTATAACCTTCCTCAAGAATTGGGCTATCAAATGCAAAAAAAAAAATTCAAATCCGACCAGACATTACCGCGTTCAAACAAACAAAAAAAAAAACAAACACTTCAGCTTTCAAAACTTCTTACTTGAAAAGCAAAGGTCTAACAGTCTATTGTTTTTATTTTGTAAATTAGTCATAATTATTGTGTCCGTGGTGTTTCTTGTCCGTTCTTCTCTACTACGTTTCTGATTGGGCAACTAGCTTCATCTTCCTTACTGGCCGACCCCTTGACATTTCAAAAGTGCTTGTAATTGGTTTATTTGAAATAAATACTTCCGTTGATAGGAAAAGAGTCTATTGCTAAATGGAAACAAGATTACTTTTAAAATATGGCCAGTTTCATATGAAATGGAGGTGGAGTAAAAGAGGTTTTTATTTATGACATAAACGCGGTAACTGCAATTTTCGTAATTTTAAGGACGTTCACAGTTCATCTGTCAAAAATACTTCTAATTTCGCTGCATTTTTGACAAGTTTTTGACATTGTCGCCGAGATGAAACTGCGAGTAGATTTTGAAAGTTTTAAGGTACGAGAATTGGCCTTCAGGTTCTATAAGAAGCCTATCTTGATCTTTAACTCTACTTTTTAACCATAGAGAAAAGCTTGTCTATAGTTTTATTAATGAATAACTGACCCGACAGTCGTTGTCTTGCCCATACAATAGTTCTTTTCCCGAATTTGAAAATTTTCCGGATTTTTTTCCCACTTTTTCTTTCCGTATAGCCCAATTCGGAATATTACAAAGATTTTAATTCAACTTGAAAGGGCCGAGACGTAACATTTATTTCACATGTAGGTATCCGGTTACTAAATAGTAAATAGGTGCGTTAATAAACATTAAACATAATACAGACATACTTATATTAATTTAGAATCAGCAATTTACATATAAGTGTTTACTTAGCAAAATACACGTTGCGTTTCATTCATAAAAAAATTCAACGCATTTTACGCCTCAATCAATCTGTCTAGCCTTTTCCCAACTATGTTGGGGTCAGCTTTCAGTCTAACCGGATGCAGCTGAATACCAGTATTTTACATGGAGCTACTGCCTATCTGACCTCCACAACCCAGTTACTGGGTAATACTAACACGATAACCCTTGGCAAGACTGGTTGTCAGCCTACATTTTTTATAACATGCGACTTACATTCAAAATATACCCGTCGAGACCCAAATTCCTTCACATCAAATCACATTATGTCATAAGAATAGCTATATCACAACAATTAAAATTTTCAACAATATTCCAAAAGAAATAAGGGAACTCCCTCTAAAACGCTTTAAATCAAAACTACACAAATGGCTTATTGGTATTTGTTTTTATACCTAGTGTAAAAGAATTTTTTGATAAAAAAAGTAGCAGATAAATATAAGATATGACGCTGAAATTTAATTATATTACTATAGATACCTATTATTCTTTTGTGTTTAAATAGATACGTAACCCTAATAACCAATGTTATTAAAAAAAATGTTATAACTTGGTGCTTTCATTGATAGTTCACTTCACGCCATCCCTAACACTGCCGATCGATTCTGTAAAAATCTCACCTTGATAACGTAGGTGAAGTGAGCTATCAATGGAGGCAATCCCTAACGGGATGCAGGTGGAATGACAGTTCACTTCACCTTAGTTTCCACGGTGAGATTTTTACAGAATAGCACGCACCGTGAAAACTAAGGTGAAGTGAGCTGTCATTTCACTTCACCTAAGTTATCACGGTGAGATTTTTACAGAATCGATCGGCTGATTACAGGCGTGATGTCACTTGTGTGTGTGTGTTTAAATAACGACTCTTTTGACAGTTACATTTATTTATTCTTCTAAGATATTGGGTGGCATATTAAGGTGTAACAAACCGGGGGACGAGATTCATTATTATCTGATTAAAGTGCTTGTAATCAAAAACGCATCAGTTCGTGTTACTTCTGAACGGAGGACTTACATTTTTATTAAATGAATTGTAATACTATCTTCTTGTGAAGTCTAAGTCAAAAGATAAGACTAACGTCACTTAAAGACGGATTTGCTAAATTATATTTTTGTTCGACAGAGGTTTTATTCCGAAATGGTCCCATTTAAATTTTGTAAAGATCTGATGATGAGTTTCGGAATTTTCCGAGACAGTCAAAAAACGAAAATGCGGAACCAACGAAATCGACTTCCGAAATTAAAGTTATTTTTCACTTTGTAATTATTTTTTTTTTGTAAGTTGGCTGGTTTTATAATCGTTGAATGCTGGCTGCACGGACGAAAAAGTGTCACGTTCCGCCTGAGCCTGAGCGTGCAAGCGAGAGGCACGATCGGCCCAACGCGATGGCTTGTTACACATTTATTTATCAATGTTTCTTTATGACGTTATCACGCAACCGACTTTACAGACAACCAATTTTTTTTGTAAAAATTTTTTTAGGACAAAATCTTATACTTTACCGTTTCTTAACCTCCACATGACAGTTTCATAAGCGTTTATTAACTCCTCCAATCGCTACCGCTTATGCCTTAAGCCGACCGTCCTTGGAGCTGTGCGCTCAAGTTACTAAATCGCTTTAATAGTATTATTATAATAGTCTCTTATTACTATAATAATAGTAGGCATCTTGTCACCGAGGCGCCGTTTGACATTGTTAGGTCAGCAGGATAAATATAGGTCACGATTCTAAATAGGTTTGTTTTATATATTAGCCTTTTTGCTCTTACATTCAAAGGGAGCTGTGGTGGCTCAGTGGTAACATCCCTGACTTACAGAATGTTACACTCAGCGGGGTAATTGCGTAACACACTATTAGTAGCAATTGGTTAAATTTTGACAGATCAACAATGTTCATTGCGTTTTTTACATTGTAGAGCAGACACATTTTTCCAACATATGGAGCAATGGATTAGCAATATGCTTCAAAATGATTCAAATTGAGATCGATAGTGTGTTTTGCAATTAGGGTACAGGTTCGATTCGGGAGTCGGACAAAGTGATTTTGGTTTTAGGCTAGCTCGCTCTTAATGAGAGGTCTTAATAATAAGGTGTTAAAAAATTAACGCGTAAAAATTTAAGAGGTGCTTTAGACCATCGAACTGAACAACTTTCACTATGGGACCAACTCTGAAATCACGATAAAAAAAATCAGCTGTTTAATACATTTTGGTCAAGTAGATATTGAACTTTTGTATTAAACAGCAGATTTTTTTTTTTCGTGATTTAAAGAAGAAAAGTTGTTAGGGTTAATGGAGGAACACCAAAAGAAAGACCGTTCTAAGGATTTTAATAATACGTTTATTATCCTTTTATTTATATATTGGAAGGTGTGTGTTCTAATATTACGTGAGACGTGTGATCCCACACAAGGCTAATAGAGTAGTACAGTCACTATGTGAAACTAAGGATTTCAGGCAAGTGTTAAGGGCGGATACTCAAATAATAATTATGAGTTAGAACGAGACAGACGATAGTGCTGAAGTAGGATCGATTTGTTTTTGCTATACTCCAACAAATACAAGGTGTAACATAATGAACGCAAGACCTCATACACCCCAATTTAAGAGTAGGTATTGAGTTAAAAGCATAATACACTGACCAATTTTTTTTAAACCTTGCTTTATAAGAAAATCGTGTTTTCCCTAGCATTACTTATTGCATTTAAAATTGAGTCTTATTGCCTCGAAATAAGATTTAATTTTCTTTGGCTCAACCGGCGGTCAGTACGGCAAAATAATTTTTTTTTTTTAAATACCTATGTATTAAAAGTTCCTGAAATCGATTCAGTAGTCAATTATGAACAAACTGTTTTCAGGACTTGCGTTTATTCTGATACACGTTGTATAAAATTCAAAGTCCTGACTGACTGATATATCTACGCACAGCCTAAACCGCTGGTCCTAGAGACATGAAATTTGGAGGGTGTGTTCTTTGTGAACAGTAGGTATCCACTAAAAAGGGTTTTTCGAAATTCCACCAGTAAGAGGGTCAATAGGGGGAGGGTGAAATTTCACGCGGAAGAAGTCACGGGCAGACGCTAGTTACCTGTAAATGCGAAAGTAACTTTATCTGGTACCTTTAGACGACTTAAAAGCTGATCTCATTTCGATGGGTAGGTACACCGGAAGACCATGACCTGGATTAGGAGATACTTTTTATTCCGGTAATGTTCCCGTGGGATAATCTCTGCCGTCAACGCGGGCGAAGCCGCGGGCAAAAGCTAGTAGTTGACAAAACTAAATTTCTCAAAATTTTGTGAAAAATAAACACCTCTGTGACCTCTGTCCACTCCTCCAGGGAGAATTGGCGTGATTATAATATTTTTTCGCGTTCGACATTTAAAACTAGGGTGTTGCTATGAATGTCAGTGCCAAAAAAAAGTGAAATTCTATACTCAATTTGTTTATGGTACACTTCCTACTTTTATTAGCATTCTGTGCGAAATATGAATCCTGAGCACGGACTGGTATTTATTGAAAAAGTTGACACACATTTATTAAATGCTTTATTTTCAATTATTTTAAGACGTAGTTCGTCGAATAGGTATCTTGTCATACTATCACATAACACACAATCAGTGTTTTGGCACAGCACCCTAATTCCACAACACACTTTCAATCCCAATCTAAATCATTTTGAAAGATTTTGCTGATCCGTTGCTTCTTAAGTTCGAAAATTTGTCTGCTCTACAACGTAAATAGCGCAATGAATGTTGTTGAACTGTCAAAATTAAAGCCATTGCTACTGTTTGTGTGTTAGTTACGCAATTATCCCGCTGATTCCCGATAACACTTTGCTTGACTGGTGATATAAGGGGGTACTGCACCGCTGCCTAATCCTTTGGAAGATTACAAGCGTGATGTTTTATGCCAGTAAATAATAGTTATAATACAGGTTGAAATTTTAATCACCCTTTTCATCTTAAGGGGTCATTGTACTCATCATTATGAACAACTTTTACTATGGGACCTAACATGAAATCGCGAAACAACACAAGACATTTCACGTGGACGAAGTTGCGGGCAGATTGGCCAGTGTTATGCATAATTCTTTTGGATGCATGAAGAAGCCTCCTCGTGTAGCGCAGTTTGTTCCGCCAGTTACTCAACTGAACCGAGCGCTCGGCGCATCCTGGACAGTCACACCCAACATCTTATTTGACTGGCCAATTCTTCCCTTGCAGTGGTAGGGCTAACGCCCGCCTGGTTTGCGACCACCCTCCCACCGGAGTCCGGCGTCAAGCAGCCTGTTGTGTTTCGTCGATGCGTGGGAGTTCCAGTGCCTTAGGCATCTTCTGGGCACGCTCGTTCCATCATAGACCTCATCTATCGTTTTCCCTCAAGCGTGATCGATGTCAAGAGTGGGTTCAGCAATAAAAAAAATCTTTTTGAAGCTAACTGTTACTACTCGGCACTTTTATCTATAATCCTTTCGGGGAAATAAAGGCGTTTGACGGTCGACCACAGAACTGTTTCATATGTGCATATAATGCAGTGCTCTCTTCTTTTACAACTTCACGGCTCATTGATTCTCATAATTGATTTGAACATAAGCTTGGAAAAAGATAAAAATAATCAGAGCGTGTTGTATGAATAAGTAATTCGAAGCTAACGCTAGCCTTTTTTTGTGGATTGGAAATCATCAAATGACCCCTCCCGCTCAGGGTGGAGCAGAAGGGAGTGTCAGACTCTTACTGACTAAAACCCACCCGTGTTCCTTCCTTAGCCCTTTATGTGGCAGCGGTAACCCTTTCGGACAATCCCGCTGCCCCAAGCTAAGGTTAGCCTAAGTTATGCTTCTCTAGCTTTATTTAAGAGAGCAATGGTGGAATAGTCTCTAACGACCCCGACTTAAGAGTTGTATGTCATGGGTTCGTATCCAGACAGCCGCTTTACTTTGTGTAAATAAATTCATCACGACTGCTCTCAAAACGGTGAAGGAACACATCGTGAGGAAACCGGCATGTCCTAGAACCAAAAAAAAAAAAACGAATACATTATCTGACATCTACTAACCCGCTCTGGGCCTGCGTGGTGAATTACGGCCCACTTCCTCTAACCAGAGGAGGCCTGTGTTCCAGCAATGGGAACATTATAGGCAGATAAAGCTATAGATAGTTTAGTAAAATGTATAGTTTTTTAGGGTTTCGTATATGTACAATCAGCAAAGGAGATAAGTATGCAGGGTCGTCGAATATAGTTGAAGTTACTAAGAAACCGAGTAATGTTTTCGAATGAAATTTAATTTGATAAATTAACTGTTTGTTTTCTATTAATTAAATTAAAACTTTTTCGAAAACATCAATCGGTTTCTTACTAAACTTCAACTATATTCGACGACCCTGTATACTTATCTTCTTTGCTGACTGTACAAAGGGTGCCAATGGGACCCTATTACTAAAGGTCCGTTGTCCGACTGTCTCCATCTATCATAGGGCTGTATTTATTTATTTATTTAATACTTCAAACTCATAAATGTACAGAGGCGGACTTAATGCCGTAGGCTTATTCCACCAGTATCTTTTGAACCGTAATATGTAGACAAATAATAAAATAAAATCAGGTTAAAAATGAAAGCATACATGAAACGTGCCTGCGCGCACTAGCGATTAAAGTTGGTCGATAGTTCAGTCGCAATCGTATAACGCAATCGGATTCGATAGTTCGGTCGTACAACTTTGAATCTTCAAGTGCGCACACTGCCATATAACTCTATACTGATCCTCTGACCGATCAAACTATCGGCCAACTTAAATCGCTAGTGCGCGCATAAACGTTTTAAATATTGCACGGTGCTACGAAACGCTTCGTGTGTGAGTTCGAATTGGACGCTTTTCATTTTTCAGGCTCTCTGAGATGTCCTGTCCTTGACGGATCGCTTTGTATATAATATATACATGATAATATTTTTTTTTTTTATCTAGGACAACATAGGAACCATTTTTGTCACTACACACCTTGGATACTACAACTTATATACTAGGATTAGTAACAAATATAAGAAATATTAGCTGACCCCGCAAACGTCGTTTTACAAAAAAAAAAAAAAAAAATAGTAGCCGATTCTCAGACCTACCCGATATGCACACAAAATTTCATACAAATCGGTCCAGCCGTTTCGGAGGAGTATGGTAACTAACACTGTGACACGGGAATTTTATATATTAGATATACATAATAATAAATAATTGTTTTATTTGGGACAACATAGGAACCATTTTTGTCACTACACACCTTGGATACTACAACTTATATACTAGGATTAGTAACAAATATAAGAAATATTAGCTGACCCCGCAAACGTCGTTTTACAAAAAAAAAAAAAAAATAGTAGCCGATTCTCAGACCTACCCGATATGCACACAAAATTTCATACAAATCGGTCCAGCCGTTTCGGAGGAGTATGGTAACTAACACTGTGACACGGGAATTTTATATATTAGATATACATAATAATAAATAATTGTTTTATTTGGGACAACATAGAAACCATTTTTGTCACTACACACGTTAGATACTACAACTTATGTACTAGGATTAGTAACAAATATAAGAAATACTAGCTGACCCCGCAAACGTCGTTTTGCAAAAAAAAAAATAGATAGTAGCCGATTCTCAGACCTACCCGATATGCACACAAAATTTCATACAAATCGGTCCAGCCGTTTCGGAGGAGTTTAACCACAAACACCGCGACACGAGAATTTTATATATTAGATATACATAATAATAAATAATTGTGTTATTTGGGTCAACATACGATCCATTTTTGTCACTACACACCTTGGATACTATGTACAACTTTTATACTAGGATTAGTAACAAATTTAAGAAATATCAAACAAGTTAGTGAGACGTGTACAGATGTCAGCACATCAAGCCACCCAAAACTGTAAAATTTTCCCAATCAACTTTGAGCCTTATGTTTTAGCGATAAACTTGAGAATTTTATTTATGAATTAACTTTCCTTGGAAAGTCTGGAACAATGTCCTTGTATATTATTTTGGGTTGGGCGTTGATAGCTACGCCACAGTATTTTACTTTTGTGGCTATCTTCGTTTTCCTTTGTAAATTGTAAACTTAAGTTGTTCCAAATAAATTTTATTTTTCTCTATTATATTTATAAATTTTATTTAATCTATTAAAGAAATTTGACAGACTGTATTAGCTTGATGTGCTGGCGTCTGTACTTATGAGGCATTTATTTATTAAAACTTTATGCACAAGTAAAAACTGTACAAAGGCGGACTTAATGCCTTGGGCATTTTCTACCAGTCTACCTTAGGGTGATGCAGAGACAATACACGGTAGGTGCAATAACAGAAAACAAATTAGAGAAAAAAATATATACATATAACTAAAAAAATATAAGAATAAATACATAAATACATACATACAACAAAATATAAAATAAAGAAAATAAAAAAATTATGAGAGATACAAGAAAATCTATATCAACTTAAATCTGAGACGAATCTGCCAACTTCTTGTGTATGTGTTCTCGAACTTTCACTTTAAATGTGAACTGATTGGTTACAGTCCTGATATTCTGAGGGTACTCATCCAAGACTTTCAGGATGCTATAGCTACTTCCCCGAATCCTCCCCACAAGCGATGCCACCTTTTTATGGTATCAATCTAACATTTTCTTTTCCTTGTTCCAGCATTGGCGCTCTGTGATTGGTCAAACCTTCAGCTACGCAGAAGAAACTTAGCCCGCCGTCACTGCGGTCCGAAGCAACACACTGACAACTTCGCAAGAATTGGAGACGTCGCTACATTCGAGTCCATAGAACTAATGCAAACTTTAAAAGGTATCACCAGAACTTCAGACGCCAGCATTAATCTAAAACCAATCTTAATGACTACAGCAATGAATATGTTTTGCCACTACATGTGTAACGTCAGGTTCGATGCAGATACAGACCAAGATTTCAAAAGAATCGTAGATCACTTCGACGAAATATTCTGGGAGATCAACCAGGGATATGCTCTTGATTTCCTGCCTTGGCTCTCTCCATTCTACAAGAAACATCTGGATAAACTGTCGAACTGGTCAGCGGATATCAGGTCATTCATTTTATCCCGAATCGTCGAGCAGAGGGAGTTGAATTTAGACATGGAAGGCCCAGAAAAAGACTTCTTGGATGGTCTACTTAAAGTTCTTCATGAAGACCCATCAGTTGACAGAAATACCATCATTTTCATGCTAGAAGACTTTTTAGGCGGTCATTCTTCTGTTGGCAATTTAGTTATGCTGTGTCTTACAGCTGTGGCTAGAGATCCTGAGGTGGGCAGAAAGATTAGGGCAGAGCTGGACTCTTTGACGAAAGGTAAGCGGCCAGTAACACTCTTGGACAGACAAAGTTTGCCGTATACCGAAGCCACGGTCCTAGAATGCTTAAGATACGCATCATCACCAATTGTACCTCACGTCGCAACAGAAAATGCAGCAATCTCAGGATATGGCGTAGAAAAAGGGACAATAGTCTTCATCAACAATTACGAGTTAAACACTTCAGAAGAATACTGGAGCGAGCCAGAAAAATTCGATCCCACACGCTTCCTAGAAAAAACCAAAATCAGAGTACGCAGAAATTCCCTCTGTGATTCAGGAATGGAATCTGACGGTGAAAGACCGACGGAAACGAAGCACGCTGATACAGAAAAAGAGGTTTCGTCAGTAAGGAGGAATATACCTCATTTTCTTCCTTTTAGCATAGGTAAGAGAACCTGTATCGGACAGACTTTGGTCACTACAATGAGTTTTGTTATGTTTGCCAGTATCATGCAGGAATTTGAAATAGGGGCGGAGAATTTGGAGGATTTAAGGCAGAAACCGGCGTGTGTTGCCCTGCCTAAAGATACTTATAATTTGTATTTGATGCCCAGGAAACATTGAGTCTTAATGTAAATTATTCGGGCTTGGTTTTAATGTGTTTTTTACTAGAGGTGTAGGCAGATTTTTTTGCAATCCAAAGGGTTTGAAAGGTATTGCTAATCCATTGCTTCATATATTTGAAAAATGCAATAACGCAATGAATGTTGTCGTATTGTCAAAATGAAAGACTTTACAATTGTTATTGTGATCGAAAATTATTTTGACGTTTCAAAATTAAGCGTAAATCAAGGGATACGATTAGCTGTAGATAATTAATTCAACCAATCATACAGCAGTATTTGGCCAATTAGTTAACTCATTTTTGTGTTGATTTTCGCTCTAAAAACCGGACGTGATTAGTTTTTTTTTTGCCTCGTGAAATGTCACATATAGGTACAGAGGCCAGCACATCAAGCTACCCCAATCTGTCAAATTTCTTTGATAGATTTTCAACTTTACTACAAAGGAGTAAGGTTCTTAATCAATTAGGAAAATTTTACACATTGGGGTAGCTTTATGTGCTAGCCTCTGTACAAGTTCAGTTCTTTCCTTTTTTTTAAATTCGAAAATAATAGTATTTAAAATAAAAAAATAAGAGGTCAACATAGGTACGTAGTTGAAATTTCATATTTTTTTCGATATTTTTTAGTGTTTAGAAAACAAATAATAGTTCATAGATGAAAAAAATAATGTTGCTTCGTAGCTAGGTAGGGTAGTACTAAAGAACCTCTAAATAATGGATATTTTTTGTAATAGTACAATATTTTTAGCAATCAATTAATAATGCCACTAAATAAGTAAAAAAAAAAAATAACTGCTTAGATCATAAGTATCTTGGTTCCCCATATTTTGGATTAGCTAAAAACTCCATTTTTATTTTGGTTTTACAGAATTTGTAAATTACCTTAGTTATTTCTTGGTATTTTGGCGCGTTTTTTTTTTTGTTTATGGTCATGGCTTCTCTGTGTATGAAAAGGCCTTTGCTCTGCAGTGGGACAATAATAGGCTGGTATTATTATTTTGACATTGCCGTTCTGCACAGCTAGTAACTACACTGTGACACCTCTTCCTAAAGAACACAGAAAAACCAAGGAATACTCGCTCAAACCTATTTATTTCTCGAAATAATTGATTTTTTAAGTTATTTTTTTATATTTTTGGTAACTTACTGATTTTCTAAATTCAAACATTAAAAAAAAATGGCACGTAATAAATGTTCTTGTTTGTCTATGGAAATGGATGTACTGATAAAATAAGGGCCGGTGCCCACCGGCGGCACTGTTTAGCAAGGAATTTTTAATACGAATGGAAATAAACCTAACTTTTATCGTCATATAAATAACATTAAGTTTTGTTCGTCGCATAAAAATTCCTTGTCGTGCTGTGCCGCTAGTGTGCCGGCCGGATCCAAAGGTTTACTGTTCGCAATTATTAATGTTTAAATATTTTTTTACGTAATCTTGTAGTTTGATATTTAGAACATTACGAGTATGTTTTAGGTACATTATTGCAAATTTTAGAAATAGTTAAGTAGGTATTTACGTAACTATATTTGACATAGGTAATTGGGCTCAGAAGCTTAAAAACGACTGTATTTTGCCTGGTGGATTATCGCTTGTGTAGTCGAGAAAAAATATATTTTTCGTGACGTTTTTTTTCTCATAATGCGAATAGTAAAATTTTGTTAACCGTTAGCAATATTTTTTTAATTGGCAACATAGTCACGAAAATATTTTTTTCCTTAGAAATGTGTAGTATTTTAGTTTTCATTGTAAAGTAGTGAATCGATCATCTGTTTTTAGTTCCTTTTCTTAGTTCGTTGTTTTATAAAATATCTCGTCAAAATCGGCTGTCTATACTGAATTTAACCGAAGAATTGTATTTTTAATTTTTACACTCGAAATGTCTAAATTGAAATTTAGTTTACCGACATCTAGTAGCGAGTAGATTAAACTTTTTAATAAAATTAATTTTAAATTTACTTTTCTTCGGTTATTTTTTTGTGATTCAAGAGTGTTTGATGTGATTTTTACAAATAACTGGTAATAACATTAGAACTAGTAATAAAAAATAGACTTAATAGGGGAAATATTGTAAAAAACTCTTATAATCAAGTAGAACATATTTAAACAATTAAAATAACTAGATTCTTCTTAAAAGATGAAATTATTTTTAGTTTCAATGATTTTTAATTTTATCGAAAGCTATGGCGGGTTTCCAAAGAAATGTAACGTATTTAGGTTAAATTCGTAATTTTTAGATTCAATTTTCAAATTAATTATTTACGCTTTTGTAGAGCCATAAGACGCCATCTTGCTTTTAAATTAGATTTAAAATCTTGAAAAATCATTGTAATCTTATTAAAATTAGTGACAGTTAAATTACAATTAAAATATTTGAAATGAATATGAGTGAATGAACGGAATATTTTCGATTATTATACGAAATAAAAATAACAATGGCTGACTTGATAATCGATGTAGTTTTAGTTAAAAATTGTGATCAATAGACGAATTAGAAATGAAATTATAGTTAACACTTGCAAATGATTTGAGGTTGTTTTATTTTCATAGCATCAACATCAGAATAACTCTGAAATAAGATAACATCCGCCTTGTTTTATCCGAAACGTTGGGCAGAGGTGTAACCACATTTCATCAGATAAGATAAAGTCCCAAGTAATAGAGGGCTAGTCTATTGCCATCAACTGGACAGATATATAGACTCCGGGCTGCTACTGACAAACAGAGAGAAAAACCTGGGAATCCAATAAAATTACTGTAGAATTCATCCCACGAAATAAATCCCGCGGCAATAAGTTGAACTAATTATTATGATGTAGTTAGCAGCATTCCAGGAACCCTCCTACGTCACACCTTGCTCTGTCTAATATTGGCCCCGATTCTGTTGTTCACAAACTAAATTAAATTTAAGTTCAGTGCATCTTTTTCTTTCTATTTCACTAAGAAAAGGACAGAAGTTAAATATTAGTTTAGTCCTGACAAATTAGATAATCCATAGACAAGTTCAGACGTGATTAAAAAATTGACTACTAAAAATACGTCAATTTACGTCAGGCGCTGACTAATTTCCTAAACTAAACTAAACCAATATTTTATCTTATGTCCTTTTCATAATGAAATAGAAAGAAAATTTACTTACTTATACCAATGTGTGACGTATTGAGAATTTTAAAAGCGTCGTATCTTCGTCAATGTTGGTTTACGTAACAAAAGAAAAAATACGGGTCAAATATTTTTTGATAATCTAACTGACGGACTAATTAGATTTTTTCAGTTGACAAGCCCCAAGTACCTACTATCAAGTATCAGTTGACAAGTCTATTATACAAGTACCTACTATCAAGTATCAGTTGAGAAGCCTATTATGCAAGTCTCGTGGTCGCAAGCGCGACTGCTGAGCATGTGGTCCTGGATTCGATTCCCAGGTCGGAAAAAATGTTATTGGATTTTTTCATTAGGATTTTTTTAGTAACAGCCCGGAATTTGAAAGCTGGTGGTGTGATAAAATTACTAAACCATCCATGACCGGATTTTATAAATACCCAATTGTCTAATTACACGTCTTGGAACGTTATACTTACCGAGCTTAACATACAGACACCAAATAAGAGAAATCTAATCTAGTTTGACTACGAAAGTATGTACGTATGTCAAATTTCTTTGATAGATTTTCAACTTTACCACAAAGGAATAAAGTTCATATTCAATTGGGAAACTTTTACAGATTCGTGTAGCTTGATGTGCTGGCCTCTGTACATATTTAATTATAACGAAACAGCAGTCAGCCAATTCATGTACAGACGCCAGCAGGTCAACCTACCCCAATCTGTCAAATTTCTTTGATAGATTTTCACCTTTAGCACAAAGGAATAAGGTTCATATTCAATTGGGAAAATCTGACAGATTGGAGTAGCTTGATGTGCTGGCCTCTGTACTTAAAAACCGTCTATAGACCACGAAGGGTTCCGTGCCACAGGGCAAAAAACACTTCAAAAACCCCTTTCATATTTAACTTTATTTTATTTTTTGTAGTTACCTATAGTGCCTGCCATTAGTACAAAATAAAAATGAGATTTTTTTTTTCATGATTTTTTCTCTAGTCGTCATGAGCAGGTTCATCCTCTGGGGTGGCGGATCGAAAGATAAGATCGTTGTATATCTTTGCTCTCAAATTCATTACAGCGTCGTCGCCATACAAATACCTAAATATTTCTACAGCCGCCAACTTTTTATTTTTTAACCCAAGTCGCCGAACAAAATGGATGATCTCCTTTTCGAACATACGAGAAGAATTACCAATATCCTTAAAAATGATTCAGATTTTGATCGATAGTTTGTTACGCCACTAAGGTGTTGACCCGACCGGTCAACCCCGGCTGTCGCTGAAAACAAGCGAATTTTTTTTTTCTTTTTTCGCTTTCTTTCTTGTTTCAAAAGTCGTAAAAGTTTCTCAAAACCAATTCGTTGAATCTATGCGATGTCTATTACGTGTTCACCCTGAACTGCTGCTCACCGCATCACGTTTAGAACCACGATAGCCACGAAAACAACGCGACGGTTGATATTCTTTCCAACATTTGAATTTCATATCAGCATCGTATAGTGTGCGTCAAGCATTAACATTTACTTAAGGTCCAGCAAATGTATTATTGATATTGGATTCAACATTTCTTTTGTTACGATTAGAAATTGGATGGAAGGACATGTCCTTAGAGAACTTGTTTGTTGTTTAATATAGTGCCGATCTAGTCTATACTAGCTTCGGCCCGCGACTGCGTCCGCGTGAAATTTCTTGTACCCCCGGCCCATCCCGTGGCATCGCCTCCCTGCGTTACTTTTTGATTTTTTCTTTTAGCTCGGCTCCTAAATGGTGGCCCGTGGCTAAACAAAAACAGCCACACAGGTCGATCGATCAGGTTAAGCTTCGCTTGCCGCGGTTACATACCGAGCCCCTCCGTGCCTCGGAAAGCACGTTAAGCCGTTGGTCCCGGCTGTCATTCGTGGATCTTTGACAGTCGTTACGGGTAGTTAGAAGCCCGAAAATATGACAACCAGTCTTACCAAGGGGTATCGTATTACCCAGTAACTGGGTTGTGGAGGTCAGATAGGCAGTCGCTCCATGTAAAATACTGGTATTATTTATTTATTTAATACTTCAAGCACATACATGTACAGAGGCGGACTTAATGCCATAGGCATTTTCTACCAGTCAACCTTTGGGTGATGCAGAGACAAACAGTAGTAGGTGCAATCATTACAGGAATAAAGATTTTAAATATAAAAGAAGAGAAGGCCTGTCTGTCCAGTGGGAATATTATAGGTTGATTATTCTGAGGCTTTTTTTTTTTTTTTTGTGGATGGGAAATCATCAAATGACCCCTCCCGCTCTGGGTGGAGCAGAAGGGAGTGTCAGACTCTTACTGACTAAAACCCACCCGTGTTCCTTCCTTAGCCCTTTGTGTTCCGGGGTAGCGGTAACCCTTTCGGACAATCCCGCTGTCCATTATTCTGAGGCTTCGGACTACTCGAAACGACTGTCAAAAATCCACGAATGAAAGCCAGGACCAATGGCTTAAGGAGCTTCCCGAGGCACGGAGGGGTCACTGTCAGCCTAAAATGTTTCCACTGCTGGGAATCAGGCTTCCTCTTTTTGAAAGAAGAAGTGAGCCATAATCCACCACGCGGGCCCAGTGCGGGTTGGTAGATGTCACATATCTTCGATTTTTTGGTTCTAGGACATGCCGGTTTCCTCACGATGTTTTCCTTCACCGTTTTGAGAGCAGTGGTGATGAAATAATTCACACTTAGTAAAGTGTCTGACTCGAGTTCGAATCTACGACCCGTAAGTCGCGGTCGTTGGCACTGAGCCATCAATAATCCATACTTTGTATAAAAATGTAAAAGTAATTCTGTCTGTTAACTTTTTACGCCTTATCGGTTGATTATAGGACATCATTCAAGTGTCAAACATTATTATTATACCCAAAAATTAAAGTGCCGGACAGAATAAAAAGTACAATTTTCTGGAAATAACATCTTAAGAATTTTTTACTATTACAGAGAAAGTCAAAGTACAAATCGCATGCTTATTAGAACACTGGCTTTTAATGTTTTGCAATTGGGGTCTAGTCGGCTTATTAGCTAAATAATAAATATGTAATGAACAGTTAAATATAATATTATTATAATACTTTTTCAAAAACTATTGATCGGTGCAAAAAATAATGCAGAAATCATAACTTTGACTCAAGCTCTAATATGTCCGTAAGCAATGATATTATAAGTGTAAATTATAATATCATAACCTCCGGCTGCTATTTGAGATTGAAAATGCCAAAAATCATAGCTTTGAGAGGTCATTTTTAGGCAATTACACATGCGTTACGTAGTCAGTGGGCTAAGGATGTAGATTGATTTTACGATTGTCCCACAACGCCTTTATACCTCAAAAAGTATTGCTTACCATACAATATAACTATCTTACCATTGTTCAGGAGAATGACAGCAATTATTAACATCACTGTATAAATACTAAACTGAGATTTTTAATTTTCTAGATTAGAATGACATCGACCGTTTTTGTCAACAGGCTATAAAAACCAGTTTAGATTAAACGTTTACAGCTAGCGCCACCTAGTATCGAGTAGCGGAACATTACCTAAGTGATTTTTCATTCAAGAAAATAGATGGCGTGATTATCAATTCCGTTTACCGCCATTCTTGTCGCGGTCACCTCAAAACTTCTTAGCACATTTTAATACTAAACATAGAATCAACAAGAAACACAAACAGGACATAATTATCATACGGATAATGTATTATTCAATAAAATGAAGGGTTCTTATCATGAATTATTGATCCTATCTTATCGTCTTGTCGACTCCTGTCCTTTGGGTAACCTTTTCGACATGTTGTGGTAGGTCAGTTGCTAAATAAATGCGCATTTCTGAGTGAATCCAGACGATTCCTGTTTCATAAAACATTTTGCAACAATAATGTTTATTCTTAGATAATTTTACCTAGTTATTGTACGTTATGTGTACCTAAAGTGTCTGTAGGTATTATTTCCTATTTGGTCAGAAGGCTTTTTGGCAAATTCCTAATATAAAACCCCAATAATACTTTGATTAGTAATAAGTATGGAAACCTTATAGATTCGGGACTCATGGCTAAGTACAGTCCGTGAAATGGGTGACCATCTTTACATACCGAGACCCCCCGTGCCTCGGAAAGCACGGTACAGAGGCCAGCACATCAAGCTACCCCAAACTGTCAGATTTTCCCAATTGAATATGAACCTTATTCCTTTGAGCTAAAGTTGAAAATCTATCAAAGAAATTTGACAGATTCGTATAGGTTGACCAGCTGGCGTCTGTACGGGGAAATGCGGTCGGAGAGATTTTTAAAGTGAAACTTTTATTACATCGTCTCAAACTTTTTCGTCTGTGTGTTGCATGTCGCGTGACGGTCGGCCGCGGAGTAGGGATAAAGTGAAATTTTTAGTTAAGTAAATGTCTATAATATGAAAAAAGTTTCACTTTTACCGTGATTTCATAAAACCACAGAATACTTTTTTTGTAAAAACCTAAGTAAAAAGTCATAATTCGTGGTTTGGCTCTCGTCTATTTCCTCCTCCAATATCGGACCAATTTAAAAGATATTTCATAAACTGAATAAGAAGGATATAGTAAAATGTTCCTACTTTGCTCCTATATGGTAAATTATGCTCCAATTCTCTTAAATGTTTTATCGCTTAAGAATTTAAAATAATACAAAGTGATTTTTTAACTAAATTGAAGAATATAACATTATTTCTTTAAAAAACACGGTTTATTTGAATTTTTACCCATTTTTCGACCATTGATACTATCAAAAAAGGTAAAGCGTAGGTAATATCACGGAAGCATAGTTTGAAAGGAAAGTATAACTTTGCTCAAAAAGCTTCCACAATGGAGATCGCTTGAGAAATATACCCAGGCGCAAAGTTACCCATGGTCATGGGTAACTTTGCACCTTATTCGTAGTTTTATATATATTATGAAATACTTAATAATGTTGATTTAACTTTAATAATATGTTAGATAACATGTTATGCTTTAAATTAATACATCTGAGTATATTTCATAATTAATAGTTTAAACCATATTCATAATCCCCTTTTTTTGGAGCAAATATTGGAGCAAAGTAGGTCCATTCTACGGTACTTTGTCCCTATGTTTATCTTTTTTTCCTGAATAGTAGACAAATTTGTACAGATTAAAAAACAGACCCTAGTCTGTTTTTTAATCTCGGAGACTAAATTGAAAAGGGACAGAGGTAAGCCGGAGCAAAAAAGAAAAGTCAGTAAACCGTTTCATTATATTTCAATGATGAATTGACTATAGAGTGCTTGTGTTTTGAATTTTCGAAGGGAAGCCGGCGGGAATCGATTTGTATGGTACCTTCGCCACTAGTACCTATACGAATAATTATAGTGCACCGACATCGCACCTGTGACGCGCCGGAACTGCACCGCATTGAAGCGATATTCATTCTTAAACACAAACTTGCAGTCAAGCGTCTGCCTGTGCGGCTCCTGCGTCATGTAGAAGCGGGTGGCTTGGACAGAAGAACGTCTGTTGCGTCAGCAACATAAAAATAAACAGGGTTTAGGGTTGATTTTTCAAACATCTGATGACTTTATTCGAGGAATAATGTGTTATGATGTACATAATAAAGAGTCATCATCATCTGCCTAGCCTTTTCCCAACTATGTTGGGGTCGGCTTCCAGTCTAACCGGATGCAGCTGAATACCAGTATTTTACATGGAGCGACTGCCTATCTGACCTCCACAACCCAGTTACTGATACTCCTTGGTAAGACTGGTTGTCAGATTTTCGGGCTTCTAACTACCCGTAACGACTGTCAAAGATCCACGAATGACAGCCGGGACCAACGGATTAACGTGCTTTCCGAAGCACGGAGGGGCCTCGGTATGTAAAGATGGTCACCCATCCACAGACCAACCGCGGTAAGCGTAGCTTAACCTGATCGATCGATCTGCGCGGCTGTCATTACTTAGCCACGGACCCCTCATGTACATAATAAAGAGTATTCTATTATATTCTAATAAATTTTAAAATTTTGACAGTCGTTTAAACTGTCAAACTGTAGTAAAAATTGTCAAACGTCAATTTTACCTATTCCTCGAATAAAAGTTATCTGGCGTTGGAATAATCAGCACCAAGAGCAAGAGGATAGCGCTAAATACGCTTTTCAGCTACTCAAACTGAAAACTGATGTCAAATAATTGTGAAATCAAAATGATTCAGCTTTTGTTAATACACATCGAGAGTACTTATATGTAGTCATTGCAAATTCTGGCGAATGATCAGAATACTACATTTTTGGCGCAATCCCAAATGTTTGGGTTACGAGGTGTCCTGTTCACCGAAAGTTTGCATTATTATTTCTATTTACACGGTATTTTCGGAATTGTATTGGGGTTTCCGGAAACGCGATCTCCAATCCAGCATAGCTATTCGCAACCACTCGATACGCTTCCGTACCGTATCGAACATCAATCAATGTTATCGTAGGAGTCCTATAAACGCTGTTCACAAGTTCAGAACCCGAAAATTTTGTCAGTTTAAATCAAACAGACGACCACTATTCTTCCGACAGCTGTTTGCTGTCGGGGGCGAGGCAAATGGTTATTGAAATGTGTCATTTTCGATACGATAGCTTGTCGTATGGTTGTGAATTAGGGTGCAGGACTCATCTGCTCCACCGGCCATTGGTTCATTTATTTATTTATTTGGGACAAACAAATAGTAACACATTATATCTGCTCAAATAATATAAACAAAGATATTATATAAATGTGAAACTCACACCGTTATCCACAGCATAATATACAATTCATAAAACTTTACTAATGAACAATCTATGCGAGTAAGACTACAAGACTGTTCAAATAACTATACATCGGAATCCTTAAGTTTCTTTAACAAAGCAGAACGAAATCTATTTGCTGACACTGAGAATAAATCTAATTCTGTAGTTTCTGAACAGAAATCATTATAGTTTTTGCACAAGCGACCGAGAGGCGCCCGTAAACCAGCATTGGTGCGGCAATGGGACACAGCAAAAAGAGGACGTGCGCGCACCTCTCGTCTAATAACAGTTCTTGGGACACAGTAGCATATTTTATTAGTAATCTCAGAGGTTCTTCGACAAACATGGCTGGCCATGTTTGTCGAAGAACCTCTGAGATTCAGTTGCCACTTCAGTTTGCACTGCCACTTCAGTTTGCTTACTCTGCTAGCTATGTCGGTAACTCCGGTTCTTTTCCGGACAATTTCAAATTTAACTTCATTTCTGATTTTATCCTGCAAGACCTGTGGCTAAATAATAACAGCCGCACGATCAGGCTAAGCTACGCTTGCCGCGGTTAGTCCGTGGATGGGTGCTCATCTTAACGTCCCAAGACCCCTTCGTGCCTCTGAAAGCACGTTAAGCCGTTGGTCCCGGCTGTCATTCGTGGATCTTTGACAGTCGTTACGGGTAGTCAGAAGCCCGAAAGTCTGACGACCAGTCTTACCAAGGAGTATGGTATTACCCAGTAACTGGGTTGTGGAGGTCAGATAGGCAGTCGCTCCATGTAAAATACTGGTATTCAGCTGCATCCGGTTAGACTGGAAGCCGACCCCAACATAGTTGGGAAAAGGCTAGGCAGATGATGATGCTCTTGGCTGAAGCGCCGAATATTCGGCGGCCGAATGTCCAGCAAAATATTATCTACGGCCTGTCTCAGGCCCGGACTCCACCAAAGCGGAGATGTGCGGAGCGGAACGGAGACGTGCAGGAATCGTCCAATCACAAGAGAGACGAGTGACGCGATGAGGATTTTAACCATTGTAATTGGTCGATTCCTGCACGTCTCCGCTCCGCTCCGCACATCTCCGCTTTAGTGGAGTCCGGGCCTCATTGCGGTGCATGTGGTAGCCACACCGCAGGCGTATTTTGTTTCATTTGCAAGTAATTCGTGTCACGATCCGTATTATCTATGGATACAGTAACACTGTATCCAATTTTGTTACTAAGGGCCTGCGCCCGCTGGCGGTACGACACGACAGTGGGATCCTTCGGTATCATCATACAAGTAAGCGCATAAAAAAATTACAAATATTCAAAATCTAGTCGCAATCTCCTCTCGGCGACAAACAAATGTTAAAACTTCTCAAAAATGTAAAAAAATTAAAGATAAATTAGAGATATTTTTGACAGATCGAGACTGAATTCTGAACTGTGAACGTTCTTAAAATTATGAGAATTGCCCCTCTGATGTATAATTTTAATTTTAAATATAATTCTGAAAAGAACAGATACTACACTTTGATCTTAGCCAAAAGGCTGAGACTCCTCAAAGTGGCGATAAGACCCCTCTTTGAGGAGTGGCTAGAGAGGCACCACGGCGCCCTCACCTACCGCCTGACGCAGGTCCTCACCGGACACGGATGTTTCGGGAGGTTCCTGCATACCATCTGGCGGGAAGAAACGCCCGGGTGTCACCACTGCGAGGATCGCCCAGAGGACACGGTGGAGCATACGGTGGAGGTCTGCCCCGCGTGACTCCCAGACACCGTAGGCGCGGGTCTGCGGACGAAGAGTAATGGGTAACTAACCGTCCGATCAGGACCAGGCCCGTGCCGGACAGCGCGTACGTGTTCCACGCGCGCCTCAAAGAGATGTCTGCAATAAGGAAGGGGCCCGTAAGGGTCGTAGCCTGCCGGGGCAGCAGGATTGTCCGAAAGGGTTACCGCTGCCCCGGAACATAAAGGGCTAAGGAAGGAACACGGGTGGGTTTTAGTCAGTAAGAGTCTGACACTCCCTTCTGCTCCACCCTGAGCGGGAGGGGTCATTTGATGATTTCCCATTCACAAAAAAAAAGCACCATTCACAACCATACGACAAGCTATTGTACCGAAAATGACACATTTCAATAACCTGATTTCCCTTGCACCCGACAGCAAACAGCTGTCAGAAGAGTAGTGGTCTTCTATTTGATTTAAACTGACAAAATTGTCGGGTTTTGGACTTGTGAACAGCGTTTAGAGGACTCCTACGATAACATTGATTGATGTTCGATACGGTACGGAAGCGTATCGAGTAGTTGTGAATAGCTATGCCGGTGGCTTTCTTGTAGTTTCGACCTACTCCAGCGAGCTTCGTACCGCCTCAGAATGATAAATGATAAATGATAAATGATTTTATTTCTGTAAGTAGGTTTGTACAAACACTTTTACATGTCAATCATATTTTTTAAAACGAGATGAGGTCGGCGTTTCCTAACTGACTACTCTGAGAAGAAAGGCCGAAACAAACTCAGAGGTCACAGTCTCTTTTAAAGTCCAGACATAATCTTGTTCAGATCATGTGGAGACCATGTAGATTAGTGTCTGAAATGGTCTTTTGAGGAAAGAACCACACCGATTGAGTGGACCTGTCCAGTCAGTGCACGCATTTGTCAGTAATCATGCAGCTCAACTCAAACTTAAGGAGCTCAACGATTCGACGAACAATACCAAAGAAAGGACATTTGAGTGGGTCGCATAAATTACTCAAACCGCCAGACCATGACTAAAAGTATCTGAGAAAATAAAAAAAAAAAAGGCAAAAAAAAAAATAATAACCCACATAGTCTTCACATTCACAGTCATTAAAATAATATAATACTTTACAAAGTAAATATTCATGTCACTGTATATGTAAAATTTATCAATGTCAATGTGTATATAAAAATCCAGAAATAGTCTTGGTCAGATCATTTTGAGGACCATGTAGATTGGTGTCTGAAATGGTCTTTTGAGGAAAGAACCACACAAATTTGAGTGGACCTGTCCAGTCAGTGCACGCATTTGTCAGTAATCATGCTGCTCAACTCAAACTTAGGGAGCTCAGCGATTCGACGAACAATACCAAAGAAAGGACATTTGGGTAGGCCGCATAAATTACTCAAACCGCCAGACCATGATTAAAACGGAAACAATGACCCACATAGTCCTCACATTCACAATAAATAAAATAATATAATACTTTACACAGTAAATAGTAAATGTTCATGTCATTCTTTATGTAAATAGATATTAAGAAAAAAAAGAAGTGTAAAATCGCAAAATAAAATAAAACAACATTCGCAGTCTAAACTTATTGGAGCAGCTCAATCCCAAGCCTTTTTGTCCTCAATAAAGTCATTTACAGTATAATAGGCTTTTTGGCATAGTTTACGCTTTATAAAAGATTTGAATTTATTTAGGCTTAGTTCTTGAATGTGACTAGGAAGTTTATTATAAAAACGTATACATTGGCATCTAAACGAGCCACCTATTTTTTTGAGCCTTGATGAAGGAACAACAAATTTGTGTTTGTTCCTAGTATTTATGTTAATAAAAAGAATAGAATCAATTATAGAACGAATGTATGAAAGAAAAAGAAAGAAAAAAAGAAAATACATTTATTTAGCACAGACTAAAGGTCATGGCACATTATACCGGCACCGCAACAGCACCGCTCCAAACCAGCAATTAACTTGTCATTCAATTTAGAGCATTAAATCGTGTGTAGTCCTACTAATATTATAAATGCGAAAGTTTGTATGTATGGATGTATGGATGTTTGTTACTCTTTCACGCGAAAACTACTGAACGGATTTTGATGAAACTTTACAGTAATATAGCTTATACATCAGAATAACACATAGGATACTTTTTATCCCGATATTCCCACAGGATCAAAATTTACGCGGGTGAAACCGCGGGGCGCAGCTAGTATAATATATTTCATAATGTCAATATGAAAAAGCCAACGGCGGGCAGTCAGCGCGCTTGCCGCTACCACACAACTCGACTCGCAGCCCGCGTGCTGCAAGCGAGCGGACCTTGTGCGCACAGCGCGCCGACGGCATGCTTATTACGCGCCGACTCCGAGTCGGCAGCGAAACGTCATTGCGTCGTCGCACGTCGCCGGCGCACCACCGTCGCCTCTCGCGCCTCGCTGCACTGCATTGCTCCCTCCAGTCTCGAATCAGATTTAAGACAGTGGATACGCTTTGCTACGGCTCTATCATGAATAACGAAAAACGATTATTGCTAGTTCGCGCAACGTAAACCGAGACATTATGAAAACGTGCAAGTCCTAGGCGTGTTCAATCATAAATGCCATATAACAATATTGAGTTCGCGGTGACAGCAAGCTTGCACCTCGCGGCCACCGCGCGGACTGTGAGCTTACACGTCGCGGCCGGCGCGCGGACTGCGAGCTTGCACCTTGCGGACAACGCGTAGTTAGCGCGCTGGCAGCTAGCCGTAGTCTAAATTCGAGGCGACGCTGTGCTGCAGCTGCGCAGTTGCGGTGCCGGTATAATGTGCTATAACCTTAACGGGGTGTCCTGCGTGAGCGACGAATACGACGCGACGCGAGGCTGCGAATGCGACGAACGCGATCAACTTAACGGCTTACCCTGCTTGCGGCCTATATGGCAGTCTGCGGCGAGACGCGACGTAACGCGTACTTGTTTTGAGGGCGACCAGACGCGACAGCAAGAACTACGAAATGGTTGATTCAGAAGCGTTAATCGCCGCAGTGCGTGAGCCAAAATTGATGTGGGACAAGAAAAAAAGTCAACAAAATTTAAAAGTCTGTAACTTTAAATAAGAACTTTCAAGCAAAATTGTACTGTACTTCTACATGATTCGAAATAGTATATTTCATTACAAGTGCGGAAAGGTTGTCATTGCAAAGAGTTCCGACAAATGTCTACCCGAGCCGAGGTGCAGCCGAAGGCGAGGGTTGACAGTCGGAACCATTGATATATATGTTACACTAGATTAGCAATTACCGCACCAAGGCGTTGCCACTAGGCTGATGGCTACAGCCATCAGCGTAGCTAACGTCAGTTTAGTGCTCTCTGTGACGCCAACCGAAGTCAACCGAGTGACATGCGACAAAAAATATCGCGAAAGAGTGCGATTCAAGATCACAAAAACATAATAAATTAACCGGAATTACTTTCCACACGTAAATTAATTGTCTCTGTGTTTATATCAACGTAAAAACGAAATAAAATGTAGAATTTTGTAAATTGGGTTCAGTGTTACCACTAAAAACTTAGTTTTAGTTTCCCACATTAGTGGGAGTTTTTAATTTATGGAATAAATGATTTTAAATATTTTTTAATAATAACAACGTAGCAGGGTGCCTAAAGATGCAGCACGCCGTGAAAAATGGGTGGAAATAATCCGATTGCTGAGAAAAGAGACTGACTGGCTACCTACTAAATCATTCAATTTCATTAATAATAAAGAAAAAATATTCAAAAAGAAAATGTCTTAGTTATTTTCATTATTTATAAACTTCTATTACACATCCATTATGAAATACATAATTCAAATATTTTAAAAATAATTTTTATGGTTTAAAATGTTGGGTAAATTTTCGCATGGGTAGGCAACCCCATCCCGTCATTGCATGTTTATATTGTGGTCTTTGTATAATCTGAGCGACGGTAGTATTCTTACGACGCGTGTAAGTGAGACAGATATATGTTTACTTTTAAATGTTTAGTGGTTTCAAAGCTACGTCGTCGCGTTTATAAAGTGGCTACAGTTTTTTGACACATTTTATTGAGGTTTGCTTCTCTAGTTATATAGCTCAATGGTCGGAACAAGTTGCAATGACGGTTTCGCACGTGTACTGAACGACTATTTTTAATACAGTTGCGAAAAAATGAAGCAATTTAATAAAATAAGGTGGTGTTAATTGAAAAAAACTAGGGTCGAAATTACTCATTTTGTGCAACAAACAACTAAAACTCGCAAAGAAAATTTCTGAAAAATGGCGCCAACCGTAGAATATAAGCAGAGATTTTTTTTCTTCACCCATTCTGGTAGGCAAAGGGAACTATGCCCATACAGCCAAGTCTTCAGTAGAATTTTTTTATTGATATGAAATGAAAATGAAATTTAATGAGATGAAATGAAATGATACCTAACCTAACTTATTCAATCAAATCATTAAATCTGATATTGAAACAAATTAGTAGCTTCTTTTTAGAAATATACGGATTTGCATGAATCATAAAAACTTCTATGAATTTTTTAGTAAAAACTTCATGGTTGGTTTTTCTTTTTAATAGACATTATTTTGACAGTTGGGAAAGAGAACGCACGAGTTCGGGAAAGGTAAAAAAAAAACACGAATATGTAATAGCCCACATCCCGAACGCTATACGTCCCTGCAATACGCCACTTTTTGAGCAACGGTATTAAAAATTAATAACCAAAATCACGTAGGACATTTGTCACGTGTAGCATCGCGTCGCATTGCATCGAGTCGTGTCGCGTAGCATTGCGTCGAATTCGTCGCTCACGCAGGACACCCCGTAAAAGACACACAATAAAACAGCTAGGTACATACATCAGATAACAACAGAACAAATAGGTAATGTAAAGTCCGATGTAAGAAATTAGCAGGAGAGTGTGCCTCACGGCCGTGCCAAAAAGGCCCAGCGGGGTAATTGCGTAATGCACTATTATTAGCAATGGGTTTCATTTTGACAGATCAACAACATTCATTGCATTTTTTACATTGTTGAGCAGACACATTTTTCGAACATATGAAGCAATGGATTAGCAATATGCTTCAAAATGATTCAAATTAAGATCGATAGTGTGTTTCGCAATTAGGGTGCAGTTCAGCATAAATAATGAGAAAATGAATTATCTCCATTTTTTTTTTTTTGCGAAATTTTTCCATCTTTTTCCCACTGCTGAGACACACGCCTCCTCTCGGTCAGAGAGAGTGGGCCGTAATCCACCACGCGGGCCCAGTACGCGTTGGTAGATCTCACATGTCTTCGAAAGTTTGGTTCTAGGACATGCCAGTTTCCTCACGATGGTTTCCTTCACCCGTTTTGAAAGTGCGTACTTGGGTTCGAACCCAAACACTTCCACCAACTCGCGCTTAAGCCTGCAACCGACAGTTTGACAAGCTACAAAATAATTATGGCGCTAAAATCTATGGGTAAAATATAGGTAGATACAGACGTCAGAACATCAAGCTACTACTTACAATCAGTCAAATTTATTTAATAGATTTTCAACTTTATTGCTACAGGATAAGGTTCAAGGTTGATTGGGAAAATTAGCCAGTTTCAGATACCTTCATGTGCTGGCGCGGGCGTCAAAAGACACAAAAATCCTTGTTGAACTAAATATCACTTCGAAATTCGAATGGTGTCGAAGTTTGAATCCGCAATACATACATAAAAAAATAAATGAGTTCGATTTCGAATCGTTCTTTTTGCGGTAAGTATTCGTTCGCTCACTTGAGTGTTATAGCACAGCACTAAATAAGTAGCTTCTGGGTTTCTGCCCACGACTTCACCCGCGTTAGTCAATTATATCTACTATAAAACATACCATGAGGCACTCAGGAATAGTGTAGCTTTCTGCCATTGAAAGAATTTTCGAAATCGGATCAGTACTTGCAGAGATTGACTTGTTTTCTTGTTCTCTGAACGACTTTACTTTGGCGACCGCTTGGGTGTTATGTTATAATTAAGTTTTTTCTGTGTTATGTTTCTTTAGTTTTTATTGTAAATTTAGTTCCTATGTAGTAAATACATTTATTAAAATAATTTTATTTAAATTACATTTAAGTAAAATAATTAGAAAGTATGTAGATTTATATGTAGACTTAACTATCGCATTAGGGCAACCTGTAATGGTAGATTTAAGCTTTTATAATAATAAATAAATAAATAAAAAAAGATTACCTCCTACACTCGTGCACATCCAAAACTTACAAACTTTCCTCTTCATAATATTAGTGTAGCTGTAGAGAAGGAAGAAATTATGAGATCATTATCAGTTACTATGGCAACAATATTTTATGTATATAACGAGTTGTTTTGTTGATTAACTCGTTATTTCCTCAACGGAAACACAGTAGCTAGATTAGTGCGGGTTGTTGCTGATAGCCAGAACCCAGTACGTACCCAGATAAGAAAAATAGTATTATTTGATCCGCCCATAAGACGACCCACTGACCGGAAAAAGCAAAAAAAAAAATAGATTATTAAATTTATTTTTATAGTCACATATAAACAAACAAGAAAGGAACAGAAAAATACGTACTAAGGTACTTGCTTATTTCTTAAGAAATATCTGTTCTCTACTTTAAGTACCTATTTATCGATTAAATTGGTTTCGTGTTTTTTTATGTTTACAGTTTTTTTTCTCACATTGAATACTCGCGCGGGACCTCAGTTGACCAGTAACAAAGATGTAATGTAACGGGCCATAAGTTTATTACAGTTTATAGGCACAGTCCACCGGTCGAATTATGTAGGCAATTATAATGATTTTTTGGCATATCTATATTAAGAAATCGTATGATAATCATGATGTTTTCTTAATAGTTATAGCATTTATTATTATAGTTATACACTTGTCCGTTATCATTTAATATTAAAGTCAGAGAAAACTCGAAGTAAATTCTCTATGCTATAGTACCTGTACCTGCCTTAAAAATACAATAAATGTTGTATCACTATGCGCTCATAGTGATACTACTGTATTTTTAACCGACTTCAAAAAAGGAGGAGGTTATCAATTCGACGGTTTTTTTTTTTTTGTATGTTTGGTACGCGATTACTCCGCCAATTGTGGACCGATTTTCATAATTCTTTTTTTGTTCGAAAGGAGATATTTCTGAAGTGGTCCCATAGTCACCAAGTCAGGATCTGATGATTGGATTCTGGAGAAATTGAGGGCAACCGTCAAATTTTGTAGGCACACCTATAGCGATTTGGGTATTTTTTATAGTAACTCGTGCATTTGCTCTCAGAAAGCACCATTTGGTGAAGTAGAACTGATGATGAAGACCACAGATGGCCATCGGAACTACTCAATAATAAATATTTCACGGTTTGCGATTCGATTAGCTATGGAATGGATGTGGTAGGTTATGGTTGCTAAGCACAATGCGTATCGTGAAGTGGAGGTGATGGTGACTTCTCAATCAGCTCCAGTTCTTCTGATTTTTGCAAGGAGAACTCTTCAACAATTAACGTCCCTGCATCGGGAAAAGCAATATTTTGTAAAAGGTGATGAGCCGTTGATATTAGGCTATTGTTACTTAAGTAGATAAGTTACAAACTGGCCCACTAAAAAGTGAAAAATAAAAAACTTTTTTTACAAAAAATACAACCGACTTCCAAGAAAACACTACAAAGTGAAAAATAACTTAAATTTCGGAAGTCGGTGTCAATAAAAAAGCGGAACCAACGACGCCGACTTCCGAAATTTAAGTTATTTTTCACTTTGTAGTGTTTTCTTGGAAGTCGGTTGTATTTTTTGTAAAAAAAGTTTTTTGTAATATCATCTACCATATAATTTTACCTATGCATCACAAAAATAGCTAATTTTGAATCATAATTTAAACGAAGAACAATGTGCTCTTTACTGCACTACATAGTTTTTGTCTAAGCAGGAAATCAAACCCGCGACCTTGGGCTCTGTGAATGCTAAGGACAATGGACTTGGAGGTGAAGTGAAGGATTATAAAGTTAATATATTTTGTTATTTTGCTTACGAAAAAAAATCTATATTTTTGCAGTTAATTTCTGGCGCTGGCAATATTAACCCATACCAAATAAAGAATAAATATGTTTTTTACTTTCAAAGAACCTTACAGCTATTACATAGATATATTATCTAAAACTATCTTGACAATCAGTTAGTATGGGCGGTGGTCCTTAAGCTAGGTAGATAGCTGTATCTTGGGGACCTTGAAAAAATGCGGGTTTCTAGTTTCCAGATGGTCCTTATTCTAATCTATACTACCTACCTTTTTTATTTATTTATTTACCTTTTTATTTAATTATTTCTGTAAGTGCCCGTGACATCATAGTGGACCCTAACAGAATACCAGCGCTGCAAAATTTATTTTTAAATATCGTAACATCATGCTGAGATAGGAGCCTTTCAGCCTCTTAGAGGACTTTCTGTTTCATATTTTTTGTTTAGTTTAGTTTGTGATCCTCCTGTACGAGTCGCAATAAATACTTTTTCTTTCTTTCTTTCTTTCTTTCTGTCTTTCTACCTATACTATGTAATAATAAAGCTGAAGAGTTGGTTTGAACGCGCTAATCTCTGGAACTTCCAGTCGGATTTGGAAAATTCTTGCATTTGATAGACCAATTCTTCAGGAAGGCTATAGGCTATTTAACATCATGCTAGGATTATGAGCCGAGCAAGAAGAAAGAACACTAAGTGAAAACGAAGTAATAGCGCAAACGAAGTAATAGTCGAGGGAACAAGGAATTCCACGCGGACGAAGTCGCGGGCAAAAGCTAGAATAATAAAATCACCGAATTCATACCACCATCATCTATCTGCGTGGCTTTCTGTAATTGGTTGTCAGTCACTGTCACAGTTGTGAAACAATTAGTCAACGTTGACCACCTTGAAAGAAAAGTTAAATTTTAATTGTGTTTATTCAACGCTCGTCGCCAAACTGTCGCAAGTAAACACCACACTCTAGACAAACATGAATCATTCTTACTTCGTAATATATGTTAAAACAAAAAACAGTTCAATCAACTAACCGGCAAGTCAAACTGAAAGAGACCTTCAATCTTATTGTCATATACAGCGTTCTTATCTACAACAAACAGACCACACTACCACAGCATCTGTGTCATTCGGTCTTTTTAGATTCACTGAACGAAAACGAAAACGAATGATTCGCGGATTCAGTACGGATTCTAGCTTCGAGGTGTTTACATGCTAGTCTGATTAAAAAATCGTGAGTGTTTTATAAATTTATTTTTATTGTTTATAGTGAAATTTTATTTGCTATTATTAGTGTTGTTGTTGTGTTAGTTAATATTTTGATTTTTAAAACATTATTCCTGTGTCGTTTTCGTGAAGATAAGTTTAGTGCCGTTGATTTTATTTATTTATTTATTAAAACTTTATGCACAAGTAAAAACTGTACAAAGGCGGACTTAATGCCTTAATTTTCTCTCGCGTGTCAATAATTTGAAAACAATTGCTGCCTATGTTTGCTTAGATTTTTTTGTATTAAAATATGGAGTGATTATGTAGTTTATTTACTTATGGACATACATTATTAATGGCAGGTGTGTTTCATGCGAGTTTAGTCAGGATTGCAGTTTCAAAGTAAAATTATTGCAGTTAGTTTTATTCAGATACCTACTTAACATTGCACTTATTTTTTTTTATCTTTTGAAAGAATTATACACTCGATTACTTGTACAAATTTCTTTATTGGTAGGTACTCAACACAGTAAAATAATAATTGTAACTCGAGACCACTTTTGTCGTCTTTAATTGAGAATCCAAGACAGCTTTTCCCGCCGATTTTCTTCAGTCATCTATGGGTTGCCACAACTCAAAAGGATAAAATATTTAAAAAATGACACTATTGCAAAACACAAATAATATTAGTTAAATCGTCGATTATTGCATAAACTAACACTTTATTATATTTTAAACAAATATGGCACGCTGTTGGTAAGAGCATCCACACAGAACGGTCGGACCGATTTGGATAATTTTTGTTTTAAAATTTTCGCAATGAGTCCGAATAAGATTTAAAAAAATATCAATTTCGGGACGTCTTTTTTCTATGGGATTTTGTTTGGACAAGATCACAGAACAACGTCTCTTGGTCAGCTAGTTATAAATTAACACAAATTGGCTCAAAATAAGTAGTAATAGTATATCTTAAAGGGTTACTTGTGAACCGACGTAGGTATATCCGTCAGGAGCTGATACCCCGGGCCAAAATACAACAAATTCTACCCCTCATAAACAGGTTGTGGCGTAAATAGTGGATAACCCTGAAACTGTCGACTGGCCAGATTCTATCATCTATCATTTACCCCACTTATATCACCATATATTCGATACGGGGTCCCAGCAATCCATAATTCCCTAGAAAACGTTAAAAGTTGAGAATAAGTATTTTTTGCAAAGTTATCTTAGATTATAATAAAAAAACTTGATAAGTACTGGTCTGATGACACAAATATTCAGGAGTAACATAAAAAAACAGAACTTGAAAATTTCGCCAATTGTAGAAATGGCAGCTGACTGTGTATGAGTAAGTACGATTTTTAATTAAAATATCAATATTTTGGTCTTCCATGGGCATATGGTGATATAAGTGTGGTAAATGATAGATGATAATTTGGCCAGTCGACAGTTTCAGGGTTATCCATTATTTACGCCACACCGTCTATGGCCTAAATTCAACAGTTTTCGAGATATTCCCCGAGTTATTTTTTTTTCCCCGTTCATCCGAATGAACGATGTGAGATTCTCGAAGAGAATCCTGTGTCCCAACAGTTGGGAACGTTATAGGCTGAATATGTAAATAACAATTTTAGTTTTTCTTTATAAATCTCGGTAGGTATAACCTGAAATCGCGAAATAAAAATCAGCTGTTCCCTACATTTATCTTCGTCTATCTCGTGAAGATGTAGGGAACAGCTGATTTTTTTCCCGATTTCAGGTTTGGTCCCATAGTAAAAGTTGTTCATAATGATGAGTACAATGACCTCTTAAGGGCCTATACTACCTCAAATGGCTTAGCATTATCCTCCGTTATGTCGAAAATACTGCAGCATTAATTTCGATATAAATATATGGTAAAGTTGAGGATTAATGCTAGGTCTTATGTTAGACGAAAACACGATTTCATAAAATTTTCTCGATAGAAAAAAATTCCAAAGTTACCTCCAAACTGAACAATAAACCGCTGGTATTCAAAAAATACTTCAAATTAGATCATGAAACTTTGTATACTAACCGAACTAACTATAAAGCAGGTCTTATGTTATTTGCTTTTTTTTAATTACCATTATTTTCACCGTAAAAAGCAAATACCTAAGCTATTGGCGCTGCCTGCCGCCTAGCACCGCACTCTGTCTCGCTCTCACTCACTCCGCGAGCAGTATCGTGCGAGCGAGATAAAGAGTGAATTTTAGCTGAGGTAGTGTAGGCTCTTAAGAGGTTGCTGGTGTTTTACAAATAACTTTGTATACATATAGATAGTGCAATCCACGAAGACGCGCCTCACTCTTCTTCCTAATCGTTATTGGTTATCGCTAGTTAATCTCGCTAGTGTTTTAGTTTTTTTCGATACGCACTAATTAGCCACTAATAATAATTAGTGTGACTGTGTATCGATAAAACTAAAACACTAGTCGAATGTTGCTCACTTGTGCTGTAAGCATTAGGAAAAAGAGTGGGGCGCGTCTTCGTGGATTGCACTATCTGTATATCTAACGCCATTTCGACACCGGCCGACCGATTCTGTAAAAATCTCACCGTGAAAAGTTAGGTGAAGTGAGCTTAGAGTGAGCTGTCAAGAGTATCAATCCCTAGCATCAGGATGACACTGACAGCTCACTCCACGCCCACTTCATCTAAATTTTCACGGTGAGATGGTTACAGAATCGCACTGCTGCAATTTAAAACATTGTAACTCATTTTTCACTACTTTTCAGGATAGCGTTTTAAACATTCAACATACTCTCACTTTGTTCCTATAAATTCCTAGCGTCTTCCAATTTTGTAAATATAAGTGAAAAGGATTATCTACTTTGCTGTATGACTAATATGTTGTTTACTTATGTATTTTATATGTTTTTATGACTTGCAATGATTTTTCATTAAAAAGTTAGTTACAACTACAATGTTTTAAATTGCAGGTGTCGATTTAAAGGCAATGGCATCTTTGTTCGATGATTATTCACATAGCATTATCTGATTCATTGTTATGATATTACAGGCAATTATATACATAAGTGGTTATATATGTTATGTAAATAATGCGATAAACAGAGTGGCCAGAAACAACGTCACACCTTCATAGGTACTATAGAGGTATGAGGAACAGGGTGTATAATTCACTCATACTCTATAGAAAAGGGAGGATCCTCCGACCAGACGGGTGTTGTGTCTGGCGGGCAGCTGCCCGATGATTCATGTCGGGCCGTTGTATGCATGCTAGTTGCGCGGCAAACTCTGCTTGCGAGATGCAGGATTTTGTCGTACGTCAGTATGACGCGTTGTTCGCATGTGGCGTCCTTGTAGATATCGCTACAGTACTTTTTCTTCTTATCGTATCGATGGCAAAAAGTTTAGGTAAACATCTTTGGCCCAAAAATTCAGCTGCGCGAACTCCGCTCACTGACGCAGTCATAAGATCATCAAGTGCACGGGTGACAGGGCACGCGGCGCAAAAAGGTAGGCCATTGTCTGTGGGGAGGTGCCTTATACGCACAAGAGATCTTGAGTCGTCCGTGAACCCCCATCTGTGGATGTAGTCTTTACTTCGGCCGAGGTACAGACGCCAGCACATCAAACTACTATAATCTGTCAAATTTCTTTAATAGATTTTCAACTTTATCGCCAAAATATAAGGTTCAAAATTGATTTGGAAAATTTTACAGTTTCGGGTAGCTTGATGTGCTGGCGTCTGTACTGAACCCTTTACCAGGCCCCAGAGAACTGCTGTAGCAACAATATTTTTTTATGGATTTGTATACTTCTACAGGCTTTGTTTTATATTGCATCACTGAAACTAAAAAAATATGCTGAAAACATAATCCCCATTGCCCGCCTAGAGATTGAAATTTACTTTATATGTATATAAATAAAAACGAAATAAAAATTATATAAAATATAAGCAAAAATCATTAGAACAACTCAAAAGCTACAACTTAGAAAAAAAATTTACGACTTTTACGTATCTTTGTTTCGCTATGATTCAATATTACCTACGTTCCGATTCACGCTTTTTTTGATGTGACCATAGGTAATATAAATCTACAGAGTTTTTGACAGCTTGTGGGCGGTATATCGCCTAAACCTGTTAAGAGCATCGAAAATACTATGTGGGAGGCTTCCCTTAACCTGGTTAAGAGTTAAGTGTGCATACACACCAGCGGCGCGCGTCGATTCAACTGCAACCGTCGACGGTAGACTTCGCTACTCGTCGATGACCGCCGTCGATAACGTGCCCCTCGTGTATTTGAGCACCGTATTCAAAAACACCAGTGGCACATTTTCGATGGCAGTCGCCGACGCTTCGACGAGTGACTATGAAACTCCTGAGGTTGTTTATATGCAACGACTTTACCAACCCTCTGTTTCTAAGCTATGCACCCTCTTTAATTAAAACACCTTTTTATTTTGACAAAAATTGACAAACACCGCGGAAGGCACGATATTAGGTCTCGTACCCAGTAATTTGGTTGTGGAGGTCAGATAGGCAGTCGCTCCATGTAAAGTACTGGTATTCAGCTGCATCCGGTTAGACTGGAAGCCTACCCCAACATGGTTGGGTAAAGGCTAGGCTGATAGATAGGCTATTCTCGAATAACTAACACATTAGGCCTCCCACAAGGTTAGTCATCAAAAACAACAAAAAATACGGAAAACTATAAGTTTGCGGAAATCAGAGCTGTTTTTCCTGTAATTGTTGACAGTATAGTATAGATTCAATTAAATCTATATATACGTCAGTTAAGTGATAGGTACCGGAAAAACTATTAAGTCTGGTAGCTGACTAAACTGGTACTAGAAAAACTGGTCACCCTGTACAGATCGTGCAATCCACGAAGACGCGCCCCACTCTTTTTCCTAATGCTTACAGCACAAGTGTGCAAAATTCCGCTAGTGTTTTAGTTTTGTTGTTACACTAATTATTATTAAGTAGTGGGTAATTAGTGTGTATCGAAAAAACTAAAACACTTGTGGATTTAACTAGCGATAACCACTAGCGATTCGGAAGAGTATATTATTATGTTGGCTTTTTCCTGTATAATGTTATTAGTAAAAAAAAATAATTACATAACTACTGATTCAATGATTAGAATTACGGAGAGTCGGAGACTGTCAGTAATTAAAAAAAAATTGCAGCTCTTTGTAAAAAAATGTTTAGCACAGCAGATACCTACGTATTTGCTAATCCATTGCTCATTAAAATATATCATCATAATATGCTCGTAAAATGTGTCTGCTCAACAAAGGAAATAAAGCAATGAATGTCCTTGAACTTTCTAAATGAAAACCAACATTTTTCGAACTTATGCAGCTATGGTATAGCAATTATTATAGGTACTTCAAAATCATTCACTATGACCACTTAATGATTCCTTATTTCGAAACCATGTTAATTTCTTAGTTAATCACGACATCTGCTTTTATCGTATCGGTATGACACAATAAACGAAACCGCCTGAAATGAACGCCAAGTTGGCGTGCTTTGAACTGTCAAAATACATATTCGCCCCGATTCTGTTGTTCACAAACTAAACTAAATTTAAGTTCAGTGCATCTTTTTCTTTCTATTTAAATATGAAAAGGACAGAAGATAAATATTCGTTCAGTCCTGTCAAATTTAAATTGACGTATTTTTAGTAGCCAGATTTTTAATCACGTCTAAACTTGTCTATGGATTATCTTATTTGACAGGACTAAACTAATATTTATCTTTTGTCCTTTTCATAATGAAATAGAAAGAAAAAGATGCACTGAACTTAAATTTAATTTAGTTTGTGAACAATAGAATCGGGGCCATTATCCGTACGTTTGACATTTCGATTCCTTGCGACGTGATTTGCACGTGGAAATATTACGCGGGAAAAAATAATTACCGTACAGAGTTTGGGCCCAGAAACTGGGCCCCAGATTGTGATGACTTGTGTTACGCAATGAGGCCCGTGCTGTATTCTGATTGGTATAAACAGACCTTTTACTTGTCACTCTTTGTGTTTGTTGCTTAGCAACCGTGACAAACAAACATGGCGTCGTAGCGTCATATGTTACGCTCTGAATATTTTCTTTAGAATGATTATACTTACGTACTTGGATTCTTAAGATGATTTATTCTGATAATATATTCTAAGCTACACCTTTTCTATGCGAGGTAAATCTATAACATTAATCTGAAGAGTTTGTTTACCCACTAAAATCTGAAATTACCAGTCGGATTTGAAAAATTCTTTTTTTTTTAAAGTTCCTGTGTATAACCGATTTGGATATCATTACAAAAAATTACTTAAGACTCTATCTATATACGTTGATCTTCCATGAATTTAAACGATTTTGATGTTGACATTTTGGGAGAATACATTGATTAAGTACAGTTCTTATTTAGTTTTCCTACCCCGGCTGATTATTTATTTGAAATCATTATTTTTTCTATCTGTGTGATTTATTTACTCTCCACAAATAATTTGGTTTGGGTAGATTTACTTTTGTTGTTAACAAAATAAATCTGGCAACCCTTAAAATATTGAAAGCTGTTGAACCAAATACTGGCCGCATAATAAACAAAGATAAAAATAATAAAAAAACATAAGCTGTAATCGAGACTCGTTTGAGGCCATCTTTTTTTTATTATTTTAAGTTTCGCAGCCTCGTGCAAGCTTTGTGAGCCTATACAGTGTGTTAGGTTAAACGAGGGACATACTTTACGGGAGAATATGAACAACTTTGATTTCAAATCGTCAAAAAAAAAAAAAAAACGCTGGTCCGGAAAAGTGACGTCATGGAAGTGCCCGATCGGCAAAAGAGGCAAAGGAAGGCCCACGAGTAGATGGGACGATGAAATTAAAAACGTCGCCGGTACACTGAATAGAAGTTTCCCAAGATCGAGACAATTGGCTAACTTTGGAAGAGGCCTTCAATTGTGAAGACGGTGTTCTTGCTAACTAATAGCTATTATCTGTAGGTAAACGTTTAACGGTTAAACGGTAAACGTTTCATAATTATAAGGCCTAATTTTCCAAAAATAGATTTTGAGAACAGTGTCAAATTGGAAAACGAAGTAGAACTAAATTACCGTTAGAAAACGCTCACTAATCATGCTTAGTTACCCGCATAAGTAGTAGTACTCTAGGTACTTAAATACTGAAAATATTTATCTTATCTTCTAAAAACTTTTTGCGCTTCAAATTTTTTTTTATTTTTTTTTTTATTGATGCGGTCCATCCATTACTGACATTCAGCATCTTTTGTGTTATGCCTTTGTTTTAGTCATGCTTGGTATGCGCCCAGTAGTGCATCCACATCAATCCATTTTAAGTTGTGTCAATTGTCATAGTATCAAGTCTTGTGGGGTTTGTCTTTTAAGCCTCTTTAATGTCTTGGTTTGCATCAAGTTTGATGTCAGTTTATTAGGATGAGTAGTGATCCTATTCTTGTAGGCACTGACTGCTTGTGTGATTTTTTCTTTCACCTTTGGTATTTTTAAGTCCCGATGCGCTTCTAATGATGCACACTTTTTTGAATAATTGAGCCTCTATTTATGTTTTTTTTTGCTCACGGTTGGTCGCAGTAAGTAAGTCAAGATACCGACCGAGTCAGAGTTCGAACCTAACCCGTTTAGGTTCGAACTCTGACTAAACACGCGGGAACCGAACTGGTCGGAATAACTAAACTAGGGCACCCCGACAAATAGGATAGGGTAGCTATAGGTTAGAACTGACCAACCGCGTGACCTACAACCAACTTGGCCGCAGTTACTTGGCTATTTTGTATTTTTGGGAACCCAAAATAAGAATTATTTGAGTTCATAAAAAGAGGCCTAGCCATTATATTAGAGCGTACAATACTTACCTAATATTTTTAGGAAGGCAAAATGGATTGAATTGTATGGAAATTATAAAAGGTTTGAAATCAAAATAATTCGAAGGTTTAAAACCCATTTCTTGAATTAGGTGGGTAGGTATCACGCTTTTGGCCCAAAACTTTGATAATGGCGGGAAATAAAAAAAAACAATTTTATTTTCCGCCATTATCAGTTTGAAAACAGAACACACATCGATAAAGTACGTTCTCGTAAGTAAATGAGTCTTTTCAATTTCAAATACGGAATCTGTTTTCAATTAGGCACAGAGTCACGCTAGTGCACACTCATTGGTGCGTGTCTGTTTTTGAATGGACACTGTATCTTTTTCACACGTAGTTGGAAAACGCCTGTTTGATTTTTTGCCAGCTACACTACAAAATAAAGTTTTTTTTATGTCTCTCTCACATTTTCAAAAGTACGTTTTGAAAAAGAAAAACCTGATAACGTTGTGGTTGGCTTCCAGAACCAGATACGGCTGAATACTTAAGTATGAATATTGTACGAGTGATTTAAAAAGAGTGTCCGTGGAATTTCTTGCCCGTTGTTCTCCATAGGCAATACTAATATAATTTTACTAGAGGAACCCGCAAACGTCGTATTGCAAAAAAAAAAAATGTGTGGTATAAAAAATAGATAGTAGCCGATTCTCAGACCTACCCGATATGCACACAAAATTTCATACAAATCGGTCCAGCCAGCCATTTCGGAGGAGTATGGTAACTAACACTGTGACACGAGAATTTTATATAAGTATTAGAAGATTTTATACATAATTATACTAGCTGACCCCGCAAACGTCGTTTTGCAAAAAAAAAAAATAAGGGTAAGAAAAATAGATGTTGGCCGATTCTCAAACCTACTCAATAGGCTCACAAAATTCATGAGAATCGGTCAAGCCGTTTCGGAGGAGTACGGGAACACACTATCAGTAGTAATCATGTAGTAATGGTTTACATTTTGACAGTTCAACAACATTCGTTGTGTTATCTAAGTTATTGTGCAGACACATTTTTCGATCATATGAAGCAATGGATTAGCAATAAGTATCCTTCAAAATGATTCAGATCGATATTGATAGTGTGTTAGTAACGCTATCAATGTGTTCAAAATGGTCACCCATCCATAAGAACAGACCACAGAAAGCGCAAATAAGCTCACAGACAAACACAAAATAAAAAACTCGATAGGAATCAGTATTTTATTTCCTCTAACGCAAAATACCTACATCTGCCTTCCAAGGACGTCCAGTTCGTCTCTTTTCTCACGAACTAATCAGGTTTCGTACATAATGTAGAAGTTATAATATAGTAAGTGTGTTAATATGAATGTTATAAGGATTACATTTTTGTTGCCATGCAATGGGTATAAAATACTAAAGCGACTAAACAGCACCCTAATTCCGAAACACACTATCGATCTCAATTTGAATCATTTTGAAGCATAATTATTGCTAATCCATTGCTTCATATGTTGGAAAAATGTGTCTGCTCAACAATGTAAAAAACGCAATGAACGTTGTTGATCTGTCAAACTGAAACCCATTGCTATACTAATAGTGTGTTACGCAATTACCCCGGGCATTGGCTTTTCGAAAAACTCTGCGCAGATAATGTAAATTCAAATCATGACTTCGAATTGGACAACCCTAAAACACACAAATAAAAATCTAAAAACACTATTTTGACAGTCGCCCGACTTTTCTTATCTCACCTATTGAAAAAAAAAGCGTTATTCTCGTATTAGAATGATTTTTCCTGAACTAGGTATTTTTGTTGTAAAAAAGTTTTTATTTTTTACTTTTCAGTTGTACCTATCACACACAAATTCATATAGCACTACTTGCTATGTAAATATCAGTGACAGGAAGCTATTAAAACATCATCAATACCTATAATCTAAGTGGAAAAAAATCCTATTATTGAAGCTAACTCAAAAACCACCCAAGCAAAGTTAATAAAATTTATATGGTCCCAATTTCGGCATAAACCTCTTTCAAACAACAAAAAAAGAATTTTTCAAAAGCGTCTATAAATGACCGAAGCGTCTATAATGAATGATGAGTAGGTAATGCCCTAACAAACATGAAAAAAAAAACATCACCAGTGTGAGCACTATGTAGGTACATAAACTATAAAGCTACCATTTACTGGGTACGTCTTTTATTGACTTGAATGTGCCCTGGCGGCTGAGAGTATGTCATGCTCACTCAAATGTCTCGCTGATGGTGGCGTGTGTGTTGGATCATTGGGTTCCCTTCAAAATGGTTGAGCTGAATGGTGCTGATCCATACGTCATGTTCGTGAACGGGCGCCGTCAGTAGGGACTGGTCAGCTCTTAGCCACCACGGCTTATTTGAATTACTGATTTGTCCTTTTTTAGTACGGACGCCTTTAACGTGCACGTCTTTCTGCATCGTTCTCACGTGTATAATTTCAACATGAATGATGTAACCAAGATTTTTGTAACAATTTTAATATTATATAAGAATGTCCGTGGAGTTTCTTGCCCGTTCTTCTCCACAGGTACCTACGCTTTGGAATGGGCAACTAGCTTCATCTTTCTGACTGACCGATCCTTGACAATTCAAAAGTGCCTATAATTGGTTTATTTGAAATAAATGCTTTAAGTTTGAGTTTGATCCGAATTGAGAACCTTCACCCTTTTTTGACGTCTGTTAAAACATTCCTTGAAGACTGATTTTGATGAAATTCTCTCTCTTTAACAGATAATGCCTGAAGTACACCCAGCTTTCGCCAACTCTGGCAAGAGGGCGGGCTTAGAAGTATGGAGGATAGAGGTATGTGGAACACTTTTTCTTCTTCTCTTGTATTGGTATGAACTTTAAGAGATTAGATTATAATAAAACCAGCATATTTGAGGCACTGCAGGGCAAAGGCATCTTCCCTGCAGATAAGGCACGAGCATTCATCAACACGTTTGCTCAAAACGGTTTGGCGATTTCAGATTTACCTACCATAAACAGGGCTACAGGTTAAGTCGACCTAGATCCTTTATGAGGTTGTAGTTTCCATCATTCCTGATTGATTTGACTATGAAACGCCGCACCCCAAACTTAACCATTTTCTAGATATTGGACTTTGAAGTTTTTTTTTGCGATTTTAATGTAGAGAATAATAAAGCAACTTATCTACTACACAAAAATCGCAAACACAGATAAGTTAGAGGCAAAACACAAAAAAAAAATAGGTCAATAGACAAAAAACCATGGTCCCATTTGAATTTTGTAAAGATCTGATGATGAGTTTCGGAGACAGACAACGGAACTCTTCAATAAATGCCAGCCACCATTGTTTACGCATGCATTACGTATGCGCACGCATGCACGTATGCATTGTTTACGCAATCACACAACATTTTATCACGCCTGTACCTTCTAAAAGGGTACGCAGATGTGTTCAGTATACCACGGTACACCCTCATTTCTCTGTAGCAAGAGGTGTTATATGAATTTGTGTGAAGTAGGTACTTACAACTGAAAAGTGAAAAATATTTTTTTTCCAAAAAAAAAAACAGCCGACTTCTAAAAAAACACTGCAAAGTGAAAAATAACTTTAATTTCGGAAGTCGATGTCAAAAAACGAAAATGCGGAACCAACGACACCGACTTCCGAAATTGCAGTTATTTTTCACTTTATAGTGTTTTTTTTTTGGAAGTCGATTGTTTTTTTTTTTTGTAAAAAAAAATATATTTTCACCATCAGTAGTATTTTTTCCTAAAACAAAAATAAGATTGTTTAAAATTAGATTGTTGAAAGCATGCTGAAAGATTCTGAAATGAAAACTTTTATCCACAAATCCATCTGTCAGCGAACGAATGAAAGATTGTATCATGGTTTGAGACTATTTTAAATATCATAAATCAAATGGGGCGGTATATCTTACTGTCGACTCAGTTTTACTTTTGACACACAAATAGTTTTATTTTAGTCTTTGTTATTTACATCTTCAGAATATCGCAAGAGTTAGTACTTCTCGTAAAATGTTTGTAACAGATGGTCTGAAATACAATGAAAGTTTGTAGTTATTTCGTTGCTAGGCAACCATTGCAAGAACATAAATCAAGTCAATATAATCTGAGGGGCAATTCTCGTAATTTTTAAGAACGTTCACAGTCTGATCTCAGTCTCAATCTGTCAAAAATATGTCTATTTTCCCTACATTTTGACAAGTTTTTGACATTTGTTTGTCGCCGAGATGAGACAGTGACTAGATTTTGAACTTTTTAAATTACGAGAATTGGCCTACTGAGGGGCAATTCTCGTAATTTTAAAAACGTTCACAGTCTGACCTCAGTCTCTAATCTGTCAAAAAAAAAAGTCTATTTTCTCCAATTCCAATTTTATATTGATGGCTCCATCGTTCTAACGATGATTCTGCCAATGTCAAGGTTAACGGAAACAAAGGGTATCTGCTGAGGATGACCGGTTATATTGCCTTTAGTACGGTTTAATTACAAGTGGATCCGTTTGAGTACCTAGCCTATAAAGACAGCACAAAATATTTATTAGTATAAATTGCTGATAACCAGACAACACCAATTAATTTTGTTATGGGACGAACACATTGAACCACCGTTGTCTATTTTCTATATGTATATGTTTGACAAGTTTTTGACATTTATTATCGCTGAGATGAGATTGCGACTAGATTTTGAACGTTCTAATTACAGAAATTGCTTATCACTCACTGTCACATTTTGTACTATTTGTTGTTATTGGTTGTCAAAATCAGAATATTTTTATTTCACATAAACCTACAAGGGCACTTATGAAACGTCAGAAGCTAGGTGCACGGTTCCAATTGGTCGTTTCTTGGAGAAGAGCCGGCAAGAAACTCCACGGTTACTCTTTTAAACATAATTTGCATATGATGTTTTCAAATTACAGTAGGTATGGGAGGACAGCGTAGGCCTGTCAACAAGTACCACTTACCAGGTACTGGATAAAAACAAAAAATGGTCTACAAGGCTTACAAAGTCCTCACATTTACAAAATAATAAACAATCATTGGCCCCGATTCTGTTGTTCACAAACTAAACTAAATTTAAGTTCAGTGAAAAGGACAGAAGATAAACATTAGTTTAGTCCTGTCAAATTAGTCAGCTCCTGACGTGTGTTGACGTATTTTTAGTAGCCAATTATTTAATCACGTCTAAACTTGTCTATGGATTATCTAGTTTGACGGAACGAAACTAATATTTATCTTTTGTCCTTTCCATACCGGGATAGAAAGAAACAGATGCACTGAACTTAAATTTAGCTTAGTTTGTGAACAATAGAAACGGGCCCATTATCTAAACCTTGACATGGTTGTTATTAAGCCGTTGGTCCCGCCTGCGGCCTGTCATTTGGATCTTTGACTGTCGTTACGGGTAGTCAGAAGCCCGAAAGTCTGACAACCAGTCTTACCAATCGTGTTACCCAGTAACTGGGTTGTGAAGGTCGCTCTATGAAAAATACTGGTATTCAGCTGTACACGGCTAGACTGGAAGCCGATCTCAGCATAGTTGGAAACCATTGCAAGGATCGCCCAGAGGACACGATGGAGGTTTGCTCCGCTTGGGCGGAGCACCGCCGTGTCCTTGTAGAGGCGATCGGCAGCGGCGGCGACATCTAGCGCCCGGCCCTGGTTCAAGCCATGGTCCTGGGCGAGAGGGAGTGGGAGGCAGTCACCTCCTTCTGCGAAGCAGTCATGCTAGCAAAGGAGGTGGCGGGACGGCTGAGGGAGAGAGCCTCACGTCCCAGCCGCCGCGGGAGACGCTCCGGGCGTCGGGAGCCGCGAGACGACTCCCGGCCACCGTAGGCGCGGGCCTGCGGGCGGAGAGTAATGGGTAACTGTCCGTCCGATCAGGACCAGGCCCGTGCCGGACGGCGCGTACGTGTTCCACGCGCGCCTCAAAGAGATGTCAGCATAAGGAAGGGGCCCGTAAGGGCCGAAGCCTGCTGGGCAGCGGGATTGTCCGAAGGGGTTACCGCTACCCCGGAACACAAAGGGCTAAGGAAGGAACACGGGTGGGTTTTAGTCAGTAAGAGTCTGACACTCCCTCCTGCTCCACCCAGAGAGGCCGGGAGGGGTCATTTGATGATTTCCCATCCTAAAAGCCCCTATCATGACTATGGGACTTAAACTAATGATCTAAATGATCTACGGTATCTAAATCTCTACCTAACCGTTCAGGAAATACTAGCGTGATAATAAAATTATGTTTATGGAGGTATGACGAACGGAGAAGTTGTGAAGTGTGAAGTTCACTACTCATCCTCCATAGAAAAAGGAGGATCCTACGACCAGACGGGTGTAGTACCTATCTGGCGGGCATGTTACTCGATGATTCATGTCGGGCCATTGTATGTATGCTAGTTGCGCGGTAAACTCTGCTTGCGAGATGCAGGATTTTGTGTGACTTCAGTATGACGCTTAGTTTGTGTGTGGCATTTTGTAGATACCGCTACAGTTTTATATGACCATAGATAAGTCTTTACGAGGAACTCTGAAAGTGGCACCGGTGACTGAAAAGTTGTTGGAAATCTGCTGTCATGATATGGGCATGTGATACGGAGAAATGAGGACAATGTCGTGAGAAAAGTTTTAATACGAATTTGGATGGCTATGAGAGTAGGGGAAGACCAAAGAAACGATATATGGACTGTGTGTGGGATGCATGAAGAAGCCTCCTCGTGTAGCGCAGTTTGCTCCGCCAGTTACTCAACTGAACCGAGCGCTCGGCGCATCCTGGACAGTCACACCCAACACCTTATTTGACTGGCCAATTCTTCCCTTGCGTTGGTAGGGCTAACGCCCGTCTGGTTCGCGACCACCCTCCCACCGCAGTCCGGCGTCAGGCAGCCTGCTGTTTCGTCGATGCGTGGGAGTTCCAGTGCCTTAGGCATCTTCTGGGCACGCTCGGTCCATCATAGACCTCATACATCGCTTTCCATCAGGCGTGATCGAGACCAAGAGCGAGCCCATTCAACAATCACTACATAGTATAAAACAAAGTCGCTTTCTCTGTCCCTTTGAACGCTTAGATCTTTAAAACTACGCAACGGATTTTGATGCAATTTTTTTTAATAGATAGAGTGATTCAAGAGGAAGGTTTATATATATAATACATGCATGCATGTGATCTTGTAAATAAACACATTTTTTTGCGCTTACTTTTCAAACGCTGGCTGAACCCTACGAGATAGGTCAAAATAATGTACTACAGTATTGTACACCTTAAAAAGGTCTACAAAAAAGTCCGCGATGGTATATGTCTATCTCTTAGGGATAACCCACAGTAATCATTTTTTATCCTTTACTTTTTACGAGAAATGATGGCTTATTTACGAAGCGATTTTAAGCAATACAGCATTAATCCTCATCCAATTAAGTACCTTAAATACATTGTGCATTTAATATAGACCAACAAGGCCCTTTACAGCATCTTATTTAAATTAATATTTTCGAAGATATTACAGATTTAAAATGCAGGGACATAGCGGTTGCTGCGGTACCGGCAGCGGCGGCGCGTGCTGGCATTCTTGAAATACCTGTACTTAGTATCAGTATTGCACCCGTGCGAAGCCGGGGCGGGTCGCTAGTAAAAAAAATAAAGTGTGAATGGTAATATGACTAAAAAAGGGAGTGACTCCCGAGATGAAGACTAATACAGACGTATGAAAGAAAAATGGCTGCCTAGCCTTTTCCCAACTATGTTGGGGTCGGCTTCCAGTCTAACCGGATGCAGCTGAATACCAGTATTTTACATGGAGCGACTGCCTACCTGACCTCCACAACCCAGTTACTGGGTAATACGATACCCCTTGGTAAGACTGGCTGTCAGACTTTCGGGCTTCTGACGACCCGTAACGACTGTCAAAGATCCACGAATGACAGCCGGGACCAATGGCTTAACGTGCTTTCCGAGGCACGGAGGGGAAGAAAAATAGCCATCATGGCCAAATGGTCATGGCCTCTATCGCATTGGATCGCTGATCTGTAATGGTAGTTATAGGTAAGATTTGAATAAATAAATAAAACTAATAAAACAAAAAAAAATAATGAGGAATATGTTGCGTCGACCAAAATTGGTATATGGGAAAGAAACTGATGATGAGCACAGTGACACAACACAGCAGCTAAATAGATTTTCGTTGCACACACGGGCCTCTGTAACTAAAAACCATAGGTAACAAGAAATATTTTTGTCCCGGATGAACTGACGGTTCGGACATTAATAAAAACTTATTTTTAGGCGCCAACACGTGTTTATAATCATCTATTTTTGTCTTTACTGAGAAAAATCATAAAATACTGCTAGATAAAAGTAATTGGCAGAGACAAGATACATGTTTTCTTTTTTGCGTGATGTCATGATGTATCATTTGCAGAGAGTGAAGCTTGCGCTTATTACGTTACATATATTTGACTCCTAGTTACAATAAACACTGTGAGTCTTCATAATGTGCACATATCGAAATGAGAAAAAATATTTGAAAAATCTAAAAAAAAAATAATTTAAAAGGTCTACTGCTAAAGTATTGTACGTACAGACGCCAGCAGGTCAACCTACCCCAATCTGTCAAATTTCTTTGATAGATTTTCAACTTTAATACAAACAAATAAGGTTCATATTCAGTTGGGAAAATCAGACAGATTGGGGTAGCTTGATGTGCTGGCCTCTGTACATATTAAATCCCCACTAGATAGTGTAGCTACTATATACCATTGCTACTGATGGTGTGTTACGCGATTACCCTGCTGGAGTATGTGAGGATCGTAGCAGATCGTGTTCTGTAGGTTCTACCTACCCCCATAAGAAGAAGGCGTGAGTTTGTTTGTGTGCAATACTCCAATATATTTTTTATGCATTGATAGAAGCGCGATAAATACAAAATGGCGCTACATTCTAAATTCAAACATTGACATAATACAAAAACACTTTCGACGTCTTTCAATTTTAGTACCATAAGTACCTAAGTACCTACTTTAATTTTTAAAGCAGAAAAAAATGGAATTGTAAAAACAGTGTTAGCGTGGTGTTAGCGTTAATAAAATCTATAGTAAGACCTCTTTTATCATCGACATCAATTTAGATAGCTCTTAAAAATAAGAATAAACTTTTATGCATTGCAACTTGGCACAAACTATAGTAATGTTTATAACACTATTTTTGTTGTCTATTCCTAGATCTCGAAAAAAAAAAACTACGACCACACATTCTTTGTTGCTGACTGCGTTTTCGAATTTCGAAAACATTCTTCAGTCTAGCTGTTTGGCTGTTACAAAATGCTTATAAAGTCCGATTAAAAATATTGGTGGAGTTTCTTGCCTGTTCCTCTCCATATTATAGGTACCTATTCCGCAACGGTTTGGAATGGACAAATAGCTTCATCTTTCTGGGGCAGCGGGATTGTCCGAAAGGGCGCTGCCCCGGAACATAAAGGGCTAAGGAAGGAACACGGGTGGGTTTTAGTCAGTAAGAGTCTGACACTCCCTTCTGCTCCACCCTGAGCGGGAGGGGACATTTGATGATTTCCCATCCACAAAAAATAAAACATCATCTTTCTGACTAATCCAAGCCCTTGATAATTCAAAAGTGCCTGTAATTGGTATAATCTATATAGGTATACTAATCTATTTATCTTATCATCTGCCTAGCCTTTTCCCAAATATGTTGGGATCGGCTTCCAGTCTAACCGGATGCAGCTGAATACCTGTATTTTACATGGAGCGACTGCCTATCTGATCTCCACAACTCAGTAACTGGGTAATAAGATACCCCTTGGTAAGACTGGTTGTCAGACTTTCGGGCTTTTGACGACCCGTAACGACTGTCAAAGATACACGAATGAGAGTCGCGACCAACGGCTTAACGGGTTTTCCGAGGCACGGAGGGGTCTTGGGTAAGTGAAGATGGTCACCCATCCACGGAACAACCGCGGCAAGCGTAGCTTAACCTGATCGATCGTCCCGTGCGGTTGTAATTACTTAGCCACAAGATAAAGAAAAGAAAACCATTATTGAATGTATAGATAACTAACTATTTACACTAGGTGCTAAATTAAAATGGATAATAATAAATAATAATAGCCTCCCCGACCGATTTCTGTCACGGTGACCAATCTCAACGGAGATTAGCCAGGTATGCAGGAGATATTATAGTGTACAAGTGTGCGCGCAGACACAGGTGCACTCCCTCTTCCCTCACTCTCATAGTCCGATGGGACGGCAATCTGACACGACCGGAGAGAGATCAGGCGCAGGACCAACGGCTTATCGTGCTTTCCGAGGCACGGGGGTATCACACCACCAACTTCCAAACTCCAGGCTGTGTAAAATGAATAACTAAGTAAATAAACAAAGAAATAAAAAAAAAAGGACACTTAAGCGTCGAAGTGCGCGCCGCATCGCTGTCATCCGGAAACATGAAAATAATACAAAAAATACATAAAATAATGACAACTTATTTGTTATCAATTTTGGTTAACCAGTACAGATAAGGTAATAAGTAACTAGATATTATATCTAATAATAAACAATTTATTTTAATTAATATTTTGCAACATTATAATAATGACGCGATAGCTTTGTTAAGTTAATTAGGAAAATTATTAGAAAAATAAGTAAACGGAGAAAATTATTTATTTATTTTACCATTTATGTACACACATATATAAACAGACAAGAAAAAACAGAACAGAAAAATAGGCACAAAGGTGATGCTTATTTCATAAGAAATCTCTTCCAGCATAGCTGCGATAGGACAATAAATAGAGAGATGTAGACAGCGTGTGAACGAATAAAGGAGACAAAAAAAAATACATAAAATCATAAACAATTCACTTATAAAACTAAACAAATATTATGAGAATATACTTACATACACACAAATAAACATACATACTTCTAAAATAAATATCACTACAAAAAGGTAGTGAATTCCACAACCGCACCGCGTGCACAGTGAAAATTAAATAAACTATTTTGGTATTATTTTCGCTAGCAACAATAATATTATTATCCAGTAAACTTACTGAGTCGTAGGTCGTAGGTTCAAACCCAAGCAGGCTTTAGTTTGTGTAAATTATTTCATCACCACTGCTTTCAAAACGGTGAAGGAAAACATCGTGAGGAAACCAGCATGTCCCAGAACCAAAAATTCGAAGACATGTGTCATCTACCAACCCGCACTGGGCCCGCGTGGTAGATTATGGCCCACTCCGTCTCGAAGAGAGGAGGCCTGTGTCCCGGTTTTAGGAATTTAGCGGTATCTACAACGGCACATGCGGACATCGCGTCATACTGACGTCACTCAAAGTCCTGCATCTCGCAAGCAGAGTTTACCGCGCAACTAGCATATTATATACAACGGCCCGACATGAATCATTGGGCAGTTGTCCGCCAGACACGACACCCGTCTGGTCGGAGGATCCTCCCTTTTCTATGGAGGATGAGTGAACTTTACACTCTGTTCCTCATACCTCTACAGGAATATCATAGGCTGATTGTGTATGAGCTAATCAGTATTACCTACCTATCATCGTCATCATCTGCCTTTCTTACCCAACTATATTGGGGTCGGCTTCCTGTCTAACCAGACGCAGCTGAATACCAGTATTTTACTTGGAGTGACTGTCTATCTGACCTTCATAACCCAGTTTCTGGGTAACACAATACCCCCTCGTAAGACTGGCGGTCTGACTTTCTGGCTTCTGTTTAACAGTAAGAGCTGTTCTGCATTGACATTGGTGAATATATTGAACATTGTAAAAATCCAAGATGACATGTACAGAGGCCAGCACATCAAGCTACCCCCATCTGTCAGATTTTCCCAATTAAATATGAACCTTATTCCTTTGAGCTAAAGTTGAAAATCTATCAAAGAAATTTGACAGATTGGGGTAGGTTGACCTGCTGGCGTCCGTACTTAATATTGACATTGATTTTAAAGTAACGACTACCTTCATATTGGACTTATTGTAAATCACAAATCTTAAAATGAGTTGTAGGTACTTAGTTACAATTATGAACGACATCTTATTTGTACACCATAATTATGTTATGGTAGGATGTATAGAAGTTAAAACTGTGAAGCTACTTTCTTACAAATAAATAAATTCTCATTGTAATAAGAAAGAAATAAAAATAAGATTTTTTTTTTTGCAACAAACACTGAAAGCGGTTTTTAATAATTCGAAGTGGGACTACTAGGTGTGGTATCATATGAAAGAGCGCTGTTTGCACATTTTCAAACATTTTTCTGTTTATTAGGCCGCATAGTTTTCGACTTTTGATGAAAAATGTAAAAAAAATATACCGATCTCCTTATTTTCTTTTTATTACTGAATGGGCCCCGCCCTTGACCTCGATCACGCCTGATGGAAAGCGATGGATGAGGTCTATGATGGAACGAGCGTGCTCAGAAGATGCCTAAGGCACTGGAACTCCCACGCATCGACGAAACACAGCAGGCTGCTTGACGCCGGACTGCGGTGGTGGGAAGTGGTCGCAAACCAGCCATGCTATTCTCTAAGGATACAGCCTTGCGGGCAGCGCTGTCGCGGTGGGTTTGACAGTTGCGACAGCGCTGTCCGCAAGGCTGTATCCTTAGAGAATAGCTCCCCAGGACTTTGACTTAAAGGTTTTTATTAAGAAGATTTTTCTTTTGTTTTAGAACTTTGAACCCGTCCCAGTGCCTGCCTCGCATCAAGGAAACTTCTACTCCGGCGACTCCTACATCGTTCTAAGTGTAAGTATATTATGACTGGTCGTCTTGCTAACCTTGGTTTTACTGTTGTTATTAGTAATAACTTTTTTTTAAATATTTCTCTTCGATGGTCCTAGTTTATCATTTGTGACTTAAGTCACAGCTGCTCTATGTGACCTGAACACAGCATTGCTTAAATATGTAAGCTGTCACGGCCTTGGTACCTGGTGGCTTTTATTTAAGTAATAAGTTTTTGTTTACATTTTTAATTTTTTTTTTTTTTTTTGTTTTTGTTTTTTATTTTATTTGTGGGTAAATTGGCGTGGCAGGCTGACATATGGCAAATAATTTAATGTTCTGTGTCCTGTAACGTCAATTACTTTGCATACCTAGTATTGTATATGTCGGGTGAGGACATGTGTATCTCGTTATTATCAGACATATTTTAAGTACTGTGGGCTAACTGTGGGTAGTGTTGGTTATTGCGCAATAGAAAAACGGTTTAGCAGTTTAAATCAGATTATAATTTCACAAACAATTTAATCACACTAGCAAATCACACACTGTAGGTACATGACACAACCAGATACGTAACGCGAGACAGTTTCCGAGCACATGTTATCCATACGATGTCCAATGGTCAAGTCCCCTTCCGGTTCGCTGTTCGCTCCTTTATACTGATAGCAAAACAAGTCGAGCAGCGGGGCGGTGGGAGAAGTTCTGTGACGTACTTGTCGATGGCGTGATCGGTGACGCCGCCGACATATACAATCAAGTATTTTCTAACTGAACAGACAGCAGTGCTGCTGGGGAGTTTGTTGCGTCACTTGTTCTCCCCAGCGAAAGCACTATGAAGTGGTGAAGGGCGGGCGTTTTGGGGGGACTGTCTTTTGTAATTTTGACGCTCGAAAAGTGCTGATACTCAGCCTAGTTTGAATTGACTTTTGATTTTGTTTTTTTTTTTTGACGTCTTGACATATAAAGGCTCCTGTAAACAGTCTTTCGATTCTGTAAAAATCTCACCGTGATAACTTAGGTGAAGTGAGCTATCAATAGTGGAAATCCCTAACATCAGGTGGAGTGACAGCTCACTTCACCTAAGTTTTCACGGTGAGATTTTTACAGAATAGCATTGCAGGCGCGACACGCGACGCGAATCGCACGCGACACAAACGCGATTCGCGTCGCGTGTCTGTTTGAAGGAGCCTTAACTAGGGGTTTGTGACTAGTAATAACAGCCGCACGAATCGATCGATCAGGTTAAGCCACGATTGTCGCGGTTAGTCCGTGGATGGGTGACCATCGTTACATACCAAGATCCCTCCTTGACAGTCGTTACGGGTCGTCACAAACCCGAAAGTCTGATAACCAGTCTTACCAAGAGGTTTCGTATTACCCGGTTTCTGGGTTGTCGAGGTCAGATAAATAGGCAGTCGCAACATGGAAAATACTGGCATTCAGCTGCATCCTGTTGGACTGGAAGCCGACCCCAATATAGTTGGGAAAAGGCTAGGTAGATGATGATGGTTGCGAACAAATTTTTCCCTACTTACTTGGTCAATACATACTATATTGACAAAGTTTGAAATATCGCAAAGAAAACACGAAAATAACTGTTTCGTAAAAATACAATAGTACCATATTAAATTGTCTGAATCATCCAAGCCTTTTCCCAACTATGTTGGAGTCAGCTTTCAGTCTCACCAGATGCAGCTGAATATCAGCATTTTACATGGAGCGACTGTAAATTAAATTGTCCACTGTCATTCTTTAACATTTGTATGCAATGGATAAAGATCACGGCCACAGCATATTACAATTTCCGCGGCAAATTGCGGCGGAGCGGACCGACTTCCGGCGCGATCTCATGGCGGCATGGAAAGAGCGACTGTCGCAAACTCGCAACCCAGCGCAGGGCACGCCACGATAGTGGCGATAAGACCCCTCTTTGAGGTGTGGCTAGAGAGGCGCCACGGCGCCCTCACCTACCGCCTGACGCTCTCGAGCTCTCGCGCCCGGCCCTGGTTCCAGCCATGGTCCGGGGCGAGAGGGAGTGGGAGGCAGTCACCTCCTTCTGCGAAGCAGTCATTCTAGCAAAGGAGGTGGCGGGACGGCTGAGGGAGAGGGCCTCACGTCCCAGCCGCCGCGGGAGACGCTCCGGGCGTCGGGAGCCGCGTGACGACTCCCGGCCACCGTAGGCGCGGGCCTGCGGGCGAAGAGTAATGGGTAACTCTCCGTCCGATCAGGACCAGGCCCGTGCCGGACGGCGAGTACGTGTTCCACGCGCGCTTCAAAGAGATGTCAGCTTTAAGGAAGGAGCCCGTAAGTGCCGAAGCCTGCCGGAGCAGCGGGATTGTCCGAAAGGGTTACCGCTACCCCGGAACACAAAGGGCTAAGGAACACGAGTGGGTTTTAGTCAGTAAGAGTCTGACACTCCTTTCTGCTCCACCTAGAGCGGGGGTCATTTGATGACTTCCCATCCTCAAAAAAAAAGCATATTACAATAGCTCTTCAAATTATCTTACACAGTCTCACCATTCCTTAATTCTAGACCACCGGTGATGAGTCTCGTTTATCCTGGGACATCCACTTCTGGCTCGGCAGCAAGACGTCCCAAGATGAAGCTGGTTCCGCGGCAGTCCTAACAGTCAACATGGATGATGAGCAGTTCCATGGTTCTGCTGTCCAGCACAGAGAGGTCCAGGGTTACGAGTCGAAGCAGTTCCTGGATTATTTTCAACCTGGTAAGTGACATAAGTTGTGTTTGAGTTCATGCTTCAAACATTTCATCACCACTGCTCTCAAAACGGTGAAGGAAAACATCGTGAGGAAACCAGAATGTCCTAGAACCAAAAGTCTGCTATAGTGCTATTACAATAGTGTCAGAATGGTCTATCATTGATTTCATAATTGTTGATTTTGACAAGTTTGGTAATGTACTAATATAATGGCGTCATTATGACTTTCCAATGGTCAACCACTGACAATCCATTGAAAGAAATGGCATAAAATGGTAATCTCGTACATAATGACAAATTAATAAATGTAATGTTTATTGCTATTTACGAACTTCTTACTACTTCAGATTGCAAACACTAATACGTAATATGTAAAAATAAATATTAAATGAAATCTAGCATGTTTAGTAGTAGTTTTTCTCAGACCATTGTCCGACCAATGATCGACCATTATGAATTTAGCAGATTACGATTACAATGGGATCGTGTTGGAATGAAGAATTTATAAAAATAGCAGACTTGGGCCCCAGGTAATTGCGCAAAACCTCATACACCCCAACTAGAGCATTGAGTTAAAAGCATAATACAATGACCAAAACTATTATTTTTTAAGCTAAATATTTTTGTTAAAAAAATCGTGTTGATCCTAGCATTACTTTATGCATTCAAAATTGAGTCTTACTGTCTTAAAATAAGACTTAATTTTCTTTGAATCAATCAGCGGATAGTATGGCAAAATACTTACAAAATTTTCGAAAAAAAACCTATATTAAAAGTTACTGAAATCGATCGATTTTCAGTAGTCAATTATGAACAAACTATTTTCAGGTTTTGTGCATTTAACGTTACACGTTGTATACAACATTAGCTGTAGTATATTATTATGCAAAACCCGAAATACGTCTAGTATTTTTATGTAAAGAATCTATGTACAAAATTTCAAAACTGTATCATGAAAAATCACAAAGTTATATGCTTGATAAGTTACCTAGTTGTCCGTACAAAAACATGCTTACCGAACGGCGCGCGGCAAATTTATTGCGAGGGGCCCGTGGCTAAATAATAACAGCAGCACAGGTCGATCGATCAGGTTAAGCTACGCTTAGTCTGTGCCATCTTTACATACCGAGACCCCTCCGTGCCTCGGAAAGCACGTTAAGCCTTTGGTCCCGGCTGTCATTCGTGGATCTTTGACAGTCGTTACGGGTCGTCAGAAGCCCGAAAGTCTGACAAACAGTCTTACCAAGGGGTATCTTATTACCCAGTGACTGGGTTGTGGAAGTCAGATAGGCAGTCGCTCCATGTAAAATACTGGTATTCAGCTGCATCCGGTTAGACTGGAAGCCGACCTCAACATAGTTGGGAAAAGGCAGGCAGATGTTTTATGTTCGACATCACACACATCCATCTGCTAAAAATATGACACTTCCTTTTGGCGTTGCCTCAGCCACGTCAAAGGTATTACGATATCTACCAGAAAACACGATGAGGTGATCGATATAAAAAAGACCATACCGTTTAGTGCCCCGTGCAAAGACAAGAGTATAAACAACTCAAAATATTTACAAAAAAGTATGTTTGATTGACCAGAAGCGAATGGATTTCACACATGAAAGAGTAACATAAAAAAGTGCTTTTAAAATTAAATCTAAATGGTGCCTGCGGTTGCATGAAATTAATTTGCGCACCTGTTTAAAGGGAAGCCCAAGATGAATCGCGAATATAAATCAACTAGCTGCCTAGCTTTTTCCCAACTATGTTGGGGTCGGCTTCCAGTCTAACCGGATGCAGCTGAAAACCAGTATTTTACATGGAGCGGCTGCCTATCTGACCTCCACAACCCAGTTACTGGGTAATACGATACCCCTTGGTAAGACTGGTTGTCAGACCTTCGGGCTTCTGACTACCCGTAACGACTGTCACAGATCCAAGAATGACAGTCGGGACCAACGGCTTAACGTGCTGTCCGAGGCACGGAGGGGTCCTCGGTATGTGAAGATGGTCACCCATCCACGGACCAACCGCGGCAAGCGTAGCTTAACCTGATCGATCGACCTGTGCGGCTGTTATTATTTAGCCACGGGCCCCTCTGATGTCGAACATACATTAACCGAAAATGCAGCAGCAGTGCTAATCCAGTGCTAACGGCCGCGACTTACGAATTGTAGGTCGTGGGTTCGAACCCAAACAGGCATTTTACTTTGTGTAAATTATTTCATCACCACTGCTCTCAAAACGGTGAAGGAATTCATCGTGAGGAAACCGGTATGACCTAGAACCATAAACTCGAAGACATGTGACATCTGCCAACCCGCAATGGGCCCGCGTGGTGGATTAAGGCCCACTCTCTCTCAAACAAAAAAGGCCTATTTTCTGGCTCGCTGCTGAATAGGCTACATAATAGGCTGATTATGTTAAACCCAAAATAATGGGGATCCACACGCAAAACTCAGCGCAGATGTCGCCACCGGCGCGATGGCTGCTGTCAAATCATTTTCGCTTTGTTTACGTCAGTTTATTCACTATTTTTTTGTGTTGAAACTTGAAACAGGTCCACCATCGTTATCGATAACATCTCTCGCCCAGAGAGTATTTGCGACCTATAATAGCCTTATTCCACTTTTTTTAGAGTTATAGTTTTGCGAAATAAATTTACACCGGGGTTAGTATATCCTGGTAACTGAGGGGCCCGTGGCTAAATAATAACAGCCGCACAGGTCGATCGATCAGCTTAAGCTACGCTTGCCGCGGTTGGTCTGTGGATGGGTGACCATCTTTACATACCGAGACCCCTCCGTGCCTCGGAAAGCACGTTAAGCTGTTGGTCCCGGCTGTCATTCGTGGATCTTTGACAGTCGTTAGAGGTAGTCGGCTGACAACCAGTCTTACCCAGGGGTATCGTATTACCCAGTAACTGGGTTGTGGAGGTCAGATAGGCAGTCGCTCCATGTAAAATACTGGTATTCAGCTGCATCCGGTTAGACTGGAAGCCGAACCTAACATAGTTGGGAAAAGGCTAGGCAGATGATGATGATAGTACACACGGCTACACATCAAGCTATACATTTCCAGTTTTAGCTGACCTCGCATTGTATAGGTTTTTCGTAGAATCAGAAGTCAGCTTAGACTGGTTATGTATAGCTTGATGTGTAGCCGTGCGTACATCCTGGTAAAGCACACAAAAGCAATAGCAAGAAAATTAAAAATAACCGAATGATAGTTAAAAAAATGTATGTAAGTGACAGCTTTCAATGGCCATGTCGACGATGCGCCACCTATCGTAAAAATATGGCAGTAAAGATCCTCATTGAAATAAAAATAGTTCAGCTAAACATACAACCATAGATTAAAATTCAAAGTAAACCTTCTTCATAATAAAACTCTTTTCTTTCTTCCCTAGCTATCAGGTACTTGGATGGAGGCCACGCTTCAGGCTTCAACCACGTCACAATCAACGCGGGAGCCGAAAGGCGCCTGTTCCAGATCAAGGGCAAGAGGAATGTGCGCGTAAGGCAGGTCTGTGATAGAGATGTCAGCAATAAGGAAGGGGCCCGTAAGGGCCGTAGCCTGCCGGGGCAGCGGGATTGTCCGAAAGGGTTACCGCTGCCTCAGAACATAAAGGGCTAAGGAAGGAACACGGGTGGGTTTTAGTCAGTAAGAGTCTGACACTCCCTTCTGCTCCAACCAGAGCGGGAGGGGTCATTTGATGATTTCCCATCCATAAAAAAATGGCAGGTCTGTGATCAAAACTAGGTTAACACAGACATCGACACGTAACCAAGGGCCCAAGTCTGCTATTTTTATAAATTCGTCATTCCAACACGATCCCATTGTCATTTTGCTAAAAGTTCGTAATCTGCTAAATTCATAATGGTCGATCATTGGTCGGTCAATGGTCTGAGAAAAACTACTACTAAATTTCATTCTAGATTTCATTTAATATATTACATTTTTACATACGAGTATTACGTATTAGTGTTTGTAATCTGAAGTAGTAAGAAGTTCGTAAATAGCAATAAACATTACATTTATTCATTTGTCATCATCTACGAGATTACCATTTTATGCCATTTCTTTCAATGGAGTGTCAGTGGTTGACCATTGGAAAGTCATAATGACGCCATTATGTTAGTAGATTACCAAACTTGTCAAAATCAACAATTATGAAATCAATGATAGACCATTCTGGCACTATTATAATAGCAGACTTGAGGCCCTGACACCATGAATACTCCTCACTGCGATTAAATTTTTCGTCGGTTATCAAAAAAAAGCTGTTTCATAGAAACTTGCAAAAATTTGAATAATCCAAAGTTACCTTTTTGAGTGGTAGCGATTATAAAATCGGGGACCTAACCCCCACCAGCTTTAACCCCTTTTACCTTTTAACTTATTTAACTTTTCCCAACCGTTCAGTGGCGAAGGTACCATACAACTCGATTCCCGCCGGCTTCCCTTCGATAATTCAGAACACAATCACTCTATAGTCAATTCATCATTGAAATATAATGAAAAGTTTTATTGACTTATTGACTTTTTTTTTGCTCCGGCTTACCTCTGTCATAAATTCACCCTTCGCCACTGCAACCGATACTAAATCCAACCAAGTACTGCTGCCAACCTATAAATTTTCTCACAAACAAATCGAGTATGTTTACCTCATTGATACCTCATCAACTGGGATCAAATTCTTCACTATTTCTGTCTATATGACGCAGGCATTTTCCAAAACACTGCTTAACGGTCCAGCCATAAAATAGGATTAAATAAATTCTTGCTTTTCTCAACTACATTGGATTGGGCGATATTTCTTGATCTTGTATGGCCAATAAAAATTGTTGTTGTTTTTCATAAAGCTTAAACTTATCAGATCCTTTTCTCTTGGTTCATTTCTGTCTTTAATTCCACATTTTTCACTCGAAGTGAAACATCTGAAGATCGGAACACACAATGAATCAAAAATTAGTTCATTAGTGAACCGATCCAACGACGTTTGATTTCGATATTCGAAAAGTTGCAAAAAAGTTGTACTGTAATATAACTTTAAATCATTATGCCCTCGATCCCTGTACCGTTGCATGCACCCATTAATTAGCTGTTAGCACAATTTTTTGTGCGTGCGTACATAGCGCACAAACAGTGAATTTTCACGTCAAAAATAAAAGTCGTTTTCCAACAATTATTTTTGCGTACAATCAGAAGTCAGCTTATACTGGTTATGTATAGCTTTTTTTGTGTGGATGGGAAATCATCAAATGACCCCTCCTGCTCAGGGTGGAGCAGAAGGGAGTGTCAGACTCTTACTGACTAAAACCCACCCGTGTTCCTTCCTTAGCCCTTTATGTTTCGGGGCAGCGGTAACCCTTTCGGACAATCCCGCTGCCCCGGCACTTATGTACGAGTATAGCTTGATGTGTAGCCGTGCGTACGAGTCACAATACTTAATACTTTTCTTTCAGTATAATATTCATATTTTCTGTCGCTAGGTGGCCGTCAGCTTCGACTCGCTGAACAAAGGGGACTGCTTCGTCTTTGACTACGATCACGAGATCTATCTGTACGTCGGTGAAAATGCCAAGAGTATGGAGAGGCTGAAGGCTATTCAAGTAGCCAACCAGATCAGAGACCAGGATCATAATGGAAGGGCCAGTATTGAGATCATTGGTGAGTTTCTTTTTATTTTATTTATTTTAAAACAGTAAACAGTTATAGAGGTATGAGGAACAGGGTGTATAGTTCACTCATACTCTATAGAAATGGGAGGATCCTCCGACCTGATGGGTGTCGTGTCTGGCGGGCAACTGCCCGATGATTCATGTCGGGTCGTTGTGTGTAGGTATGCTAGTTGCGCGGTAAACTCTGCTTGCGAGATGCAGGATTTTGTTTTATTTAGACGGCATTAAAAAATTGGCTACTAAAAATACGTCAATTTACGTCAGGCGCTGACTAATATGACAGGACTAAACTAATATTTATATTCTGTCCTTTTCCTATTGAAATAGAAAGAAAAAGATGCACTGAACTTAAATTTAGTTTAGTTTGGGAATCGGCGCCAATAACGAGAGAGACGTACAGAGGCCAGCACATCAAGTTACCCCAATCTGTCAAATTTCATTGATAGATTTTCAACTTTATCACAATGGAATAAGGTTCGTATTCAATTGGGAAAATTTGACACATTGGGGTAGCGTGATGTGCTGGCCTCTGTTCATAACTAGACGCCAGCACATCAAGACAATCTGTCACATTTCTTTAATAAATTTTCAACTTTATCGCTAAAGCATAAGGTTCAAAGTTGATTGGGAAAATTTACAGTTTCAGGTAACTTGATGTGCTGGCGTCTGTACTTATTATTTGAACTTATTATATTGTTTCTAATAGATGTCGATTCAAAGGAGAGTGACTTCGAGAAGTTCTTCGAGACATTAGGGTCTGGTGACAAGGACTCCGTCGCCGAGGCTGCCGAAGGAGGAGACGATGAGGTCAGTACTCTTTATGATATCCAGGAAATTCGCAACTCGGGGTACCAAGGGTCAATTATCCAGACGGAACTTGGCGTAAATTTATAAATGCCAAAAAACTGTAAGTACTTGAATCCAACAGTTATTCTGCTTCTCTTAGGGTCAGCGCAGACAGAGAGGAGCACAGCGGAGAGGATTTTATTAAGGCACTTGAAAATCAACTTTAAAATTATTGATTAAAGTGCATATATGCTTGAACCTGACAAAAAATTCTCGCGCGTCCTCGAGGATACGCGGGAAGGTACGCGCGCGTTTATTTCAATAATTTTAAAGTTGATTTTCGAGTGCCTTAATAAAATCCTCTCCGCTGCGCTCCTTTCTGTCTGCGCTGACCCTTATTTCTTTTAAGGGTTCCGTACATAATGAGCGCCAACGGAACCCTATTACTAAGCCTCCGTTGTCTGTCCGTGCGTCAGTTTGTCTGTCAGCAGGCTATGAGATATCATGAACCGTAATATGTAGACAGTTTATTTATTTATTGGTTCAATAAACCAACAATTGTTTACACTGGTATTATGCTAAAGGTAACATGTAATAAATTAAGTACAACGGTGTAACAATCACATATAGGTAAACTCAGCATGCATTAAGAATAAGTTGTGTGTAAAAGAGAGAAGAAAGAAATAAAATAAAATTAATTAAACTAATCTAAAACTATTATTGAAAACACGTATATACTACTTGTCTATTCCAAGCCGTCGAGATGTTTATATAGGGTGACTGGTAATTAGTGACCGATACCCAAACACGTGATTGTACTCATGATAACAAACAACTTTTACTATGGGACCAAACCTGAATTGGCGAAAAAAAAATTGCTGTTCAGTGCCTACATTTTGAGCAGTTAGGCGAACATAAATGACTGAACAGCAGATTTTTTTTTCACAATTTCAGGTTTGGTCCCATAGTAAAAGTTGTGTGTTATCATGAGTACAAGCACGTGTTTAAGTATCGGTCACTAATTATCAGTCACCGTATATAAATTGGCTTTTAATTTGGGTAATGAGTCAAAGTGCAGATCGATTGTGTCGCTACAACTATTAAAACCATCTTACAAAATCTAGCGTAAGGAGAATTGGAGCCAAAAACCGTTGAAATTTTCACAGTGTGAATTTCTATTTCCGGTATATATGTATAACAACAAATAATAACAATAAAATATTTTTTACTAACTACAGGAAATTTGTTTCTTTTTCGTTTTTTTTTTGTCTTGTGTGAGTCACACAGTGTGACTGAACCCTTCGTCCGGAGTCCGACTCGCACTTGGCTGGTTTTTGGCTTAGAAAACAATTAATCAGCGCCTGGTGTTACTTGACGTAATTTTAGTGGGCAAGTTTGTTAATCACGTCTGAACTTGTATGTGGTAGTGTCAGGCGCTGATTAATTTGACAGGACTAAACTAAAATTTATCTTCTGTCCTTTTCTTAATGAAATATAAAGCTGCAGTGAACTTAAATTCAGCAGTGTTATTCTGTAAAAATCTCACCGTGACAACTTAGGTGAAGTGAGCTGTCATTCCACCTGATGTTAGAGATTGCCCCTATTGATTGATAGCTCACTTCACGCTCTCTTCACCTAAGTTATCACGGTGAGATTTTTACAGAATCGACCGGCAGTTTAGTTTGTGAACAAGGGAATCGGCAAACACACACCTACGAACAATACTACTTCGACAGAACCCTTCTTCGATATGCACTTGTTCGGCAGATCTCTATTTCGACGGAACATACCTATTTACATTCGACATAATACTGCTCTGAAATGTGAAATTAATAATAAAATAATACTGCTCTGAAATGTGAAATCTATACATATAATAAAACAGTAAAAAAACTGTGTCTGTACATTGAATATATTAAAAAAAAAATACTTGAGGGGGGTTTAGAAACAGTAATAGAGCACGAATCCAAAAAAAAAAATTGTCTGTTTGTCTGTTTGTTTGTACACGCTAATCTTCGGAACTACTGGACGGATTTGAATGATTTTTTTTTTGTTGTATAGGTATTAAGTCTGGGCAACATATAGGCTATAACTTATTTTGGAAAATGGAAAACCTGATGCAGAACCGCAACAGACCAGCTAAAAAAGTATAAGAGATACAATAATGGTACCATAGCAAAAATTGTTCCACGTGATGAGCATTTTCTGCTGAGAGAATAAATTTGAAGATCTGGAACACCTGATGTGGAACTCCAAGAGCCCAGCTACACCATAACATATATAGGAATGACGTTTTAGCAAAATTTGTTCAATCTGATGAGAACTCTCTGTTGACTTATAAAAATCGAAGATCTGGAACACCTGTTGTGGAACTCCAAGAGCCCAGCTACACCATAACACATTTATAGGAATGACGTTTTGGCAAAAGTTGTTCAATCTGATGAGAACTCTCTGTTGACTTATAAAAATCGAAGATCTGGAACACCTGTTGTGGAACTCCAAGAGCCCAGCTACACCATAACACATTTATAGGAATGACGTTTTGGCAAAAGTTGTTCAATCTGATGAGAACTCTCTGTTGACTTATAAAAATCGAAGATCTGGAACACCTGATGTGGAACTCCAAAAGCCCATTCCCAATGTTCCAAAGGAGCTGAAAGATTGAGGATCATAAGATCCCAAGAATTTACCGAAGAGCGTCAGGAGAGACTTGATGCTGTTCGAAAACATCAGGCTGCAACTCGCTCCATGGAAACCTCTTCGGATCGCGAAGCACGCCTGCGTTCTCAGCGTATTCACACATCTACTAACAGGTCTTTTGAAACGAGTGATGAACGTGATGCGCGAGTAACTGGTGATCGAGATTATCATACATTGTCCCGAACACGCACACAACAAAATATTCATAATCAGTTAGAAAGTGAGAGAGAAAGAATTGCTGGAGTACGGCATGAAGAGACAGAAGAAGAGCGCAACGAACGTTTGAATTCTGATCGACTTCGACATTCTCTGAACAGAATTTCGATATCATCTGAAGAATCGGATGTGTCTCAAAACAGAGACACATCCGATCCGACAGAGATATAGCCGTAAGACGTAGCAACCTTCCTTGGGTTGATAAGGAACGGAGTGCATTTACGTATACTCTTATGAATGACTTGATTGACTACGCCACGTATTCCGCCATCGGAGGTATGGTTCAAAATTGTACTTTTTGTGAAGCTGTTAAATGGCAAAAAGAAACAAACGGTATGTGTTGCTCAGGTGGAAAAGTACATATTGAAATATTACAAAATCCTCCAGAAATGTTAAGATCACTGCTAATTGGTGACCATCCACAGTCAAAACATTTATTGGACAACATCTGTATACAAAGCCTTTCAAATGACATCTTTTGGTGCGAAACAGATTTCAAGAGGCCCATTTATGCCAACATTCAAAGTGCAAGGCCAAGTTTACCACCTTATTGGTTCATTATTGTCTGAAAATGACCCCAAGTATCTCCAAATATATTTCGTATCCAATTATCAAGATCAGGCAAATATTAGAAACCAAAACTTTCCGCACTTGAACAAATACTTAGTCTGATTTCACTGCTTCAAAATATGTTGCATGAAGTAAATCCCTACGTACACAGTTTTAAATCTGCCTTAGAATCTATAAATATATATATAAAAATGGTGCCATAGCAAAAATTATTCCACGTGAAGAGCATTTTCTGCTGTGAGAATAAATCTGAAGATCTGGAACACCTGTTGTGGAACTCCAAAGCCCAGCGACACTACAACATATATAGGAATGACGTCTTAGCAAAAGTTGTTAAGTCTGATGGGAATTTTCTGTTGACTTACAAAAATGAAAGATCTGGAACGTCTCGAAACGTCTCGCGCATCCCGTTGTTTTCCCGTCCCCGGGCTCTTAGAATTCGACATCAGACGTTTCAGATCTTCGATTTTGACGACCCCGTTGTCGCTGGCATAATCAACAGGATCCGCGTACGAAGTCGCGGGCAGAAACTAGTTAATAATAAAATTGAAATTCGTTTTATGATTTTAGGTACAAAATAAAAATATAAATAATCATTAATTATATTGTTTAATTAACCAGTAACAAATCTTTGTACAGTTTAACCATTTCTTCAGATAACTTAAATCGTAACTAGGGTGACCAACCATAACAGATTTCTCATTTTAAAGGGCAACAGCGTTAAAACTGAAAAAAAAAACGAGTGTGCTTATGACCACACGACTGAAGTGAAACTTCTTTCGCTCCATCTGTATATTTCATTTACTAGCTATAAGAGAAAGAGAGAAAGAAAATGTGCGCGCGCACTGCTCTCTCTTGCTCCTACACTGTGATACAGACAATAAGCCTGCAGTGTGCTTAGATATACGGAACGTATTTGGCTATGAGAGGAAGAGAGAAACAAAATGTGCGCGCGCACTGCTGTCTCTTGCTTATATCCCCCACTTAACTTCCGTTCGCCTTGCCCGATCACACTTTTCGTAACGCTTACGTCACGCGTTCGCCAGCTTACTCCCCAAGTCAAGCGTGCGTAAAGAAGTTTCACTTCAAAAACAAATAAACTCTCCATATATATAACTTTCAATAGTCATAGGACCTTTCTTATAAATTCGACTAGTATAACATTTGGAAATTAAAAATCAACTTCCATCATATCCACCAGAAATGTGGTCGGTTGCAGATTCCATTGAATGTGGATTTCCTTCGACTCAAAATTCAATCGAAAGCTGGCATATGAGAAATGTTGGAATACTCTGCTCAACAGAAAAATGAACATTTTTAAAACTTTGGCCGAAGTGAAAAAGGAAGTAAAAAGCACACAGAACGAAATACCTACAGAGAATTTTGGCTCAAATTGAGAAACCAAAGAGAAAAAAAAACAATTACAGCAGAACGAAAGGTTGCAAAAACATTTGATAGGTACTGAAAAATGACATGGATACAATAAGATAAGATAAGATAAGATATTTTATTTTGCAAATATGGGTAGTACAATAACATAATTGTGGTGTAAGGGTACAATGTGGGTTCAGCCATATTTTACCATTAGGCATGCAAATGTACAAATAATTTAAGTTATTCACAAAAAAATAACTAAATGTCAAAAATTCAATGTCAAAATTTATATGTCAAAAATAAGATTTCCAAATAAAAAATTTAATATTAAATTACCAATTTCAAATCACAAATGTAAAATGCCTAAAATATTAACAAATTTTATTTTCCATTATGAAATCGGTAATGTTATAATATGTCTTGTCTGCTAAAAAGTTTCGCAATGTCTTTTTAAATAATGCCATATTTAAATCTTTCCAGGCCTTGGGTAATTTATTAAATATTATTATATTACAATTTCGTTCCTAAGCGGAATAGGATACGTTACTCACATGTCTAATCTATACTAATATTATAAAGAGGAAAGATTTGTATGTATGTTTGTAACGAATTGGCTCCAAAAGAACTGGACCGATTTTAAAAATTCTTTCACCATTTGAATGCTACATTATCACTGATTAATATAGGCTTTTTTAATTGCAAGAAAAAATAGTAGGTATGTTTAAAAAATAAATGTCCACCCGTGCGAAGCCGGGACGGGCCGCTAGTAAATAATCAAGAAGACTTATTAATATGTATTATGTTACGATTTGAGTTATCTGAAGAAATGCTTAAACTGTACAAAGATTTGTTACTGGTTAATTAAACAATATAATTAATGATTATTTATGTTTTTATTTTGTACCTAAAATCATAAAACGAATTTCAATTTTATTATTAATGTCACATTTCAGAGCAGAATTATGTCGAATGTAATAGGTATGTTCCGTCGAAATAGAGATCTGCCGAACAAGTGCATATCGACGAAGAAGGGTTCTGTCGAAGTAGTGTTGTTCGAAGGTGTGTGTTGTCTAAGTATGTCCTATCGGACTAATAGTAATCGAAAATATGTTCTGTCGAAGCAATTAGCAGCCGAACTATTGTTTTTCGAAATTGGGACCGTGTCGAAATAATTAACTGTCGAAATTCAGTATGACAGTCGCTTCTCATAATTATTTATTTTTAGTTTAAAATGTAATTCAGGCTGAAAAAGGTAACCGTTTAATTTTTAAATTGGATCTAACTCAATATTATGTCCAGCAGGAGTTTGAGCGGGGCGCCAACGTGGAGGTGTCTCTGAGCGAGATATCCGACAGCTCCGGTTCCATCAAGATAACCAAACTACCCCCTCCCTTGACCCAAGACTTGCTTAATACTAAGGTAAGAGCACAGAATACTTAAGAGCCTATATTACCTCAGCTAAAATTCACTCTTTATCTCGTTCGCATGATACTGCTCGCGGACTGAGTGAGAGCGAGACAGAGTGCGGTGCTAGGTGGCAGGCAGCGCCAATAGTTTAGGTATTTGCTTTTTACGGTGAAAATAATGGCAATAAAAAAAAATAAAAAACATAAGACCTGGGCCTCAAGTCTGCTATTACAATAGTGTCAGAATGGTCTATCATTGATTTCATAATTGTTGATTTTGACAAGTTTGGTAATCTACTAATATAATGGCGTCATTATGACTTTCCAATGGTCAACCACTGACACTCCATTGTAAGAAATGGCATAAAATGGTAATCTCGTACTTAATGACAAATGAATAAATGTATTGTTTATTGTTATTTACGAACTTCTTACTACTTCAGATTGCAAACACTAATACGTAATATGTAAAATATATATATTAAATGAAATCTAGCATGAAATTCAGTAGTAGTTTTCTCAGACCATTGGCCGACCAATGATCGACCATTATGAATTTAGCAGATTACGAACTTTTAGCAAAATGACAATGGGATCGTGTTGGAATGACGAATTTATAAAAATAGCAGACTTGGGCCCCTGCTTTATAGTTAGTTCGGTTAGTCTACAAAGTTTCATGATCTAATTTGAAGTATTTTTTGAATACCAGCGGTTTATTGTTCGGTTTGGAGGTAACTTTGGATTTTTTTCTATCGAGAAAATTTTATGGAATCGTGTTTTCGTCTAACGACCTAAAATTAATCTTCAACTTTGCCATATATTTATTTCAAAATTAATGCTGCAGTCATTTCGACATAACGGAGGATCGTGCTAAGCCATTTGAGGTAGTATAGGCCCTTAAGAGTAAACTAGTCGCGAGCTCGAACTCGCTGGTGGTCATGGCCAAAAAGTACACTGTCTCGCTTGGCTTTGTGTCAGACAGCGCTAGTATCAGTGATGAGCAGTTAGTTTATTGATCTCTTCGATAACTTAGCTTTGTTGGTTTTGAAGATTTCACAGTTCTTTTATTACTTATTTACACCCAAAGTTACGTTAAAAATAGCATGAAAAACGAATCTTTGTTGGCTCATAACTTTTTAATGGATTTATATTTTACTATTCTGTTTCCGTACAGACACAATTAATAATAAGTCTAAACGATATCATGTTTAACTTTGGATGCACAATGTCAAACAGTGGAGTAATATTCTCCCGAAATTTGTATAGAAAAAATATCGAAAAGTGGCACCCTGATAGTACTACGTACAGAACAGACATTCCTTCCCCGCGCTCATATTAGATACCGCACCTCACCCCGTACTTCGAGGTATTCGTCGCCGACTCTTTAGCTAGGGGCGCTCACATAGAAACGCAGCACTGTACTGCTGACACGAACACACAATTTTGCGATTTAAAAGTTTTATTTGAGTTTTAATCACGATGGTTGGATATTGTGACGCTTTTCCAAATTTGTATTTACATAAACTGTTTGTAAGATTTCGCATTTTTAGTACCATGCGATTTAATAATCGATTAAAGTCATTTAAACGAAAATATTTTAGTGTAAGCAATATTTAGTTAGGTACCTTATTTTGTCATTATTGATAAGCCCGGAATACACATGCGTTTAAGGTGCAGCGCAGACGGCACACTTTTTGTGCGATCCAGTCTGCGGGGCACAAAAAGTCTGCATGGCGCGCAAAAAGTCGGCCGCGGATTTTTCACAGACTCAACGCACACGACGCACATCTTCGATCATTCTGTCGGCAGAGCTGTAGGGACGTAGACGCTATGGAAATCGTGCAGAGATCACGAAGTATTATTTTGATAATAAATCGCGCCATGATAATAGATCGCGTGCGCTACGTCCACCCCTAGCAAATGCAGATTGCCGACTAAAGTGTGCGCCGTCTGCCGGTCTGCGTTACCGCGCGTTGGAGCAAACGTTCCATTTTTTTCACACACTTTTTGTGCGGAGCGGCGCGGCGCGGCGCGGTCTGCCCGAATTACACGGATTTTTTGTGCGCCGGACTTTTTGCGCGTCGTGTGCGTTACTGCATATAATTGCATAGGTTCTATTTTCACAGAGTAAAAAGTGCGTCACGGATAGTCTGTCGTCTGCGCTGCACCTAACTTGCACAAAAGTATGCAAGTAGATTGAATGCCAGTATGGTATTCACCAATCAGAAGGTGTTATGGCACACGGCATGCAAGCTACTTGCATATTTTAGTGCAAGTTACAGGCATGTGTAGAAAATAAGTCAAGGGCGACCCTAGCTCAGATAGGTCGATGCTTGGGTCGCCCTCGACTTCTCCGGCCATCCGGTTTACTATCCACTAAACTTTTGGATGCTCTGGCCTCGTCCATTCTTGCTACATGTCCTATTTTTATGGTTTTAATAACATTAGACTCATCGTACATTTCGTAGAGCGAGAGAGATATTTTCGTAACACACTATCAGTAGCATGGGATTCGTTTTGACAGATCTACAACATTCATTGCGTTATTTACGTTGTTGAGCAGACAAATGTTTCGAACATACGAAGCAATGGATTAGCAATTTCCTTCAAAATGATTCAGATTTATACAGGGTGAAATTGAAAACATGCGACAAATCGAAATGGGAGATTGTACTCATCATTATGAACAACTTTTACTAAGGGACCAATGCAGCAATCGCGATAAAATACGTTTAATAAAATATTATAGTGTGGCCATCATATTGGATGTTATCTTACCTCCCTTTCATACGTCTAAAAGCTTTGCACGTGCTGTCCACTTGAGACACACTCGACTGTGTCAGTAAATAAATATTATTATCAGAGTAGATAATAATGTATTATAATATGACTTACTAGCTTTTGCCCGCGACTTCGTTCATGTAAAATGTCTTGTTTCCCCGCATCGCATCGCAACACCCGCCCGCGCAAATCACTTCGTTTTCGCTCAGCGTTCTTTTTGCTCAGCTCCCTTAAAAAATGCCTTAATAAATCAGAGCCTTACAACAATAAATTCTGCTATATTTCGTTTGTGTCTGCCACGGATATGGTTTTCATACTAAGATCCCCAATGACCAAGTGAGCGGGAGTTACGTGAACAAGTGGCAAAGAATGTAATTTATTTGAGATTTTGAATTAAAAAAATGCAGAGGCTCAAAAGATATCAAGTTACTTTTATGCCAAAAAAAAATCTAAATCGCCTCAGTAATCTAACAGATAAATCTTTGCTAACAGGCAAATTTCATTTATTTTACCGCATTTTCACACTCGTGTGTTAAGACTATGCCGACCGCACAGTGGCGCCCTCGTCGTTTGTTTGGTTATTTCATACAGTATAGAATGAAAATGCAGAAAATAAGCACGTTAGGTTGTGCTTCACAAGATTATACGTTAATATTATTAGAAACGGTAGTTTTATTTTTAAACTAAACAATGTAAAACTACCGTTTCTAATAATATTAACGTATAATCTTGTGAAGCACAACTTAACGTGCTTATTTTCTGCATTTTCATTCTAAATTGTATGAAATAACCAAACAAACGATGAGGGCGCCACTGTGCGGTCGGCATAGTCTTAATAAAGAAAACGTGTCTTAAAGCCAGTCATTGTATTAAGATTTGCACTAAAACAGTTTGGCCTTTTCAGGAATGCTACATCCTAGATACTGGAAGTTACAGCGGTATCTATGTGTGGGTTGGAAGAGAATCGAATGAGAAGGTATGCATTTCAATATTCATCATTTCATTGTTTTATCGAAATGATAAAACATCATCGTTTAATTTTATCATTTCGTTTTTCATCATTTCATTTCAGTTCATCGTTTAATTTTTTTATCATTTCATTTCATCATCAATTCATTTCATTACACCATTTTATCATTCTATTTCATCATTTCCTTTTATAATTTATTTATTCATTTAAACTTTTCGCACAAAAAGATACAAAGGCAGACTTAATGCCTTAGGCATTCTCTACCAGTCAAACAAGGGTGGTGAAGAGATTAGATGGCAGGTGCTTTGATTAAGAGGAACAATGATAAAAAAAACTAATTTCATATCATTCCATTATTTCGTTTCATAATTTCATTTCATTTCATAATTTGATTCCATTTCAAATCCTAGATCCGACCAATTGAGAATCTCCAACCGATATTAAGTTATTTTTCTGTTGCTCTAGGAAAAGGCTGAAGCAATGAAGAAGGCTGAACAGTACCTCAAATGGCATGACTACCCAGACTGGGTAAGTAACCTTCTCAGAATCTTAATCGTGTAAACTGCTAATCTACTCTAATATCATAAAGATACAAGCTGCAGTGCGATTCTGTAACCATCTCACCGTGAAAACTTAGGTGAAGTGAGCGTGGAGTGAGCTGTCAGTGTCATCCTGATGCTAGGGTTTGATACTCTTGACATGCTCTTGACAGCTCACTTCACCTAACTTTTCACGGTGAGATTTTTCCAGAATCGATCGGCTGATCCCGCAAACGTCGTTTTGCAAAAAAAAAAAAATAGTAGCCGATTCTCAGACCACAGATTATATAATACTCTACGTACTCAGACCCTACCCAATATGCACACAAACATACAAATCGGTCCAGCCGTTTCGAATTTTATATGTTGGATTATGATTTGTTTGTTTGAAATGAATAGGCTCCGGAACTGCTGGACCGATTTGAAAAACTCTTGTTAGATAGTCCATTTATCGAGGAATCCTATAGGCTATATAACATCACGCTACGATCAATACGAGCGTTGCGTCGCGTCGCACCAAAGAAAAATGTTGCAGAAACGGGAAAAAATATTCCTTTTAGAAAGCTTCCGTTGCGTGCGCTGCGTAAACGGTTAAAGTTACGCAAAAATAATGTATGACGGAATTATTCCTCCATAAAAGTTCTAAAAAAAAGTCTGCGACAGCATATGTCTATCTTTTAAGGTTGACTCACTATAATCTTTTTAAATGCTTTTGAAATAAAAAAAGAAATAACGAATTTCTTCTTTTAAAGGTACATGTAACCAAAGTGCCCGAAGGTGTGGAGCCAACGGCGTTCAAACAGAATTTCCAGGATTGGAACTAAATTATAAGATATTATTATGTACCACTGATTTTAGGCAACATTAGTTCAGACGCCAGGACATCAAGCTACTACAATATGTCAAATGTCTTTAATAGATTTTGAACTTTATCGTTAAAAAAGCATTAGGTACAAAGTTGATTGGGAAAATTTGACAGTTTCGGGTAGCTTGATGTGCTGGCGACTGTACAACGGAGTTATTAATAGTGCCACAAACTCATCTGATCAGCATAGCTATTGACAAGCACTCGATACGCTTCCGTACCGTATCGAACATCAATCGATGTTATCGTGGGAGTCCTCTAAACGCTGTTAACAAGTCCAAAATCCAAAAATTTTGTCAGTTTAAATCAAATAAGACGACCGCTATTGTCCTCCGTGCCTCGGAAAGCACGTTAAGCCGTTGGTCCCGGCTGTCATTCGTGGATCTATGACAGTCGTTACGGGTAGTCAAAAGCCGGAAAGTCTGACAACCAGTCTTACCAAGGGGTATCGTATTACCTAGTAACTGGGTTGTGGAGCTCATATAGGCAGTCGCTGCATGTAAAATACTGGTATTCAGCTGCATCTGGTTATACTGGAAGCCGACCCCAATATACATAGTTGGGAAAAGGCTAGGCAGATGTAATGAGCCTGTACGATGGTTGTGAATAGCAAAGCTGGTGGCTGTAAGTCGTACTAGAAATATCACAATTAAAAGTGACAAGAGGGCCAAGATTATCGCGCGGTAATAATAATGGAAAAATAAAAAATGTAAGTTACGGAAAAGATCATGTCAGTCCTGTTGTAACTGTTACTGTTAGCCTACATCATCCCACAGCTGGGCAAAGATTACTGACAGTTCTTTCGATGCAGGGCTAAAGTGGACCACTGGTCGTTTCATTCTCCAGCTCATCCCGCCATCTTCTACCGAGTATTGTTATCTTTTACTAGTTGTAAGTCAATGTGGAAAATACGAAATACCTTGAAAGAGACTTCCCAAGTGTCAATCGCTTTCAAAGCGTTTCTAGGTCCTAAGATCTGTAATTTTTTGTTCACCGCCGTCACGGGGCCAGGTGGGCTAGTGTTCACCGCTGTCACTGGGCCAGATGGGCTAGTGTTCACCGCTGTCACTGGGCCAGATGGGCTAGTGTTCGCCGCTATCACTGGACCAGATGGGCTAGTGTTCGCCGCTGTCACTGGGCCAGATGGGCTAGTGTTCGCCGCCGTCACTGGGCCAGATGGGCTGGTGTTCGCCGCCGTCACTGGGCCAGATGGGCTAGTGTTCGCCGCTGTCACTGGGGCAGATGGGCTAGTGTTCGCCGCTGTCACTGGGCCAGATGGGCTAGTGTTCGCCGCTGTCACTGGGGCAGATGGGCTAGTGTTCGCCGCTGTCACTGGGCCAGATGGGCTAGTGTTCGCCACTGTCACTAGGCCAGATGGGCTAGTGTTCGCCGCTGTCACTGGGGTAGATGGGCTAGTGTTCGCCGCTGTGACTGGGCCAGATGGGCTAGTGTTCGCCGCTGTCACTGGACCAGATGGGCTAGTGTTCGCCGCTGTCACTGGGCCAGATGGGCTAGTGTTCGCCGCTGTCATTGGGCCAGATGGGCTATTGTTCACCGTTGACACTGGGCCAGATGAGCTAGTGTTCGCCGCTGTCACTGGACCAGATGGGCTAGTGTTCGCCGCTGTCACTGAGCCAGATGGGCTAGTGTTCGCCGTTGTCACTGGGCCAGGTGGGCTAGTGTTCGTCGCTGTCATTAGGCCAGATGGGCTATTGTTCACCGTTGACACTGGGCCAGATGGGCTAGTGTTCACCGCTGTCACTGGGTCAGATGGGCTAGTGTTCACCGCTGTCACTGGGCCAGATGGGCTAGTGTTCACCGCTGTCACTGGGCCAGATGGGCTAGTGTTCACCGCTGTCACTGGGCCAGATGGGCTAGTGTTCACCGCTGTCACTGGTACATAATCAGTGTGTAGACTATCTCTTCTCAATTAATCAGAGATGGCTTTGACAGTTTGGCCTCTGAAATTTTATACTCATAAATTAAAATCCCGTTGCACTATTGTTGCTGCACTACACTACCAAGTAAAACTTTAAGTTGGTGGTGAACAGGAGAACTAGCAATGCGTAGAAAAAAAGAAAATCATAAAAAAATTATTTATCATACCAAGGAGTATCGTGTTACTCAGTAACTGAGTTACAGAGGTATATTCTGCGCATTGCTGGTATTCTTCTAATTATTATATTATCGAATAAGTTTATTTTTACCTAATATTTTTGTATTATTTTCTGATAATGTTTAATTTATAAATAAAATTATTTAAAATTAATATGTTTTGTTTCTTTTTCTCCTTGACTACCTTTTGCCCTTCTTATTAGGTCGTGTCCGTCAATAATGTCAGAAAAGCGGAGAATATTTTAGACTTTCTTAAAAAATAACTAATAGTGCCATTTTTATAAACTTATAGAGGTGTGAGGAACAGGGTGTAAAGTTCACTCAACCTCCATAGAAGAGGGAGGATCCTCCGACCAGACGGGCGTTGTATCTGCCCGATAATTCATGTCGCCCATGTTGGGCCCTTGTATATATGCTCGTTACGCGGTAAACTCTGCTTGCGAGATGCAGGATTTTGCGTGACGTCTGTATGACGCGTTGTTCGCATGTGGCGTTGTAGATACCGCTACAAACTTACTGGCTCAGAGGCTTTTATTAGAGCTAATGACATTACTATAAAAAGTGACCATAAGGCCAATTCTCGTAATTTAAAACGTTCAAAATCTAGTCGCAGTCTCATCTCGGTGACAAAGAAATGTCAAAATGTAGGAAAATTAGAGGTATTTATGACAGAGTGAGACTGAGATCAGACTGTGAAAGCTTATAAAATTACGAGAATTACCCTTAAGGTCTGTCATTTTAGTTGTCCATCAGCTCCAGCGGAGCAATTGCGTAACACATTATCAATGGTGTCATTTTGTTCAACAACATTCATTGCGTTATTTAGGTGTTGAGTAAACAAATTTTTCGAACTTATGAAGCAATGGATTAGCAATTTGCTTCGCTTTTTGCTTTGCTTTTTTTTTGCTTTGATTCAGATTCCGATTGATAGTGAGTTACGCAATTAGGTTGCCAATGGGCTTGTTGGAGAGTGTACCATAGTGTTTACATTCTCTTTGGACTGTACATGGTACACAATCCCTTGACACTGACACAATGACGACAGTTCATTTGAAATGCTATAAACTCAAATTCCAAACTCAAAGCATTTATTTCACTGACCTGTATTAAACACTTGTTTAATAGAGGTCAGTGATCTATTTCAATTAAACCATTTACAGGCACTTTGGAATCGTCAAAGGAGTCGCGTCTGAGTAGTTATTTAGAAAGAAGAAACTATTTAGTTGGCCATTCCAAAGCGTAGTACTATACATGACTCAATTATGCTCATTATCAAGAACAAAAATTCGCTGTTCCATACATTTTGACCGCGTAGCGTAGGTAATGCACTTTTCTATGAAACAGCCCATTTTTTTTTTTAATAACCGGTGAAATGTTTGCTATTTATTCTAGAATCGTTTACTGAATTCAGGGTTACAATTTGCGCGTCGATGTATCTCACCCTGTATAGAAGAACTGGCAAGTAACTTCATGGAAATGTATGTAATGTGTGATGTGGTTTTCATTCCGGTGTTTAGTAACAGCCAAGGTAAATTATTTTAACACGTCTGCCCAAAAAGGGAGTGTTATATTTTTCGTGTTTGACCCATTGACATGGAAAAATAAGAACATAAATGGTCCTAAAATGTGACCTTGTGGTACTCCATTAGAAATCATTTGTAATCAACTTTTTTATCGACACCTTACGCTTTATTTAATATTCGAATGCATGATTCACTTAATCAAATGTCTTAGTTAGGTCAGGCCAGAACACTAAATTTAAAATCGTTTCTATACCTATGGTTACAACTTACAACCATAATAGTACGAATTGGTGCTTTAGACCCCGTTCACAGCCTCGAGCGATATGACTTGCGTCAAGCCACATGCGCACGTCAAAATATGTTTCCGTCCGTCGCTCTGCAAATTGCATCGCAGTGACTTGTGGCAATGGTCTAAAGCTAAACAACTTCTTTCAATATTTTATTTTCTCCGTAGTCGCTGTTTCAGGATCCGTTTCGCTAGTGCGTGACTGCAGTGCTATTCTGTAAAAATCTCACCGTAAAAACTAAGGTGTAGTGAGCTGTCATTCCACCTGATGTAAAGGATTGCTTCCATTAATAGTTCACTTCACGCTCACTTCACCTATGTTAGCACGGTGAGATTTTTACAGAATCGATAGACTGATTGCCTTTTGTAAGTATTAAAGTTCAAAATAGTCCGTAATCTTAGCAAAAAAAATAATGAAAATATTATAGAGTAGCGCCTACGAAAAGGTGATCGCAGTATGTTGTTGCTGTGCATTTAATGATGAATCGAGGAAAACATTTTGTAATATTAGCTTAAACAGACAACAACGCGAATGATTATCATACCACCTTACATATGGCAAAAAATTTAAGAAAATTTTAACCTACACGCCCCAGAGGGGGCCCTCTGAATATCTGAAATACCATAGACATCACAGATATGTTGCCCTCCTAGAGACAAAGCTAAAATGTCTCCTAAATACCGAACCACAGCCCCTTAGAGATTACGTGGCGGCAGAAATTGATAGAAGTATTTCCTCAGAGCAGATGTGACCCAGTGTTAACGGCTATTACTTTGTGTAGATAATTTCATCACCGCTGCTCTCAAAACGTTGAAGGAAAACATCGTGAGGAAACCGGCATGTCCTAGAACCAAAAAAAAAATTTTTTGCAAGACATGTGACATCTATCACACCGCACTGGGCCCGCGAGGAGGATTACGGCCCACTCCATCTCAGAGAGAGGAGGACCAGCAATGGGAACATTATAGGCTGATTATATGCCTATGCTACTTCCTCGGACGAGCTCCTTCACAACGCCATATGAAGACTTAGTTAGAACATGGGCAAATACAGACGTGGCTAACTAAGTACTATTCCCTTAAAGTAGGTTACCTATATTTGACGAAAAACCAGAGTCACTAACATAGCTCCTAAAATTTGCAAGTTGAAGTGGCAATGGGCAGGCCACATCGCTCGTAGAACTGATACCCGATGGGGAAGAAAAGTTCTTAAGTGGCGACCACGAACCGGAAGACGCAGCGTAGGCAGGCCTCCCGCTAGGTGGACCGACGACATCGTGAGAGTCACGGGCAACCGATGGATGCAAGTGACGGATTGTCGTTCGGCGTGGTGGTCTAAGAGGGGGACCTTTGTTCAGCAGTGGACGTCTTCCGGCTGATGATGATGATGGCTAGGTAGGTACTCACAATAAGCCTTATTAGAAGGCTAAAAGTCGCTCAAATGGCAATGAAGAGGGCTATGCTTGGAGTTTCCCTGCTTGATCGAATAAGAAATGAAGAAATCCGTAGGAGAACCAAGGTAACTGACATAGCCCGAAGTATTGCCAAACTTAAGTGGCAGTGGGCAGAGCACATATATTGCTCGCAAAACAGATGGCCGATGGGGCCGAAAGGTTCTGGAGTGGCGACCGCGTACCGGAAGATGTGGCGTTGGAAGGCCTTCCACAAGGTGGACCGACGACCTTGTGTAAGCCGCAGGAACCCGTTGGATGCGAGAAGCACAGAACCGGTCGAAGTTGGAGATGCTTGCGGGAGGCCTTTGTCCAGCAGTGGACGTCTTTCAGCTGAAATGACGATGATGAGGAGAAGTATTATGTAGGAATATTCAACGGATCTATTCTGTAAAAATCTCACCTTGAAAAACTTAGATGAAGTGAGCTGAAGGGTAATTCTTGTAAGTCTAAGAACGTCTCTAGAACAGTCTCAATCTATCAAAAATACCTCTAATTTCCCTACATATTTGACAAGTTTTTGACATTGTTTGTCGCTGAGGTGAGATTGTGACTAGATTTGAACGTTTTTAATTAGCTATGGAAATTGGCCTTCTGTTATTCCACCTGATGTTAGGGCAGATAACTGCTAAGGCAGTTGACTTCAAGCTCAATATTCGCCTAAGTATTTTTACAGATTATATCGCTTGATTATTGAGATATTCGTTCTAGTTCACTTCGCCTTCTGTTATTCATGGGGCTGTTTTTTTCAACGCCAGATAATTTTATTTGAGTTATAATTTTGAAATTTTGCCAGTTGTTTCATAAAAAACAGTCAAACGTCAATTTTATTCCACGAATAAAAGTTATCTGGCAATGGAAAAATCAACCCATAAAAATAAAAACAACAGAGTTCTAATGAATAACAAAAAATGTCATTTTTATTATAACTAATTTCTATGAATTGTTTTTATTGGTTAGTATTTTAATGATTACATTTGAAATGGATTATCTATCTCTCAACAGAAGACATTACAAGGGGGTTATTCTCAATGTTTTCAAATTTTCTCTTTTATAGCTTCTACCCGCAACTTCGTGCGTGTAAAATTTCTCGTACAGGCGATGCGATGCGTTGCAATAGGGTGGGTTGGGCCCACCCTGTCGCGTCGCATCGCATCGTCAAATAAACAAACAAGCTCTTCAGCTTTATTAGTAGATATATAAAGTATCCGTCACGAGAAGCTATAAATTTTGTAAACACACATTCAGGGTTTCTTTTTCTTTCATTCAATTTTTGTAATGATTTTTATTATATTATAGGGATTTAGTTATGTTACCACACACATCTAATTAATGTTGTTAGACGATTCCGAGTGTTCTGCATCTGGATTCTGTAGCATTGACAGCATCAGTCTGAACTTACTTCAAAATGGCATTCCAGTATCATTAAACATTAGACGACAGTGCTATATATAGCTAAACTATATCTTAGCGATATAAAGCGCTGTTGTCTAAAGTTTTGTGATGTAACTGATTGAAGTTGCTCGTTAGTTTTGTCACAGTCCGATGGGATACCAATTCGACACGACCAGAGAGAAATCAGGCGCAGGACCAACGGCTTAACGTGCCTTCTGAGGCACGGGGTATTACCATTTTTTTTTTGTTTCCAGGGTGCAAAATCATCATGGATGTCCGCCACCCTGGGGCGGGCGGCGGGGTCTGTCAGACTCTTAGTGACTATAAACCACCCCGGTGTTCCATCACACACCTACGCCGGGAGTCGCGGGATCCTTTCGCAACTATTACCACCGCCAACTTCCAAACTGCGGGTTGAAGAAATTTCTAATGGAAAAATCCAATACGTTACGAGAAGTCAGAAGCTCGAAAGTCTGACATATTAGTGTTACCAAATTGTTACCCAGTAACTGGATTGTGGAGGTCAGATAGGCAGTCGCTCCATGTAAAATTCTGGTATTCAGCTGCATCCGGTTAGACTGGCAGCAGACCCCAACATAGTTGAGGAAATGCTAGACAAATAGGTATAAAGTCATTTTCCTACTGTGTTTTCGTTTCGGAAGATATATGACGACTTTTCCCACAAACCACAAAAACAATACACACTCATATTAGGTACTTACCTACCTAAATTAATTCATTTAAGTTAGTCACAATGCTTGCAGAATGACACATCAACATACTGTGGTTCCCTTTGATACACTTTTGACCCCTTAGCTGTAAATACTAAAACGTAATAATGTTTTTATGTAATGGAAGGTTTGTCTGTATATTCGTTGAGTAAATACAGATAGATATAGGTCTCTTCCACAGATATAGATAGACCTAGATAACGCAACGCTTTTTTTCACTCACGCTCACCCAGCCAGCAGTACACAGGACTGAGCGGGAAAGTGGCGGCTTACGATTTTTGAACGTAAGCTGGTGCGATTTTTGGCACGCGAAGTAGTTGCTCTTGCGATAAGTAGGTGTATCTACCTATATCTGTGGTCTCTTCTGTTAAAATCTTACTATGAAAACACAAGTGCAGTGAGCTGTAAAAAAATATTAAGAAAACAAACTCGGGACATATTATAATTAGTTAAGTAGGAACAGATGGTTCGTGGTTTAACCAAATGATTGTATTTTTCAATAATTATAAATTAGTTCACTTTAATCCGCAATGTAAAATAATAATAATTCCAAGTACTGTTATGATAATAATACACAATATATATAATTACGCGTGTTATTATATTTGTCTGTATGTTTGCCGATCAAGAATAAAGTGCATAACTATAATATTTTCTTTCTTTTATTTTTTTACTAGCTTTCGCCCGCATGGAGGTCAGAAATTATCCCACGGAAACGTATTAGGTACCGGATAAAAAATACGTATTCTATGTGTTAATCCAGGTTCTATTAAACTATCTGTCTGCCAAACATCAAAATCCTATTAAAAAGCATAATACTATAATGATTGAAATATTATAGTAAATTCACGCAAGCCTAGTACTTTTTGTAAAAAGTCGCACTAAGCAATTCGGCTAAGAAAGTCGCGTCATACTTCAATCATGATTCGAAAGACACTTAGCGCCATCTAGCGTCCTAAAGCAATCAATGTGATCGTCGAAAGTTATTGTTCTTTTCCTCGGGAACAGCCGATCGATTCTGTAAAAATCTCACCGTGAAAAGTTAGGTGAAGTGAGCTTAGAGTTAGCTGTCAAGAGTATCAATCCCTAGCATCTGATACACTGACAGCTCGCTCCACGCTCACTTCATCTAAGTTTTCACGGTGAGATGGTTACAGAATCGCACTGCAGTATTTTTTTCTGGATGAAATGCACCCTATATCGTTTTCTATACCCCTGACAACGTATATGCATTTCATGATGATCGGTTCAGTGGATTAGGCGTGAAAAGGTAACAAACTCACTTTCGCAATTTGGCAATGTTCCAAGTCTCTCGACAGCGATGCACATGAATTTTTCGACGCCATATTTTAACTTGTAAATAAATAGATTTATATTTTTTTAATTCTTCTTTTTCGTGTCGCTGGCACCATTGTATATTAGATTTTGTTGCTCCAAAAATTCGCCACTTCCACGGCGTTGTCGGTGGCAGCGTAGAGGTCACTTTGACTGCATGTTTTGGGACTCGGAGAGCAGAACAGGACGTGGAGCATGGTTTATGACGTAAAGCTCCACAATCACCGTTTGTTTTTTTTTGTGGATGGGAAATCATCAAATGACCCCTCCCGCTCTGGGTAGAGCAGAAGGGAGTGTCAGACTCTTACTGACTAAAACCCACCCGTGTTCCTTCCTTAGCCCTTTAAGTTCCGGGGTAGCGGTAACCCTTTCGGATAATCCCGCTACACTTTACCAGGTTGGACTTACATTTTCCCACTTGTGTTCGGAGACGGTTCAGGGATTTCCAAGTGGACCACGGAAGGTTACACCCTGCAGAGAGATGCTGCTTTGATGGTAAATAGTAAGAGGGGGAAAGAGTATCCTGTCGCAGTTTGCAACGAGTGTCAGCCGGGTTTCCCGACAGTGACTTTAAGAAGTTATGCCTGCTTTTTATTTATAACCGACTTCAAAAAGGAGCAGGTTCTCAATTCGACTATGTTTTTTTTTTTTTGTATTTTTGTTACGGGATATCTTCGACAATTGTAAATCGATTTCAAAATATTTTTTAATGGATAGGGAATGCCTCAGGGGTGGTCCCATATACATTTTATTAACTTTTCTTGTGTAGTTTTCCAGTTAGCTTCAATAATACGTATTTTTGCCACTTACTTTATATATTGATGATATTATAATGACTTCCTGTCACTGATATTTATAACAAGTAATGTTATACGAATGTGTGTGCGGTATGTGCAATAAATTGGGGGGCAGGGGAATGACCATGATGATGTGAGAGTAAGTTGCTGTCCCACCATTTAACAAGGCTTTTCGTTGAGGTATAAAATAAAACACCCTTCCACCATCACACTTTTACTACCGGACGACCAGACGTACTGCAGCGTATCATCCACACTTGGTTGATATCCTGACTAAGTACTTAGTCCTATTTAGTGCTTCTCCTGTACTTTTATTATGCGCAAAGCCAAAATTTAGATCTCTTTGCCAGCGTTTATGTTCCCTTCCACATTTAAGCCGTCTGCCTTCAAAGCAAGAGTGTACAGGCATCTTAGACCTCATCCATCGCTTTCCATCAGGCGTGATTGAGACCAAGAGCGGGCCCATTTAGCAATAAAAATGAAAACCTCCATGTTTATGAAGTTGAAGGTAACTTAACGGAAAAATACAAAAAACATCCTCCCACTAACTTACCAAAATAAATCCTAAATTTAACTAAGCAAAACCGGCGAATATACATAATAAACAACTAATAAATATCCACACAGTTGTCCCTAATAGTCACAGAAGGAAAAATAAACCAAACAACAAGCAATTCCACGCTTCTTTGTTATGCTATCAAAGCACGTCGCTCTATAAAACCAGTAATAAAGTCAGCCATCTTAGGTCAAACTGTCAGTTCTCAGTTGTCATCGCGCAGGCAAACTGCGCATGCGTGATTGAAGTAGTGTCAACAATAGTTCTTTTTTTTAAAACGTGAGTAAATTCTGATTGCATTTTAAATTAAATGTAGGTCGCGTTCTGTTTATGAAAAATTAATTGTTTATGATTGTGTTTTGTTTTTTTTTTATTTGGGTGTGTTCGTTTTACTAATATTACTTAAGAGTCCGTGCACAAAATTCCCTCGCTAGAGTTTAGGTAAATTCATGTTTGTGTGCACCGTTCACGCACACACGCGTAAAAATCGAGCGTAGTGATCGCTTATACAGTTTTGATCCTATAAATGATATTTTTTTATTCATATGTATGGTTAAGAAATAAAAGTTGGAATGTTTGTCTAGTATAGTATTCGTGTAGTATAATTACCACAATTTACACAAAAATGGTACAGAGGCCAGCACATCAAGCTACCCCAATCTGTCAGATTTTCCCAATTGAATATGAACCTTATTCCTTTGTGCTAACGTTGAAAATCTATCAAAGAAATTTGACAGATTGGGGTAGGTTGACCTGCTGGCGTCTGTACAATTTGGTGTTATATGCATTTAGGTACCTACATATTTTAGACATTCAATAACATTGAGGCACGGTAATATTATTACAGTGTTGTGACTCGGTCCTGTTTTAGAAATAATTACTTACAGCCGCGCGGTACGTAAACACGCGATAGGGCTGCCCGCCTACAGTATTTTAATTTCATCAACCTACTTGAGTTTATTTCTAGTTTTGTGATTGTATAGGTAAATATTTTATTTTTAATTAAAAAAATGAAGTTCGTTATGAATGAAATACGAAGAGTTCAATAAAAAAACATTTTGTATTTTTTTATTAGTAGATTTAATAAATAAAAAAAATTATTCAACAGCAAACAACATATCACCAGTAATTACTGTCTTTTCAGAAATTGCATTGTCATCGATTTTCAATGTACTCGTAAGTACTTCTATGCACTTCTAGCGCTGATCAAACGTAAAAGTTTACAATATCTAGAGACGAAGCCGTAGTTTTTTTTTTGATGATGCGATTCTTTCTTTCAACCCATTATCTAAAACAAATTTCTGTATTAATACCAGTAACTTATAGGCAGTGTTGGGCTCAATAACTAAAACACTCCATCAATTGATTAGTCAAACCAAAGCATTAAAGAACCATTAAAAAAAATATATGTGTGGTCGGGGGACCTCCGTCAGGAACAAGGTTCCTTCTCACGTATAATTTAAAACAAAAATTTCACAGCAGAATTTTGGATTTACATTTTGACCCCACATCGCCTATAACACCCTCGAAAACTATGAAAACGATACCCATGATCAAAAATTTGAGAATTTTCGCAGCCGCCATTTTGGATTTACAACGTCACTATCTGCTTTAAAACCCTCGAAAACCATAAAAACGACACTGATGATAAAAAATTTGAAAATTTGCGCAGTCGCCATTTTGGATTTTCAGTTTCACCTCACTATCAACTTAAGCACCCTCGAAAACTATAAAAATGATACCCATGATGAAAAATTTGAAAATTTTCGCAGCCTCCATCTTGGATTTACATTTTAACGTCACTATCGGCTTTAAACCCCTCGAAAATCATGAAAACCACATCAATGACTAAACATTTGATTTTTTTCGCAACCGCCATTTTGGATTCATATGTTGACCTCACTACTGACTTTAGCACCCTCGAAAACTATGAAAATGACACCCATGACGAAAATTTAGAAAATTTTCGTAGCCACCATCTTGGATTTACATTTTGACCTCACCGGCTATCGACTTTAGCACCCTCAAAACTATAAAAATGACAACAGCGCCAGCCGAGTCCAATTATATAGCTAAGAACCATCCAAGTGACACAACACGCGCACACCAGTATATTATATAAATCAAAATATTTAATGTTCTTCATAAATATACAAAGTACTTACTTAAAATAAAAGTAATACTTACCGAATCAAAAGATTTAAATGTTCTTCATAAATATACAAAGTACCTACTTAAAATAAAATTAATACTTACTGGATCAAAATGTGGTAGTCGGCATACAATTTCTGAAAATTATGTTTACGTAGAACGCCCGCGCCTGCGATGCAAAGTGACGCGTCCTCACGCTGGGAAGGCCCGGTCGCTACTGACGGGATCAGTTTTGCGCGGTCGATAATATAGTTCATTTTGCCTTTTATTTACGAAATGAAGTTATTGTTTATTTGTAAAATAAAATTTAGATTCTATTAAATGGTTAGCTTAAGATTAATAGGTAATTTTTAAAATTTCTTAAAAGTATTTCTAAGGAATAGAAAAAAATACTTATTTGTCTAGAACTTTTCCAAAAATTATGTTATTTCAACATTTTTTCCTGCCATATTTTGTATTGAAAATGAAAAAACTGGTTCAGCCACGTGCAAGTAGACCATATAATGATGCTGATGATATTTTTTAATGTTCACAATCAAAAGTAGTTTCTTGTAAACAGATAATCAAACGTCAGTCTCGCGTCATTTTTCGGAAAACTTGTTGCGAAATTTAGTAATTTTCCATGAATCCTTAACTTTTTTGAAAAATCTCTTTCAGCCACATGCAAGACAAAGAACTAAACTCTTCAATTCACAAATAATTTTGTTTAAATTTTCTTTCCCTTTTCCACAACGAATGAACAAAAATGATCAAAATCCGCCAATTTCGTGCACGGCCCCTTAAAGCTAAGTATAAAAGTAGATCGTTGATTGTTTTTTTTTTCTATTGAATCGTAGAATTAGTTACGGTTACGGATTTAAACCCGTAACCGGTATTTTTTTTACTCTTTTATAATAGGTAGTGCAATGTAAAATAATGCCCTTTGTGTTATGTTATAATATCCAACGATGATATTATTGAAACAGTTTCCATATTTCCATTGATAAACCGGATAGTTCATAGATACCATACTTGACAGGTCCACCCTTATCTGCATGTTTCTTTCCTCAAAAGACTATTTCATACACCAGTCTACATGGTCTTCACATGATCTGACCAAGATTATGTCTGGACTATAAAGAGACTGTGACCTCTGAGTTTGTTTCGGCCTTTCTTCTCAGAGTCAGATAGGAAACGCCGACCTCATCTAGTTTTAAAATTATGATTGACGTGTAAAAGTGTTTGTACAAACCTGCTTACAGAAATAAAATAAGTAATTTATTATTTAAAAGAACATTGATTTATCGGTTTTTAAGAAAAAAAACCGGCCTAGTGCTAGTCGGACTCGCGCACGAAGGGTTCCGTACCATTAGATAGCTATAAAAACGGCAAAAAATAATGTTTATTGAATGGGAGCCCCCCTTAATTATTTGTTTTATATTCATTTAATTATTTATTTTTAAATTGAATATAATAACTAAATATTCTGTGAATATTTCAAGCGCCTACCTGTTGCCGTTATCAATATCGAGCAAAGACGAGCAAAAAATCACGTTTGTTGTATGAGAGCTTAAATATCCGATTCCGATTGATAATGTGTTGCGCAATTTCCCCACGGCTCCCGCCGCCCGCGCCGCTCCCACCCCACTGTGTTTATCAAGGGTGTCCAGTGGTAACAGCTGCGACTTACGTACAGTCGAGTTCATTAATATATTGGCAGTGACAATTTTTCAAAATATTGTAAGCGTTAAAATAATCATATAATTCAATACAAACTTACATCAATAAAATGTTATAATATAAACGGTTCATAAGGTCTAAGTTTGTTTAGAATTATATGATTATTATAACGCCTACAATGTTTTGAAACATTGTCACTGCCAATATATTAATGAACTCGACTGTACGAGTTAGGCCGTGGGTTCGAACCCGATCAGGCACTTTACTTTGTGTAAATTATTTCATCACCACTGCTCTCAAAACGGTGAAGAAAAACCATTCTTTACTGATTATGTTTTGTGTGGTGATCGTGTGGAAACCGGCATGTCCTAGAACCAAAAAGTCGAAGAGATATGACATTGTCTACTAACCCGCACTGTGCTCGCATGGTGGATTACGGCCCACACCAGCAAGCAATAGGAATCTTATAGGCCGATTATGCAATATTTTCATTATATCTAAAACATGAAGTAATCGCTGTATTCTCGCTTTAAGCTGATAAAATATCGATGTTTTACTCAGAAACTTCAATGACCCCTGACATGCCATTTTGATAAACATTTTAACTACTTACTACTATTAATTTCATAACAGGCCATTTTGTTTATTGGTATTTTGAGGGATTTGATTGTGTTTTCACATTTGACAGGACTAAACTAATATTTATCTTCTGTCTTTTTCTTAATGAAATAGAAAGAAAAAGATGCACTGCACTTAAATTTAATTTAGTTTGTGAACAACAGAATCGGGGCCACTGTGATACGAAATTCAATCAATCAATCAATCTCTGACGAACTAATTTCTTCCTACCACCTTTATGCAGATGATTTACAAATCTACGCACGAGCTCCTCTTGGAAATCTGTCTGAGGCTATCTTAGTGATTAATCGCGATTTGGCCCGTATATGTGACTGGAGCAAGAGGTATGGACTTATGGTCAACCCCATAAAGACGCAGGTTATTGTGGTTGACAGTCCTAGGACGGTCTCAAGGATTGACTTGACTGGACGACTCTTCCTCAAGTTTCTTTTGACAACTCTATTATTCCGTTCAGCGAAAAAGTTAAAAACCTGGGGATATTCATTGACAAGAACTTCTCTTGGACTGCCCAGCTGCAGGAAGTTAGCCACAAGCATTTGCATCCGCTGCATCTTTGAAGAGACTGCGTAATTTTCTACCAACTGCCACCAAGATTGCACTTGCACAATCACTTCTTCTACCCATTCTAGATTATGCTGATGCCAGCTATCTTGACCTTACCCAAGACCAACTCGATAAACTTGAGCGGCTTCAAAATGTCTGTATAAGGTTCATATTCGGTTTGCGCAAATATGACCATGTTTCCGAATTTCGTGTGAAGCTCAAGTGGTTACCAATTCGCCTTCGCCGGAATGCTCATATTCTTTCCCTATTGTCTATGGTGCTCTTTTCCCCTTCCACCCCTCTCTATCTTAAAAACCGTTTTCAGTATCTTTGCGACTCCCACACAAAGTTTTTGAGATCATCGGATAATTTAGAGCTTAAAATGCCAATGCATTCCAGAACATTTTTCGACAAATCCTTCTCTGTTCAGGCCGCTCGTTTATGGAATGCTTTGCCAACCCCATTTTGATATATCCACGCAATCGCTGTCCATTCCACGGTTGCCTGGAAGAGATCGCAGAAAGCGACAAGGTCGCCCATTGTAATAGGTCGGGGCAAAAATATTTTCGTATTTTGAATCTATTGTTAGTAATCAAACCTCTTTGGCAGTACTGAATTTAACTGGCTGGTTTTAATACTATTCAATGTTGACATTCTAAAGATGCAATAAATAAAAAAAAAACTAGTTCCCGCCATTTCTCAATTGTTTTTCAAGCAAACAACATGAACGTATGTGACGAAGAAATTCGGTACATTTTAAAATTTTATTACAAAAAGGTAAAAATGCGACGAACGCCGCGAATAAAATTTGTGCGGTTTACGGACCTAATGCGGTATCAATACGAGTAGCACAAATGTGGTTCAAGCGTTTCAAGTCAGGAAATTTTAGTGCGAAGGATGAAGCTCGCTCTGGACGCCCTGTCACGGATAAAATCAGTCCCATTTTTTAAAAAGTGGAGCAAGATCGACGTATTAGTAGTTATGATATTGCTGAAGAACTCGATGTTGATCACAAAACAGTTTTACGGCATTTACAAAAGTCTGGGTACAAGAAAAAACTTGATATTTGGGTACCACATGATCTCACTGAGAGAAACTTAATGCAACGTGTTTCCATTTGCGATTCTTTGTTGAAACGTAATAATTCGGACCCATTTCTTAAACGGTTGATTACGGGTGATGAAAAATGGATCACTTACGATAAGAATGTCCAAAAAGATCGTGCTCGAAGCATGGGCAAGCCCCACAGACCGTGGCAAAGCCCGGCCTGACTCGGAACAAAGTGATGCTGTGTGTTTGGTGGGATTGGAAAGGAATCGTTCACTATGAGCTTTTGCCGCCGGGTAAAACTATCGATTCTGACCTCTACTGTCAACAACTGATGAGGTTAAAAGAAGCTATTGAGAAAAACCGGCCGGAGCTGGTGAATAGGAAGGGCGTGGTGTTTCATCACGACAACGCCAGACCGCACTCATCTATAGCCACTCAGTAAAAATTGAGAGAGCTTGGCTGGGATGTGTTGATGCATCCTTCGTATAGCCTTGATCTTGCTCCATCAGATTTTTACCTGTTTCGGTCACTTCAGAACTCTTTAGGAAGCATAAAGTTAACCTCAAAAGAACACTGAAAACTACCTGTCAGATTTTTTTGATAAAAAATCTCAAAACTTCTACAGCAATGGGATCATGGCATTGCCCACAAGATGGCAACAAGTCATCGATCAAAACGGCACATACATATTATAAATAAATAAAAAATTAAACCTAAAACAATATTTTTTTTTTGTATGAAAAATACGAAAATACTTTTGCCCCGACCTAATATGTTTTGTAGTAATAATTGTTTTTTTTTTTGTTAAGTATTTTCTGGTGTACAATAAAGTATATATAAATAAATAAATTAGGATGCAGCCGATCGATTCTGTAAAAATCTCATCGTGATAACTTAGGTGAAGTGAGTTATCAATAGGGGCGATCCCTAACATCAGGTGGAATGACAGCTCACTTCACGGTGAGATTATTACAGAATAACACTACAGATCCATGGAATAATCATCTACCTAGCCTTTTCCCAACTATGTTGGGGTCGGCTTCCAATCTAAGCGGCTGCAGCTGAGTACCAGTATTTTACATGGAGCGACTGCCTATCTGACCTCCACAACCCAGTTACTGGATAATACGATACCCCTTGGTAAGACTGGTTGTCAGACTTTCGGGCTTCTGACTACCCGTAACGACTGTCAAAGATCTACTCGACGAATGACAGCCGGGACCAACGGCTTAACGTGCTTTCCGAGGCACGGAGGGGTCTCGGTATGTAAATATGGTCACCCATCCACAGACCAACCGCGACAAGGGTAGCCTAACCTGATCGATCGACCTGCGCGGCTGGTATTAATTAGTCACGAGCATCACGCAGCAGAATAATGGAATCACGGCTGTAAAAACAAACTCTAACGATTATTTCTTAGGCAAATTCCTATTTCTCCTCGTGTGTAGTTAAGTGGTCACGCTCTGTTTAAGGAAAATAAATAATTCAGTTATCTTAACCACGTAAAATGATCTAATTGCTACATTTAAACAGTCCGTCTGTTGAGCGATTACAGACTTGGCGATTTTTTGACGCAACGATTTGAACGCTCGTTTTAAAACGCTGCGAGGCTGCCTTAACCTTAAAAGTAAACGGACTGTTTCTACAGTTAGCTTAACAGCATGATCAGCCTATAATGTTCCCACTGTTGGGATTACAGATATAGATAAGCGCCTAGATAACGAAAAGAAACTACTTCGCGTGCCAAAAAGTAGTTTTTGTAGTTTCTTAGCTCACTGCACTTAAGTTTTCATAGTGAGGAAGAGACTACAGATATAGATAAACCTAGATAACGCAAGAGCAACTACTTCGCGTGCCAAAAATCGCACTAATTTACGTTCAAAAATCGTAAGCTACCGCTTTCGCGCTCAGTCCTATGTACTGCTGGCTGGGTGAGCGTGAGTGAGAAAGAGCGCTTGTGACGTCATAGTAGGTAGTCAAAAAAGTGGCACGCTTGGTTTTCATACAGATCGTGATACTTGCGTTATCTAGGTCTATCTATGTCTCTGGTTGGGAAACAGGCCTCCTCTCTTCGAGAGGGAGTGGGCTTTAATCTAACAAGCGGACATGCCGGTTTTCTCACGATGTTTTCCTTCACCGTTTTGAGAGCAGTGGTGATGAAATTGACCCTTGAGATTGAAATAGTGTCCTGTGTCCCAGCAGTGGTTAATATTATTACCCCTTTTCTTCCCTTTGCTTCCCGCGACTTTGACGATCGTCTTCCCAACGCGGTTTCGGAGGGCACTAGTTTCTTTGGCCTAATTTTGGCTACCATTCGGTCACAGCTTTACTCCATCAGCCATCTCCTCGTCTAGCTAGATGTCCTACCCAACTCCACTTGAGGCACGTCGCCCAGAGATGTCAGCATTAGGAAGGGGCCCGAAAGGGCCGAAGCCTGCCGGGGCAGCGGGATTGTCCGAAAGGGTTACCGCTACCCCGGAACACAAAGGGCTAACCACTCACGCGCCCGAAGCCAAAAATCGACCGCGAACGAAAACGCTCGATTGTCCCAATGCCAAAAATCGACCACGAACTGTCAGTGACATCGAGCGCGTTCCCGACCGCTATACTTTTATTTTTAGCAATTTTGTTTATGGACGTAGGAGTTGCGTTCCAGGTTCATTGGAATCGTTATTAAATTTACTATATTATTCCCAAAAACCGTGGCGTCAGATCGGATTCTAAACATTAGTTATCTGCGATTGAAAATGTCATTGTGAAGTGAGCTGCGCGACGTTGACGTGTCGTAAACAAACTGAATTATTAGTGCATTAAAATTAATTATTTTAATCAAGATTATATACCATTTTGTTCGTAATTTAATACTCTTTCTGATAAAATTAAATTCAAATGAATTGCGAGTGATAAAGTTGATGAAAAAATTAGAAATGTGAATCAGTGCCGTCTGAAAAATTTCTATGTTCTAGAAAAACGTGATTAATACGACCTGAAAACGAATTTTTACGGACAAAAACTAAAATTACTAGTATAGCCTGGTTATTTACGAACAATTTGGTACCAAAACTAGAACATATAATTAACTTTTCGAAGTAGGATAATTAGGTTTGTACACCGATGCCCATGTGCAACGTTCGCGCGTCTTCAACAAACTGAATTACTACTGCACTATAATTAATTATTTTAATCAAGATTATATACCATTTTGTTCGTAATTTAATACTCTTTCGGATAAAATAAAATTCAAATGAATTCCGAGTGATAAAGTTGATGAAAAAATTAGAAATGTGAATCGTTGCCGTCTAAAAAGTTCGATGTTCTAGAAAAACGTAATTAATACGACCTGAAAACGAATTTTTACGGACAAAAACTAAAATTACTAGTATAGCCTGGTTATTTACGAACAATTTGGTACCAAAACTAGAACATATATTTAACTTTTCGAAGTAGGATAATTAGATTTGTAAACCGATGCACGAGTTTTTTCAAGACGTGACGTCACGCCATGTTTGGTTGACCCCGATAAAGCGGCGCACAAACGAAAAACGTTAGCGATGTTGTGTATGATTTTTTTTACAGTTATTTTGTTCTATTTTAGCATTGTAATGGAAAATGCGACGGTGCGAGGCAGGTATAGTATACAGGATGTCCCGTAATTAATACCTACTGTTTTTTTTTTTTTTTTTGGATGGAAAATCATCAAATAACTCCTCCCGCTCAGTGTGGAGCAGAAGGGAGTGTCAGACTTACTGACTTTTTATGTTTTATCCTTAATTATAACCCATTAAACTTAATTCAACTATGAATTACGTACATAAAATCATTAAATTGTAACTTTAAATAAAATACATTAAAATTACACACAAACACATTTTCAGTAAGAAATATTTTAATTCGGCACAATACACAATAATGCAATAAGAATATAATACAATAAATGTACATTTTACTCTCCACAAGTCATTTAAAAAAAACATAACACACATCATTTAAACATCCGTTTGTTGCGAGCCTTATATTTCTTAGAAAAAAATGGCCGTTATGACTCGCGCTCGAAAGTTCGTTCGGGCGATGTTATTTTATTTATATTTCAAAACTTTGTGTGAACACTAGTACATATTATGGTGTCATTGTTTAGCTAATGAATGGGACTTCATTTTAGATAAATAAAAAAATAGGGTTACCGCTTTAGGTTGTGAGATAATACGAGTTTTATTTTTATTTACGTATTAAAAAAAAACTAAGTCATCTTAAGTTCCAAAATAAGTTTCATCATCAAGCCTGGTTTATCCTCTTTACGAAACAGTCATTTGTTTAATAAGGGTTCATAGAAATATTTTGTGTAAGCATCGTGTAAAGCGCGTAAGGCGCGCCGCCGCGCGCCGGCGACAAATGTATGGGGACATTGGAGGGTCGGTAGCTCGCGGGGGCCGGGCGCGTGAGTGGATGGAAGGAACACGGGTGGGTTTTAGTCAGTAAGAGTCTGACACTCCCTTCTGCTCCACCCAGAGCGGGGTGGATGGGAAATCATCCAATGACCCCTTCATTGGATGATTTCCCATCCACAAAAAAAAAAAAAAAGGCACGTCGCCCGGTCCCCGACTTTAAACTTTCGACAGACGACGGATTTCTGTGTATATGCTACATTGCCATATTTTAAAAACGTTGTACACAAACTAAACTAAATTTAAGTTCAGTGCATCTTTTTCTTTCTAATTCATTATGAAAAGGACAGAAGATAAATATTAGTTTAGTCCTGTCAAATTAGTCAGCGCCTGACGTAAATTGACGTATTTTTAGTAGCCAATTTTTTAATCACGTCTAAACTTGTCTATGAATTATCTAATTTGATGGGACTAAACTAATATTTATCTTCTGTCCTTTTCATGTTGAAATAGAAAGAAAAAGATGCACTGAACTGAAATTAAACTATAGTTTGTGAACAACAGAATCGGGGCTATTGCCACATTTAGACACGCTTGGAAAACGCTTCGAAAAAACTGCCAAGTCCGTACACACCCTTAGCCATTCATAACTTCTTCCTTATTAGCCAACGAACCGCCAAGGTGAGTTCATTATGAGTCACTACTCACTGCTACAAGTTCAGTGAGTAATCATTGAATGTAATGTTACTACATGCGTAAGACTGTCCCGTTGATATCCTGGGACCCAAATCTGCTATTTTTATAAATTCGTCATTCCAACACGATCACATTGTCATTTTGCTAAACGTTCGTAATCTGCTAAATTCATAATGGTCGATCATTGGTCGGACAATGGTCTGAGAAAAACTACTACTTAATTTCATGCCAGATTTCATTTAATATATATTTTTACATATTACGTATAGTGTTTGCAATCTGAAATAGTAAGAAGTTCGTAAATAGCTATAAACATTACATTTATTCATTTGTCATTAAGTACGAGATTACCATTTTATGTCATTTCTTTCAATGGAGTGTCAGTGGTTGACCATTGGAAATTCATAATGACGCCATTATATTAGTAGATTATTACCAAACTTGTCAAAATCAACAATTATGAAATCAATGATAGACCATTCTGACACTATTGTAATAGCAGACTTGAGGCCCTGGTCGCAAGCGCTGAGGTCGACACTCAGGTCGGAGAAAGTGTACACTATAAATAATAATAGCCTCCCCGACCGATTTCGGTCACGGTGGCCAATCTCAACAAGTGTGTGTGCAGACACAGATGCACTCCCTCTTCCCTCACTCTCATAGTCCGATGGGACGGCAATCCGACACGACCGGAGAGAGATCAGGCGCAGGACCAACGGCTTAACGTGCTTTCCGAGGCACGGGGGTATCACACTGCCAAATTCCAAACTCCGGGCTGTTACTAAGAAATTCCTAATAGAAACACTTAATAACGCTTTACCCGAACCGGGAATCGAACCCAGGACCCCACGCTCAGCAGTCGCGCTTACGACCACGAGACCAACGGGGCAGTGCACTTTAGTATCTCACGCGTAGATTCGCATAATGGCGTAACGTGCTTTCTGAGGCTCTCATTCATCTACGAACTGACCGCAGCAAGTGTGCCTTCGATTGACCTGAGCGACTGTTATTAATTAGAGCTCCATTTATAATATATGTTAAAGATATGTGTAGTGTATACACAGGTATAGATACACCTAGATAATGAAAGTATCACGATCTGTATGAAAACCAAGCGTGCCATTTTTTGACTACCTACTGTGACGTCACAAGCACTATTTAGTGATGGGAAAATCGATTCAAAGGCGCCCGTCTCGCAACCCCCCTCCCCTCCTCTGGACTAGCGCCAGCGATGCTCACCCAGCCAGCAGTACACAGGACTGAGCGCGAAAGTGGCGGCTTACGATTTTTTTAAATAGCTGATTACGCGAAGTAGTTGCTCTTGCGTTATCTAGGTGTATCTGTATGTATGAGTTTGTACGTCACAATTGCACTTAATAATATACAATGAACGAGTTTTCATGTAACTACAATGAGAGACACTCCCACACTAACTGGTGATGAAATATGTATTAGGAAACGTTTGTAAAATTTAATTCTAAACATGTATCTACTTAGACACGACTTTGAGATCTTGGTCATTTTGGACATTCGTAAGGGTAGTAAGAAGTCCAGAACCTTCCCGGAAGTCTTACCAAGGTGTTTCGCGTTATCTAGTGACTGGGTTATTGAGAGGTTAGATAGACTGTCGCTCCATGTAAAATACTGGTATTCAGCTGCATCCGGTTAGACTGGAAGCCGACCCCAACATAGTTGGGAAAAGCCTGACAGACTAATGATGATTAAGTTAAAGACCATACTAGTGACTCAAAGTAAAATCTTTTCTTCGTTCTACTTTCTCTTCTTCTAACATAGTTTCAGGTTTTTCACACTGAAATGCACACGTTAGGGTACAATCTTCGCCTCAAAGAGATGTCAGCTTTAGGGAAGGGGGCAGCGGGATTGTCCGAAAGGGTTACCGCTACCCCGGAACATAAAGGGCTAAGGAAGGAACACGGGTGGGTTTCAGTCAGTAAGAGTCTGACACTCCCTTCTGCTCCACTCAGAGCGGGAGGGGTCATTTGATGATTTCCTATCCTCAAAAAAAAAGGGTACAATCTTATATACTAAGGTCAGCGAAAAATGATTGTCTGTTCCATTGATAAATGATTTTATTAAGTAGGTTTTTACAGATGCCAGCACATCAAGCTACCCGAAACTGTCAAATTTTCCAAATCAACTGTGTTACATCTTAGATTCAAAGTCCTGACTGACTGATATATCAACACACAGCTTAAACCGCTGGTCCTAGAGACATGAAATTTGCAGGGTGTGTTCTTTGTGAAGAGTAGGTATCCACTAAGAAAGGGTTTTTCGAAATTCCATCCCTAAGAGGATGAATGGGGGGAGGGTGGAATTTAGGAGCTATTTTACAATAATATCTCTATCCTTGGAGTAACTGACAATAATCCAAAGTGTTTTCTTTGTTCCAGCATGAGGGTCCTAGCCATCTTAGTCCTCATAGGAGCTGCGGTATACGCCAGCCCCCGCAGTGCCACAAGAACGCAGCCGATCACGGGACATATCACGTCTCTTACTGACAAGGTTTGTAATTCATCATCATCATCAGCCTATAGCAGTCCACTGCTGGACATACGCCTCTTCTATTGCACGCCATTCAACTCAATTTTCGGCAACTCTCATCCAGCTGCTACCAGCCATTCTGCGAAGATCGTCGCTCCACCTAGCCTGAGGGCGTCCTACCTTACGTTTGCCGATGCGCGGTCTCCACTCAAGAACACGTCTATCCCAAGGGTCGTCGGTTTTATAGCTAATATGGCCGGCCCATTGCCACTGCAGCTTGCTTATTCTGTGAGCTATGTCGACAACTTTGGTTCTCTGCCGGATCACCTCGTTGCGGATTCGATCCCTCAGAAGGACTCCAAGCATAGCCCGCTCGATAGCTCTCTGAGTGACCTTGACCTTGAAATTCATAATCAGCCTATAATGTTCCCACTGCTGGGATACAGGCCTCCACCCTGTGAGAGGAAGTGGGCCGTAATCCACCACGCGGACCCCAGTGCTGGCTGATGGATGACACATGTCTTCGAATTTCTGGTTCTTGGACATGCCGGTTTCCTCACGATGTTTTCCTTTATCGTTTTGAGAGCAGTGGTGTTGGATTATTTGTATTAATTATTGTACAAAGTTACAAAGTGCTGCGCCGCCTATTAAGAAAATACGATTAGGGCCAGAAAGTGATGATATATTCCTATGAGAATCAAGACGGGTTCAAAATCAGATTGCCCATCCATGATCTGGCCTCGACAAACCCTTGACGCATTTCGTTCAGTCAATGAACTTGTTAAAAATAAACTCGATTCATTCAATCTTTTTTATTTTCTAATAGTAAACTTCTGAAGAAAAACAACTTAAATGTTGTATCTATGAAATGAAAGTAATTGAGTGTGAAATGTTTAAACAGGCATTCGTATTTGTATACATTTCTATCTAATAATAACGTTGAATGGTATGTTTGTTTTAACGCGCGCTAATCCCTAGTCGGATGTGAAAAATTATGCATTACAAAGCTAAATTCTTGAGGAAGGCTTTAAGCTACTCCTCCTTCCGCAAAGGAGGAGGCGGAGCGCGTGAGGGAGAGGCAATATTTGCGCCTTCACACCCCTAGTCGTCGCAGGAGAAGCCCTAGGCGTCGGGAATCGATAGCAGATTCCCGGCCACCGTAGACGCGGGCTTGCGAACGGCGAGCAAGGGGTAGCTCGCCCTCCGGTAAGGACCAGGCCCGGGTCGACGACGCGTTGTGTTCCACGCGCGGCTCAAAGAGACGTCAGTACTAACTGACGGGGTCCGCTAGGGCCGATGCCAGGATCCGTGGCGCCTGGCACAGGTAACTGAAAAACAGCAAAAAAAGGCTTCAGACTACTTAATATCACGCTTTCGCGATAACGAACGTCGCGATATTAAACATCGCGGTAATGAACTTCGCAACTATGATTTACACTTCACGCTATCACACAAAAGTCAACACAGCAATAGCCCGGGAAGGCGATGCGATGCGACAGGATGGGTCGGGGAACAAGAAATTTCACGCGGATGAAGTCGCGGGCAGAAGCTAGCATTGTAAAACACAAAACTCAAAGCATTTATTTCAATTAAACCACTTACAGGCACTTTTGAACTGTCAAGAAGTCGGTCAGCCAGAAAAAATTAAGCTACTTGCCCATTCCAAAGCGTAGTAGGTACCTATGGAGAAGAACGGGTAAGAAACTCCATGGACACTCTTTTAAATTATATTTTTACAAAATTATTAGTTACATCATATGTTGAATTTATAAATATGTGAGAACGATGTAAAAAAACAAGTACGCGTTAAAAGTGTCCAGAGTACAGTAAATAGTAACAAAATAACAATCCAAAAATAAAATAATTAAAAATAAGCCGAGGCAGCTAAAAGATGACCAGCCCCAACTGACGGCGCCCGTTCACGAACATGACGCATGGATCAGCACCATTCAGCTCAACCATTTAAAAAAATATGATTTCGTATTTCTTTAACAATCGTTAAATATATAAATGCCTATCTGACCTCCACAACCCAGTTACTGAGTAATACGGATACTTCTTAGTCACAGATCCAAACGAGCTCAACTCGAATATAAATAAAGAAAAAAAAAACTCGAATACGACCTTATTTTTTAATCACTATCGTATTACGTCATGTCTTGTAATGTGTTAAGATTTACGATGTGATCTCAATTTGAATGACCATGACTTGGCCAAAGACGAGACGAAAATAAAAGGTGGAACATAACACCACTTTACGCCTTGTTTTTTTTATTTATTGCTGCCCGCTCTTGACCTCGATCACGCCTGATAGAAAGCTATGGATGAGTTCTATGATGGAACAAACGTACCCAGAAGGCACTGGAACTCCCACGCATCGACGAAACACATCGACGGAACACAGCAGGCTGCTTGACGCCGGACCGCGGTGGCGGCAAACCAGGCGGGCGTTAGCCCTACCACTGCAAGGGAAGAATTGGCCAGTCAAATAAGGTGTTGGGTGTGACTGTGATGCGCCGAGCGCGAGCGTTCAGTTGAGTAACTGGCGGAACAAACTGCGCTACACGAGGAGGCTTCTTCATGCATCCCAACAAGGTTGTTCCCGCAAGGGCTAAGTAGGAGTACCTATAGTCCTCCTAGATTTTGCCAGCTATGTTTAAGTCCTGTGGAACAAGGGGTGAGCCTATTACCATCACCCGGGCACAAATTCCAGCCTCCGGGCTTCTACTGAGAAAGTCGTCATGGAAAAACCCAATAACATTTTGCCCAAAATGTATTTTTTAAGAATAAACTCGCAACTAAATAAAAACGTCTTTATAAATCATATTTTATCAACACTCATTTTGTTAATATAAAACATATGTTCTATTAGGCAGTGAGTACACTGCACACAACCTTTGCTGGGTGACATAAGGTAATCTTTACTGGTGACAGATAGACCTGCATATAAAATATTAATAGAATAAGTGAATGAATGGAAATATAAATACATAGGTATAAAAATAATTCTAACTTAATAATAACAAGGAAATTATTAAATCCTTTCTCTACTTATTTAAGAAATTCCTGTGCCCGATAGGGTCCTTATTGTTTCTGTTATTTTTTTTTATTTACCTACTGTAATTTTACATTATAGACGCACAGGTCGATCGCTCAGGTTAAGCTACGCTTGCCGCGGTTGGTCTGCGGATGGGTGACCATCTTTACATACCGAGACCCCTCCGTGCCTCGTAAAGCATGTTAAGCCGTTGGTCCCGGCTGTCGTTTGTGGATCTTTGACAGTCGTTACGGGTAGTCAGAAGCCCGAAAGTCTGACAACCAGTCTTATACCAAGGGGTGTCGTATTACCCAGTAACTGGGTTGTGGAGGTCAGATAGGCAGTCGCTCCATGTAAAATACTGGTATTCAGCTGCATCCGATTAGACTGGAAGCCGACCCCAACATAGTTGGGAAAAGGCAGGCAGATGATTTAGAAGTAGGTTAAAATTGACTTCTAAGATTTTTATTACATTGTTAGTTTCAAGTGTTGATAATAAAAACGTGTTAGCAACTTTCAACGAACTGTATGAGTAATAGACACTCTTGACTGAGTCTGCGCGCAGCCTTATTAGTTTAGTTTCATGATTTATTATATCATTTAATACCTACTATAACATTCTCATTTTATCGCTCCATATGTCTATAAACTTGAGGCACTTAACTTTAGAGGCTATATCAATTAACAATTATTTAGCTATATTTTACTCCTTGTTGCTACTGCTGCTAGCTATTCTATTTTTAACATGCCCCGTTGATCTCATGATCATAAGCGCGACTGCTGAGCGTGGTGGGGTCCTGGATTCAATTCCCAGGTTGGACAAAGTGAAGTATTAGGTTTTTCCATTGGGAATATCTTAGTAAGAGCCCGGAGTTTGGAAATTGGCGGTGTGATACCCCCGTGCCTCGAAAAGCACGTAAGCCGTTGGTCCTGCGCCTGATCTCTCTCCAGTCGTGTCGGATTGCCGTCCCATCAGAATATGAGAGTGAGCGAAGAGAGAGTGCATCTGTGTCTGCGCACATACTTGTGCTCTATAATATCTCCCGCGCCGTAGGCTGATCTCAGCTGAGATTGGTCTCCATGGCCGAAATTCGGTCTGGAGGACTTTATTTCAATGACTGTTGTATCTGACGAAAGTATAAACAAACCATCTTCAAATTAAATTTTTACGCAATCACTTATTATAGGGAAACTTGGCTATATAACAAAGTTTCGTATATCATCTTGTCTCTTTCTCACTCCCAATACTTACGACATACCGTCCTACTTTCATATTTCTTCTGACAGTGTGATATTGTGCCGTTTTTGAAGATCGAATGTTAATAATGTAACCTTTCTACCGTTAAACGTGGTGAATATGGATGCAGGGGAAAATCGGGACGAAAATTTATAAGGGAATTTAACATTGAATTAAGTTAACGATTAAATGTCCTTGTTGGCAACAAACTTTATTTCAAAATTAAACTCCATTTTAAAGTTTCGTCCCGATTTCATCCCTGCATCCCTATTCACCTCGTTTGTAGGTAGGTACCTCTTTTTACTAACCTTTTAACCGCTTACGCCGGATTAATCCGACAAATATTTTCGTGTCCATTTCGCCAGGGTCGTATATTAATATGCTTTTTTTTATTTAATTACGCTGTATTCTATCAGGTATTTATTTTTCGAATCACTGTACCGAGCGCTGGGGGCACGAAAACTGATATAAAGTCGGGCGGTTAAAAGGTTAATAATATAATTTCACGATACCCCCTAAGCTTGCCTTTGCTTATTTATATCATTCTAACACCCAACACGATATTTCCTTATATTTTTCGCCTTTCCCCTAAAATTCTTATCAACCTATGGGAATCAGACAGCTGTTTATCAAAGCTTACGTCATCATGGGGTGCGGTGTTCCCTAGACAGCTATAAAGGTCACGCCATGGCCGACTTTATTGATTCAATTCCGTAATGGATTAACCGAGAGTAAAGGTCATTCGTACAACTAGCGTATTATGTATCTAGGTATAAGCCGTGTGTCCGATGGGATTTCCAAAAACCGCCGAAACATCACCACAATTAATGAAAATTGATGCTCATTATCTCCAAAGTGCGCAGAGATAAGCAAATAGTTTCTTTGAGCGAATTACTCGGAATGATTAGTTTTCTATCATAAATGATTGCCATCTCGACATCGTTTAACATTTTTGAGAAATTAAATGAAATGTAATAATTCCCGTACAAAAAAAAAAAAAAAATTTTTTTTACGAAACATTATTTGAGGTACGACAGTAATATTTTTTTTTTCTTATTTGTTATCACTGCCAAAACATTAGAAAAAAATATCAGCGCTCTAGTATTAAATGTCCATTTTTTATTACTTAAATCGGAACCAGTGTGAACCATAAGTGACGGCGTACAAACTTAGCCCGTACTACAGACCATCATAATAGTACATATTAAGAGGTTCTGTAACATGGGCTTAAGACTATGCCGACCGCACAGTGGCGCCCTCATCGTTTGTTTGGTTATTTCATACAATTTAGAAAGAAAATGCAGAAAATAAGCACGTTAAGTTGTGCTTCACAAGATTATACGTAAATATTATTAGAAGCGGTAGTTTTATAATGTTTAGTTTTATTATAATCCTTAAAACGGATAACGGTGGCCACTATATTCCGTTTTAAGGATTATAATAAAACTAGGTAGGTACCTAATTCTGTTGGAGAAGAGATAAATTTTGCCTTGCCGTGGGACAATAAGAGGCCGATTTACTTTTATTATATTGGGTCAAGAGTGAGGTTTCGTTATACTGACCTTACAAAAGAAGGTGTAAGGTACCAGATGCCAGCACATCAAGCTACCCGAAACTGTCAAATTTTCCCAATCAACTTTGAACTTTATGTTTTAACAATAAAGTTGAAATTCTATTAAAGAAATTCGACAGATTGTAGTAGCTTGATGTGCTGGCGTCTGTACCTACATGCCTGATTCCAGCAGGTTTCTAACTTTCAAATGTCTTTTTAATTTTTTTTGTAGAAAAACATTTAAATCCTCATCCCCCTTATGGATCTAGTATTTGAATACGTATTTATTTCTTCTTACAGGATGCAAGAACTAAAGCGAGAGTGCATCCCGCTTTCGCCAACGCTGGTCGCGTAGCTGGCGTAGAAGTGTGGAGAATTCAAGTGAGTCGCGACATCTCATGATGAGTAGCGGAACTAATTTATTGTTGGAACTTGAAACAAATAATGTTATATGTAGAGTTTAAAAAAAAATGTGATATGTTTTGAAAACTATCCAAACGAATGTTTTCAGGACTTTGGACCTACTCCAGTAGCTGCGGGCGACTTCGGTAAATTCTACAAAGGAGATTCCTACATTGTACTGAAGGTAAGAAGAAATATTTAATTTTAATATTTAATTTTTACTCTATGAAAGTAGCCTTTAAATAAATAAATAGGTACATTATGTCGGAGGTAACACTTTGGCCTTTAGCTAGCCTAGTTTATTATGGAGAAAAAGCGACCATCAACTTACACTGGTTTGTACGCTAGCTTATAACTAGAATTATAAAACTAATAAAATTTCGTAACAAAATAATCATTTTTGACGTGATAACGTCTTATAAATCGATGAACACCGCTGCACGCACGAAGAAGTGTCACGTTCCGCCTGAGCACATGAGCGTGCAAGCGAGAGCGCGGAACAAGCGATAGAGAGGCACGATCGGTCCAAGCGTTCATGGTTTGTGACACATTTATTCATCAATTTTTTTTTATGACGTTATCACGTAAAACTATCGTCCGTAAACCGACTTTACAGACAACCAGATTTTTGAAGTGAAACTTCTTTACGCACGCTTGACTTGGGGAGTAAGCTGGCGAACGCGTGACGTAAGCGTTACGAAAAGTGTGATCGGGCAAGGCGAACGGAAGTTAAGTGGGGGATATAAGCAAGAGACAGCAGTGCGCGCGCACATTTTCTTTCTCTCTTCCTCTCATAGCCAAATACGTTCCGTATATCTAAGCACACTGCAGGCTTATTGTCTGTATCACAGTGTAGGAGCAAGAGAGAGCAGTGCGCGCGCACATTTTCTTTCTCTCTTTCTCTTATAGCTAGTAAATGAAATATATATATATTTCAGTCAGTAGTTCGTTTGCGAGTTTACTAGCGTTACGCGAACGGTGATTCTTTGGTTATTTTTCGTAATTCTATTTCGTTTTGAACAATTTTATGAATTAATATTTTGTTCAATACATTCAATATTCTACGTTTAAAGTGAATAAAACTGTAAATTCATTTTAGAGTTCATGTTTTGTGAATTTTCGGGTAAATAATAACAAATTATGGAAAGAAGTGACACAGACTCTGAGTATGAAAGCGATGCTAGAAAAGGAAAGAAAGAAAGAAAAAAGAAAGAAGTTTCACTTCAGTCGTGTGGTCATAAGCACACTCGTTTTTTAATTCCATTTCTTTTTCAGACAACGGCAGACAAACGCAACAACCTTTCCTGGAACATTCACTATTGGATTGGCAGTGAATCCACTCAGGACGAGTCTGGAGCTGCTGCTATTTTAACCGTTGGTCTTGACGATAAGTTCAACGGTGCTGCCGTTCAGCACAGAGAAACTTTGGGCCAAGAGAGCGCGCTGTTCAAAGGATATTTCCCCTCAGGTTAGTAGCGACATCTCTTGGTGCAATGTGGAAGTTTCGGTGGTAAAAGTCCTGCTACTCGCCGGTAGATGGCAAAAATCGTATTTGTTGTTATTTCATTGAATAAAAATATTTGCGCGTTTATGCCTTACAGACGTAGACCATCGATTTATATCTCTGCTCTTTAGACTATAAAATTTTATTCATTTATTTATATCACCAACTAAATTCATACACAGCATTAACCCACAATCTTTGTCAAAAATATATCTCGCATACACTCTAAATTATAGGAAAGTACATATATATATAATACAACGTATAACGTTAAATGCGCAAAACCTCATACACCCCAATTAGAGCACTGAGATAAAAGAATAATACAATGAACAAAACTATATTTTTTTAAGAATATCGTGTTGATCCTAGCATTGCTTTATGCAGTCAAAATTGAGTCTTATAACCTTTTAATTTTCTTTGGCTCAATCGGCGGATAGTATGGCAAAATACATCATTAGTGAAAAAAAAACCTATATTAAAAGTTACTGAAATCGATTCAGTAGTCAATTATGAACAAACTATTTTCAGGTTTTGCGCATTTAACATTACACGTTGTATAAAGGGTTACTTTTCAATGATCAGCCTTTAAGGATGTGGTACAGACCATCAAACTGAACAACTTTCTCCATGGGACCAACTAATAGCGAATAAAAATTCAGCCGTCCCATACGTTTAGGTCGAGTACCTAGGTATTGAAGTTTTCTATGGGACAGTTGATAAATTTTTCGCGATTACGATGTTGGTCCCATGGAGAAAGTTATTTAGTTTGATGTTCTGTACCACATCCTTAGATTTGGCTGGTCATTGAAAAGTAGGTAACCCTGTATACTTGTCGTTTATACAAAAAAAAATGTTTAGGGTGTAAAGATTGCCTTGTGCGTAAACCTCAAAAAAATGTGATAGTAGTGAACTCCTAGTTTCTTTTCTATGAGAATATACTTTTCTCCGATAACGTGTATAATAAATAAGGTACCTAAATATTACCTACCACACGTGCAAGTCTATTTTGGATTAGGTGCATGACGTGAGCATTTAGTACCAACAACAACTTCCTTGTTCTTATTGAAGCCGTTAAATACTTCTAATTGAACTTCAATCATCCATTGAGATTCAATTGAAACAACAGAATAATTGGTACCATTCTGATCTTCGAGCTAATTGATCAGTAATTTTTTCCAATCCACAAATGTACAGACGCCAGCACATCAAGCTACCCGAAACTGTCAAATTTCCTCAATCAACTTTGAGCCTTATGCTTCAGTGATAAAGTTGAAAATCTTTAAAAGAAATTTGACAGATTGTAGTAGCGTGATGTGCTGGTGTCTGTACCTTGATCGTCATGAATCTTCGTCTTTCAAGCTCTTCAAAAATGGCATGTATTTAGTCGAAACCGAAACACCTAATGGACACTCTTAATTCAATCAATCTACCTAGCCTTTTCCCAACTATACTGGGGTCGGCTTCCAGTCTAACCGGATGTACCGCTATTTGTAATTCTCAAATCTCAAAAGTGATATTATTTTAAACTTTTGAATTTTTGAATATTTTTTTGTGTTAATTTTCCCTCCAGATACATGTATTTTCCTACTTAGATTCGATTGTTTTCTTTTTTAATTCTTGTTGTGGGCGATTATGGTGTTTTCTTCGATAAAAGCATTTTATTTTATTATTTATATACGTACTTACACACAGTAAAATACATAGGGATATGACATAATAATAATTTGAATACAAAGGTACTGCTTATTTTTCTTAAGAAATTTCTTCCAGCAGACCTGCGAAAGCAGAACCACCATTCTTACCATTCTTTTTAAAATTCAATATCTTCGTTCTCAGCCCTTCAATACTTGAGCGGGGGCCATGCTTCAGGGTTCAATCATGTCGTCACGAACGCCGGCGCAGAGAAGCGATTAATCCAGATTAAAGGAAAGAGGAATATCCGAACGAGACAGGTCAGTCATTTTATTTAATTACTAGCTTCGTCTGCTCGCGACTTCGTCCGCGTGAAATTTCTTGTTTATATTAAATTCAGGTGACGTGACAATAATTGAAAAGAGTATGCTGAGATGTTTTGGTCATATTGTAAGGATTAATTAAATGCGATTAACAATGGTACATTACTGCAGCGGCTAGCAAGAGAGGCATTGATGGACGAACGTGTAAATCATTTGTCATTCATTCAGTACTCATTCATCAGTGTTCATTTTTTTTTTTTTTGAATAATCAGCTTTTTATTTGAAAGCCAGTTCGAAATTTAAATAAAACTTTTGGTAAGTTACCTCCTTGGTTGCCATGTTTAAAAGATAAAGGGTAAAAGATAAAGGAGTAAAAGATAAAGGGCTAAGAAAGGAACACGGGTGGGTTTTAGTCAGTAACAGTCTCACACTCCCTTCTGCTCCACCCAGAGCGGGTGGCCCCTGATGAAATGACCCCTTCATTTGATGATTTCCCATCCTCAAAAAAAAAAAAAAAGTGTCGTATTGCACTTACTTAAAGTGTCAATGCAAAAATAAATATATAATTATATATTTTTTTATGGCTATTTTTTTATGGCTATTATTTTATATGATTTTTTTTTGTGTCATTTTCAGAATTTCAACTTCGTTGTTTTTTTTACACCCGTTATAATATGAGATAATAGATCAGCTGGAAACGAAACTTTCTCAATTTTTTAAATTGTTCTTTCCTCTCTCTCTTGTTCCAGGTGGATCCCCTCATCTCCTCGATGAACAAAGGAGACTGCTTCATCCTAGACGTTGGCAATGACGTGTATGTCTACCATGGCGAGAACTCGAGACGTGTCGAGCAACTGAAGGCTGTGTCCGTCGCCAATCAAATCAGAGACCAAGATCACAATGGGAGAGCGAGAGTGGAGTTCATCGGTGAGTGAAATGATTATTAGTAGTGTAGCGGTATCTACAACGACGCCACATGCGAACAACGCGTCATACTGACGTCACAAAAATCCTGCATCTCGTAAGCAGAGTTTACCGCGCAACTAGCATAGATACAACGGCCCGACATGAATCATCGGGCAGTTGCCCGCCAGACACAACACCCGTCTGGTCGGAGGATCCTCCCTTTTCTATAGAGTATGAGTGAATTTTACACCCTGTTTCTCATACCTCTATAGTAGAAAGGTATTTATCGAGGCTGGCGGTATGAGTAACTGAGGGGCCCGTGGCTAAATAATAACAGCCGCACAGGTCGATCGATCAGGTTAAGCTACGCTTGCCGCGGTTGGTCTGTGGATGGGTGACCATCTTTACATACCGAGACCCCTCCGCGCCTCGGAATGCACGTTAAGCCGTTGGTCCCGGCTGTCATTCGTGGATCTTTGACAGTCGTTACGGGTAGTCAGAAGCCCGAAAGTCTGACAACCAGTCTTACCAAGGGGTATCGTATTACCCCAGTAACTGGGTTGTGGAGGTCAGATAGGCAGTCGCTCCATGTTAAATACTGGTATTCAGCAGCGTCCGGTTAGACTGGAAGCCGACCCCAACATAGTTGGGAAAAGACTAGGCAGATGATTTCGGTATGAGTAACTACTGTTAGGTGCAACGCAGACGACAGACTATCCGTGACGCACTTTTTAGTCTGTGAAAATAGAACCTATGCAATTATATGCAGTAACGCACACGACGCGCAAAAAGTCCGACGCACAAAAAATCCGTGTAATTCGGGCAGACCGCGCCGCGCCGCTCCGCACAATAAGTCTGTGAAAAAAATGGAACGTTTGCTTCAACGCGCGCTAACGCAGACGGCGCACACTTTAGTCGGCAATCTGCATTTGCTAGGGGTTGACTTAACGCACGCGATCTATTATCATGGCGCGATTTATTATCAAAATAATACTTCGCGACCTCTGCACGATTTCCATAGCGTCTACGTCCCTACAGCTCTGCCGACAGAATGATCAAAGATGTGCGTCGTGTGCGTTGAGTTTGTGAAAAATCCGCGACCGACTTTTTGCGCGCCATGCAGACTTTTTGTGCGCCGCAGACTCGATCGCACAAAAAGTGTGCCGTCTGCGTTGCACCTTAGCCTGCATCATCCCATTGCTGGACAAAGGCGTCTATGACTACCAGCTCTTCTGATACAAGGCTAAAGTGGACCACTGGTCATTTGTTTTGTCCAGCTTGTCCCGCTGTCTTATACGGGGTCTACCACGACTCCATCTAGCTGTGTCAGGGCTCCATGTGGTCGTTATAGGAGAAGGGAATCAACTGTAGGAAGAATTGGGTACTGTAGGAGTAAATTGGGAGAAATAGTCGCGTAACGAAAAAGCGTAATGCCCCTTCGATGCGAATTTCTCTCTCTGTCAGTATCTATTATACAACGTTAAATGCGTGGTGTTAATGTTACGTTAAATAATAATGTAATGTTAAATGCAAAAAGAAATATAGGTATAAAAAAAATATACTTAACAAAAAAAAATAAAAAAATATAATAAAATAAATATATTACTCATTTTAATGTTACGTTAAATGCGCAAAACCTGAAAATAGTTTGTTCATAAATTAGTACTGAATCGATTTCAGTAACTTTTAATATAGGTTTTTTTTTTCAAAAATGATGTATTTTTCCATGCTATCCGCCGATTGAGCCAAAGAAAATTAAGGTTTGTTTTAGGGTATTAAGACTCAATTTTGAATGCATAAAGCAATCAACACGATTTTCTTAATAAAAATAGTTAGCTTTAAAAAAAATAGTTTTGTTCATTGTATTAAGCTTTTAACTCAATGCTCTAATTGGTGTGTATGAGGTTTTGCGCATTTAACGTTACAAGTTGTATAAAGACAGAGAGAGATATAGTTTTCATGGTTTTCGAAGATGCTAAAGCCGATAGTGAGGCAAAAATGAAGATCCAAGATGGCGGATGCTAAATTTTTAACAATTTCTCCTCACGATGTTTTCCTTCACAGTTTTGAGAGCAGTGGTGATGAAATAATCGCATCGCATGTCCTAGAATCAACAATTCGAAGACATGTGACATCTGATCAACCCGCACTGGGCCGGCGTGGTGGATTACGGCCCACTTCCTCTGAGAGAGGAGGCCTGTGTCCAAACAGCATTATAGGCTGATTATTCTACGAGGGCGAAGTCACGAGCAAAAGCTAGACATAAAGAAAGAAAAAGTATTTATCGCGAGTCGTACAGGAGGATCACAAACTAAACTAAACACAGACTAAATTAAAATACCAAAATAAAAAAAATAAAAAAGTAACAAAAAGAAAAATGACACAGAATGTCATATACGAGGCTAAAAGGCTCCTATCTCAGCATGATGCTGCGATATTTAAAAATAAATTTCGCAGCGCTGGTGGTGGTAGCAGTGGTGGTGGTTTGGTGGTTGGTTGGTACATTAAAGTTTTACTCTTTGCTTACAGATCAATACTCCAGCGATGTCGACGTACAAAAGTTCTTCACGGCTCTAGGATCTGGGGCACAAGACCTGGTGCCCGAACAGAGCGCTGGCGGTGATGACCAGGTAACAACTTAATATGGGGTTTTCCACAATACTTACTATGGTCCGCGCGGAACTAGTTGGCCGCTGAGGTAGGGAAAGTGAGGCGGCGGTTCGCAACACCCGTATTGAGTAATGCGCCCCCGCCCCTCCGTCCCACCGCTCACATGCCTAAGGCGCGGCCAACTAGTTCCGCGCGGACTATAAATAAAACCTTTTTTTTGTATTATTAGGAATAAAGATCTTAAAATTCTCAAGTTTTAACATTATTAGTCATTATTGCCAAATGTAAGTACTAACACTAGTGTTTAAGATGTGTATGTAATTACTAACAAATTGGATTCTATGATCTGGATAAATAAATGATTATTATAATATTATATTAATATTTACTTTCAGACTTTCGAGCGTAACGAAGAACAATCCGTCATTTTATCAGAGGTATCTGATAGTACCGGCAAAGTGAAGGTGACAGCGCTTGCCAAACCATTGAGACAGGAACAGCTCAAACCACAGGTAAGATAAGAAAGAATTTTCAACCATTTTTTTTTTAAGTTTGACCCACACTAGGAAATTCTCCCGTATTGTGGGTGCATTTACAAACATTTAAACTCACATACACAAATAGCTAGACCCGGAAAAACTACTTGTAGGTTATAAAAATATTTGTTCCGTGCGGGAATCGAGCCCGCGACACGCAGCGAAGCAGTCAATTTCTTTATGATCTGAGTCTGCCTCGTTGGTTGGAAAGAGTTACTGAAGAGCTTGGGTTCGATTCCCAGCACTCTAATTGCGTAAAAAATTCATCATCTGCCTGCCTTTTCCCAACTATGTTGCGGTCAGCTTCCAGTCTAACCGGATGCAGCTGAATACCAGTATTTTATGTGGAGCGACTGCCTAACTACCTACCTATTACCCAGCTACTGGGTAATACGATACCCCTTGGTAAGACTGGTTGTCAGACTTTCGTGCTTCTGACTACCTGTAACGACTGTCAAAGATCCACGAATGACAGCCGGTACCAACGGATTAACGGCTTTCTGAGACACGGAGGGTTTTCGGTATGTAAAGATGTCCACCTATCCACAGACCAACCGCGGCAGCGTAGCTTAACCTGATCGATCGACCTGTTCGGCTTATAATATTTAGCCACGGGCACCTCTAATTGCGTAACACATTATGAAACAGAATTTAAATTATTTTGAAGGATATCGCTAATCCATTGCTTCGTATGTTCGAAAAATTTGTCTGCTCAACAACGTAAATAACGCAATGAATGCTGTTGAACTGTCAAAACGAAAACTATTACTACTCTCTTAGTCCCGTATTACAGAACGTCACTCAAAACTCAAGCGTTACTTAAAACTAGTTTCAACCAATCAAATGGCTTGAATCTAGTTTTATGTAATGCTTGAGTATTGAGCGATGTTCTGTAATACTATAGTGTGTTACACCACTACCCTGCAAAGATAATGTTCTGTGACTAACCTATTGGATTTAATTGATTGAATTTTTGTATGCAGACTGGAAACGTCATTAGGTATACGAAGTTTAATTTATTGTTGTACTAGCTGTTGCCCACGACTTCGTCTGCGATCCAGGATGAAAAGTAGCCTATGTCATTCTCCAGGTCATGGTCTACCCACGTGCCAAATTTCATCGTTTTAGCGTGAAAGCGTAACAAACAAAATTACTTTCGCAGTTATAATATTACATAGTTAGGATTGTCGTCTCCACTTTGTATAATTGTTTCGTTCTATTTTTACAGGAAAGTTATATCTTGGACACAGTCAGCGGCAGTGTCTACGTATGGAATGGCAAGCAAGCCACCCAGAGGGTATGTTTATCAAGATTTTATTATTTACTTCTGACCGCGACATCGTCCGCGCGAAATTTCTTGTTCCCCCGATCCACCCCGTCTTGCCCGCGCTATTACTTTGTTTTCGCTTAGCATTATTTTTGCCGTTTTTCTCTTTGCTCGGTCTCTAAGGGTCGTAGCGTGATGTTAAACTAGCCTATAGCCTTCCTCAAAAATTGAGCTATCAAACGCAAAAAGATTTTTTCAATTCCGACCAGAATTTTTGTTCCAGAGATTAACGCGTTAAAATAAGCAAACTCTTCAGCTTTATTATTAGATAGGTTTACTAGCAACTAGCCCCTTTTTCGCTCGGTTTTTACGACTTGATAAAACCTCGATATTTTATTCATTATTAATGTATACAAGCTGTAACAGAATAAACGCAAGTCCTGAAAGTAGTTTGTTCATAATTGACTACTGAATCGATTTCAGTAACTTTTAATACAGATATTTTTGAAGTGAAACTTCTTTACGCACGCTTGACTTGGGGAGTAAGCTGGCGAACGCGTGACGTAAGCGTTACGAAAAGTGTGATCGGGCAAGGCGAACGGAAGTTAAGTGGGGGATATAAGCAAGAGACAGCAGTGCGCGCGCACATTTTCTTTCTCTCTTCCTCTCATAGCCAAATACGTTCCGTATATCTAAGCACACTGCAGGCTTATTGTCTGTATCACAGTGTAGGAGCAAGAGAGAGCAGTGCGCGCGCACATTTTCTTTCTCTCTTTCTCTTATAGCTAGTAAATGAAATATATATATATTTCAGTCAGTAGTTCGTTTGCGAGTTTACTAGCGTTACGCGAACGGTGATTCTTTGGTTATTTTTCGTAATTCTATTTCGTTTTGAACAATTTTATGAATTAATATTTTGTTCAATACATTCAATATTCTACGTTTAAAGTGAATAAAACTGTAAATTCATTTTAGAGTTCATGTTTTGTGAATTTTCGGGTAAATAATAACAAATTATGGAAAGAAGTGACACAGACTCTGAGTATGAAAGTGATGCTAGAAAAGGAAAGAAAGAAAGAAAAAAGAAAGAAGTTTCACTTCAGTCGTGTGGTCATAAGCACACTCGTTTTTTTTCACCTGAAATCGCGAAAAAAAATCAGCTGCTCCCTACATTTATGTTCGCATAACTCGTCAAAATGTAGGGAACAGCTGATTTTTTTTTTTCGCGATTTCAGCTTTGGTCCCTTAGTAAAACTTGTTCATAATGATGAGCACAATCTCCCATTTCGGTTTGTCGCAAATTTTCAATTTCAACCTGTATACAGAGTTACTTGTAATTCGACGTATATCCGTCAGGAACTGAAAGGGGGGCCAAAATGCAAAAAATTTAACCCACCATATGTATGACCAAAATTCAATAGTTTTAGAGATATTTGAAACATTTTTGAAGCGTAAAATGAAAATATTTGTAAGATATTATTTATAAATCGCTCATCATTTAAATTATTTGTTGAATTAAGTACTTTCAATTATGTTCATAACTCAATTAAAGTGCTAGCTACAATATCATTGTTTAATAGTACCCATTCAATATATAGTTTTTTTTTTATTTAGAATTATATCGAAGAACCTTTAAAATTCAATTATCTCGAAAACTATTGAATTTCGGCCATACATATGGGGGTTCAATTTGTTGTATTTTGGCCCCCTTATCAGCTCCTTACGAATATACCTACGTCGAATTACAAGTAACCCTGTATAAACCTTCCGGAATAAATTCTCAAAGGCTGGTTTTATCGTCACGCCGCTAGACGCGCCGCTGAGCAGCGCGCTGTTAACAGCACGCGCTTGAACAGCGGTGCACCGTAAAACAAGATTCGTACCGCGCGTTCCGCTGCTGTGGGCCAGTCGTGTACAATATGCAGGTTAATAGTTAATACGGTTATAGTACTGGCTATTTACTTTTTATGGAAAGAAGGCAACGGTGACTTCGAAGAAGAGTATTTGACCCTTATAACGCTTCTCTTATAATCTTCTGAATCGAACTTCCTCAATTACTCGTCCCGTATCGATGTAATTCATTTCGTAAACAAATAGGTACCTACAATACTTACGGCGCGTCTCATCAGCGTCACACTAAAACGCATAATGGCCGTAGAGAAGCGAATGAGCGGCGCGCGCTTTGGCAGCGCCGGCGAACGAAGTGTGAGCGTGACTTTGAAACGCAACTACTACCCCTTATATCTTCGAACGCGCACGCTCCAAAAAATGATGATGGAAACCGCATCAAAATCCATTCCAATTAACCACTGGGCCCTGTATATTAATTTATTTTGTTTTTTTTGTTTAGGAAAAGACTGAAGCTCAGACGAAAGCGCAGGCGCTGTTGAGTGCCAAGAACTACCCTTCATGGGTGAGTAGTAAATATAAAAATACTATCTTTAACAAAAAATCATCATCATCTGCCTAGCCTTTTCCCAACTATGTTCGGGTCGGCTTCCAATCTAACCGGATGCAGCTGAATACCAGTATTTTACATGGAGCGACTGCCTATCTGACCTCCACAACCCAGTTACTGGGTAACACGATACCCCTTGATAAGACTGGTTGCCAGACCAACTGGTTGGTTGTAACAAAAAAAAATATTCTTTCAAAAAAACAGTACAAAGTGAAAAATGACTTTGACTTTTATAAAATCGAAAGTAAAAATAACTTACGATTTTCTGAAATCAAAGTTATTTTTCAGTTGAGACCAGTAATCACGGAGAAAAATTGTAGAGAGTGGGTTCGAACCGAGCCAGGCACTTTACTTCCCGTAATTTATGTCATCAAGGCTGCATCTCAAAATGTTTGGGATGCATGAAGAAGCCTCCTCGTATAGCGCAATTTGTTCCGCCAGTTACTCAACTGAACCGAGCGCTCGGCGCACCCTGGACAGTCACACCCAACACCTTATTTGACTGGCCAATTCTTCCCTTGCGATGGTAGGGCTAACGCCCGCCTGGTTTGCGACCACCTTCCCACCGGAGTCAAGCAGCCTGCTGTGTTTCGTCGATGCGTGGGAGTTCCAATGCCTTAGGCATCTTCTGAGCAAGCTCGTTCCATCATAGACCTCATCCGTCGCTTTCCATCAGGCGTGATCGAGGTCAAGAGTGGCCCTATTCAATAATAAAAAAAAAATGGTGAAGAAAAACATCGTGAGGAAACCGCCATGTCCTAGAGTCAAAAATCGAAGACATGTGACATCTTCCAACCCGCACTGGGCCCGCGTGGTGGATTACGGCCCACTCACATTAAAATCTTTCTTCGTCTCCTCAGGTACACATTGTAACGATGCCTCAAGGAACCGAGCCAGCTGTATTCAAGCAGTACTTCAGCACCTGGAGGGATGTCGGCATGTCCCACTCAAGAATTGTATAAAATCAATCATTCCTCATTCTTCTGCCTTTAAACCAATTTATGTCAGCGCAAAATGTCTTTTTCTTTCATACTTCTTAATTAGCCGTCATTTTTGTAGTCACTCCCTTTATAACTATATTATCATCTTTCACACAGCCCATCTGTGGCAAAATCATTAGCAATATGACAAGCACGACTTGTATAAAATATACCTAGTCATAACAATATCCAGCATATATTAACTGTGATCTACCAGTTTGTGGCGGCATCTACATCGCCACAGGGGAACTAGGCATCGCATTGACGTCACGCAAAGTTCTGCATCGCGCAAGTGACATTTACCGCGCAACTAGCATTTAAACAACTTCTCGATATCAATCGTTGGGCAGTTGTCCGCCAGACACGACACCCGTCTGAACGGAGGATCCTCCCTTTTCTGTGGAGGATGAGAGAACTTTGCACCCTGTTCCTCATACCTCTATAGGTTTATCTGTCATCAACTGCCAAGCCTTTTCTTAACTATGTAGGCGTCGGCTTCCAGTCTAATCGGATGCAGCTGAATATCAGTGTTTTACATGAAGCGACTGTGTATCTTACCTCCACAACCCAGTTACTGGGTAACACGAAACCCCTTAGTAACTCATTATAATATGCTGGACTTTGCAATAACACTGAAACCAAAATAAAATGAAATAGGTGCCACGATTGTAAGAATTTTATTCTTGCTTTTAATTTTATAGGAAGACTATAATTAAATATTATTTTCTAATATACTTGTGTTTTATTTTTTATCTTTATCTATACTAGGATCAATCTCCAAAATGGGCGTATTCGTGTGATCGCTCTGGTGCTTTTCGGATGTTGATATTTAATGGTAATGATGTATCTCATTAAAAAGAATAATATTCAAATAGTACATTTTTACTATTGGCCTTCAATTTACATAAACAGTTATGGAAATATTTAAGTTCAAAAAATTTCGCGACCAGAGCAACCATAATTGGTGCCAGAGCGATCATAAATGGTGAAATCAGCGAAACAAAAAAAAAAAAAAAATCATAAAATATTATTTATTTAGCGGTTTTCAGTCATATTCAGTGTACGTGTAAAAAGATTATATGTAAGAGAAATGTATTATTTTAGAAAAAGGTCAAGGCATATCAAAAATACGGAATATTTTTTATAAAATAATTGCTAAAATAACAAATTAACATAATTATAACATCACGGTTCTCAGATAAGATAAGTTCTTCATTTATTGGGAGCTCATCAGTTGCTCGTAAGTCGTAACTTATCCACTTTTTCTTTAAATAATATCGTCGAGAACTCTGCCTACTTTTCTTCCTACGAACCTTTTGCTGACTTGGAGTCAAATCACTGATCGGTAGTACTGTGCCTCGAGCTTTTTTCCTTTGGTAGCTCTCTCTTGACTTTACAAGCCATTGTGCGTATAGATCTGGGCCTCAAGTCTGCTATTACAATAGTGTCAGAATGGTCTATTATTGATTTCATAATTGTTGATTTTGACAAGTTTGGTAATCTACTAATAAAATGGCGTCATTATGACTTTCCAATGGTCAACCACTGACACTCCATTGAAAGAAATGGCGTAAAATGGTAATCTCGTACATAATGACAAAAGAGTAAATGTAATGTTTATTGCTATTTACGAACTTCTTACTAGGTACTTCAGATTGTAAAAACTAATACGTAATATGTAAAAATATATATTAAATGAAATCTAGCATGTTTAGTAGTAGTTTTTCTCAGACTATTGACCGACCAATGATCGACCATTATGAATTTAGCAGATTACGAACTCTTAGCAAAATGACAATGGGATCGTGTTGGATTGACAGGCCTGTTGGTCTAGTGGTTAGTCACCCTGACTGCTATGCCGGAGGTCGTGGGTTCGATTCCCACCCAGGACAAATGTTTGTGTAATGAGCACGATCATTTGTTCTGTGTCTGGGTGTAATTTATCTATAATATTTATGTATTTAGAAATATATAAGTATGTTTATCAGTTGTCTAGTACCCATAACACAAGCTCTGCTTAGCTTGGGACTAGATGGCGTTGTGTGATAGTTGTGGAATATTATTATTAAAAAAAAAAAAATGACGAATTTATAAATATAGCGGACTTGGGCCCCAGGATAATTTTTTTATCTTGGCCATTCTACGATGCTCAGCCAATTTCTTCTTATGATGTTTTTCTTCAATAGATAATTTATTTCGAGGCATGATTTTAATCTGCAACAATAGTTGCCATTAAATTCTAAAGAAGAAAGGGTTTCAGTTGTGGTTAGCTAAATGCCAAAAAATAATATCATCAAGGTATTTTACCTTGATGACATTATTATCAAATCTATCGTCGAAATCTGTTTATGGGTTTAGGTTACCCAAAGAAACCCAGGAAAGGTTATATATTAAAGGTTATATGCATAGTTCATAGTTTTCCATTGTTATAGTCCGGTACTACTACTTAAAATAGATTTATAACGTACAATTAATGCAAAATATCATCGCTCTGGTCTTTTTGGACAGAGCAATCACAGCCATAGCGATCAGAATAAGTCACAAAATTATAAATATAGCCCAATTTAAAAGCAGTAGAAAGTTGTGATTACGTCTCCTAAAAAACACCATAAAGATCACTTAATTCACATAACAAACACATTCACAAGCTTACTATTTAATTTAAATAACGCGCCATAGCAATCATAAAATTTGAGAAACAAATCCAGAGCAATCATAAACTTGCCTTCGTAATGTTGGAGCGCGGGAACGTGGCACACAGGTATCCTCCTCGGCGGTTAGACCACTGCTGGGGTTGCCCCGCGGGAGGAGAATAGAGTGTCTATAACCCGGAACTAGGGATGAGCGCGATGTTTTACCTCAGCGCAGAGCGATGAGATAAAATGGCCGGTCACGATTTTAAATTCAAATTGTGGCAAAAGTATTGTTAATATAACTAAAAATATTTTATTACTATGAAGATTAAATATTTGTTATGTAATCTAAATAAGTTGTTTCATGTGAACCTTTTCATTGAAAAGTTTATGAATATTTTTTTCATTCAATCGGGAGTTAGGTCAACCCAGAGCGATCAGGATTTTAGGGTTTAAGATTTTTTTTTAAATATTTAAAATAAACTTATTCATAATATTAGCCTTGTATCACGTAGATTAGACACCGAAATGTATACAATTTTTTTTTTGAAAACGTTTTTCGTTTTTAAAATGGGTTTATCCAGCCCGACACGAAAAATAATGCCTCTGGAGATCGACCCACTAATAATAAAACTAAAGAGTATAAATGTTAAATGATTTTATTTCTTTATGCAGGTTTGTACAAACACTTTTACACATCAATCATATGTTTAAATAAAACTAGACGAGGTCGGCGTTTCTTAATGTAAGAGTGTTTTAATACCGAATTATGTACAGTTGCCAAGACTTTATCTACACCCATGATATAAATCCTCTATAAGGTTTGGGTGTTCTACACTGCCGGTCGATTCTGTAAAAATCTCACCGTGATAACTTAGGTGAAGTGAGCTATCAATAGAGGTAATCCCTAACATCAGGTGGATTGACAGCTCACTTCACCTAAGTTTTCACGGTGAGATTTTTTACAGAATAGCACTACTGTTTAAGAACTCTTTATGTAAATTCACGGAAAGTTTATTCATGGAAAGTTTAATTATTGAGTATCAAAGCTTGTATCACTCATTTTTGTAAACAACAAAGTACCTAATAAATGTGTGCAATACTAATATCGAACAAAAATGGCGGGATACAATTTTTTTTTTAAATTACGCACTATGGTAGTGAAACTCGCGTGCATGAAAATGTTCTTTTTTTGAAATTCATAAAGATACCACGAATTGAGTAGTGAGAATGTGGCTGTTTGATGAGTAAGGATAAGATAAGATTTCTTTATTTGTTTAAACATTGTATACATACAAGAGCATACAAGATATTATATTGTTTGAATCCAATCATGTTTAACCGTAAGTATCGGCATACAAATATTTCCATAACAATGAAAAGAATTAATAGTAAAAAAAAAATGAAAAATACAATTACAAAGTTTTAAATTTAGAAACTTCACAAATTATAAATTAATTTTATGTTATAATATCAAAATTAGAAATCAAGTTACTACATGTATGTCAAAATTTAAATGATTGTCAAAGAATCATATGTCAACAATTATATTATCTATTTAAATGTCCATATTTTCTATATTCAATCGTTGGCTAAAATGTATGATTTTAGTTTTATCTAAATTAATCTTTAAATTGTTATTGTTTAACCATTTTATTATAGATGTCAAGGTTTTGTGAATGTCAAGTTTATATTGGATCATGTCATTGTTATTAACTAGAAAAGAAGGGATCGAAAAAGCAAAGGAGTTGCATAATGAAATTTAGTACAACATTTTTATAACACTCGTTTGGATGATATTATGGTTACTATGACACTAGTTGTTTTAATGTTGGCAATAAGCTAACTGTTTCAGAAACTTATAGAGGATTTATATGCATGGGTGTAGATAAATAAAAATACGTCACCTACAAGGCTGCCCTTTTTTAGAAAAGGATTACAAGGTTGACTTCAGCTTATCAGAGGTCACAGACCCAAAGGCTACCTTTATGGTAAAAACACGTCATAAAATCATCATCTGCCTAACCTTTTCCCAATTATTTTGGGGTCGGCTTCCAGTCTAACCGGTTTCAGCTGAATACCAGTATTTTACATGGAGCGACTGCCTATCTGACCTCCACAACCCAGTTACTAATATTCAGGGTCAAATTAAATTATCTAGCGAAACTCCGCAGAAATGGTGGGTATCGATACCTAAACACCATAAAATAAAACGTTTTGACGCATTTTTTGGAAGGTCAACGACCGCTGTTAGTGAAGTTACTTGAATTATAAGTCGAAAAAAACTGTGTTCTTATGTTTTATCGTATTCAGCCCCATCATGATTGTAAAGTTTACACAACACAAAACAGATTTCTTAAACCAATATTTCAAGTGAATACATTAAACTGCGGTCAATGACCCCACAAAAAACATCAAATTAATTTACTTTTTGTTTTATTAAGTTTAGCATAGTTTCGAAATACATATTTTATCTATACCGTGAAACCTGCTTACTTTGCCACTTTATCATGTGTCAAAAAGTTTGATTCGCTTTAAAAAAATATAATTATATGAAAACATATTGAGTAACCTACTACTAGACGTAGTAAATTTCATAGGTATTGATACCCATCGCGTCTGCAGATTTCAGCTAGTCAATTTAAAATAACCCTGTAGAATTAACACAATACCCCTTGGTAAGGCTAGTTGCCAAGCTTTCGGGCTTCTGACTACCCGTAACGACTGTCAAAGATCCACGAATAACAGACAGCATACACATGACACGTCACACAAGTACCATATCAATCAACTCAGCCTATCGCAGTCCACTGCTGGACATAGGCCTTTCCCAGGCTGCGCCAGAACACCCTGTCCTCCGCCTTCCTCATCCAGTCTTTCCAGCCACCTTCTCTTCTTAAGGGCCTATACTACCTCAAATGGCTTAGCATGATCCTCCGTTATGTCGAAAATACTGCAGCATTAATTTTGAAATAAATATATGGTAAACTTGAGGATTAATGTTAGGTCTTATGTTAGACGAAAACACGATTCCAAAAAAAATTCTCGATAAAAATTCCAAAGTTACCTCCAAACCGAACCAAAAAATACTTCAAATTAGATCATGAAACTTTGTATACTAACCGAAATAACTATAAAGCAAGTCTTATGTTTTTTTTTTTTATTACCATTATTTTCACCGTAAAAAGCAAATACCTAAACTATTGGCGCTGTCTGCCGCCTAGCAACGCACTGTCTCGCTCTCACTCAGTCCGCGAGCAGTATCGTGCGAAAGTGCGTTAAGGCCGTCAGTTCATCTAGCCGGGGAGCGTCCCACACTATTGCCGACCCACCTCCGCGGTCTCCACTCCAGGACTCGTTCTCACAGGAAAAGAAGTATCGACAAACATGGCCAGCCCACTGCCACTTCAGCTTCTTGCTTACTCTGCAAGCTATGTCGGTAACTCTGGTTGTTTTCCGGATAACTTCGTTTTTGAGGACCATACAGTAGCGAAGGGTGAATTTATGACAGACTAGCTGCGCCCCGCGGTTTCACCCGCGTAAGTTTTGATCCCATGGTAATATCGGGATAAAAAGTATCCTATGTGTTATGTGTAGGAAAGGAAAGTAGGAAAGTAGGAATTAGTAGGATTAGTAGGAAGTAAGCCGGAGCAAAAAAAAAGTCAATAAAATGTTTCATTATATTTTAATGGCGAATTGACTATAGAGTGGTTGTGTTCTGAATTTTCGAATACCTTCGCCACTGGTACCATATGCATTCAAATTGTTAGGTAAATATAATTTTCCTTAAACATCGGACACAGACACAAATTAATTAATACTTAATATTCATAGTTCATGCATATTATCTTGCGTAAATGCTCTTGATAAACTTGTTTATGTAAGGTCTTGTTCACGATGGAGCAATAACTTTAACCGACTATTTGGAAATTAGGTTCGATACCCAAGTTGGGGGCTTTTTTTTTTTTTTTTTTGTGGTATGAGTAACTGAGGGGCCCGTGGCTAAATAATAACAGCCGCACAGGTCGATCGATCACTTGCCGCGGTTGGTCCGTGGATGCGTGACCATCTTTACATACCGAGACCCCTCCGTGCCTCGGAAAGCACGTTAAGCCGTTGGTCCCGGCTGTCATTCTTTGATCTTTGACAGTCGTTACGGGTAGTCAGAAGACCGAAAGTCTGACAGGGAATCTTACCAAGGGGTATCGTATTACCTAGTAACTGGGTTGTGGAGGTCAGATAGGCAGTCGCTTCATGTAAAATTGGTATTCAGCTGCATTCGGTTAGACTGAAAGCCTTCCCCAACATAGTTGGGAGAAGGCAGGCAGATGATTACCCAAGTTGGGCATCATGTTTTCTATCTGGAATTTCTCAGTAGGAGCCCGGAGTCTAGAGGATTTGTGCCCAGTTGATGGAAATAGGCTTGCCCCCATGTTGCATGGGACTTACACATAACAGGCACAACATGGCTGTGCTATAGGTACACCTCTGCCTGAACTGCAAAATTCACGCGAACGAAGTCGCGGGGGAAGTGCTAGTCTATCATATAAAAAGAATTACTGACTGATAACTTGATCATGCTAAAAAGAATGAAAACTACGCGATCGCATGTCGGCGTAGTATGATGCGTACTACGGCGTAGCGCAGTGCGTACTACGACGTAGCACACTCCCTAGAAACTACGTTGTACTAACTCTGTGCGTACTTCGGTGGAGCACAACATGAACTAGGCTGTACCTCCGTTCGTACTACGGCGTAGCACTGTGCGTACTACGGCGTAGCTCCGTGACTACTATGACGTAACATAATATTAATTACGCTAAGCTGTAGAAAAAGAAAACAAAACTTACATCGCGTATCACAGTGATACTAATAAAGCGTAAAACTGAACTACACACATCAAAAGTGTCTAGGGATCAACATATATTTTTGCAATAACTTTTCTCCTGATTGATATTAATTAAAATTTTCTTTAAGGATTCATCAAATAAAGTGTTTTCGTTTGTCACAGTAACGATAAACCAAGTCACCTTTGCATTAATAAAGAAATTTGCCATTTTCCTAATAAAGGGATTTTTGACATTTGAACCACTAACACAAAAGTTCGAAAAAAAGACTGAAATAACAGTTTTCTCTAAAATTTTATTGGGTAACTTAAACAATTAATAATCCGTGTTTCTACCGCGAACACTAACAACACAAGAACATCGGTTTGGCATACTCAAAATGAGTTCATCCAAATCACGCTGTGGAATGGCCGCCCATGTTCGTTGCAACAACAAAAAAAGGTCTTCTTGCGGCTGGATACCCTCCATATTCGGCAGAGCTCTTCTCTGTAGCATATCCCATGCATGCTCAATCGGGTTCAAGTCTGGCGACTGAGCAGGCCAGGGCAGGACATTGATGTTAGCTGCGGCGAGAGTCTGTCTTACAACTCTTGCGGTGTACAGTCGTGCATTATCATGCATTAACTGAAATAAGGGACCGATTTGCACTTGTAGAGGAACGATGACGTCTGATACAATCGTCTCAGCATAAATTTGAGCGTTGAGGTTGCCTCTGATCCAAATCAACTCAGTTCTTCCGCCGATCCAAATACCCGCCCATACCATGATGGTTCCACCACTATAAGGATGGACTTCCTGGCAGGATTTTAATCGCTGTTGGCGTCCAGGGGTTCTCCAGTGTCGTATACGTCTTGTATCCGGTCTCATACCAAAACGAGACTCATCAGAAAAGCACACGAAACGCCATTGTTCTTCTGCCCAATTTCTGTGTTCAAGAGCCCATTGATATCGAATCCTACGATTGTGCATTGCTATAGGTGGTACCCGTAGCGGTCTTCGGGAATGAAGGTTCACTTCATGCAAGCGGTTTCTGACTGTTTGGTCGCTAATTAAGTTCCCTGAAGAGTGATGAAGCCTCACGGCTAACATCATGGCGGTAATTGTTGGAGCTCTTCGAGTTAAGATTTGAATGTATCGGTCTTGTCTCCGTGTGGTGCAGCGATACCGTCCTCCATGGCGCTCAGCCACGGTACCAGTGCTTCGGTAACGTGTCCAAAGTCGACTGATAACACTCTGACTTGTATTCAGAGCTAAAGCCACAGTACGTTGCCGGGAACCAGCTTCTATCATTCCCACGGCTCTGAGCATTTCTTCCCTGCTTAAATGACGTCGCCGCTCCATAATAACGTTGGTTTTAATCAGTAGTAGGGAAACAGTAGCACTAATAATGTCTTCAATGCGTTGTATGTTTTTATAGGGAAAATATTGACAGCTGATTTTCATCTTTTACTCGAATTTGATTCACAGTTCCTGATTCAAATTATGAAATGCACCAAAAAGGATCCATATAAATTTATAAAATCATAAATTTATTACAAAGCCACATCTCAATCTCAAGAAATCCGCATAAAAATGCTTGATCCCTAGACACTTTTGATGTGTGTAGTATCATTTAACATGTAAGTACCTTAATAGGCTTGTCAACTGAAAAAATCTAATTAGTCCGTCAGTTAGATTATCAAAAAATATTTGACCCGTATTTTTTCTTTTGTTACGTAAACCAAAATTAACGAAGATACGACGCTTTTAAAATTCTCAATACGTCACACCTTGGTATAATTTTTAGTGCGTTCTGACGTCACGAGCCCCCACTCCGGAGTTTTGATGTGTTTTATCTTTGTCAATATTGAATGATTTACAAAAACAAAAAATATGTGTCCATTATTTTCCAATACTCTAACTGACGGACTAAATAGATTTTCAATTTGTTGATGGTGGACACTAGCCTATTGCGTAACATACTTTCGAGCACAATCGGAATCATTTTGAAAGATATTGCCAATCCATTGCTTCATATGTTCGAAAAAACTGACAGCTCAACAACGTAAATAACGCAATGAATGTTGTTGAACTGTCAAAATGAAACCCATTGCTACTGATAGTGTGATACGCAACTACCCCGCAAGGGGAAAATAGAGGAATACGTTATATCATTATATGGAATGAAAGGGTTACCGCTACCCCGGAACATAAACGGCTAAGGAAGGAACACGGGTGGGTTTTAGTCAGTAAGAGTCTGACACTCCCTTCTGTTCCAGCCAGAGCGGGACTCATTTGATGATTTCACATCCTCAAAAAAAAAAAAAATTTATATGGAATGAATGCCAGCAACACGTTTCCTCTTTATGCATTTAATGGTCTGTGGTGCAAATAATATCGTACGTGGCCACAACTTTATAACACAATGATAAATAAAAAAAAAACAGTATTAAGCCAGTGAAACCAGTATTAACGCATACATGCAAGCGGGCGGTCCACAAATAAAAATAAACTCTTTAAAAATGTTAAAGAAAACTTTAATAATTTTAGCTGTAATTAGTTATTGCAGTGGCCAATATTTTATAGGGAACAATCATTTCAGTGAAATGAAAGAAGTGTTTTCTTGGAAGCAGATAAGTTACAATTTCGATGGCGTTAAATGTAAGTGTTTGTTTGCCTTTTTTTCTCACATGGCTATCAGAATGAAATTAAATTATTTATTCTGTAAATAGGATATCGGAATCATTTTTACACGTAGTAAAAATAAGCTAGATGAGGTGAGGATGAGGAAACAAACTCAGAGGTCCGCAGTCTCTTTTAAAGTCTAGAATTATCGTGGTCAGATCACGTGAAGACCATGTAGATTGATGTTTGAAATGGTGTGGTCTCATGGAGAAAGTTGTTCAGTTCGATGGTCTAAGGTCTATACCACACCCAACTTCAAAGTCAAAGTTAAATCATTTATTTCAAATAAGCACTTATAAGGGTCAGCGCAAACAGAGAGGAGCGCAGCGGAGAGGATTTTATTAAGGCACTCGAAAATCAACTTTAAAATTATTGAGATAAAGTGCATATATGCCTGACAAAAAATGCTCGCGCGTGCTCGAGGATAAGCGGGCACTTTTGAACGTCAAAATCCTATCCTACTAATATTATAAACGCTAAAGTTTTTCAGGATGAATGGATGGATGTTTGTTACTCTTTCACGCAAAAACTACGAAACGGATTTTGATGAAACTTTGCAGAAATATAGCTTATATAATAATAATAATTCTTTATTTGCATAAAATGTAGGTAGATAATGATGGTAAAACATAGTCAAGGTGCCATATACAGATGTATATGGCACCTTGACTACTTGCCGCTTGGCGACATGCAAATCTTTATACAGTTCAAATATCATAATATTATCACAGAAATAGAACATCTATAACAATTCAACTTAATGTAATTTACAGTCTATACCTCACAGATCGCTCACAATTGTAGAATTTACATGGGTTTTTTGCTAGAAATTCATCAACTGAGTAAAAACATTGCTGACATAACCATTTTCTTAGCATTACACAAAATTTATTTGAAGGTAGACCGGTGATAGTTTTTGGTAAAGAGTTATATATATTAGAATATCACATAGAATTATTTTCATTCCGATTTTCCCACGGGATCTACACTTATGCGCGCTTACCGCGGGGCGTTGGTAGTTTACAATAAAATACATAATTATGATTGTTGTTTCGTATGGAGAAGAATGGGCAAAAAACTCCCCCGTTACTTTTATAATGTTACGAACTTAGGAGCCTTATACAAGATGTTTTTTTATAACTTAACTTTTACTATGAGACCAAACCTGAAATCGTGAAAAAAAAAAATCAGCTGTTCCCTACCTACATTTTGACGAGTTATACGAACATAAATGTAGGGAACAGCTGATTTTTTTTTTTCGCGATTTCAAGTTTGGTCCCATAGTAAAAGTTGTTCATAATGACGAGTACAATGACCCGCTAGAGTTATGGGATATAAAAAAAAACACGTTGTATATAAAACTAGCGGCCTGTCCCGGCTTCGCACGGGTGGACATTTTTTTTTTTTTAATTTTTTTTTTCTTACAATTAAAAAAGCCTATGCTACATTATCACTGATTAATGATAATGTAGCATTCAAATGGTGAAAGAATTTTTAAAATCGGTCCAGTACTTTTTGAGCCAATTCGTTACAAACATACATTCAAATCTTTCCTCTTTATAATATTAGTCTAAATGACACCTTTTTGATACTTGCCGTAACGGGTGCATAAAATACGTCCTTTACCCGACTATGTGGAGGTCAACTACCAGTCTAACCGGATGCGTTTTGGGACACTGTCTGTAAATTTTATGGCGCTTAAAAAGGATTGGATTATCAGCGTTGTTTGAATAAAACATTTATTTTTTGTTTACTTACATATACAGGGTGTCTGACAAAGGGTGTCGCCAACTTAAGGGTATGGTACAGACCATCAAACTGAACAATAACTAATCGTGAATAAAAAATCAATCGTCCCATACATTTGATCAAAAAGGTATTGCAGTTTTGTATGGGCCGACTGATTTTTTATTCACGATTACGATGTTGGTCCCCGGGTAAAAGTTGTTCTGTTTGATGGTCTGTACCACACCCTTAAGTTGGCGACACCCTTTCTCAGACACCCTGTAATTATTTTATTACGTACTAAATTAAATGGCTAACTAACTACACAAATGAACACAAAAACAAAGCACATTAAGGCGCTTATCTTACATTTTTAAGATAAGCCTCAAGTTTTTACGAAAATATTAGTATTTAAAAATATTTGATAATATGTTTTGTGCTAACGTGTTTTATTTCATATTTTTTAGTTCAATAAAAGCTTGTTTTTACCCCTGACTTCAAAAAAAGGAGGAGGTTCTCAATTTGGTTGTTTTTTTATGTTTGTTACCTCAAGATTCCGTTATTTTTAAGCCTATTTGTAAAATTCTTTTTTTAATGGATAATGTATGCCTCAGGGGTGGTCTCATATAAATTTTACTAACTTGGCTTGGGTAGTTTTTGATTTAGCTTCAATAATACGTATTTTTCCATTTAGTTTAGGTATATATGATATTATAATTACTTCCTGTCACTGATATTTACATGGGCATTTTCGTTTAAACTGCTACCTATCTTTGAAAATAGCTTACTGAAATTGTTTTGGATATTTTAGCTAATTCTTGGTTTAGTCGAATGATAAATCTTACAAATTTTGCTATGTATGTATTTTTTTTTATTATAAGGCGCTTATTTCAAATAATATATGTAAATAAATAGTAACTTAGATACGTTTTGGTCATGACCGTTACCAGATAATAAAAAAGTCCGGAAAAAGGCCGTTACCGGTCGAACTCGAGTGTCCACTGAAGACAGATCAAAACTGACACTTCAAAAAGGCTGCTGGTGTTAACATATTTGATTTGGTGTTGTTATTTAAATAAAAAATCAGCGAGTAGTAGAAAAAAATCAGTACTAAAATGGATTCAATTTACGGTCACGGTGCAAGGACATGTCCACTTAACACATACCAAGGGGACAGAATATAAATTTTAAAATGTTATTAAATACTTGTATTATAACATTATAGAGTTTAACATGATTGAAAGCTACAAATTGATAACAAAAACTAAAATATGTGGAGTATGTAATAAGAAGCAAATAGCGAAGAAATAGTTTAACATAAGTCACATCTAAAAGAGGACAGTACTGCAAGACGTAAGATGCCACAATTCTGGATTTAATTTTGTTATTTGTTTTAAGTTTCTGTTAACAATTTAAGTAAAAAAAGAAAACTTTAGTCTTTCGCATCTATTCAATAATTAATCGATACTTCCATGTCATAAAAATGTTAGTTATTTGAAACTTGTATGTATGGGACATCCCATAAGAGGGTTGGTAGCTATTTTGACGAAAATGCCCACATAGCGATTAGTGTTATACGAATTTGCGTGGAATAAAAGTGAAAAATAACAACTTTTTTACAAAAAAAAAAACAACCGACTTCCAAAACAGACACTACAATGTGAAAAAAAAAACAATCAACTTCCAAAAAAACACTACAAAGTGAAAAATAATTTTAATTTCGGAAGTCGGTGTCGCTGTTTGCGCATTGTCGTTTTTTGACACCGACTTCCGAAATTAAAATTATTTTTCACTTTGTAGTGTTTTTTTGGAAGTCGGTTGTTTTTTTTTTTTGTAAAAAGTTTTTATTTTTCAGTTTTTAGTTGTACCTACATCACAAAAATTCATATAACACTACTTGCAACAGGGAAATGAGGGTGTATAACGCTAGTGTTTACATACTTAATCTATACATATAATAAAATCGTAGGAAAGTCAAAACTGTACATTGAATATTTTTTAAAAAGAATACTTGGGGCGTGATCTACAATCGATATCGAAGCCAAAAATATAGTTTTTAGAATTTTTGTCTGTTTGTCTGTTTGTCTGTCCGGGATAAACTCAAAAAGTACAGCATGGATTTACTTCAAATTTTGCATGAATATTACTAAGAGGTCGGGTCAACATATAGGCTACATATTATCACGCTATCACCTACGGGGGAGGAGCTGTGAATGTTTATTTTTCTTACGCATTCTGTGACAGCGTGTAATCTAACGACGCACATTTAAATGTTGTTTTTAAGTAAGCCATGCTATTATCTAGCTTTACACTATAAAAACTACGCCATTCAAGTAACTTGGGCAGAGAAATACAGTTTAATGAATGTTAGTAGTATAAAGACAATTTTAAAACAGCGCCATCTATGAAATTTCATAAAAATCAAATCAAGTTACATGTTAACATTTTTTGGAAATTAATAATTTAAATTTGATCATGTTGGCGAGGTAAGTAGTTAGTTATTCTTAAAATTCATAGATGTTGATGTGCATTTTCTTTATAAAAGTTGTATCGTATATTTCTTTTTGACAAATTCAAGTTCCAACAAAACCCTCAAAATCTTGAGCAGAGTTGAGGAAGACAATTAAAAAAAAAAATGCGGTGTTAAGTATTACAAAAAAGTTATGTTCATTGATGATGACACCCTCGCGGAGGCTAGCATCAATGACAGTACAGTCAACAGCAAAAGTAGATGATGAAAATCAGAAATTCAATACTAATGAACGGAGTTCGCGTCAGAACTGTGTGGCGTCGAAGTGTCGTTATGTGATTGTAAATTATACCAAACATTTACTACTTCGACGCCACACAGATCTGACGCGAACTCCGTTCATTAATTAGTATTAAATTTCTGATTTTCATCATCTACTTTTGCTGTTGACTGTACCAGCCGCATGCGTCATCTGTTTGCCGTCATCTTGGTGTTTTGCAGAGTCGCGAACCCGGTAGCTTTGTGAGAGAATTATCGCTATATATAGTATAGTGGAAATCGGGAGTATAACGCTGAGACAAATTACGATCCGGGCGAAATGACCACCATACGAAATGACCATGTCGCTTTGTTCTCTTCAGAGCAAAAACTTTATGACACCGTCCTTGAAAGCGTTGGGCAAAACCAGGGTAAAATATTTTTCTTGGATGCTCCTGGTGCAACAGGAAAAACATTTGTTACCATTGGCATACTTGCAGAGGTCAGGAGGCAAGGCAAAACTGCTATTGCTGTAGCGTCATCGGGAATCGCTACCACACTGCTTCCGAGTGGCAAGACAGCACATGCCATGTTTAAAATTCCCATCGATTTAGAGAACGCCGAAACGCCTGTTTGTGGTGTGTCACGTAACAGCGATAAGGGACACGTGCTCAACGATTGCTCTCTGATCGTATGGGATAAGTGTACGATGGCCAATAGGAAGGCAGTTGAGGCCGTGGACAGAATCCTGCAGGACATCCGCAGGAACGAACATTTGATGGGTGGTGTCACAGTTCTGTTCAGTGGCGATTTTCGGCAAACGCTTCCCGTGGTGACGCGGGGCTCGAGGGCTGACGAGGTGAATGCTTCGTTGAAACGATCTTCGTTGTGGTCACGAGTGCGTACGCTGCGCTTGACCATTAATATGAGAGCTTGGCTCTGCGGCAATGCACGTGCTCAAGAATTCTCCGATGTCGTTCTAAGTCTTGGCGAAGGCACTCTACCAGAAGAGATAGGTGGACAGGTGGTGCTTCCAAAGTCTCTCGGTAGAGTGGTATCCAGCTTAGAAGAACTAATTCGCTGTGTGTACGGGGACATCAGTCGTATACCACACCAGCAGAATTCTTGGGTGTGTGAGCGGGCCATTTTGATGCCCAAAAATGATCAGGATGCAGCAATTAACGAATGCATTCTCTCGGAAATTGAGGGGAATAAAGTGGTCTACACCTCGATAAACACTGTTGTCGAGCAAGATGACGCCACACATTATCCCGTGGAATTTTTGAGCTCCCTGTCAGCAAGTGGAATTCCAGCGAATACCATCAAGCTGAAGGTCGGTGTTCCGATTATGCTTCTTCGGAACCTATCTCCTCCGAAGTTGTGTAACCTGCCTTAAAGTCATCTCACTCCACAGACACACCATTGAGGCGGAAATTCTTACGGGTTGTGGCGTCGCGCGTCGGCGAGGCAGTATTTATACCACGCATTCCCCTCATACCTCATAACTTCCCGTTCCAGTTCAAGCGCGTACAGTTCCCCGTGAGTGTTTGCTTTGCGATGACCATCAATAAGTCGCAGGGGCAGATACTGAGGGCAGCGGGTTCGACCTCAGGACGAGTTGCTTCTCACAAGGGCAACTGTACGTCGCTTGCTCCCGTGTCACCAGTCCTGACTCTCTTTACATTCTGGCTCCTGGCAGCATAACTACCAACGTAGTTTATAGGGAAGTGTTGTAAGGTATGATACCTTTGTACGTATTTTTACTCTTTTGTGTCCTGGAATGTATTCCTGCATTATTTTCTCTATTTCCTTCAGTCACATCTTATGACTGAACTCAGCAGGATTCCCATATAACTCTCTTCACTTGCTTCGCTTGCAAAAAAACTTAACTATATTTTAATGCTATTTTTAACCGACTTCAAAAAGAAGGAGGTTATCAATTCGGTTGTATTTTTTTTTTTATGTTTGTTACCTCAGTACGCCGTCATTTATGAACCGATTTGGATTTTTTTTTTTATTTGAAAGGATATGCTTCCAGATTGGTCCCGCTTTTGTCAAAATCCAGTTCTGATCATGGGATCCATGAGGAATTGAGGGAACTCCTCAAATATTATAGGCATACATATAGCAATTTTGGTATTTTCATCAACATGTCAAGCATTTGCATTTAAAAAGTATAATTTGGTGAAGTGGAACTGATGAAGGAGACCACAGATAGCCACAGGAACTCTTCAATGACAATAAGTATATCACGGGTGGCGATAAGATATCTCGATTAAGATAGTTAAGCGACTATGACGAAGAAAATTTAAATAAATGGTTCTGACGAAAATGGTACCATCAAACTGATCTGATGATGAAGCTGGAAGGTAGGTACCGGAACTTGGTAATAAAACCATGTATTCTAGCCGTGTTTGGGCTTATTGGAATTGTCATGAGATGCACTCTGACTATAAAAAGTAAAAAATAAAAACTTTTGAACAAAAAAAAAACAACCGACTTCAAAAAAAAAACACTACAAAGTGTAAAATAACTTTAATTTTAATTTTGGAAGTCGGTGGCATAAACGTAAATACAAAACCAAAGACGCCGACTTCCGAAATTAAAATTAAAGTTATTTTACACTTTGTAGTGTTTTTTTTTTTGAAGTTGGTTGTTTTTTTTTTTTAAGTTTTTTTAAAAGTTGTGTACCTACTTATAATGCTATAGCGACACTGGCATCTTAGGTATTTTTGGTGCTGTAGAGCCTTCACGCAGACGACGTCGCGGGCAGCAGCTAGTATTTAATAAAAAAAAATATAATATCTTTATCTTTTCTTTATTTATTTATTCTTTATCTTTATCTTTTAATATTTTATTCATTTATTACATAATTTAACTTATTGAAATTGTTTTTGATCTCATTTGGTTTTGTAGCTATAGCTAGCCGTATAGTTACTTATTTAATTGTTTTAAAATATTTGTTAATTTGGGTAATGCTCGTCTAGTGGCTACCTCTGTTCTTTTAATATGTCCTATCTGCGGATGATGCAGTGGACTGCAACATTACTTCCTAAACTTTTGTTAGGATTATGTATTATACAATGTGTAACAAAAAGGGTATATATATATATAGAGAAGGCCCGGCTTCTTTGGATGATATCAAACGATATAGGAAGGGTTTTTTAATCCTATCGCTACATGTTCGGAAGTTATGAGATTTTTTAATACATTGATACCAGAAACCGAACTTTTCAAATTGAAATAAACACATCACTAGCACTAAAACAGCTGATCGGTGTCACCGACCTATTTGTAAGTAAAGATAAACCTCCTACTCCTGGTATTTCTGAATAAACGGTTCCGCATGTTTATTTTTTATTCACAAAATATTATTAAGTACTGACTTTTCCTAAACTTTGATTATGTTTGTGAACTAGCTACCTACAATACAATTAATTGGTCTAGGTATCAAAAGTTAACGAAATATTTAGATACCTGCTTGAATTGTCACGTATCATTTACACACTTGTTGGTTTTTTACGTAGTTGTCCTTTTGTAGAAGATTACTTTGTAGATAATTATTATCTACCTCGTAGTAATCTTCCACCCGCCACCCACCTTTCCATCATACCTACAACACAGTAAATACCTAATTCAAAAACAATATTCCTGTAAATTTCCTAACATTATTTCTAACCTTTTATTTTGGTGGCCATAAAGATGAACGATTTTTTGCTTTAAATCGATTCACAGATCGAATCTCGTGCTCTTCTTACATCGATCTTCTAAAAATTCATTCAAAAATCGTAATTAAAAAATTTTAAACAACATTTAACACACCTCTATTTTGTGACATATTTACAGTTGCCAGTCAGGTAGGTACGTCAATAATATTTGATAACCTTTCCGGCGTAATTCAAATGGATGATTAATATGTTTCAATCTTCGGACAAGTTAAAAAGTGTCGGCATACTTATGTAATTGATCTTGTTTGAAATAGATAAACCTACCTATTCGCTGTGTATGATTGTCAGCACAATGCTTTGGGCAAATATGAACTTGAACTATTAAGAGCCTTTATTTACACATACGATCCAAGAGATTCGATTCACGTTACTATTGAATCGATTTGCTTGAAGATCGCATTAAAACGATTTTTTCGAAAAATCGACAGCTTGTACAACCATTGAATTGATCATAAAAATCGAATCCTTACGTGCATCCTACCGGGAATTAATTGCTTAAATAAACATTATTATTTGCCATTAGTACTTAGAATAGAAAAAGGATTTAGAAACCATTTTTTTGTCCAACTGAACCCAAAACATCATTTCAATTCACCTCTTCGCAACTTATTCTTCTCCTAGTACAAATAAAATCACAGTGGGTTCCGTTCATAATTTTTAAAATAAGGTTATTTTTTTACTAAATAAGACGTAAACTATTAGCAACAAGTTAATCGTTTTTTTTTATTACAAAATAATACCACGCACGCATAATTTTTGTGTGTAGGACTAACTGAAAGAATTATCGGAGTTCACGGTCTGTCGGTGCTGTTTGAGTGGTACATAGGTTTTATTAGTTTGAGCACGTTTAGTCTTTGTTACGAGTATTATAATTCAAATAAGAAAATGTCGCAAAATTGCATGTAACTGTCGAAAGAAATTAATAAAAGTACTAGAAGCGCATGAGTAACAGGAATTGTTATTTCCGAATTGAATATCGTTTGCTCACAGAACCCTGATTACGTCGCTACACACACAATGTAACATCGATGTGTGTGTAAACCTAATGACTTAGGGTTTTAAGGTACGTGAACCAATTGCAGTCCGTGTAGTTTCAATTACTCCTGGTAAATACAATTTTTATTTCAGACTTATAACGAGATAACGCGAACCCATATTATGATCTTTAATGGATTGAAATGAATGATTTTCCTGAGTTTTGGGAATTTCCGGGATTGCGAGAATATTCTAACGAGATAACCCGGAATGCAAGGGCAACTGAAGGAACAGGGTGGTATTTAGTCAGTAAGAGTCTAACACTTCCTTCAGCTTTCCGCCCCACCCAGGGCGGCAGCTGAGTCATTGATGATTTTCCCACCCAAAAAAAATGAATTGTTGGTTTTTTACGTAGTTGTCCTTTTGTAGAAGATTACTTTGTAGATAATTATTATCTACCTCGTAGTAATCTTCCACCCGCCACCCACCTTTCCATCATACCTACAACACAGTAAATACCTAATTCAAAAACAATATTCCTGTAAATTTCCTAACATTATTTCTAACCTTTTATTTTGGTGGCCATAAAGATGAACGATTTTTTGCTTTAAATCGATTCACAGATCGAATCTCGTGCTCTTCTTACATCGATCTTCTAAAAATTCATTCAAAAATCGTAATTAAAAAATTTTAAACAACATTTAACACACCTCTATTTTGTGACATATTTACAGTTGCCAGTCAGGTAGGTACGTCAATAATATTTGATAACCTTTCCGGCGTAATTCAAATGGATGATTAATATGTTTCAATCTTCGGACAAGTTAAAAAGTGTCGGCATACTTATGTAATTGATCTTGTTTGAAATAGATAAACCTACCTATTCGCTGTTTATGATTGTCAGCACAATGCTTTGGGCAAATATGAACTTGAACTATTAAGAGCCTTTATTTACACATACGATCCAAGAGATTCGATTCACGTTACTATTGAATCGATTTGCTTGAAGATCGCATTAAAACGATTTTTTCGAAAAATCGACAGCTTGTACAACCATTGAATTGATCATAAAAATCGAATCCTTACGTGCATCCTACCGGGAATTAATTGCTTAAATAAACATTATTATTTGCCATTAGTACTTAGAATAGAAAAAGGATTTAGAAACCATTTTTTTGTCCAACTGAACCCAAAACATCATTTCAATTCACCTCTTCGCAACTTATTCTTCTCCTAGTACAAATAAAATCACAGTGGGTTCCGTTCATAATTTTTAAAATAAGGTTATTTTTTTACTAAATAAGACGTAAACTATTAGCAACAAGTTAATCGTTTTTTTTTTATTACAAAATAATACCACGCACGCATAATTTTTGTGTGTAGGACTAACTGAAAGAATTATCGGAGTTCACGGTCTGTCGGTGCTGTTTGAGTGGTACATAGGTTTTATTAGTTTGAGCACGTTTAGTCTTTGTTACGAGTATTATAATTCAAATAAGAAAATGTCGCAAAATTGCATGTAACTGTCGAAAGAAATTAATAAAAGTACTAGAAGCGCATGAGTAACAGGAATTGTTATTTCCGAATTGAATATCGTTTGCTCACAGAACCCTGATTACGTCGCTACACACACAATGTAACATCGATGTGTGTGTAAACCTAATGACTTAGGGTTTTAAGGTACGTGAACCAATTGCAGTCCGTGTAGTTTCAATTACTCCTGGTAAATACAATTTTTATTTCAGACTTATAACGAGATAACGCGAACCCATATTATGATCTTTAATGGATTGAAATGAATGATTTTCCTGAGTTTTGGGAATTTCCGGGATTGCGAGAATATTCTAACGAGATAACCCGGAATGCAAGGGCAACTGAAGGAACAGGGTGGTATTTAGTCAGTAAGAGTCTAACACTTCCTTCAGCTTTCCGCCCCACCCAGGGCGGCAGCTGAGTCATTGATGATTTTCCCACCCAAAAAAAATGAATGATTTTTCAATTTTGAATTCGTAATTAGTTTGCTCGGTTGTGTTAGATTTACTTAAAAGTTTAACGGAGTTTAGTTGAAATTATTATTAGTATGTAAAATAATCTTGAAATCCTACTAATATTATAAATGCGAAAGTTTGTATGTATGGATGTATGGATGTTTGTTACTCTTTCACGCGAAAACTACTGAACGGATTTTGATGAAACTTTACAGTAATATAGCTTATACATCAGAATAACACATAGGATACTTTTTATCCCGATATTCCCACGGGATCGAAACTTACGCGGGTGAAACCGCGGGGCGCAGATAGTCTTGAATAATATTTTTAACAGTAGTGGACACTAATAGGGACAGCTACCCTATAGGTATCAAATTTAACGAAATAATATTTAGGTACCAGGATAGCAGGGAATAGGAGTTTCATTTTGGGCATTATTGTTATTGCTTTGCTCGTCGCCGTCAGTCGACGTCTGTCCTGCGTCTAGTACATTCGTTTTTATCCCTATGATAATTATGCGCATCAGTAATTTGCGAGCTGCCCGAGAACTGTACCGTCACCGTTTTATTGAGGGTAGACCAGATGCTGAGCGTCGATAGATGCCTTCGTCAGCATGTTTTAGTTTGATCTCGGATGGTACATTGGCTTGGTGCCTCTAACCATAGGTAATCAGGTACCTATGGCGAGCGCTGCGCAACGACAGTCAGCACCCATGTGCGTGTGTAGTGTACGCAGTGCAGTGTGATACAAATTAAAGTGCGGATTGAGGCCGCTTTCAGGACAATAACACCAGACATGCTACGTAATGTGTGTCCATGAACAAGTGAGCGGCCTTGTGCATACAATACCAAGGTCACCACATCGAACCCCATCTTTAAAAATGTAAGTCAATTTACTAAATTAAGCAAAGCTTTAAGGTTTTACTGTTTACTCGGTATAAAGTAATAATAAGGGATGAAACTAGTTAACCTAGGTACCTACCTAAACTTTGTTTCGATTGTTTACGTAAGTTTTGTTATTCCAGTTTTTACGTGCAATTTCTAGCTTAATAACGAGTAAACTGTAAATCAATAATTAGAATTACACATTAATTTTTACATCACGGTAAAGTAGGTATGGCTTATTGCGCGCGCGCGCGGCGGCGGCGGCGGAATATTCCGTCAGTTGGCGCCGACAAAGAACACCGCCTCGCGCCTGCGCAGTAGGCTACGGTACTAGGCGCGCAGAGTTACGGAAGAGATTTATCGTGATATTAGCAAGTAACTTAAAAAGTTATTGACCTACGTAGTGCGGTGACACGTTTGTTCTGATTTGAATTTAAGAAACCAATGAAACCGAAAATTTGGTATCAATTCTTAGAGTATTTTATTTTGAGTTGAAACTATGTATAGTGACTCTATACCAGCTGTTATGTTTAATGCTTAACGATAACTACAGGGTATAAATTACACCCTGTATATGTTGTAGTTGTTTATTATCCCTTAATAAATAAAATAAAATACTCTTTGTAAGGGTGTGCCATGGTATACTGAACACATCTGCGTACCCCTTTAAAGGTACAGGCGCGATGTTATGTTGTGTGATTGCATAAACAATGGAAACATATGCGATAGCAGCAATCGCGGTTGATTTGCTGGCATTTATTGAAGAGTACCGTTGTCTGTCTCCGAAACTCATCATCAGATCTTTACAAAATTTAAATGGGACCAGTTCGGAATACACATCTTTCAAACAAAAAAAGAATTTTGCAAATCCGTCTATAAATGACGGAGTTATGCCCGAACCCGTGAACCCGTGAAATACTTACTATTGATTAGTTCCGATGGCCATCTGTGGTCTTCATCATCAGTTCCACTTCACCAAATGGTGCTTTCCGAGAGCAAATGCACGAATTACTATAAAAAATACCCAAATCGCTATAGACGTGCCTATAAAATTTGAGGGTTTCCCTCGATTTCCATGGTTTTCCCTCGGGAGTATACCCTTTCAACCAAAAAAATAATTTTGAAAATCGGTCCACAATTGGCGGAGTAATCGCGTAACAAACACACAAAAAAAAAAACATACCGTCGAATTGAGAACCTCCTCCTTTTTTGAAGTCGGTTAAAAATAACTTTAATTTCGGAAGTCGGTGGCAAACAACGAAAATACGACACCAACGACACCGACTTCCGAAATTAAAGTTATTTTTCACTTTGGTATATTTTTTGGAAGTCTGCTGTTTTTTTTTAAAGATCAATCTTTTAAAACATTATTGTTAACAACAAATGATTGTTACTTTTTATAGGTAAAGCCTAAAGGTTGAAACTTAAACCTAAGCCTTACATCTACCGATATCTTTATTTACAGTTAAATATAATTCTTCTGTACGTGTGTAGGTATGTCACTAAACTCCTAAAAGGCTGGACTGATTGATTTTTGTGTACGTTTGAGTTTCTGGATGGTTTAGATTCACAACACACGAACCCAAGCTGGGGCCCAAGTCTGCTATTTTTATAAATTCGTCATTCCAACACGATCCCATTGTTATTTTGCTAAAAGTTCGTAGTTAATCTGCTAAATTCATAATGGTCGATCATTGGCCGGTCAATGGTCTGAGATAAACTACTACTAAATTTCATGCTAGATTTCATTTAATATATATTTTAACATATTACGTATTAGTGTTTGCAATCTGAAGTAGTAAGAAGTTCGTGAATAGTAGGGGAGGTGGGCCCAAAACGAGTACGCTAAGGGAGATGATCATTAAAAAAGTGCTAGAAAAGAAAATTAAACTTCTATTTTTACTTTTCAAATATTTAATTAATAAAGAATCTAAATTAAAAAGAAACATAAACATTTTCTTCATAATTCGAATAAAAACAAATAACAAAAAAAACCTTCAAACTACCCGTTTTACCCCCGTGGGGCGCCTAAAACGGGTACGGCGTTTGGGCAAAACGGGTATGGGGTCACATTACAGCGAAATTTTTTTAATTTACTAATTGTTTATTAATACTATTAAGTCTTCATTTTCATTGCAGTCTTCATTATTAAACCTTATTGTATTTTCTTGGATCATCATAAATCAACTTTATCGTCTTAGTTATTAACTGTAAAATTAAAGTTATTCCTGACAGCCGTCACAGTAATAGGAACCTCTACCAGAACATGTTGTGCAGGCCTCGTGAGCCCACATTTGACAGTCGTCACATTTGATCCAGTCCTCTATAGGCGGGTACGAGTATAGCTCGGAACATCACACAATAAACATTTATTCATTTATCATTATGTACGAGATTACCATTTTATGCCATTTCTTTCAATGGAGTGTCAGTGGTTGACCATTGGAAAGTCATAATGACGCCATTATATTACATAGTAGATTACCAAACTTGTCAAAATCAACAATTATGAAATTAATTATTGACCATTCTGACACTATTGTAATAGCAGACTTGAGGCCCAGGCACTTTACTTTGTGTAAATGATTACGTCACCACTGCCCTCAAAACGGTGAAGGAAAACATCGTGAGGAAGCCGGCATGTCCTAGAACCAAAATATCAAGGGCATGTGACATCTACCAAGCCGCACTGGGCTCGCGACGCGCGGTGCGATCAGCATGGTTAATGCAAGTATGGCCCGGTCCCTCTCACAGAGACGAGGCCTGTGTTCCAGCAGGCAACATTATAAGCTGATTATTTATACTTTTCGTATAGTATACATGCTAGCGTTTGTTAAACAAATCATCATCTGCCTGCCTTTTCCCAACTATGTTGAGGTCGGCTTCCAGTCTAACCGGATCCAGCTGAATACCAGTATTTTAAATGGAGCGACTGCCTATCTGACCTCCACAACCCAGTTACTAGGTAATACGATACCCCTTGGTAAGACTGGTTGTCAGACTTTCGGGCTTCTGACTACCCGTAACGACTGTCAAAGATCCACGAATGACAGCCGGGACCAACGGCTTAACGTGCTTTCCGAGGCACGGAGAGGTCTCGGTATGTAAAGATGGTCACCTATTCACAGACCGACCGCGGCAAGCGTAGCTTAACCTGATCGATCGACCTGTGCAGCTGTTATTATTTAGCCACGGGCCCCTCAAATTAATGTATTAATTAATTAATCAGAATATTTGTTAAACAAATATTTTGTCAATTTCAGATGTCAAAGATGAGCCCCTCCGGAAGATAGTAGGAGGTATCTTCTTTCAAGATGAGCCGCAAGAAGAAGATAAATTTTTCATACAATACAATAACATACCTATAGGATTCGAAGTGTACCAAGACAAAGTGTTCATCACCGTTCCTAGGAGACGATACGGTCAGTTTATATAAATCTACGCCATTGATAATTTTTTATTTATTAAAACTTTATGCGTATGTAAAAAAATACTGTTCAAAGAATTAATGCCTGAAGGATTTTCTAGCATACAGTCAACCTTAGGTGATGCAGAGATAAAATATGGGATATGCAACCTATGGTATAAATAGCTAGGAAATCTCTGTAAAATACAAGAATAAATACGAATACTTACATATATACAACGTGTAACGTTAAATGCGCAAAACCTCATACACCCCAATTAGAGCATTGAGTTAAAAGCATAATACAATGAACAAAACTATTTTTTTAAAGCTATTTTTATTAAGAAAATCGTGTTGATCCTAGCATTGCTTTTTGCATTCAAAATTGAGTCTTATTGCATTTAAATAAGACTTAATATTCTCTGGCGCAATCGGCGGATAGTATGGCAAAATACATCATTTAAAACAAACTATTTTCAGGTTTTGCGCATTTAACGTTACACGTTGTATACAGGATGACTGGATCTGGACCCGCCATAGCAAATTCGCATATAGAGGAGGTCACTTGCTAATTTATTAGACCTTACTTTCCCTAGCTAAAGCAAAAGATTTAGTTTAGGAGATATGTGATTTTTTTTATAATTTGAGATTTTTTCAAAATTTTACATCAAGCATTCACAACTTCAGTTATTTCATTATTTTGGTATTTTTTTTATTATTTGTTGGTAGTTATAAACATTTGTGATTAAAATACGTCGGAACTTCCCTCAAAATAGGTTTAACAAATAAGATATTAAGCTCAAAAAATAAAAAATACTGTAAAAAAAAACTTTACGACTAAATTCGACTTGAAATAAACAAAAACTACGGTGTTTCAATAACTAGTAAATGACCTGCTCTATGTGCGAATATGCTATGGTGGGTCCAGATCCAGTCACCCTGACAAATATACCTTATCAGGAGGAAGAACGATCGGTAGAGGAGAAAACGAATCCAGCAAATCAGCGCCGCAGCGGGATTGTCCGAAAGGGTTACCGCTGCCCCGGAACATAAAGGGCTAAGGAAGGAACACGGGTGGGTTTTAGTCAGTGAGAGTCTGACACTCCCTTCTGCTCCACCCAGAGCGGGAGGGGTCACTTGATGATTTCCCATCCTCATAAAAAAAAACGTGCCTTCACTTTAAAAGATAACCGACTGGTTGCCGTCCTGGGCCCAAGTCTGCTATTTTTATAAATTCGTCATTCCAACACGATCCCATTGTTATTTTGCTAAAAGTTCGTAATCTGCTAAATTCCTATTGGTCGATCATTGGTCGGACAATGCTCTCGTAATAGAATTGTGTTATAATGACAATGGCCCCGATTCTGTTGTTCACAAACTAAATTAAATTTAAGTTCAATGCATCTTTTTCTTTCTATTTCATTATGAAAAGGACAGAAGATAAATATTAGTTTAGTCCTATCAAATTAGATAATCCATAGACAAGTTTAGACGTGATTCAAAAATTGGCTACTAAAATTAGGTCAATTTACGTCAGGCGCTGACTAATTTGACAGCACTAAACTAATATTTATCTTGTCCTTTTCGTAAGAATGAAAAAGATGCACTGAATTTAAATTTAGTTTAGTTTGTGAACAACAGAATCGGGGCCATTGTCGTATTGCCATTATTATAAAACCCGTTAGTAGAAATGATATTCGAAAAACTACTACTAAATTTGAACATTTATTCATGCTAGATTTCATTTATATTTATTTTTATATATTATGTATTATGTGTTCTAAGCAATTTGAAGTAGTAAGAAGTTTAGCAGATTACCGCCTAAGTCAGTCATTCATTTGTCATTATTTACGAGATTACCATTTTAAGCCATTTCTTTCAATGGAGTGTCAGTGGTTGACCATTGGAAAGTCATAGGTAATGACGCCATTATATTAGTAGATTACCAAACTTGTCAAAACCAACAATTATGAAATCAATGATAGACCATTCTGACACTATTGTAATAGCAGACTTGAGGCCCTGATGTTCAAAGGGAGCGCATTTCAAAGAAACACTTTGTAATGGCTTTATTAAAATGTATACATTAATACATGCAGTCATCACAGTATTCACACCAGCTTGCCATATCAACTCTTCAATCTAACCATCTTTGTACAATAATTAACACACTACAATACAATTTATTCCAACACCATTGCTCTCAAAACGGTAAAAGAAAACATCGTGAGGAAACCGGCATGTCCTAGAACCAAAAATTCGAAGACATGTGACATCTACCAACCCACACTGGGCCCGCGTGGTGGATTACGGTCTCAGCAGTGGGAACATTAAAGCCTGATTATGCTTATGCTCCCCAGGAATCCCCTCGACCTTGAACTACGTGGACCTCAAGGCTTCCGGACCTCATTCACCTCTACTCAAGCCATACCCAGACGCTGCTAGCATCAAGAACTTTGTATCCGTCTATCGCCCAAGAGTGGATTCGTGTGATAGGTTGTGGATGGTCGACACAGGACTTTTGGAAGTGCCTAGTAAGTGCCAATGTGACTTTTTCAATTCAAATCAAACAGTCATTGATTCAAACTACGCTGAGAATCAGCACTTTTCGAACGTCAAAATTACAAAAGACAGTCCCCCCAAAACGCCCGCCCTTCACCACTTCCTAGTGCTTTCGCTGGGGAGAAGAAGTGGCGCAACAAACTCCCCAGCAGCACAGCTGTCTGTTCAGTTAGAAAATATAGAAAATTCAAATTTTAATAGATATCCTACTAATATAAATATGAAAGTTTGTGAAGATCTTCGGATGTTTGTTACTCAATCACGTGTAAACCGTTGTGCGGATTTGGATGAAATTTGACACATTGATAGTTTATAACCAGGATTAACACATAGGATACTTTTTATCCCGATATTCCCACGGGATTAAAACTAACACGGGTGAAACCGCGGGGCGCTGCTAGTATAACATAATTGACACAACGACCGTGATTATTAAGTTAGTTACTCATTAAAAGTAAAAGAATACAAAGAAAGAAAATATGTTTATTTTATTTGCAATAAACATGACGCAGAGAAAGAAAAAAAAATAATTTTGCAAATTGGCTTTTATATAACGGAGTTCTGAGGTAACACAGGTACATTAATAAAAAATATTCAACCAAATTGATAACCTCCTCCTTTTTTGAAGTCGGTTAAGAAGAACAAGTTGAGGGGAAATATGGGTCACATCCTCGCAAAACGGCCATCACTCAGGATTTTGTAATATTTTGATTTAAAAGAGTGTCCTTGGAGTTTCTTGCCCGTTCTTCTCCAAGAGATCTACATTTTGGGATGGGCAACTAGCTTCAACTTTCTGACTAACTGACCGACTAGTTAATTTAGACAATTCAAAAGTGCCTGTAAATGGTTTAATTGAAATAAATGCTTTGAGTTTGAGTTTTGAGTTTGAGTTTAAAGGCTACTGCAAACGGCACCCTAATTGCGTAACACACTATCAATCTGAATCTGAATAATTTTGAAGCAAATTGCTAATCCATTGCTTCATAAGTTCGAAAAATGTGTTTACTCGACACGTAAATAACGCAATGAATGTTGTTGAACTGTCAAAATGAAACCGATTCCCATTGATACCTACGCAATTGCCCCGCAGGCGCGACACGCGACGCGAATCGCACGCAACACAAAGGCACCGCTCGCGATTCGCGTGGCGTTTCGCGCCTGGCGAAACAGATCCTCAGCACTGGTTTTCAGCGACAGCCGGTAATGACGTCAACCAGTGCAGTAACTAACGTTCTATGTTATGGGTTTGGTTTCCGCATTTAGTCCTTCAGTTGGACCATTGTGCGTGGGCCATGGCGGCCGTCGGTGATTATTCCAACCAGCCCACCTCCCTCCAGAAACTGATTAGGTCTCCTGGTTTGTTGAGAACATCTGTGTACGATCTGGGTGTCCCGAGGGTTTCTGATCTAATCTGGGTGACGCCTGTGCACTCAAAGAGCACATGCGCAACGGTTTCTTCAGCCTCCATGCAAGCTCTACACAGGGGACTGTCCGTTATTCCTATGGTGTGGAAGTGTTTATTTAGCGAGCAGTGTCCCGTGATGGTCCCCGTCACCAGGCGCAAGCAGTAACAACAAACAGCTAATTAGTAATCAATTATCTAATTAGTCCTTAGCAACTTTGAACAGAGAGAAGTGGAACGAGAGTAGGGATGCCTTTGCCTTGCAGTGGGACATCACAGGCTAATAATATATTGTTTCATCTACCATACAGTCTACAGTCTACTTATAATATTACTCCCACACTTAACCCCACTGTTGGACACTTGGCTCAGGCCCGTGCCATCAGTTCTATCCGGCTAGGCCGAGAAAAAAATATACAGGGTGTCCCTGGAAGTATGAATCAAATCGAATAGGGACGTGGACAAGGTCATTTCCAAACTTTTTGATCCTGAGAATGATTGATGATTGAGAATTATTTTACGGTTCAAAAGTTGTGACCAATTTTTTTCAATCGTTACCCATAGTGCTCAAAGAAAAAAAATCATTAAAAAAAAACTATCAGGGCTGTCTAAAAAACTTAAATTGACAGTTCCTGGTAGTTTTTTTTTTAATGATTTTGTTGAGCACTATGCAAAGTGATTGAAAATAACAAAAGTTGGTCATAACTTTTGAACCGTAAAAAAAATCACCAACATTCTCAGGATTAAAAAGTTTGAAAATAACTTTGCCCACGCCCCTATTTGATTTGATCCATACTTCCAGGGACACCCTGTATATTTAAACAAAATAATAATAATAATTAGTAATCAACCAAACTGACCAACTAATCACAAACTAATTAATCTCTAATTAATGTTTATTTGTATGTTACAGACAGTTTCGTACAAAAAAAGCCGCCTCAAATCGTAGTCTACGATTTGAAGACCGACAATGAACTGCTGCGATACGAGGTCCCGTCTGATGTGTTAGTTAATGGAACCACTTCAGGTAAATCATTATTATTTACAAGAAGGACTAATCTAAGTGTTCATACACACGAGAGGGCACGCGTCGACGTATTGGTAACTGCCGCACAACGTGCCGCTCGGGCCTATAAGAGCCTATACTACCCCAAACGTCTTAGCATGATCCTCCGTTATGTCGAAAATACTGCAGCATTATTTTTGAAATAAATATATGGTCAAGTTGAGTTGAAGTCCTATGTTTGACGAAAACACGATTCCATAAAATTTTCTCGACAGAAAAAAAATACAAAGTTACCTCCAGACCTAACAATAAACCGCTGGTATTCAAAAAATACCTCAAAATAGATCATGAAACTTTGCATACTAACTGAACTAACTATAAAGCAGGTCTTATGTTTTTTTTTTTTTAATTACCATTATTTTCACCGTAAAAAGGAAATACCTAAACTATTGGCACTGCCTGCCGCCAAGCACAGCACTCTGTCTCGCTCTCACTTAGTCCGCGAGCAGTATCGTGCGAGCGAGATAAAGAGTGAATTTTAGCTGAGGTAGTATAGGCTCTTAAGCATCCTTCTCAAATACACGAGCGACATATTGTCGACGGCTGCAGGTGCCTCTGTCGTTGACGCGTGCCGCTCTTAGTAGGCACTAAAAGTACCTACTCTTCCAAGGATGACCGCAACCGTAAACCGCAAGCGGCAACGTCGCAACCGCAACGACAGACCGCAGCGATTTTTAAAACTCCACGGAAAGACCCCACACTGATCTGATTTGATGGGGGCTGATAATGACTGTATTGCGTCCGCGATTTAGTTTCCAAACATGTAAACAAATATGTGGTTTTGGAAATACAATTTTGCACTACAACTTCTAACATTTTCATATCTTTTTCAAAATAGTCATTCTAAATTCAACATAGTTTACACTAACTTATAGTTGATATTCGTTTAAGACTGCCGACCGCACAGTGGCGCCCTCATCGTTTGTTTGGTTATTTCATACAATTTAGAATGAAAATGCAAAAAATAAGCACGTTAAGTTGTGCTTCACAAGATTATACGTTAATATTATTAGAAACGGTAGTTTTATATTGTTTAGTTTTATTATAATCCTTAAAACGGATAACAGTGGCAACTATATTCCGTTTTATGGATTATAATAAAACTAAACAATATAAAACTACCGCTTCTATTAATAACAACGTATAATCTTGTGAAGCACAACCTAACGTTCATTTATTTTATTTTCTACATTTTCATTCTAAAGTGGATGAAATAACCAAACAAACGATGAGGGCGCCACTGTGCGGTCGGCATAGTCTTAAGTGGAAATAACCTCAATTTGTTTTTTCCAGGTCTAACTTCAATAACAGTAGATGTAACGCCTTCAGCTTGTGACGATGCTTATGCCTACATCAACGATCTGGCAAGGAATGGTCTGATAGTGTTCTCTTTGAAGCAGCGATCCTCTTGGAGGTTCAGCCATTCTTCCTTCAAATATGATGTTGGAGCTACTAACTTCACGGTTGCACGTAAGTCCTAAGTCTGTTTCAAAATCCGATTTTGTCTTATACAGGCTGTCCCTGGAAGTATGGATCAAATCGAATAGGGGCGTGGGCAAGGTCATTTCCAAACTTTGATCCTGAGAAAGATTGAGAATTATTTTACGGTTCAAAAGTGACCAATTTTTTTCAATCGTTTCGCATAGTGCTCAAAGAAAAAAAATCATTAAAAAAAACTATCAGGGCTGTCTAAAAACTTAAATTGACAGTTCCTGGTAGTTTTTTTTAATGATTTTGTTCTTTGAGCACTATGCAAAGTGATTGAAAATAACAAAAGTTGGTCATAACTTTTGAACCGTAAAAAAATTCACCAACATTCTCAGGATCAAAAAGTTTGGAAATGACTTTGCCCACGCCCCTATTTGATTTGATCCATACTTCCAGGGACAGGGGTATAAATGTATAATGTGCTTTCTATTTATAGATTTATTTTTTAATCTAGGTAATACGCATAAGTTGGGTATTTATTTATTTTAGTTTTTATTTAATCACAATATAATAAAATTTAATGTTGTGGCATACAATATGTCAGCTGTTCAAAATCAAAACCTAGTAACTAAGTTTTTTTAATAGTTTTTTTTTTCAGTTTTAGACTGACTAGGGCCTAGTAAGTCTATAAATTGAAAAAGAACGACTCACACTTCAAGTAACACACTATCAGCGGTCATCATCTGCCTGCCTTTTCTAATTATATTAGAGTCGCCTTCCATTCTTACCGGATGCAGTTGAATACCAGTATTTTACATGGAGCGACTGCCTATCTGACCTCCACAACCCAGTTACTCGGTAAAACGATACACTTTGGTAAGACTAGTTGTCAGACTTTCGGTCTTCTGACGACCCAGTCAACAATCAACGGTCCTTGACTTGACCCCAAGAAAAAAACATCAATTAAATATGACTCTTTTGAATTTGTTTTTTTTTTATTTCAGATCAGATAATTAATTGGCATGATGGCCTCTTCAGCATCGCTCTGTCGGATCCTGATAATGCTGGCAAGCGGACTGCTTACTATCACCCTTTTATATCAACGCAAGAGTTTTCTGTATCCAACGAGGTTTTGAAAGACAGGACTGCTGACTTTCAAGCCAATTTTAAGGTACTTCACCATATAGGAGTAACATAACAAAAGATAGCAGCAAACTGCAGAGGCAGCAGGCTGAAATGACAGTGGGCTGACCATATGGCCGGTGGAGCAGACGAGTCTTGGAGTGGAGACCGCGTATCGGCAAGCGTAGTGTGGGACGTCTCCCAGCTAGATGGACGGACGACCTAAAGAAGGTGGCTGGAATGGACTGGGTGAGGAAGGCGGAGGACAGGGTGTTGTGGCACAGCCTGGGAGAGGCGTATGTCCAGCAGTGGACTGCGATAGGCTGAGTTGATAACAACACACACAACAGATTACAAATGATCAATTCTGTAAAAGTATCACCCTGAAAACTTAGGATAACTAAGGTGGTTAGGTTATGTGAGCTGTCAATAGTGTCAAACCTAGCATCAGGGCCTCAAGTCTGCTGTTACAATAGTGTCAGAATGGTCTATTATTGATTTCTTAATTGTTGATTTTGACAAGTTTGGTAATCTACTAATATAATGGCGGCATTATGACTTTCCAATGGTCAACCACTGACACTCCATTGAAAGAAATGGCATAAAATGGTAATCTCGTACAGACGCCAGCAAGTCAAGATACCCCAATCTGTCAAATTTCTTTGATAGATTTTCGACTTTAGCGCAAAGGAATAAGGTTCATATTCATTTGGGAAAATCTGACAGATTGGGGTAGCTTGATGTGATGGCCTCTGTACATAATGACAAATGAATAAATGTAATGTTTATTGCTATTTACGAACTTCTTACTACTTCAGATTGCAAACACTAATACGTAAGATGTAAAAATATACATTAAATGAAATCTAGCATGAAATTTAGTAGTAGTTTTTCTCAGACCATTGTCCGACCAATGATCGATCATTATGAATTTAGCAGATTACGAACTTTTAGCAAAATGACAATGGAATCGTGTTGGAATGACGAATTTATAAAAATAGCAGACTTGGGCCCCAGGTGGAATGAAGCTCCCTTCAAACTCACTTTCTTTAAGTTTTTACGATGAGACCTCTACAGAATAGACTGGCAAGAGTATTCCCGAATTAGGCAGGCAGAGATAAGTACACTTACATTTCTTCAGTTTAGTTCCGAATCCCATGTAAACGATGGCATGCCTTTAACCACTCGATACGCTTCCGTACCGAATCGAACATCAACCAATATTATCGTAGGAGTCCTCTAGCGCCGTTCACAAGTCCAAAACCCGAAAATTTTATCAATTTAAATCAAAATAGACGACCGTTATTCTTCTGATAGCTATTTGCTGTCGGGAGCAAGGCAAATCATGCTATCGAAATGTATCATTTTCGATACGATTGCCTGTCGGGTGTCCGGCAAAGTCTAATTGGGTTTCCAGCAGTTCCCTAGCAGCTTCAACTAACACACACAAGATAAACCAAACTGTATAGAGTTAAGTTTAAAGTAGGCTTTAAACGCTTCGCACTCGCATGGGCACATAATGACTGATGCAAGTGTAAGCATATGTGTGGCGGGCATAATCTCTGCGCTGCCACAGCTAACGCCGTAGAACTAGCGAAATATAGGGTCAAATAGTAGCCCACCGGTATCGGGAACAGGGTCAAGCTACCGGTGGTCAGGGTTCCAGAGAGAGGAACTTCTCCTAACAATGCGGGCCGTGTCCAGAAGTACCGCTCTCTGAATCAAGACCTTGATCCAGCTGCTCAAAGAGAGCCTCCTCAGGTGGGATTATTTCCGTTTAGACAGATTTTTGTTTCGACAGCGTATCACTTTGTCATCTCAAACGTACAGCTACGTACAAAACAAAAGACACAGGTAAGTATATTCATAAAGTATATTGATAGTATGATGACGCTAGTGAAAACTAAAAAGTCAAATTATAAGTTATGCAAACCCAATGGCAATCTACCGACGAAAATCATTATCAACCATTTTTAAGCATTCTATTGTAGTAAGTAAATCCTATAAAAGTCATGGATTATGCATTCAATCTTCATGTCCTTAGAAATAACATATTTATTTCTACTTGCTGAATTCTAATAAAAGCTTGTGATAAACTACACTTTAACTACGCTACTACACTTACTAAATCTACCTACTACTATAATTTAATTAAATCTATCACTCCTTGTGATTGTACTTTTACTGTCGAAACAGAAATCTGGCGAAACGAAAATCCGACGAAATAAAAATCTGCCGAAACGAAAATCTGTCTAAACGGAAACAACCCCTCAGGTGTTGGTCGAGGCTCTTGGCTATTAACCCATTGGCTATTAACCCATTGGCTATTAACCCATTGGCTATCGGCACAATGATCGCTGAGTGCACATCCCACATGTCGACGACCCCGCGAGCCAAGTCAAGATACTCGATTTGTTTAAGTTTCTCGGCTTTTAAAATACACTCGTGCCAGCGACACGAAGAATATAACAAGTGATGTTTTTCTTTCAGCTTGAAGGAGTAAGAGGGGCGTGGTCTCAGAGTGGGTCCCACGACTTCCACAGCCGCACCCAAACGCTGCTGTATGCCAACATAGCCCAGGACGGCATCATGTGCTGGAACACTAAAGTTCCTCTGACGAGCAATATAACGGCTGTGGTGGCTCAGAGCCATTCCAAACTGGTTTATATTTCAGGTACTTAAAGAAAGTCTAATTTAAAATAGCGCGCACCTATACTTATAAGGATAAAATGCCAAACATAGCACTTTTATATTTAATTTGAGTCTCGTGGCTAAGAAATAACAGACACACGGGTCGATCGATCAGTTTAAGCTAAGTTTGCCGCGGTTAGTCTGTGGATGAGTGACCAGCATAAGAAACCGAGACCCCTCCGTAACTCGACAAGCACGTTAAGCCGGTGATTCGTAGTTCTTTGACAGTCGTTACGTTACGGGTCGTCTGAAGCCCGAAAATAAGACAGCCAGTCTTACCAAATCGAATCGTGTTACCCAATAAGTGAGTTGTGGAGGTCATATAGGTAGGTAGTCGGAAGTCAGCCCCACCATAGTTTGCAAAAGGTACTTTGATGACATAAAAAGCAGAGGAGGGGCGTACCCCTCCACTGCTTTTCAGTTTTAAGGTGGATGCTCCAGGTAGCCCGCGAAATCCAAATTTTCGTACGTTTTTTGCAATTTGCAAGTCATTAGGTTATATGACGATCGAAATTCGCGGCTGTAACAAGGATGTATTTATAGAATTACAAGCAATATAGTCATCCGACCAAAACACGATTTTCAGCCGAAACTGTAACCGAATCTTCGGCTCCTCCTCTAGTTTCGGCCGATACCGATACTTATACAGGGTGTCCCTGGAAGTATGGATCAAATCAAATCCCTATTTGATTTGATCCAAACTTTTTGGTCCTGAGAATGATTGATGATTGAGAATTATTTTACGGTTCAAAAGTTGTGGCCAATTTTTTTCAATCGTTTCGCATAGTGCTCAAAGAAAAAATCATTAAAAAAAAATGTCACGGCTGTCTAAAAAACTTGAATTGACAGTTCCTGGTAGTTTTTTAAAAATGATTTTGTTCTTTGAGCACTATGCAAAGTGATTGAAAATAACAAAAATTGGTCATAACTTTGAACCGTAAAAAAAATTCACCAACATTATCAGGATCAAAAATTTTGGAAATGACTTTGCCCACGCCCCTATTTGATTTGATCATACTTCCAGGGACACCCTGTATAGTTACGAAATACTTTGTTAATTAAATGATATTATTTTCTGAGACCCGTCATTTTTCGGTCGGCCCGAAACCGAAACAGCGGCCGAAACCGAATGCGGACCTTACGGTCGATCGCTAAAAGATACATATTTACTTCGTTTTTCCTTCCAGACCTGAAGATCATCGGAGATGACGTGTGGGTTCTAGTTAATCAAATACCAACGTTTATATATTCAACGTTAAATACTACTGAATCAAACTTCTATGTGCATAAGTAAGTATTTGTAAAAAAAATCTAAAAACCCTACTGTAGATGGGTAGTTCTTCAAGGTCCCTCAAAACGCGGTCACACGGTCTTAATTCGTAACCTATTCAACATTCGGTCTTAGGACCAAATACAGATTAATCTTTATTTATATGTGTACGTAATTTAAACATTAAACATCTAAAATTGTTTATAATGTTTATAAAAAAAAATATCTAATGTCGAAAACGGGAGCAAAATCGGTGTTCTTCGCGCGTCACACTCTGTTCGCGCTCACGGCAAACTTTGATAACTTTTGTATTCAATTATTCATAAGCATCTAATGTGATACATCAAAATAATTGTATTTAACTATGCATCATAATTATCAAAGAACATTAATTTTATCTCATAAGTTACAATAGTTATTAGGCATTATGTCTCTGTCACACGATTTTGTTAGTTACGAAAACGCGCAACAAAACTGCACCTATCTTCCAAGAGTGGCAACTTGTTCCTACACGTTTTAGTTGCGCGGATGCTCAGTAGTATCCCGGCATCAGTGGAGGAGAAAGATACGTTCATCGCTTCGAAACAAAAAAAATACGAGGTGAGTTATTCTTTGAATATTTTCAAGTAGCCTTGGTCTAGAAACTTTCATGCGCATATTTTGAAGGATAATGCTTATGATTTTCCAACTCATTTTGTATTAAGGAATAAGATAGATTTTCGAGATTATTCCTAAGTACTTTGTTTGTTTATTTACCTATAAGTTTCATCGTAATTCTCAAAAATGTGAAATTTTCGTAACTTTCGTGGCACAACTTTCGTGGTTATTTGTCCACGAAAGTTAGCTAGCGCACCACGAAAGTTATATATCTCCATTGAATGATAACTTTAGATTACTTGTGAAGCTGCAGATGCATTTACTCGATTATCGCGAAGCTCAAAAAAGTTGTCATGTATTTGTATAAGCGTTTATGCATGTATGTGTTTAAATTTTTTTCTTTTGACGACACGTAGTAGGTATATGTTTCTGTTTGTAGGTTTTCTCGTAGCCAATTTAACAGTTTTTCCCACCCCAAACTGGGCTGTTTTACCAATTGTATCCCCCTTGCTTAAAAAGTCCCAAAGTCAGCGTCATACTTTCTGATAGTCTTGTACTTTACCTACATTCATTACTCACAGCAGTCTTGTTAATGTTTTCTGGTTAAAATTATTTTCAGATTACGTTCAAACCGACACTATGGCACCGCAAAGTGCAAAGGAGCGACGGAAGAAAAAGTGTCTAGCAGAGATAAGAAGAAGATGAAGAATAAAAAATAATACAAAGTTACACAATGCAGTATAAATGAAGGCAAGAGAAAGGTACTACAAAAGAAAAGCAGAAGGAAATGTCATCCCAGTTAGTGAAATGAGTAGTAGAAGGAAAAGAGCCGTGAGAGAGCAAAACCGCAGAAGAAGCCGACTTTTTCGTCAAAGAATGAAAGAGCGAGAGAACGTTGCTCTTCAGGAAAATATGATCGAGTGCCCCGAATCTCCAAATTTAGTAGTATTTAGAAGACCCACGTCTTCACGTGGGTCTTCAACTAAATTCATTCATTGATAAGTTCAATACCTACTCGACCAAAATGCACCTACTACTCACAAAAGAGCTGATTTTTTTTTTCGTGATTTCAGTGTTGGTCCGATAGTGAAAGTAGTTCATATTCATGGGTAGAACACCCGGTGAAAATTTGCGCACTACTTAAAAAAATATCCTGTACTTATAGTTTTTCTTTTATTAAAATTATTAAGTTGATATTTTATGAGTTGATATTATTAATTATGTTGGGAAGTGCATGGCTTTCGTGATTTATTGACAACATAAGACAAACATTTTGTGATTATAGACTTAAAAGAACTTCAAAGAAGAAAGACTGAAAAATAAATGCAAAAAATTGTTTGCAATTATTTCTAATTACATTGATTACATAAGTATCTCAAATATTGTGATTTTTATTATGTTTAGTGGTTAATACGTAGACTACTAATAAAGCAGCTGGCAGAAAATGGTATATTTTATGATTCTAAGCATTTTTATTTAAACGCACACATTATCTGTCAGCAATAGTAGTACCTAAGTAATAATTATGTTTATGTTGTAAATTTTAAAGTTTAATTTCCTTGAGCGAAGCAATTTTAGCAACCTAAGTTAATAATGAGTGGGTACTAATAAAGATCTCAAAACACTATAATTGTTGATCTCAAATACAAGTTGATTCATAAATAATCTCTTCTCTTGTCTTTTATTTTATAAACTGGAAATTTGAGAAAAAATAAGGATTTGAAACTATATTTTTGCCTGTAGAAAATACGTCTGTAACTTTCGTGCCGTCTTTCGTAACTTTCGTGGGCACAGAAATTTTAAAATAGAATATCTCAGTAGTTTATGCACCGATTTACATAAAATAAAAAAATACGTATTATTTTTACAGCGTCTTAAATGTATATACATTTATTTGTAGATTATTCAACAAAAAAAAATCGCCATGAAAGTTACGCGGAGAATACTTTTTGAAGAACTACCCAGATACGACAAGGCCAGCACCCTAATTGCGTAACACTATCAATCGGAATCTGAATCATTTTGAAGCAAATTGTTTATCCATTGCTTCATAAGTTTGAAAAATTTGTCTGCTCAACACGTAAATAACGCAATTAATGTTGTTGAATTGTCAAAGTGAGACCGATTCCGATTAATAATGTGTTACGCAATTGCCCCGCTGGTCGGGGGTTGCGGAAGGACCGTACGTACCCGCGACCCCCGTCGTAGATGTGAGATGGAACTAGGGTTGCCAACCCTACTAAGTATATAATATAGTATCCTACTATATTAGAGGCCTAAATACTATATTTCTTTTTAAAAAATATAGTAAGCGAAACTACTATATTTTCATTTCAATTCAAAATGGCGAGATGATCGCAATAAATTATGCCCAGTATTAATCTAATAAAAGCTGAATTAATGTTATTGTAACATCTTATTTTATGTACCTGCAATCTACGCAAATAAAATTGACTTTGACTTTGACTTTGAATGGTGACCTTAATTCAGAGTATAATAATGGTTATGAAATATAAAAAAAATAAACACCCCTAGGGGTGTTTATTTTTTTAGCGAAAAAAAATAGTACCTAGGTACTATTTTTTTTTCGCTATCTACCTACTATATTTTTACAGGCAATGGCTTCAAAATACTATATTTGATACTAGCGGCCTGTCCCGGCTTCGCACGGGTGGACAATTATTTTTTAAACATTTTATTTTTTCTTGCAATTAAAATAGCCTAGGTATATTAATCACTGATAATGTAGCATTCAAATGGTGAATGAATTTTTAAAATCGGTCCAGTACTTTTTGAGCCAATTCGTTACAAACATACATACGAATCTTTCCTCCTTATAATATTAGTATAGATAAAAAAAGTTGGCAACCCTAGATGGAACACAGGGGTGGTTTTTAGTCAGTAAGAGTCTGACAGACCCCTCCGCCCCCCCCAGAGCGGCGAACATCCATGAGGATTTTCCACCCCGGAAACAAAAAAAAAAACGTACTACATGGTCAAGCTACAAAGAAATATGTTCTATGTAATCGGCTCGGTTTCCGCACTTAATCCTTCAAGTGAACCATTTTGTGCGTGACAAAACAGTATATTATAGCTACGGTACGTACAGACGTGCATCAAGCTACTACAATCTCAAATTTCTTTAATAGATTTTCAACTTTACCGCTAAAGCATAAGGTTCAAAGTTGACTGGGAAAATTTTACAGTTTCGGGTAGCTTGATGTGAATTTATAAAAAAAAACCTATAACCATCGTACGACCCAGACCAGTCGATGGACACCTCATGCATTCAAATCCAATCGTATACAAGGTCAAATTAAATTATCTAGCGAAACTCTGCAGATGTTATGTGTATTGATATCTAAACAAGGTAAACCAAAAAAATAATGAATTTGTTGATTTTTTGTGGGGTCACGTTTGATCACGTTTTTCTGTGTAAACTTCACAGATGGTTGTCGATATCTAAGCACGATACATCAAATGAAAACAGATTTTCTCAACTTATACTTCAAGTAAATACACTACCTGCGGTTAATGACCCCAAAAAAAAAACTCATCAAACTATTTTCTTTTTTGGTTTATTATGTTGTGTATGTGGAGTTTCGGTAACTAATTTAATTTGACCCTGTATAAGGATGCTTCGAGGGTATTAAGATTCCCAAACACCCTAATCTACGTTCGCGATTTAATTTCCAAACATCTAAACAAAAATAAGTTTTAGGAAAAACGACAGTAACAACTACACATAAGGTTCAGTTTGCGCTATAACTTCATAAAAAAATTATGTATTTTTATGAAATTTTCAATAGTACTAGTCAATCCAAGATCAACTTAATTTACACTATCGAAAAGTGTATATGGGACGTTCTTCTTTTTTATCGACAATCTGACCGCCAAATTTTTATATTTGTAAAAAAAGTAAACATCTGATTTGTTTAGTAAAATGTGATTTAAATTATTCCCTCGTTATTGTAGATTTCAAAAACATATAATGCATCGAAGTATTACTTGTAATTTTTGTTTTATTTCAAGTTTCGTAGGAATGGTATCAAAAAAATAACACCTCTGTCACAAAAAAAGTTTATTTTTTTTATTTCTCATTTAAAATCAGATCTTTAGTTTCTTATTACTTTCTTATCAAGAATATAAAAATTTATTTTTATCTAGCTCCATTGGACGGAATTCTTAAAATAAACATTTAAAAAAAAATATCCAATACCACTCTGTCACATTTTTGCTTCCTAGGACAAAAAACTATTTAATATTATGAAAGTCGCCCAATAAAGTAACTTGAAAATCTAGTGAACACCTTTATTGTTTAGCATGTAATACTAGAAAACGTTATTTTTGTAAATATTACTAATAAAGTGGTTCATACATTACTTTGAACTTAAATTACAAGGGGGACAAAATTGTGACAGAGTGGTTAACGAAGTGACGGAGTGGTAAATAATGTTTACCCGCCGAACAAAGTTAACCATAAAACAATTTTTTATTTTAGAAAATAATAACAAATTATAACATTTCCTTAAAATGTTACTATAAGTCTTTAGAGTTTAAGTTTAGGGTTCGGGCTAGCTCCAGTAGCATCCTAAGGGCATTCGCGCAGAGGTTCGATTGCCAGTACCTAAACCATTGCTGTATGGTTCACATACTGGGCAATCGAAGTATGTAATCATAATATCTTTAAATGGTCTTTCTAATAGTAAGTATGTGTTTTTATTTTATTTGTGTTTGTGTTTTTGTTGTGTGTCTATGATCCTATGTTGGTCGAAATAAACGATTTTATTTTATTGATTGGTATCCATTCGTCGGTAGATATTAATTTAGTCTTACAATATGGAAGTAGTCTGGGACTTGAAGGAGGTGGTGTAGAAGCCGTAGTGTTCATCAAAACGTTCTGCAAAGCTTTCTGTCGTTCCCTTATCTTCTTATTTCTAATCTGCCATTGTCTCTTTATTTTTTTGTATTCTTTTAGTATCATATCTTTAACTAACTTTTTATGAGCACGATATCTGTCTAAATCTTTACGTTTCACTTCTGCAAAGATTTCAGGGTTAAGTTTCCTTTTTTCACGACACCGTCGCTGTCTTTCAGCCGCAGATAATACCATTTTTCCATTTACCTGATGGTAACACCTTAAATTATCAAAATAATCGACGATATAATAACCAACATAAGAAAACTAACAATAATCTATTATGAATATTAACTAAAGCTCTAAGTTCCATACAAAAATGACCACTCCGTCACGAGTTATACCACTATGTCACATTTTTGTGACAGAGGTGCTTCGTGACAGAGGTGTAAAACAGTAGTGTTCGAGATTCTCAGGATTTTCCTAATTTAAATTTACGCATAAAACTAGGCATATATGAAATATTTATCAGGAATCAATAAAATAATATTAAAAAACAGAAATTACAATAACATTTGATAGTAGTAACTTACGTGACAGAGCGGTCGCTAAATAAACACACGCACCTCCTTTTACTGTTTGCGAGCGACTAATTAGTATTGCAGGGGCGTAGGGATGCATAGCGTGGGTCCAGGGTGGAGGTGGACTATTCTCTTGTCTAGTGACCAAGGTCAAAATTGCTAACATACATTATTTTGTCCCATAAAATGAGTGACAGAAGGTAGCATAAAAAATCATATACGTCGGGAGACAGCCAATAAAATATTTTTTTATTTAATAATAGAAACATTAAAAATTATTTCTTCTTATTAATTTAATAACAAAGGTTAAGTAGTTCAGTAAATGTTTTTGGATAGAAACTTTCAATGTGATTTTTTTTTACGAGAGCAGATTGTTTACATTAGTGATCATAGAGGGACACACTTTATTTGTATGTAAAACACCTCCGTCACGCTTTTTGTATACTATGTCACACTAATTTTGTAAAAAATATTAATAATTAAAATCTAGTTTTGAGAATATTATAATTATTGCATTGTCAAGTGTATTTTTATACAAAAAAAATAAGAATTTTGGTATTTAGGCGCAATATATTTATTTTTTTGCGGAGAAGACAAGTCATTGTCGATAAAAAAGAAGAACGTCCCATATTTGTTTAAGTGGAAATAACATCATTTGGAAATAAGGATTCGAATAGATTTTAGGTAATTTGTTTTTTTTTTATTTGCAGAGGAAATGTTCAAAACCTTATCAAAGGGTCCGTATGCGAGAGGAAGAATTAATTTAATGTATTTTTTTAAAGGATAATTATCATTAAAACTAAAATAAAAAACGAGACTTTGCTTTTTTTTCTACCACCACCCTAATTGCGTTGTGTAATTGCACTTTTAATCCGAAAGTTTTTGATGGAAATTGCTAATCCAGAATAATTTATTGGTTCAATTAAAACCGTTTAACTGAATAATTTTTTTACTTATTTTATTTTCAAGTTTTTAGTTTTTTTTTTCATGCATTGTGTTCTACTTGTAAAGCCCTTTCATTTGACACCCATAGGTATTGAGGGGGTTGTGAAAAAATATGTAATCCGCCATTTTGTAGTGGCGGCCATTTTGGATTTACAATGACATTAATTAAATTAAATTGTATTGTCATCAAAAATAAAGGTGTTTACCAAATTTCAGATCAATCTGCCAACATGAAGGGGGTAAAATTTCAAGTTCTAAATTAGACCCAAATAACGTCAACAAACAGGGCAAGCTAAATAAAACCGTTTAAAAATATACAGTAATAAATGGTGATAATCTTTATCTTAGCAGCCTTTAATGTTCCCTCTGCTGGGCCACAGGATTTATCTCTATGAGAGGGAGTGGACTGTAACCACAGAACACTTAAAAAAGGCAAACAGCAGTGCTGTTCTGTAAAATCCCACCTTGAAAACTAAGGCGAAGTGAACTGTCATTCCACCTTATAGGCTAGGGATTACCCCTATTGATAGCTCACTTCACGCTCACTTCAGCGGTACTATTCTGTGAAAATCTCACCGTGAAAACTTAGGTGAAGTGAGCGTGGATTGAGCTGTCAATAGTGTCAATTCCTAGAAAAAACAAACTCGCTTCACCTAAGTTTTCACGGTGAGATTTTTACAGAGTCGACCGGCAGCTAAGCAGTGCGATTCTGTAACCATCTCACCGTGAAAACTTAGGTGAAGTGAGCGTGGAGGGAGCTGTTAGTGTCACTCTGATACTTCTGGATTGATACTCTTGACAGCTCAGTCTAAGCTCGCTTCACCTAACTTTTCACGGTGAGATTTTTACAGAATCAATCGGCTGTTCTGTGGCTGTAATCCACCACGCGGGCCCAGTGCGGGTTGGTAGATGTCACATGTCTTCGAATTTTTGGTTCTAGGACATGCCGGTTTTCTCACGATGTTTTGCTTCTCCGTTTTGAGAGCAGTGGTGATGAAATAATTTACACAAAGTATTAAGAGCCTGTCTGGGTTCGAACCTACGACTTACTAACAACTCGTCATGTGTCGGCCGTTACCACTGGGATATCACTGCTCTGTTACTTAAGTCTATAATCAGTGATCACATTTTGTATACCTATACATTATTATTTACCCTTTTAGATGAACATATTAATCTATTTCCTCATAACTTCTAAACTAGGTACTCGTCATAATTTTACAAATGAGGTATCGTTAGAAGTGTCTTGATCGTCCTCTGGTTATAAGCTATGTGACGTCACATTAAATCAAATACGGCACCCTCTAGCGGACATAGAATCATGACCAAAAAACAATTTTTAATCTAGCCGTGTTCTGTATCTACTTTCCATCAGGCGTGATCGAGGTCAAAAGCGGACCCAATCAGGAAATTAAAAAAAAAAAAAAAATTCTGAAGTCGGTGTCAAAAAACGAAAATGGACATCGGAACCAACGACATCTAATTCCGAAATCAAAGTTATTTTTCACTTTGTAGTGTTTTTTTATTTGGAAGTCGTTTTTTTTTTTTGTTTTTTGTAAAAATCTTTTTATTTTTCACTTTTTAGTTGGACCTACCCCACACAAATTCATATAACGCTACTTGCTATGTAAATGTCACTTGACAGGAAGTTATTAAAGCACCATCAATGTAAAATAAGTGGAAAAAAATCGTATTATTGAAGCGAACTCAAAAACTATTGGGTAGTTTTTGAGTTCGCTTCAATAATACGATTTTAAACAAAGTTAATAACATTTATATGCGTGAGGCATCCTTATCCATTAAAAAAAGAATTTTGCAAATCCGTCCATACCTATATGACGGAGTATTACCCGAACAAACATTAAAATAATATATATAAACATCCAAATTGAGAACCTCCTCCTTTTTTGAAGTTGGTTAAAAATTGCTTCATATTTGTATGAACCCTCGTCAAAACAAAATCGGCGGTACCTTAGAAGCCCTTAGATAAAAGGTCGCAACGCATTTAGTGAAGATCCGTTACGAACAATTATCAACTTTATATCATACCTACAGATGATAATTAACACATATAGATATAATTAAGTACCATCGCCGACGCGGTCTGTGGACGCGGTCGATGAAATTGTGACATCTACTTATCTGTTGACTTTATTTTACTTGAAATTCGATTACCTAATGATATTTTGTATGCCTTTTGGCGGAACATAGCATGGATCGACATTTTATTTTTTTATGTAACATCTGTATATTGTACCCTATGTTCACAAAATGAATTAATGAAATGAAATAAAATGAAATGGACCACCTTTTCCACCTTATTACTAAGAGCATAAGGGTAAAAAGTGGTCGACCGCCAGTGTCCGCGGTTGTACCTATGACGATTACCCTAATAATAAACCATCGCTAAGGATAATAGTGATGTGGTGATGTTGTTTTTATCGATAAATCTATTATATCCATATCATAACGCGCGACGGCTACAAATGTATTATTAATTTAAGCCCAGTTATGCACAGGCGAGTTTTTCCCGCATTTTTATTCACGCACTGGATTTTCAACGCTCAGCTTGACGCCGAGAGTTGTAAATCCAACAGTGTAATTCTTTTGACGCGCTCGGATGTGCTCTGTTGGATTCTCAATCCTCGGCTCAACACTTAGAATTTAAAATCCAGTGTGCGTTATATACCGCCGCGATTTTACGTTCGTGCACACTAGGGCTAAAGGTCTTTCAACAAAAATACGTTACTGCAAACGTTAGAATGAACAGCGGTGCTATTCTGTAAAAAGATCACCGTGATAACTTAGGTGAAGTGAGTTCAAAGTCAGCTATCATTCCACCTGATGCTAGGGACTGCCGATCGATTCTGTAAAAATCTCACCGTGAAAAGTTAGGTGAAGTGAGCTTAGAGTGAGCTGTCAAGAGTATCAATCCCTAGCATCAGGATGACACTGACAGCTCACTCCACGCTCACTTTACCTAAGTTTTCATGGTGAGATGGCTACAGAATCGCACTGCTGATTCTAATGACAACTCAGCTCACTTCACTTAAGTTTTTACTGTGAGATTTTTACAGAATAGCATTACAGGGCCGTAATTCTCTTTGACACAGTGAACGAAACCGGGCGAAACCAACGCGAGATTGGCGGGATTAGCTACGGAATTGACTTGGTTTCGGTAAGAAATCGTTAAGTGGTCATATTGAATTAGGGTCCTGCTTGGCTCGGCGTTGATCTTCGCAGGGTGGCTGGCAGCAGCTGCATGAACCGAGGATCTAGTTTAATGGCTTGCGATTGGAGGTTAACTTTGGACAGGCTTCGCCCGCGTTGAAATTATCCCTCGGGAACGTACTACCAGGACGAAAAGTCTAAGTTACTTGTAACATCAGAAGGCCAATTCTCGTAATTTAAAACGGCCAAAATCTAGTCGCAGTCTCATCTCGGCGACCAATAAATGTCAAAAACTTGTCAAAATATAGGGAAATTTGAGGTATTTTTTGACAGATTGAGAGTGAGATCAGACTGTGAACGTTCATAAAAATTACGAGAATTGCCCCTCTGGTATCTGCCAGTGAAAGTGCCTGTCAAAATCGGTCCAACCGTTTCAGAGATTAGCCGGAAGAAATAGACTGACTAAAAGTTTAAATTTTTGTTATAAGTAACGCACCATAAATAAATACTTTCACTTAGAAAAGCTGTTATTTTGACATCACAAACTAAAGGCCGACCGCTTAACTGGACGTGTCCTGAGGTAGCTGCGCGGTGCGGGAGGGGTGATAGTTGTCACAAGTTGACAAATCTCTGCAACACGTCACCACACCCCTCCCGCACCGCTCTGCTACCTCAGGCAACGTCTCAGTTAAGCGGTCGGCCTTTAGCTAGCTTATAATATCTATAGTTAAAGACTATAGTGTTGTTTACAAGTATTATGTATGCTCCTGGCTGCAACGGCATTAAGGAATTTTACCTCATCTCAGTCTGGTCACGAACTTGACCTACGATGCTACTTACGCTGCATGAGTCAAGGCTAACCAGTTTATACGGAAGATATTATAACGTTTAAATGCCGTAGCCAATTCCAAACGCTTCTGATTAAAATGTAAAAAACACATCTAAGTAGTTTGGTATAATTTAAAATCAGTTTAGTAGGTGTGAAATGTAAGTATGGGAAAAGTTTAGATTTTTGACTTTTATTGTACTCTAACCTCGATTGATCTATACGTATTTTTAAATCCTTATACGAAACTGCATAAATTCATCATCATCTGCCTAACCTTTTCCTAACTATGTTGGGGTCGGCTTCCCGTTTAACCGGATGCAGCTGAATACCAGTATTTTACTTGGAATGACTGCCTCTCTGACCTCCACAACCCAGTTACTGGGTAAGGCTGAGTAAGGCTACTGACGACCCGGATGGTCACCTATCCACGAATCAACCGCGGCAAGCGTAACTTAACCTGATCGATCGATCTGTGCCGCTGATATTACTTAGCTACAAGCCCTACAAACTAAAACTATTAACAAACTAAAATATGGCGTCGAAAAATTCCACCGCATCGATGTCGACTGGTAATTTATTATTTTATCGATACAAAAAACTATCGACAGCAAACATCGCTAGAGAAGAATCGGGGGTCATCGCAACACAAACATTAGAATAACACATTACACAAGTAGAACACGCCTGTCATAGACGGACGTGTTCTTGTGAATAATAATAGTTTAATAACAATAATGCAATAACAATAGGTAGTTAATAAAAGTATACTTACCTACTTATTTTTAAAAATTATAGGTTTTTAAAACAGTGATGTGAAGAAGTGATTTTATTTTTTAATCGATAAAATAACTTATAGAGGTAGGTGAGTGATTCTGTGTTTTTAGTCTACTAGCTGACCCAAGCAAGCTTCGTACCGCCTCAGAATCAATGAGAACGAATGTGTGGGAAAATCTTCATAATTTTTTATTTCGTGAATGTTGCCTCTGTTTTTCTAAGTTATTCTCCAATTCGGGGCGGAGACAAATCGAACAAATTAAAGATCATAAAAATCGGTCCAGCCGTTCTTGAGTTTTATATGGTGTAACTAACCCGACTATGTTTTAAATATGTAGTATGTATATAATAATAATAATAATAAATTCTTTATTTTCGCAAAAAAGTGAACAATAACACTAGTAACTAACGTTATGAACTGTGTTACCAGAAAATTTAAAAACTAGCGTATTTTGAACTCTGGTACTCAAAGTAAGATCTAACTTGTGTTATGAGTACCAGTGTTCCAACAAAAGTTAATACACAAAGGTACACTGGTTCCCACGAGGGACAGCAGGGGCATTAGTGCAGTTTCATTGTCACAGAGAAATGAAGCAAAAATATAAAACAGTAAAAATTATACAGGAAATAAAGTGGATAACGAATGTAAGTGTGTGAGGGTGAGTGAATGTTTAGAGATGTGTAATGTATGTATGTGTAATTTATGTATGTGTAGTGTATGTATGTGTAATGTCGTAAGTTTAAAATAATTAGACTTGAATGAGAAAATCGTGTATGAGTTACAGTGAGTGACTAAGTAGGTATCTTAAGCAGATGTTCGGTGTCTTCGTAATTAAGTTTTTGTAGCCATCCTTGAACACTTTTCTTACATTCGAACCTAGTCATTGGATAAATTTTGCAGTTTTTGTTTATGATATTGTACAGGTGGTTGCTTATAATATTGTAGTGACGTTGAGCAAGAGCTGTTCTGGAGTATTGGGTGGAACAGATTTGATATTTCCTACGGTTGAGTGTGTAGTTTGCAATGAATGGGAGAGTGGAGTGTTTTCGTAGCACTATTTGTTGGATGAAAAGTTGGCGCACTGTAAGTATTTGACATTTTTCGTATAGTTGTGTAGTAGGGTACCTATAGGGCTTGAAGGTCATAACCTTTAGGACGGCTCTTTGTGCTCGTTCCAGCTGCAAAAGATGAGTTTTGGCCGCTCCACCCCAGGCAGTTATGCAATATTTTAGGATTGAGTGACCAAGTGCACAGTAAACATTTTGTAGTGTCTCAATGACAGCAGAATGTCTGAGTCTTTTCATTATAGAGACAAGTCTACGTACTCGCACAGTCAATGTCTTAAGGTGTAGTTTCCAGGTCAGTTGATTGTCAATTTGTACCCCAAGATATTTAATATTATCCGTCCGGATTATGTGAGGACATGAGCAAGGAAGGCGAGTGGCAGTTACCGGACAGTTGTGGACTTTCAGATGAAAAGAATCCCGGTCTGGCTGGGAGGAGGCTTTTATAGAAAATGTCATGTACAAATTCAAGGTGAGAAGGTTGCTAGTTAGCCAGTTCATGACGGTCCCAAGACCCTGTTCAGCGCATTCAAATGCGTGTGTCCAGCTGTCCCCATGAACAAGCAATGAAGTGTCATCGGCATATGTAAAGACTGAGCAATTGTGAAGGGAGAGTCTGCAGAGCGCGTCAATGTATATCAGAAACAGTGTCGGCCCAATCACAGAGCCCTGAGGCACGCCGTACACAATGGAATTGCTGTCACTGATAACATTATCAATTTTAACGCTCTGGGTTCGATCAGAAAGGTAGTCATGAAAAATATTGAGGGCGTGACCACGAATTCCTAGACCCTCCAACTTCCGCAATAGGTGAGGAACAGACACGGTGTCGAAGGCCTTGGAGAGGTCTAGGAAAATACCTAGACATTTTTTCCCCGAGTCAAGGAGTCCGACAGTATTATCCACAAAGCATCCAACCGCATCCTCGGCTGACCTTCCAGCCCTAAAACCATACTGATTCGGAGCGAGAAACTTGTGGGATTCAAGATATTTAGTAAGGCGATTATTCAATATTTTTTCTAAAATTTTAGAGATGGAAGGCAGTACCGAGATGGGCCTGTAATTATTGACATCGCGTCTGTCCCCAGCCTTATAAATTGGATGCACCAGTGCTTTTTTAAACACTTTAGGAAAACGACCTGACGAAGTTGAGCAATTACAAACATGAGTGATAACTGGAACTAATATGTATGTATGTATGTATGTGTGTGTAGTGTGTATGTGTATGTATGTAGTATGTGTTTGTATTAGCTGACCCGGCAAACTTCGTACCGCCTCAGAATATGAAATACCTTCGTTTTGTTTTCGAGAGATTTTCCCATTTTTAATAGTTATTCTGCTATTAGATGTGACGCATGTTTACTCCCAAATTGTTAATTTGTTTCTTTGTTTTGTGCTTATTTTTATGCGTCATGTTTGCCGCAAATAAACGTATTTTCTTTCTTCTATTCGGAGATAAAAGGGTTATTCTGCTATTCGGAGAAAATACTGACATTAAGCTGCATCCGGTTAGACTGGAAGCTGACCCCAACATAGTTGGGAAAAGGCTAGGCAGATGATTCTGCTATTCGAAGGGGAGACAAATCAAAGATCATAAAAACCTGACATTGTTTAATATATAAACTAGCTGACCCCGCAAACGCCGTTTTGCAAAAAAAAAATAGGGGTTGAAAAATAGATAGTAGCCGATTCTCAGACCTACCCATTATGCACACAAAATTTCATACAAATCGGTCCAGCTGTTTCGGAGGAGTATGGTAACTAACACTGTGACACGACAATTTTATATAATAGAAGATAGATAATAGATAGGCATAGTTAAACAAGTTGTAACATAATTAACTTGCGTTAATTACCCCATACACCCCAATTAGAGTATTGAGTTAAAAGCATAATACAATGACCAAAACTATTTTTTTTAAAGCTAGCTATTTTTGTTAAGAAAATCGTGTTGACACTAGCATTACTTTATGCATTTAAAATTGAGTCCTATTGCCTTGAAATAAGGTTTAATTTTAGTGTAAAAAAATAGGTAGGTACTTAATTTTCGGAAGTCGACGTTGTTGGTGTTGTGTTTTCGTTTTTGACACCGACTTTTGAAATTAAAGTTATTTTTCACTCTGTAGTGGTTTTTTGTTATGTCGGATTTTTTTTTTTTGTAAAAAAGTTTTTTATTCTACGGTATTTAAAGTCATATTTTAAACAATTTGGCATTTTATTTGAAACTAGCTGCACCCCACGGTTTCACCCGCATAAGTCGCGATCCCGTGAGAATATTGAGATGTAAAGTAACCTACGTCCTAATCCAGGTCATGATTTACCCTTGTGGCAAATTTTATCCAAATCCGTTCAGCCGTTTCAGCGTGAAAGCGTAACAAACAAAACATACAAAAAACAGACGTTGTCCTGTCCTTGAATCACAAGAGTCATACAAAATTCCCATACTAAAAAAGACGTTCAGTTTTTCCAGCATTTTGTAAGTTTTTCTGGAAATTTTACAAATTTTTCTTTCCATAAAAAACCTAATTCGGTCTATTACGAACATTTTAAAACTAAAAATAGCCAAATCGGTGAAGCGGTTCCGAAGTGAACGAACAGCATTTATTTTGTATTTATGTAAATTATTTAAGGTCCGTAGCCATTATCATAACAAATTATTATAAGTACCATACCTACATGTATCTATGGGATATGTGATAAAAAGACCTTGTTTCATTCATTAAGGAATCAGGCATTTATGTTTTATTTCTACTTTCTTATCACCTCATAAAGCACCTAAATACTCGTATAAGAAATCACACTAATATAATTTAAGGCGAAAGTTTGTGAGTGTGTTTGTATGTGTGTTACTTCTTCACGCACAAACGGCTGGACCAAATTTGATAAAATTTGTCATGATGTACTAATAAGACCCATATTTATTTAACATAAAAATGTTACAAGAGTGACTATCTTGTACCTATGTGCGAATTATTTAAAAAAAAAAACATACATAAATGGTGCGTTATAAACTACAGAGAGCATTGTTGTAAATGGAAATTTTAGGCCTTTTAAGCTTTAATAGGTACCGTTCAAGTAGACCTCTAGAACACTTACTCCATAAAGTCGAAGTCAATATAAATTAAAAAAAAACAAATATTGTACTCTGATTTTTTAATAAATAAAATAAAAGTAAATTTCACTGCGTCGGCGATGCGCGCTCCCTGGCTGGAGGCCTTAAATTATTGAGGCATCCACAGACAATCTAGAAGACGACAAATCTCAACTGCGAGATCCCATAAACCAAAAATAAAAAAGGTGCGCCAAACTACCAAAATGTAAGAGGGCTCTGAAGTCAAGTAAGTCTAAGACAAGGTCACAACAACAATCAGAGAGTCTTGCAAAACCTATCGTAACCAGCTAACAAACCGAAAAACTAGTTTTCTGTAGTTTAAGATCACTTATATCTACTTCTTTAGCGTATCGATGGCAAAAAGTTCATACAAACATGTTTGCCCCAAAATTCAACTGCGAGAACTCCGAACTTGAAATCACTAACGCGTCAAATAAACATAAAAAAGCAAATAGCTAGAAATTAATGACGTAAAATCACGGTTATTTTCCTCAAAGAATCAGGCAGCGCTGTGTGTGTGTGTGTGTGTGAGCGGGGTGCTTGTGACTAAGTAATAAACTAATAACCGCACGGTTCGATCGAACAGCTACGCATGCGGCGGTTGGTCCGTGGATGGGTGACCATCTTTACATACCAAAACCTCTTCGTGCCTCAGAAAGCACGTTAAGCCGTTGGTCCCGGCTGTCATTCGTGGATTTTCGACAGCCGTCAGAAGCCCGAAACTCCGAAAGTTTGATAACCAGTCTTACCAAGGGGAGTTTTCTATTTTTTAAGGTTGGCTTCCAGTCTAACCGGATGCAGTTGAATATTTTTTTACATGGAGCGACTGCCTAGGTATCTGACCTACAGAACAGCCGGTCGATTCTGTAAAAATCTCAATTCTCACCGTGAAAACTTGCGTGGAGTGAGCTGTTAGTGTCATCCTATTGATACTAGGGATTGACCAAGCAAACATTTACAATCATAATCGAGATTTTAATAATATTTTTATGTGAATTCTTTTAGTCTTAAACGTTAATGTACCTATTATTTTAATTATTGTTCGTGCAAGCCCATAATATAGTAATGTTTTGACAACTAAAACACTAGCTTTGAAACTATATAAAATTATCAATATAATTAGCATAAAAATATTATTAAAATCTCGATTAAGTATGATTGTGAATGTATCCTTGGTCAATGCCTAGTATCAAGTGGGATGACACTGACAGCTCACTGCACGCTCACTTCACCTATGTTTTCACGGTGAGACGGTTACAGCAGTGCTATTCTGTAAAAATCCCACCGTGAAAACTAAGGTGAAGTGAGCTGTCATTCCACCTGATGTAAGGCAGTTGTCCCACCAACGACGAGAAAACAACTAACTATCGGCTATTTTCTCGCTCAAGAAACGTACATTATATATACTTTCCGTGTGAACAAAAGAGATGCATATACAAACAGTTGATCGCTGACTGTTCACACTGCCGGCGAGGACTCGCTCCACTGGTTTGTCGCTGAGTGACAAGAGCTATCAAAGATGATACTCGCTCAGCGATGCTCGCTTGGCAGTCAGAGCTCACGCCGAGAGACCAACCAGCGGTAATTCCTACCTAGAGCGCGGATCGCGAGTAATCGCCCGTCGCACTCGGACACTCGCTGATAGCCCAACGACAAAACTGTCGGAACTACACACTCGCTCCCCGCGTCTCGCTAACTCGTTTCTAGTTCTAGCTCTACTCGTTACTCGTTAATCGTTGCCGGTGAGACAAGTGCCTTAGTGATTGCCCCTATTGATAGCTCACTTCACCTAAGTTGTCACCGTGAGATTTTTACAGAATCAATCGGCAGAATCGCACTGCAGTTACTGGGTAACACTGGATACCCCTTGGTAAGACTGGTTGTCAGACTTTCGGGCTCCTACCCTTAACGATTGTCAAACAAAGCTCAAACGATTGTCGACTGTGACGAAAAGGAGGAGTATAACATGTACGATCACATTGAACACTATATTCACATTATTCACCCATCCCCGAACCAACCGTGGCTAACGTAGCTTAACTTCGACCGACAGACCCGTGCGGCTGTTTTTAGCCCCGACCAGTGGCGAAGGTACCATACAACTCGATTCCCGCCGGCTTCCCTTCGAAAATTCAGAACACAACCATTCTATAGTCAATTCAACATTGAAATTAATGAAACGGTTTATAGACATTTTTTTCCGGTCTGGCTTACCTCTGTCAAATAAATTCACCCTTCGCCATTTTACAGATCAAAATGAAACAGTTTGTCCTGACCGTCACATGCTTGGCGCTGCTAGCCGTACCTGCAAGATGTCAGAACAGACGTAGCGTCGGCAAACTAAATGAAGTCTTCTCCTGGAGACAAATAACTTTTGACATCAATGGCATTATGGGTAAGTACATTTATTTGTTTACTAGCAGTGCCCCGCGGTTTACCCCGCAAAAGTGTCGATCATCATCTGCCTAGCCTTTTCCCAACTATGTTGGGGTCGGCTTCTAGTCTAACCGGATGCAGCTGAATACCAGTGTTTTACATGGAGCGACTGCCTATCTGACCTCCACAACCCAGTTACTCGCTAATACGATACCCCTTGGGTAAGACTGGTTGTCAGACTTTCGGGCTTCTGACGACCCGTAACGACTTTTAAAGATCCACGAATGACAGCCGGGACCAACGGATTATCGTGCTTTCCGAGGCACCCCTCCGTGCCTCGGTATGTAAAGATGGTCACCCATCTACAGACCAACCGCGGCAAGCGTAGCTTAACCTGATCGATCGACCTGTGCGGCTATTTATAGATTACAGTGAGAGGGCTTGTAGCTCAATCAACAATACATATATTGCTGATTATTATTTAATCAACATACAACCTGAAACTGACCAGCAGTGCTATTCTGTAAAAATGTCACCGTGAAAACTAAGGTGAAGTAAGCTGTCATTCCGTCTGATGTTAGGGATTGCCTCTATTTATAGCTCGGATACGATGACCATTCGTCACATTGGCTATTTGGTCGCTATCCCTAATAGGTCACATTCACATTCACGTCACCTTGTGCATCTGGTCAGTTTCTTAACTCGTTTCATGCCGTATTTCGTCTCATTCCCAACTCGTCCGAGGACACTTCACGCTCACTTCACCTAAGTTATCACGGTGAGATTTACAGAATCGATCGGCTGTAGGTAGGTACCTACACACATCAAAAGTGTCTAGGGATCAACATATATTTTTGCAATAACTTTTCTCCTGATTGATATTAATTAAAATTTTCTTTAAGGATTCATCAAATAAAGTGTTTTCGTTTGTCACAGTAACGATAAACCAAGTCACCTTTGCATTAATAAAGAAATTTGCCATTTTCCTAATAAAGGGATTTTTGACATTTGAACCACTAACACAAAAGTTCGAAAAAAAGACTGAAATAACAGTTTTCTCTAAAATTTTATTGGGTAACTTAAACAATTAATAATCCGTGTTTCTACCGCGAACACTAACAACACAAGAACATCGGTTTGGCATACTCAAAATGAGTTCATCCAAATCACGCTGTGGAATGGCCGCCCATGTTCGTTGCAACAACAAAAAAAGGTCTTCTTGCGACTGGATACCCTCCATATTCGGCAGAGCTCTTCTCTGTAGCATATCCCATGCATGCTCAATCGGGTTCAAGTCTGGCGACTGAGCAGGCCAGGGCAGGACATTGATGTTAGCTGCGGCGAGAGTCTGTCTTACAACTCTTGCGGTGTGCGGTCGTGCATTATCATGCATTAACTGAAATAAGGGACCGATTTGCACTTGTAGAGGAACGATGACGTCTGATACAATCGTCTCAGCATAAATTTGAGCGTTGAGGTTGCCTCTGATCCAAATCAACTCAGTTCTTCCGCCGATCCAAATACCCGCCCATACCATGATGGTTCCACCACTATAAGGATGAACTTCCTGGCAGGATTTTAATCGCTGTTGGCGTCCAGGGGTTCTCCAGTGTCGTATACGTCTTGTATCCGGTCTCATACCAAAACGAGACTCATCAGAAAAGCACACGAAACGCCATTGTTCTTCTGCCCAATTTCTGTGTTCAAGAGCCCATTGATATCGAATCCTACGATTGTGCATTGCTATAGGTGGTACCCGTAGCGGTCTTCGGGAATGAAGGTTCACTTCATGCAAGCGGTTTCTGACTGTTTGGTCGCGAATTAAGTTCCCTGAAGAGTGATGAAGCCTCACGGCTAACATCATGGCGGTTATTGTTGGAGCTCTTCGAGTTAAGATTTGAATGTATCGGTCTTGTCTCCGTGTGGTGCAGCGATACCGTCCTCCATGGCGCTCAGCCACGGTACCAGTGCTTCGGTAACGTGTCCAAAGTCGACTGATAACACTCTGACTTGTATTCAGAGCTAAAGCCACAGTACGTTGCCGGGAACCAGCTTCTATCATTCCCACGGCTCTGAGCATTTCTTCCCTGCTTAAATGACGTCGCCGCTCCATAATAACGTTGGTTTTAATCAGTAGTAGGGAAACAGTAGCACTAATAATGTCTTCAATGCGTTGTATGTTTTTATAGGGAAAATATTGACAGCTGATTTTCATCTTTTACTCGAATTTGATTCACAGTTCCTGATTCAAATTATGAAATGCACCAAAAAGGATCCATATAAATTTATAAAATCATAAATTTATTACAAAGCCACATCTCAGTCTCAAGAAATCCGCATAAAAATGCTTGATCCCTAGACACTTTTGATGTGTGTATATTGCAAAAAATTTAGTTAGCTTCTTTAGCGCAAGCGCAACCCCCGTATATAAGCCCACGTTCGCATGGACGTAAAAATATTCCGACGGGATTTTATCGCGCACTGGATTTTCACCGCTCGGTATTGAGCCGAGAGTTGAAAATCCAATAGAACGCATCCCAGCGCTTTAAAAAACACACACTGTTGGATTCAGTGTGTTGAAAATCCAGTGCGTGAAAAAAATCGCCAAGGGGAAAACGCGCCTATGCGAACCTGTGGGGTAATTACGTAACACGCTATCAGAAGCAATGGCTCAACCACTCGATACACTTCCGTACCGTATCGAACATCAATCAATTTTATCGTAGGAGTCCTATAAACCCTGCAGTGCGATTCTGTAACCATCTCACCGTGAAAACTTAGGTGAAGTGAGCGTGGAGTGAGCTGTCAGTCAAATCAAAATCAAATCAAAATCGTTTATTGGCATAAAATGTGGTAGGTACAAGAGATGATAATATGTAAAATTGTAGTGCAAAGACACATTCCGCCATGTAATGATGGCATGCAAATATTTAATACATGAAGTAGGTAAGTATGTATTACAACATACAGTATTAAACTAATAAGGAAGTTAATTTATCAAAGGAACATAAGTAATTAAAAAAAATATTACAATGCATTTCTGAAGTGGTAGGACTGACAAGATTTTTTGTTCAGAAATTCGCCGTCAGAATAAAAACTATGTGATATCAACCATTTTTTCAAAATCACAGTGTCGTCCTGATGCTAGGGATTGATACTCTTGACAGCTCACTCTAAGCTCGCTTCACCTAACTTTTCACGGTGAGATTTTTACAGAATTTTGTCAGTTTAAAATCAAATAGACGACCACTATTCTTTCGACAGCTGTTTGATGTCGGGTGCAAGGCAAATCAGAATATTGAAATGTGTCATTTTCGATTCGATAGCTTATCTTATAGGTGTGAATTAGGGTGCAGATGTGATTTGTGTAGGGCTTAGAGCGCGAACCTGACTCATATTTACCCGGTTTTCAATAACATACCTCAATTTAATTGCTGTACAAATTGCAGAAGGTTGTCTTAAGGAAATATTTATAGGCACTCATACAATAACTTTAAATTACTTGATTACATCATTGTTTGCAGTTTGCGACCATAGATAATACAAATAACAGCGGTCTACCTTATAATCACACCTACATGATTTTCCTGTTAGTAAGATGAGTCTTACCATTAAAAGATGAGTGTTAAATATTTTTAGACATCAAACATCAATCTGCCCAACCTTTTCCAATATGTTTGAGGCATCGTATTACCCAGTAACTGGGTAGTGGAGGTCAGATAGGCAGTTGCTCCATGCAAAGTCATGGTATTCAGCTGCATCCGGTTAGTCTGGAAGCTGAACCTAACATAGTTGGGAAACACATACACACTGACGATGACTGTGATACTTACTAACATAGTTATTAAGTTTTATTTACTAACAAAGTTGTTACTATATTATTATGTATACTTAGGTTAAGGTATGTATCTACACCTCCTTCTGCGAAGCAGTCATGCTAGCGAAGGAGGTGGCGGGACGGCTGAGGGAAAGGGCCTCACGTCCCAGCCGCCGCGGGAGACGCTCCGGGCGTCGGGAGCCGCGAGACGACTCCCGGCCACCGTAGGCGCGGGCCTGCGGGCGGAGAGTAATGGGTAACTCTCCGTCCGATCAGGGCCAGGCCCGTGCCGGACGGCGCGTACGTGTTCCACACGCGCCTCAAAGAGATGTCAGCATAAGGAAGGGGCCCGCAAGGGCCGAAGCCTGCCGGGGCAGCGGGATTGTCCGAAAGGGTTACCGCTACCCCGGAACACAAAGGGTTAGCTAAGGAAGGAACACGGGTGGGTTTTAGTCAGTAAGAGTCTGACACTCCCTTCTGCTCCACCCAGAGCGGGAGTGGTCATTGGATGATTTCCCATCCACAAAAAAAAAAAAAAGGTATGTGTCTATGGGTCTTTGTTACCTGATAATAAATGGTTTATTATTATTTATTATTATTATTAAAAGGCTAGGCAGATGAATTGTGATAAGTCAGATAGTCTGTCTGTCATGACCTTTTATCTCGGGAACGCGTGAAGGTATCGAGTTGAAATGAAAACCATAGGTATATTCAGGTCTGCGGTCCCTTGAAGCTGCGAAAAAATCAAACTTCTAAAAAAACCTAACTTAAAAAAATATACGGCCGTTTATGCCACAAAAAAAAGCATATTTTCGACACTCTCAAGGGAATCAAAATGTATAGGATACTTCCCGTTGACCTAGAATCATGAAATTTGGCAAGAAGCAAGGTCATGTGGCACAAGTAAAGAAAAAAATCCGAAAACCGTAAATTTGTAGTTGCATGCCTACTTTGTACGGAGCCCTCGGTGCGCGAGTCCGACTCGCACTTGACCGTTTTTTTTTTTTTGTAAAAACGTTTAATGTTTACAAGATCGCGTGACCGCAAATACACTTGGTCAGTATTTTTGTTATAAACGCCAGTCAGTAAAAAACACGCTGATAAATATTGTTCGTAAATAAATGGTTTGTGATTAGTATTTCCTTGTTTGTAAGATACAAAACAGCCAGAATCGCACTGCAGTTCTGTGTTTATTAAAGGTTAATATTGTCATGAATTTGGGATTTGGGGGGTTCCCAAGATCCGTCTGCGGTTTTATTTGTAAGGAAGACACGTCAAAGTTGTTTGCTAAGCTTTTTAATTTTTGACAGAGGTCGTTTGGTAAATAATTATTAAATACCTACCTATCTGGTTTTTATCATGCTCTGTTTAGGAGGAAAAAAGAATACTCTAAGTTTTCAGTACAAGTCGACTAAGTATTTCCTATTTATGTATGAATAGTACATAAAGTCGAACTCAAAAGAAAACCTAACCTTTTTGAGGCCTTTTCGGGGCATTTTTTGGCCTCGCTTCGCTTGCTCTTGTATACTACTTCTCAAACTTTTCTGCATACCTGGGCGGAGGACCCTTATTAGTTTTGCCGCCTCGGGTCCCCAACAGGCTTAGTCTGCCCCCGCTTATGAGTGTCATGGCAGCTTTTCATGACAGACGTTATATAACTTAGAGGTATGAGGAACAGGGTGTAAAGTTCACTCATACTCCATAGAAAAGGGAGGATCCTCCGACCAGACGGGTGTTGTGTCTGGCGAGCAACTGCCCGATGATTCATGTCGGGTCCTTGTATAATATATTCTAGTTGCGCGGTAAATTCTGCTTGCGAGATGCAGGATTTCGTGTGACGTTATGACGCGTAGTTCGCATGTGGCGTTTTGTAGATACCGCTTTAAATAATATTATGACAACAACGCTTTCCTAGGAAACCAAAGTGTAACTAGTCTATCGATTCTGTAAAAATCTCACCGTGATAACATAGGTGAAGTGAGCGTGAAGTGAGCTATCAATGGAGGCAATCCCTAACATCAGGTGGAATGACAGCCCACTTCACCTTAGTTTTCACGGTGAGATTTTTACAGAGTAGCACTGCAGCACACTAATTGCGTAACGCACTATCAGTCGGAATCTGAATCATTTTGAAGCAAATTGCTAATCCATTGCCTCATAAGTTCGAAAAATTTGTTTACTCAACACGTAAATAACGAAATGAATGTTGTTGAACTGTCAAAATGAAACCGATTCCCATTGATAATGTTTTAAGCAATTTCCCCGCAGGGCTTGACGTTATAACGACAGAACATACAAGTAAACCGTTTTTGATGACATCTTTTAATACTTACGTAATACGAGTAGTACCTACATTATGATATAAGTGCGGTAAATTGAAAATTACAGCCGAGGTGATATTGCTAGCCCGAGCCGAGGGCTACAAGAAAGCAAAGGCTGTAATTATCAAAACGCACATAATTATGTCATACGACGTTTTATAACATATTTGCGAGGAAATAATTAAAACTCGGACTTTCTTAAACGAATAAATTTTTAATCACTTGTTAAAGCAGTTTGAAAAAATTTAACAATTTGAAAAATTGATTATTAAGGCAAAGGCACAAAAACTGACAGTATTACTAATAAAGTAAATTAATATTTTTTTGTTTTTATTATAGATAAATGGTTGTAATTTATTGTCAAAATTAATTAAATTAAAGAATTAAATGTTAATTTTTTTATATTTTATCTCCCAAAGTTAATTTTATTCATAAAATGTTGACCAGTTTTCTGACATAAAAACTCTTTGCTAAGATTTTAAAAAGTACCGTTCGTTTTAGACGGAGCATCTTGGTAAACCGTACATGTAACCGTAAATGTAAAACACACGAGTTTCTTTTTAATAAGGTAAAACACCTTATTAAAAAGAAACTCGTGTGTTTTACATTAGAATAACGCACAAGTACGTAATGACATACATTACAATATTGAAATTGGTGAAATAAGAAACCCTTTACGAGCAAATCCTACTTCCTACTAATATTATAAATCCTACTATAATCCTACTAATATTATAAATGCGAAAGTTTGTATGTATGGATGTATGGATGTTTGTTACTCTTTCACGCGAAAACTACTGAACGGATTTTGATGAAACTTTACAGTAATATAGCTTATACATCAGAATAACACATAGGATACTTTTTATCCCGATATTCCCACGGGATCAAAACTTACGCTGGTGAAACCGCGGGGCGCAGCTAGTGTGATATAAATGTTATTTAATTTTATCTTGCAGTGTTACAAGACCGTTTCTCTGAAGATGACTTAGCTGGACGAGATAAGAGATCGATGGACCAAATCTATTTCAACAATGATGCTGACGCCGAAGATGAAAGGAGTTGGAATCACAGTGAGTATCACAATCATAATCAGCCTATAATGTGTTACCGCCTGCGCCATCTTTCGGCATTAAGAGGCAAGACGGCGACCTGAAGTTGCCGCTGACGGCGTGTTTGCAAACGACATCGACCAACCAGTGTCAAGCGTGCCGACCAATCATCGCGGAGTGTCGCCCACCAACTTCACACGAGAGATTTTTCTGTATAGGTAGATCGGGTGGCACGCGCCATTTTTTTTCTCTTCTCAATTTTCTACGTTTTTTTTATTACCCTTTTTGTTTTTTGATCCGTACGATTAAAACGATTGTAACTCGTAACAATAAATGTCGTTCTACAAGAATAATAAATCCGTTCATTGAGTACACCTACCAGACGAATCCAAAACACGAAAGGGAAGAGACAGCAGCCCTCGTCCAGACTCGAGCATCGAAATTCAACATAATGTTCTCACTGCTGGTACACAGCCCTCTTCTCGGTGAGATGGAGTGGGCTGAAACAATAGATTTTTTGTAAACTGCTTCATATTTTGCAATAAATTACCAGCGTTGTGTCATCGCGCCTCTCTTTCTTTTCTATGCAGTCCGACAGTGACCGCGCTTTAGGTCATGTAGTCCCCTTAAAAGGGCAGCGGGATGGTCCGATAGGGTTACCGCTGCCCCGGAACACAAAGGGCGAAGGAAGGAACACGGGTGGGTTTTAGTCAGTAAGAGTCTGACACTCCTTTCTGCTCCACCCAGAGCGGGAGGGGTCATTTGATGAATTCCCATCCTCAAAAAAAAAAGTCCCCTTAAAAAGGTGGCTGGGGCAGACTAGATGCGGAGAACAGGGTGTTGTGGCGCAGCCTGGGAGAGGCCTATGTCCAACAGTGGATTGCGATAGGCTGAGTTGATTGGTTGAAGAATTGACAGAAGTAGAATTGTGCCCGTAAATAAATGTTTTTTTTTTATGAAAAAGAGCTGTTGACCAATTTTTAAAAAGCTAAAGGTGTTAACTCTATCTTCTACTTACATTTTTGAAATAGCCTTATTTGTCAAGAAAAAACTCTCATTTCTTCTCCACAGTAGGTAGCCGAAAACAATAGGTTTGGAAAAAGGGACCCCACCAAGTTAAAAAAAAAACAATTTTGTTATCCATAGCACTCTCCACTACAGAAACAGCTACCTTATGTCCATTAAAATATCCATATTTCAAAAGCGAAATGAGAGCTACCATTTAATTTTTACAAAAAAACTCTAAAAAATTGGCATCTCCAAAATAATTTTTACACTTCAATATAAGATTTTTTGATTCTAAGGGTAAAAAGTAAATAATATTTTTTATAATAAGGTAGATTTATTTAGTTACAACAACATTACCTACCTATATACCTATAGGTAATAGAAATGTTATTAATGGACCCGATTGAGGTTGCCCAACAACATAAATACATAAGTATAGGTAATAGGACTTTGTAGGCCCTGTAGATTTTAGATCTGTAGATCATTTTTTATTTTATCAAGTACCTGGCACTTGTTGACAAGCCTACGCTGTTCTCCCATACCTACTGTAATTAGAAAACATTGTAAAAGCCAATTATTTTTAAAAGAGTAACCGTGGAGTTTCTTGCCGGTTCTTCTCCATAGGAAACGACCAATTGGAACCGTGCACCTAGCTTCTGACGTTTCATAAGTGCCCTTGTAGGCTTATGTGAAATAAAATATTTTGATTTTGATTTTGAAATGTTGTTAATGGCCCCGATTAAGTTGTTCACAAACTAAATTAAATTTAAGAAAACGATGCACTGAACTTAAATTTAGCTTAGTTTGTGAACAACAGAATCGGGGCCAATGGCCGTTTTTTTTTTCTATTAGCGGCGGATGTGTTGAACCTATCCATCTGTCAAATTTTCCCAATTGAATATGAACCTTATTCCTTTGTCGTAAAGTTGAAAATCTATCAAAGAAATTTGACAGATTGGGGTAGCTTGATGTGCTGGCGTCTGTACCTACCATATCCAACGGATAAAATATCTTTGTCTTTGTCTTTGAACTAACTCCCTGTGTTATAATTTCAGGACCACCAGGACATATAAATGGTAACCCCATCGACACTCCGAGCCTTGCAGCTGTTAATCCAAATGGTAAGTTATCACATTACAGTACTAGGGCGTTAAGGTTGCACTACGGTAGCCTGCGAAATTAAAATTTTCTTACGTTTTTTGCAATTTGCAGGGCCGTATCAGGTTGTATGTTGATCAAAATATGATTCGCGATCATAACAAATATGTATAAATTACAGAATAATCAAAAGAATCATCAATACTTACAACTCTTTCAGTTAGAATTAACCTTAAATGTCATCAAACATTTCATGAAAAACTTAGTCATTATGAACTTCTGAGGTTTAGGCTTCATGTACAGAAGTCAGCACATCAATCTGTCATATTTCTTTAATAGATTTTAAACTTCATCGCTAAAGCGTAAGGTTCAAAGTTGATTGGGTAAATTGGACAGTTTCGGGATGATTTCGGGTAGCTTGATGTGCTGGCGTCGTTACGTGTCGCCGGAGCCGCACCGGCGTCCGACTGTATGTTTGCGTATATGAATTCATTATATTATTTTGATTATCATACAACCTCTGGAACTGACCTACAACTTGAATTTCGCGGGCTTACTCTAGTATGCATGCCCTACCCTTCACCTTGAGGGTCGCGTACTGTAGAGGAAGGGATGATATTCGAATGAAAAGGAAGTGAATGATAACCTGTGTTCCCTTCCACATTTAACCCTTCAGGCATCTTCTGGGCACGCTCATTCCATCATAGACCTCATCTATCGCTTTGCATCAGGCGTGATCGAGGTCACGAGTCACGAGCGACCTGCTGATCGATTATGTAAAAATGTCACCGTGATAACTTAAGTGAAGTGAGCGTGAAGTGAGTTATCAATAGGGGCAATCCCTAATATCAGGTGGAATGACAGCTCACATCACCTTAATTTTCACGGTGAGATCTTAACAGAATAGCACTGCTGCTCTTGACCTCGATTAAGCCCGTTGGCAATCAGCAATAAAAAAAAAACTGATTATAAAAATTAAAAAAAAATATTACTCTTTCCAGATGAAGTTGGGAGGTTCTTCATTCAGTACAACAATGTGCCGATGGGCGCTGAGAAGGTTGGCAACAGACTGTTTGTCACTATACCAAGGAGGAGATATGGTGAGTCTAAAGGATGATTTCTACCAAACGGCTCGCATCGCCACTAATCGGATTTTACAATCTTTAAACGATATTAGATCGATATTGGCCCCGATTCTGTTGTTCACAAACTAAACTAAATTTAACTTCACTGCATCTTTTTCTTTCTATTTCATTATGAAAAGGACAGAAGATAAATATTAGTTTAGTCGTGTGTGTCACATTAGTCAGCGCCTGACGTAAATAGACGTATTTTTAGTAGCCAATTTTTTAATCACGTCTAAACTTGTCTTTGGATTATCTAATTTGATGGGACGAAACTAATATTTATCTTCTGTCCTTTTCCTATTGAAATAGAAAGAAAAAGATGCACTGAGCTTAAATTTAGTTTAGTTTGCGAACAAAATCGGGGCCATTACCAAGCCGCGCACAGCAGCTTGATCGCGGGCGTCTTCCGCGACACGCGATCGTAGCCGAAAGTATGCTGCGACGCGCGATCGGCTCCGTTCGCCTGTCGTAGTATCCGATCGAATCATTTCGGCTGTCGTCCAAATGTTTCCTTCCCTCTTTTGTGTTTTATGATTATTTTCTTCTTTTATTGCAATAGCCAACAATACTACGTCAACTTCAACCATTCTGAGCAGCGGGATTGTCTGAAAGGGATACCGCTGCCCTGGTACATAAAGGGCTAAGGAAGGAATACGGGTGGGTTTTAGTCAGTAAGAGTCTGACAGGATCCTGCTCCACCCTGAGCGGGAGGGGTCATTTGATGATTTCCCAGCCACAAAAAAAAAAAAAACTTCAACCATTTTAAAAAATTAGAACACGTCAACACGGTAGGAATGAAACTATTTGACTAGGCGCAGATACGGATACGTTCGCAAGCGACGGTACGGCGCCGATCGTATGCGTCGTCATGCTGCCGGACACGATTGGCTGTCGGCGCATCCGTTCGTATCCTTCCCGATGCGATGCGATGCGAGCCGTATAGTGGAAATCATCTCGTGCGATGTAAAACGCGGGATAATTGCGTAACTCACTAATAGTAGCAAAGGTTTTTATTTTGATAGTTCAACAACATTCAATGCGTCATTTACGTTGTTGAGCATCAATTTTTAGAACATAAAGTTATGAAATAATCGATTAACAATATTCTTCAGAAAAATGATTCAGATTGAGATTTTTAGTGTGTTACGTAATTAGGGTCCCGGACATTTGGAAGGCGTACGAGGGGCCGAGGTCAACTCGCAGAGGCTCGTTCGACGTTTTTAATTAAATGAGTCACCACAACCAACAATAAATCTCTACATATATGCACTGTGCAAGTGCACCCAAGGATAACCCGACAGATATAGAGACACCTAGATGACGTAAAAGCAACTACTTCGCGTGCCAAAAATCACATCAACTTACGTTCAAAAATCGTAAGCCGCCACTTTCGCGCTCAGTCCTTTAGTGCTATTCCGTGAAAATCTCACCCTGAAAACTTAGGTGAAGTGAGCTGTCACTCCACCTGATGTTAGGCATTATCCCTATTGATAGCTCACTTCACGCACGGTCACGATGAGATTTTTACAGAATCGACCGGCTGTGTACTGCTGGCTGGGTGAGCGTGAGTGAGAAAGAGCGCTTGTGACGTAGGTAGTCAAAAAAAATGGTACGCTTGGTTTTCATACAGATCAGGTCTATCTATAACTGTGATGATAATCCAGGTCGGTGACTCGGTGTAGGACTATTGCAGAACCATCGCGTTGGTATAATACCTACCTACTGCCGTCATAACGAAAAAGGGCCACAAGTATTTTTTTTTCCAAAATTGAGTTATACAGGGTTAGTTTTCAATGACCAGCCAAAAAAGGTGTGGTACAGACCATGAAACTGAACAACTTTTCTCCATGGGACCAACATCGTAATCGCGAATAAAAATCCAGCCGTGCCATACGTTTAGGTCGAGTAGGTATTGAAGTTTTCTATGGGACAGTTGATAAATTTTTCGCGTTTACGATGTTGGTCCCATGGAGAAAGTTGTTTAGTTTGATGGTCTGTACCATACCCTTAAATTTGGCTGGTCATTGAAAAGTAACCCTGTATACCTACCTACAAATTCGGAATCAGGAAAAAAGGTGCATCTGCCAGTTTTTTTAATAATTTCTTATGAGCAAAGTTGTTAGTTGTGCCCTTTTTCATTATAACGGTAGTATAGTAGTCGCTAGTGCTACTCTGCTGGACATGAGGTCCTAGGTTCGATTCCCGAGTCGAACAAAGCGTTATTAGGGTTTTCCATATGGTATTTCTCAGTAGTTGCCCGGAATCTGAATTTGGGCCCATTTGATGGCAATTGGTTCGCCCCCTATTACATGGAACTTAGACGTAACTGGCGAAATGCGACTCTGCCAAACTCGTCGTGGTATAAAGGTATGAGGAACAGGGTGTAAAGTTCACTCATCCTCCATAGAAATGGGAGGATCCTCCGTCCAGACGGGTGTTGTGTCTGGCGGACAACTGCCCGATGATTCATGTCGAGCCGTTGTATGCAGGTTGAAATTCTAATCACCGTTTTCTTCTTAAGGGATTATTATCCGGCAGGGTAATTGCGTAACACACTATCAGTAGCAATGGGTTTCATTTTGACAGTTCAACAACATTCATTGCGTTATTTACTTTGTTGAGCAAACACATTTTTCGAACATATGGAGCAATGGATTAGCAATATGCTTCAAAATGATTCAAATTGAGAGTAATAGTGTGTTACGCAATTAGGGTGCGGGGCAGCGGGATTGTCCGAAACGGTTATTTATTTATTTATTAAAACTTTATGCACAAGGGCGGACTTAATGCCTTGGGCATTTTCTACCAGTCTACCTTAGGGTGATGCAGAGACAATACACAGTAAGTGCAATAACAGAAAACAAATTAGAAGAGAAAAAAAAAATATAGGAATAAATACATAAATACATACAACAAAATATTTTTAAAAAAAAGTTATGAGAGATAAACAAGAAAATCTACAACAACTTAAATCTGAGACGAATCTGCCAACTTCTTGTGTATGTGTTCTCGAACTTTCACTTTAAATGTGAACCGATTGGTTACCGTCCTGATATTCTGAGGGACCGGTTACGCTACCCCGGAACATAAAGGGCTAAGGAAGGAACACGGGTGGGTTTTAGTCAGTAACAGTCTGACACTGATCCCTTCCGCTCCACCCAGAGCGGGACCCGTCATTTGATTATTTATAACCTCAAAAAAAAGGGCGATCATTGTACTCGTCATTATGATCAACCAAATGGGGCCAAACCTGGAATCACAAAAAAAAACAGCTGTTTCCTGCATTTTGACGAGTTATGCGAACATAAAATTGTAGGGAACAGCTGATTTTTTGAAAGCGGTGATTAAAATTCCATCCTGTATATGCTAGTTGCGCGATAAACTCTGCTTGCGAGATGCAGGATTTTGTGACGTCAGTATGAGGCGTAGTTCGCATGTGGCGTTGTAGATACCGCTACAGTGGAATACAAAGCGGGATGATATGTTATGTGTGTAAAATTAACAGTTTTTATCTCCGTTCCAGGTATTCCTGCCACACTGAATTACATAGACCTCTCCCGCTATGGAAGAACCCGCTCCCCCCCTCTCACCCCGTACCCTGACATGGCCAGATCCAGGTCTTTGATATCTGTGTACAGAACCAGGGCTGATAAGTGTGGAAGGCTGTGGACCGTTGATACTGGAACTATTGAGATACCTAGTAAGTTTTAAGTTGTTTTTTTTTTTGTTTTTTGGCGCAATATATACTGAAAAAAATAATTTCTTAGTACACCATATTAAGACTATGCCGACCGCACAGTGGCGCCCTCATCGTTTGTTTGGTTATTTCATACAATTTATAATGAAAATGCAGAAAATAAGCACGTTAAGTTGTGCTTCACAAGATTATACGTTAATATTATTAGAAGCGGTAGTTTTATATTGTTTAGTTTTATTATAATCCTTAAAACGGAATATAGTGGCCACTGTTACTTCTAATACAGAATTTAGAAATTTGAGATTGGAGCCTCCCAATCTCAAATTTGTTGTAGGTACGTTTAAGGTTATCAAATAAGCTATTTTATTATTTTATTACTGTTATCCGTTTCTAATAATATTAACCTTTAATCTTGTGAAGCACAACTTAACTTGCTTATTTTCTGCATTTTCATTCTAAATTGTATGAAATAAGCACACAAACGATGAGGCCGCCACTGTGCGGTCGGCGTAGTCATAAAGCGATTTCATTAAAGATTTACTGACTTTATGCAGTAAGAAGAAATATTTGTAAAACAATAAAAGACAAACCATTAATGTTTAATGATTGAACATACCATTTACAGAAAAAAAATGACGGTATTTGCCTAAAGCATTAACTTTTTTCGGATCAGTAAAAAAAAAAAATTTACTGCTTATTTCTTTCAGCGTGTGCTATTATTTAGCGGACATTAATCTGGCCAGGTTTATGTATATTTTACATTTATTCTGTCACACGTAAATTGTAATGTGTAACTGTTATTTTATAAGCAGCCTATAATGTTCCCACTGCCGGGGGGACACAGGCCTCCTGTCTTCAAGAGGGAGTGGGCTAAAATCTACCACGCGGGCCCAGTGCGGGTTGATACATATCACATATGTCTTCGAATTTTGGTTCTAGGATATTCCGGTTTTCTCACGATGATTTCCTTCATCTGTGGAAACATTATAGGCTAATTATGCTTATGCTTCTCACCTTTTCCTCAGACAGCCCTCGCTACCTACAACCGCCTGCCATCGTGGTCTTCGATCTGAACACTGACAGTCAGATCCTGCGTTACCAGCTCAAGCCATCAGACCTACCTGCTAATAATACTCCTACTGGTAAGGACATGTCGCATAGACTTATTAGAACTTGAGATAAAGTTATAGAGCTTGAGTCAAATTTATAATTTCTGCATTTTTTTTTTTGCACTGATCGGATTTGAAAAAGTAGGTAATATTATATATAACTGTTCATTACATACCTATTTATTATATTTATTTATTTATATATAAGTACTTTATTGTACACCACAAAAATAAAGATACATCAAACACTACAAAAGCCCGGCTCGGCGGCCGGCGGTCGGCTTATTGGCTCATAAGTCGACTAGACCCCAATTGCAAAACATTAAACGGCGTTTTCCCGAAAATCTACTTTTTTGAGTTAAGCCAGTGTTCTTTTAAGCATACAATGTCTTCATAAGGTGATTTACAGCTGCGAAATTCAAAACGGTTCTTGCAAATTGCAGTTTGACGTTGTATGTTGATCGAAATACATCTACGCGGCAGTTATCATAAAGTAGCTAGACCTAAATACCCATCACATAGCCGTCAACGAAATCTTCTATTACATCAAATATAAAACTAATACGACTTTTATTTTTGGTGTGAAAATTTTCTGTTTGCGGCATTGCGCAATGTACGCAAAACATTGTGCTTATGGGCGCATGCACAGATATATGTAGATATACACCTAGATAACGCAAGAGCAACTACTTCGCGGGCCAAAAATCGCACCAGCTTACGCACAAAAATCGTAAGTCGCCGCTTTCGCGCGCAATCTTGTGTACTGCTGGCTGGGTGAGCGTGAGTGAGAAAGAGCGCTTGTGACGTCATAGTAGGTAGTCAAAAAAAATGGCACGCTTGGTTTTTATACAGATCGTGATACTTGCGTTATCTAGGTCTATCTGTGGGCGCATGCAACAGGGGTCGTGGGGGGGAATATGTATTACTAGACTAGCCTTCGGTGCGGGAAATATATTTATTATAGTGCAGGCCTGTGCGCGCAGAGACACAGGTGCACTCTCTGTTCGCTCAGTCTCATTGTCCGATGGGACGGCAATCAGACACGACCGGAGAGAGAATCAGGCGCAGGACCAACGGCTGCTATTGTCACCACCAGCGGCAAATCGGATGCGTCGCAGCCTAAGCGACGTACCAAAAAAGGGGAACAATCGATGAAGGGTGCTCAACTTGCCCTGACTGCGGTCCGTAGCTCCTTGCCAAGAGCCAGCCAAGTAGATGAGGAGGGTTTCACGAAGGTAGAAAGGAAGAAAAAGAAGCTCTGTCCTCATAACCTGTATGGCACGGCACCGAGTGGACCCAGCATGCTGCTGCGCCCTGCTGTACCTACGACGCAGCTGTACCTTTCGCGTCTGCATCACTCCACGACAACTGAGGAAGTGGTGCAGTATTTGAAGGTGAAGACCAACTGGACTCTGAGGGTCGAAAGGTTGGAATCGCGCCACAACATCAACTTTAAGTCATTCGTGGTACGAGTTCCAACCCAACATCTGCAGACCTGCCTGAAAGAGGACTTTTGGCCGAAAGGTGTCGCATCTCGTCGTTTCCGAGGACGGTTACGCGACACCACGCAGCGAAACACGACGCCGACATTACGTGTATAATCATAGTTTTAAGGTTTTTAATATGTATTAGTTTATTATTGTTTATGACTATTTTGTGTATTTTATCTATGGGCCTTCGTAGCCTGATAATAAAATGATTATTATTATTATTATTAACGTCTTTCCGAGGCACGGGGGTATCACTCCGTCAACTTCCAAACTCCGGGCTGTTACTAAGAAATTCCTAATGGAAAATTCAATGGCACTTTGCCCGACCCGGGAATCGAACCCAGGACCACGCTCAGCAGTCGCGCTTGCGACCGCGAGACATACAGGGCAGACAACCAACAACATACAATCTGACACTGACCCGCAAATTGCAAAAAAATTTAAATATTAAAATTTGAAATTTACCTTAGTACACACGGCTAAACATCTAGCTATACATTTCCAGTTTTAGCTGACCTTGCATTGTATAGGTTTTCGTACAATCAGAAGTCAGCTTATACTGGTTATGTAGGAAGGGGCCCGTAAGGGCCGAAGCCTGCCGGGGCAGCGGGATTGTCCGAAAGGGTTACCGCTACCCCGGAACACAAAGGGCTAAGGAAGGAACACGGGTGGGTTTTAGTCAGTAAGAGTCTGACACTCCCTTCTGCTCCACCCTGAGCGGGAGGGGTCATTTGATGATTTCCCATCCACAAAAAAAAAAAATACTGGTTATGTATAGCTTGATGTATATCCGTCCGTACATCGCTCTTAACAAAATATCTCCCGCTTCCCACAGGCCTTGCCTCAATAACAGTGGCAATCAAGAATGGTGACTGCAGCGACGCGTACGCCTTCATCTCCGACGTGGTTTCGTACGGAATCATCGTGTTCTCTCTCAAACAGCGAGACAGTTGGAGACAGCAGCACAACTTCTTCCATTTCAATCCTACATCTGGGAACTTGAGGGTTGCGGGTGAGTTTACTGGACTGGTTCACTCAAATCAGTGTGGTACACTTTCCTCAATAGACTATTTCAGACACCAATCTACATGACCTGACCAAGATTATGTCTGGACTTTAAAAGAGACTGTGACCTCTGAGTTTGATTCGGCCTTTCTTCTCAGAGTAGTCAGTTATGAAACGCCGATGTCATATAGTTTTAAAAATATGATTGACGTATAAAAGTATTTGTACAAACCTACTTACAGAAATAACAAGGATTACAAGGGATTCTGTTTTTCACAAACTAAACTAAATTTAAGTTCAATACATCTTTTTCTTTCTATTTCAATAGAAAAAAAACCAATTCCAAAATGAAATTAGTCGACGCCTGACGTAAATTGACTTATTTTAGTAGCCAATTTTTTAATCACGTCTAAACTTATTTATGGATTATCTAATTTGACAGGACTAAACTAATATTTATCTTCTGTCCTTTTCATAATGAAATAGAAAGAAAAAGATGCACTGAACTTAAATTTAATTTAGTTTGTGAACAACAGAATCGGGGCCAATGTCTTCCTTCAATTCCAGGTCAATCTTTCACTTGGAACGACGGAGTCTTCAGCGTGGCTGTGGGACAGGAAGGCCCTGATGGCTGCAGACCTACGTACTTCCATCCTATGGTCAGCAATCAGGAGTTCTCTGTGTCTTCCTGCGAGCTGGAGAGCCAAGAAGCCAACCAGACCGCTTACAGTGTGAGTAGACAAGTTATAAATGAACACCCGCCGGTTTTGAAATTCGCGGAATAGACCGGCTGGTTTCTTCAACGTAAATCAACACAAAAATTAGAGAACAAATTGTCAATGAAATCCAACTGCTGTGATTATCCCCAAGGAGAATAATATTCTTTTCACAGATATAGATACACATATATACGAGGAGCAACTACTTCGCGTGCCAAAAATCGCACCAACTTACGTTCAAAAATCATAAGCCGCCACTTTCGCGCTCATTCCTGCCGATCGATTCTGTAAAAATCTCACCGTGAAAAGTTAGGTGAAGTGAGCTTAGTGAGCTGTCAAGAGTATCAATCCCTAGCATCAGGATGATACTGACAGCTCACTCCACGCTCACTTCACCTAAGTTTTCACGGTGAGATGGTTACAGAATCGCACTGCTGTGTACTGCTGGCTGGGTGAGCGTGAGTGAGAAAGAGCGCTTGTGACATCATAGTAGGTAGTCGAAAAATGGCACGCTTGGTTTTCATACAGATCGTGATACTTGCGTTATCTAGGTCTGTCTATACCTGTGGTTCTTTTCGCACTATTAAGTTATAAAGTCCACCTTTTTACAGTATTTTTTTACTTGTGCATAAAGTTTTAATAAATAAATAATATTATGTTTAATAGATATTAGGAGACCGCGGTACAAACAGTCAAAGCACCAGCCATGATCTGCATACTGCCACAAACGCGATGTTCTTCGCTGAAGTCGGCAGAGATGCCGTCTCTTGTTGGAACACGGAAAGGCCTCTAAATCCTGATAACATGGAAATGCTGGCTCAGGATAGCCAGAGACTCAGCTACCCATCAGGTAAGGTGGTCCTCAATTCTCAGGAAATAAAGGTGGATCAGTTTTGAGGCAAATTCCATGGTCTGGCCAAACTGAAGCGAACAGGTGAGCGGGACACATGACGCGATTGCGCGCGTCAATAACCGACGCGCGAATAGTCGCCTGAGCTCCTAATCAATAAAACAACTGAAGGCCCAATTCCCGTAATTAAAAACGTTCAAAATCTAGTCGCAATCTCGTCTCGACCACAATCAATGTCAAAAACTTGTCAAAAATGTTCTTAAAATTACGAGAATTGTCCGTCTGTCTCAAGAAGTTTAAAGATAAAAGTGGAGGCAACACTCTGAACACCTAAGTGAAACCGACTGTGGGCTGTCGCTCTCTTTCTGAATACATACATAAGACAAAGAAAACATATATCACTGTCTCGTTCTTAAGTGCGTATTTAGAAAGAGAGCGTTAGCCCACAGTCGGTTTCACTTAGGTATTTAGTGTAGGCTCCATTTTTATCTACAAGCTTCTTGGTCTGTCTACAAACTGTAATTTTTTATCTATTCTTCTGTCGACAAAACCTGTCATGCTCCACGTGCTGTTGGAGAGTTTGTTGCGCCACTTCTTCTTCCCAGCGAAAGCAACTAGGAAGTGGTGAAGGGCGGACGTTTTGGGGGACTGTCTTATGTAATTTTGACGTTGAAAAAGTGCTTATTCTCAGCCTAGTCTCAATAAATGACATTTATAGCACTGTGACCAAAACGCGCACTACCTCAGCTAAAATTCACTCTTTATCTCGCTCGCAAAGCGCTCGCACGATACTGCTCACGGACTGAGTGAGAGCGAGACAGAGTGCGGTGCTAGGCGGCAGGCAGCGCCAATAGTTTAGGTATTTGCTTTTTACGGTGAAAATAATGGTAATTAAAAAAAAATAATAACGTAAGACCCGCTATAAAGTTATTTCGGTTAGTATACAAAGTTTCATGATCTAATTTGAAGTATTTTTTTAATACCAGCGGTTTATTGTTCGGTTTGGAGGTAACTTTGGATTTTTTTTCTATCGAGAAAATTTTATGAAATCGTGTTTTCGTCTAACATAAGACCTAATATTAATCCTGAACTTTACCATATATTTATTTCAATATTAATGCTGCAGTATTTTCGACATAACGGAGGATCATGCTAAGCCATTTGAGGTAGTATAGGCCCTTAAGTCACAGGACTTCAGACAGGTAGTCCATTTTTACACAGAAAAGCGTGACTTTGTTGTTTAGCTTGATGTAGTCATACGACTATTCATGCCAGTTTGAACACCTCCATTTTAGCACATTTTAGTTAGTAATTGACTCAATAGGCGCGAGCGATTGATTCCGTCCCGCATCCCGCTCGCTCGCTCGTTAGTTTAGACATAAGTTGTTTCATGCAGCCCGCAGAATTCTAAATTTTATTACGTATTTTAGAAATAAATGATAATAAAGCACTCCTCATAATTATGAGAAGTGCTTTATTATCATTTATTGACTTGACTGTACTACATATGTAGTACAGTCAGCAAAGTAGATAAGTATGCGGGGTCGTCGAATATAGATGAAGTTTATTATGAAAGCGATTGATGCTTTCGAATGTTTAATTTGATAAATGAACTGTTTGTTTTCTATAATTAAATTAAATTTTCATCACATCTTACAAGTCACTCTAAATAATGTTTATTTTTTTCTATTTCAGATCTTCACGTTACGGACGACGAAGTGTGGGTGACGGCGAATACCTTACCTCGATTTATTTACTCAAGGCTAGACACAAATGAATACAACTTTTTTATATACAAGTAAGACATTTTTTTTAATTACATGTTGACAGAACGCGTGGTGTACAGAGGCCAGCACATCAAGCTACCCCAATCTGTCAAATCCCAATTGAATATGAACCTTATTCCTTTGTGGTAAAGTTGAAAATCTATCAAAGAAATTTGACAGATTGGGGTAGCTTCATGTGCTGGCCTCTGTACTTAAACGTGACGAAAATTCGAACCGCATTCGGCAGATGATGATAAAATTGAAAATACTCGTAATCAGCCTCTAAGGTTACAACTGCTGGGACATAGGTCTCCTCCTCGAAAGGGAATGGGCTGTAATCTACCACGCGCCGCGCGCCCAGTGCAGGTTGGTAGATGTCACATAACTTCGAAGTTTTGGTTCTAAGACATGCCGGTTACCTCGCGATGTTTTCCTTCACCGTTTTCAGAGCAATTTCAACAAATTGTCACCGTTTTAAAAATACTCGTTTCGCACATTTATTATTAGCTTAGCTTTAAGACTAAGTAGTTAGTAAGTATATGTATTTGTATGATCTAGAAATAAGAGTAGTCTTTTTTTGTTATTACAGAGCAAAAGTACAAGACTTAATATCGGGAACAGTTTGTGCTGGCAACACCAGACCTTCACCAGGATTCTCACAATCTTACGGCGGAGGAGGTCACAAGAGATATTCTTAAATGATAATAATCTAAGGTTGGATTATTGTTTTGTAAGATGAACAAAAAAAAAACATTAAAAAATGCTGGCATAATAAAAACTTTTGAATGTTGTAATAATTGGTTTTCCTTATACCTCATCATAATCAGCCTATAATGTTCCCACTGTTGGGAAATAGGCCTCCTCTCTGTGAGAGGGAGTGGGCCGTAATCCACCACGCGGGCCCAGTGCGGGTTGGTAGATGTCACATGTCTTCGAATTTTTGGTTCTAGGACATGCCGGTTTCCTCACGACGTTTTCCTTCTCCGTTTTGAGAGCAGTGGTGATGAAATAAATTACACAAAGTAAAGCGCCTGTCTGGAATCGAACCTACGACCTACAACTCGTAAGTCGCGGCCATTACCACTGGCCACATCCGCTCCACCTGTAACCTTGAATTAATTCAATAGCGTTCAATTTTTATTTGGACAGTTTCGGTGCCAACAGCCGCACAGGTCGATCGATCAGGTTAAACTACGCTTGCCGCGGTTGGTCTGTGGATGGGTGGCCATCTTTACATATCGAGACCAATCCGTGCCTCGTTCAAACGTGGATCCTTTAAAATGGTTGAGCTGAATGGTGCTGTTCCATGCCTCATGTTCGTGTACGGGCGCCGTCAGTAGCCCGGATTGCAGGTCATCTCTGCTGCCACGGCTTATTTTTAGTTAACCCTTAAGGGTAACAAGACGTGATGCTATGTGCACTTGCTATCATCTGACACTTTTAGATAGATAGAGTTCTTTGTCATTATCTATGCCCTCAAATCAATAGCTGTTGGTACAACTTTGGAGGTATGAGGAGCTCCCCCGGACAGTGACCACTTCCGCATAACAGGTCAGGTCCACGCCCGGTTGGAGCTCGCCCCTCAGCACTCAGTTGTACCCGATGTTCCACAGGAGCGGGCCTAGGACCGAGCCCTGTGGAACACCGCATGACATGCGGTGCTGGTTTCCTCCATCACTTCCCATGTAGGTGACACACCTCTCTGACAGATAAGCCCCAATGATGTGGCGGAGGTAGGGAGACACCCGATGATAGTGCAGTGTGCCTTCCGAATACAACAATCAGGGCAGGGTGTTGAAGGCGTTGGAGATGTCCAACATCGCCTCGCCCCGGGACACCGCTTCCTCCGCCAGGACTCTCGCCCGCGACACAGCGTGAATGGTGGAGAGCGCCCATGCCGAAAACCCAAGTGGTTGTCAACCAGCACCCTAATTCACAACCATACGACAAGCTATCGTTTCGAAAATGACACATTTCAATAACCTGATTTGCCTTGTCCCCGACTGCAAACAGCTGTCGGAAGAATAGTGGTCGTCTATTTGATTTAAACTGACAAACTTTTTGGGTTTTGTACTTGTGAACAGCGTTTAGAGGACTCCTACGATAACATTGACTGATGTTCGATTCGGTACGGAAGCGTATCGAGTGGTTGTGAATAGCTATGCTGGTCCGGCCACTCTCTGAACAAGAGGCCGACGAGGCGGGCTGCGATTACCCGCTCAAACATCATAGCCTAACCTAACCGTTGTAAGAAGGTGCTTTTCAGTAACAAAATTAAATATTTTTCTCATATCTTTGAGATAAATAGTTTTGCTGCATCCAGTTCGACCGGAAACCGACACCTTAGCCCAACATACGTTAGGGTAAGGTTAGGAAGATCGATTAAGAGGTGTTCTATCCGACCAGTTTCGCTTATTTGTTAAGTATTGTTTATTTTTTGGGGTTCCGTACGCAAATAGCATGCCTTCGGGACCTTATTACTTAAGAAGCCCTCTGTCTGTTAATCAGAGGGCAGTGGTGCCGATTTTGTTGTTCACAAACTAAACTAAATTTAAGTTCAGAAGATAAATATTTGTTTAGTCCTGTCAAATTAGATAATCCATAGACAAGTTTAGACGTGATTTAAAAATTGACTACTAAAAATACGTCAATTTACGTCAGGCGCTGACTAATTTGACAGGACTAAACTAATATTTAACTTCTGTCCTTTTCATAATGAAATAGAAATAAAAAGATGCACTGAACTTAAATTTAGTTTAGTCAGCGCCTGACGTAAATTGACGTATTTTTAGTAGCCAATTTTTTAATCACGTCTAAACTTGTCTATGGATTATCTAATTTAACAGGACTAAACTAATATTTATCTTCTGTCCTTTTCTTATTGAAATAGTAAGAAAAAGATGCACTGAACTTAAATTTAGTTTAGTTTGTGAACAACAGAATCGGGGCCATTATCTGCAAAACAGTAATAAACAAATAAATGTACTTAGTTACAGTTTAAAATATTTTTATTATTTATTCTGATACAATAACTTAATATTAAGATTCTAAGAATGTTTCAACCGTGTTTGGCTTAGAAGCTAGTCTTAAGAGATTTGCAGTCCGGTCGGGGAACGCGAGCCAATCGCGGGTACCCCGGGACGTGATGAGACGCCCGACCAACCAACGCATCAGCTCTATCTTGTCGACTACTGTGCGAAGTTTCCTGGAAAATAAAGAATTATAATAATTACTAGCTGACCCCGCAAACGTCGTTTTGCAAAAAAAAAAAATAGTAACCGATTCTCAGACCTACCCGATATGCACACAAAATTTCATACAAATCGGTACAGCCGTTTCGGAGGAGTATGGTAACACTGTGACACGAGAATTTTATATATAAGATTATAGATAGTGCAATCCACGAAGACGCGCCCCACTCTTTTTCCTAATGCTTACAGCAGAAGTGTGCAACATTCCGCTAGTGTTTTAGTTTTGTAAATACACACGAATTATTATTAGCGGGTAATTAGAGTGTATCGAAAGAACTAAAACACTAATGGAATTAACTAGCGATAAACACTAACGATTCGGAAGAAGAATGGGGCGCGTCTTCGTGGATTGCACTATCTATACATGGGATAATCTAACTGTGTGTTTTTTGATAATCTAACTGACGGACTAATTAGATTTTTTCAGTTGGCAAGCCTACAGCTCACCTATTACAGCTCACTTTCTCACAAAGAGAACATCTGAGTCGCAGCAGTGGGAACACTAAGGGCTGATTATTTACGCTATGTTATACTTTTAAATGCTCTGTTATACTTTTAAATGCTATGTTATACTTTTAAATGCTATGGTATACTTTTAAATGCTATGTTATACTTTTAAATGCTATGTTATACTTTTAAATGCTATGTTATACTTTTAATCATAACAGCTGAAAGACATCCACTGCTGGACATAGGGCTCCCCAAATGTCACCACAGTCCATGTGGTTCTTTTATTTTATTTTTTTTTACTTGTTAGTCTTATTGCATAAGTTAATAATAGTATTTTCTCCTGGGAGAGGGCATTGGCTCTTGTAACACAGGTTAACCACCTAGCACAAGTGTCAGGGACTTCACACAATTTGTAACCACTTTCTTATGTAATAAAGATTATTATTATTTGTTTTTAAAATTTATTTTGTCAGGTTCTAGGAACCTGGTATTTATTAAAATCTCACGGGTGTAAACCAAGGTGAGATTTTAAGTTAGAGTAGATTAGTTGTTTTGTACTGCATTGAAATTATCATCTAAAATCTAATTGTAAGAATTTCCGGACTATGCGACATGTGTTTAATATAGCAGCTTTCTGTAGTGTAAGGTATGTATATTTGGAAAGATTGATTTAATTTACACTGACAAATAGTTGTTTCGGGATGATACCAGTCGTTGATACCACTATTGGAACTATTGTTACTCTATTCATTTTCCAAACTCTGGTAATTTCCTCTTGTAATTCTGTATACTTCCTAATTTTTTCTGTGATAGTTTTTTGAAGGTTATTAGTATTTGGGACTGCTATATCTCTATTATAAAAGTGTGTTTGCTTACTTTATCATTATTTTATTATTATTCTACGCTTCCCGCATCCAACGGATTCCTGTAGCCTTCACCAAGTCATCGTTCCATCTACTAAGAGGAACTTCAAGGCTACGCATTCCGCTACACGGTGGCCACTCCAAAACCTTTCTTCCCCATCGGCCATCTGTTCTACAAGCAATGTGCCATCACACTGCCACTTAAGGCGCCACTTTTCGAATTTTTTTCTATACAAATTTCGGGAGAATAGTACTCCACTGTTTGACATTGTGCATCCAAAGTTAAACATGATATCGTTTTGACTTATTATTAATTGTGTCTGTACGGAAACAGAATAGTAAAATAAAAAGCCATTAAAAAGTTATGAGCCAACAAAGATTCGTTTTTCTTGCTATTTTTATCGTGACTTTGGATGTAAATAAGTAATAAAAGAACTGTGAAATCTTCAAAACCAAGTCCGTACCGACAAAGCTGAAGTTATCGAAGAGATCAATAAACTTTATTTGTAATTGATTTACGCACTGGTTTTTTCATAACACTCGATTTTCCGAGGAACTTTTCGAATCTTTTTACGCGCCTATCAGTTCGGAACGGTGTTTCTGTGCGTGAGAACTAGACGTTGTTCGTGTAGACTAGCGTCTAATTGCTCATCACTGATACTAGCACTGTCGGACACGAAGCCAGGCGAGACAGCGTGCTTTTTGGCCATGACCATCAGCGAGTCCGAGCTCGCGACTAGTTTACTCTTAAGTTTGGCAATTTTTCATGCTATGTCGGTTCTTTTGGTACTCCTGTAGATCTCATCATTTGCGCAGGAGAACCAAGAGAACCGACATAAATAGTTTTAATGATATCCTACTAAACTCACTTATAAAGCGGCCCCGAAACATCGTATTCTTCGAACTGGTGACCTTCCTCTCTCATATCCCGTAGCTCACTGAGCTCTCTGTCCCACTGCATGCGTACTGCTGCCAACTCCGCCTCCTTCTCGGCCTCGACCGCCTGCAAGTGACGCAGCTGCGACTCTTGGTCCCGAAACTCTTGAAGATTCTTGATTATTTGTCTGGAATAACATAATTATAAGAATAAGAATATTATTTATTTGCAAGGATAAAAGTACATTGACAAAAATATACATAGTAACCTTCCGTCATATTCTACCAGCGAAGCTATTCACAACCATTTGATAAGCTCCTGTGTCGAAGGGTGTATTATGCCAAATAGTCGAATATTAATTGATCGACCAGTATAAATCGAATGTCTAAATACTTGAACATTCTTAATATCAAATGGTTAATAAATCAAACATCATATTCAATTGGGAAAATTTGACAGTTTAGACTAGCTTGATGTGCTGGCCTCTGTACATACAAGGTTCTCTGCATTTTGACGTAATTGTACATATAAAAATCAAAACATAATACCTAATAATGATCTAAAACTATTGTTTACAAGAGTAGCATAGATTTGCTTGATTATTTGAAGAAGGATATAGTTTAATTAAACAAAATCGTGTAAGTGTGTGCGATAGATGATTAAAATCGCATTTTTTTGTCAATTGCCACTCACTATTTTGTCTGCCAGAAATAACTTGGCTACTTTCAACCAGTTACTTGCACTTCTACACAAGTTGTTGCTCAATTTTTTTTTAATGGCGTCTCGCAGTTCAATCTATGAGGTTGTCATCTGCTTAGCCGGACTTGCCTGTGGATACCTCAATAAGGCCTGCAGCCAGGGCTTAAAAACTAAGCAAAAGTTGAACCAATAATAAAAGTCTATTTAGGGGTCAGCTGGACGCTGGACTACTTAAAGGATTGGCCCGCAATTGCAGTGACCAGGAAATGAAGAAAGGGGGGGGGGGGGAAGGCCTATGTTGTCTCACTGCAGGGCAAAGGCCTACCTGTAAGAGATGGTTGGATCATTTTTGGTTAGAAGTCCTCAATCAATCAATAAAGTCACTTACTCTTTCCGTTCCAACATCTCCGGATCCAAACTTTGGTCAGGTGTGGTGACCAGAGTTTTCACCGCATGTGCCTGTGTCAGTGACTTTACAATATACTGTTCTAGCACCTTCCATTGAGCCAATTCTCCATAGTCCCTGATTGAGTCTTCTGATTTTGGCTGTTCTGTGATTTGTGGTAGTGCTGAAAAAGAAGTTCTAATTAGACCTTTGATACTCTATGTTATAAGGTACTAGCTTCGGCCCGCGTGAAATTTCACCATCTTAAGGGTGGAATTTTGAAAAACCCTTTCTTAGTGGATACCTACTTTTCACAAAGAACACCCAAAAATAAAACACGCACTGATTGCATTTGGAGGGTGAGTTTTGAGAAATTTGGAACTGCTGGCGATTTAGGCTGTGCGTTGATATATCATTCAGTCAGGACTTAGAATTTTATATAATACTAGCTGACACCGCAAACGTCGTTTTGCAAAAAAGAACAAAAAATAGATAGTAGCCGATTCTCAGACCTACCCAATATGCACACAAAATTACATACAAATCAGTCCAGCCATTTCAGAGGAGTATGGTAACTAAAACTAACACTGTGACATGAGAATTTTATATATTAGATAATTATGTACCTATAGAAGATAAGGTTTATTTGCCAAAAGCAGTGCTTACGTTTCCATATAGTGTACATTAATAGCTAAGTATACATACAAAAAGAGAAATAAGACGCAAAGGAAGCATTTTTATTGTGAACGTTTGCTTTTACTGATAAGGTATAATTTTTGGTATATTAGTGTGTCTAGATAATAAGGTAAAAAAAATATATAATATTCTATGTCTCTTAATGTCTACAATTAAGTTACTCGAACTGAACAGAGAGGTTAGCTGCTGAAGAGTTTGTTGTGCCACATCTTCTTCTTGTAGACTTTAGATCTGCAGACCATTTTTTATTTTATCAAGTACCTGGTACTTGTTGCCATGCCTACGCTGTCCTCCCATACCTACTGTAATTTAAAAATATTGTAAAAGCCAATTATTTTTAAAAGAGTAATGGTGGAGTTTCTTGCCGGTTCTTTGTTTTTCTCCATAGGAAACAACCAATTGGAACTGTGCACCTAGCTTCTGACGTTTCATAAGTGCCCTTGTAGGTATATGTGAAATAAAAATATTTTGATTTGATTTGATTTGACTTCTCCCAACAACATTACTATAAACTCGTGAAAGAGGTCTCACAAGCTTATAATCTATGCTCAAGTTCAATATAATAATAATAAGTTTGTTTCTGGAATAGTGCAATGAACAAAACTGCTCAGATTAATTGCTTTTTGTTATTATTGTCTCTCTTCTGTTTGTATGGACCTCGGCCTGAGGCGTCGCTGGAAGAGGGCAGCAAGGGACAGGCTGGATCGGATATTTTGGGGCGAAAGCGGACACGACCCTCTGGACCGGAATTTGCACTATACACTTCCATTTATCATCAGCGTCTTAGACGCGTCCATCTTCAGCGTAACAAGGCATAACACTAAATCCAGTCCAAGCTACCGGCGGTCAGGGCTCCGGAAGGAGGACCTGAGACGACCCACTGACCGAACCTCCTGACAATGCGAGCCGTGTCCAAAAGTTAATACATAGTATTATTATAAGACTGATAACTTACATTTCATGTTAATATTATCTTGATTAATACTTAAAAATACTTACAAGATAGTGGTTTTGCTTTCAAAAGCCTTAATTTAGACGTGAGAAAGGTTAAATCTTGCAACCTCTTCGTTAGCCCGTCTTCGAAGGAATCTCCGATTTTGGCTGAGTGTAACTCCGTGGACAAGCTCCGCAATTGTTGCTCGAAGTTGTTACTAACATCTTTTAATTGTTTAAATGCGTTTACTATCATTGTAGATGAAATCTCAATTTGTTAGAAATTATTAATTAACAAAACGATCGCCGTTTTCTTTCAAATATTGTCTTTTCTTTCAAATATTGCCGTTTTCTTTCAAAAGTTTGTTTTTAGATACTACTTTTGCTTGTTTTGTTTCTATAATTTTGTCTATGGTACTCTCTGGTTAAATTTTTTTAAATATTTATTTTATGGTCTGGTTGCTGGGACTTTTTAGCCATTTCATATTTTTCAAGTCTCTCCACTAGAGTATGTCTTTAAACAACAAAGTAAACAGTACTCAAAGTAACAGTTCCAATAATACTACACACTTATGTGTCGAACTGATAACCTCCTTTTTTTTAAGTCGGTAAAAAGGGTCACTGGGGTAAAATAAAACTCAAGCATCTTCCTCGCTGAATCATTCACATCATCACAGCTATCATTTTAGATAAAAATATGTTGTTCGTTGGTAAGCGCATCACAAGAACAATAGCTATTTTATAAAATATTATTTTAAAATCAGAATTCGGTTTTTATGTAAAGAAAAATAAGCAAAGGATCTCGGAAAACCTTTTTGTAAGGAATTTTTGCGTGAAATCAAGACGATCACCAACAACATTAAGATAGCAACTATCGATCTCAATCTGAATCATTTTGAAAGATATTGCTGATCCATTCCTTCATAAATTGGAATTTGGTGTCTGCTCAAAATTACGCAATGAATGTTGTTGAACTGTCAAAATGAAACCCATTGCTACTAACAATTTACGCAATTAACCCACAGGGCGACGTCTCGGGTCAGCTAATTTTGAATAAAAATATACAACAGCTTATGATGAACATGCTCAAAGTGATTGTATACACGGCAAGAATATTTTTATCCTATGAATCTGGGTCTGTTTGTGTTATTACGAGCTATTTTTTTAACCTGTGGAATAATGACACAAAGCTAAAAAAAAAATAAACTTATTGTCAAGTCAATGTCATTAGTGTCAATCAAGTCAAAACGTTTGTTTTTGTGTTTCTTTGAGCTGCACCGAATTTCTGCGCAAAGAAATGAAAATCAAAATTTCACCATGTATTTAATATAAAAACAGAATAACAACACCTTCATTATCCCACAACCAAAGCTCCAATAGGCAATCAAAATGTCAGATGACAGCGAAATAACTTGCCCTATGTATTCTTTACCTACCGAAATTTTATTGAACATTTTCATATATTTACCGGCCAAAGACTTAACCAAATGCCGTGAGGTTTGTGTTCGGTGGAGCTTAATCATCGACGGGCTGGCTAGAAGCGACGATTTATGGGCTAAACACTGTAAAGAAGACTTCAGCAAGATTTACACAGTCGCATGTAAAAAAGCGAAACCTGGGTTGCTGTGGTACAATTTATACCGTTCTTTGGCTCTCTGGCAGAGAATAACCGTGTCTAGAGAAGATACTGACGAGTTCTCTTCAGCTTCTTGCTTGGACGAGGAGATTCGGAACTTTGAATTACTAGGAAATGGTGTTATAGGTGTGCATAAAAAAGCATCAATTGTGTACTATGATGTCGATACCCTCCAGGAATCTAAGCGTGGTGCGATCTCCGGCGACTATTCAAGGTACACAGAGAATGACAATGTCATTGTTATTCTGAGTTACCATTTACACTGTTTTCTGATTCGGAAAGCTCTATTTAATAAGTACGAAGAAGACAGTAATGTTACATTTGATAACGTTAAACTTTACACATTGACTGAAAATGCTCTGTACTTCGTTAACTTGGACGATGAGATTTTTGTATGCAGTTTCGATGATAAAAAACTGCAAGCTGTATTCTTGAAGCAATCCGGAGATGGTATTATGTCTGTTGGGTACAGCGATGGACACCTCAATGTCCTGACTTTCCAACGTGATATATTTACAATAATTGGCAATGATCTCGTGTACAAATGTTCCCTTGGTCCCGACTCCAACTTACTTCATCAACTACAGAAATACAACTTTCTAGAACAATTGGATTGGCGAGTTTATTTCCAATGGATGTATGTACTGAACCATGCCATTCCCGAAGGACCGTTACGAGATATAATCATCATACGACCGTACGGTGATGTGTACTTCGTTGGATCTAACTGGGGAGTATTACGGATCTACTACGCCCCATACTCAGCGGGAGAATTTAATATTTTTGACACACAGCCAGTGAAACAGTACAATTTTATGGAACGTTCAGACTGTCCCGTGCTCTCTATGTGCCCGATATTACAAGTGGACGTGTTTGAAGTAGAAGATGGTCACACAGTACTTGTAGCCATGCCGAAAAAGATAGCGGTACTGAATTTCACTCACACCTTCAAACGGACAGCTTCGCTTGCAATGCTGCCGTACAGCTACATCCAAAAAGTTAAGTGCCTAAAGATAAACCAATATAAATAATTTTCAGTAACACTTTAACTGCTTAAAATTATCTATGTAAGTACTGCTTGTCTTTTAATAGTACATTACAATACGTACAACTAAAGTAGTCCATTATTGCACGCTACACTTGGGGGCTAAACGCTGTATATTAATAGACTTAGCGCTGATTTTTCAATCGACATATTAATTTTAGTCATGAAGTTTTTGTATGGAAGAACAGTCAAAAATTTAAAATTATTGCTCGGATAAAATTATCTGGCATTGGAAAAATCATAAAAAAAAAAACATAAATATCATTGGTTAGGTTATGACTATTGTATACTATTATATAACTTGTGTGACATAAATCTGCACTTAAGTGACACTTTTCTGTGTAAAAATGAATCACAGAAAAGCATTACTTAGGTGGGGGCTTGGGTGGGTGGGTGCTATAAATTTTATCTGCTTTTAAAAGGTGCTGATTTGATTACTAAACATATTAATTATTATACAGGGTTATTTGAAAAACACCAGCAACCTCTTAAGAGGTCGTTGTACTCATCATTATGAACAACTTTTACTATGAGACCAAACCTGAAATCGCGAAAAAAAAATCAGCTGTTCCCTACATTTTGACGAGATAGACGAAGATAAATGTAGGGAACAGCTGATTTTTATTTCGCGAATTCAGGTTTGGTCCCATAGTAAAAGTTGTTCATAATGATGTGTACAATGACCTCTTAAGAGGTTGCTGGTGTTTTTCAAATAACCCTGTATAATTGAAGTGCAATTTTTTATTAAATTTAGCCAATCATTATGCTTAAAATTGTAAAGCATACCTATGTATAAAAATAAAAGTGAAACTATATTTAAAGGAAATTAAACTATTTTAAATAAAAATTGTTTTTACATTTGCAGTAAATTAAAAACAGTAGCTCGTCTGCGAAGTGCCAATGAACTTGCACAATTGTTTATAACTAAGCAGTTAAAGTATTATTTTTTTAAATAGTACTTTAATACTATTACTACATATTCAGGAAACCAACTTGTGCAATCATACTTGCAGGGTTTCTGGAAATACCTTGCACAAGATCAACAAATTTAATTTTTATTGCAGAAGACAATGGCCCCGATTCTGTTGTTCGCAAACTAAACTAAATTTAAGTTCAGTGTATCTTTTTCTTTTTATTTCATTACTAGCTTTTGCCCGCGGCTTCGCTCGCGTTAAAAAAAAAAGTAGCCTATGTCACTCTCCATCCCTTCAACTATCTCCACTTAAAAAAATCACGTCAATTCGTCGCTCCGTTTTGCCGTGAAAGCCGGACAAACAAACAGACACACAGACACACACGCTTTCACATTTAAAATATTAGTATATATGAAAAGGACAGAAGATAAATATTAGTTTAGTCCCGTCAAATTAGATAATCCATAGACAAGTTTAGACGTGATTAAAAAATTGGCTACTAAAAATACGTCAATTTACGTCAGGCGCTGACTAATTTGACAGGACTAAACAATTTTTTTTTTCTGTACTTTTCTTAGTGAAATAGAAAGAAAAAGATGCACTGAACTTAAATTTAGTTTAGTTTGTGAACAGCAGAATCGGGGTCAATGTCTTGCTAGTAGACATCTTGCAGATCATTCGGGCTTGCACAAGTATACTTGCTAAATATGCAGTAATGTGTGTGTAGCTAACATTCATTTTAGGGTAGTGTAGTAGAAAGAGATAATGCACTTCAAATATTTAAAGATATAAATGGTGGCAGCCATTTTTTATCATCATCATCATTCTCTTGCCCTTATCCCAGTTTATTTGAGGACAGCTCAACGTCTTTTTTTTTAGTCCATACTTCTCTATTACTCTTCACCTCGGTAGTCACTCCCTTTCTTTCCAAATCTTCTTTCACACAGTCCGCCAATTCATAAATTGAGTAAGAGCATAATACAGGGTCCCAGGGGGATATCGACAACCAAAACGATAACGGTTCAGCATAAGATTCTAGACCCCCTCCTGTAGAAATTTTTCGTCGGTTATCAAAAAACAATCTGCTGTATCATAAAAAAGTGCAATACCTACGCGTTCAAAATCTATGGAACGGCTGATTTAAAAAAAAAATAACCAACGATAAAAGACAGTGGGCAAAAATGTATGGGAGTTGGTCCAAGCGTCGCCAAGTATGAATCATATATACCAAATGAAAAGGATGAAACTATCGCCCTGTTTCGTTTGATCCACGATTTTTACCCACCCTGTTTAAAATGATAGTACTTATACTTTAATAACGTTTAAAAATAACTGTTATACAAAGATCAACAGAAGAGACGTAACGACTAGGCATGTAATTACATACTGCGCGACAAGGACGAAAATAATCCGTTCCAAAAACTTAAAGTTTGTAGCTTCCCCATATTGCCAACGATTTTACAGTTTTTTTTATTTATTATTTATCTCATTTTACTATGCTTTCTTGGAAATTACATTATTTATTCGAACAATATTTAGTCACCATTCCTATTGGCACGTCTACACTGCCAGTCCCATTGCTGGACATAGATACCTACCTGCCTTTCAACTGCCGAAAAAATATTGATGAATTTTACTGTATACCTATTATCTATAGCTCTTAGGTATAGCTAATGTTACTTGCGCAAGTTGCAATTTGCAAGTAAGCATGATACACACGGCGATATATCGCTCATTTGGAAAAACATCGACGTAAATGTATTTTTTTCAAAAATGAGTTAGATATGACAAAGCACTTAGAAACGTATTTAAGGACGTAAAAAAAGTAAAATAGCAGTTACGTCGATGTTTCTCCAAATGAACGATATCACGCTATACAATGGCCCCGATTCTGTTGTTCACAAACTAAACTAAATTTAGGTTCAGTGCATATTTTTCTTTCTATTTCATTTTAAGAAAAGGACAAAAGATAAATATTAGTTCAGTCCTGTCAAATTAGTCAGCGCCTGACGTAAATTGACGTATTTTTAGAAGCCAATTTTTTAATCACGTCTAAACTTGTCTATGGATTATCTAATTTGACAGGACTAAACTAATATTTATCTTCTGTCTGTGTGTGTCTGTTTCTTAATGAAATAGAAAGAAAAAGATGCACTGAACTTAAATTTAGTTTAGTTTGCCAGTACAATACCAGTTTTAGCTGATCTCGCATTGTATATGTTTTTCGTACAATGAGAAGCCAGCTTATATTGGAAATGTACCTTGATATCGTCGGGCGTAAAGTCCTTTCACAGTTAGTTTATCTCTGACAGCAGTAACAGCAACCTTATTGTAACGAGAATAAGGATCACAATGATGTTAACAGACTTGTCAATAGCAGCGACCTAACTTAAAAAAAGGAGTATAAGAATCACTGTAACTTTGAAAGTGATGTAAAAAGTATCAGAAGTAAAATAACTGAATGCGCCACTAGGTGAGCGGCTCCAGCCAGGGGATCGGCTTCCAGTTTAACTGCAGCTGAATACCAGTATTTTACATGAAGCGACTGCCTATCTGACCTCCACAACCCAGTAACTGGCTACCATGATACCCTAATCTTGTCTTGATAGCATAATAGTAAATAGTTTACTATATTGGGGCATTTTAATAAACATTTACTATTTTAGTGGGGTAGTTTTAATAATTCGGTCTCAAAAATAAAATAGTTCCTGTTGAATTATGAAAAAAAAATGGTCAATTTTGGTCGAAATGTCAAGGAAAGCTGCGAGGTAATTACATAACACACTATCAGCCGATCCATTCTGTAAAAATCTCACCGTGTTAAGTTGATAATACAGAATAGCGCCACAGTAGCGGTTTCATTACATTCATTGCGGTAATTACGTTGTTGAACATTTTTCGAACTTAGTGAAGCGATAGTTTAGCAATGGCCCCGATTCTGTTGTCCACAAACTAAACTAAATTTAAGTTCAGTGCATCTTTTTCTTTCTATTTCATTAGGAAAAGGACAGAAGACAAAATATCTAGTAAAATTTTATTCATCTCGTAAATAAATTGGAAACTATAGTTTTGTATAATTTAGAAGCATTTTTTTTAATTTTGTAAATGTAAGAACCATAAATCCGTTTATTATATTTTTTTTATATTGTCTTGAAAGAGCATGGCAGTTGAGAATGTGTCATGCTCACTTAAATGTCTCACTGATGGTGGCGCGTGTGTTGGATCATTCGGTTCCCTTCAAAATTGTTGAGCTGGATGGTGCTGATCCATGCGTCATGTTCGTGAACGGGCGCTGTCAGTTGAGACTGGTCATCTCTTAGCTGCCAGGGCTTCTTTTTAATCTTATACCTATTTTGAATTGTTTCTTCATAACATTGTTCTCACATATAGAAGCAACAAGAATACTGTACTCAGGATTTTGTAATATCTTAATTTAAAAGAGTGTCCTTGGAGTTTCTTGCCCGTTCTTCTCCAAGAGATCTACGTTTTGGAATGGGCAACTAGCTTCAACTTTCTGACTAACTGACCGACTAGTTAATTTTGACAATTCAAAAGTGCCTGGAAATGGTTTAATTGAAATAAATGCTTTGAGTTTGAGTTTGATTAGTTTAGTCCTGTCAAATTAGATAATCCATAGACAATTTAGACGAGATTAAAAAATTGGCTACTAAAAATACGGCAATTTACGTTGACTAATTTGACAGGACTAAACTAATAGGTATTTATCTTCTGTCGTTTTCATAATGAAATAGAAAGAAAAAGATGCACTGAACTTAAATTTAATTTAGTTTGTGAACAACAGAATCGGACCCATTATCCTTCAAAATGATTCAGATTGAGGTGGATATTATGTTACGCTATTATGGTGTTGTTGATGGTTCATTACCAGCAGTGCTATTCTGTAAAAATCTCACCGTGAAAACTAAGGTGAAGTGAGCTGTCATTCCACCTGATGTTAGGGATTGCCTCCATTGATAGTTCACTTTACGCTCACTTCACCTATATGTAATCACTGTGAGATTTTTACAGAATCGATAGGCAGAGTTTTATAGATAGTTTTATTTTTATTTACAACTATTAAGGGCAAAGCTCATTAACAGACTATACATATTTCTAAATGATGTATTATTATTAGTATGTACTAACAAAAAGAGACCAGTGGTTAAAAAAATAAACATAGGCTCATTAATTTTATAACCTAGAATCTAGACAACTTTTATTTTATTGTGATTTGGAAAATATGTGTGTTCATTTGAAACCAAGCAAACAAGCATTTGATGCCAACGTACCTGTAAATGGGGTGAATCGGGACGAAACTTTAAAATGGATATAAACGACAAATAATATAGTTTGTTGCCAACAAAGGCACATATTACTCAATTATAATACAGATAACACACAGTTAAGAGTAAGTTTTGGCAATAAACTGATATTACCTACTAACTATATTTATATTAATTATTGCGTAACACACTATCAATCTCAATCTGAATCATTTTGAAGGATATTGCTAATACATTGCTGTTTAAGTTTGAAAAATGTGTCTGCTCAACAACGTAAATAACGCAATGAATATTGTTGAACTGTCAAAATGAAACGCATTGCTATTGATAGTGTGTTACGCCATTACCCGCTGGGTATTTTTAAGAACGTTCGCATTCTAATGTCGGTCTCAATCTGTCAAAAATACCAAATTAATTTTCTTACATTTTTATAAGATTTTGACATTGGTTTTACACTGAGAGGAGATCGAGACTAGATTTTGAATGTTTGTTATTACGGGAATTCCCCTTCAGCGGTCGGCAAATCACTTGCGATTTCTGATTGTTGTAACATGCAAGTACAGTATCTCATTATTTTAAAATTAAACTTTTGAAGAAATTACTTTTTATTTTGTTAAGCAAAACCCTTGTTTTACTTAATGACTAAAGCTATGGTTTCTTAGCAGATAGCTTTCCGCCATATTATAACGCCGTCATTTTCACCAGTATTTGACGTTAAGGCGATTAGCACACTGCACCGCATCACGCAGCGGGACGCAGACAACGTGCCCCCGCGCGTGTACACACGGATACGCATCAAGCTATACATTTCCAGTTTACGCTGACTTCTCATTGTAAGGAAATCCTATACAATGCGAGATCAGCTTATACTGGAAATGTATAGCTTGATCTGTAGCCGTGCGTACATACAAATTCTATAAAAACGCGCTTCCTTGCGAGGAATTTGGCTCCGTTTTACGCACCCCGCATCTTGATGCGGTGCAGTGTGCCAATCGCCTTAGGGGCAAGCGGCGGGGTAGCCCGCGAAATTCAAATATAAGTATTACTTACGTTTTTTTGCAATTTGCAGGTCATTGTCAAAAGGCAATTCCCGTAGTTAAAAACGTTCATAATCTGGCATGTAGGTGTATTTTTCATAGATTGAGACTGAAATCAGACTGTGAATGTTCTTAAAATTACGAGAATTGCCCCTCAGGTTGTAAGTTGAACAAAAAATGATTTTTATTCGGCCGACTATGGCTTTTGTCAATTTTTGATCAACTATACCTAGTGACTAAATTATTGGATATATTTGGTTGAATTTTGGTATGCAGACTGGGAATATCATTAGATATAAGTACGAAGTTTAATTTATTGTCGCCTCCACCTTGTAAAAACAACATAACGTAACTATATTACGTGCTCTAAAGGGTTTTGGGTAATGTAGCCGTAATTTTATTTAATTTTAGGTTAATTTGCTTTAATGAAAATTGACATGAAAATATTTATTGGAAGGTTAAAATGCGATATTGCTTAGCTAACGCAATGTTCGGGCTGTAATAGGCTAGTTACATTATTAAATAATGGAAATCAATATTATTGTTTTATTAATTAATCTCCCTAGGACTTTTTTTTTGTGGATGGGAAATCATCGAATGATCCCACCCTCTCAGGGTGGAGCAGGAGGTAATGTCAGACTCTTACTGACTAAAACCCACCCGTGTTCCATCCTTATCCCTTTTATGTTCCGGGGCAGCGGTAACCCTTTCGGACAATCCCGCTACCCAATCTCCCTAGGCCTGAATTCCTCTTACGCTGAGGTCGCTGACGATAAATTGGACGTTGGGTCGGTTCACATCTGACGGAAAATGCGTCAAGCGTATCATCGATCGCACCTATTCGCACTAACGCATCATCGGTTGAGTGTGAAAGGTTGAATGTTTTATCATATAACTAGCGACCCGCCCCGGCTTCGCACGGGTGCAATGCAATTTAATTAAATAAGTAGTTAATAATTTTTATTTGATGTTTTTTTTTTTAACTTGCCGCCAGCCCTTGCCGCCGAGACCGCAGCAACCGCTATGTCCCTGCATTTTAAATCTGTAATATCTTCGAAAATATTAATTTAAATGACATGCTGTAAAGGGCCATATTGATCTATATTAAATGCACAATGTATTTAAGTTACTCAATTGGATAAGGATTAATGCTGTATTGCTTAAAATCGCTTCGTAAATAAGCCATAATTTTTCGTAAAAAGTAAAGGAAAATAAAATGGTTATTGTGGGTTATTTCTAAGAGATAGACATATACAATCGCGGACTTTTTTGTAGACCTTTTTATGTAAGCGCAAAAAAAAGGGTTTATGTATGATATCACATTAGAAACCTCTAAAATTATCAGTGTTTCTCTACTATATTATACATGTATTATACATATCGTCGACCGTAGGTTCAATTGAGGTAAGGGACAAGATACCCAATGTCCCTTACCTCAATTGAACCTACGGTCGACGATATAAACCTTCCTCTTGAATCACTTTATCTATTAAAAAAAACCGCATCAAAATCCGTTGCGCAGTTTTAAAGATTTAAGCATACATATAGGGATTTAAGGACAGCGAAAGCGACTTTGTTTTATACTATGTAGTGATTATGGCGTTACGCGACCGACAATACGCGATGCATTTTCCGTCAGATGTGATTATGTGAACCAACCCTAAAGTGTAGCACCGACGGTCAGCGAGCGCGAGTCCATAGTCGCTTGAAGACTAAAATCGTTGAGTAGGTATCTAAGATTTGCGTAGCCTTGTGTACGAAGGGGCTTTTTTTTGTGGATGGGAAATCATCTAATGACCCCTCCCGCTCTGGGTGGAGCAGAAGGGAGTGTCAGACTCTTACTGACTAAAACCCACCCGTGTTCCTTCCTTAGCCCTTTGTGTTCCGGGGTAGCGGTAACCCTTTCGGACAATCCCGCTGCCCCGGCAGGCTTCAGCCCTTTCTTGCCCCTTCCTTTGTGCTGACATCTCTTTGAGGCGCGCGTGGAACACGTACGCGCCGTCCGGCACGGGCCTGGTCCTGATCGGACGGAGAGTTACCCATTACTCTCCGCCCGCAGGCCCGCGCCTACGGTGGCCGGGAGTCGTCACGCGGCTCCCGACGCCCGGAGCGTCTCCCGCGGCGGCTGGGACGTGAGGCTCTCTCCCTCAGCCGTCCCGCCACCTCCTTCGCTAGCATGACTGCTTCGCAGAAGGAGTTGACTGCCTCCCACTCCCTCTCGCCCTGGACCATGGCTCGAACCAGGGCCGGGCGCGAGAGGTCGCCGCCGCTGCCGATCGCCTCTGCGAGAACACGGCGGTGCTCCGCCCAATTGGGGCATACCGCCACCGTATGCTCCACCGTGTCCTCCGGGCGACCCTCGCAGTGCTGACACCCGGGCGTTTCCTCCCGCCCGATGGTGTGCAGGAACCTCCCGAAACACCCGTGTCCGGTGAGGACCTGCGTCAGGCGGTAGGTGAGGGCGCCTTGGCGCCTCTCTAGCCACTCCTCAAAGAGGGGTCTTACCGCCACTATCGTGCCGTGTCCTGTACGAAGGGGCTTACAAGAACTTTTACATTGTCAACCATATTTTAAAAACTAAATGATAGATTACCTATCTTTCTGAATACTTTCAGAAGAAAAGCGGAAGCACACACACAGCTCACAGTTTCTTTTAAAGTTCAGACATAATCTTGGTCAGATCGTGTATAGGTATTGATGTCAGATTTTCATCAAATAAGTAGCTACTGTTGGATGTTTGGATCCTTAGGTTCCAGGTTAGAGCATAGGTTGCTACCTATAAGGAATTCATTAGGTGCAAAAAATAAAACCGAAACCTCAGAGGTACATTTTATTTTTCACCTTAGTATTTAATCGGCCTATTCAAAAACGTGCCATCTTTTCAAATTGAGCGGATTGACCCATGGCCATCATGTTACTGGTTCCACTTTCACTGTAATCCATCAAAAGACCCAAATCATAGTCTTCGATTAAAGTAGTTGGTGACGAAACGCGCGATTCCGAACAGTTACTGCTCTGGCCATGGATCTTAGATTTTTTAGTTTCATAGTCGTAACCGACGACTTCCAATGAATGTTTTGATTCACTTATTTCGTTTTCTCTATCTGCGATTATCTTTCGTTTCTTGTATTTCGTCTTAAAGTAAGGGTTGAAGGTCAAAGCATTCAAACGGGTTTCAGGGGAGTAATTAGATTGCTTCCCACTGGGTTTTGCTGATATCACTTTAGGTCGCTTTAATTGGCATACGTGGACGTTTCCCTCGCAGGGCCTTTTCCAGGATCTAACATCTGTGGCCTGCAATTGACAGCGTCGCTTGTTTTTTGCTATAACTTTTAGCGCTTGGTAAAAGTTCTGTGGTTCTTTGTACGCGTCTTCCTTCATCTGTAACTGTTCTTTTAGTGAGTTGATGAATTCCTTCTTTCGGTCGTTTTTTTGTGTTTTTGTCTTTGGCATTGGCAGGCTGGTGGTGTTAGGCAACGGTTTGGTCTTCTTGTAGTTAAACAATTCAGATTTGAGTTTTCGCCTTCTTTTTGGCGACTCCACATTGTATTGCTTGGTAAACTCAGGCTGGAAATGTTCCAACAACTGCCTGTCTTCCCAGTCTTGACTCTCATCTGGCTGAATGCTGTAGAAATACTTCGACGAAGGTTTCTGTGATACATCAGATATCTCTTTGAACTCTGTCTCTTTAGTATTTTGCATAGTATTAAGTTTTCCGGCGACAGATTCGTTTATCTCTAGAGCGACTTTAGAAGAGTTCGCGCTAGGTTATTGAATTCGGTTTTCACATGAACAAAGAAATTATAAAAGTTTTTATCAACTCTCTTCGGAGCATCTGCAATCATAGTCGTCGGTTCGTTATCAATCAGCCTGACTTTTTTACTATTAGCTGCTACGGGCGCCGTGATATCTAAATTCTCCTGGTCTAGTGGTGGCAAGCTTTCTGCCCATCTCAGAGTGTCTGGGTGGATATAAGTGCTGACAGCATTTTTATCAGTAATGCATTCACAGTTATTGGAAGGCGTTTGAGCAATGTCTTTAGTTGATTGTAACACTACAACTGGCACCACTTCATTATCAGTATGCTTTTGTAAAAATCTGGATATGTATCTTAGTTTCCTCTTTGATATACTTGGTGTTGTGACCGAAACTTCACGAGTGACTTCTTCGTCTCTTGTTTTCTTTAGTTTACTCTTTGTTTTGTCCATTTTCCTGAGACTGTCAATCTCGTCTGGACATTGGGTCCCAGCAGTAGATTTCGATAGAATGGTTAGTACGGATGCCAAGAACCGTTTTCTACTAGGACGTGGAACTGGGCGAGGAGGACATGGCTGTGGTTTACTGTTTAGCACTGAATAAAGAGAAAGGTAATTAAAATAATAGCTCATTAAATGCAAATAATGCAATGCTAAGAGTGCTCACTCACTTTCCACCACGCGGGCCGAGTGCGGGTTGGTAGATGGCACATGTCTTCGATTTTTTGGGTTAGGATCAGGGACTAGAAAACGAAATGAATTTCGTTCCGTTAACACTAATTTTATCGTATAACGTTCCAAAATTTGTAACGATACTAAAACCTGAAAATATCAATACCTACCTAACGTTACAAAAAAGACATAATGATAATTTATAATGACTATGTAGCAGTTACTGCACCTCCTATTTCGATTTGGCGCAAGTTTTCAATTTCATCCTGTAGAATCTAGTATGCAAGAGCGGGCGAAGCAAACTATGGATATTGGGCACCCCGTTGGTAAGGCTAGATTTCAAAGCCAAAACTGTTGTAAAACGAGTGCTTTTCGTCCTAATTCTATATAAATTAAGTTCTCTTTCTGTAAAATGGTCAAAAGAAAACGAAACCTACACACATCAAAAGTGTCTAGGGATCAACATATATTTTTGCAATAACTTTTCTCCTGATTGATATTAATTAAAATTTTCTTTAAGGATTCATCAAATAAAGTGTTTTCGTTTGTCACAGTAACGATAAACCAAGTCACCTTTGCATTAATAAAGAAATTTGCCATTTTCCTAATAAAGGGATTTTTGAGATTTGAACCACTAACACAAAAGTTCGAAAAAAAGACTGAAATAACAGTTTTCTCTAAAATTTTATTGGGTAACTTAAACAATTAATAATCCGTGTTTCTACCGCGAACACTAACAACACAAGAACATCGGTTTGGCATACTCAAAATGAGTTCATCCAAATCACGCTGTGGAATGGCCGCCCATGTTCGTTGCAACAACAAAAAAAGGTCTTCTTGCGACTGGATACCCTCCATATTCGGCAGAGCTCTTCTCTGTAGCATATCCCATGCATGCTCAATCGGGTTCAAGTCTGGCGACTGAGCAGGCCAGGGCAGGACATTGATGTTAGCTGCGGCGAGAGTCTGTCTTACAACTCTTGCGGTGTGCGGTCGTGCATTATCATGCATTAACTGAAATAAGGGACCGATTTGCACTTGTAGAGGAACGATGACGTCTGATACAATCGTCTCAGCATAAATTTGAGCGTTGAGGTTGCCTCTGATCCAAATCAACTCAGTTCTTCCGCCGATCCAAATACCCGCCCATACCATGATGGTTCCACCACTATAAGGATGGACTTCCTGGCAGGATTTTAATTGCTGTTGGCGTCCAGGGGTTCTCCAGTGTCGTATACGTCTTGTATCCGGTCTCATACCAAAACGAGACTCATCAGAAAAGCACACGAAACGCCATTGTTCTTCTGCCCAATTTCTGTGTTCAAGAGCCCATTGATATCGAATCCTACGATTGTGCATTGCTATAGGTGGTACCCGTAGCGGTCTTCGGGAATGAAGGTTCACTTCATGCAAGCGGTTTCTGACTGTTTGGTCGCTAATTAAGTTCCCTGAAGAGTGATGAAGCCTCACGGCTAACATCATGGCGGTTATTGTTGGAGCTCTTCGAGTTAAGATTTGAATGTATCGGTCTTGTCTCCGTGTGGTGCAGCGATACCGTCCTCCATGGCGCTCAGCCACTGTACCAGTGCTTCGGTAACGTGTCCAAAGTCGACTGATAACACTCTGACTTGTATTCAGAGCTAAAGCCACAGTACGTTGCCGGGAACCAGCTTCTATCATTCCCACGGCTCTGAGCATTTCTTCCCTGCTTAAATGACGTCGCCGCTCCATAATAACGTTGGTTTTAATCAGTAGTAGGGAAACAGTAGCACTAATAATGTCTTCAATGCGTTGTATGTTTTTATAGGGAAAATATTGACAGCTGATTTTCATCTTTTACTCGAATTTGATTCACAGTTCCTGATTCAAATTATGAAATGCACCAAAAAGGATCCATATAAATTTATAAAATCATAAATTTATTACAAAGCCACATCTCAATCTCAAGAAATCCGCATAAAAATGCTTGATCCCTAGACACTTTTGATGTGTGTATGTAAGGTAGGGTACTAAAATTTTCAGGCTCGCTTCACTCGTTCTTGCAATCTGCATTCTGTTGATTCTTGAGCTTTTCATCATAAGTCGACAAAGCAAGCAATTTCTAGTCCTTTTAGAATGAAAAGAAAATAAAACCTATCCGAGAATGTGCAAAATTTTCGAGCTCGCTTCGCTCGCTCTTGCAATCTAAATTCTCATAGTTGCTTGGGCTTTTCTGCATAAATCGACAATGTATCTACTTTTACTGCATGAAAAATCAAACAAAACCTAACCAAACCGAGGCGGGTTGTTAAAATTTTCGAGCGCGCTTCGCTCGCTCTTCCCACCCTACATAATAATCTGCCGTTTTGATACATACGGCCAATTTGCCCCATTATTTAAATAACACCAAACTAAAAACTGCGTCCCTGAATAGTATATGTAATGTGGAACTGGAGATGTACATGAACATTAACATAACACCACGTCTTATCCCCGAGGGTTAGGCAGGTGTGTACCTTCATATAGTACTTACACCCACATTTCGCCAGTTATGTTGGGCGAGCCTACTGCAATCGACCTGGCACAAATCCAGACTCCGGGCTGCCTCTGAAAAATTTCTGATGGAAAAACCTAATAACACTTTACCCGACCTAGGAATCGAACCCAGGACCTCATGCTCAGAAACGCTTGAGACCACTAGACTAACGAAAAGATGTACCCTTAAAATATTTCTCGGCGCCCATGGTGACCCCTCCAAAATCTTGGGCTGCGACCGCGCTTTTTTTTTTTTGTGGATGGGAAATCATCAAATGAGGGGTCATTTGATGATTTCCCATCCACAAAAAAAACCACCCTCTCAGGGTGGAGCAGAAGGGAGTGTCAGACTCTTACTGACTAAAACCCACCCGTGTTCCTTCCTTAGCCCTTTATGATCCGGGGCAGCGGTAACTCTTTCGGACAATCCCGTTGCCCTGCGACCGCGCCTGGCATAAGCTGCCTACAATGTTCCCACTGCTGACACAGACCTCTCTGTGAGAGGGCAGCACAGTAACCCAAAATGCCGGGCCCAGTGCAGGTTAGTGAACGTCACATGTCTTCGAGTTTTTGGTTCTAGGATATGCCGGTTTCATATCATCATCGTCCAGTTCTACCGAGATGACCACTAATAGAGAAGTCTTCTTCTGCTTAGCCTTTACCGAACTATGTTGGGGTCGGCTTCGTCTAACCGGATGCAGCTGATTACTAGTATTTTACATGGAGCGACTGCCTATCTGACCTCCACAACCCAGTTACCTATTGGGTAACACGATACCTCTTAGTATGTCTAGGTACTGACCACCCGTAGGTAACCACTGTCAAAGATCCACGAAGTGCTTTCCGAGGTACGGAGGGGTCTTGGTATGTGAAAATGGTCACCCATCCACAGACCATTCAAGGTAATGATTTAAAAGCATTGATGATTTTGTCATTGTCATTGCATGATGAAATTATTATAAAATATCGACGATTTTTACATGTGACACATCTCTACATAGCGACTGCCTATCTGACCTCCACAACCCAGTTACTGTGTAATTTGATACCCCTTGGTAAGACTGGTTGTCAGACTTTCGGGCTTCTGACGACCCGTAACGACTGTCAAAGATCCACGAATGACAGCCGGGACCAACGGCTTAACGTGCTTTCTGAAGCACGGAAGGGTCTCGGTATGTAAAGATGGTCACCCATCCACAGACCAACCGCAGCAAGCGTAGCTTAACCTGGACGATCAACCTGTGCGGCTGTTATTATTTAGCCACAAACCACGTATAGAGAAGTATGGAAGAAAAAAAATTTAGCGCAGACCACAAATAAATTGGGATAAGGGCAGGAAAATAACGCTGATGTTCTTGCTTACCGTCTGGGCTTCGCTCCCGATTTATAGATACATTTGTGGCTTTCTTCTCTACATAGACACCTCTTCTCTTTAGTAGACGCTGAATGCCCTGGTTATATATTGTAGTATTTGCCTGAAACTCTGCGTTACTTCGGCTCTTTTTATTATTTTTCTGAGTATTTTTTTTCGTCTCAGACGTGCTGTTCGAAGATTTCGATTTCACAACTTTCGTTTTCGGCTTCTTGTCCATGTTTAAAAATATTATTTCATAATGTTTTTTTTTGTATTATTCGTTGAAAACTGTTAGAAGAGGCATTGTTATTTTTGTTGCATTTTTTCCGCTATGTAAACACGTTGGCGTTTCTCTAATATTTTTCTAGTTGATGGTTTTTCAAAGGATTTAGAACTTGTATGGTAAAAAGGGTAAGGTTTTATGATACTATTTGGATAGAAAACTGATTCGTTGGTCTAGTGGTCACAAGCGCTACTGCTGATCATGAGGTACTGCCGAGCTATTCTATAAAAATCTCACCGTGAATATTTGGATGAAGTGAGCTTCAAGTGAGCTGTCATTCCACCTGATGCTAGGGATTGACAGCTCACTTCAACTAAGTTTTCACGGTGATATTTTTACAGAATAGGTCTGCTGGGTTTTCCATCAGGAACTTCTCAGTAGTAGCCCAAAGTCCGTATTTGTGCCCGATTGATGGCAATAAGCGCTCCCCTTATAACATGGGACTTAAACATAACTGGCGAAATGTAGGTTTACTTTATTTACACCTTTGCATAACCCTTCGGGGATTACAGGCGGAATGGTATTATAGAGGGTTGAGGAAAGTTCACTCCTACTCTATAGAAAAGGGAGGATCCTCCGACCAGACGGGTGTTGTGTCTGGCGGGCAACCGCCCGATGATTCATGTTGGGCCGTTGTATTGTATATATGCTAGTTGCGCGGTAAACTCTGCTTGCGAGATGCAGGATTTTGTGTGACGTCACTATGACGCGTAGTTTACATGTGGCGTTTGTAGATACCGCTACTGTATGTTATGAATGTTCGAAGGAAAACATCTGCAAACACTTTCGCAAGTAAATCCCCAACATGCTCAAACATACTGCTGACTTAAGTAGTCTAAATCAGTCTTGATAACTACGATGCGGATAGTCGAAAAATTCAAGGTTGCTCAGGGAGCTAAGGAAAAGGCTAAGTCTCTCTGAGGGATCAATTTATCCGAAATGAGGTGATCCGATAGGATGATGATCGGAGTGAACCCCACACTCGATTATATAACTTTTTCTGAAGTGTTCTCTCTCCGCCTCGCTGACGTTCATGATCTGATCATACACGCCTGCCAAGGCCACTACTTATTACATTCTCCTAATAAAGGGCGTCCTCTTCCGGCGTTTCCACTCACATCAGCTGCCTTTACTGAATATTTTCGTATTAATCAAGAACAATTTAAACATTTTGTAGATCTTGTGCAGGAATATGTTTATAACTTGCAGTCATGACCGCTAAATGCCTAAGTGATTTGTGCTGCCAAGGCTTAAGAATCCCAACTTTTTTGATTAAGTTTTTTTTTTTTTATAAATTAATTCTTAACCCAAAGACAATTTCTCAGTCATGTCGGCCATGTCATGCGATTTCTTCGGCCATAATCCAGCTGGCATCTTGATTGACATAATATAATTTTAATCAAATACAAAACGAAACATGTTTTAAATTCTAAATTCACAAGCGAAAATGGACAAAGGGAACAAGATAATTGAAGCAACTGATAAAAAAACCGACTACAAGGTGAAAGATAGAGGTGATTTGAGAAAAGTCTGCGATAAAACACTTAAAAAATGTGAAGGAAATACGCAGGTGAATATGAAAGTAGCCTTCCCTGAACGCGGAGACTCCGGAGAACGTAAAATATCAACCAATCAGAAACCAGAAAAGACACGGATAAACAACGTCGTGAAGAAACCAACCAATGAGGAGTCAAAATCGAAATATTTAATCCATGGCATCGCCGAGAAAGAATTCCCTAACAAAAAAAGTTACGACAAAGATGTAATGGCCAAATCTCATTCGGAATTACGAAAACGAATCCGTGACAGATATACCATAAAATTAAACAGCCCTGTGATCCAAAGTGATCATTTGACTATTTCTACGAGTAAAAAGGAAGATGGTAGCAAAGTAGCTGCCTTGAAGACCGATACCAATAAACTTGGACCGCCCCCGCCATTAAAACGACCGTCTGACCCTGGTATGTATTTTTAAACTCCGACGTTTAAAGAGGGAAGTTTGATAGCTATCATGTTACCCAGTAACTGGGTTGTGAAGGCCAGATAGAAAGTCGCTCCATTTAAAATAATGGCTAGACAGATAAACCCACTCATTTGTCTAGCCTTTCACAACTGTGTTGGAGTCGGGTTCCAGTCTAACCGGCTGCAGCTGAATACCAGTATTTTACATGGAGTGACTGCCTATTTCACCTCCACAACCCAGTTACTGGGTAACACGATACCTATTGGTAAAACTGATTGTCTTGACTTTCGGGCTTCTGACTATCCGTAACGACTGTCAGAAATCTATATGACAGCCGGGGCCAACGGAAAAATGTTTCGAGGCACTAAGGGGTCTCAGTATATAATGGATGGTCACTCAACCACGGACCGACCTCAGCAAGCGTAGCTTAACCTTAGATTGACTGGTGCGGCTGCTAATATTTAACCAAATCATTTTAAAAGTATGATGTATGGAGTGGAGTCCTTGTCCATTCTTCTGCTTAAGAAACTAACTTTTGGGGGCACTTCTGAACATCAAAATTTACAAAAAGAAAAAAAAGAATTGATTTTAGGATTCTAGATTCAACAACATTATTTTTTTTTTACATTTTGACGTTTAAAAGTGTCCTTTAAAATCAAAATCATAATCAAATCAAATCTTTTTTATTTCAGGAATACACCATCATAATTTTATAGCCTACTTAAAATAAATGGTTTGACTTTAGGGCCATCTCCACGAGCGAGAGAATCGCGGCGATATTATCGTCGTGCCATCAAAGTCAATAGAAACTATGAATCTGTCTCCACACGGCGATATAATCGCGACGATAATTTGATCGCACCGCATGACTATCGCCGCGATTTTCTCGCCCGTGGAGATGGCGCCTTTGACTTTGCCACTAGCCCGAAATGTGTTATCCGATAAGCAATTTCTTTAATAGATTCTCAACTTTATCGCTAAAACATAAGGTTTAAAGTTTATTGGGAAAATAAGACAGTTTCGGGTAGCTTGAGTGCCAACTAACAACCAGTACGTACCCTAACTGCGTAACACACTTTCAATTACAATCGGGATCTTTTTGAAGGATATTGGTAATCCATTGCTACATATGTTCGAAAAATTTGTTTGCTCAACAACGTAAATAACGCAATGAATGTTGTTGAACTGTCAAAAAAGTAATTGCTACTGTTAGTATGTTACACAACTACGCCGCAGGTAAAGAAAATTAAATAGGTATCTACTCTTTTAAAGTTTAACTGCAAGCCATTTCTCCTGCACAGTTGAACATCCGAAAAAACAGCTGTCTGAAGATATGACGCAGACAAAAGAAAAACTAAATCGCTCGTCTAAAACATCAAACAAAACTGATCTTTATAATATAGACAATAAACCTGATATAATTCCTGAAATGAAACCGGACTTAATTCCAGAGAAGAAACCGGAGAAAGTTCCTCTAAGACCGGACAAAATCATGGGCAAACTTGGATGGAAAGTAGAAAAGCACTCGGCAAAGAAACGGAAGCCTATGATCAAAACGAGCATGTCAAAAACTGGCTCCGTGAGAATCTTCAAAGCGGTAACCTTCGTGGACCAGAGAAACTCTACCCCATTGGAAACAAAAATCCCCGGACCTGTTATAAAGAAACAGCAAAAAGTTTCAAAATTCACTGAAACAAGTCCATTGAAACCTAAGATCACAGTTAGTAAAGCGAGTGTTAAACAGGACAAAACGGACCCGGTCCGAAGGAAAACGGAGCGAAAGCGGGACAGAAAATTTCGCCATGTCTCTTCGCCGGAATGTTCTTTAAAGGAACCTATATGCCCACCGACTGAGGTTGCAAGATGGGCGCCAGCGTCAATTGACGCTCAAACGAAACCGTACTACGAAGCCTGGGTGAATACAACTCCAGCAGCCATATCTAAAAACTCAAAGAAAGAGAAATTGTTATATGCGAAGCAGGCAGATTTATTGCGGAGTTTCCGAAAAGTTTTAGAAGAACGGCCTGACTCCCCAGAGTTGTTTTACGAGAACTTCGCCGATGAAAACTATGCTGGAAGAATAAAAATAAGACAAACAGATAGAATTCGGAAGAAATAGCGAGTTTTTTTGTACTTACCCTGGGTAAAGTGATTGTGCTTTTCTTGAGCTCACGAACGTTTTTTTTAAAATAGTTATTTACTCGTACTTTGCGTTGTATTTTATGCATGCTTCAGCTTTAGATGTCAACATCTCAGAGCAATAAACCTAGATATCAGTGGACCTTTAAATTTTATTCACATTTTTTTACATTTAATGTTTGCGTCATCAATTCTTATGCGAGTATTTTTATTTGATTTTGAATAAAATACTATTTAATATTTGGTTAGAAAATCTGCTACAAGTATATTTCAAGATATCTGGGGCCGTATTATGACGATTTAATGCGATCATGATTCCAGCCCTAAAAAGGGATGGTGCTATCGGTCATGTATAGCTCCGTCTCTCTTACACTGGAATCATTATGACACTAAGCTTTCATAATATCTGAGGTTCTCGAAGTTGTCTTTTAGCATTAAAATATTTATTTAATCAAGAAAAATTGAAAATTTCAATCTATTATAACTTGTAAAAGATTCTCAGGTGTAACGTTATTTGAAGTTTCCAAAGTGTGGAGTTAGTGATAAATTAGTCTAAGTATTTGTAATTTTTTTACCTAAAACAATTAGTTTTATTACTTTTTTTACACTGTGTTAAGAATTTTTGGTGATACATGTAGGTACTTGCTACTGTCAACACTCGTGATTGTTTATAAATTTGTGGGTATTTGAATATTTTTTTGGCATCTCAGTGAGTTTTGAGTCTAATGGTTTGCGTCTTGGGTGTTTAACGGGGTGGTTAAATAAAATGGCCTTATACTTCATAACCTGGTTTTATTTTATGTGTAGGTACAAAAGTACAAAGTCAAATAAATACTAAAGTCTAAAGTCAAGTAAATACTAAAGTCTAGCTTAGACTTTGACGATGTTAAACCTGCACTACACTACTCGTGAAGCTGCTTCGACGAAGTACTGGTCGAAATTGACCGAAGCCCGAAGTACATACGTGACTATACACTCATGCTAAGAATTACGGGACGCGAGGCCTTTGACTTCTGGCGCAAAACCCGACAACGATCGGAAGTCGCCAGAGGCGAGCGGAGGTTGGACGAAGCGAACCGAAGTGCCCTATACTCTCTCGTATTCGCTTCTTCGATTAACTTCCCGATGTAGTGTATTTTTTAGAAACAATTATTGTAAAAAAAAAGCCTATCGCTGAAACTGTGTCTGACGTAGCTGCACAGTGCGGGAGGGGTGTGGTGACGTGGCGCGAGAACTGTCATTCGCCCGCTGACACCAACAACTCTCCAGTACCACGCACCTACCTCAGGCACCTTTTCAGTTTAACGGTACGCCTATACATCCACGAGTGCCTTAAACTCTGATTTTTGATTTGCTAGACTCTGTTTTTTTTATTTTGCCATACCAAAACTACATCTAAAAAAATATATACTAAATAATGTCAAAATAATATTGATCGCAGCTGTCATTTTAGTCTAAACTCTGATTTTTAATTTGATAAGATTATAATGACAGCTGCGATTGAACTTTTTATGTCAACATGTAATTATTTACTAGATCAAAATGACATATAAAATATATAAGTACTATTTTTTTAGATGTCATTTTGGTCTAGTAAATTAAAAATCAGAATTAAGTTGAAAACAAAACTGTTGTGTTTAAATTGATTGTACAAATAAGGGTGAAACATTTTCAGAAAACATCAAACAACATTCTTAACTGCTAGGTTTTACAAACAAATAAATTTAAAACTTAATCATACACATCATAGGTAGGTAAGGGGGTTAGCCAACAGTAGTGAATTTCCCATACCGTACCATATACTTAGTGCTTTAAAATAAACTAAAATATTTTTATTACAGGTGCAAGTAGTAGTGTTATGTAGCGACTCGCCCGAACTAGGTTTATTCAAAACTCTGATTTAGGCCATCACTTTACATTTAAATTAAATTGGGAAACCAAGTCTATGCACATTGACTTCTAAAAGGTGTAATATAATTAACGCAAAACCTCATACACCCCAATTAAGAGTATTGAGTTAAAAGCATAATACAAAGACCAAGACTTAGTCCCGTATTACAGAACGTCACTCAATACTCAAGCATTACTTAAAACTAGTTTCAACCAATCAAATGGCTTGAATCTAGTTTTAAGTAATGCTTGAGTATTGAGCGAAGTTCTGTAATACGGGCCTTAATTTTTTTAAAGTTTGCTATTTTTATTAAGAAAATCGTGTTGACACTACCATTAACTTTATGCTTTTAAAATAAAGTCTTATTGCCTTGAAATAAGATCTTAATTTTATTTGGCTCAATCGGCGGTTAGTATGACAAAAAATATACCTAGGTATATTAAAAGTTACTGAAATCGGTTCAGTAGTCAATTATAAACAAACTGCTTTCAGGACTTGCGTTTATTCTGTTACACCTTGTATACAATATTATAAAACAAAGTCACTTATCGCGTCTGTCTGTGTGAAATATCCATTGTGGGTTTTTCCATCATTTAGAGCATTTAATCCGGAAGTTTAATGAGTAGAATACGTTCATAATCTCATCTGCCTAGCCTTTTCCCAACTATATATAAGAAGACCGGTTAGAGCTGTGCTTTCTGGGACTATGGGATTTCTTCGAGCCTCAGCTACACATAATGTGCCTAAATCGACCTTGGAACGACGAGTGAGAAAGGGTCGATTTGCTGAAGATGCTGACACTGATTCAGATAATGACTATGGGATTAAGAAATTAGGACGCTACAAATCAGTTTTTAATAAAGAACAGGGGGGCGATTCTACTAATTTGCAAAGTTACACGTTCAATTGTGTTTTAATAACAGTTCGATTTCGATCGCGGTTCGATAGTTACTTATAAAGTCATTCTACTATTTCCTATGCAAACTGGAAACTAAACATAAGCTGAATCGCAACTGAATGGTAGCGGGAAGCGGGAACGTAACAGCGGGTAAACTGTGTTACCAACATGCCAAATAGTATGTTTTAATAATACCACAGAAAAAAAAGTTGAACTTAAAAACGTTACATACATGTCACCGAAAGTATTTTCGAATACAAAATTATATTTAGACCATTCGATTCTAACAAGTGTCAAAATAACAGTAGAATGTGACTAAACGTCACGCTCATGTTCGATTTTGTTAGCAAAATATATTTTGAAATTATTTCGATCGATCGTTGGCTCGTAACCGCAGTTGAATCGTTGTTCATTAGTAGAATATGAAAACGCTTAACAGCTGTGATTCAGCTGTGGTTCCATTGCGATTTTTGAACAATTTTGTTAGTGGAATCGGCCCCCAGGAAGAAGAATTATCTCAGTACATTAAATCAATGGAAGCGCGCCTTTTCGGAATAACTGGCAAAGAGCTTCGGATTTTAGCTTTTTCGTTAGCTGATAGAAACTATGAGAACCCATTAAACGCATAGACTGGAAAGCTGGAGAAGACTGGCTCAGTGGATTCCTAAAAAGGCATCCTGAACTTTCATTTAGACGACCAGAGCCAACTTCTGCTGCAAGGGCTATGGCTTTTAACAAAGTGGCAGTAAATTAGTTTTTCACATTGTTGGGAAGTGTTGTAGAAGAGCACCGCCTTACGCCTGACAGAATTTATAACGTCGATGAAACCGGCGTTAGTTAGTACTGTGCCAAAAAGACAGTCAAAGATACTCAAGGGTCAAAAGCAAGTTGGCTGCTTGTCATCAGCAGAAAGAGGGCAATTAGTTACAGCTGAAATCTGTTTTAACGCCACTGGAACTTATATACCACTGCTAATCTACGCCCGAAGACGAATGAAGAATGAATTGCTAGATGATGCACCACCGGAATTTTGGGGGACCTGTAGTGATAATGGGTGGATAACTTCACAAATATTCTATGATTGGTTTAAAAAGTTTGTAAAAACCGTAAAACCCACTAAAGAAAAACCAATATTGTTGCTACTGGACGGTCTGAGTGCGTCACACACAAAAAATATTGATTAGATTGATTACGCAAGGGAGCATCGTGCAATACTGTTGTGTACACCACCCCATTGCACACATAAATTACAATCGTTGAACGTCGCATTTATGACACCGCTGAGTATATACTATAGTGCAGAAGTGAAAAAGTGGCTAAGAGACCAGTCTGCTATTACAATAGTATCAGAATGGTCTACCATTGATTTCATAATTGTTGATTTTGACACTACTAATATAATGGCGTCACTAAGACTTTCCAATGGTCAACCACTGACACTCCATTGAAAGAAATGCCGTAAAATGGTAATCTCGTACATAATGACAAACACAACAATACAAACGAGCTTGCGGGCTTCAGGAAACGTAGTCACTTCGAATATTTTGAAGGATATCACAAAATCACCAACAAGGGCGTTAAAGTTTCTAAAATCTGCCACTCAAGCAGAAAGCCTTAAAAATAAAAAGCTCTCGCCTACAGAAGCTTTATCTATGTTTGTAAGAGATTTTACAAGACAGTACAATATCATTAACACAGCAGACAAGGCCCGCTTTCCCTGTTACACAAAAACTTTATCCGAAGATAGACGAACGTGTTACGTCAACATGATCAGAGGTTACAAGATCTTTTGGACCATACGTGTTCTCGGCTTTGTCTTTATTTGACGGAAGTAATTGAAAAATGCAACACCCAAGATTTAGATGATTTAAAACTGATTAGTAAATGGGGTGCGACGGTTCTCAGCAGAGTCAATTCAAACAGAAATTTGAAAATATAAAATTCTCCGATGCAAATATATTCCAGAGCTCCCTTATTCCAGTCAGATTGGTTAACTAATAACTATTGTTTTGAACGCCAGAGCATAAGCGCACGCGCGTGCCCTCCAATTAAAAACAGCCATAAACTTTGTTCCTAATTTGGAATACTAAGAACTATAAGCATTCGGCCAAATATGGAACACTAAGTATGGGTTCTATTGAACGTTTGGCAAATATGGAACAGTACCTATGCAACACGGGTCATCATAATACTACCTACTTTTTATGTAAGTACCTACGTATTATTTTGTATGTTCACTTTGTACTTAAATGTATGTACTTTAATTTTACACTATGTACTTTAATTTTATTATTTAGGTACCTACAAGTAAAAAATAAACAATCGTGTTTTGGCACTTCCCGACGACTCTGATGATGAAAACTTGCCAGATAACGATGAGTATCAGTTACCGACGAGAACGATTGAAGAAATTGACTCTGAATCTGATTCTGAAGTACTGGAAAATTAAATCATATATTTACAAGAAATAGAACCGATCAAGATATCGATGAAATGTTGGAACAGGCGTGTCGGAATCAGAAAAAGAAGGTCTAACTAAAGCTATACCTGTAAAGGCACAAAAGCGAGCAAAATTATCATGGACTGAAGATTTTATTGAATACAAGAGCCAGGATAATTATAACATATCAGGTTGTGAAGATCTCCCAGAAGAAATTTTACAATTGGAGACGCCGATGTTTTTTTTCAAGTTCCTATTTCCGACAGAGGCGTAAAACCTGATTTACGAATAAAGAAACTTGTTTACGGAACAAATTGAGCCCGAAAAGGCATATTCTCTGACTAGAGATGATAAAATACAACTACCTTCTACACGGCACTACTGGAGAGAAGGTACATATATTGATAAAGTAGCAGTAGTATTTTTTCGATAAAACCAGTGAACCTAAGCAAACTTTTCCAAAGACAGACTTCAAAAAATTAGACCTCTCCTTGATATTTTGAGAAATCAATAAAAGTCCCCAAAGAAGAGCATTAAGCCGTCGATGAACAAATGGCACCCACCAAATCAAAAACATCTGGTATGCGTCAGTATAATTAGAAAAAACCTCATAAGTATCTAAATTTTGTATTGAGCGGAGCATCAGTATTTAGCTACGACTTTGATTTATTTACGGGAAAACACAGAACAGGCAGAAAACTGCCCTGACCTTGACGTTACCGGTAATGTGGTGACTAGACTGATACAGTCCCAACAGAACCATACACTTTTTTATAGACATTAGTATACAAGTCTGCCTCTAATAGCATTTTTGCATAAGAATGGGGTTCTACCGTTAGGATTCAGCTGAACAGAGCATACGATATAAATCGCTATAAATTTGATAAGAACGAAAGAGCTTTTAAAACGTAGCAGAAGTTACTGTATGGAAAAATGCACCGAAGTCGAAAACGTGAAGCTGAGTGTCACTACGTGGTTGGATAAGGCTAGAATCGATGTTTCTCGCCCGCAAGCGATTGAAATTTTCTATAAATATATGGGAGGGCTGGACATATTAGATTCCATGCTCAGATTTTATAGAATCAAAATAAGAAGCAAGTAGTGGAATCACCGCATTTTCATTCACATGCTCGATTTAGTATGTGTTGTTATTTCGACGACGAATTAAACAAAAAGGCGTTGAAACCTATATGCCAGTTCTTGACTTCAAATTATATATTGCAGACGTGCTTATGAGAGAGACGACAGGCGTTTTCGAACCAACCACGCGTAGAAGTGGGAGACCCGTTTTGGGCCTAAACATAGAAAACATTAAAACACCCAAAACACGGCGTTTAGATCTGCCTCGGCTCCTCGGGAAGTGTCTAGTTAGAGAGATGATCGGCAGCGTTGTAAAAACTGCGGACCAAAGTTGTCAACTTGGCAGCAGCCTATGTTGGAAAATATCCACAGAGAGATTCAGAGGTTCAATAGAAAGAAAAAAAAATATTTTACAGTATGATTTTTTTTTACCGGTTCCTAATTTTTACAGGTTGTTCTACCGATGAATATGAACAACTTTCACTATGAGACTAACAATGAATCACGAAAAAAATCAACTTTTGTAGTATTGAACTTTTGTATGAAACAGATTTTATTTTTTCGTGATTTCAGAGTTAATCCCATAGTGAAAGTTGTTCATAATGACCTCTTTAAGAGGTTGTTAATGTTTTTCCAATAACCCTTAATTGCCTGGCTCGGAATATTATGGCAATGGTGTGAAGCTCGTATAGTTTGGATATTTGCATCTAACCAAACACTACCCATACCCAACTACCCATTATTTTATGCACTTCCACCATTTGCATTAATTTCAAAAACTATTCAGAAAATTAAAGTTAATCAAGCTTTGCGCATCTTAGTTTTTCCTATGTGGCCATCACAATCTTGGTATCCATTTATTAAGACAATATAATGTACGCACGGCTACACATCAAACTATACAGAACCAGTATTAGCAGACTTTTAATCGTACGAAATACCTATACAATGCAAGGTCAGCTAAAATTGGAAATGTATAGCTTGATAAGTCGCCGTTTGTACCCATATTCTGACAAATAAATGATTAAGATGAAGAAGAAATAAAAATAAATATTTGGAATTATCCACCAAACAGTCGTCTCGTCGGCATAAACTGGTAGGTAAACCCACGAGCTATTTGCAAGATTTTGTCACTGAATTGCTAGTAGGCACTGCTGGCTGGGGGTATAAAATAAAACAAAAAGAAATTAAGGTGTGATAAGATGATTTATTTACCAAAATACAGAGCCCTCATAGCTATTCACAACCATTCGATACGCTTCCGTACTGTCTATCGATTCTGTAAAAATCTCATCGTGATAACATAGGTGAAGTGAACTTATCAATGGAGGCAATCCCTAACATCAGGTGGAATGACAGCTCACTTCACCTTAGTTTTGACGGTGCGATTTTTACAGAATAGCACTGCTGTATCGAACATCAATTAAAGTTATCGTGGGAGTCCTCTAAACGCTGTTCACAAGTCCAAGACCCAAAAATTTTGTCAGTTTACATCAATTAGACGACTGCTATTCATAAGAGAGCTGTTTGCTTTCGACGGCAGGGCAAATCAAGTTATCGAAATGTGTCATTTTCGATACGATAGCCTGTCGGATGGTCGTGAATAGCTTTGCAGAAACATTTAGTATATACATTACAAACTCAATGCAGATGCTCTAATCAGGTTCTACAGCCTAAACTTATTTTAAAATGCTTTTACCAAGTTTTATGCCATTTATTTCGTATTTCGATAATATTAATAGAGTAAAAAATGCTTTAATCTATGGTATTGACCGGCCGCTACACAAGATAAGTAACACAGCCTAATGACAACCTAAAGATTTCTTCGTAAAAGCATATTATAAAATGTTACAATTCTACGGCTTTTTATAATATTTTTGTACAAAAGAGCTCTTTATTTCGAGGGCGCATGAATTATTTGATGCATATATATACACACACTTTCACAATTGATACTCGCAAGCCTAATTCAATCATAAAAAAAGAAACGAGTTCTATACCCGTAGCTAGGGTTGCCAGACGTCCTTTATTTTAAAGGACGTCCTCTGTTTCAGACCTAAAAATTTATCTTGTCTAATTTGAAAACTTCAAGAGGACAATACTTGTCTTTATTTTTTCAAAAAGAACGCACGCGTATAGCACGGTAATATTATATACAGTATTGTGACTCGGCCGTATCCCTGAAATAAATGCCTACAGCCGCGCGGTACGTAAACATGCGATAGGGCTGCCCGCCTCCAGCACTTTAATTACATTTGCCTACTTTGTGTTTCCATTTAGTTTTGTGGTTGTAAATATACTTTTTTTTATATAAACAAAATACTTTGTGAATTGAATAGGAAGTGTTCAATAAAAATGAGTGATGTTTTTACAATAAACAACTATTATTAATACCTAATAAAATACCACGTCTTTACTTTGAATTATACAAACTAACAAAACAAAACACAAGCGTAAGTACCTACCGTATCATGATACATGAACCGCCTATAACTACCTATTTCACTCGTGTAAATCACTTTATTTATTAATCCAGACATCTTTTTTTCGGGAGATAAAAGGAAATACTTATCCATTAAAAAGACACACATTATGTACCTACCTACTAGTAAGTAAAATTATTTTATAGTCTTACCTTTCAGTTTCCAGGTAATCTAAAAAAAGTTATCTCTGGATGCGTTATGGACGAATTCATGCAACCAAAAACAGCACAATATATCCTACTCGCCATATTAAATATGTATTTGAACTTATTTTTAATGAAAAAATGGCGCGGTTATTGTTAATAAAAACAACACACCGTCCGTTCGTCACTGCGGCACAGTCGCGAATCGAGGCGCGTAGCTCGCGCTTCGTCCGTTTGTATGAAGTTGGAATACTTTATATAATATTACCGTGGCTGAGGCACGTGCCGACACGATGGCTGTCATTGTATCCTGCCATTGACAGACTACAAAAATCTTCCAAGGGTACAAGCATATTTCCTTTCAGACAGTTCACACCATGTTTTTACAGAAGATTTTATTAATATAGTAACAAAAATTAAAAATAACATTCACAAATGTTTTTATTTTGCCCTTGCAATGATACAAGTTGTATAAGAGCCGCATTTAAGATAAGCGAACTGCTTTAACTTGTTTTCTTAGCTCTTATAACGCGTTTATACTTCAGTAGACAACGAATAATGTGTCGTTATGTCATGACTACTAAACTGTGAACTGTTTTTACAATGTTCAAATATACAGGGTTACTTTTCAATGACCAGCCAAATTTAAGGTTGTGGTACCAGAGCATCAAACTAAACAACTTTCTCCATGGGACCAACATCGTAATCAAAAAAATTTATCAGCTGTCCCATAGAAAACTTCAATACCTACTCGAGCTAAACGTATGAGACGGCTGAATTTTTATTCGCGATTACGATGTTGGTCCCATGGAGAAAGTTGTTTAGTTTGATGGTCTGTACCACATCCTTAAATTTGGCTGGTCATTGAAAAGTAACCCTGTATAGTAGGAGACAAAGTTGCCTTTGTATTTGATTATTCTATTTTTAAATCAATAAAAAAATAAGTAAGTAAATATGATTTGTTTACTTTTTATAATAAGTATACGACTAACAAAATAAGGTTATTTTTTTATTTTAACCCCTAACATTTTATTTCAAGTTACTAACGCGACATTTTGCATCTTGTTTACCCACGATATTTCAAGCAAATAAATGATTTATGATTATGAAGAGACATTCTGCGAATAAGGCATTGTGAGAAAGCGACCTTTTGAGAAAGAGACCATTATACGACCAGTAGACATTTTGCGAAAGAAGCGTTTTGCGACTTAACCAACCAATATAATGCTGCTAAAATCCCATTCTAAATTTAAAGTCTGTATAATTTGGGGTCTAAATTAGCATTACAAGAGCTGTATAGCGGTTTATAAAGCCTAATTTTAAACTTCGTATAAAGGTTTGAGAATAATCGAATTGTGTGATTCATCCATTATTTCTCTATTTAACCAACGTGGGTAAAAAAAGGATGTTTATATTACTGCTAATCAGTAAAGACCCAGAAAAACTGTTCACGAAAATAAGTGAAAATACTTATAAGAGAAATTATATCCTAAATCCAGATGAGAAAAAAAAAAAGAATTGTTTATAAAATCCCCATTGGAAATCTTGAAAATCTCGACGATGAGAATAAATGCTATGGAGTTTCTCGTATCTTAAACAAACTACAGAAAAAACTGCGCTGACATACATCACATTTGTGCGGATTTTTACCAGTATGTATTCAAATGTGATTTGTCAAAACAGCCTTTAAGTTTCAACTAAAACTACGCTGACATTCATACATTCGTAAGGTTTTTCACCAGTGTGTATACGAATATGCTTAATCAAATTACTTGCTTGATTAAAACTACGCTGACATACATTCGTAAGGTTTTTCACCAGTGTGTATACGAATATTCTTAATCAAATTCTAATCTAGAATTGATGTGAAACATTCGAAAATATCGCCAAAAACATGGCGAATAAAACTTTAAAAACTGTTAAGAAATTGAATAACTTTTGGAAGTATACGAAACAACTGCTTTTAAAGCATTTCAACCTTTAGTGCAGCGTTGAAAATTACGCCAATATGGAAAACACCCCTGAAAATGTGGAAATTACGCATGAAAAATTATTTAGAATTGAATGTGAAACATTCGAAAATTTCGCCAGAAACATGGCGAATTAAACTTTAAGAACTGCTAAGAAATTGTTGTTAAACTTCCAACATTTTGGAAGTATACGAAACTGCTTTCTTGCATTTCAACCTTTACAGGCCAAATGCAGCGTTAAAAATTACGCCAATCTGAAAAACATTCGAGAAAATGTGGAAATTACCCATGAAAAATGCGTACTGACTGATGTATTCAAATATTTCAATAACATCAAGAACGGTCGGAAGGGGGAAATGAGGTACTTTATACTTCCGCCAAACCCTTCGAGGAAATACAGGCGTGATGTAACAGAAACGGTAGAATAATTATATGTATTAATTTATACACAGTGTTAAAATTTGCGCCCTAACAGTGTTCATGTTAAGCACTGGACGCTTTTGAAACTACCTGTAATGCACAAAATTGCACGAATATGAAATGTGTAATAAGAAATATTGAAAAGCTGCTGCTCACAGCAAAACTGTACCAGCGGCTGATGAGCTCGTCCACCTTGCTGGACAGACCTGTTGCTGCCTCTGCCGGTATCGCTTTCGCAGCGATACATTGCGAGTACACTGAGGCGCGGTCCAAAGCTGGCACCGCAAACTTCAAAAACTTCAGACCGACATCGAACACGAAAAACGAGCGAGACTGGTCCAACAATGGCGAAAAGCGCGAACAAGAAGTTTGTCTGGCTAAGCCCGACGAATCGCTTTTATCCGAAGCGACCGGAAATTGGAAAAGAAAGTTGCCTTGTTTATTGAATAATCATAGAAAAGAGACCAAATCATTTAAGATTAAAATCTTTGCGGCACTCTTTTGTAATCATGACGTTCAAAAAGTACTCATATTCAATACATTCCATTATGATGAAAGAGGATGTGGATGTAGTAAACATATAGCAATCCCAAATAAAGTGTTCGCTAATATTTAGCGGTTATAATAATTGGAAATATAAGAGAAATGATCTTCTAAATCTTGTTTAGAGAAAATAGACATCTTGGCTTTGAGAGCCTTCTGAAATCTTGAAAATCTCAATGGTGAGAATAAGAAATTCAAGTTCCCGCTAGAGAAAGGAATATCAAGATAATGGTCATATTAAGACCGGGAAAAGGCCATTAGTCAAAATCCTGATCAGGAAAAAATGGAAATATTGGCTATAAAAAGCCATCTGAAAAAGCCAGTTTAAAAATCTCAATGATGACAGTAAATGCAATGGAGTTTCCAGAATCCAGGAATTTTTTTACCAAGATAATGGTCCAATTGAGAACTTCTTTTGTCTGGGAAAAGGCCATTAGCCCATATCTCAACAGACTACAGAAACACGCTTCTAAAATGGTGGGCATCCGAGGGACACAAAGTAGGACGGAACAAATTTAATTTTTCTTTTTAACCGCGACGTCGGTAACGACCCAGAAAAACTTAACGAAAATATGTGAAAATATAAGAGAAATGATCTAAATCCTGATCCGAAAGAAGAAATTTTGCCTATAAAATCCCTATTTGAAATCTAGAAAATCTCGATGATGAGAGTAAATAGTTTCCCATATCTAAATAGACTACAGAAACACGCTTCAAAAAACAGCGCTGGCAAACATCACATTTGTGACGTTGCTCACCAGTGTGTATACGAATGTGTTGTTAAAAAAACAGCATTTACACTAAAATTGAGCTGACATGTAAGGTTTTTCACCAGTGTGTATACGAATATGCTTAATCAAATTACTTGTATAATTAAAACTTCGCTGACATACATGAGTCGGCAGCCTTCGTTTGGGAAACTAAAGAAACAGTCTAAAAACTGCGAAATGTTAATTACATATTTGGACGCACGATTTGGTACTGTCCGGATAAAGTTACTAACGAGTCTGATAGGTGGTTGTCACGGAATCGTTTGGCTTTGAAGACGTAAAATCTCAAAATCAAAAAAGTCTGCCGTTCCTAACATTTATGTTCGTAACACAACTCGACCAAATGTATGAGACAGCTGATTATGTCCGCGATTTGAGGGTTGGTATGCCGTAGTCCAACCCTGAAATCGCGACAACCCAAATTCAGGGTTGGTCCCATCTCCTGGATTTTATGTCATTATTTTATATTGTCCCTATTAGTTTTAAATAGTTATATGTACTACATAGTGTACCCAACTGTAAACTATAATACGTGTGTGGCAATTACTATATATTAAGTTGGAGTTTCACTTTCGCTCTTCAATCTCAACTTCACCTCCAATACGCGTAAAGAAGACAGACAGAACACCTTCCACTATGTGTCTCTATGGGACCAAACGTTGTTTCATGATGATGACTTCAATGAGCTTTTATGGGTTTTGAATTATTTCAATTACAATTTGTAAAATATGAGGCGATATAATAATGTATGTGTAGTCTGCTATACATAAATTATTGTCGCCTCAAATTTTACATCATTATGGCAACTACCATTAAAATAAGAACAGTCACATAGTGGCCCCGATTCTGTTGTTCACACACTAAACTAAATTTAAGTTCAGTGCATCTTTTTCTTTCTATTTCATTATGAAAAGGACAGAAGATAAATATTAGTTTAGTCCTGTCAAATTAGTCAGCGCCTGGCGTAAATTGACGTATTTTTAGTAGTCAATTTTTTAATCACGTCCAAACTTGTCTATGGATTATCTTATTTGACAGGACTAAACTAATATTCATCTTCTGTCCTTTTCATAATGAAATAGAAAGAAAAAGATGCACTGAACTTTAATTTAATTTACTTTGTGAACAACAGAATTGGGGCCAGTGTCTAACTGCTGTAGACATCATAAGGTCGACTAAATGACCAGTTAAGCATACCTTATCGTATTTTAAGTCTATTATGTATAACTGAGTAGTGAGTATGCAGTCCAATTTATATTTTATAAAGTATTGAACGTTATATAAGTTTCTAAAATATAAACACATGTACAAGTACAGATAATGTACGAGTATGTCACTTGCTATTGGTATTTTTTTTTTCCAACAACCAAAAAAGAAATAGAGAAAGGGAATAGCAATCAAAGACAAAATAAAAGAAAAATTATGTACCAGTATATGTACCAGGTTATAATAAATTCAGCAAATACAATGGCTCAAGCTGCGGGACAATTGAAACAGGAAGTAACAGAGTTAGCGGCCTTTTGGAACGATCAACCACGACCATAATATAAAGAGGGAAAGTAGGCTATCTCCGGCCCAATCCGCGATATAATTGCCTACTATCTCAGGGTTGTCACTTTTAGCTAAATTTTAATTCATTCATTGGCAAGGGTCGGGAAGTTGTATTTTTACTTATATTGTCTGGGTACAGGGTTTGTGAGGTCGGTTTTACCTAAACGATGATGAAACCTTTCACGATGAAAGAGCGACGGTCCAGCAGACGGGCGGCGCGGGGCGGTGATGAGCACGAGACGGTAGGTTACTGATAGTACTGTCACCAATTCATTAATTTGAAGCCCGGCCCTTGCCAAAGATAACACATCTCTATATAACTAATTCAGTGATCATTAGTCAATAAAGTTAAACAATGGCTTTGCCAACAAATACAGAAAATGTATTCAATACGTTCTTCCTGCGATTCTCACACATTTTTAATTCATTTAGCGGTGCCGAAAAGCCGTGACGCGGGAACTTCGTGCGGTGTTAGCCCCGATTGGCGCACTGAGAAACGGGTCGAGATTTTGTTTAAGTGTGCGTGCGGCGACGCATAGATACTTTGGCGCACACATACAAGCCGCGCGCGGTGCGTTTGTTTGAAGATAACTTACTTCCCCTCTTTATACTATGCCAAGACTGTGCTTTGTGCAGTTTGAGGCCGTCGCCGACGCCCGCAAAGTGCGCAAATTCATTAAAATTTTATTTGTTTTAGCGGGCAGCTTCGTCCACGTATAATTTCCGCAACCGACCCATTGCATCGCTGCGCATCGATCCCCCGAGCGATTACTTCATTTTCACTTAGCGTTCTTTGTTTTTTTTTTATCTTTTTGCTCGGCTCCTAAGTGTTATTATAGCGCGATGTTAAATAGCCAATAGCCTTTCTCAAGAAGTGGGCTATCAAATGCAAAGAGATTTTTTGAAATCCGAGAAATAGTTCCAGAGATTAGCGCATTCAAACAGACAAGACGCGCCGGAGGGAACTTTGTTTTATAATATGTAGTGATTAAAGTCAAAACACATACAGTTTCATTGGACAAGGTCCGTTGTCCAAAATGATTCAACAACTATTAACAATTAGTCAAATAGAAAATGTCTTTCGAAGAGCTTAAAATCTAACTTAAATATAATCTTATATTAAAACGAAAAAAAAAAAACAACTAGTTTCAAACAATAAACTATCATTGTTATCTGATTAATTAACCGTCCCAAACAATTGTCGTTAGTTTGAATGCCACGGAGTATCGTGTTACCCAATTAACTGTGTTGTAGAGATCAGAGGGGCAATTCTCGTAATTTCACAGTTCAACGAACGTTTAACGTTTTTGAACGTTCACAGTCTGATCTCAGTCTCAATCTGTCAAAAATACTTAAAATTTCGCTACATTTTGACAAGTTTTTGACATTTGTTTGTCGCCGAGATGAGACTGCGACTAGATTTTGAACGTTTTAAATTAGCAGAATTATTGGCCTACTGATAAATGTGTGTCCTCCACGTAAATCAACAGCGACAATCAATGGCGCCGATTCTGTTGTTCACAAACTAAACTAAATTTAAGTTCAGTGCATCTTTTTCTTTCTATTTCATTATGAAAAGGACAAAAGATTAATATTAGTTTAGTCCTGTCAAATTAGTCAGCGCCTGACGTAAATTGACGTATTTTTAGTAGCCAATTCTTTAATCTCGTCTAACTTTTCTATGGATTATCTAATTTGACAGGACTAAACTAATATTTTATCTTCTGTCCTTTTCGTAATGAAATAGAAAGAAAAAGATGCACTGAACTTAAATTTAGTTTAGTTTGTGAACAACAGAATCAGGGCCAATGTCAAAAATTTATAAAAATTATAGATGTCTTATTACAAAATGAAATCATCTAACTTTAGTTCCAGCTTAAACCTTTGAGCCAGTATTTGTATTTCAAACTTTGTTTCGATTTAGGCAATTTTTATTAATAAAATGACCACTTAGTACCAAACTAAGCTATAATATACTAATATTATAAAGAGGTAAAGTTTGTAATGTTGTAGGGGGTAATTTCTGGATCTTCTGAACCGATTTTGAAAATTCTTTAACTATTTGTAAGCTTACAGTGTTCCCGAGTGTCATACATAGGATATATTTTATGTTAAAACGAGATTTTTCTCGCGGACCAAGTCGCGGGCAGAAGCTAATTTTTCTATAAAGAGCTGCATTTCTATAGCAAATAGTTCAACAACTGGCTCGGCGGTTTAAGCCTGATCTAAAGAAAAATCTTGTATTGTAATAAGCCCCGATTGGAACTAACATTACATTGCGAATGTTCTTAAAAAAAGGGAATTACCCCTCGAGACCTCCACAACCCAGTAACTGGCTAAAGCTATAGTTTCCTAGAAGAACGCTGACAGCCACATGCGGCCGTAATGTCCAAATACAGAGCGGTTTTTGTTACCAGGGCCCTATTTCTGTATGATAATTAATATTCTCCGCGTTATCTTACCACGTGCACACCACGTACGTTTGTCAAGCGTATTTTGACAGTTCCAAACACGCCAACTTCGCGTTTATTTCGCGCGGTTTCGTTCACTGAGTCATAGAGAATACGTTATTAGATGTCGTGATTAGTTAAGGAATTGACGTAGTTTCGAAGTAAGGAATCAATTAAGAGGTCATAATGAATTAGTGCCCTTAATGTCAAATACTGGTGAAAATGACAGATTTTCATGACGTCCGTTTTAAGTATGACGGAAACGGTCTTCTGTAAAAGAGCGTTTCCGTCATACATCGTCGTACATAGGACTTTTAACTAGCTGCAGTAAAATCACAGCTTACGTTACCAATTCTTAACGAAATTTAAATAGTGATGTGACAAAACAATCGATTCATTCAATTAACATTCAGTACAAGATCGATCAATGGTAAATTGATTTAACAAAAGAGGATAATATTATTCGATATATAATGATATAAGTATAATGATGGGATATTTACAATGAAATAAGTTTTTTACTGCAGCTAATTAAAAGTCCAACCATAGGAAACCATAGCTTAAGACAGGATAGGAATTATCATAACTTCTTTATACAATAATCTTCATTATCTTTACATATCCGTCTGCTTACCCCTTCAAAATTTTCATTAGGTCGGGTGCATCGACTAGGTAGATACCGTCGGTCTGCAACTCACAGTTGCTGACCTTCAAAGTGCCCCTGCCTTCGTCATCAATGTTCATGTGTTGCACGCCTCGGAGCAGCGTCTCGTCTGGGATTTCTTGTGGAAAGTCTGTTAGAGAGAGAATTTGTTTATTAGGACGGCAACAACTTTATCACGTAACTAGCGGCCCGTCCCGGCTTCGCACGGGTGGAAAAAAAAATTTAAAAAAAGCCTATATTAATCAGTGATAATGTAGCATTCAAATGGTGAAAGAATTTTTAAAATCGGTCTAGTACTTTTTGAGCCAATTCGTTACAAACATACTTACATACAAATCTTTCCTCTTTATAATATTAGTATAGATTATGTTCCAGGCACTCGGGGTATGTCAGCGAGCAATGGAGCGCAGTATCCTTGGAGTTAAACTTACTGATCGTATAAAGAACTCGATACTGCGTTCTAAAACTCAAATTGTCGATGTAGGTCACACGGCTGCCAAGCTAAATGGAACTGGGCTGATCACATCTGTCGCATGCCGGAGGAGCTATGGGCTAAAGTAACCACACAATGGCTTACAGCAGTAAGCGACAACGCGGCAGGCCCAGAATGAGATGGCGGGATGAACTCGACTCTTTCCACAAGGATTGGCGCATAACAGCACTGGATAGGGATAAGTGGAAGGAGGGTTGCCCTGCAGTGGGACAGAAATGGCTGCTAAAAAAAAAAAAAGAAAAAAAAGTCATGATCATCTGCGAAGTTTTTTCCCAACTATGTTGGGGTCGGCTTCCAGTCTAGCCCGCATCTGAATACCAGTATTTTACATGAAGCGAGACTTCCAACGTACCTCTGATCTCCATATACAGCCCCATGACAGGAATCCCGGTGATGAATTCTGGCATCATCTTCCGCAGTAACGTGACGGGCACACTGGCAATATTGCCGTAATCCAGGAAGCATAACCTGGCTTCACTGCTGCCGGGACCAGAGACCAGGTCCAGAAACACGGCGCGGAACCATTGAGGATCTGTTGGAAGATGAAAATGCTTTTTGTCAAAAGGGCCAAAACCACAGTTATGGATAGACCTAGATAACGCAAGTATCACCATCTGTATGAAAACCAAGCGTGCTATTTTTTTTTTGACTAACTACTATGACGTCACAAGCGCTCTTTCTCACTCACGCTCACCCAGCCAACAGTACACAGGACTGAGCGCGAAGGTGGCGGCTTACGATTTTTGAACGGAAGTTGGTGCGATTTTTGGCACGCGAAGTAGTTGCTCTTGCGTTATCTAGGTGTACCTTTATATGTGGCCAAAAAATACACAATCAGCTAAATTTTACTGAATGGCACGGAAGATTTCATGAATTGAGTTGGTACACACGGCTACACATCAAGCTATACATTTCCAGTATAAGCTGATTTCACATTGTAAAGGATTTCCGTACGATGCGAGACCAGCGTAAACTGGTTTTGTATAGCTTGATGTGTAGCCGTGTGTACCAGTTTCACTTGTGACCCAATCCTAGCACAAGCATTAAACTTAGTTGGAAGGTTTAGCAGGAAAACTAATATTATGTCGACAAATGTTCGATGTTATTACTACTACAGGCAAGTCAGTATTTTCCAACCTTGACAGATGTTATGTAAGATCATCATCTGCCTGGCATTTGCCCAACTATGTTGGGGTCGGCTTCCAGTCTAATCGGATGCAGCTGAATACCAGTATTTTACATGGAGCGACTGCCTATCTGACCTCCACAACCCAGTGACTGGGTAATACGATACCACTTGGCAAGACTGGTTGTCAGATTTTCGGCCTTCTGACTACCCGTAACGACAAACGACGCGACGCGACGAGATTTTATGCAAGATAAGATAATGTTTATTTGTCACAAACAGTTAAATAAAACCAAAGTCAATTAGTCAAATAAGGCTAAGATTAGTGCTTTACATTTCCACAATAGTTAGGCTTAGATAAAACGCGTTATTATTTTAAAGTAATTAAAACATTGAAACATAGTTCAGATTTAAAACAGAGAAATTAAAATAAAGTGGGTTAAAGGAATATTTTGAGCACAATGCAATAGCCAATATATGTGTGTAAGGGTGTGTTTGTGTGATCTTGAAAAGAGATTCGGATTCACTGTATGATTGGGCTATGTCTGAATTATTTTACGTTTAAGAAAAGCTAGCCTAAACAAAGACAAATCGGTTACTCTTCATAGAACGAAATGTTTGGGAAAGGTTAAGTAGAATGGCAAACTTACATGGAGGTAACTGAGCAATGCAAAGCTCTTCGGGTTTCGGTAGGTAAGGCTCCCTGCCTAACTCACTGTTGCAGTAGTCAGCCATCTGTAACAAATTTCAATTAGTGGAATTGTTACTTAAGGCGAAAACATCATGATAACGTTTTTTTGCAATTTGCATGTTAGTATCAGGTTGTATGTTGATCTAAGTACAGATAGTGCAATCCACGAAGACGCGCCCCACTCTTTTTCCTAATGCTTACAATGTGCTGTAAGCATTAGGAAAAAGACTGGGGCGTGAGCAAAATTCCGCTAGTGTTTTAGTTTTGTCGATACAAACTAACTATTATTAATGGCTAATTAGTGTTTTGTGGCTTTAGCACCCTCGAAGATCATGAAAATTATATCTCTCTCTGTCTCTTTACTTGATTAAAATACGGTAGGCGGGCGGGGATATGTACGCGATGTCGCATACGAAAGCTTAAACGTCTCTTAACTTTAAGCCGTATCTACAACGTGTAATGTTAAATGCGCAAAACCTCATACACCCCAATTAGAGCATTGAGTTATAAAGCTCAACTATTTTTATTAAGACTATGCCGACCGCACAGTGGCGCCCTCATCGTTTTTTTGGTTATTTCATACAATTTAGAATGAAAATGCAGAAAATACGCACGTTAAGTTGTGCTTCATAAGATTATACGTTAATATTATTAGAAGCGGTAGTTTTATTTTGTTTAGTTTTATTATAATCCTTAAAACAGATAACAGTGGCCACTATATTCCGTTTTAAGGATTATAATAAAACTAAACAATGCAAAACTACCGTTTCTAATATTATTAACGTATAATCTTGTGAAGTACAACTTAACGTGCTTATTTTCTGCATTTTCATTCTAAATTGTATGAAATAACCAAACAAACGATGAGGGCGCCACTGTGCGGTCGGCATTGTCTTAAGAAAATCGTGTTGATCCTAGCAATACTTTATGCATTCAAAATGGAGTCTTATTGCCTTAAAATAAGACTTCATTTTATTTTTCTTTGGCTCAATCGGCGGATAGTATGGCAAAATACAATAGTTTTGAAAAAAAAACCTATATTAAAAGTTATTGAAATCGATTCAGTAGTCAATTATGAACAAACTATTTTCAGGTTTTGCGCATTTAACGTTACACGTTGTATAAATAAACCCCTGTACTGTCATGACTTCCATCGTTCTATGTTCCATAAACCACAATGCAAGAAAAAACGTATAATGTTCGCTTACCTTTGCCGTAAGCTGGTTGAACACCATATCAGCGTTGGTGTCGTTGCGGTCGTACCCACAGATGGCGCCACCCCTAAACACGCTGATGTCCAGCACCTCGACAGTACAGCCCTCTTTAGGCAGCGCCGTATACTTTATGTCTTGAAACATTATGTGTTCCGTTCCTGTTGACAATATTAATATTCTATAGAAGGCAGAAAATAATGTTCTTCTGATGTGATATTGTAAGCACTCCATGTAGAATTTTGATGAAATTATTCAGTCTGTAACTGTCAAATTTTCTTTCATTGTTTTAAAGTAAGACGCAAACAGGGGTCGACGTGGCTTAAGTCCAGTAGATCTAGAAATGTGCAGTATGTGGGCATAAATATCGGGCGTAAAGAGACGCTAACGAAATAAAGGCCCAGCACTTTTTGAACTTCAAATTTACTCAACCTTACAAGATAGACAATGCTGTCGCGGACTTTTTTTTTAGAACTTTTAAGGGGGAACAATTCCGTCATACATTATTTTTACGTAACTAACCGTTTACGCAGCAGACGCAACGGAAGCTCTCAAAAGGAATAATTTTTCCCGTTTTTGCAACATTTTTCATTGCTGCGACGCTCGTATTGGTCGTAGCGTGATGTTATATAGCCCATAGCATTCCTCGATAAATGGACTATCTATCTAACAGAAAAATATTTTTTTTTAATCAGTCTATTTCAAACAAACAAATCTTTACTCTTAATAATATTAGTGTAGATGTAGATTAGCTGCTGCCCGTGACTTCGTTCGCGTGACATTGGCCATTTTTCTTTCTCTTTCATTAAGAAAAGGACAGAAGATAATTAATATTAGTCCTGTCAAATTAGTCAGCGCCTGACGTAAAGTGACGTATTTTTAGTAGCCTAAGCTTGTCTATGAATTATCTAATTTGACAGGACTAAACTTATATTTATCTTCTGTCCTTTTCATATGAAATGGAAAGAAAAAGATGCACTGAACTTAAATTTAGTTTAGTTTGTGAACTTCAGAATCGGGGCCATTATCCTTTTGTGTTTTATTTTTCTAAAATAAAACTAGCCTAGAAACTAGATTGTGCCTGTCATACGCCTTGAACGTAAGATAAATAAATAGTTCGAATTCGTCAATAAGTCCGAAGCTAGTGTCGCTTTAATAAGAAGTTTTATTATTTTTTTATGTAAGTTACTTGGAAAAAGAAATGATACTCGATGAAACAGAAAAACACAAATTAGCAGTTCATCAGAATCCGCAGTGTCAGACATACAAGAAGGAAATAAGAAGGTATTTTTTAAAGTTATATTAGTAACTAGCTGTGCCTCGTCAGTGTGCATGTCTGAAAACCAATTGACTTTCATGGGTTTTAATTTTTAGCGCAGTATCCTAATTTTTGAAGCCAAGTTACTCCTTATAACATCAGCTATCTGCCAGGGAGTCTCGTCAGAATTGGTCCAGCCGTTTCGGAGATTAGCCGGAACAGACAAACAAAAATTTTGAGATTTATTTTTGTTTACAAGTACCGTATATACTTTCCTATTATCAATTCGGTCTATCGCAGTCCACTGCTGGACATAGGCCTCTCCCTGGCTGCGCCACAACACCCTGTCCTCCGCCTTCCTCATCCAGTCTGTCCGTCCATCTAGCTGGGGGGCGTCTCACACTACGCTTGCCGATACGCGATACTTCCATATGCATTAATTACCCGACTACGGCGAAGCAAAAGGGAAGGTTATGATTTTGACCGGTATACATCTGTATATTTATTTATTTAATACTTCAAGCACATAAATGTACAGAGGCGGACTTAATGCCATAGGCATTTTCTACCAGTCAACCTTTGGGTGATGCAGAGACAAACAGTGGTAGGTGCAATCATTAAAATTGAGGAATAAATATTTTAAATATAAAGATACACATAAACCTATTAAAACTATGAATATAATATATACCTAATTACATATATACATAAGCACAAATATAATAATAATAATCATCATAATCATCTGATGTTCATCTGTTCCCTCATAACTTCAGTACTTAAAATAATTTGACAAATGAGGTATCGTTAGAAGCGTCTTGACCGTCCGCTGGTTATAGGCTATGTGACGACGATGACGACAAAACCTAGTCGCAGCCTCATCTCGGCGACAAACAAATGTCAAAAACTTGTCAAAATTTTGGGAAATCAGACGTATTTTTGACAGATTCAGTGCCAGTCCACACGGCGCGTTGCGTCGTCGCAACGCATGAATTTTAACGCATTGCTGGCCACACGGGCGCTGCGTCAACGCAGTGGTGCTAGGACGCAGTTGCAGGTAAGTACACCCCTCCCGCTTCGTCTCCTGGGCTGCTGTCCGTAATGTGTGCGTTGCGACGACGCAGCGCACCGTGTGTACACTATGGTTATTTGTATGTAAAACAACGCAACGGCAGCGCTGCGTCGACGCAACGCTGACGCAAAACGCCGTGTGGACTGGCTCTGAGACTGAGATCAGACTGTGAACGTTCTTAAAATTACGAGAATTGCCCCTCTGATGTGAAGTCGGGCGGTTAAAAGGTTAATTTAGTCTATGAGTTCTTTATGCCCCGAAGACAACGAGGTCTGATTATTAGATTAGTCTGAAATGGCCAACCCGTCTTGAGCAAGCGTGGTGACCAATGCTTGCGAGATGACAATAACAGGCTGGTACTTTATTATTATTACATCATCTTTCTTACCGACGACGTCGCCGCCACTCTGCTCGATCTTCTTCCAGTTCGGCGTGCACATCTCTACCAGCCTGGCGCCGACACTAACTTTGTTGCGAGCCACGTTGAGAGCTGCTTCACTGCCACTCGGCACTGACTTACGGCCGTCGGGAATTGTCTAGAGAAGATAGATATTATTATCCTAACTATCTATCTATGTATATAGAGGGTGAAATTGAAAACATGCAACAAACCGAAATGGGAGATTGTACTCATCATTATGAACAACTTTTACTAAGGGAACAAAGCTGCAATCGCGAAAAAAAATCAGCTGTTCCCTACATCTTGACGAGTTATACGAACAACATAAGTGTAGGGAACAGATGATTTTTTTTTCGCGATTTCAGGTTTGGTTCCATAGTAAAAGTTGTTCATAATAATGAGTACAATCTCCCATTTCGATTTGTCGCATGTTTTCAATTTCAACCTGTATAAAATTCTCGTGTCGCGATGTTTGTTACCAAAATCCTCCGAAACGGCTGCACCGATTTGTATGAATTTTTGTGTGCATATCGGGTAGGTCTGAGAATCGGCTATCTATTTTTCATATCCCTATTTTTTTTTTCTTTGCAAACTATGTTTGCGGGTCAGCTAGTAATATTATAAATGCGAAAGTTTGTTTGTTACCTTTTCACGCCTAAAACACTGAACTTATCATCCTGAAATTTTGCTTATACGTTGTCAGGTGTACAGAAAGGGACATAAGGTACCTTTCATCCCGGAAAAAGTACTGTTCCCGAGGAAAACAGCAATAACGTTATTATGATAATAGATGGCGCCATCCAGTCTATGAGTTCAACGGCCAAACAACAAGCAGAGTACAACCAGCATCGATTGTCAAATTCTAAATTAACGCTAGGGTTGATGAGGAATTGATTAAGAGGAAGAGGATGCGGATGAGGAACTATTAGAAATACGTTTTGAGGAAGAGGATGAGGATGAGGATATGAGGAGGAGGATGAGGATGAGGAAGAGGATGCGGAAGAGGAATATAGAACCTGTGATTTGAATTGAAATTTTAAATAAAAAAAGATTGCGAATGAGCCCTTTAATATTTAGAAAGAAAAACAGACAATTTAATAGTCAAAATTCACAATAGGGAGGTTGAATTTAACCAAAATTAACTTTGAAGCTGTTTCTCCAGATAGAAGGTTTCGTAATTTGTCGTAAACTTATCAAGCGCCACTGAAAAGGCGCTCACTGGGGACACTTGATGGAGGGGCTGAAGGATACTGGCGCACAGCAGCACAGTTACAGTGGGATGGGTACGTACACTACAGTACTACACATACACACTATAGCGTGCTGTATTATATTTCTAAAACACGTTCAAGCCTGATCGTGCAAGTACCTAATGCAGCGAGCAAAAGACGTAGATTACTTTTATTTACATTGAATAAGTCAACAACACTTCCTCATAAATTCCTCTTAATTAATGAGGATGTGGAAGAGGAAGAGGAATATTTTATGCCTGATTTTGAGGATGAGGAATCGCTAAAAAATGAGGAACTTCCACATTATGAGGATGAGGAAGAAGAATCCTCATCAACCCTAATTAACGCGAGCGAAGCCGCGGGCAAAAGCTAGTTATTTTATATGTATTTGAGCTAACTTGCCTTTTTAGTGTTCCGTACTAAAATGGTGACGGACAGCGGAGCCCTTACCTTTGTTACTAAGGGACCGCTGTTGCCACTGTCTGTCACAGGGCTCTTTCTTTAGAACAGGTATATTTAACACAAATAATACATCGCACATTGATAAGAAGAGTGATAAAATATGCTATAAATATGTTATATTTTATAAAAAAAAAATAATAATAAACCTTTAAGATACACACACAAAGATATTATGTATAAAAAACAATTAGGGTTTGGGCGAAGATAGAAGTTGTGAAATTTTTGTACCCTTTCGGTGCGCAGCTCAGTTGACGGATGTCAGTTAGTCTTGTGAAAATCAAACAAAGGTGCGAGCCGAATGGGAAGCTTCTAGAATGAAATGAAATGAGTTTGAGGTTTGCGTTATAAACGATATTTTTAAATTGGTATCATGATAATTATGATACCAATGTTTTATTCTTTCTGGTGTAAAACTAGTCATTACTACTTGGTAAAACTTTAACCCTTTGACCGCCACGGTCGTGTATAGACGACAAATGAAAACGTGCCCAACACGTCAATGCCGACACCAGAACACCATGTTTTAAGTATAAACACAGAAAACTGAATTTAGTTTATTTATTTTGTACTTAAAACATGGTGTTTTCTTGTCGGCATTAGCCTACGGTGGCGTGTTGGGCACGTTTTCATTTGTCTATATACGACCGTGGTGGTCAAAGGGTTAAATGCTTCTACTAAAAATATAGCTTTTTTGGTTAGTGTCACTCTTCTTATCAATGTGCGACGTATCTTGGTCTAAATGCAGGATAAGAGAGTTTTAGTTACCAGCACAAGTTCCTCGTCCTGCATAAGCTCCTTGATGTATTCTTTGGCGGCGATCGATAGGTCAGTGGGTGTTGCGAGCTTCAACACTGACACTTGCGTTTTGACATTTGATAGATCAAAGTCAGGTGGGCAGGGGTATAGGTTCTCTAGAGTAGACACCTCGATGTTACCTGTTGGATGAAAAATGAAAAGTTGAAAGATTTAAAAACATAGCTTATGTATTTTAGTTATTATCTTCTTCATTCTATAACTTTTAATTGACCGATGAACTTGTGAAGGCCGCAAGAATCCGGTGGACGCGGGAAGCAAGAAAAAATTCGAGAATTGCTCGGGCCGAAGCCTGCCGGGGCAGTAGGATTGTCCGAAAGGGTTACCGCTGTCCCGGAACATAAAGGGCTAAGGAAGGAACACGGGTGGGTTTTAGTAAGAGTCTGACACTCCCTTCTGTTCCACCCAGAGCGGGAGAGGTCATAATTATGATGATTTCCCATCCTCAAAAAAAAGGTGTATCGCGTGATTTTTGATAATTTTGTCGGGCCGACATCATAGGTCCTTCCCATTCCTTACAGCCCATGGGAACAGCCTTTGCTATTGTATTGTAATTAAAATAGACAGGAAGCAGACACCAATATGTTTTGGAAAAGGTTCTAGGCAGATCGATTAGAATGCTCCGACAAATATTTTCGTGTCATTTCGCCAGGGTCGTATATTTATGACAAAATACATACCACAGCTCGTTTAAACCGGTTTTTTTATTTAATTACGCTGTATTCTATAAGGTATTTATTTTAAGATAAACTGTGCCGGGCGCTGGGGGCACAACAACAGAAGGCCAATTCTCGTAATTTAAAACGTTCAAAACCTCGTCGCAGTCTCATCTCGGCGACAAACAATAGTCAAAAACTTGTCAAAATGTAGGGAAATAAGAGGTTTTTAAAATTACGAGAATAGAATACTCCCCCAAAGAATAGAATTGCCCCTCTGATATGAAGTCGGGCGGTTAAAAGTACGGGAATTGCCCCTCTGATATGAAGTCGGGCAGTTAAAATGTTAAAAATATGAGAATTGCCCCTCTGATATGAAGTCGTGCGGTTAAAAATACGGGAATTGCCCCTCTGATATGAAGTCGGGCGGTTAAAAGTACGGGAATTGCCCCTCTGATATGAAGTCGGGCGGTTAAAAATACGGGATTTGCCCCTCTGATATGAAGATGGGCGGTTAAAAATACGGGAATTGCCCCTCTGATATGAAGTCGGGCAGTTAAAAGGTTAAAAATATGAGAATTGCTCCTCTGATATGAAGTCGGGCGGTTAAAAATACGGGAATTGCCCCTCTGATATGAAGTCGGGCAGTTAAAAGGTTAAAAATATGAGAATTGCCCCTCTGGTATGAAGTTGGGCGGCTAAAAATACGGGAATTGCCCCTCTGATATGAAGTCGGGCAGTTAAAAGGTTAAAAATATGAGAATTGCCCCTCTGATATAAAGTCGGGCGGTTAAAAATACGGGAATTACCACTCTGATATGAAGTTGGGCGGTTAAAAATACGGGAATTGCCCCTTTGGTTCTGTTAAACCTACCATACTCAGCATACTCGATCTGGTATTTGTTTTGCTTCACGTTGACACGGCGCACAAGCGCGCGGTAGTGACAGTCATCTACGAACTTGCCGATCACTGTCTGCCCGGGTACAGGCGGCTCTGTTAGTGGTTTAGCTGGAAAGACAGAAAGTAATATTAGTTTCTCGTTTGTTTGATCCTTTTAAATGTTTTTGGATAACAGACATAAGATGAATAATAATTATAATACGTTTGGGACTTCAAATTAGAGAGCCCGGAAGAACTTGACGGAAAACACTAGGTTGAAAAGTAACCATTTATAATGTACTAGCTGCACCCCACAATTTCACCCGCATAAGTTTCCATCCTGTGGGAATATCGGGATGAAAACTAGCCTATGAGTTAATCTAGGGTGTCAGCTACCTCCTTACCAAATTTTATCAAAATTGGTCAAGCCTTTTGAGCGTGAAGAAGTAACAAACATAATTATAAACACAGACACACCAGCTTAAGCCTGTATAATATTAGTGTGATATGCAGGGTGTCCGAAAAATTAACGTCAAGCCGGAAACGGGATTTAGGCCAAGTCGTGACAGTTAACAGAAAAGTATTTTATAAAAATCTTGGTAATGTACTAAACTAACTATACTCAAAAAATAAATCGGAAAAACTGACACCCCGTGATGATCTTTCAAGTCCTGGGACCACAATTAATATTATCTTTTCTTTGATTTTATGATTTGATTGTACACTACAAAAATATATTTTAAAAAAAAATTAACACTACAAAACATGGGAATGGGCGGCCTAAAAGTAACAATACTCATTTGCGAAGCTTAACATAATTCAAAAATATCAATTTTTGTATATGAATGATGATTTACATAAAGTCTCACCTTTCTAGCTCCTTCATTTTTAGGCTTACCGTCGTTTTTGTAGCAAAAATAATAAAATTTTCCACGTATACCTGTATACTTAGCTTAAAATTTCAGATCTTTTAGTTTTAACAACCTTTTTGCAAATAAGTAATAACAGGCTGGATCCAGTTAGACTGGAAGCCGATCCCAACGAACGACGCGTCACACGAACGGCGTTCCACGCGTACCTCAAAGAGATGTCAGCATTACAAGGAAGGGGCCCATAAGGGCCCCAGCCTACCGGGGCAGCGGGATTGTCCGAAAGGATTACCGCTGCCCCAGAACATAAAGGGCTAAGGAAGGAACACGGGTGGGTTTTAGTCAGTAAGAGTCTGACACTCCCTTCTGCTCCGCCCTGAGCGGGAGGGGTCATTCGATGATTTAACATCCAAAAAAAAAAAAACCAACGACGAACAACGCAAAGGCTAGGCAGATGATGAAGTAATAATAACGTAACAAAGAAAAATTCAAATTTTTCGCAGCCTTACCTTTCATAGCGCTCAGTAAGACTTGCTGCAGCACATCGTTGTACTGCCTCTGCGACTCGCTGTCGGCTGGTCGCACGAACACTTTGTCCAAACTATCAGCTAGTACTAGCAGTACTTTAGATCCATCGGTGAGTGGCGGGCGGGCCACTTCAGGGATCCCAACGGCTGTGAAAGAGGAATAAGATTTGCATAAAAAAAATATGTAGGTAGTTTTAATATTATCGGCAGAAAATTACGTAGTTCGTATTCTAAACGACAAGTAACGTGGCATGAAATTGTAACCAACAGAAAACTTAAGACAGGTTTCACAGCGGGTTCCTAATTATTGAGTTATGCTCTTGACAACTATGGAAACTTGAATAAATTAGAAGCATAATGATGAGTACAATGACCTCTGAAGAGGTTGCTGGTGTTTTTCAAATAACCCTGTATAACAAATTAGAAGAAATATTTTGATTTTGACTAAAACACGATTCCATAAACTTTTCTCGATAGAAAAAAATTCCAAAGTTACCTCCAAACCGAACAATAAACCGCTGGTATTCAAAAAAATACTTCAAATTAGATCATGAAACTTTGCATACTAACTGAACTAGCTATAAAGGAGGTCTTAGTTTTTTAAATTACAATTATTTTCGACATAAAATGCAAATACCTAAACTATTGGCGCTGCCTGTCGCCCAGCACCGCACTCTGATCTCGCTCTCACTCAGTCCGCGAGCAGTATAGTGCGAGCGAGATAAAGAGTGAATTTTAGCTGATGCGATGCGACGGAGTGGGTCAGGGGAACAAACAATTTTACTCCTACCGCAAGCTCCGTTAAAGAACTTCATTCCAAAAATTTCACGAGGACTGAAGCTAGTCATTTGTGGCTATATAATAACAGCCGCACAGGTCGATCGATCAGGTTAAGATACGCTTGCCACGGTTGGTCTGTGGATGGGTGACCATCTTTAGATACCGAGACCCCTCCGTGCCTCGAAAAGCACGTTAAGCCGTTGGTCCCGGCTGTCATTCGTGGATCTTTTGACAGTCGTTACGGGTCGTCAGAAGCTCGAAAGTCTGACAACCAGTCTTACCAAGGGGTATAGTATTACCCAGTAACTGGGTTGTGGAGGTCAGATAGGCAGTCGCTCCATGTAAAACACTGGTATTCAGCTGCATCCGGTTAGACTGGAAGCCGACCCCAACATAATTGGGAAAAGGCTAGGCAGATGATGAGAAGCTAGTCATTTAATATAATCGACCCGCTCTTCTAGGAAACCGAATTAGCCATGGTCAGCAGTGGACAGCGAAGCTAAGTTGGAAAATGATAAGTAATACTCACGAGCAGCTGGATAGTCTACAGTAGGCAGCCATCTGAACACTTCTCCCTCGCCTAAGTTGGCGTCCGTTTCTACGTCAGTCATAGAGATTTTGAGCCCGTGAGGTGTTTGAGATAGAATCTTGCAGTCCAGACTGACTCCGATCTGTAAAATCACTACATAGTATAAAACAAAGTCGCTTTCTCTGTCCCTTTGAATGCTTAAATCTTTAAAACTACGCAACGGATTTTGATGCGGTTTTTTTTTTATAGATAGAGTGATTGAAGAGGAAGGTTATACGTAGTGTATTTAGTATCAGCATTGCACCCGTGCGAAGCCGGGGCGGGTCGCTAGTAGACAATAATTTTGTTTTTTATTTGTCTTCGATATTGAGAGAAAATATGACTATAGGTACTCTGTTGGCTGGTGCAAGGAAAACCTGCTCAGGAGGAGACTCACAGATGACTCCGCCCTGGAGTATAAATGTGATGCTGAGCCACAATCAATGGGACACTTAAGAGTAAACTAGTCGCGAGCTCGAACTCACTGGTGGTCAAATGCCGTACGTCGTCAGAGTACAATACTTAGGTACACGATCAAAATATAGGAAACAGCAAATTAGTTTTTCATATTAAGTTGTTCATATTGAGTAAAATGACTTTAAATGTTTGTCTACGTATTTTGTTCAGATCATCTCACCTTAGCAGTCTTGCAAGCGAGTACAGCACAGAACTCGGGGATGGCATCGTACTTCATCGGCAGTTCCCGGCACTTGTCGGCCGCCGTCACGGTGACGATCTTGCCGCTGTCTAACAGAGCAAGCGTGGTCGGGTTGAGGCATCGCGCGCGGTACCAACCGCAGTCCTCCGGGTTGAAGTAAGAGATTGTTTCACCAGGTGTAAGTCTGAAAGATAGTATAAAATAAACGTTAATCGAATAAGCTTGTCGACTGAAAAAATCTAATTAGTCTGTCAGTTAGAGTATTGGAAAATAATGGACATGTATTTTTTGTTTTTGTAAATCAATGAATATTGACAAAGATAAAACGCATCAAAACTCGGGAGTGGGGACTCGTGACGTCAGAACGCACTAAAAATTATACCAAGGTGTGACGTATTGACAATTTTAAAAGCGTCGTATCTTCGTCAATTTTGGTTTACGTAACAAAAGAAAAAATACGGGTCAAATATTTTTTGATAATCTGACGGACTAATTAGATTTCTGACTTCAGAAATTAAAGTTATTTTTCACTTTGTAGTGTATTTTTGAAAGTCCGTTGTTTTATTTTGTGACATTGACTGTCGCCAAAATGAGATTACCAACCACATTTTGAACATTTTTTTAAAATATGGATTGGCAATCAGATTGCAATATGGATTTATGATACTCACTTGGCCGGCCGCTCCATCTTATTACAGTCCAGCACAAAGTCCTCGCATAGTTTGTGGTAGTCCTCCTCGAAGGCACCCGCCATAGTGAGGCACACGAAGTCTCCGCGAGTGATGCGACAGTCAGCAGCTTTGGCGTCTACTGAAATTATTACCGAGTCGCCGACTGACATTTTCTCGAGGAGGTAACTGTGGGGGAAAAGTAGGCTAATTCATAAAATGAAATCATCAATAATCAGCCTATAATGTTCCCACTGTTGCACAGCACGCTGCCCGCTGAATGTGTACGTGAAGACGAATAGGTACCGAGAGCTACTACGCTTACACACACATTCGCAGCGTGTAACCACAAGTAAAGTGTGCGTCCGTTCGTGATATGAAAATACTGAACAAATAAAATTCAGTCAACGGCGTTAGTAAGATGGCAAGCAAATGCAATAAAGAAACGGTGTAAAACCAAGCAGAAACCCACTATAACCACAAGTACATTTATTGTAGACGAAGAGGGAATATTAATTTGTAATTTGCAACCCGAATAGGAACTCTTGTAGTTTGTAAACTAAACATTCTCTCAACATTAAGACGATGCCGACCGCACAGTGGCGCCCTCATCGTTTTTATGGTTATTTCATACAATTTAAAATGAAAATGCAGAAAATAAGCACGTTAAGTTGTGCTTCACAAGATTATACGTTAATATTATTAGAAACGGTAGTTTTACATTATTTAGTTTTATTATAATCCTTAAAACGGAATATCCGTTTTAAGGATTATAATAAAATTAAATTATATAAAACTACCGCTTCTAATTATATTAACGTATAATCTTATGGAGCACAACTTAACGTCATTATTTTCTGCATTTTCATTCTAAAATAAAATAAATAACCAAATAAACGACGAGGGCGCCACTGTGCGGCTGGCGTCGTCTTAATTGAACAACTCTTGTGTGTGCCTCCAACCCTTCGGGGAATACATCGGCTAATTGCGTAACACACTAATATAAGGAATGGCTTTCATTTTGACAATTCAACACACATTCATTGCGTTATTTACGTCGTTGAAGCAGACGAATTTTTCGAACATATAAAGCAATGTATTAGCAATATCCTTCAAAATGATTCAGATTGTAATTGATAGTGTGTTATGCAGTTCGGTACATCCCACTATCCTTATTATGAATCTCCATTAACTGGTCATTTGTCGTTATGCAAAATGACTAATGGAGATGGTGGTAATCACAGATACAGATTACACCTAGATAACGCAAGAGCAACTACTTCGCGTGCCAAAAATCGCACCAACTTACGTTCAAAAATCGTAAGTCGCCACCTTCGCGCTCAGTCCTGTGTACTGCTGGCTGGGTGAGCGTGAATGAGAAAGAGCGCTTGTGACGTCATAGTAGTTAGTCAAAAAAATAGCACGCTTGGTTTTCATCAAGAAAGTTGTAGATAAAAGTGGAGGCAACACTGTAAATACCAAAGTGAAACCGATTGTGGTCGACGCTCTCTTTCTGAATACATACATAAGACAAAGAAAACACATATCACTGTCTCGTTCTTTAGTGCGTATTTAGAAAGAGAAAGGCCCCGATTCCGTTGTTCACAAACTAAACTAAATTAAAGTTCAGTGCATCTTTTTATTTCATTATGAAAAGGACAGAAGATAAATATTAGTTTAGTCCTTTCAAATTAGTCAGCGCCTGACGTAAATTGACGTATTTTGAATAGCCAATTTTTTTTAATCACGTCTAAACATGTCTATGGTTTTTTATTTTTTAAAATAGAAAGAAAAAGATGCACTGGACATAAATTTAATTTAGTTTGTGATCAACAGAATCGGGGTCAATGTCTGACCACAGTCGGTTCCACTTAGTTATTTAGTGTTGCCTCCATTTTTATCTAGAAGCTTCTTGGTTTTCATACAGGTCGTAATACTTGCGTTATGTAGGTCTATCTATATCTGTGGTGGGAATCTATTGATACAATATTCCCACTACCACCATGAATCATGACAATGTGGATAGTAGGATGTACCGACGCAATTAGTGCTTTTTTTTTTTGTGGATTGGAAATCATCAAGTGACGCCTCCCGCTCTGGGTGGAGCAGAAGGGAGTGTCAGACTCTTACTGACTAAAACCCACCCGTGTTCCTTCTTTAGCCCTTTGTGTTCCGGGGCAGCGGTAACCCTTTCGGACAATCCCGCTGCCCCAATTAGAGTGCCGGCGTGAGTTTCATGTGTATGTATTACATGTATGTTACATATCTTTTTCCAAAAACAAACTCACTTCTTAGGACACATTTTCCTGATGGGAGTAACATCACTCACACTTGCAGGTTTAACTGCTGGAGTGGACTCTTTGGGAGGGGGGGCAGCCTCCTGAGGTTTGACAACTTCCGGCGTCACGGTGGGGGGGTCGGGGATCGAACTAACATGCAAAAACAGTTAAAGCAGAATAAAGGTAAAGTAAAAACAAAGCAGAAATAATAGAAGCAGCGGTGCATTTTAACGCTCTTCAAAAACGATACTCAATCATGAAAACCAAAAGATTTTATACTATCTGTACTCGAAACTAGAATCTTCATTTATTATTATTTTTTTTAAGTCATGCTTGAAAATCATTTTAAAATACTGCCTTTACAAGATACAATAAAAAGTAAAATGCAGGCGATACTAAGTGTGAAATTACAGTGGCAGCGGGGCGGGCAGCGGAATCCGCTGGCAGGTAACGCAAACACATAGTTTTTGACTAAGGTGCGCCAAGTGCGGGTGGGGCGGGTGGGGCGGGTGAGCGGAAATCGCAGAGGCACAAGCGGGTGTCACGAGCGGGTGTTGAACCGCCACCCGCTCCCGCGCCACTGTAATCGCACACTAAGATAAATTAAAAGTGCACACAGAAGACCGAATTACGTGCAATTTCAAAAGTGCAAAAAAGAACCCATGGCGGTGACTGTTTTTATTTCTAACGACTATATTATTTAAAACAAGGTGCGCGAGTAAGCATATTCAGCCAGTGACTGCTCCAAACGCATATCTTTACACAAATTCCGGCAAGATATTTTATAGAAATAGACAGAGCGCGCGTAAACTGTTACCATGGATTCACTACATGAATCAAAAACCCCCTAGGATAGAAATTTTTAATTAGTTATTAAAAAAAAACCGGTCAAATGCGAGTCGGACTCGCGCACCGAGGGTTCCGTACAAAGTTGTAGGTGTGTAAATAGTTTATCACGGGTTTTTTTTGTAATATATAGTTATATTTACAGTTTTCGGATTTTTGCTGTATTTGTGCTACATGACATTGCTTCTTGCCAAATTTCATGATTCTAGGTCAACGGGAAGTACCCTATTGGTTTTGATTCCCTTACGAGTCTCAAAATATGAAACGCCCGTATCTTTTGATTGCGCTGAATTTGAATTTAGTTTTTTTTTTTTTTCACTGCTTCAAGGGATTGCAGCCCTGAGTATTTGATATTCAACTTGATAACACCACGCGTTCCTGAGAAAATGAGTCTTGACAGACGGACAACGAATTGATCTTATAAGGGTTCCGTTTTTTCTTACGAGGTACAGAACCCTAAAAACAGCTGTTTCACAAAAAAAATGCAATACCAACACGCATTCTAAACGCCCGGCATTCAGAATCATGTACTAAGGTAGTAAGTATTATTGCCAAATGATTATTTTGTTAGGACCTCATTTTACCATTTTCCTACTTACGTTTTAGGCGTCAAGTTCTGTTTAGCCGCCGCAGCAGCTGGAAGTTCTGGCTTCTTAGCTTTGTCGAGCGCATTGGGTAGTCTGTAATTGCCGGGTTCGGGTTCTTCCTTCTTAGGCGACACGGGTTTTGTAGCTGTGGGATTAATGTTTGAACTTATATTTTTACAAGAAACGGTGTAAGCAAGTGTATGTGTGAGGTCGTGGCAAATAAAATTTCATCCATGTCTAAGCAATAGACCCACTGGTCTACTGCTTAGACATGGACGAAATATTTCGAATATGGGTAATTCTACGATAAGAGGTAACTTGTGCGGCAATCAGTTTAAAATATAAATTTTATTCTATAAGTTGTTATTTTTTGCAATGAAACACATCACCTAAATGCACTTTATTAAATAACGTCACGATTAAATGCCTAATTAAAGTATATTTTTCTGAAATTCCTTGTAAAGTCTAAAAAGTCTCTACCCTGGCCTGTCCCCCTGTCGGTTTCAGTTTAATTTGCAAACGATACATACTTTCTTTGTATCAGTTATTAAACTAAAGTAAGTTAAACACAAATTTCAATAAATATATTTATGTATTGTTAAGGAAAAATAGAACAAAATTTATTTATTTGCAATATTTTTCAAACTTAACTTTTGTCCCAATGTTTTTGGGTATCTACCCTGGCAAATTTCATTCGGCTACTACAAACACAAATTTTAAAACGGTCATATTCCAAATAGCGCTCCAGGTCATCTATCAACGTGAAATTAGCAATGCAAACACGTGAGCCCTTAAGGGCGCCGACATTTGTTAGTTGTTGCGACGCGTTGGTTCAAAGTGGTGGTTTCGCGAGGTCATTGTGTCTCTACTGGTAAGTCATAAAAGTTATATTATTCATTTAATTTATTTGCATTTACTGGTCTAATTTAATAATAATGTAATAGTTAAAGTGTGATACATAATTTACAGAAACATTTCTTATGTCAATTAAAACAATAAAATTTATCATGAAAACGTCTCTTCCCTGCCATATTTCCCCTGGCAAGATAACTGTCAGGGGAGAGACTTGTTGACCAGGGGAGATAATGTTAGTGCAAACAAACTTAGTTATAGCATATTTTTATCAACAAACAGATTTAAATAGTGTTGGTAAATTCTTAAAACTGAAAAATAAAGGAGGTTCTCAGTTCATATTGTTATTACATTATTGTCTAATATTGTTACAGATCAAGGAACCGCGGAAAAAGTTAACACGTGAAGAAAGATTACAGAAGAAACGTGAAGCGAGACTACGATATAATATGAAAAGATTAAAAATGATCCCGAAAAATATGAATCGCAAAAGCAAAAAGAAAAGGCAAAATATTTAAAAAAGAGAAAGGAATTATAAAAACTGTCGACCAAATGACTCCTAGAGAGCAATATAGGCAAGAGAGTGCCTTTAATTTATATTTTTAATTTTATTTTATGATTAAAACATGTTCATTTAGTGTAATGTAGCATAGAAACAGGTAATATGAAAATTATCCAGATTATCGCAAGTCTGATTATTTGTATTACTTATATGCGCAAAACCTGAAAATAGTTTGTTTTAAATGGACTACTGAATCGATTTCAGTCATTTTTAATATAGGTTTTTTTTTTTTCAAAAATTAGGTATGTATTTTGCCATACTATCCGTCGTTTGAGCCAAAGAAAATTAAGTCTTATTTTATGCCAATAAGACTCAATTTTGAATGCATAAAATAATGCTACGATCAACACGATTTTCTTAATAAAAATAGCTTTAAAAAAAATAGTTTTGGTCATTGTATTATGCTTTTAACTTAATGCTCTAATTGGGGTGTATGAGGTTTTGCGCATTTAACCTTACACATTGTATAATTAGTATTAATAAAAGAATATTTTATTATTTGTTGTATTGTAATGACACTAAAGACATTTTTGTTTTAAATTTCAGAGCAGGCTGAAATAATATAGTCTGTTGATGTTTAATATGATTGGTAAAAATGATAGTCTGATTCTATGTTAAGTACAATGTTTAATTAAAGTTGATTTTACTAATTTTGTTACTTTTACTGTCACAAATTCTCTCCCCTGGCTAAATAAGTATCTACCCTGATCTTATTGTCTCTACCCTGCCCAATGTATTTACCCTGGCCTTGTAAAAAGTAATAAAATATGCATAAAGTGACCTGCCCTTACGTGAAAAGATACATAAATAGGACAAAAATCGTAATATAATTGTTGAATGAAAAAACAGCAACTTTTCTCCGCGGCCGTATTCTCTAAGAACTTAAAACCTCTTATCGTAGAACTACCCATATACAGGGTTATTGGAAAAACACCACTTAAGAGGTCATTGTACTCATCGTTATGAACAACTTTTACTATGGGATCAAAACTTGAAATCGCGAAATAAAAATCAGCTATTCCCTACATTTATTTCGTCTATCTCGTCAAATTGTAGGGAACAGCTGATTTTTTTTTTCGCGATTTCAGATTTGGTCCCATAATAAAAGTTGTTCATAATGATGAGTACAATGACCTCTTAAGAGGTTGCTGGTGTTTGACAAATAACCCTTTATATATTTTTTTTGGTGTGACAGGACAATAAATGAGTATCAGGACAGTGGTCCTGATACTCATTTATTGTCCTGTCACACCACATCAGGACAGTGGTCCTGATACTCATTTATTGTCCTTATTCATTGAAATATACAAGATACAAAAATATTATTCTCTTGCGTTTTTCTTAAATGCCATTCATCTTTCTTTTTAAAGTAACTCTAGGAGTTTCCTGCCGGCTCTTATCTACAGGAAACAACCAATTGGAACTGAGCACCTAGCTTCTGATGTTTTAGAAGTGTCCATAGCTTCCCACTGCTGGGCCACAGACCTGCTCTCTGTGAGAGGGATTGTGCCGGTATCCACCACGCGGGCCCAGTGCGGGTTGGTAGATGACACATGTCTTCGAATTTTTGGTCGTGGGACATGCCGGTTTCCTCACAATGTTTTCCTACACCGTTTGAGAGCAGTGGTAGTTAAGTAACCTGCAAAAGTCCGGAAATACTCGATGGGCACTCCGACCCCACGGCCCTAGTGTTTCAACCGCAAACGGCTCGAACATAATTATGTTCCCTCCTAGTGTTCCAACAACCAGCGCAAATATAACAACCTTATTTGTTTATATTTGCGCCATTTGAGGTTTTCTGCATCTTTCCAGCACAACCGCCCCAGCACAACCCGCCGTGCAGAAAAATTTTAAAATACAAAACTTCACCTCTAATGCAAAAAACGTAAGTAGATGTTAGTAAGTAGTTCATAGTTTTAATACTGCCGTGCTAAGCGCAAAAGCGGTATCTCAAAAATCGTAAAGTTGATTTTGACGGTATCCGATAGCTTAAAAAAATACGCATCCAATGAGCTAAGCCATATATCGGAATCTTAATAAAAAAAAACCTTGAAAGTTTTCCCTATCTCACTTTTACCTCAAATCACTAAGAAATTAAGAGCAAAACTTCAATTTTTTAAACTAGCTTTTCCTGAGATACCGCTTTTGCGTTTAGCACGGCAGAATAGGTTTATGCGTATCTTTATATTTAAAATATTTATTCCTCAATTTTCATGATTGCACCTACCACTGTTTGTCTCTGCATCACCCAAAGGTTGACTGGTAGAAAATGCCTATGGCATTAAGTCCGCCTCTGTACGTTTATGTGCTTGAGAAATATTAAATAAATAAATAAATGTTTGTTGTTATTTGAAAACAATAAATGCGGATTAAAATTTTTTGTTCTCCAAATGGTGACCATCGAGCCTAGCACACTCTTTAAATCTAGCAGGCATGTTTTCAAAAACGCGTTTACAGAGCGGAACTAAGTAAATCTTGAACGATTTGAATTTTATACTAATGGAACTGGGGTTTTTTTTGCATTATAACCTGTAAGGTTGATTTCGTAGTCCCCAATAGCAATGAACGTGCAAGAAGTGATAAATGGGGATTTTCAGTCACAGAAACCATAACACGTTCAACATTTTCGTCTGTGGCTACCGCCGGTATAGGTCCTTGTCTGGGGCTGTTTAATGATGATCCTATAGCCCTGAACTTAGCTACGCAAGACTGAATAAGGTTGAACGATGGTCTATCACGCAATCGAGGAATATCGTAACGATTACTAAATCGAGGACGTATTTCAGTAAGCAAAAATCTACTTGAAATTTGCGCCTCGATGGTAAAAGCGCGGTGCACTCCACACCACTGCTCCATGGCTGCAAAAAATCCGCAGAGCTTACGTTTTCAACGACGCCCCCCGCGCCCCTCTAACGTTTTTTTCTTTTGGATGAGAAATCATCAAATGACCCCCTCCCACTCAGGGTGGAGCAGGAGCGAGTGTCAGACTACTGACTAAAACCCACCCGTGTTCCTTCCTTAGCCCTTTATGTTCCGGGGTAGCGGTAACCCTTTCTGACAATCCCGCTGCCCCCTCTAACGTGTTGCGTTCAGAAATAACATTTGTTCAAACTTTTTTTTTTATTCTTTATTTATTTATAGGGGCTTTTACGCATAGAGTATGTCAGTCCCATCGTATCCTAAACAATTGTACTTCACAGGACGTGGGCCATGAATTTTAACAAACCCTTTGCATCGTCGCCATTTGGTTGGGATAGAATTGTATGGAACATGCCTACATCAGTACAGTTCAAATTCAGGGACCTTACTAAATTATTTCTACTGGACTCATATTGGACACATGAAATGTCCACTGCTGGACATAAGTCTCTCCCAGGCTGCGCCACAACACCCTGTCCTCCGCCTTACTCATCCAATCCATTCCAGCTACCTTTTTTTAGGTCGTCCGTTCATCTAGTTGGGGGGCGTCCTACACTACGCTTGCCGATACGCTGTCTCTACTCAAGGACTCGTCTGCTCCACCAGCTATCGGTCCTTCGACAAACATGGCCAGCCCACTGCCACTTCAGCAAGCTTAGCATGACGCTTTCTATTTCTACGAAGAATAGACACAGCTATTTCTATACAATAGTGACATTTCGTTTCTCCACTTTTGACATCGCATCGTAGAAATCTTTCTACAATCTGTCATTTTGTCTTTCGTTTCTAACGATCTTTGTCTAGGTCTTTTTCTATGTAGACTATTTCAGAAGAAAGTTTTCTATCCCAACTGTCAAAATGACACTGACGACTGACAGTTGTAAGGAGATTTTAAACTTTTTAAACGACGGCCACAAAGTATATACGGTTATCTACAAAATCATAATTTTAGAGGAGAGCGTTTTGAATGCAAAACTGTGATAATTAATAGAAGAACAAAGCTTCTTCTATTTTACATCATTTACTTGATAGGGCATTACCAAGGAAGTGGTTAAGACCAGTATTACTACAATATTTATTTGTTCCAAAATAAGGTTCTTCGACACTGAGCAATTGTTGTAGTTGTCTTTATATACGTGACTTATTATCAGTAAAAAAAAAAACAATAAAAATCCAATGACAAAACAAAGAATTCTGAGTCGAATTATGTAAATTGGTATTTTCGTAAAAAGTGCAGTTGACTCTTTCTATTTTGCTGCCGTCGTACTGTCTACACGGAACGTCGTCTTTGTCTACTCTTCCGTCGACACGGTGCTCATGCTACGCCTGCTGCTTGCTTACTCTGCAAGCTATGTCGATAACTCCGGTTGTTTTCCGGATAATTTCATTCCTAATTTTATCCTTCAAAGAGACTCCGAGCATAGCTCGCTCAATAGCGCGCTGAGCGACCTTGAATTTGTGGACCAGCCCGACCGTCAGTGTCCCCCCCATCTGTCACTGGACACCTGCCGATCGATTCTGTAAAAATCTCACCGTAATAACTTAGGTGAAGTGAGAGTGAAGTGAGCTATCAATAGGGGTAATCCCTAGCATTAGTTGGAACAACAGCTCACTTCACCTTAGTTTTCACGGTGAGATTTTTACAGGATAGCACTGCTGTATTTAGCAACATGACCTAGTCGGTCGACCACTGTTCCTCTTATTTCTCATGCAAATACAATATGATGATAATTATAAAACTCACCCTGCGCAGATTCGTTGTCCTTCTCCCTATTAAAATTCCTATTCAGGACAGGATGTCTGAACCGATCTGCCTTGCCATTCGATGTGGTAGATTTTACGCTCGCCTGTTGAAATAAAACTGATTAGGGAAATAACAATTTATATAAATTACGGTATAATTACCGTATTTTACCAGCGTTTGCGATTGAGACAGGAATGTTATTAAAATTACGAGAATTACCCCTTTGGTCAACTCTATCTTACGCAGCTCAACGACCCGACGAACATACGGGGCATAAGGCATTTGAAACACGAACAACGTACCTTGGGTGTAAAACCGCCATTTCCCGCTTCAGCAGAATTTTCTTTCTTTGATTCGCGATTGTTATTTGGCGTATTCCCATGAGGACGACGAAGCGGCGTGACTGGTTGCGATCTAAAAGAATAAAAAAAAAGGTAAGTGCGAATCGGACTCGCGCACTAAAGGTTCCGTATAAATTTGTACATATGTAACTACAAATTTTGCGGTTTTCGGATTATTTCCTTTACTTGTGCTACATGACATTGCTTCTTGCCAAATTTCATGATTCTAGGTCAACGGAAAGTAGTACCCTACAGGTTTTAATTCCCTTGTGAGTGTCAAAATATGCGGCATAAACGGCACCCTAATTGCGAAACACACTATCGATCTCAATTTGAATCATTTTGAAGCATATTGCTAATCCATTGCTTCATATGTTCGAAAATGTGTCTGCTAACAATGTAAAAAACGCAATGAACGTTGTTGATCTGTCAAAATGAAACCCATTGCTACTAATAGTGTGTTACGCAATTACCCCGCTGAACATAAACGCCCGTATCTTTTGATTGCGTTAACTTAGAAGTTTGATTTTTTACTGTTTCAAGGGATTGCAGCCTTGAGTATTTGCGATTAATTTCAACTTGATACCTTCACGCGTTCCTGAGAAAAAGGGTCTTGACAGACGGACAGACAAGACGGACAACGAAGTGATCTTATGAGGGTTCCGTTTTCCTTTTGAGGTACGGAACCCTAAAAAAGTATAATAATAAGTAAAAGAAAAAAGTCTGGAGGTGTCATGGGACACCCGATTGGAGCGAAGTTTCTTTCGCTGAATATTATGTACCTATTAAAACAGAGGCATCTAATATGGTCTCAACTTTATCGGGCACGGCTTTTTCGTTACGTGAAGCCGCGTTAAAGAACTTCGTTCCAATTTATATTCCTTATTACTTAAGGTGGATGCTCCAGTTAGCCCGCGAAATCCAAATTTTCTTACGTTTTTTGCAATTTTCAAGTCAGTATATTAGGTTATATGGTGATCCAAATGTGATTCGCGGCTGTAACAAGGATGTATTTACAGAATTATAATCATTAAAGTCATCAATACAACTCCTTAAGACCAGGTAATTCTAGCATCAAGGAATTGTAGTAGTTAGGATTACATGGTCTTTGTATTGATGACTTTAATGATTATAATTCTGTAAACACATACTTGTTACGGCCGCGAATCAAATTTTGATCAACGTTTAACCTAATACATAATTGCAAATTGAAAAAACTTAAGAAAATTCGAATTTCGCGGGCTACCTGAAGCATTCACCTTAAGTCTTATTCCTCAGAGGCTTTCATGATGCCAATGAATGATACACTTTATTTTTTTGTGAAATTTAAATATTTTCAAGTTTTGACACAAAAAATTCTTTATGGAGTAAAGGATTTTTTGTGTCAAAACTTGAAAATTTTTAAATTTGACACAAAAAAATAAAGTGTATCATTCATTGGCATCATGAAAGCCTCTGCCTTGTAAAACGAAAAAATAATAATTTACCTAGGTACACTCTCAGCAGAATCACGAGTTGGCTGCAGCGGCACAGCTGCTTTTGCATTTTCATAGTTCATTCTGTGAAGAAACATTATTTTATTCAAGCAAGTAGAAAACAGATGACTTCTAGAGTAATACCCGCAATTAAACTCAACTAAAACCAATTATTTCAAATAATATTACAGGCACTTTTGAGTTGTCAAGGCCCAAGGGGTCGGTCAGTCAGAAAGATGAAGCTAGCTGCCCATTCCAAAGCATAGTAGGTACTTATGGAGAAGAACGGACAAGAAACTCCACGGACACCTCTTTCAAATAATAAAATTGTTACATCATTCATGCTGAAATTATACATGTGAGAACGATGTAGAAAGACGTGCACTTATTTATTTATTTTTATTATTTATGTGCACACAGTAAAATACATAAGGATATGACATAATTGAAGACATGAGTGGAAGGGAGATATGTCGCATTTTTTGATTTTCGCTTTTTATGTTTTGAAATATCCTAAAATGTTTATGCGAAACTTTGAACTCAATTTTCTCGAAATTAGAATTTTGCGACATATACCTACCTTCATCCACTCATGTCTTCAATTATAATTTGAGTACAAAGGTAGGCACTGCTTATTTGTTAAGAAATTTCTTCCAGGAGACCTGCGAAACGAGAATTAAAAAAAGAAATGTAAATTGTGTGTGAGAACAAGAAGAGAAAAATATGAATGCGTGAAGTCTAAAACTAAAATATTAAATAAACCTACACATTTAATGCAAAAATAACATCAGTATTTCGTTTCTTGCCGGCTTTTCGCCAGAAAACGAGCACCTAGCTTCTGACGTTTCATAAGTGCCCATGTAGGTTTACGTGAAATAAAATATTGTTTTTATACGAAGGATTAGGAAACGGCCAAAACTATGGACTTCGTGCTTAGAAAGTTTTTGAAAATGAAGTTCAAGTCTATTCATCATTTCAGCCTAGAATCGCCCACAGCTGGGTATAGGCCTCCCCCGTCTTCTTTTTCTTCTTCCGGTTCCATGCGTTCCTAATCTATGTGTTTGACGCAACTTTGACGATATACTTTAGCATTACTTAAGGTGATAATCCGCAAAATGCAAATGGCTTTGCAAAAACCGTGAGAAATTTTAAATATCTCGGGTTACATTGAAGGAATCACCGTAAGTAAAGTTCCCAAAAACAAGTTCTCAACGTGAAATTTTCAATTCAGAAACTTTCCTCGATGGTACACACGGCTACACATCAAGCTATACATTTCCAGTTTTAACTGACCTCGCACTTTATAGGTTTTTCGTACAATCAGAGATCAGTTTATTCTGGTTACGTATAGCTTGATGTGTAGACGTGCGTACCTAAAAATTGTCAAGAATTAATTGTAACAACCCTAGCCGACCCTTGGTTTCTTTAAGGATGGGGTATAAGAGAGCGAAGCACAAGCAGATGTCAAACACAGATTGGGATAGAGATACATTATAATTACATTACGGAAACTATCATTGCCTGTACTGTTGCTACAATAATATAATTATTGTATGGTTACACACTCGCCACTAGTGAATGCAATCTCGAGCCGAGCCAGACAATTAAAGAGACCTCGCGTGTTAAGTAGGGAATGCAATCTAGAGTCGAAGACAGGCTGCTCGAGATCTCTCGTGTTAAGTAGGGAATGCAATATCGAGTCGAGATAGGCAACTTGAGATCTTGCGTGTTAATTAGGGAATGCAATCTCGAGTCGAGATAGGCAACTCGATATCTCGCGTGTTAAGTAGGGAATGCAATCTCGAGTCGAGATAGGCAATTCGAGGTCTCGCGTGTTAGTGTGCTCACATAAAGAAGCGGGTTTTCGGGCCCGACTCCCGGTACAGATCTCTGCAGGTTGATCTTCGGAAGGAAACGGTTACATGGTGTACCTGTTGCTTTGTGTGAGCGCATAAGTTAATGTGGGACTATTTCACCTGCACCGATCGGTACCGACCCGCATAGACTCGCCTGCACCGGAAACTTGTTTCTTTATGACTTTATGTAAGCACCCTTTTTTTTTTCACCCTTAAGTAGGGAATGGAATCTCGAGTAGAGATTTATACTTACCTAGCCAGATTATGGCACACGGCACTGTGCCTGTCCTGCCAGTCGCGTCGCTGGCAGCGCTCGGAGCAGTAGGGCGTAATGCCACAGCCGGCGCAGTAAGCGTCAGATGCGCTGCCGCACACGACGCATTGCCGCGCTGCAACTCGCTGCAGTCCAGGAAGTTTTAGCTGCGCCTAATTATCGTGTGGAGTGTTTATAGTGTTTTTAGAAGAATATTAGTGTACATTTGCATAAGCTTTTATTTATTTTTAGTAAGACATGTTTCTTCTCAGATAAGTCGGTTAGGAAACGCCGAGCTCATCTAGTTAACAGGCATTAATTTCAATTTTTTTATTGACTTATAAGTTTTAAACCCAAATTACAGAAAGAAAAATAAATATAATTTCATCAGGTTATTGAAAAACACCAAAAATACTTAAAAAAAAAAAACTCGCAGAATGCATAACCTCCTCCTTAGAGTCGGTAATCAAAAAAATAGTTTTTAACAGATTCAGTTAGGCATTAGGAACATTTTTTCTATTTAGCAAACGACCATAGAGTGCCTTGCTCTTGGCTCATGAGCCATGAGGCTCAATTACTATATTAATTGTACTCAATATCTGACTGAATTCGGGTATTTATGCCAATTCTTCAACAGGCATGCTTAATAATTATTCTAAGAGACATGCCAACTCGTGCTATTGTGTTGTGTGTGCAGTATAGTATAAAATATAGAACTATTTGCCATTTTAAACGTGAACAAAACAATACAAAGAAAGCATCATTCTTGTTAGTAATAAATAAATAAATAAAGTCCTCCAGACCGTATTTCGGCCACGGCGGTCAATCTCAATGGAGGCTAGCCTTCGTCGGCGCGGGTGATATTAATTAGGCCGCTGCCTCGAGTTTTGCGAGCAGCGGGGCGGCAGCGGCGGCGGCGCGGGCGGTCGCAGATTGCCTGGAGTGCAACGGTGGTTGCCCCCTCCCGCGATGCTGTTTTCGAGAACCGATCCATTTAAATGTACGCATAAGATCCTGCCGCTCCCACGCCGCCGCCGCCGCCGCCCCGCTGCCCGCAAGATTCGAGGCCTGCCTTATAGTGCACAAGTGTGTGCGCAGACAGGTGCACTCCCTCTTCCCTCACTCTCATAGTCCGATGGGACGGCGGTTTCTTAGTAACAGCCCGGAGTTTGGAAGTTTGCGGTGTGATACCCCCGTACCTCGGAAAGCACGTTAAGAGGAAAGCGGTTGGTCTTTTCTCCGTATGTCCCTATGTTTTGCTTTTTGATGATAAATTGTTTTTATAAGCACTAGAACCTTCAAAAATTGCCGATTTTCAACAGAGGCCTAGCGTACAAAATTGAAAACTATTAAAGAAATCATAGGGAAACAGTATATATCCTTCTTATTCAGTTTATAAAAAATATCTTTTAAATTGGTCCAATATTGGAGTAGTAAATAGGCGAGAGTGAAACCTCGAATTATAATAATAATAATAAATTCATTTATTTCAGGTAAATAACACCCATTGCCACACGACATAAATTAATAGAAAACATAATAGAAAAATCAAATCAGATAAAGACCAAGTTATGACTTTTTACTTAGGCTTTTAAAAAAAAAGTCTCTCCGACCGCATTTCCTCTTAAGCCGTTGGTCCTGCGCTTTATCTCTCTCCGGTCGTGTCGGATCGTTAGTAATAAACAGTGTTAAGCTACTGTTTCCTAGCAGAGCGGTGGCCTCATGAAAATCTGTAATTTTCACCAGCATTTGACATTAAGGTGTCAAACAACGCTCCGTATTTGAACAGCCGTTATTTTGTGACCGTTCACCGCTTTCTTAGGAAACCAAAGCTTCAGGTTAGCTTGACGTGCTGCATGCAATAGTTTCACAGTTATTTTAGCTCTGATTTTGCATCACTGTCAAGTCATAGTTATCTTTATTCCTGTAGCAATAAGGTTGCTATTGGGTTGCTGCTGTCAGAGGTATAAGAGCTGTGAAACGGCTATAACTATAGTAATAATAATAATAATAGCCTCCCCGACCGATTTCGGTCACGGTGGCCAATCTCAACGGAGATTAGCCGGGTACGCAGGAGATATTATAGTGCACAAGTGTGCGCGCAGACACAGGTGCACTCTGTTCCTTTACTCTCATAGTCCGATGGGACGGCAATCCGACACGACCGGAGAGAGATCAGGCGCAGGACCAACGGCTTAACGTGCTTTCCGAGGCACGGGGGTGTTAAACCGCCAACTTCCAAACTCCGGACTGTTACTAAGAAATTCCTAATGGAAAAACTCAATAACACTGTCCGACCCGGGAATCGAACCCAGGACCCCATGCTCAGCAGTCGCGCTTGCAACCACGAGACCAACGGGGCAGTTAGGGGGTTACTATAGTAACGGGGTTAAAGATGACACATCGAACTTTAGAAAGGGACTGACAGGTATGAGTGACAGAGACAACGCTCTATAATACAAAGTGGAACTGCACCCTAATTGTGTAACACTATCATCACAATTTGGATCATTTTCAAGCATGTTGCTAATCCATTGCTTCATATATTGGAAAAATGTGTCTGCTCAACAACGTAAATAACGCATTTAATGTTGTTGGACTCTCAAAATGAAAGCCATTGCTACTGTTAGTGCTTTACGCAATTACCCCGCTGTTCTAAAACTCGATCTGCTATATTTAAGCCCATAATACACATGCCTGTAACTTATACAAGTGTATGAAAGAAAGTAGCTTTCGCGCCATAAACCAATTAAATTATTTAATTTTTATTTTGTTTTGAAGTGTTTTATTCCACATCGGCGGCGTGCAAGCTACTTGCATACTTTTGTACAGACGCCAGCACACCAAGCTACCCGAAACTGTAAAATGTTCCCAATCAACTTTGAACCTTATACTTTAGAGATAAAGTTGAAAATCTATTAAAGAAATTTGACAGATGGTAGTAGCTTGATGTGCTGACGTCTGTACATACAAAGAGGCAGTATATTATGGGCTTTACGGTTCCTGATATTCACACTTGGCCTTCTATAAAAACAAAATAAAACCTCGTATGTTAGTGTACAAGGTATCATTGAAATAACTGAAAACCTGAATAGGGGTCGTTAGGGGCGAGCTCTTTCAATTTAGACGTTTCGTGTCGGACTATTACGGCGCCGCAGCGGTGCGGTTGTCGTACTGCGAACGTCTAGTCGATTTTTTCCATACAACGTATGCACCAAACCCAGTAACAAATTCAGGTATAGCCGAGGACGAATGGCGCACTTCAGAGGCGCCATAAACATTGAAAAGGACTGTAATTATGACTACAAATGACCCCTCCTTTTAATTTTTTCAGGTATTTCAGTTACACCTTCTTGTAACTACACACATCAAAAGTGTCTAGGGATCAACATATATTTTTGCAATAACTTTTCTCCTGATTGATATTAATTAAAATTTTCTTTAAGGATTCATCAAATAAAGTGTTTTCGTTTGTCACAGTAACGATAAACCAAGTCACCTTTGCATTAATAAAGAAATTTGCCATTTTCCTAATAAAGGGATTTTTGACATTTGAACCACTAACACAAAAGTTCGAAAAAAAGACTGAAATAACAGTTTTCTCTAAAATTTTATTGGGTAACTTAAACAATTAATAATCCGTGTTTCTACCGCGAACACTAACAACACAAGAACATCGGTTTGGCATACTCAAAATGAGTTCATCCAAATCACGCTGTGGAATGGCCGCCCATGTTCGTTGCAACAACAAAAAAAGGTCTTCTTGCGACTGGATACCCTCCATATTCGGCAGAGCTCTTCTCTGTAGCATATCCCATGCATGCTCAATCGGGTTCAAGTCTGGCGACTGAGCAGGCCAGGGCAGGACATTGATGTTAGCTGCGGCGAGAGTCTGTCTTACAACTCTTGCGGTGTGCGGTCGTGCATTATCATGCATTAACTGAAATAAGGGACCGATTTGCACTTGTAGAGGAACGATGACGTCTGATACAATCGTCTCAGCATAAATTTGAGCGTTGAGGTTGCCTCTGATCCAAATCAACTCAGTTCTTCCGCCGATCCAAATACCCGCCCATACCATGATGGTTCCACCACTATAAGGATGGACTTCCTGGCAGGATTTTAATCGCTGTTGGCGTCCAGGGGTTCTCCAGTGTCGTATACGTCTTGTATCCGGTCTCATACCAAAACGAGACTCATCAGAAAAGCACACGAAACGCCATTGTTCTTCTGCCCAATTTCTGTGTTCAAGAGCCCATTGATATCGAATCCTACGATTGTGCATTGCTATAGGTGGTACCCGTAGCGGTCTTCGGGAATGAAGGTTCACTTCATGCAAGCGGTTTCTGACTGTTTGGTCGCTAATTAAGTTCCCTGAAGAGTGATGAAGCCTCACGGCTAACATCATGGCGGTTATTGTTGGAGCTCTTCGAGTTAAGATTTGAATGTATCGGTCTTGTCTCCGTGTGGTGCAGCGATACCGTCCTCCATGGCGCTCAGCCACGGTACCAGTGCTTCGGTAACGTGTCCAAAGTCGACTGATAACACTCTGACTTGTATTCAGAGCTAAAGCCACAGTACGTTGCCGGGAACCAGCTTCTATCATTCCCACGGCTCTGAGCATTTCTTCCCTGCTTAAATGACGTCGCCGCTCCATAATAACGTTGGTTTTAATCAGTAGTAGGGAAACAGTAGCACTAATAATGTCTTCAATGCGTTGTATGTTTTTATAGGGAAAATATTGACAGCTGATTTTCATCTTTTACTCGAATTTGATTCACAGTTCCTGATTCAAATTATGAAATGCACCAAAAAGGATCCATATAAATTTATAAAATCATAAATTTATTACAAAGCCACATCTCAATCTCAAGAAATCCGCATAAAAATGCTTGATCCCTAGACACTTTTGATGTGTGTAGCTTGGGCGTGTGACACGCCTTGAACGTAAGAAAAATAAATACTTAGCTCATTTTCTATCAACGCGTTAGAAACTAGTGTCACTTCAATACGAAGTTTTATTTCATTTTTTAAGTCAGTAGCTTGGAAAAGTAAATGACAATTACTGAATGAAGCATATACAAAAAAAAAAACTTACAAATTAGCAGTGAATCAGAATCCGAAATATCAGACATACACGAAGGAAATAAGAAGTTTTTTACAAGTGTTAGTAGAGCTGTGCCTGCGACTTCGTTCGCGTGCATTTCGGAAAACAAATTGGATTTCACGGTTTTTCTTTTTTTGCGCGGAAGCCTAAATCTTTTTCTAAAATAAAATTAGCCTTAGTTACTTCTTTTAACATCAGCTATCTGCCAGTGAACGTTAGGTTAAAATCGGTCCAGCCGTTTCGGAGATTAGCCAGAACAAACATAGACATAAACTTTAAAAATTGTTTTTTTTTTTTCGTTATAGGTACCTACTGCATAAATAATTTCTTATGTATTTAGTAAAAAGCTGTTAGTTTGGTACTTCAAACATACACTTCAATTTCATTTATTTGTATGTATAGATAGTGCAATCCACGAAGACGCGCCCCACTCTTTTTCCTAATACTTACAGCACAAGTCTGCAACATTCCGCTAGTGTTTTAGTTTTGTTGATACACACTAATTATTATTAGTGGGTAATTAGTGTGCATCGAAAAAACTAAAACACTAGTGGAATTTACTAGCGATAACCACTAAAGATTCGGAAGAAGAGTGGGGCGCATCTTCGTGGATTGCACTACCTATATAGATAATGTAATAAGATTAGCCATATGAAGAGCACAAACTGGCCAGCGCCAGATGACTATTTTAGGAAATCAGCTGTGATATCTTAGCTGGAGTGCTATAAGGATCTTTAGGCTCTTGAATGACATTGTCAGGGGGCATAGCTGGTAAATATTTGTGAATTGTTTTGAGAAAATGTATTGAAAAATCAAGATGTCTGCGTTAGTTATGTTTGCCACGCGTCAAATGATTTTTGATGATTTCATTAATGTGATATATCAGACATGAAAACCGTATGCAAAATAAGCGCATTGACGTGGAGTTGAGGACACCAGCCCGTATTACCTACTGAGACATGAAATGATTTTAAAATGCTTAGCTTTTCAGCTTCCAGTTTCAGATTATAATAAATATAATCAGAATTAAATGTGTTATAAAACCCTAAGAAAAACAAAAAATAATATTGATAAAAATAACTTTAATCACAAACATATAGAAGTAAAACAACGGTCACATAATAAACTAAACAGAAGGCAAGTAAAATTAAAACACATTAAGTTAAAAACTTCACCAGAATTCTCCCACAATACGTTTTATTGACGGAACTTCTGGTGAAGACCTAAAACTACGCGTTGAGAAACAATGGCGACGCGAAGGGATGATACCAAGTAAGCTTATGTGGGCACCAAGACCGCTTGATGCCTTCTCATGTTTCCAAATAATTATCGAAAACGAGCGTTTATATGAATATGATGTACCATCGCGGACACTGGCGGTGAACCACTTTTCAACATTATAAGGCCACGTTTCCACCAAAGCGGAGAGGAGAGGAGACGAGAGGAGATGTGCAGGAATCGTCCAATCACAAACGAGACGAGTGAGGCGATTAGGATTTCAACCATTGTGATTGGTCGATTCCTGCACGTCTCCGCTCCGCTCCGCACATTTCCGCTTTGGTGAAGTCCGGGCCTTACTAAGGGCGAAAAATGGTCGACCGCCAGTGTCCGCGATGGCACCTACTCCCGCGATCAATCAAGTCGCGTTTATACGTCATAATTCATGTAAACGATGGCGTAATCGCATATTCGTGCGACAGTCGCTTTCGGTTAGGACACGGCCAAGGTTACGATATTGTACCACTTTATTACTTGCGATATAAGTTTCTGAGAGACCGATTAGTCTGATGAAAAAACGCGTGGGTCATCTTATGATCATTTCGCGCTGCCATTGCTTAACGCTAACATTACAATAATAAAAATACATACCCTAAAACTTATGTAAATTAGTACAAACTAAAATTACTACTAAAAATAATGTTTTCGTCCTAGTTAATAGTAGAAATCATACCAAAATGGCGCGGACTTAGTGTCCTTGTACTCACGGGCGTATTTTTATCGACCACTGGATTTTCAACGCACTGCTTAGAGCCGAGAGTTAAGTCTAAGACCCCGTTCACACGGAGATGATCAGTACGGTTTTTTTTCGGTAAAAAGATGGGACCTCACGTCATCATCCCAATGTTTATACAGTTAGAAACAAATGCAGTATGAAACTGCGGGTTGAACGACATTGGTCAAGTCTGATATTCGTCAAATCAGTAATTCGTCAAATTTGATATTGGTCAAAGCTGTAGTTCGTCAAATCGACTTTTTGTCCAATTACGAAATTTGCCAAATACGCTATTGGTCAAGTGCATGTACAGTCAATCGATGAAAACATGCGTTTTGAATTCACATCACTTATTTGTAGGAACTTACAAATGGAAAAGCTTCTAAAAACGAAAAAAAAAAAATGGGATGGTTTAGCAATATTTGAGATGATGCCAGAAAATGATAGTAGGGCGGAAAATTTTCAAAAATATTTTACTGAGAAATGACAAAAAAGGATTTCTCAGGACACGTGGTGTTGTGCAAATGAACGCCATCGTACCACCAACGCAGTCGAGGCTTGGCATCGGAGATTAGGGATTGAAGTACACACGGCTACACATCAAGCTATACATTTCCAGTTTTAGCTAAACTTGCATTGTATAGGTTTTTCGTACAATCAGAAGTCAGCTTATACTGGTTATGTAACTTGATTTGTAGCCGTGCGTACAAGAAAAACATAATATTTTCATGTATCATGTACCTACAAGTATTTAAAAAATAGCGAAATTTTATTTAAATAAAGTTAAAAGGGAACATAAGAAGCTGAGGAAAATATCCAACATCATAAAAGGTGCCAAAATAGAAAAAAATATTGAGTGGAAAATTAGATGCATTAAAGTGTTTAAAACAGTTGTGTTGAGTATGAATTATATGTAAATAAATATGAATTGAATAAATGAGTTAATATAAAAAATTCATGAGGTACTTTCATTGTTACAGTTGATTGTACTTAAACTACTTGACCAATAGCGTATTTGGCAAATTTCATAATTGGACAAAAAGACGATTTGACGAACTACAGCTTTGACCAATATCAAATTTGACAAATTGCCGATTTGACGAATATCAGACTTGACCAATGTCGTTCAACCCGAAACTGCCATGTGATCCCAAAATTATACAGTTAAATAACATACTGATCGTCGCCGTGTGAAAGGAGACTAACGGTGTGTTTTTTCCACGCACTGGAATCCACTAAGTTCGATTCTCAATGCTCGGTTCAATACAGAGTCGAAAATCAGTGTGCGTTAAAAAATCGTCAGGTTTGCTAGAAAAGGATAGTTCTTGAATCATCATCAAGTCACGTACATATAATAACTCAGTAAAAAATGACTTTGACATATTATGTATGTCATTAGCTCACAAAAGCCCAGATTTCAACTAAGATAACATTATTAAAAACACTAGCTTTACGCTAATTATGGAACAAATAATGATTGAATACTGGACATAAAAAACGATTACAAGAAATTGGTCAATATTTCATTTTACGATTCTATTCGTGTATTTGACTATGGTATGTATATCACTTTTAAAACGACTTCAAATGAAACTTATATTGAAAACTACCCACCAAATTAGTGTAGTTTTCAATTTAAAATATTAACACGGTGGGTAAATGACAAGTCGTAACATCCGAAAAACGAAGATTTTAAAAAATTATTTTTAACATTTACTGAGCTCTACGCAAACTTGAGTTAATCCTGACATCACCTCTTGAAACGAAATTAATTGATATAAACTTGATGGCAGAGCTAACCAGTTCCAACAAACGGCACCCGTTCACGAGTACAACGCTCGCCTCAGCATCGCTTAGCTCAACCATGTTGCAGGGAGCTCAACGACCCGACACACAACGCTATCATTAGCAGAATCTTTAAGAGAGCATGATAGACCAAAACTCGTAGAAAGCTGTCGTATTTATTTTTATGCTGTAAGGCTATATAGCATGAGGCATAGAAAACAGCTCAACGTAATTTGTCATGCTTACATGAAGGGCGTATTCAAACGAACTACGGCAGCGTGTGAAAGAGGTACAGAATGTTTTTTCCTGTCCCTCATGTTTTTTTAAGGAAAGCCGGACATTTACCAACTAAAATGTAGTAGTGACATTGTATTTGCTTGTTGGTGAAACATCAAGATTCTAGAGGTAGTGTAAAATGCCAACGGTTACAAATGATTAAATCATAATTAGCTCAACATCTAACATTAGGAGCAGCTCCTAATGCGAGATGTTGAGCTAATTAGGATGGCTCTTATTATTGTAATATTTGGTGGTTTATTATAAGGCAGTGAAAAGCTACTTAATACCAATATAAAACTTAGTATAAAAAGCTAACCGAAATCTAAAATACTAAATAAAAAAAAGTAATTATTGAATAAGGCACTTCTGTTATCCTGACCGAGTTTAACATCAGTTTTGTCGTCAAAAATATTCTATCTTTTTATCATTCAATATCATACTTGTTTGAAATAGAATTTGAGTTTCTCTCCTCCGATAGAAGAATCGAAATTCTTCCCTTGTATCACAGAAACCGATTGCTTATCGATATAAACGGTGAATTTACCGTTGCTAGGGTAAACATTTTCAGTAAAAATCTGCCATAATTCGGTATTGAGTCCCGGGTTTTTGTCTTCGAGTAGATCGAAGATGATGTTTAAGTCCTCTTTGTTTTCTGGTAGAATGTGCACGGGTATTTTTATTATAACCTTGTGGTATCCGTGATGTTCTTGTACGATACGTTCGGCGCTTTCAGGAGACACGGACTCGATTATCACAGGCTCTTCTGAATCTGTCTTATCTCCAGTATAAAAGTATATTTTCTGGTCACTCGCGCATAATTCTAAGTTTTCATTTTTAATATTTTTATCACAGTCTTCATCGATTGCTAGGCTACATACGTTGTGTGCAATTTTCTCGTGCTGAGAGAGCACTCTCCATTGGCCGAATTTTAAATGGGGATATTCTTTTGGTTGCTGGCTTTTCAGGTCATCAAAACTCTTTCCTTTCTGTTGAATGGAGATTTTGCCTTTAAACTTTTCCAGAGCTTCTATTTCGCTTAGTTTCTTACTTAATCTCTTTGCGTGTAGCTTGGTTACTTCTTCTAAAGTGGCCTTCGGTTTGAGTAGAGATTGTAGATGTCCTAACTTAAATTGGACAACGCTACCTCCAACGAATTTATTAAAATTATGTGCAGTTATCACTTGAGCTGAAAGCTTGTCTATTTGTAGAACAACGTCTAATTTTGTCTTGGTTCTGACTGTGCTTATTTTCCTCCAATATTTGGTCCGTAACCTCGGGTTTTGTTCTTGTAATATCGCGATAACTTCGTCAGTATCTTTCTCAGTTTTGCAAATCATGCTTACAATACCTACTGCTCCTCTAAACTCGGTTGCCTTAAGATGTATGTGTAACTTAGAGTTAACTACAGGAATGGCCTGTTCTATCCACTGTCTGGACGGCATAGAATGGCAAATGATGAAAATGACACCATCAAAGAGATACATATCGTGGAATTTTGGTATATTATCTTCGGTCATCTCACATTGATCTACAGAATCTACGACAATATTTTCGAATGTTCTCTCAATTGAATGGAATAAAGCTTCGTCTATTCTCGACTCCGGGTAGTTTAGGGGACCTACATACAGTTTCTGGTCATCAGCGATGAGGTCAGTGTAGTGATTCGTACGGATCCTGGTTAGCGGGGCAGCCATAATTTCAAAATCTATGGGCATATACATTTTTTTAAGTAGCCCATCTCTATGCTTCTTAGTGTCTACGTCACCGATTTCTTTGCTAATTTCATCGAAGCAGATATCACGTTTTTGTCTATCAATAATCCTTATTGTAAGCTTTTCTCCTTCATAACGGGGATCGAAATCTGGACTTTTAATGACTTCTAATGATTCAGGGTCTACTCCGAACTGTCTTTTCTGCTTCCCAGCTACATCTGAGTAGTATTTCCAGCGGTCTAGCTTCAATCCCGGATAAACAGCCTGCAGCTTCAGTAATAATTCTACTGATTCCACATGCGCATATTCTTTCGGCAATCTCATCACTATTCTGGTATACCTGACCAAGCTTTTGATATCTCTAAAGGTTAATTTTAATCCTGTAGAATTTATGAACTTCGGTAACACTTCTGTCAAATAGTCTTTAGTCTCTAAACTGTCACAGATGTATATAACAGCTCCATTGGATAAGTAAATGTCTTGGAATTTGGGAATTATTAAGTTGGCAAACCGTTGTATTTTCATATCCTTATGCAAATATTCTTTGAACAAATGTTTTAGCCTACGAATGTGTGTGCCTTCTAGTTTGTTTTGTGGATACCCTTCTAATGTTATGGCGACTTTTAACTCTTGTTCAACGTGTAAATAGTTTGTTCTGCGATGGTAAGCAATGCCTCTGTTACTATCAATATTAAGAGTGCTACTCCTAGAGATCAAATTATCGGTACTTTCGATAAAAGATTCCGTTTTATCGGATACGGCTACACCTGATGTGGAAGCGACATTGTTTTTAAGATTCTCTTTATCCTTCGAATCGGATTTCTCGATTTCGATTTCGTTACTATAATTGTTCGTTTCGTCTGACCAGACTAGCACTTCGTCTCTATCGCTGATGTACTTGACGTCTTTAAGTTTTTTTAATACGTCGTTCTGCAGACTATTTTCTAGTTCTTTCATAACATCATCCCTGTCCTCTGCCTCAGTTTCAAGAGGAACTTCGTCTTTAAGGACATTTTCTTCCGTTTTCGCAACTGCAATTGCCTTAACGCTGACAGAAGCATCTCTAGGTGTATTTTCAGCAGATCGTATCTCATCTAGAAGTTTAACTCTCGAAGCAACGCTTCGTAAGTCCTCCTCCATGTTCGAAAGAAGACACTCGTAATAAATCTCAGTATATCCAGTCAGTTCAAACTCCATCTGCCCATAATCTATCACATTTTTGAAAGCGGGACCGCGAATTATTTCCCCAGACACCCTATCGATTAAAAAAGAAGTTATTTCGACATTGTCCATTGTTTTTTGGGCGTAAATTTTCCATAAACTCGTTTTTAGGGTAGGATTGAAGTATTGTAGGAGCTTGAAGGCGTCATGGGCTGTTGCCGGCCAACAAGAGCTCGGGATCTTTAATACTGCTAAGCAGAGCCTCTTAACTCTTGCCCTAAGCAGAACTAGATTGGTGCACATCCTTTCTTGTAACCCAGGCGATACTCTGACCATCCAGTCTCGAGTATCTGCATCCTTACAAATACACACTAACGCTCCCCTATTCAAGTAATAATCTAAGAAGGACGGGACTCGTTTTAGGAGTCCAGCTTTGAGCTGCATATCTATAACGTCTGTTAAGCTGCGTTGGAATTGCTCCATCTGTCGTAGTTTCATCTTGGATTTAGGGTAGCCTGCTAAAGCGATTACTAGTTTCAAATCTTCTTCTACAATGTCCATATAGTCAGCGTTTCGTAGTTGTATAAGTCTGTTAGTCTCGTCCTCGTCATCACTGTCGGTATAAAAGTCACTGTATTTCAAATCGCAAGTAACTTCACTCCTACATCTATCGCATCTTTTCAACTTACTCGTCGCGTCAGATCTTTTACTATAAGTATCAGTAATCTTACTAAAGTCAGACTTCTTGGTCTTCTTACTAGGGGAGGTAAGGTCAGTTGTTTTACTATCGACCTTTTTACTTGAAAGCCCGGATTTTTTTTCGGAAACTTTATTTGTAACGGACTTATCTCGGTAATTTTTGTTCTCGCTTTGGTCTTCGGAGCATAGAACGCATGTCGAAGGGGTGGAGCTACCATCAGTGGGCGGGATTTCCCAGGAACGCTTGTTCTTGACCTTACAGGAACAGATGGTGGTGTCGTTCTGAAGCAAAACTGTCGATATCGATATGTGTCGTGCTGAGTGCTACACTACTGTTGTGTTGCCAGATGTCTTGTTTCCCGTTTGTCATGTTCGGGTTATCGAAATCAGTTGGGAGACGTGTTCTTTTTTATATCTCATAATTTTGGCGTCTGGCGTCCATTCCCCAATTTGGACATGATGTATCTGGCAACACTTGGTGTTGATTTCTTGCTTTTGATGAAAATGCATGAAGCGTAAAGCCCCTACCTAAACCACAAACGCATGCTGCAAGTTTATAATTTCCACAAAACGTGAAAAACGCATCATATTTGGAGCCTGGAATTTAGGATAAAGCGAAACATTTAATAATATAAAATAAAATAATTTTATCATAAAATTTTGCCTGTGTGTGTTGTGATACCGTGGAAATAAATGGCATAGAAATCGGGGAGAAAAAATGAGAAGTGCGGTCTATCGGCAAGATAGAGCTCATTTAAAAGAAACTCGCGGCTTCTTCCCATGAGGTTAGGAAAAAACTACAGAACACCTGCTACGATCCTAACATACTCCTTTTGCTTCATCATTTACGCTCATTCATCTGGCCATACAAGCGTACCGCTTGCGAGTAATACGCACTTGCACCTCTGAAGAGCACGACCAAAAAGGTCACGATAATCATATCCTTCTAGGGCCTCCTTCCCGGCATTTCAAACCCACATCTGTCTTGTAAATTACCTTTTATAGTACGTAATCATAATTTCGCAAATATTGATAAATTTTGTAGAAACGCAAGCCATTAGATCTGGTAAAAAGAACGTTGCGCGCAGGTAGACGGCACATTATTTTAAATAACAATTTTATTTTGTACTTTATCTACAAATTCGCATACGTGATCTAGCGATTCATAAAGGTACCAATAAATACCTAATTAATTCGTAAAATAGCGACAGCCGTACAAATTTGTGCCGAAAATCCATAAGGAGCTTCACTCACCAAAACCGGTGTGGTTTGTGTAATTTTATTTAGATTTCTGTAAGTCCACGTTCGCACACAATAAAAATATCGTCGGGATTTTATTGCGCACTGGATTTTCAATTCTCGGTACTAAGCCGTGCGTTGAGAATCCAACAGAGCACATCCAAGCGCGTCATTAAAACACTATAGGATTTTCAACTGTCGGTGTTAAGCAGGGCGTTCAAAAACCATCGCAGCGGTAAAAACGCGTGCGAACCTGGGCTAAACCTACATGGGCACTTATTAAACTTAAAAATCAGAACCTAGGTGCACGGTTTCAATTATGGCTCCCTATGGAGAAGACCAGCAAAAAACTCCACGGTTACTCTTTTAAAAATCATCATCGACTTTTCACAACTATTTTGGGGTCGGCTTCCAGTGTAACCGGATGCAGCTGAATACCAGCATTTTAAATGGACCGACTGCCTATCTGACCACCACAACCCAGTTACTGGGTAATACGATACCCCTTGGTAAGACTGGTTTGTCAGACTTTCGGGCTTCTGACGACCCGTAACGACTGCGAAAGATCCACGAATGACAGCCGGGAGCAACAGCTTTACGCGGTTCCCGAGGCACGGAGGGGTCTTGGTAAAGATGTTTACCCGTCCACGTACCAACTTCACCTGATCGATCGACTCGTACGGCTGTTATTACTTAGCCACAAACCCTAATTATAACGATCATGACCGTAGGTTACATTTTATATCAAACACTATACATACATTTTGTTATTGAAATAAAGATAAAATAGATCAACCTTTTTTCAGATTATCTAAAGTGCAAACATCTTTTATGGGGTACTGTGTTAAATGCTACAACAAAATACCTTTTCATATATTACAATTAAATGAACGAAAATTTTAAACTCATATTAAAAGTACACTTTGTAAACAAGGATATTACAAATTAGAGGATTATATCCAAGATAACAATGTTTGGAAACATGCTGGTCCTGCTCCATAGGATAATCTAGAGTCTAGACAAAATCAAACTGGTTGCCAATTTAATTTATACACACACATTTTTTTTTAAATACATTGTTTTTTACATTCTGTGACAAATGTAACTCACACACTTTTTAAAATACTAGCAAAATTTTACAATCTTTGTAAATATGTGAGCACCATGTATCTATCACATAATTGATTTACCAGTCTGTTACATTTTTAATTCTTTTTACCATTTGTGGTAGACTAAATTTTATTTTAGGTGCATCGTATTCACATATAATTATATAACGAATGTATACAAAAACTTGTAAAACATTTTAAAAGAGTAACGGTGGAGTTTCTTGCGCATTCTTCTCCCCACGAAAACTACATTTTGGAAGGGGCGACTAGAATCAATTCTATTTTTGACTAGCTTCTGTCCGCGACTTCGTCCGCGTAAATTTTTTTTGTTTCCCCGACCCACCCCGTCGCAACGTGTCGCCGGCCTGCGCTATTACTTCGTTTTCGCTTGACGAAAACTTCAGACTTTTTTTCTTTTTGCTCAACTCCTTTTTAATCTTATAACTGTCTTGAATTGTTTCTTCATAACATTGTTCTCACATATAGAAGCAACAAGAATACTGTACTCAGGATTTTGTAATATCTTAATTTAAAAGAGTGTCCTTGGAGTTTCTTGCCCGTTCTTCTCCAAGAGATCTACGTTTTGGAATGGGCAACTAGCTTCAACTTTCTGACTAACTGACCGACTAGTTAATTTTGACAATTCAAAAGTGCCTGGAAATGGTTTAATTGAAATAAATGCTTTGAGTTTGAGTTTGAGTTTGAGTTTAAGGGTCCTAGCGTCAAGTTTAATAGAATATAGCCTTCCTCAAGAACTGGGCTATCAAACGCAAAAATATTTTTATATATGCGACCAATACTTCCAGAGATTTAGAGCTTTCAAACCGTGTTTCAAACAAACAAACTCTTCAGCTTTATTATTAGTATTATTTTAAAACTATGATATCTCCTAAGATATACATTGAAATCAAATGATGTCAGAGGCAATTTTGTTCAAAATTAAATACATGTGATGAATAACGTATTTATTTGGATAAGGATTAATACCATGTTTATAAAAACACCTTCGCAAATAATGCATTATTTTAGAACAAATTTGGTTAGCATAAAAGAGGTTATAGTGAGCTAACCTTAAAAGATAGACATATGCTGTCGCGGACTTTTTTTTAAAGCTTTTAAAGGGGAACAATTCTGTCATACATGATTTTTGCGAAACTTTAACCGTTTACGCAGCGCACGCAGCAGAAGCTCTCAATAGGAAAAAAATCCCCCGATTTTGAAACATTCTTCATTGGTGCTCCGCTCCTATTGGATTTAGCGTGATGATATATAGCCTATAGCCTTCCTCGATGAATGGGCTATCTAACACTGAAAGAGTTTTTCCAATCGGACCAGCAGTTCCTGAGATTAAACAAACAAACTCTTCAGCTTTATAATATTAGTATAGATTTTAAATTTTGACGTTCAAAAGTGCCTATTTGAAATAAATGATTTGACTTTGACTTTACCTGTTAAGTACGAATCATTTGATCTGACTTGGTTTCCGTACGTCCTTTTCGGGTAACCACTGAAAATCGGCGCTGTGCTGTGGGTCCCCCTATAGCACAGCATCATGCTGAGTGGAAGCCTTCTTGTCACAGTCATGACGTGCAGCCGTCGACTATCTCTGCTTTGTGCTCATGTATAAAGATATATATATATTTTTTGTTTTTATTATATATGCTGTCATTAGAATTAATTATCTTTTTGTTTGCACGTGTTTCTGTGACAAATAAACCTATTTTTCTTTCTCTTTCTTTCTTTCATACAAATTGTGCCGCACTGCATTATGGTGTATGAAGCTCCTATGAATCAATACGAGAATACTGGCCATATACTGAAACGGCCATGTTGGTCTTGTTACCTCGACATTCTAAAAAAAAGGGGGCACTGCCTGCGAGAACGCGAGTTTAAAAGACCAATCACCATTTGTACCCTAGCACATGATTCTGAACGCATTTTGAGCGCGTAGCTATCTATTGCAATTTTTTTACGATTTTTTTTTTAAACCGAGGAAAAATTTCTTCGTTGGTGGGTTTAGAATAATGTACTGAATCCCCGATAAGGTACCAGCCAGGTTTCAGGTCGATGTACCTGTCCCCTGTATACTTAGACCTGTAGATGTTTTCATGCAAATTGATTCGACGTATCCCTTACACCATAACACGAAATCGAGTAAAGTCAACAGCAAAGTAGATGATGAAAATCAGAAATTCAATATTAATGAACGGAGTTCGCGTCAGAACTGTGTGGCGTCGAAGTGATTCAAAAGTATGTGATTGTAAATTATACCAAACATTACAACTTCGACGCCACAGTTCTGACGTGAACACCGTTTATTAGTATTGAATTTCTGATTTTCATCCTACTTTTGCTGTTGACTGTACATAGCTGTACAACGATCCTTTAACGCGTGGACAAAATCGGAACTAACGCCGCCATCAGTTTGTTTATTAACGTTTACCAGCAGCCTCCTCCTTGTAGCAGTGTATCATTGGCAACACATGCTGGGCAAGATGTTTCAGTTTCATCAAAGAAGAATTTAACAACTATAAATTTTGAAAATGGAAGCGACTTATTTGTTTTTACTTTTAACGGGGATGCGCTAAGATAGCCTGCGAAAAAGCGTTCTTACGTTTTTTGCAATTTGCAGATCAGTGTCAGGTTCTAAATAAAATAATAGATTATAATAATAGCCGTGCGCAGTACGACACCCGCGCCGCTGTGGCGCCGCAGCAGTCCAATAAGAAACATAAATTGAAAGAGTCCTAAAACATGGTAAAAAAAAAACTTTTTACAAAAAAAAACAATCGACTTCCAAAAAAACACTACAAAGTGAAAAATAACTTTAATTTCGGAAGTCGGTGTCAATCAATAAAAGAAAATGCGGAACCAACGACACCGACTTCCGAAATTAAAGTTATTCACTTTTTAGTGTTTTTTTTTTGGAAGTCGGTTGTTTTTTATTGTAAAAAGTTTTTTATTTTTCACATTTTAGTGGGAAAGTTTGTAACTTATCTAAGTTACAATAGCCTAAATCTCAACTGCTCATCACCTTTAACAAAACATTATTTATTTATTTAAACTTTTCGCACAAAAAGGTACAAAGGCGGACTTAATGCAAAACATTGATTTTCCCGATGCAGGGACGTTAATTGTTTAGGAGTTCTCCTTGTCAAAACCCGGAGAACTGGATCTGATTGAGAAGTCACCATCAGCTCCACTTCACGATACGCATTGTGCTTAGCAACCACATTAAAGTACCTAATCGAATGCAACCCGTGAAATATGTATTATTGAGTAGTTCCGATGGCCATCTGTGGTCTTCATCATCAGTTCACCGAATGGTGCTTTCTGAGAGCAAATGCACGAGTTACTATGAAAAATACCCAAATCGCTACAGGTGTGCCTACAAAATTTCAGGGTTTCCCTCGATTTCCATGGGATTTCCTCATCAGATTCCGATTTGGTGACAATGGGACCACCTCGGGAGCATACCCTTTCAAATAAAAAAAGAATTTTGAAAATCCGTCGACAATTGGCGGAGTATTCGATGACCAAACATACAAAAAAACACATCCTCCTTTTGTGAAGTCGGTAAAAATCACGAAAAAAAATTATAATGAAGATAATTCAATTTCTCATACATTTAGCCGGTACGAAGTTCGCCGGGTCAGCTAGTAATTCTATAAGTCAATATTTGTTACGGCCGCAAATCATATTTAGATCAACGTACAACTTGATACTGACCTGCAAACTGCAAAAAACGTAAGAAAAAATAAATTTCGCGGGTTACCATCACGCTTTCGCCTTTCAATACAACTTGAAATACCGTGATGTTGAGCAAGTCATGTGGCTTATAGTAGCTCAAGTGTAGCTTATAGAGACAATTGAATTTCTATCGTTATAAACCAAATTTTGATTTTTCAACAGTTGAAGTATTGACATAAGGTTTAAATTGCTGTTTGACGTGTGCTAGTGAAATGCTACAGCTGTACGAGTTTCTCTGCCCAAGATCTGTAGCCAAACGTATACAGAAATGGGTTAGTAAGTATGGGCATGCAATATAATAGCTGTTAAAACTTACCGAATCGCCTGCTCCGGCGCTGAAGCTGACGTCAGCATCGCGGGAGTCCCTGCTACAACATTATACAGGTTAAAACACTTTATACTTTCAATCACGTTTAAGGGCCCATACTACTACCTCAGCTAAAATTCACTCTTATCTCGCTCGAACGATACAGCCGGTCGATTCTGTAAAAATCTCACCGTAATAACTTAGATGAAGTGAGCTATCAATAGGAGTAATCCCTAACATCTGCCTATCGATTCTGTAAAAATCTCACCGTGATAACATAGGTGAAGTGAGTGTAAAGTGAAATATCAATGGAGGCAATCCCTAACATCAGGTGGAATGACAGCTCTCACCTTAGTTTTTACGGTGAGATTTTTACAGAATAGCATTGGTGCTCGCGGCGTGAGTGAGAGCGAGACAGAGTGCGGTGCTGGGCGGCAGGCAGCGTTAATAATATGGTCAGGTATTTACGGATAGCAGTGGCCACTATATTCCATTTTAAGGAGTATAATAAAACTAAACAATGTAAAACTACCGTTTCTAATAATATTAACGTATAATCTTGTGAAGCACAACTTAACGTGCTTATTTTCTGCATTTTCATTCTAAATTGTATGAAATAACCAAAGAAACGATGAGGGCGCCACTGTGCGGTCGGCATAGTCTTAAGTGTAGACTGACACATAAATTAAAAAGTTACTTGCTATTTCGAAATAATAAACTATTCACATGGAAGTTTTTGCTAAGTATGGGTATTCTAAATCGCTTTTCAAATATTTGTAAAACTCATTTTCGACAAAAATGTCACTAAAGAGATTTTAAACTTGCAACGACGATTGTATAAAACGCAAGCCAAAACATAGACCTATCATTTGCCAATGACTCACCTAAATCGTACAACTCCTTCTCCGTTTACAGACAATAGTCTTGGATGGTAAAACAAAAAGAAACAATTTGTTAGTACACAAAATATAACATCATGGCGTAATAAGACCCTTTGTACACAACACGGTTTATTTACGGTACGGGTGGTGTAAAAACCGCGTCGTAGAAAAAACGCGACTGTCAACAAGCTTCCAGTGTTCCATACAACCACATATATCTTGACAGCCGCGTTTTATCTAGGTCTATCTATGGATAGACCTCTATTAGTGAATTTCGACAAGTATCTCAATTGGTTCCGTGGTGTAGTGGTTATCACATCTGCTTTACACGCAGAAGGCCGCCAGTTCGATCCTGGCCGGAATCATATTTTTTTTGTAACTATTTACTGTTATTTTAGATAAACGTCAGCTTAAGGGACACGAGATGAAAAACATCTGATGAAAGTGCGTAACACATTAAACTGTAATTGAAAAATCATCGACGAAAATTTAGGTAATAAAATTCACCTCAATTTTCAAATGAAAAACCTTTGAAACAATTAAATAGCCATTGTGTCTCGCGTGGATCCACGTTCGACGATGGGAAAATCAGATATACAGGGTTATTTGAAAAACGCCAGCAACCTCTTAAGAGGTCACTGTACTCATCATTATGAACAACTTTTACTATGGGATCAAACCTGAAATCGCGAAATAAAAATCAGCTGTTCAAAATGTAGGGAACAGCAGATTTTTTTTCGTGATTTCAGATTTGGTCCTATAGTAAAAGTCTTACATTCTTTCAAATGTTCTAATAAGCATTCATTCGATCAGTTTTGCGTGCGTAGCTAATTCATTTTAATAAAAATGCAGCATTTTAATAATGATATTGATTTCTCAGATATAAAAGACCCTATACTCCATTTACAATAACATTAGACATTTAAACAAACCTTTTTTACCGACTGTTCAATCGATTTCGACTTCTATTCCGTAGGCATAAGGATGGCATTAAAAGCAGTAAACAGTTGTTATTGTAAGCACTTTTTTTTTTGTTTTTATTGCCATCCTTATGCCTACGGAATAGAAGTCAAAATGGGTTGAACAAGCTGTAAAAAAGGTTTGTTTAAATGTCTAATCTTATTGTAAATGGAGTATAGTATTTAACATATAATTTCTAAATAAGTTTTTATGTTGATTTCTATGAAAGAAAGTAAAATTATATCATTGATTTTTATTGGAAAAATCATTTGATTTAAATGACGGTTTACTTAAATCAAAATAATTTAATCGTGCCAACCCTGGTCATTTATTTCACCCTAATTACAAAAAAACTTTAATGAATTATATACCTAAACCTTCCTCATGGATCACTCCATACATTGACGAAAACCGTATGAAAATCAAGGGGGGGACTATTTTATAATATGTCGAGTCAATACTAAAAATGATTTAGGCAATATGTATAAGTTGTTCATACGAAAATACCGAAGTGTCAATTTCGGCGTCATTGCTAACCGGTTCCGTGGTGTAGTGGTTATCACATCTGCTTTACACGCAGAAGGCCGCCAGTTCGATCCTGGCCGGAATCATATCTTTTTGTCACTTTTTTTTCTTCTTTTGTTTTTATTTGGCACATTACCTCTGTAAAAACTCATTTTATAAAGTAACTGACCTTTCATTAACATTTCGCACGACTATCTTCCCGTCAGGCAAAATGCACCGGTTACTCATTTGCGCCATCTGTAACCCATGAAACATTCTATAATTATTATTTTGCTATTTCTCTCATGTAGGCAATGCAATATCGAGATCTCGAGCCTTTTTTCGAGATCCAATCTCGCTGGAAGAAAATCTCGTTCTTGATTTCGAGACTAAGCGTCGTCGTCAACGTCAATTTAGAGTTTTATTTGTGCATAGACTTTTCTTATTAGACATGACAAAATTATTATAGTGATTTTGGGGGCGTTCAAGTATTACGTAACATCGTAACATTTTATAAGACCCCCCCTGGGTCTTATAAAATGTTACGATGTGTTACAAGGGCGGGAGGAGAGTTCGAACAACGCGTTATGTAACATTGTTTTTTTTTTAATTTAAATAAAAAACTAGGGAATTAAAGTCTCCTAAGTTGGCAAACCTTTTCGTTTGTTTTACGGCGAGTCCCTCGATCGCATTGTACAGACCCCAGCACATCAAGCTACCCGAAACTCAAATTTTCCCAACCAATTTTAAACCTTATGCTTTAGTAGTAAAGTTGAAAATCTATTAATGAAATTTTACAGATTTTAGTAGCTTGATGTGCTGGCGTCTGGTATTTTAGCGACTTTCCGGTTTTGCAACATAACTGTGACTTTTAGGTAAATATGGTCACTTGGGTGTTACATAACGTTTATGGACGGGGAGGGGGGGTACAGAAAAACGTTACGGCGCGTTACATGAGGGGGAGGGGGGATCAAAAATATTTAAAAATTGCGTTACATGATACTTGAACGCCACCTTTATTGGTAATGTTCTTCAGAGTTTCAGATGCGTAGTGCTCGCAAGCGCTACAGGCGTAAGTATATGAACGTATACGAAGCAAAAAGAGTATGTAAGGACCATAGCAGGTTCGGGCCCGTAAGGGTCGAAGCCTGCCGGGGCAGCGGGTTTGTCCGAAAGGGTTACCGCTACCCCCGAACATAAAGGGCTGGAAGGAACACGGGTAGGTTTTAGTCAGTAAGAGTCTGACACTCCCTTCTGCTCCACCCAGAGCGGAAGGGGTCATTTGATGATTTCCCATCCCCAAAACAAAAAAGGACCATAGCAGTTATACAGGGTGAAATTGAAAACATGCGACAAACCGAAATGGGAGATTGTACTCATCATTATGAACAACTTTTACTAAGGGACCAAAGCTGCAATCGAAAAATAAAAACAGCTGTTCCCTACATTTTGAAGAGTTATACGAACATAATTATAAAGAACAGCTGATTTTTTTTTTCGCGATTTCACGTTTGGTTCCATATTTTTTTTTTTTTTAGGTTCCGTTTTTCATAATGATGAGTACAATCTCCCATTTCGCTTTGTCGCATGTTTTCAATTTCACCCTGTATATTTTGTCATGTTTTTCATTATGTCAGTCAGTGTCATATAATGTCATGTTTTTCATTATGTCAGTCAGTGTCATATAATGTGATGTCACAGAACTCACCGGTTTCCTCTCAGCTTGTTTCAAGAGTATGACCCTCTGTTTACACTGGAGCTGCTCTTCGCGCACCTTCAGTTGTTCCAGCTTCAAATTCTCCAGCTCCAGGTGTAGATTCGGGTCGAGGATGTCAGAGAATCCCTGGAACAGATTGTGTTACATTTTAACATCATAGAGTAGTCTTCTCGAAGGGGTTAGGCGCGCGGATTCCCCGGTCGTTAATTTTATTTATTATATTTTAAAAACTAGAAGAAATCGGCAGATTAACTCTGCGAAGAGAGGCGAAAACAAACTCGGAGGTTAGTCTCTAAAAGTCTTGGTTAATATGGCACATACAAGTTTTAGAAAGAAACTAACAACTGACCGACATGACATTTGACAACACTACAAATCTGAAGGTTGTGTAAAACTCATTGTGACGATATTATCGTGGATGTCAACGTTATAGCACCAGTGTTATACAAGGAAGTAAAATGTATGGAAACATTTGAAAACGCTTTTAAATGTGATAATAACGTGCACATATTTCCATTAAGAATTATTTTACATTACATTTTATTGACTTAACAGACAGCTGTGCTGCTGGCGAGTTTCTTGCGCCACTTCTTCCCAGTTAAGGCACTAGGAAGTGGTGAACAGCTAGCGTTCACCACTTCCTAGTGCCATTCATCGGACGAGTTGGGAATGAGTCGAAATACGGCATGAAACGAGTTAAGAAACTGACCAGATGCACAAGGTGACGTGAATGTAAATGTGACCTATTAGGGCCTTTTTATTGTCATGCGTGTTTGCGGCCGCGAGCAGGCCAGACACGCATGCGTGCTGCCCGCAACCTATCGTATCATACATGTTTTTATTGTCATGCGCGCCACACGCACGCGGCACACGGGCGGAGCGCGGGTGACCCGCACGGATGCGTGCCGCCCGTGTGCGTGTAGCGAACCTTGACAGTCAGTGTTGTTTTTACTGTCAAGCAGGTCAAACGCACGTTTTATTAGCAACAGTTACTTTTTTTACATCAATTTTGACACGAGTTTTCTTCCTGGCGACACGCACAATACTGTGCGTCCGGCCCGCAACAAGCATGCGTGCCTGGCCTGCACGCGGACGCAAACACGCATGACAGTAAAAAGACCCTTAGGTATAGCGACCAAATAGCCAATGTGACTAATTATCTTCTGATCCTGTTATGTTTACATAGAATTTTCGCAAAAACAGATACACTTACATAGTCATCTTCCATTACTAAGTCGTCCATATTGTTGTCAATGTTTGGAATGCCCTCCTGCACCCTGCAACAAACACAATCAAGAAAATTGTTAAGATATTGTAACACTAGCTTTTGCCCGCGGCTTCGCCTGCGTGGAAGGCGGAAATTATCCCATGGAAAAGTATTACCGGGATAAAAATGATCCTGTGTTAATCCATATACGGACGCGGGACGTATAAATACGTCATTATACGACGTATTTATACGCCCCGCTCGGTTAACAGGTTAAAAAGGCGTGGCAGCCTTAGGATTATTATTGTATACTATGTGTACCAGCTTTATGTTAAATCTATAGTATTAAATAAAAACTGAAAGAAAAAAGTTCAAAAGAACGGTAAGGGAAAACTTAAACGCCTTTTATTATAACTTATCATAATTTCTGCATACACCACTTAACTAAAGAATACCACTTTATATACGGTGACTGGTAATTAGTGACCGATACCTAAACACGTGATTGTACTCATGATAACAAACAACTTTTACTATGGGACCAAACCTGAAATTGTGAAAAAAAATGTGCTGTTCAGTCATTTACGTTCGCCTAACTGGTCAAAATGTAAGTACTGAACAGCAGATTTTTTTTTCGCGAATTCAGGTTTGGTCCCTTAGTAAAAGTTGTTTGTTATCATGAGTACAATCACGTGTTTAGGTATCGGTCACTAATTACCAGTCACCCTATATAAATGACTACTGCTCAAAACTTAGGCATTTTCAACCATAATATATCAATATTGTTTCAAGTGATTCTATCTTTACCGTTAATGAAGCAAAGATCTTATAACTTTGCATAGTAGACCCTCCCATACGGAAGTAGCTATCCCAGGTAAAATTAGCTTACGAGTCTATTTATGTGCTCCATTTGGCAATAAAATACGCTACCATTGTTAAGCAACCCTATTGGTTTTTGTTTATAGGACCAAAATCACTAATGCTTGGTGCATTAGTGATTTTCATTATTAATGGTTATATTATAAATAAATGAGTTTAGTTAAATTTTGGCGTACAATGGCCCCGATTCTGTTGTTTACAAACTAATCTAAATTTAAGTTCAGTGCATCTTTTTCTTTCTATTTCATTACGAAAAGGACACAAGATAAAATATTAGTTTAGTCCTGTCAAATTAGATAATCCATAGACAAGTAAGACGAGATTAAAAAATTGGCTACTAAAAATACGTCAATTTACGTCAGGTGCTGACTAATTTGACAGGACTAAACTAATATTAATCTTCTGTCCTTTTCATAATGAAATAGAAAGAAAAAGATGCACTTAAATTTAGTTTAGTTTGTGAACAACAGAATCGGCGCCAATTTCATGCAACTGAGATGAGAATGCTAAGAAGGATGTGTAGTGTTATGCAAATAGACAGAATGAGAAATGAGTAAGAGGAAGTCTAAAAGTGGCATTGGTGGCTGAAAAGTTGTGTGTTAATTAATGTAATTGGACCTGTGCCGTTTTAATTAACTATAAATAAATAAATAATAATAGTGACTAAAGCCAAGTTGCATTTGAGCAAGGAAAGCTGTCAAGTCAACTAGTTATTTCATGGTGCCAAATATTAAGATCTAAGTACTATCTATATTCTATACTAATAAAATAAAGCCATGAGCAAGCTGCAAGCTGTGTGCATGTTGTTTGAATGCACTAATCTTTGGAGCGAACAGTCGGACTTGAAAAATTTGCTATTGATAGCCCATTTCGTGAGGTAGGTTATAGGCTATAATTTTAATGGTATGACCTTCAGGAATCAAACAAAAAGAAAAAATTCAGACAGAATGCTAAGTGAAAATAAAGTCCCGAACTTAAGCTAGTGGAGAATTATGGCAATAAACTCACAACAATTTAACATGAGGTTTGATAGCACTTAAGTTTACAAAACTAAAGGAATACATCAAACGTGAGTATTATTTGTATGATTCTCGAAAAGTATTGTTACTTTTAGAAGCTAACCTTTTAGCAACAGCTAGAACAGTGATGCAGGCAGGTGTGGCGACGCGGCCACCAGCCAACATCATTCAAACGAAATTTAAATTTTATTGTTTGTTTCATAAAAAAAAAATTGGAATATTTTGTTTTTGACTATGCTATATTTCCCCGCCCCTAAGTCCTGAGTTCACCAACATTCAAACCACCGTTTAGGTATTTAAACAGTTGTTTTATGTCAAATTTCATGGAAATTTTATCTAAAGAACTTTAACATTTAATCAGTTGATTTTAATTTTGGTGAACACAAGGCTAAGACGACAAGACGACCCACTGACCGACTTTTTTATTTAATTAATTCTCTCGAGAACAAAAATAAATTTTTAATCAACCAACAATGTGGGTAGGTTATCATGATAGCAATCACACTTACCGAGAAAACGCGAGGTTTCAACAATGAATACGTACAGGCGAACTTAAAATTTAGCAATTATTACGCGGACAAAAGTAGGTTCTTCATGGTAAAAGGAAGACCCAATTTTATCAAATAAAACTTCTTTACGCAGAACTTTTATAGATACGAGTAAGTTTTACAGTAGGTAGGTAACTTCATCGCAAGCGATCACCAACAAAATATAAACTTACAGATAAGAAATGTAAGCACCCCGGTTAGTAACAGCTTATAAGTATCAACTTACTCGTACACTTCGTTTTGTTGTTGCTGCATCGACGAAAAATATTTTCGTAGTAACATGGCGACGCTAATGTATGTAACACACTTATTACGCGAAAAGCTATAGATGATTCACAAAAAACTTACAAGATTTCCAAATTACGATCTACTTCGCAGATAAAACACTATTTTCTGTAATATTCTCGAGAAACGTTACAAAATAAGTTTACTTTGAAAGCACAAGTTCACAAGACTGCTCGAACGAAAACTTTTGCCTCCATTATGAAAAATGGCGGACGAGCCAATGAGAGCAGCAGACGATTTGTATTTTACTGGATCGTGATTGGAGGATGACATTCAAAATAAACCAATGAAAAAAAAAAGTTCATGTTATTGGTCGCTGTACAGTTTTCGAGGGGTCAAGTTTGAAGCAAAGATCAACTATTTATTCAGCCTCTGCTTTCAAATAAACTCGATTTCTTTGTAATTGGAATAGAAAGTCCTCCCGACCGTATTTCGGCCACAGCTGCCAATCTCAACAAGCAACGGAAATTCCAGATGGAAAAACCCAACATCACTTTGCCCGACCAAGGAATGATACATAGGACCTCATTTTCAGTTTTTACAGTCCAATATTTTTAATTGAATTACGTATCCAGCGATGTTTATAAACAGCTCGCTCGTGTAGGTATATTCTGGATAGCGACTTCTTCAAGTTTTGAATCGCTATATCTCAAAAATGGTAATTCTTAGGGAGAAAAGTAAGGACATTTTCTGTAGTTAATTATGTGCTCTACAGTTTTTATATGATGTATTTTTATGAAACTTACAGTTTGGCTGAAAAATGCCATAAAACCCATTTTTGCAAACTTTGACCATGAATAACTTTTTTGCAGATGTGGGATTAATGGGGACTGTTCACAATTCATTTACAATGGTGTTCTCAACATTCTTACCAATTTCCAGCTCTACGCCAATTATTGTTTGTAACCTTACACCTATTTTTTTAGCTAACTTAACTGGACTAGGTATATCAAAAATATCTAATGAAACCGGACTCAGTGTGAGTATTATGATTTAATTATTTTATCAAATGTTAAATCTAATTATAGTTTAACTGCTGATCCTCGTAGTTATTTTTTTATACGTTTAATTTAGCTTATGACCAAAACAGTAGAAAAAAAAATTCAATGTAAATTTATTTACTTAAACTATTGAATGATGATTATAACATTAAGGGCGATTTTTCAATAATCTAATAGGTTTATTCGAGGAATAACTTTGAAATATTGACAGTTATTTCATACAAAAACTGTCAAACATTAATTTTTTCATTGAATTTAAGGCCGCATTTCGAATTAGCTATAATCGCTCACAGCACTCACATCATCTCACATGCGTTCCGATTTAGATATTACGATTATGACAGCTGAGAGCTGTCAACAATTCGGAACGCTCGTGAACGCGCTCACAGTGCTTACTCAATGACAAAACGATATTAAAGTAAGTATTTCTTTGTTGTTTAAACACCATATTTCTTCTTCTTCTTTGGTTAGGTGGCGACTGTCAGCCAGAAGCAATTTCGAAAATGCCACGTTAATTTAAAGATATGATACAACTCAAAACAAAACGCACACTGACACAAACACACGCACACACTGTCGTTATTGACAGCGCTCACGGTGATGTTAATAAAAGGCATGGTCGGATTTATCGCAAGATGGCGCATGTCATGACGTCATCTATGACGATTCACGGGACATCGTTATCGCGCTTACGCCAATTCGGTACGGATTAAAGCACGCTTACAACGATTACAGCGCAACTCGGAACGCGCCCTAAGTTATCTAGCGATGGAAAAATCAGTCCTAATCCTAAGGGTTGATTTTTCAATCCACACCTTATTTTTATTCGTGGAATAAAATTGACGTCTCGCAGATTTTGTATGGAAGAGCTGTCAAAAATTCAAAATTATTTCTTCGATGATATTATCTGGCGTTGGAAAAATCAGCCCTTAGTAAAAAAGTAAAAAATGTGTCCATCTAGATATCTTTCAGAATGCTAAAATAGTAGAAGGCTGTTTTGGCGTCTAATTGACTGACAGAGGGGCATTATCAATAAACATTTAATTTTGTGAAATTGTCACAAAAATAGTATTGAAAAAAAAAAAAAAAACAAGATGGCGGCGTTAGTTTCGATGTTGGCCACGAGTACTTGCACAGTGCACACGTTTCACGAGATAAGGGCCTTCGCTTTTTTTCTTGAATTCGAAAGCTCGTAACTCGGAAACAAATGTCAAAAATTCAAAATTATTCCTTCAATGAATATCATTGAAGGAATAATTTAATGATAGGAAAAATCAGCCTTTGTGTAACTAAATAATATGTAACATTTCTATAGCAAGTAAAAATGTGTTCATCTATATCTTTCAGAATGCTAAAATAGAAGGCTGTTTTGGCGTCTAATTGACATTGACAGAGGGGCATTATTAATAAACACTTAATTTTGTGAAATTGTCACAAAAATAGTATTGAAAAAAAAAAAAACAAGATGGCGGCGAACTAACGCCGCATAGTGCACTTCGCTTTTTTTTCTTGAATTCGAAAGCTCGTAACTCGGAAACGGTGCCTCGTAGGGCCATGGTTCTCAGAATCGAAATTGTTTCTATGGTCAAGGTAAACGCGATATTGTAATAAAATTTGTAATTTCTGGAAAAAAAATCCGATAGATACCCCAATTTTTTTTTCTTTGTCGCTCATAGTGCCCCGAGGCGTATACTCCAACAACATACTCCGCCCCTAAGAGAACTTACTGACCACCATTAGTTCCTTGTACTTACCGTGAATGCCTCCCGCGGCTGCTCACACTGCCACTATCTTCTCTATCCCTGTTGCTCACGCCATAGTTTCTATCACTTCTCTCGTTCACGTCATTGGTGCCCTTGTCTTGCCAATACTTGTTCTTTCTGACGCTCTGGGCCTTACTCTGAGAAATAATTTTATCATTGAATGCTACTTATAATGATGACACAGTGAGGCGGCAAAATATAGGGTGCCAGGGACATTGACGCCCAACCTGTTAAATAAAAGTCCTCCAACATAGGTATTTACAACCATACGGCAAGATTTCGATAATGTTTCAAATCCTTGGGTTGTATGTTGATTAAAATATGATTCGCGCTCGTAACAAATGTGATTTTACAGAATTATAATCAGCAATACAACTCCTTAAAGTTAGAACTGGCCTCAAATGTCATGATTTTGATGATAATTATAGTATTTTATACCAACCTGCAAATTGAAAAAAAAACTTTAAATTTCGAGGCCTACCGTGGCACTTCCCCCTTAATTTGATTAAATGACTTCATCGTGATGATTTCAGGCCTAACAAAATATTAACTTACTTTTTTGGCAATTTGAATTTGCAATTTCAACGGTTCGGTGTTATTCATCTTCATCATAGCCAGTTTAGCTTCTCTGTAACAAAAATATTGTTGGGTTATTAATGAGGCCTCAAATCGGCAGTATCCTTGTATTATGGACAGGCTTCTTGTAACAAGAGGTTTTTCACGTTACGTATGGTGTGGGACCAAACCTGAAATCGCGAAAAAAACCAGCTGTTCCCTACATTTATATTCGCACTAGAGGCCCGTCCCGGCTTCGCACGGGTGGAAAAAAAAAGCCTATAATAATCAGTGATAACGTAGCCTTCAAATGGTGAAAGAATTTTTAAAATCGGTCCAGTACTTTTTGAGCCAATTAATTACAAACATACATACAAACCGTTCCTCTTTATAATCTAATATATAAAATTCTCGTGTCGCGGTGTTTGTGGTTAAACTCCTCCGAAACGGCTGGACCGATTCTCATGAAATTTTGTGTGCATATCGGGTAGGTCTGAAAATCGGCCAACATCTATTTTTCATACCCCTTTTTTTTTTGCAAAATGATGTTTGCGGGGTCAGCTAGTATTAGTATAGATTAGTATAGATAACTCGTCAAAATGTAGGGGACAGAAGTTCATAATGATGAGAATCTCCCATTTCGGTTTGTCGCATGTTTTCAATTTCAACCTGTAGATATACTTAGATTAATACAACATGTTAATGCTGCCAGCCTTTTGGGCACATTTCCTGTTGACAGCGATGTGGACGAATTTTTTGATGCCCTTTGATTATTTTCCCACCTTTTTATTATATACTTGTACATATTATTATCATTATTTTAAGTCTGTTAGAAATAAAAATATTATAAGACAAAAAAAAATTGATTAGGTATGCAGAGCTATAAATTAGTGACTTCTATAAAGCTACCATTTACTGGGTACATCTTTTATATTTTCATGACGGCAGTGCCGTTGAACATCTTTCCTTGGATCCTAGGAAAACAAAGCTCTACTCACCCTGGAGTATCGTATCTGACCAATGCAAAGCTTTTCCCCGGGTCCGGGCTGAGGTACGACTCGCAGAGCATCCCAAACTTAGCGAAGGCCGCACGAAGCCCCGCTTCGTTCAAGCCTTTCGGTACATTCTTGATGTAGAGTCGACAATGGTCCAGGTTAAGATCGCCACTATAAAAAAGGAGATATATTGATTATTTAATAAAAATACAAGTACCTATAATGTTAAGAGGAAATGCGGTAGGAGAGCCTTTTGTAAAGTCTAAGTCAAAGTCATAATTCGAGGTTTGGCTCTCGTTTATTTACTCCTCCAATATCGGACCAATTTAAAAGATACTTCATACTGAATAAGAAGCATATATGTGTCCCTATGTTTTTCTTTTTCGTTAATAGTTGTCAAAGTACGAAACCCTCGGTGCACGAGTCCTACAAGTAAGTAATCATGATATTATCTAACACGTTCATCAATTTGGGTGTTTTGTAAGTGCTTTTACGTGAGCCAAATTGATTTTGTAATACTTAAAGCATAACATTGTTGCTTTGGAAGATGGGTAGGCCTCTGCACGCGTAGCATACATGACCAACATAGAAACAGGTTTTGACGATGGGATTTCCGATCTCCTTGCTGGTGAAGCCAAGGGCAAAAGCTAGATTTTCTGTAACTTACCCGTTGTCGTCATCAAAATTTTGCGGCTCATAAAAGGAGTTGTCGTCCCTGGAGTCCCACTCATTGTTCTGGCTATAGCGAGCCCTACTCATCCTTAGCTGTGGAAAGGATAGAATAGACAGATGAGTATTTTTGTAAATAACCATTATTAGGAGCAAGATAGCAGCATGAACCGGTTATTCCATTATCTACCCCAGTTAATCCACCATAAGCCTTTAAATTCCGTTTATCCAACTAGGCCTAGGGTAGATTCTCGGTCATGTTTCCGCGTACCACCTTAGGGTGGATAAGCGGATAACTCCATATATTAGTCGAAACCAGAGATTTAAATCGATGGATTTGCCCTCAGCGTGTGTAGTGTTCATACTGAGAACAGTATTTTTGTATCATCATCTGCCTAGCCTTTACCCAACTACGTTGGGGTTGGCTTCCAGTCTAACTGGATTCAGCTGAATGCCAATATTTTACATGAAGCGACTGCCTATCTGACTTCGACAACCCAGTTATCTATATTATAAAATTTAAACTCAAACTCAAAGTTTGAGTTTAAAATTCAAAGTTGTGACTGACTGACTATCAACCCACAGCCTAAACGGCTGGTCCTAGAGACATGGAATTTGGAGCGTGTGTTCTTTGTGAACAGGAGACCGTATCCACTGAGAAAGGGTTTTTCGAAATTCCACCCCTAAGATGGCAGAATGGGGGGTGGGTGAAATTTCATGCGGACAAAAACACGGGCAAAAGCTATTTGGGGTTGGAGTGGTAGCCGTAGGGGCACTATGGCGCGAGGACTTGAAAATTTCCGCCCCTAAAACGACCCACTGACCCTAGTTGTGTAATACGATACCTCTTAGTAAGATTTTTAATTTTACCATGTCAGAATCATATTCTGAATCCATGTTAGCAGCAGGTCGTATGCCAGGTCCCTATCACCTTGTATAATTATTACAGTTCTCCTAATCGTTAATAGTCAGTTTCGATAATGGCGACCCTTTGAAATTACTATTTCCTGGAGTGTGCTCTAATATGACTCGCAAACTCGTAACATAGAACATAGAAGGGAGTGTCAGACTCTTACTGACTAAAACGCACCCGTGTTCCTTCCTTAGCCCTTTATGTTCCGAGGCAGAGGTAACCCTTCCGGACAATCCCGAAGTATGTATGTTTATTTGTATGTATGTAAGTATATTCTCATAATATTTGTTTAGTTTTATTATGTGAATTTATTGTGATTTTATTTTTTTTTTCTCCTTTATAATAAATAGAGAGATGTAGACAGCGTGTGAAAGACACGCTGTCTACATCTCTCTATTTATTATTGCAGGTATGCTGGAAGAGATATCTTATGAAATAAGCATCAACATTGTACCTATTTTTGTTCTGTTTTTTTTTTTTCTTGTCTCTGTATATATGTGTGTACATAAATGGAAAAATAAATAAATAAAAAAATTTGAAAAATTTAAGGAAAATAAATAATTTTGAATGATTTTTGTGTAAAAACTACAGGCATTCTGGGATTTTTAAGGGTTGTTGTGGATAGCAGAGCTACTTAGGATGCCGATACAATTCATGAGCAGGTCCACACTCTAGTGCTCGCTTAATGTTGAATTTTGGGACACATAACAACATAACATCACGCCTGAAATCCCATAAGGGTTACGCAGCATTTATTCTGTAGAAAATGAATGTTTAAATACCGAAATCGATATTACAAGACAAGACTGGTTAGCAGGACGTTTGAAGGACCAGACCCTTCCAGGGGCCCTAACGGTATCAATGCGCCATGCGGTAAAAAAAATTGCGTGTGTGTCGGGCGAATAAATTCGAGCTATTTATTTATGAACCTCAGCGTAGCTCAAAAAATATTTTAGTAAAGAATCTCACTCTGTTAGACACTGCTGAGGCTCTATTATTTTTATTAGAGAATGCATTCGTAAAATATCGCACTTTTCAACAATCACATTGACTATCACTCAAGTTTTTGAAAACAGAAACGTTACAAGGAGTTGGACAAAACGTGTCAGTCACCAATAAAACTTCATTATTCATTTCATTACGAAAACTACGTTACATTGCGAAAATGCTGAAATGAATGACTTATTTTAACAACTTTCTACGAAAAAAGATACTAAACTTACCAAATTCTGTGTAAAGTCGAGAAAACAACCAAGCGCCGGCTAAAAACAAAGAACTGGAAATTGCATGTAGATAAAAAATGTATAAAATGTATTGGCAATAGTCAATCAAACAATAAATACATAGAAGTGATTTGTCTATGGTCAATTTAGTCGATTTTCATTCATGTATTGAAGGTTTTCAGACAGAAAGATCATCTTCGAGTTGGTTTTAATTTCAACGTGATTTCAACTCCAATCTGGTTATTCCAGCCTGTCATACACCCTCCAGTCTTCAGCAAAAAAAAACACCACTTAAGTGATAAAAGAACTGTAAAATCTTCAAAACCAAGTCCGTACTGACAAAGCTGAGATATCGAACTGTTCAATAAACTTTATTAATTGTACAGAGGCCAGCACATCGAGCTACCACAATCTGTCAGATTTTCCCAATTGAATATGAACCTTATTCCTTTGCAGTAAAGTTGAAAATCTATCAAAGAAATTTGACAGATTGGGGTAGGTTGACCTGCTGGCGTCTGTACTTGATTTATGCAGTGGTTTTTTCATAAAACGTGTTTTTCCGAAGCACTTTACGATTTTTTTAGGCGCCTTTCAGTTCGGAACGGTGTTTCTATGCGTGAGAACTAGACGTCGTTCGTGTAGACTAGCGTCTAAGTGCTCATCACTGATACTAGTGCTGTCGGACACGAAGCCAGGCGAGACAGCGTGCTTTTTGGCCTTGACCACCAGAGTGGTCGAGTTCGTGACTAGTTTACTTTTAAAGTCAACAAACATGAAATCTGACCGATTGCTCGAAACCATTTAGTACTGGAAAAAATCGGCAAGGTTCGTGATATTTATGGAATTTTATACAATTCTTGACATTCTTAGTATTTGTTTCTCAAATTTTCGAATTATTCACTTGCTGTCGTGCCTTTATGAATTTTAGATCAAATTGGACGATAAAATTCATAGTGTATGGCTACCATTACTTGTTACCACATTTTTCGAAAATATCATAATTTTCGGTTATCACGTGGTAGGAAAAGAAACGTAATTGCCCCAAGCCCAACACTAGTAGGTCACTGGAATGATTGAAATGAGTTTGACATTGACAGCTCTCGAAATCATAACCTACCGAACTATTTTATATTAACGTAAAAGATATTGTTAAAAATAAATAATTAAAACAAACTATTAAATATGAAGAATGGACGATAATGGGAAGCACACGTCCTCGTACCAATTGGACCAGGAAATATTGGATGGCAAGTTGTTTATAGCATATTTTTTGTTGTAATTCTAGTACGGATAAATCAACAGGTAGACGTCTAATGTGTTATGACAATATGACGCAGAAATATTTAATATTGTATACATAATATATATCGGAAATACTATAATAAAGAATCTTATTGAACAATGTACACCAATTGAGCTGACTCCATAATAGTTTGTGCGTAAAAAAATGAATTAACATTACACTATGAATTAAAAAAAATCTAAATTCTAAACAATGTTTATTGCAATATTATTTAACGGGGCATCTTTTATTTTGCTTGCTCAATGAGTAATATGGTTGAATTTTTACAGTAAAATTCCTTTTGTAAAGTAATTTTATTAGATTACAGGAAAAAGTCTTAATTATTGGAAACAAAACTAAAAAAAACTTTGATGCAAAACAAGTATGATTCATACTGTCTAAAATGTTGTGACATGAATAAGTGGATACGTAGCGTAGTTTTTGAAATTAGAACATCAATCTTGCTATTGATTTTCACTTTCTTATTATTATTGATAGACATTTTTAAAGGAAAATTGCATTCTTTGATTCTGACATAATTGTTGCTAACATTTCAGAGAAAAGTTCAGAGGTCTTATAGTTTTTTTTTTTCATTACTATTGGGCAGAGCTGATGTTGACTATTCTGCCAGCGACTTGTAGTGACAGCAACACAGCAAGGTGAGCTGTCGAATGTTGCACTCTGTGGTAGTTGTTATTTGTTAACCTTCCTAAACTCGCGCCAAATTTCGTGACACCTACATCCACGCACGGTCTCACAGACCGAAAGTTCAGAAACCAATTTCAGTACATTTTTGGAAAAAAAAATATATGTTGAAACTATGTTACAGAAACTTGGGAATATCATGATCAAACCCCAATTAGTAAATCATTCATTTACCAAGTAAAAGTCTTTCATTTCAGACTCTGAAATAGTAAGATTTTGGTAAGAGTTTACAAAATATTAGCAGACATAATATTTTCTTCTAACATACAAAAGCAGACACCCAAAATCGAGATAATGTGATCAAACTACCTTTTATGACACTTAGCGTCAGATTAGCAAAAAGGTTTCAAGTTTTAAGTCTTAGTGTTCGCCTGTACTACGTAGTTACGGCAAAAAAAGTGTACCACTGAAACACTAAATTGCGTTTTTCTCAAATTGTAGTCATTGTGGAATGGAACGTTTTCGCATAACTACGTCTAAATCTAAAAGCGAACCTTATGGGGAACTTTAAACATGCAACGCATTTAAGGCAGAAGTGTCATCAATTCAGCTCAGTACAAAATCACTGAAAATAAACCCTGAATCGTAAACAACACCAAAATACTATTTATTGTGAATCTTGGTCAAAAAATATGACTTAGATGACATCTAAGTTATATTTTTTTACCAAGATTCGGACGATTCGAAAAGGACTTACAGACATCTTCAACTTGGCCATTCATTTGGTCAGTCTTACAGACCAATGCACGGGTATAGGAAGGTTAATGCTAGTAACTCATCATCTGCCTAGCCTTTTCCCAAATAAGTTGGGGTCAGCTTTCCGTCTAACCGGATGAATCTGAATATCAGTATTTTACATGGAGCGACTGCCTATCTGACCTCCACAACACATTTACTGAGTAATATGATACCCCTTGGTAAGACCGGTTGTCAGATTTTCGGGCTTCTGAATTCTGATGACCTGTAACGACTGTCAAAGATCTACAAATTACAGCCGGGACCAACAGCTTAACGTGCCTTCCGAGGCACGGAGGGGTAAAGATGGTCACCCATCCACGGACCAGCCGCGGCAAGCGTAGCTTAACCTGATCGATCGACCCTGATTAATGTTAGTAGCTGAAAAGACAATATAAGTTTATTTAGTTATCATGGTTTTATAGTTGCTACAGAATGTAAGTATATTGCTCAAACTGAATAACAGCACTTGTGTATTTCTCCAAGGGTTAGGCTAAGACGGAGGTTACACGTTCAGTTTGGCATCAGTCTGTAACCTTTTTTTTTTTTTTTTTTTTTTTTTCCTCTTTGGCAATTGAGCCGATGTCGACTATTCTGCCAGCGTCATGTAGTGACAGCAGCACAGCAAGATGAGCCGTCGAACGTTGCACTTTGTGGTAGTTGTTAATCTTATGTTAGTAGCTGAAAAGACGGTACAAGTTTTGTTAGTTAATATGTTTTTTTTTTAATAAATAAATAAATAGGTAGGTACTAATTATTACTCTACTACGACACAAATATTTACAATTATTATTACACACCAAGCTACATTTTTAGTTCATTGTCATTTAAAAATTTTGATAGGATTTGGATTAGTTTAGGGGAAAAGTTAGCTAAGAGGGATTGGAAGTTAGTAGGAAGTGTGATTTTAATTTTGGAAAGCTTAAGGTACAAATCAAAAGATTGGGAATTTGAAGGACATGAAAAAAATATATGGTCCAGAGTACCGTCATCAAGACCGCATTCGCAAAGGGAATTGTCACGGACACGAATCTTATTCAGGAATACTGGACTACAGCAGTGGCCGAGTCTCAGTCTACACAAGGATGAAACAGTTCTTTTGGATAGTTTAGTACATTTAAAAAACCAAGGTTTCCGTTGTATGTCGGGTTGGATACTGGCGTAATACGCTCCCTTGAGCTTTGAGCTTACCTGCCACACTCCTGACCATGCTTTATGCAATTTAAGTTTAGTATCAGCCCGTAAGTCGTAGCTATGGACGACATAGTGTTTTTGGTCAACAGGGTTAGATGTAGCAAATTTAGCTAAGGAATCTGCGCACTCGTTACCACCTATACCCGAGTGACTGGGAACCCAAGCTATTTCAATGTTTAAGCCGTTGTTATAGCAAGTGAAGAGTAAATTTTTAATATCTAAAATGATTTTACTGTGAATTTTTGATTTTAATTGGTTTTGAATTATAGACTGAATGCTACTGCGAGAATCTGAGAAAATTACTGAATTTTGAATATTATGATTTTTTATAAAATTTATTGCTTCTAAAATGCCAACACATTCACCTGTAAAGACCGAAGTCTCTGGAGGGCACTGGAAGAGCAGGGCAATCCTGGAATTCTGAAAATATGTTGCAATTCCTGTGCATCCTGTTGGACTTAATTTAGACGCATCTGTGTAAAATAGATTCCAACCCCTCCAGTACCTCCCAATGGCTCGATCAAAGTCACCTTTAACGTCCTCGGAACTCTTTGAAATGCCAAGCTCCAAAACGACTTTTGGCCTAAAGTGGACCACCTCGTATGCGGAAGAAAATACTGGTAGGGTGGGATATTGACAAACAGGTGAGGAGAGGTTTTTAAGTTCTCTGTACCTATTCATCAACGGGGAGATCGATTTATGTTTCCAATAAGGGGATACATCTAAAGAAAGGTGAATTTGCTCTAAGATGGGAAGTAAGGGATGGGACGAAAGGGCGAAAACTTTTGACAGGAAACGATCTGCTAAGTATTGTCTTCGAAGGTTAAGTGGAGGATCTGCACATTCTACCTGGAGGGCATTTATAGGGGAGGATTTCATTGCTCCTACGACAATCCTAAGGCATTTGGCTTGAATGGCGTCTAGTTTGCGAAGTGCCTCTTTATTACAGGGCTCGAGTAGGAAGCAGCAGTAGTCCATCACACTTCTGACCAGAGCATTGTACACCAATTTCAGACTATATGGGTGGGCTCCCCACCAGACTCCAGATAAAGCCTTTAGGACTGATACTGAGCGTTCACATTTTTTAACTATATAATTGATGTGATCCACACACGACATTTTGGAGTCCAGGGTAACTCCAAGAAACCTGACCTTCTCCTTGATAGGAATAGTTTGACCATCTATATTAATGTCAACCTGGGGGATAAGACGTCTGCGAGTAAAAATAACAGCTGTACTCTTAGGAGCGCTCAAGGACAACCCGTGATCAAGTAGCCATTGGTTTAATGAAGATAAAGAGACATTCAAAGATAGAGCGGCAGCCTCTATGGAACTGCCTGAGACCAATAATGCAATATCGTCAGCATACTGGAGGATTTTGCAATTATAATTTATGCATGAAGGAAGATCTGAAGTATAAATGTTATAGAGGATGGGGCTAATTACGGATCCCTGAGGTAGACCCCGCCAAGTCACCCTCTGCTCAGAATTTCCCCCAGGAATCCTCAGTTGAAGAGTGCGGTTTGAAAGGATAGTGCAGATGATCTGAATAATCCTAGCCGGTATTCTCAGCTGATGCAACTTTTGCCTGAGAACTGGGAGGAGGACAGAATCGTAAGCAGCTGATATGTCTAGAAAAACGGCTACCACAGACTCACCTCTACTAAGGGCCAGCCGGATCTCTGATGTGAGGATACTCACACTATCAGTAGTACCCAGACTTTTCCTAAAGCCGAATTGAGTCGTTGGGAGCAGTTTTCTATTTTCAACTAACCATTCTAAACGGTTTTTAATTAGATGTTCTAGAAGTTTAATAAGAATAGACGATAAAGCAATTGGTCGATAAGAGCAATGATCACTAGGATCTTTGCCGGGTTTTAATAGAGGAATAACCACTTGAACCTTCCAAGCTGGAGGAATATAACCAGAGATGAAACAAAAATTGACTAAGTCCAGGTAGTATTGGTGGCATTTTACACCCGCTTTTGCAATGAAAGAGTAGGGGAATCCATCCACGCCAGGCGCGGTATCCTTAACATATGTAAGAACCGTTTTAAGTTCGTCAAACGAAAATGGTTTATCAAGAGGATCACTTGAAGTTACAGAACCTGCAAAGTTTATTTCGTCTACACCAGGGACATATACTGGGGCGACTTTAGTGAAGAATTGGTACCCCAAATCTTCAGACAAGATGTTCATGGGAGATGGTTTTAAGCTGTTTCTAAAACTTTTCACTCTTTGCCAGACCACCGACGCCGGGGTGGACGGACTCAGAGAACTACAAAACGATATCCAGCCTGCTCTTTTCTTTTTTCTATTTAATTTCCTAGACTTAGCCAATATCTTATTGAAAGCGAGAAGATTTTCCAGGTTCATTTCAAGGTTAAAAGTCTCTTCCGCCTCATTCCTGGCTCTGATCATGGCAGTGCATTCCCTATCCCACCAAGGCGGAGAAGGGATTTTGCCTGTAGGTGATTTTTTTGGAGGGAAGCAATCATCAGCTGTAGCTGATAAGGTATTAGAAAAGGACGCAAAACATTCTTCAGCATTCACAACATTGATGGATGGGAGGGATGAGATACGTAGGTCTAAAATTTTGGAATAAAGATCCCAGTCTACAGAGTTTAGCTGGTACTTAAGTAAGGGAGGGGAGGTTTTATCAGGAAGAGATTTAGAAGGAATTTCAACTGTGATGGGATAGTGATCACTACCATAGGTCATGTTTAAACGACTCCAAACAAAAAGGCTAGCTATGCTGGATGAGCAAAATGTCAGATCGACACAGCTATTGCTCTGTCCTAATCCGGACCTACGTGTGGCACTGCCATCATTAATAATACATAGGTCAAGATCGTCCAACATATCAACTAGGCCAACACCAGTACTATCACAAGAATCCGACCCCCACCGGTAGTGATGACAATTAAAATCTCCCATGACAAGTAATGGGCCGTTTACAGTACTTAGTAGATTTTTTATTAAAACAATATCCTCGAAACTTGGGTGCGCAATATAAAAAGAGAAAATGTTTATACCCTCAACCTTAACAGCGACAACATTTATGTTGTCACCGACGAAGGGCAGAGGGATCTGGGAGAATGATACTTTGTTATTGATGAACAAAGCACATCCTCCATATCCATCTGATCTGTCATGACGAACACCACCGAAACATGGGATCCTGAAATTGCTTTCAGAACGAAGCCACGTCTCAGCGATGCCGCAGACCGATGGTTTAAATTTATTAATCAAAAAGAGTAGGTCAGGTTTCCTTGGAGAAATACTCCTCACGTTCCATTGCAGGAATGTCAGGGGATGGAACATTATTAATATATTGGACAATTGAAGTCAGTTTTTTGGCAACGTGGTCAGGTAAAGATTGTGCAGGGTTAGCTAATACAGTTATTAGCATATCAGCTATAATATTTAGTATGCTTTCGGGCTTATCAGGACCACTGGCACTTTCCCTAGGGAAGGCACAACCGTTTTGGGAAGGGGAAAAGGAGTAATCCTGAGTAAGAGCTTGATGAGCCAACCTATCGTAACTAGGTGAAAGAGGAGCGTGAGACTTAGGTTTGAGAAAGACCGTTTTACGGTATGATTTTGGTGTTTGGGGAGTTGGACTGGGGTATTGAGGCGAATTGGTTGTTGGTTTGGATTTTTGGGAAACTCTTGACACTTCAGCATATGATCGTGAGACTGGAGGGAAAACCTGACTTGCTTCCGCATACGAAACAGATTTCTGGGCCATGAGAGCTTTTATGCCCTTCTGTCGACCCAATTCAGGACAAGCCTTATCATTGGCATAATGATTGCCAGAACAAGATATGCAAATGGCACAGTCAGTGGAGACTTGGCATCCATCACCTGGGTGGTCCTGACCGCATTTGAAACAGCGGGGTTGTGAACGACATACTGTACGCGTGTGACCAAAACGACAACAGTTAAAACATTGAATAGTCGGGTACATATATGTCTCGACCGAAAGGGCAGAAAAAAAACAATAAACCCGCCTAGGCAGGACTTGTCCGTCGAAAGTGAGGACTACAGTTTGAGTGGGTTTCCACTCTGTAACACCCAGAGAAGTCACCTTTCGGCTCATTCTCCTTGCCTTTATAACGGGGCCGCATCCATCAGGAACCTTAATATTCTCAATGACCTCATCTTCTGTCCATTCACTTGGTACGTCTCTAACAAGACCTAAACGCGTAATATTGAATTGAGGAATCGTAGCAACAAAGTTATTTTTTACTAATGTTTGACTAATTAAGAAGCTATTTGCATCCTCGTGAGACTTAAACTCAACTGACACCCGGTTCCTTCCTAAACGTTTTACACTACCTAGGAGAATGTTACTGTAGTTATTCTGTGTTAAAAACATTCCAAATTTAACCGGGTGCAGAACAGTACCTGGGGTCTGGCCATCCTTCAAAGAAACGTGTACAATATAGGGTGGGTTGTCCCTTAACGTGTACGATTGTCTTACGTATTCTTTTTTTAATAATTTTGGAGGGTTTGGAGTATAGGTATTCGGAGAAGTAGCTACTCTTTTTCTACTAGCCGATTCGGAGTCCATTGCGTTTTCTAGCACATTGTCGTCGGGAAGGGAGACCGTTAACACCGGAGTGTATTCAAAGGGATCAGGAGGGTCAGGGGGTTTTTTGGTATCCATTATGGATACCTATTGGATAAAATCATAAAAAAATAAAAAGTTAGAGTTAAACCAAACCTTACACAAACACACAGAACAGTTCACACTTGTAAAAATCACTAAAATCTAAAAAGTTCGTAGCACAAACAAAAGCACGTATTGAGCCTTCACCACTACCCACGAAAGTCCGTCTGTAACCTTGATCACGTATAGACTGATGACGGAATGATGGACTGACATACGGTATTAGACGGTAAATCGGACTGACAATCAGTCCAACCGAAAACTTTAGCATTAGGTATGGATTTTAACAAGAAAAAAGCTTGTGTTGCTATAATATTAGCCCTGTCTACGAGAAATCGTAGAAAAAGAAAGCGGTGGTGTAAAAAGTGGCTCATGAAAAGAGAATTCTGCACACACTTAAATTTACTGAATGAGATAAGAAATACAGGAGAAGATGACTTCGCTAATTAATTCACAGCGATAGTTGAATCTTAACGTATTTATTTTCTTTTTCACGTCTTCTAAATTAGCCTTGGGTTTTATCACAGATATAGATAGACATAGATAACGCAAGTATCACGATCTGTATGAAAACCAAGCGTGCCATTTTTTTGACTACCTACTATGACGTCACAAGTGCTCTTTCTCACGCTCACCCAGCCAGCAATACACAGGACTGAGCGGGAAAGTGGCAGCTTACGATTTTTGAACGTAAGTTGGTGCGATTTTTGGCACGCGAAGTATTTGCTCTTGCGTTATCTAGGTGTATCTATGTCTGTGGGTTTTATTTTCTTCAAAATTACTAAAACTTTCTGCAACGCCTCGATTAGGGATTCGTTTTATTCCAAAGAATAAATAACGTTTCTAATAACGTCTTTTTATAACGAACGAACGACTCTACACTCACTTTCGCGACCAATTAACCAATGAGGTAGTCAATACAAAACCAACAAAATGTGAATTTCGTTTAGTATTTCAACTGGTTCCGTGGTGTAGTGGTTATCACATCTGCTTTACACGCAGAAGGCCGCCAGTTCGATCCTGGCCGGAATCATGTCTTTTTGTAACTTTATTTCAAAATAAAAAAAATATTTATTAAAATTGGTATGAGAATTAGTACTTTTTGGAAACCAAAACTTGCAAAAAAAAAAAACTAGAAAATGAAAAAGTGAATGGAAGTCCCTTTTAAGCTTTCAGTTTTCAGTTTTTTCGTCGGAATTATGGCCAAAAATCTCCGAACAATATATCTGTATAGTTTTAAGAACCTTTTGATAATATGAGGCCTTATTATTTACAAATAGCTTTTACTCGCGGCTTCGCCCGAGCGGATGTCGGAAATTATCCCACGGAAACATATTACCGAAACAAAAAGCATATAATTATGTTCCCTAAAACTATTATTTGCCAGTGATGTCCCGTCAAAATCCGTCCAGCCGTTTCGGCAATTAGCGGAACAAACAGACACAAAAATTTTAATTTGTTGTTTGTTATTAGTGCCGTTTATCCTTTTTAGGCATTTAGTAAAAAGCTATCATGTTGACATTGCAAACAAAACTTCAATTTTATTTATTTGTACAGACGCCAGCACATCAAGCTACTACAATCTGTCAAATTTCTTTAATAGATTTTAAACTTTATCGCTAAAGCATAAGGTTCAAAGTTGATTGGGAAAATTTGACAGTTTCGGGTAGCTTGATGTGCTGGCGTCTCGTCTGTACTTTAAGTACAGACGCCAGCACATCAAGCTACCTACCTACACATAATATGTGTTATTATTATTTTGTATTACAGACAGAAACTTCAATTTTATTCATTTGTTTGTAAAGATTCAACGAGTCAATAAAATGGGCGTTTTCTTACGTTCCAGCACGCGGAATCAGCATGACTGTAGAAGAAGTAGCGGGCTTGTCAACATGCAAGTATTCGGAGCGGGTTCAATCTCTGAAGCTGAACTTAGAAGACTTGGCCTTCTTGAAAGGACTGAGGAGAAGAATTAAAAATAGAGTAAGTACTTCTTGCGCTATGGAGCGATAGCTCGCTGACTCGCTCCATAGCGCAAGAACGGACTTGTGTAAAGTACCATCAACACTATTCTAAGTTTTAAAAACTTTATACAAAAAAAAAAATTGACTTCCACGAGGAATGGAATGGACTTCTGGATAGAGCTCGCACGGATGGTTTTCATGCCATCATGCGTAAAAAAGCGGCTTCCTCACTACAGCGCTTGCGTAACACTCTCAATGGCACCCTGATGATGATTGATAACAGGCCAGACTGTCTTATACAAAGGTGTTGGGTGGATTTAGCTATAGGTACACGAAGATAAGTTAATAGTTAGTAGATGTACCTGTGGTGCTACCACACTGAGCCTCGAGGGTGGGCTTGGCCAATTTGACTGTGTTTGTGTCCTTACCAACAGTACTAATATAGACTATAAGTGCTTTCTGTTACTAACCCATTACTAAACAACTCATGGACTGTTCATGTCTGAAATAAAGATTTATTATTATTATTAAAAAAAAAAACTATAAAAAGTGAAAAATAACTTTAATTTAGGAAGTCGGTGTCTAAAAACAAAAATGCCGAACCAACGACACCGATTTCCGAAATTATAGTTATTTTTCACTTTGTAGTGTTTTTTTTTGGAAGTCGGTTGTTTTTTTTTTTTTTTTTTTGGAAAAATATTTTTAAAACTTAGAATAGTGTTGATTGTACAGACGCCAGCACATCAAGCTACCCGAAACTGTCGAATTTTCCCTATCAACCTTGAACCTTAGGCTTTAGCAATAAAGTTGAAAATTTATTAAAGAAATTTGACAGATTTTAGTAGCTTGATATGCTAGCGTCTGTACTTTACACAAGTCCGTTCCACTTTCTTAGGATCTGATACAAAGTAGAATGCTCAAAAACTTTATTTTCTTTATATTTTTTATGTAGGAACAAAGCTAGCTCCAGCATACAGATGCAGAACGTAAAACAATAGCAAATCAAAGCCAGTCAAGATTATTGGTGTCTGTGGTTGAGCTCACGTAATTCGATATGCTCTGTGGTTGATTACGAACATTTCTCATGTAGATTGATGACTTTTACTAATGTTTATACTAGCTGACTCACTGGATTAGCTGTAGAGAATTGCATTATTAGTTGAATATTGTAAAATAGAGGAGGTAGATAAGATAAGAAAATCAGGTGCTTCATAAATTTGGTGACACATAACTCGAGATATGTAGGAAACAGCTGTTTTTTTTCCCGATTGCAGGGTTGCGAAATCTTTCGTGGATGCGGGACTCAATGATAGATGGGACAAACATAACTGGCGAATTTTGTGTGTTAACTATAGGGATTACAAGGGTGGTGTTTTGTTTAAAGAATACAATCAATACTGCTAATCTGCGTTCGCGATTTATTTGCCAAAAATCTAAAATGAATTAATGGAAAAATAACTTTGATTCTTATACAATAAAGTTCAGTTTACGCTAAAACTTCAAACATTATTAAAACTTTTTCAATAGTGCTAGTCACTCTGAAATCAACTTAATTATCATTGAAATAAAGTTGATATTTGTTTCACTTGAAATAGGGTACACTTTTACTATATAAATATTTTAATGCATCACCCGCGTTATAATATTAGCTTAGTGGTAAAATAAGCTCAAGTTGATTTGTTTTTTGCGTCCGTCGGATTCCACGTGTGCGAGCAGAACTTCACTTGATGGCACACGCCATCTAAAACTGAACGCTTCGATTTTTTTATAGCCCTTCTAATGTCAAATAAAAGTTTTTAAAAAATGGTTAGCGTTCAATCACAGTCAAAGTCAAATCATTTATTTCAAATAGGCACATAAAAGTCTCTTTTGAATGTCAAAATTTACAAATAAATATGTAGAAATGATTTTAGCTGCCTCTTCCAAAATATTGTTTCATATGGAGAAGAATGGGGAAAAGACTCCATGGTTACTCCTTAAAAAAAGTTTTAAAATATTTTATTGTAGGGTCAAAACTATGATTTATTTTCATGTGCATTAATCAAATCAAATACTTAATTACAGCTGGCCTCTCAAAACAGCAGACGACGCAGTGTGGAACACCTCCGTCGTTTAGCTCGAGAATTACGAGCAGTGCGACAATGTAGAGACGACGCCCTGTCAGAGAGGAGGGCTCTAATCTCACAGCGAGACAGCGCCCGAGCCAGCTGCCTCAGACTGTATAGGTATATTGTGCAGGTAAGCATTGCTAGTATAATAGTATTATGATCTCACGAAGCAACGCGCGCTTTACTTGTGTTATATTTTTAATTCTTTTTACCATTTGTGGTAGACTAAATTTTATTTTAGGTGCATCGTCTTCACATATAATTATATAATGAATGTATAAAGAAACTTGTAAAACATTTTAAAAGAGTAACGGTGGAGTTTCTTGCCCATTCTTCTCCACACGAAAACTACATTTTGGAAGGGGCGACTAGAATCAATTCTATTTTTTAATTTTAATTTTCGACGTTCAAAAGTGCCTATTTGAAATAAATGATTTGACTTTGACTTTGTGGTAACCAAGCGTACAAACAAAAGCACAAAGACGAGTAGCGTCAGCACGTAACACAAGCACACACACACTTCCGTCTTCGCCATTATCCCGGACGGTACCGAGAGCTCCTGCGCTTACGCATACATTTACAACGTTTTTGTACACTTGTCAACCACAAGGAAAGCGCGCGTCGCTTCATGAAATAAAAATACTGTAATCGATCATGTGTCGAGACGACGCCTTATACAATGTGTAACAGATAAACGCAAGTCCTGAAAGTAGCTTGTTCATAATTGACTACTGAGTAGATTTCAGTAAAAAAAAAAAAAATTCTAAATATAAAAAAAAAAATTAATAATTTTAATTTTTTTTTTTCAAAAATCATGTATTTTTTCATATTAACCGCCGATTGAGCCAAATAAAATTAAATCTTATTTCAAGGCAATAAAACTCAATGTTAAATGCATAAATGAATGCTAGTGTCAACACAATTTTCTTATTAAAAACAGCAAGCTTAAAAAAAAAATAAGTTTTGGACATTGTATTATGCTTTTAAGAGTAAACTAGTCGCGAGCTCGAACTCGCTGGTGGTCATGGCCAAAAAACACACTGTCACGCCTGGCTTCGTCTCCGACAGTGCTAGTATCAGTCTAGTTCTCACGTACAGAAACACCGTTCCGAACTGATAGGCGCGTAAAAAGATTCGAAAAGTGCTTCGGAAAATCGAGTTTGTTAAAAAACCACTGCCTAAATCAATTACAAATAAAGTTTATTGATCTCTTCGATAACTGCGCTTTGTCGGTACGGACTTGGTTTTGAAGATTTCACAGTTCTTTTATTACTTATTTACACCCAAAGTTACGTTAAAAATAGCAAGAAAAACGAATCTTTGTTGGCTCATAACTTTTTAATGGCTTTTTATTTTACTATTCTGTTTCCGTACAGACACAATTAATAATAAGTCAAAACAATATCATGTTTAACTTTGGATGCACAATGTCAAACAGTGGAGTAATATTCTCCCGAAATTTGTATAGAAAAAATATCGAAAAGTGGCACCTTAACTCAATACTCTAATTGGGGTGTATGAGGTCTTGCGTTAATTATGTTATACCTTGTAGAGAGGAGGCTTCTAGTCTCACAGCGAGACAGCGTTCGAGCCAGCTGCCTCAGCCTGTACATTTAATGTACAGTTATAATAGCTTCCCGACCGATATCGGTCACGGTGGCCAATCTCAACGGAGATTAGCCAGGTACGGAGGAGATATTATAGTGCGCAAGTGTGCGCGCAGACACAGGTGCACTCTCTGTTCCTTTACTCTCATAGTCCGATGGGACGGCAATCCGACACGACCGGAGAGAGATCAGGCGCAGGACCAACGGCTTCACGTGCTTTCCGAGGCACGGAAAACAGTACAGTTGTACAGTTAAGCATTCTACAGATAGTGCAATCTACGAAGACGCGCCCCACTCTTCTTCCGAATCGTTAATGGTTATCGCTAGTTAAGTCCACTAGTGTTTTGGTGTTTTCGATACACACTAATTAGTCACTAATAATAATTTGTGTGTATCGACAAAACTAAAACACTATCAGAATGTTGCACACTCGTGTTATAAGCATTGGGAAAAAGAGTGGGGCGCGTCTTCATGGATTGCACTATCTGTATAGTGGTATTTTTCGTCGAGTCGTTGAGCTCCTCAAGTTCTGAGTCAAGCTACACGATTACTGACAAATGCTTGTACTGACTGGACGGGTCAGTGGTTTTAATAAAAGTGGTGGTGCTCTTGTAAAAGTGATTCCGATATCTTATTTACCGAATAAATAATTTCACTTCAGTGAAGTAAGGCTATTTGTGAAGGTTTTTGTCCGGGGGAATACTACTCTGGTTTGGAGGGGGTGTATTTGACAGTTAGGCCGTTGGTCCTGCGCCTGATCTCTCTCCGGTCGTGTCGGATTGCCGTCCCATCGGACTATGAGAGTGAGGGAAGAGGGAGTGCACTTGTGTCTGCGCACACACTTGTGCACTATAATATCTCCTGCGTACCTGGCTAATCTCCGTTGAGATTGACCACCGTGACCGAAATCCGTCGGGGAGGCTATTATTATTTGATAGTGCAATTAGGTGCATTTCAGCTTAAATCTGTTCAGCCGTTTTTGCGCCATTTCGGAACATACATCCAGACAAATGGGCAAAAATTCTTCATTACTATTGTTTTATACAGGGTGTAACAGAAGGGTGAGGTCAGAGTTAATGGTGTGGTACACTGGTACAGACCACAAGACTGAACATCTTTCTCCATGGGACCAACATCGTAATCGCGAAAAAAAATTCAGCCGTCCCATACTGGGTCGAATAGGTATTGTAGTTTTGTAAGGGAATAGTTGATACATTTCTCGCGAATACGATGTTGATCCCATGGAGAAAGTTGTTCAGTCAGATAGAAAGAAAAAATATGTAAATTCGTTTATTTTTGGTAAACATGACGTATATAAAAAGACCAAAAAGAACAAGTTGGAGGAAAACATGCGTCACATCCACGCAAAACGGCCATCGCTCAGCATAATGCTAAGACCCTTTACGAGACAGCCCCAGCGCTGGTCTTCAGCGACAGTCGGCGTTGACGTGAAGACATCAACCAAACCTTTCTGGTAGACCTTGTATTTATAGATCATGTTCAACAATAGCCAGTGATGCAACGAATACTACTTTTACGAATACGAATATCAAACCTACTATTCGGCGAATACGAATATCTCGCCATGGTAATAAAAGACTAATTTATAGAATTTGATGAATTTCTATTCTTCTAATAATTAAAATTTACAATAGGCAAACTTTTATTTTAAAAAACATAGTTGATTTTCTGGTTTTAGGCGACTTCTTTTTTCAGTCTGGATGTTCCCAGCCGTTGAAAAAAGTCTTTCCGAGGCGACTATCGCGTCGTCGTTGCGGTTAAGGCCCTTGCACACATCGTATTTTTACGTGCCGACGACGCGCGGTTTCCAAGTCTGCCAGTAATTAGATTTGCGTACAAACATATTAATTTTTAAATATTCGTATTAGTATTCGCCGAATACGAATATTCGTATTCGTTGCATCACTAAACAATACACAGACAGTTTATCATACAAATTTTTTTCTTATTTATTTTTCAGATACTCCAAGAGCGATCAGACTCCACAGAAGTGCCAATCCTAGATTTAGAAATAAAAAAAGAATCTCACATCAAACTCCCAGTCAAAAAAGTATCCGTCACAGAGACAAAAACCCCCCTCCTGCCAGAATGTTTCGAAAAATCCATAGACAAGAACATATTCGAATGTCGCATAGACAAATTGGTACAGCAAAGTGTCAATCACATTTTTAAAAATGAAGTCTCTGAAAAGAAAAAAGTATTCGCGAAAACAGTTTTTATATCGAATGATAAATTAAGTTCGAATATTAAGTCTATGGTTTTGACGGAGGACGACGGACTGAAGATTTTAGAGAGTGATAATGGTGTTTTAAATTTGTCGTTGAAAGAGGGAAGGCGAAAAAGTCATGGGAGGAAGCAGTTGGCGCCTCGGAGGATCGCTTATATGTATAATGATAATAATGGTGAGTACTTTCTTCTCAATAAACTTTTGGCCCCATATTGCCCGCGACTTAATCCGCGTAAAATTTCTTGATTTAACATAAAATATGACATTGATACTTCACAATGATGACTGGGAGATGCAGTGCGTGCGACGCGGGTCCAAACTCACAAATTTTACCCCTTTATAATATTAGTATAGATAAGGATGTTCGTGTTTTAGACACGAAAACAATGTCATCTGCCTAGTCTTTTCCCAACAATGTTGGGGTCGGCTTCCAGTCTAACCGGATGCAGCTGAATACCGGTATTTTACATGGAGCGACTGCCTATCTGACTTCCACAACCTAGTTACTGGGTAATACGATACCCCTTGGTAAGACTGGCTGTCAGACATTCGGGCTTCTGACTACCCGTAACTACTGTCAAAGATCCACGAATGACAGCCGGGACTAACGGCTTAACGTGCTTTCCGGGACACGGAGGGGCCTCGGTATGTAAAGATGGTCACCCATCCATAGACCAACCGCGGCAAGCCTTGCTTAACCTGATCGATCGACCTGTGCGGCTGTTTTTATTTAGCCACGGGCCCCTCGCACGAAAGCAACGTAACCAGTGAAATTTGCTGAGCGTGGTCCTCGTCCTGGGTTCGATTTCCAGATCGGGAATATTTTGGAAGTCGTTTGATGCTTTCCGAGGCACGAAAAGAAACAAAAAGTATTTATTGCGACTGGGTCAGGAGGATCACAAACTAAACTAGACACAGTCTAAAATATAATACCAAATTATATAAAAAAGTAACAAAAAGAAAAATGAAAGAGAAAGTCCTATACGAGGCCAAAAGGCTCCTATCTCAGCATGACGCTGCGATATTTAAAAAATAAATTTCGCAGCGCTTGTATTCTGATAGGGCCCGCTGTGGTGTCACGGGCAGTTACAGAAATAAAAAATAAAAAAAATAACATAAAAGCACGTAAAACTGTTGGTCCTGGCGCCTTGTTTCTCCCCGGTCGTGTCGGATTGCTGTTCCATCGGACTATGAGCGTAAAGGAACAGACAGTACACCTGTTAGCGTACCTACACACATTTAGGGCGAATTTCACCAAAGAAACATTTTTTTTTTTAATGGTGAAATTCACTCTTATACTTTAACATCTCCTACATACTTACCTAATCTCCGTTGAGATTGGCCGCCGTGATCGAAATATGATCGGGAGGATATTATTATTACTTCAAGTTTATTCATGCAATATGGGCTCTTGTGATACAAGAACTCCTAAGGGTCAGCGCAGACAGAATAAGGAGCGCAACGGAGAGGATTTTATTAAGGCACTCGAAAATCAAATTTAAAATTATTGAAATAAAGCGCATATATGCTTGAACCTGACAAAAAAATGCTCGCGCGTCCTCGAGGATACGCGGGAAGGCACGCGCGCGTTTATTTCAATAATTTTAAAGTTCATTTTCGAGTGCCTTAATAAAATCCTCTCCGCTACGCTCCTTTCTGTCTGCGCTGACCCTAATGCATGAGCCAGAGCTACAATGATTTTGTGTCTTGAAGTAAAAATAAATAAATAATTTTAAAAAATATATAAAAAATATTTTTTCATGTTTCAGATGGCGTCCTCGACCTAAAAATAAAGAAAGAAAATCAGTGACACGAACCAACATACAAATTCTAGTTAAGTTTCATATATACACTTATATACAGACCAAAAATGTAGTTGTTAATCTCGGGAACATTATGTATAAGTCTTTTACAGTAGGCCGTTATTTACTATAAATGCAAGTAAGTAAGGTTAGGTAATAATCTAAAAAAGGTAAAAAAAAAAATTACCCGTCACGTCTGCAGTTTTGCTAGCTAATTTAATATGACCTTGTATATAAAAAACAATTTCTGTGCGCCAGTCTCGTAAAAAAAAAAATATAATGGCTCCTCGACCGATTTGAAAAAAAAACATGGGTGGTTTAGGAAAACCCAAAGGAATATTTTGCCGAAAAAGTCATTATTATAACGCAGTCTTCACCCAACTTGCGTCTTTTCATAGTAAATTACGGCCTAAGTAAATACTAGGTAAACGGTAATATATAAGTAAAATATTGTTACTAGGAAATATGCAAGGTGAATTTTTTAAACGGAATTGTTTAGGCAAAAATGGAACTATGAGAAATAGAGACAAAATAGTTAAAAACATCGATATTTCTTTATTATACAATCTGAAGATAAAAATACGACAATAATTAAAAACACTGCCAATTCTAATGCATGCGTGCCAAAAATCGTACCAACTTACGTTCAAAAATCGTAAGCCGCCACTTTCGCGCTCAGTCCTGTGTACTGCTGGCTGGGTGAGCGTGAGTGAGAAAGAACGCTTGTGACGTCATAGTAGGTAGTCAAAAAAATGGCACGCTTGGTTTTCATACAGATCGTGATACTTGCGTTATATAGGTATATCTATATCTGTGGTTGTGCCAGTCTTTGACTAGCTAATACCGCCCAAAGTACTCAATACAATCAGAATCCTGAGTTTTAGTCCACTTTTCTCTATTTCATATACTTTCTAATTTGACCATCCAAAATATTTTTTAAAAAATTTATCCTGCATACTAAAATGTATATAAGAAATAGTAAAAAATACGCATCACATATACAATTATAAATTGCATATACAATTATACATACAACACTGCTTTAATTTTCTGTTTTTTTTTTTGCATAACCAGCCTATTATGTTCCCACTGCTGGGACACAGGCCTCCTCCTCTATGAGAGGGAGTAGGCCCTACCACCACGCGGTCTCAGTGGGGGTACCATAGTTGCACAAAATTGCACTAAAAATACTTACTATACAGCGTATATCAGAAAGGTGTGGTCAAAATTAAGGGCCTCTACTACCTCAAATGGCTTAGCATGATCCTCCGTTATGTCGAAAATACTGCAGCATTAATTTTGAAATAAATATATGGTAAAGTTGAGGATTAATGCTAGGTCTTATGTTAGACGAAAACACGATTTCATAAAATTTTCTCGATAGAAAAAAATTCCGAAGTTGCCTCCAAACCGAACAATAAACCGCTGGTATTCAAAAAATACTTCGAATTAGATCATGAAACTTTGTATACTTACCGAACTAACTATAAAGCAGGTCTTATGTTATTTACTTTTTTTTAATTACCATTATTTTCATCGTAAAAGGCAAATACCTAAACTATTGGCGCTGCCTGCCGCCTAGCACCGCACTCTGTCTCGCTCTCACTCAGTCCGCGAGCAGTATTGTGCGAGCGAGATAAAGAGTGAATTTTAGCTGAGGTAGTGTAGGCTCTTAAGGATGTACACACCATCAAAGTGAAGAACTTTCTCCATAGGACCAACATCGTAATCGCGAAAAATATCATTCGTCACACACATTTGAGTCGAGCAGGTATTGAAGTATTTTTATTATACGATTAATTAGTTTTTCGCGATTACGTTGTTTGTCCCATGGAGAAAAGTTCTTCAGTTTGATCGTCTGTAAAAATATCGCGGTGGGATATTTTCGCGCACTGGATTTTCACGTACTGCTTAGCACCGAGATTGAAAATCCAACAGTATTTTTTCGAAGCGCTGGGATACGCTCTGTTGGATTGTCAACGCTCAGGTTCAACCAAGAGTTGAAAATCCAGTGCACGATATTTTTACGTCGGCTTAATTTGGAACACACTTTCCAGATATATACTGTATAGGCTGCAGTTACACTAGACTATCTGGCCCTTTGCTGGTGGGTCTACAAAAAATGTCAGGCTTTGTCATTTTCATAGTGATTTTGTTAGTTCTAAATAAAGCCACCGATTCAGATAAGTTTGTGAAGTCTGTGGCACTATATCTTTGACACAAATTTGTGATTCAATATTACAAGAAAATATGCGTTTTCTTTAGCCAAAATCTTTGAAAAATGTGGTAGCTTAGTATTTTAAAACATGGTAGGTAAAAAAAAAAATATGGTAAAAAATTATGCTACCAAGCCAGTATGAAGATAATATCCGTAATTTTAAAATTATCCAATGAAAAATTATAATAAGCCCACGTTCGCACGGACGTAAAAAAATCGCAGCTGGATTTTCAACCCTCGCAAGCCAAGCGTTGAGAATCCAACGAGCGCGTTGAAAATCCAGTGCACGAAAAAAATCGCCATTGCCAACCTGGGCTAATTCATTGGAGAATCGACCAAATTCAAGTTCCCACATACCTATATGCCTTTTACAAGTTATATGTATATAATATAGTCGAAAATAGTCAATGACGTTATATAAAAAAAAAATATACTTAATTATATAAATTAAAACTTCTATTTGTTAGATATAAAAATATATAGTTACATAAATATAAATTCGTCCAACATGTTATGAGGAAAGTAATTCGAATATTTTTTATAAAAAAATATAATATTGGTACAAAAAATTTGAAGTAAAGACCTTGTTATGTGTCTATATTTAAAATTATATTGAATATTATGTTGATATGTAAGAAAAATGTCTGTGAATTGAAAACACTGTTCTATCTGCTAAAAAGTTAATTGAAAAAAAAAAAACTGATATTTAAAAAACTATAAAATAAAAGCACCTTCTAAATTAAACAAACAGCTCGATTGTAATTTAACGCAATCAGCTTTTTCTTAAAACTGCGCAAGGCACCGGTCATACTGCCGGCGATTAACGACTTGCGAATAGAGCTAGCAACTAAAAACGAATTGGCGAGGAACGAACAGCGAGTTCGTATGTACTATCGCGGACACTACCGCCGGACCACCACTAAGTCTATTTTTGCTTGCACTCACAAAATAGAAGCGCTCTCTAGTACACGCACCAAGGTCAAATAGTTCGTCCGTAAAATTCACAAAAGGAGTACACATGATGGGTCACTAAGCTGCGCAGTGTAAATTGCAACTAATTGAGCTATCGCTTTCCTAATAGGCGAAAACTTTAAGGGGGCGTGGCTTGGAGTTGCCGCAAGATTTAGGCGAAACTTTTTTTAAGTGTTCTGGCGGAAAAGGCCGCGATGGTACCAAACATGAGTTCCCCCCGCCAAGCCAGTGTCGCTGAGCGAGTACCATCTTTGATAGTTCTTGTCGCTGCAACAAACTAGTACTCGCCGGCGGTGTAAACAGTCAACTATCAACTATTAATATTTATGTAATCTCTTTTTGGTACGTTTCTTGAATAAAAAATCATTGATAGTCGCTTCCCCGTCGGCCCCGATACTGCCGATCGATTCTGTAAAAATCTCACCGTGAAAAGTTAGGTGAAGTGAGCTTTCAAGAGTATCAATCCCTAGCATCAGTATGACACTGACAGCTCACTTCATCTAAGTTTTCACGGTGAGATGGCTATAGAATCGCACTGCTTTTTTATTTTCTATGACGTATGCAATTAAAATGATTAGTGCAATACGTTTTTTGATTATTATAGCATTTTTTTACAAAAGCTGAATGATTCACCAAAAAAAAAACAAATGGGTTTTTAAACTATGCCTATATTATATTCTCTGTAAAATATTTATTTAAATACGTTGTGATTTTAAATTGTTAAACGAAAGAAAACCAAATCAAGTACAATACAGCAAATGAATCATGTCCGGTCTGAATATAGGCTCTCCGAACATTCGCGAATGTTCGCTCACTCACCACCCCTCAATTTTTTTCCTAAAAAATTATTGTGTTATTGCGCAGGCTTCCGCGCTAAATTCGGACCACCCATGTTTCATCGGTCGCATTGTAGGTATACAGGGTGTCCCTGGAAGTATGGATCACATCGAAAAGGGGCGTGGGCAAGGTCTTTTCCAAACTTTTTAACCCTGAGAATGTCGGTGATTTTTTTACAGTTCAAAAGTTATGTCCAATATTAGTTTTTTTTATTTTTTTATTACGTCGCATAATGCTCAAAGAAAAAAATAATTTAAAAAATCTACAGGGCTGTCAATTTAATTTTTTTAGATAGCACTGATATTTTTTTAATTTTTTTTTTCTTTGGGCACTAAGCGAAGTGATTAAAACAAAAATAAGTCAAAATTTTTGAACCGTAAAAAAATTCACCAAAATTCTCAGGGTAAAAAAGTTTGGAAATGACCTAGCCCACGCCCCTATTCGATTTGATCCATACTTCCTGGGACATCCTGTATCTCTAAAAAAATAAACATTTTTTTTGGTTTTATTACAGCATTCAAACTTAATTTAATTATTTGTAGTTGCTAAAATGACTTTTTTAAACTAAATAATACCAATTCTTCAAAATTTCTTTATATCCATTTTTGGCAGCTCAATTACCTTAAAAACATTGCCCATATTATGAAAAATATATATTTTTATTATTGTATGTTATACAAAGTGCAATTTGAGAGTATGTTTTATCAGCAAAATAAAAAATCAATCTATAAGAAAAATTGTTACGCAAAAAAGTGTAATTATGTTCTGTGTAGGTCATGTCATGACAAAATGTTAATACTACATAGACTAAGTCAAATTTTGATAACGCAATATTATGCATATTATTAACTTTTACTATAATTTATATATTAAAAAATATGTCCAATAGTTAAGTAATTAAAATAATTATTTTATCTATAAATATCTATAAGGTGTTTCAAAATCAACTGTACAAACTTTAAGAGGTGCTTTAGACCATCAAAGTGAACAACCTTCACTATGGAACTAACTCTGAAATCACAAAAAACAAATCAGCTGTTTCATACGTTTTGGTCAAGTAGGTATTGAACGTTTGTATTAAACAGCTAACTTTTTTTCGTAATATCAGAGTTGGTCCCATAGTGAAAGTTGTTCAGTTTGATGATCAAAAACACCTCTCAAAGTTTGTAGAGTTGACTTTGAAACACTTTAAAAACATACAAATAAATTAAATTGAAGTGTCTGTCTGTAATGTCAAAATAACAGCTTTTTACTAAAAGTATAAATATTCTTATGCTACTTTTATTTTAGAAAAAGAACTAGGGTCCGCGCAAAAAAAAATACAACCAAAGCAAAGCCCTGGGCAGAAGCTAGTCATTTATAAAGTTTAGTTTCCGCCCGCGACTTCGTCAGCGTGAAATATCTTGTTTTAACATAAAATGTATCATAAAGACCTGTTGTTTGAAACGGTTGGATAACGCATACGTACGTCAACTATTAACGATTACGTACTCGTTATTATTTGACATACCGCATGGCCATAATTTTGTAATTGTAATTTGAAACAAGGCTTTTTTTGGTTTGACGATAGTTAGCGCCATTTTTGATGTATGCGTGCGTCAAGTGGACGTGAAAAAACCCGCCTTAGGACACAGCTTCATATTAATGAAAGAATTTTCGGAATCGGATCAGTAGTTCTGAAGTTGTCCCCCTACATACAAAAACTCACAAATTTTACCTTTTTATAATATTAGTCTAGATGTGTTGATAAAGTACAGACGACAGCACATCAAGCTACTACAATCTGTCAAATTTCTTTAATAGATTTTCAACTTAATCGCTAAAGCATAAGGTTCAAAGTTGATTGGGTAAATTTTACAGTTTCGAGTAGCTTGATGTGCTGGCGTCTGTACATAATATAAACTATCAGACTGCTGTTAACTTTTTTAAAATAAATTGTAAAGTCGCTTATCACCACGCCTGTATTCGAATTACACATTTCGCCCGTTATAAATCCCAAGTACAGCCCGATGCAAACTTTATGGTGACTCAGAACACGAGGCGAGTTACTGCGCAGTAACAAATTCACATAAGACTATGCCGACCGCACAGTGGCGCCCTCATCGTTTGTTTGGTTATTCCTTACAATTTAGAATGATTTGACAGGACTAAACTAATATTTATCTTCTTTTCTTAATGAAATAGAAAGAAAAAGATGCACTGAACTTAAATTTAGTTTAGTTTGTGAACAACAGAATCGGGGCCATTATAAAACTACCGTTTAAATTGTAAGAAATAACCAAACAAACGATGAGGGCGCCACTGTGCGGTCGGCATAGCCTTAGAAACGGGGGTGAGGTACTGCGCAGAGGGTAACGCACTTCTGAGCCGCCATAAAGTTTTGACGTTTACTGTAATAGAGGGCGTCCCTGTTGCCATTAACTGCATTGGTAAAATATTGCGCTATTGAAAATAAAACGTTATATTCTGTAAACGAATAGTTAAAATATGAATAGTTTTAAGAGTCGCGTGTATAAATGACTATGTGATGTTGAGTTTGAATAAATAATTTTAGTTACCCAAGCGATGTTTTATTGAAGTGAAAACTTTTCAGTGGCACCTTGCGCTCTTTCTGAACAGTGGACGAAACTGGGCGCTTACTCTTAAGTCCGTCGACGAAGGTACCGGCCCGTTCGAAGCTTTGGAGTTAACCGTACATCAGCACCCTAATTGAGATGTCAGCATTAAGGAAGGGCCGAAGCCTGCCGGGGCAGCGGGATTGTCCGAAAGGGTTACCGCTACCCCGGAACATAAAGGGCTAAGGAACGAACACGGGTGGGTTTTAGTCAGTAAGAGTGACACTCCCTTCTGCTCCACCCAGAGCGGGAGGGTCATTTGATGATTCACATCCTCAAAAAAAAAAAAAGCACCCTAATCACAATCTGAATTATTTTGAAGGATAATGGTGCCAATTCGCTTGTTCACAAACAAAAATAAATATAAGTTCAGTGCATCTTTTTCTTTTTATTTCATTATGAAAAGGGCAGAAGATAAATTTTAGTATAATCCTGTCAAATTAATCAGCGCCTGACGTAAATTGACGTAATTTTAGTACATAAACAAGTTTTTAATCGCGTTCACGTCTAAACTTTTATGGAGTAGTGTAGGCGTTGATTAATTTGACAGGACTAAACTAAAATTTATCTTCTGTCCTTTTCTTAATGAAATAGAAAGAAAAAGATGCACTGAACATAAATTTAGTTTGTGAACAACAGAGTCGGCACCAATGTTAATCTTTTGCTTCTTAGGGTCGAAAAAAAATCGGCTCAAAAACGTAAATAACTCAATGAATGTTAATGAAGTGTTAAAATGAAAGCCATTCCTTATAGTTACGCAACTACCCCGCCGATCAATTACTTTTCTGGACGGGCAAAACACATCGTGAGTAAGGATAACTGTCAAATCGTGGTGTCATTCATTCATAGTTTGGGTACCAAACTAATCTTATGTTCTTAGGGCATACAGAGTAGGAATCGGCCGAAACTGCGGATTACAAGCTAATCAGCCCCCTGAACCGTCACGCTCGGGTCGGTGCCGCTGAATCGGGTATACTCGACTCTAGTCGGTCGGTGATGCAGAATGCGTATACTTGGCTTGTAAGTTTTCGGGTGGACGCACAAGCCCTCTTTTTTTATTTGTTTATAGATGAACCTTTGAATATGATTTGCATGCCCATATGGCCGTAGAACAAGAAGGACTTTATTAAAAAAAAAATCTATGAACCAATTACCTATGTTTTCACAGATCAGGGAAGCAACAAAAACAATTTTTAGTAAGTACTAAAACTGAGAAGATTAAAATGGAGATTGGCAAGACACATTGTTATGGGACAAAAGATATTGAACAAAAAAGTCACCATATGGTACTTTGGAGAAGATAGGTGAATAATTTGGTAATGACAGCTGGAAAGGGACTGGACAGGCAAGGAACAGGGAGAATTGGAAGGGGTTGGAGGACTGTCCCTGCAAAGAAATAAATTATTTGATTTGAGAGTAGTCAGAATCCGCAAATTAGACGATCACAAAATATCAATGGATTTCTCTCTGAATGACTGAATGATTGGTTTTAAAATTATACTCCTGTGCCACTGTTTCTAAACGACACTTGTTTTTAAATAATCGTGAAGCCACTAAAGGGGAGGTGATTGTAAAGCTAGACTGACTAAATTACTAAAAAAAAAACTTTTTACAAAAAAAAAAAACAACCGACTTCCAAAAAAACACTACAAAGTGAAAAATAACTTTAATTTCGGAAGTCGGTGTGATTAAAAGAAAAGGCAAAAAATAAAATACTTAAATAAAAAAAACACTACAAAGTGAAAAATAACTTTAATTTCGGAAGTCGGTGTGAATAAAAGAAAATGCGGAACCAACGACACCGACTTCCGAAATTAAAGTTATTTTTCAGTTTGTAGTGTTTTATGGAAGTCGGTTGTTTTTTTTGTAAAAAGTTTTTTATTATTCACTTTTTAGTTGGCTAGTTTGTAACTGGTATCTAAGTTACAATAGCCTAATATCAACTGCTCATCACCTTTTACAAAACATTGATTTTTCCGATGCAGGGACGTTAATTGTTTAGGAGTTCTCCTTGTAAAAACCAGGAGAACTGAATCTGATTGAGAAGTTACCATCAGCTCCACTTCACGATACGCATTGTGCTTAGCAACCACATTAAAGTACCTAATCGAATTGCAACCCGTGAAATATTTATTATTGAGTAGTTTCGATGGCCATCTGTGGTCTTCATCATTAGTTCCACTTCACCGAATGGTGCTTTCTGAGAGCAAATGCACGAGTTTCTATGAAAAATACCCAAATCGCTATAGGTATGCTACAAAATTTGAGGGTTTTCCTCGATTTCGATGGGATTCCCTCATCAGATTCCGATTTGGTGACAATGGGACCACCTCGGGAGCATACCCTTTCAAATAAAAAAAGAATTTTGAAAATCCGTCGACAATTGCGGAGTATTCGATGAACAAACATACAAAAAAAAAAAAAAAAAACATACTTCAAACATCCGAACAAGATCCGAACATAGTACCTCCTCCTTTTTGTGAAGTCGGTAATAAATAATACCTTGTTCACTTCCAGAACAGTGGTGTAGTAACTTCCTATCTTTAAATAGCTATGTTATTAATTTATTTTATCTGGATTTCTTTTAAATGGGCTTTGTAATAAAATTACTTATGCTACACAAAATATAAAAAATAAAATGATTCAAAATGCATCGGTAGTGCTGTACAAAAAAAAATCTATTTGGTTTTGCTACTTCACGCTAGATGGCACTAAACCAATTAAGCGGTAAACAGATGATGGACTATTTGTCCACCGGACAGAAATGACCGCAATGAAATGGCAGAGCAGTTTATTTGTCCTACGTGTTTGTTAATGCACAGATTTTCATACTTTCTATAATCGCCGACAAAACATCGTCTACTCAGCCCAATGAGTGAGATCAAATCATCAAAAGCTTGATAATAATGGCAACACTGTAACGACTAGCGCCCTCTACCATTCAATAAAGAGAACTCTTCTTTGGTCTCGTTCAATCCAATATGGCGGCAAACGGTGTATGAAAGGTGCGGAATGTTTTGATTCGAAACGAACAATAAAAAAATTGTATGAAAAAAAAAAACTAACGAAACGTGAAAAAAATACGCAATGGCCGGTGAATTAACGTGGTTTTCGTGTTGTTAATATTAAATAATCGATCTCGAAGCTAGTTGTGTGGAAACTGAAGTGTTTATGAATTGAATATTATTTTTTTGCTAAGATTTGTGTCCGCTAACGCTAATGTGTTCGCTTGCAGTAATATGTGATAGAATACACGCTAGATATGTCTACCGACCCTGATAAAGCTACGGGATGCCCGATTGAGAGTGATAAAAGTGTTAATACAGACCTGGAAGAGTGTGGTGACAAAAACAGTGTTGTAGGTGATGAGTGCAAAGAAAAAAAGAAGATCGCTCGGTCAGTGCGTTTCCCTGACGAGGATCTCTTAGTTACACAGTACTTCGAGCCTGCAAACCCCTGGCACGATGGTAAGACGAACCTTTTTTTCACCACCTCGAAAATCAACGTAAAAAAATTTTTTTTTTGTCTATTCCTGCGTTTATTTTACGTTTTATTCGCTAAATGATCTTTGAATCGTATTTACCACGACAACCAACGCGATATAACACTCAATTTTGTTATTTTACGTGATAATTGTGCCTACAGCTGATAATTACAAAATATGAAAATAACACAACTGATTAGTACATTGTACTTGCTTATCTCTAAAATGATACAAATTAAACCCTCAAGTCTAGGTTTCCCTGGTGTAAGACTCAGTATCTAGCCTAACAATGTCATATAAATTACACCTGTCAGCTGTTTACTTGTTAACAATTTTAATATTTTGCATTTGGACTTTTGCCCTGCAGGGTACATAACTGGCTGAAACTAAACAATAACTTCTGACCGCGACTTCGCCCGCGTGGTAGTCAACTATACTACAAAACATACCCTATGGCACTCAGCAATAGTGTAGTTTTCTGCCAGTGAAAGAATTTTTGAAATCGGATCAGTACTTCTAGAGATTATCTCCTACTTACTTCCAAATTTATAAAGTTTACCTCTTTATAATATTATTGTGGATATAACCCACCACTGCTAATAATCGGTCATCTTTACTCACTGCTGGATTTAAAAAATCCTAAAATTAAACAAACCTCCAGTGAGTGAACTCATAAACCCCATGTGAGCTGTTGTGATTTGTTGAGCAAAAGCTGTTCATATATACTGTTGCTGATAGCTTGCATCATCCCACTGTTGAGCAAAGGCTTCTGCCCATGACTTTCAGCTCTTTCATTCCAGGGTCAAAGTGGACCACTGGTTGTTTGTTTTCTCCAGCTCATAGTGACATCTTCTACGGGTTCTGCTGCACATTCTGGCTATGTCAGGGCTCCATGTAGTGGTGTATTTTGGCACACAGCTCAGGCATACAAAGAGACAAATGTAAATAAGATTAAAAACCAATTAAATTAAATATTTGGTCCAGAATTCAGCTGGTCTATTCTGTTAAAACTTCACTGTCAAATTTTTGGTGAACCGAGCTTGAAGTGAACTGTCATCCTAACTGACGTTAAGGAATCCAGGGATTGTCAGCTCACTACAAACTGACTTTGAGTATTTGCAGTGAGATTTTTAGAATATTATTATAATATTAGTCAGTCCAGTCAGAATATTATTATAATAAAGGGTTGGATGACAAAAAGGAACAGGTTATATTATCATCAATTCATCACTCAAATTCAATATTTTATTTTACTTAAACATACATGGGTACTTCTGAATCGTCAGAAGCTAGGTGCATGGTTCCCAGAAGCTAGGCGCACAGTTCCAATTGGTTGTTGTGTTATGGAGAAAAGCAGGCAAGAAACTTCATGGTTACTCTTTTAAAAGTAATTGGCTTGACTGTTCATATCACTGGATCCGTGATCTAGTTTAGAAGTACTAAGCAGTTACTCAGGCAATTCTTTGCCTGACCTGGAATTGAACCCAGGACCTCAGTAGAGCTTGTAACCACTAAGTAGACCTTCGAGTCTGTATTGTTTTACTATATACTACAAAAGTAAAGATAAGAATATTAGTCATATCAAGATTATCATAATGTGATTAGAAAAATGATCATTGAAATAATATAATTTGTTGCCAAAAAGTATTCTAATGTGTTAACTGTATTATAATATTAGCAAGTTAAGTTCTAATGAGCTATCATATGAATTATTGCTAGAGGCGCTAGCATAGTTTGAGGTCCCTGAAATGCAGAATGTCTCTTTTTGTGGGTGGGCTACACACTCACTTTATTTCTTATTAGAATAATGTTGTGAAGAAGTATTTTGGCATAATTCTTAAGATCTAGCCTTTAGTTTTGTTATTATTATGTGTGATCAGTTATTTCTTAGATAGCTGGTAAACCTGTAATTGGCGACTGTGTAAGACCTTGTGATCTATTCTACTTAAGATAAATTATACATAGAAGCTGTTGGTGTACTTACCTTAATAAATAAATAAAATTTTGCAATACCCGTGATTGATTATGGCAAATATGAGTTACGGGTCAATGAATGTTAGTGCTTTAAAAGTGGAGTTAAGAAAAAGAGGTTGTAAAGTTAAGCTGGCTGAAAGAACAGCTAATTCAGAGGTTAGTTTTAGTTTGTTTACTGTTCACAAACACATTATTTGGTTTGTTTAAATATCAAACAAAAAACCCCCGTAATAACAAACTTTCAGAGCTATGCTTGAAGACCTTACTAGATAGTGGCCAGCACAAAAACGGTAGCACTCATGAAGTGACTTTGTTGGCAAAAAACTATATTATTTCAACATTAAAATCCATTTTAAAGTTTTGTCCCAATTCACTCCTGTATCCCTTATTCACCTTGTTACATGGTACCTAGTGTAGAAATACTAAGTAAAAATACACCAAAACTACTATTCTATATTGTGAAAGAAAATATAGGAAGTAAAATGTATTGTGTAGGTATGATATCATTCATATCAAGATTATCATACTGTGATTACAAATGATCTTCATTATCACATATTGTTTAATTTATTAATTAGTAACTTATCAGTTCTTATACATTTTTGAAATTCTTGTCAGCTTGTTTTGTGTAAATTGTAAATAATCATCAATCTTACATGTAGTTCCTGAAATGCTGATCGAAATATGAATAAGTAATAAATCAACTACCAAATTTCAATCAATCAGCTTAGCCTTTTTCCGACTATGTTGGGGTCGGCGTCCAGTCTACCCAAATGCAGCTGAATACCAGTATTTTACGTGGGGCGACTGCCTATCTGACCTCCAGCACCCAGTTACTGGGTAATACGATACCCCTTGGTAAGACTGGTTGTCAGACTTTCGGGCTTCTGACGACCCGTAACGACTGTCAAAGATTCACGAATGACAGCCGGGACCAACGTTTTAACGTGCTTTCGTATGCACGGAGGGGTTGTAAAGATGGTCACCCATCCACGGACCAACCGCGGCAAGCGTAGCTTAACCTGATCGATCGACCCGTGCGGCTGGTATTACTGACCAACGACGCGGCAATTCTTCTAAATATAGAGATGGACATGCTCAAAACAGTGTAGGAAAACATCGCGAGGAAACCGGCTTGTCTTAGAACCAAAATTTCGAAGACATGTGACATCTACCAACCCACATTGGGCTTGCGTGGTAGATTACACCTTCGCCTACCCCCTCCCCACCAGAGGCCTGTGCCCCAGCAATGGAAACATTATAGGCTGATTATAATTATGATGACATTATCAAAACACTATTACGTAACATCACTATCTACTTTATCTGCATGTTACATAGTGTCTGTCTGTTTGTCCCACAAATAAACAGCTGATAGCCTTCAAGGATATGCAAGGCTACTTTGTAGAAACTTGCTCATTTTGGTATTTTGTTTATTGCTGAATGGACCCGCTTTTGACCTCGATCACGCCTGATGGAAAGCGATGGATGAGGTCTATAATGGAACGAGCGTGACCAGAAGATGCCTAAGGCACTGGAACTCCCACGCATCGACGAAACACAGCAGGCTGCTTGACGCCGGACTCCGGTGGGAGGGTGGTCGCAAACCAGGCGGGCGTTAGCCCTACCACCGCAAGGGAAGAATTAGTCAAATAAGGTGTTGGGTGTGACTGTCCAGGGTGCGCCGAGCGCTCGGTTCAGTTGAGTAACTAGCGGAAGAAACTGCGCTTCACGAGGAGGCATCTTCATGCATCCAAAATTTCTGAGGAGCTGCCTGGTGTGTGTGTATTCGTGCCCGAGAATAGGACTCACATTACTAGGCGTATCTATCTACACTAATAATAAAGCCGAAGCTGAATTTGGTCCCCACCGAAGTCAAGCAGCCTGCTGTATTTCGTCGATGCGTGGGAGTTCCAGTGCCTTAGGCATCTTCTGGGCACGATCGTTCCATCATGGACCGCATCCATCGCTTTCCATCAGGCGTGATCGAGGTCAAGGGCGGGTCACCCATCCACAAACCAACCGGCCAGCGTTGCTTATCCTTCGATCGACCCGTACGGCTGTTGTTATTTACCCTCTCTAACACTGTTACGTAAGAAATAGTAACAATCCAGCTGACTCAAGAGTTTCGTGGTTCTGACTACCCGTATCAACCTTCGAATGCAGGTTTATTATACAAAATTATACTATTTTTTTTATTGCATCAATTTATGTGCCTGGCCTGTTAGCAACTATGTTGGGGTCGGTTTCCAGTCTAACCAGATCTGCCCTCGTAACAGCAAATGCAGTAATCGACATTTTTACGATTTTCCGTTTTTGTTAAAAACAACATGGGGAGACTTCAAGCATGGGGAGACTTTGTATTTTTATGTACCTTTTTCGTAACAAAACATATGAGTTTTATATCAGTTAGATATTAAAAAAAAAAACATTTAAACGCGTTTTTCTCGAAACCGCCATTTTGTAAGTACTGCATTTGCTGTTACGAGGGCAGAGATGCAGTTTAACACCAATATTTTAAATGGAAGCTACAGGTTTTTATTGCATATGGTAGCCATATTATTTTGTTGCATGAGTTGCTGAAACCCGATAGCTGACGCGTACTTGTCCTCTGTAACTTTAGTAAATAATAAGTAGGTACTTCAAAAAGTAAACTTCACGTTACTTTATTTACTTACTAAGCTGTTCTTTTTCCTTATTTCATTATACACACATCAAAAGTGTCTAGGGATCAAGCATTTTTATGCGGATTTCTTGAGATTGAGATGTGGCTTTGTAATAAATTTATGATTTTATAAATTTATATGGATCCTTTTTGGTGCATTTCATAATTTGAATCAGGAACTGTGAATCAAATTCGAGTAAAAGATGAAAATCAGCTGTCAATATTTTCCCTATAAAAACATACAACGCATTGAAGACATTATTAGTGCTACTGTTTCCCTACTACTGATTAAAACCAACGTTATTATGGAGCGGCGACGTCATTTAAGCAGGGAAGAAATGCTCAGAGCCGTGGGAATGATAGAAGCTGGTTCCCGGCAACGTACTCTGGCTTTAGCTCTGAATACAAGTCAGAGTGTTATCAGTCGACTTTGGACACGTTACCGAAGCACTGGTACCGTGGCTGAGCGCCATGGAGGACGGTATCGCTGCACCACACGGAGACAAGACCGATACATTCAAATCTTAACTCGAAGAGCTCCAACAATAACCGCCATGATGTTAGCCGTGAGGCTTCATCACTCTTCAGGGAACTTAATTAGCGACCAAACAGTCAGAAACCGCTTGCATGAAGTGAACCTTCATTCCCGAAGACCGCTACGGGTACCACCTATAGCAATGCACAATCGTAGGATTCGATATCAATGGGCTCTTGAACACAGAAATTGGGCAGAAGAACAATGGCGTTTCGTGTGCTTTTCTGATGAGTCTCGTTTTGGTATGAGACCGGATACAAGACGTATACGACACTGGAGAACCCCTGGACGCCAACAGCGATTAAAATCCTGCCAGGAAGTCCATCCTTATAGTGGTGGAACCATCATGGTATGGGCGGGTATTTGGATCGGCGGAAGAACTGAGTTGATTTGGATCAGAGGCAACCTCAACGCTCAAATTTATGCTGAGACGATTGTATCAGACGTCATCGTTCCTCTACAAGTGCAAATCGGTCCCTTATTTCAGTTAATGCATGATAATGCACGACCGCACACCGCAAGAGTTGTAAGACAGACTCTCGCCGCAGCTAACATCAATGTCCTGCCCTGGCCTGCTCAGTCGCCAGACTTGAACCCGATTGAGCATGCATGGGATATGCTACAGAGAAGAGCTCTGCCGAATATGGAGGGTATCCAGTCGCAAGAAGACCTTTTTTTGTTGTTGCAACGAACATGGGCGGCCATTCCACAGCGTGATTTGGATGAACTCATTTTGAGTATGCCAAACCGATGTTCTTGTGTTGTTAGTGTTCGCGGTAGAAACACGGATTATTAATTGTTTAAGTTACCCAATAAAATTTTGGAGAAAACTGTTATTTCAGTCTTTTTTTCGAACTTTTGTGTTAGTGGTTCAAATGTCAAAAATCCCTTTATTAGGAAAATGGCAAATTTCTTTATTAATGCAAAGGTGACTTGGTTTATCGTTACTGTGACAAACGAAAACACTTTATTTGATGAATCCTTAAAGAAAATTTTAATTAATATCAATCAGGAGAAAAGTTATTGCAAAAATATATGTTGATCCCTAGACACTTTTGATGTGTGTAGTTTTGCATTTAATAATACCTCTTTAGGTAGATAGGTACTTTATTTAATTCATGAATGGGATAATGGTGCCGATGCCCTTGTTCACACACTAAATTTAAGTTCAGCGCAACTTTTTCTTTCTATTTCATTAAGAAAAGGACGGAAGATAAATTTTAGTTTAGTCTTGTCAAATTAATCGGCGCCTGACACTACCCCATACAAGTTTAGACGTGATTAAAAACTTGCCTACTAAAATTACGTCAATTTATGTCACGTCGTAATTTGACAGGACTAAACTATAATTTATCTTCTGTTCTTTCCTTAATGAAATAGAAAGAAAAAGATGCACTGAACTTAAATTTAGTGTAGTTTGTGAACAACAGAATCGACACCATCGGATTACGGAAATGATCCCACAGTAACGTACCTAACACCAGAATAGAAGAATTCTATGTCCTTATCCATTATAATCAGCCTATAATGTTCCCACTGCTGCGACCCAGGCCTTCTGCCTGTGAGAGGGAGTGGGCCGTAATCCACCACGTGGGTCCAGTGCGGGCTGGTAGATGTCACATGTCTTCGAATTTCTGGGTGTAGGACATGCCGGTTTCTTCACGATGTCTTCCTTCACCGTTTTGAAATAATTTACACAAAGTTAAATGCCTGTCTGTGTTCGAACCTACGACCTACAACTCGTAAGTCACGAAAGTTAGTACTGGGCCACCTTAAAAAAATAAAAACATACTTTGCGAGTATATTTTCTATGCCTAGGAATATGCTAGGCTCATGAGTGCCTAGTATTCTAGATATTATATTATGTTCCCATTCAACTAATTTGGTTTTTCCTGATCAACCAATAAACCTTGTGGGGACAGAACGTCCGCATTCCATCATATAAGTAACTGATGACAGTGTCCACTTAAGCAGCATCATTTTATGAAATAACTAGCGACCCGCCCCGGCTTCGCACGGGTGCAATGCAATTTAATAAATTTAATTAATATTTTAATGTTTTTTTTTTACTTGCCGCCGATACCGCAGCAACCGCTATGTCCCTGCATTTTAAATCTGTAATATCTTCGAAAATATTAATTTTAATAACATGCTGTAAGGGCCATATTGATCTATATTAAATGCACAATGTATTTAAGGTACTTAATTGGATAAGGATTAATGCTGTATTGCTTAAAATAGCTTCGTAAATAAGCCATCATTTCTTGTAAAAAGTAAAGGAAAAAAAAAATAGTTATTGTGGGTTATCCGTAAGAGATAGACATATACCATCGCGGACTTTTTTGTAGACCTTTTTAAGGTGTACAATACTGTAGTACATTATTTTGATGTATCTCATAGGGTTCAGCCAGCGTTTGCAATGTAAGCGCAAAAAAAGGGTTTATTTGCGACATCACATTAGAAACCTCTAAAATTATCAGTGTTCTCTACTATATTATACATGTATTTTACATATAAACCTTCCTCTAGAATCACTTCCTCTAGAAGAGATATAATAGGAACAGAGAAAGCGACTTTGTTTTATACTATGTAGTGATACTTTTTAGTATTATCTAGGAATTATGAACTCGTAGAACTTGAGAATTCTGGAAAACTAAAACTAAAACTATGGAGACTAAGAGCCTCTTAATATAATTAAACAGCGATCGGATTTCTTTAGTTTATATTGATAGATAGACTTTTCATTACGTTATAACTAATAGCACTGACTCAGCTAAACAAAAATACCATATAAAAATATTTATATGACGCTTGCTTGAACGTTCGAATGGAACACGCGCTCAATTATAACCAGCCAGCACTATAAACGTTGAAGCTATCAGTGGCGAAGGTATCATACAACTCGATTCCCGCCGGCTTCCCTTCGAAAATTCAGAAGACAACCACTCTTACAGTCAATTCGTCATTGAAATATAATGAAACGGTTTATTGACATATTATTTTTTTTTGCCCCGGCTTACCTCTGTCATAAATTCACCATTCGCCACTGGAAGCTACATAGATAACCTCTACAGCACGACCTACAGATCATCATCGGCCTAAAGTTTTTCCCAACTATGTTTGGGTCGCCTTCCATTCTTACCAGATGCAGTTGAATAACAGTATCTTACATGGAGCGACTGCCTATCTGACCTCCACAACCCAGTTACTGGGTAATACGATAGCCCTTGGTAAGAGTAGTTATTAGACTTTTGGGCTTCTCTACCCGCAACGACTGCCAAAGATCGACGAATGACAGCCGTGACCAACAGCTGGGGTCGTCTCCATGAACGAGAGAATCGCGGCGATATTATCGTCGTGCTGTCAGTCAATAGAAACTCTATGAATCAATCTCCACACGACGACATCATGGCGACGATAATTTCATGGGACCGCATGACTATCGCCGCGATTCTATCGCTCGTGGAGACGGCCCCTTAACGTGCTTCCCGAGTCACGGAGGGATCTTGGTATGTAAAGATGGTCACCCGTCCACGGACCAACCGCGGCAAGCGTAGCTTAACCTGATGGCTGTTATCATTTAGTCACGCAAGTCATATATAAAACTGTCAATAACTACTCATTCCTAAACCAATTTTCAGCTGGGAACTTGATAATTGATGCTTCAAAGTAAACTCGTTGCAACCTTGCATATACATAACCGTATCAAATTGAGTTTGTTTATGAAACAAATCTATTAACATATAGTGTGATTTTTATCAACTCCTGACTCAAAAAGAGGGGTGTTATAAGTTTGACGTGTCTGTGTATCTGTCTGTCTGTGGCATCGTAGCTCTTAAACGGATAGACCGATTATGATGCGGTTTTTTCTAAAAACGAGTTATTCCGGTCGGGGATCCCCTAATCTGATTCCCTGCTAGATAGTCTCTTCTGTTTTAATCTTTGTCTTATCCACTATAGCTAGGTCTGATCCCCATACTCTTTTTGACAGGTAAGTACAGTCAAGAGAATAACAGGCGTGTGATGTAATTTCAGTAAAGTGATGACTAAAATTATGTGTATTTTAGGATGCAGGAAATGGATGAGTAAGCTATACGAGTGAGATCATTAAGTATTTTGTGACACCATGTTTTAAATAATGTGATCATAGAGCATGTTGGAATCTTTGACAGGATAAGCTTAGGGAAACCTTGTGTCGGATTTGTATCGTCGAATCGTTGAGCTCCTTAAATTCTGAGTTGAGCTGCACGATTTCTGACAAATTTGTGCACTGACTGAACAGTCTCACTTAATCTGAGTGGTTCTTTACTCAAAAGACCATTTCAGACACCAATCTACATGGTCTTCACATAATCTGACAGAGAAAGAGACTGTGGCCTCTGAGTTTGTTTCGGCCATTCTTCTCAGAGTAGTCAGATAGAACCTATATCCTCATCTAGTTTTAAAATAAATGGTTGACGTGTAAAAGTTTGTGTACAGAGAAATAAAATCATTTATCTCTAATTGCGTAACACACTAACAAAATATCAATCACAATCTGATTCATTTAAGGATATTGCTAAACCATTGCTTCATATGTTCGAAAAAAATTGTCTGCTCAGCAGCGTAAATAACGCAATGAATGTTGTTGAACTGTCAAAAGAAAAGCAATTGCTACTGTTAGCCTTGTGTTCACCATAATTTAATTAACTGATTAAATATTTAATCAGTTCTAAATTTAAAATTTCTTTAAGAAATTTGACATAATATTTATCTACTGTGACATAACCCAACTGTTTAAATACCTAACCGGTGGTTTGAATGTTGGTGAACTCAAGCCAGTGTTACGCAATTACCTTGTAATTACCCTGCTGCGGTTATAAAAATTGGTCAAATTACATATTTTGTTTTAACATTGCCGACAGCACATGTTTGGAACATGCTTGTGGTCACATTGACATCTGCGTCGGAAACTTTGCATGTCATGAATCATGATGTCAACTTTGTAGGTGACATCTGTCCCTCTGGATCTAGGATTCGTTCCAGTTACCCTTTGTCTAACCACGCGGAAAATCCAGGCCTTTTAATAAAAATCACTCTTTGTCTCTGGCACAGTGAAACGGCTGCGACTTACAAGTTATAAGTCGGTTCGAACCCAGGAAAGCATTTTACTTAAGTGTAACATATTATGCCTAATATTAAATTAGTATGCCCTTTTTTTTTTTTTTTGGAGGATGGGAAATCATCAAATGACCCCTCCCGCTCTGGGTGGAGCAGAAGGGAGTGTCAGAATCTTACTGACTAAAACCCGTGTTCCTTCCTTAGCCCTTTGTGTTCCGGGGTAGCGGTAACCCTTTCGGACAATCCCGCTGCCCCGGCAGGCTTCGGCCCTTTCGGGCCCCTTCCTTATCTCTTTGAGGCGCGCGTGGAACACGTACGCGCCGTCCAGCACGGGCCTGGTCCTGATGGGACGGAGAGTTACCCATTACTCTCCGCCCGCAGGCCGCGCCCTTGGTGGCCTAGAACAAAAAAATCGAAGACATGTGACATCTACCAACCCGCACTGGGCACGCGTGGTGGACTACGGCCCACTCCCGTGTCCCAGAAGTGGGAACTTGATGAGCCAGCGCGCACTAGAGACTTTTTGTTAACCGATAGTTTGGTCGTTCAGGGAATCAGTATGGCAGTGGCGAAGTGTGAATTTCTGACAGAGGTAAGCCGGAGCAAGAAAAAAATGTCAATAAACCGTTTCATTATATTACAATTATGAATTGACTATAGAGTGGTTGTGTTCTGAATTTTCGAAGGGAAGCCGGCGGGAATCGAGTTGTATGGTACCTAAGACCTTCGGAAATAGAGAACGGAACTCTTCAATATATGACAGCAAATCACACGCAACAGGTGCTATAGCATGTTTTATTTTGATTGGGAAATAAACATGCTGACAGCATGTCTACTTAAATATTGTTTATTTCCCAAAATAAAACATCAATCTAATCTACCAAAACTGTTCACATGAATCAGATTTTTTAAGGCGACATTTTACAAATTTTCATTTATAAGTAATGTAGGAAGTTTTCTCACCAGCCACTGCAGCTATATTGCACTGGAGCTATATTGAAGTGCACGCATTTGGCGATTAAAAAGCGGCCGATCAAACGCGTGCACTTCAATGTAGCTTCATACTATTTCCCTGAACGATCAAACTATCGGTCAGCAAAAAGTCGCTAGTGCGCGCTGGCTCTATAAGCTGTTTATCATAGTCATAATATCAAATCAAATCAAAAGCCATTTTGTTCAAGAGAATCAGCACTTTTTGAACGTCGAAAGTTACTTAAAACAGTCCCCAAAAACGCCCGCCCTTCACCACTTCCTAGTGCTTAGCTGGGAAGAAGAAATGACGCAACAAACTCCACAGAAGCACAACTGTCTGTATACAAGAGCTGTATTTGTATACAACACCCACATTTTGCCAAGTTACATAGTCACTCACCCACCATAAACAAATGAAACAAACAGACACCTAATTAAGTGATAAAATTAATGATCAACAACACCAGTGATAAGTACATCGAAGTACACACATTAGAAGCGTACACTCGTCTGTCAGCGATCGATTATTTTCATCTTAAAGAATTAATTACTTGCAGTATGCACGACGAAGATTGGCCACTGCGCGTTTCTATCATATATGTTGCATTCGAGTATGAATGTGGACGCCTATAAGAGTAGGGCAAGACTGCCTCTTTGGTCTGAAGCGACTGCTGAGCGTGGGGTCGTGGGTTTGATTCCCAGTTCGGTCCGTGTTATTGATTTTTTTTTTTCGATTAGGAATTTGTTAGTAATAGCTCGGAGTTTGGACGTTGGCGGTGTGATACCCCCGTGCCTCGGAAAGCACGTTATGCCGTTGGTCCCGACAATGTAAAGTGTCTGCTTGAGTTCAAACCCACGGTTTTGGTGCCGATTGTGTTGTTCACAAACTAAACTAAATTTAAGTTCAGTGCATCTTTTTCTTTCTGTTTGATTAAGAAAAGGACAGAAGGTAAATTTTAGTTTAGTCCTGTCAAATTAATCAGCGCCTGACGTAATTTTAGTAGGAAAGTTTTTAATCACGTCTAAACTTGTATGGATTAGTGTCAGGCGCTGATTAATTTGACAGGACTAAACTAAATGTATCTTCTGTCCTTTTCTTAATGAAATAGAAAGACAATGATGCGCTGAACTTAAATTTAGTTTAGTTTGTGAACAAGGGAATCGGCACCACTACACCTATATTGCATGCTAGCTTGCCAGCGATTTTGTTGAACAGGATGTAATGCATCAAAAATAATTGTTATTTAGATAATTGTGTATTCGAGATTAGGTCACGATGACGATGCTAATTTATTCAAATAACCATTTACGTATTTGAATATTTTAGCATCAGTAGATTTGATTTATTGGAATTAGTTACGGAGCACGCGATAGCCGCGCCCGACAGGGGCGTCTAAAAAGGGATTAAAAAAAAAAACACGCACATACAGAGAGGGTGGCTAAGTAATAACAGCGGCACGGGTCGAACGATCAGGTTAAGCTACGCTTGGTCCGTGGATGGGTGACCGTCTTGACATATCAAGACCCCTCCGAACCTCGGAGAGCACGTTAAGCCGTTGGTCCCGGCTTTCATTCGTAGATCTTTGACAGTCAATACGGGTCGTCAGAAGCGCGAAAGTCTGACAACCAGTCTTACCAAGGGGTGTCGTATAACCCAGTACCTAACTGGATTTTAGAGGTCAGAAAAGTAGTCGTTTCATGTAAAATACTGGTATTCGGCTGCATCGGGTTGGACTGGAAGCCGACCTTAATATAGTTGGGAAAAGGCTAGCCAGATGGTAAATGACATCTCGCATGTCAACTTTGGATGTTGTCGGCTGTTTAACCGGGCTTGCCTGTGGGTGCTTCAATAAAATTAGGACTCCAGACAGGGCTTTGAAAAACTTAAAAACAAAGTAACTACATGCTAAGGGCACACCCTGTGGATTATGGTCCTCGGCTTAGGGCGTCGCTGGTGAAGGTAGCAAGGGGCAGACTGGATTGGATTAAAGTCTAGAGGGGGCAGTACTACAGTATTTTTATCTCACAAAGCGACGGGCGCTTTACTTGTGGTTACCAAGTGTTCTTACAAAGACGCTGTGAATGTGTGTGTAAGCGCAGGAGCCGTCGGTGCCGTCCGACACAATTGTGAAGTCAGAAGTGTGTGTGCTGACTCTACTAGGCTTCACGCACACATTTACAGCGTGTTTGTTAACTTGATTACCACAAGTAAAGCGCGGCCTGTGTACGGATTTGTGCCCGGTTGATGGCAAAAGGCTCGCCACTGTTTGATGTAATATTTTATTTATTGTAGGTACAAAAAATAAAATATCTCATCAACTGACGAAATGTGGGTGTAGGTACTATTAATATACCTCTGCCTTACCCTTCTGAGATTACATGCGTGATGCTATGTTATCTAGACGTCAAACTGACAACCACCTGTTACCTTAAAAGGTCTCTTCGAAAAGGTCTTTGTATATTTTTAATAGCCAGTATTAATCACATGGAAAACTCCACGCTTTAAAACACTACACGATAAAATTTACATTTCGGCTCGAATATTTTATTTCAACGAACAATTTACAAACACGAACAATAATAAAAACAACATTAGAACGCTTGCCAAAAACACTATCGGCAGACAACAGGAAAATACCAGTTCATGGGTGATATAAAAAGATATGTATTATTACATTTTTATCTCAAATATTTCAATATAATCTGCGTTCACGATTTATTTGCCAAAAATGTAAACAAATACGAATTAATGTAAAATATAACTTTTAATTCCCAATAAAGTTCAGTCAACTTCAAACATTATTCATTCATCATTATTTTTTTTTTATAACTTAGTCAATAGTGCTCTGTGCTAGTCACTCTGAAATCAACTTAATTGTCATTTAAATAAAGTTGATATTTGTTTAAAACTTGAAATAGGGTAGGGGTGTGCAGCATTGCGCACTTTTACATACTCCTTGTGATTCTCCTACTAATGATATAATTTATTATAATTATTTTTTATTAATATATAATTTATTTGGCGTCGGTGCATCTCGTCGTTTTCTACCATTGGACTCTATTAATCGTCATTTCGGTAGTCACCACCCCCCTTTCAGCCATATCATCTTTCAATCCGTCCCGTCTGCCTTCAAAGCAAGAGTGAACAGGCATCTTCTGGGCACGCTCGTTCCATCATAGACCTTATCCATCGCTTTCCATCAGGCATGATCGAGCTCTAGAGCTAACCTAACCTACCCCATTGGAAGAAGGCGTGAGTTTTTTATATGTATGACTGTATGTACAGTCAGCAAAGGAGATAAGTATGCAGGGTCGTCGAATATAGTTGAAGTTTAGTAAGAAACCGATTAATGTTTTCGAATAAAATTTAATGCAATTAATAGAAAACAAACAGTTCATTTATCAAATTAAATTTCATTCGAAAGCATCAATCGGTTTCTTAGTAAACTTCAACTATATTCTACGACCCTGCATACATATCTCCTTTACTGACTGTACGTTATTTTGTTTGCCATCAAGAATTTCTCAATAACAGCCCCGAAACTAGATTTTTGCGTGGTTGATGGCAATAGTCTCGCCCCCCCCCCCCCCCTATTACACGGAACTTAAACATAACTAAGGAGTAAGGACTTTAATATCCTTTGCAGAGTTCTCATTTGACCCATTTACCACCAAAACCTACTCTGCGCGTAGTCGGCTGAATGCTGACTTTTTCAAAAGCGAATAGTGTTTATATATCTTATATATCTATTCTTTTCTATTGTGCTTTGCTTGTTAGTGATCCTAAGATTTCTACCGCATTTTCTGTTTTTATCCGTGAGAACCTGTAATTGGCTTTACGTCTCATATACAATTGTTATGCATCTGTTATAGCTGTTGGCTTTCCTGTAAATAAATAAAATAAATAAAAAATAACTGGGACTGGGTGGAACAGTGGTGGCTCAGTGGTAATGGCCCCGATTTACGAGTTGTAGGTGTTGTCTTGTCGGCATTGACGTGTTGGGCACGTTTTCATTTGTCGTCTATACACGACCGTGGCGGTCAAAGGGTTAAAGGCTGATTATGTAAACAAAACTGGCAAAATGTGGGTGTCCCATTATAGGTACACCTCTCTACCTAACTCTTAAGGAATCACAGGCGTGAATGTTTTTATATTATTTTAGTTTTCTTCGTTTTTATGAAACTTTTATCTGATGCCTGAATGCATTGAGTTAAATAACGTGTAAGATATACATTATATATCAATGCCTGAATGTCTGAAAGTTACAGCCATGCGGCCGTTAGTAGTATTTTCATTCATAAAACGATGATAGTGCGATTAGCAAAGCCAGGAATATATGCATTATCGGACTTTTTATCGGAGCAACGATAAATTTGTGCTTGCTACTTCACTTTATACATATTTTAAATAGTAATATTGCTATCGATTTTTGTCTATGCAACGTAAATAACGCAATCAGTGTTGTTGAACTGACAAAATGAAATCTATTGGTACTGATAGTGTGTTACACAGTAGTAGGAGGTGCTTGTGGCTTGCCGCGGTTGGTCTGTGGATGGCTGACCAACTTTACATACCAAGATCCTCAGTGCCTCGGAAAGCACGTTAAGCCGTTGGTCCCGGCTGTCATTCGTGGATCTTTGACACGAATGACGGCCTTTTGTTACGGGTAGTTGGAAGCCCGAACGTCTGACAACCAGTCTTACCAAGGGGTATCGTATTACCCAGTAACTGGGTTGTGGAGGTCAGATAAGCAGTCGCTCCATGTAAAAACTGGTATTCAGCTGCATCCGGTTAGACTGGAAGCCGACCCCAACATAGTTGGGAAAAGGCTAGGCAGATGATGAGTTCATGAGGCAAGATAACATTGAGGGAACATCATCTGCCTAGCCTTTTCCCAACTATGTTGGGGTCGGCTTCCAGTCTAACCGGATGCAGCTGAATACCAGTTTTTACATGGAGCGACTGCTTATCTGACCTCCACAACCCAGTTACTGGGTAATACGATACCCCTTGGTAAGACTGGTTGTCAGACGTTCGGGCTTCCAACTACCCGTAACAAAAGGCCGTCATTCGTGTCAAAGATCCACGAATGACAGCCGGGACCAAAGGCTTAGCGTGCTTTCCGAGGCACGGAGGGGTCTCGGTATGTAAAGATGGTCACCCATCCACAGACCAACCGCGGCAAGAGTAGCTTAACCTGATTGATCGACCTGTGCGGCTGTTATTATTTAGCCACGGGCCCTTCCCAAAAATATTACTGAACACTAATATAATAATTGCGCCTCTTTTTGTGAACCTCAAATAATTCCTATTTCGGGGTCCTAAAAATACAATGCGTTGTTTACGTTGTTGAGCAGACAAATTTATCGAACATATGAAGCAATGGATTAGAAATATTCTTCAAAATGATTCAGATTCTGATTGATATTGTGTTACGCAACCAGGGTGCAGGTCTTTGCCCTGCAATAGTATTATAACAGACACAATATAAGTCTTTCGTCACAGGCCAATCTACTTCGCGCAGACTACACAAAATAATCACAGCGGAGTTAGGAGCCGTTGCCAAAAGCATGACTAGGTGCGAACCATAGGAAAATACCGCGTTTGTGTGCGCTAAATATATAACACGTTAGATATGTTATTCATGATCTAAATGTGGATAACGTGTGGTTCCTGTTTGGTGGGTTGCCTCGGCAGACGATAGGTCAGATTGTCTACCTACAGACTGATCATTATATCATGCCTTGTATCCACGGAGGGTTACGCAGATACGTACTTTTCTTGAAAATATCGCTTTTAACGGTAAGACCGCCCATTGTGGCACCCCTTGTAAAATGTCTACGTTTATATCTGATTTTTATGGTAAGTATAAAAAATGTTATTCATTGGGATTTGGTTGACTGTGGGTATTACTTCGCTAGACGATACGCCAAATTGTCTACAAATACGTGATGGCGATGTGCTAACCGCCGCTACGACGATACGATGCTGACCTGCAGATTTAAAAAAAAATCGTAAAAAAAATTTAATTTCGCGTCAAATTTCGGGAGATGATTACTCCACTGTTTGACATTGTGCACCCAAAATTAAACATTATACAGTTTTTTTCTTATTATTAATAATTGCGTCTGTACGGAAACAAAATAGTAAAATAAAAAGCCATTAAAAAGCTATGAGCCAACAAAGTTTCGTTTTTCTTGCTAATTTTAACGTAACTTTGGGTGTAAACAAGTAATAAAAGAAGTGTAAAATCTTCAAAACAAAGTCGCTACCGACAAAGCTCAATTACCGAAGTCTTCAATAAACTTTATTTTTAATTGATTCATGCAGTGGTTTTGTCATAAAACTCGATTTTCCAAAGGACATTTCGTATTTTTTCACGCGCGTTTTAGTTCGGAACGGTGTTTGTGTGCGTGCAAACTAGACGTGCGTATAACTAGCGTCTAACTGCTCATCACTGATACTAAGACGTTTTTGCCCATGTCCATCAGTGAGTTCGATCTCGCGATTAGTTTCACTTTAAGTCTCTGAAGGGAAAACATAACATCACGCCTTGTTCCCCGAAGAGGTAGGTAGAGCTGTACCTATAGTACAGTGTACACCCTTGGTACACTCACATATACATGTTATTCATGATGTAAATGTGGATAACTTGTGGTTCCTCTTTGGTTGACGGTGGTTATTGCGGCTAGGGATGTGAAAAAATAATCGATTATACAAAAATCGATTTTTTTCCCATAAAAATTGATTAATATAGTAAAAAAATCGATTTTTATGGGAAAAAAAATCGATTTTTTGTATAATCGATTATTTTTTCCATTTTTTCACATCCTTAGTATTGCCTCGGTAGATGATGGGCCAAATTGTCTACAGAATTATAAGTCGAAGGGAACACCTCCTCCGGCCTTCTCTCCTCTCTCTCGCCTTCTGGAAGAGGGCCTGAGATGGTGGTGGATAGAATACAGTAGGCCACCAGTTAAGATCCTTTTTTTTTTTGAAGGTGGGAAATTAACAAATAACTTCTCCCGCTCTGGGTGGAGCGGGAAGGCGTGTCACACTTCTACTGACTAAAACCCACCCGTGTTCCTTCAGTTGCCTGTGCCAAAGGCTACGGTATCTCTCTCGAACAACCCGCGACCCTGGCAGGCATCGGCCCTAGCGAACCCTATCAGTTACTGCTGACATCTTTTTCAGTTACGATCCTTACATACTCATTTTGATTCGTTTACGTTTATACATCTGACGGTCAAGTCCCGTAATTAAAAACGTTCAAAATCTAGTCCTCACTCAGAGACAAACAATGTCAAAAACTAAAAATGTAGCGAAATCAGAGATATTTTTAACAGGTTGAGACTGAGATCAGACTGTGAACGTTCCTAAAATTACAAATATAAAAGAAATCATCCACCTGGCTGTTGGCCTGCCAACAGTCCTAACGCCTGTCGGCAAATATTCCTTCACCGCCATTTTTTATGTGTTTTGGTGACAAATAAAGACTCATAGATTTGGTGAGTGGTTTCCGCCGCTCGTGGAAATTTTCAATCACACTTCACACTATAGTATTATAAAGGCGAAAGTTTGTGAGTGTGTTTGTATGTTTGTTACTTCTTCACGCACAATCGGTTGAACGGATTTGGATGAAATTTGACACACAGATAGTTTATAACCAGGATTAACCACGTAGGATACTTTTCATCGCGATATTCCCACGGAATCAAAATTTATGCGGGTGAAACCTTGGGGCGCTGCGAGTACGAAATACATCGAAGGTGCGTTACTATCTTATAGCATAATTTAATCAGCCTATAATGTTCTGTAATGCTATTCTGTAAAAATCTCACCGTGAAAACTTAGGTGAAGTGAGCTGTCACTCCATCTGATGTTAGGGATTACCCCTATTGATAGCTCACTTCACCTAATTTATCACGGTGACATTTTTACAGAATCGACCGGCTGGACTCTCTGTTACGACCGCCCTGAGAGAAGCTGAGAACCGAACGAAGTGGAAGAACATCGTGCATAAAGCCACGAAGGCCTTTCAGGGACACGACGTTCAGTAATGAAGTACGCGACCAAGAAGAAGAGATATTTAATGTTTATTTATTTATTAAAAATGCACAAGTAAAAACTGTACAAAGGCGGACTTAATGCCTTGGGCATTTTCTACCAGTCTACCTTAGGGTGATACAGAGACAATACACACTAAGTGCAATAACAGAAAACAAATTAGAAAAAAAATATAAGAATAAACATAAATACATACATACGACAAAATATAAAATAAAAAAAGTTATGAGAGATAAACAAGAAAATCTACAACAACTTAATTTTGAGACGAATCTGCCAACTTCTTGTGTATGTATGTGTTCTCGAGCTTTCACTTTAAATGTGAACCGATTGGTTACCGTCCTGTAGGCCAATTCTGCTAATTTAAAACGTTCAAAATCTAGTCGCAGTCTCATCTCGGCGACAAACAAATGTCAAAATGTAGAGAAATTTGAAGTATTTTTGACAGATTGAGACTGAGATCAGACTGTGAACGTTCTTAAAAATTACGAGAATTGCCCCTCTGATATTCTGAGGGAGCGCATTCCAAAGGAAAACCGCCTGGACAAAGAAAGAAGACTTTATAAAGCAAGAGCGATGAGAAGGACAACGAAGAAGACGATTATTCTCGGACCGAAGATTCTTGCTGTGTGCAGCAAGAATAATGTTCCCACTGCTGAAACACAGGCGTCCGCTCTCCGAGAGGGAGTGGGCTGTAATCTACCACGCGGGCCCAGTGCGGGTTGGTAGATGTCACGATGTTTTCCTTGACCATTTTGAGAACAGTGGTGATAAGACTATTTACACAAAGTAAAGCGCCGCCTGTCTGGGTTGTAACCTTCTTTATTATATCTATGGTTGTAACCCCACAACCTATAAGTCAACTTGTAAGTAAAATAAAATGATAAATGCGTGCATTGCAACGCTTGCCGGGCATTATCTAGTATATAATATTAGTCATCATCTGCCTAGCCTTTTCCCAACTATGTTGGGGTCGGCTTCCAGTCTAACCGGATGCAGCTGAATACCAGTATTTTACATGGAGCGACTGCCTACCTGACCTCCACAACACATTCACTGAGAAATAAGATACCCCTTGGTAAGACTGGTTGTCAGAATTTCGGGCTTCTGACTACCCGTAACGACCGTCAAAGTTCCGCGAATGACAGCCGGAACCAACGGCTTAACGTGCTTTCAGAGGCACGTAGGGATCACGGTATGTAAAGGTCACCCATCCACAGAACAACCGCTGCAAGCGTAGTTTAACCTGATCGATCGACCTGGGGCCCAAGTCTGCTATTTTTATAAATTTGTCATTCCAACACGATCCCATTGTCGTTTTGCTAAATTTCGTATTCTGCTAAATTCATAATGGTCGGTCAATGGTCTGAGAAAAACTACTACTAAACATGCTACATTTCATTTAATATATATTTTTACATATTACGTATTAGTGTTTGCAATCTGAGGTAGTAAGAAGTTCGTAAATAGCAATAAACATTACATTTATTCACATGTACGAGATTACCATTTTATGCCATTTCTTTCAATAGAGTGTCAGTGGTTGACCATTGGAAAGTCATAATGACGCCATTATATTAGTAGATTACCAAACTTGTCAAAATGAACAATTATGAAATCAATGATAGACCATTCTGACACTATTGTAATAGCAGACTTGAGGCCCTGTGCGGCTGTTATTATTTAGCCACGGGCCCTTGATATTAGTATTGTAAAAAGTAGTGCTAGACCCTATGGTGACCTAACACTCCTTTCTCGTATTGATAGGATATGGTTTGTATGGTAGAAGTTGAGAGTCTCGAAATGTAAAGGAAATAGCTGTATATTAAATCACTATAACACTTAGTTACAAGACAATGGTAATGTTAATGGTTTAGAGTATGCGGCGTCTCTAATGAGATCTGAACGCGAACTGGCCGACGTTTTGGTGGACGAGCGAATGTGCATACTTGCGTTCGATGCAATTATGCATTTTTGCTTAGTGTGCGATTAACCTTTTGAACGCCATTGTCACATATATGTGACAAACGAAATCTTACCCTGAACGCCAACGACGTCACAAAAATATATGACAAAATAAACGTCGCACCAAATTGAAATAAACAATTTAATCATTACTTTTGTGTGTTTTTATTTTTATGAAAGTCATTTGACAGAAAAAGTGGCCTGGGGTCAGGGGGTACGGCGATACGTTTATACTCTGGCGTTCAAAAGGTTAAAACTCGAACAAGTATGGATAATAAAAACCCGCTTTTCATAGACAAGTCTACATGTCTATTTGTCATCGACTTGTTTACTATGCCTTATCAGTAATGAACCAGTCATAGCATAGATCAGCATTACTTATAGTTATGCTGTAATCTATGTCTGTTAGTCATTTTCATGTTTCAGGAAAGATTTGACCATCTCTATAAGTGTATTCATTTGTAACCAATTAACCAGCGAGTATAATTGCGCAACACACAAAAGTGACAATTTGCTACAATTCCTTTCATGTTGCCGGCTATATGTGGTTCAGCCACGTTCATTACGTTGTTGAGCAGATTAATTTCACAAAACTATGAAGCAATGGAATTTATTTGAGTCCCTCGAATTGTTATTGAAAGTATGTTTAAAGCACTGCAAAAAATTCTTTGTGTTCTAAAAAAACAAATGAATAGCACCTACTTCCGAATCAATTCAGACTCGGCCTATAGCACTGCTCTGCTGACCATAGGACTCTCCGAAGTTGCACCACCACTCCACCAGCACCCGGTTCTCTGCCCTCCACCTCCAGCCTTGGCCGCCTTTTCAAGATTGGCGGTACGTCTAGTTAGGGGGCGACCCAAGCTACGCTAGCCGATGCGCGGTCGCCTCTATACCTCGTCTTGTCCATCGATCCTTCAACAGCCGGCTATACTGCCTGTTCAGTTTGCTTACTTTACTAGCCATGTCGGTAACTCCAGCGGGGTAATTGCGTCATACAATCCCGATACTATTCATTTTGACAATTCAAAAATATTCGTTGCGTTATTTACCTACGCTATCGAGTAGACAAAGGACAATGTCAGATCCTGCCCCAGCAATTTACAGAAAATGTAAATTAATGAAAATAATTGTAATGAATATAGGACCTTATCATAATAAATCGTTTCTCTTTAGGACCTGCGGATTACAAATCAATATTATAAATATGGAATTCAACCCCTGAAATTTCTTTTTGCTATTTCCTAATCAAACATTTCAGAAACCGCAAGTTCTAGAGACATTAGGAAAAATGTTTAGTTATCAGTAATACAAACGCAATAAGATGCTGCATATTGTATGCTTGTAAATGAATAATTGTATTGAACGGGGCAAAGTTCTATAGAGTTTCTGGCATTGTCCTTTTTCAACCATACATATAATGCAACGGATTAAGAATTTCTTTCAAACTGTGATAGCGTGTTACGCTATAGATCATTCAGACTAAAACCCGACTACTGAAAAATCACGCGTGGTCAAAAACGCTCCTATCTCAGCATAATGCTGCGATATTTAAAAAATAAATACCGCAGCGCTGGTATCGTGCCTGGCGTGGGTTCCTGGGCCTCCTGTGTTGCCACGGACACATCTACGGGCATCTATAAATCCCACTACGGCACACCTCTGCCTGAATATTTGCGAATTACAGGCGTGGTGTTATGTTTTTATAGAAAAAGAAAGAAAGAAAAATAGGTTTATTTGTCACAGAAACACGTGCAAACAAAAAGATAATTAATTATAATGACAGCATATATAATAAAAACAAAAAATATCTATCTACACGAGCACAAAGCAGAGGTAGTCGACGGCTGCACGTCGTGACTATGACAAGAAGGCTTCCACTCAGCATGATGCTGTGCTATAGGGGACCAACAGCACAGCGCTGATTTTCAGTGGTTACCCGAAAAGGACGTACGGAAACCAAGTCAGATCAAATGATTCGTACTTAACAGGTAACAAAATAAAATAAAACAAACAGTACTCATAAATTAAAGCAACTACTTAACCAACAATGATATGAAATTAAATAACATAAAATTTAATTTATCCGCAGGCATCACCGTGCGTTCATAAAAAGATATACTAGCTCGATTATACTAGCTCTTTTGTCACACACAACTATGTATACATCCAACTTGTTTACCAATCTTTATCATTGCGGAACAGAGGAGCTTACCGGCCACTATGGATCGATAAAACTGTTGCTGATAATTCTGTTATGTATTTTATATTATTTATATCCACCGTTTACCTTATAACGTTTGCTACTGTCCCACAACAGACGGATATGGAGCAAAGTAATTTACAGTTTACTTTACTGACAGCTGTAAAGGAAAACAACGTGAGAAGACCTGGACCTACAGTTAGTAGACCTATAGTATAGTTATTGTTTTTTAATTTCATAATGGTCGGTTCAGTGTTTTAAAAATGCGTATTAAATTACTATTCGTCTTTCTTTTTCTCTTTTTCTTTTCATTTTTAGGGTTCCGTAAGTAACTAAAAAGGAAAAAAAAAACGGAACCCTTATAGGATCACTTTGTTGTCCATCTGTCTGTCACGACCCTTTATCTCGGGAACGCGTGGAGATATCGAGTTGAAATTAAAACCATATACTCAGGTCCGCAGTCCCTTGATGCTGTGAAAAAATCAAACTTCTAAGTTAACGTAAAAAAAGATACGGCCATTTATGCCGCAAAAAACGTATATTTCGACACTCAAGGGAATCAAAATTAATAGGGTGCTTCCTGTTGACCTAGAATTATTAAATTTGGCAAGAAGCAAGGTCATGTAGCACAAGTAAAGGAAAAAATCCGAAAACCATAAATTTGTAGTTGCACACCTACTTTGTGCCGGTTTTTTTTTAAAGGGCGGCAGGAACATCGACTCGCAATCTGTTACAATGGATTTAGTACAGAGGCCAGCACATCAAGCTACCCCAATCTGTCAGATTTTCCCAATTGAATATGAACCTTATTCCTTTGTACTAAAGTTGAAAATCTATCAAAGAAATTTGACAGATTGCGGTAGGTTGACCTGCTGGCGTCTGTACGTGATTTTGAACCACCCTGCGTTGAAATTTTTACCTGTATTAGTGTGGATTATCATAAACGTTGCAAAGAAAGTCCTTTTCGGGTAACCACTGAAAATCAGCGCTGTGCTGTGGGTCCCCTATAGCACAGCATCATGCTGAGTGGAAGCCTTCTTGTCACAGTCATGACGTGCAGCCGTCGACTACTTCTGCTTTGTGCTCGTGAATACAGATATATTTTGTTTTTATTAATTTATCCTGTCATTAGAATTAATTATCTTTTTGTTTGCACGTTTTTCTGTGACACATAAAACCTATTTTTCTTTCTTTCTTATAGAGTTATGACGAACAGAGTGAATAGTTTACTCATACTATGTAGAAAAGGGAGGATCCTCCGACCAGACGGGTGTTGTGTCTGGCGGGCAATTGCCCGACGATTGATGTTGGGACTTTTTATCTATCTATCTATATAATATAAAATTCAAAGTCCTGACTGACTGACTGATGTATCAACGCACATCCTAAACCGCTGGTCCTAGAGACATGAAATTTGGAGGGTGTGTTCTTTGTGAAGAGTAGGTGTCCACTATGAAAGGGTTTTTCGGAATTTCACTCCTAAGAGGCTGGATGGGATGGGGGAGGGTGTTTCACGTGGACGAAGTCGCGGGCAGAAGCCAGTATATTATTCTAGTTGCGCGGTAAACTCTGCTTGCGGGATGCAGGATTTTTGCGTGACGTCTGTATGATGCGTAGTTCGCATGTGGCGGTGTTTTAAATGAAATAAAAAACCACTGAACTTCAGCACAAAACTCAATCAACAAATTATTGTATAACATCTATCAACACATTTTTATCGCCCACTGTCGACATTGACATATATATTTACGGACTCGCAGCTATGTTATCGAGTATCACGTGAGATTTGTAAGATAAGTAACGTAGTAAACAATGGATTTTTTTGTTCGGTCACCATAGGACATAAGTAACCAGGGTCGTCGGATTTAGTTGAAGATTAATAAGAAACCGATGGATGGTTTCTATTAAAATTTAATTTAATCAATAGAAAATAAACAGTTCATTTATCAAATTGGATTTCATTCGAAAACATCCATCGGTTTCTTACTGAATTTCAACTACATATATCCGACGACCCTTACTTATCTCTTTTGCTGTGACAACCGGTTCCGACTCACTGGAACCTCAGCTGCCCTGGCAAGCATCGCAAGATACAAGACTCGGCCTACTATCGACCTCCGGTCTCCGGGGGGAGTGATGTAGCGGTATCTACAACGACGCCACATGCGAACAACGCGTCATACCGACGTCACAAAATCCTGCATCTCGCAAGCAGAGTTTACCGCGCAACTAACATAGATACAACGGCCCGACATGAATCATTGGGCAGTTGCCCGCCAGACATAACACCCGTCTGGTCGGAGGATCCTCCCTTTTCTATAGAGTATGAGTGAACTTTACACCCTGTTCCTCATACCTCTATAACTGTACATAATGTTTGTTTTTTGTATCGACACGAGCGAGAATAACTTGTAGCATAATAAGCCTTTAGTGTTCCCACTGCTGGGACTGCGGCCTCCTCTTTGATAGAGGAATGGGTCTTTCGCTGAGAAATGCATTACGCATTCCCGCTCGCGGGGGACGAGACGGGGTATGTGGGACTCCCTGTCGGAATGACAGTATACCCACTAAAACTCAGCGGTGTTCCCACATCGCCGTGATAGGAGGGCCATGGGTAGTGATGTGCCGTTCCCGGGAATTTTGGAAACATTGGGAATATTCCCGTAAACGTGCCCGGCAATATTCCCAAAACTGGAAATTTAGGGGAATATTGATGATAATGTACTTTGGTGTTTTTTTATTATATGCTAGCCAATTAATTAGGTAAATTTGCGTACTATCGTGGTAACGTCGATAGTTGATTATACATATAAGTTGAAAATTTCCAAAGTTTCCAATATTTACGGGAATATTCCCTGTAAATTTACAATTTTCCCGTAAGTATTCCCGTAGTAAAAAAATCACAAAGCATCAGAAATTATGTTTTATTAAAACATTTTTAATCACATTGGTTTATTAACACAATTTTACAATCAGATTCTGAGAGTTGTAAACTTTTTAATAAAGTTAACAATTTTAATAAACCACGGAATCAACACACTTTTATATTTGTTTGAAATTAACAAGTATCTGTCTCTAAAGACTAAATATACTCGTACTAGCTTTTGCCCGCGACTTTGTCCGCATGAGTTTCGTACTTTCCTCAAATAAATTTAACACCCTCTCCACCTTCCCTATTACTAAAATTATTGCTTACGATCTTTATACTACTTATATTTAGAGAAATAAGTATTCGGACCATTTTTTTAGTTAAACTACTGATGTTTCAAATAAACTGTCCTCCCTTTTCATCACGACAGGGCTTGTTTCTAATAAAAAAGCGTTTGCTACGTTTCCATTTTATGACTTAAGAGTAAACTAGTCGCGAGCTCGAACTCGCTGGTGGTCATGGTCAAAAAGCACGCTGTCTCGCCTGGCTTCGTGTCCGACAGCGCTAATATCAGTGATGAGCAGTTAGACGCTAGTCTACACGAACAACGTCTAGTTTTCACGCACAGAAACACCGTGCCGATCTGATAGACGCGTAAAAAGATTTGAAAAGTGCTTCGGAAAATCGAATTTTATGAAAAACCCACTGCATAAATCAATTACAAATAAAGTTTATTGATCTCTTCGATAACTGGGCTTTGTCGGTACGGACTTGGTTTTGAAGATTTTACAGTTCTTTTATTACTTATTGACACCCAAACTTACGTTAAAAATAGCAACAAAAACGAATCTTTGTTGGCTCATAACTTTTTAATGGCTTTTTATTTTACTACTAGCTTCTGCACGCGACTTCGTCCGCGTAAATTTTTTTTGTTTCCCCGATCCACCCCGTCGCAACGTGTCGCCGGCCTGCGCTATTACTTCGTTTTCGCTTGGCGAAAACTTCAGACTTTTTTTCTTTTTGCTCAACTCCTAAGTATCCTAGTGTCAAGTTTAATAGAATATATCCTTCCTCAAGAACTGGGCTATCAAACGCAAAAATATTTTTATATATGCGACCAATACTTCCAGAGATTTAGAGCTTTCAAACCGTGTTTCAAACAAACAAACTCTTCAGCTTTATTATTAGTATTATTTTAAAACTATGATATCTACCTAGTATACATTGAAATCAAATGATGTCAGATGCAATTTTGTTCAAAATTAAATACATGTGATGAATAACGTATTTATTTGGATAAGGATTAATACCATGTTTATAAAAACACCTTCGCAAATAATGCATTATTTTAGAACAAATTTGGTTAGCATAAAAGAGGTTATTGTGAGCTAACCTTAAAAGATAGACATATGCTGTCACGGACTTTTTTTTAAAGGTTTTAAAGGGGAACAATTCTGTCATATATGATTTTTGCGAAACTTTAACCGTTTACGCAGCGCACGCAGCGGAAGCTCTCAATAGGAAAAAAATCCCCCGATTTTGAAACATTCTTCATTGGTGCTCCGCTCCTATTGGTTTTAGCGTGATGATATATAGCCTATAGCCTTCCTCGATGAATGGGCTATCTAACACTGAAAGAGTTTTTCAAATCGGACCAGTAGTTCCTGAGATTAGCGCGTTCAAACAAACAAACAAACAAACTCTTCAGCTTTATAATATTAGTATAGATTCTATTTCCGTACAGACACAATTATTAATAAGTCAAAACGATATCATGTTTAACTTTGGATGCACAATGTCAAACAGTGGAGTAATATTCTCCCGAAATTTGTATAGAAAAAATATCGAAAAGTGGCACCTTAAGGGCCAATACTACCTCAAATGGCTTAGCATGATCCTCCGTTATGTCGAAAATACTGCAGCATTCATTTTGAAATAAATGTATGGTAAAGTTGAGGATTAAGGGGCCGTGCACGAAATTGGCGGATTTTGATCATTTTTGTTCATTCGTTGTGGGAAAGGGAAAGAATATTTAAACAAAATTATTTGTGAATTGAAGAGTTTAGTTCTTTGTCTTGCATGTGGCTGAAAGAGATTTTTCAAAAAAATTAAGGATTCATGGAAAATTATTAAATTTCGGAACAAGTTTTCCGAAAAATGACGCGAGACTGACGTTTGATTATCTGTTTACAAGAAACTACTTTTGATTTTGAACATTAAAAAATATCATCAGCATCATTATATGGTCTACTTGTACGTGGCTGAACTACTTTTTTCATTTTCAATACAAAATATGGCAGGAAAAAATGTTGAAATAACATAATTTTTGGAAAAGTTCTAGACAAATAAGTATTTTTTTCTATTCCTTAGAAATAATTTCAAGAAATTTTAAAAATTATCTATTAATCTTAAGCTAACCATTTAATAGAATCTAAATTTTATTTTATAAATAAACAATAACTTCATTTCGTAAATAAAAGGCAAAATGAGCTATATTATCGACCGCGCAAAACTGATCCCGTCAGTAGCGTCCGGGCCTTCCCAGCGTGAGGACGCGTCACTTTGCATCGCAGGCGCGGGCGTTCTACGTAAACATAATTTTCAGAAATTGTATGCCGACTACCACATTTTGATCCAGTAAGTATTAATTTTATTTTAAGTAGGTACTTTGTATATTTATGAAGAACTTTAAATCTTTTGATTCGGTAAGTATTAATTTTATTTTAAGTAAGTACTTTGTATATTTATGAAGAACATTAAATCTTTTGATTTATATAATATACTGGTGTGCGCGTGTTGTGTCACTTGGATGGTTCTTAGCTATATAATTGGACTCGGCTGGCGCTGTTGTCATTCTTATAGTTTTGAGAGTGCTAAAGTCGATAGCCGGTGAGGTCAAAATGTAAATCCAAGATGGTGGCTACGAAAATTTTCTCAAATTTTCGTCATGGGTGTCATTTTCATAGTTTTCGAGGGTGCTAAAGTCAGTAGTGAGGTCAACATATGAATCCAAAATGGCGGTTGCGAAAAAAATCAAATGTTTAGTCATTGATGTGGTTTTCATGATTTTCGAGGGTTTTAAAGCCGATACTGACGTTAAAATGTAAATCCAAGATGGCGGCTGCGAAAATTTTCAAATTTTCCTTCATGGGTATAATTTTTATAGTTTTCGAGGGTGCTTAAGTTGATAGTGAAGTGAAACTGAAAATCCAAAATGGCGACTGCGCAAATTTTCAAATTTTTTGTTATCAGTGTCGTTTTTATGGTTTTCGAGGGTTTTAAAGCAGATAGTGACGTTGTTAATCCAAAATGGCGGCTGCGAAAATTCTCAAATTTTTCATCATGGGTATCGTTTTCATAGTTTTTGAGGGTGTTATAGTCGATGTGAGGTCAAAATGTAAATCCAAAATTCTGCTGTGAAATTTTTGTTTTAAATCATACGTGAGAAGGAGCCTTGTTCCTGACGGAGGTCCCCCGACCACACACTTATTTTTTTTAATGGTTCTTTAATGCTTTGGTTTGATCAATCAATCAATCAATGGAGTGTTTTAGTTATTGAGCCCAACACTGCCTATAAGTTACTGGTATCAATACAGAAATTTGTTTTAGATAATGGGTCGAAAGAAAGAATCGTATAACCAAAAAAAAAAAAAACTACGGCGCGTCTCTAGAACTTGTAAACTTTTACTTTTGATCAGCGCTAGAAGTGCATAGAAGTACTTACGAGTACATTGAAAATCGATGACAATGCAATTTCTGAAAAGACAGTAATTACTGGTGATATGTTGTTTGCTGTTGAATATTTTTTTTTTTGATTAAATCTACTAATCAAAAAATACAACATGTTTTTTTTATTGAACTCTTCCTATTTCAGTCATAACGAACTTCATTTTTTTTTAAATATAATATTTACCTATACAATCACAAGACTAGAAATAAACTCAAGTAGGTTGATGAAATTAAAATACTGTAGGCGGGCAGCCCTATCGCGTGTGTACATACCGCGCGGCTGTAAGTAATTATTTCTGAAACAGCGGGGCAATTGCGTAACACATTATCAATCGGAATCGGTTTCATTTTGACAGTTCAACAACATTCATTGCGTTATTACGTGTTGAGCAGACGAAGTTTTCGAACTTATGAAGCAATTGATTAGCAATTTGCTTCAAAATGATTCAGATTCCGATTGATAGTGTGTTACGCAATTAGGATGCAGGACCGTGTCACAACACTGTAATAATATTACCGTGCCTCAATGTTATTGAATGTCTAAAATATGTAGGTACCTAAATGCATATAACACCAAATTGTACCATTTATAAGTTGATTGTGGTAATTATACTACACGAATACTATATTAGACAAACATTCCAACTTTTATTTCTTAACCATACATATGAATAAAAAAATATCATTTTATAGGATCAAAACTGTATAAGCGATCACTACGCTCGATTTTTAGGCGTGTGTGCGTGAACGGTGCACACAAACATGAATTTACCTAAACTCTAGCGAGGGAATTTTGTGCACGGACTCTTAATGTTAGGTCTTATGTTTGACGAAAACACGATTCCATAAAATTTTCTCGATAGAAAAAAAATCCAAAGTTACCTCCAAACCGAACAATAAACCGCTGGTATTCAAAAAATACTTTAAATTAGATCATGAAACTTTGTATACTAACTGAAGCTTGTTTTACAAGGGGTGGGGGCGATCGCTATGCCGTGGCGCAAGCTAGTGCAGGTACAAACATGTAACATGTTTAGCTGTGGTAATAGGAGTATTAAAATACTTTAAATTAGATCATGAAACTTTGTATACTAACTGAAGCTTGTTTTACAAGGGGTGGGGGCGATCGCTATGCCGTGGCGCAAGCTAGTGCAGGTACAAACATGTAACATGTTTAGCTGTGGTAATAGGAGTATTAAAATACTTTAAATTAGATCATGAAACTTTGTATACTAACTGAAGCTTGTTTTACAAGGGGTGGGGGCGATCGCTATGCCGTGGCGCAAGCTAGTGCAGGTACAAACATGTAACATGTTTAGCTGTGGTAATAGGAGTATTAAATATAATATTTAAATGATAAATCTCTAAAACTTGAAAAATAAAGTCTTTTGCAATTTTAATTCTAATCTTAATGTTATGTCTATGTTTTTAGAATAAGTTGAATTATAATAAGATATTTAAATGATAAGTCCTCTCCAAATTTTATTAATTATATCTTTTGCTGTGCCCGACAGGGTCCACGATTGTTACCTACCAAATAAATGTTTACCACCTAAGCCTACATTGTGGAATGCAATAAAGAATTGAGTATTGAGTATTGAGTATAAATATCGCGTAATGTTAGTTGCACATGTGTAATTATACAGTATATACGAAAAATGTATTAAATACATATTTGGAAACTTTGGGAATACTTACGGGAATATTGGGAATATTGCGTAAATTTACAATGGGAAAGTTCCCGTAAATTTTCAATATTTCCAGCGGCACATCACTAGCCATGGGAAACCGGCTCAGCCTTTACTTCTACAACCCTACCGGCGCATGCCCACCTAGCTGGTAGCCCCCGCATGCCCCCCAGGTTGGGGGTCCGACACTGATGAAGGCCTGTGCAATGCAGGCAAGGGTGCCCCCGCACCCGTTGCCTGCTGGTCTCCTTCTGATATTCCGACGACCCTGGTTACTTATCTCTTTTGATGACTGTACATAATGTTTTTTGCCGGGTTCCTCTTGATGTTTATCAAAATCAAAATATTTTATTTCACATAAACCTACATGGGCATTTATGAAACGTCAGACGCTAGGTGCACGGTTCCAATTGGTCGTTTCCTATGGAGATAACCGGCAAGAAATTCCACGGTTCCTTTACCGTTTGTCATGACTGCCCCGTTGGTAGCGGGATTTAGAGGTACTGAATTATACCTGCACCCTAATTGCGTAACACACTATCAGTGCAATGGGTTTCATTTTAACAGTTCAACAACATTCATTGCGTTATTTACGTTGTTGAGCAGACACACTTTTCGAACATATGGAGCAGTGGATTAGCAATATGCTTCAAAATGATTCAAATTGAGAGTAATAGTGTGTTACGCAATTAAGGTGCTGGTTCAATAAAAAAATCAGTAGGTCAATTCTGCTAATTTAAAACGTTCAAAATCTAGTCGCAGTCTCATCTCGGCGACAAACAAATGTCAAAAACTTATCAAAATGTAGGGAAATTTGAAGTATTTTTGACAGATTGAGACTGAGATCAGAGTGTGAACGTTCTTAAAAATTACGAGAATTGCCCCTCAGGAGGTTTATGTAGTTCTTGCCAAAGAACACATCTTCCTGTGGAAGTTTGCCTGTACTCACGCACCTGAGAATTTTTTTGCGGTTTAAATAAAAAAAGGAAAGGAAATGTTGTAGCAGATATTTATGTATAGCCAGTGCACTTAAGTTTGATTGACCTTTTTTTTTTGTTTTTTTGTGGATGGGAAATCATCCAATGACCCCTCCCGCTCTGGGTGGAGCAGAAGGGAGTGTCAGACTCTTACTGACTAAAACCCACCCGTGTTCCTTCCTTAGCCCTTTGTGTTCCGGGGTAGCGGTAACCCTTTCGGACAATCCCGCTGCCCCGGCAGGTTTCGGCCCTTTCGGGCCCCTTCCTTATGCTGACATCTCTTTGAGGCGCGCGTGGAACACGTACGCGCCGTCCGGCACGGGCCTGGTCCTGATCGGACGGAGAGTTACCCATTACTCTCCGCCCGCAGGCCCGCGCCTACGGTGGCCGGGAGTCGTCTCGCGGCTCCCGACGCCCGGGGCGTCTCCCGCGGCGGCTGGGACGTGAGGCCCTCTCCCTCAGCCGTCCCGCCACCTCCTTCGCTAGCATGACTGCTTCGCAGAAGGAGGTGACTGCCTCCCACTCCCTCTCGCCCCGGACCATGGCTCGAACCAGGGCCGGGCGCGAGAGGTCGCCGCCGCTGCCGATCGCCTCTGCGAGAACACGGCGGTGCTCCGCCCAATTGGGGCATACCGCCACCGTATGCTCCACCGTGTCCTCCAGGTGACCCTCGCAGTGGTGACACCCGGGCGTTTCCTCCCGCCCGATGGTGTGCAGGAACCTCCCGAAACACCCGTGTCCGGTGAGGACCTGCGTCAGGCGGTAGATGAGGGCGCCGTGGCGCCTCTCTAGCCACTCCTCAAAGAGGGGTCTTACCGCCGCTGTCGCGGCGTGCCCTGCGCTGGGTTGCGACAGTCGCTCTTTCCATGCCGCCATGAGATCGCGCTGGAGGTCGGTCCGCTCCGCCGCGATTTGCCGCGGAAGCGGAGTTTCCCCCCGGCGTAGTGCCTCCGCGCGCCACTCGTACAGGCGCGCGAGGACTATCGCCTCCAGATCCCACGGCGGCAGTCCGGCAAGGAGGCTTGCCGCCTCGCCCGAGATCGTGCGGTACCCCCAGATTAGCCTTACGGCTACCACCTTCTGAGGCGCGTTCAGGTAGTGGGCGGCTCGCCGCCGCAGTGAACGCGCCCACACCGGGGCCCCATATAGGGCCATGGACCGCACGACCCCCGCGTAAAGCCTCCGGCAGGAGGCGTTTGGCCCCCTCAGGTTGGGCAAGAGCCGCTTGAAGGCGGCCCCGGCCCGTTCCAGCTTGGGAGCCAAACGTCGGCAGTGTTCGACGAAGTTCCACCGGCTGTCGAGGACGAGACCCAGGTATCTCATCGTTGTCTCGACGCCGATGTGAACCCCTCCTACCGTCAGTTGGGATCCCGAGGGCGGCCCGTTCCGAAGCCCATGAAACGACATGGCCTCGGACATGTGCAATGCCACCTCGAGACCCAACCGCCGGATCCTCTCCACGACTATCGCAACCCCGCGTGTCATCGCGTCGGCCGCCGCCTGATGCGACCTCCCCTGCGCCAGGACTAGAGTGTCGTCAGCGTAGCAAACCACGTTGACTCCATCAGGGAGATCGGCCCGCAGCACCCAGTCGTAGCCGATGTCCCACAGGAGCGGCCCCAGAACCGATCCCTGTGGGACACCGCACGACATCTCTCGCCGGTTCCATTCCCCGTTACGACCGGGGTAGATGACGGCTCTGTCCGTCAAGTACGCCCCGACTATTCGACGGAGGTAGGTCGGCACCCGGTGATACCGGAGTGCCTCCCCAATGCAACTCCAGGGCAGGGTGTTAAAAGCGTTGGCGATGTCGAGTGACACCGCCACGACCACCCCACCCCGGGACACCGCGTCCCCCGTCGTGAGGGCCCTCACGCGCATGATGGCGTCCACCGTGGAGCGCCCCTTGCGGAAGCCGAACTGGCTGTCCGCAAGATCCGGCCCCGTCCTCACCAGGTGCCCGACGAGGCGGCCCGCGATCACTCTCTCAAAGAGCTTGCCGACCTCGTCGAGCAGCACGATGGGCCGGAATGCGGACGGAGAGTCCGCAGGGCGCCCTGGCTTCTGTATGAGGATCAGCTTCCCCGTCTTCCAGCGGAGTGGAAACTGGCCCCTCTCCATGCATGCGCTTAAGAGCGCCTCTAGTCGGGGCCCGAGAGCCCCCGAGGCCAGGACCCAGGCCTTACCCGGCAAGCCGTCGGGTCCTGGGGCGGTATTTTTGGCCTTGAGCCTATCTACCGCCACTCTCAGATCTACCCCGGTCACTTCAGGGATGTCGTCGTCGTCCGCGTGGTCCGCTTCAGGCACCGCAGGTGGCGGAGCCATGGGCGGGGGAGTATGCTCCGCCCGTGAAGGGAACAGAGCGCTCACCACCTCCTCCACCAGCTGGGGGCGGAGACTCTGCGTCAGCGGGGGGGCCCAGGTGCGGAGTTTATTCCGCACCATTTTATAAGGGCGCCCCCATGGATCTCTGTTCAGAGTCTCCACCATCTCCTCGCGGGCCATATCCTTGGCCCGCTGGACAGCCTCTCGGAGGGCGGTAGTCGCCGCTCTGTACCCCTCGTACACCTCCGCCTCCGTGGCTTCCGCATCCGGAGGGCGGATGCGGACCCTGCGGTGCCTGGCGTACAGGTGTCGCGCGTCAACGCACGCCTTGCGTAACGATTCCACCTCACGCGACCACCAGTACACCTGACGTCGGGCGCGTCCTGGCCGGACTCGGGGCATTGCCACGTCAAAAATCTCGGACATGGCCTCCCGGAACCACTCCGCCTCATCGTCAATATCGGCAGGCCTGTCCGGTGATGACACCCAGGCCTGCACGATCGAGGCTTCCAGGAGGAGCTCCCGGTCCAGCTGCTTCAGCGCCCACCGCGGACCACTCGGGGCCTGTTGGACCGGCGCGCTGGAGGTCTGGGCGGAGACGTCGAACCGGATATACCGGTGATAGTTTGATTGACCTTGACATTATATTTGTAGTGACTTGTTTTGTATTGTTTTTAACCGACTTCAAAAAGGAGGAGGTTATCAATTCGGTTGTTTTTTTTTTTTTTTTTTTTTTATATGTTTGTTACCTCAGTACGCCGTCATTTATGAACCGATTTGGAATTTTTTTGTTTTATTTGAAAGGATATGCTTCCAGATTGGTCCCATTCTTGTCAAAATCCAGTTCTGATGATGGGATCCATGAGGAATTGAGGGAACTCCTCAAATATTATAGGCATACATATAGCAATTTTGGTATTTTCATCAACATGTCAAGCATTTGCATTCAAAAAGTATAATTTGGTGAAGTGGAACTGATGAAGGAGACCACAGATAGCCACAAGAACTCTTCAATGATAATAAGTATTTCACGGGTGGCGATAAGGTATCTCGATTAAGATAGTTAAGCGACTATGACGAAGCAAATTTAAATAAATGGTTCTGACGAAAATGGTACCATCAAACCGATCTGATGATGAAGCTGGAAGGTAGATACCGGAACTTCGTAATAAAACCATGTATTCTAGCCGTGTTTGGGCTTATTGGAATTGTCATGAGATGCACTCTGACTATAAAAAGTAAAAAATAAAAACTTTTTAACAAAAAAAAAACAACCGACTTCAAAAAAAACACACTACAAAGTGTAAAATAACTTTAATTTTAATTTTGGAAGTCGGTGGCAAAAACGTAAATACAAAACCAAAGACACCGACTTCCGAAATTAAAATTAAAGTTATTTTACACTTTGTAGTGTGTTTTTTTTGAAGTCGGTTGTTTTTTTTTTGTTAAAAAGTTTTTTTAATAATTTGTTTTTATTTTTTCATTTGATTTTATTTTGAATTCTGTGACACTGGCCCCGATTCTGTTGTTCACAAACTAAACTAAATTTAAGTTCAGTGCATCTTTTTCTTTCTATTTCATTAAGAAAAGGACAGAAGATAAATATTAGTTTAGTCCTGTCAAATTAGTCGCTTGACGTAAATTGACGTATTTTTGAGAAGCCATATTTTTAATCACGTCTAAACTTGTCTATGGATTATCTAATTTGACAAAACTAAACTAATATTTATCTCCTGTCCTTTCTTAATGAAATAGAAAGAAAAAGATGCACTGAACTTAATTTTGTGAACAACAGAATCGAGGCCACTGACAATTTATATCTTTTAATTTATTTTATTTGTAGGCATTGAAATTTTATTCAGAGCTATGAGCAGTAGGCATTGTGATATATTTGTTTAATTTTTATTTTAAGTAATTTGCATCTTGCCTGAATTAAATGTTTTTTTTTTAAACCAGTGACAGAGGGCACTGGTCTTGCGAATTTCTGGAGGCGCGATATCCAGTCAGTGGATACAGCATTCGCAACGGGGTCGATTTGTCTCCTATGACGAGTGTTTACAAACATCAAACTATCTTTAGGCCTGGTTTAGTCCATTTCAGCCCTTCGCAGTATCTGCACGTTACTTTTTACCAACGATACCTGCTTACCCCCTTGCTAATACCATATCATCTATCCGACAAGGCACTTATAACATAATAGTTGATATCTTCCGAGAAACTGATCTACTCTCATCATTAATTAGTTTGCGCTCGCACGATATAATTGCGACACTCCACAGCAGCCTTCGGCTAAGCTATTCACGTGCTTAGCTTCGCTACCTATGAAAGAAAGAAAATACGTTTATTTGTGGTAAACATGACGTATATAAAAAGAACAAAATAAACCAAGTTGGAGGAAAACATGCGTCACATCCACGCAAAACGGCTATCGCTCAACATAATGCTAAGACCCTATACGAGACAGAGCCTCAGCGCTGGTTTTTAGCCGGGGCAGCGGGATTATCCGAAAGGGTTACCGCTGCCCCGGAACATAAAGGGCTAAGGAAAGAACACGGGTGGGTTTTAGTCAGTAAGAGTCTGACACTCCCTTCTGCTCCACCCAGAGCGGGAGGGGTCATTTTATGATTTCCCAACCTCAAAAAAAAAAAGCGCTGGTTTTCAGCGACAGCCGGCGTTGACGTGTTGACGTCAACTAGTGCAGCTTACGATTAGAAAGTGGTGGCGAGATCGTCGACTGTGACCCGCGGCAAATTGCAAAAAACGTAAGAAAATTTCGCGGACTACCCTGGCGCATCACACAAAGGAAATATCGTTCCAAAAAAAAAAATACACAGAAAAGCATGTGCATATCTCACTCTGACATTCTTTCTCTCACTGTTCTCTCGCTCTTACTATGTAGTTACTCTGTTATGCGTGGTTGGCAATCAAATGAACCACGCAGCTAACATGGCAAACCTCTCTTTGCACATCCTAATAGCAGTGGACGGTCAACTTTATGGTCGAAGGGGGGGGAGGAGCTATATTAAATGAATGGTCTGATCGTAAGTGATTAGCTGAGTATACTATATGTAGTATGAGGGGCTTGTGGCTAAGTAATAACAGCCGCACGGGTCGATCGATCAGGTTAAGCTACGCTTGCTGCGGTTGGTCCTTGGATGGGTGACCATCTCTATACCAAGACCCCCTCCGTGCCTCGGAAAGCATGTTAAGCCGTTGGTCCTGGTCAGTCGTTACGGTTTTTCAAAAGCCCTAAAGGCTGACAACCAGTCTTACTAAGAGGTATCGTATTACCCAGTGACTGGGTTGTGGAGGTCAGATAGACATTCGTTCCATGTAAAATACTGGTATTCTGCTGCATCAGGTTAGACTGGAAGTCGGCCCCAACATAGTTGGGAAAAGGCTACGTAGATGAGGCAGTCAGTTTAACCTGAAATTGCGAAAAAAAATCTGCTGTTTTCTACATTTATGTTCGCATAACTCGTCAAAATGTACAGCTGATTTTTTTTTTCGCGATTGCAGCTTTGGTCCCTTAGTAAAAGTTGTTTATGATGAGTACAATCTCCCATTTCGGTTTGTCGCATGTTTTCAATTTCAACCTGTATATAAAAATCTTTTTTTACTTTTTTATTGCTGAATGCAAAAGCGATGGATGAGGTCTATGATGGAACGAGCATGCCCAGAAGATGCCTGAGGCACTAGAACTCCCACGCATCGACGAAACACAGCAGGCTGCTTGAAGCCAGACTCTGGTGGGAGGGTGGTCGCAAACCTGGCGGACGTCAGTCCTATTATCGCCGCAAGGGAAGAATTGGCCAGTCAAATAAGGTGTTGGGTGTGACTGTCCAGGAGGCGCCGAGCGCTCAGTTCAGTTGAGTAACTGGCGGAACAAACTGCGCTACACGAGGAGGCTTCTACATGCATCCCAAGATACCTCAAGAATTTTCCTGAAACAAACACAAAGGATTGAAAATATTTTTCAGTATAATTTATAATTACTTGTATTTCTCAGAACCGTTGCTACATATAATTAGTTTGGCAAGCTCACTTGTTGAGTTCACAGCCAATGAACGATTCGCTAAGTTCTTTAGCGTCGGAGTCGCGTGTGTACCTTTGATGATCAAGTCACGCACACATGAATATGTGTATAATATAGTTGTGTGGATCAGACAATAGAGATGCAGGAGAAGTTATACTTCATACAAATCTGATTTCCCCAACGCCAGAAAACGAAAACGCGTCTCACTCTTTTTCCTAATGCTTACAGCACAAGTGTGCAACATTCCGCTAGTGTTTTAGTTTTGTTGGTACACACTAAGTAATTAATCAATTATTATTATTAGTGGGTAATTAGTACCACTGCTAAGTATAAGCCTCCTCCCTTTTGTGCCATGCTTCTCTTGTCTGGACGAGTCCTATCCAGGACTTAACCGCTGACCCTTGTAGGCCATCTACCCATCTGGCTGGTATATATAAAATATATATGCTAGTGCTGCTCTCAAAACGGTAAAGGAAAACATCGTGAGGAATCCGGTATGTCTTAGTATGAATGAATGAAATGCACCGACCCCAGCGTGGTTTGACCAGACTCGATTTATCGAATGAACCCCAAGATTCGCACTTGGCCCTGTAGCCTCATGTTTCATGGTTCAATAGCGACCATTGCATATCAAGGAGTGGACCGGGGGGCGCGGTAAGGGTAGGGAAGATGTGCCCATAGGATAGGGAAGGATTTAAGAGACATACCGGATATGCATCCTAGAGTATTTTGGGATGCATGAAGAAGCCTCCTCGTGTAGCGCAGTTTGTTCCGCCAGTTACTCAACTGAACCCAGCGCTCGGCGCATCCTGGACAGTCACACCCAACACCTTATTTGACTGGCCAATTCTTCCCTTGCGGTGGTAGGGCTAACGCCCGCCTGGTTTGCGAACACCCTCTCACCGGAGTCCGTCTAGCAGCCTGCTGTGTTTCGTCGATGCGTGGGAGTTCCAGTGCCTTAGGCATCATCTGGACACGCTCGTTCTATCATAGACCTCATCCATCGTTTTCCTCAGGCGTGATCGAGGTCAAGAGCGGGCCCATTTAGCAATAAAAAAAAAGATTGATGACCTAGAACTAAAAATTCGAAGACTTGTGAGATCAACCAACTCGCACTGAGGCTGCGTGGTGGATTACGCTCTAATGCCTCTCACAGATGCCTGTTTCCCAGCAGTGGGAACAATGTAGGCTGATTATGCTTATACTAAGTATACTCTACTATAAACTGTGCTGTGGTACTGCCAATTTTTTTTATAGAACTCTTCTAAGTACGTACTTATATACCAGAATAAAAAGCAGCAGTACTTCTGTCATATCGCTGCCTTTGCTACCGTGTGCGTGTATGACTGATTCTGATTTCTGATTGGCTACTTTATTAGTGTGCGTGCTTGTGATTGGCTACTGTTTGTGTGCGTGCGTCGAACAGACAGCGCGGCGTCAGCGCATGCAATAGTGTATTTTTTTCTGCTATCTTTATGATTATCATTTCTAAGATATATAGCGACATGTGATGGAAATTATTGTTATTGAGTCATGGACAGATGGTGGTGTGAGCAATTACAATGCTATGTTTTATGGGTACTTACAAGTGTTCATTGACTGTTTTTCGACATTTTTTTATCATTGTCCTTGAGTAATGTGTTCGGTTATGTCCAAATTAAAATTAATTTTGTGAGGATCATTAATAATACTTATTCTCATCATCATCTGTCTAGCTTTTTCCCAACTATGTTGGGGTCGGCTTCCAGTCTAACCGGATGCAGCTGAATACCAGTATTTTACATGGAGCGACTGCCTATCTGATCTCCACAACCCAGTTAGGTACTGGGTAATACGATAACCTTTGATAAGACTGGTTGGCAGACTTTCGGGCTACTGACGACCCGTAACGACTATCAAAGTTCCACGAATGACAGCCGGGACCAACGGCTTAACGTGCTTTCCGAGGCAGGGGTCTCGGTATGTAAAGATGGTCACCCATCCACAGACCAACCGCGGTAAGCGTAGTTTAACCTGATCGATCGACCTGTGCGGCTGTTATTATTTAGCCACAAGGCCCTTAAATTAATAATACTTGTTCTATAAACTTTAATTTATACTCATTGTAGGGTTGACTTTGTAAAGTATTAAGTTTTCAATAAAAAGTGAGCACGCCCTTGTATGTACTCGTTACTATTTTTGAGGATAATGAATGAACAAGAAGTTATACTTTTTAGGTCGTAAACCCCTGTACGCCGAAGGGACAGAAGGAAGGAGTATTTATCACCACGTTTGCTCATTGATTTTATCGAATTCAGATTATTATAGTTCTGAAGGCGAAATTCCGTGATTAAAAACGTTCAAAATCTAGTCGCAATATCATCTCAGCCACAATCAATGTCGAATACTTGTCCAAAATGTTGGGAAATTAGAGATATTTTTGTCAGATTGAGACTGAAATCAGACTGTGAACATTCTTAAAATTATTACAATTGTACCTCTGGTTTCATCTCAATATTGTACCTCTTATTAGGTTAACTAAACCTTTAACACGTCTCAAAAATGGGATAAAAAATAATTAAAATAATGCTAGCACAGTAATTCCAAGTAAACTCCACTCATTAGCCAGATCGTGTCGTGATTTTCAAGAGATAACGTCAGCTATAAATGCAGGAGCCATATCAGTCTCTGATAAAATCTACTACGAGCCGCCAAAAAGTCTGCCAAGCGTTTCGGAGTAACAACCTCATCAGAGCTCTCAAGGTCTTTAAATAGAGGCCTATGATCTGCAAGCGTATTATGTTCATGTTACGTTGTAATGTTACTAGTACTCTTGCTGACCGTGACCTTACGAGTGTGGTTTTCAGATATTAACTTACATGCAATAGGCTAGTTTCCACCATCAATAAATTGAAAATCTATTTAGTCCGTCAGTTAGAGTATTGGAAAATAATGGACACGTATTTTTACACGTATGACAAAGATAAAACGCATCAAAACTCGGGAGTGGGGCCTCGTGACGTCAGAACGCACTAAAAATTATACCAAGGTGTGACGTATTGAGAATTATAAAAGCGTCGTATCTTCGTCAATTTTGGTTTACGTAAAAAAAGAAAAAATACCGGCCGCTATCCATGGATCCTGGGATTCGGGATCCCGGGATTGTATTCTCTACAATCTACATGCAATACTAAGTACACAGAGCTCTTTTGGAGATCATGGGACTCGTGGCATAAACATTAAAACGTGTGCGGTTGGTTGGGGGCTCTCGTCGTCATTGGTTGTTACTGGTAGTCAAGAAGCCTGAAATTCTGACGAGTCAGTCTTACCAAGGGATATCGCGTTGCTTAGTCAGGGTTCCACTGTTAGGCAGTCGTCTCTTGAAAATACTGTTATTCAGCTGCATATGGTTAGACTGGAAGCCGACCCCAACATAGTTGGGAAAAGGCTAGGCTATGCTGTTGAAATGTGGCAGAAACGACATCACCATTATTTAAAGAATTCATTCTGGAAGGTTTATAGCATAATCAGCCTATAATGTTACCACCGCTGAGACAGACCTCCTCTCTGTGAGCGCGGGCTGTAGTCCACCACACGGGTCCAGTTAGGGTTGATATAAGTCTTTGAATTTTTGGTTCTAGGCTTCTAGGACATGCCGGCTTCCTCACGATGTTTACCTTCTCCGTTTTGAGAGCAGTGGTGATGAAATAATTTACACAAAGTATAGGGCCTGTCTGGGATCGAACCTAAAACTCGTGGCAGCGTTACCATTGGGTTACCGCTGCTCTTGAAGGAAAGGTCTAATAAATTAATATTTAACTCATAATAATAACACAGAGTGTGAGGGGCCCGTGGCTAAATAATAACAGCCGCACAGGTCGATCTATCAGGTTAAGCTACGCTTGCCGCTGTTGGTCTGTGGATGAGTGACCATCTTTACGTACCGAGACCCCTCCGTGCCTCGGAAAGCACGTTAAGCCGTTGGTCCCGGCTGTCATTCTTGGATCTTTGACAGTCGTTACGGGTCGTCAGTAGCCCGAAGTCTTACCAAGGGGTATCGTATTACCCAGCAACTGGGTTGTGGAGGTCAGATAGGCAGTCGCTCCATGTAAAATACTGGCATTCAGCTGCATCCGGTTAGACTGGAAGCCGACCCCAACATAGTTGGGAAAAGGCTAGGCAGATGATGATATAATAACACAGAAATCTCGCTATTTTTTAACTAGTCGCCACATTGCGCCCATGCGTAGTCGTGAGCAAAAGTTAGTTTTTGCTAGCCATGTTATTATGTATCTGCTATTAATTATCATGTATCATGTAGGTATGTTTTTTTGTTTTTATTACCGAATGGGCCCGCTTTTGACCTTGATTACGCCCGATGGAAAGCGATGGATGAGGTCTATGATGGAACGAGCGTGCCCAGAAGATGCCTAAGGCACTGAAACTCCCACGCATCGACGAAACACAGCAGGCTGCTTGACGCCGGACCGCGGTGGGGACAAACCAGGCGGGCGTTACCCCTACCACCGCAAGGGAAGAATTGGCCAGTCAAATAAGGTGTTGGGTGTGATTGTCCAGGATGCGCTGAGCGCTCGGTTCAGTTGAGTAACTGGCAGAACAAACTTCGCATCACGAGGAGGGTTCTTCTTGCATCCCAAAAAGAACAAGACAGTACAATAATGTACAGAGGCCAACACATCAAGCTACCCCAATCTGTCAGATTTTCCCAATTGAATATGAACCTTATTCCTTTGTATTAAAGTTGAAAATCTATCAAAGAAATTTGACAGATTGGGGTAGGTTGACCTGCTGGCGTCTGTACAAGAATTATAGCTCCCATTAATAGTTAGTTCAATTTGGGTTAATTATTGTAGAATAGTATTTTGACCTATGCGTGAGTAATAATAATAAGTAAGTAAGTACCTACGTTGTTTTTTTGATTATCACTGGTATTATTGTTGTAGAGGTTGAATTATGTGGTCACATGATTTTAATGTTTTTAACCACCGACAAAAACAGAGGGGTGTTGTAAGTTTGACGTGTGTATAAGTGTATCTGTCTGTCATCGTAGCTACCAAACGGCTGAGCCGATTTTGATTTTTTTGTTTGAAAGGTGACTTGATCGAGAGCTATGATTCAAGAAAATCGGCTCAGCCGTTTGAAGATTATCAGCTCTTTTCTAGTTGATGAATTGATGTGAGCATCTTCCACAGGTCTGATTGAGGTCTCTCTCCACAGGTACCTACGCTTTGGAATGGGCAACTAGCTTCAACTTTCTGACTGACCGACCCTTGACAATTCAAAAGTGCCTATAATTGGTTTATCTATCTATACTTATAATAAATCTGTAGAGAGGTCAATTCTGTACATGAAATATATTTCCAAAATAACTATCAGCGGGTGATTAGTGATCGTTACTGACGCCAAAAATGCAATCAGTAAAATTTTTGTCTGTCTGTCTGTCTGTCTGTCTGTATGTTCATTATAGAAACAAAAACCACTCGACGGATTTCAACGAAACTTGGTACAATTGTTCTTCATACTCCTGGGCAGGTTATAGTATACTTTTCATCACGCTACGATCAATAGGAGCAGAGCAGTGAAGGGAAATGTTGGGAAAACAGGATTTCTTTTTAGGTGAAGTAGTAATAGGTTAGTAGTAGTTAGTTAGTAGTAGGTAAGTTTTGGTTAATTTATGTTCAGTTTTTTTTAATATTAAGTAGGTAAAAGCGTAGGTACTTTTATTAATTATAGGTATAGGTATTATTAATTATAGTAGTTACAGGTATTTAGTTTTAAGTGAAGTAGGTTTTATTATATATTATTTTGTATATTAGACGTAGTTATATATTTTTAGTTATTCAAGCCCCAAGCGGACGCCGGCGTCCGCCCGCTATTGTCTTGAAAAACGCGTTGAATGAGAAATACGCGTTCTCAAGAATCGGCAGAAGAAAGAGCACATCGGTTAAACTCTATGAGAGTTAGTGCCTCAATTTCCGGAAGTCATTATTCCACGCGGTCGAAGTCGCTGGCAAAAGCTAGTTTGAAATAAATGCTTTGAGTTTGAGTCCCGCGTGGTGGATTACGGCCCACTCCCACAGAGAGGAGGCCTGTGTCCCAGCAATATTATAGGCAGAATATTATGTATATGTAACACCTAATAAGTTTCTATTACGGGATGAGCTGGACATCTTTAAAGGATATTATAAATCACTACATAGTATAAAACAAAGTCGCTTTCTCTGTCCCTTTGAACGCTTAGATCTTTAAAACTACGCAACGGATACAGCATTAATCCTTATCCAATTAAGTACCTTAAATACATTGTGCATTTAATATAGATAAATATGGCCCTTTACAGCATGTAATTTAAATGAATATTTTTGAAGATATTACAGATTTAAAATGCAGGGACATAGCGGTTGCTGCGGTACCGGCCGCGGCGGCGCGTGCTGGCATTCTTGAAATACCTGTACTTAGTATCAGTATTGCACCCGTGCGAAGCCGGGGCGGGTCGCTAGTTGCATATCAAATGAATAATCGCCTATCAATACATACTCATCATTTATATTCTTTTTTACATCAAATAACTTACTTCACTACAAATAAACTAAATGTTTAACAAAACTCAAACTGCAGATAATTCGAAATTATACATCAATATGACATTACTTTTTTTCCTCATAATGCAATACAGTTAAATTTATTTTTGTACAAAAATACTACATACATAGCATAAATACTGACTGCACAGCAAATTTTCCATATTTTATTTCAAATTTCAATTTAATTCGCATAATACTAAACGACGTCAGGGGCACCCCGAGGTTCGGTTTGGTTAGGTTCCTTGAAACCCTGCAGACAGAAATAGGAGCCCCGCGCGCTGTACGCTGCGAAAATAAATTGTAGTGTGTTTAGTGATATTTTGAGTTGAGTATTTTGCTGTGCAATCAGTAATTTTGATGGGAATTCGGAATCTTATTGCATAGAAAAAGGATATTTTTTGATTTGCGTTTAAATACTAAAATATATATATATATATATATATACACACATCAAAAGTGTCTAGGGATCAACATATATTTTTGCAATAACTTTTCTCCTGATTGATATTAATTAAAATTTTCTTTAAGGATTCATCAAATAAAGTGTTTTCGTTTGTCACAGTAACGATAAACCAAGTCACCTTTGCATTAATAAAGAAATTTGCCATTTTCCTAATAAAGGGATTTTTGACATTTGAACCACTAACACAAAAGTTCGAAAAAAAGACTGAAATAACAGTTTTCTCTAAAATTTTATTGGGTAACTTAAACAATTAATAATCCGTGTTTCTACCGCGAACACTAACAACACAAGAACATCGGTTTGGCATACTCAAAATGAGTTCATCCAAATCACGCTGTGGAATGGCCGCCCATGTTCGTTGCAACAACAAAAAAAGGTCTTCTTGCGACTGGATACCCTCCATATTCGGCAGAGCTCTTCTCTGTAGCATATCCCATGCATGCTCAATCGGGTTCAAGTCTGGCGACTGAGCAGGCCAGGGCAGGACATTGATGTTAGCTGCGGCGAGAGTCTGTCTTACAACTCTTGCGGTGTGCGGTCGTGCATTATCATGCATTAACTGAAATAAGGGACCGATTTGCACTTGTAGAGGAACGATGACGTCTGATACAATCGTCTCAGCATAAATTTGAGCGTTGAGGTTGCCTCTGATCCAAATCAACTCAGTTCTTCCGCCGATCCAAATACCCGCCCATACCATGATGGTTCCACCACTATAAGGATGGACTTCCTGGCAGGATTTTAATCGCTGTTGGCGTCCAGGGGTTCTCCAGTGTCGTATACGTCTTGTATCCGGTCTCATACCAAAACGAGACTCATCAGAAAAGCACACGAAACGCCATTGTTCTTCTGCCCAATTTCTGTGTTCAAGAGCCCATTGATATCGAATCCTACGATTGTGCATTGCTATAGGTGGTACCCGTAGCGGTCTTCGGGAATGAAGGTTCACTTCATGCAAGCGGTTTCTGACTGTTTGGTCGCTAATTAAGTTCCCTGAAGAGTGATGAAGCCTCACGGCTAACATCATGGCGGTTATTGTTGGAGCTCTTCGAGTTAAGATTTGAATGTATCGGTCTTGTCTCCGTGTGGTGCAGCGATACCGTCCTCCATGGCGCTCAGCCACGGTACCAGTGCTTCGGTAACGTGTCCAAAGTCGACTGATAACACTCTGACTTGTATTCAGAGCTAAAGCCACAGTACGTTGCCGGGAACCAGCTTCTATCATTCCCACGGCTCTGAGCATTTCTTCCCTGCTTAAATGACGTCGCCGCTCCATAATAACGTTGGTTTTAATCAGTAGTAGGGAAACAGTAGCACTAATAATGTCTTCAATGCGTTGTATGTTTTTATAGGGAAAATATTGACAGCTGATTTTCATCTTTTACTCGAATTTGATTCACAGTTCCTGATTCAAATTATGAAATGCACCAAAAAGGATCCATATAAATTTATAAAATCATAAATTTATTACAAAGCCACATCTCAATCTCAAGAAATCCGCATAAAAATGCTTGATCCCTAGACACTTTTGATGTGTGTATATATATCTATATCTTTAATAAATATTGGTTCTTGGCAGCTCTGCACTGAGAGGGAGGGGAGGCCCTTGCCCAGTAGAGGGACATTTAAGGGTAATAAAATAAAAAAAGTTTGGTTTGTAAGTTCGTCATTTTTAACGATGGGAAATCCCATCAGGCACTCGGCCTGTAAGTCATAATTATTCTATTAATATCCGCCATTCGCCAAATATTGGCCGTAAGCACAAAAGTAATAGTAAATTTTCTCCTAAATCATTACCAAACACGTATGAGTAAGTCCACGACGCAACATCTGATTCCACCTGAGATGGCGGGTTGCCATGTTACGTGCCAGCACTGACATTATCAGCATACGTGGCTATCTTCACACCCACTGGTCACATGAGAGGGCGGGGGATTAGGTGCGGCGGGAATTATTAGGAAAATTATTAATGGACGCAGTTTTAGGAATGTTTATTACCGAATCACTCATTCTTAAAGGGAATTACTTCCAGTCTAGCACATTCATCTGTATTTTTAGGTTTCTACTTTATAAATACGAAGAAACTAGCAGCGCCCCGCGCTTTCACCCGCATAAGTGTCGATCGCGTGGGAATATCGGGATAAAAAGCCTATATGTTAATCCAGGGTGTCAGCTACCTCCATACAAAATTTTATCAAAATTGGTCGTCATTTGAGCGTGAAGAACTAACAAACATATAAACACATACACACAAATTTTCGTCTTTATAATAATATTGTGATAAATATGAAGATACTAGCAGCGCCCCGCGGTTTCAACCGCATAACTGTCGATCGCTTGGGAATATCGGAATAAAAAATATCCTTTGTGTTATTCTGATGTATATGCTATATTACTGTAAAGTTTCATCAAAATCCGTTCAGTAGTTTTTGCGTGAAAGAGTGAAAAACTTTCGCGTTTATAATGTTATAGTAGGGTTTTCTAACAATTACTGTTTTAATAACATTTAAATTGAAAAAAACACTGACTGAGCCGGGAATCGAACCGCGAGACCAACAGGGCAGTCGGATAAGAGTGAGGGAAGAGAGAGTGCACACAATAACAATTGTACAACTATAATATCTCCCGCGCCGAAGAAGGCAGAGAGGCAATTGTCGTGATTTCAAGAACGATTAGTCTGATTTCAGTCTAAATCTATCAAAAATACATCTAATTTTCTTAAATTTTTGACAGTTTTTGACGTTGATTGTCGCTGAGATCGATTATGGCTAGATTTTGAACGTTTTTAATTACGGGAATCGGCATTCTGTTCTCCGCTGAGATTGGTCGCCATGACATAAATTCGGTGTGGAAAACTTAGTTGAAAAAACATCAACAAAAATTCGGTTTGTAAAATAAAATTAACCTCAATTGTCAAATGAAAAACATCTGTAAGGTGATTTTAAATTAGAATTTCGGGCTTAACTATTCAAATAACCAAATCAAAGCGCTCAATTTGCAACTGACACCAAAAAAATTGGCATCCACAGGTGCGTTTCCTAATATATTGGTTTACATTTTCATCAGTAACTTTTTGAAAACAAAATAGAAACAGAAAATGTTTAACTGTTCAGGTAATGCGCTTAGATACTACGCTTGCCGCGGCTGGTCCGTGGATAGGTGACCATCTTTACATACCAAGACCCCTCCGTGCCTCGGAAAGCACGTTACACCGTTGGTCCCATCAGTCATTCGTAAATCTTTGACAGTCGTTACGGGTCGTCAGAAGCCCAAAAGTCTGACAACCAGTCTTACCAAGGGGTATCGTATTACCCAGTAACTGGGTTGTGGAGGTTAGATAGGCAGTCGCTCTATGTAAAATACCCGTACTCAGCGCTGCATCCGGTTAACCCTTTGACCACCACGGTCGGCTATAGCCGACAAATGGAGACGTGCCCAACACGCCACCGTCGGCTAATGCCGACAAGAAAACACCATGTTTTAAGTATAAACACAGAAAACTGAATTTAGTTTATTTATTTTGTACTAGCTGCGCCCCGCGGTTTCACCCGCGTAAGTTTTGATCCCGTGGAAATATCGGGGTAAAAAGTATCCCATGTGTTATTCTGATGTATAAACTATATTACTGTAAAGTTTCATCAAAATCCGTTCAGTAGTTTTTGCGTGAAAGAGTAACAAACATCCATCCTCACAAACTTTCGCATTTATAATATTAGTAGGATAGTAGGACTTAAAACATGGTGTTTTCTTGTCGGCATTAGCCGACGGTGACGTGTTGGGCACGTTTTCATTTGTCGGCTATAGCCGACCGTGGCGGTCAAAGGAAACATCCGAAAACCGTAACTTTGTAGTTACATTAAAAAAAAATTGTTTCCCGTGATAAACTATTTACATACTTACAAATGTACGGAACCCTCGGTTCGCGAGTCCGTCTCACACTTGAATGGTTTTTTTACGATGCCATATTATCCAAGGTTATGTTTACTACCCCGTATGGTAATTGCTAGCCAAGGCCGTGTATTACACGTATATTTTCAGCCTAATAAACGTTCCCTGCTGAAAGTACAGACGCCTGCACATCAAGCTGCTACAATCTGTCAAATTTCTTCAATTGATTTTTAACTTTAGTACTAAAGCATAAGGTTCAAAGTTGATTGGGAAAATTTGACAGTTTCGGGTAGCTTGATGTGCTGCCGTCTGTACAATCAACATTTGTTATAGATTATTTGTTATGTTGAAAGGATGAATGAAATGCTATTAACGACAGTAATTTATTACAACAGATTCGGCAGAGCCCGCCCGCAAAATACAGGGTCAAATTAAATTAGCTAGCGAAACTTCACAGACGTGATAGAATAAATTAATTTTATGTTTTTTTTTTTGTGAGGTCATAGACCGCAGGTATGTTGTCACTTGAGATATCAGTTTTTTTTTGTTTCACAAACGTGAATAGGTATCAATGTCTAAACACTTCTTCTTCCCTGCTAAAGCGCTAGGAAGTGAAGGGCGGGCGATTTGGGGGACTGTCTTGTGTAATTTTGATTTTCAAAAAGTGGTGATTCTCAGCCATATTTGAATAATAGGAGTAATGGACGCAGCGATACGAGCATTTATGACTAGCTTCCGCTCGCAGCTTCACCCGCATGGTATGTCGATAAAAAGCGTAGCCCATGTCCTACCCCAGGATTTAAAATATCTCCATACCATATTTCTTCAAAATTGGTCCAGCCTTTTCAGAGATTACCCGGATCAAACAGACTGATAGATAGACATACATTTAAAAAAAAGTAAAATGACACTTCAATTTTATTTATTGGTATGTTGAATGTATTGTATACACGTGGCGTGCTTCTTCAAGGGAAAATGCGTGACAAATTATGAATGTATATTTGTTGATGAAACTTCGTTGAATATGTGACAAAGAATGAACCGTGGGCCGACGGTGGGCTTACGTCAATACTGTTCATGCCAGATGAGCACTAGCGTCCTACTGTCTGCTAATATTAACGCTAAGAAACTCATATTGCATGTACATAATGTATTTATTTTAAACTAGCTGCGATTCGCGGTTTCATCGTCGTAACTCTTGATCCCGTGGGAGTATCGGGATAATAAGTACATAATCCTGTGTTAATCCTGGTTATAAACTGTCTGTGTGCCAAATTTCATCCAAATCCGTTCAACGGTTTACGCGTGATTGAGTAACAAACATCCAAAGATCTTCACAAACTTTCACATTTATAATATTAGTATGATTAGTGTGATATTAGTTTAGATGTCAATGGTGCACCTACACCTGCTACTGCAAGTGTGTTACGCAATTACCCCACTGTGTCCACCACAATGGGATTCTCGAAAAGCCTTCCTAAGTGTTAAAAGAAAGAAAATTTGTTTATTCTGCACAAACAAAACGCACATTACAAATAAAAAAATTAAGTTTAAAAAAAAAGACAGAATATTACACATACAGTGTAGTCAAAAGCCTTGTCAACCTTTATATAAATACTAGCGGTCCGTCCCGGCTTCGCACGGGTGGAAAAAAAAAAGAAAAAAAATAGCCTATAATAATCAGTGATAATGTAGCATTCAAATGGTGAAAGAATTTTTATAATCGGTCCAGTACTTTTTGATCCAATTCGTTACAAACATACATACAAATCTTTCCTCTATAAGATTAGTATAGATTAGGAAATGTTATGCAAAATTTCATGCTTCTAGATCCAGCGACTTAGGCTGAGCATTCTGTCTTAGTCAACCTATCGCAGTCCTCTGCTGGACATAGGCCTCTCCCAGGCTGTGCCACAACACCCTGTCCTCCGCCTTCCTCATCCAGTGTGTCCCAGCCACCTTCTTTAGGTCGTCGTCGATCCATCTAGCTGGGCCGTCTTACGCTACGCTTACCGTTACGCGGTCTCCACTCCAAGACTCGTCTGCTCCACCGGCCATCGGTCCTTCGACAAACACGGCCAGCCCACTGCCACTTCAGCTTGCTTGCTCTGCAAGATACGTCGATAACTCCGGTTCTTTTCCGGCTAATTTCATTTCTGGTTCAAAGAAAGTCCGAGCATAGCGCGCTCAGAAACCTTGAATTCTGTCTGTCAGTTAATTAATTTAAGATTTTTATTTAGTAGAAGAAAAGTTTGCGGTAAACTCTGGGGCAATTCTCGTAATTTTAAAAACGGTCGCAGTGTGATCTCAGTCTCAATCTGTCAAAAAATACTTTTAATTTCCCTACATTTTGACAAGTTTTTGACATTTTTAAGTCGCCGAGATGAGACTGCGACTAGATTTTGAACGTTTTTAATTACGACAATTGGCCTGCTGATATCGCGATGTAGGATACGTCAGTTGTAGTTCGTATGTGGCGGTATTGATGTTGCCACACATCTTTACCTTTGCATGTACCAATCTGCCAGCGAATAGTCATCTTTCTTTACCTATCAAGTCTCGAGGGGCCACTAACCGAGTATTTGGACATGTTCCAAAAGTCCCGTATTAAAAGATGAGTTATGAGGGTATCAACACTTCCATTATCAAACAGATGTATGATATCTAGTTTTTGAAGTGTTACGAGATGACTCAAAGGATTAATTTAGGTTTAAATGGATAGCAATGTCATGGAAATATTGTAAATGTGGTGGTGAATGTTTCTTTGTGTTTGCGACTAATGTACCTACCTGAGGGGCTCGTGGCTAAGTAATAATAGCCGCACGAGTCGATTGAGCTACGCTTGCCGTGGTTGTGACCATCTTTACATACCGAGACCCCTCCGTGCCTCTGAAAGCACGTTAAGCCGTTAGTCCTGGCTTTCTTTCGTTCAGATCATTGACAGTCGTTAGTCAGAATCCTAAGAGTCAGACAACCAGTCTTACCAATGGCACGCGGTTTAAGATGGCAGGCGAGCCATTGTCTGTTGGGAGTCGCTGCATATGTACTTGAGATCGAGCAGTCCATGAACCCCCATCTGTGGAGATTGTCTTTGCTCTGGCCGACTTGAGTTCGATTTGAAGTCTATTTAGGAATTTCAACACAGATGGGATTGGTTTCAGCCGAGCCGATGGGATGTCGAGGCTAATTTTAATGCACCTGGTCTTCAAGTTTTGTAGATGGTTTATGCGCGGTTCCTATAAACAAAAACGAATCGTTATGCTTACCAAAGGTAGCATTTTTTATTTCCAAACTGGGCATATAAATAGATTCGTAAGCTAATTTTACCTGTGATAGCTACTTCCATATGGTTGGCTATTATGCAAATCTATGAGATCTTTTGCTTCATTATTGGTAAAGATACTAGTCTTAATTTTAACTAAGAACGGTCTGCAAATTATACGAATTGGCCATTAGTGCTTGGTCAGACTGGCAGCGCGGGGCGGGAGCGGCGTGGGGGCGGTAACGCTCGGCTCGGCTGCCTGTCCGCACTGGCTGGAGCGCGGCTGCGTTCTGCGTGTTGTCGTGTCCAGTCATCATCTGTCTAGCCTTTTCCCAACTATGTTAGGGTCGGCTTCCTGTCTAAGCGGATGCAGCTGAATACCAGTATTTTACTTAGAGCGACTGCCCATCTGACCTCCACAACCCAGTTACTGGGTAATACGATACCCCTTGGTAAGACTGGTTGTCAGACTTTCGGGCTTCTGACGACCCGTAACGACTGTCAAAGATCCACGAATGACAGCCGGGAGGGGTAAGCCGTAGGGGCTTGACGTGCTTTCCGAGGCACGGAGGGGTCCTGGTATGTGAAGATGGTCACCCATCCACGGACCAATCGCGGTAAGCGTAGCTTAACCTGATCGATAGACCCATGTGGCTGTTATTACTTAGCTACAAACCGTTGATGTGTCCAGTGTTTGTCAAAATATAGATGAAGAAGACTTATTTTTACTAGAATAAAGCTCGAACTAATTTGAGAACCCCGGTCCCCGCGCGGGCTGCCCGCGCACGCCCCGCGCCCGCGCCCCAATCTGGCCAAACACTAAGGCGGATCACCCACTGCACCGCTTCACGCGGCGGGACGCAGATAACGTGCCACCGCGCGTGATTTTTTACATACAAATTCAATAAAACCGCGCTTCCGCGCGGGGCATTTGGCTCCGTTTCCCGCGCTCCGTCGCGTGAAACGTTGCAGTGGGTGATCCGCCTTAGACATCAATTGTACAGACGCCAGCACATCAAGCTACCCGAAACTGTCAAATTTTCCCAATCAACTTTGAATCTTGTTCTTTAGCAATAAAGTTGAAAATCTATTAAAGAAAGGATGTTGGGCAAAATGGACGTTCATCCAACAGAGTCAAAATACATTTCATATGAAAGCTTAAATTTAGTACTTCATTTTGTAGTATGGCAACAAGTACCCAGGTGGCGGGAGTACTGAGATATTTAATATTATTGAGGTAAATAATTCAAACAGCTAGTATAGGTAGTGCAATCCACGACGACGCGCCCCACTCTACTTCCGTATCGTTAGTGGTTATCGCTAGTTAATTCCAATAGCGTTTTAGTTTTTTCAATACACACTAATTAATTACTCACTAAAATGAGTGTGTATCGACAAAACTAAAACACTAGCAGAATGTTGCACACTTGTTTTGTAAGCATTAGGAAAAAGAGTGGGGTGTCTTCGTGGATTTCACTACCTATAATAACAGTGTTTGTTCTCGGGAACGCAAAACAAAGGCAGGAGAGCAGCCTGCACCTTATCCCTTCCCCCGCTTGCGAGAAATGGTTACAACGCGGCAACCGCCCGTGAATTGCGTGGATTGTGCGCGTGCGCACTCAGTCGTTGTTCGCTTGTTGTTTGTTTACTTTGTTTCAATATCATCAGTGTATTTCGACTTCTTGACCCCGGTTTATTTCTTGATTTTTTATTACTTTGTGATTGGACTTTTGTTTTATACGTTTTTTAAACCCGCGATCTTGCGTGTTTATGGACTTTCTTACTCGTTTGTGCTGCATTTGTTAAATACAATGGAAGCACGACGATGCGTTACGTGTCCGCGATCTATTTACCGACGAAGGCGACATGTTTTGGCGGACAGCATTCCTGAGCGTCAACCTCAATTGGCAGAATACATCCGAGAACATACTTTGAACCATGTAAGTACTTAAATATCAACTTACATAAATTCAAGTATTCGGTTCAACTTTATTTTACCACTAGGCCGTCGCGGTCGTTTTGAGCGAATTGACGCGAATGTCAATGTAATGAAAAATATAAAGAAATGTGTGGTGATCTCGCGCGTTATTCGTACGTACGATTAAAATGACGATATTTCTTAAGTTTTGTAAGGGAACTGTATACAAAACTTATGTCGTTGGAATCGTTATAAAATAAACTAATACATTTAAAAATGGAATAGTACAGTTTTGCCTTGTAATATATTACCTATTAGTTCTGAAATGATGAGGAGCGAATTTTCCCTAGTTTATTTAACAATGTCGTTACACCCAATTAAACCATTATTTCAAAAGTTTTTTATTAACATAAAGATATTATATTTTACACTGATCAATAATTATAAGAACACACCTCCCTATACATTTTTTTTCATCCCACAAGCTTTACAATAACATGTTTCTCAATCTCAAGCAATATGGTGACCAACCGAGCGTCGCCGAACAAAAAATTGGGTAGAGTCTGTTCCGAAAGAGAGACGTGGCTAAAATCTGTTACTAATGCACTAACTATACATAGGAGCTATAATAAGTTTCTTTCTACCGGTATAGTCGCTGGCACGTAACTTGGCAAGAATCGATGCGTTTTTCAAAAACAGACATGTTTAAAAATAATCTATGGCAATTACCATAGTATAATGACAAACAATAAAAGTGACCATTTTCTTGTTTCACTAATTGTACTTGCGCTTACTTAATCCCACTGCGCCAAAACCCTGCCAAGTTACGTGCAGGCGACTATATCTAGAAAGGAATCATAAACTAAAAGAAATAGTAAAGAATCAAAATGGAACAGGTGTGCTATTTTGTTACTCGCTAAACAATAAAGGCAATTAAAGCAAGCTGCGCCCTTAAATCCGACGACTGCTCTCTTTTCAAACAAACTTGTTCAGTGGGACGTCTTAGGGGCTTTATGTGTATATAAAAAACTGAGAGAACTGTAGGCCCATGTGACGATGATATGATGTTAAGCCATCTTTGTCCTTTTCCTTGCACTTTTTTCAAGTTGCAGTTGTTAGAGAAGTAAGGATATATCAATATCACTCTAATTATTAGCCGCCGGTCGACTTCTAGGAGGTGCCTTCACAGATGCGCCGTTTTTTATCCTAAAGGTCGGTTCACAGCCAAGCGCATAATAGATTTTGTTAGACTTGTTAATAAAACATTTGTTTGTCTTGTTTGTTAGACTCGCTTTGAAATATGTATTTATTTTGTTTTCAGGTGGAGTTTAATAACCTGTATTCATTATGCCATAGATGTTGGCAACTCGTTAATAACGCTGTACAAAGAGTGCGACTTGCTGAACCTGGACAGCCCAACAACCCCCATGATGTAGTACAGCCCGATGAAGCAGCACCGCCTCATGTAGCTGCACAGGCTCATGAAGAAGTGCAGCCCCACGAAGCAGTGCAGGCTCATGTAGCTGAACAGGCCCAGGAACAGCAAACCATACAAGTGCTAGAGTATAAACGAGCTCCGAACAGAGCAGATCGCTGTATTTTTAATAACTGCGAGAATGGAACACGGCGCAGGATTCCTAAATCGCTTAAAATACACATGCTTTGTGAATATAGTTTATATGTGCCCGAAGCAGCTAGAGTGTGTCAGCAGCATTGGCAAAGTAATGACTGGAATGAATTAATTAATAATATTCATACGTATCACGATTTTAACTGTGCTCAGTTTACAGATATATGTAATATTTTTAAAGAGGCTATTTTGCAAGCTACTAGATTTGATTTTGATACGATGACACAGCTAGACGACGATGATTTATATTTTTGGGTGGGTCTTAATTATGAGCAGTTTAATATTATATTAAATCAGACACCAACTATATCAGAACAAAGTAATCGTCCGAAGACGGTTCTTGGTGTATATTTAGCTAAACTTCGTACTGGTGAAACTAATGAACGCTTAGCGTCATTATTTAATATGTCTCGTCGTACACTAGAGCGAAAGTTAAAAATTGCCAGAGAATGTTTGTTACAAGAATTTGTCACAATACATTTAGGTTTTAACCACATTTCAAGGAACGATATTTTAGAAAGGAATTTGTTGATACCTAAGGGTATATTTGGTAACAGCGAAAATAGTAAAGCAATCACAATTTGCGATGGAACCTACATTTTCATTGAAAAAAGTTCAAACTTTTTATTTCAACATTTGTCTTATAGCTTGCACAAATATGATAATTTATTAAAACCATTCATGATAGTATGTACTGACGGTTATATAATAGACGTTATTGGACCTTTTGCTGCGACTACATCCGATGCAACAATCATGCAAGGGATTTTACGTAATGAAGATAGCCCCTGGAATTGGTTTTATCGACAGGGTGATGTTTTTATTTTAGATCGAGGTTTTAGAGATAGCATGTGATTATGAGGCACATATACCGCCTACGAAAGATAGGAGTGAGAGACAATTAACTACGCAGCAAGCCAACAAAGCTCGATTAGTAACCATTTGCCGCTGGGTTGTCGAGGCCATGAATGGAAAAATGAAACAATGCTATAGATTACTTAGACAAACATATTTTAATAGAGCTCTTCCCCATATATTACATGATTTTAAAATTGGTGCAAGCCTGTTGAATGCTTTTCATCCCGTTTTTCAAGATCACAGGCTGGCTCCAGATATCATGAGTTTGATTAATGAAAATATTAATAATCCCAATCGTTTATATGATTACGTTGAAATGAAAAACCTTAACAGACAACGTCGAAGTTTTACAAGAATGGAAGCAAACCTCCCATTCTTGAGTGATTTTCCTCGTCTGACTGAAGACTGTATAATATTGCACGCTTTAGGGACATACCTTATGAAGCTAGCAAAATCATATGTCGCAGAACATTTTCGCGATGGCATTTATGTGATTGAAATGTGTAGGGATGATACATTATATGATTTAAATGAATGTGATATTTTGCAAAACAATGTGTGGTTACTTCGAGTGCGGATAAAGTCGCGGCATGTGAGGGCACGCACATATTATTCCTATATTTTAATTGACAGGGACCAAATCGGCAGAAACACAATAATTCAGCACTACTGTACTTGTATGATTGGCAGAAGGACAGTCGGGAGCTGTGCCCATATCGTTTCCGTATTATGGTATTTAGGCATAGGAAGGTATGAGCCATTTATTGCTCCAGCTCAACATTTATAAACCTCATTATCGATAATGACCCGTGAGTACACGCTACGGCATCTTATCATTGGTCAGAATAATACATAATGTTACAGAGTAACAATACTACAAATGTTTGTGTACAATGAGTATTAAAATACGCATATACCTAGTTTTGTTTATACACAATTATTTTAATTTTTAGTAGGTACTTACTGGATAACTTTTATTGGGTACTAGCTGCGCCCCGCGGTTTCACCCTCATAAGTGTCAATACCGTGGGAACATAGGGAAAAAAGTAGCCTATATGTTAATCTAGGATGTCAGCTACCTCCATACAAAACTTTATCAAAATTGGTCTAGCCGTTTGAGCGTGAAGAAGAGACAAACATACACACACTCACAAACTTTCGCCTTTATAATATTATTATAGTGTGATTCTGTAATTCACATAGCAAATGTAAAACAATGGGTATGCTGTTGTTATCTCTAATATATAAATAAATAAATGTAAAGAAAGGACCCCCCTCCGGGAGAGAAATGGGGCAACCAGTACAGTGCACAAACACAAAAAACCGACATTCCGACCTCGCCACCGAGGTCCCTCGCGACGTCCCCAACTAAATTGTTCCCCCCGACCCTTGCTCGATGAAATGCCAGCCCGTGCCGTAGCTGAGCCTGTAGCTTTAAATTCCCGACTGTGACCTCTGAGTTTGTTTCGGCCTTTCTTCTCAGAGTAGTCAGATAGGAAACGTCGATCTCATCAAGCTTAAATAATAATAATTTGGTCCAGCCTGTCTCATCTTGCTGTCCTCCCTCCAGCGACGCCATAAGCCCAGGTTCGTACCTCACAGGGGGTGCCCTTAGCGTACAGTCGCTTAGTATATTAGATATTCGCCCCTGGCTGGAGGCTTTCAGTTTTTGAGTCCGGTTAAGTAGTTACGACCTCTCAAGGTCAACTACGAGATGCCAATTATAAAACATAAAAAATTAAATAAAGAAAATAAAATAAAACCTTGAAATAAAAGTATACCCACAATTATTATGCATTTTATTTTATCAACCTTTTGGACTTCACTGCTCGTCAACCCCGGTGATTATGAAGATAAAATTCATGTAAACGTTATCTTACTATGGAGTACTAAATATTACGGTATATTTAATTTCTGTTGGTTCTACGTCCAGCCGCCATACAAAATTGCCCATCATCCTTTGACAGATTATAGTTGCTTGATGTGCTGGCGTCTGTACCCCATAAGCAGTGTTGTTGTGACTCGTCACCATGTTAATTTTGTAGGCGAATACCCTACGTTAATATAATTTTGTTGAATTGATTGCCTGTAACCTTGGGGTACTTATTTGGAATGACCGTTAGATGGTTTCAGTCATTGTCTGGTAATTGAAAGGGTTTTGTGGGTTTTGTACTAGGGTTGCCAGACTTTAATCAATATTTCTGGGTATCCGTCATCCCAGACCTGAGCCGTGGATTTTCTTCTGCCCAGCACGCAAATTGCTAGCTAATTTTTTTTCTTGAATTCAGAGTTGGTCCCATAGTGAAAGTTCTTCAGTTTGATGGTCTAAACCACCTCTTAAAGTTTGTAGTTGATTTTGAAACACCTTATACAAGGTGTAACAGAATAAACGCAAGTCCTGAAAGAAGTTTTGTTCATAATTGACTACTGAATCGATGTGAGTAACTTTTAATACAGGTATTTTTTCAAAAAATATAATTTTTTCATACTAACCACCGACTGAGCCAAATAAAATTAAATCATATTTCAAGGCAGTAACACTCAATTTTAAATGCATAAAATAATGCTAGTGTCAACACGATTTTCTTTATAAAAACAGCAAGATTTAAAAAAAAAAAGTTATGGTCATTGTATTATGCTTTTAACTCGCTACTCTAATTGGGGTGTATGATGTCTTGCATTATGTAGCGAAAAAAAAGAAACGACAAGAATTTTTGTAGCGAAAAAAAGGAAACGACAAGAATTCTTCACTACTATCACGTATAATTTTAGTTGAAAAGACCGAATACAATAATAAAAACAAGAATGATATTATAAGGTTGAAAAATACAAATAAATAAGGGCTGGGAGATAACTTGACAAAACTATAAACATAAATTATGGAATCAGGAAATACTTTAGGTTTTTTTAATAAAATATATTGTTTTAATTAAGCAACGCGACGAGTTTAGATTTTAGTTGCAACCAAAACGTACACTACGTCCACGTGAATAAAATAGACCGCAAAAAAAAAAATAAAAAATAGAACCCGCTGTATTTTTAAAGAACAAAGTTATAATACGAACCGTAGAGATATAGTTTAAAATTAAAAATAAACTAAACTAACTACACAAGAAGTTAAAAAATAAATTAATATCTGTTTGATGGTCTTCGAAACTTGGATAGAAAGATTTTGCGACTGTTTCCACGGCGTCCTTGAAGAATAACACTTCAGTTTAGTCCTGGAAAGTTCGATTCTTTCTGCTTCCACAAGGAAATCAGTCAGGTGTAATCAGGTGAAATTGTAGTAGCCTGGGAGGGTGGAGCCGAATGAATCGGCTTGCAAAATGTTCGGGTACTATTCCAAAAAAAACAGACGAACAGAGTTTATTGTGACCTTGAAAGTCTCAACTCGCTGCTAAAAACGTTGAACCGCAAAAAAAATCACCAGCAACACATAATAATATATTTTAAGTACATAACTCAAAAGAAACATATAATTTAGGTTTAAAATTCCAAGATAAAAATAACGTGGCCGTCATCTGTGACAAAATTTCAACAAGTACACCATATTTTAAAGGAAAAATCTCAACCGAATGACAAACAATTCTTAATTTAAAAAATTACGAAAATAAATTTTCTGGTAAAGCAAAATATCAAAGAAGAGGTAGAATTTAAACTTAAAGAAGTATGAATGTGGAAAAATAAACATGCAGTATTTACTAATACTGCAGTACCCCCTTTCCAAAAAAATAAAAAAATATTTGTGAGGAAGAAAAGAGAGAAAAAAAAAAAATATTCAGAGTATTGAAAACCCTGAAAGAATTATAATAACCTAGCCTAAACTATAAGTAATCGAAATTAAACCTAAACATACGACATCGAAGTGCAACGGATACAGAATAAATATGAAAGCGCATTCAATTTAAACGTTATCAGTGCGAACTCACGACGCGTCGACTAAATCTAGATAAAAACAAGAAAATTAGAAACTAATAAGACTAACCTAACTTAACAGCAAAAGACTTAAGACCTAAGTAAAAAAGAAGAAACCCCAAAGAAATATAATACAAGAGCAAAAGAAACGACAAAAGTTAAATAAACGACGTTAAGTCAAGATAGAAACGACGAAATGAAAGAAACGACATAAAACAACCAAAGGACTAAAGTCAAACAAAGGACTTAAGTAAAAAGGAACCTTAAATCTAAACAAGAACTAAAGTCAAACAATAGACTTAAGAAAGAGAGAGAACTTCAAAGAAATAGAAGCTTATGCATGCTTCTTATATATAAAAAAGAGGATAATCGACAATAAACAAAAAATATTTAATACCATTATTAAAATAAATTATTGTGATTTTATCGATTTAAGTACATCGACAGTGTGCCAACACAATAGTTATCGATAAGTGTAAATCGACCGTTTCCCAACACTAGAGCTATTATGTCAGACGTCAAGACATGACATGACAGTCATTATATAAGTGCATGAGAAACGTAACGACAACTGCGGGCGTAGCCAGAACTATAAGCATTGACAACTAAGAAAAAGGTAGTTAACAAATAGTTTCAATAAGGGAAAACTAGATGACGCTGTTAACGTTTTTGTTGACATTAAAATTTATAAACGAGCTTAATAAATTTTTAGGGTATTTAAATTAAAGGGGTTCAAGCTATACGTAAAAATAACATTCCAAATGAAAAAAATGTTAATGGGTAAATGAATTTAAGAGAGGAATTATTTTAAGATATCTTTGATATGATATATTCCTGAATGGGTGGAATCAAAATCATTAAGTACATAAGTGGTCCTAGAAATAACCCTAGTCACACGGCATTTAATAAAACGAGGAGCTAGCTTTCCCGAAAAATAATTGTCCCCAGAAGATCTGGAAAAATTCTTTCTCCATACAGTATCACCAACATTCAGCGTAACGGCTGAACGATGCATATTATAAGCTCTTGAATTACGGAGGAAAGCCATAGAAAGATTATCAGCAACTTTAGCATACACCTCTGCTAAGGATGTTAAGTTCGATGCGTGCTGGGCCCGACTTTCAGCTAAATTTACGCCTTGAGTCTGACTATTAGCACGAGCAGGAACCATTAGAACTTCCCTACCAAACATAAGGAAGTTTGGTGTGAAACCTGTGGCTAAATTAATACAAGAGTTAAGATAAAGTTTAACTTTATGCAACATTTTAGACCAACTTCTTTGATTCTCACCTACCAAAATGCCTAAACATGTTACCACACTTTGATTATAGCGTTCGACAGTATTAGCCTGAGGCGTATAATAGGGAGTATAGGTCGGTGATTCGATGTGAAAAGATCTAAGAAAGTTTAAAAACTGGTTACTGCGAAAAACAGTTCCGTTATCACAGAGAATACTTCGCGGAACTCCGAAATTGAAAAATATTTCTGACTCCATGGCTTTAATAATAGAAAAAGCGTTAACTTTCTTAAGAGGTATAAGCCAAACATACTTTGAAAAAACGTCTACCATAGATAAAATATACTTATAACCATAGTAAGCAACTGGCAATGGACCAATAACATCGATAGAGATCGATTGAAGAGGCATGGTAACATCCTTTGGATAACACATATGACCACGAGGTTGAGTATTTGCTATTTTATAAGCTTTACAAACCTCACATTGCCTCAAGGTCTCGGCAACGTCACGAAACATGTTCGGCCAGTAGAAGGTCTCTTTTATCTTAAGATATGACTTAGTAACGCCAGGATGTATGGATGGGAAACTATTGTGTACCTCCCAAATAGCGAGTGGAACCTTCTCTACGGGTAATACTACACGCCATGGATCTGAAGATAAGGGACTGGTAATAGGCATACGTCTTAAAAGCACGCCGTTCTGTATGGTGTAAGCAGGAAACATTTGGGGTGTATCGCGTGCCCCTAAATAAACTTTTTTATACCATCTATCAGTGGTATGCTCGGGACCTTGATCAAAAGAAATAGGACTTGCATAAATCCTAGATAGTGCATCTGGTACGACATGCTGCGAACCTTTGCGGTGAACGATGTCAAAGGTGTATTGAGAAATAACAGTAGCCCATCTAGCTAAACGACCAGAGGGATTGTTTAAAGTAAGAAGCCATTTTAAAGCCATATGATCAGTTATAACTGTAAACTTTATTCCATCTAAATAACAACGGAAATGTTTAATAGAGTCTAGAACAGCCAAAAGTTCTCGTTCGGTGGTACTATAATTGCGTTCTGCTTTGGAAAAAAGCCGAGAGTAATAAGCAATAGGATGCTCAATGTCATCAATCTTTTGTGAGAGTACCGAACCAAGACCAACTGCTGAAGCATCACACTGTAAAATGAATGGCTTAGAAAAATCAGGACAAGCCATCACAGGTGTGTTCATTAGCGCCTCCTTTAGTTTATTAAATGCATACTCGGCATCGACATCCCAACTAATAGGATCACGACCCTTCCTTTTTCCTATAAGGGAAGTGAGAGGAGCAATTATAGATGAAAATCCTTCAACGAAACGTCTATAATAGGAACACATACCGATGAAACCGCGCAGAGACTTAGCGGTGGTCGGAGTAGGATAATCCCTTATAGCTTCAAGTTTACAGGAATCAGTCTGTAGGCCCTTTTCGTTTACAATGTACCCCAAATACTTTAATTCACTTTTACAGAACTCACATTTATTTAGGTTAATTGTCAAACCAGCTTCCTTGAGACGGTTTCGTACCTTTCTGAGAAGAGCGAGATGACTATTAAAGTCTTTAGAAATCAAAATTAAATCGTCGACATATCCAAAGACGCAGTCGTCACTAGTTGAGGTAAATTCAAAATTAACAATCAAATCTGTAAGACGTTGCATCTCAGAGGCAGCATTTGTGAGTCCAAATGGCATCCTAACAAATTCAAATAAACCTCGTTGAGGAACTATGAAAGCCGTCTTCTCACAACTCTCCTTATCAGCAAGCGGGATCTGCCAAAAAGCGCTCCTAAAATCGATTGAACTAATGTATCTAGCACCACGAAGATTATCTAGAATATCATGTATGCGAGGGAGAGGATAGGAATCTCTGATGGTGACGCTGTTCAGTTTCCTGCTATCGACGCAGAAGCGAACAGAACCATCTTTCTTGGTGACCATTACCACCGGACTAGCCCATGGAGAACGAGAGGGACGAATTACTCCGACCTCTAACATTTTATCTATCTCATCGTTTAGAATCTTTAATTTCACAGGAGATAGAGGGTAAAACCTTTGTCTAATTGGCTGGCCAGTTGTAATTATTTTATGTGAGAGCCAAGTGGTTTTACCAAGACCAATCTTTTCTGATGAGATTTCTTCAAACTCATCGATCACCAGTTGTAAATCTTTCTCTTGGTCAGGCGTAAGTACATTACGAGGATGTATGTAACGTAACTCACTTAAACAGGAAGGTTGTGAAAGTGAATTATTTACAGAAGGAAGGAACATGTTACCTTTAATATTTTTATTGAAAGCCCTACTAAAAACTGATGTTAAACCGAATTTGTTCCAAAATTCAATCCCTAAAATAACAGAAGAAGACATACAACGAGCTACATAAAACTCATGGTCAAAGGTCGTACCATTGAACTTAACCGGAAGTGAAACAGTTCCTAGAATATCAATAGGCGAGTTATCAGCAGAAATAACACGAGGATGGGAACTATTTAACTCCAATGGGACACCATAATCCTGAATTAAACTATCACTAATAAGAGACATTTGAGCGCCTGAGTCAAGAAGTGCCTTAACCAGACGATTACACAATAATATTTCTATAAAAGGTCGGTTATCAGATGAATTAGATTCAATCACCGGTGACACTGTACGGAGAGAAACGTGCCGCCGGCAAGTTATACATTTTTTTGGATTACACTTAGGGCAATCTCGAGTAATAAAACCAGGAGTACGGCATTTATAACACAATATACCTGGGAAATCTGGGCAAAAACGATAGGAATGTCCAGTTTTATTACATTTCCAACATTGTTGATTTTGATCACAATTAGAACAATATTGGGTTCTGTTATGACAAGTGCTTACTTGGGTTGGTTTATTTAAACTCGAAACGGATTTTACAGATTTTTGTAAGTAACTTTCAAAATGAGTTACTGTTTCGATTAGCGTATTGAAATCAGTAAATCTATGAATAGATAAACAGGGGAAATATCTCTGATGCATGTTGTGGGTTATGATATCTAACAGATTAGACTCTTCAATAGGCTTGCGTAGCGTTTGGTTCAAATAAGTAACGCGAATAACAAATTCTCTCACGGATTGATCAGGTTTCTGTTTCAGGTTCCTGACCTCTTGCTCTGTTTTAAATTCAAAGTCAACAGAACCAAACGTACTTAAAAAGGCCTGCCTAAGCTCGAGATAAGTCAAGTCAGGTCGACGAATCGACCTATAATATTGTAAACCAATTCCAGATAATACTTCATGGAAACGTTTCAAAAGGTAACTATCGGATATATCATCAGCCTTTTTATGTTCTTCGAGTGTTGTGAAAAATTCACGAACACATGTATCACCAGAATAACTAAGCCTCCACTTCAAAAGAGAGAATTGTTTTTTAAACAATTGGTGTCCATCTTCAGATCTTTGCGGGGAAAGGACAATTGTCGGAGACGAAGAACAAGATGGCCTAGGGGGTATAGGAGGAGGTCTAGAGATAATGGGACTCATACGTCGTGGCGTCTCACGAATAGAATCACCTTCTGCCATGATAGTACACAAATAGATCAAATGAAATTAAAATATGCAAATTTGTTTTAAATCAACAAATACAGGTTAGATTCCACGTAGCAGGAAAGTATTAGACATCGAGTAATATGGCTGATAGAGAAATGGTACGACGACGTGATATCACAGGAACGGCTGGGCTAAGAATTCAAAGAAAAACAAAATAGAAACTAGGAAACCAACTGCACCAAAAAAGAAATACGTACAGCTGGGCTAGAATCAAAAAAAGTCAAATAGAATCTAGCAAACAGCCGTGCAAAAAAAAAACGCTTACCTTAGCCACGAAGCCTAAAACATTCACACACCAAACACACACTACAGGATGCCAACTACTTCTAACTAAGGAGTGAAATAAAACCCAGGATAAACATGTATTTAAAGGGAAAAAATAAAAGAGTATTATTATGTTTTATAGTTCTACAAAGTAATTATTTATATTGCAACACAACATAGCACAAAATAATAAAGAACACCATCAGCAATGGAAGGGTTAACATAAGTTGACAATCCATACGTTTCAACGGTAACCATAGTAACAACTAACAAACTAGTTTGAAGGAAAAGTAACCTGAAAAAGACAATAAAGAGATGAATGATTAAAATTTGCGCGGAAGGAGCAATCACCCTCACGACAACAAAAAAAAAGGTTAAATTAATAATAAGAATAAATAAAAGTACTTACTTTTATGTTCGGGCGCCAATTTTGTAGCGAAAAAAAAGAAACGACAAGAATTTTTGTAGCGAAAAAAAGGAAACGACAAGAATTCTTCACTACTATCACGTATAATTTTAGTTGAAAAGACCGAATACAATAATAAAAACAAGAATGATATTATAAGGTTGAAAAATACAAATAAATAAGGGCTGGGAGATAACTTGACAAAACTATAAACATAAATTATGGAATCAGGAAATACTTTAGGTTTTTTTAATAAAATATATTGTTTTAATTAAGCAACGCGACGAGTTTAGATTTTAGTTGCAACCAAAACGTACACTACGTCCACGTGAATAAAATAGACCGCAAAAAAAAAAAATAAAAAATAGAACCCGCTGTATTTTTAAAGAACAAAGTTATAATACGAACCGTAGAGATATAGTTTAAAATTAAAAATAAACTAAACTAACTACACAAGAAGTTAAAAAATAAATTAATATCTGTTTGATGGTCTTCGAAACTTGGATAGAAAGATTTTGCGACTGTTTCCACGGCGTCCTTGAAGAATAACACTTCAGTTTAGTCCTGGAAAGTTCGATTCTTTCTGCTTCCACAAGGAAATCAGTCAGGTGTAATCAGGTGAAATTGTAGTAGCCTGGGAGGGTGGAGCCGAATGAATCGGCTTGCAAAATGTTCGGGTACTATTCCAAAAAAAACAGACGAACAGAGTTTATTGTGACCTTGAAAGTCTCAACTCGCTGCTAAAAACGTTGAACCGCAAAAAAAATCACCAGCAACACATAATAATATATTTTAAGTACATAACTCAAAAGAAACATATAATTTAGGTTTAAAATTCCAAGATAAAAATAACGTGGCCGTCATCTGTGACAAAATTTCAACAAGTACACCATATTTTAAAGGAAAAATCTCAACCGAATGACAAACAATTCTTAATTTAAAAAATTACGAAAATAAATTTTCTGGTAAAGCAAAATATCAAAGAAGAGGTAGAATTTAAACTTAAAGAAGTATGAATGTGGAAAAATAAACATGCAGTATTTACTAATACTGCAATTAATTATGTTACACCTTGTATATGTATAGATTTCGGGAGTAAGTCGCAGATTAATCAAGTATGTGAAAACTGCTGAAGTTTCTAGGTGTCTGGACATCCAGACACTTCTGCACATTGGTTCAAATCATGGTTAATGGTAATAGGCTCACGTCTTATTACATGAGACTTAAACATCACTGGAGAAATGTGGGTGTACTATTCGCTATACTTCAGCCAAACCCTTCGGTGATCACAGGCGTTATGTTATGTCCCCTCACAATCGGTGCTTTATTACACGTGTCACAAGCTACCCCTACACGAGTGTAGTGCTGAACTTGACATCATCCAAGGTCGGTTCGATGAGGTCACTGTTACATGTCATATGAGGTCGATAAAAAGTGGGTGGACTCAAATGTGTTAATGTTTACATTTTCATAACATTGTTTTGGAACGGAGTTTACATCATTTTCTCCTACGTAATATAATCAGCCTATAATGTTCCTTCTGCTGGGACACAGGCCTCTTCCGCCTCCACAGCGTTGGTGAGAGGGAGTGGGCCGTAATCCACCACGCGGGCCCAGTGCGGGCCCGCGTGATGATGTTCTTGAGCTAGCGTAATCGTAAATTAGCTCGGGATGACCGATTATCCACTTTTGTACTGTTTCAGCCTTGACGTTTGCGCCAGCCATGTTTGAGTGAAAGATTCTCCTAAAACAATTAAAATGTTGCTAAAGTGATATTTGTTGAAACTAGCAGTTAACTAACCTGAACAGTTTTCAGTTTATAATTTTATTTAGAAGAACAATTATGCGTATGCATAACCCGGGTTCCGAGAGAACATAGATGTCACATGGCTTTGAAATTTTGGTTTGAGGACATGCCGGTTTCCTCACGATGTTTTCCTTTACCGTTTTGAGAGCAGTGGTGATGAAATAATTTACACAAAGCAAAGTGCATGCTTGGGTTCAAACTCACGACCTTACAAATCATAAGTCGCGGTCGTAACCACAACCACCACCCTTCCTCATTTTTTCCTACTAAAAAATTAAATAAAAAACTTTCGATTATCCCTAATAAGAACCACAAAATGATCTTCACCGTATCGCCTTTCGCCTCCCCGTCAAACAGGCGTCAACCTAACGTAAGCACGTAACCAAAGCGGATCAGCAGCACCGATATGTCGAGTCGGCTACGGCTAGGCGACGCCGCGCTTACGGCTCGCCGACCGCTCGCGTGAGGGGTGAGAGGGGCAAGGGTGGACGAAGAGACGTAAGCGCGGGAACTGCAAGTTGACCACGCACCGCACCGCGATTCGTCAGCTTGTCCCAAGGCGAGGCGTTACGATTCCGATTAGTGTACGTTACAGTAGGGAATTTCACACAAAGAATACTGAATGGCTCGAGTTGATACGGTTACGATCCCTTTCCGAGTTGATACGTGTGACCTTTACAATGATCGGTTCTTTATACACGTGCCACCAGCCACCCCTCACAAGTATACAACTGAACTTGACATCGCCCAAGGTCGCTACGATGAGGTCACTGTTGCGGAAGCCCTTGGACATATAATTTATTATTCGATGTTTGTAGTTTTCGATGAAACGCCTACATAGGATGATTAAGGTGGAGTTCGCGTAAGGGATGATATCGCGATATACAACGTGTAACAGAATAAATGCAAGTCCTGAAATTAGTGTGTTCATAATTGACTACTGAATGGATTTCAGTAACTTTTTCAGTAAAATTTATAGGTAAGAATACTTTTTTTCAAAAATTATGTATTTTTAGGGTTCCGTACCTCAATAGGAAAATAACCGGTCAAGTGCGAGTCGGACTCGCGCACCGAGGGTTCCATACAAAGTAGAAAACTACAGATATTTCGAATTTTTTCCTTTACTTGTGCTACATGACCTTGCTTCTTGCCAAATTTCATGATTTTTTTTTTTCCTTTTGACGTACGAAACCCTTATAGGATCACTTTGTTGTCCGTCCGTCCGTCCGTCCGTCCGTCCGTCCGTCCGTCCGTCCGTCTGTCTGTCTGTCAAGACCCTTTATCTCGGGAACGCGTGGAGGTATCGAGTGGTGATGAAATTATTTACACAAAGTGAAGCTCCTTGTCTGTGTTCGAACCTACGACCTACTCCTCGTAAGTCGCGGTTTATGGCATAGGTGGCACTAATAACACTTATTCAGCTCTGTTCAGCTTTTGTCCATAGAAAACAACGATTTTGTATGAGATGCATACGCATCCATTCAGCCGCGGAAAGCTGAACGGACTTCATACAAAATCGTTGTTTTCTATGGACAAAAGCTGAACAGAGCTGAATAAGTGTGATTAGTCCTTAATAGGTACGGCTTGTATTTGAGAAAGGGTTACCCAGTTGAAGATAATGACTCATGGAGGCTATTTAACTGCACCCCAGACTACATGAATCTAACTCAAACTCAAAGCATTTATTTCAATTAAACCATTTACAGCACTTTTGAATTGCCAAGAAGTCGGTCAGTCAGAAACAATGAAGCTAGTTGCCCATTCCAAAGCGTAGTAGGTACCTATGGAGAAGAACGGGCAAGAAACTCCATGGACAATCTTTTTAAAATATATTTTTACAAAATTATTCGTTACATCGTATGTTAAATTTATTAATCATATGTTTAATAATATGTGAGACCGATCGCGATCTAAAAAAAAAGACGTACGCGTTAAAAGCGTCCAGAGTACAGCAAATAGTAACAAAATAACAATCCAAAAATAAAATAATTAAAAATAAGCCGAGGCAGCTAAAAGATGACCACCCCCAACTGACGGCGCAGCGCCTGTTCACGAACATGACGCATAGATCATAGAATAATCATCGAGAGCAGGGCTTTTTTTTTTTTTTTTTGTGGATGGGAAATCATCCAATGACCCCTCCCGCTCTGGGTGGAGCAGAAGGGAGTGTCAGACTCTTACTGACTAAAACCCACCCGTGTTCCTTCCTTAGCCCTTTGTGTTCCGGGGCAGCGGTAACCCTTTCGGACAATCCCGCTGCAGAGCAGGGCCTCAAGTCTGCTATTACAATAGTGTCAGAATGGTCTATCGTTGATTTCATAATTGTTGATTTTGACAAGTTTGGTAATCTACTAATATAATGGCGGCATTATGACTTTCCAATGGTCAACCACTGACACTCCATTGAAAGAAATGGCATAAAATGGTAATCTCGTACATGAATGAAACAAATGAATAAATTTAATGTTTTTTTGCTATTTACGAACTTCTTACTACTTCAGATTGCAAACACTAATACGTAATATGTAAAAATATATAATTAAATGAAATCTAGCATGAAATTTAGTAGTACTTTTTCTCAGACCATTGACTGACCAATGATCGAACATTATGAATTTATTTAGCAGATTACGAACTTTTAGCAAAATGACAATGGGATCGTGTTGGAATGACGAATTTATAAAAATAGCAGACTTGGGCCCCTTGTGCGGCTGTTTTTATTTAGCCACGGGCTCCACGCTGGCATGACTGTATTATTAAATCTTGTTTTCCCAAAATTTTGGCACTTCCACGGCGTTGTCGGTGGCAGCGCAGAGGTCACTTTCATTGCATATTTAGGGACACAGAGCAGGATAGGAGGTGGATCATGGTTTGTGAGTTGTGACATAGCTCCACAATCACAAGTCCACAACCCGCTGCCGTTCTGTCAAGGTAGACCCACTTTACCACAGCAGTTAAGGGCCTATACTACCTCAAATGGCTTAGCATGATCCTCCGTTATGTCGAAAATACTGCAGCATTAATTTTGAAATTAATATACGGTAAAGTTGAGGATTAATGTTAGGTCTTATGTTTGACGAAAACACGATTTCTAAAAATTTTCTCGATAGAAAAAAATTCCAAAGTTACCTCCAAACCGAACAATAAACTGCTGGTATTCACAATATACTTCAAATTAGTCTTATGTTTTTTAATTTTTTTTTAAATACTATTATTTTCACCGTAAAAAGCAAATACCTAAACTATTGGCACTGCACTCTGTGTCGCTCTCACTCAGTCCGCGAGCAGTATCGTGCGAGCGTGATAAAGAGTGAATTTTAGCTGAGGTAGTATAGGCTCTTCAAATGTTGTATATTTGTAGGTAACCCTTTGTATTTAATGTCCTTGATATTGACATACAAGGTCGCAACTCGCGATGAAGTCACTGAGCATATGCTGATAGCTTTCCTAAGGACTACTTTATGTTGGCATACGATTTTATCTTTACTGTCGAGCGACGGCCGCCACATAACGTCCGCAATTTACCGGCGAATGACGTCACTGAAACACTATGTATGAAAGATTTAGTACCTTGATGTCGAGTCCCGCCAAGTCGAGTCGCCGCCACGTCTACTTCTAAAACTCCCGCTTTTATTCCCGCCATTCAAACTCAAACTCAAAGCATTTATTTCAATTAAACCCTTTACAGGCACTTTTGAACTGCCAAGAAGTCAGTCAGTCAAAAAAAATGAAGCTAGTTGCCCATTCCAAAGCGTAGTAGGTACCTATGGAGAAGAACGGGCAAGAAATTCCATGGACACTCTTTTTAAATTATACACACATCAAAAGTGTCTAGGGATCAACATATATTTTTGCAATAACTTTTCTCCTGATTGATATTAATTAAAATTTTCTTTAAGGATTCATCAAATAAAGTGTTTTCGTTTGTCACAGTAACGATAAACCAAGTCACCTTTGCATTAATAAAGAAATTTGCCATTTTCCTAATAAAGGGATTTTTGACATTTGAACCACTAACACAAAAGTTCGAAAAAAAGACTGAAATAACAGTTTTCTCTAAAATTTTATTGGGTAACTTAAACAATTAATAATCCGTGTTTCTACCGCGAACACTAACAACACAAGAACATCGGTTTGGCATACTCAAAATGAGTTCATCCAAATCACGCTGTGGAATGGCCGCCCATGTTCGTTGCAACAACAAAAAAAGGTCTTCTTGCGACTGGATACCCTCCATATTCGGCAGAGCTCTTCTCTGTAGCATATCCCATGCATGCTCAATCGGGTTCAAGTCTGGCGACTGAGCAGGCCAGGGCAGGACATTGATGTTAGCTGCGGCGAGAGTCTGTCTTACAACTCTTGCGGTGTGCGGTCGTGCATTATCATGCATTAACTGAAATAAGGGACCGATTTGCACTTGTAGAGGAACGATGGCGTCTGATACAATCGTCTCAGCATAAATTTGAGCGTTGAGGTTGCCTCTGATCCAAATCAACTCAGTTCTTCCGCCGATCCAAATACCCGCCCATACCATGATGGTTCCACCACTATAAGGATGGACTTCCTGGCAGGATTTTAATCGCTGTTGGCGTCCAGGGGTTCTCCAGTGTCGTATACGTCTTGTATCCGGTCTCATACCAAAACGAGACTCATCAGAAAAGCACACGAAACGCCATTGTTCTTCTGCCCAATTTCTGTGTTCAAGAGCCCATTGATATCGAATCCTACGATTGTGCATTGCTATAGGTGGTACCCGTAGCGGTCTTCGGGAATGAATGTTCACTTCATGCAAGCGGTTTCTGACTGTTTGGTCGCTAATTAAGTTCCCTGAAGAGTGATGAAGCCTCACGGCTAACATCATGGCGGTAATTGTTGGAGCTCTTCGAGTTAAGATTTGAATGTATCGGTCTTGTCTCCGTGTGGTGCAGCGATACCGTCCTCCATGGCGCTCAGCCACGGTACCAGTGCTTCGGTAACGTGTCCAAAGTCGACTGATAACACTCTGACTTGTATTCAGAGCTAAAGCCACAGTACGTTGCCGGGAACCAGCTTCTATCATTCCCACGGCTCTGAGCATTTCTTCCCTGCTTAAATGACGTCGCCGCTCCATAATAACGTTGGTTTTAATCAGTAGTAGGGAAACAGTAGCACTAATAATGTCTTCAATGCGTTGTATGTTTTTATAGGGAAAATATTGACAGCTGATTTTCATCTTTTACTCGAATTTGATTCACAGTTCCTGATTCAAATTATGAAATGCACCAAAAAGGATCCATATAAATTTATAAAATCATAAATTTATTACAAAGCCACATCTCAATCTCAATAAATCCGAATAAAAATGCTTGATCCCTAGACACTTTTGATGTGTGTATTTCCACGTCGCGTCGAGTCGTTGAAAAAGTCTTTTTTGTTACCTCCACGTCTACTTAACCATTTTATGGTGTTTTCCTAGAAAGCGATTTTTGTCACCGTCAAATCAAACCCCGCTGTCATCATTTTCATGACAGCTGTCGCTGTGGCCGTTATGTGGCGGCCATCGCGCTTCTAGGATACGCATACCTTAAGAGCCTACACTACCTCAGCTAAAAATTCACTCTTTATCTCGCTCGCACGATACTGCTCGCGGACTGAGTGAGAGCGAGACAGAGTGCGGTGCTAGGCGGCAGGCAGCGCCAATAGTTTAGGTATTTGATTTTTACGGTGAAAATAATGGTAATTAAAAAAAAGTTAATAACATAAGACCTGCTTTATAGTTAGTTCGGTTAGTATACAAAGTTTCATGATCTGATTTGAAGTATTTTTTGAATACCAGCGGTTTATTGTTCGGTTTGGAGGTAACTTTGGAATTTTTTTCTATCGAGAAAATTTTTAGAAATCGTGTTTTCGTCTAACATAAGACCTAGCATTAATCCTCAACTTTACCATATATTTATTTCAAAATTAATGCTGCAGTATTTTCGACATAACGGAGGATCATGCTAAGCCATTTGAGGTAGTATAATAGGCCCTCGAGGAAATACGGATGGTCTTTTCTCCATAGAAACGCTCCCGCCTGTTTTCTTTCTGGTGAATGACTATAAAGCAGTGGCGAAGGTACCATACAACTCGATTCCCGCCGGCTTCCCTCCGAAAATGCAGAACACAACCACTCTATAGTCAGTTCATCATTGAAATATAATGAAATGGTTTATTATCATTTTTCCTGACGTCATCCACCCATCTCTTGGTCTGTCTACCTCTGTTTCTTTTGCTGTCTCGTGGGTAATGGTACCCGTTATTAGTCGTTGTCTATTTTTCCCTCATCTCTCTTATAATATGACCTGTCCATCTGGCGGGCATAATGAGGTGTATACAAGCAAAAAAATCTGCCTAGCCGTTTCCCAACTATGTTAGGGTCGGCTTCCAGTCTAACCGGAGGCAGCTGAATACCAGTATTTTACATGGAGCGACTGCTTCTCTAACCTCCACAACCCAGTTACTGGGTAACACGATACCTCTTTGCAAGACTGGTTGGGAAAAAACTTGTATTGAATAAAATATTGTATTCTACATTACATTATGCAGACAGCCTTACCATTACAATAAATGCCGATAACAGATCTCCCACTCAGTTGGTTTTATTGTTAATTATAAGCAATTGTGTTTTATCACGCTACACCCTTTGTGGAGTCAGCTAGGTTGTAGCTATGGGTACTTAGTAACTGTGTAAGAGGGGCTCGTGGCTAAATACTAACAGCCATTGTGTACATATCGAGACTCCTCCGTGCCTTGGAAAGCACGTTGAGACGTTAATCCACGCTGACATTCGTAGATCTTTGACAGTCGTTACGGGTAGTCAGAAGCCCGAAAGTATTCACTACCAGTCCTACCAAGGAGTATCCTGATACCCAGTAACTGAGTTGTGGAGGTCAGATAGGCAGTCGCTCCTTATAAAATACTGGTATTCAGCTGCATCTGGTTAGACTGGAAGCCGACCTCAACATAGTTGAGAAAAGACAGGCAGATGATTGACTTAAAACAGACGCCAGCACATTAAAATGATAGTCGCGAGGCCGCGGCCGGGCCGCAATTGCGGTCGCAGATCTAATGCGTGAGCGCTCACAGCAAACTATACCTACGTAAGTTGGTCGCAACGACCAGTCGTGCCGGCCCGGAGTGTGGCCAGTTGGCCGTTGTGGCCAAGTGCGCGATCTTCATATAGTTTCTTTATGCGGGCCGCCGTCGGCCCCAGGGGTCGAAGCTCCCACCGTTGGCTACACTCGGTTAGTTTATGTAACATCTTCGACCACGCCTGATAACCCACCGGCGCAATCTCGGCAGTTGGGTGACGGTAGGGGGACGTGGGAGTCCTGTCACAACAGTCTATAATGATTACATTAGTAGTCACTAAAGACGATGGCAATTGTTCGAGCTAAAATAAGTAATCTGGTCGTTACGGCGACTGGTCGTGGTCGTGGCCGTGCGATAGGTGCCTCATAGTTGTGCACAGCGTCAATTAGTAGCCGCTTCCCTATTCTATATCCATTTTTTTTTTACTAATGCTTCGGTACCCGAAATCACGACTATTTCAATCAGACATTATAAAACTTTAGTACAACTCCTTGTGCAGTTATTTATCTGGGGTTGTATTTTTTTTTACCATAACCATGCTTGTTTCTACCGTCAAACATTGCTGTGGTCACAGATATAAATACACGTAGATAACGCAAGAGCAACTACTTCGCGTGCCAAAAATCGCACCAACTTACGTTCAAAAATCGTAAGTCGCCACTTTCGCGCTCAGTCCTGTGTACTGCTGGCTGGGTGAGCGTGAGTGAGAAAGAGCGCTTATGACGTCATAGCAGGTAGTCAAAAAATGGCACGCTTGGTTTTCATACAGATCGTGATACTTGCATTATCTAGGTCTATCTATATGTGTGGCTGTGGTTCATTGCCACATTGACGTGGTATTATAGTACATATCATCCAGTTTGGCTCTAAGTTACCCTTTGGTGTTGTATATTACACTTGCTTCTGCCCGTGGCTTCGCCCGCGTGGATGTCGGAAATTGTCCCATGAGAACTTGCTACCGGGATAAAAAGTAGCATAAGTCATCCTGTTTCTTTTTTTGAATCTGAAATGATTTAAAAGGATAAAGAAAGAAAGAACGGGAACTAAGTTCCGGATTCGAATTCTAAGCGTTACCTCACAAACCACAAAGTTATCGTTTCCAACGCAAATATTATGAATATTATTATAACAATTGACCTACATTTTATTATTATTTGTATACATACTTATTTCTGGACGTGACTCATATACCCCATACACCATGCTATGCTTGGTTGTATTATACACTCCCATGCAGTGACTCTTAAACTTTTGTTCTGTGTTCATCATAATCTGTCGCCGAGTTGGGACGCCCTAGAACAGCCATACTCAACCTTTTTTTTATACGGGCCACAAACACCTTTCAAACATGGTGTCGAGGGCCGCAAGCAAAAAAACGTAATTCCAAGTTAACGATTTAGTTGCTTTAAAATCGTAAGCGCACACTTGTGCACTATAATATCTCCTGCGTACCCGGCTAATCTCCGTTGAGATTGGCCACCGTGACCGAAATCGGTCGGGGAGGCTATTATTATTTATAGCATAACATAATCAGGGGCGCAGCAATAGTAAATGGCGCCTAGGGCACGCACCATAGTTGCGCCCCTTCATAAATTAAGTATCTCAATATAAAAAGCAGATGCACTAAATAAAGCAGTCATAAATGTTACTCACAAAACATACAATGGCCCCGATTCTGTTGTTCACAAACTAAACTAAATTTAAGTTCAGTGCATCTTTTTCTTTCTATTTCATTAAGAAAAGGACAGAAGGTAAATATTAGTTTAGTCCTGTCAAATTAGTCAGCGCCTGACGTATTTTTAGTTGCCAAAATTTTGTAATCCCGTCTAAGTTGTCTATGGATTATCTAATTTGACAGGACTAAACTAATATTTATCTTTTGTCCTTTTCATAATGAAATAGAAAAAAAAGATGCACTGAACTTACATTTAATTTAGTTTGTGAACAACAGAATCGGGGCCACTATTTATTTTATTTTGAATATTGAAATTAAATCTGTAAAACATTTACCTACATTATTTATGACTGCACCTTCTTGGTCTTCTGCGCAAACATGTCGATGTTTTTTTCGAAATTAGTTTTATTCGACTCTTCTGGCTCTACACTGTAAAGCTAGGTCGCATAACCTTTCTTGACCCATTATAGCCCTCAAATACGAAAGTATTAATTTCAACTTACTAAAAGATCATTCAGAACTAGGGATGGATACTGCAATTGTAAACATAATTTGAATAGGAATGCGCAGGTTCGGAAATACGCTTTCATCCCCGTACTGCACAATAAATTCTTGAAACTCTTCAGATTTCTCAAGGTTGACGTTTTTTCTTGTTGCTATTAGCATTCGGACATCCAATATTTCTTCGTGTGACTGTTCTCCGTTAAAATCAAAATTCATTTATTCAAACTAGGCTGAGAATCAGCATTTTTCGAACGTAAAAATTACAAAAGACAGTCCCCCAAAACGCCCACCCTTCACCACTTCCTAGTGCTTTCGCTGGGGAGAAGTGGCCCAACAAACTCCCCAGCAGCATAGTTGTCTGTTCAGTTAGAAAATACTTGATTGTATACAATACTAGGTATGCAAAGTAATTGACGTTACAGGACACAGAACATTAAATTAAATTATTTGCCATATGTCAGCTTGCCACACCAATATACCAACAAATACAATAAAAACTATACTTACGTACTCAAGCAAAAAAAAAAAAAAAAATTAAATTAAAATTGACTACCTAAATAAAAGCCCCCAGATATAAAGGGCGTGACAGCTTACATATTTATGCAATGCTGGGTTCAGTTCATATAGCTGTCACTTGAAGTCACAAATGATAAACTAGGACCATAGAAGTAAAATAAATAAAAAAGTTATTAATTACTAATAACAACAGTAAAACCATGGTCAGCAAGACGACCAGTCACCACAAGCAGCACCCGTTCACGAGCATAACGCAAAGATTAGCCAGCACCCCCCTCGCGTAGCGGGATTGACCGAAACGGTTACCGCAACATAAAGGACTAAGGAAGGAACACGGGTGGGTTTTAGTCAGTAAGAGTCTGACACTCCCTTCTGCTCCATCCAGAGCGGGCGGGGTCATTTGATGATTTCCCATCCTCAAAAAAAAAAAAACCCCTCGCCATATTTGAGGGAAGGAGAGTTAACATCACAACCATAAAAATCTCCAAATTCTTTACATTTATTTTTTAAGTCGTAAATTGGCAACAATGATTGTCTGAATTGAAATCACGAAATTACTCTCTGTATTTTGTGACGAAATAAATATAATAGTAGGTATTTGAAATGGTTTATTATTTAGTCTTAGTGTGTAGGTAATTTGTTTTTTTTTTTGGCGATTTTGCCGCCCCCCTTCGATAGGCGCCCAGGGCAAGTGCCCTATTTGCCCCATCCTAGTTACGCCTCTGATTATATAATCAACATATAAACGTTCCCACCATTGTGACCTATATCTCCTCACCATGAGAGGGAGTGGGCCATAATTAGTGATGTGCCGTTCCCAGGAATTTTGGAAACTTTGGGAATATTCCCGTAAACGTGCCCGGCAATATTCCCAAAACTGGAAATTTAGGGGAATATTGATGATAATGTACTTTAGTGTTTTTTTATTATATGCTAGCCAATTAATTAGGTAAATTTGCATACTATCGTGGTTACGTCAATAGTTGATTATACATATAAGTTGAAAATTTCCAAAGTTTCCAATATTTACGGGAATATTCCCTGTAAATTTACAATTTTCCCGTAAATATTCCCGTAGTAAAAAAATCACAAAGCATCAGAAATTATGTTTTATTAAAACATTTTTAATCACATTGGTTTATTAACAAAATTTTACAATCAGATTCTGAGTGTTGTAAACTTTTTAATAAAGTTAACAATTTTAATAAACCACGGAATCAACACACTTTTATATTTGTTTAAAATTAACAAGTATCTGTCTCTAAAGACTAAATATACTCGTACTAGCTTTTGCCCGCAACTTTGTCCGCGTGGTTTTCGTACTTTCCTCAAATAAATTTAACACCCTCTCCACCTTCCCTATTACTAAAATTATTGCTTACGATCTTTATAGGTACTACTTATATTTAGAGAAATAAGAATTCGGACCATTTGTTTAGTTAAACTACTGATGTTTCAAATAAACTGTCCTCCCTTTTCATCACGACAGGGCTTGTTTCTAATAAAAAAGCGTTTGCTACGTTTCCATTTTTATGACTTAAGAGTAAACTAGTCGCGAGCTCGAACTCGCGACTAGTTTACTCTCAAGTACTGGTGGTCATGGTCAAAAAGCACGCTGTCTCGCCTGGCTTCGTGTCCGATAGCGCTAATATCAGTGATGAGCAGTTAGACCCTAGTCTACACGAACAACGTCTAGTTTTCACGCACAGAAACACCGTGCCGAACTGATAGACGCGTAAAAAGATTTGAAAAGTGCTTCGGAAAATCGAGATTTATGAAAAACCCACTGCATAAATGAATTACAAATAAAGTTTATTGATCTCTTCGATAACTGAGCTTTGTCGGTACGGACTTGGTTTTGAAGATTTTACAGTTCCTTTATTACTTATTGACACCCAAAGTTACGTTAAAAATAGCAAGAAAAACGAATCTTTGTTGGCTCATAACTTTTTAATGGCTTTTTATTTTACTATTCTGTTTCCGTACAGACACAATTATTAATAAGTCAAAACGATATCATGTTTAACTTTGGATGCACAATGTCAAACAATGGAGTAATATTCTCCCGAAATTTGTATAGAAAAAATATCGAAAATGGCACCTAAGGGCCAATACTACCTCAAATGGCTTAGCATGATCCTCCGTTATGTCGAAAATACTGCAGCATTAATTTTGAAATAAATATATGGTAAAGTTGAGGATTAATGTTAGGTCTTATGTTTGACGAATACACGATTCCATAAAATTTTCTCTATAGAAAAAAATCCAAAGTTACCTCCAAACCGAACAATAAACCGCTGGTATTCAAAAAATACTTTAAATTAGATCATGAAACTTTGTATACTAACTGAAGCTTGTTTTACAAGGGGTCGGGGCGATCGCTATGCCGTGGCGCAAGCTAGCAGGTACAAACATGTAACGACATGTTTAGCTGTGGTAATAGGAGTATAAATATCGCGTAATGTTAGTTGCACATGTGTAATTATACAGTATATACGAAAAATGTATTAAATACATATTTGGAAACTTTGGGAATACTTACGGGAATATTGGGAATATTGTGTAAATTTACAATGGGAAAGTTCCCGTAAATTTTCAATATTTCCAGCGGCACATCACTAGCCATAATCCATCTGCAGGCTTAGCGTGACGCTTTCTATTTCTACGAAGAATAGACAGCTCTTCCTATACAAAGTGACATTTCATTTCCCCATTTTTGACATCGCACCGTAGAAATCCTTCTACAATCTGTCATTTTGTCTTTCGTTTCTAGCAATCTTTGTCTAGGTCCTTTTATAAGTAGACTATTTCAGAAGAAAGTTGTCTATCCCGAACTGTCAAAATTACACTGACAATTGACAGTTGTCTAAGGTAGTGAAGAGATTTTAAACTTTCTACTCGACGGCCACAAAGTATATACGGTTATGTTATCTACAAAATCATGATTTTAGAGGAGAGCGTTTTGAACTCAAAACTGATAATATTAATAGAAGAACAAAGCTATCTTCTCCTATTTTACATCATTTAGTTAATAGGGCATTACCAAAGAAGTGGTTAAGGCCAATATTACTACAATATTTTTTTATTCTAAAATACGGAACTTCGACACTGAGAAAAATTGTTGTAGTTGTCTATAAATACGTGATTTAATATCAGTAAAAAATGAGAATCAAAGAGAATAAAAATCTTATGGCAAAACAAAGAATTCTTAGTCGAATTATGTAAGAGAGTATGTATTTCGTAAAAAGGTGCAGTTGACTCTACTTGGCTGCCGCCGTACTGTCTACACGGAACGTCATCTTTGTCTACTCTTCCGTCGACAAAACGGTGCTCGTGATAATCCTGGAGGGCTAAGTGCGGTGTCAAGTCTTTTGCGAGTGCCAGCCAGTCCTTTCGGTAGGAGCCAAGCTCGCCCCGCCATATTCGTCTCGGCCTGCCGCGATGGCGTCGTGCGTTTAGTGGGACTCAATCGGTGGAGGCTGTTTCAATAAAATATGCACTCACAATAATTTGAATAAAATATAACCTGACCTATATCCTACTTATTGTCCTCGCAATGACTCATACTTACCGAGTTTCCAAGTGGGTTTATATCCCCATTCAGATTGCAGCACGGGGGCGGTGTGACGTCACTCTGGTGTATACTGTACAGATATCCGGGTTTATGTCTGAATTAACGATATCTTGAAGCGAATGGTGACGTCACCGGTTCTTAAGTACTGTGTAGATTTTATGGAAACTTCTGTTCAAGTGCTTTGGTGATAGTTTATTTTGATTTGTGTTATGTAATATAATCTATTTATAAAAAACTAGTGAATAGTATTACCAAAATGAGTACATCTGGATGCAGCAGAATACCAGCGTCAGGTATTGTACCTGGCATATGCTGAGCTGGACTCCCATTTGGTGCAACCATGAGACACACACCGCCCAGTAGTGATCGAGACCGTAATAGATGTTGAGGTATCTATGGGTCAATTTATCTTTTTAATTTTTGTTTTTTTTTTCTTTCACCTTCTTCGATATTTATTTTGTAAGTACTTACCTGTTTTGTGTCTTTTGTTGCACTGAATAAACGTTTTATCTATCTATCGTATCTATCTACATGTTCTTATCGGTTTCGTCTTTCTCTTAACTGAGAGGAACTCAAGAGAAGGTCTGAGGCAAACCGTAATCCACCACCCGAGTCGAGTGGGGGTTGGTATATGTCTTCGAATTTTTGGCTGTCGGTATAGCCGGTTTCCTGAAGATGTTCTCTACGGTTTTGTTTTTATATCTCGGAAAATCGCTATCAATTTATATGCCAAATTACGAAAGTGTGGCGGCATCTATATCCTCACATGCGAACTATGCATCACACCAGTTGGCCAATTCTGCTAATTTAAAACGTTCAAAATCTAGTCGCAGTCTCATCTCGGCGACAAACGAATGTCAAAAACTTGTCAAAATGTAGGGAAATTTGAAGTATTTTTGACAGTTTGAGACTGAGATCAGACTGTGAATGTTCTTAAAAATTACGAGAATTGCCCCCGTCACGCAAAATCCGGCATCGCGCAAGCAAAGTTTACCGCGCAACCAGTCACATTACTCGTCTGGTCGAGAGGCACTTATCCTCTCTTTTCTATGGAGGATGAGTGAACTTTACACCCTATTTCTCATACGCCTATAGAAGTAAAACAAAAAACATATTCATTCAACTTTCCTCTACTTGTTCACAGTGCCGTCGACGACGAAGTCGCAGGTTGCGGCCGAATACCTGGAGGCGTGCAGACGACATAACACGCCATGCATCGACTCTGTGCTGCAGCAGATACGGGTATGTAATTACATTATCTCTTAACATCCTCTTTATTACACCTTGTGTGAAAGTGAAAAAAGTGTTATTGAGTTTTTCCATTAGGAATTTCTTAGTAACAGTCCGGAGTTTGGAAGTTGGCGGTTTTATACCCCCGTGCCTCGGAAAGCACGTAAAGCCGTTGGTCCTGCGCCTGATCTCTCTCCGGTCGTGTCGGATTGCCGTCCCATCGGACTATGAGAGTGAGGGAAGAGGGAGTGCACCTGTGTCTGCGCACACACTTGTGCACTATAATATCTCCTGCGTACCTGGCTAATCTCCGTTGAGATTGGCCACCCTGACCGAAATCGTTCGGGGAGGCTATTATTACACCTTGAGCAAGGGTCGGAGTTGTGACTCCTTGTCGCAACTGGTGGTTCTAGTATGTGGAGGCGTGCAGACGACATAACGCGCCAAGCATCGACTCTGTCAGCAGATACCTCACCAACATCAACTCAGCCTATCGCAGTCCACTGCTGGACATAGGCCTCTCCCAGGCTGCGCCACAACACCCTGCCCTACGCCTTCCTCATCCTGTCCGTTCCAGCCACTTTCTTAAGGTCGTCCGTGCATCTAGCTGGGGTGGCGTCCCACACTACGCTAGCCGATACGCGGTCTCCATTCAAGGTACCTGCTGCAGTACAATTCGAGGATTGTGAGGACAATTCTTTATATTCCTAACATAACATCATACTTGTAGACTGAGAGCAGTGGTGGGATCACCACTAAAAACGGTGAAGGAAAACATCCTGAGGAAACCGGCATGTCCTAGAACCAAAAAATCGAAGATGTGACATCCACCAAGCCGCACTGGGCCCGCGTGGTGGATTACGGCTCACTCCGTCTCACAGAGAGGAGGCTTGTATCCCAGCAGTGATTATGCGTATGCTACGTCTGTATCCCCCGAAGAGGAAAGAGGTGTACAACCTATACTACACCCACATTTAAGTTCTATATAAAAGGGGTGACCCTATCGCCAACAATCGGGCACAAAGCTAGACTCCGGAGTCCGGACTCTACTGAGAAATTCCTGAGCGAAAACCAAACTCAAACTCAAAGCATTTATTTCAATTAAACCATTTACAGGCACTTTTGATTTGTCAAAATTAACTAGTCGGTCAGTTAGTCAGAAAGTTGAAGCTAGTTGGACATTCCAAAACGTATATCTCTTGGAGAAGAACGGGCAAGAAACTCCAAAGACACTCTTTTAAATCAAGATATTACAAAATCCTGAGTACATTATTCTTGTTGGTTCTATTCATATAACCGAATAACACTTAACCTTACCTGCGAATCGAAGCTCAGCAGAAGTTGCGTTTGCGACCTCTAGATCAAAGAGGCAGGTATTTATTCTTTATTAAGACTGTGCCGACCGCACAGTGGCGCCCTCATCGTTTGTTTGGTTATTTCATACAATTTAGAATGAAAATGCAAAAAATAAGCACGTTATGTTGTGCTTCACAAGATTATACGTTAATATTATTATAAACGGTAGTTTTAAATTGTTTAGTTTTATTATAAACCTTAAAACGGAATATAGTGGCCACTGTTATCCGTTTTAAGGATTATAAAAAAACTAAACAATATAAAACTACCGCTTCTAATAATATTAACGTATAATCTTGTGAAGCACAACTTAACGTGCTTATTTTCTGCATTTTCATTCTAAATTGTATGAAATAACCAAACAAACGATGAGGGCGCCACTGTACGGTCGGCACAGTCTTAAAGGAATTAGCCAGGGATTGGTCGGTTGCTCGCAGCGCAAGACAAGTCGTTATGGCGATTACTAGACTTGAAGCCGTGCTTTGTTAAGGCACAACCACGGCCCAAAGCCCCATAATCGCTCAATAAATGCTGGAGATAGTGGTGATGGTCTGTTACGGAAAATAATGGATTGCCTTCTCATCTGCCGTCATAAGTTACAAAAGACAGCTCCAAAACGCTTAAACTTCACCACTTTGTAATGTTAAAACAAGGAAGAAGTGGCCTGAAAAACTCCTCCGTCTTACGTCTCAATTTCTTGTTTTACAGACAACATAATCTTACGCCATCCATCTTTGTTTCCAGGAGCTACCAGACAATTCAATCGGCGGTGCCGCGCGAGCCCCCCGACTCACGCTCGCCGAATGCTCGCTATCAGGGCCTGCACCGGCTGACGCACTGGAATCAGTCATGCGGAAGGTGCAGTTCAGGAAAGTCGAGATAGAACATGCTGCTATAGACGACGAAGGAGCGGTGAGTAGAGCGTTACTGGGGCCAAAGTCTGCTATTTTTATAAATTCGTCATTCTAACACGATCCCATTGTCATTTTGCTAAAAGTTCGTAATCTGCTAAATTCATAATGGTCGATCATTGGTCGGACAATGGTCTGAGAAAAACTACTACTAAATTTCATGCTAGATTTTATTTCATATATATTTTTACATATTACGTATTAGTGTTTGCAATCTGAATAGTAAGAAGTTCGTAAATAGCAATAAACATTACATTCGTTTGTCATTAAGTAGGTACGAGTTTACCATTTTATACATTTTCTTTCAATGGAGTGTCAGTGGTTGACCATTGGAAACTCATAATGACGCCGTTATATTACTAGATTACCAAACTTATCAAAATCAACATTATGAAATCAATGATAGACCATTCTGACACGATTGTAATAGCAGACTTGAGGCCCGGGTCTTCGGTAGTTTCCGGCAATCATCGGCGAAATTCGGGTAGTGTTTAAAAGAATTTAGCTAGAGGACGCGATGCAGGATTACGAGTAATTCTTCAGAAATCTTCAGAAGCTTTTTGCTCTCCTAGTTGTGGTAGGCGTTATCCTGGTTCTAGAATCACTTCGAGTGTTCTCGGCAGTTTTCGGCTCGCGTCATGTGGAATGCGCAGTTTCAAAATTATTCAAGAGAGAAGTGAGAAGAATCTGAATCCGTTTTCTATCTATCTACCTCTAGGTTATCCACATTCAGGCTCTCGCAGGACGATCTCTATTTAAAAAACTCAGTCCGTAAAAGGTGTTCTAAAGAGGTTAATTTCTTATCATGGGGCCCGTGGCTAAATAATAACAGCCGCACAGGTCGATCGACCAGGTTAAGCTACGCTTGCCGCGGTTGGTCTGTGGATGGGTGACCATCTGTACATACCGAGACCCCTCCGTGACTCGGAAAGCACGTTACGCCGTTGGTCCCGGCTGTCATTTGTGGATCTTTGACAGTCGTTACGGGTAGACAGAAGCCCGAAAGTCTGACAACCAGTCTTACCAAGGGGTATCGTATTACCCAGTAACTGGGTTGTGGAGGTCAGATAGGCTGTCGCTCCATGTAAAATACTGGTATTCAGCTGCATCTGGTTAGACTGGAAACCGATCCCAACATAGTTGGGAAAAGGCTAGGTAGATGACGATAATGATGATGATGATCTATGGGTTCATCTCTTCAGGACAATTTCATGACATGCTCTACAACAAATCTAAGAGAAAGTCTCATTTGAACTCACTCAGTACAAGCCTCCCGCACACGCGTGGATTTATCTGTTTGCCCCTGCTTCTAAAAACTTTTTCAACTTGAAATAAATAATAAAATGTTATCGATAAAAATATTACAGGCGGTTTTTACATTGGCTCCAAACTGGAAAGAAAGAAATAAATTTATTTAGCACAGACTAAAAGACACAAAATAAAACAGATAGGTGCATAAATCAGATAAAAAAAAAAAAAAAAAGTCCGATGTAGGAAATTAGCAGGAGAGTGTGCCTCACGGGTGCGCCAAAAAGGTCCAGTTCAGCAAAAATGCCAGACAACTAGGCAAGCCTGTACTTTTAGTACCAATAACTACTGGTTTAATTCTTATACCAAGCATTTTGTTATTATTTCTGCACTCCAAAGCCAAAGTCAACAACCTAAAACTAATACCTGAGATTTGACAGCAAATCAAAGACCTGGCACAGTACTGGCTGGTCGCATCAGCCATTCATAAACGGGGGTAAGTTTATGAAAGTAATCTTCTAATATATAAAATTCTCGTGTCACAGTGTTAGTTACCATACTGCTCCGAAACGGCTCGACCGATTTGTATGAAATTTGGTGTGCATGTATCGGGTAGGTCTGAGAATCGGCCAACATCTATTTTTCATACCCCTATTTTTTTTTTTTTGCAAATCGACGTTTGCGGGGTCAGCTAGCGGCTGGACCGATTTGTATGAAATTTTGTGTGTATATCGGGTAGGTCTGAGAATCGGCCAACATCTATTTTTCATACCTACCCCTATTTTTTTTTTGCAAAAACGACGTTTGCGGGGTCAGCTAGTACAATAATAAAAAATCTATTTCTCGGTGTTCCAGGAGGCTATATTCGACATGATTGAGTACTACGAGAGTGCGTCAGTGCTGTCCATCGCTGGGCCGCGGCAGTTCGGCATCAGAGGCTGGCAAGCTGCCTCTAGGATGATCAAAAAAGTAAGTGGGCATAAACTTTTCCTTTGCCGGATTTGGCCCACCACATAAATAAAATAGGAGCAGTGTCGGCCAGTGCAAAGACAATCTTCACAGATGGGGTTTCATGAACGGCTCCGATCTCAATTGCGCATGCGGCGACTCCCTTCAGACAATGGCCCCGATTCTGTTATTCACGAACTAAACTAAGTTTAAGTTCAGTGCATCTTTTTCTTTCTATATAATCTAATGTAATAATCTAATATATAAAATTCTCGTGTCGCGGTGTTTGTGGTTAAACTCCTCCGAAACGGCTGGACCGATTTGTATGAAATTTTGTGTGAATATCGGGTAGGTCTGAGAATCGTCTACTATCTATTTTTTTTTGGAAAACGACGTTTGCGGGGTCAGCTAGTCTATACTAATACTAATAATATAATATTATAAAGAGGAAAGATTTGTATATATGTTTGTAACGAATTGGCTCAAAAAGTACTGGACCGATTTTAAAATTCTTTCACCATTTGAATGCTACATTATCACTGATTAATATAGGCTTTTTTTTCTTTTTTTTTTTCCACCCGTGCGAAGCCGGGACGGGCCGCTAGTTTCATTATAAAAAGGACAGAAGATAAATATTAGTTTAGTCCTGTCAAATTAGTCAGCGCCTGACGTAAATTGACGTATTTTTAGTAGCCAATTTTTTAATCACGTCTAAACTTGTCTATGGGTTATCTAATTTGACGGGACCAAACTAATACATATTTATCTTCTGTCCTTTTCATATTGAAATAGAAAGAAATAGATGCACTGAACTTAAATTTAGTTTAGTTTGTGAACAATAGAATCGGGGTCATTGGCTCAGCTGCCATCTTGCGCCGCATGCTCTGTTACCTGTGCACTTAATGACCTTATGACTTGCGTCAGTAAGTGCAGTTCGATTAGCTGAATTTTGGGCCACGCATGTTATATGCATTAGTATGTAAGAACAATGACCCAGTGGTCGCGACTTACGAGTAATTTTAGGTCGTAGATTCGACCCCAGACAGGCGCTTTACTTTGTGAAAATTATTTCATCACCACTGCTTTCAAAATGGTGAAGGAAAACATCAATATGTAGAAGAAACGCCAGCATATCAAGCTACCCGAAACTGTGAATTTTTCCCAATCAACTTTGAACCTTAATGCTTTAGCGATAAAGTTGAAAATCTAATAAAGTAATTTGATAGATTGTAATAGCTTGAAGTGCTGGCGACTGTACAACGAGGCAGTTAAATTCTTCGATTTATTAACAGGTTTTAATCCTAATTTCCAGAGCGCAGACCTATCAGAACTGGAAGTGTCGGACGCGCCGCTTGAAGCGTCGCACGCGCCCGTGTTAGCGCGCTCACTGCGAGCGCACACTTGTACTCTGCGAGCGCTGTGTCTGCAGCGAGTGAGCCTGTGCGGCGAGCCTTTGTTATGTCTAGGTGAGTGATATGACGAGTAGAAGTTACGGGCAGCGGGATTATTAGACGCTAGTCTACACGAACAACGTCTAGTTTTCACGCACAGAAACACCGTTCCGAACTGATAGGCGCGTAAAAAAATTCGAAAAGTACTTCGGAAAATCGAGTTTTATAAAAAAACCACTGCATAAATCAATTACAAATAAAGTTTATTGATCTCTTCGATAACTGAACTTTGTCGGTACGGACTTGGTTTTGAAGATTTTACAGTTTTTTTAATACTTATTTACACCCAAAGTTACGTTAAAAATAACAAGAAAAACGAATCTTTGTTGGTTCATAACTTTTTAATGGCTTATTATTTTACTATTCTGTTTCCGTACAGACACAATTAATAATAAGCCAAAACGATATCATGTTTAATTTTGTAAAAATATCGAAAAGTGGCGCCTTTGCACACAAGGGATCGTCACCGTTTCAACTCGAGCCATTCGGTATGCTTTGTGTGAAACTCCCTATTGCAGCGCACTAGTCGGAGTGAGAAAGAGCGCTTGTGACGTCATAGTAGGTACTCAAAAAAAAATGGCACGCTTGGTTTTCATACAGATCGTGATACTTGCACTATCTAAGTTTATCTGATCTATATTTGTGACTGATTTAATAACCTAGTTTTTCTTTTAATTTTTTTTTGGCAAGTTCTAAAACGAATATTGCCTTTAATGATTATATTATTTTATCTTTTACTGTATTGTATTTAATTTATTGTATCGAATTATTATGTTATTTACTACGAATAAGGTTATTTATCATGACTTTTTTTTTTAATTTACAAAATGCTAACATCTCTACTTGATGGCTCTTTTTAACTGTTTATTATTTGAGGGTTTTGGCGCTGATATCTGAAATACACGCTTTTGCCTAGTTCGGCTACAGACGTCTAATTCATTTGTACAGCAGCCCCGTGGTTTCACCCGCATACGTGTCGATCTCGTAGGAATGTCGGGATAAAAGTATCCTATGTGTTATTCTGATATTTAAGCTATATTACTGTAAAATTTCATCTAAAATTGTTTAGTAGTTTTTGCGTGAAAGAGTAACAAACATCCATCCATCCTCACAAAGTTTCGCGCTTATAATATTACTAGCAGCGCCCCGCGGTTTCACCCGCATAAGTGTCGATCCCGTGGGAATATCGGCATAAAAAGTATCCTATGTGTTATTCTGATGTATAAGCTATATTACTGTAAAGTTTCATCAAAATCCGTTCAGTAGTTTTCGCGTGAAAGAGTAACAAACATCCATACATCCATACATACAAACTTTCGCATTTATAATATTAGTAGGATTGATACTAGCTGTTGCCCGCGACTTGGTCTGCGATCCAGGATGAAAAGTAGCCTATGTCTTTCTCCAGGTCATGGTCTACCTGTTTGCTGAATTTCATCCAAATCCGTTCAGCCGTTTTAGCGTGAAAGCGTAACAAACAAACTTATATTCGCATTTATAATATTAGCTAGGATAGTAAAATAAGGGGCGATCGATGGTGATTACGTCAGCAGTATTAATTTTTTTATTTTTCGGATTTTCCACAAAATTTAGTCGATTTTGGTTTGAACACATACGGCAACCCTACTTGTGTCTATGCTTGAAAACGAAACGCATATAACTGCTGCTCTTGAATCAATAAAGAAACCAGAACACGTTGAAAAATGCATGTACCAATTTTTACGTAAGCACGGGGGGGGGGGGGGCTAAGAGCTTTGCTTACTTTTGCTGACGAGAGGGAGGAGGGGGTTAATAATTACAAAAAATCTGCTTACCTAAAACAATAATAATAGTAATCTTACTTGAACGGCCCCTATACAGATATGTGTATAATTGTAAACAATTATTGATATAAACTAATAATACTATAATACAATATTTTTCTCCCCTTACAGTAATAGCCCTGAAATCAAACAGTTCGATCCGCGAGCTGCGCCTTTGTGATAACAGACTATCAGTGTCTGACGCGACGCAGCTCGCCTCGCTGCTGAGATATAACTCTCGCATACAGCTGCTGGACCTCTCAAACAATATGATACAGGTACTAAACATATACTTACTCGATTGTAGAACATTTGGCAAAAAAAAAACAGTTATTGAAACGTAGGGGTCAGATAGGCAGCTCCATGTAAAATACTGGTGTCTAGCTGCATCCGGTTAGACTGGAAGCTGACCCCAACATACAATCACGGTCAAGCACGGTTTAGCTAGTTGCCAAAAATCAGGTTTATATATATATAGGGTGACTGGTAATTAGTGACCGATACCTAAACACGTGATTGTACTCATGATAACAAACAACTTTTACTATGGGACCAAACCTGAAATTGTGAAAAAAAAATCTGCTGTTCAGTCATTTATGTTCGCCTAACTGGTCAAAATGTAGGTACCGAACAGCAGATTTTTTTTTCACAATTTCAGGTTTGGTCCCATAGTAAAAGTTGTTTGTTATCATGAGTACAATCACGTGTTTAGGTATCGGTCACTAATTACCAGTCACCCTATATATATATTTTTGTAACTTTTTAGTAAATTTCATCATTAGTCGTTTGGTTTTTGAATCTCGGTCAAAAGACGAAAATCTTCTTTCAAGTCGGTATTCCTATATAATCCTGTAACGGGTTTGAGTCCAAATCAGTTTTCCGCCATGTTTATTACAACATTATTGTAACATTTCAGGACGCAGGAACGGCACACTTAGCGGACGCGCTGGGAGACCAAGCGTCGCAGTCGCCGCCCTCCGCAGCCGCCTCGCCGCTGTCGCCGCATCGGTGTCAAGGTATACATTAACAAAACTAAGGTAAAAAAAAACTTGTCGGTGGACCCCGGCAGGAACGTAGTTCAACGAGGCTACTGAAGCCGACAGTGAGGTCAAAATGAAAATCAAAGATGGCTGTTGCGAAAATTTTAGAATTTTTGTACTCTTGAATACCACAAAAACGACACCCATGTTGAAAAAATTGGCAATTTTTGCAGCCGCCATCTTGGATTTTTATTTTTACTTCACTATCGGCTTCAGTACCTTCGATAACCATGAAAACTATCTCAAATTGAAAACATGCGACAAACCGAAATGGGAGATTGTACTCATCATTATGAACAAATTTGACTAAGGGAACAAAACTGCAATCGCGAAAAAAAATCAGCTGTTCCCTACATCTTGACGAGTTATACGAACAACATAAGTGTAGGGAACAGATGATTTTTTTTTTCGCGAGTTCAGGTTTGGTTCCATAGTAAAAGTTGTTTATAATGATGAGTACAATCTCCCATTTCGATTTGTCGCATGTTTTCAATTTCACCCTCTATATTTTTATACAATATGTAACATAATGAATGCAAGACCTCATACACCCCAATTAGAGTATTGAGTTAAAAGCCTAATACAATGACCAAAACTTATTTTTTTAAAGCTATCTGTTCAATATCATCATCTGCCTAGCCTTTTCCCAACACACCCTTTGCCACAGGGCCTTTTGCCACATTGTATGGCAATGCTGATGCTTTGGCAAAAAGGCTGGCAGCATTGCCACATTGTATGGCAATGCTGATGCTTTAACGAAAAAATAGGCCAGCCCTCTGGTCACGTGAAGAGTCGGCCAACCACTTGGCAATGTCTCGAAAAACTTAGTAAGCTCTCGGAACCGGACCGGTCCTTTCTCCATAGGTACCTACTACGCTTTGGAATGGGCAACTAGCTTCATTTTTCTGACTGACCGACCTCTTGACAACTCAAAATTGCCTGTAATTGGTTTATTTGTAATAAATGCTTTGATTTTGACCCCATGATCCTAGTGTTTCAACCCCAAACGACGAATGATACATTATCACTGATTATTATAGGCTATTTTTTTTTTCTTTTTTTACCACCCGTACGAAGCCGGGACGGACCGCTAGTATTTTTATATTTCTTGTTTTCAGTTGGTGGACATGAGGCTCGGGGGCTAGCGTTCCTAGTGTTATGGAATAATCAGCTCACCAGAAATTGTGCACCGTATCTTAGTAAAGCGTTGGTTAGTATACATTGAAAAAACAAAACATTATATAATGTGTAACGTTAAATGCGCAAAACCTCATACACCCCAATTAGAGCATTGAGTTAAAAGCATAATACAATGACCAAAACTATTTTTAAAGCTATTTTTATTAAGAAAATCGTGTTGGTCTTAGCATTGCATTATGCATTCAAAATTGAGTCTTATTGCCTTAAAATAAGACTTAATTTTCTTTGGCGCAATCGGCGGATATTATGGCAAAAGACATAATTTTTGAAAAAAAAAACCTATATTCAGGGTGGAATCGAAGTCATGGGCATTATTTTAACCTAAGGCACTACTCACGATACTGATTGCATTAGGGCTATTAATACGCAAATCAAAAATATTATTAATGCAAGTAAGGAAAACCTTAAAAATGTAGTAAGTCAAATTGCACAAGGCTTATTATTGCAAATAAACACTTAAAGTAATTAAAACAAAATACTTCGTTAACGCCAATAATTGTTGAAATATCAAAATCTTAAAGCGCAGTACAGCGCAAAGCGAAATGTAAACAAACATCACCTGCGCGCGCGCGGGTTTTTCCTTACAAGTAATAATAACAATGGGCTACAAGACATTCCGTCCGGCGGGATTCCCTGAACTCTCTCCGTCCCACTCCCTCACTCGCAAAAATACGAATATCACCCCCGCGCGGGGTATGCTTCCCGCCGCAACACGAAGTCACGAACCCGGAACCAGTGTCATAACGACTGCGCAGGTGCATTGACGCGTAATTGATTTATTGATCCCGTGACGTAATCGCCGTACTCGCCGCTCGCGGCATACGGTGCTTGGATTGCAGTGTATTAAGTGTTAGTGTAGTAGTTGTGTGTTGTGTGTGTGTTTGTGTACACGATGCCTCGACCGCGTAATGTGCAGGCTAGGTACACCAACCAACAATACCCACAAATGGTTGTAATTTACGATCGCGCAAGAAATTTAGTATGAACTCGTGAAATGTTCCATCGGCGCTACCCGAACGACCCTATTCCTTCACGGGGTCTCATTCCACCAGAACCACTCAGAACCTGTTGGATTTTTCGTCTTTTCACGTGCCAGCACATGCACAAGCTCGTGGAAGAGCACCCGTTTACCCTCTGTCACTTTACCGACAAATAAGGTTTTTTCAAAACAATCCACAAGCTAGGTACGTAAATGTTTTTTTTTAATGTATGTTAGTTGACGTAGTTTTGACCGTCCTTTTTTTTTTTTTTTTTTTTTTTTTATCGTGGAGAAATGCTCATGCATACTGCACTACCACGGGGAGATAGTGCAGTTATGTGGGACTCTTACCCACTAAAACTCCACGGTGTCCTCCTCCGCCGCTTATGGCGGGAACACGGGCACGCGTTAGCACTCATCCGTGAACCCGCCGCGGCTGTCCGTCACCGGACCCTCCTCTGGGGAGTGCTCCCCATCACCGGCGCACCAGAACACATAGCACGCCGTGACCACCCCAGGGACCAAACCAGCACATGGGCGCCAGACGACCCCGTGTCTGGGCACCCTTGGTCCCCTTGCGGCGGGACAGGTCGTTGGCCCCGCCGCCTGCCAATTTTCGGCCGCAGAGGATAGGGAGAGTGGCCAACGTAATACCAACACTCCTCCTCCCCTGCGGCCCCACCGCGTCCGCCATCAACGGTGGCGACCCCGTCAAGGCCGCGGAAGGTAGGGAGAGCGGCGCACCGCAATACCGGCACTCCTCTCCCGCCGCGGCCTCCAACCTTCAGCCGCGATGCCTCCCTCACATACGACATCGCGGCCCGCCTCAGTTGCGATGTCGCCCAAGCGGCACCGCAACCTACTTGTTGGCCGCTACGTCGTCGGCTTACAGGCAAAAGCCCTGACGAGCGGCCCCTCCTCGGGTTCCTCTTCGCTTCACCGTGGGTGACCAAGCCACGGCTACTGAGCCCCCCCGCCTCGACAATGCGGGAACCCACCGGGGGGGAGTTTTGACCGTCCTAAGCCGGCAAAGTACGAAGGGAAAATTGGAATTTATTATGAATCAATTCATTGGCAACTTACGAATGTCACGTGAGTCGGGCGGGGTCAAAGAATTCACGCCCAATGACGCGCGTACGGCGTAGTGTACCTACGCATTTGCTATCGAGAAGCGCAACTAATTTGATACTTTGTATGACTTACTACATTTTAAGGTTTTCCATACTTGCATTAATAATATTTTTGATTTGCGTAATAGTAGCCCTAATGCAATTAGTATCATAAGTAGTACCTTAGGTTAAAATAATGCCCATGATATCAAATGCACCCTGTTTAAGTTGCTGAAATCGATTCAGTAGTCAATTATGAACAAACTATTTTCAGGTTTCGCGCATTTAACGTTACACGTTGTATAGATTACATTTAATTTCAAAGAAGACACAAATAATCATTCGTACGAAAATCTGCGAAAGCCGGTCAAAATTATGTACCATATTATGATGGTTGAATGCCATCTTGATTCCAAGGTAAGAGAGAGACCGAGCTATACGTGACCGATAGCACCATCCCTTTTTAGGGCTGGAATTATGATGGCATAAATACTTATGTAATATGGTCCGCATGAAGAATGAATGCCGATGGCTATGAGTAGGGGAAGACCAAAGAAACGATGGATGGACTGTGTGAATGATGATATATTCAGAAAGGGTGTGACTACCGAGATGACGACTGATAGAGAAGTATGGAAGAAAAATATTTGTTGCGCCGACACCAATTTAATATTTCCTCTTTCCAGCGCTCATCCCAATCCCTGTGCGTACTGAACGTCGGGCGCAACGCGCTCGGTAACGACGCCGTGCGGGCGCTGGCACACGGCGCCGCCCTCGTGTCGCTGGGGCTGCAGGCCGCGCGACTGGGACCCGACGCCGCGGCCCTCGCGGAGCTGGTGCGTGCTGACACCAAGCTACAGGTGAGGCATAGGAGCCGGCTTGTTGTAGTGCAGGCCGCGCGACTGGGACCCGACGCCGCGGCCCTCGCGGAGCTGGTGCGTGCTGACACCAAGCTACAGGTGAGGCATAGGAGCCGGCTTGTTGTAGTGCAGGCCGCGCGACTGGGACCCGACGCCGCGGCCCTCGCGGAGCTGGTGCGTGCTGACACCAAGCTACAGGTGAGGCATAGGAGCCGGCTTGTTGTAGTGCAGGCCGCGAAACCATTTACAAGCACTTTTGAATTGTCAGAATTCTGGGCCGAGTCCATTTAGATTGCTATCGACACGCTAAGAAGAAGATAAAGAGAATTCTTTCTATTTACATGAATGTGCTGATTTTTTTTCGTGATTTCAGAGTTGATCATATTCATGGGTGGAACAGCCTGTAAAAAATTTAATGAAACTGGTAAAAAAACAACCTCAGTACCAATCCGTAAAAATCAAAATAAACGGGGTATATTAATAAACTTAATGTATTCCCCTTAAGGTGCCACTTTTCGATATTTTTCCTATACAAATTTCGGGAGAATATTGCTCCACTGTTTGACATTGTGCATCCAAAGTTAAACATGATATCGTTTTGACTTCCTATTAATTATTGTGTCTGTACGGAAACAGAATAGTAAAATAAAAAGCTATTAAAAAGTTATGAGCCAACAAATATTCGTTTTTCTTGCTACTTTCACGTAACTTTGGGTGTAAATAAGTTATAAAAGAATTGTAATAGTCTGCAAAACCAAGTCCGTACCGACAAAGCTCAGTTATCAAAGAGATCAATAAACTTTATTTGTAATTCATTTATGCAGTGGTTTTTTTATAAAACTTGATTTTCCAAAGCACTTTTCAATTTTTTTTACGCGCCTATCAGTTCGGAACGGTGTTTTTGTGCGTGAGAACTAGACGTTGTTCGTGTAGACTAGCGTATAACTGATAATCACTGATACAAGCGCTGTCGGACACGACGCCAGGCGAGACAGCGTGCTTTTTGGCCATGACTTCCAACGAGTTTGAGCTCGCGACGAGTTTAATATTAATAGAGACAATAAGAAAAATGCTATTGGATAAATTCTTACTGAAGACAATTTAATAATTTAGGTTATAATTAAATTACTTATTAGTCTATATAATGGCTAGATTGTAATAAGATTAGGGTCCACCCTAGTTGAACCCTAAGAGAAGCAAAAAAAAAAAACTTAGAAGTTAGAACTAACACAATTTGGTAATGTCGGTAGAATGTGCCGAGCTCCCTTCGATGTGCGAGCGTGATACAGCCGGCCAATCAACATTCCTTTCACATTGGCTAGCAAAGTACGCGCGAGCGCACGGTGGCGAACAGCCGTATGCGCTCCTCTAATTTGTATGTCTATGGGTAAGTATGAGTTACTTACAAGAGTAAAGGAACAGAGAGTGCGCCTGTGTCTGCGCACACACTTGTGCACTATAATGACTCCTGCGCACCGGTTCATCTCTGTTGAGATTGGCCGGGTTATCGATCGGGAGGATAATTATTATCATTATTCCGAAAAATTCAACATTCGAATTAGTTATTCCTGCAGCGGGACAGTGGTGCCGATTCCCTTGTTCAAAAACTAAACTAAATTTAAGTTCAGTGCATCTTTTTCTTTCTATATCACTAGCGGCCCGTCCCGGCTTCGCAAGGGTGGAAATAAAAAAAGAAAAAAAAAAGCCTATATTAATCAGTGATAATGTAGCATTCAAATGGTGAAAGAATTTTTAAAATCGATCCAGTACTTTTTGAGCCAATTCGTTACAAATCTCTAACCTAAACCTCTTTATAATATTAGTATAGATTAAGAAAAAGACAAAAGATACATTTTAGTTCAGTCCTGTCAAATTAATCAGCGCCTGACACTACTCCTTGTAAGTTTAGACGTGATTAAAAACTTGCCTACTAAAATTACGTCAGGCGCTGATTAATTTGACAAGACCAAACTAAAATGTATCTTCTGTCCCTTTCTTAATTAAATAGAAAGAAAAATATGCACTGAACTTAAATTTAGTTTAGTTTGTGAACAACAGAATCGGCACCAGCAGTGCTATTCTGTAAAAATCTCACCGTGAAAACTAAGGTGAAGTGAGCTGTCATTCCACCTGATGTTAGGGATTGCCCCTATTGATAGGTCACTTCACGCTCACTTCACCTAAGTCATCACGGTGAGATTTTTGCGGAATCGATCGGCAGTATCGAACTAGTACACACGGCTACACATCAATCTATACATTTCCAGTTTTAGCTGACCTCGCACTGTATAGGTTTTTCGTACAATCAGAAGTCAGCTTATACTGGTTATGTATAGCTTGATGTGTAGCCGTGCGTACCATGATTATGTTCCCAACTATTATTTATCCTATTTTGTTATATTTTCAGAGGCTAGATCTCCGCGAGAACCGACTCGGAAGCGCTGGTCTACAAGCCATCCTAACCGCCATGAAGGATAACTCCACTCTCACGCAGATCGACCTAGACGAGCCGCCTGCGCCTGTAAGTTATCATTATACAGGGTTATTGGTAAAACACCAGCAACCTCTTAAGAGGTCATTGTACTTATCATTATGAACAACTTTTACTTTGGGACCAAACCTGAAATCTTGGAAAACAACCAGCTGTTCCCTACATTTATGTTCGCATAACTCGTCAAAATGCAGGAAACAGCTGAATTTCTTTCGCGATTTCAGGTTTGGCCCCATAGTAAAAGTTGTTCATAATGAGTACAATGACCCCTTAAAAGGAAAACGGTGATTAAAGTTTCTGCCTGTATAAATATAAATAGGTCCAAACGTATCTTTATATTATATAATTTAATTATTGTAAATGTGAGGACTAAGTGGATCAATAATTTTTATCGCGCACTTGATTTTGAACTCTCAGTGTCGAGCCGAGCGTTGAGAATCCAACAGAGCGCATGCCAGCGCATCAAAAAATCACACTGGCGCTGATTCCATTGTTCAAAAACTAAACTAAATTTAAGTTTAGTGCATCTTTTTCTTTCAACTTCACTATGAAAAGGACAGGAGATAAATATTAATTTAGTCCTGTCAAATTAAGATATTCCATAGACAAGTTTAGACGTGATAAAAAAATTGGCTACTAAAAATACGTCAGGCGCTGACTAATAAATCTTGTGAATTTAGTTTTTATCAGGGCTGATAAAAACTAAATTCACAAGATTAATCTAATATTTATTTTCTGTCCTCTTCATATTGAAATAGAAAGAAAAAGATGCACCAAACTTATATTTAGTTTAGTTTTTGAACAAGGGAATCGGCGCGGTTTTTTGACGCGCTGGTATACGCTCTGTTTGATTCTCAACGCAGGGCTCGACACCGAGAGTTGAAAATTCAGTGCGCGATAAAATCCCGCCGCGATGTATTTATGTCCGTGCGAACGTCGGCTTAGTTTTAATGATTTTCTCTCTGGCAGTTAGAGTACTTCATGCGGCCTACCCAAATGTCCTTTCTTTGGTATTGTTCGTCGAGTCGTTGAGCTCCAGTTCTGAGTTGAGCTGACAAATACGTGCACTCAGTGGACAGATTCATATTACGAAGCTAGAAAACCTATAGTCTGATTTTTAATTCGAAGGAATTCTGACAGCGGTAATTTTTTTACACTTCAGATATCATAAGCCTTTTCTGTCTTGTCCTTTTTCTAAGTTATTTAAATGACTAGATTTTTTCGGATAAAATAACAAAAATATGAAAGAGAATGAGATCAAGTAAACTATATGACAATGTAAACAATAAACAAAACATAACAGCAAATAAAAACTCAACAATAAATCGCAACAAACACCGTGAGCACATTAGAAGCTGAATAACATGCACGATAATGACACATTATAATGATTGTAATTATTATTTGTCCCGAAGAACAGGCTAAGGAATCCAGGCTTATACCGCCAAATCTGTAGTTACAAGAAGCGAAGATTTTACAATAAAAAAAAATTTCCTAAAAAAGGTTTGTAACCCATGGATTAGTGGTCAGGGAATTATTTACCTTACTAATTATTGTAACTTCAAAATTTTATGATAAAAAATCTGATTACCATTTTAAAATTATCATTAAATTTTTAAGATTTAGTTTTTCTAATTGAAACCTTAAATACAAGATTTTTTTTTTAAATTTCGCTTAAATGCGTTCCGTTTTTAGTAGGATCGCTTTATTATTGGCAACACTTCGGTAATGTCAGAATTCCTTCGAATTAAAAATCAGACTATAGTGATATAAAGTTGTACCAGAATATTTTTTTAAATATTTTGCAGGATTCAACAAATCTAACAGCGGAAGATAGTGAAACAGCCCACATACGTCGTCTGATAAAAGAAATACGCGCCATTTGTAGAAGAAATGAGCCCCCTGTACGACAAGACGAAGAAGGCGCGCACCCTGTACATAGAAAGATCAGTCTCACGTGTCACACCGCCTGTTTGCTTCGGGTGAGTAAGAGATACGCATAATCAGCCTTTAATGTTCCCACTGCTGGGAAACAGACCTCTCTGTGAGACGGAGTGGGCCGTAATTAGGGATGTAAAGCAGTAAAATTACCACGGTAAAAAACGTTTTTTTACCGTAAATTTCGGTAAAATACGGTAAAAAACGTTTTTTACCGTAGATTTCGGTAAAATACGGTAAAAAAACGTTTTTTACCGTAGATTTCGGTAAAATACGGTAAAAAAACGTTTTTTTACCGTAAATTTCGGTAAAATACGGTAAAAAACGTTTTTTACCGTAAATTTCGGTAAATTACGGTAAAAACGGTAAAAACACGTAAAAATCGTAGTTTTACGTTCTACAAACATAAATACGGTAATTGAATGAGTATGTTTGTATGTATCTTACTCTTTCACTATGTATATGAATATGAATCATACCACGTCATCGATTTAATAATATATGTATGTAAATTACGGTAAAAAACGTAAAAATCGTAGTTTTACGTTCTACAAACATAAATACGGTAATTGAATGAGTATGTTTGTATGTATCTTATTCTTTCACTATGTATATGAATATGAATTATACCACGTCATCGATTTAATAATATATGTATGTTATGTGCAAAGGCCAGTAAAAATTAAAATTTTAGTTCTTGGAAAATTACTTGTATTTAGTATTAAACAAACTACAGTTCTCAGAATCAACAATTTAAATAATAACATTAAACAAATGACAATACAAAAAAAAAAACAGAAAAATAAAATAAATCTATAATCTATCGCATTTTGCCGTACAACTTTACGGAGCGCACTTGTCAGCAACGTCGCATTTTGATTTTGTAACCCCACGCGCGCGTCATATAAATCGGTAATTTTACCGTAATTTATATAAATTACGGTAAAATTACCGTTTTGTACCAGCGTTTTCGATAAAATTACGTAATTTTGCAACCGTAGCCATAATCCACCACGCGTGCCCAGTGCGGGTTGGTAGATGTCACATGTCTTCGAATTTTTTGGTTCTAGGACATGCCGGTTACCTCCACCGTTTTGAGAATAGAATAGTTCTTTATTTGCACAGAAAGTAGGTGATCTTAAATTTAAAATGATCCTATACTAACTACCTTAATTAAGACATGTAAATAGTTTTAGCTGTAATAATAATTATACTCATTAATATACAGGGTTATTTTGGAAAACACCAGCAACCTCTTAAGACGTCATTGTACTCATCATTATGAACGACTTTTACTATAGAACCAAAACTGAAATTGCGAAAAAAAATCAGCTGTTCCCTACATTTATGTTCGTACATCTCTCTCAAAATGTAGGGACAGCTGATTTTTTTTTCGCAATTTCAGGTTTGGTCCCATAGTAAAAGTTGTTCATAATGATGAGTACAATGACCTCTGAAGAGGTTGCTGGTGTTTTTCAAATAACCCTGTATAAGGTGTTTCAAAATTAACCCTACAAACTTTAAGAGGTGCTTTAGACAACTTTCACTATGGGTCCCATAGTAAAAGTTGTTCAGTTTGTATTATTACATTACATTTTTCGTACATTATTTGAAATAGGCAATACAATACATAATGGCCCCGATTCTGTTGTTCACAAACTAACTAAATTTGAGTTCAGTGCATCTTTTTCTTTCTATTTCATTATGTATAGTTTAGTCCTGTCAAATTAGTCAGCGCCTGACGTAAATTGACGTATTTTTAGTAGCCAATTTTTTTAATTACTACACTAAACTAATATTTATCTTCTGTATTTTTCTTATTGAAATAGAAAGAAAAAGATGCACTGAGCTTAAAATAATTTAGATTAGTTTGTGAACAACAGAATCGGGGCCAATGTCGAGTTTAATAAAATGCGATTATAAATTCGTCAATTTCGAGGTCAACACAGTTAAATTAAAAATATAAAGACAGCAGTGGTAATGAAATAATTTACGCAAAGTAATGTGCTTGTTTCGAATTGATCGAATCTATGATTTCTGAGCCATCACTGTGCTGGGTGAGAGAAAGATAGATTAAAAATGAGACAGTTTTTGACAGGAGCGGAGTGGGAGGGCTGTTCCACAGATATAGATAGACCTAGATAACGCAAGTATCAAGATTTGTATGAAAACCAAGCGTGCCATTTTTTTGACTACCTACTATGATGTGACAAGCGCTCTTTCTCACTCACGCTCACCCAGCCAGCAGTACACAGCCGATCGATTCTGTAAAAATCTCACCGTGATAACTTAGCTGAAGTGAGCGTGAAGTGAGCTATCAATAGGGGCATCCCTAACATCAGGTGGAATGACAGCTCACTTCACCTTAGTTTTCACGGTGAGATTTTTACAGAATAGCACTGCTGGACTGAGCGCGAAAGTTGCGGCTTACGATTTTTGAACGTAAGCTGCAGTGCTATTCTGCAAAAATCTCACCGTGAAAACTTAGGTGAAGTGAACTGTCACTCCACCGGATGTTATAGGGATTGCCCCTATTGATAGTTCACTTCACGCTCACTTCACCTAAGTTATCACGGTGAGATTTTTACGACCAGCTGGTGTGATTGTTGGCACGCGAAGTAGTTGTTTTTGCGTTATCTAGGTGTATCTATATCTGTGGGCTGATCCCTTCGCTCCTGTCCCGTTCGAAAGTCTGACAACCAGTCTTGCCAATGGATATTGTATTACCCAGTAATTGGGTTGTGAAGGTCAGATACCTATCTGACCTCATAGCATATTGCATCAGGTTAGACTGGACCCCAAAATAATTGGACAAAAGCTAGGGAGATGATGTTGAGCATTTGACTTAGAGGCAGACCCAGTTTTTAAATACAGTTCTTATACATACAAGGTGTAACAGAATAAACGCAAGTCCTGAAAGTAGTTTGTTCAAAATTTACTACTGAATAGATTTCAGTCACTTTTAATATAGATATTTTTAGAAAAAAAAATTCATACTAACCGCCGATTAAGCCAAATGAAATTAAACCTTATTTCAAGGCAATTAGACTCAATTTTGATTGCATAAAGTAATGCTAGTGTCAACACGATTTTCTTAGTAAAAAAAGCAAGCTTTAAAAAAAATAAGTTTTGGTCATTGTATTGTACTTTTAACTCAATACTCTAATTGGGGTGTATGAAGTCTTGCGGTAATTATGTTACACCTTGTATTAGACAATAATGAGATAATTTGTCAATAAGGGTAAAAATAAAATTGTGATACTGGCCCCGATTCTGTTGTTCACAAACTAAACAAAATTTAAGTTCAGTGCATCTTTTTTTCCTATTTCATTAAAAAAAGGACAGAAGATAATTATTAATTTAATTCTGTCAAAGTAGACAGCGCCTGACGTAAATTGACGTATTTTTAGTAGCCAATTTTATTTATATTAAACTAATATTTATCTTCTGTCCTTTTCACAAAGAAATAGAAAGAAAAAGATGCACTGAACTTAAATTTAGTTTATTTTGTGAACAAGGGAATCGGCACCACTGTCCCGCGGCAAGAATAACTAATTCGAATGTTGAATTTTTCGGAATAATGATAATAATTATCCTCCCGATCGATAACCCGGCCAATCTCAACAGAGATGAACCGGTGCGCAGGAGTCATTATAGTGCACAAGTGTGTGCGCAGACACAGGCGCACTCTCTGTTCCTTTACTCTTGTAAGTAGCTTATGGCCACAGTATTGAATTAGGAAATTCCTGTAATGATAGTGATGATGAGTTAATAAATAAATAAATGTGATGTGGAAGTGTAAGCAGTGTTTGTCCGTGCGCAGCAGGGGCTGTGCGCGGGCGAGGACGAGCGGCGCGTGCGCCTGCGCTCGCCCGCGCCGTCGCCGGCCGCCAGCCCCGTGCCCGCGCCGCACGCCGCCTCGCGCTTCATGGTGAGCACGCTATCCTTGCGCAGTTTTTTTTTTTTTTTTTTTTTTTTTTTTTTTTTTTTTTTTTTTTGTGGGAAAAACAAATGACCCCTCCCGCTCTGGGTGGAGCAGAAGGGAGTGTCAGACTCTTCCTTAGCCCTTTGTGTTCCGGGGGTAGCGATAACCCTTTCGGACAATCCCGCTGCAGCATTTACATTAGCTTGATCATCATTTCAACACCTGCACATCGATTCTGTAACAATCTCACCGTGAAAAGTTAGGTGAATTGAGCTTAGAGTGAGCTGTCAAAAGTACCAATCCAAATACAGTATTTGTCTCTCCTCCCCCTATTTAATCCATCCAAAGGTTGTCTTTAAAAGATCGCTTTTAGCGATAAGACCGCCCATTGTGTCACCCTTTGCAAAATTTCTCTAATTATGTCTGTAATTTATATGGTGTACATAATAAAGAGTATTCTATACTATTCTATTCTATCACTAGCATCAGAATGACACTGACAGCTCACTCCACGCTCACTTCACCTAAGTTTTCATGGTGAAATGGATATAGAATCGCTCTGCTGCAAGGAAAAACATCGTAATAGGCTAGTTTCCACCATCAATAAATTGAAAATCTACTTAGTCAGTCAGTTAGAGTATTGGAAAATAATGAACACGTATTTTTTGTTTTTGTAAATCAATAAATATTGACAAAGATAAAACGCATCAAAACTCAGGAGTGGGGGCTCGTGACGTCAGAACGCACTGAAAATTATATCAAGGTGTGACGTATTGAGAATTTTAAAAGCGTCGTATCTTCGTCAATTTTGGTTTATGTAACAAAAGAAAAAATACGGGTCAAATATATTTTGATAATCTAACTGACCGACTAATTAGATTTTCAATTTATTGATGGTGGAAACTAGCTTATCCATTTTTAGTAACTTTTCAGGGCGCACTCCTGAAAATTTACTAAAAATGAATAGGCTAGTTTACTTACGATGTTGGTCCCATGGAGAAAGTTGTTTAGTTTGATGGTCTGTACCACATCCTTAAATTTGGCTGATCATTGAAAAGTAACCCTGTATAAATGCGAATAAAGATTACTGTGATTTTGTCAGTGATCCAAAATCACAGTTAAATAACTGAATGCACTGTAAATAAAAAGTTTTTAATCAAGTTCATAAAATTATTGTCTTTTCAGGTGACGCGCGTGACACCGGAACGCGACTCTTCAACGGACAGCAGCGGTTCTACTTCATCATCGTCGTCCACTCCCACCAGGCTCGCTTACTGCCCACCCTCGCGGTTTAAAGTCGTGCAGGTATATACACGCTAAATTTACTGTATTTATTTATTTAATTATGGCACTCCAACGACTTATGGGTGAATTTCAACAAATGCCAATTTTTTTATCATATCGGTGTACGGAAAAATAATCCGTGCCGGTTTGTCATATCGGTGGAAACCGGAATTCAAACTGAATTTTGATGATATTAAATTTGGGGATAATTAATATCCTAAAGATTACATAAAACCTGAAAAATATACAAAAAAACCATAAATGAAAAAGTACACCGATATGATAAAAAAATTGGCATTTGTTGAAATTCACCCTTATTCACTAATACATTTTTTGTGGTACTGTAACAATTAAACTTAAAATCTAGAATGAATTTGTCACTTACAGGTGTGCACAGTACTTAAAGATATTAATATATCGCACCCTCGGTGCGACACTGTCACTTTTGCAAAAAATGCAAAAATGAGTTAACTATTATAGTATATTTTTTACAATATAAAGTGATTAATATTTATCCAAAAGTAAAGTTAAAAGTTGACGTTGTAGTATAAGCTGTTCATCTCATCTATATACCTATTCTTAAGTCATTGTTTTGTGAGGTGTCAAAGTTTTAAATGCTTCTCCTGAAAAACTACATTTTTGCAAAAGTGACAGTGTCGCACTGGGGGTGCGATATTCTAAAGATATTACAAATACAGACGCCATCACATCAAGCTACCCGGAACTGTTAACTTTTCCCAATCAACTTTGAACCTTATGCTTTAGTGATAAAGTTGAAAATCTATTTGTAGGTATCGGTTGTGTTGACCGATTCTACTCGAATCGGGAATCGAACCCGGCATCTAATTTATATTAGATTATGGCCGCTGAAGCGTAGCAGTATGATGAGAGAATAAATGAGTATAGATGAGAGAAGAACATGAAGGATATTATTAAAGATTATTAAATTATATTATTGGACCAAATTACAAAACAAAGCAAAGCGAATCGATATAAGCAAAACGAATTATATTAAGCGCGATGCAATCCAACGAGTATGGTAGCTGGTCGAGAGTAGACTGTTGCTCCTCGCACGGCGTGCGCGCAGGTAGCTTCGTGTGCACGCCGCCCGCCCGAAGCCCAACGACGTTGTCACCTCGGCTGGTACAAATATCACGCGCCCGGTGCATTGCATACGCGCGGCGCGTGTAAGTGTGCGGTAATTGAACCCACGAAGAGCAAAAGATCACCTGATTTTAGGAACTGGCGCAATTTCATAGGCGCAAGCGGATTTCTTGAAATTGTAAGGTGGTGGTCTAAGTGACAATTGTGTCCGCCACATATTAAAGAAATTTGACAGATTGTAGTACCTAGCTTGATGTGCTGGCGTCTGTAAATTCCCTCCACCGAGAGAATGCGTTCCCGACACCTGTAAGTTTGACACGTTTAGGAATGAATAAGGTTTAAATTCGTTAAACATTTGTATTCTACAGTAAAAGACTTCAAAACACTGAATGTGTTTGCAGTCAGAAGCTCTAAAATTTATCTGTCTGTCCCGTAAGTCTAGTGTATCGTATTACCCAGTAACTGGGTTGTGCAGGTCGGATAGAAAGTCGCTCCATGTAAAATACTGGTAATTCAGCTGCATCCGGTTAGACCTGAAGCCGATCCCAACATAGTTGGGAAACAGCTAGGCAAATGATGATTATGGCTTTTAGAAAATCGTAAGATAATTTCAATATTTTTTTTTTTACTTTTTATTAATTATTAGGGAATTTTATACAGCAAGTATTAATAACTAATAATAAACAAACTTATCAGACCATATGAAGTAAAACGTAATAATACAAACTTAACTAAACTATAAGCAACTCCAGAGTTAGGTGTCGACAAAATATGATGGAACATACAAACATCGTTTTCTAATAAATATTTTAGAAAAAAATTAACAAAACCAAAATTAATTATTTTCAGGTCATGGAACCTCCTCAAATTCAGGTGCATCCCGCTTCCAGCCAGCCGAGGAAGTCACCTTCAAGATTCTCAGTAACCAGAAACTATGACTCAGTATACAATCCTAACCCCACTCCGCCTAACAGTCCCGCTCAACCCGCGATATATACTCAACTACAGAACGAAGTCATCACTCAACTCAAACACGAAGACAGTCTAAACAAAAATGATGCCTTAACTCAAATTAAGAACGAAGTCACTCAACTTAAACACGAAGCGAGTCTAAACAAAAATGATGCCTTAACTCAAACTAAGAACGAAGTTGTGACTCAATTGAGGCATGATACGATAGTGAAATGTGACTCAGTTAGTAATGAAGCTATTGTTCAACTAGGCAATGAAAAAGCTGAAATTAAAAACGAGACGCAGGTGAAAAATGAAGTGCACACTCAAGATAAAAATGAAACTACTGCTGTTAAAAGTGAACCGATTATTACAGAAAATGTGCAAGTTAAAAGCGTAGTTCCAATTGAAAATGAGCCTGTAGGTAAGAAAGTTATCACAACACAGGTAAGAAATGAAGCTATGAAACAATCAAAGATTGAAGCTTTAACTCAAATTCAAACGGACCCGTCAGCACAGGTCATAGGCGAATTTAAGACTCAAACTGAAATCAAACCAGTAGAAACGATAGAAACAAAACCAGAGCCTAAAATTGAAGCGGACGCTCAACTTTCATCTACAGAATCAAATAAAAATATTGTTACGACCCAATTAACACATGGGTCGACTCATAAAAATGAGCCTGTACTTCAAGTCAAAAACGAAACTGAAGCTCAACTACAAAATGTACCTGTAACTCAAGTGAAAAACGAGCCGACTGAACTTAAAAATGAGACTTTGACAGCGAATAAGAATTTAGTTACGACTCAACTTCAATATGTGCCGACTTTAGTAAAAGTTGAGCCGAAAATTCAAGTTAAAAACGCAGGCAACCAAGTTAGTCCTAACGTTGCTTTCACAAGTCAAACTGATAATGTTATTAAACAGGCTAAATATGCAAGTATTGAGTCTATAATTCTCGATAAAATCACGTTAGGTACTGAACTAGAAATGGAATCAACGACTCAACTTAGAAATCTACCGGATGTGTCTACAATTCAAAATATTGTGCCTTTTACTCAAGCAAAGAAAGATACTATATCTCAATGCAGCTCCGAATCCGCTGCTCAAGTTGGAAAACTACCGGTTGAGTCTACCTGTCAAACTAATGTTGATGTCAAACAGTCAATATCTCCTAGTGTTGAGTCTGTAATTCAAGCGAAGAATGGAGCAACTCAACCTACCGCTGAATTAACCATTCAACTTAAAAAATTACCGGTTGAGCCTGTCAGTCAAAAAGTTGAGCCTGTAATTCAAGCAAGAAATGAAACAGTTACTCAATTCTCAACGGAACCGAAAACACAAGTTAAACATTTCGTGGTTGAGTCTTCGAGTCAAACGAATATTGATGAAAAACAGGCTAAAGTTACAACTGTTGAACCTTCAATACCAAATAAAAATAGTGAAACTCAATCCGAAGCAGAATTTACTACTCAACTTAAAATGTTACCACCGGTTGAGTCTACGAGTCTAGCCGATATTGGTATCATCAAACAAGCTAAACCTTCAACAATTGAGTCTGTCCTTCAAACAAATAATATCGCAGCTACTCAAATCAAAACAGAATTAACGACTCAATCGCAAAACGCACCTGTTGACTCTATAAATAGACTGCAAACTGAGCCTGTGAGTCTAATACAAATTATCAAAACTGATACTCAAGTCAAAACTGAGCTTCCAATATCAATTGAGTCTTCCACTGCAGATAAACCTAATATAGACACGGCGACTCAACTGAGAGGTTTAATTGAAACTACAAGCAAAATAAAAACCTCGCCATCTCATTCGATTTTACCGAAAACTTCAATAGCTACTATAGAAGAGTTTCCTGAATGTGATGACATTGAACTCAGTGACTCAACAGCGTCGAGTATTACTCAACTTTCTACGGATAACGCTACAAATGATTCTAGTAAGACTAAATCGAATGTCAAGTGTGATCCTACTTGCAAATCCAATGAGTATGCAAGCCTAGACTTAAAAATAAGTGTCGACCCTAAAAAGACTTTCGACAACGCGAAAATTGAGTTCACAGACTCGAAAATCGTAACCGAAATCTTAACTGAATTAGGAAATACGCCTAGAAAGAGTGCTGAATTGAGTACTCAACAAACCGTGCCTCAGTCTGACTCTGAAATGAACTCAGACGCATCCAATCTCAAAAATGTAAAAACTATAAGTGACTTAAGTGTGATAAACTTTAGTATTAAACCGACGATAGTGACAAGTGATTTAAGCTACAGTGAAGTGGTCAAAAGTGATAAAAGGAACGCCAAAGTGTCGCCCGACCAAAACACTATGAACAACGTCGCAGAAGACCTAGGAAATATAATAAAAGAAATAAAAGTTTTAGTTAAAAATAAAAATAGTTTAGATGACAATGTACCTGTTGATAGCGTTATACTTAAAAAGAATAAGAGTGAATCAAGCTTAGATAGTCCCGATCTAGAAGTTTCTAGACTTATGGAAAATAGGAGAGAGGAAAGGAGTGTTTTCGATAGTAATTCTTCTTTGGAAATCTCTGGGAGTTCTATGGAGAGTCTTAACGAACAGAATAAGACTGTTCAAGAGCTAGATAGACGGAAATCCGGTACTATCCTCTCAAATGAAGGTAGTATGGAATCAACAAGCGAAGTAACGCCAGTTAACAGTGGGAATTTCTTAAATCTCTCTCTCAGTTCGAATGAAAGTGTGTCCCCAATATTTGGCAAGACTAAACGCATACATGATTCGTTGTCCAGCTTAGAAGCAAGTGTCAGCTCTCTAGATTCAGCTAAACAGGACAGGATCATGGTCACATCAGCTGATTCCGGTATAGAATACTCCTTACAACACCCTTCAGAAAACAGAGAAGATAACTCCTCAAATGAAGGCACTTTGACAAACTACTCCAGTTTGAAGGAAACTGTCAAAAAACCTGAAACTTTCCAACTAGTAGATACTTTGATATCTTCTCCGAAACGGACGTCAAGTTTGCTAGATGTGCCCGCTTTAAAAAATAAAGGGTTGGATCGAATGAGGAAGATTTCTTGGGTGGCCCCGTCTTCCAGCTTCCATATACCCAGACCAGATGAAAAAGAAACGAAGCCTTCTCATTTAGAGAAACTGCTAAGCCTGTTTCAGCATCCAAGCAGCATATTCTCAAGGAGTTTGACTAGTGATGATGAGAAAAAGTCAGCATCAAACACTCCTCCACGTAAAGATTCTTCTCTTACCAGCTCTTTCTGGTCTTGGGGCAGCACCATAGAGAAAGACAGAGAAGAAGATAGCTCAGAAGCCACAGACTCGACTCTCTCCGAAAGAGTCCAAGTCTCATTCGTAGACGAGTCTTTCTCAAGGAAGTTAGACTCTAAAACTCCCTCTACGGACACTGATAACACGCTAAGCGAATTCCAGTCGTTTCCCACGCAGGAGAGTGAGATAGCAGATGATAGAGTTACCAAAACCACCGAAGATATAATAGTACAAAATTTAGACTTAAGTGTAATTAGTAATACAAAGAGAGATGTAGAAAGGAGAAGTGATGATCTCGTAAGAGAGGGACAGGAAGAGAAGGAGAAAGAGCTAGCCAGGCCGAGGTCTTTCGCCGCTGTTCTTAAAAGCTCGGGCTCTGAAAATTCTTTAGATAAACAAAACAGTCCTGATAACGGACAGTCAGTTGATAAACTTCCGAGTAAAGTTATCAGAGGTATTAAAGAAAATATCAGCCCTGAAAACACGCTTACGTCAAGCATGACGAACACTAAAGCCTTAGCTGTAGAATTAGAAAGACAAGTGAAGAATCCTACCGTAAATGTATGGGATAACACAGTAAAAAATGAACCCAAAATCGAAGAAGTCAAAGTCCAAAGTGATTTAGCACCCATAGCTACTATTGAGGAGACGTTAGACGAAGACAATCCTTTACAGCTAGCATATATAGATGATGTGAAACTCGAAGATATATCGAGAGTTCACGTAGAGGAAGAGAAAGAATCGAAAACGCAGGACATAGATTTAGGCAAAGACGCGTTATCATACTTAATTTATGAAAACAGGGACTTTGAAATAGGAGCAGAGAGTATAGTCAAAACGACGGCCCAGCAAGGGTCTTTAGCAGAAGAATTAAAAGAAGCAGAAATCAAGGAAATTCTAGATCTTTCGCCAGAATTGGTCGTAGACGAGAGTCTTCAAGACAACGTATTCTCAGCGAAAGAAATCATCGGCTTACGAACTTCCCCGATCATCCCCGAGCGGGCGAAACTCAAAAAATCGAATTCTTTAGAAGATTTATCTCAACTATCGGACAATAAAAGTCCTAAATCAAAGACTATCGTGTTCAAAGTGCCAGAGAGTACCACGCCAAGGGACATACCTGAGCGCAGATCGAAGCTACGCTCCCGAAGCGGATCGAGCCCGAAATCTTTGCCCGAAAGTTTAAATAAACCGTGCCCGCTAACGAAAATGGAATCTATATTGACGAAAAAGAAGAAAAAAGTGTCGTCTTTAGGGAAAATGGCGCGAGACTCTTTACTCGCATTGAATATGAGCGAGGAAGAAATTGCAGAGTTCAGACGTTCTTACAAACTGACGTCTGTAGAGAGTCTGAAATCGTTGGAGTCCGTTTCTGAGAGCGGGAACTCTGTGGACTCGAGATGCAGGGCTTGTCTCAGACAGTCTCAAGAAAGTTTGATGTCTCTAGACTCAATTTCTGAAGATTGCAGATGTACAGAGGAATGTGATAGGCCTGGTAAGTCCGCGAGATAGATTTGAAAGTGAGAGTGGAAATAAATTGGTTTTTTTTTTTTGTAATGTATAGAGAATTTTTAATTTTTAAGACTTATGTTGTCAGTTGTTGCTTGGTTTTGGGTAGAGGTGTGAGTCATGTTTAAACTTAAATTATTTTAATGAAATTTGACAGATTTTTAATGCGAAAGGTAGATTTTGATAGTAATGGTATATTTCTTTGTAAATGACAGGGACATCGACGCGCCGCCTGTTACTATGGATTCAGTACAGGCGCCAGCACATAAAGCTACTACGATCTGTCAAATTTCTTTAATAGACTTTCAACTTTATCGCTAAAGCATAAGGTTCAAAGTTGATTGGGATAATTTGACAGTTTCGGGTAGCTTGATGTGCTGCCGTCTGTACATGATCATGAATTGCGTTCAAAATTTTGTCGGTTGTTAAAAATAAAACTCGATACTTTTTATAGCGTAGGTATTTTCAGACTGAAAAAAAGCAACTTTTTTTTTTTGATAACCGACCAAAAATTTCTACTCTACGTCTAGAATCATTTGTTGATATTCCATGGTAACGGCGCGGCGTTGCCACTCTGTATTATAATACAATAAAATATTTATTTTCATATTTATACAACGTGTTCTTTTTTATATCCCATAACTCTAGGGGGTCATTGTACTCATCATTATGAACAACTTTTACTATGGGACCAAACCTGAAATCGCGAAAAAAAAAAACAGCTGTTCCCTACATTTATGTTCGCAATACTCTTCAAAATGTAGGGAACAGCTGATTTTTTTTCCTGATTTCGGGTTTGGTCCCATAGTAAAAGTTGTCGAGTACAATGACCCTCTAGAGTTATGGGATATAAAAAAAAATACGTTGTATACAATAAAATATTTATTTTCATATTCATAAAAAAATATTTCTGTCGTCTTGTCCCAGTGGAAACTTAAACGACAGTCGTCTAACGACAAAACATCGAAAAATTATGCTCATATTTATGATGAAAATACGATTTTGTTTCTTAAGACACGGACTTAAAGTTCAAATTACAAACATCATGCAGGCCCATGATACCATCGCGTAAATATTTATTACGATTTTGATTCTTAAGACACCGACCTAAGGTTCAAATTACAATCATCCATGCAGGCTCATGATACCAACTTTAAAATAAATAGAATATTTAATTTAATCTTGACTTGCACCTCTGCTAATCCTTTTTTAGAGAAATCAGGAATGTATGACAGATTCGAATTACTTAAGCCACTTAATAATGAAAGATCGAATGATTTGGGACTTAATGCAATAACAAGAGAGCTTAGTTTTGCTAAAACGAACCCAAATTCCGAAATTCAACGGCACAAGTAGGTTTTGGCGCCCAAATTCGGAACTAGCGCAGCCATCTTGTTTTATAAACTCGATAGGAAACTAAAAATAGAAGTACATACTGGAAAAATGTGGGTGTACATAATATAGGTCCCCCCCCCCCGTTGAAGTTTTCGGGCGTGATGGAATGAGAAATCGTGGATTGGTTCATTTTGACAGGACTAAGAACAAGTAATAAATAAAGATTTTAAATGTTAGGTATGAAAATAAATTATTAAACCTCATTCAAAAACTACACTAGAATTCAGAAACAATAATTCTTTTCACAAGTTGATTTTTGAGTGAACTTTTGTAATAAAAATATCTTAAATACATTTTGGTTGCAATGGAATTTGAACCTTGTTGTGTATAGCATTGAGTTAATTTTTCCGAATACATGATAATGAAGAGATTCTGAATTTTAGGTTAGGTTTTTTATTACCTTAAGGTTATAGCACATTATACCGGCACCGCAACTGCGCAGCTGCAGCACGGCGTCGCCTCGAATTTAGACTACGGCTAGCTGCCAGCGCGCTAACTACGCGTTGTCCGCAAGGTGCAAGCTCGCAGTCCGCGCGCCGGCCGCGACGTGTAAGCTCGCAGTCCGCGCGGTGGCCGCGAGGTGCAAGCTTGCTGTCACCGCGAACTCAATATTGTTATATGGCATTTATGATTGAACACGCCTAGGACTTGCACGTTTTCATAATGTCTCGGTTTACGTTGCGCGAACTAGCAATAATCGCTATTGCAATGATGTTTCGCTGCCGACTCGGAGTCGGCGCGTAATAAGCATGCCGTCGGCGCGCTGTGCGCACAAGGTCCGCTCGCTTGCAGCACGCGGGCTGCGAATCGAGTTGTGTGGTAGCGGCAAGCGCGCTGACTGCCTGCCGTTGGCTTTTTCATATTGACATTATGAAATATATTATACTACACACGATTTAATGCTCTAAATTGAATGACAAGTTAATTGCTGGTTTGGAGCGGTGCTGTTGCGGTGCCGGTATAATGTGCCATGCCCTTAAGTTTTGCTCCAAAACTGTCGAAAAAAACAATATTTGTTGTTTATTATTTATTTTCATACAAATGACAATTTATAGCTTCATTTACGAGGTCAAATTAAACTACCTGGTAAACCTTATACGTGACGGTTATTGATATCTAAATATTAGAACAAAATAATATTTATGTTAGGTAGCTAAATTCATAATTTAAAGTAACTTCACTACCAGCGGCCATTTTGATCCCGTAATCAGCCGTAGTTTCTCAAAATAATGAATTAAGATTTTTTTATTTTGTCATAATTAGGGGCTTGTGGCTAAGTAATAATAACAGCCGCACGGTCCGATCGATCAGGTTAAGCTACACTTGCCGCAGTCGGTCCGTGGATGGGTGACCATCTTTACTTAACAAGACCCCTCCGTGCTTCGGAAAGCACGTTAAGCCGTCGGTCCCGGCTGTCGTTAGTGGATCTTTGACAGACGTGGTTGTCAAAATTGCGAAAGTCTGACAACCATTCTAAGGTGTATCTTATTACCCAGTAACTGGTTTGTGGAGTTCAGATAGGCTTTCGCTGCATCTAAAATACTGGTACTCGGCTGCATCCGGTTAGACCGGAAGCCGACCCCAACATAGTTGGGAATTTGATATCAATAACCATCCTTTTCGTACAATTTTTGCTAGATAATTTAATTTGCCCTTGTACATTGATAATAGAAGTGTTCTATCTGGTAAATAATTTACAAAATCATGTTTTGAAGAGCTTTAATGTATTCATATCAGCTCCCAAGGTGGCTTTTGTCAGAGATTTAAATCATTAGATTCGCCCTTACGACGTCACCGTATTTAAAAACGCGCGAAAAAGTAGCCATTCTTAGAAAAGTGAGCCCACAGATCCCGCATGAAATGATAGACACGATTTTCAGTATGAGTGCGCGAGACGATACTGTTCAAATGTCACTGTCAACGAAACGTGACTATCTTTTGACGCAATCGGGCGAATCTAACGATTTAAATATTTGGACTTTTATAATGTTTTTGGCATTCGGCTGCTTGACTGTTATATTTTTTATTTTCAATATTCTTTTCTTGAATCGTGTGCTCGTAAAAAAAGTAATTGTTTCTAACTAGTTTTACCGGTGATCATCAAATTTAAGATGATGACCACCCCACCGCCATCTAAAAATTTTTGGAATGTGGGTACTTATAGGTACTTATACCTTTCTCTATCCCTTCGAGACATACTGAAATGTACAGTCAACACATTCAATGTCAAACTAATACCAGACTCCAGTGGTAACGATTTGATAACGACATCGCCTTTATGTCGTAGCAGTAAAGACGACTTTCGTAACGCAAGTGCACTGTTGCGTATTTTCATTAGATCGAACACTTTTTGGGCAAAAAAAAAGTAACTTAAAACCTTATTGAGGCAATGTTTTCAAGGACTGAAAAAAAAATAAAACGAAATTTTTGTACTTCAGAAAGAAAAATATGACTTAAAAAATTTGTATGTAAAGAAATTATCGATGTAACGTGATTTGTAATATAATTTCGAATTTTGTACTTGAATAGTATTATTATATATTTGTATTTTTTTATTAAATGCGGGTAGCCAGAGTTTTGAGAATTTTTGCAATATACAAAGTCAAATTGAATTAGCTAGCGAATCTGCACAGACGTGATGGGTAAATATATAAAAACGATAGAACAAAGAAAAATGTTTAGGAACTTAGGCCTGATTTGTCGATGGTCACATATTTTTTTATCTGTGGAATAAATATTACGATTTGACAGCTTTGTATAGAAATTATGTCAAACTGTCATATTTATTCTTCATTTTTAAGTTATGTACTTGAAGTATGACTTTGAAAATCAGTTTTTTGTTTTTGTTTTACTGTGTGTAGATATACCCATTACGTCTGTGCAGTGTCGCTAGCTAATGAAATGTGTCTTGGAGATAAGCTTTGAATATAAGGTGTTAAAAAATTAACCCGACTAACTTTAAGAGGTGTTTTAGATCATGAACAACTTTCACTATGGGACCAACTCTGAAATCACGAAAAAAAATCAGCTGTTTAATACAAAACTTCAATACCTACTAGACCAAAATGTAGAAAACAACTGATTTTTTTTTCGTGATTTCAGAGTTAGTCCCATAGTAAAAGTTGTTCAGTTCGATGGTCTAAAGCACACTTTTTTTTAACACTTTGTAAATGTGAAGAAATGTAACTCGAACTCAAAAACGGTTCCACGTAAGGCAGATCTCACGCTACCACACTCTGGTATGCGGGAAACGCCACCCCGCGTGATTTTCTACATAAAAAGTCAATAAAAACGCGCTTCATTGAGGGTCATTTGACTCTTTCTCCCGCGCCCAGACGCGTGGCGGTAGAAGATTCGATGGCGGTCCTTTTTTCTAATCCCGGGATTTTGGGTGTATCTGTAGTTAATCTCGGAATCTCGAGATAGTCCCGGGATTGTATTGGTAATTGAAAATTGGTAACAAAAACTCAGTAAACTATGTCAAAATCAGTTTTTTATGTATCTTTTATGAACATTTTAGATAGGGTGCTGTGTACTTTAGTATAATACAAGTTTTTGACATTGATTGACACTGGGATCAGATTGCGACTACATTTTGAACGTTTTTAAATACGCCAAATGACCTGCTGGAATTGTCTACCTTATAATTACACTTTTATATTAATCAGTAAAGCCTTTTCGGCGTAAATAAAAAAAAAACATTTAAGATATACACTCCTGGACTCCTAAAGCGAGCCACTCTGCATTTTTTTTTTTTTGTATAAAGTCTATGCGTGTTTAAATGTTCATGAGTTGAAAGGCACGGTTATGACGCCATAAGGATCGCCATTATGTCTGCTTCAAAAAGGCATGAAAACTTTTTCTTTGACTCATCATTGTTTTGATGTCGAAGGGTTTGATGACCATGGAAATACATAATGGCTCGATTTAAGAGTTTTGAAGTACCTATTTGTAGAAATCTCTTAAAACTCTGACTACCCTTCGAAGTGTGATTGATATAGAATTATCGATTTCAACTTATTGGTCTTAAAATTGTACTAGTCGACTAAAATATTTAGTTGTACTGACTATTCAAGTACTTATTGCAATGTGTTTAATACGAATTTTCGACTACCCTCCAAACAAATTGGCATGAAAATTTTTTTATAAGTGTAAATACTAATTTATCATTAATTGTTAGTTGGTGTAGTGGTTGCAAGCGCTGCTTTTGAGCATGAGGACGTGGGTTTGATTCCCGGGTCGGGCAGTGTTATTGGGTTTGTCCATTTGGAACTTCTCAGTAGCAGCCCGATGTCTGAATTTGTGCCCGGGTGGGTGTAGGTACAGACGCCAGCACATCAAGCTACTACAATTTGTCAAATTTCGTTAATAGATTTTCAACTTTATCGCTAAAGCAAGTTCGTCGCTGGGTTAAGACCGTACAAGCCAAAATCATCGCCATTTCATTAAAAACAATTGCCCTGGCCGTCGCGTCAACGGGGCAAAAAAAAAAAAAATCAGCTGTTCCCTACATTTATGTTCGCATAACTCGTCAAAATGTAGGGAACAGCTGATTTTTTTTTTTGACATTTCGGGTTTGGTCCCATAGTAAAAGTTGTTCATAATGGCGAGTACAATGACCTCGTAAGAGGTTGTTAATGTTTTTCCAATAACCCTGTATAATGGCGCAGAACACAATGTTGGCCGCGTTAAATAATATTGCTAAATTAGCCGGGAATTTGATTCCTACGGTCTTATCCTAGTGCCGAACTTACCCCAACACAATATAATATAGTGACCTATATAATAAAAATAATAGACCCCCAGATGTATGAACTTAAATGAATCAAAAGGAGTATGTAAGGATCAGAGCAGGTGGCGTTCTGTAATTTCTATCTAGCCCCATGGGAATAAGGCGTAAGTTTGTTTCCGGAGTTCACGTGCGGTTGACCCTAATGAGGTTTTTGAACATTTTTTTCGATGTTGTGTGTGTTATTTTTAACACAATTACGAAAACTATAATGAAAATCATGTTTTATAAATTATTCATGCCAATTTATCAAAGCGAAATGTAGAATTCAATAAAGATATGAAAATTCGTATTATACTACAAAATATTAAAAAAAAAATACATAAACTATGTATGATTGTCAACATATTAATTTATAGTAAACGATTTTTCTAAAATTTGGCTAAATTGTAAATAGAAAATGTACAGAAATGGTCGTTCGAAATTTTTATAGTAGCGATAAGTGGTTTAATTAAAAAAAAAACTTAAGGCTTTATACACACGAGCGGATTTTTGTCGCTACGACTTATCGTTTGCGTGTATTGGTCCTGTTGGAATAAACTGTATGAGAAATGTTATATATTCAGCAATATATCAGATTGATATATTGGATTTTTTCTTAAATAATATAATATAGATTTTGGGATTAAAAAAAGTATTCGATTTTTTCTAATAATAATATTAAATTAAAAATGTGTATAAATATATACTACAAACTGTTTAAAATGAAACCTTAAATGCTTGTGTCGCGAGGCTCAATTTGAGGTTCATAATCTCATCGAAATCTGTACAGCCATTCGCAGAGCAGTGTACATGTTAGAAATATTCGCTATCTCCGAAACTGCTGTACCATTTTTGTTCAAACAAATTGTGCCTCGAGCTAAGACCAAAATTATGATGATGTAACAATCGACTTCAAAATATATTGTACATATATTAAAAGCTTTTAACGTCTGGCGTGTTTTTATTTCACTGTTGGAGACCCGTGGCTAAATAATAACAGCCGTGCAGGGCCTCAAGTCTGCTATTACAATAGTGTCAGAATGGTATATCATTGATTTCATAATTGTTGATTTTGACAAGTTTGGTAATCTACTAACATAATGGCGTCATTATGACTTTCCAATGGTCAACCACTGACACTCCATTGAAAGAAATGGAATCTCGTACATACATAATGAGTTGACAAATGAATAAATAGTTTATTGCTATTTACGAACTTCTTACTACTTCAGATTGCAAACACTAATACGTAATATGTAAAAATATATATTAAATGAAATCTAGAATGAAATTTAGTAGTTTTTCTCAGACCATTGACCGACCAATGATCGACCATTATGAATTTAGCAGATTACGAACTTTTAGCAAAATGACAATGGGATCGTGTTGGAATGACGAATTTATAAAAATAGCAGACTTGGGCCCCAGGTCGATCGATCAGGTTAAGCTACGATTGCTGCGGTTGGGCTGTAGATGGGTGACTATCTTTACATACCGGGACCCCTCCGTGCCTCCGAAAGCACGTTAAGCCGTCCGACCTTTGACAGTCGTTACGGGTAGTCAGAAGCCCGAAAGTCTGACAACCAGTCTTACCAAGTGGTATCGTATTACCCAGTAACTGGGTTGTGGAGGTCAGATAGGCAGTCGCTCCATGTAAAATACTGGTATTCAGACCCCAACATTGTTGGGAAAAGGTAAGCAGATGATGATGATGGAGACCCTGAGAGAGATCAGTGGTGGTTCAGTGGTAATGGTGGAACTAGTGAGAATGATACTAATAATATAGTGGCCCCGATTCTGTTGTTCACAAACTAAACTAAATTTCAGTGCATCTTTTTCTTTCTATTTCACTATGAAAACGACAGAAGATAAATATTAGTTTAGTCCTGTCAAATTAGATAATCCATAGACAAGTTTAGACGTGATTAAAAAATTGGCTACTAAAAATACATCAATTTACGTCAGGCGCTATGTCATTCAGGCTGGCTGGACAAATCTTCAAAATAGCTCGCATTTAACTAGGTCAATAGTGCATTTTATGTGACGGCTAAACACCTTTATTTCAGAATTTGTGACGCTACAGAATCTTAGATAATCGATCGAAAACGTGTCCAGCCATCTTGAAAAACCACTTTTCGCTGGTCTCTCAATCTCGGTAACGGAAGTGATTTTGACGACTTTTTGCATATCAACGGGCGTCACATAAATTTGTGACAGGCATCGAGCTAAAAGTTTTGTGATACGAACAGCGGTTTAGTAGAAAAATGCAAAAATCTGTGTCCAGCCATCTTGAATTTACGTATAAAACTTTTGGCTGGCACTTCTGAATCTCAATAACGGGAGCGTTTTCGAATATGGTTCCTTTACTAACATTTAGTGACGCAATTTGTGACAGTAATAACGTTCGATTTATGGCGTCACATGTAAGGGTTTACGAGAAATCAGTAAAAACTTACATGTCCAAATAACCTGCGTTCAAGCTGGCTGGACACATGTATCTCCGCTGCCTGATGATCTACGGCCTTCGAAATATATTCAAATTTTTGTGACGGGGACGATAATGATTTACTGAATTTGTGACGGAGAAACTTTGAGTAGTTTCAAAGATATTGATCATTTAAATTTTCCCATACAAACACTGCAGTAGGGTTACCAATATTGTAGGTTTTATGTAGGACTAAGTATATTTTAAGGTGTTTTCTTTAATGGACGAAAATCCGTGTTTTGGTGATAGTAGTTGACAGAAATATAATCATTACAACAATCAGTAATACAACTTGTTAAGTTAGTATAATCCCCAAATGTGAAAATTTCATGAAATAGTCATTCTTGGGGATTACTTTGGTCTTAGAGAGTTGTGTTGATGAATTTATAGATTATAATTCTGTAAATACATATTTGTTACGGCCGCGAATCATATTTTAATCAACGTACAACTTAATACTGCCAGCAAATTGCAAAAAACGTAAAAAAAAATTGAATTTCACGGGCTACCCTAGCGCTTTCGCCTTAAATCGATAGATGACAAAAGTGTAGAAGTGAGGAAGGGGGGGGGGGTAACTTTTTGATGTTATTATTTACGTGCAGATACCTACTCTTTTTAGTAGGTAGGTATTGGTGTTTTTCATGATAAGTACATAGGTAGGTATTGGTGCCGATTCTCTTGTCACAAATGCGTCTAAACTAGACTACAAATCACCAAAATTTAGTTTATTCCTGTCAAGTGATGATTTCCCATTCTGAAATTAACTAAAGTGACACAACTTAACTAAATTTTAGTTTGACAGCACTAAGATTGCACTGAGTTAATAGTTTAGAGAAAATAGTAATTATGCTATTCTGAATTTGAGGTTTTTCACCTAAAATTTAGATTCTCTAACTAAGGCCCCGATTCTGTTGTTCACAAACTAAACTAAATTTAAGTTCAGTGCATCTTTTTCTTTCTATTTCTTTAAGAAAAGGACAGAAGATAAATATTAGTTTAGTCCTGTCAAATTACTCCGCGCCTGACGTAAATTGACGTATTTTTAGTAGCCTATTTTTTAATCTTGTCTAACTTGTCTATGGATTATCTAATTTGACAGGATTAAACTAATATTTTATCTTCTGTCCTTTTGGTAATGAAATAGAAAGAAAAAGAAGCACTGAACTTAAATTTAGTTTAGTTTGTGAACAACAGAATCGTGGCCTAAATCTGACTATTTTTAATCGCGACTTAAAAGGTGTGGAATAAAATTAGTTGGCATGAGCTAAAATTCACACCAACATCTCGACTTCGGATGCAAAACCAGTACTGTTTTTTGATTTTCTTTTCTTTTGCTTATATCTCGAAAACGGTGTGTCCTATCGCAAAAATAATGAAAATTTCGACCCCCTTTTAGAAACCCGCATACCCTTAAAACTCAACACGTTGGTAATAATGTTTCATATTTTCCCTATAAAAGTGAAAAATTCCATAAAAAGGAGGTCGAGGTTGCCCCACTATGCCCCTTCGACTCAAAAAAAACACGGGGAGGGGCCCGTTGCTAAATAATAACAGCCGCACAGGTCGATCGATCAGGTTAAGCTACGCTTGCCGCGGTTGGTCTGTGGATGGGTGACCAACTTTACATACCGAGACCCCTCCGTGCCTCGGAAAGCATCCTGGCTGTCATTCGTGTATCTTTGACAGCCGTTACGGGTAGTCAGAAGCCCGAAAGTCTGACAACCAGTCTTACCAAGGGGTATCGTATTACCCAGTAACTGGGTTGTGGAGGTCAGATAGGCAGTCGCTCCATGTGAAACACTGGTATTCAGCTGCATCCGGTTAGACTGGAAGCCGACCTCAACATAGTTGGGAAAAGGCTAGGCAGATGATGATGATGAGGGCAAATGAGTATCTACTTTTTGGCTGAATGCACAAACCGTGCGAAGCCAAACAAACAAAAAAAATACCTACTTACCACGTGGAGTCGCGATTGTCAAATTCGATTTGGTTGTGTCAAAATTATTTTTAAATTTAGAGATATTTTAATGCAGAATAGCTCTACGATTCTCATAGCCAATAGTAAGTAATTTTAGTCATAGTTTAGTTCGGTGTACAAGAGAATTGACACCATTGTGTCAGGATAACTAATGCTCGAAGGTATTTAAATGAAAGAGTATATATCGGCATAATTATATAAAATAAGTATTGGACAGACATAATAAAAATAAAAAAAACCAGATGGAATCGACACTTTCTATCTCAATACCATTGAGACTTTATTTATGTAAAAAATATGGTCACCTCACAATATTAATGGATGTTTGTATGGGAAAATTTAAATGATCAATATCTTCGAAACTACTCAAAGTTTCTCCGTCACAAATTCAGTAAATCATTATCGTCCCCGTCACAAAAATTTGAATATATTTCGAAGGCCGTAGATCATCAGGCAGCGGAGATACATGTGTCCAGCCAGCTTGAACGCAGGTTATTTGGACATGTAAGTTTTTACTGATTTCTCGTAAACCCTTACATGTGACGCCATAAATCGAACGTTATTACTGTCACAAATTGCGTCACTAAATGTTAGTAAAGGAACCATATTCGAAAACGCTCCCGTTATTGAGATTCAGAAGTGCCAGCCAAAAGTTTTATACGTAAATTCAAGATGGCTGGACACAGATTTTTGCATTTTTCTACAAAACCGCTGTTCGTATCACAAAACTTTTAGCTCGATGCCTGTCACAAATTTATGTGACGCCCGTAGATATGCAAAAAGTCGTCAAAATCACTTCCGTTACCGAGATTGAGAGACCAGCGAAAAGTGGTTTTTCAAGATGGCTGGACACGTTTTCGATCGATTATCTAAGATTCTGTAGCGTCACAAATTCTGAAATAAGGGTGTTTAGCCGTCACATAAAATGCACTATTGACCTAGTTAAATGCGAGCTATTTTGAAGATTTGTCCAGCCAACCTGAATGACATCATATATCTGAACTTATCCATGAGGCCCGCTGCAATTATTCCCAGCTCACAGCCCTTTGTCCTTCTGTAAGGCGCCTGGACCAGGGCCGCCATACGCAGTTTCAACGTTGTGTCTAAAAAAAGAAAAAAACACGTGCGGGGTCTGGTGACCCCCGGCAGGAACGAAGTTCAAAATGGAAATCCAAGATGGCGCTGCGAAAATTTAAAATATTTCACAGTCGCTCTCTTGGATTTTCATTTTGACCTCAGTATCGGTCTCAGACCCCTTGAAAACCATAAAAACGACATCCATGATGAAAAATTTGGAAATTTTCGCAGCCACCATCTTGGATTTTTACACTGACCTCACTATTTTGTTTGCAGTCAAGGGTCTACAAATATAGGGTCATCAAACCAAAAGTAGTTGATCCGTCAAAACAAGTGTCATATTAAATTTTTCGGGTGCAGGGACAGCTATCAACTCGTGTAGTACTTCATTCTTAGTTCGGGCCTCGAACAATTTTTAGCTCTGCAAGTGTTGCGGAGTAGGAAATGGCCAAAACTTCCGTCGAAACTATGGACTTGTTGTTACCGCAGCGATTTTTTTTTCGCGCACTGGATTTTCAAAGCACTGGGATGCGCTCTGTTAGATTCTCAATGCTCGGCTCCACAACGCGATATTTTTTACGTCTGTGCGGATGTGGGCTTAGGGCTAGTAAGCCCCCTGAGAGGTTTGCGTAACACACTAACTGTATGGCTTTCATTTTGAGTTTTTGACAGTTCAACAACATTCATTGCGTTATTTACGTTGTTGTGCAGACAATTTTTCCAAACATATGAAGCAATGGATTAGCGATATCATTCAAAATGAGTGTGACTGAGATTGATAGTGCGTTACTCAATTAGGGTTCTGGTGGCGCTCCCAAGGAGCCCAATGAAGATGACAATAGTATGAGAGTTAAACTATTTCGACTCATGTACGAAACTATACGAGACAATGATCTAAAGTGCAAGAGAGCTGAGCTTTTATAAGGTCTCATTATGAAAATTCATCCTCTTTCGAAATCGGATACCTCATCGGGGATGTTATGGATAAATATAATATTATGTCCGACATCTCCATGACGTTAAATCGCCTCTTTCACGAATGGAAACCGATTGAGCATATAAATGCGTATGAACAGATCTCTAATCAAGCGATTGAGATTAATCACTTGATTGATATGATGAAGGGTATCAGCAAACAGAACGGTACGAGCCGTTCCAATAAATAATCTGAGGAAATTGCGGTAATAATTTGAACTCGAAATCAAACCATATCAAAAGGGCTGAGTATCAGCACTTTTTGAACGTCAAAATTATATAAGACAGTTCTCCCAAAATGCCCAACCTTCAGCACTTCCTAGTGCTTTAGCTGGGAGAAGAAGTGGCGCAACAAACTCCCCAGCAGCACAGCTGTCTGTCAGAGAAGAATTTGATTCTATACAAGCAACATATGCACATCAGCTATTGCTGGAACCTCACTCAAGTGATCGTAACCAATTCGAAAGCCCATCAGAATTCCGATAATAAAGTAAATCGTCGCCGAATGAGTTCCGAGTGATATTTAGAGAAATAGTATATAAGAATTTTTCCTAAAGCTTTGGCTTCTTTAAGATAACGGTTCCGTCATACTTTCATCGCCCTTATTGTGTGACCGTTGTCCGTTTTCTTAGGAAACTAATGTATAAGTTTTGATTTCCTATTCCATATTTTGAGTTCAAATATATTACCTATTTAATAATGTTTTTTTTTTTATTTTCCCATCTTATAAAGTCTACGAGTAAATCCTTGTGGGAATAAATGTCAGTCAAGCAAGTCAAATAATAATAATAATAGCCTCCCCGACCGATTTCGGTCACGGTGGCCAATCTCAACGGAGACTAGCCAGGTACACAGGAGATAATAAAGTGCCCAAGTGTGTGCACAGATACAGGTGCACTCTCTGTTCCTTTACTCTCATAGTCCGATGGGACGGCAATCCGACACGACCGGAGAGGACCAACGGCTTTACGTGCTTTCCGAGGCACACCACCAACTTCCAAACTCCGGACTGTTACTAAGAAATTCCTAATGGAAAACTCAATAACTTTGTCCGACCCGGGAATCGAATACAGGACCCCACGCTCAGCAAGCGAGTGGCTGCGCAGTAACTAATTAAAGTGCCAAGGGTGAGGGTCGAGGTAGTGAGTAGTGAGTAGCGCACTTCAGAGACAGCATAAACCGCTCGACGCGTAATACTTGTCGGTCAATCGTGAAAACTTAAGCGAAGTGAACTGCATAGCTATTCACAACCACTCGATACGCTTCCGTACCGTATCGAACATCAATCAATGTTATCGTAGGAGTCCTCTAAACGCTGTTCACAAAACCTACTGCACATCATCGGGCGGGAGGAAACGCCCGGGTGTCACCACTGCGAGGATCGCCCAGAGGATACGGTGGAGGTCTGCCTAGCTTGGGCGGAGCACCGCCGTGTTCTCGTAGAGGTGATCGGCAGCGGCGGCGACCTCTCGCGCCCGGCCCTGGTTCAGGCCATGGTCAGGGGTGAGAGGTAGTGAAGCAGTCACCTCCTTCTGCGAAGTAGTCATGCTAGCGAAGGAGGTGGCGGGACGGTTGAGGGAGAGAGCCTCACGTCCCAGCCGCCGCGGGAGACGCTCCGGGCGTCGGGAGCCGCGTGACGACTCCCGGGCGCGGGCCTGCGGGCGGAGAGTAATGGGTAACTCTCCGTCCGATCAGGACCAGGCCCGTGCTGGACGGCGCTTACGTGTTCCACGCGCGCCTCAAAGAGATTTCAGCATCATAAGGAAGGGCCGTAGCCTGCCGGGACAGCGGGATTGTCCGAAAGGGTTACTGCTACCCCGGAAAATAAAGGGCTAAGGAAGGAACACGGGTGGGTTTTAGTCAGTAAGAGTCTGACACTCCCTTCTGCTCCACCCTGAGCGGGAGGGTGGTGATGATTTCCCATCCACAAAAAAAAATCAAAACGTAAAAATTTTGTCAGTTTAAATCTAATAGACAACCAATATTCTTCCGGAAGCTGTTTGCTGTCGGGTGCAAGGCAAATCAGGGGGTCGATTCTACTAACAAAATTGTTCAAAAACGCAATGGAACCACAGCTGAATCACGGCTGATAAGCGTTTTCATTCAACAACGATGACGAGTGTTTTCAACAACGATTCAACTGCGGTTACGTTTTAGTTTAAGCCAACGATCGATCGAAATAATTTCAAAATATATTCTGCTAATAAAATCGAACATAGCGTGACGTGGTAACACAGGTTACCCGCTGTTACGTTCCCGCTACCATTCAGTTACGATTCAGCTTAGGTTTAGTTTCCAGTTTGCTTATGAAATAGTAGAATGACTTTATAAGTAACTATCGAACGGCGAACGAAATCGAACTGTTATTATAACGCAATTGAACGTGTCACGTTGCAAATTAGTAGAATCGCCCCCCAGGTTATTGAAATGTGTCATTTTCGATACGATAGCTTGTCGTGTGGTTGTGAATTAGGGTGCTTGGTCGCGTCAAACTCACTTCATCTCAGTGGCGTAGTTAGTAGAATATCGTTACAAAAGTGACCAATGTTACAAAAAAATAACAAAAAGGAAACATTAGGGCTATTTCACAACACTATTAAAACAATGAAATTAGATCTTAATCATTTATTGATAACATAAGCAGTCTTTTTAATTACAAAATCGGTCTCAGAATAAATTGTGCATTCCGTTTGGTCATTAAGTATTTATTAAAAAGTTTAGCCTACAGAAAGCAAACCATTGGTGATGGAACTTACGGTTAAAAATTGTTAATTACTTTTACAAATTCAAAAAATAATTCCATTTTGTAATCGGCAAAAAATGAAAACTTTATTGTGGAAAAAACACTACACCGCAAGAAACACACGTTTAACAACAATGACTCCTACAGAAAAAATGGCGGAGTAATATTTTGTTGTCATAGGGGCAATTCTCGTAATTTTTAAGAACGTTCACAGTCTGATCTCAGTCTCAATCTGTCAAAAATACTTCAAATTTCCCTACATTTTGACAAGTTTTTGACATTTGTTTGTCGCCGAGATGAGACTGCGACTAGATTTTGAACGTTTTAAATTAGCAGAATTGGCCTAGGATGTATTTGACAAGCATGTGTTTCCAATAAAGAATCTCAAATATCTTGTAATATTTGTGTTACAATAATGATCAACAAAACTGAATGAAATAGAAGACACATTTTGTAAGGATTATATTATAATTATTACATAAAGTTTTTTATTACAATTTTGTATAATTTACATATATAAATTCTCTTTGCGCAATATCTTAATGGGTAATCCCATTAAGATATTGCGCAAAGAGAATTTACAATAAAATGAGTAGTTTAATCTTTATGATGGTTTTTGTAACGCGCTCTCGCTTAGAGACACGAGGTAAATGTATGGAAATATTATCACACTAAGAGCATAAATGTCATATATTTCAGACTACTTATTTTTTTTTAAACTGTAATGTTGAAATCCTTCTCAATAAACTTTTATTCAATGATAATAACAATAATTTGATCGTTTAATATGTTATGCCTGGACAATATTCCGGGGGACGTTTTCACGTCCCAAAATGTACATAAATTTTGAAAATCACCCCAGTACGTATTCATTGATAATTTCCGCGCGTAGAGAGGAGGACCTTTAAGTTGAATTTTTATAAGTATTATAATGTCGATTTATTCGTTTTCTTTTATGTGAAAAACAAAAGAATTCTGCCATAGGCTTTGACTCCGTTCACCTTTATAATATCCTGTTTTAATCGAGACAGTAAATAAAGTCAGCCGGTATAGGTACGATGTGGAGATGACAATACAACAATAAATTAAACTTCGTATACCTAATGACGTCCCCAGTCTGCATACAAAAATTCAATCAAATATTTATTATATCCAATAGTTTAGTCACTGGAAATTATTTTTCATTTTTAACATTTTCTACATGATGTATCTGTTATCAGGCCAGCACCGACACAGGTTAAAGACATCTGTAGTTAAACACAACATGTTGTCAGCTCGCTAGTTCAATAACCTTCGCCAATATTTGTACGCATAACTAAACAAAAAAAACATGACTGATCTAATAATGTATTGTGATAACTTGCATGCTCTGTATGTATACTCATGTTTCCACAAATAAAGAAACTTGAATCTCGGCACACTGGGCTATACCATTTTTTCAGGTTTCGGCCATATGTTCGTTGGGTAAATGACACCGCGCTGTTGCCGCAATATTTATATTTAAATGATGTTCTTTTTTGTATACTTTTATGTTAAATATATTAGAAAAAATCACTTTTTTAATTTCGTATATGCATTATTGTTAGTGTTTTCATTTATTGTTATATTTTCATCATTGTACCTATATGTATAGGTACAGGGTCAAATAAAATTTGTAATTTTTTTAATTAGCACAAACATAAAAAAACGTTAAATGAAAAAACACAAAATTATTTAGATTTACAAAACAAGCTGTGTGATGGGCCCGGATTTCTCCTCTTGAAGACACAATCGTTAGTTTAATCAGCCATCTGCGGCGCACCCGCAAATTTTTTTTTAAATGTTCGGGGACAGTTGAGATGACGTCAGGCGGATACCGGGCCGGGTGAGTGGGTGCGACTTAAAGAGACGAGCGAAAGTGATAGAAGCGTCATGAACGAGTGTAAGCGCGAGAATTGGGCTCCTGCACCCTAATTGACAACCATACGACAAGCTATCGTATCGAAAATGACACATTTCAATAACCTGATTTTTTCAAACAGGTGTCGGAAGAATAGTGGTCGTCTATTTGATTTAAACTGACAAAATTGTCGGGTTTTGGACTTGTGAACAGCGTTTAGAGGACTCCTACGATAACATTGATTGATGTTCGATACGGTACGGAAGCGTATCGAGTAGTTGTGGATAGCTATGCTGGTGTCCGCAACTCCACGTCAATGCGCGTATTTTGCGTACGACTCATATGATATTATGTTATTGTCTTCCTTTTAGTAACTTCAATGCTAGCTGACTATCACCCTAGTTATAAACATCACGACCATATGGGATGGGAAGAAAAGCTTCGAATGAGGTATCTGATGGAGGATCTGTTGAAGGAATCAATGCTCAGGATGCGACAGATTATAGAGTTATAAGAGAGGAACATGATGTGTTAATTTCATATAATATTGGAATGCTGATGGGTTCGTTGTTTTTTTTATATAAATCATAAATCATTTATTTGCCTGGGTTTTGGTGGGTACACAAGATTTTATACTTATTAAATTATAGCACAGGACATATTTCACCCTCGTTACGGGCATGCCAAAATTATAGTTAATTTACAACAATTATTTGAATTTAAAATTACAATTATTATAACTAAGTATTACAATTAATAAGATAATTTTAATTACAATCATTTATTGTTAAAAGCATTTTTTATATTTTTTTATTACGCGTGGGCTGGTAACGTCGCGTCGCGGTCGCATTTCTAATGGATTTTTGTGATTATTTTATTAAAAAACTCAATATTGACGCAATGCACAGCTGTCAAAATACACTCAAGAGTACCGTTTACACCACGCCAAGCCCGATCTTAATTCCATTTAGTTCCCCAAAATGGACACCCAATTTAAAAACCATTTGGCGCTAGCATCGAACTCAAGAGTACGTAACGTCACAATTTCAATGTCGATCTATCGGAATTAAATTCAAGAGTGAGCATTCTGGTTGGGACTAGTGCGAAAATTGAGCAACAAAAAAGTTATTAAAACTTTTTAGTGGACTGTTGTTTAAATTCAACATTAAATGGTGAATTGTCGTTTTTAGGGTTCCGCACCTCAAAAGGAAAAAACGGAACCCTTATAGGATCACTTCGTTGTCCGTCCGTCCGTCCGTCTGTCAAGACCGTTTTTCTCAGGAACGCGTGGAGGTATCAAACTGAAATTTATATCTAATACTCGAATCTACTGTCCCTTAGAGCTGTGAAAAAATCTAACTTCTAAGCCAAAGCAATCAAAAGATACAGCCGTTTATGCCGCAAATTTCCGCAAATTTTCGAAACTCGCATGGGAATCAAAACCTACTTCCCGTGAACTTAGAATCTTGAAATTTGGCACGAAGTAACGTGTTATAGTACAGATAAAGGAAAAATTGCGAAAACCGTAAATTTTTAGGTATATCATATAGTAAAAATATTTTTGAAAATTTTAAAGTTACTACTTCTTTTCTAATGAACGCGTAGAGGTATTAAATTGAAATTCATATCAAATACTCAGGTCTATAATACCTTTAAGCTGTAACAAAATCAAACTTTTATGTCAACGCAATCAAAAGAAATAGCAATTTAAGCCGCATATTTTCAAACTCGCAATTACTCGCTAGGGAATCAAAACCTAAAGGGTACTTCCAGTCGATCTAGGATCTTGAAATTGGCATGAAGTTATGTTTAATAGCACATATAACGGAAAAATTCCGAAAAACTTAAATTTTTAGTTACATCACATATTTTTTTTTTTTTCAAATAATTGTAAATGGAATTTCCACATATTTTTCATCCATAAACATGTTTTCATTAATAAACAATAGCACTACACGAAGTAGTACAACTACAGATAACGTTTTTTCGAACTTCAATGTTCAATGTGGTACTATTCATACCTTTTTCAGTCACCATTTACAGATCTGGTTCAAATTTAATTCATAATTAACATTTTTGTACCAGATTGCTAAATAGTGACTAAAAAAATTTGTAAATAAATAACATTGCTAAAAAAGCTTGCCCTCATTCGTCAGCAGACTTTTGCAAGGCTGCTGCAAGGCTAGTGTAGGTATTTCAGTTAAGTATATTATAAAATAAATGATATGTGTTAACATAAAATAAAGGATTACTGAAACGATGAAGAGACCTTTGTCATTAATTTATGCTCCAGCTTTCCATATTGTAATGTTTTATATTTCATTTTGCAATAAAAATACCATAACTATGACTCGATTGTCGTGATGGGTGAACTTTTACTTATATACCTACAGGTTTGTACGGAACCCTCGGTGCGCGAGTCCGACTCGCACTTGGCCGGTTTTTTTTTTAAGCTGTTTCAGAGAGGTAAGTTAGGTATTTGCTTGTATTTCGAATTTCGATGGTTCGTAGCTAGGTAGGTAGGTAGGTAAGCGCCCCGGCTCCCGGCGCGGCCCCGCGCCATAAATGCGAACATGACTTTGTGGCACTTTGTGACAAATTTATAATATAACTGTAACATTAAAACAAGTATTATAATTAATATTGGTTTATATTTCATTTCTTCCTGTTTCATTCTGAACAATAAATCAAACAACTAGATACGAGTGCCACTACCACGATAGTTTTTTGTGCATAAGCCAAAGTTGACAAACCTAGCGCGACCGCCGAGCATAGTATGAAAAGTGAAGTACCTACATACATGTGATTGACTTCTGTACTCTCTGTATTTTGTGCTAATAGCGTCACCAAACATTATTTAATTATATTCACATAGTTGAAAAGCTAAGTCTTATAATATTATAATAGTAATATGTAAAATGTGCAGAACTGGTGCCCCGAGACAGTGAGGCGGGGTCACGGCATACCAGGTAAGAGATAGCGGGACGAGCTGGATTGGTTCCGTCAAAACTGGAAGGAGGACGCGAAAGATGGAAGGAGTGGAGGGAGGCCTTTGCACAGGAGGGGGACAGCTAAGGCTTGTAAAAAAAGTTAAAACTCAAGGGGATAAAGCAGTGTCTTCTGTCGCGGATGACGATTTAAATCGCGAGCGTAACGAAGGACTCGAGGTTTACTCCCGAGCGTAGCGAGGGTGTTAAAAACTTAAATCACGAGCGAAGCGAGGGATTTAAGACGAGTCCAGCACCCTAATTGCGTAACACATTATTACTCTCAATTTGAATAATTTAAAAGCCTATTTCTAATCCATTGCTCCATATGTTAGAAAAATGTGTCTGCTCAATAACGCAAATAACGCAATGAATGTTGTTGAACTGTCAAAATTAAACCCATTGCTACTGATAGTGTGTTACGCAATTACCCTGCTGAGTGTAGTAATAAATAATATGATAGCCTGATTGATGATGATGATGTTTGTTTTGCATAGGTACATACCTACATAACATATAATTATAATCAGCCTAGAATGATTTTACTGTTGGGACACAGGCCTCCTCTGTGAGGAGGGAGTGGGCTGTACACGCGGGCCCAGTGCATATTGGCCCCGATTCTGTTGTTCACGAACTAAATTAAATTTAAGTTCAGTCCATCTTTTTCTTTCTGATTCATTATGAAAAGGACAGAAGATAAATATATTTTAGTCCTGTCAAATTAGTCAGCACCTGACGTAAATTGACGTATTTTTAGTAGCAAAGAAAAAAAAAATAAAGTGAAGGAAGGAAAAAAAAAGGAAGTGAAAAAAAAGGAAAAAAAAAGGAAGTGCAGGAGCTAGTAGCTACTAGACATCGCCTGCAGTGACAAAAGTGTGAGTCCAGAATAATTAACACTACACGGTTTGAAGCTCTCTTGCTGCGTTGGGCTCGGCTTACAAATAAACGGACCATCTTCTTCTGCCTTTGAGACTCAACAATAGTATTAAAAAGAAAAACTACTTATCTACATCTGCATGAAAGCCAGAACTGGCACTCTCTAGCCCTGGCATGCAGACATAGTAGGCAACGTTCTATGTAACCCTGAGCAGCAGACGTTTGACACTTGCGGCTCATGGGGCTCGTGCACTTACATATTGCTGCGCGGTGAGGATCTCCAGCAGCGACAGCAGGATCTCTCCATCTTATATCTTCTTTTTTTATATATCAAAGATCCACGAATGACAGCCAGGACCAACAGCTTATCGTACTTTCCGAGGCACGGAGGGATCTTGTTACGTAAAGATGGTCAGCCATCCATGGACCAGCCGCGGCAAGCGTAGCTTAACTTGATCGATCGACTTGAGCGTTTTTTATTGCTTAGCCACAAGCCCCAGAAAGATATCTATTCTATTTTTAACCGACTTCAAAAAGGAGGAGGTTATCAATTCGGTTGTATTTTTTTTTTTTTATGTTTGTTACCTCAGTACGCCGTCATTTATGAACCGATTTGGAATTTTTTTTTTATTTGAAAGGATATGCTTCCAGATTGGTCCCATTCTTGTCAAAATCCAGTTCTGATGATGGGATCCATGAGGAATTGAGGGAACTCCTCAAATATTATAGGCATACATATAGCAATTTTGGTATTTTCATCAACATGTCAAGCATTTGCATTCAAAAAGTATAATTTGGTGAAGTGGAACTGATGAAGGAGACCACAGATAGCCACAGAAACTCTTCAATGATAATAAGTATTTCACGGGTGGCGATAAGATATCTCGATTAAGATAGTTAAGCGACTATGACGAAGCAAATTTAAATAAATGGTTCTGACGAAAATGGTACCATCAAACCGATCTGATGATGAAGCTGGAAGGTAGGTACCGGAACTTCGTAATAAAACCATGTATTCTAGCCGTGTTTGGGCTTATTGCAATAGTCATGAGATGCGCTCTGACTATAAAAAGTAAAAAATAAAAACTTTTTAACAAAAAAAAAACAACCGACTTCAAAAAAAAAAAAACACTACAAAGTGTAAAATAACTTTAATTTTAATTTTGGAAGTCGGTGGCAAAAACGTAAATACAAAACCAAAGACAGTGTTTTTTTTTTTGAAGTCGGTTGTTTTTTTTTGTTAAAAAGTTTTTTATTCAAATATCGTTATACAATAAGAGCCGATTTTTTGATCCGTAGTTAACCAATTGTTAAAAATAGTACCTAACTACCTAATGATTAAATTTTGGTAAAATGTGTTTTTTGATCAAATGTCTGTCTTTGAATTGTCAAATAATTAACTATTAGTTGCTATTTTTAATAGACTTCAAAAAGGAGGAGGTTCTCAATTCGATGGTATGTTTTTTTTTTTGTGTGTTTGTTACGCGATTACTCCGCCAATTGTGGACCGATTTTCAAAATTCTTTTTTTATTTGAAAGGGTATGCTCCCGAGGTAGTCCCATTGTCACCAAATCGGATTGTGATGAGGGGATTCCATGGAAATCGAGGGAAACCCTCAAATTTTGTAGGCACACCTATAGCGATTGGGTATTTTTCATAGTAACTCGTGCATTTGCTCTCAAAAAGCAGCATTCGGTGAAATGGAACTGACGATGAAGACCACAGATGGCCATCGGAACTGCTCAATAATAAATATTTCACGGGTTGCGATTCGATTAGGTACTTTAATGTGGTTGCTAAGCACAATGCGTATCGTGAAGTACAGCTGATGGTGACTTCTCAATCAGCTCGTTTTCCTTACAAGGCGAACTTAACAATTAACGTCCCTGCATCAGGAAAAGCAATATTTTGTAAAAGGCAAAAGGTGATAAGCAGTTGACATAAGGCTATTGTAACTTAGATAAATTAGAAACTAAAAAGTGAAAAATAAAAACTTTTTTACAAAAAAAAAAAAAACAACCGACTTCCAAAAAAACACTACAAAGTGAATAATAACTTCAATTTCGGAAGTTGGTGTCAATAAAAGAAAATGCGGAACCAACGACACCGACTTCCGAAATTAAAGTTATTTTTCACTTTGTAGTGTTTTTTTGGAGGTCGGTTGTTTTTTTTTTCTGGAAAAAAGTTTTTTTAACAATATCGGTCGAGTTCCAAGGGTCAAAAAACTGGTTCTGTAAGCCTTATTAAATAACTACAAAATTGAATTCATAATAAGGCTTCTGTTGCGATTTGCCCCTCCTGCAGAAGGTCTAAGTAGCTATAAATGTCCAACAGCGCGAAACGTCTAATGAGCAGTAAGTCTAATTAGCAAAATGTCCATGTAGCAAAACGTCCAACTATCAGATGGTCTGTTTAGCAGAACATCTATTTAGAAAAAAGTCATTTTTAAAATGTGTACACTCATGATAGAAAGTAAAAGTAATTTGTAAATTACATAAAATTTATTTGGGTGAATTTCAACAAATGCCAATTTTTTTATCATATCGGTGTACGGAAAAATAATCCGTGCCGGTTTGTCATATCGGTGGAAACCGGAATTCAAACTGAATTTTGATGATATTAAATTTGGGGATATTTAATATCCTAAAGATTACATAAAACCTGAAAAATATACAAAAAAACCATAAATGAAAAAGTTCACCGATATGATAAAAAAATTGGCATTTGTTGAAATTCACCCATTTGTTAATAAAATATCTGGGTTAAAAGCTAGTAGCCTCTTAAATATTGTTAGGATATTAGGCGCACAAATACCCCTGCATTTATTCACCTAATATCCTTTTGATATGGCCAAGGCTTATCAAAAATTCAAAGGTACTAACTTTTTGGCCCTCAAGTTTTTGCAGCTCTCTTTTGTATTTGGCATTAAACATTATTATCGATCTTGCCAAAGCGTTCTTCTCTTATTTCCTTCAAATAACATATGCTTGTATTTGCGATCTTGCCAAAGCGCTTCTTTTCTAAGAGCTTTGAGGAATAGTAGCAGGAGCCGGCTTTGATTTTATATTCGTGTTTAATTAATAATTACTAATTCTTTCTCAAAAATTTTCTGGACAGGTTTTGCTTTTTGGCGAACAAATTTCTTGCATTTGCCCATCACTATGTCAGTCCTGTTCTTATCGAAATTAGCTTTACAAGTATGCTCATTTAACTGACGAATTATCTTGTTTTCGTATTTATTCATTGTAACAGATGCACTACACTCATTACGCTGGGAGCATCTCCATAGAGTTGACCCCCCCTTATTTGTGATATTTAAATTGTACCTGTGACCATTCAGCACCAGCACACTTCTTTTCTTTTTTTTTAGACCAAAGAGTCTGTATGTACATATTATAATGCCATGTCCGTTTCCCTCCCGATGCAATGAGTGTGTTGAATTTTGTGCCTGAGTATCCAGACATTTTGAGAATCTGACGATTTGCTAAATAGATGTTCTGTTAAACAGACCATCTGATAGTTGGACATTTTGCTACATGGACATTTTGCTAATTAGACTTACTGCTCATTAGACGTTTCGCGCTGTTGGACATTTTGCTACTTAGACCTTCTGATCAGGAGGACGATTTGCGGCCTCTGCTATAAAGTAAAAACACGTTTACTGGATCATTAATAGGTATACCTACGTCCTGCCTGTCATCTAGAAACTCTTTAGAAACCACTGAAGTCAGCGTTTTGTACCACAGTTTTCCTCAATGAGAACATTACACACGTAACGCCATCTACTGCCCACGATTCTAACCAAAGTTTCATGATGAAATGCGCAAAAAAGTTAGCTAACAGTCTCTAAAACATTCCGGAATATCTTTTGCCAAATGCCAACCTAAAAAACATCTACATGTGATTTAAGCGTTATCAATTATTATCATGCTAAATTCGTATAGCTATATTTTGATAAATGTCGTCATCGCTGTACGATATAGTAGTTATAATCTACCAGTCATTCTATGTTCGCCTTGGCGCTCGAATGTCACCCAGTGTGTTACCCGGCCGATTGTAATATCCGTTGATATTACCGTCTTTTGTCGTTCTTCCGTGCCTTCTAAACTTACCCGTGTTATACTTGAAGTTTGTTTACTTTTTTTCGAATTTGGAAAAAGTTCCTTTTTATTTAATTTTGGTGCTACTTTTTGTGTTGTGCAGTGATTGTTCTTGGATTTAAAAACTCCTTTTTTCGCTGTGAGTATTATAGAAATATTTTCTGTTTTTCTTGCGTTTTGTTAAAAAAGTGAAAGTGTAAGTCCCTACTTAGGTTTTTTTTATATAAAAAAACTACGCAGAAAAATAATCAGTGTCGGCCTATAGAATTTGAATTAAATATTTTGTCTCTTTCTTTCTTGTTTATTACCACGGCGTAGCCACTTGCGCGTTCCTTTTCTATCAAGACTGGCATTTCATTGACAGATCCGTGGTATGCGAATTATGGAAACGTCCGAATTGTTTTTTTTTTTTAATTTCTATGTAATTGTGTCTTCGTCTGCAACTTTCTATTTACTTGTAAATAGGTAGGTACTATTATTCGGTAAGAATATTAATGGGCGACCAAATTGGTACCTAGGTACAGTCAACAGCAAAAGTAGATGAAAATCTGAAAATCAGAAATTCAATATCTACTCATGAACGGAGTTCGCGTCAGAACTGTGTGGCGTCGAAGTATCCTTATGTGATTGTAAATTATACCAAACATTTACTACTTCTACGCCTCACAGTTTCGACGCGAACTCCGTTCATTAATTAATATTGAATTTCTGATTTTCATCATCTACTTTTGCTGTTGACTGTACCCACCTACTTTCTGAATGTCTTATTTTTTGGTACTACATCCGGGTTCTATATTTTTATTTGTATTTCAATTGTGATTCAATGTGTTGTGAACCGAATAATACAGGCATTATTAAGTTTAAATATTTGACATGAAATTTTAGATAATATTACGTACTTACAATTAACTATTCTAAAAAGAATAATTTGTACAGACGCCAGCACATCAAGCTACCCGAAACTGTAACTTTTTCCCAATTAACTTTGAACCTTATACTTTACCGATAAAGTTGAAAATCTATTAAAGAAATTTGACATATTGTAGTAACTGGATGTGCTGGCGTCTGTATTATATCTCAGAAGAAAAAGCGGGACCCATAAAAGATCACTTCGTTGTCCGTCTGTCAAGAGTCAAGACTATTTTTCTCAGGAACGCATGGAGTTATCAACTTGAGATTAATACCAAATACTCAAGGCTGCAACCCCTTGAAGCAGTGAAAAAATCAAACTTCTGTGTCAACGCAAACAAAAGATACGGGCGTTTACGTTTCGTTCATGTCGCATATTTTGATACCCTCTACTTCCCGTTATCCTAGAATCATGAAATTTGGCAAGAAGCAATTTCATGTAGCACAAGTGAAGGAAAAAATCCGAAAGCCGTTTTGTAGTTAAGTACTTACATTATTTTTTTTTTTTTTGTTTTCCCCTAATAAAATATTTACATACCTACCTACAAATTTGTACGGAACCCTCGGTGCGCGAATCCGACTCGCACTTGACCGGTTTTTTTCTTAACATTGCGGAACGCACATAAAATTAATAAAAAATAATTAAAATTTGCGCTAAATTCAAATTTTCTTACTTTTTTTGCCATTTGCAGATCAATGTCAGGTTGTATAATTTTGTGGGATACCCTGGCGCATCCCTCTAAAATAATTGACGTGAAATTTTATTACATTTTTTTTTCTTTTATGATTTACGGATTACGGATCGCACAAAAAAAAATATGAAAAAAAATTAACTTGCGCCATCTTTTACATAAATATTAATAGCTACTGATAATACTTATAATTTTATCAGTGAACTTACTACTTAGCTACAATGTAACTTCTCATAATATTTTTTTCATCGTTATCTGCCTCGAAGAGTGACACAATTCTTTAAAGTATCAGTTTTTATGTGGTAAGTCTGTTCAAAAAATAAAACTTTGAATCAATTGCCTTTTAAAGCCTACTATTGCTCGTTTATCTTATTAAGGCAACCTTGGGTAACCTGGAAGTCTTTAAATAGGCTCCGGACCCAGCAGGGTAATTGCGTAACACACTATCAGTAGCAATGGGTTTCATTTTGACAGTTCAGCAACATTCATTGCGTTATTTGCGTTGTTGAGCAGACACATTTTTCGAACACATGGAGCAATGGATTAGCAATATGCTTCAAAATGATTCAAATTGAGAGTAATAGTGTGTTACGCAATTAGGGTGCAGGTTAGCCGAAATAAGGAAAACCTGTTCAGGTGGAGATTCATAGACGACTCCGCCTTGGAGTGTAAATGTGGTGCTGTTCCACAAAGGATGGGACACTTAATATCGTGTCCTGCGTATCCTGTCAGCTGCACGTTACAGGAACTGGTGGACGCTGGTGATGGCGCCAAACAAGTAGCCGAATTCTGGGCCGAGTCCATTTAGATTGCTATCGACACGCTAAGAAGAAGATAATAAGGCAAAATAATAACGAGGTCGGTCCGTGGATGGGTGGCCATCCATTATATGTATATCGAGACCCCTCCGTGCCTCGACAATTACATAATTCCGATCATTTACGGTCGCATACAAATAAAGTTAAAGTGGAGGTAATCCTATTGAATCAGTTACTTTTGGTATACAAGATTCATTGTGCATATTACTAACAAAATATAATTTCCAGGAGCTCGAGAAGGAGCTCAAGGAAGGAAGGTGTAAAAGAATATTTATAAAGGATCGTTTGTCTCGAGCAGAAGGTCAAATCAAGATAGGCGTAGAACGAGCTTCTCAATTAGATGCCGCTTTCTAATTGAGAAGCTTCTGATTGTACGAAAAACCAGATACAATGCGAGGTCAGCTAAAACTGGAAATTTATAGCTTGATGTGTAGCCGTGTGTACAGTCAGCAACAAAAGTCGATTCACACTTCAGTTTTTTTAAATCTCAGTTATTGAGCAAAATATTAAACTTCAGTTTTAATAATCTCAGTTATTGAGCAAAATATTTGTTCAAAATTGCATTGTACTTCTGCTGGAGATTAAAAAAACTGAAGTGTTAATCGACTTTTGTTGCTGACCGTACGACTATGCGAGCATGCTCACGCCACAGAAATTCATTTCTTGCACGCTATTTGGAACTCTCTTCAAGTTGTGATATTAGTTCATTATCAATTAAAAACTGCTTGAGCATTTTACTGTCTGCGCTGCCGCCGACCCTGGATCCGCAGTTCATTATGTTATCTCTTAAGGGGCCGGCGAAGTATGCGTACTAATACGTAGTTCATACAAACGTAATAACGAAATAATTTGTACTTAAATAAAAAATTATTCATATGGTAGTGTGTATTTATTCCGATTGGATTATAGAATTCCTAGGTTCCCAAATATATATTTTGAATGGACACTGATTTAAAGATGAGTTATGAGAAAAATAAGTTTTCTATAGAAATTTTAAATTCCTCATTATCTCGTCTTTATATAAGGGTCCTTTCAAAATATATGTATATTTGGGATAGTTTCCCAAATATATATCTTGAAAGGACAGGGATATTCTGTAATCCAATCGGAATAAATAAACACCACCATATGAATATGTTTGATTTATTAATTATTTTGGTATTACGTTTGTATGAAGTACGCATGCTTCGCCGGCCCCTTAAATAAATATAATAATGTTATACTTAAATTCCAAGTCGCACACGTCAAAACTTTCAAATGATAAATTACTTGTTGATAATTATTGTAGAAATAAGTAAATTTAGACCAGTAATCGTGTTTATTAATTTATACTGTGTGTATCTGTCGCAGGCGTCGCAGAATCCGCTGTTTTACAAAACCACTAGTGGTTTTACAAAACAGCTTCGTTATGTAAAACAACTGAATAACGTTTATACATCCGGATTGAGATTATTATGTCATTATCATAGGGCCATATCGTGCCACGCCCACGCGCGATTAGCAATATCTGTAATTATTACGTAACATATCCTGCGTTCACGATTGAGACAATATTTAAACCTTCTTGACATTAGATTTATAACTGTTTGACATTATATCTAAAACTATTTGACATTATATTTAAAACTGTTTGGCCCTTTTGAATTTCATTTGGAATATTAATTAATAATTCATAGTTCTTTTATTTGTATGTAAATTGCATGTGTATATATTCAACACAATGTAAATTGTTTTATGAATAAATGAAATGAGAACAGGGTGCTTACTCTTGAATTTAATTCCGATAGATCGACATTGGAATTGTGACGTTTCGTACTCTTGAGTTCGATGCTAGCGCCAAATGGTTTTTAAATTGGGTGTCCATTTTGGGGAACTAAATGGAATTAATATTGGGCTTGGCATGAGGTAAACGGTACTCTTGAGTGTATTTTGACAGCTGTGTATTGCGTCAATATTGCGTTGGGATAGTTTGTTGATTGTGATTTTTCCAATAACAAATGTGTAACTCTTTAGGAATTATTATGCGTTTTGACGTGGTTTTCAGTCGGTAATGTGTATATAATATGGCACGATAAGCAGTAATTTATAGTGTTTTACTTAATTCCCATAAAAAACAATTGAAATAAAGACGAAATGAACGTCGGATGATGCGTTTTAGGGACAAAGCGTTTTCTATGAATGAATACGAATTTAAAGCAAAAAAGGATTTTATTCCTCTTTCGTATTACATAACAACATTTATAAATCCTATTTTTATTCAATAAAAACTTTTTAGAACATTATCTTACTAAAAATCGGACTGCCATGTTTTCATTATGCAAAATTATTTCTATCTCTAAAACCCGTGAACCGATTTACATAATTCAAACGGGGATATCAGTTTTAAACATAATGCTCTCATTTGACACTAAAATCTATCTATCTATATAAATAGTATAAAACAAAGTCGTTTCTTTTCAAGAGTACCGAATCACGTGACTGTAAAATTAACATTGGAATCGTATTGGCATTACATTGGAATTAAAATTAGTTTCAAGAGTAAGCCCCCAGTGGTGGCCCAGTGGAATCGACCGCGACTTACGAATTTGTAGGTCGTGAGATTGAACCCAGGCTGGCACTTCACTTTGCGTATTTAAACGGTGAAGGAAAACATCGTGAGGAAACCGGCACGTCCTAGAACCAAAAATGCGTAGACATGTGACATCTACCAACCGGCACTGGGGCTGCGTGGTGGATTACGGCCCACTACCTCTCACAGAGAGAAGTCCTGTATTCCAGCAGTAGGAACGTTGTAGGCTGATTATGTATACCAAAGAGTAAGTACCATGCGTTCATGATTTAGTTTCCAAATATGTAAACAAATATCTGTTTTTGGAAAAACCACATTAAAACCTACACATCATCATCTGGAGGGGTCTCGGTATGTAAAGATGGTCACCCATCCACAGACCAACCACGGCAAGCGTAGCTTAACCTGATCGATCGACCTGTGCGGCTGTTATTATTTAGCCACGGGCCCCTCAAAGACCTACACATAAAACCTACACATAAAGTAATAATAAGTCATAATGCATGCAATTATAAATAAGTTGTAAATAATAGTATAAATACATATTATGTTGCGGTGCCCTAGCAGGGTTCATGTACGAAACCTATATTATGTACCAGAACTTATTTATTTATTTATGCAATAAATAAATAAATAAATAAGTTCTGTTTGCGTTACAGCTTCAAAATTTTTAGTGCTATTTCAAATAGTATTATTAGTCATTCTGAAATCAACTTAATTTCATTTACATATTCGTGTAAATAAGTCGTAAAACGAGGATTTGAATAGAGTTGGTCTACGGTACGCAATCGATTGTGAGGTTTCTATATAGCATATAGGCCACTGCGGATCACGCCCGGGAGACAAATGTTCCTGGGGTACTGGGATTTAACGAAGTCGGGAGTTGGTGGATGCTTCTCTTCCCAGAATTTGCTGAAAAGAAGGTTTTTTTATTTCTTCAAATTGTGACCAAAGACTTGTTGACTTTAATAGATTCGGAAAATTACACTTAATCACTTAATGTACCAGACAATAAACATTTAAATTAATTGAGTATTATATTATTATTTACCTATTATCCTCAAATTGTACTGTAAACAGTTGCCCGCCATGCTGAGTTTTGAATGCGTCATAATAAATGCAACGAATATGACGTCAATTCGCGTTGAATTCGCCACTATATTCAAAGATTGTGGGATTTTGTGGTTTAGCCAGCCATGTGATCATCATCTACCGACTGACTTTTTTTACCGTCTGGACAAAAACAGGATGTAAAAGGTGGAAGGGTGGTTTTCGCAAAACAAATGAAAAAATCGACAAATAATACCAAAATTGAACATAATCGCACCCCACAGGAAGGTGGTGGTGTGATACCCCCGTGCCTCGGAAAGCACGTAAAGCCATGCATTGGTCCTGCGCCAGGGGCCCAAGTCTGCTATTTTTATAAATTCGTCATTCCAACACGATCCCATTGTCATTTTGCTAAAAGTTCGTAATCTGCTAAATTCATAATGGTCGATCATTGGTCAGTCAATGAAAAACTACTACTAAATTTCAGGCTAGATTTCATTTAATATATAATTTTACATATTACGTATTAGGGTTTGCAATCTGAAGTAGTAAGAAGTTCGTAAATAGCAATAAACATTACATTTATTCAGTTGTCATGATGTACGAGATTACCATTTTATGCCATTTCTTTCAATGGAGTGTCAGTGGTTGACCATTGGAAAGTCATAATGACGCCATTATATTAGTAGATTACCAAACTTGTCAAAATCAACAATTATTAAATCAATGATAGACCATTCGGACACTATTGTAATAGCAGACTTGAGGCCCTGATCTCTCTTCGGTCGTGTCAGATTGCCGTCCCTTTGTACTATGAGAATAAGAGCGGTTCTGCACTAAACGTATATATTAAATCAGATGAACTGTTACCAAACTGTTACACACCGATTTCTCTCTTTCAGTCGTTAGCAATTTGACTTTCGAATGAAGAAGGTAAAGCCTTGCGTAACTCACGATATACAACGTTTATCAGTAAAAGGGTTAGTGTGTTACGTAATTAACCTACAGCTCTCAGTGACGGCAAAAATTTAAAATAAACAGACAGAAAAGAGGAAAAATACCGCCAATGATCATGTCGATACAGTAACTGGTATTCAGACAAACAAATTAGGTAACCATTCGTCTATTTGTTCGAGGAATTATCAACTGCATGCAAACCTGCCGATCGATTCTGTAAAAATCTCACCGTGATAACTTAGGTGAAGTGAGCTATCAATAGGGGCGATTCCTAACATCAGGTGGAATGACAGCTCACTTCACGCTCACTTCACCTAAGTTATCACCGTGAGATTTTTACGGAATAGATCGGCAGCATATTTTGACGCACCTCGCAGAGAGCGAGGTATTCCACTTAGAGCACTGATTTCAACCGCACTTGGACGAACCGCACCTGAGCACTTCCACTAACCGCTTTGAAACAAAATTTTGTAGTTAAACGTGCGGTTGTAATTGTAAAATCTCAAATTGTCAAATGAAAAACATTGATTTAAAATTAGTTTCGGGTTAAGTGTCCAAATATTCGAGTCAAAGCACCCAATTTGTAAAGCACTACAAACTTAGAGCATTAAACCAACCGGAGACGCCATTGTCAGGCGTTCCCCGCTGCCAAAGGTACGAGACCGCCGGTCATATCAGTCATATAAAACTAGTTGCCGCGCGTTCCACGTCATTCAGCAAATCACACTAGCGCGGAACGAACGTAAGAGAAAAATGCCGAATTGCAGTGTTTTTTCGTATAAAAATAGATCGGAAACATCTAGTAAACAAAAGGATAACCTTACTTTCCATCTATAAGTATTATTTTGTCCTAATAATAACATAAAATGCAATAAATTTGCAAAAAACCAAAAAATATTGTCGGTCAATGAATGTTGCCACTAAATTGTACAAGACCTAATTTAGTGTAATTTTTAAAGTTGTAATTTATAAATATTGACAATTATTTCAAACTTCTATTTCGCATTTGTTATTCTTATTACTGTTTACAACTTATTTTGTTACTTTATAAGATTTTTTTACTAAAGCCTTTAAAAAATTGCTATTTATTATCAAATAATTGATTAATGATATCAAACTTATGTTCCACAAATCTCTTACAATTTTCTCATATCGTTATTCTTCATTACTATAAAATATTTACGGGTCAAGTTATCCCGAAAATACGCAATTTTTGTATTTAAAAACAGGCCACACTGTAGCAAAATGAGGGCCGTGACTGCATAGAAACAAATATCGATATCGACTTTATGAGTATGTTATTCCAGGGACTGAAAGCGGTTACGGTAAAGGTTAAGATACCTCAAAAATATAACGGTACCGATTCAAAATAGAGGTTGAGCTATACCGGTACCCATATAAATAAAGGTTAGGATAAATTGTTATTTAACCGTTATAAGACTTCGGTACCGAAAAACATGGTGATGGCGCGGCGCGGGTGCACGGGGGTGTCTACAACAACTTGCTGCAACTTGACCTTATGTTTGTTGTACTAGTGGTAGGCAGTTAGCGCGTGAAGGACATGGAGTGATTTAACAATCGCTAACGACAGAAACAGACAGAGTGGCGAGGCGGTGTGTCAAAGAAATCCTTATTTAAAAAGGTTAAGGTATTGGTACTGATATTATTAAAAAGGTTATGTTACTTCTACTGAAATATACCGGTATGAATTTCGTACCTTAAAATACGGCTACTTTAAAAAATAACGATATCGTTATATTTCGGTTATCGTTATTTAACGGTATGACGTCATACCCAAATTTAAAGGTACCTTTATTTTTGGGTAATTCAGTCCCTGTGTTATTCTATTAATTTTTCAGATTTCCAAAAGATGCAATGACTCGGGATGTTTGGATTTGGGCTTGAGCAAATCATGTTTCGTGGACTCCTAAACGTACTAGTACAATTTGCTCACAGCATTTTGAAGCTTCATGTTCTAGAATACATTCTAATATCAAGAGACTCCGTGCTGCTACTGAGAAATTCTTAATAAGAAAACCAATAACACTGCCCGACCCGGGTATTGAACTCAGAACGTCGTGTTCAGCATTCATCCTTGCGAACACTAGACCATCGAGGCAGCGATGATATTCTGTGAAAATCTTACCGTGAAAACTCAGGTAAAGTGAGCGTAGAGTGAGCTGTCAATAGTGTCAATTCCTAGATAAAACAAACTCACTTCACCTAAGTTTTCATGGTGAGATTTTTACAGAATCGACCGGCAGTTCTTGTACCGTGGCAATGAATCATTATAGACTAACTTTAAAATCTAAATCCTATGTTACCTTTTTAAAAAGAATTGATCTGCATTGAAGATCAATTTGATAAGTAAATATGAAAAAACAATTAAATAAAGAAGAGCCTTTTTTATCACAACTATTGGCTGAACTCATCGACAACAAAATATCGATAGTGTCAAGCACTTTCATCGCTTACACAAAAATGACGTCATGCCGTATCCTGACAGGGCGTCTCTGTGTGAGTTAGTACATGTGTGCGTATAGTTTATGCTTGTGTTCGATAATTTTTTCGTGTGCGTGAGTAACAACGCGATCGAAAATGCATTAGTGTGTTATCACTATTTGTGTGCGTTGCCTCGTCCCCCGCGATGAAAGTGACAGACTTATTCGCATAGATATTAGTACTCGTTGCGTCTCCGGTTGGTTTAATGCTCTAAGACTACAAATTGGCATCCATTGGTACACATGATGACATCAGAATAAATAATTTACAAAAAAAAAAAAATAGCACTTAGTAATAGCATATTAGCACCGCTGCGGTGCTATTCTGTAAAAAGATCACCGTGATAACTTAGGTGAAGTGAGTTTAAAGTGAGCTATCACTCCACCTGATGCTAGGAACTGATTCTAATGACAAGTCACTATAAGCTCACTTCACCTAAGTTTTCACGGTGAGATTTTTACAGAATAGCATTAGAGATCGATGTCTTCGGTTTTATATTTTGGTTTTTTGTCACCGAATTCCGAAACTTCAAGAGGAGAATTTTCATTCGGTCTGTTATTAATGAAAATAACAATGAACATAGATTAAAAAACCCGATCAAGTGGCTCTGTACAAGTAGGTATATGAATAGTTTTAAAATTATTTTTTTGTAATGTAACTACAAAACGGTTTTCGGATTTTTTCCTTTATTTGTGCATGACATTGCTTCTTGTCTTTCATGATTCTAGGTCAACGGGAAGTACCGGTTTTGATTTCGGAACATAAACGCCCGTATTTTTTTTATTGCGTTAACTTAGATGTTTGATTTATGATTTCAGTGGTCTTGACTGACGGACAGACAGACGGACAACGATCTTATAAGGGTTTTGTTTTTCCTTTGTAGCTAAGGAACCCTAAAAATACACACAGACGAACATGAAAACAAACAAACAACACATCCTCCTTTTTTATAAATTCAGTTAAATACGTACTTCTACACATAATTTACGGATTACAATACATTTTAATATAGGCTAATATGTCATTCAGCTAACCAAAATCGTAAATCACCATTTCAATTACCGAAACAGATGAAATATGGGCTCTTGAAAACGAAGGCCGTAATTACTACTTCCATGTTTATTTTATTATTTAAATTACTGTGTGGGATTTTGTGTTTCAAAATTTACATTATCTTCCATTCTTGTAGGTACTAAAGTTTTAATATTAAATAATAAGTAATTATTGTTTTTTTTTAGGTAGGTAAAAGTAATTTTTGATATGCAATTCAGTCCGTGGCTTCGCTTGAATGCAATAAAAAAAGAAAAAAAAATTGCGTAACACACTATCAATTACAATCTGAATAATTTTTAAGGATATTGCCAATCCATTGCTTTAAATTATTTCCTTGTTCAAAAAAATTTGCCTGCACAACAACGTAAATAACGCAATAATATTCTTGAACTGTCAAATCAAAATGAAAACCATTGCTACTGGGGCCCAAGTCTGCTATTTTTATAAATTCGTCATTCCAACACTTAGAGCATTAAACCAACCGGAGACGCAACGAGTACTAATATCTATGCGAATAAGTCTGTCACTTTCATCGCGGGGGACGAGGCAACGCACACAAATAGTGATAACACACTAATGCATTTTCGATCGCGTTGTTACTCACGCACACGAAAAAATTATCGAACACAAGCATAAACTATACGCACACATGTACTAACTCACACAGAGACGCCCTGTCAGGATACGGCATGACGTCATTTTTGTGTAAGCGATGAAAGTGCTTGACACTATCGATATTGTTGTCGATGAGTTCAGCCAATAGTTGTGATAAAAAAGGCTCTTCTTTATTTAATTGTTTTTTCATATTTACTTATCAAATTGATCTTCAATGCAGATCAATTCTTTTTAAAAAGGTAACATAGGATTTAGATTTTAAAGTTAGTCTATAATGATTCATTGCCACGGTACAAGAACTGCCGGTCGATTCTGTAAAAATCTCACCATGAAAACTTAGGTGAAGTGAGTTTGTTTTATCTAGGAATTGACACTATTGACAGCTCACTCTACGCTCACTTTACCTGAGTTTTCACGGTAAGATTTTCACAGAATATCATCGCTGCCTCGATGGTCTAGTGTTCGCAAGGATGAATGCTGAACACGACGTTCTGAGTTCAATACCCGGGTCGGGCAGTGTTATTGGTTTTCTTATTAAGAATTTCTCAGTAGCAGCACGGAGTCTCTTGATATTAGAATGTATTCTAGAACATGAAGCTTCAAAATGCTGTGAGCAAATTGTACTAGTACGTTTAGGAGTCCACGAAACATGATTTGCTCAAGCCCAAATCCAAACATCCCGAGTCATTGCATCTTTTGGAAATCTGAAAAATTAATAGAATAACACAGGGACTGAATTACCCAAAAATAAAGGTACCTTTAAATTTGGGTATGACGTCATACCGTTAAATAACGATAACCGAAATATAACGATATCGTTATTTTTTAAAGTAGCCGTATTTTAAGGTACGAAATTCATACCGGTATATTTCAGTAGAAGTAACATAACCTTTTTAATAATATCAGTACCAATACCTTAACCTTTTTAAATAAGGATTTCTTTGACACACCGCCTCGCCACTCTGTCTGTTTCTGTCGTTAGCGATTGTTAAATCACTCCATGTCCTTCACGCGCTAACTGCCTACCACTAGTACAACAAACATAAGGTCAAGTTGCAGCAAGTTGTTGTAGACACCCCCGTGCACCCGCGCCGCGCCATCACCATGTTTTTCGGTACCGAAGTCTTATAACGGTTAAATAACAATTTATCCTAACCTTTATTTATATGGGTACCGGTATAGCTCAACCTCTATTTTGAATCGGTACCGTTATATTTTTGAGGTATCTTAACCTTTACCGTAACCGCTTTCAGTCCCTGGAATAACATACTCATAAAGTCGATATCGATATTTGTTTCTATGCAGTCACGGCCCTCATTTTGCTACAGTGTGGCCTGTTTTTAAATACAAAAATTGCGTATTTTCGGGATAACTTGACCCGTAAATATTTTATAGTAATGAAGAATAACGATATGAGAAAATTGTAAGAGATTTGTGGAACATAAGTTTGATATCATTAATCAATTATTTGATAATAAATAGCAATTTTTTAAAGGCTTTAGTAAAAAAATCTTATAAAGTAACAAAATAAGTTGTGTAACAAACCTTCTTTTAACGCACCAACGCCACCTATTATATAAGAGAGATACTACAACATGCCGCTACTCGACGCTAGATGGCGCTGTCGCATTACGTCACTTTTCTGAATCGCGGTGTCAAGAGTCTCCGACGGCTAATGACCTCCGCTAGTATATTTAATATTTTTGAGAAAACTGAACTAGTGGTGCATTCGTGAACTACGTCCTACTTGGAATAGTTACATGGGACTCCGCTACTAAGTTAGCCTAAAGTTTTGACTTATTGTCATATTTTTGGTCTAGAGGACACCTTATCCCCTCCTTCGTCCCTGCTGGGAAAAGGTTGCGTGGATTCGTCCTATATAAATAAAACATCCGTGTACGTTGTGAAAAATAATAAATCCTTGTTTTCACAACTGGACTTCTTTGTGCCGGCAACGGTGACCACATCCTTTTACAGTTGTAAACAGTAATAAGAATAACAAATGCGAAATAGAAGTTTGAAATAATTGTCAATATTTATAAATTACAACTTTAAAAATTACACTAAATTAGGTCTTGTACAATTTAGTGGCAACATTCATTGACCGACAATATTTTTTGGTTTTTTGCAAATTTATTGCATTTTATGTTATTATTAGGACAAAATAATACTTATAGATGGAAAGTAAGGTTATCCTTTTGTTTACTAGATGTTTCCGATCTATTTTTATACGAAAAAACACTGCAATTCGGCATTTTTCTCTTACGTTCGTTCCGCGCTAGTGTGATTTGCTGAATGACGTGGAACGCGCGGCAACTAGTTTTATATGACTGATATGACCGGCGGTCTCGTACCTTTGGCAGCGGGGAACGCCTGACAATGGCGTCTCCGGTTGGTTTAATGCTCTAAGTTCCAACACGATCCCATTGTCATTTTGCTAAAAGTTCGTAATCTGCTAAATTCATAGATAACGGTCGTCATTGTTCGGTCAATGGTCTGAGAAAAACTACTACTGTTCGTCTGTTGTTCATGCTAGATTTCATTAAATATATATTTTTTTACATATTACGTATTGACGGAACTAAATTAATATTTATCTTCTGTCCATTTCATATTGAAACAGAAAGAAAAAGATGCACTGAACTTAAATTTAGTTTAGTTTGTGAACAACAGAATCGGGGCCAATCAGTCTTATCAAGGGGTATCGTATTACTATAGTATTACCCAATAACTGGGTTGTGTGGGGGCAGATAGGCAGTCGTTCCATATAAAGTACTGATATTCAGCTGCATCCGGTTAGACTGGAAGCCGACCCCAACATAGTTTGGAAAAGGTTTGGCAGATGAGGAACGGTATGTAAAGATGGTCACGCATCCACAGATCAACCGCGGCAAGCGTACATTTTCGAAAAACAGTGTTACAGCCAAATTAGACCGACTTTAAATTTTCCATTGAAACAGAGATTCCCAGTGGTCTTTTTTTAAATAAGACATTTCGAAAATGTTCTTAACTAACTTTTTAGACCTCTGTATCCTTTTCATTAAAATCGGTTCAATCATTTCGAAAAACAAGGGCTTGAAAGTGTGTATGAAATGCCGTACGTCATAAACGCTCTTAAGGTGCCACTAGTCGATATTTTTTCCATACAAATTTCGGGAGAGTATTACTTCACTGTTTGACATTGTGCATCCAAAGTTAAACATGATACTTAGGTATCGTTTTGACTTATTATTAAATTGTGTCTGTACGGAAACATAATAGTAAAATAAAAAGTTATGAGCCAACAAAAATTCGTTTTTCTTGCTGTTTTTAACGTAAGTTTGGGTGTAAATAAGTAATAAAAGAACTGTAAAATTTTCAAAACCAAGTCCGTACCGACAAAGCTCAGTTATTGAAGAGTTCAATAAACTTTATTTGTAATTGATTTATGCAGTGTTTTTTTCATAAAACTCGATTTTCCGAAGCACTTTTAGAATTCTTTTACGCGCCTATCAGTTTGGAACGGTGGTTCTGTGCGTGAGAACTAGACGTTGTTCGTATAGACTAGTGTCTAACTGCTCATCACTGATACTAGCGCTGTCGGACACGCAGCCAGGCGAGACAGCGTGCTTTTTGGCCATGACCACCAGTGAGTTCGAGCTCGCGGCTAGTTTACTCCTAAGTGGTCATAGTGAATTAGGGCCCTGTTCGAGAACAGGTTTCCACAATCCACAGACAGACAGGCAAATACTTTTGAATGTAGATTTCTATGTGCATACGAGTATATTTGTCCCAATAAAGTTTTCACTATTATAACAACAGCTGTGTAAGCCGCGCAAATTTTCCATTATATACACAGCATTATTTGTACTGTATAATTATGTATTAATAATAAATAATACAAGAACAGCTATGTAATCGTAGGTATGCAGAGTATTGTCTTGCTTACTCAAAAGAGGACGAGCCCCTTTTTAACCGACTTCAAAGAGGAGGAGGTTCTCAATTCGATGGTATGTTTTTTACGCGACAATTGACAATCTTCGGCAATTGTGAATCGATTTCAAAAATTATTTTTTTAATGGATAGTGGTGGTCTCATATAAATTTTATTAACTTTGCTTGTGAAGTTTTTGAGTTAGCTTCAATAATACCTATGTATTTTTGCCACTTAATTTACACGGCAAGTAGTATACGAATTTGAACGGGGTAAGTACAACTTAAAAGTGAAAAATAAAAACTTTTTCACAAAAAAAAAACCAACTACCAAAAAATACACTACAAAGAGAAGAAAAACAACATTGGCCAGGCCCCTGCCTGACCAATGTTGTTTTTTTTTCTCTTTGAGCTTGATGTGCTGGCGTCTATACTCTAGGATGCATATCTGGTAGGCTCTTAAATCCTTCCCTATCCTACGGGCACGTCCTCCCTACCAATTACCGCGCCCCCCGGTCTATTCCTTGATATGCAATGGTCGCTGTAGCACCATGAACATGAGGCTACAGGAGCTAGTGCGAATCTTGGGGTTCATTCGATTAATCGAGTCTGGTTTAACCACGTTGGGATTCTGAGCTTGATACTAGTATTTGTGCTGAGCTTGATACTACGTATACGAAGCCAGTGCATTCCATATTATATACATCATTATCATCTGCCTAGCTATTTCCCAACTATGTTGGGGTCGGCTTCCAATCAAACCGAATGTATCTGAGTACCAGTATTTTACATGGAGCGACTGCTTATCTGACCTCCACAACCCAGTTACTGGGTAACATGATACACCTTGGTAAGACTGATTGTCAGACTGATCAGACAACTTATTTATTTATTTATTACATACACGCTACCATTACAGTTTCCCAATTCGATAGTGTATAGTTAATTAACAGTTCATGGACACAAACATTACATAAGATTTATAAATCACGAACATATCACGTGTAACGTTACCTTTGCGAACTCGCTCAGTGAACATGAGAAAATATCTATTCTGTCGGCTACCAAATTTAGTGTGCGCATTGTTCGCGTCAGAGGGACGTTATCCAACAGTTAAGTTCGACCGCGCGGCACCGCGATCAAATTGGGCCGTCGTCGGCGATACACGTACCCATCTGGCACCCACAAGCCTATCCCCTGTAGCACACCCGGATTATTTATGTTACCCCGGAACACTCCAAGGATATACGACGCCAGTGCTAGATCCCTCCTTGTTTCCAACTTGTTGTATCCCACCATGCCCAACACAAACAAGGTTGGATACACCAAGGGGTAAAAGGGATATACTCCATACCGCCTTAGGAATATGTATCTCGTAAACTTGACTTGTATGCGCTCCAACATGAGACTATATTTAGTCTCATGTGGGGCCCATACTGCCGCATTACCCTCCAACTGACTCCTTATTAGAGCGTCATACAATGCTGAAATGGCTTTAATATTTGTGAAATCTGCCGCTCTGCGAAGCACAAATCCTAGTCGCTTGTATGCCTTTTTACAGACATTAATAATATGCTCCCGGAATCTCAATTGAGTGTCCATACGAACACCAAGGTCTCGCACTGCCTCTTCCCTTTTCATAGGCACATCGTTCACTTTGTAGCTGTGGTGGTGGCTTATATTCGTAAGCCTAATTATTTCATTGAGTAATACGAACTCAATTGCTTAAATTTCGCTAGTCGTGTCGGTAATTCTTTCTTATATAATAGAGATTGGCGAAATGGCCGCCGGCTTAATGTGAAGATAATTTTGGCGCAACCAAGTATGGTTATATATCTTTTGAAGGCGGGTTGACCTTGATACATAATCAACATCATCTGCCTAGCCTTTTCCATCTATGTATAGACGCCAGCACATCAAGCTACTACAACGTCGGCTAAATATTCTAAGCTGCTAACTCCATTTTGGCTAAACTGACTTTTTGGTATCAAATGAAAGAGAAAAATATTTTCTCTTACCAAAAAGTCAGTTTAGCCAAATATAGAGTTAGCAGCTTAGAATATTTAGCCGACGACAATCTGTCACATTTCTTTGATAGATTTTCAACTTTATTGCTAAAGTCTAAGGTTCAATGTCGATTGGGAAAATTTGACAGTTTCGGGTAGCTTGATGTGCTGCCGTCTCAAACTCAAACTCTCAAACTCAAAGCACTTATTTCAATTAAACCATTTACAGGCACTTTTGAATTGTCAAAATTAACTAGTCGGTCAGTTAGTCAGAAAGTTGAAGCTAGTTGCCTATTCCAAAACGTAGATCTCTTGGAGAAGAACGGGCAAGAAACTCAAGTCCAAGTCTGTACTTGGATATTTTTACCTCACGACGACGGGATCATCATCATCTACCGGCTGACCAGTCGGCTTCCAGTCTACGGATGCAGTTGAAATCTGTTGAACACCAGTATTTTACATGGAGCTACTGTCTATCTGAACTCCACAACCCGTTACTAGGTAACACGATACCCCTTAGTAATGTCTTACCAACCAGTCGCTTGTCAGACTTTCAGGCTTCTGACTTCAGTCCGTTCACGGTTATTTTACCACTACACCTAGACTTTGTCAGTGGTAGAAAATACAATCCCGGGATCCCGAATCCCGGGATACCGGGATTGTGGCCGTTTTCCGACTCCGAAAATCCCGGGACTGTAGTTGGCTTATTTCGGGCTGGTAATAGCACTTATTACGTATCGCCGATATTTTATAAATGCTCTTAATATAATCTAGGCAAGGTCATTTTGTCCATCTAGGCTAGACCAGTTTGTGGCAATCCCTAAAATCCCGAGATTAGCCTAGTACAGTCCCGGGATTTTCAACGGCAGAAAACGGCTGCGATCCCGGGATCCCGGGATTGTATTCTCAATAACCCAACAACAACCTTATTTGAATGAGGATAAAGATCACTGTGGTTTTGACAGACTTGTCAGTGTCAGTAACACAACAGCAATCATATAAGAATGAGAATAAAGATCACTGTGGTTTGGACAGTTTTCAAAATCAGAGGTAAAATAGCTGTGAACGGACTGTACGCTGCTACACGGACTTTTGGCTTCTGTTTGACATTGACAGGAGAGCGTTGTTGATAAACATTTGTGATTTTTTTTTTGACGATGTCATGCAGAATAGAAGTAAGGAGAACTAACTCTTAAAGAGGGAACAGGGCGTGAGATTCTCAATACAAATGTATTCCCCTTTTTTCTTCCTGAATAATGCCTCTAGAGCAATATTTTTTTTTTCATAAAATCAAGGTCTGCTGCAAACACGTCCCTTACATTTTCTTTTTTTTTCAGGAATTTTTTTTTTTTTTTTACAGTAAAGAAAATATGACCCTCTAAAAATTACAAATATAAAAATAAGGTTGTTGTTGGGTTATTGAGAATACAATCCCGGGATCCCGGGATCGCAGCCGTTTTCTGCCGTTGAAAATCCCGGGACTGTACTAGGCTAATCTCGGGATTTTAGGGATTGCCACAAACTGGTCTAGCCTAGATGGACAAAATGACCTTGCCTAGATTATATTAAGAGCATTTATAAAATATCGGCGATACGTAATAAGTGCTATTACCCGCCCGAGATAAGCCAACTACAGTCCCGGGATTTTCGGAGTCGGAAAACGGCCACAATCCCGGTATCCCGGGATTCGGGATCCCGGGATTGTATTTTCTACCACTGACAAAGTCTAGGTGTAGTGGTAAAATAACCGTGAACGGACTGAAGTCAGAAGCCTGAAAGTCTGACAAGCGACTGGTTGGTAAGACATTACTAAGGGGTATCGTGTTACCTAGTAACGGGTTGTGGAGTTCAGATAGACAGTAGCTCCATGTAAAATACTGGTGTTCAACAGATTTCAACTGCATCCGTAGACTGGAAGCCGACTGGTCAGCCGGTAGATGATGATGATCCCGTCGTCGTGAGGTAAAATATCCAAGTACAGACTTATTTTTACCGCCGTGATTAGAGGACTACCAGACAAATTTTAAAAGTTTTGTACATTAAAAAAATTATACCTAAACATATTCTTTCTTAAAATGTTAATGTAAAAAATAATTTAATTGGCTCCGTTTTCGAGGAGAAAAAAGGGGAATATGAAACGTCGATCTCGTCAAAATGTTTGTGACAATTTCGGTCTCAGCTGCAGCTGTCCCTATAACAGACTACGGGGGCAATATGACCTTGCTTCTTGCCAAATTTCATGATTCTAGGTCAACGGGAAGTTCCCTATACATTTTGATTCCCTTGAGAGTGTCGAAATATACGTTTTTTGTGGCATAAACGGCCGTATCTTTTTTTTACGTTACCTTAGAAGTTTGATTTTTTTACAGCTTCAAGGGACTGCAGACCTAAGTATATAGTTTTAATTTCAACTCGATGCCTCTAAGCGTTTCCGAGATAAAGGGTATTGACAGACAGATGGACAACAAAGTGATCCGATAAGGATTCCGTTTTCCTTTTGAGGTACGGGACCCTAAAACGTGAAAACTTAGGTGAAGTAATCTTAAAGTGAGCTGTCAATCCCTACTTTTACGTTTCGTTTCGTTTTTTTTTTTAAAAACGTTCACTTCAAACTCGCTGGATTTTTGCAAGTTTTAAAAAGAAACCGGGGACAAAAGCAAATGAATGAATCAAATGAACCTCTGACGTCAGTGCTTCATTAATTGCTATGTATGTATTCTGACATCGTATAATTAAACGTAATCAGCGCGAGTAACTTACTGCGAAAACCACGTGTTTTTACACGTGAATGATTAGCTTAATACTTATCACTACATAGTATAAAACAAAGTCGTTTTCTCTGTCCTTATATCCCTATGTATGCTTAAATGCTTAAATCTTTAAAACTACGCAACGGATTTGGATGCGGTTTTTTTAATAGATACAGTTTTTAATACATGTATAATATAGTAGAGAAACACAGATAATTTTAGATGTTTCTAATATGATGTCGTAAATAATCCCTTTTTTTGCGCTTACATTGCAAACGCTGGCTGAACCCTATGAGATACATCAAAATAATGTACTACAGTATTGTAATAATAATGTAATAATGTTTTTTTTTTTTTTTTACTAATAATGTTTTTTTTTGTACTACAGTATTGTACACCTTAAAGAGGTCTACAAAAAAGTCCACGATGGTATATGTCCATCTCTTAGGGATAACCCACAATAACCATTTTTTTTTTCTTTACTTTTTACGAGAAATGATGGCTTATTTACGAAGCGATATTAAGCAATACAGCATTAATCCTTATCCAATTAAGTACCTTAAAAACATTGTGCATTTAATATAGATCAATATGACCCTTTGCAGCACTTTACAGCATGTTATTTAAATTAATATTTTCGAAGATATTACAGATTTAAAATGAGGGACATAGCGGTTGCTGCGGTATCGGCGGCAGGGCCTGGCGGCAAGTTAAAAAAGAACATTAAATTAAAATTATTAATTATAATTAATTAAATTTATTAAATTGCATTGCACCCGTGCGAAGCCGGGGCGGGTCGCTAGTAGATAATATTGTAAAGACAGTAGCGCCGATTCCTTGTTCACAAACTAAACTAAATTTAAGTTCAGTGCATCTTTTTCTTTCTATTTCATTAACAAAAGGACAGAAGATAAATATTAGTTTAGTCCTGTCAAATGAAGATATCCATATACAAGTTGAGACGTGATTTAAAAAATTGGCTACTAAAAATACGTCAATTTACGCCAGGCTCTGACTAATTTGACAGGACTAAACTAATATTTAGTTATCTCCTGTCCTTTTCATAATGAAATAGAAATAAAAGGATGCATTAAACTTAAATTTGGTTTAATTTGTGAACAAGAGAATCGGCGCCAGTGTGGTTTTATTTAATAAGAACTAATTTGGGGAAATTCCTTGAAGAATAGAGTTTTAGGAAAAACTATGAAGACATTCGCAGGTTTTGGCAGAAGTGCACCTATGGCACATCCGCATGGCCGGGGGCGAGAGGGCACAAATTTAGACTCCGGGAAGCTATTGAGAAAGTACAAATGGAAAAACCTAACTAATATCTCTTTGTCCGACCCAGGAATCGAACCTCATGATCTGCAGAAGCGGTTGCGACCTTTCGCCGCCATAAAAGTTTGAATGGGACTGTAGTCAGCCGATCGATTCTGTAAAAATCTCACCGTGATAACTTCGGTGAAATGAGCTATCAATGGGAAGAAAGAAAGAAAAAGAAAAGCCGTTGGTCCCGGCTGTCATTCGTGGATCTTTGACAGTCGTTACGGGTAGTTAGAAGCCCGAAAATCTGACAACCAGTCTTACCAAGGGGTATCGTATTACCCAGTTACTGGGTTGTGGAGGTCAGATAGGCAGTCGCTCCATGTAAAATACTGGTATTCAGCTGCATGCGGTTAGACTGGAAGCCGAGCCCAACATAGTTGAGAAAAGACTAGGCAGATGATGAGTAACTTATTAAACTGATTGATACATAATACTGCAGTGCTATTCTGTAAAAATCTAACCGTGAAAACTTAGGTGAAGTGAGCTGTCACTAGTGCCAATCCCTAGCATTAGGTGGAATGACAGTTCACTTTAAACTCACTTCACCTAAGTTATCACGGTGATCTTTTTACAGAATAGCACCGCAGGATACAGAGGTCTAAAAAGTTAGTTAAGTTTTACGGAAAAATCTAATAACGCTTTGCCCGACCCGAGAATCGAACCAAGGTCCTTATGCTTAGTATTAGCGCATGTGACCACTATACTACCGAAGCAGTCGCCAACTTCCAAAATAATTTGCGAAATTTCGGTGCATCTTCCTGCAAGGAGCAATCATAGCGATCCCGACTTTCCTGGGTTCGAACTTCGAACAGAGACAAGCAGTTTACTTTGTGTAATTTATTTCATCACCCTCTCGAAACGGTGAAAAGGAAAACATCGTGAGGAAACCGGCATGTCCTACAAACAATAATTCGAAGACATGTGACATCTACCAGCCCGAACTGGGCCCGCGTGGTGGATTACAACCCACTCCTCACAGAAAGCAGGCCTGTCCCAGCAGTGGTAACCTTAAAGGCTGATTACGCTTATGCATAAGCTATTATATACATCTGTCGACCCTTTCAATGAACACAAGCGTGATAAAATAGAAAACCGTATTGCTATTGATGTTTTTATAATGACTCTACAAAGGCCAAGGCCTTCATATAATATTTATAACTAAATCGATTGTCAGTTGCCACAAGCAATCTATACTAATATTATAAAGCGAGTTTGTTTGTTTGTTTGAACGCACTAATCTCAGGAACTACTGGTCCGATTTGTTGTGTTAGATAGCCCATTCATCGAGGAAGGCTATAGCCTATATATCATCACGCTAAAACCAATAGGAGCGGAGCACCAATGAAGAATGTTTCAAAATCGGGGGATTTTTTTCCTATTGAGAGCTTCCGCTGCGTGCGCTGCGTAAACGGTTAAAGTTTCGCAAAAATCATGTATGACAGAATTGTTCCCCTTTAAAAGCTTTAAAAAAAAGTCTGCGACAGCATATGTCTATCTTTTAAGGTTAGCTCACTATAAGCTCTTTTATGTTAACCAAATTTGTTCTAAAATAATGCATTATTTGCGAAGGTATTAATCCTTATCCAAATAAATACGTTATTCATCACATGTATTTAATTTTGAACAAAATTGCCTCTGACATCATTTGATTTCAATGTATATCTTAGGAGGTATCATAGTTTTAAAATAATCTATACTTATAATAAATCTGTAGAGAGGTCAATTCTGTACATGAAATATATTTCCAAAATAACTATCAGCGGGTGATTAGTGATCGATACTGACGCCAAAAATGCAATCAGTAAAATTTTTGTCTGTCTGTCTGTCTGTCTGTCTGTCTGTCTGTATGTTCGTTATAGAAACAAAAACCACTCGACGGATTTCAACGAAACTTGGTACAATTGTTCTTCATACTCCTGGGCAGGTTATAGTATACTTTTCATCACGCTACGATCAATAGGAGCAGAGCAGTGAAGGGAAATGTTGGGAAAACAGGATTTCTTTTTAGGTGAAGTAGTAATAGGTTAGTAGTAGTTAGTTAGTAGTAGGTAAGTTTTGGTTAATTTATGTTCAGTTTTTTTTAATATTAAGTAGGTAAAAGCGTAGGTACTTTTATTAATTATAGGTATAGGTAGGTATTATTAATTATAGTAGTTATAGGTATTTAGTTTTAAGTGAAGTAGGTTTTATTATATATTATTTTATATATTAGACGTAGTTATATATTTTTAGTTATTCAAGCCCCAAGCGGACGCCGGCGTCCGCCCGCTATTGTCTTGAAAAACGCGTTGAATGAGAAATACGCGTTCTCAAGAATCGGCAGAAGAAAGAGCACATCGGTTAAACTCTATGAGAGTTAGTGCCTCAATTTCCGGAAGTCATTATTCCACGCGGACGAAGTCGCTGGCAAAAGCTAGTACTAATAATAAAGCTGAAGAGTTTGTTTGTTTGAAACACGGTTTGAAAGCTCTAAATCTCTGGAAGTATAGGTCACATACATAAAAATATTTTTGCGTTTGATAGCCCAGTTCTTGAGGAAGGCTATATTCTATTAAACTTGGCGCTAGGACCCTTAGGAGTTGAGCAAAAAGAAAAAAAGTCTGAAGTTTTCGCCAAGCGAAAACGAAGTAATAGCGCAGGCCGGCGACACGTTGCGACGGGGTGGATCGGGGAAACAAAAAAAATTTACGCGGACGAAGTCGCGGGCAGAAGCTTAAATATAACCACTATTCGTATTCAGTTGGCACGCGGCAGAAAAAGGTACAAAAAAATGTATTGAATTTTGACATTATGCACGGTTCCAATAAACAAAAACGAATCGTTTTTCTTACCAATGCTAGCAGTTTTTTTGGTCAAACTGGGCATATACCTATGTATATGCCCAGTTTGACCAAAAAAACTGCTACAAGTAGCTATCACAGGTAAAATTAGCTTAAGAACCTATGTTCTTAAGCTAATTTTACCTGTGATAGCTACTTTCATATGGGAGGGTCTACTATGGAAAGCTATGAGATATTTGCATCATTATTGGTAAAGATACAAGAGTTTTAATTGTAACCAACAACGGTCCGTAATTTATAGGAATCGGCCATTAGTGGATTTTTTTTGTTAGCGAACAGCCTTGCTGTGAAGAATCAAGTTATACTGGCTTTGTAATATATTTATCCAGTGCTGGCAGATTTTTTATTGGATTGAAATGAATGTTATACAACGTGTTTTTTTTATATCCCTTAGCTCTTGGGGGTCATTGTACACATCATTATGAACAACTTTTACTATGGGACCAAACTAGAAATCGCGAAAAAAAATCAGCTGTTCCCTACATTTTGACGAGTTATACGAACATAAATGTAGGGAACAGCTGATTTTTTAGTACAATGACCCTCTAGAGCAGGGATTCCCAAACTATTTTGGACAAGTGATCCCTTTTCCAAAATGAACTGTTACCTCAGACCCCCATGGCCAAATTACCTACTTTTAAGATCAACCCCGTCGACCCCCAAAATCAGTTTTCGTTTATGTTGGCCCCTAGGAAACCGATATCGACCCCAAGGGGTCGTTATCGACCCCTTTGGGAATTCCTGCTCTAGAGTTATGGGATCTAAAAAAAAACACTTTGTATATGATCAAGCCTGTCTTCCCTGAAGGGTTGGGCAGTCAGCGCCCTAATTGCACACAATCAATAACAATCTGAATAATTTTGAAAGATACTGCTAATCCATTGCTCCATATGTTCGAAAAATGTGTCAGCTGAACAACGCAAATAACGCAATGTATGTTGTTGAACTGTTAAAATGAAACCCATTGCTACTGATAGTGTGTTACGCAGTTACCTCGCTGACTACTTAAAAATAATAATAATATTCTTTATTTTTCTCTCATTATCAGAAACCCAGTACAAAGTCAAGGTAAACTGGTGTCTGGTGTAGGTGAAACCTGTATTACAGATCACCAAGCTTATCCTCCATCGGATAACTCACTTATGATAGGACTGTATTAAATGAACATAAATATATACAGGGTTATTGGAAAAACACCAACAACCTCTTAAGAGGTCATTGTACTCATCTTTATGAACAACTTTTACTATGGGACCAAACCTGAAATCGCGAAATAAAAATCAGCTGTTCCCTACATATTATCTTCGTCTATCTCAGGGATTCCCAAAGTTGTCGGTTTCCTAAGGGTCGACATAAACGAAAACTGATTTTGGGGGTCGACGGGGTTGATCTTAAAAGTAGGTAATTTGGCCATGGGGGTCTGAGGTAACAGTTCATTTTGAAAAAGGGGTCACTTGTCGAAAATAGTTTGGGGATCCCTGGCTCTATTTCGTCAAATTAAATTAGCTAGCGAAACTCTACAGACGTGATTGGTATCCATAACTAAACACGATAAAACAAAAATATATATATATAATTTGACTATGTTTTTGTTAATGTATGAATCGCAATAAATACTTTTTCTTTCTTTCTTTCAGTATGAGTTGAGAAAATCTGTTTTCTTGTTGAAATATCAATAATACCACGTTTGTGAAGTTTACACAAAAGAAACTGTATTTAAACTGATATCTCTATTTAGACTACACTATCTGCGGTCGATGACCCCACAAAAAATGTCGTCTAATTTATATTTTGTTTTATCGTGTTTAGAGATAATAATGATGGGTAAATAACACCCATCAACCCACGGATAAAATTACAATTTACAAACTTACACTAAAATATATATTACTAGCTGACCCCGCAAACATCGTTTTGCAAAAAAAAAAATATGGGTATGAAAAATAGATGTTGGCCGATTCTCAGACCTACCCGATATGCACACAAAATTTCATACAAATCGGTCCAGCCGTTTCGGAGGAGTATGGTAACTAACACTGTGACACGAGAATTTTATATAATAGATAGAAAGATATACAACTAGCTATATACGGTGACTGATAATTAGTAACCGATACTTAAACACGTGCTTGTACTCATGATAACAAACAACTTTTACTATGGGACAAAACCTGAAATTGTGAAAAAAAAATCTGCTGTTCAGTCATATATGTTCGCCTAACTGGTCAAAATGTAGGTACTGAACAGCAGATTTTTTTTTCGCGAATTCAGGTTTGGTCCAATAGTAAAAGTTGTTTGTTATCATGAGTACAATCACGTGTTTAGGTATCGGTCACTAATTACCAGTCACCCTAATAAAAAAGGAAGAAAAAGGCAGGAGCTCATTGGGCATCAAAAAATTCGTCCGCATAGCTGTCAATGGGATAAGTGCCCAAAAGGCTGGCAGCATTGCCACGTTAGATGGTGGCAATGCTTATTCTTTGGGCTAAAAATGGGCCAGCTCTCTGGGCACGTGAAGAGTCAACCACCCGCTTGGCGATGTCACGAAATATTCGATGAGATAAAATGTATACAACGTGTTTTTTTTAATATCCCATAACTCTAGAGGGTCATTGTACTCATCATTATGAACAACTTTTACTATGGGACCAAAACCAAAATCGCGAAAAAAAAATCTGATGTTCCCTACATTTTGACGAGTTATGCGATTATAAATGTAGGGAAGAGCTGATTTTTTTTTCGCGTTTTCAGGTTTGGTCCCATAGTAAAAGTTGTTCGTAATGATGAGTACAATGACCCTCTAGAGTTATGGGATATCAAAAAAACACTTTGTATATGCATTTTTAAGTATTTAAAAGAGCGCCTCTTGCCATCAAACGTAAAAGTTTGGCGAGTTTAGAATTAAGTAACACCTCTGTACTAAAATACATATAATTAAAATAAATAAAAAAATGAATGGCTTAGAGTAATGACTATACAACCTCATTCTCTTTGGCTTAGAGATTGATATCCATCAGCATCACGTCTTCAGCAGTTTCGCGAGCTAATTTAATTGAACCTTAATTTACCTATAGAGCGTTTTCTAAGCTACCGAAATAGTATTGAATTCTTCGTCACTACTAAACTTAATTATAAATTCTGCTGAATGATTTAATACATACATACCTAAGTACTTGTTAAGCAAGCAAAGTATAATTATGTAAGTACACATATACACAAAAAATGGCCTTAGTTTGAACTTGTTGGCAAAAAACAGCACTGCGTTGAGCAGATATGATTTTTTGCATAATTTATTATTTAAAACCCCTGCTACATAAAACGCGATGCGCAGGCGATTTAGTGGTTGTCATTATCTAAACACGATAAAATAAAACAGAGGGGCAATTCTCATAATTTTAAGAACGATCATAGTCTGATCTCAGCCTGAATCTGTCAAAAATAAAATCGAATTTCCCTACATTTTCGAAAAGTATTTGACAATGGCCCCGATTCTGTTGTTCACAAACTAAGTTAAATTTAAGTTCAGTGCATCTTTTTCTTTCTATTTCATTATGAAAAGGACAGAAGATAAATATTAGTTTAGTCCTTAACTTAGGTGAAGTGAGCTTGAAGTGAGTTATCAATAGAGGCAATCTCTAACATCAGGTGGAATGACAGCTCACTTCACCTTAGTTTTCACGGTGAGATTTTACAGAATAGCACTGCTGCTGGCTGGTTGAGCGTGAGCGCTGGCGCTAGGCCCCGGGGGTGTAGCGAGAAGGGTGCCGCACGCGACGGCGTCTTTGAATTGATTTGATTTTCCCATCACTAAATAGCGCTTGTGAGTCAATAAATGGCACGCTTGGTTTTCAATGTTTTCATACAGGTCGTGATACTTGCGTTATCTAGGTCTATGTATATCTGTGGACGTGATCGAGAACAAGTGCATGCCATTCGCAAAAAAAAAAAAAAAAAAGTTCTATGGTTTCTGCGTACACTCATAAAAGTGAGTATACGTTCATAAGTAATACATATTACCACAGATATAATAATAGTATTATCGTTCGCATATTTTTCACAACAGTACAAAGGTTGATTCTGTTCGGAGATTCTTGTTAGTTTTTAGCACATCAAGGTTAGTTCGCAATAGGTATATTTTTTTATGTTCTAAGAAATATATTACTGCATTCATCGTAAATCAAACGGTAACTCAAACAAGGTTTATAGTAAATGGGAAGATTTTTGTCCGAAACTCATAAATTATGAAATGCCTTTAATTTCGGAAGTCGGTGTTTGGGATCTGTATTTTAGTTTTATTTTTTTGCATCCGACTACCAAAATTAAAGTTACTTCATAATTTTGAGTTAATTTCTTTTTGAAGTCGATTTTTTATTTAAATTGGATACTGTATTCGATTTTTTTTAATTACTTTTTATTTCCTAATTTTGGCTTTAAGTAAAAACTGGAATATTTGTTTGTAAGTAATAAATAGGTAATATTATTTTTTTTGCGACCACGATAATTATATTATTATACAGTGTTTAGCTATCAGAAAGGTGTGGTCATATTTATAGTTGTAGTACAAACATCAAACGGAACAACTTTCTCTACGGAACCCACATCGTAACCGCAAAGCAAATCCAAAAGATAAATAAAAATTAATAAAAAAAATATAATAAAAATTCAGCCGTCCCATACGTTTAGGTCGAGTAGGTACCTATTGAAGTTTTCTATGGGACAGTTGATAAATTTTTCGCGATTACGATGTTGCTCCCATGGAGAAAGTTGTTTAGTTTGATGGTCTGTACCACATCCTTAAGGCTGATCATTGAAAAGTAACCCTGTATAGATAGTGTAGGTTTGACGTCGCGTCGTCGGCCTAGAGCGCGACGCGTCCTTTGCTTAGTTTAAACCGGTTTATACTGCTTTTTGGCAATCGGCCTTTTTTTTTTTGAGGATGGGAAATCATCAAATGACCCCTCCCGCTCTGGGTGGAGCAGAAGGGAGTGTCAGACTCTTACTGACTAAAACCCACCCGTGTTCCTTCCTTAGCCCTTTGTGTTCCGGGGTAGTGGTAACCCTTTCGGACAATCCCGCTGCCCCAGCAGGCTTCGGCCCTTACGGGCCCCTTCTGCTGACATCTCTGAGGCGCGCGTGGAACACGTACGCGCCGTCCGGCACGGACCTGGTCCTGATTGGACAGAGAGTTACCCATTACTCTCCGCCCGCAGGCCCGCGCCTACGGTGGCCGGGAGTCGTCACGCGGACCCGACGCCCGGAGCGTCTCCCGCGGCGGCTGGGACGTGAGGCTCTCTCCCTCAGCCGTCCCGCCACCTCCTTCGCTAGCATGACTGCTTCGCAGAAGGAGGTGACTGCCTCCCACTCCCTCTCGCCCCTGACCATGGCTTGAACCAGGGCCGGGTGGCAATCGGCCTGAGGTGCACTCACACAAATGCAAAGCTCAGCTTAGACCTCACGGAATGTACCTAATTAATCTGCGTGCGCGATTTAATTTCCAAAAATGTAAAAAAATATGAGTTATTGTAAAAACAATTTTAACACCTACACAATAAAGTCCAGTTTAAGCTACAACTTCAAACATTTTTTATAACTTTTACAATAGTACTAGTCACTCTGAAATCAACTTAATTCTCACCAAAGTAAAGTTGATATTCGTTTAACTAGAAACAACATCAATTAGAAACATGAATTTGAATAGACATTACCCGTACATAATTATGTAGATATGAATGAATATACATATTTGAAAGCGAACAACAGAATTTATTTAAAAAGATATCGTTTTCGGATCAGTGGGTCGTCTTAGGTTTGCTATTATTTGCTTTTATCAGCATTTTTAATCCTAATTGGCGATCCCGGTAAACGCCGCGATGAAGTTTGGACAAATGGAATTCTGCCAGTACAACAAGAAAAATAGGACGAATTGAATTCTGCCAAATTTCTGACAAGGGTTTATTGGATTCTGCTAGAAACTGGCAACTTTTTCTAATCTGCGACATAATATGCTAAACCCTAAATTGGTGGTCAAATTCTGCTAAAATCGCAGAATTCTGCTAAATCTGGTCATGCTGCTTGAGACGCGCACCGCAATTTGTTTATTCGTTATCAGTCTGTCTATGTATTAATAGTGACACATAAATTCTTGTCTATGTTTTTTTTCTTTATGTTGGCACCTTGTTTTTAACCATTTAAATATTCTTGTCATTTGTTATCATTTAATTGTGCTTAATTGTCTGTTGTGCTCTTATGCACTAAATAAATGGTTTATCTAGTTGTCTGTCTGGTGGAACTTGTGATCAAATAATAACAGCCGCACGGATCGATCGATCAGGTTAAGCTACGCTTGCCGGGGTTGGTCCGTAGATGGGTGACCATCTTAACATACCAAGGCCCCTACGTGCTTCGGAAAACACGTTATGCCGTTGGTCCCGGCTGTCATTAGTGAATCTTTGACAGACGTTACGGGTCTTTAGAAGCCCGGAAGTCTGTCAACCAGTCTTACCAAGGCAAGGGGTATCGTATTACCCAGTAACTAGGTTGTGGAGGTCAGATAGGCAGTCGCTCCACGTAAAATACTGATATTCAGATGTATCTGGTTAGACTGGAAGCCGACCCCAACATAGTTGGGAAAAGGCTAGGCAGATTATGATCTGTCTATCTATCAAATTATGTCTGCAATTATAATAGCCTCCCCGACCGATTTCGGTCACGGTGGCCAATCTCAATGGAGATTAACCGGAGATATTATAGTGCACAAGTGTGCGCGCAGACACAGGTGCACTCCCTATGAGAGTGAGGGAAGCCTCACTCTCATAGTCCGATGGGACGGCAATCCGACACGACCGGAGAGAGATAGTGTGTTACGCAATTAGGGTGCGGGACTTGATGATTGAAAACAAAATGATAACAGAAAATGACATCAACGGGTAGTTTTTGAAAGCATTTCATTGAGGTTTAGAGTATAGGTATACTAATAATAATTAGATACATGTACAATCTACAGTCAATACTCATATGTAGTGATTAAGAAAGCAATCGTGTCTGATAACATAAGAGAATGTATGCCTATAAGTACTTATACTAATATTATAAAGAGGAAAGAGGATATTATGTTTGTAACGGATTGGCTCAAAAAGTACTGGACTGATTTTAAAAATTCTTTCACCATTTGAATGCTAAATTATCACTGATTAATATAGGTTTTTTTAATTGCAAGAAAAAAATAACCTGTTTAAAAAATTAATGTCCACCCGTGCGAAGGGATCAGTCAGGAGCCAACGAAGTGCGCATATACACAGACGGCTCAAAAACACAAAACGGTTCAAGTGCTGGCGTATACTCCCTTGACCTCAACATTAACTTTCACATACCACTAGGCACACACAGTTCAATCTTTCAATGTGAATGTGTTGCCTAAAGCGCTTAGGCATCCGGAACTACGGCATTAAATTCCTATCCGACAGCCTATCTGTGCTCAAAGCTTTAGGGAACAAACAAACTAACAACAAACTAATTTTTGAGTGCCATCTAGCCCTGGAGAGTTCATCGACGTTCAATCGCATTAGCCTCCAGTGGATCAAAGGGCATAGTGGATCCTTGGGCAATGATGCTGCAGGTGAATTTGCGAAGAGAGGCTCTGATATGAGGGTGCTAGGCCCGTACCCACTTCTACCTCTGCCTTTCTCGCAATTTCGTGCGTGGATTCGCCAAAGATCGGCCGAACTCCATAACAACAGGTGGTCACGGGCAACAGACTGTAGACAGTCAAAATTAGCCTTACCAATGCTACACCCGCGATTAACCAAAAAACTTCTCAGCTTAACAACACAACAACAATTATGGGCCATAACCCCCTTAACAAACATCTTTTTAACATAGGCGCCACAGACAGTCCCCTCTGCAGGGGCTGCCTTGACGCCGAGGAATCAGCCGCCCACGTCATCCTGGAATGCGAGGCTGTGGCTTCTCAACGCGCAGAAATCCTCGGAACAGTGAGGTCACTCCGCGAAGCCTGTGAAGCTCCCAGGAAGCTTCTGTGCTTCTGGGCGGAGTTAGGCTGGCTCTGTTAGCCAGAATCCCCACGCACAACGGACCGAATGAGAGTCTAAGTGCAGAAAAGGGAGTCCCATCATCATCACCACCAGTGCGAAGCCGGGACGGGCCGCTATTAGGTATAACCTACCTGTTAAAACTTTGTACGCACCTACGAAAACGTATGTAATTAGATCCTGGTCGACAAGAATGAATCATTCGACGATATCCTCAGTGGAATAAATCAAGTAATTTTCATTACAATGTGAACTATTTGTCCACATGCGTCATCATAACAAACTGGTCGCAATCGCATTATAAAATCAGTTTAGGAATTTAACTGTTTAAATAAACAATATTAAAAATATTGCCATCTAGCGTCGAACAAGAAGGACGATTTTAATGTCAAAGTTCGCAAGATGTTGTCTATGGAATTTTCCCGCCTTTTTTGCTGTCATAACGATCTTCGCTTTTGGATTCTCCGTTCGAAACAAATCGTGTAACTTAAACATAAAATTGTGATAGATGTATTAATAATATAGATGTTATAAATAAAAAATTGCACAACTTACTTCAATTAATAAGGTCTTATTTAGAACCCATCAACTCAATACCTACTTTACAATTTTTTGTAACTCCCAAATTATTTGTTCTTAACCATTACTAACATACGAGTTATATGAGTACATAAGAAATATCTTTATAAAAAAAACCTATTAAACAAGTATGCTAGGTATGTACATACCAGGCCACTGGCCAGTTATATAAACCATATTAGGTACTCGTACCTAGGGGGAAGTGCGCAGTTTATACTCAAAATATTACATACAACAACAACATCATAATTTCTTCAAATTAAACAGGGTGGGTAAAAAATCGTGGATCAAACGAAACAAAACGAGAATTGGGGTTATTTACAGTTACAAAAAAATGTTCGTTGTTCTCATAATGTAAATGTTCATACATTGATTCCACTGCGCTCCAAATTTTGAGTAGAGTTAGCAAAAAAATAAATTTAGCATGAAACATTATATTAAATATCATAAAAAAGAAAATGCATATCAAACTATGTTTATACCGTCATAATCACAACGTCAAATCTAAAAAAAAATTTGGCTTAAGAACAAAGTAAAAACAACGAAAAAAAAACAACACATTTCAAGGTAACTGTATTAAGTTGTACATACTTAATATTCGGTTAGCTTATTTTATTACAAATTCAACGACATAAGTTTTATACAAAGCTTTCACGCGCGATTTCGCGCGTTATTATGTAACATCATGCGCACATCATGCGACACGCACGAGGGCCATTAAGTGCGAAATGGCCTTGAGCATTTTTAACACACGAGATGAATCCACGGTAAAAAAAAATACTGCCGATATATTTGTGTATAACAAACAACTTATGGATTCCCTTTTATGCTGACTCTACTTATTTTATTTTGGAGCGCGATGAAACTACCCGACTTAAGTACGATGTGTATGTCACACGAACTATAAAATAGCATACGATAAGTGTGACTTGCTCGATGAAGCGCCAGCCCGCGCCGCAGCTGAGCCAGTAGCTTTAAGACTATGCCGACCGCACAGTGGAGCCCTCATCGTTTGTTTGGTTATTTCATACAATTTAGAATGAAAATGCAGAAAATAAGCACGTTAAGTTGTGCTTCACAAGATTACACGTTAATATTATTAGAAGCGGTAGTTTTATATTGTTTAGTTTTATTATAATCCTTAAAACGGAATATAGGGCCACTATTATGTTTTCATTTTAAATTGTATGAAATAACCAAACAAACAATGAGGGCGCCACTGTGCGGTCGGCATAGTCTTAAACTCCCGACTGTGACCTCTGAGTTTGTTTCGGCGTTTCTTCTCAGAGTAGTCAGATAGGAAACGCCGGCCTCACAGATCCAGCCTGTCCCATCTTGCTGCCCTCCCCCAGCGACGCCCTAAGCCAAGGTTCGTACCCCACAGGGGGTGCCCTTAGCGTGTAATCGCTTAGTTTTAGTAAAATTTTTGCCCCTGGCTGGAGGCTTTGAGTTTACTTAAGGCAACCACAGGATAGTACGGTTAAGTAGTCACGACTTGTCAAGGTCAACTACGAGATGCCATAAGTATAGGGAAAAAAAATGTGACTTAAGAGCCTACACTACCTCAGCTAAAATTCACTCTCTATCTCGTTCGCACGATACTGCTCGCGGACTGAGTGAGAGCGAGACAGAGTGCGGTGCTAGGCGGCAGGCAGCGCCAATAGTTTAGGTATTTGCTTTTTACGGTGAAAATAATGGTAATTAAAAAAAAGTAAATAACATAAGACCTGCTTTATAGTTAGTTCGGTTAGTATACAAAGTTTCATGATCTAATTTGAAGTATTTTTTAATATCAGCGGTTTATTGTTCGGTTTAGAGGTAACTTTGGAATTTTTTTCTATAGAGAAAATTTTATGAAATCGTGTTTTTGTCTAACATAAGACCTAGCATTAATCCTCAACTTTATCATTATTTAAAAATGAATGCTGCAGTATTTTCGACATAACGGAGGATCATGCTAAGCCATTTGAGGTAGTATAGGCCCTTAAGTAGTTTATTAATGCATGGCGTAATAGACTACACAAGTCACGCGTATCGATCGTAGTAGATCGTAGTAAATGTATTTGTTAAATCAAACATCACCCTATATGAAATTGCTTTTAAAAGCTATTATAGGAAACTACGAGATAAAAATAAGTTTGAACCTAAAGTAACATATGCGGGTACGGCTTTAATGAGGAAAAGCTTTTTTTGTATGGCCCAAAGAATATTTAATAAGTTGCCTTGCTCAATAAAAAGTCTAAATTTAGTAAATTCCAAACGTAAATTAAACGTACGTAAAAAATAGTAATAAGTAATTGTAATTAATTAAACGTATTTAAATTAATTAATTTACTTCCATTAATTTGTATTAATGTTTCTAGTGATTATAATTCTGTAAATAAGTACCTACCTGTTATAGTCGCGAATCAAATTTTGATCAAGATACAACCTGACACCGACCTGCAAATTGCAAAAACGTAAGAAAATTTGAATTTCGCGGTCTACCACTGCGCATTCACCTTAAGACTATGCCGACCGCACAGTGGCACCCTCATCGTTTGTTGGGTTATTTCATACAATTTAGAATGAAAACATAACAGTGGCCACTATATTCCATTTTAAGGATTATAATAAAACTAAACAGTGTAAAACTACCGTTTCTAATAATATTAACGTATTAATCTTGTGAAGCACAACTTAACGTGCTTATTTTCTGCATTTGTATGAAATAACCAAACAAACGATGAGGGCGCCACTGTGCGGTCGGCATAGTCTTAAGAGACAGAAACCTGTGGGGTAATTGCGTAACACACTATCAGTAGCAATGACTTTAATTTTGACAGTTCAACAACATTCATTGCGTTATTTACGTTGTTGAGCAAACCAATTCGAAGAATTAAGGCTCCTGCAAACAGACGCGACACGCGACGCGAATTGCAGGCGACACAAAGGCACAGCTCGCGATTCGTGTCGCTTGTCGCGCCTGTTTGAAGGAGCCCTTAATCGTGCCACTAACCGTCACGTACTTTGGGCAGGTTTATGTTATGGCTGTGAACACACGGCTACACATCAATCTATACATTTCCAGTTTTAACTGACCTCGCATTGTATGGGTTTACATACAATCAGAGGTCAGCTAGATAATGTGTTACGCAATTGCCCCGCTGGTTATGTATAGCTTGATGTGTAGCCGTGCGTACAAGTGTTTGGTTCGGAAAATTTTGACGTAAAACCAGCCACAGCATAAAAATATCAGTTCAACAGTATCAGTAACAACAGAAGCCCAAGTCTCATAATCAAAATCTAGTCGTAATCTCAACTCAGCGACAATCAATTTCAAAAACTTGTCAAAAATGTAGGGAAATTAGAGGTATTTTTGACACATTGAGACTGAGATCAGACTGTGAACGTTTGCTACTGCCAGTATTGCGGGCTGTTCGAAAGAGATACCGTGGCCCCTGGCACAGGCAACAGAAGGAACACGGGTGGGTTTTAGTCAGTAAAAGTCTGACACGCCTTCCCGCTCCGCCCAGAGCGGGAGAAGTTAGTTGATAATTTCCCAACCTCAAAAAACTTGAGAGGTGTCAAGGGACACCCGGATGGAACGAAGTTCCTTTCGATTAATTAGTGAAGGAATTGTAATAAAATTTTATTTTTTTTAAGATATAATAATAAATAATGTAATGTATTGAATCTTGTATAAAATAATTATATTAATAATTATATTCAATGCGAAATAGAAATGAAAATATCTGGCTTGCTTTCTATAAGAGAGAGAGAGACAGACAGAGAAACATGCGACGCCGCACAGCTTACAATAGCTTACTATAGCAAAAAGTGTCGTGACAACTTTTCGTCTTACGAAAAGTTGTCACGACACTTTTTGCACACATTTTTTCCTTAACGCGCGTTGTGAAAGGGGTTTCACAACGCGCGATAAGGAACTTCACTTCGTTCCAAAAAAAAAAGAAGGGGTACGCTAAGGTAGCCCGCGAAATTCAAATTTTCTTACGATTTTTGCAATTTGCAACTCATCGTCTGGGTGTACAGAGGCCAGCACATCAAGCTACCCCAATCTGTCAGATTTTCCCAATTGAATATGAACCTTATATATTTGTACTAAAGTTGAAAATCTATCAAAGAAATTTGACATATTGGGGTAGGTTGACTTGCTGGCGTCTGTATTACGTTGATTATAATTTATGTTTCGCGACTGTAACAAATATGTTTTTACAGAATTATAAATTAGAATTATTAATACAACTTGTTAAGTTAGTAAAATCCTAAATGTCAAGATTTCATGAAATAGTCATTCAATAGGATTACTCTTGATCTTAGAGAGTTGGACTTTAATGATTATAATTATATTATATACATATTGGTTACGGTCGCGAATGATTCGCGACCGTAACCGTATCTTAATTAACGTACAACTTAAGAGCCTATACTACCTCAGCTATAATTCACTCTTTATCTCGCTCGCACGATACTGCTCGCGGACTGAGTGAGAGCGAGACAGAGTGCGGTGCTAGGCGGCAGGCAGCGCCAATAGTTTAGGTATTTGCTTTTTACAGTGAAAATAATGGTAATTAAAAAAAAATAAAGAACATAAGACCTGCTTTATAGTTATTTCAATTAGTATACAAAGTTTCATGATCTCTAATTTGAAGTATTTTTAGAATACCAGCGGTTTATAATTCGGTTTGGAGGTAACTTTGGATTTTTTTTCTATCGAGAAAATTTTATGGAATCGTGTTTTCGTCTAACATAAGACCTAACATTGATCCTCAACTTTACCACATATTTATTTCAAAATTAATGCTGTAGTATTTTCGACATAACGGAGGATCATGCTAAGCCATTTGAGGTAGTATAGGCCCTTATTACTTACCAGCAAATTGCAAGAAACGTAAGAAAATTTGGATTTCGCGGGCTACCCTAGCGCTTTCGCCTTAAAATTACGAGAATTCAATCTGAGCACTGCCCTTGAATTTCGTGTCGATGTTATCAGGCAATGATATCTGTTTGCTGTTTATTTTGTCGCAAAAGACACGCGCAAATGACTTTATTATTTGTGTAAAAAGACGCATATACGTCTATGTTGTACATACCTACGAGACTTTGATAAGAAAAGGCTTAAGAATTTAGAGATTTCGTATACGGAAATTGCCTTCGGAAAATTTAGCCACAGATAATATAATACTCTACGTAATTTAGCGTTAGGTACATGATGTATTATAATTTTATTGTTATCACGATTTTGAAAATAGATAATGGGATCGCAGTATAATAATTTTAAGTAATCACATTAGATAAATCTGCGGCTAAATGATAGAAGCCGCACAGGTCGATCGATCAGGTTAAACTACGCTTGCCGCGGTTGGTCTGTGGATGGGTGACCATCTTTACATACCGAGACCCTCCCTGCGTGCCTCGGAAGGCACGTCAAGCCGTTGGTCCCGGCTGTCATTCGTGGATCTTTGACAGTCATTACGGGTCGTCAGAAGCCCGAAAGTCTGACAACCAGTCTTACCAAGGGGTATCGTGTTACCCAGTAATTGGGTTGTGGAAGTCAGATAGGCAGTCGCTCCATGTAAAATACGGGTATTCAGCTGCATCTGGTTGGATTGGAAGAACAACATAGTTGGGAAAACCCTAGGCAGATGATGATGATAACAGTAGATTAATTAGGGTAAGTATCTACATGGAAAAACGCGACGCGCGCGTTTTGATAAATTTATTACAAATGCGATGAAACTCACCAGCACCCTAATTGCGAAACACACTATCGATCTCAATTTGAATCATTTTGAAGCATATTGCTAATCCATTGCTTCATATGTTCGAAAATGTGTCTGCTAACAATGTAAAAAACGCAATGAACGTTGTTGATCTGTCAAAATGAAACCCATTGCTACTAATAGTGTGTTACGCAATTACCCCGCTGATTGAATCATCATCATCTGCCTAGCCTTTTCCCAACTATGTTGGGGTCGGCTAATTTTATTACTAGCTAACCACGACGAGCGTTCAGGGACCAAAGTCTGCTATTTTTATAAATTCGTCATTCCAACACGATCCCATTGTCATTTTGCTAAAAGTTCGTAATCATTGGTCGGTCAATGGTCTGAGAAAAACTACTAAATTTCATGCTAGATTTCATTTAATATATATTTTTACATATTACGTATTAGTGTTTGCAATCTGAAGTAGTAAGAAGTTCGTAAATAGCAATAAACATTACATTTATTCATTTGTCATTATGTACGAGATTACCATTTTATGCCATTTCTTTCAATGGAGTGTCAGTGGTTGACCATTGGAAAGTCATAATGACGCCATTATATTAGTAGATTACCAAACTTGTCAAAATCGACAATTATGAAATCAATGATAAACCATTCTGACACTATTGTAATAGCAGACTTGAAGCCTTGGACTACCTTATTTATTACATAAGTACATGTTATTATTAAAATTTTGTTTCTCATTAAGACTGTGCCGACCCTACAGTGGCGCCCTCATCGTTTGTTTGGTTATTTCATGCAATTTAGAATGAAAATGCAGAAAACAAGCACGTTAAGTTGTGCTTCACAAAATTATACGTTAATATTATTAGAAGCGGTAGTTTTATATTGTTTAGTTTTATCATAATCCTTAAAACGGAATATAGTGGCCACTTTTATCCGTTTTAAGGATTATAATGAAACTAAACAATATAAAACTACCTTTTATAATAATATTAACGTATAATCTTGTGAAGCACAACTTAACGTGCTCATTTTCTGCATTTTCATTCTAAATTGTATGAAATAACCAAACAAACGATGAGGGCGCCACTGTAGGGTCGGCACAGTCTTAAGTGATTATGTAAGTCTTTGAGAAATTAATGATATTTTTAAACCGTAAAAATCAATAGTCCCCCAGACTGAATTTCGGTCATGGCGACCAATCTGCGGGGCAATCACGTAACACATTATCAATGGGAATCGGTTTCATTTTGACAGTTCAACAACATACATTGCGTTATTTACGTGTTGAATAAACAAATTTTTCGAACTTAAGAAGCAATGGATTAGCAATTTGCTTCAAAATGATTCAAATTATTTATGAGTGAATTACATTTTTGTTCATTTTTAATTATATCCGGTAATTTATTATATACCTACACACATCAAAAGTGTCTAGGGATCAACATATATTTTTGCAATAACTTTTCTCCTGATTGATATTAATTAAAATTTTCTTTAAGGATTCATCAAATAAAGTGTTTTCGTTTGTCACAGTAACGATAAACCAAGTCACCTTTGCATTAATAAAGAAATTTGCCATTTTCCTAATAAAGGGATTTTTGACATTTGAACCACTAACACAAAAGTTCGAAAAAAAGACTGAAATAACAGTTTTCTCTAAAATTTTATTGGGTAACTTAAACAATTAATAATCCGTGTTTCTACCGCGAACACTAACAACACAAGAACATCGGTTTGGCATACTCAAAATGAGTTCATCCAAATCACGCTGTGGAATGGCCGCCCATGTTCGTTGCAACAACAAAAAAAGGTCTTCTTGCGACTGGATACCCTCCATATTCGGCAGAGCTCTTCTCTGTAGCATATCCCATGCATGCTCAATCGGGTTCAAGTCTGGCGACTGAGCAGGCCAGGGCAGGACATTGATGTTAGCTGCGGCGAGAGTCTGTCTTACAACTCTTGCGGTGTGCGGTCGTGCATTATCATGCATTAACTGAAATAAGGGACCGATTTGCACTTGTAGAGGAACGATGACGTCTGATACAATCGTCTCAGCATAAATTTGAGCGTTGAGGTTGCCTCTGATCCAAATCAACTCAGTTCTTCCGCCGATCCAAATACCCGCCCATACCATGATGGTTCCACCACTATAAGGATGGACTTCCTGGCAGGATTTTAATCGCTGTTGGCGTCCAGGGGTTCTCCAGTGTCGTATACGTCTTGTATCCGGTCTCATACCAAAACGAGACTCATCAGAAAAGCACACGAAACGCCATTGTTCTTCTGCCCAATTTCTGTGTTCAAGAGCCCATTGATATCGAATCCTACGATTGTGCATTGCTATAGGTGGTACCCGTAGCGGTCTTCGGGAATGAAGGTTCACTTCATGCAAGCGGTTTCTGACTGTTTGGTCGCTAATTAAGTTCCCTGAAGAGTGATGAAGCCTCACGGCTAACATCATGGCGGTTATTGTTGGAGCTCTTCGAGTTAAGATTTGAATGTATCGGTCTTGTCTCCGTGTGGTGCAGCGATACCGTCCTCCATGGCGCTCAGCCACGGTACCAGTGCTTCGGTAACGTGTCCAAAGTCGACTGATAACACTCTGACTTGTATTCAGAGCTAAAGCCACAGTACGTTGCCGGGAACCAGCTTCTATCATTCCCACGGCTCTGAGCATTTCTTCCCTGCTTAAATGACGTCGCCGCTCCATAATAACGTTGGTTTTAATCAGTAGTAGGGAAACAGTAGCACTAATAATGTCTTCAATGCGTTGTATGTTTTTATAGGGAAAATATTGACAGCTGATTTTCATCTTTTACTCGAATTTGATTCACAGTTCCTGATTCAAATTATGAAATACACCAAAAAGGATCCATATAAATTTATAAAATCATAAATTTATTACAAAGCCACATCTCAATCTCAAGAAATCCGCATAAAAATGCTTGATCCCTAGACACTTTTGATGTGTGTACTTTCACTGATTTTTTGTCTTCGACAATAGTTGCCAGAAAGAACCACCTTCAAAAACTTGCTCCAGCGGCTAAAATAAAATCTTTTTCTTCTACAGGTTTAAACCTAACCGCCGAAGCTTGAGGACACAATGCTGTTAGACGAGGTGATGCCTACGATGAGAAGCCTCAGTCCTGACCCTGAGGACATGGCCGCCATCAACAGGAAGTGTAACACCACCCTGGTAAGTTTAAAAACATAATATTACATTATTACACAGCAGTTAGGATTCGGAATGATGGGCGACGTACCTTTAAAGAAAAGCACGAAAAGAAAATAATTAGGTTGTGGCGCCATCTACAACGCCACATGCGAACTACGCATCATACTGACGTCACGTAAATCCTGCATCGCGCAAGCGATGTTTACCGCGCGACTACAGGATGAAATTGAAAACTTAAGTAGTAATTGCAGTAAATGTTACATAATATTTATAAATTGTCATTTCCCAAATCTAAATTCTCTAAAAAAAATCGTGTAATTATCGCCTTAGATAGTGCAAACTACGTTATTGCTTTCACAGTAGACACGAATTATAGTTCCAGATTTATTTTTCAAAGTAATTATAACTAATAAGACAATGCGCGCCCGTTAAGCAATCCATTCATCGCTGAGTTCACAACATGAAGCAAGTCGGCAACGTGTTGAACTAGCGGTATTTACCTAATTTTGACCGTTCCTACGAAAAAAAGGGCGCGCGACGACGTTAGATATTTTAATTTGTCGCACCTATTCAATTTCATCCTTTATACAACGTACCGACATAATTGTGGTGTATTAATCTGATCCAGCCTGTCCCTTGCTGCCCTCTCCCAGCGACGACCCTAAGCCGAGGTCCGTATCACATGGGAGGTGTCCTTAGCATATAGTCGCTTAGTTTTTAACCCTTTAACCGCTTACGTTGGATTAATCCGACAAATATTTACGTGTCCATTTCGCCAGAGTAGAGTCGTATATTTACGACCAAATAGCACAGCTCGTTTACTCTGTTTTTTTATTAATTATACTGTATTCTATCAGCGGGGCAATTGCGTAACACATTATCAATCGGAATCGGTTTCATTTTGACAGTTCAATAACATTCATTGCGTTATTACGTGTTGAGCAGACGAATTTTTCGAACTTATGAAGCAATGGATTAGCAATTTGCTTCAAAATGATTCAGATTCCGATTAATAGTGTGTTACGCAATTAGGGTGCTGGTTATTCGGAAAAAAAAAATTTCGAATCACTGTGCCGGGCGCTGGGGGCACGACAACTGTTATGAAGCCGGGCGGTTAAAAGGTTCCCTGGTTGGAAGCCTTAATTTATTGAGGCATCCACAGACAAGCCCACAGCAGCCGACAGCCTCTTAGGTTGACCTGCGAGATGCAATTTATAAAAAAAAAAACAATCGTGGTCCAGTTGCCCGCCAGACATGACACCAGTCTGGTCGGAAAATACTCCCTTTTCCATGACAGAGGAAGGACTTTGCACTCTGTTCCTCATACCTCTATAAGGTGTATCATTTTACAAACGACAAGGAGTGACGCAGGAATTCATAAAAAAAGTCAACATTTTGCGAAATGTGTGTAAATTACGCGCAAATCGGATGCAACGCTAAGCATAAAATTACTCGCCTGTGGCACATGCACCAAGTACGGGTGCTTATTGATTCAGAGAACTTTTATCACGAATTAATAATATCGTAGGTACAAAGTGTAATCTAATCGTGTGTGTCTAGGCGCTTAATCTAATCCGAAGGGTACTATAGCAAAAATATATTATATTTGTTTCAGATCTTCTAACCAAGCCGATAGTGAGAATTAGGCTTCATAAAGTGACCGTGTTACGGTACTAACTAAACGCGCGCACCACGTAATAGTTGCGGAAAATAATCGCCAATCTGTGAACAATACCTACCAACATACAGACACAGAATACCTAATACCTAGTAGGTACTAAGTCCGTGCAATAAGATAAAAGAATCGCTTGAAAAATTTGTTCGCGATTTTATTTCGCATGAACATGCGTTTTAGAAAAATCGCATCCTTAGCCTTACCTAAATTGCCTTAGGTACTTCTAAATCACTGTACGAAAAAAAAAAAACAACTATAATCCGACCGTAGATTTTTTTTATTAAATTATTAAACTAAAAATTAACCTTCAAATAAATTAGATCATACTCCTGAACACTCAATGTTTACAAAAATCACAGCCGTTCGTAAAAAAAATTAAATTCCTACGTTTTTTATTGTTTTGTTTACATCTCAAAACAAATTGCGCGCCAATTTAGGTATATAGAATGATTTGGCGCGTTTTTTATCTACTATAAGGTCCTAACTAGGCAAGGAGGTTAACCTCCTTGTAACTAGGTCATATTCTATGCTCGTTCAGTCAGAGTCAGAATGATACATTTTGTCACTAAAAAACAATTGCGTAACACATTATCAATTGGAATCGGTTTCATTTTGACAGTTCAACAACATTCATTGCGTTATTTACGTGTTGAGCAGACAAAATTTTTCGAACTTATGAAGCAATGGATTAGCAATTTGCTTCAAAATGATTCAGATTCCGATTGATAGTGTGTTACGCAATTAGGTCCAGGTTGTCCCTGGAAGTATGGATCAAATCGAATAGGGGCGTGGGCAAGGTCATTTCCAAACTTTTTGGTCCTGAGAATGATTGATGATTGAGAATTATTTTACGGTTCAATAGTTGTGACCAATTTTTTTCAATCGTTTCGCATAGTGCTTAAAGAAAAAAAAAAATTAAAAAACTATCAAGGCTGTCTAAATATAAAACTTAAATTGACAGTTCCTGGTAGTTTTTTTAAAAATGATTTTGTTCTTTGAGCACTATGCAAAGTGATTGGAAATAAAAAAAGTTGGTCATAACTTTTGAACTGTAAAAAAATTCACCAACATTCTCCCTACCTACCATCAAAAAGTTTGGAAATGACTTTGCCCACGCCCCTAATTGATCCATACTTCCAGGGACAACCTGTATATATTATTAAAATAACATGTTTTCAAAATAATCAGGAGGTCTCGTATTTATTAAAAAACGTTCAAACTTTGATTATACATGTGTATAATCAAAGCGTTCAAATTCAAGTCGCATTCTCATGTCAGCGACCATCAGTCAAAAATTTGTCAAAAATGTAGGTACAACTGATTGTATTTTAGACAAATTGAGAATGACATTAGAATGCGAACGTTCTAAATACGGGTATTACCCCTCTGAAGTTTAGTTTCAAAATGTCAATGAACAGTACCTAGGTTAATTTCAAAATGTAAAATAATAAAACGGTCTACTAAGCTATTTGACATTGCTACTTTTTTTTTTTTTTTTTCTATATAGGATACTATTTAATTATTTATGTAGTACATTTAAATCGACAAAAAATAACAAAATTAAATCCTAACTTAACTAACACAAAAACAAAAAAAAAAAAAAAAAAACTAGAATATAGCGTAAAATTCATCGCATCGCTGTCGACTGGTAAAGTACCCAAGAGACTGGCGGCATTACCACGTTGAATAGCAATACTTAGCCTCTGGCCAAGGTAAAAGCCAGCCCTTGGGTCATGGGAAGTGTCAACCAGTCGTTTTGAAATTTCTTTAAAAAGAACATGAGCATTCGGACCCCACGGCCCGAGGGTTTCAACCCCAAACGGCTCGAAAATATAACTTCCGCTAAGGTTATTATATTTTCGCCGCTTGAGGTTTTCCGCACGCAGCCGCAGCAGCAGCACCAGCACAGCAAGCCGAGCCAGGAAGATGGGATGGCGCAAGAGTATCGACACACGTCGCGTCCCACACTAAAGGCCTACCCAACTTCCAAGGAAATAAAGACATCCCGTCCGGTCTCTTGCCATCATCGCGTGCCAAGCCATTGGGTTCTAATACAGCTGGAACGCCGACGGTGACAAGAGCTCGTCGGATGATGTCATTAATGTTCGCGTGCCGCGCTAAACGACCCGCACTTCGGCTGCAAGAAAGGCCGTGGTGTCCGAGGCTGTTGACATCTTCGCCACAGTGACAGCGATGAGGAGAACAGCAAGAAGTGCCTAGCCGAAGAGAAGCAGCGAGGCGAAAAGTAGTGTCGTCGAACAAAGTGCCTATGTTGTTTCATTGCTACTTGACATTACTATTTGAGCGACAAACATACAATTTAACATAATTGGACAACAGTAGCCGACCGTGACATTGAACCTTGGTAATAATAATAATAATATAATATTTATTTCTCTCAAAAAGGTACAATTTGGTACATAGCTCTTAGGTTACATCAGATTCAAACCTTTGTGAGAGCTGGAGTCTATACTGGGCTCGGGACCTGTATGACAGAACTCCAGGCTCACACCCTTAAAATTTAAAATATAAAATTGCATTTACGTACACAGTATTGTGTAAGCTCTAAGTATTGAGAGGGGAATAGTTAAATATAGGAAGAAATGATTATATGCGAAGTGAGTGTTTAACAAGGTTCCACAAGGCCAAACGCGAACTAGGATTAATTTGCGTAGATGAATATTTCCGGAAATTAAATTATTTCAAGACACTTAGTATTATTTCAGTCTCTGCATAATCCAATTCCAGTAACCAACTCGTAACAGCTCTTTTACATTTTGATCTGCACATAGGATAAATATTTAAAATTTTATTAACCTTATTATGGACGTGTCCACTGAGGAACAGGAAACTACGTTGGACCGAACGACAATTTGTGCGGGTAAAGGGGCAGACAGTATGTTAGTAGTGGTAGTGGTAGCTTCAAATAACCTGTGATTTTATATCAACGCTGTTTTGTAATGACCCAGTAATTCTCCCACTGACAGAAGCTTAGGTATAATCAGGATAGATCGAGTATCGATCATTAGGTACATTCATTAAGCAACCAAAGTGACATTCCGCTATGTATTGAAAGAAAAAAATAAAGAAATTACGTTTATTTGCAATAAACAAGACGCAAAGAAAGAACACAAACTCAAAAAGAACAAGTTGGAAGAAAATATGCGTCCATAGAGCAACACGGGCCACCGGCTGACCGTGTTGCTCTATACAGGGTGTGTCGTAAATAGTGGTCCAGAGTAAAGGAGTCGACACACTGTATTCTTAAGTATCACATACCGAAATTTTAAGCACTTCCAGTTAAGGGTCATCGAAAAAAAACGTTGATTTTTAAAATGTTTGTACCTTGCTTCACGAATTTGGCTGTAATTTCAACAAATATCAATATTTTTTAATTCTGTTTTGATATTTGTTGAAATTACAACCAAATTCGTGAAGCAAAGTACAGAAATTTTAAAAATCAACGTTTTTTTTTTTCAGAGACCCTTAATTAGAAATAGTTAAACATTCGGTGTGTGATACATAAGAATACAGTGTATCGACTCCTTTAATCTGGACCACTATTTACGCCACACCCTGTATATGCGTCACAACCACGCAAAAAGGGCCATCACTCAGCATAATGCTGCGATCCTGTGCGAGACAGAGCATCTTGCATCTTTTATCGATCAGTCAGTGGCTCGTCTTAAATATAAATAATTAAAGTCACTTTCTGTGTCTGTCATGGCTTTATGTGACCGCATTGTTTGTCAATTGCTATATTTGCGATGCGATTTTTCACTATCATTTAGAGAATTTATTACGGCAGTTTTTTGTGTAGGTATCATCCATTCCTAGTTAAAGTTAAATATAATAAATACATCTCGATGTTTTGACACAGTCGCTTGTAACTTAAAAACAAATAACATAGGTAGGTACAATTAGTGTCGGATACAGCACCTCCTTCGTTCAAAGTCGGTAAATAACTACGAATAAGTAATAAGTCAGGAAGTCTAATTCAGAACAAACTCCACAGAAAAAGTGGCCCTACTTCAAACCAAAACGACGTATGATTCAAAATACGAATCACTTTCGAGGTTACATGAACACATGCTTGGTGATTGGTTTAAATTCAGAACGAAAGCCGGGATTGGTTCGCGCGCGTGCTGCAATGTCTGCTATGACAGCCGAGTCATAGTGACGTGGACGATGTTATGCAATAAGTGCACCGGAACAAGTCAATAATAAAAGAATATTATTGTACAGAGGCCAGCACATCAAGCTACCCCAATCTGTCAGATTTTCCCAATTGAATATGAACCTTATTCCTGTGTGCTAAAGTTGAAAATCTATCAAAGAAATTTGACAGATTGGGGTAGGTTGACCTGCTGGCGTCTGTACAATGTTTTTTTTTATAATATATTTTTGTTTTTTTTTTTGGGTTACTTTTTACAATCCAATGAACTCTATTTCCCGCGAAATATGATTAATTTATTAAGTTTTTGTCTAGAAGACATTAAAAGAGAAACTTTCAAACTGGTACAGCAGTTTTGTGTAACATGGTATATCGTTTTAATAATTTATAAAAATCTTTTTTTCGTCAAAATGAACGGAACATCCTCTGCTGGCTTTCACAGGCATCCTGTCGTACTCTTGTCTTTCTAGCTTAACTGAAGCTATCCACTTATTTTGCCGAATTGGATCGACAGGGAAACTAAAAGAAAACAAAATAAGCAAAATAGAATAATGTTATAAAAATATCTAAATATGGATTTACTTTTCAATATTTCATCAAGAAGAAAACTTAAATTGGTAAAAAATTTACTGACTTCATTTGGCATAGTATTGACCACCTCGGTTTGATAACGTATTTGAACATCTTTGAATATAATTATAATTTTGCTACTATTTACCAGTGAAAAGAATCCCTGGACATTTTAATCTTTTATGGCTCCTGCACTACTTCACAACACATGCTGGCATGATGATTCATAGCTGTAGTTCACAATGATAAAATCAAAAACGTACGCGAAGTGCTCGCTTGCAAGAAAAATGTCCGACTGATGACGCACTGGGTACAATTTTTAAGCCCCGCCTACTTGGGCCTAATATTTGTTTGGTCATTTTTTTATCGCAGTTACATTTCCTGACTTATTACTTATTCGTAGGTAAATAATGATAATAAATGCACGTGCACTTCTTGTCAGCAGCACCCGTTTTATGCTTAAAACGTCAACTAGTCGTTATATAGAGTAATTTTATTATTATTTTCACAGCTACTTAGTTCTTCACGTATGTATTATGTAATTAATATCTGTAGTTCAAAGATTAGAAGTGTTCATGACACAATAGCGTGCAATGTCAAAGATCGGAATATATATTTGATTGAACTTGATTCCGGTATTCAATCAATGAGTTTTATTCGCGGGCGTTTTCGCGTGCCATTACCTACGTTTGACATTACGATGTTGGCGGGGAAATTAAAAAGCGCGGGCTGTCAGTGTTGATTGATTGTCGCTGGTCTACATTTTGTTTTGTTTATAGATTTAGTACCAAGTATTTCGTCAGTCAGTGTAGCATCTCACATAATAAAATAATAATAATAATTTAATAGTTAAAGTTTATACTTACAGCATAACAAGAATAGGTAAATATTATTCAAAATATGGTGAAAATAGATGTCAAAAAATCTGTCCCACAAATTATTCTGAAAGTGACAGTGGCTTCGGGGGCTTCAGTCCGGCCGCCGAGAGAATGCGTTCCTGATACTTGCCAGTGCAACATTTCTAGTAATTAAGGTGATTGCGCAGTGGTAGACCGCGAAATTCAATTTTTCTTATATTTTTTGCAATTTGCAGGTCAGTGTCAGGTTGTATCTTGATCAAAATTTGATTCGCGACTATAACAGGTACGTATTTACAGAATTATAATCATTAAAAACATTAATACATCTTTCTAAGTTAGATTTGTACCGCAAGAAAAAATCTCATAGGGAAAACTGCATAAAAAAACGTAAGAAAATTTGAATTTCGCGGTCTAGTACTGCGCATTCACCTTAAGGATCAAATTCGCAAAACACGTATTCGTTTGTAGAAACTGACAGGACGTGTCAAGAACGCATTCTCCCGTTAGCCGCGCTGTAGAGTAATAAATTATGGATTGACTTATTCAGCCAACAGTAGACTTTAGAAATACAAGCTACATACAGAAAGATACCGTTAATATCTTAAAAATTAAAAAACAACACGCGAGCAATCGATGTAGCATTACATTCTAACAATAGATCACAAAAATAAAACCTGAATTATCGAAGTTTCTTATTGCGCAATTCTTTCGTAAGTTTCAATATGTGTTGATAGATGGCGCTAAATTAAATCGCGATAATGTTGCAGTGAAAAAATAGTGTCAAATGAAAAAATATCGTCTGAAATCACAAACACAGAAAAACAGATTACACTTGAATTACCCGTAAATTATGATTATATTACTAATTAATTATTTTATTCATCTAAAAACTCTTCTCTCAAAAATATTTTTTGGTTGTAAAACCAAAATAGAATATTTTCTTGTTGTTTATTTCAGCGATGATTGAGCCTAATTGAGCCATCTAGTGTCAAAAGTTGCTCTGTTCTCCTACCGAACTGGTTGACTAGTGTAGCTACTCCATACTAGGTGGCGCTGTTATAAAACAAAGTGTTTACTAAATGTTTTTACTATTAAAGAATTTATTAGAATTCCTAGTACGTAAAAAATAAGGTATATATTTGAATATTTTCTACGATATCAATAGTTAAGTGGAAGGTAACCTTTCGTAATCGGACGGATGTTATCTATAGAGCAATAACACCTCTCTATTATTTGTATAGCTCTGTTCCTCTCCAACTGTCTGCATGACGTGTGCTTTTCATGCTGTGTTTCGATCGTGGCGAAGTCAGTCACAAACCGATTCCGATATCGTATGATCTTGTTATTTGATGTTATTTCATTAAATATTAATACAAAAATAACCTTTGTATCGAGTTCTAAGTGGTTTTCGCATAACTAACTTCGATTTAAGTGCGAACTTAAGCCGGATATCTGTGTATTACGTGTGTGTATCAAGTGATAAGTGGAACGTTGTGAAAAACAGTAATTCTTGCCGTTTTCCAAGTGCTTTTACCTGTTTTCGTGGATTATCTTCCGTTATAGGAGTTAACGGAGCGTATCATACCTTTGATGCAGCAGTCTTTGTGTAAAAATACTTTCATTATATTTTTAACCTAATCGTAACTTTTAACTTTGGAGGTTACGATAATTTTCGTTAAAGTTACCTATTAAAAACCATGTCCTTTGCTTCACTCGAAGTATCTACGTTTTGCCTTTTTCTTTTTTCTAGATACAAATTAACTTGTTTTTTTTTTTCCTGACTATGGTAAGCAGTGCAAACAACCGCTGCTTTTAACGATTCCTAACTTATCCCTATTGACATAACTTTAATTTTAGTCAACAACGTATGAATTACGCACTTAAACATACGACACAATTAAAATACTATATTTGCCTATTTTATATCTTCATACTACAACATATACCTTGCTGTAATTGGCATAATAAAAAAAATACTTTGGCAGATTCTAACAAGAAAACAAACCCAGTTTATGAACAACTTTGATTGACGTTTTTAATAATTATCAGCAAGACTTGTAATTATATGAAATATCAGGTTATTCTCAGCTGGTTTTTCCTGGTTATTGTCTAAGTATTGTGGGTTATTTTGAAAATGTAATTCTGTGATTGTTAAGAAGTTGCTACAATACTGGTTTTGTGCACCTTGTGACCTTGTACACAGTGGCCCACACAGGTGGCCCATGATGGACAAAGAAAAAAAAAGTCAAAGTCACAGATTATTTTAAAAAAAAAGTTTTGTTGTTGACTTTTTCTGTACAACATAATTATAATTATCAAAATCATCATTCATATTGAAATGTTGGTCAGTGGATCGTCATAAGGTTGTTTTATTCTAGCTAGTCCTCACTTGTTTTTGCAATGTTTACAAATATCCAGAAAACAAAACAGTTCAAGAGTTAAAACAATTATAATTTCAATACCTACCCACAACCTAAAATGATATGTTTCCAATTGGCTGATTTAAGCATGACTTTGACATAACATAAATTATTGAATAAATTATAACTTTGCTAAAAAACAAAATAGAACAAGACATTTTACCTACTCCAGATGTTTTTTTACTTCCTAAGTTCATAGGGCTGAAAATCTCTAATAATAAAATATACTGATGGCCAAAAATCTCTAAAGTAAAATAAATAATTGTGTATTGGCGTCTTGGAGTAATGGAAATGGGAATTTTAAGATTATCTGAGCTCAGCTCAGTTTTTCTGAGCTACATAAACTCTGTTTTTAATTTTCTAGACCAAAACGACAGCTGCAATCAAACTTTTTTTAGTTCTTAAATTTATCCTTTACAATGGTTTATTTTTAAAACTGCTGTGCTATTTGAGTACCCAAAATAGTAGTTTTATTTTTGTTAATTCAAGGGTTTATTTGACCACTGTCCTACCTGAGGGTAAGCGATGAGGCGGGCTTGCCTGAAACTCATCATTCTCCACCTGTTACCTATCTAATATTTTTTTTGAATTGGCACAATGTCTTTTTCTTCCATACTTCTCTATTCGTCATCATCTTGGTGGTCATCCCCTTTCTAGCTATATCATCTTTCACACAGTCCATCTATCGTTTCCTTTGCCTTTCTCTACTCTTATACCCATCCACATTTATCCTCAAAACATTCCTAGATGCCTAAAAGGAACCAATAATTCATTTATGCCTTGAAGACTCCAAAGTAAGTCAGGAAACACAAACTCTACCAAGGAGTTCCACACCTTAGCAATAACTATGCATAATTGATGAATAGAAATCATTAGCTATGCATAGTACGCTTTACCTTTACCCAAGGACATAACATGAACGCACCTACAGTATTGGAATCAATATTTATAATAGACAAACTAACTTTTTCTTTTTTAGTTCTTAAGGTAAAAGCTATTTGAGGCAGTAGGAGAATGAGTAATCCATTTTATTTTTCTGGCAACATTTTGATAGAGTTTTTAATGTTTATTAGTCAGTTGTTAGGGGTAGTCAGAAGCCCATAAGTTGTCAGTTGCCATGTAAAATATTGTTATTCAGTTGTATCCGGTTAGACTTGAAGCCAACCCCAACTTAATTGGAAAAAGGCTCGGCAGATTGATGGCTTATGCTATTATTTTTTTTGTCTCACTCTGGGATTTGTGGTCTTAAGTTTAAAAATTATATTAACATTGAAGTTAGCAAAAACCTGCATTATTTTGTTAGCTAAGCAAAAAACTTTAAAGCAGGTCAAGGTGCAGGCTGAATACTTAATGTTTCTCTGCCTATAAGAAGTATATTTTTTGTCTATGAGTAAAATTAAATTTAAAAAATAAACTTACAGCCAAAAATGCAGATAGTCTTGCAACAAAAGTATTTGCCCCGCGGTTTCACCCGCATTAGTCTCGATCCCATGGGAATATCAGGATAGAAGTATCCTAATCCAGGTCTACCTAACTTAGCTACTTGACTTTGTAAGTTAATTTTAATATTTCTACACCGGCAACGGTAGTGTATGTGAAACTGTTTAATATTAAGATCTTAATGTACCATATACTCAGAAATAAATAAATCTTATCTTATCTTATCTTACCCATGTGCCAAATTTCATCAAAATCCGTTCAGCCGTTTTAGTGTGAAAGTGTAACATAAATATACAAAAAAAAATCAAATCTTGTCTCTTTATAATATTAGCTTAGACATAAATAAGATTCAATAATAAAATATGTTTCAAATAAAGTATGAATTAATTTGAGGTGTTTGTGTCTGATGATATGATCGAAATAGACATCTGAGTCATATTTACTTTGCAATATCATTATTACATATTAATGAAGATTGAATGACAATAACTATTACATGCAAGATAAATATGATCAAATGTAGATAATTACTTATTTAGGTATGCACGTAACTCCGGGATTAGTAGTAAAAGTGAACATGACCTCCATCTCTTTCATAGTCAGCAAAATAGCCTTCCCGACCGATTTCGGTCACGGTGGCCAATCTCAACGGAGATTAGTCTGGTACGCAGGAGATACTATAGTGCACAAGTGTGCGCGCAGACACAGGTGCACTCTCTGTTCCATTACTCTCATAGTCCTCAGGGACGGCAATCCGACACGACCGGAGAGAGATCAGGCGCAAGACCAACGGCCTTACGTGCTTTCCCAGGCACGGGGGTATTAAACCGCCAACTTCCAAACTCCGGACTGTTGCTAAGAAATTCCCAATGGGAAACACTCAATAACACTTTTTCCGACCCGGGAATCGAACCCAGGACCCCATGCTCAGCAGTCGCGCTTGCAACCACGAGACCAACGGGCAGTCAGCAAAAAACGGCTACCTGGACCACTTTGTCTTTGGGTGATTGGGGGAAAGGGGGGGGGATATTTTGCCCCCAAATAAAATTACTTATATGAAGTCGTGTCGCCTTTGCTACGTCAATCACGGCTGCAATTTCTCCAATTAGAGCCAGCCGATGTCCTTCATTTAATCGATGCTGCATCGCGATTTCGCGACTTCCTGCGTTCGGACGCGCTATCGGAATCGCGCGTTTTAGCAACTGCTCCGATGCCGCCGGATCGGGTCGGCTGTCGGCGATCGATAGTCGATTATCGATAGTTTGCCGATTTGCAATGGTATTGTTTACAAAAATGATAAATTTTTAAATGATTTCTTTCTTTATTCTTTTAAAACTGTAGCACTAACGCGTGAACTGGGACCCAAATCTGTTATTTTTAGAAATTCGTCATTCTAACACGATCCCATTGTCATTTTGCTAAAAGTTCGTAATCTGCTAAATTCATAATGGTCGATTATTTATGGTCGGTCAATGGTCTGAGAAAAACTACTAGTTATCATGCTAGATTTCATTTAATATATATTTTTACATATTACGTATTAGTGTTTGCAATCTGAAGTAGTAAGAAGTTCGTAAATAGCAATAAACATTAGATTTATTCATTTGTCGAGATTACCATTTTATGCCATTTCTTTCAATAGTGTCAGTGGTTGACCATTGGAAAGTCATATCACGCCATTATATTAGTAGATTACCAAACTTGTCAAAATCAACAATTATGAAATCAATGATAGACCATTCTGACACTATTGTAATAGCAGACTTGAGGCCCTGCTTATTGGATATAACCAGTACCGTCTTCGGCGCTATTGATATTTTCGCTTTATCAATAAAGCAAGCAGCAGCTTCATTAGAATCCATGTTATGGGTGTAGCTTCGTCAAAATCTAGTGCAACACTGAGTCGTGTTCCGCAGATGCCAAATCGATATAGCGGCATAGAAATACAGACTGGGAAATTTCAACTGTCCACCTATTACGATTCATAAGATACAGCCCGCTAAAGGCAGACAGACGGACGGGCGGACAGAGGACTCTTAGTAATAGGTCCCGTTGGCATCCTTTGGGTACGGATAGTTTAAAAATCTTCTAATCTACTCACATAGACGATACATAAATGTCTAATTTCGCAACTTGTAACTAACAATGGCAGAATGCAAGCGCCCGCAGTTAATTCATTCGCGAATGTGGGTTAATTAGGTTGGTGCATTACTTATTATAAATATAGACTTTCTAGCGACACACTCACTCCCACTGCAAGCATTTGTGGAACTAACTCCAGTAGGTACAGACGCCAGCACATCAAGCTACCCGAAACTGTCAAATTCTCCCAATCAATTTTGAACATTATGATTTAGCGATTAAAGAAATTTTGACAGATTCTAGAAGCTTGATGTGCTGGCGTCTGTACGTTATATGTAATAGGAGAAGCAAGCCTATGAGTAAACATTATATCTATCTATATCTATATACTAATAATAAAGCTAAAAGAGTTTGTTTGAACGCACTAATCTCTAGAACTGACAATCGAATTTGAAAAATTCTTTTTGCACTTGATAGCCCAATTCTTGAGGAAGCCTATAGGCCATTTAACATCAAGCTAGGATCCTGAGGAGCATAGCAAAGAGTAAAAAATAACGCTAAGCGAAAACGAAGTAATAGCGCTTGCAGGCGGCAGGCTCGGGAAACAAGAAATTTCACGCGAATCAAGACTCGGGCAGACGCTAGGATTCATATCAAACTCAGCTCAAACTCAAAGCATTTATTTCAATTAAACCAATTACAAGCACTTTTGAATTGTCAAGAGGTCGGTCAGTCAGAAAATATGAAGCTACTTGCCCATTCCAAAGCGTAGTAGGTACCTATGGAGAAGAACGGACAAGAAACTCCACGGACACTTTTAAATCACAAAATTGTGACAAACATATTGGTTACATCATTCATGTTGTGATTATACATGTGATAACGATGTAGAAAGACGTAAAAAAAAACATTTCAGAAATTAAAATAAGCCGACATACTTAAAAAGCTTAGATATTCTGGATTTTAGAGTGGATAGCACTCTCTACAAGTTCAGAGGCTTTAAGATGCAGTTTTGGGAGTTTTAGAGTCTAAATAAGACCTATTTTATATCTTCTATTTTGAATTTTGTTGCTCTATTTTTTTGCTGCATAATCAGCCTTGAATGTTCCCATTTCTGGGATACAGGCCTCTCTATGAGAGGGAGTGGGCTATAATCCACCACACGGGCTCAGTGCGGGTTGGTAGATGTCTCATGTCTTCGAGTTTTGGTTCTAGGACATGCCGGTTTCCTCACGATGTTTTCCTTCACCGTTATAAGACTATGCCGACCGCACAGTGGCGCCCTCATCGTTTGTTTGGTTATTTCATACAATTTAGAATTAAAATTCAGAAAATAAGCACGTCAAGTTGTGCTTTAGTGGCCACTGTTATCCGTTTTAAGGATCATAATAAAACTAAACAAAGTAAAACTACCGTTTCTAATAATATTAACGTATAATCGTTTTTTCTGCATTTTCATTCTAAATTGTATGAAATAACGAAACAAACGATGAGGGCGCCACTGTGTGGTCGGCATAGTCTTATGAGCAGGGCTGATAAAATTAAATAAATAAAGTGCCTGCATGGGTTCGAACTCACAACCTACAACTTTAAGTCGGAGCCAACACTGTTCACCACTTTTTGACGCGCGATATTAATTCAGTTCGATGTAGGTATGCGGGGGTCTTGTAGTCTTGATAAGAATGTATTTGAAATTCGTATTACATACGTAAGTACTTATAAGTCACTAGCACGCCTCTAAAAACCCACACATTGCCATCTGAAGGAGAGAACATCAAGTTAAGGTGGATGCTCCAGGTAGCCCGTGAAATCAAAATTTTCTTACGTTTTTTGCAATTTGCAAATCAGTATTACCTATATGGTGATCAAAATTTGATTCGCGACTATAATAAAGATGTATTTACAGAATTATAATCATTAAAGTCATCAATACAACTTTAAGACCAGCACCGTAATTGCGTAACACACTATCAATCGGAATCTGAATCATTGTGAAGCAAATTGCTAATCCATTTCTACATAGTTCGAAAAATTTATTTACTCAACACGTAAATAACGCAATGAATGTTGTTGAACTGTCAAAATGAAACCGATTTCCATTGATAATGTGTTACGCGATTTCCCCGCAGGTAATCCTAACATCATGGAATTGTCGTAGTTAGGATTACCTGGTGGTTCTATAAACACATACTTGTTACAGCCGCGAATCAAATTTTGATCAACATACAAGCTAATACTGACTTACAAATTGCAAAAAAACGTAAGAATATTTGAATTTCGCGGGCTACCTGAAGCATTCACCTTAAGCATTCTATTCGCCAAAACAACATAATTTTCACACATTTAGAAACTTGCAAAACCAGTTGAAACCACCATACATTATCCGTTTCGCGCCATAAGCATAACCATAGATAATACGTGGCGCGGTAAACATTTTGGATAAATACTTTTTTTCGCATCTGTTTTTTTTTTAATGTAGAACGTCCTTGTGAAGGCGTACGGTCAGGTCAGCGCAGTTCGTTGTACTCGAGTTTTTAGTTTGTTTGATGTAACATCTAAATATAATGACGGGCTGCGAAAACATGGCGATCAAAATCTATTGCGCGTTTTTGGAAATGGGGTTTTATTGTGTGATTTAGTGCGGTTATGCTGTAAATAAATTTGGGGCCCGTGGCTAAATAATAACAGCCGCACAGGTCGATCGCTCAGGTTAAGCTACGCATGCCGCGGTTGGTCTGTGGATGGGTGACTATCTTTACATACCGAGACCCCTCCGTGCCTCGGAAAGCGGTTGGTCCCAGCTGTCATTTGTGGATCTCAGAAGCCCGAAAGTCTGACAACCAGTCTTACCAAGGGGTATCGTATTACCCAGTAACTGGGTCAGATAGCAGTCGTTCCATGTAAAATACGGGTAGGTATTCAGCTGCATCCGGTTAGACTGGAAGCCGACCCCAACACGGTTGGGAAAAGGCTAGGCAGATGCAGATGATGTTAGTTTTTTCTTTGTTTTAGTATTTTATGTGCTACTAGCAGCGCCCTGGGGTTTCACCCGCTTAAGTCTCGATTCCGTGGGAACATCGGGATAATAAGTATCCTATGTGTTAATCCTGGTTATAAACTATATGTCTGCCAAATTTCATCCAAATCCGTTCAGTAGTTTTTGCGTAAAAGAGTAACAAACATCCATCCATACACACAACCTTTCGCATTTATAATATTAGTAGTATTGTAGTACTTATTATTACAAAGGTTTCATAAAAATGATCTTTGAATCCTATGTTACTAAAATCTACTTTCAAAACGTACGTGAAAACGTTATTATTCTTGTCTGTATAACATTCTACGTTTATTTTTAGTCTATTTCCGCGAAGCATGGTAGGGATATGAATTTCCTTGTACGCACGGCTACACATCAAGCTATACATAACCAGTATAAGCTGACTTCTGATTGTACGAAAAACCTATACAATGCGAGGTCAGCTTAAACTGGGAATGTATGACCTTGATGTGTAGCCGTGTGTACATTCGGTAGTACAACTCGTTACTTAGAATATTTTAACAAAAACCTTTTACTCTTATTAGGAACTTAGGAAGTAAAATCTTGATAAAAATCAGTATTTTTTTGTAAGAATTGTTCATCTATTTCTTAGGTACCTATTTACAAGGAAGATGTGAGTGGAAACTCCGGGAGGAGATGGCTTTGGAAGGAAATTTTGACCGGATTTTTTTTATTGGCGATGTTGGAGACGCCTTGGAAGGAAATATTTACCTTATTGGCGATGTTCTTCAGAAAGCTCAGGACTTAGAACTTGTTTCCTAACCCTCATTCTAGGAAAACATGTCTACTTAATCGCTAAAACGAAAAAACCGGCCAAGTGCGAGTCGGACTCGCGCACGAAGGGTTCCGTACCATTTATCTATAAAAAACGGCAACAAAATCTTCTCTGTTGTATGAAATATTTGTTAAATCTTAATTTACTTAATTATTTATTTTTAAAGTGAATATATTCTGTGAATATTTCAAGCGTCTACCTGTTGCCGTTATCAATATCGAGCAAAAACGAGCAAAAAAAATCACGTTTGTTGTATGGGAGCCACCTTAAATATTTATTTTATTCTGTTTTTTAATATTTGTTGTTATAGCGGCAACAGAAATACATTATCTGTGAAAACTTCTACTAACTATCACGGTTCATAAGATATAGCCTGGTGACCGACGGACAGACAGACGGACGGACAGCGGAGTCTTAGTAATACGGTCCCGTTTTACCCTTTGGGTACGGAACCCCCTAACAATGATCCCTATTCATTTTCCCTTCGAGGTTCTTCCATACCGGATATGCACCATTGCAAAATTAGTTACAAGCAGAACATTACATTTATATTCATTAGTCTGACGTGACGTAACTAAACTGCGCCAAGGTCATCGACCTTCAGCCATCTTGCGCATGATTCACTTCTTTGTTTTATAGTTTACCTCACTCATGCGCAGGTATATGGTTAAGTGTTTTGTTTATCGGCTGAAATAGTATGCCTATGCTAAAATGCTCCCAAAGGGTGTTTAGCGATAAGTCAGCCCATTGCGTCACCCCTGTAAAATCTCTGAAACTAGCTGACCCGGGGAACTTCGGGGGAACTTCGGACCGCCTCAGAATCAAAAAAGCCGTTTCATATAAAACTAGCACTTCGCCCGCGACTTCGTCTGCGTGTATTCGTACCAAATTTCAAGTTTATTAACTCAAGCAATAAGATTTTTCATACAAACAATATTCCCCCTTTGCACCCCCTTAAAGGTCGAATTTCCAAAAACCCCTTCTTAGTGCTCCACTACATAATAAAAGGAAGCTGTATGCAAAATTTCACGTTCCTAGTCCTTGCAGTTTCGGCTGTGCGTTGATATGTCAGTCAGTCAGTCAGTTTCTCCTTTTATATATATACGGTGACTGATAATTAGTGACCGATACTTAAACACGTGCTTGTACTCATGATAACAAACAACTTTTACTATGGGACCAAACATGAAATTGTAAAAAAAATCTGCTGTTCAGTCATTATGTTCGCCTAACTGGTCAAAATGTAGGTACTGAACAGCAGATTTTTTTTTCGCGAATTCAGGTTTGGTCCTATAGTAAAAGTTGTTTGTTATCATGAGTACAATCACGTGTTTAGGTATCGGTCACTAATTACCAGTCACCCTATATAGATGTAAGAGAAAATGAATTTTCTTCATTACTTTTTTCCATGTTTCAATAGTCATTCTGCTATTCGGGACGGAGACAAAACCAAAAATCAAAGATCATAAAAATCGGTCCTGATGTTCTTCAGTTATAAATGGCGTAACTAACCCAACTTTATTTTATAGATTCGTATGGTTACAAGCAAAGAGGTAAATGATACAAACATTTGGAATCTAGCTACATGTGTGGCTGTTATTATTTGACAGTCGTTACGGGTCGTCAGAAACCCGAAAATCTGACAGCCAGTCTTACCCAGGGGTATCGTATTACCCAGCAACTGGGTTGTGGAGGTCAGATAGGCAGTCGCTCCATGTAAAATACTGGTGTTCAGCTGCATCCGGTTAGACTGGAAGCCGACCCAAACATAGTTGGGATAAGGCTAGGCAGATGATAATGATGAATGTCAAATTGCTGGTGGAAATGACAGATTTTCCTGACGTCCGTTATAATATTATGACGGAACCGCTGTCTAGGAAATCTTTAGTCAAAGATCAGAGGGGCAATTCTCGTAATTTTAAGAACGTTTTCAGTCTCAATCTGTCAAAAACACCTCTAATTTCCCTACATTTTTGACAAGTTATTGATATTGTTTGTCGCTGAGATGAGATTGCGACTAGATTTTGAACGTTTTCAATTACGGAAACTGGCCTTTAGTTTTCTACTATCTTCTTAGCGTTCTAGTTTAAATAAAGAAAGATCTATGGTTTGATTTTTTTTTTTTTCGTCTAAATATGGAACTTTATTTTGGCGACAAAAACAAATCATGTAACACCTCGTTTGCTAAAAGCATCGTGACCTAAATGCTCGTTTACAAAAAAAATATTCATGTCTTTCATGTTGTTTTTGTTGCGTAGGTAATAATTAAACTCATATTTTCTTTTTTATAAAGGACTAGCAGCGCCCCGCTGTTTCACTCGCTTAGTAGGCTTGTCAACTGAAGAAATCTATTTAGTCCGTCAGTTAGATTATCAAAAAATATTTGACCCGTATTTTTTTCTTTTGTTACGTAAACCAAAATTGACGAAGATACGATGCTATTAAAATTCTCAATACGTCACACCTTGGTATAATTTTTAGTGCGTTCTGACGTCACGAGTCCCCTCCCGAGTTTTGATGCGTTATATCTTTGTCAATATTCATTAATTTACAAAAACAAAAAATACGTGTCCATTATTTTCCAATACTCTAACTGACGGACTAAATAGATTTTCAATTTATTGATGGTGGAAACTAGTCTATTGTCGATCCCGTGGGAATATCGGGATAAAAAATATCTTAGGTGTTATTCTGATGTATAAGCTTTAATACTGTGAAGTTTCATCAAAATCCATTCAGTAGTTTTTGCGTGAAAGAGTAAAAAACATTCATCCATCCATTTTCACAAACTTTCACGTTTATAATAAAATAAATAATAGTAGTAATAAAATAATAATAGTAGAATAGCTTTGATTTTGTATCAAATTATCAATTTTTCTTTTTACCAATTTTGTTAGGGTCGGCTTCCAGTCTACTCGGATTCAGTTGGTGAATACCATTATTTTGCATGTAGCGACTGCTTATCTGACCTCCACAACCCAGTTACTGTGTAACACGATACCCTTTGGTAAGACAGCACCCTAATTCACAACCTTACGGCAAGCTATCGTATCGAAAATGACACATTTCAATAACCTGATTTGCCTTGCCCCCGACAGCAAACAGTTGTCGGAAGAATAATGGTCGTCTATTTGATTTAAACTGACAAAATTTTCGGGTTTTGGACTTGTGAACAGCGTTTATAGGACGCCTACGATAACATTGATTGATGTTCGATACGGTACGGAAGCGTATCGAGTAGTTGTGGATAGCTATGCTGGTTGCCATAATTTTGGGCTTCTGGCTACCTACACGTAACGACTATAAACTAACGCTGGTCTAGAAGTAATGTGTTAGGTACCCAGTACCTGTGTTGTGGAAGTTAGGGAGGTCGCTTTATGTGGAAAATACTGGTCTTCAGCTGCATCTGGTTATATTGGAAGCTGACAAGACAGTGGGAAAAAGGGACACTCTTTCAGGGTCCTTATGATGTCGAAAAGTATTTTGAGAAAACTTTTTTGCAAAAAAAAAAAAAAACAACCGACTTCCAAAAAATACTAAAAAGTGAAAAATATCTTTAATTTCGGAAGTCGGTGTCGTTGGGTTCGCATTTTCGTATTTTGCCACCGACTAGTTTGTAGTCTTTTTTTGGAAGTTGGTTGTTTTTTTTTTTTTTGCAAAAAAGTTTTCTCAAAATACTTTTTTTTTTTTTTGTAAAAAGTTTTGATTATTTCACTTTTAAGTTGTACTTACTCCACACAAATTCGTATAACACTACTTGCTATGTAAATATCAGTGACAGGAAGTCATTATAACATCATCAATTTAAACTAAGTGGCAAAAATAAGTATTATCGAAGCTAACTCAAAAACTACCCAAGCAAAGTTAATAAAATTCATATGGGACCACCCCTGAGGCATACCCTACCCAATAAAAAAAAAAATTTTTGAAATCGATTTACATATCGTGTAACAAAAACCCAAAAAAAAACAACATAGTCGAATTGAGAACCTCCTCCTTTTTGAAGTCGTTTAAGAGCCTACACTACCTCAGCTAAAATTCACTCTTTAGCTCGCTCGCACGATACTGCTCGCGGACTGAGTGAGAGCGAGACAGAGTGCGGTGCTAGGCGGCAGGCAGCGCCAATAGTTTAGGTATTTGCTTTTTACGATGAAAATAATGGTAATTAAAAAAAAAAATAACATAAGACCTGCTTATAGTTAGTTCGGTTAGTATACAAAGTTTCATGTTCTAATTTGAAGTATTTTTTTAATATCAGCGGTTTATTGTTCGGTTTAGAGGTAACTTTGGATTTTTTTTCTATCGAGAAAATTTTATGGAATCGTGTTTTCGTCTAACATAAGACCTAACATTAATCCTCAACTTTACCATATATTTATTTCAAAATTAATGCTGCAGTATTTTCGACATAACGGAGGATCATGCTAAGCCATTTGAGGTAGTATAGGTCCTTAAAAAGTAATCGAATTTGCTTCGATATGTTTTTTCGAAGGAAAATTTCGCCAAACCGTCTTGAGCATACATGGTGATCAATACTCCTTTCTTCTCTGTATGAGGAGAAGGCCTTTGCCTTAAAGGGTATTATAATCGATGTTCCTTCATGATAAGTCATTAACTTGTTTATTTCTTGAAATCTTTGAACCCACACTGTCTTGAATCATTATTTCAATGTCAGTGTCTTAACACTTAAGATTGTTGTGGGCGTTGAGTGGTTGCACTGAAACAAAGGGGCACTGTTGATGATAAACTGACATATAAGACGGCCATCTTTGAATGCAGAAGTTTGGCCATAATTGAATAGGGAAAGGACGTAATTATCATGTTTGGGAAGCAATCGGCGTCAGTTGAAATTGTTTTCTCAAGTTTTTCTGGAGCTTTTATTAAATACTAGTATGTCGGGTATCAATAATGAAAGGAATCTCCATTGATAAGGACCATCTCATCTCCATTCCTATATTATTTTATTATTATTTGTACTTAAACATTTTATATTTTAGCTGTTGCTTGTCTATGGAGTATTTATCTTAATTTGACAGGACTAAACTTATATTTATCTTCTGTCCTTTTCATATTGAAATAGAAAGAAAAAAATGCACTGAAGTTAAATTTAGTTTGTGAAAAACAGATTCGGGGCCAATTTACGTCAGGCGCTGACTAATTTGACAGGACTAAACTTATAATTATCTTCTGTCCTTTTCATAGTGAAATAGAAAGAAAAAGATGCACTGAACTCAAAAGTTGAGTTTGTGAAGTAAATAATTGAATGTCTTTGTGAACAAGGGAATCGGCGCCATTGCCATGCTTAGACGCATAGAATTCATACAAATACAAGGTCTAACAGAATAAACGCAAGTCCTGAAAGTAGTTTGTTCATAATTGACTACTGAATCGATTTCAGTAACTTTTAATATAGGTATTTTTTTTTTCAAAAATTATAGTAGTTAGTATTTTTTCTTACTAACCGCCGCGCCGATTGAGCCAAATAAAATAAATCTTATTTCAAGGCTGTAAGACTCAATTTTAAATGCATAAAGTAATGCTAGTGTCAAAACAATTTTCTTTAAAAAAAAAATAGCAACCTTTAAAAAAATAAGTTTTGGTCATTGTATTATGCTTTTAACTCAATACTCTAATTGGGGTGTATGAGGTCTTGCGTTATATTTATGTCTCCGTCGCATGCCTGGTGGCGCGAGACTTCTTTCGTGAAACCGACTTTAACTTTTCACGATGAGAACGTATGGATCAGCGGGGCAATTGTGTAACACAATAACAATGGGAATCGGTTTCATTTTGACAGTTCAACAACATTCATTGCGTTATTTACGTGTTGAGCAAACACATTTTTTGAACTTGTGAAGCAATGGATTAGCAATTTGCTTCAAAATTATTCTGATTATGATTGATCGTACGTTACGCAATTAGGGTGCAGCTTTTGTCTCATGCATAAACATAGGTACATAACTTAACGCAAGACCTCTTACACCCCGGTCTTGCGTTATGTTACACCTTGTAAATATTTCTCCAATCTGTCGGTTTGTCTATTCTTCTGTTGACAAAACCCGTTTCTACGTCGGTCATGGTACGTGTGCAAGTCCGGCAAAGTGTTATTGGGGTTTTCCATCAGGAATTTCTCAGTAGTAGCCCGGAGACTGGGTCCGTGCCAATGATACTATAAAGGAAAGATATGCTACGTTCATACTGAGCGACGTTTTGTGTTGTTGGGATAGTGGTTTTCAACTACGACTGCGACAGATAATACGGAACGTATGACATAGAAAGAGATAGCTATCTGTAGTCTGTTGCGCTTGAAGTATGTCGACTAAACGAAATTACAACAATTGTCTGAATTTGACTGCAACAATTTGCGCGCGCTAGTGCCTTAACTACCTCTTTATTGTATATAATATCATTGGTCCGTGCCCGGTTTAATGGCAATAGGTTCGCCCCCTGTTAGGGTCAGCGCCGACAGAAAGGAGCGCAGCGGAGAGGATTTTATTAAGGCACTCGAAAATCAACTTTAAAATTATTGAAATAAACGCGCGCGTGCCTTCCCGCGTATCCTCGAGGACGCGTGAACGTTTTTTGTCAGGTTCAAGCATATATGCACTTTATTTCAATCATTTTAAAGTTGATTTTCGAGTGCCTTAATAAAATCCTCTCTGCTGCGCTCCTCTCTGTCTGCGCTGACCCTTACACATGGAACGTTAACTTAAACATAGCTATAAGATATTTTTTTTTTTTTTGTAAAACATGAGTACTACAATAGATTTGTATGGTCTCAAAATAATATTCGAGAACAGGATCTACATGTCTTGCCTTTTATGGGGTACAACAAAAAAATAACAATCCCCACTGGTGGGGCTTTGTCGGTGGGGATTTGTGGAATAAATCCTTTTTTTTTCGTAGTTCGAGACAACACAACAATTTCTTTTTTTTGTTAATATTTACTACCTTTTTAGTACATCCTCCTCCTCCTTCCAAGGAGAATTGGAGCTAAAATAAGCATCTCTAGGAAGATGTAGGCATGTCTGCTAATTATACGGCGACCTTAATATTATTGCTGGGAGTGTGCTGCTTGTTGAAATCATTTTATACTACAGTTTTACTGTTTACGATTAAATCTTAATAATCTTGGCATGGCATTTCGCTCACGGTTTCTTTATTCAATGATTTGCTTGCGTGGATACCATTTTATAGCTCTCTATGCTTTGGCTCGCTCGTGGCTAAATAATAACAGCAGCACGGGTTGATTGAAGGTTATCTAACTTGCCGAGGTCCGAGATCCCTCCGTGTCTCAAAAAACACTTGCCGACCGCACAGTGGCGCCCTCATCGTTTGTTTGGTTATTTCAAACAATTTAGAATGAAAATGCAGAAAATAAGCAGTTAAGTTGTGCTTCACAGGATTATACGTTAATATTATTAGAAACGGTAGTTTTATATTGTTTAGTTTTATTATAATTATTAAAACGGAATATAGTGGCCACTGTTATCCGTTTTAAGGATTATATTAAAACTAAACAATATAAAACTACCGTTTCTAATAATATTAACGTATAATCCTGTGAAGCACAACTTAACTGCTTATTTTCTGCATTTTCATTCTAAATTGTTTGAAATAACCAAACAAACGATGAGGGCGCCACTGTGCGGTCGGCATAGCCTTAAGCAATTGGTCCCTGATGTCAATTATAGATCTTTGACAGTCGTTACTGGTAGGACAGATAATATTATACTCTACTGGTAGTAAGAAGACCGAAAGTCTGACAACCAGTCTTACCAAATGGTATCGTATTACCCAGTCACAGGATAGTCCACGTCGCTCCATCTAAAATACTGGTATGCAGCTGCATCCGGTTAGACTGGAAGCCGACCCCAATATAGTTGGGAAAAGGCTAGGTAGATGATGAGTTCTTTATGCTATGAATATTGATTGATAATTCAGTCATCATCCACAAAAAATCAAAGCGACCATTTTTTAAGCTTGACTCATGCAAGAATGACGAACACTGCGAATGTTTTATTTATTTTCCGAAATAATATGGCGACACGTGGTTGAATAAACACGTGCGCAAACATTGCAGTTTATTTAAAATGCATGACTATCGTGACTGTTATTTTATTTCATCTTAGAAATTTATTTTCTAGGGCGTTTTGAACTAAATAAACTTGGAAATTCTTCGCGCCAATTTTTGACAGATGCGCTTATGCATCTGTTAAAAGTCGTCCTGACAGATGACAGCTATCACTATATCTTTTTTTTTTTCGTGGCGTGTTGTTTAAAGGCATTTGATTTACAGTGGCCACTTTAAAGCCCTTTCAAAAATAATGAAGACAAAATTATAAATAATTGACCGTAACAACGAAATTCTGTGCTAACTACCGAAAAATCGCAAAAACTTGCCAAAACCTCGTTTATTATGAAAACAATTACATATTACGTATAAATAAACTGCATTGTAAGATTAATTGTAATGCCGGGAAAATGGAACGTCGCCTTGGTGTGACCTCAAATAAATATAAAGAAAGGACATGATGTGAAATGTACAGGAATGTTTTGATTCAAAAGCTTCTAAAGTAGACAACGGGAGTGGTGCCAACTGCAAAGACTGCAGTCTTCCTGGTACTGGGGTAATCAAACCTATTTAGAGAAAGTTATTGAGGTCAAAACCGGTGGAAAATTCTGGATCCTTCGTTCTTATGTGCTAAGGACGGCCAAAGTGTGGTTTTAACGCGTGTTTTCAAATGCTTCGTCGTGTGGAAATTGACTTAGCATACCTAATCAGTATATACATAGTTCCCACTGGGGGGGGGGGGGGGGACACAGGCCTCCTCTCTATGAGAGGGAGCGGGCTGTAATCCACCACGCGGGCCCAGTGCAGGTTGGTAGCTGTCACATGTCTTCAAATGTTTGGTTCTATTACATGCCGGTTTCCTCACGATGTTTTCCTTCACCGTTTTGAGAGCAGTGGTGATGATATTACACAAAGTGGCTGTCTGGGTTCCAACTCACGACTGACACACTCGTAAGTCGGGACCAATGTAACTAGGCCCACCACCTCTGCTCTAAAGAGATTGACTTAGTGGCTTGCAATTCATTCATTCTTCCAGTTAGTGATCAAAGCTGGGGGCCGATTCTACTAACAAAATTGTTCAAAAATCGCAACGGAACCACAGCTGAATCACGGCTGTTAACTGTTAAGCGTTTTCATATTCTACTAATGAACAACGATTCAACTGCGGTTAAATCGATCGAAATAATTTCAAAATATATTCTGTTAACAAAATCGAACATAAGCGTGACGTTTAGTCACATTCTACTGTTATTTTGACACTTGTTAGAATCGAATGGTGTAAATAGAATTTTGTATTCGAATATACTTTCGGTGACATGTATGTAACATTTTTAGGTTCAACTTTTTTTTCTGTGGTATTATTAAACATACTATTTGGCATGTTGGTAACACAGTTTACCCGCTACCGCTATTCAGTTGCGATTCAGCATAGGTTTAGTTTCCAGTTTGCATAGGAATAGTAGAATGACTATAAGTAACTATCGAACGGCGATCGAAATCGAACTGTTATTAAAACACAATTGAACGTGTAACGTTGCAAAATAGTAGAATCGCCCCCCTGGTTCTTTCTCTATAAGAGAAGAAGCTTCTTCACTGCATTGGGCCCATTATTGGGGAACCCGCGAAATTCAAATTTTCTTACGTTCTTTTGCGCAGGCATGGAATATTAAAAAAAAAAATGATTTTGTAATACATGAAACGTTTAATTTCTCTTGACTGTACTTACCTGTCAAAAAGAGTAACCTAGATAATGTGGATAAGACACGAGTTTAAAACAGAAGAAGAACTAGCGGGGGATCCCGCGTGGGTTCAGGGGATCAGACCGGAATAAATCGTGTCAGGTTGTTTGTTGAACTAAATACGATTTGCTAGCGTAACAAGTATGTATTTACAGAATTATAATATTTAAAAATAATCAGCACACCTATTGAATGACTATTTCATGAAATCAATCAATAGTAATCACATACATTTCGAGGGTTTGACCCGTCCATTTTATTTTTTATTCAAAATGGCAGCTGCGCACGAAACCTATATAAATCGATAGCTGACATCATTGCAAACGGAAAATATTTATAGGACCAAACCCCCTTAAAGCGTCACGTTTCCGAGATACTTGATCAACTTTGAAGGCCCCGATTCTGTTTTTCACAAACTAAACTAAATTTAAGTTCAGTGCATCTTTTTCTTTCTATTTCATTATGAAAAGGGCAAAAGATAAATATTAGTTTAGTCCTGTCAAATTAGTCAGCGCCTGACGTAAATTGATGCATTTTTAGTAGCCAATTTTTTAATCACGTCTAAACTTGTCTATGGATTATCTAATTTGACAGAACTAAACTAATATTTATCTTCTGTCCTTTTCTTAATGAAATAGAAAGAAAAAGATGCACTGAACTTAAATTTAGTTTAGATTGTGAACAACAGAATCGGGGCCAATATCTCGGAAACGTGACACTTTTTTTTTTTGTGGATGGTAAATCATCAAATGACCCCTCCCGCTCAGGGTGGAGCAGAAGGGAGTGTCAGACTCTTACTGACTAAAACCCACCCGTGTTCCTTCCTTAGCCCTTTATGTTCCGGGGCAGCGGTAACCCTTTCGGACAATCTTAATAAACTATTGGCGAACAAAAAGACGAAACTATTTTAAAGAAAATATGCAAAAATTCAAAAATTATATAAAAAGTTTTTCTTTTTCTGAAATCTATAATACAAATAATCCTAGCACAGCATATAATGCATTTTTGGAAGATTTCATGATGCTGTATAATTTATGTTTTCCTTTCCAAAACATTTCAATGAGAACCAAAGTAAAACCTCAGTGGGTATCGCATGGCATAAAAATCTGTAGCAAAAAAAAGAGAGAGCTTATGTGGAACTATAGACTAAATCGTAATGAAGTAAATAAAACTAAATTTAAAAAATACTCTAAACTATATAAAAACATAATTAATTTAACGCAACGAGCACAAAACAATAATAAAATAAAATCATCTACCAACAAATCCAAAGCTACATGGGCGATTATAAATAGGTCTAAACTCAATTTACCAAAGGATACTATCACTTCCATAGAAACAAACCATAAAACTATAACCAAGCCAGGAGAGATTGCGAATGCTTTTAACAACTTCTTTATAGAAAAGATAGAACCAATACCAGACGCAGGTAAGGACGTAACCGTAAACATTTCCAAATCAAATCAATCTATGTTCATGGCACCGAGTACTCCATATGACATACTTCAAATTATAAGATCGCTTAAAAATACTGCAAGTGTTGGATACGATGGAATCTCTACTAGAATCCTAAAGTATATTGCTTATCATATCTGTGACCACCTAAGCCATATCATTAACATGTGTATAACCACTGGATCATACCCGGAAAGTCTAAAAACTACAATCGTTAAACCAATCTTCAAAAAAGACAACAAGCAAAGTATGAGCTGTTACAGACCTATTGCACTTATTCCTATAATTTCGAAAGTCTTTGAAAAATACATTTATAATCAAATTTATAACTATTTAGAAAAATTCAACATTCTTACAGAAGACCAGAAAGGTTTCCGCAAGAATAAAACAATAAACCTGGCTATTTTTGATTTTTTAAATAACGTCATGGGTAATGTGGATAAAAGAACGCCGGTATGTTCCATTTACTGTGATATGACCCAGGCTTTCGATTATGTTAATCATGACATTCTCCTCCGTAAACTGGAAGCTTATGGCATTAGAGGCAATGTACTAAATCTCGTAGAATCTTATCTAAAAAATCGTAAACAATATACACAAATTTCTAAAATAAACAGTAATACCAAAAAAGAAGAAACATATGCATCAAAAACACGTATAGTTAAATATGGAGTCCCGCAAGGGAGCGTATTGGGTCCTTTGTTATTCATAATCTATATCAATGATTTGCCATTAGTAACTAATTATCCAGTATCACTTTTTGCCGATGACAGCACGGTCACTATTAATTCTATAAATAAAGATATGTATGAACATGAAATTAATAATACAATCAATTCAATAATTAACTGGTTAGATAACAATAATTTAAAAATCAATCTCGAAAAAACAAAAATTATGTTCTTCAGTCAACGGTTAGAAGCACCAAATATTAATGTTCAACACAAATTAAATGTTATAAAAAATGTAGAAACATCAAAATTTTTAGGTGTAACCATTGACAAACGTCTGAACTGGAAAGCACACACAGAAGAATTAAATAAAAAAGTATGTTCTTCTGCCTATGCCCTCTATAAGCTAAAACCTATTATAAGTACCAATGCGCTTATAACTGCCTACCATGGTATTGTCGGCTCCATATTGAGGTTTGGAGTTATATTTTGGGGAAACTCTACCAATAAAGAAATCATATTTAAGTCACAAAAAAGGTGTATTAGAGCTATGTTTGGTTTGAAAATAACAGACAGTTGCAAACAATATTTTATAAAATATAACATTTTAAGTCTGCCTTCCTTATTTATTTACGAAACAGCAAATTTTATACGAACCAATCCTAACCTATTTAAGAAACTGTCGGACGTCTCTATTCGTAATCGACGGGATAATAATAAACTATGCGTACCAAGATCAACCACGGCATTGATGCATAAAAGTATTTTTTGTTTAGCACCAATCATTTATAATAAAATCCCAAAAACTATTAGACAAATGCCTACTGCTTTGTTTAAGATACATTTTAAAAAATTTCTCATAGCCAAATGCTATTATACCATATCGGAATTTTTAAATGACCACAATTAATTATAAATATAGATTCCTATAATTACGATATTTCCACATGTAACTCTTAAATCTGTAAAAACAATACTCCACTTTTTTTCAATTGGCATTAGGATGAAGTTATTAAATTTCATAATTTGCTTTGTGTAGATTCAAATTTCTTGTGGTTAATTCTAAGCCAAAATATGTTATTTTGTACGCCATAAATGGCAAAACATGCAGATCTACCTATTATTTTAAGACCTTGCACATATTATTTGATGTATACTCATGTTTTACAATAAATATTATTCTATTCTATTCTATTCTAATCCCGCTGGTACGGGGTGCAAAATGGCGCGCCAGTAGGCTCTTTAAAAAAATCTTCAATCCCCTTTCACGCGGACGAAGTCGCGGGCAGAAGCTAGTTGTTAATAAAACATATGGGCTGTACTGTAGTATAATAACCTTGTATTAAATACCGCTGTTGAGGACATCGGGTGCCCATACCCTTGTAAGGTGTATCAATGTTATGCTGTAACAGTCGCCATGCGGTTTTCTATGGCGCTAGTATGTTTTATATTTCTATATAAAGTCATTAAATAATGTTAGAGTTGATGTAAAGGGTCGATACGTTGTTGTTTTTAGATGTTGTATGGCAGCCATCTTGAAAATAAACTGGCGCCAATTTTCCTGTCAAAGTCAGAACCTTTTTTAATAAATTTTTGTGGTGATTAGATTTATTTACCATTAGAGAAGTATGGAAGAAAACCGATCCCAAATGTTAGGATAAGGGCTGGAGAATTATGATGATAAAGATAATAGATAAGTAATGTTAAGAGTTGATGTAAAGAGTCGGTAGATTGTTGTTTTTGTAATTGAAGGCGGCGCATGCACCAGGAAATTATAATTATGACAAGCTGTTGTTTGGCAGCCATCTTGAATAAATTTGGCGCCAATTTTCCTGTCAGTGTGAACCTTTTCTAATAAATTAAAAGAAATAATTACTGAGTCTTGAATTGTGATGATTAGATATTTACCATACCGTGGCCGATATTATTAGTTTTTTTTTTTCATATTTTTGTTTCTTAAAATAGTAGTCCCTAACTTAATTGATAGTAAGTACTTATCCTAATTTTTTTCTCTACATTCGCCCTTAATCTATCTAAAGATTTTCTCTAAAAGATCGCTTTTAGCGATAAGACCGCCCATTGTGTCACCCTTTGTAAAATTTCTGCAATTACATCTGTAATACGCGTCAGCGCCGTCTGTCGCTAAAAACCAGCGCTGGGGCTCCATCTTACATAGGGTCGCAGCATAATACTGAGCGATAGCCGTTTTGCGTGGACGTGACGCGTTTCCCCCTACCTTTACTTATTTTTTTTTTGTGTCTATGTACTTTTTTGAGTCCTGTTTCCCGCAAATAAACGTATTTTCTTTCTAATATTTATCATTTACATAATAAAGAGTATTCTGTCTACATTGGCGGAAACAAGAACATTATATTACGTTTTCAACCTTGATTGCGATTGTTGTCTGTTTTCATCTCGACCTATGCTAAAAATATTTTAAATTCATAGTACATTCAAAGTCTTAAATATCTCGGCATATTTGGTCAAGGCTTCCGTATAAAATGTTGTTGTATGATTTTTTTGGCGAAACTAACTGCACTCCTCTCAAGAAGATATTGAATGTGGTCTTCCATTTTATAACGTCCAGGGAGGCTCAGGGCTAAATAATTACAGCCACACAGGTAGATCTACAAGGTTAAGCAACGCCTGCCGAGGTCAGTCCGTGGATGGGTAACCATTCATTATATACCAAGACTTCCCCGTGCCCCGAAAAGCACGTTAAGCCGTTGGTCCCGGCTCAACGCGCTGTCATTGGTAGATCTTTGAGTCGTTACGGGTAGTCAGAAGCCAAAAGTCTGACAACCAGTCTTTCCAAGGGGTATCGTGTTACCTAGTAACTGGTTTGTTGAGGTCTGTTTGGCAGTCGCTCCATGTAAAATACTGGTATTCAGCTGCATCCGGTTAGACTGGAAGCCGACCCCAACACAGTTGGGAAAAGGCTGGACAGTAAGGCTATACAGGTGGATATTTGTGGAGTTTCGCTATCATATTAGTAGTAGACTTAGGATTGCCAAGACGCCAGTGATGGCATTAAACACGTAGCCGAATTCTGGGCCAAGTCCATTTAGATTGCCATCGTCACGCTAGGAAGAAGATATAAGTAGTTTACAGGCCATCCAGGACAAACCACTCAATGAAAGAAGCAAATTGTTAGAAGAGAAACCACCACCTCTGGACTTCGTTAAACCTTAGGAACACTTGCCTCCCGGGCGTGATCTGCAGTGGCCTATATGAAAAGCTCTCAAATCCATAGCGTACGTCGTTTACCTCAAAATAAAATTATCATCTAATCAATTTATTTTTTATTTTATCATGTTTAGATATCGATTCCCATCACGTTTCAGTAGTTCAGGGACCCCAGTCTGCTATTTTCATAAATTCGTCATTCCAACACGATCCCATTGTCATTTTGCTAAAATTTCGTAATCTGCTAAATTACGTATTAGTGTTTGCAATCTGAAGTAGTAAAAAGTTCGTAAATAGCAATAAACATTACATTTGTCATTATGTACGAGATTACCATTTTATGCCATTTCTTTCAATGGAGTGTCAGTGGTTGACCATTGGAAAGTTATAATGACGCCATTATATTAGTAAATTACCAAACTTGTCAAAATCGACAATTATGAAATCAATGATAGACCATTCTGACACTATTGTAATAGCAGACTTGAGGCCCAGCTAGCTAATTTATTTGATTACAAAAAAAAAAAAACGAATGAGGCAGAGTACCATCAACACGAAAAGAAACAGTTTACCCATTCAAAGTAAGAAATTCAAATACGCAGGTCTGTGTCGTGTTGTCCAAACATTCTTATGTTTTCCGAGTCAAAGCGATAATGTCCGGGCAGCTTCACCTTCGGAGGACCTCGGAGAATGTTCAACGTTCCTGAACGACTTTCAAATAAAAATAGATTTCTGAACGCGTCTGTTTTCTTTTATCTACCCACTGTGGTAATTTGATGTTTGAAGAAGGGAACTGGCTGAGACAGTGGTGTAAAGAAAGACAGCTGTGTTAGTTGGCCGCATAAGATGGACTGATGACCTAGAGGTTGCGGGATCTGATAGATGAGGGAAACACAGCTCGCGTAGCATGACCAATTCTATCAAGAATAGGCAAAGTTCTTTCTACCCAATTCGAAATCTCTTCTGCCCGTGCACGGGGCGACCCGTAGACCCGCGTTTCTTTGAAGAAAAGGCATTTATTCTTCCCATAGCAACGGGGAGCAAATTTTAAAATCTATAGATTCTTTTTCAAGTCCAATGTGATGTAGACTATTTGATATTTGTTGAGAAAAAATGTTTCTACTGGGGGTAAAGTAGTGTCAAAAGTAGACTTTGTCGACTGAAGAATAGAAACATTTCTTCTCTTCATCAGCATGCTTAAGATGGTAGAAATCTTTCTGTAATCTGTCATTTTGTCTATTCTTCCGTCGACAAAACCCGCATCTATGGTGGCTCGTGCTGGACCTGTCGTTCTTCTTTCTTTGTGAGTCGATGGTATTAATTGAGTCCAGAAGGTGGCCACGCCAACCGCGGCGTCTGTGACGTTTTTAGGTCCTCAGAAGTGCAAGAAGTCAGAAGGACCGTTGTACACAGCACGGTTTCTTTATAGCGGCGCAGAAAAAATGTGTCCGCCATTATAGGAAGGGTCTCCGAGAAAAAAAAAAACGTTGATTTTTATAATTTCTGTACCTTGCTTCACGAATTTGGCTGTAATTTCAACAAATATCAATATTTTTTAATTCTGTTTTTTTTTTATTATTTATTACTCTTGAATATGTGTACTATCATATCCAAACCCTTTTTTATTTTAAAGTCAAAGGTACTTAAAGAAATTAATTTATTTCCAATTTCAATACTCATCTCCAGCAAATCATATGACTTTAGGGGCATATTGTGCAAAAAAAAATGTACAGCACTGTTAGTGCCCATTAGTTTTAAAAATACCTCATTAAATGAAAATTAAAAAATGGTAAAATATTAAGTGGTAAGACTTCATAAAAAAAAGTTATTACCCTTAACTGGAAATGCTTAAAATTTCGGTGTGTGAAACATAAGAATACATTGTATCGACTCCTTTACTCTAGGCCACTAATTTACGACACACACCCTGTATAGTATCACACATCTGTTTTTTTTAAACCGATATCAGTCGATATATTCTGTAAAAATCTCACCATGAAAACTTAGGTGACGTTCCACCAGGGCCCTAATTTACGTGACCACTCAATGATTCCTTACTTCGAAACCACGTCATTTCCTTAGGTAATCACGCCAACCTCGCGTACATTTCGCGCGGTTTCGTTCATTGTGTCATAGACAATACAGTACCTGGGGGGCAATTCTCGTAATTTTAAGTTTCGGTCTCAATCTGTTAAAAATGCCTCTAATTTCCTTACATTTTTGACAAGTTTTTTTACATTGATTACCGCTGACATGAGATTGCGACTGAATTTTGAACGTTTTAATTTTCGGGTTTTTTATTGGCCTTCTGATATTATACTGACAGCTCACATCAAGCTCACTCCACCTAGAGCCCGTCTCACGAAAGAATTCCCGCGGCAATAAGTTGAACTAATTATTATTATATAGTTAGCAACATTCCTACAGCAACTCCCCTATCTCACACACCTTTCTCTATATTAACCAGTATGTACGTCGTGCCTGTAATATGATGTTGAGATATATAAAGATTTATATCTCCGTTCGCATGCTTTTGGCGCCGCGTCTGCGAGACTTCTTTCGTGAAACGGGCCTTAACTTTTCACGATGAGATTTTTACACAGTGGATCAGCTTTTATTCCATGCATAAACTCTTAAGTTTAAACATTTTTAAGTAATTCAAGACTGTCAGTCGTAAAATCATAATGATATCATTATCTTTAATTAAATTGTCAATTTAATACATTATCCTGAATTCCTGACGCTTCATAGTGGTTTTATAAAATAAATTAACGTAAAAAGCGTCCCACAAAAAAGTTTCAAATTCGCCTCTCAATTCTGTCCATCCATGCGAAGAAAATCTACGCCAAAGAAAACGCACACTTCCCGACATAATTTACGTCAGCGCGTTGTTTTTTTTTCGCGTTCGACCGGCAAAGAGTTCAAGGTTACTCTGCCAATGTAAGATGAGAGACGAATAAATATTTTGCTATGAACTGGTTCTCTTTTAGAACACGTGACAGTTTTTTTTTAAGTTTACTAAGAAGAGTTTTACTTGAAAGTTTAATTGCTTTTTTGTTTTTATAATTTATTTAGTCGATTTTTGAGAGTTACGTCACTAATTATGTAGTTGCGTAGTGAAATGAGTTCAGCGCCATTTAAATTATTATTTGTTAATTTGCATTGAAACAATACAAATTCGAATGCACCAGAGGTTATTGTGAGTTTTCCTACATTCACTCTAAAATAATAGAAATTAGAATTGCTAAACTATTTTTAGTTATCGAATCTCGGGTTCTAAGCAGGCTCTGGGTCTGTGTTGCTTAAATATATATATTTTTAAATAATAACTTTTAAAATAAGGAAACAAAATATAAACATGGCTGTTTTCGTCGCGAGTTCATGTCGTAATAAAAAAAAACAAGGCTGTACGAAGTTCAGTCAGTGCTACAGAAAAACAAACATGATCGTCACTATGACTTGTCTTATGATTGTAAATAGGTACGTGTGACGTGTCTTTGGTAATTTGGTGGCATTGCGTAATATGTTGTCAATTTGTAATCTAGGTATAGCTCTATACTTTTTAATAGCCCTTTACTTTTGTAATACCTTCTTACGTATCCGTATACTAAGCTGAAAAGTTTGTTGGTTTCAAAGCGCTAATCTCTGGTCTGGAACTACTTGTCGGAATTGAAAAAATCATTTTGCATTAATGATATCCCAATTCTTGAGGAAGGTTATAGTTATAGACTACATACTATATTACGCTACGAGTCTACGACCCTTAGGTCAGTTCCGTGCCACATGCACACATCGATCTGAATCCGAATTAAAGATCCGACTTCAATCCGAATTGGGAATGTTTTAAATTCATAAGGATATAATTATTCGGATGTAGTGCGCAACCCCTCATACAAATAGGCCTACGGTCACTTCGGACCGGCATTTCTCGGATTCGGATCGGATGTAGTACGGAACTGCCCTTAGGAGTCGAGCAAAGAAAGGAAAAGTCATAAAGAACGCGAATACGAAGTAATAGCGCGTGCTACTAATAAAAAGGGAGTTTTCGACGAATGTGGCTGCTTTTTTTGTAGTTAAGTTGCTGTGTCTTTCTTTCCACTTCCACGCGAACGAATTCGAGGGTTGATGCTAATAAAAAACATTCTAATTACAGTAGCAATAAAAAAAAAAACTGTTCTAGCGGCTAACTCGTGTGGCTGAATTTTACTCCTGTAAGTAAGTAACGCTAAAATAGAAACCGTCAGGCATGCGGCGTATTTTCAGGTAACCAACCGTTTCATTTTTTTGGGGGGGTATCCTTCAAAAGAACCAGGGAGTGTGGGATTCTTACCTCAGTGAAACCACCCCGGTGATCACGATCAGCACATGGAGGGGGTTACCGCTTAATAGACCAGACCAACTATCTCCGGTTCGGCTTCCGGTCTAATCGGATGCAGCTGAATACCAGTATTTTACATGGAGCAACTGCCTATATCTGGCCTCCACAACCCAGTCACTTTTAATACCTAAGTTGGCTTTGATTTATGGCTCGACTTTGTCAAAGTCATGTTGATCAGGCCTACCGGTGACCTGATTGTGAAGCATGCTTTGTTTTGTCCTTACTATTTAAGTCAAGAGCAATGGTGGTCCCATGGTAACGACCGGCGACCCCGACTTACGAGCTGTAGTCCTTGAGTTAGTACCCAGACAGGCCCTTTACTTTGAATAATTTCATCATCACTGCTCTCAAAACTCTGAAGAAAAACATAGTGAGGAAACCGTGATGTCCTAGAACCAACATTCAAAGACATGTGACATCTACCAACCTGCATTGGGCACGCACTGGATAGATTATAGCCCAGTCCTCACAGAGAGGAGGCCTATATCTCAGCAGTGGGAACATTATAGGTTGATTACGCTTAGGTTGTTAAGAGATTAAACTATTTTTCTTTTTACTTCTCCGATTAATCTCTCGCCATAACTTTAATCTAACTGGCCAGCAATGTCCCACTCTCTTTTGCGAGTCCTTACGGTAGGAGTCAAGCTAGCCCCGCCATCTTTGTCTCGGCCTGCCGTGTTGGCGTCGTACGTTTAGGGAAGCTCAATCGGTGGTTCTTTTAGCCCATTTCTCGTCTGACATGCGCCAGACATGTCCAGTCCCCTTTAAGCCTAGCGGCTTTCTGGGTAACGTTTGTGTGTGATTTTTGTTAACTAAAACTACAAACAAATTAAGTGCTACTTGTGCAAAACATTAGCCTAGTTTTAGACGCACCAAAAACAGCAGTAAAGCATAGGTAACTATAGCGCCCTTGCAAATATTAGAAAGTTCGCACATTAGCCAGTAGAAAGCGTTACGCATAAAATCGTAGATCCATAGAGAATTGTGAAAGTACATTACGCACACGTCAAATTTTTGGCGCCATTTTTACTGTCACTGTCAAACAAACTGGTAGTCATTGTCTATGCTATGGTTATAAAAAGTACCGTACGTTATATAGTTCACATTATGACCAGTATGTTTATTCAAGATGGTAAGTAGAAAAAGATTATTGAAGTGAAACTTCTTTACGCACGCTTGACTTGGGGAGTAAGCTGGCGAACGCGTGACGTAAGCGTTACGAAAAGTGTGATCGGGCAAGGCGAACGGAAGTTAAGTGGGGGATATAAGCAAGAGACAGCAGTGCGCGCGCACATTTTCTTTCTCTCTTCCTCTCATAGCCAAATACGTTCCGTATATCTAAGCAATAGAAGATCTATGCAAAAATATTAATTTACCAATGAAACCATGAAATAAATTTAAATATTTGTAGAAAATTAATATATGTATATGTGTATACATGTATATATTGTACACACATATATATATATATATACATACAGATGGAGCGAAAGAAGTTTCACTTCAGTCGTGTGGTCATAAGCACACTCGTTTTTTTTTTTAAATATGGACTAACCAAACTTTCAACCTACTTGTAACTGCAGTTAATTAATTTCCATTTGTAACCAATTCGAGCACAGTGTAGGATATTACGCAATTATATTGTTTATATTAATATAATCAGCTGCCTTTGTTTCTTTGTTACGACATCGAAACTGGATGTGACAGTTAATATTTGCAAACGTCGATGGAAAGGTTATAGCATATTACCCAGTAACTGGGTTTATGGGTTGTTAGAGGTCAAATAAGAAGTCGCTATGTAAAATACTGGTATTCAGCGCAAGCGATGGCCGTTTTGCATGGATATGACTCATATTTTCCCCCAAATTTTTATTTTTATTTATTGTTGTTATTTTTTTAGAGTTTGTGTCATGTTTATCGCAAATAAAAGTATTTTCTTTTTTTTTCAATCTAGTTAGACTGGAAGTTGAGCCCAAGCTAGTTGGGAAAAGGCTAGGCAGAGAGAGAGAGAGAGACTGAAATATATTAGAGTTTGTTCAGCAGCCAAAATTACTGATGATGGTATTACCATATAATCTGAAGCAGCGTCACTTTTGTATGAGATCACAAATAAATCATCGATTATTTATTATTAGTTTTTTGACTACCTCGTTTTTCTGGTGGTTGCAAGTGCCACTGCTGACCATGAGTTCCTGAATTTGATTCTCGGGTCAAGGTCGTGCAAAGTTTTATGAGGTTTCTACATCTGGAATTTCATTTGATGGTTGATGTGTAATAGCTCGCCCTTATTACTTGGGATTTACACATAATTGGCGCAATGTGGGAATACTAAAGGCTTAGCATAGCGTAATCAGCTTATCCTAATGTTCCCAGTGCTGGGAGACTGGCCTCCTCTCTGTGAGAGGGAGTGGGCCGTAATCCACCACGCAGGCCCAGTGCGGGTTGGTAGATGTCACATGTCTTAGAATTTTTGGTTCTAGGACATGCCGGTTTCCTCACGATGTTTTCCTTCACCGTTTTGAGAGCACTATATGTGCACTTTTGCCTTAACTTTCGGAGAATTCAGGTCTGATGGTATATTTTGTTACCTCTACGACCAGTTACGCAGGATCTTAATTTCAATGTTTTGCTCATTTGCGGTTTCAATCTGGTTTTCATCGAAGGCATTGACCTCCGGTGTATATGCGGTGTCTCTCCATAGGCTGCAGACCTCCCATCTTGCACAGCATGCCCCGTCATTACTTGCACACGTGAGGACCTAATGCCTGCGTCAGCGAACGCTATCCGCGTTGCTGAATTTTGGGCCAAATTAATTTAAGAAAAAAAAAAATCCTATACAAGGTGTAACGTTAAATGCGCAAACCTGAAAATAGTTTGTTCATAATTGACTACTGAATCGATTTCAGTAACTTTTAATACAAGTTTTTTTTTCAAAAATAATCATACTATCCGCTGATTGAGCCAAAGTACTATCCGCTGATTGAGCCAAAGAAAATTAAGTCTTATTTTAAGGCAATAAGACTCAATTTTGAATGCATAATGCAATGCTAGGACCAACACGATTTTCTTAATAAAAATAGCTTTAAAAAATAGTTTTGTTCATTGTATTATGCTTTTAACTCAATGCTCTAATGGGGGTGTATGAGGTTTTGTGCATTTAACGTTACACATTGTATTTTTGCCATCGACACCCTAAGAAGGTTTGGTTTTGAACGAGTTCTTTGTTTGTTATGAGCTTATGACGATGACTAAGACCTCGTTATTAATTTATTACGACTGGTTCACCGGTGTTGAGAGTGAGACCCGAGAGTCCGAGTCTCCGAGAGTTCAATATTTATCAGTGACTGCCAGACCGTGCTAGAAGGTAGACGTGTTGGTAGAGCGATGTCAATTTTGTTACGATATTAATAATAACTTGTTGAACTGCTTCGTTGGTGTAGTGGTTGCAAGCAGTGCTGTTAAGCATAAGGTCCTAGATTCGATGACCTGGTTCGACAAAGTGGATATTGGATTTTTCCATCTGAAATTTCCTAGTAGCAGCTCGGAGTCAAGATTTGTGTCTGATTGGGTTAGGGTACACCATTGTTTTACCTTTCGGGTATTATAAACATGATGTTATGTATGTTCTAAAGTAGCCCACAAATACAACCGCGTTTGTATTTATTGGGCTACATCCACCTTAAAGTCATTGTAACGTCAAAATCAAGAAAAAGATAACAGTAGCTTTAGCAGATGGTCTGAAATCCGTTGCATTGCGCTTGCGCAGTCGTGGTCCTTGACCTAGAGTGCGCACGTGTTTCAAACAGCTGGTGACAAGACGCATTTAGAAGTGAATAAAACTATGATACCGTTTCAGAGCTCAGTTTTACTGAGGGAAGTATCGTGAGGAAGGTTCTGATTATGAATGTCGATGGCGGTAAGTAGGGACCAAAAAAACGATGGATGGACTGTGTGAATTATGATATGGTTAGAAAGGGGGTCACTGCCGAGATGACGACTAATGAAGAAGTATGGAAGAAAAATACTTGTTGCACCGACCTCAAATAAGTTGGGATAAGGGCAGGAGAATGATGGTCACACTATAAGACGATTTTACTGATGACTCCGGCTTGCATCATCCCAGTGCTAGGCAAAGGCATTTCTCAATGATTTGACTTAGTATTTGAATAAAATAAAATTTTAAATAAAACGTTTTTTTTACTACAGAACTTTGTCGAAAATGGCAACATTTTTTTGACACTTCAAGCTGTCATAAACACGCTCTTTTTGATCAGGGGCAATTCCCGTATTTTTAAGAACGTTCGCATTTAAATCTCAGACGCAATCTCATCTCAGTGACGATTAATGTCAAAAACTTGACAAATATGTACCTAAATTAGAGGTATTTCTGACAGATTGAGACTGAGATCGGACTGTGAACGTTCTTATAATTACGAGAACCGCCTTCGATTTGTAATGATATAAAAAAATGTTGTGTATAGAGGATAAAGTAATGCGGAAAATATTATAAAGAAAAATATTAGCTGTCACAGTTGTTATTATTCATTGTCCTGTCCTCAGTGATTATTTGTTTGTTTACCTTCATTATAATAATAATAAAAATATTTATTTCATAAAAGAAGAAACACATTACACTATAAACTGTAGATTATAAATTTAACATTTGTCACTATAAGCGCAATTTTGAAGACTATCCTATATACTAGGTCTACCTGTATCTTAACAGATAGTAGTGTTCAGCCATATAGGTACAATAATAATTGACATTCTGTAACAAGTGAAACGGTGTCGGTGTTACATAATAAAATTATGCTAAAGTTATTCTATGAAATGTTTATCATTAATAGACCATTAGTTTTATTATCCTATTAATTCCTTTGTTTATAAAATAATAACACACGCTACAATTTTGTTATCATCGCAAATATTGTTTACGGCATAGGCAGTACTTCCATTTACCTTGACCTCGCTTTCCTTTGTGGCTGCACCCGTCAGTAGCTCTTAATTTACTGGCTGGCAACATTTGGATGGCAGCCATGACAGGGAAACGGCCTTTATGTCATCCCAATGACGACGTTCTGAACAAAAGCAGGTTGAAGAGTTCGGTGCATACGGCTTTCCTATTTTTGGCAGTATGCGTTACGATCTTTGCGCGCTTTAATAATCTGTGCATAAAAGTTTTTTATGATTTTTTTATGGTCTTGCGCGGGTCAAGTTCATTCGTATGTGATTGGGTTTATTTTTATAATTTTTATTTGATTCTCTCGTAAGTTATGTCTTGTTTTCTTTTGAATAAACAGAAATGTTATTCAACGTTATTATATTTTTATTTCCATCTAAAAAAGTTTGTTTTCGATTTTATTATACTTGCTTATTTTAATTTCAGGTCTGAGATTTGCAAAATCCTTTCTTATTGTACCTTTACACCCTCCTAAGAACATTTGCACGAGTCGGTCAAGGGTTAATCTACGCTAGCCGCGAACGGTTTGCGAATAGGTGACCATCCATTACATATCGAGAACCTCCGTGCCTCAGAAAGCACGTTAAGGTCTCTGCTGACACTTGTAGGATCTTTCTAGTGTTTTAAATGGAGCGACTGCCTATCTAACCTCCACAACCCAGTTACTAGGTAACACGACATACCTTGGTAAAACCAGGTAGTTGTGAGACCTTCTGACTATACCCGTTACAACAACCAACGAAATCTTTCGTCTAACTGTTTAAATTTTTCCAAATGCATACTATTTTATAGAATCAAGTTCTTCTAACTGAATAGACAGCTGTGCTGCTGGAGAGTTTGTTGCGCCACTTCTTCCCAGCTAAAGCACGAGGAAGTGGTGAAGAGTGGGTGTTTTGGGAGACTGGCTTATAAGGTAATTTTAACGTTCAAAAAGTGCGTAGTTACGGGTAGTCAGAAACCCAGAAATTTGACTATCAGTCTTTCCAAGTCACCCCAACATAGTTGTGAAAACGCTAGGCAGATTTTGACCCTTATTAGAACATAATCAATTATTCATCCTTCCATATTTCTATCTTCATTGGTTTAGGCTGTACGTTATCTGTGTCACATATCACTGTTTTCATCTGTAAAGTGACTACAGCCGATCGATTCTGTAAAAATCTCACCGTGATGACTTACGTGAAGTGAGCTATCGAGAGAGGTGGAATGACAGCTCGCTTCACCTTAGTTTTCACGGTGAGATTTTTACTGAATAGCACTCCATTCTCGAGTTCTAAATCAGCACATGCAACACTCGTGTATCATTAGGTAATACTACGTTCTAATAAACTAAAACAATAATCTTTCTTCAACGTTTGCACGTGTACCCTTCATAGTTACGACGCATAACGATATTGATAATATGATTACTGCAATATCGCCCGATCACAATGTATTGGTCTACCTTTGGCGTAGTTTCAACTTCTGAGCTGTGTTATCATATTCGAGGGGCTCGTGGCTAAATGATAACAGACGCACCGGTCGTTTGAAAGTTAAGCTGCGCTTGCCGCGGTCGGGCGTGGATGGGTGACCAAACATTTTCTACATATCGAGACATTCGAGACTATCATTCGTTGATCTTTGGTAGTCGTTACGGGTAGTCAGAAGCCAAAAAGTCTGACAACCAGTCTTACTAAGCGGTACCGTGTTACCCAGTAACTGGGTTCATGGGTTGTGGAGGTCAAATAGACAGTCGCTTCATATACTTAACATAGTGGTATTGAGCTGTATCCGCTTAGACTGTGCGACTCCAACACAGTTGAGAAAAAGGACAGGCAGATGGAGAGAAATGCCAAATAAATACTTAACTTCTCTTCGACTAAAAGTTACTTAGTTGATTATGGCAGCGTCGCCGAAATGCCCTATTTTCTTTAGTCACATAGTCGCCAAATTAGTCGCTTTATTGATTCGACCCTGCAACGGACGTTATAAATAAACGTAAGAACGATACTCTTAGCCCATCCCTAACGCAAGAACCGTAAATACATACACAAAGCTGCTATGATGGTGGAGATAAAACTGGATATCTGTATATGGCGACATCGCTCTGACTCATAAGCCTAAGGCCTCGCCATTTTGGGATACGATCAACTGCAATCGATGTTACCGTACTTTATCAATCGTGTGGCGCTTAAAAAGGAGGCAAATATTGTAAACTTGATTTGAGAAAGTGTTCTTTATATTAAAATTCAGTTTTAATTTTAAGTACTATTTTTTTTCCTTTTTTAGTTTTTGGTCTTTTTGATTTGCTTTTCTCTTGACGAGGCGTGAGGCGTTAATGACTGCGACACAGTTTACACATATTAATGCAGTTGTTATCGAATACAGAGATTCTGTAAACTGTAGGCCAATTCTGCTAATCTAAAACGTTCAAAATCTAGTCGCAGTCTCATCTCGGCGACAAACAAATGTCAAAAACTTGTCAAAATGTGGGGAAATTTGAAGTATTTTTGACGGATTGAGACTGAGATCAGACTGTGAACGTTCTTAAAAATTACGAGAAGGCAATTCTCGTAATTTTTAAGAACGTTCACAGTCTCTGATTTTTTTAGTTTCAATGAATTTTTGTATTTTTATAAATCTGACAGTTGTTTTTTTTTTTGCCAGGAGTTTAAGGTTGATATGATGAAAAAGTTTGGTCTAATTCTTCAAACTTTTTTTTGGTCCACATACTTCGTTCAATGTGGGCGATTTTTAAGAATTGCCGTTTCTTTCGTTACAATGATATACTTTATTGTACAAACGCCAGCACATCAAGCTATTACAACCTGTCAAATTTCTTTAATAGATATTCAACTTTATCGCTAAAGCATAAGCTTCAAAGTTGATTGGGAAAATTTAACAGTTTCGGGTAGTTTGATGTGCTGGCGTCTGCACCAGATTTTTTTTTTATCAGCCATTTCTGTCCCACTGCAGGGCAAAGGCCTCCCTTCCCTCCTTCCACTAGAAAATACATAACAAAAAAAAAATACATCAACTTTCGTTGTTAAAAAACTGAGGCTGATTTTTAAATATGGTTGCCTATTTTTTTGTCTTTGTGAAACATGAAATCCTGATGACGTTTTCATTTTGACAGCTCCGTAAAAGTAATGCTTATAAAGTCAAAGATAGCGATTTCAACATAAAGGAGCACTAGAAGAGCCCTATAAAATACGTCTTACCATCATAAATTACGTCAGAAAGTCGACATTAATAATGAATAGATTAGAGATAAACAATGCTTGAAAGAATAGATTATTCTCTTATCGAACAATAACAAAGCATTGACTTTGAATTTTAGATAATTAATTCTGTGATTTCAAAGGTTAGATTATATTTAATTAGGTACTAATCATGTCCGCAAGATTTTTACGAAATACTTCAAAGATAGACGGATGTGACCATAATCATTCTCTTTTCCTTTTATTATTTAACTAGCGGCCTGTCCCGGCTTCGCACGGGTGGACATTTATTTTTTAAACATTTTATTTTTATCTTGCAATTAAAAAAGCCTATATTAATCAGTGATAATGTAGCATTCAAACAGTGAAAGAATTTTTAAAATCGGTTCAGTACTTTTTGAGCCAATTCGTTACAAACATACTTACATACAAATCTTTCCTCTTTATAATATTAGTATAGATTTGTGGTTTTCTTCCTTCATACTTCTACATTAGTCTTTATCTTGGTAGTCACCCCCCTTTCTAACCATAATATCATCTTTCACACAATCCATCCACCGTTTATTTGGTCTTCCCCTACTGTTATAGACTCAAGTACTATAAATTGCAGGCATGACCATAACCTCAAAAAATAGCACCAATTAAACGCGTTCAGCACATCTCTATCACGTTCAAGAGCTGTCAATTTCAAAATTGTTATGACATTTTGAGTTGACACTGTCAGCTCTTGAACGCGGTTTAGAAATAGAAATCTGATCGTGGTCAGATTCGTTGGTGATACTCACCCAAAGAGCTATAGCTTCTTTCTATTTCTTGCATTGTGGTTAACTTCCAACCTAACGAGATGCCGCTGATGTAGGTAGCTAGCGAAAATAGCTACGAGATTCCGATTTACACAAATCTATTGTTCTCCAACGCGATGTACTGTTTGAAAACGATTGGACTATAAATCTAGCACAACAATAAGATTTCTTACACGTGCTGCTCATACATGTAACGACTACAAAAACAAAAATACACTACGTAGTCACTACGTAGCCTTTTCCCAACTAGTAGTGTTGGGGTCGGCTTCCAGTCTAACCGGACGCAGCTGAATACCGGTATTTTACATGGAGCTACTGCCTGACTTCCACAACCCAGTTGCTGGGTAACACGATACCCCTTAGTAAGACTGGTTGTCAACTTTTGCGGCACTTAACTACACGTAACATAATACACTAAGTAGTGATGGTCCAATTATGTCCGCAGTTCAGCCGATTTGTTCTCTAAAAATCTTATCGTTAAGATTTAGGTGATGTTATCGAAGACGTTATGCTAGGGATTAACACTACTCAAGTTCGCTTCACCTAAGTTTTCGAGTAAGATTTTTATGGAACGATCTGCAGAGCTTGAAGTGTTCAAATTGCCCCTGACTCCGGTACATTTGAGGACTTAAAGAACACCACTGTAACCGCGGAGACTTTGACTCCTGTTTTTTTTTCGTTATTTCTTGTTATAGGAAATTTCGACACCATCTAGCTTATTTTTTTATGACGTGTAAATGTGATTCCTATAGTCTATTTGCAGAATAACGAATTTCATTTCATTTCACTCTTGTGTTAATTTAATTCACTCCAACAGCGTTGATTAGACTATATTGTATCTTTGTAAGTCGTTTCTCTGCAATCCTGCGTAGTAGGTACGTCTTTGTTGTAATCAATTGGTCGTAGCTATTATTGTACAGTCAATCTAGGCAGGTCTAGGTGTAGGCGTTAGTCTCGCAATCTGTCTACTTCGTCTTCACACTATATTCTTAAAAGCATTTACTATTCTTTTAAATCGTGTTACAATTTTTTACTAAAACATAACTTATGGCCGATTTCTTTAATACACGATTCTTGGTTAAAGTTAAGACTCATGTATATTTACGAATAATGAAGCCAAGACTAATGGCGAAGACCTAATAGCTTTGCATAGTACACCCGTAAGGAAGTAGATATCGGAGGTAAAATTAGCTTACGAATCTATTTATAAGTCCAGGCATTAAAAAATGCTACCATTGGTGAGAATAACGATTCGGTTTTGTTTATACGAACCGAGCATTAGCTAGTTCTAATCGTAATCTGTGGTTTAGATTTAGGCCGTGGGCCTAAGTCTATTAATTTACAGACGTTGCAGTAGTCTTGCCATTGAGTGAGTTTTTGACAATTGTATTGTATGGCAAATCTGTCAAAAACTCATAATGAAGAGACCTTTGCAACATTTGTAAATTAGTAGACTTGGCCCACAGAACAGTTTAAGCGTCTAACTTGAAAAAAATATGTTAGCATCACTATATCAGTCGAACAACTTTCAAATCTTTTACTGCCATTTTTTGGTAGAAACGTTTAGTTTTAGCCACTAAAATACTTCAAATTGACTTCTCTCTAGAAAGATGGAAAAACATCGTTAAAATGACGACCCTTTGTTTCCTAAAATCTGTGCCATAGCTTATAATTGCTATACAAGGTGAAAAATATTTACTTAGTTAACAAAAATGTAACATACTTTCCTCGACTTATAATATATCAGCCTATTATAATTGTCTAACTGCAGGGCAAACGCCTCTTCTCACACAGAGAAGGCAACGAACATTGATTACCACGCTAGCTCAAGCCTACTTATAAAAAAATACGTACATTATTTATTCAGGGCGATAGAACATCTAAAAATTTAATGTCAACGACATTGCAGTGTAGTTGCCATGGCTCATTGTCCAAAGGTATAAAATTAACGATTCGCGAGCGAAAATTCAGGGAAAATAAAGAGATGTCGTATGATTCATTGGTCAACGTTCCCTGCACTGTAGCTTCGCAGTTTGCCTTCGAGCGCGGTCGTGAGCGCGCGCTCAAAACGGAACTTCTAGTAAACAAAGAACATTGTTTTAACTCTGACGTTAGTTCAGGCGGGAATATTTTTTCATTATTTAATCCTTCCATATTTTTTTTTTAATCTATGGCTTTTATTTGTGTTATGTTGGCAGTGTTTGTAATTTGTTTGGGGTTGTTTTTGATGGTTGGTAGGGTGATTACGATTTTGGAAAAATTGCTGTGTTTTCGAGAATGTGTGTATTTTTGATTCGCGTTTTATTGTTGTGGAAATTAAGTTTTATTTTAAAAAGTTAAGTTATTTTTTAAATGGTGGTGTATTTTATGTTTGAGTCGAAAACAATGCGTAGATGTTTGTTTTTCTCAAGTTTTCAGAAAACATCTATTCTGAATAGTGACAACGCGATCAAAGTTTGAATTTGAAATTTTAATTCGAGTGTTTTTTAATTTTGCTCTCCTTTTTAGTTTTAAATTAAAATCCGCGTCTACACTCATTGTTCATAAAAAAAATCTTTTCTTTTTTAATTTAATTAAATTGAAACTACAGTTATTTCATACGCTTTCTAGATGTCAAAAACGTTTAATTAAATAAAATTCGCCTAAAGAGGTCAATTAACTCTAAATCATTACACAAACAGTTTTAACTTACTTTCGTAATCTGTATTATTTTACATACTAATACACGCGATTATACGACTTATATGTTAAGGTTTAAAGTAAATAATCGCTTGTTTTGAAATAAGGCATAAGGTTAATTTAAATCAATGGAAGTTCGTAATATGTAATTATTGTTCTTTTGAGGGTACATAATTATTGTTAGTGACTTATTATGTGTTATTCACCCTAAGTCTTTAACAAGGTAAGCAGCCTTTTAAGAAAAATAAGTTTCGAAATATTCTATCAGTAATTTTTATTGTACCCGCAAAAATATAAGTTTAACATTATTTTCATAACATGTTCTATAACGTATTAACTGTTCTATTTTATAATTAACAAACTGACCCGACAGACGTTTTCTGGCCCAAATTACAATAGTTCGCACAAAATCCCATAGACAAAAGGACGTTCAGATTTTCCCGAATTCGAAAATATTTCAAGAAACTTTTTGGACATTTAAAAAAAAAAGCCAAATTTCTCCAGCCGTTCTCGAGTAATGCGCTTTACAGTAAAGGCGGATCACCCACTGCACCGCTTCACGCAGCGGGACGCAGATAACGCGCCACCGCGCGTGATTTTTTACATACAAATTCAATAAAAACGCGCTTCCGTGCGGGGAATTTGGCTCCGTTTCCCGCGCTCCGTCGCGTGAAACGTTGCGGTGGGTGATCCGCCTAAACAGCATAATTCATTTGATCAGCTGGGCCCACGACTTCGTTCGCGTACAAGTCGAAAAACAAATTGGATTTCATGGGTTTTAGTTTTTTGGTTCGATACCCTAATTCTTTTTCTAAAATTAAAGTAGCCTAAGGGACTAATCACACTTATTCAGCTCTGTTCAGCGTTTGTCCATAGAAAACAACGATTTTGTATGAGATGCGTACGCATCCGTTCAGCCGCGGAAAGCTGAACGGACTCTATTAGAAACGGATTATTAGAATTTCTAATAATCTATATTAGAAATTCTAATAGGCAAAACTAAATCTATCGATTCAGTATGGAACATACCATAAAATAATCCTTTTTCTAAAAGGTAACTTATCATTATCTTACTAACTTCTAACGTCATATCACGAAATCTGACGCTCTAAATTTAAATTTTAAACCTAGTTTGGAATTCTAGAATTTATAATTGGAACGAAAAATCTTGACAGTTGTTAAGTAATGTCAAAAGCCAAAATGCAAATGAGGTTGGATAACTTTTTGAGTAGCGACACCTATTTAGGTGTTGAGGAGCTACATGTCAGGGTAGGGTTCAAGGCCCCACAGATAATTGCTATTGTTAAAAAAAGAGGTCAATCACCCATATCTTTATATCGCAAGTGTTCGCAAACAAATTAAGGGTTTTATTTATAAACGTTGCTTAAAGCTTAATAATAATAGGCGTGTTACCATACATTTTTATTTTTTTACGTTTTTTTTTATAAATAAACGGGTACCGGGTAATTCTTTACAAAAGTGTATACACAGTTCTATGTCTAAACTAATATTAAAAAGAAAAAAGATTTGATTTTTTTTGTGTGTTTGTGTGTGTATTTGGTACGCTTTCACGCAAAAACGGCTGAACAGATTTGGATGAAATTTGCCACATGGGTAGACCATGACATGAATTAGGACATGGGTTACTTTTTATCTCGATATTCCCACTGGATCGAGAGTTATGCGGGTTAAAGCGCAGCTAGTAAATGTACTAATATTAGGATTTTTGTGCCATCTATTAAAAATACTTTTTTTATTTTTTTTTACCAGCCATTAATGTCCCACTGCTGGGCAAAGGCCTCGCTACTGTCTGTCCACCTATCTGAAACCATAGCTGCCAAGGAACAATATTTATTTTAAAAAAAAATGGTAAAAATAAAATGATAAAAGTTTTTTACCTTGCAAAATAAGCGTTTTAGAAATATTATGTTTACGACTTCACCGAACGAAAATACCCGCTACCAACAAAACAACTTTTCCGCGTAACAAATAAATACTGCCAACATAACAAAATTAAATTAGAATATGTAAATTAGAAGTACAATGGTCGTTTGCACTGATAGCTAATTACCTGACTATTTCACTGAATCTTGTGACAAAGAATTGAAGTAAAAATTTCTCCCTAATCAAATTTACAGTACCCGAAAGTATTTAACAAAGACTCCTGCATCAAACTGTAACTCTGATTACAGAAAAAAAAAACTAAAAGTGAACAAGTGAAGTGCTCTGGCGTAAAGCCAGCGACAGACTAAACACGTTTCTCCTTAACCCAGTGATGATGTGCTTAACAAACATGTATACCACTCTAACGAACAGTGAAAGAAAGTGACACCTGTCAACATGACGGAGAAAAGAAGAAAGAAGCCCGGAAATTTTATTAATAACATAAGGACTATATAGCATTATAAATAAACTTTTAATAACTGATCTCACAAGTGCTCAATTTAAGTTAAAACCATGATTTCTTTAAAAAAATTGTACGGAGACGAGTTGTTACGACTCGCTCTGGTCCTAAGCCTGCTAAAGGTGGACCCCAATGATTATCTGGAGAGGGAGACCCAGCAAATGATAGCTGGACTCCACATCTCGAACGGATCAGACTGGGCCTTGGAACAAGAAGCCAGGACGCTGATCAGACCAAGATTCGTCCACCCAAAATCGCTAGACAACATACTCATTAACTATGAACGCCAATTATTCGAGGAGCTAAATTCCCTCGGGCGATATGGTAATCCTGATTTAGAATATAATGAGCGGATATGGAATAACAGAGCCCCGATACTTCATACATATTTAGTAAATAATGTAGCGACTGACACAGTAGCGCCGGCGCTCGCTACGGCGACGGTTCCCGAAAATGCTGACCAAGATTCCGTGTCAGCAGACGACAACGTAGCTCAGGAAGTTAAAGTTTCGGATGAAGAAGAAGAAGCGACGAGCAATGAAGAACGCCCGGACGCTATTGTCACTCTTTCTGCTGATTTTCTCCATAACCGAACTTCAGAAGATATATTTGCTGAAATAGCATCGAGATCTTTCGACGTCAACGAACTGCTTGTACAACCTTCCGAAATGCAGATCAAAAAGGAGAACGAGGACTTCGAAGTTCGAGTTAAGAAAGAAGAGGAAGATGATGATGATCTATATAGCGATAATGCTATAGACTTCATGCCTTATTTCAACCCGAAAACTGAGATGGATTTGGGAGAAACCAACTCAGTATTTCAACAGAATATGGCAGACTTACAAGAGTTCGGAGAAGTAGACGAGGCTAAAGAGCTGAAGCATGATTTGGAGTTTTTGGACGTGAAGCAGCAGCAGGAGAATTTGGAGCAATACTTGATGGAGAATACTCCTTTAGATTCCGAAGTGTACGAATTAGCGCCAATGTTTGAGGAGGAACTGGTGTTGAATGTGAAGAGGGAAAGAGCTAGTACTAGCTTTACGGCCAGTTCAAGTGGTGTTAGTGATATGGAGGCTTCCAGCGATGGTATTGATGTGAAGATCGAGCCTGATGAGGGTCACCATACTGGTGATGAGCTGACTCAGGAGGTAAGTGTTCAATGCATTGATTTTTTTACTGTTGTATATGCTGATACGTGGTCTATTTTAGTTAGTGGCCAGTGTTTAACATGGACGACGCAAAACCACGTGGTGTTCTGTTGTTTCGACTTGGATGGGAAATAGATTTTATTCAGACTAGTCTATAAAGTCTAGGCTTTTGTTGCTGCCAGCCTTGAAACCGTTGGTGGGAGTACCATATACAGCTAAATATCATTTTAATTGAAGTTACATCAAAACGATAGACGTAATAGGTATCGAAATCTACGCAATAAAATTTTAAGCACCATTGCTGCACTTGTAAGTAAATACCTTTTGAAAATATTTAGTAAACTGTAAATGAACGTCAAAATGACGTCACGACATGACATTGGGTTCAAAGTACGGTTATAATGATTAAGGTTACTGTATTTAAAGTTTTAAAGTAAATGCGTTGATTGATGGGCTGTCTTGATTTTTTTTTTTTTTGGCAATGCACATATTTTTCTTACGTAGGTGTCAAAAGTTTATATTTTGCTTTTTTACATATTTAGGAAAAATGTGAAATTTGTGTTTTCGAAGGTGCTTAAATGAGAAGTTCTTGTTGTTTTTTTACTATATTGTTTTGTTTTGCTTATGCAGTTAATATGAGGTCTCGATTGATTTGGTTAATTTATTGAAGAGAAGTTAACTCTTGGCTAAAAAGTCTAGAAACGGACCGTTTTGTTTTTCTATCCTGGCAACATGCTGTTAGCTGTCAACTGTCAGTCACTATTTTTAAGTTTGTAAATCACGTTTCACCCACATTGTGGTAGATTTGGAAAAGCCCCATTCATATCTTTTTTTTTCGGTCATGCAACATTTCCGTAATTTACAAGCAACTCAAGCAAGTAAAGCCGCGAAAAGAGTCCAGTCCTAAAATAAAGTTGAAAATATTTATACCGCAGTATGGTCCGAGTTGATTATAATTGTAAATACGACATTTACATGTAATGCGTAGTATTTGTGCGGTCACTTTTATAAATGTTTACGTGGAAGCCGTATATATTTCGTTTGCAACATATCAGGGCTCTAATTCACTATGACCACTTGATGATTCCTTACTTCGAACCCGCCTCAATTCCTTAGCTAATCGCGACATCTGAATAACGTATTCTCTGTGGCACAATGAATAAAACCGCGCGAAATGAACGCAAAGATGGCGTGGTTTGAACTGTCAAAATACCTCGCTTGACAACCGTACGTGATTTGCACGTGGTAAGATTACGCGGGGAATAATTATTAGCCCACAAAATTGGGGCCTTTGACGAAAAACGAAAAAAAATAATTGATGGAAAATCCAAAAGTGCACTACCTACTCATAATGCTCATTTGATCGTATATAATAAACCATAGATATGGTAATTATATTAGTTAGTTTTTTATTAATTATAATTAAACTACTTTGAATAAAAGAGCCATTTTTAATAGGGTTCCTCCTATGGGTGAAACGAATGTATAATTATAAAAATAAATATTTTTTTATAAGTTACAATGTTTTCAGGTTTCATCATTTGATTGACGGGTTTTTTTTAGAAATATGTTGATGTTTTTTTCGTTTCTACTGCAATAAATACATTTTTGAAAAATTAAAATTAATCTCTCAAAATTAATCTCCATTAAATTATCTATACAATGGTATATAAATCAAGTAGGTTCTGTGTACTACCTAGCAGGAGTATAACAATAGAAACAGTTGCAGAAATGAGGCAAAAACAAAAGTTTTCGAGCGTATAGCACTTGAAGCAATGCGAAGCATTATGAGTCGTGCAATAATCACTCTTGCAACAAGACGTAAGCAAATTTAAAAAATACAGATGTCACGTGATTAACTTTGAACGTTAATATCTCGGAAACGTGACACTACGGGTTTGGTCTTATTATGTTTTCTGTTGGCATTGATGTCAGCTATCGATTTATATAGGTTTCATGTGTGGCCGCCATTTTGAAAAATAATCATAATGGCGACAGTAGGTATGTCACTCACGGAACTTCAAAGCCCTTTGAATTTGATGCATTCGCTTTATTGGAGTTCTCTCTGACTAATCATGATATATTTAGCAGTGTGACGTTTACCGGCTGATGAAATAAATCCTTTTTGTAAATGCATCATTAATTCGCTTCTCACCTCCAGCCTAAAAAAAACTGTTTGACATTAGCTCAAAGATTATTATTTGGCTTTAAAGGTCATTCAACTTAGCAAATTATGATAATTTGCACTGGCAACATCTTATCTTTTGGCCGTTTCAGTGTAATATTTTGTTTATTATCGAGACCTTGACAATGATGTCTAAAGAGGTCGACAAACTTTTTGGTAGCAGAAATCAATCTGTCATTATTTTTAATCTACGGTTTCGACTGTTCTATGGGTGAGAACAAAAAAAACAGCGTACAAATGTGTACAATATTTCACACTTCATTTTTTTAAAATACTTTTAAAGGCCTTGCTCCTGCAGTGTGACAATAAAGGCTAGTTAGATTAGATTACAATTAGAAAAACACTTTTATTTTATGGGGACACCCTTTATTTTGTCTTGTTATTTGTTATTGTAGCGGCCATAGTAGTTCACAGTTAGCATTTTCAAGTGCTATCTATTACTTACTGTTCAAAATATATAATAGCCTTGTGACAGACGGATGGACAGCGAAGCTTTAATAATAGGGTCTCGTAAAATCCTGTTGGCAACCCTAAAAATGACATACGTTTTCACTTGTCATCGTGATTTTGTTAATTTCAATCTTACTAGAGAAAATGATACGAATCGATGGAATGGCAATAAAAAGTACTGATTTAGAAGGCCTGGTTGGTTACGCAGTTGTCACCTCATTTATTTTCAAGAACCACAATCTTGCTACACTCTGGCCATCGAGAAAATGCGTTCCTTTTTTTTTTTTTGATGATGTGAAATCATCAAATGAATCCTCCCGCTCAGGGTGGAGTAGGAGGGAGTGTCAGACTCTTACTGACTAAAACCCACCCGTGTTCCTTCCTTAGCCCTTTATGTTCCGGGACAGCGGTAAGTAACCCTTTCGGACACTCCCGCGTTCTTGACGCCTGTCATTGCGACATTTCTAACAGCTAATAAAGATCAAATTCGCTTAACACGTATTCGTTTGTAAGAAACTGACGTGTCAAGAACGCATTCTCTCGACGAACGCACTGTAACTCCAAAATTAATCAAAATCTGTCGTATTTTAACTACGCCACGCCCACTACACGCAAATCTTTAGTTCGAATAGTTAGATCTTCACGCAGGGGTTAGCAACCTGCGGTGTCATCGAACTTTTCGGCCATAAAAAGGCAGTTTTGCGTCTTAATTTGAAATTGCACAGCTAAAGTTTTTGTTGATTTCGTAGATATAATAAATACGGTGTCACGTGGGTTTTAAAATAGACAGAATATTTAATACTGATTGTTGCAATGTGAGAATTTTTTTTTTAATAAAAAAAAATATTTGCCCCGTTGGTCTAGTGGTCGCAAACTGCTGAGCATGAGGTCCTGGGGAGCTATTCTCTAAGGATACAGCCTTGCGGACAGCGCTGTCGCAGCCGTGAAACCCACCGCGACAGCGCTGTCCGCAAGGTTGTATCCTTAGAGAATAGCATGGCTGGGTTCGAGTTCCGGGTCGGGAAAAGTGTTATTGGGTTTTTTTTATCTGGAATTTTTCAATAGCAGCCCGGAGTGTGGATTGGTTCCCGGTTGATGGCAATAGGCTCGCCCCACTCATATAGATAGACTAAGGTCCGTATTACAGAACATTCCTCAAGTCTAGTTTGATCGTCAATCAGTTGATCATTGTTTAAGTATAGAATCAGTACTTGAGCATTGTTCTTATTCCAGAACGGTAATCAAACTATAATCAGCTGAAGCGAGAATCAAATCGAGCCTCAAGCAGAGCTGTGTATTGTCTATGCATCAGCCTGTTTTCGTTTACTATTTATTTTATTTACCAACTATGTTCTGATATTCACAGGATTAGAAATATTAAAACGTACCTTATGAACCCAAATATTTAGGAAGTGAGCGTTATTTTGTTAGCTGCGAATAGTACAAATACAGATTTATTGAAGTTAAACTGTTTGGAGTCATTTTGTACTATTTCATTCCACAAATTTTTGTATCTGTGGTGACTAAAGTGCTCTGTGGTCGTGTTTTGACAATCGTCAATTTCATTATAAAAATTTAATTTGATATTAATTTTTATTAAGTCTATTTCTTTGTGTTTGCGATTATAGCAATGAAAATAATAAACTCCAATAATTGGAGTAAACAAGAAAAAGTATTTATCTCTGAATGTATATATACTTACTAATAAAAACTGACCAAATGAATGTTGAAAGCAGTAGCCGCTAATAGGTATGTATTTTTATTGAATTTTCAGTTTTAAAAATTTATGTAGGTAGGTACCTACTTGTGTCTATATTATATTACTTCCTATTGATTTTGTAACGGGTTTCAGTGTTTTTAATAACAATAAATTATAATACTTGTTTACAGGTGCATTTTTGAATACTGCTATGAAAGCCACTATCACCTAGCACCAATAGATACTATTCAACCTCGCAAAGACGGGGAGTATGGCGACGGAGGAGATCATGCTACGTGTAAAACATGAGGAATGATAGTGGCATGAGAAAATAATAAGGCACCCACGTCTGGAGGAAGAATATTGGAAAACAAAAAAAAAAATTTATAACAAAAATGATGAAATTACGTATCAAAATAAATTGTTTCTACAAAATGTCTCTTGTTATTTGTATGTGAATGCCACAACGTGGCTCTTTCGTTCTGGGCCTTAGAACTGTTGTCATAAGAAACTACATTGAATAATCACTATATGTTATGAGCACTTATTCTCTTCAAACCTCCTGAGCACCTACTGAGCTTTCCCTATAAATCCTTTCATCATGTGTACCTACTCCGAATGACGAATATGCAATAGTCCGTCACTTCCCGCTGAGGTTTTTTTTTTATTCTTCTTCAATGTTCTGAAATCCCTAGAAGGTTGTCGAAATCCATATCTACTAAGGCACAATTCGATATTAGGAACATTAGCTCGAAGCACGCAATCATATTGAATCGATCAGCTAATTCCAGATTGTCACTATAAATGCAAGACGAAAAAAATATATCAGTCTATTGGGAGAAAAGCTGTTATGTAATATAAATTCTATGAATCATTAGGATTAAACCTAATAATAATCTACTTCTCCAGATATAAGTATCAATTTTGATAGTAATCTTCAATTCCACAATAATTATAAACTCGAAAACGCAAATAAACTTAAAAAAGAACAAAATTTCCCATGACAATCTATGCTCAAGCGCGGTCTCGACCACACTTGGGTGATTACAGATCTAATCACTGCTTGGGTTCGATTCACGAACTGAGTAACGATCTAGAATAAAGTCAAACTCGGCTGAACTATGATCAATGAATCTATGCTTGAGGATCGTTCTAAAATTAAAACTTGACTCAAAACTAGTTTTAAACAGAGATCAATGCTTGAGTTTCCTTCTGTAATACGGACCTAAGACAACGCAAGTATCACGATCTGTATGAAAACCAAGCGTGCCAGTTTTTTGACTACCTACTATGACGTCACAAGCACTTTTTCTCACTCACGCTCACCCAGCCAGCAGTAAACAGGACTGAGCGCGAAAATGGCGGCTTACGATTTTTGTACGTAAGTTGGTGCGATTTTTGGCACGCGAAGTAGTTGCTCTTGCGTTATGTATATCTGTGGCTCGCCCCCTATTACATGGTTCTTAAAACATAATTGGTGAAATGCAGATCCAGCAAATTCCTGCGGCCTTCACAAGTTCATCGGTCCAGCTTGTCAAAAATGCCTTTGAATAAAAGTGGTTCACTGTTGAAATCGATACTAGTTAACATAAAACTTATTGATTGTACTTAGCTGCACTGCACTGTCAGTGTTTACAAGGTCAACCATCGAAACTGGGTCGATGTCACTGCAGTGAACAGAGGGGGCTATTCTCGTAATTTCAAGAACGAAGGATTTTTCTACGTTTGCAGTCTGATCCAGAGATCGGACTTCGAACGTAGAAAAAAGTAGGGAAAATAGAGGTACAGATCGAGACTGATCTCAATCTGTCAAAAATACCTCTAATTTCCCTAAATTTTGACAAGCTTTTGACATTTGTTTGTCGCCGAGATGAGACGCCGACTAGATTTTGAACTTTTTAAATTAAGACAATTGGCCTTCAGATGTTCAAGGTACCCATGAACCTTCCATTTTATGTTACCCCGGTACCATTTATTGAATTACAGTTAAAGAAAACATCGAGAGGAAGTCTGCACCCAGTCATCATCATCATCTGCCTGCCTTTTCCCAACTACGTTGGGGTCGGCTTTCAGTCTAACCGGATGCAGCTGAATACCAGTATTTTACATGGAGCGACTGCCTATCTGACCTCCACAGCCCAGTTGCTGGGTAATACGATACCCCTTGGTAAGACTGAAACCTGCACCCAGTGTCCACCCCAATTGTGTAACACACTTTCTCACACAACGATTTAAGGAAATTCCTGGTACTCATAATCAGCCTATAACGTTCCTACTCCTGAGATACAGGCCGCCTCTCTGTGAGAGGGAGTGGGCCATAATCCACCACGCGAGGGCTCAATGCGGGTTGGCGGATGTCACATCGACACCTGCAATTTAAAACATTGTAACTCACTTTTTAATGAAAAATCATTGTTTGTCATAAAAACATTATAAAATACATAATAAACAACATATTAGTCATACAGCAAAGTAGATAATCCCTTTTTACTTATATTTACAAAATTGTAAGACGCTAGGACTTTATAGGAACAAAGTGAGAATATATTGAATGTTTAAATCGTTATCCTGAAAAGTAGTGAAAAATGAGTTACAATGTTTTAAATTGCAGGTGTCGACATGTCTTCGAATTTTTGGTTCTAGGACATGACCATTTCCTTCACCGTTTAGAGAGCTAGTCGATTGCTTTATTTGTTTCAAAAATTAGTCTGCTTGACAGTGCACGCAACGCAATGAATGTTGTTGCACTGCCAAAATTAAAGGCATTGCAATTTTTAGTGTGTTCCGCAATTAACCCGCTGGCTTACTGAATGGTAAAAGAAAACATTATGAGGAATCCAGCGACAACGATGATGGAGAAGACAAAAATGTATTGGATTGGCATAAGTTACTGAAAAGCTCAATGGCAGTCCTGTTGAAAGTCGATGTAGAGATAGGAAATGCTTTGTAAGCGATTGACTCTTGTCTAGGACCTCTGGATCTGGAAATCTGGACTTTATAGTCTGAAAGATCCCAAAGTCCCACCATACAGGGAGCAAGCGTGGTGATCAATGCTTGTTCGTTCTCGGTTTGAGAAGAGGCTTTTGGTCCTGGACTTGGGAGCAGTTATAGGCTACCCTTCTGCCTAACCTTTGAAAGGAATCGTTGAAAATGCCATATAAAATTATATCTCAATTTTCGAGGTATTCCACTCAGAGCACTGATGTCAACCGCACTTGGACGAACAGCACCTGAGCACTTCCACTAACCGCACTGAAACAAATTCTCCTGATATGTGAATTCGAAACAATGCTAACGATACCTTTCCATTTGTAATGTTTGAAATTAGAATTTCTAAACGCAATATGGCGTAAAAACCGCTAGCTGACCGTCTTAAAATTCGAATGTGCTTCATTCCTATTTTGTAATGTTTTATTTAAACTTTGGAAATTGATCGTTCTCTTACTTTTTATATTATCTTAGTAGATTTTATCTATCTTTTAACTAGTTTGAATTTATAAATATTAAGCCAAGCCCAGAGTCGGAACTTCTAAATATTGCATAATAATTACAACGAAACTTTTTGACTCATGGTTATGAAGTCACAATGATAAAAACAGTTACACACTAATAGTAAGTAATGGAAAAAAATAGTTCAATAACAACAACATCCATTGCGTTATTGTTGAGCAGACAAATTTTTCGGACATATAAAGCAAAGCAATGTATTAGCAATACACTTCAAAATTCTTCACATTGTGATCGAAAGTGTTTTACGCAATTATGGGTGCTACGAAATCGGGGTAATTTTTATTGAAAATGGCTGCTCTGGCTAAGGTTCCGACTGTCATTCGTAGCCCTTTGACAGTCGTTACGGTTGATCCGGAGCCCGAAAGTCTGACAACCAGACTTACCGAAGGGTATCGTGTTACCAAGTAACTGGGTTGTGGAGGTCAAAGGGGCAATTCTCGTAATTTTAAGAACGTTCACAGTCTGATCTCAGTCTCAATCTGTCAAAAATACATCTAATTTCCCTAGATTTTGACAAGTTTTTGACATTTGTTTGTCGCCGAGATGAGACTGCGACTAGATTTTGACCGTTTTAAATTACGAGAATTGGCCTTCAGATCAGCAGTCAATCCATGTAAAGTACTCGTATTCAGCTGCATCCTGTTAGATTGAAAGCCGACCCCAGCGTAGTCGGAAAAAAGCTAGCCAAATGATGTTGATGATGTTGGCGTCTATCATAAATTTTATCACAACACTGTATCGACACGTGTATCTACAATCCTCTAGGTAATCCTGTAAATAAACTGTTGTTGATAGATAGATCATATAAATAAGAAACTGCTAATACGCAGTAAGCAAGCGTGGTGATCAATGCCCTGTGGTGATACAAAATACAGCGAGGTAATTGCGTAACTCATTAAGACTATGCCGACCGCACAGTGGCGCCCTCATCGTTTGTTTGGTTATTTCATACAATTTAGAATGAAAATGCAGAAAATAAGCACGTTAAGTTGTGCTTCACAAGATTATTAGAAACGGTAGTTTTAATATTGTTTAGTTTTATTATATAATCCTTAAAACGGAATAAAGTGGCCACTGTTATTGTTTTTAAGGATTATAATAAAACTAAACAATATAAAACTACCGTTTCTAATAATATTAACGTATAATCTTGTGAAGCACAACTTAACGTGCTTATTTTCTGCATTTTCATTCTAAATTGTATGAAATAACCAAACAAACGATGAGGGCGCCACTGTGCGTTCGGCACAGTCTTAACGGTAGCAATGGGTGTCATTTTGACAGTTCAACAACATTCATTGCGTTATTTATGTTGTCGAGCATATGAAACAATGGATTAGCAATATACCTTAAAATTATTCAGATGGATAGTGTGTTACGCAATTATGCTGGCTGGTATTAGGTACTATGCTAATTAGGGTTGCCAGTCATCTGAATTTGACAAAAAGATCCAATATTAAAAAAAAAAAAATATTAATAATTTAGCTTTACTAATCGAGAATCCACCGTAATTATTGTAGAAATAGACATACGTAACATTACTCCTGTAATTCCAGAAGGTTTAGCCACAGGAGTACCTAAAGTACGCCCATATTTCACCAGTTAAGTTTAAGTCCCATGTAATAGGGGGCATAAAAATCCAATAACATACTGCCCGACCCGGGAATCAAGCCCAGGATTTCATGCTCAGCAGTAGCACTTGCCACCACTATACCAACGAGGCAGTCCGCCGTAGTGATTGTAGAAATAAACCATACATTGTCTGAGGCCAAAAATATCTCAAGAAAACTAGTCGATATTATCAAAACATTGACACGTTTTCTTTCATAACTTCGAAACTACTGAACCGATTTCGATGAAACTTACAAAGAAAAAGAAGTATTTTTTCCTTTGTATTCGATTTTTGTTTTAGTGATGTTGAACCATAAGAGGGTAAGCAGAGGCTGCTGTTTATGAATGTACTTATTATACTTAATGAGAGTAAACAAATTTGAACAGTTGCCAATTTCGGAGTCGTGTGTGTATGAAATCGAAAGTGATATAGTATCCACGTGTTGTTTTAATAATAGTACTGTTATGTACTTTATAGGTTCAAGATAATATTACTTTGTAAATAAGTGTTTTAGAAACTAGACATGTGTTCAGTTGCGGCGTACTTAATTTATTTTAAAATACTGTTATGCTTAAAATTAAAAGTGAAGAATAATTATATTTAATTTCTGCACTGACGTACATTTTACTCGCTAGTGTTTTTTTTTTGTTTTTGGATAAATAGTAAGTAGCATTTTTTCTTTAGGTACCGGCCAAAGTACCTCTGTGACTTATTTTTATGGATATTGATTCAGTAGTTAAAATATAAAACTTCGTCGTTTGAAACTTCGGTATTTTTTCTAGTCTGCTGTCAAATGTCATAGAATATAGTTTTGGTTAACCGAAAGAAAAACAGTAAACAAATAGCATGTAAAGTGTAAAGTAAATAAAATTAAGCATTTAATTATCTTTATGTATCGTTTTAGATAATTTATTGAATAAATAGATCAATTTTACGTGCATACGGTGAAAATAATTTAGTCTCATCTCTCAGACGATCATATTTTCATTACGTAGAAAATTCAAATGCCAGTTTTCAATTTCGAAGCGATCACCTTAAATATTTAAACTAAAAGCGTCCACATTTCACCTTAAGTATGTCCCCCGAAATCGGTTATCGAACTCAGGCTGGGTTTCAACCCTTAGGTTTTCGACCCCTGGAGCTGAGACTAGGAAACAAAGACCTGAGGGCATGCCTGGGTTCACCAGACGTCTGTCTGTCTAGGTCGAAGCGTGCGATAGTGCATACACACGTATTTTGGGTTGAAAAGGGGTGAGAGTAAGGTTTGAGGTTAAATAAAATGGATTACTACTGAAAAGTTCTTTTATTTTTTGGTTTCATGTCAAAATGATGACAGCTGTCAGATGGAGATTATGGCGGGAAAATTTAACTACGTGCTCGTGATTTTGAATAATTTCAAAATTGAAAAAAAAAACTGTTATTTCATATTTTTAAGTTTTAACTTCTGTCGGCAGTATGGGACTGCGTGTTTTTTTTAACGATCAATATAAACACTGAATCAGCTGAATCATAGCTTTACGAACTGGTGCTCGCAAAATGTAAAGAGGTTGAGTAATGTTGACAGAGTGTTGCCATAGCAAAAAGATGATGTCTCGAAGGTCAACTTGAATGCATCAATGCACAACCCCTGCATTGAAGTTATCCGTCCGTTCCTAAAAAAAAGAAACGGATTTTGACCGCGTTGGTATTGCATTTTTCTATAAAACAAGTTGTTTTATCTGATAAACGGCGATATGTTTCTACGCTATACGCTACGAATAAGTAATTTACGCTATTTCTACGATAAATTTCTAAGGAGTCTAGAATTTTATTGTGCTGAATTCAAATTCGCGTCCTTGTCCGTGCCAACCGTATGTATTCTTATAACATAAGCGATTGACAGATTGTTAGTAGACATGGTGACGCATAAATTTAGGCCACCGTTTTGTAAGGAATGACGAATTTGGCGAAAAAAACTACTAAATTTCATTGTAAACTAGGTGTGCTTGTATAATGTGTTTTCCCTACGATCACACCACTATTTAAAAGAAACATGTGTGCGAAAAAGACAGCACGCTTTTACTACAAAAATAACTACGTTACGCATAACGCTAGAAAGAGATAGACGACTTTTACTACGATTTACGACTTACGTCATCGTATTTCCATTGCGTTCTTTTTACGGTGGCATTTATTTTGATGTCAAACTAATGCAGCAATGGATGGATTTGTAATAATAAATGAATCAGAATGGTTAATTTGTCTTTCGAATAGACACTGACGGAAATGACGTCATAATTTTCATGGATGAATTCAGAGCCAGATGTTATTTTCCTAATATATAAATATCAATAGACAATTCCAACAACTTTTATTTATTGAATTTGTATTTAGCATATAAGTTGTTATTCCATAATCTGTCTAAAATAGACTACATAGCCTAAGTAAACTTAGAAAAAATTAAGTTCCCGCCAAAATTCTCGCCATGTCTGAGAAATAATTAAATGTCACGTTGACAGGTCCTGTCATAAAGACACATGACATTTCCCATTTACTTTTTTGGCACGTGTGATGCTGCACTATGTTCGTAATAATTAATCAATTTGATCGGCTAGCAAGTGGGCAACAATTTCTTTATTTAAAATTTTTAACGTGTTATAAAAATTATTTAAGGGGGAAACGCTAAGGTAGCCCGCGAAATTCAAATTTTCTTACTACTTTTGCAATTTGCGGCTCAGTGTCTGTCTGGGTGTACGTTGATTAAAATATGTTTCGCGACAGTAACGAATATGTATTTACAGAATTATAATCATTAGAATGAGTAATACAACTTGTTAAAGTTAGTATACTCCTAAATGTCAAGATTTCATGAAATACATAGTAATAGTTATTAAATAGGATTACTTGATCTTAGAGAGTTGTGTTGATGATTTTAATGATTATAATTCTGTAAATACATATTTGTTACGGTCGCGAATCATATTATAATCAACGTGCAACTTATACTGACCAGCAAATTGCAAAAAACGTAATAAATTTTGAATTTCGCGGGCTACCCTGGCGCTCTAGGAATTGCCGGAGTGCAAGAATCATAAAATAAATAAGTAATAAAGTAAATAAATAAATAAAATAAAATAATGTATTAAATTATACAGAAAAACCGACACAAATGTAGTATTTGCATATTTTTTATTTTATTAACATTAATGTTTCACAAAATTATTATTTATTTATGCTTTTTATTTAATTTATCATCAATATTTGTCTTGTTTATATTCTTTGAATGATTAATGAGTTCTAATATGTAGAAATTAATGTTGATTCATTCAAAACTATTCTAAAACAGTGGCCTTTGTTTCAAATAATGTTACAGAAATTTAAAGATTATAGTTTCAAGCTTATCGAAAAAATCAAGTATCTGGGTAAGGTCGTCAAAAAATTTAATAAGTACCTATAACGTACATACCTTAAAAAGCTAAGTATTTGTCAATAGTTACAAACGACAGACTGAATTAGCATTGATAATCATAATAAATTAAGTATTAATTATCGCATAAGAAAAATAATTACTGAAATACTACCTGTATTGACTTATTTACTTCTTTTTAGCGTGTCGATGGCACAAAATATAGTTTTTTTTTCTTAAATTGTTTAGATACCTATTATTTAATTATCATTAACAACAATGACACGCCCGTCGCCCAAATTTTTTCTCCAGCATGGTATTAGTAAGTAATTTATAGGTTGGACGTTTCTGCCTATGCCTAATTCCCGCGAGAGTTCGCAAGTCTTACGTCTATCCATCAGCTCAGGAACACATCTACATTACGCAGTGCGGGGGATCGGTCTATTTCGGCAATTGCCTGGCCTTGGCTTACCTTGACCGTCCGTAACCTTGTTTCGCTAAATTACGAGTTTTTTACTCCAAATCAGATGTTCTAGAAGTTATTTTGGGTAATTTATTACAGCGCCATCTCTTGAAATTTTCATGTAGATTTCCTTTATTGAATTTTCTTTGGAAAATGTTTGTCTTCGTTTACTTTGGAAATAATTGTTAGCTTCTCGAACATAAAGCTATAATTATGTTCCGACCCGTATTATTATTTTGGCTTATTTTGTTTTATGAAAACTAACAATAACTAACATAGGTACTTCAGTACTTACCTAATTGTTAAAAACCCTTTCTTTCCGCTGCGGTTATCTTTGTCTTTCTTTTTACTAACGAATTTATTAACGTGTGCAATAATTGTTTATTTTCATTCATGCTTGTTCATAGAAGCAATTAAATTTAATTTTTAATAACTTAACTGTCACAGTCCCACGATGTGAAATGTCATGACTGTGCCGACCGTACAGTGGCGCCCTCATCGTTTGTTTGGTTATTTCATACAATTTAGAATGAAAATGCAGAAAATAAGCACGTTAAGTTGTGCTTCACAATATTATACGTTAATATTATTAGAAACGGTAGTTTTATATTGTTTAGTTTCATTAATATCCTTAAAACGGATAAAAGTGGCCACTATATTCCGTTTGTGTGGCCACTGTACGGTCGGCACAGTCTTAACGTATTCATAGTTCATCAATCATTGCACGTATCGCCATCTGCCGTCGAGTAGCGAGCACAAGTTTCGTTAACAATGATGGCGCTACTAATAGCCAACGTTCAACGGTATCACAACAGATGGCGCCAGTACCAATAGTTCAACTACCAAAGAATGGATGTCGCTAGTATCTTCATTTCCACATGGAGCGAACAGATGGCGTTATCTGGAATTGTTTCAATCTGTTTAACAACATCTGATAGATGGCGTTGTTGTGAATGTTAAACAAGAGAACGATAGCTGTGGTATTTGCCTAGATTGACGTTCATCAAGAAATTATAAATTAATTGTATTGATGATATCATGTAATGATTGTTAGGAACCCGTTTCTAGACTCATATTATTGTTTCTAACTAAAGTGTCTTTAGTTTGACCAAAAATTATTGGGAATTGCAGTCATTAAAAGTCCATCATTACTTAATAGGTCATCATCTGTTTAGCCTTTTCCCAACTTGTTGGTGTCGGCTTCCAGTCTAACCGGATGCAGCGACTGCCTATCTAACCACAACCCAGTAACTGGGATATACTATACCTTGACAGGTTCATAGACTTTCGGGCTTCTGACTACCCGTAATGACTGTCAAAGATCCAGAAATGACAGCGGGACCAATGTCTTACGGGGTGTCCTGCGTGAGCGACGAATACGACGCGACGCGACGCTGCGAACGCGACGAACGCAATCAACTCAACGGCATACCCTGCTTGCGGCCTATATGACAGTCTGCGGCGAGACGCGACATAACGCGTACTTGTTTTGAGGGCGACCAGACGCGACAGAACAGAACTACGAAATGGTTGTTTCAGAAGCGTTGATCGCCGCAGTGCGCGAGCAAAGATTGTTGTGGGACAAAAAAAAAAAGCCAAAAAATTTCAAAGTCTGTACTTTAAATATGAACTTTCAAACAAAATTGTACTGTACTTCTCCATGATTCGAGAAGTATTGACCAAAACCACGTAGGACATTTGTCGCGTGTAGCATCGCGTCGCATTGCATCGTGTCACGTCGCGTCGCGTTGCGTCGTATTCGTCGCGCACGCAGGACACCCCGTTAACGTGCTTTCCGAGGCACGGAGGGGTCTCGGTACCTATGTAAAGATGGTCACACATCCACAGACCAACCGCGGCAAGCGTAGCTTAACCTGATAGATCGACCTGTGCGTATGTTATTATTTTGCCACGGATCCATCATTACCAGAGCTCTTGTCAGTGCCGAATACAACCTCATCGAATAAAAGCTGATACTTAGATAAAATTCTATATTATGTAGAACATATCAACTGCATACATAAGTATAAAAAAAAACCTAATTAAAAATCCGATGCACTATGCTTTGATCAATTTGATCCCGCTGTGCGCGACCCCTACCGACTTTTTTGATTGGGCGGGAAAATTAACAACAGACGAATTGGAACCTTATGTATGGGTAACAAAGTTGAACTTTCTATTCAATTAATTCGGATATATGATGTTTATAAACTATCTCGAATAGTAGTTCACTATTTGAATTTATACGAAACAAAATAGGCGTAACTCATTTGTAATATCAATAGATTTCAATACTTATGCAGTTAGATTAAAGTTTATTTTTGCTTGTAAGTTTTAACTTTCTTTTTGTTAGACCGGTTCTTGATAGCCCGGTGGTTATTAATTCAGTGTTTAACCCTATACTTGGCAGAGAATTTTACCTTTAAAAAATAAAATTTTTATTACTTCCATACGTTAATTGGATTGTAAAGATATCAGGAAAAATAAAATAAAAAATCTCTGAATTTCAGTTTTCAGGATATATTATGTGTCTTCCAGTGCACACTGCCAAGCTCACAAGAAAAAAATGACAAAGAAAAATGTGTCTTTACATGCACACTGCCATGTAATCACTAAACTAAAAAGGAAACAAAAACATAAAAAATAACATAAATCTTAAAATTTTTGAACAATTTTTGACATTTTTTAGGAACTAGGACAATGACTATGGTATGTTACGATATATGACATATAGTTAAACAATTTTTTTTTTAAATAAAGTCAAACTTTCTTTTATTATTTATCACAATATTCAGTCCTAATGCTCTGAGATCAAAGTTTACTTATATATCTATCTACTATGTAAAAATATAAAAACTTAAATACTATTTAGTATGAAAATCAATAAAGCAATTTCGCCCTTTAACTATACATAGCCGTGCGTTACACTTTGGACAAAAAAATTTGGTTTGATGTTGGGTACAGTGTCTGCACCTGCCTTTTGTCGTAAAAGAAGGAAGATGTCCCGTCAGGTCGTAACGAGTAGCATCATCAGGCCTCTCCGCAACTGGTTTTTTTACTTTTCTTATAGATTTGGAAAGAGCATCAGGTTGTAGATTAGAACTCCTCTCAAAAAAACGCAATTGCCTAAATAAAGCGACTCGAAACTTTTTGAGTGGCAATAGCTTTTGGTTACGGCTATTCTCGTGACGATACAGCAACCAGGCATTATTGACGCAGATGTCCAGAATCTGTGAAAACAATACTAAATACCAACGATGGCCTTTCAAATCAGTACGGTATAAAGCAACTAACATGTCGGCTAGATCAACTCCACCCATATTTCCGTTATAGTGCTTTATTAAATTTGGGCATGTGACTAGACCTTTCTTCTTTTCTTCTTTCTTGTACCGCATTATATTCTGTACAGGGTAGGCGTCCACATAAGTACTTGCAGCCACAACAAATTTGTTGTCGAACCACTTCACAACAGCTATATTATGTTCGTTAGACACGACTTGTGCAAAAGCTCCCCTGCCCTTTTTCTTCAACTCCTTATCAGTTGGTAATTTTTTCTCTGCCCCACGAAGTCGATTTGCCCTGACTGTACCTAAGGAGAATATACCATACTCATTCCTTAGATGATGCAACAATTCAATTGACGTAAAAAAGTTGTCAAAGTATAGTACGGAGCATGTTTTTTCCTTGATAGATTTGGCTAAAGCTATTACAACTTTGGCTCCAAGACCCATACCTTTTTCTTTTTCAGTAAAAGTATGGAGTCTGAAAGTATCTTCTCCTCCATAAATAATAAAATCATGTACGAGACCAGATGGTGAAGCACGAACGAAAAACTTAAAACCCCATTTTTTGGGTTTATTCCGCACATATTGTTTTCGGCTTCCGGCTCTAGTACCCTTGTAAGGCACCATCATCTCGTCGATGCTGAAGCGTTTTCCTTCAGGAATATTCGATGCACAGTTATGACGAATTTTTTCAACTAGTGGCCTTATTTTATAGTACCTGTCACCGTCATCTTTTAGGTTATCATTAAAATGAATGTAACGTCGAATAGACTGAAATTTCTTTAGTGTCATGACGTCAGCAATTTTGCTGTATTTAAATTCATTTGACCAGTAATCGGTGTGTATCGGTGCATATCTACAACACCCATTAAAATATTAATGGCTATGAAGTCTTTGATATCGTCTTTGGTTATATTAATTGAAGTGCCTTTTTTCTGTACAGAATATAAATTGGAATTATATACTATTAAATCTTGTATATCGTCACTAAAAAATAACTTAAAGTAATCAAGTGGCGATTTTTCAATATCAGTAGAATCGAAAAATATATTATCTTCTATATCTGCTGATCCTTGAAATTTCATTCTTGTCCATTTAGGAGACATTTTGGTAGGTTTCAATACGGTTTTTTTTACGATCACCGGAGTTTTCTTATAACGCCGAAGGCGCACAGTAGCTGCAGTAGGGGCGGCAGGTGCTGAAGGCGCGGCAGGTGCTAAAGATGCAGGACTGCAGATGGACTCTATAGATGGTGACGGTGGAATATAAATTGATGGTGAAGGCGGTATAATGTCAGGATCATGTTGAAGAACAGAAGGTGAGTATGGAGTAGATTCGGTAGTGTTGTGTCTGAATCTCGGGTCTTCATGGACAGATGCAACGGCGTATATTTCTCGATATTCACAGTCATCACTATCGGAGATGTTTACATTTTCGACAGAAGACGCTATTGATCGGACAGAGGAACTGTCTTCGGAGACATCTTGATGAGGCCTACACATCTGGAATTCATCTTCCGAAGATTCACTAGATTCTACATCAGACTTAGCTCCGCTTTTAGGCACCAATGCGAGAATTTTTCGACTTCTAGTCATCTGAAATAAAAATATTGCAAGCTAAGCATAAGGAATTTAGCGGAAAGTGTATTAGGAATTGCTTACATGCATTATGAAAAAAAACTCTGTCTGAACAAAAGCTCGAGTATGTAGTAGCACAGGTAGGCAATGTGCATTTATAGACACAACATTCACAAATAGTAATAGTCTATGACGTTGGCAGTGTGTATTTATATGTACACGACAAATGGGGTGTTATTCACAGCAAAGCAAGCAGTGTGCATTTAAATATACGCAACAAATATGAAGTCATTCACCCTGCACCAGGCAATGTGTATTTTAATGCACACCTAACAAAAATCGTGAATTACTGCATATTCAAAACATATCTCACAAAAATAATATTACCAGACAATTGCATAAAGCTAGCAGAAAGTAAAATTATAAGAATTTGAAACATATAACTTAATTTAATTGTGATAAAATGGGATACTTACAGAGCGTTGCGCAGGCACTGACCGACGGGTCGCCATTTTGTTCACCACTGACAATGTGTGAGCCAGACCGATATAGATTTATTTTTCATACGTAAAGAGATGTTTACGAAGTCACTTGGAGTTATTATTAAAACGATTCGATTTAAAAATTTTCATTAAATAAAATCTGAATTTAATGTGCATGTAAGTGCACAATGTCAAGTATAGGGTTAAGGTAATTAAAGATGGCGGAGTCAAATGCGACGTTGATTTTTGTAATAAATATTATGAATTTTACGTGTTTAATGCAATGAGTAATGACTGTTTTCATAATTCAAACTAATTTACACAACCCCAAGAAATTTAAAAATATATCACATCTGGATCGAAAACATCGAAGGTCGTAGGATATCCTACGACTACCAGAGTGACAATCAGTCTGGATCTCAGTCCTAACATGTCAAAAATATTTCTTACTAGCTTCTGCCCGTGACTTCGACCGCGTAAAATTTCTTATTCCCCGACTCACCTCATCGCATCGCATTTCCTCCCCGCGCTTTTACTTCGTGCGTTCTTACTGACTTTATTTTTGTACGGCTCCTGAAGGGGTCCCAGCTTATAGCCTACATCAAGAAATTATGCTATCAAATGCAAAAAGATTGTTTCAAATCCAACAAGTGGTTCCAGAGTTTAGCACGTTCCAATCATTGAACAAACTCTGCAGCTTTGTTCTTAGTTCATACTAGCACTTCGCCCGCGACTTCGTCTGTGTGTATTCGTGCCAAATTTCAAGTTACACAAATTTTTTACAAAATTAACTCAAGCAATAAGATTTTTCATACAAACAAAAGGACTCTCCCCTACATAATAAAAGGAAGCCGTATGCAAAATTTCACGTTCCTAGTCCTTGCAGTTTCGGCTGTGCGTTGATATATCAGTCAGTCAGTCAGTTTCTCCTTTTATATATATAGATAAATATACATTTACCTACATTTTTGACAAGATTTTGACAATGATAGTCGTTGAAATGAGATTGCGACGAGATTTTGAACGTTTTTAATGACGAGAATTTGTCTTCTGATATTTGACAAACCAACAATGAGTCCTATCTTCAAAACAATTATCAAAATTATTTTAATAGCGGTCCATCGCCAAAGCATTCCAAGAAAATCAAAAATCTTTAAATATCGAACAAAAAAAGGGTGTCCTTTTTATCTATGCCTTGTCATCTTTGGCAAGATGGCGATGGCGCCGCGTTGTAATAACTCCTTTATCGAAATATCGATACAATCTATGATTTTAACATTTAATAGTGTTACAATATGAATTAGCCGGCAGGGGACGCCCTAGAAGGACATATAGTGATCTTATTACTGGAATTGGCTTTCAAATGTATAAACGTAAACGAAGCAAAATATATGTAAGACTCGTAGCAGGTGGCGTTCTGTAGTTTCAGCTTATTTTACACGTAGCGTCTGCCTATCTAATCTCCACAACCCAGTTACTGGGTAACACGATACCCCTTGGTAAAACTGGTTGTCAGACTTTCGGGCTTCTGACGACCCGTAACGACTGTCAAAGTTCCATGAATGACAGCTGGGACCAACGGCTTAACGTGGTTTCCGTTCCTAGACGGTGGGGTCTTGGTATGTAAAGATGGTCACCCATCCATGGACCAACCGCAGCAAGCGTAGCTTAACCTGATCGCTTGATCCGTGCAGCTTTTAATACTTAGCCACAAGCCCTTTCCTTTCAATCAGCGATTATTCACCTAAATTCCTGTTAAAACTAATGTTTTTTTTCTTTGTCTCCAGGATATGGACCTCATCGAGGTGCTATGGAAGCAGGATGTGGATATGGGTTTCTCCTTGGAAGACCCGATGCAACCGGTAAGAAGTTTTTTTTACAATTTTTTTGCAATAACCCATCGTTATTAAGGCTGAGGTCAATCGAGCGTATTTTTTTGAGCTGTGAGTCGCGTATTTTGAGTAACGCAATTTACGTTCAACTGAAATTCGGTTAGGCTGCCAGACGAACGGACGAAGCTTCAGTCGCATTCTGTAACTTAACTAGTTAACTGACGCTTGCCTCTCCCCTCCCTCACGCAATTCGGTTGAAATAACGCGCGTGAGTCAGCAGTCAACTCATTTTGTGTCGCCGTGTGGTACAAACAGGAGTTTAGTATGAAACTGAATGCAGCAGAATTTCTGCGACCGATATTCTGCGACTCACTACTCACAAAATTATGTTCGTTTGGCCTCATACTAAAAGCCGCATCAGTAAATCTGCCGGGTAATTGCGTAACACACAATCGGTATCAATGGCTTTCATTTTGACAGTTCAACAACATTCATTGCGTTATTTACGTTGTTGAGCAGACACGTTTTTCGAACATACGAAGCAATGAATTAGCAACATCCTTCAAAATGATTCAGATTGAGTTTGGTAAGTAATGTGTTACGCAATTAGGGTGGTGTTGTAATTGGTTGCCGCACATAACAAACCAATCGTATAAAGTCAGGGAAATTCATTATTTATCAAATTGTCTACCATCTTAGATTGTCCGTTATATTCAAATCGCAACTGTCATTCTTTGAAAGTTGTATGAAATGGCTATATAGCGCGGCAAATTGATGTAGTGTGTCAATTTTACTAACAAAATCTTGATTTCCCTGACCTTACAATAGGTACTTTGAGAAACAATTCCATGGAAAAGATTTACCTATTTTTATTCTAAACATATTCACGTAAATGAAAATACCGTCTTTATGAGCCTATACTACCTCAGTCAAAATTCACTCTTTATCTCGCTCGCACGATACTGCTCGCGGACTGAGTGAGAGCGAGACAGAGTGCGGTGCTAGGCGGCAGGCAGCGTCAATAGTTTAGGTATTTGCTTTTTACGGTGAAAATAATGGTAATTAAAAAAACTAAAAAACATAAGACCTGCTTTATACTTAGTTCAGTTATTATACAAAGTTTCATGATCTAATATGAAGTATTTTTTGAATACCAGCGGTTTATTGTTCGGTTTGGAGGTAACTTTGGAATTTAATTCTATCGAGAAAATTTTATGGAATCGTGTTTCGTCAATTTTATGGAATCGTGTGTTGTCGTCAAACATAAGACCTAAAATTAATCCTCAACTTTACCATATATTTATTTCAAAATTAATGCTGCAGTATTTTCGACATAACGGAGGATCATGCTAAGCCATTTGAGGCATTTGAGCTCTTAAAATCAATTAAATTAATTTTCCATCAATTTACACTATTCCATAGGAAATAAAGCGATAGATGAGGTCTATGATGGAACGAGCGTGCCCAGAAGATGCCTGTTCACTCTTGCTTTGCCTTGAAGTGCCTTTCTAAGATCTATGTAGAAATAACCTTTGAATCCTTAACCTACAATACCTATGTTACATCTAATTCTTCTCCTCAGGAGGGTCCGACGGCTACCAAGGTGCTAGGAGATGAGATCGATAAGGAGCTCAAGCTGGCAGAAGAGAAGATCGTGAAGAATAATGAGGAGAAAGCCGAGATCGAGAAGGTTAAGGCGAAGCTGCTGGATTCCGATATTAAGGAGGTAAGTTTTAAGGATGATTTGATGTAACAAAGAAAGAAATAAACCCACTTACTAAAAAATAGTGGGAGTTTTTGTCAAAAGTGGTACTTATAGCAATTACATGTTTTGAAGATACAAATGTTAGTTTGCAATGTGTGCATACACACGAGCGATACGTGTCAATTGCTGAGGAAACGGCAGCCGTCGACAACGTGCAGCTCGTGTTTTTCAGAACGGTCATGGTCTATTGGCCTGCGCAGACGACGGACTTTCCTCCGCGGCGGAGAAAAAAGTACGCTCCGCGAATAAAAAGTCCGCCGCAGATTTACCGCGAACTCAACGCACACGTTGTGCGAGCATTTGTTCCCCGAAAATACGGGCATACGTATGTACATCACTCTAGAGCACACAACGCGGACTAAAGTCCGCCATGTGCGCTGCTTCGTCTAGTCACACGAGTTTTATTTTTTTCGCGGACTCTCCCGTACTTTTGTCCGGTCCGCTCCCCGCATGTCCTTGGTTATTCGGGGGACTTTTTGTACGCGGTACTTTTAATCCCTCGTTTGCGTTACTCGATACAGTTGTAAGCGATCTTTTTTAGCGGACAAAAAAGTCCGCGGACAAAAATCCGTCGTCTGCGCAGGCCACATTAGTTATTCTGTGGTACGGTGCTCAAATACACGAGCGGCAGATTAGTTTTGCATTTTTAAGAGGGGAATTATGTTAAATTTTTCTCTTGTCAGGACGATCCCTGGGCCGGACTCTCTTACACCGTGGATACTGAGACAGGTAATACATTTTATATTATTTACTACTTATACTATTTCATTAGATAGGTAAGCTGAACGATGAACCACATAGCAAACGATGCCTCACTTCTTGTCGTGCCCTCTGTGAAAAAACATCTTTTGCACTATAAAAGGTCTTTGCGAGGTCAACGAGTGACTAGAGTTCTGCGGGGTAATTGTGTCACACACTTACATAGCTATGGTTAACATTTTGACAGTTCAACAACATTCATTGCTTTATATACGTTGTTGAGCAGACATTTTTTTCGAACACATGAAGCAATAGATTAGCATATACAAAATTATTCAGATTTTGATTGAAGTGTGTTGCGAAATTCGAGTGCTGGTCGATGCTTTTTGAAAACAGATAAATGGTATCATCGAAACGACGAAGAAGATGTTAGATGGTTGGACAGGATAGCTTCGAAATACGACTGAAGTGAATGCATGTAAAAATGGCATAGAATATGATAAAAAAATTGCACGTGCATTCGTGCAGCACTGTGCTGGTTATAGAAGTAAACTTCTTAAAGAATAAGACAGATTTAGTGTGAGATAGATAGAGTTATTTGAACCTAAACCAAGTTGTAGGAAAAGTTTACCTCATGTCTCGATAGATGGCGTTGGTCGATTTAAATTCGCGCTATGGTTTCGTTACCAAGCAAGGTATAAGAGACCTCGAAAATATCAATTTAATTTCTCCGTTCTGAGTACGTGGTGTAGTTTTATATTGCTATATAAAATATGTTCTATGTTCTATGTTATGGGTTTGGTTTCCGCACTTAGTCCTTCAGTTGGACCATTGTGCGTGGGCCATGGCGGCCGTCGGTGGTTATTCCAACCAGCCCACCTCCCTCCAGAAGCTGATTAGGTCTCCTGGTTTGTTTAGAACATCTGTGTATGATCTGGGTGTCCCGAGGGTTTCTGATCTAATCTGGGTGACACCTGTGCACTCAAAGAGCACATGCGCAACAGTTTCATCAGCCTCCATGCATGCTCTGCACAGGGGACTGTCCGTTATTCCTATGGTGTGGAAGTGTTTATTTAGCGAGCAGTGTCCCGTGATGGTCCCTGTCACCAGGCGCAAGCCTTTCCTGTCCAGTCGCAATAAGCGCCTGGTTAGCCTGCCATCTAATGATGGCATAGCTTCCTTGGACTGCCTGCAGCCTGGTGACGACGTCCACCAACTTTCTGCTTGTGTATGGGTGTGCTCCTGTAGCCACCTGCGTAGTTGGTTGAAGGGGATGGGCACGATAGGTTCCGGTCCACAAACTGACGTACTGGAACCTCTTCTGGCCAGTTCGTCAGCTGCGTCGTTACCTAGCGATCCGCTGTGTCCTTTTATCCATTGTAGCGTCACTACATTGCGGTTCAGAACAGTTACCTGTTCAAGCGCATTGTGACATTCTAGTATTAGATTCGATGTGATGCATTCCTTCCCTAGGGATTGAAGGACTGAGGCGCTGTCAGAGAGTATGCGAATACGAGCGTCCGTAACTCTCCTGGCTGCTATGGAATAAGCCGCTTGTATTATGCCCACACACTCCGCTTGGTAGACAGTGTTGAGCATACCCAGCGGTCTGGATATTTTTATGTTGAGGTCGTGTGAGAAGACTCCGACTCCAGTTCCGCAGTCGGTCTTTGAACCATCAGTGTAAATTCTCAGTTCCTTCGGGCCTGAGTAGTCGCACTGCTCCTCTTTAAGCACTATATTGTAATGCTTTTGAGAGCAGTATTGTTTCGGGGCCTTGTCGCAGGGTGATGCCATCATTGGCTGCCATTTGATCGCATCTTCTTTTAGACGTGTTTGTTTGACCCTAGAATCTCTGCTTAGGGTACCTGATATATGGAGCCTAAAGGCAGCCAGGGCCGCCTGTTCCCGCACTATGAGGTGTAGGGGCGGCAGCCCAAGCATAGCCTGTAGGGCAGCAGTGGGTGTAGTTCTCATGCAGCTAGTGATTGCCACACACGCGAACCGCTGCAGTTTTTCGAGATCTCTCTGTGCTGTGCTCAGGTCTGTTCTGGGCCACCAGACTAATGAGCCGTATGTAATGATTGGTCGGATGACTGTGGTGTATAGCCAGTGAGTGACCTTGGGGCTTATCCCCCAATTCTTGCCAAGCATACGCTTGCATTGCCACAGGGATATGCTGGCTTTCGTAGTTATGTAGTTGGTATGTTTTACCCAATTCAGCTGTTTGTCCAAGAATATGCCCAGGTATTTGGTTTCAGTTGATAGGCTTAGGGTTGTACCAAAGAAACTTGGCAGTTTTAGTGTTGTCAATTTCCTCTTTTTTGTAAAGAGAACTAAATCGGTTTTTGTGGGGTTCACTGATAGTTGGTGTTTTCCACACCAATTCTCTATTATTTTCAGGGCCTGGCGCATTAGGTTGCACAGGGTGTTTTCGTGGGTGCCATTTATTATTATGGTTATGTCGTCGGCGTAGCCTACGGTAAAGTAACCTTTGTCGTTCAGTTCTTTTATGAGACTGTCTACGACCAGGTTCCATAGAAGCGGCGAAAGGACACCCCCTTGCGGGCAGCCCTTCGCCACGATGGCCCTTGTGGTGTCGTTTACGGTTACTTGTACCGCCCTCTGTTTGAGCATGTTGGTGATCCAGCCGCTCAGGGGTGGGTCTATATTGTGTCTGTGTAGGGCCGTGCTTATGCTTTTGAAGGTGGTTTTATCAAAGGCGCCCTCAATGTCAATGAAGGCGGCCAGTGCTGAGCATTTGTGATCCACCGCACATTCAATTTTGGATACCACGCTGTGCAGTGCGGATTCCGTTGATTTGCCTATGGAGTACGCGTGCTGTTGTTTGTGGAGTGGCTTTGCCCGTAGAGGCCCGTCTCGGATGTGTCGATCACAGAGCCTCTCTAGGGTCTTTAGTAGAAAGGATGTGAGGCTTATGGGTCTGTACGCCTTGGGTTGTGTGTAGTCGGCTTTACCCGGTTTTGGTATAAAGATAACTTTCACTTCGCGCCAGGCTTGGGGTATGTATCTAAGTGCTATGCAGGCCCGATAGATTTCTACCAGGCATGGTGTTATATGGTCAACCCCCCATTGTAGCAGGGCTGGGAAAATGCCATCTAGTCCTGCGGACTTATAAGGCTGGAAGGTGTTGATAGCCCACTTTACTCGGTCTTCTGTTACTAGACTGTGGGCACTGGACCAGTCCCGCTCCGTTGGGGTCCAATCGGGCACAGCCTCCCAGGTCCTGTCCTCTAGGACTTTGCAGTCTGGGAAGTGTGTCTCGAGTAGTACCTTGCTGGTTTCATGGTCCGTTAGTGTGTATGTGTTGTCAGATTTTTTCAGCGCGCCAAGAGTTCGGTCCTGATCTGTTGATAGGATTTTCCTTACTCTTGCGGCTTCATTATTGGTCTCGATGGATTCACAGAATTTCCGCCATGCTGTCCTTCTGGCAGTTCTGATTTGCTTTTTGTATGTGTATTGAGTCTCTTTGTATAGCTCCCAGTCTTCCGGGAGTCTGGTGTTTTTGGCTCTGTTGAATTGCTTCCGTAGTGTATTTCTGAGTTTACCAAGTTCGGCGTTCCACCAGGGATTTCTCTCACTGTTGGTTCGTGGTGCCCTCAGCTTGCAGCATGCATGGTATGCTTCGGTTAGGTATTCCGATAGCTTTGTTACAGTGTATTCGAGTTGTCCGGATTCTCTTACGTTTGTTTGTGTTAGGTGCCTAGCTAGCATTGCGGCTAGGAGGCGCTTGTACCCGGGCACATCGGTGCGCCGCGGATTACGTCGCGGTTCAGGTTTCCTTGTATTAGTAGTTAGTGTGAAACGGATCCTTCTATGGTCTGAGCAAGAAGGTTCGTTTGATACGTGCCAATTTGTGATAAGATTTGTCGCGTTTTCTGTAGCAAGAGTTAAGTCTATGATCGTCTGTCCTCGGACTGTGACCCAAGTGGGCTCAGAGCCTCGGTTAACGATGTTAAGGTTAGTAGAGAATAAATAGGTGGATAGTACCTCTCCTCTGGAGTTCGATGCCTCGCTGCCCCAGAGCGGGTGGTGGGCGTTCGAGTCGGTGCAGATTATCAGATCCAAATTGGTGCGCTCGCAGTGCTGTACCAGATCGGCCATTTCTTTCGGCGGGCAGTCTGTTTCCTCACCCGGCATGTACACCGAAGCTAGTACAACATCTGGGAATTCACCTTCGGTGTGGAGCCTGACAGCTGTCAGATCTCTGGAACAGAATTGAGTGAGTAGCGTGGTAGGGATGTCTTTGGGTATGTAGGCACAGGATCTAGGTTTGTCTGAGCTGTGTGTATTGAGGATTAGCTTACCTCCGATGTTACCGAGGCCGCATATTCTGTTGTTCCTGATCCACGGCTCTTGGATCAGTGCGATTGTTCTGGGGTTAACCTCCAGTGCCCTGCGTAAGCTAGCCGTGGCAGTTTGGCTGTGTTGGAGGTTAGTTTGTATAATGGAGAGTGGTGGTGACGGTGATGAAGCGGGGCGGTTAGTCGGTGGTGGATCCATCGGACAAAACCTCCGCCGCCTCCTCTCTGTACTGGTCGTCGTGTTGTTCAACCGGCGACGATACTAGTAGCTGCTCGTTCCAGCCGGGAGATGCGGGTGGTATGCTGGCTACGTCGTCAGCCATCACCGCGCGGGCCATGACCTCCTCGAGTTGGGCAATGTCGGTGTCGTCCGTCTGTGTCACTGTCTGTGTCGTTGTCGGGTCCGTCTTACTGTCCGAGGGCTGGATCGTGGGCCAGAAGCGCACGTATATCGAACCCAATAGGTACGATATCCGTCGCTCCCGCCCCACGATCTTTTCCACTTCCTCCGGTGGCACACCTAGGGTCAGATAAGTCCCATAGTTGTCGCCACCGACGGTAGTCGCCCTGTACAGTGACCACCTGGCTATGTTATACCACGTATTCTGACGAATCAGAATACTGTGTAGCCTCCCTATGTCACCCCTATAGCGGGGGACGAAGAGTGAGGCTCTGACACGGGTGGGTAGGTCTGACTGACGGAGTACCGTCAGTGTGAGGTCAGTGTCGGGGAGTTTGAGTAGGGGTACGTTCCTGTTTAACCAGGTCAGGGCGTGGTCGTCCTCACACCAGACCTGTACAGTGCCCTCCGCTACCCGCGGGTATCCGCGGAAGGCAGGGAGTGGTGCTGTCGAGTCCGAGTCCATAAGTAGGTCTTCAAGGCCTGCTTTAACCAGCTCGGCCTCCTCTTTTGTCAAGTCTCTGGAGGGGGGAGGGAAGCAGATTGCTACTGCGAGCCTCGCAGGAATATCCTTCGTGGCCCGCGCGTAGGTCCTCTGCTCCCCCTGGGCGGAGTGGACCCTTACGCGTTTGGCGTCCCCCTGGAGCGCACTCGGTGAAGCCGAGTCGTCGGGGCGCTCCCTCTTTGCCGGTCCTGTACCGCTCGGTCCGGGTTGCGGCATGGAGGTGCCTGGCCGGGTGGTGGCATCTGGGCGCAAGGATCCACCTCGCCTTCCTCTGTGATGTTTGGGTCGGGGTTTGTCGTGGGATGCGTCCGTGTCAGTGTGAGCGTGATGGGGTCGGCTGGCGCCCCCGGCAGACTCTGTCGTGTGCAAGGGCTTTTCGCGCTGGGTTTCCCCTTCGCGTACTTGCCCCTGCACGCGTGGTTCCGCGTCCGGCTGCTTTTCGCGCTGGGTTTCCCCTTCGCGGACTTGCAGCTGGTCGCGTGGTCCCACGTTTGGCCGCTTTTCGCGCTGGGTTTCCCCTTCGCGGACTTGCGGCCGTTCTCTTTTTTCCGCGTCCGGCCCCTTTTCGCGCCTGGTTTCCCCGTCGCGGACTCGGGGCTGGTCGCGTACTACCTCTTCGGCGTCCGATCGCGCTTCGCGCTGGCTAGTGCCTTCGCGGGTGCTGCGCTTTCGGTCGCCTACTTTCCTCCTCCGGCTTGTGACTTTTCCGCGCTTCTTCAGCAGTCGTACTCCGTCAGCCGGAAGAGTGGTAGGGTCGCCAGGCTCGTCGACCTTCCCCGTCACTTTCTGTCCGTGTCTGTCGTTGTCTGGGTAAGTGATGCTGTTCCGCACGATGCTCTGTTGCCAGAGGCTTGGGAGAGACATGCATCTCGTAGTGGGTGTTGGCGCGTGTGTCGCAGCCGTAGTGGGATTTATTGGCGCGTTGGACGCAGCCAAAGTTGGAATTGTGGGCGCGTGAGTCGCTGCCTGTGTTATGGGCGCTAAATCAGCAGCCGGCCGCGCTGAAGAGCACGGCAATGTCAGCAATGTGCAGTTGGTTGCCCCCCCCAGAATACGTTGGGGGCTGACCGCCGTAGCGGTGTGGGATTCCCCGGCTTGGCCGGAACCCACCTGGGTAGTGTCATTTACCCGCTGCATTTTACATGTTAAAGGGGGTGGGCTTTTTTGGAATCGAGGTTACCCTTCCTCTGGGACCAACGGGATGTAGGGATAGGAGGGAGGGTGTATGGTGATAGGGTATAGGTTTTGGGGGGGTCACCCTAGGTCTGGGATTTGGCCTAGGGATTTGGGGATCGAAGGGATTTTATGGATAGGGAAGGGTTGGAATGATTAGGATTATTTGGTACATGGGATAAGGTATATGGGTTACCCTAAACCTGGGACCTGGTGTTCGGGCACTTCTCTTGTCCGGGATCTCTTTCGAGATGCTCCGGCTACGATATCGACTGTTTGCAGTCGGTCCCGCAGCCGGAGTTGGGCTATCCGCAACCTGCCCACCCGCTCGGTTGCAGGAGAAGAAGTGCCCGGCAGTCTGGATCGCTCCACCACGGATGTACGTATACATTCGCGTTGGTTCGACCCAGCTAGCCCCGAGGCTATATAAAATACTCCCGACTCGTCGATAAAAAGGGCGAAAAAGATTTTCGATGATCATCTTTCTTTTCTCTCGTGTAACGAAATATGCCTAAACGTGACGCGTCCTTGAAATTTCAATCTCAATTCTCGTCCAATTATCGAATCGCCGCCTAAGAAATTTCACTTCAAAAACAGTACCCTCCTTTTGGACTCAGCCGCACATGAATATTTGCCATATTTTCTGAAATACTTGTTCTTCATTTAATGGCGATGGAGAAATATTTAGAAGGTGGTCACTCGAGATAATAAAAGGTAAGTGAATAGTCTTAAGAATGAAAAAAAAGTACTGCACCAATTATAAACAAAAATAGTTCATTTAATTCAGTTATCAAGAATCCTGTCGCTCTTTGCAAACTACTGCATCCGTCTAGACTGGAAGTTGACCCCAACATAGTTACAACATAGAGAAAAGGCTAGGCAGATTGATATAACATGAAACGCTATAGGAGTATGAGGAACAGGGTGTAAAGTTCACTCATACTCTATAGAAAAGGGAGGATCCTCCGACCAGACGGGTGTTATGTCTGGCGGACAACTGCCCAATGATTCATGTCGGGCCGTTGTATCTATGCTAGTTGCGCGGTAAACTCTGCTTGCGAGATGTAGGATTTTGTGACGCGTCAGTATGACGCGTTGTTCGCATGTGGCGTCGTTGTAGATACCGCTACAAACGCCTTTATGAGTTTAAAAAATGAAATATGATACACTCAACTCAATACCCAAAGCATTTATTTCAAACTAGCTGCGCCCCGCGGTTTTACCCGTATAAGTTTCGATCCCGTGGGAATATAGGGATAAAAAGTAGCGTATATGTTAATCCAGGGTGTCAGCTACCTCCATACAAAATTTTATCAAAATTGATCCAGCCGTTTGAGCGTGAAGAAGAGACAAACACACACACTCAGACTCACAAACTTTCGCCTTTTTAATATTAATGTGAAGTGTGAATATACCAATTACAGACACTTTTGAACTGTCAAGCGGTCGGTCAGCTAGAAAGACGAAGCTAGTTGCTTATTCCAAAGCATAGGTATACCTATTAAGAAGAACGGGCAAGAATGAAAGAGATAATATCAATTGATACTGTAGTGGTTTCAAATAAGACCAGAATCAAAGCCTCACAATACTTTCAAGATAGCTCCGCTATTAATGGCAAGTTCTACTTCTTTTTTGTAAATTGGTGCCGTACTTCTTTTTGATAATCTTTTGTATGGTTTTTCTTCTTGTCTAGATTAAACACTTGGAAACCGTGATTGATGGTAATTTGTGGACACTTTTTTACTATGTACGTCGAAAACTAGTGTTTTTAATTATTTAGGTATGACGTTCAAAGCACTTTTTAGTCCATGTGGAATTGTCTGAATTTTCGATTTAGAAATGCCTTATGAAATTACTCCGATCGGTCCATCTTTACATACGGAGGGGTCTCGGTATGTAAAGATGGTCACCCATCCACAGACCAACCGTGGCAAGCGTAGCTTAACTTGATCGATCGACCTGTGCGGCTGTTTTTATTTAGCCACGGGCTCTTCTCTCGGCATATGGCTTATAACCTGTAGGGCTTAAAACTAAATGTAGAAATAACTTTCAATTGAAAACAGACCAGCTGTTACACATACCTACCTCTAAAACGTGATCCAAAAATTTTACCAATTTTTTTTTCGAAATTTGTTTCTTTTTTGTTCCCGACCCTATTTATTCGTCTTTGTTTCTATCCCCTGGGGTTGCCAGTTGCCAGTGTTGCCACCCTGCGGCATAACGCATTAGATCATTACTCTTATGAATCAGCTATTTCTAGCCGTTTGTCGCATCGAAATAAGGCTACTTTTTTTATTATTTCGAAAACGAAATTGTATTGTATAAGTTTATGTAGATTTTTAGTGGTTGTTCTGCATTTTAAAACGTATTTCAATAAAATGTTTTTACAAGTCAGATTTATTTATTTATTTATATAGAGGGGCCCGTGGCTAAATAATAACAACCGCAGATGTCGATCGATCAGGTTAAGCTACGCTTGCCGCGGTTGATCTGTGGATGGGTGACCATCTTTACATACCGAGATCCTTCCGTGCCTCGGAAAGCACGTTAAGCCGTTGGTCCCGGCTGTCATTCGTGGATCTTTGACAGTCGTTACGGGTAGTCTGAAGCCCGAAAGTCTGACAACCAGTCTTACCAAGGGGTATCATATTACCCAGTTACTCGGTTGTGTAGGTCAGATAGGCAGTCGCTCCATGTAAAACACTGGTATTCAGCTGCATCCGGTTAGACTGGAAGCCGACCCCAACATAGTTGAGAAAAGGCTAGGCAGATGATGATTTATTTATTTATTATTATTTATTTATATATACTTTATTGTACACCACAATAAGATGCAGATGTGAGTGGAAATGCCGGGAGTCGCAGGAGGTCGCCCTAGCTTAACCAGCCTATAATTTTATCACTCTCGTTGAGAGGGAGGGGGCCGTAATCCACCACGCGGGCCCAGTGCGGGTTGGTAGATGTCACATGTCTTCGAATTTTTGGTTCTAGGACATGCCGGTTTCCTTACGATGTTTTCCTTCTCCGTTTTGAAAGCAGTGGTGGTTGAATAATTTACACAAAGTAAAGCGGATTCCAGTCTTACCAAAATATCTGGATATCAGTATTTTTATGCAGCGAATTTTTTAAATAAAACAAATATATTTATATCTAATGCCGATCTTATTGCTAGTATCACGTTTCTGAAAGGGCGTCACCCTCTAACTTAAGGGTAGTGTTATCGACCCTTATGTAATGTGAACACATAGGGGGTGGAGCGATATACTTAATTTTGTTAGAACGGAGGGTAGATGTGCGTTCATGCGTTTTGTGGAGAAAATGTTGGGTTTTAATGTTTGTTGGTTATTTGGATGGCGAAATATGTTTGATATCAATGTTATAACAGGCTTAGTGTGGCAGCACTTCTGTTAAACCCATCGGGAACTTCAAGGGTGATGTTGTGAAATAACTGTTTTTTCTAGTGTTGGTAGGCGCTATTAATTAATAGATCATCCTATGGTGAAAAGATTAGCCAATGGCCCCGATTCTGTTGTTCACAAACTAAACTAAATTTAAGTTCAGTGCATCTTTTTCTTTCTATTTCATTAAGAAAAGGACAGAAGATCAATATTAGTTTAGTCCTGTCAAATTAGTCAGCGCCTGACGTAAATTGACGTATATTTAGTAGCCAATTTTATAATCACGTCTAAACTTGTCAATGGATTATCTAATTTGATAGGACTAAACTAATATTTATCTTCTGACCTTTTTATAATGGAATAGAAAGAAAAAGATGCACTGAACTTAATTTTAATTTAGTTTGTAAACAACAGAATCGGGGCCAATATCCATACTAATATTATAAATCGGAAGTGTGTCTGTCTGTGCTCTTCACGCTTAAACCGCTGAACCGATTTAGATGAAATTTGGTATAGAGATAGTTTGAGTCCCGGGAAAGGACATAGGATAGTTTTTATCCCGATATTTCCACGGGATCGACACTTATGCGGGTGAAAACGCGGGGCGCTGCTAGTATAAACATATAAAAGGAGAAACTGACTGTCATATCAACGCACAGCCGAAACTACTGGTATTAGGAAGGTCAAATTTTGCACACAGCTTCCTTTTATAATGTAGGGGAGCACTAAGAAGGGGTTTTTGGAAATTCAGTCTTCAAGGGGGTGGAAAGGGTGATTTTGTATGTATGAAAAGTGAGGATACAGTTTATTTGAAAAATCTGATTCCTCTGATCTATAAATTAAAAATTACCTGAATACTTATTTATCAAAATCAATTGTAAAGATCATAAACATACATTTTTGAAATTTTTAGAGGAAAGTACGAAATACACGCGGGTGAAGTGCTGCTTTAATTATATGAAAATTACGACCAACGGCTTAACAAATCCTAACTTATTTTCTATGTCACCATCGACTTATAATAATCCAATAAAACTTTCAATAATATATTCATTGAAAATCTATAGTTTTGAAGTTGCGATGAAAAAACTTTCGAACATAAATTGACTTTAAAAAAAGTCGATTATCTTCGGAGTTCCAAAAAGGACTTGGTTTTCAAGTTTATCGGTAGGGCAGGGTTTAGGGCTGGCACAAAAGATACGTGCTTAACTGGTAAATTCTATACAACGTGTAACGTTAAATGCGCAAAACCTCATACACCCCAATTAAAGCATTGAGTTAAAAGCATAATACAATGACCAAAACTATTTTTTAAGCTAACCATCGTGTTTATCCTAGCATTGCTTTATGCATTCAAAATTGAGTCTTTTGTCTTAAAATAAGACTTAATTTTCTTTGGTTCAATCGGCGGACAGTATGGCAAAATACACCATTTTTGAAAAAAACCTTTATTAAAAGTTACTGAAATCGATTCAGTAGTCAATTATTAACAAACTATTTTCAGGTTTTGCGCATTTAATGTTACACGTTGTGTAGGTAGAAGCATCTGCCCGCGACCTCTTGTTCCCCGACCCACCCCGTCGCATCGCATCGCCTACCGAGCTATTACTTTGTTTTCACTTAGCGCTCTTTCTTACTTTTTGTCTTCTCGCTCGGCTCCTAAGAGTCTTAGCGTGATGTTAAATAACCTATAGCTTTCCTCAAGGATTGGGCTATCAAATGCAAAAAGAAATTTTCGAATCGGACTTATAGTTTCAGAGTTTAGCGATTTTACTCGTAAACAAACAAAATCTTCAGCTTTATTATTAGTACAGATTTCAGTACACGAGTAACTTAACATCTTTCTTTTCATGACTCCTGTATTTAAAAAATCCAATATCAATTTTAAGTTATCATAATATGTCGACATAAATATACCAAGCCTGCATATATCCTGAGGCAACACAACCCTACAGATGAAAATAATAATGAGAATTATTCCCAACCAATTTTACCAGACCTCCCTTGCTTCCTTCGTTACATCGAAATCAGGAATACATAAGAACAATGCTGACTATATAGGAAGGTTTATATATATTGGTACAGCCGAGTGACAGACCCAAGTTTGGATATCAAAGAATCGGCCGTTTTTAGGGTTCCGTAGAGAAGACTGGTGTAGGTATCAATCGGCACTGTGCCCGCTTGGTTGACACTCCCTCTCACGGAGGCCTGTGTGCCAGCAGTTGGAAAATTATAAGCTGATTATGTGGCGAAAGAGAACTGTTTTACAATTACATACTGAATTTCATGCTATTATCATTGATTACTGTTTGTTGCTAATAATATTATATTATTCTAAAAGAGAGTGCGTAGAATTTCTTGCCCTTTCTTCTCCTACGCTTTGGAATGGGCAACTAACTTCATCTTTCTGACTGATCGACCCCTTGACAATTTATATTTGCCTGTAATTGTTTTATTTGAAGCAAATGTTTTGAGCTTCAGTTTCGTAACTGAAGCTTGAACATTTGGACCCCTGCCTTGTGGTGTACAGACGCCAGCACATCAAGCTACTACAACCTGTCAAATTTATTTAATAGATTTTCAACTTTATCGCTAAAGCATAAGGTTCAAAGTTGATTGGGAAAATTTGACATTTTCGGATAGCTTGATGTGCTGGCGTCAAACAATATTGCTTTTAAAGCTGGTATTAAAACCTTTAGATCTTGTTTTGGTCTAGCCATTCGCCATCTATATTGCATATGGTGTAAATGTTCTTATTTTAATGACTTCCTATGCACGAACAAAAGACTGTCAAAATCATACCTTTAATTTTAACCTGCAGAACCATCTCCACTTACAATCGGTCGCCCTTACCTCTAAATAATTTCCACAAGTCATCTCGCCGGCCAGTGTTCTCTGATTAATGTTCTTTTTTCTCTTACTTTTATCTTTTTTTTTCTCTATCCAACGATTGCCGGTATTATTGGAATATTTTCTTTAATGCTGTATGAGGCAGATATTCTTGCTTTGTGTATCCTTTTGTAAGGAGAAAGATGTTTTAATCAAATATTTCTGTGGTGACGTGTTTCATGTTCAAAATTGTAGTAAGTTTGTAAAATACTAGCTTCTACCCGCGACTTCGCTTGAAATTTCTTGTTCCCCAAGCCACCCCTTCGCATCGCTCTTTGTTGGCATAGCGTTCTTTGGCTCCTAGTGTGATGTTAAATAGCTTGAAGCCTTCCTCAAGAATTGGGCTACCAAATATATTTTTTCAAATCCGACTGTTAGTTCCGGAGATTAACGCTTTCAAACAAACAAACTCTTCAGATTTAGTATAGAACTAGCTTCTGCCCACGACTTTGTCTGCGTGAAATTTCACCCTCACCCCATTCGCCCTCCTAGGGGTGGAATTTCGAAAAACCCTTTCTTAGTGGATACCTACTCTTCAGAGGCCCGTGGCTTAGTAATAATAGCCGCACAGGTCGATCGATCAGGTTAAGCTACGCTTGCCGCGGTTGGTCAGTGGATGGGTGACCATCTTTACATACCGAGACCCCTCCGTGCCTCGGAAAGCACGTTAAGCCGTTGGTCCCGGCTGTCATTCTTTGATCTTTGACAGTCGTTACAGGTAGTCAGGAACCCGAAAGTCTGACAACCAGTCTTATCAAGGGGTATCGTATTACCCAGTCACTGGGTTGTGGAGGTCAGATAGGCAATCGCTCCATGTAAAATACATTCAGCTGCATCCGGGTAGACTAGAAGCCGACCCCAACATAATTGGGAAAAGGCTAGGCAGATGATGACCTACTCTTCACAAAGAACACACCCTCCAAATTTCATGTCTCTAGGACCAGCGGTTTAGGCTGTGCGTTGATATATCAGTCAGTCAGGACTTTTAATGGAAAATTTGAATATTTATTTTCTAAAATGTTAGAAATAGTAACACCGCTGTATCGGGAACAGGATCTATCTAAAAAAAATGGCGGTCAGGGCTCTTGAGAGAGAGAAAACCTCTGTCAGGACCTGTGTCCTGAAGTAGGATCTTCGATTTATATTGCTTGATCAAATCAGGATCTCATTTTAACTTCCTTATGTTTTTTAGTAACTGACACAGTCGCCCACTCACGCACGTGTCTTGAAAGTCTGACAACCAGTCTTACCAAGGGGTTTCGTATTACCCGGTAACTGGGTTGTGGAGGTCAGATAGGCAGTCGCTCCATGTAAAATACTGGTACTCAGCTGCATCCGGTTAGACTGGAAGCCGACCCCAACGTAGTTGGGAAAAGGGTAGGCAGATGATGATGGTAAAGAAAAACGTAGTGACGAAAACTAGATATTCTATGGGGCTTATGGCTAATTGATAACAGCCGCACGGGTCGATAGATTAGGTTAATCTGCTCTTGAAGCGGTTGGTCCCTGGATGGGTGACCATTTTTACATACAATTTAATTGCCGGTTATAAGCAATAAGTTGGCATGGCATTGTTGCATGTTGGCATGCTTCTGTAGTGCCTCAGGGATGTTCGTGGATGCTCGGATTGACAGCTTCGCTGGAATCAGGCGTAAGCGAGCAGCGTCCTTGTTGCACAGGGTACGTGCCAGTAACAACAGTCTCCTAAGTGTCATTGCCAACAAACTGGATTGTCCTTTCATCTGTTATTTAAGTCAGCTACAAGCTCCTGTAAATATTAGTAATGTCTACTGACATAGTTTTTAAATTTGTATATTACTAACATCTTGTATTGTAGTTTGTATTGTATATGGAATTTTTTTCTGAAATAAATAGATTATTATTATTATTAGAACTCTATTGGTTATCGGGCCAGGCTCCATACAAAAATGCCCATCATTCTTTTATCGAAATCCGCTCAGTGGTTTAGGCGTGAAAACGTAACATTAGTGTGGATTCTCGTTGGTTTAAATGGAAATAATATTTTGTCTTACTTTAAGGTTATTTAATCATCTGCCTAGCAGCGTATTACAGAACGTCACTCAATACTCAAGCATTACTTAAAACTAGATTCAAGCCATTTGATTGGTTGAAACTAGTTTTAAGTAACGCTTGAGTATTATTATTATTTATTGTTTATATCAGATTACAATGATCCATAATGTTAGTAAAACTCACTTATAAACTATATTAGCAAAAATAACAATAAAATAAAAATTAAAATATTCCATTACAGTAATCCAAATCAATTCACATTCTAAATAAAACATTAAAATAAAATAATATAAAATAAAATATAATAAAATTAAAATTCTAAGTCACATAGTTAATAGATGAAATTAGTCCACAAATAAATTAATAAATAAATAAATTAAATTAAGTTAAATTAAATTAAATTCTTTCATAAAATTATGTGAGTGACATTGAGTGACGTTCTGTAATATGGGACTAAGTCTTACCGGATGCAGCTGAATACATTTTACATGGAGCGACTGCCTATCTGACCTCCATAAATCAGTTACTGATCCATCATAATCAGCCTATAATGTTCCTACTGCTGGCACACAGGCTTCCTCTCGATGAGATGACATGTCTTCGAATTTTTGGTTCTAGGACATGCCGGTTTCCTCACGATGTTTTCCTTCACCGTTTTGAGAGGTAACGAGATAATTTACGCAAAGTATGGCGCCTGTCTGGTTTCGAACTCAAACTCATTTATTTCAAACTAGCTTCTGCCCGCGACTTCGTACGCGGATCCTGTTGATTATGCCAGCGACAACGGGGTCGTCAAAATCGAAGATCTGAAACGTCAGATGTCGAATTCTCAGAGCCCGGGGACGGGAAAACAACGGGATGCGCGAGACGATTCGAGACGTTCCAGATCTTTCATTTTTGTAAGTCAACAGAAAATTCCCATCAGACTAAACAACTTTTGCTAAGACGTCATTCCTATATATGTTGTAGTGTCGCTGGGCTTTGGAGTTCCACAACAGGTGTTCCAGATCTTCAGATTTATTCTCACAGCAGAAAATGCTCTTCACGTGGAATAATTTTTGCTATGGCACCATTTTTATATATATATATTTATAGATTCTAAGGCAGATTTAAAACTGTGTACGTAGGGATTTACTTCATGCAACATATTTTGAAGCAATGAAATCAGACTATTTGTTCAAGTGCGGAAAGTTTTGGTTTCTAATATTTGCCTGATCTTGATAATTGGATACGAAATATATTTGGAGAAACTTGGGGTCATTTTTAGATAATAATGAACCAATAAGGTGGTAAACTTGGCCTTGCACTTTGAATGTTGGCATAAATGGGCCTCTTGAAATCTGTTTCGCACCAAAAGATGTCATTTGAAAGGCATTGTAAGTATACAGATGTTGTCCAAGAAATGTTTTGACAGTGGATGGTCACCAATTAGCAGTGATCTTAATATTTCTGGAGGATTTTGTAATATTTCAATATGTACTTTTCCACCTGAGCAACACATACCGTTTGTTTCTTTTTGCCATTTAACAGCTTCACAAAAAGTACAATTTTGAACCATACCTCCGATAGCGGAATACGTGGCGTAGTCAATCAAGTCATTCATAAGAGTATACGTAAATGCACTCCGTTCCTTATCAACCCATGGAAGGTTGCCACGTCTTACGGCTATACTCTGTCGGATCGGATGTGTCTCTGTCTTGAGACACATCCGATTCTTCAGATGATATCGACATTCTGTTCAGAGAATGTCGAAGTCGATCAGAATTCAAACGTTCGTTGCGCTCTTCTTCTGTCTCTTCATGCCGTACTCCAGCAATTCTTTCTCTCTCACTTTCTAACTGATTATGAATATTTTGTTGTGTGCGTGTTCGGGACAATGTATGATAATCTCGATCACCAGTTACTCGCGCATCACGTTCATCACTCGTTTCAAAAGACCTGTTAGTAGATGTGCGAATACGCTGAGAACGCAGGCGTGCTTCGCGATCCGAAGAGGTTTCCACGGAGCGAGTTGCAGCCTGATGTTTTCGAACAGCATCAAGTCTCTCCTGACGCTCTTCGGTAGATTCTTGGGATCTTATGATCCTCAATCTTTCCTTTGGAACATTGGGAAAGATTTGACCTCTTTCTAGGCATGGTTATAGTTTTATTGTGAATATACCTGATCAATTAAAATCCAAGTGACTGCTCCCCTGCGTTACCGGGTAGGCTACCGAGTCACGAAGATAAATGGCAAAGGATATTAAACACTCAAATAACATAAGCCCGAAGGCATATTTATTGATAAAGTAAAAAAATAAATGGGAGTTTTGACCAGTAGAGTCAACTTTTCAATGATATACCATCGTCACCGACAATCAGTCTTAAACTGTTACCGCCTTCACCGCGTGGAGGTACTCCCAGCTTATGTTATTTTATAATTATACAGTGAAATTAGTGATAGCTTTGATTTCCACATCAGATGTTTCTGATCTTCGATTTTTATAAGTCAACAGGAAATGCCCATCAGATCGAACAACTTTTGCAAAGACGTCATTCCTATATGTGTTTTGGTGTAGCTGGGCTCTCGGAGTTCCACAACAGGTGTTCCAGATCTTCGATTTTTATAAGTCAACAGAGAGTGCTCATCAGATTGAACAACTTTTGCTAAAACGTCATTCCTATATATGTTAAAGTGTAGCTGGGCTCTTGGAGTTCCACATCAGGTGTTCCAGATCTTCGATTTTTATAAGTCAACAGAGAGTTCTCATCAGATTGAACAACTTTTGCCAAAACGTCATTCCTATAAATGTGTTATGGTGTAGCTGGGCTCTTGGAGTTCCACAACAGGTGTTCCAGATCTTCAATTTTTATAAGTCAACAGAGAGTTCTCATCAGATTGAACAACTTTTGCTAAAACGTCATTCCTATATGTGTTATGGTGTAGCTGGGCTCTTGGAGTTCCACAACAGGTGTTCCAGATCTTCGATTTTTATAAGTCAACAGAGAGTTCTCATCAGATTGAACAACTTTTGCTAAAACGTCATTCCTATAAATGTGTTATGGTGTAGCTGGGCTCTTGGAGTTCCACAACAGGTGTTCCAGATCTTTGATTTTTATAAGTCAACAGAGAGTTCTCATCAGATTGAACAACTTTTGCTAAAACGTCATTCCTATATGTGTTATGGTGTAGCTGGGCTCTTGGAGTTCCACAACAGGTGTTCCAGATCTTCGATTTTTATAATTCAACAGAGAGTGCTCATCAGATTGAACAACTTTTGCTAAATCTTCATTCCTATATATGTTATGGTGTAGCTGGGCTCTTGGAGTTCCACATCAGGTGTTCCAGATCTTCAAATTTATTCTCTCAGCAGAAAATGCTCATCAAGTGGAACAATTTTTGCTATGGTACCATTATTGTATCTCTTATACTTTAGCTGGTCTGTTGCGGTTCTGCATCAGGCGTTCCATTTTCCAAAATAAATTATAGCCTATATGTTGCCCAGACTTAATACCTATACAACAAAAAAAAAATCATTCAAATCCGTTCAGTAGTTCCGAAGATTAGCGTGTACAAACAAACAGACAAACAGACAAACAGACAAATTTTTTTTTTTGGATTCGTGCTCTATTACTGTTTCTAAACCCCCCTCAAGTATTTTTTTTTTAATATATTCAATGTACAGACACAGTTTTTTTACTGTTTTATTATATGTATAGATAAACCAATTATAGGCACTTTTGAATTGTCAAGGGTCGGTCAGTCAGAAAGATGAAGCTAGTTGCCCATTCCAAAGCGTAGGTACCTGTGGAGAAGAACGGGCAAGAAACTCCACGGACACTCTTTTAAATCATAAAATTGTTACAAAAATCTTGCTTACATCATTCATGTTGAAATTATACATGTGAGAACGATGCAGAAAGACGTGCACGTTAAAGGCGTCCGTACTAAAAAGAACAATTCATAAATTAAAATAAGCCGTGGCGGCTAAGAGATGACCAGTCCCTACTGACGGCGCCCGTTCACGAACATGACGTATGGATCAGCACCATTCAGCTCAACCATTTTGAAGGGAACCCAATGATCCAACACACATTCACACAGTGAACCTACGAGCTACGCGACCTGTACCACTGGGCCTCTTCCTCTGACTTGCAAAAGGTTATTTCATCATCTGCCTAGCCTTTTCCCGCATAAGTTTGTTGTGTTCGGGTTCCAATGGTTGACTGTGGGATATCAAAAAGCTGGATGTTATTATTATCATCATCTTTTGAGTTGAGCTAAACGATTACTGGCAAATGCTTGCATTGACTGGACTGGTTCACTCAAATCTGTGTGATACTTTCCTCAAAAGACCATTTCAGACATCAAGCTATAAGATCTGACCAAGATTATCTCTGGACTGTGACTTCTGAGTTTGTTTCGGGCTTTCTTCTCAAAGTAATCAGATAGGAAACGCCGTCTTCATCATAGCTTATTTTTTTTATAATATGACGTCTAAAAGTGATTCCTATATCCAGAATAAACAATTTCATTTCATTAAAACTTTGATATGCATCCCCTCGCCTCTTTGACAATCGCTTGCATTTAATCCTGCATGAATTCAACTATAAGTACTATGATATTATTAATGATCAATACTCAAGGGAATTGAGATGTCTGCCTACCCCATAACATTAATCATGGAACTACAATAGCGACGCGCATGCGTTACCATTATGTACTTATAAAAGGGAACTTGTTATGTATAGGAGCAACGTACAGAAGGTACCCCTAGCGTGAATTTCTTTGAATAAATAGTCAATTGTTAGGTAGTGGTGCAGTGGTGGCTCGGCGCTAACGCATATATTGACTTACGAGTTGTTAGGTCGTGGGTTCGAACCCAGAAAGGCGCTTTACATTGTGTAAATTATTTCGTCCGCGGGTTGAACCCGTGCTGGGGTTCTGTCTTCGGCTATGCGAGACAGAGCCCCGGCACTGGTTTTCAGCGGCAAACACGCCTTGGCCATAATTCTGTAAGTTTATTTAATATTTTAGTTTTAGACTTCACACATTCATATTTTTCTCTTCTTGTTTATCACACTATTGTCTACATTTCTTTTTTACTTCACCTTTCGCAGGTCTGCTTTTTTTTTTTTTTTTGTTTTTGTGGATGGGAAATCATCCAATGACCCCTCCCGCTCTGGGTGGAGCAGAAGGGAGTGTCAGACTCTTACTGACTAAAACCCACCCGTGTTCCTTCCTTAGCCCTTTGTGTTCCGGGGTAGCGGTAACCCTTTCGGACAATCCCGCTGCTCGCAGGTCTGCTGGAAGAAATTTCTTAAGAAATAAGCAGTACCTTTGTACTCGAATTATAATTATGTCATATCCGTATGTATTTTACTGTGTGTACATAAATAATAAAATAATTCGTTTTGCGTGAATGTGACGCACATTTCCCCGAACTTGTACTTTTTTGTATATACGGTGACTGATAATTAGTGACCGACACTTAAACACGTGCTTGAACTCATGATACCTAACAAACAACTTTTACTATGGGACCAAACCTTAAATTGTGAAAAAAAATCTGCTGTTCAGTCATTTATGTTCGCCTAACTGGTCAAAATGTAGGTACTGAACAGCAGATTTTTTTTCGCGATTTCAGGTTTGGTCCCATAGTAAAAGTTGTTTGTTATCATGAGTACAATCACGTGTTTAGGTATCGGTCACTAATTACCAGTCACCCTATATAAACGGAATTTTCTTTCCTTATTTTTTCTTTTTCATCACCACTGCTCTCAAAATGGTAAAGAAAACATCGTGAGGAAGTCGCCCATGTCTTAGACCCAAAAAATCGAAGAAATTTATTATCTACCAATTCGTACTGGGCCCGCGTGGTGGATTAGGAGGCTTATGTCCCAGCAGTGGGTACATGAGCTGGTAATGTATGGTTGGTCACGCTTCCAACATAATCTTACCCTTTTAGTCGGGGTAAACTACCTTACTTTATGCAACCAACTATAAGAAAAGGCCAAAAAGTTAAAAAGAGACTCAATCTATACTTCCTACTATCCTACTTCCTAATATATATATCCTACTAATATTATAAATGCGAAAGTTTGTGAGGATGGATGGATGTTTGTTACTCTTTCACGCGAAAACTACTGAACGGATTTTGATGAAACTTTACAGTAATATAGTTTATACATCAGAATAACACATAGGATACTTTTTATCCCGATATTCCCACGGGATCGAAACTTACGCGGGTGAAACCGCGGGGCGCAGCTAGTAATATTATAAATGCGAAAGTTTGTGAGGATGGATGGATGTTTGTTACTCTTTCACGCAAAAAGTACTGAACGGATTTTGATGAAACTTTACAGTAATATAGTTTATACATCAGAATAACACATAGGATACTTTTATCCCGATATTCCCACGGGATCAAAACTTACGCGGGTGAAACCGCGGGGCGCAGCTTCTGTACTAATATTATAAAGAGGAAAGATTTGTATGTATGTTTGTAACGAATTGGCTCAAAAAGTACTGGACCGATTTTAAAAATTCTTTCACCATTTGAATGCTACATTATCACTGATTAATATAGGCTTTTTTTTTATTTTTTTTTTCCACCCGTGCGAAGCCGGGACGGGCCGCTAGTTACCTATATAAAAAAATTTTCATCATTAGAAGCGCAAAAAGTTTTTTACAGGTAATTTAAAAAAGTGTCCATTATTAGAAGGTCGATAAGTTTTTAGAGGCTCAGTCAAATATATCCCGTTTTTCAGTGTCAAGCATAGCTACACTTTCATTTTCACTAGTTTTTTTTTTCTTAGTTTTCAATGAATTTGCTTAAACATCGTGATAGGACAAAATGTGAGTACGTACTATTATTTTTTTATAGCAAGTCATCTAAATAGAAGTCAATGAACTTAGGAACTGTTTGTTGAATGTCAGCCTGAACTATATTTCACATAACATCACGCCAGTAATATCTAAAGAGTTAAGCAGAGGTGTAATGCGGCCCACCCAAATGTCCTTTCTTTGGTATTGTTCGTAAAATCGTTGAGCTCCTTAAGGCGAATGCTTCAGGTAGCCCGCGAAATTCAAATATTCTTACGTTTTTTGCAACTTGCAAGTAATTATTAGGTTGTATGTTGATCAAGGTTTGATTCACAACCGTAACGAGTATGTGTTTACAGAATTATAATCATTAAAGTCATCAATAAAACTCTATAAGACCAGGCAATCCTAAATACGACACTTGCATGATGTTAGGATTACCTGGTCTTAAAGAGTTGACTTTAATGATTATAATTGTGTAAATACATCCTTGTTACAGCCGCGAATCAAATTTTGAACACCATATAACCTAATACTGACTTGCAAATTGCAAAAAAACGTAAGAAAATTTGGATTTCGCGGGCTACCTGCAGCATCCACCATAAGAGGAAATACGGTCGGAGAGACCTTTGAAAAAGCCTAAGTAAAAATTCATAATTCGAGATTTGGGTCTCGTCTATTTCCACCTCCAATATTGGATCAATTTAAAAGATATTTCATAAACTGAATAAGAAGAATATATACTGTGTCCCTATGTTTTTCTTTTTTTTTGTTTGTCAAATTTGTACACTAGGCCTCTGTTGACAGCGGTTTGAATCGGCAATTTTGAGCAGTTTTTGATGGTTCTAGTGCTTATAAAAATAATGTATCATCTAAAAGAAAAACATTGGGATATACAAGTAGTTAATATTTAATATTTTGTAAAAAATCATTGCTTTATGGTAATTATCCAGAAAGAAAACAGGTGAGAGCGTTTCTCTATGGAGAAAAGACCATCCGCATTTCCTCTTAAGTTCTGAGTTGAGTTGCACGATTTCTGACAAATGCGTGCACTGACTGGACAGGTCCACTCAATCTGTGTGGTTCTTTCCTCAAACGACCATTTCAAACACCAATCTACATGATCTCCACATGATCTGACCAAGATTATGTCTGGACTTTAAAAGAGACTGTGACCTCTGAGTTTGTTTCGGCCTTTCTTCTCAGAGTAGTCAGATTCGAAACGCCGACCTCATCTAGATTTTAAAAATATGATTGACGTGTAAAAGTGTTTGTACAAACCTTACAGAAATAAAATCATTTATCATTTACTTACAGTGGCTTCCAAATTTAGTTGCAATTTTTCCAGCTGTAACACACCAAATTATGATTTAAAATATTCTAGTGATCCGAACGTTTGAACTGCTATAAGCCATAACGTTTTTTTTGACTAATTCAACTACCTTTGGCTTCATCATCATCTGTCTAGCCTTTTCCCAACTATGTTGGGGTCGGCTTCCAGTCTAACCGGGTGCAGCTGAATACCAGTATTTTACATGGAGCGACTGCCTATCTGACCTCCACAACCCAGTTACTGGGTAATACGATACCCCTTGGTAAGACTGGTTGTCAGACTTTCGGGGCTTCGGGCTTCTGCCTACCCGTAACGACTGTCAAAGATCCACGAATGACAAAATGAAAAATAACTTTAATTTCGGAAGTCGGTGTCGTTGGTGTTTCTTTTTTCGGTTGTTTTTTTTTTTTTGTAAAAAAGTTTTTATTTTTCACTTTTTAGTTCTACCTACCCACACAAATTCAATTAACACTACTTGATATGTAAATATCAGTTAAAACATCATGAATATAAACTAATCGGAAAATAATTGCCGTAGGTGCAGTACATTTATGCATATAACTTTGTACATAAGAATAATTACGTAATGTATTATATACTAAAACCTTCCTGAAAGTATGTATATCATTTTAGTGAAAGAAACATCAAAATCGCTTGATCACTTTTTGAGAAAATCGCGGACATACAAATATACATACATACATACGGGTCGAATACAGACCTCCTTTTTTGAAGTACATTAAAAACAATTAAACACTGCTCGAAGTGGGAATCGAACCCAGGACTTCATGCTCAACAGTAGCACTTGCTACCACTAGAACCAACGAGGCTATACTTGTATTAGTAAAGCAGAAAACAACTAGTAACTGGGTTGTGGAGGTCAGATAGGCAGTCGCTCCATGTAAAATACTGGTATTCAGCTGCATCCGGTTAGACTGGAAGCCGACCCCAACATAGTTGGGAAAAGGCTAACGGCATGATTAGATAAGGATACGCACGTTGCATTCTGTAGACCCTGCTTACCATACTTTAATGGATGATCACCCATCCACGGACCGGCCTCGGCAAGCGTAGCTTAACCTTCGATCGAACCGTGCGGTAACGGCACGGTTCGATCGAAGGTAAGCTAGGCTTACGTTAATGTTAAGTTATTACTTAGCCACGAGCCCCTATAAAAAGTCAAACACGATTTGATATAAGTCAGGTATACTAACATTAGATTTCTTCCACCCACACCTCTGCTACTAAAATCAATACCACTAAACCGAACGAACACAAAATGGCGGCAGCGGGAAACCGTTTTCATTAAAATAAAAACATCAAAACCATTAATATAAGCAAGAAAAGATTAATGTCGGCCGAACAAAGAGTAATAAATTAGTAGTGTAATATTCAGCAAGGGTAGGCTCCCTTCGGCCATCTTGTGGAATCCTCTCTCCTGATTGGTCGGTTCAGTTACTAATCAATAATTTTTCGTTCGCGCCAAAAGGGCTTAGGTTGCGCTGTTCAGCGGTTGGATTTTTAACTTTCGTGGCGAGGAATAAGGTTAATATTGCTATGTGTAGGTGTTTTTAAAACAATAGGGGTTTTGTAATGTGGTATAGATGTAAAAAGGGTAGGTAGGTGTCTATAGATTAGGTTATTTCGATTCAGAAATAAAGTAATTTTTTTTTTTTTTTGAGGTTTTTACTGTATAGGCTGAATTAAGTATGCTATCCAGATGATGAGAAGTAAAGAAAGCGCCTTCTGTAAGATTTCGTCCGTGTAACTACATAAAATCATCACACGATAGATATACCACCATATCTCAATTAATCTCATAATCAGCCCATAATGTTCCTACTGCTGGAACACAGGCCTCCTCTGTGAGAGGGAGTGGGCCGTAATCCACCACGCGGGCCCAGTGCGGGCTGGTAGATGTCACATGTCTTCGATAGACGTGCCGTTTTTCTAATATCTCTATTACAGACTAGCGGTCCGTCCCGGCTTCGCACGGGTGGGAAAAAAAGACAAAAAAAAGCCTATATTAATCAGTGTTAATGTAGCATTCAAATGGTGAAAGAATTTTTAAAATCGGTCCAGTACTTTTTGAGTCATTTCGTTACAAACATACATACAAATCTTTCCTCTTTATAATATTAGTATTGTAGGCTTAGCAGGCGTGTGAAAAGAAGAATGTATGAAGATGTACGAAGGGATGAAAAAAAGTCCGAAGTAAACAAGAAGAGAGAAAAAAGTTTATTGCACAGACACAGGTTACAGTCACACACAAGAGTTCCACTAAGAAGAAGGAGTGGTAGAAATAGAACAGATAGCACGAAGTTTAAGCAAATACAGTTAATATTAATCGCGGCGAAGCTATGTTTTAAATCACAACGGTCACTATAGACAAATACCATTGATGTGTTCCGGTTTGAAGGGCGAAGGACCAAGAAATTCACAATAAATTAAAATATTAGCAAATGCTTTTAAAATCGCAACCATGCCTAATCAACTGCTCCTTTTTTAACCCCTTTTAGTAAATTTTAACAATAAAAAAACACTGTTAACACCTCAAAACTAGACAATTGTCAGAAAAAAAAGGGTTGACCACAGTTTTTTTAAACCGTCTATGACAATTTCAGTAGTCTGTCAAAAAAAAACATGTCTTCCAAAGCTTTTAAGATAAGTACTTAACGAGATTTGTCAAGATTTTCGAGTTTATACAAAAAAGGATCGATGTGTAGCCGAAAAAAATTGACCAAATTGGTTTTGGGGAATAAAAGGAATGTTTTTAGGATCTTGTCTATGAGTCGTTTAAGATTTTGATGTGATAAAAAATAGTTTGAAGTGTCTTGTAGTTGAGATAAGGCTAACACATACATAACGGTGGTATTCTTCAAGAGGGTGGGCTGAGTTACCAGCCATATTTCGCCAGTTGAGTCCCATGAAATAGATTTCCGAGCTGGAAATGTGAAGAAACTGTAGGGATGTGAAAAATAATCGATTATACAAAATCTCTATTTTTTTGCCATAAAAATCGATTTATTTGCCATAAATATCGATTTTTATGGAAAAAAATCGATTTTTTGTATAATTGATTATTTTTTCACATCCCTAGAAGATAGTAGGAAAAGATTAAAAAAGTGAAGGATTGACTAATGAGATGACGAATAATAAAGAAGTATAATCCTACTAATATCCTACTAATATTATAAATGCGAAAGTTTGTGAGGATGGATGGATGGATGTTTGTTACTCTTTCACGCAAAAACTACTTAACGGATTTTGATGAAACTTTACAGTAATATAGTTTATACATCAGAATAACACATAGGATATGTTTTTATCCCGATATTCCCACGGGATCGAAACTTACGCGGGTGAAACCGCGGGGCGCAGCTAGTAAAGAAGTATGGAAGAAAAATGCCATATCCTAGAACAAAAAAAACCAAAAACGTGTGACATTCAACAACGCGCACTCAGCCCGCGTGGTTGGGCAGCGGGATTGTCCGAAAGGGTTACCGCTACCCCGGAACACAACGGGCTAAGGAAGGAACACGGGTGGGTTTTAGTCAGTAAGAGTCTGACACTCCCTTCTGCTCCACCCAGAGCGGGAGGGGTCATTGGATGATTTCCCATCCACAAAGAAAAAAAAAAAAAAAAAAAAAAAAAAAAGCCCGCGTGGTTGATTACGGCCCACTCCCTCTCACAGAGAGAAAGAAGGCTTTGTGTCTCAACAGTGGGAATATTATAGGCTGACTATGATCAAGCTACTTCATAACAGACACAGAAGGCACCGCCTAAAACAACTGCACATATTAATACGAACTTCGCAGGCATCAGCATCGCGCTGACAACAGCAATTTTTCTAAACGAATATCTTATGTCGAAAACTTTCATTTCTTCGTACACTTTGTCAATAAATAAACATGAATTAGTGAAAACTGTATCTGCAAAGCTGCTGATACGGAGTGACGCTGCGGACGTGACGTCATCGTGACTGGCCACTCGGCTTCCGTTCGGATACTTTTTAATTTTTGAGCTTTCTATATGCTTGTAGTGATTAGGAGGTGTGAAGTGTCCTCTTCGAGTGTATTTGGACTTCAAAGCCCAAATACGATAGTCGTAAGAACTTTGTCCTAAAATGAATTAGGCTGTAGTCTGACTCACGAACCCGCACGGGGCTAAGTGACATGTTTTGTGAGTTCAATTCAAATCAAAACTGAAAGATTTCACACTGATCAATTTTCATATAAATCTAAATAAAATCTACGTTTTCAAACAAATCTAATCTTTATTAAGGACTCTAGGGTCGAGTTAGATGTATACAAAAAAATATTAGCCTAGCAGAAGATAGGTACGTAATGTCTATACGTAATTTCTTGAAATCGCTAACACGAAGTGATCAAGCTTGGTGATCATGCTCGATCGTTCACTGTTTAAGTTAAAGGTCCTGTAATAAGGCGCTTTATTTTCTATAAATAATTTCTTCACCACTGCTCTCAAAACGGTGAAGGAAAACATCGTGAGGAAACCGACATAACCTAGAACTGAAAAATCGAAGATATGGGATATCTACCAACCCGCACTGGGCCGGCGTGGTGGATTACAGCTCACTCTCTCTCATTGGGAGGAGACCTGTGTTCCAGCACATGGGAAAATTATAGGCTGATTTTGCCTGTATTAAGATAATACTGGCTTTATAATAGCCTCTTAAACGAGATGAGTCTTAAAATATAAGAAAAACTCTCTATTTATTGTCCTACCGCAGGTATGCTGGAAGAGATTTCTTATGAAATAAGCATCACCTTTATACCAATTTTTCTGTTCTGTTTTTTTACTTGTCTGTTAATATATGTGTGTACATAAACGGTAAAAAAAAAAATAAAAATAAACAAAAAACTCCATTTTAAGGTGACCGCGAAATTCAAATTTTATTAGGTACGTTTTTTGCAATTTGCAGGTCAGTGTCAGGTTGTATCTTGATCAAAATTCGCGACTATAACAGGTATGTATCTAAAGAATTAGAATCATTAATACATCTTCCTAAGTAAGATTTGTACCACAAGCACTTTTCCCTAAGAGATTTCTTCTTGTGGTACAAATCTAAGTTAGGAATATGTATTAATGATTCTAATTCTTTAGATACGTACCTGTTATAGTCGCGAATCAAATTTTGATCAAGATACAACCTGACACTTACCTGCAAATTGCAAAAAACGTAAGAAAATTTGAATTTCGCGGTCTACCACTGTGCATTCACCTTAAACAGTCTTTGGAGTGTCAAAACTACGGAATATCCCATACCATCATATTTTATTTAATATCCAAATCATAAAATCTAATTTGTTAGTAATTACATACACAACTGAAACACTTGTGTTAGTACATCTAATGCGTGGGTGAGTTTACATAAAATGACCATCCTAGCCTAATTGGGTTACACGCTATCAACCAGAATCTGAATCAATTTGAAGGATATTTCTAATCCATTGCTTCATATGTTCGTTAAATTTATCTGCTCAACAACGTAAATAACGCAATGAATGTTGTTGAACTGTCAACACTGCTTCTCTTAGTTTGTTACGCATTTAGTTACCGCGCTGGTTAAGTAGCGGATGGCAGGTCTTTCTGTATTCCTAGTAATCAGAGACTTATAAGCCGTGAGTGAAATAGCGGTATCTACAACGACGCCACATGCGAACAACGCGTCATACTGACGTCACAAAATCCTGCATCTCGCAAGCAGAGTTTACCGCGCAACTAGCATAGATAAAACGGCCCGACATGAATCATTTAGCAGTTGCCCGCCAGACACAACACCCGTCTGGTCGGAGGATCCTCCCTTTTCTATAGACTATGAGTGAACTTTACACCCTGTTCCTCATACCTCTATAACCTTTTCCAAAATGTGACTTGGCGTTCTTGTTGCGGAAGCAAGATTGCTAGTGGACATCTTTGCTCTGACACACTTTAAACCCATCCTCCTTGCTCCACTATCCAAGGAAACTACAGTCAACACTAAACTTGAACACTTTCACTACAGCAGACATAATCCAGTCACGGTGACGTCACAAATACAGCATGGCGGCTTGTCATCGCCCATCAGCAGTTTTGAGTAACTGTACGCTTCGAAGTGTTTATTTTGGTCCAATGTGGTAGCTAGCTAACTCAGTTTTTGAGGTGCTGGGACTGTTAACTTACCATAATCCGTGCCTCGGAAAGCACGTTCAACCGTTGGTACCGGCTGTCATTCGCGGATCTTTGACAGTCGTTACGGGTTGCCAGAAGCCCGAAAGTCTGACAACCAGTCTTACCAAGTGGTATCGTGTTACCTAGTAACTGGGTTGTGGAGGTCAGATAGGCAGTCGCGTCTTGTAATATACCGCCTATCGATTCTGTAAAAATTTCACCGTGATAACATAGGTGAAGTGAGCGTGAAGTGAACTATCAATGGAGGCAATCCCTTACATCAAATGGACTGACAGCTCACTTCACCTTAGTTTTCACGCTGAGATTTTTACAGAATAGCACTGCTGGTATTCGGCTGCGTCCGATTAGACTGGAAGCCGACCTCAACATATTTTCGAAAAGGCTAGGCAGATTTTTCAAGTAATACAAAATAAGCTGGTTTTCCTTAAAAGGTCTTCATATAAGGGCCGTTTTAAGGAATAAATATAGGGGGCAAGTCTTGTCTTGTCATTGACAAAATCAAAATCAAAATATTTTATTTCACATAAGCCTACAAGGGCACTTATGAAACGTCAGAAGCTAGGTGCACGGTTCCAATTGGTCGTTTCCTGTGGAGAAGAACCGGCAAGAAACTACACGGTTACTCTTTTAAAAATAATTGGCTTTTACAATGTTTTCTAATTACAATAGGTATGGGAGGACAGCGTAGGCCTGTCAACAAATACCAGGTACTTGATAAAATAAAAAATGGTCTACAGATCTAAAATCTACAGGGCCTACAAAGTCCTCACATTTACAAAATCTCAAAGAAAGATAAATAAACCTATTAAAAGCAAGTGATTTGATTCCCATTTCCAACCACTAAAAAAGAGTCGGAAATTTAGAATTGTCTATATAATGTCAGGTTATGGGAAACCCATCAAGGCTTCCTAGGTTGAAACCCAGGACCCCTCGCTCATAAGTTGGACTACTGCGACTACAAGATCATTCTAGACTTTTAGAATTTACATACATACATAAAAAAGATCAGTGGTGGCTCTGTGCTAATGATAAATGATTTATTTCTGTAAGTAGGTTTGTACATACACTTTTACGCGTCAATATTATTTTTTTTTAAACGAGATGAGGTCTGCGTTTCCTATCTGACTACTCTGAGAAGAAAGGCCGAAACAAACTCAGAGGTCACAGTCACAGTCTCTTTTAAAGTCCAGACAAAATCTTGGTCAGATCATGTGAAGACCATATAGATTGGTGTCTGAAATGGTATTTTGAGGAAAGAACCACACAGATTGAGCGGACATGTCCAGTCAGTGCACGCATTTGGCAAAAATCGTGCAGCTCAACTCAAAAGATGATGATAATATTAACGGCCGCGACTTACAAGTTGTTAGGTAGGAGGTTCGAACCCAAACGTTTACTTAGTGTAAATTATTTCATCTCGAATACTCTCAAAACGGAGAAAGAAACATCGTATGGAAACGTCCTGGAACAAAAAAATTCGAAGACATGTAACATCTGTCAACCCGCACTGGGCCTGCGTGGTGGATTACGGCCCACTTACTCAGAGGAGGCCTATGTCCCAGCAGATGGAATATTATAAGTAATTTCTCAATAGGAACTCTGTGGATTTGTGCCTCTCTTCTCGCCTCCTATTACATGAAACTATAATATAACTGCCGAAATAATAATAGCCTCCCCGACCGATTTCGGTCACGGTGGCCAACCTCAACGGAGATTAGCCAGGTACGCAGAAGATTTTGGCCCCGATTCTGTTGTTCACAAACTAAACTAAATTTAAGTTCAGTGCGTCTTTTTCTTTCTATTTCATTACGAAAAGGACAGAAGATAAAATATTAGTTTAGGCCTGTCAAATTAGATAATCCATAGACAAGTTAGACGAGATTAAAAAATTGTCTACTAAAACTACGTCAATTTACGTCAGGCGCTGACTAATTTAACAGGACTAAACTAATATTTATCTTCTGTCCTTTTCATAATGAAATAGAAAGAAAAAGATGCACTGAACTTAAATTTAGTTTAGTTTGTGAACAACTACATCGGGGCCATTGGTAGTGCACAAGCATTGAGCTATATAACTAGAGAAGCAAACCTCAATAAAATGTGTCAAAAAAGTGTAGCCACTTTATAAACGCGACGACGTAGCTTTGAAACCACTAAACATTTAAAAGTAAACATATATCTGTCTCACTTACACACGTCGTAAGAAATAATACCGTCGCTTAGATTAGACAAAGACCGCAATATAAACATGCAATGACGGGATGGGGTTGCCTACCCATGCGAAATTTTACCCAACATTTTAAGCCATAAAAAGCGTTTTAGGTTAAGTTAAATTATTTTTTAAATATTTGAATTACGTATTTCTTATTGGATGTGTAATAGAAGTTTATAAATAATGAAAATAACTAAGAAATTTTCTTTTTGAATATGTTTTCTTTATTATTAAATGAAATTGAATGATTTAGTAGGTAGCCAGTCAGTCTCTTTTCTCAGCAATCTGATTATTTCCACCCATTTTTCACGGCGTGCTGCATCTTTAGGCACCCGGCTACGTTGTTATTATTAAAAAATATTTAAAATCACTTACTCCATAAATTAAAAACTTCCACTAATGTGGGAAACTAAAACTAAGTTTTTAGTGGTAACACTGAACCTAATTTACAAAATTCTACATTTTATTGCGTTTTTACGTTGATATAAACAAAGAGACAATTAATTTACGTGTGGAAAGTAATTCCGGTTAATTTATTATGTTTTTGTGATCTTGAATCACACTCTTTCGCGATATTTTTTGTCCTATGTCACTCGGTTGACTTCGGTTGGCGTCACACAGAGCACTGAACTGACGTTAGCTACGCTGATGGCTGTGGCCATCAGCCTAGTGGCAACTCCTTGGTGCGGTAATTGCTAATCTAGTGTAACATATATATCAATGTGCACAAGTGTGTGCGCAGACACAGGTGCACTCTCTGTTCCTTTACTCTCATAGTCCGATGGGACGGCAATCCGACACGACCGGAGAGAGATCAGGCGCAGGACCAACGGCTTAACGTGCTTTCCGAGGCACGGGGGTATTAAACCGCCAACTTCCAAACTCCGGACTGTTACAAAGAAATTCCTAACGGAAAAACTTAATAACACTTTGTCCGACCCGGGAATCGAACCCAGGACCCCACGCTCAGCAGTCGCGCTTGCAACCACGAGACCAACGGGGCAGTCAAAGTGCCGAAATATGGGTGTACAGACGCCAGCACATAAAGCTACCCGAAACTGTCAAATTTTCCCAATCAACTTTGAACCTTATGCTTTTGCGATAAAGTTGAAAATCTAGTAAACTCAAAACTCAAACTCAAGGCATTTATTTCAATTAAACCGTTTCCAGGCACTTTTAAATTGAAATTAACTAGTCGGTCAGTTAGTCAGAAAGTTGAAGCTAGTTGCCCATTCCAAAACGTAGATCTCTTGGAGAAGAACGGGCAAGAAACTCCAAGGACACTCTTTTAAATTAAGATATTACAAAATCCTGAGTACAGTATTCTTGTTGCTTCTATATACATGTGAGAACAATGTTATGAAGAAACAATTCAAAATAGGTATAAGATTAAAAAGAAGCCCTGGCAGCTAAGAGATGGCCAGTCTCAACTGACAGCGCCCGTTCACGAACATGACGCATGGATCAGCACCATCCAGCTCAACCATTTTGAAGGGAATGTGCTGGCGTCTGTAGGTACTATAGGTACAGCTCTGCCTGACATTTTGGAAGGTTACAGGTGTGATGTTATTACCACATAGTTAAAGGTACGGGGGGTACATAAAATAAATTGGTAATCTACATCTGTCTGTGGATCGATTTTAATTAACTTTTTTGTTAGGGTGTATTGTTAAGGTGGACGCGGTAAGGACAGGTGATTCGGTACCATTCCTAAAGTTTTTGTTTAATTCAAGTCTGTGAAGGAGTTTTACACTTTGTTGTTTTTTTTTTGTATTTTATTTTACCTGTCTATATAGGTAGGTACCTACCTACCTGTGTTGTACAGACGCCAGCACATCAAGTTACCAGAAACTGTCAAATTTTCCCAATCAACTTTGAACCTTATACTTTAGCAATAAAGTTGAAAATCTATTAAATAAATTTGACAGATTGTAGTAGCTTGATGTGCTGGCGTCTGTACTTGTGGACGTACTAAGCAATAGGCCAGAATATGACTACGGTAGAAACAACGGATGATTGTGTATTACAGAACCGCCATTTTGAATTAATCACCCTCATGTATAAATTAATTTGGTAACATACATCGACACCTCCATGCAATAACATCGTAACTCATTTTTTTTCCAAAAATTGAGTTACAACGGCATTGTTATGTAAAAAAAAATGCATTTTTTCTATACTATCATTGTAATTCTATTCCCTTTCGTTTCTAAAAATAAACCAACGTCAAAGTATTGTAACTAATCCAAAAAATATTTTTTGTCAACAATATAATTGCAAAAAAACAATTTTTCTTTTACAACTTGACCATACCTATTTATAGTCCGCCTAAACTATACCTATTAAATAGAGCCAGCTTCAAAAATTGTACGGGGTGTTTTGAGTTTGCTATAATTTTTCAAACTTTAAAATCGCTCTCCTGTAAAATCACAAAAAGTGAGTTACGATGTTATTGCATGGAGGTGTCGCTGTCGACATTAGAGTTGCTATAAGAAAATACTAGGACTAAACTAATATTTATCTTCTGTTCTTTTCATAATGAAATAGAAAGAAAAAGATGCACTGAACTTAAATTTAGTTTAGTTTGTGAACAACAGAATCGGGGCCATTATCGCGGAAGCATCTAATCCAATGACCTTAACGAGAACAGCTGAACCAAGCGATTAGTTTCAGTCTCTTCGTACGAGTCGTTGGAAATAAATTAACTATTGTATCGAGAACATTGAACTCTTGTGTTTTAGTGCAACATATATGCACGGCGCCGATTCCCTTGTAAACTAAATTTAGGTTCAGTGCATCGTTTTCTTTCTATTTCAATAAGTAAAGGACACAAGTCCTGTCAAATTAAGATAATCCATAGACAAGTTTAGACGTGAATGAAAAATTGGCTACTAAAAATATATATACGTCAATTTACATCAGGCGCTAATTTTGACAGGACTTAACTAATATTTATCTTCTGTCCTTTTCTTAAGAAAAAGATGCACTGAACTTAAATTTGATTCTGTTTGTGAACAAGGGAATCGGCGCCAATATCAGCCTGTTTTCACTAAAAGGGTAGGCAGAAATGTATAGTATGTGTATTCCTGTCGGTTTGTTCTGTATAAATATCTCACTGTATAAACTAGGTAAAGTGAGTTATCAATTCACCTGACGCTAGGCATTGATAGAGGGGCTTGTGGCTAAGTAATAATAGCCACGCGGTTCGGCCGATCATGTTAAGCTGCGCTCGCCGCGGTTGGTCCGTGGATGGGTGACCATTTTTACATACCAAGACCCCTCCGTGCCTCGGAAAGTACGTTACGCCGTAGATCCCGGCTGTCATTCGTGGATCTTTGACAGTCGTTACGGGTCGTCAGAGGTCTGAAAGTCTGACAACCCAGTCTTACCAAGGGGATACGTACCCTGTAACTGGTTTGTGGAGGTCAGATAGGCAGTCGCTCCATGTAAAATACTGGCATTCAGCTGCATCCGGTTAGACTGGAAGCTGATCCCAACATAGTTGGGAAAAGAGGGATTCGGGGACCTATAAATAATTAGAATCAAAATCAAACCTCGATATTTATTATTTATTTTAGGATCTTTAAAGACATACAGTAAACATTATGTACCTAGATATTAGTCAACCTAAAACTCAAATCAAGGAAGGAACTCCAATTTAAAATATACTGTAACGAATATACCTAAAGTAGCCTAACATATAAAGATATCCAACATCCTGGCACAGAAAAAAGCAATCGAACAAACGCAACTACAAACATACAACCATCTCTTTCTTACACGCAACATTAACATACGTTAAAAAGAGATAGGTATGTTTCTCGCAGCCACCGCCTCAAGCTCCGCCTACAGGCCATATAGGCAGACTGGTTGGTCGAGACAATGTGAAAAAAAAAACGCTAGTTCGAGCAAGGGACAAAAAGGTATATTGCCCCATTATTCGGTCGAGGCTGTAAGGAGAAGTATCCTTTGCGAGATTAAAAAGTGAAAATCATAGTGCTTATTGCTATGTCATGGATGGTTGCAATTTTTTTTTAATTCAGTGACATTTGTATTTGTGTGGAAACTCTATAGTGTTTTTGACTGTTTTTTTTTTGTTTTACTGTGCTATAAAGGATTCGTTTTTATTAAGGTATGTAGGTGTTTTAACTATTTTCATAAAGTAATTAGAATGTTAGTTTTATTAATTCAGATTTGTGTATGATTAATTCAAAATGGCGGATCTGATATTCAAGTTCATACGTTGTTTCTACCGTGGTCACATTCTGGCTTAAAAGCTTGGTTGTTTTAAAAGAAATAGGGACCTATCAAATTCAAATTTTGTAAATACAGTTCTGGAAACGCCAAAACAAAATTTCAAGAATCATCATCTGCCTAGCCTTTTCCCAACTATGTTGGGGTCGGCTTCCAGTCTAACCGGATGCAGCTGAATACCAGTATTTTACATGGAGCGACTGCCTATCTGACCTCCACAACCCAGTTACTGGTAATACGATACCCCTTGGTAATACTGGTTGTCAGACTTTCGGGCTTCTGACTACCCGTAACGACTGTCAAAGATCCACGAATGACAGCCGGGACCAACGGCTTAACGTGCTTTCCGAGGCACGGAGGGGTCTTGGTATGTAAAGATGGTCACCCATCCACAGACCAACCGCGGCAAGCGTAGCTTAACCTGATCGATCGACCTGTGCGGCTGTTATTATTTAGCCACAAGCCCCCCCAAAAATTTCAAGAATGCGCTGCCTATAAATTATTGTATAATTAGAGCTTCAAGTAAGAACTTGCACCTCATAGTTAACCTAACGTAGCCATATGCATAATCAGCCTAGAATGTTCCCACTTCTGGTACACCACGCCTCCATTCTGTGAGATGGGGTGGGCCGTAATCCACCACGCGGGCCTTTGCGGGTTGGTAGATGTCACATGTCTTCGAATTGTTGGTTCTAGGACATGCCGGTTTCCTCACGATGTTTTCCTTCACCGTTTTGAGAGCCATACGCTGTTTGGTTATGATCAGAAAGAGAATTCTTAGATTTTCATTATACTTATTAAACGAATCATTTATCCCCGTTTTCTAAGGAATTTCTAAGCGCGAGATGGACCTGGCGATTACCCTCTGGACTCTAAAGATCCTGTAGTGATAGGTTTTCGACCTGTATGTTGTTTTGATAAGGCTGGATTGGGTATTATTTTTTATTGAAATTTCTAGAAACTATTCGTCATAATATCTGGGAAATATGGTGCGCAAACCTGGACTTTATAATTTGAAATTTCCAACGCGCAGTGTGCAAACGTGGTGTGTGGATTCTCTATATGAAAAGAGGCCATTATCCAGCAGAGAAACTATATTTTAAACATAAATTGAACGACATGGGGGATTTTATAGCTGAACTAGCAGCGCCCGTGGTTTCACCCGTATAAGTATCGATCCCGCGGGAATATCGGGATAAAAAGTATCCTCTGTGTTATTCTGATGTACAAGCTATATTACAGTAAAGCTTCATCAAAATCTGTTCAGTTGTTTTTGCGTGAAAGAGTAACGAACATCCATCCATCCTCACTAACTTTCACGCTTACTGGTAGCGCCCTGCAGTTTCACCCGCATAAGTTTCGATCCCGTGAGAATATCTGGATAAAAACTATCCTATGTGTTAATCCTGGTTGTAAGCTATATGTGTGCCACATTTCATTCAAATCCGTTCAGTAATTTTATCGTGAAAGAGTAATAAACATACAAAACACTCACAAACTTTCGCCATTATAATATTGATGTGATTAGTAGGAAGTACAATGTCAGAATTATGCAATAATCTTATGCTTTCCACGATACCTATTAGGTATATTATTTATTTAACCATTAATGCACACAAAATAAATAGACAAGAAGAGAAAAATCCTACTAATATTATAAATGCGAAAGTTTGTGAGGATGGATGTTACTCTTTCACGCAAAAACTACTGAACGGATTTTGATGAAACTTTACAGTAATATAGCTTATACATCAGAATAACACATAGGATACTTTTTATCCCGATATTCCCACAGGATCGAAACTTACGCGGGTGAAACCACGGGGCGCAGCTAGTACGTACATATAAAGGTGACACATATTTCTAAAGAAAAATCATCCAGCATACCTGCGATAGAAAATAAGATAGAAAACTAAAAATAAAAAAGCAGTAAAATTTTATCTTTTACGTTAACTAATTAATGTCGAAATATATCTAGAAGGCTTTCCCGTTTCCCGTCGGTCGGCGCGCTCAGTCGCGTCGAAGAAAAGACTTCAACGCGTCCAACGCAAATTTGGAATTTTAAAATTATTTACAATTATGATATTTTTCTTTACCCTAGGTAGCTCACTGTTCTTACTTATATATTTACTAGCAGCACTTCGCGGTTTCACCCGCGTTAGTTGCGATCCCGTGGGAATATCGGGACAAAAAGTATCCTTTGTGTTAATCCTGGTTATAAACTATCTGTGTGCCAAATTACATCCAAATCCGTTCAACGGTTTGCGCGTGATTGTGTAACAAACATCTTCACAAACTTTCACATTCATAATATTAGTAGGAAGAAATCCTACTAATATTATGAATGTTGTTTACGTTTTAGCAAACAAATAAGTATAGTGACTTGAGCAGAGGGGCAATTCTCGTAATTTTAAGAACGTTCACGGTCTGATCTCAGTCTCAATCTGTCAAAAATACTTCAAATTTCCCTACATTTTGACAAGTTTTGACATTTGTTTTTGTCGCCGAGACGAGACTGCGACTAGATTTTGAACGTTTTAAATTAGGAGAATTGGTCTTCTGAAGTCGTGGAAAGGAACATCAAATGAATTGCATCACAGAATATTTCAAAATGTAAAGCTTTTCGATATATGTCTTCGTTTTGTTCAAAACAAAAATATCCAAAGAGTAAAACCGAATAAGCAAAAACCGAAAAAAACCGCGACATCGTAAAATTTTATCGGTTATCGGTACATTGTTTTTTTTTTCTTATCTACGGATTTTGTCGATATCTGTGTGCCATCAGTGCGCAGAAGCTTAACTACAATGGTTGTGATCCATCAAAGATACATATCGATTGTCAAAATATTTTTATAGGCATGAAATTTTGAAATAAGTTTCTTGAAATCGATCTGATCCCGTGGGAGTAAGTGTTTAGAGCAAACATCATTCAAGTGTCTAACATTTTATACCCTAAAATTAAAGTGCAGACCAGAAAAAAAGTACTATTTTCATACCTATTGGAAATAACATCTTGAGCATTTTTAGGGTTCCGTAACTAAAGGGTAAAACGTCCGTCTGTCTGTCTGTCCGTCTGTTACCAGTCTGTATCTCATGAACTGTGATAGTTAGATAAGTTGAAATTTTCACAGATGATGTATTTCTGTTGCCGCTATAACAACAAATACTAAAAAACAGCATAAAATAAATATTTAAGGGGGTCTCCTATATGACAAACGTGATTTTTTGCTCGTTTTTGCTCGATATTGATAACGACAACAGAATATTTAGTTATATATTCACTTTAAAAATAAATAATTAAATTAAAATAAAATAAATATTTAAGAGGGGCTCCCATACAACAGACATGATTTTTTTGCCGTTTTTTTAGATAATGGTACGGAACACTTCGTGCGCAAGACCGACTCGCATTTGGCCGGTTTTTACTATTACAGCGAAATTCTACCATTTACCCCCCGGCTGCTATTAAAGATTGAAAATGCCAATGTTTTAAGCATAACATTAGAAACATACCAACTTTTAATTTAATTTAACATCGTGAACATGTCTTAACTATAAACTTGTTATTAACATCGTGAACATGTCTTAACTATAAACTTGTTATTAACATCGTGAACATGTCTTAACTATAAACTTGTTATTAACATCGTGAACATGTCTTAACTATAAACTTGTTATTAACATCGTGAACATGTCTTAACTATAAACTTGTTATTAACATCGTGAACATGTCTTAACTATAAACTTGTTATTAACATCGTGAACATGTCTTAACTATAAACTTGTTATTAACATCGTGAACATGTCTTAACTATAAACTTGTTATTAACATCGTGAACATGTCTTAACTATACACTTGTTATTAACATCGTGAACATGTCTTAACTATAAACTTGTTATTAACATCGTGAACATGTCTTAACTATAAACTTGTTATTAACATCGTGAACATGTCTTAACTATAAACTTGTTATTAAAATATGATTTTTAGCATTTTCAATCTCAAATAGCTGCCGGGGGGTTAATGGTAGATTTTCGCTGTAATAGTAAAAAAATCTCAAGAGGTCATAAGATAGCAAGACTTTTTTTTGGCCGGCTCTTTTAATTTTTTAATTTTTGGGTACGAAATGAATTATTTCCTTTGATATGTGCTGTAGAGATTAGATGCAGAAGGCCAATTCTCGTAATTTAAAACGTTTCTAAATCAAGTCCCGGTCTCATCTCAGCGACAAACAAATGTCAAAAACTTGTCTAAATGTAAGGAAATTAGAGGTATTTTTGACAGATTGAGACTGAGATCAGACTGTGAACGTTCTTAAAATTGTGAGAATCGTCCCTCAGGTTTAAAGACCTTATGCCCGGTTTCTGAAGAATTCTTAAACGGAGTTTGAACTTTCAATAGCTATTGATTCGACAATTCCTTCCTTATGCTCGGTTTTTAAGGTTCTCGGCTGAACACTCGATAGTAATTCACTCGACTTTTAAGCTAAATTCTTCCATAATGACGCTTACAGAAACACGATATTGAACCAATAATCACTATCAAATGGATACATTCCGTTTAAAAACCTCAGAAACCGGGCATTAGACCCGTATTACAGAACGTCACTCAGTACTCAAGCATTACTTAAAACTAGTTTCAACCAATCAAATGGCTTGAATCTAGTTTTAAGTAATGCTTGAGTATTGAGTGACGTTCTGTAATACGGGCCTTAGAGTGATGAAATAATAATCTGGTCAAATAAAAGTTTTTTTGTCTGATGGAGCTCTATTATAGTAACGTAAAGAATATCTTCACATTTTGACAGTTATTTTTTAATGAAGCAATAACGAGATGACCCCTTTGGTTATATATTTATTTAATGAAATTTCACCTTCCCCCCATTCACCCTCTTAGGGGTGGAATTCCGAAAAACCCTTTCTTATTGGATACCTACTCTTCACAAAGAACACACCCTCCAAATTTCATGTCTTTAGGACCAGTGGTTTAGGCTGTGCGTTGATATATCAGTCAGTCAGGACTTTGAATTTTTACACGACAGTCCTTTAAAAGGAGTGTTATGTTTTCAGGGTTCATGTATGTTTGTGAGTTTCTTTTATATATACAGGGTTATATGAAAAACACCAGCAACCTCTTAAGGTGATTGCGCAGTGGTTACCGCGAAATTCTTTTTTTTTTACGTTTTTTGCAATTTGCAGATCTGTTTTAGGTTGTATCTTGATCAAAATTTGATTCGCGACTATAACAGGTACGTATCTAAAGAATTATAATCATTATAATCATTAGAATCATTAATACATCTTCCTAACTTAGATTTGTACCACAAGAAGAAATCTCTCATGGAAAAGTGTTTGTGGTACAAATCTCACTTATGAAGATGTATTAATGATTCTAATGATTATAATTCTGTAAATACGTACCTGTTATAGTCGCGAATCAAATTTTGATCAAGATACAACCTGACAATGACCTGCAAATTGCAAAAAACGTAAGAAAATTTGAATTTCGCGGTCTATCACTTCCCATTCACCTTAAGAGGTCATTGTACTCATCATTATGCACAACTTTTACTATGGGACCAAACCTGAAATCGCGAAAAAAAATCAGCCGTTCCCTACACTTTGACGAGATAGATTAAGATAAATGTAGGGAACAGCTGATTTTTATTCATCCACACAAATTGTCAACGGCGTAGGTATTTTCTATCAGTCAACCTTTGGGTGGAGACAAACAAAATAGAAATCAAACATAAACTCACAGCATTTATTTCAATTAAACCATTTACATGCACTTTTGAAGTGTAAAGGAATCGGTCAGTCATAAAATATGAAGCTAGTTGCCCATTCCAAAGCGTAGTAGGTACCTGTGGAGAAGAACGGGCAGGAAACTCCATGGACACTCTTTTAAATTATATTGTTACAAATATATTAATTATATCATGAATGTTGAATTTATAATTATATGTGAGAACGATGTAAAAAGTACTCCCCCCAAAGAAATTGAATAACTAGTTATTAGTTTAGCCTCTAAACTAAAAGCAATCTTACAGATTATTTCTTCTACTTTATGCCGGGAAAAACCATCTACCTATCACAACTTTGTTTCAAACTTACTTACCTACTTAATACCTATTGTGTTTATAAACCATCCGCCTCTTCATATTTCCCCAGAATTCTTCCAAAAATATCTTGCGCCGCAAAGAACTCAACTCCCAAAGGACACAGCCAAAAAGTTAAAAGCGAACTCCAAAAAATAACCGACCACAATTTTATTCTTATTCGAAATACAAAAAAAAAAGGAACCATCGACACGACTTTTGAAATGAGAACATCCCACACGCTCCGAAATTGAAAAGGTACGAGGGACAGAGGTTTTAGAAAAAAAAAAATAAAAAAAAAACCGGTTTCGAATTGAAAATTAAGTGGAGGCGTGTTTTGAGGGGAGTTCGTTTTTTTTTTGTGGTTTTCCGTTATATATAATTTTGTTGCATTTAGTGTCTGGATGTTGAGTGTATTTACTTTATTCTTTTGGCGGTCGCTTTGCGGATCGAAGATCTTTTGAGTTCTCAGTAATCGCTATTATCTTAAAGAAACTCACTTTAACAAGACAATTTTGGGATGCATGAAAAAGCCTCCTCGTGTACGTTGTTCCGCCAGTAACTCAACTGAACCGAGCGCTCGGCGCATCCTGGACAGTCACACCCAACACCTTATTTGACTGGCTACTATGCCAAAATTATTTGGCCTGTTATCACAGATACAGATAGACCTAAATAACGCAAGTATCACGATCTGTATGAAAACCAAGAATACCGTTTTTTTGACCACCTACTATGACGTCACAAGCGCTCTTTCTCACTCACGCTCACCCAGCCAGCAGTATACAGGACTGAGCGCGAAAGTGGCGGCTTACGATTTTTGAACGTAAGTTGGTGCGATTTTTGGCACGCGAAGTAGTTGCTCTCGCGTTATCTAGGTGTATCTTATCTATACCTATCTGTGCCTGTTATACATAGGCTCAAATACGGTTTATTCCCGGTTTCCCCGTACGCCGTGTCCCGTCCTACGGGGACAGCGGTACTTCAATTAAATATTTAAAATTACTTCCCGTTGTCCCCGTACACTGTCCCCGTTAATATAGTTAAATAAAATAAGTAAAAATTATTGCCCACAGTCCCCGTTTTTTCTTTTTTAACCGTCAATATACAAAGTGTATGGAATATTGGTAGATTAGTCTTGGTACCCGGTAGATTAATATAAAGGATTTAGACCTTGTTTTCAAGTTAGATTTTTTATAAATTAATTTGATCGAAATAGTAGATTATTGTGTATGATAATGCTCTCAATTTTGCCTAAAAAAAATAGGTAAGTACACAATCTTAAAGAACCTAATTTAATTACATGTTTATTGTTTTAAATTCCAAGTTAAGTTTTCGTTTACTTCCCGTTGTCCCCGTTAGCGACATTGTCCCGTTGTCCCTTATGGGGACAACGGGAAATAAATTTAATCACATCCCGCTGTCCCCGTGACGGGGATATGGCATACGGGGACAACGGGAATAAACCATAAATACTCATTACTTTAAAACATTAAAAAAAAACAGCTAAAACAACCGGTACTCTCAGAGCTCAGTATGTTGATACCTCCGCGCAGTGGGGTACTGATTTGAATGGGTATCGAAAAAACGATGACCCCTACAGAGTGGCTATGTTCACACCCTTTTACATTTTTGTAAGTAGGGTTGCCTTTATTTATGAGTGTTTTGAGTTAGAGACAAGCATTTTTGTATGTATTTAAATTTTAAATTCCTTTTAGATATATGTTACTACTCCCTCACTGAGTTTACTACTGATAGACAGAGGTATGACGATTCCGACTTACTAATTAAGGGCCTGTACTACCTCAAATGGCTTAGCATGATCCTCTGTTATGTCGAAAATACTGAAGCATTAACTTTGAAATAAATATAAGGTAAAGTTGAGGATTAATGTTAGGTCTTATGTTAGACGAAAACACCACTCCATAAAATTTTCTCGATAGAAAAAAATTCCAAAGTTACCTCCAAACCGAACAATAAACCGCTGGTATTCAAATAATACTTCAAATTAGATCATGAAAATTTGTATACTAACTGAACTAACTATAAAGCAGGTCTTAAGTTATTTATTTCTTTTTTAATTACCATTATTTTCACCGTAAAAAGCAAATACCTACCTAAACTATTGGCGCTGCCTGCCGCCTAGCACCGCACTCTGTCTCGCTCTCACTTAGTCCGCGAGCAGTATCGTGCGAGCGAGATAAAGAGTGAATTTTAGCTGAGGTAGCATAGGCTCTTAAACACTTATTATTTTATTTATTAATTAAGTATGACTGTGTTTATTTATCTAACATTGTAAAGACCAGCTTACCTAACTGACATATTTTAAATTGAATTATTTTTTTCATGTAATCTATTGACATGCCACCATTGTAATTGCTTATGTTAATTTTGTACGCCATATATTGGCAAAACATAATGCACATATTCAAACAATAATACTATCTGTAACCATACCTATGATTAACAAAATAAATGATTGATTGATTGATTGTGTTTTCTGCTCTGGTATCGGCACGACTGTGGATACAATTTTAGCCAGTTATAATGATGCTGGGTGTGCTAGTACAGTGATCTTCAAAAATCTGGCTTATTTTACGTATTATTTATCGCATACTAGCTGTCCCGGCGAACTTCGTACCGCGCGCCTCAGAATCAATAAGAAGGAATGTATGAGAAAATAAATTATCTTCATTTTTTTTTCTTGAAATTTTTTCATGTTTTTTTTATTGGGGGTCAGATTGAATTCAAATTATTTTTACATTTGTTAGCTCAATTCTTAAAGAAAGTTATATACTTAGGCTATTTAACATCACGCGAAGACCCTTATTAGCAGAGCAAAAGCAAACAAACTCGGAATGAACACTGAGCGAAATCGAAGTAATAACACGTCAGGCGATGCGACGTGATGCGATGGGATGGGTCGGAGGAACAAGAAATTTCACGCGGACGAAATCACGAGCAGAAGCTATTTTGTAATATTGTAGGTAAAGTACTAAACAATGAGAATTTTGCATATCTTTCGCCCGTGACTCCGCCTTTTAGTGATTAGGTAAATTTCTCTTATCTAGATGAAACTCACAATAGGTATTTATCTATACATTTTCTCAGGCCCCCAAAGACAATAGGGAAAACCCCCATGGTAATTCTGCAGTTTTTATAGCAATTATGTAGGTTATACAAAACGAAATGAAATTGTTTATTTATTTATTTAGATGGAAAGAAAGAAAATAGGTACATTTATTTAGCACAGACTAAAAGACACAAAATGAAACAGCTAGGTACATACATACATACATACATAGATAAGTACAGTCAACAGCAAAAGTAGATGATGAAAATCAGAAATTCAATACTAATGAACGGAGTTCGCGTCAGAAATGTGTGGCGTCGAAGTAGTAAATGTTTGGTATAATTTACAATCACATACTTTTGAATCACTTCGACGCCACACAGTTCTGACGCGGACTCCGTTCATTAGTATTGAATTTCTGATTTTCATCATCTACTTTTGCTGTTGACTGTACTAGCTAATCAGACGAACTTCGTGCCGCCTCAGAATCAATAAGAACGAATGTATGAGAAAATTATTATTTTTTTTTCAATTTTCCCGTCTTTTAATAGTAATTTTGCTTTCGGGGTGGAGACAAATCCAAAAAATCTAAGATATTAAAAATCGATCCAGCCGTTCTTGATTTATTTAAAATGGTGTAACTAACCCGACTTCGTTTTATTTATATAAAGATACTTTATTGTATACCTACCAGAAAATGCGTAACAAAAAAAATACGATTATATCACTACAAAACATACAATGTGCGGTAGGTATCTAATAGATAGTGTTTATTCTGTAAATAGGATATCGGAATCACTTTTACACGTCATATTATTTCAAGAAAAATATAAAAAGTAAGGTAAACAGAGTCGACATTTCCTATCAGACAGAATTTCCTTCACATTTTTTTTTTCATTTTTTAAAACATAAGTTTACAGTGCTTACGACCAAATCACTTATATTTTAGTAGCCAAAACTATAGAAAAAAAAAACAGAACCACAAAAAAACTTATAACTTACGATACATGTGTAGAATTTTAAGTTATTTTTCCAAAACTAATATTGTTTACATTTGTGGCAAATAAATCGCGAATACAGTATAAATCCGTGTCTGAAATGGTTTTGAGGAGAGAATCACAAAGGTTTAATCTGTTAATTTGGCCATGGGGTCAAGTCAATGCTGTCAACATATTTTTTCTTAGGTTTATAAGATAACATGACGCCTATAATCCTCAAAGGATTACACAGAGGTGTACCTATCTTTAGTACAGACGTCAGCACATTCAGCTACTACAATCTGTCAATAGATTTTCAACTTTATCGCTATTAACATTAGGTTCAAGATTGATTGGGAAAATTTGACAGTTTAGGGTAGCTTGATGTGATGACGTCTGTATTTATACCCACATTTCGCCAGTTTATTTAAGTCCTATATAATAGGGAGCGAGCCAATTAATAAAAAATAAATAATAAATAAATCTTTATTTCTCAATAAAAACATACACATTGTTTAGGTATAAAAATGGCTTAAGTTAGTGTTCCAGAGTGAAAAACCCTGACTTCTAAACTAGGTTTATGTACCTGTATCTTAGAAGCCAGTGTCCCTTCAAAGATATGACATATAGAAAATAGGACACACATTATATACAAAAATTCATTAGGGCAAGTACAAGAGAAATAAAGAAAAAAAGAAAATAACGATAAAAAAAAAAACAGAATACAAAATTAAAATTGGCATCAACCAGCCTCAAATCCAAATTCCGGACTGTTACCAAGAATTTTTTTACATTTTACAAAAATACTAGTGCAAAATAGCACTGAGAAACATCTAAAATCGAATCAAAAGATTGACTAAAATAGATAAAGATATCTAGACAAGAAATCCAAAGACATTTCCACACTTTTTTTTTTGTCTCTAACTCATTACAACTATAATGACAGCTCTTTGGCTCTCAAAATGAATCATAAAGTTACATTCATATCTTAAATCAAGTAATTTAATACTAAATACCTATAAGAAATAAGGAAAACATGAAATAAAATACCTACACACTAAAGGAGTGTCGAATCAGGCGACCGCAATGAGAAACCGCATCCAAAGATCACAAAGATATATCGCTGTCTCTCTCTAACTCGCTCGGAATGATTTTAAATTAATTCGAAAATTGAAACAAAAAGTTGCGCAAGAAAGGGACGCGTGTATGTCAGTTGATTCGGTTTGGATTTGGAATGTGGAACCGGTTGTAAGACTACATGATTCGATTTTTGAGTTTTGTGGTGAATGAGATTGTTCAGCTTTTGATAAAATTAAAGATATAACAAACTCATCACCATCTGCCTAACCTTTTCCCAACTATGTTGGGGTCGGCTTCCAATCTAACCGGATGCAGCTGAATACCAGTATTTTACAAGGAGCAACTGCTTATCTGACCTCCACATCCCAGTTACTGGGTAATAAATAATACCCCCCCTACCCCGTGATAAGACTGGTTGTCAGACTTTCGGGCTACTGACTACCCGTAACGACTTTCAAAGATCCGCTAATGACAGCCGGGACCAACGGCTTAACGTGCTTGCCGAGGCACGGAGAAGTCTCGGTATGTAAAGATGGTCACCCATCCACAGACCAACCGCGGCAAGCGTAGCTTAACCTGATTGATCGACCTGTGCGGCTGTTATTATTTAGTCACGGGCAAACGTGCGAAAAAACGGGACAAAGTTTGTGTAATTACCCCGGGGGCTCAAATCACAATAAAAATATCGCTGTTATTTTATATTATATTGTCAATCTTACGGCTTCTACGCGAACGAAGTCGCGGGCAGAAGCTAGTCCTTTAATACTTATAATCAAAATAAAACTAGAGCACAAAATGGCGACTGCATTCCCTTAATAAATCTTAATTAAAAACAATTGTTTACAATTGGTTTAGATGCGATATTGTGCAAGAGAGAAACAAAATTGGTATAACCAACCAGAGATGGCCCAGTGGTAACTGCCACGGACTTATGAGTTGTTGGTCGTGGGGTCGAATCCAAGCAGGCACTTTGCTTTGTGTAAATTATTTCATCACCACTGCCCTCAAAACGGTGAAGGAAAACATCGTGAGGAAACCGGCATGTCCTACAACCAAAAATACGAAGACATGTGACATAAGTTATATTAATATTGTATTGTATGTGTTTATATGCGCCTTGATGCCTGAAGTCTTCTAATATATAAAATTCTCGTGTCGCGGTGTTTGTGGTTAAACTCCTCCGAAACGGCTGGACCGATTTATATGAAATTTTGTGTGCATATCGGGTAGGTCTGAGAATCGGCTACTATCTATTTTTTTTTTGCAAAACGACGTTTGCGGGGTCAGCTAGCGGCTGGACAGATTTGTATGAAATTTTGTGTGCAGATATGCACACAAAATTTCACAATGTTCAGACCAGACCCGATTGGGTAGGTCTGAGAATCGGCCAACATCTATTTTTAATACCTCAATTTTTTTTTTGTTGCGTCATTTTGCATATTAATTAAGATTTATTAAGACTGTGCCGACCCTACAGTGGCGCCCTCATCGTTTGTTTGGTTATTTCATACAATTTAGAATGAAAATGCAGAAAACAAGCACGTTAAGTTGTGCTTCACAAGATTATACGTTAATATTATTAGAAGCGGTATTTTTATATTGTTTAGTTTTATCATAATCCTTAAAACGGAATATAGTGGCCACTTTTATCCGTTTTAAGGATTATAATGAAACTAAACAATATAAAACTACCGCTTCTAATAATATTAACGTATAATCTTGTGAAGCACAACTTAACGTGCTTGTTTTCTGCATTTTCATTCTAAATTGTATGAAATAACCAAACAAACGATGAGGGCGCCACTGTAGGGTCGGCACAGTCTTAAGGGAATGTTTGAGGGGTCAGCTAGTAAATAAATAAATTGATCACCACGCATGCTCAAGACGGCGAGGTTATTGAGTAACACACTATCAGTAGCAATGGGTTTCATTTTGACAACAACATTCATTGCGTTATTTACGTTCTTGAGCAGACAAATTTTTCGAACTAATGAAGCAATGGTTTAGCAATATCCTTCAAAAGGTTTTCACACTACATTTTTGCCCGGCAATAATGTCGCCCATAATACATAGCACTAATAATGTAACTACGCAGCGAAATTTGGGTGAACTGAAGGACTAGCTCTGCTGAACCCTCAAACGCTTACAGGCGTGATGGTATGATATGTTTTCAAATTTAATGTAATTTTTGTAGTACAGACCCGATTAGGCTACCCGAAACTGTCAAATTTTCCCAATCAACCATGGCCGCATTCCGAATTAGGACATTAGCGCTCATAGCGCTTACATCAATAATTTGCGTTCCGATTTCGATAATACGATTATGACAGCTGAGAGCTGTCAACAATTCGGAACGCTCGTGCACGCGCTCACAGTGCTTACTCAATCTCAAAACGATATTACAGTATTTCTTTGTTGTTTAAACACCATATTTCTTCTTCTTCTTTGGTTAGCTGGCGACTGTCAGCCAGAAGTACAATTTCGAAATTGCCACGTTAATTTAAAGATATGATACAACTCAAAACGAAACACAAACTAACACAAACGCACGCACACACTGTCGTTTTTGACAGCGCTCACGGTGATAATAATAAAAGGCATGGTCGGCGTTATCGCAAGATGGCGCATGTCATGACGTCATCTATGACGATTCACGGGACATCGTTATCGCGCTCACGCTAATTCGGTACGGGTTAAAGCACGCTCACATCGATTACAGCGCAACTCGGAACGCGGCCCATGAATCTAATGCTGTAGCGATAATGTTGAAAATCTATTAAAGAAATTTGACAGATTGTAGTAGCTTGTTGTGCTGGCGTCTTGCACAAAACTTTCTAAGAATAGTGTAATGATAAAAGCAGTTTCATTGTTTTAAATATGCGAGAATTATTTTACCTAGAGATTCCCTATCGCTATGAGAAATTGTATAGCTGTTCACTTGAGAATGTTCTTTGGTAGGCCTTTTCCACATTCATTCATTCATTCATTTCGGCCGAAAGACGTCCACATAGGCCTTGCTCAAGCAGCGGGATTGTCCGAAAGGGTTACCGCTGCCCCGGAACATAAAGGGCTAAGGAAGGAGAACACGGGTGGGTTTTAGTCAGTAAGAGTCTGACACTCCCTTCTGCTCCACCCTGAGCGGGAGAGGTCATTTGATGATTTCCCATCCACAAAAAAAAAGGCCTCCCCCAAGCACCTCCACTTTGACCGGTTCTGTGCTTTTCGCATTCAACGAATTCCTTCAGCAGGTCATTGGTCCACATTTTCACATGATAATTTAATATTAAAGAATTATAGTTACCTAGAATAACCTAAATACGAGTAAGTATGTATCAATATTGGTTTCAAACACTGCTAGCCTTTTACCAACTATGTTGGGGTCAGCTTCCAGTCTAACCGATTACAGCTGAAAACCAGTATTTTACATGGAGTGACTGCATATCTGACCTTCACAAACCAGTTGCTGGGTAACATGATACCTCTGGGCTAGACAGAGCGTCAGAATATCGGGGTTGTTTTTAAGAATATTGCTTTCCTGTACTAGCTTAAAAACTATCAAAATTTAAACATATCTAAAACTTCAGCGTCATTTTAGGTGCCCTACTCTTGTCATCCGTTCGATCTGTCAATCTCCATTCCAGTTACAAGCTTGAGAAAATCTACCAAATCATTAGAATTGACATCAATTTCAGTGTTCAACCAATAGCGGGACCCCTCATCTATTTCAATTTGAAACAATTGGAAGCAATAGACTTCTATTGAAGGAGCGGCCATTTTGAATTTGTGGTTATGTCAATAGGGAAGCTATAAAATGTTGCATTTTGTATTGAATTTATTGAAATAGGTGATAAAATGCTGCAGGTGGCTTTTATTAATTAGACTGGTTTTTATGTTCGAGGGAAGTAGGTACTATTAATTGTCTCGTACAGGAAGATCGCAAAGTAAACTAAGCACAAACATAAATAAAATGCAGCAGGTTTGTCTGTTACCTTTTCACACCTAAAACTCAACGGATTTCGATGAGATCATGACCTTAGTTAGGGCATATGATACTTTTAATCTCGGTAGTAAAGTACCTGCGGGATAATTTCCGAACAACACGCGGGCGAAGCTACGGGAAATATCTAGTTAGCGTTAAGTACGATGGAAAAGGCAAATGAGGAAATTTGGACTTAATAGTAAGTGCGCAAGCGTGGTGATTAATGCTCGGATCGTTTCCTTTTGTATATAAGACTAGCTGCGCCCCGTGGTTTCACCCGCGTAAGTTTCGATCCCGTGGGAATATCGGGATAAAAAGTATCCTATGTGTTAATCCTGGTTATAAACTATATGTGTGCCAAACCTCATCCAAATCCGTTCAGTAGTTTTTGCGTGAAAGAGTAACAAACATCCATCCATCCTCACAAACTTTCGCATTTATAATATTAGTAGGAAGTCCTTCCTATAAAAGCAAGGCAGATGATGAGATCAGTTTTCCTGCTTGGAGTATTTTTTCAGTTACAGTTCATCATTTGCCTAGCCTTTTCCCATATATGTTGGGGTCGGCTTCCAGTCCTTTCTGACCTCCACAACCCAGTTACTGGGTAATACGATACCTCTTGGTAAGACTGGTTGTCAGTCTTTCGGGCTTCTGACTACCCGTAACGACTGTCAAAGATCCACGAATGACAGCCAGGATCAACGGCTTAACGTGCTTTCCGAGGCACGGAGGGTCTTGGTATGTAAAGATGGTCACCCATCCACAGACCAACAGCGGCAAGCGTAGCTTAACCTGATCGATCGACCTGTGCGGCTGTTATTATTTAGCTACGGGCGCCTTTTCAGTTTCAGTTATCTAAATAACATTGAAATAATACCTAAACTGCAAAAACTTCGATTTTGCTTCCGCAAATAAGGTCACCTTACAGCATTTCAATAACAAATTCGCGATCAAAGCATTCGATGTCGAAAATAATCAACAATGCGCCCGACACGCGAATGATCCATGGATCATAGATCTATAGATCAATTCACTTTCGGCGCAAGCGGCGCGACAAGTCATTGCCAAGGTTACAATACGCTTTTTTGTAACAAAACGTTATGCAAGCGTTTATTTTTGAAGTTCAGTTCTGTTGTTACGTACGGCTATTTAAAGAATTAAAAGCTCTGTTCTATAAATGACTCTATTTGGGACAGATTTATTTAGCTGCTAGTTTAAACTAGCTTTTGCCTACGTGAATATTCTTGTTGCTTTCCCCCGACACATCACATCGCCTGCCCGCGTTATAACTCCGTTTTCGCTATGCGTTCTTATGACTTTTTTTTTTCATTTTGCTCGGCTCCTATGGGTCTTAGCGTGTTGTTAAATAGCCTATAGCCTTCCTCAAGAATTGGGCTATCAAACGCAAAAAGATTTTTTCAAATACGACTAGGAGTTCCAGAGATCAGCGTGTTCAAACAAACAAAAAATTAAAAGCAAACTCTTCAGCTTTATAATTAGTAATTATAGATTAGTATCCTTTTCTCCACTATTATTAGAAGTATTAGTAAGACTGGCTGGTGAGAAAATCGATCATTCGATCCACCCCAGCTCCTCAAGGAGGACCAGTAACGCCTTGATGTTACAGACCATGACACGGGGACACACGTAAGTTCCCTAGTGATTCACGAATTACTTTGCCCTGTATGTGGAGTTTCTTCAATTATGTTGGGGTCGGTTTCCAGTCTAAGGGGATGCAGCTGAATACCAGTATTTTACATGGAGCGACTGCCTATCTGACCTCCACAACCCTTTGACTGGGTAATACGATGCCCCTTAGCTTGGTTGTCAAACTTTCGACTGTCAAATATATCTACAAATAACATCCAGGTCCAACGGCTTAACGTGCTTTCCGAGACACGAAGGTGTCTCGATATGTAATGAATGGTTACCCATCTATAACCCGACCTCGGCAAGCGTATTTGAGCCTTCGATGGATCAATGCGGTTGTTATTATTTAACCACGAATGCCTCTCCCATTTCTATTTCTAAAGTATGATAAAAAATATAAATAGGTAGTGCGAAAATAGCTTCTATTAATACTTAAACAAAAAGCGTTAACTTTTGCACACCCATCCAATTAATAGCAAAACCACAGCCTAATAACATTCTAAAACCCTCCGTGATTGGTGGACCATGAAGGCCACAAGATGGCGGCTCAATATGGCGTCCGCGAAACAATTAAAACATGTGTTTTTTTTTACGACCGGACGAAATTCGGTATGGTTCGACCGATTAAACATAGGAACTTTTTTTTATTGTGTTTTTGAAGCGTGTTTTTCTATGGGATTTACCTGTTTATGTAGGTAGATTGGTTATATTGTAGAAGAGTTGGTTTTTCTCTTGTAGCTATACGAAAATAGCTCATATTCTGCAGAAAAGATTACACTGTCAGCAAGTTCGGTATTGAGGCTGGCTGCGCAGCGTTTGCTGGAGAAACTACTCAAGTATCTTTCACCGGAGAGGCAAAAAAATCATAAAAAAAACTATGAGGGCTATCAATATAATTTTTTAGATGGTCCTGATAGTTTTTTTTTTTCTATCGGCACTATGCGAAGTGATTGAAAAAAATAAAAGTAGGTTAAGTAAGTACCTATAACTTTTGAACCGTAAAAAATTCACCGACATCCTCAAGGTTTGGAAATGACCATGCCCACGCCCCTATTCGATTTGATCCATATTTCCAGGGACACCCTGTGTAAGTAAGAAAAAACGTGAGGAAACCGGCATGTCCTGGAACCAAAAAGTTCGAAAACATGTGACACCCACCAACCCGCACTGGGCCCGCGTGGTGGATTACGGCCCACTCCCTCTCATAGAGAGGAGGCCTGTTTCCCAGCAGTGGGAACATTATAGGCTGATTATGCTATATTCATATTTAACATTTATTTCTTTTGACTATATTTAATCCGAAATCAGAACCTGCCATGAGAATACCAGAAAGAAATTATTGTATCACTAGTTAATCTCAATTTATGAATGAAACAGCTGCGCCCCGCGGTTTTACCCGCGTAAGTTTCGATCCCGTGGGAATATCGGGATAAAAAGCATCCTATGTGTTAATCCTGGTTATAAAGTATCTGTGTGTCAAATTTCATCCAAATCCGTTCAGTAGTTTTTGCGTGAAAGAGTAACAAACATCCATCCTCACAAACTTTCGCATTTATAATATTAGTAGGATTAAATCAAATAATTGGGTCGATTTCGATTCAAATAATCTCCTTAAAAAAACTCCAGTAGCACACAAAATACGAATTAATCAAATTATTCGTTAACGCTTCCGAAAATTAATACCTCCTAATCTTGTACCGAGGCGCGAGGTAACCCGTTCAATGCGACAGTGAAAAAAAAAACATGTCGCCACCGACTTCGGGTCTTTTTGACCAGACAATATAAGGATTATGATAAGTCTTATTGTGCGTGACAATGGCTACTGTGGTGCACCGTTACCTATTTAAAGGGTTTTGACTAAATGTGTCAAACTGATTTTGGGTTAATTTGTGGGTTGAAAGTTTTTTTTTTTGGATGACAAGGAAGTGACAGGTTTTTGATAACGAAGACACAGAATTTTAGCTCAGTTTTAGTATGACAGGAATGGTTTTTTTTTTGCGAATTTGTAGCCTTATTTTGTGCATATTCTTAAAGATTATTTGTATAGCCACGTTATTTACCTAAAACTCCGGTTAGCTTGTAAAAAAATTAAATTTGATGAGTTAAAGGTGTCAGAACATAATATCGACAACTGCCTTCCTTGCTTAAAATTGTATAAACAGATGGGCAAAAATCGTGGATCAAACGAAATGGCGACAGTTGGGGTTTTTGCAGTAAAAAAATTCTCCCCTGAGCCCTGACTTAAGCTCCTTAAAAGTTATGACAATTTGAGTGTTTATAGTAAGGTTCTAAAGTTAAAAATAATTTTTCGTGAGACCTAAAAGATATTGAAAATAGTGCTAATACTGATAAATCATGGTACCCACTGTCATAAAAGCACTTTTGATGTGATGATACTTTTTTAAAAATATTTCTTTTATTTTTTTTTGTATTTTTTTTTACTGCAAATAACCCCAACTATCATTTTGTCATATTTCTTACGTACAATATACATAAACTCACGGCTTCCCTTGGGGCTAGGTAGAAACTAAAGAACGCCACCTGCTACGATCTTTACTTCGTTTATGTTCTTGCTTCTTTCTTAAGCACAAAGAAAACTATATTTTTTAAAATAATACTAAAATAGAAAAATTAAATTTTACACCGTAAAACAGCTTAAAATTAAAACAAATAGCACAGCAGCAGTCCGAACACTTACAACATTTTCTTAGAACAAAAATCTTAAAGCCGCCATCCGTCAATTATGATTTATATTCTCTTAACCCCTTAGCTACTGTCCTTGCATAATTACCGGCGGTCTTTTAGACCCTTTTATAGTCAAACAAGATTATCGGTCAGCATTCAAAGGGTTATTTTTTTTGGTCAACCGCTATAGAAGCATAGAGTAATGATTTATAGTTTTTAAAATGTGAAAGAAAGATGGCGGTGCCGCTACTTGCAATTTTTTTTTGTCTATGGTCTCCTGGGAGAGGAGAATTATTTTTGATGTTGCTTTTGGCCAGTAGCGCTGTGTAAAAGGCGATTTTTTTGTGTTAAATTATTTTTGAAGAAACTTTTATTGTTTGGTGCTGGAATAATGTTTCGTGGGATTGTCTGTAGTGGTGGGGAAATAAAAGAATATAATGATTATGCGGGTTGTTTGTTACTTAAAGGGATATGAGACTTAGGTGTAGAAAAATAGATATTAATGAATAAGTGTTGTATTATATTATCGTCTTTTTAAAACGCATATTTTCTGCTCAAATTTAGTACGACAGCGCTCCAATGCATGTATTCAAAGTTCTAATCTTTATACAGATAGTGCAATCGACGAAGACGCGCCCCACTCTTTTTCCTAATGCTTACAGCAGAAGTGTGCAACATTCCGCTAGTGTTTTAGTTTTGTAAATACACACTATTATTAGTGGGTAATTAGTGTGTATCGAAAGAATGGAATTAACTAGCGATAAACACTAACGATTCGGAAGAAGAGTGGGGCGCGTCTTCGTGGATTGCACTATTTGTAGATTTGTAGTTTATTATATGGAATGGAGTCCAAATAGGTGTTACGGCTTGCAGACTTTTCATGCGCTGCAAAACATACACACACAAAACTCAATATCAGTGCTCCTTGAAGGTCATACCAAAGACAGCCCCCAAAAATCAACCTTTCACAGTCTCCGAGACTCTGACTGACCAGAACCAGACTGTATTCTTCAACTGCCTTCGGCCGGGGTGCTGGAGTACTTGCGTAGCTATACTATTAAACCTACATATTATATCTAACCCACTAAGGGACCCGTGGCTAAATAATAACAGCCTCACAGGTCGACCGATCAGGTTAAGCTACGCTTGCCGCGGTTGGTCTGTGGATGGGTGACCATCTTTACACACCGAGAGCCCTCCGTGCTTCGGAAAGCACGTTATGCCGTTGGACCCGGCTGTCATTCGTGGATCTTTGACAGTCGTTACGGGTAGTCAGAAGCCCGAAAGTCTGACAACCAGTCTTGCCAAGGGGTACCGTACTACCCAGTAACTGGGTTGTGGAGATCAGATAGGCAGTAGCTCCATGTAAAACACTGGTATTCAGCTGCATCCGGTTAGACTGGAAGCCGACCCCAACATAGTTCGGAAAAGGCAGGCAGATGATGATGATGATGATGATTATATCTAACCCACTGTTCTTTCTTCCAGGGGAGTACGTGATCCAAGGTGATCTTCCTCCGCAGCTGGTCAGCAGTGAGGAGTCTCGGTTCGATCTCTTGGAGGAGGCGCTTGGACTGGTCGAGCTCGGAGACGAGGCCGAGACCAAGAATGAACCGCCTGAGGTGAGGAATCGTTGGTTTTTAAGATTAAGAGCCTTTACTACCTCAGCTAAAATTCACTCTTTGTCTCGCTCGCACGATACTGCTCGCGGACTGAGTGAAAGCGAGACAAAGTGCGGTGCTAGGCGGCAGGCAGCGCCAACAGTTTAGGTATTTACTTTTTACGGTGAAAATAATGGTAATTAAAAAAAAAAATAAAAAACATAAGACTTGCTTTATAGCTAGTTCGGTTAATATACAAAGTTTCATGATCTAATTTGAAGTATTTTTTGAATACCAGCGGTTTATTGTTCGGTTTGGAGGTAACTTTGGATTTTTTTCCATCGAAAAAATTTTATGGAATCATGTTTTCGTCTAACATACGACCTAACATTAATCCTCAACTTTAAAATATATTTATTTTAAAATTAATGCTGCAGTATTTTCGACATAACGGAGGATCATGCTAAGCCATTTGAGGTAGTATAGGCCCTTAATTAGTAAATCATTCAATCAAAAGAAAGAGCAATATCCTTGTTTATAAAAGGGAAAGGACCATGAAATGAGAAACTTCAGATGTTTCTTTCACTTTAAGATCATAGCAAATGTTTATTTTCTGCAAAATATTAGAACTATTACTGATAAATACAGAAATATAATGACTAATGCAGCTTTACATTAACTGGACATTGGCCCCGATTCTGTTGTTCACGAACTAAACTAAATTTAAGTTCAGTGCATCTTTTTCTTTCTATTTCATTATGAAAAGGACAAGATAAATATTAGTTTAGTCCTGTCAAATTAGACAATCCATAGACAAGTTTAGACGTGATTAAAAACTTGCCTACTAAAATAACGTCAATGTACGTCAAGCGTTCATTAATTTGACAGGATTAAACAAAAATTTATCTTCTGTCTTTTTCTTAGTGAAATAGAAAGTAAAAGATGCATTGAACTTAAATTTACTTTAGTTTGTGAACAACAGAATCGGCACCAGTGGTTTTTAACTGCACCAAAATTTCAACATTTTATAGGTCTTGAAGTGACTGTATGTATTTTCTCAATCTTATAGCACTTTTAGAAATATGAGAGGCTATTTTTATTTATTTATTTATTAAAACTTTATGCATAAGTAAAAACTGAACAAAGGCGGACTTAATGCCTTGGGCATTTTCTACCAGTCTACCTTAGGGTGACGCAGAGACAATACACAATAGCTGCAGCAACAGAAAACAAATTAGAAAAAATATATAACTAAAAAATATAAGATAAGAATAAAATACATACTTACAACAAAACAAAAAAAAAGTTATGAGAGATAAACAAGAAAATCTACAACAACTTAATTCTGAGACGAATCTGCCAACTTCTTGTGTGTTTGTTCTTGTGTGTGTGTATTTTTCTATAGAGCATAATCGTAGTTTGTTAAATTTGGCGAAATAACGCCCTTACCATTTATGATTCTGACCTGAAAGAGATCGCAGAAAGCGATAAGGCCGCCCATTATATGTTTTGTTGTTTTAATTGTATTTTTTGTTATGTATTTTCTGGTGTAGAATAAAGTATACATAGGGTGTCCGGTAATAATGGATAACCTCTTCAGGGGTCATTGTACTTATCATTACGAACAATTATTACTATGGGACCAAACCTGACATCGTGAAAAAAGGATCAGCAGTTTTCTATCTTTTGACGAGTTATGCAAACATAAATTTTGGGAACAGCTGATTATTTTTTCCGGGATTTCATGTATGGTCCCGTAGTAAAAGTTGTTCATAATAATAAGTACAATGATCCCTTAAGAGATTATCCATTAATTACCGGACATCCTGTATAAATAAATGATTCATCGATCTTGGATCTTTTGGCGGTTCTTTTGACACCAGTCTAGGCAAAGTCACCATCTTCTAAAAGCTGCTCATCGATTAGTGCGAATCGAACTCAGTTGCGTGTAGTTTGAGAAGTCTATATTTAGCAATGTTGACTACCCCGTTGGTCTCGTGGTTGCAAGCGCGACTGCTGAGCGTGGGGTACTGGGTTCGATTCCCGGGTCGGACAAAGTGTTATTGAGTTTTTCCATTAGGAATTTTTTAGTAACAGTCCGGCGCCTGATCTCTCTCCGGTCGTGTCGGATTGCCGTCCCATCGGACTATGAGAGTAAAGGAACAGAGAGTGCATACTTAGTGTGTCTGCGCACACACTTTGAACTATAATATCTCCAGCGTACAGATAGTGTAATCCACGAAGACGCGCCCCACTCTTCTTCCTAATCGTTAGTGGTTATCACTAGTCAATTGCGCTAGTGTTTTAGTTTTTTCGATACACACTAATTAGCCACTAATAATAATTAGTGTGTATCGACAAAACTAAAACACTAGCGGAATGTTGCTCACTTGTGCTGTAAGCATTAGGAAAAAGAGTGGGGCGCGTCTTCGTGGATTGCACCATCTGTAGGTACCTGGATAATCTCCGTTGAGGTTTAGCCACCGTGACCGAAGTCTGTCGGGGAGGCTATTAAATTCAGCAGCTGCTGGTGCAGACCGACGATCAGTGTTGCATCGTATGTGGGTCCTGCCAAATGTCGAATTCGGCCGAATGTTCGGTTTAAATATGTACCGAAGCCGAAGTTCGGCCGAACTTCGGTTACATTTCGCGTGCTTTTGCTCAATAAACAGCAGTGCTATTCTGTAAAAATCTCACCGTGAAAACTAAGGTGAAGTGAGCTGTCATTCCACCTGATGTTAGGGATTGCCTGCATTGATAGTTCACTTCCGCGCGTTCCGATAGGCTGGTCAGATCGTGTTCGTTCCTCGTCGTCGCTTGTAATTTCACTAACGCGCGTGTCCCGCTCGCCACCCGCGGTCACCCAGAATGTTATGTTACCTTGCTGATAGATAATAATATTACAATTGATAATTTTAATAAAGCATATTTTTGATACGTGATGTTCTTTCTTTTCTACGGAAATAAAAACAAAAACGAACATCCACGTTACCTATTTACTTACAAATCATCATTTGATATAGATTTCATTTTAAAATAAATTTCTTTTCACTTTACCATTTCTTATTTAAATTAATTTAAGCTGCCGAATTTCGGCAGATCTAACCGAAATTCGGCCTAAGACGAAGTTCGGTAAAAGCTGCCGAACTTCGGTAATACCGAATGTGAAACGAATTTCGGTGCATCCCTACCGACGATTACGATGAGCTTCTTCTGATCAACTCCTCGGCTTGCAGGCGATAGAGGGCAGCAGCAGCGGCAGTTCGAGCGGCTCCGAGATGCTGCACCCGGCGATGCGGCACGTTCCGCATCATCATCTGGCGCACTACCACAACCAGGTCAGTTCTATAATAAGTTCACAGAGGAGCTCTCGAAGATATGAGAAACTCAGCGTGAAGTGTTGAATAAGTTTATACAGGGTTACTTTTCCACCAAACCAAAGGGTTTTTTACCAGCCAAATTGAAGGATGTGGTACAGACCATCAAACTAAACAACTTTCTCCATGGGACCAACATCGTAATCCTACTAATATTATAAATGCGAAAGTTTGTGAGGATGGATGGATGGATGGATGTTTGTTTTGTTACTCTTTCACGCAAAAACTGCTGAACGGATTTTGATGAAACTCAGAATAACACATAGGATACTTTTTATCCCGATATTCCCATAGGATTGAAACTTATGCGGGTTAAACCGCGGGGCGCAGCTAGTCGCTAATAAAAATTCAGACGGAGCCGTCCCATACGTTTAGGTCGAGTAGGTATTGAAGTTTTCTATGGGACAGTCGATAAATTTTTCGCGATTACGATGTTGGTTCCATGGAGAAAGTTGTTTAGTTTGATGGTCTGTACCACATCCTTAAATTTGGCTGGTCCTTGAAAAGGAACCCTGTATTTCAGTACTCTCCATAGCAAAGCCTAACGTCTAATGCATTACAAAGTATTTATACTGTTAGCTAATGGCCTCGATTCTGTTGTTCACAAACTAAGCTAAAAAGTTCAGTGCATCTTTTTCTTTCTATTTCATTAAGAAAAGGACAGAAGATAAATATTAGTTTAGCCCTGTCAAATTAGTCAGCACCTGACATAAATTGACGTATTTTGCAGTAGCCAATTTTTTAATCACGTCTAAACTTGTCTATGGATTATCTAATTTGATAGGACTAAGCTAATATTTATCATCTGTCCTTTTCATAATGAAATAGAAAGAAAAAGATGCAGTGAACTTAAATTTAATTTAGTTTGTGAACAACAGAATCGGGGCTATTGGCCCAATTTCATACGGCACTGTGTTATTGCGAATTAGTAAATTTAGCAGTGCAACATTGAATTATGACAATATGCTTCAGTTCACTTATCGACAAGGGTTTTATTTAAAGAGGTAATACAGCGTGGAAACGACATCGTATTAACCAGTAACTGGGTTGTGGGGGTCGGATAGGCAGTCGCTCCATGTAAAACACTGGTATTCAGCTGCATCCGGTTAGACTGGAAGCCGACCCCAACATAGTTGGGAAAAGGCTAGGCAGATGATGATAACTAAGATCAGTCTTTTGGTAATCAGGAAAGAATTTAATCTGGCTAAAAAACCATACTTAGTTACGTAAATCCAACCCCAGTTCTCCCATACTTTCTCTAACCTCAAATATTTTGAAAACAAAAACCCACAAAATAAGTCGGTACACATTGAGTCAAAGGAGAGTATAACCTGTAAGTTTATTCTCCTAAATAGTGATGATAAATGATTTGGTGTCACCGGATCATTTGTACCACACACGGTGTAGGAGAGTTAGGAAGTGGTGCAAGTTATAAACCAAAGCGGGTTTTCTCGCCCGTTCTTCTCCAAACTTCTGAACAACTACTTTCAAGAATTGTGTTAATTCTGTTACACCTTGTATACAAGCATTAAAAATGATGTAGGTACCCAAAATTTTATAATAGTAATCTTGATTTAAAAGATTGTTCATGGAGTTTCTTGCCCCATCTTCTCCTTAGAGATCTATGTTTTGGAATGGGCAACCAGCTTCAACTTTCTGACTAACTGACCGACTAGTTAATTTTGACAATTCAAAAGTGCCCGTTTTTGGTTTAATTGAAATAAATAGGTACTTTGAGTTTGAGTTTAAATAACATTCTGATTGACTTTTCTTTTCTTCTTTCGTATATTTCCCAATTTTATGACCTTATTTATTGTGTATAAATAAGGTCATAAGTTTCATTCATAAATTGAGATTTACTAGTGATACAATAATTTCTTTCTGGTATTCTCATGGCAGGTTCTGATTTCGTATTAAATATAGTCAAAAGAAATAAATGTTAAATATTAATATAGCATAATCAGCCTATAATGTTCCCACTGCTGGGACACAGGCCTCCTCTCTGTGAGAGGGAGTGGGCCGTAATCCACCACGCGGGCCCAGTGCGGGTTGGTAGATGTCACATGTCTTCGAATTTTTGGTTCTAGAACCAATTCCTTCATCGTTTTGAGAGCAGTAGTGTTGAAATAAATTACACAAAGTAAAGCGTCTGCCTGGGTTCGTTTTTTTTTTATACAACGTTAAATGCGCAAAACCTGAAAATAGTTTGTTCATAACTGACCACTGAATCTATTTGAGTAACTTTTAATATAGGTTCTCAAAGGGACAAAATAAGTTTGAGAACCTAGGTCCTAGAGCCTAGTGACTCAACATACTTACACGCTAGGTGACTAGCGAAGGCGCCAAGCGCGCAGTGCTGCCGGTTGCGAAAATTCTAAAGTATCCGTCACGAGAAGCTATATATTTTGTAAATAGAGAACTTCTAGTAAGTTATGTACCGACAATTCAATCAACAACAAATGATCCCAAATTCAATCAACTCAAAGTAACATATGTGTAATACGAAAGTAACGAGCAATTTCACTTGGTCGAGTTATATTTTAGCGATATAAAGCGCTGTCGTCAAATTTTTTGTGGTACTGGAACGCGTCTGACGTAAAAATTTGGGCCGCCATTTTGAAGGAAGTTCATGCTGACTCTATCAATGCTGCAGAATGCAGATACAGAATACTCGGAATTGTCTGACAACATTAATTAGATGTGTGTGTTAACATAATTGTATCTCTATATACCTAAAAATAAAACTCATTACAATTTTTTTTTTATATTTGATCGAAAGATTGTGAACCCTTGAATGTGTGGTTACAAAATTTATAGCTTTTCGTGACGGATACTTTAGAGCGTTCGTTTCACTTCGCTAATCGCAAGGCGAACCGCTAGGCTCTAGGCGCTAAGCAAGCCACCCTGTCAGTGCGTACGTAGGTTCCCTATACTTTCAAGTACCGGACCAGATATGGATGTACCTACCAATAAAAATATTAATAAAAAGTTATTTATAGCAAGCCGTAATTCAAACGTTTTGGTTCTTTTAATATTCTAATAAAAACTACAATGTTTTTACTCGTGCAATTTTTTCCTTGGGCGTAACTGGGTTGTGGAGGCCATGGGTAGGCAGTCGATATATGTAAAATACTGGTATTCAGCTGCATCCGGTTAGACTGTAAGCCGACCCCTATATAGTTGGGAAAAGGCTAGACATAATGACGAGTTCCTAGGGATTTTTTTGACGTGATAACGTCTTATAAATCGATGAACACCGGCTGCACGCACGAAGAAGTGTCACGTTCCGCCTGAGCTTGAGCGTGCAAGCGAGAGCGCGAAACAAGCGATAGAGAGGCACGATCGGCCCAAGCGTTGGCTTGCGACGGATTTATTCATCAATGTTTCTTTTTGACGTTATCACGTAAAACTATCGTCCGTAAACCGACTTTACAGACTACCAATTTTTTTTGGGGTGGGAAATTATCAAATTACTTCTCCTGCTCTGGGCGGACCGGGTGTCAGACTTTTACCGACTAAAACTCACGCATGTTCCTTCAGTTGTCTGTGCCAGGGGCCACGGTATCTCATCGTACAACCCGCGACCCTGGCTCCTCCTATGGCTCAGCTTGTTTCTTATGACTTGTACCATACAATTGTTACTTATGTTAACCTAAAAAATGTAGGCTCAAATAAACATTAATCATTGAACGACAAAAAACATTAACGTTCCGACAAATTGTTTAGTAGTTTTGAGAGATTTCGTTTAATTGTTTTTGACTACTGTTTAATATTAATTTGAAAGGTAATTTATACTACAGTGTCGAAGGTACCATACAACTCGATTCCCGCCGGCTTCCCTTCGAAAATTTAGAACACAACCACTATAGTCAATTCATCATTGAAATATAATGAAACGGTTTATTGACATTTTTTTCTTGTTCCAGCTTACATCTGTCATAAATTCACCCTTCGCCATTGTTATACTAAGCTTCGTGTCAGGCGAAAGGCATAAAATAATATATTAAAGAAAGAAAGTTGAGGCTTTTTTCTCATGGTATATCTTCTTTATCTGACAGCCTTTTCCCAATTGTGGTCGGCTTTCAGTCTAATCGGATGCAGCTGAATACCAGTATTTTATATGGAGCGACTGCTGCCTATCTGACCTCCCACACACACGCGAAATTACTGAATAAAAATCTAACAAAAATACGGAAATGTACACACGATAAAAGTAAGTTAATAATGGCCCCGATTCTGTTGTTCACGAACTAAACTAAATTTAAGTTCAGTGCATCTTTTTCTTTCTATTTCATTATGAAAAGGACAGAAGATAAATATTAGTTTAGTCCTGTCAAATTAGCGCCTGACGTAAATTGACGTATTTTTAGTAGCCAATTTTTTAATCATGTCTAAACTTGCATAAGGATTATCTAATTTGACAGGACTAAACTAATATTTATCTTCTGTCCTTTTCACAATGAAATAGAAAGAAAAAGATGCACTGACCTTAAATTTAGTTTGGTTTGTGAACAACAGAATCGGGGCCAATGTCAACTTAAAAACTTCTTCAAAATTAACTTTAAACCAATCCTACATCAGAAAATAATACAAAATACACACGACACGAAAACTATTCTAAATCGAAGTCACGATCGGAAATCATGCGTACAAAACGAACGAAGATACTATCGATTGTAATCTACATCGATTTACGTAGAGTATCGATGTCTGATGACGATTAATCGAATGACGTGGACGGGTATTTTTGGGATAAATATTTTAGATAGTTTTGTTTTTATTATTAGGGATGGCGGCTGCCGATACCGATACCGGAATCGAATGCCCGTTTTACAGTTTCGGCAGAGTCTGATGCCGAATTTTTCGTCCAGAAAAACGTTCTCTAAATACAAATAAATAAAAATGGCGGCTGCCGATACCGATACCAGAATTTAATGTCCGTTTTACCTTATACCGAATTTTTCGTCAAACGCAGAAAAACATTATCTAAATTCAAATAATTAAAATTGAAGTGTTTGTTTGTAACGTCAAAATAACAGCTTTTTGCTAAATGCATATGACAGTAAGTATATAAGATAACTAGCACTTCGCCCGTGACTTCGTCTGCGTGTTTTCGTACCAAATTTCAAGTATATTAACTCAAGCAATAAGATTTTTCATACAAACAAAATCCCCCCTTTTCACCCCCTTAAAGGTCGAATTTACAAAAACCCCTTCTTAATGCTCCCCTACATACTAAAAGAAAGCCGTATGTAAAATTTCACGTTCCTAGTCCTTGCAATTTCGGCTGTGCGTTGATATGTCAGTCAGTCAATCATTCAGTTTCTCCTATCCTCCTAAAATATATAGACAAAAAAAAAACAATTTTTAAATTTTTTGTCTGTTTGTTCCGGCTAAGCCGAAACGTCTGGACCGATTAGCCGTCTAGCATATAGCTGATATTACAAGCAGTAACATAGGCTACTTTTTGGCCCAGTAAAACGTTCCTTTCCGACATCCACTAGTTTAATAAGTTATTAAGTACCATAGTGAGATTGAATCTAGTCTAGTTCAATGACTTTCTGAAGTTTTGTTACTTTATCTAATTAGAAAACTTTCTAATTTAAATATAATTACATCATTTGGATCTCAAGATGATATATCTTGACATCCAAATGATTCACTTGAAACATTGTTGCTTACTTTTTGTCCATATCTGCACCTGTTTCAATTTTATTCGTTCTCTACAATATTGACATATCTAAAATGTGAATTATATTTCGCGGTATAAGAACCAGAGGAACGTATCTACATACGTATTTTTTTGTAGATACGTTCATCTGGTTCTTATACCGTGATTTGAAAAGGGAGTTAAAATATACGCGAAGTAGGCGTAATAATTAATAGTCTTCCAGACCGTATTTCGGCCATGGCGGTCAATTTCTACGGAGACTAACCTTCGGCGCGGGAGACATTAACCCTAAGACCGCGTGCGCACAAGCGTGTGCGCACACAGAGGGGCAATTCTCGTAATTTTAAGAACGTTCACAGTCTGGTCTCAGTCTCAATCGGTCAAAAATATGTCTAATTTCCCCACATTTCGACAAGTTTTTGACATTTGTTTGTCGCCGAGATGAGACTGCGACTAGATTTTGAACGTTTTAATTACTAGAATTGGCCTTCTGGAAGCTATTCACAACTACTCGGTACGCTTCCGTACCGTATCGAACATCAATCGAAGTTATCGTAGGAGTCCTATAAACGCTGTTCACAAGTCCAAAACCCGAAAATATTGTCAGTTTAAATCAAATAGAAGTCCACTATTCTTCCGACAGCTGTTTGCTGTCGGGTGCAAGGCAAATCAGGTTATTGAAATATGTCATTTTCGATACGATAGCTTGTCGTATGGTTGTGAATTAGGGTGCTGGTGCACTCTGTCTTCCCTCATTCCCATAGTCCGATGAGGCGGCACGCAATCCGACACGACCGGAGAGAGATCAAGCGCAGGACCAACGGCTTAACGTGCTTTCCAAGGCACGGGGGTATCACCGCCAACTCCCAAACTCCGGGCTGTTACTAAGAAATTCCTAATGGAATAACCCAATAACACTTTGTCCGATCGAGGCGTACTAATTAAGTAGTAAATTATTTCAGAAAATATGAGTATTTGGACCGTCTACTGTTTAACATGAAGGAAAATCTATATGGCATTCATTTAAACTCATGGGACGTTTTGTAAGGAATTGAGGGTCATATTTAATATATTTTTAGCAATGACTCTATGATATTTATATCTCTGAGATCATAACAAAATAATCAACCTATAATTTTCCCAATGCTGGGACCCAGGCCTCCTCTCTGTAAGATGGGAGTGGGCCGTAATCCACCACGCGGGCCCAGTGCGGGTTGGTAGCTGTCACATGTCTAAGAAATTTTGATCCTAGGACATGCCGGTTTCCTCACGATGTTTTCCTTCACAGTTTTGAGAGCAGTGCTGATGAAATAATTTACACAAATTAAAGTGCCCGGAAACTGGAGAAATGTAGATGTACTAGGTATAGACCTCTATCTACCACATGAGAAAACACGGCGTGTTGTTATGTGGTGTTGGGTTCGAACCTCCGACCTACAAAACGTTAGCCGGGGACGTTACCACTGGACCATCAATGCTCTTAAAAAATCTGTACTAAATTCTTTTAAACTCATGTGAGGAAATAAGGGTCATAATTTAAAGCATTTTTATCACTCCCTCTATGATAGTTATATCTCATAGGCCCCAACACAAAAATGTCCTCCAATATAATTTCTCGACGGGGGCCTAGAATTAAATTGCAATACACTGACTTTAACACAATCAATAATGACTTAGCACAGTCGGCTACATTAAAGGGCTATACCGACTCTTTCATGTGTCTGTCCGTCTGTCCCTTACTCAGCAGAATCGTGATACCATATTATTTTGCAAAGGAATTTAAAATGATATGGATAATCTTAATTGCAAAGTTTTTAAAGGATATCATCTTGGATCTGTTGGTGTATTTTAAGCTTTTTTTGGTTTAAAATATGATTAATGAATAGCTTCCATTAAATGGTCCTTTAAAATATTTTACACCTTTATTGTTAGATGAAAAATAAAGGCTTAAGATTATTTCAATAAATTATATCATGTGCCCAGCCTTTTCTCAACTGTGTTGGTGTCGGCTTCCAGTTTAACCGACTGAAGCTGAATTTTACTTGGAGCGACTCCATATCTGACCTCCACAACCCAGTTACCGGCTAATACGATATCCCTTGGTAAGTCTGGTTGGCAGACTTTTGGGCTTCTGACGACCGGTACCGACTGTCAAAGATTCACGAATGACAGCCGGGACCAACGGCTTTCCGAGACACGGGGGGTCTCGATTTGTAAAGGTTCACTCAGCCTTACACACGGACAGACCCTGGATAGGTTACCATCTTTATACAGGGTTACTTTTCAATGACCAGCCAAATTTAAGTATGTGGTACAGAACATCAAACTAAACAACTTTCTCCATGGAACCAACATCGTAATCGCGAATAAAAATTCAGCCGTCCCATACGTTTAGGTCGAGTAGGTATTGAAGTTTTCTATGGGACAGTTGATTAATTTTTCGCGATTACGATGTTGGTCCCATGGAGAAAGTTGTTTAGTTTGATGGTCTGTACCACATCCTTAAATTTGGCTGGTCATTGAAAAGTAACCCTGTATTTTTATAAATAATACTTAGCACCTAAAACATAAAAAATCTATAATTATTATAAGCACAGAACAGAAATTGTCAGATGCATTTTTTTTTTTTTGTGGATGGGAAATCATCCAATGACCCCTCCCGCTCTGGGTGGAGCAGAAGGGAGTGTCAGACTCTTACTGACTAAAACCCACCCGTGTTCCTTCCTTAGCCCTTTGTGTTCCGGGGTAGCGGTAACCCTTTCGGACAATCCCGCTGCATTGCCAGATGCATGTCGTGACGTTGAGGAAAGGTTTCCTCAGCATGATCAGCAAGTGCGACTGCCAAGCATGAGGTTTTAAGTTCAATTCCTAGATCAGCCAACGTGTTATTGGGTATTTTCCATCAGCAATTTCTCTGTTGTATCCTGGAGTCAGGACGTTTTATAGCTAGCAGTGGCGAAGGTACCATACAACTCGATTCCCGCCGGCTTCCCTTCGAAAATTCAGAACACAACCACTCTATAGTCAATTCATCATTGAAATATAATGAAACGTTTTATTGACTTTTTTCTTTTGCTCCGGATTACCTCTGTCATAAATTCACCCTTCGCCACTGATAGGTAGTGCCGATACACGAGTAGAAAAACAGTCACGAGCCCCAAATGAGGACCTCAGTACATTGTATCACACCAATTTCCAAACATATTTTATTCCGAATACCGATTATCTGCCGTCACTCGTTCGAATATCTTTGCAGGCTGATATAAAAAGGGTACCAAGACTATACAATGCACGTCTCAAGTGCTGCGCCTAAATAAACAGGGATGGGCAATACCGATACCAGAAGTGGAGTTTTTGTGTTACATATTTTTGAAGTAGTGATGGGAGATTCTCGATATTTTATTGTGGTATCTATAAAAAAATCTTTATAAATAAAATCGTTCAAATAGTTTGCCTAATCGATTATTAAAACATCTCTACATTTTATAATTATTAAGTAGGTAATTCACAAATTGATTGAAAAAGTCTTCGATATAAAAACCGTAATTTATCTATAAAGCGACTACAATACTTATTAAATATAACGTCAGGGAAATCCAAAGTTTTTTGCGCTATTATTAATGTAAAATAATTATCGACAGTATTATTTAGGAAGACATCAAATCCATTATCTATCTCAAGCAAAGCCTAAACAAATATCGATAAACTCGACACATCACTACTCATACAAAAAACCTGAAATGCCTCATACAAATCCAGCTACTGTATTCCATGTCACACAATTTAATATTTACATATAGTTAACATTCTTCTCTTAAACCAACAACGGTGACAGATATCAAGTATTTTTAATTTTTCAACAAGAAAAAAGTATTATGGATGAATCTTTGAATTTGCAGTTGATAAATAAATTCGCTGCTCTCAATTCGGTGTAGGAAAACATCGTGAGGAAACCGGCATGTCCTGGAACCAAAAATTCGAAGACGTCATGTGACATCTACCAACCCGCACTGGGCCCGCGTGGTGGATTACGGCCCACTCCCTCTCACAGAGAGGAAGCCTGTTTCCCAGCAGTGGGAACATTATAGACTGTTTATACTTTATGCTATGCTTTAAACATTCGGCAATGCAGAAGATTTCATACACAAGGTGTAACATAATTAAGAGCCTACACTACCTCAGCTAAAATTCACTCTTTATCTCGCTCACACGATACTGCTCGCGGACTGAGTGAGAGCGAGACAGAGTGCGGTGCTAGGCGGCAGGCAGCGCCAATAGTTTAGGTATTTGCTTTTTACGGTGAAAATAATGGTAATTTAAAAAAAGTAAATAACATAAGACCTGCTTTATAGTTAGTTCGGTTAGTATACAAAGTTTCATGATCTAATTTGAAGTAATTTTTGAATACCAGCGGTTTATTGTTCGGTTTGAAGGTAACTTTGGATTTTTTTTCTATCGAGAAAATTTTATGAAATCGTGTTTTCGTCTAACATAAGACCTAACATTAATCCTCAACTTTACCATATATTTATTTCAAAATTAATGCTGCAGTATTTTCGACATAACGGAGGATCATGCTAAGCCATTTGAGGTAGTATAAGCCCTTAATGCAAGACCCCATACACCCCTATTAAAGTAGTGAGTTTAAAGCATAATACAATGACCAAAACTTACTTTTTTAAAGCTTGCTATTTTTATTAAAAAAATCGTGTTGACACTAGCATTACTTTATGCATTTAAAATTGAGTCTTATTGCCTTGAAGTAAGATTTAATTTTATTTGGCTCAATCGGCGATTAGAATGAAAAAAAAATTTTTTTTGAAAAAATATCTAAGTAAAAGTTATTGAAATAGATTCAGTAGTCAATAATGAACAAACTACTTTCAATACTTGCGTTTAATCTGTTACACCTTGTATAGACGCCATCACATCAAGCTACCCGAAACTGTCAAATTTTCAACTTTGAACCTTATGCTTTAGCGATAAAATTGAAAATCTATTAAAGAAATTTGACAGATTGTAGTAGATTGATGTGCTGACGTCTGTATATTAAAAGGATTCAGATCCGATAGGTAGTCCCTTCATGTAAAATTCTAATATTCAGCTGCTTCGAGTTAGACTGGAAGCCGACCGTAACATAGTTGGAAGAAGTTTTGGTATAAGTATTACTGACAGATGCGTGCACTGACTGGACAGCGGGGTAATTGCGTAACACACTATTAGCAGCAATGGGTTTCATTTTGACAGATCAACAACGTTCATTGCGTGTTTTACATTGTTGAGCAGACACATTTTTCGAACATATGAAGCAATGGATTAGCAATATGCTTCAAAATTATTCAAATTGAGATCGATAGTGTGTTTCGCAATTAGGGTGCGGATCTACTCGATCTGTGTGGTTCTTTCCTCAAAAGACCATTTCAGACACCAATCTAGTTTATAAAAATATGATTGACGTGTAAAAGTGTTTGTACAAACCTACTTACAGAAATAAAATCATTTATCAAAGGTTATGCCTGATTTTAAGACAGATTGTGTATCGAAATTGTAGCAGCGCAAATGAGTAGGTAATAAATCTGGATATCAAAATTATATTCAAATTAGAAAGTTCTCTCATTACATGTAGCCACAAAAACTGGCTAGAAACGATCATAAGTAATCGGTTATTAAACATTATTTGTCTATGTCTAACAGGAAAATCGGCATCGGTTTCGGCATCAGCCGAACTGTAAAACGGAAAGGTGATTTTAGCTGACAAATCTCTTTCAGGTCAATATCATCCCATACTGTAATCGTTTCAAGTAAAACACTGGTATTCAGCTGCATCCGGTTAGACTGGAAGCCGACCCAAACATATTTTTTAGGAAAAGGCTAGGTAGATAATTATCCCGCCTTTGGGCATATAACTAATCTGAATTCGCGATTTACTTGCCAAAAAGGTCCCGTTTTTTACCCTTTGAGTACGGAACCCTAAAAAATGACCGTCACTACGAAAAAATAATGACAAGCACAAAATACAGACTAAATTTCAACCACAAATCTATTGAAAATAAAAATCAATGTTAATTTTTATACTTTCTAGCGAATCATTTTCAAGTAAGGTCATCGGTGCATGCATTGGGCTATCAGAATGACATTTTAATCGATTTTATCTGAAACTATAAAGAAAGCGGAAGATTTGTACTGGTATATCACTAATTTGGCTAGGGTTGGCAAAAAAAATATTTATAACTTTAAAAATCACATCTTCTACTTAGTGAAATTCTTAAATACTCTTACAAAGTGATTTTTGGACACCTTTTATAGATGGATGAGCAATATCTTTCAAAATTATTTAGATTGAGGTTGGTGGTGTTTTACTCGATTAGGGCGCTGCTTGCCGGGGCAGCGGGATTGTCCGAAAGAGCTACCCCAGAACATAAAGGGCTAAGGAAGGAACACGGGTGGGTTTTAGTCAGTAAGAGTCTGACACTCCCTTCTGCTCCACCCAGAGCGGGAGGGGTCATTTGATGATTTACCATCCTCAAATTTAAAAAAATGGCGTTAAATCCTGGGGTTGCCTACGCAGTTGATGGCAATCTGATTCAAATGCATTTCGCGTCCCTTTGATTGCTGAAGGCGTCATGTTATATAAGGTACCACCACCATATGTATTTAAGCAAATTATATTAAACTAGCTGACCCCGCAAACTTCGTTTAGCAAAAAAAAAAAAAGAAAAGGGCTATGAAAAATAGATGTTGGCCGATTCTCAGACCTACCCGATATGCACACAAAATTTTATGAGAATCGGGCAAGCCGTTTCGGAGGAGTTTAACCACAAACACCGCGAAACGAGAATTTTATATAATAGGTATAAGACATTTCTTATAGCAAATAGTCTATTTCTGTAGGTCACAAGTTTTTGCCGCCATTTTTTGTGTAATGTCAGTAGCTTCTTTACGTACTTTGACCGGCCAATTATCTTGGTATCAGTGCTCAGTTTGAGAATTTGATTCAGTGATTTTTTTATTGTTGCGAAACACGGATACTTAGTCGAAAATAATAATAGTTTATTCAATTGGTGGCAAAGTTTAGTCTGAGGGGCAATTCTCGTAATTTTAAGAACGTTCACAGTCTGATCTCAGTCTCAATCTGTAAAAATAACTCTAATTTCCCTACATTTTGACAAGTTTTTGACATTTGTTTGTCGCTGAGATGAGACTGCGACTAGATTTTGAACATTTTAAATTACGAGAATTGGCCTTCTGTTGTAAATAAGATGGGTTTCTTCTGGATTGCAGAAGTCTTTTTGCTTGTAGATCCTTAAACTTTGTTTCGAATGGGGAACCTTGCAAGACACATTGGCTTCTGTAATCACGGTATTCAACCGGTTATCAGTCGATCTCGGTAAATTTTGCCAAATATGTTGGGATCGACTTCCAGTCTAACTGGATGCAGCTGAATACCAGTATTTTACATGAATCGACTGCCTATCTGACCTCGACAATCCAGTTACTAACTAACTAATCTACTGTGATTGGTTAATTTAGAACTAAGTGTTAATCCATAATAACGTAGCGTAGCTCCATAGAAGAATCTCAATATCGAAATCAAAAGTTATTTATTCTAATAAGCCTGAGAATCAGCACTTTTCGAACGTCAAAATTACAAAAGACAGTCCCCCCAAAACGCCCGCCCTTCACCACTTCCTAGTGCTTTTGCTGGGGAGAAGAAGTGGCGCTACAAACTCCCCAGCAGCACAGCTGTCTGTTCAGTTAGAAAAAACTAGCTTCTATACTATATAGGGTGACTGGTAATTAGTGACCGATACCTAAACACGTGATTGTACTCATGATAACAAACAACTTTTACTATGGGACCAAACCTGACTTCGCGAAAAAAAAATCTGCTGTTCAGTACCTACATTTTGACCAGTTAGGCGAACATATATGACGGAACAACAGATTTTTTTTACAATTTCAGGTTTGGTCCCATAGTAAAAGCTGTTTGTTATCATGAGTACAAGCACGTGTTTAAGTATCGGTCATTAATTATCAGTCACCGTATATATTTTGGTTCCAGCCATCAGTCAGCCCTTTGTATAAAGACTCTTTTAGAACAGGAATCTGGCAATAGTTACCCTTTATGGAAATCACGTAAAAAAGGCGTGGTTTCCAAAAAAGCCGCCCCTCTCATGCTCTCTATCGAAATACATAAGAGAAAAAGAGGCTCTGAGGTTGTTTCGGCATTTCTTCTCAGGGATCAGTCAGCTAGGAAATGTTGGCGCCATCTAGTTTTAAAATATTGGCCCCGATTCTGTTGTTCACAAACTAAACTAAATTTAAGCTCAGTGCATCTTTTTCTTTCTATTTCATTAAGAAAAGGGCAGAAGATAAATATTAGTTTAGTCCTGTCAAATTAGTCAGCGCCTGACGTAAATTGACGTATTTTTAGTAGCCAATTTTTTAATCACGTCTTAACTTATCTATGGATTATCTAATTTGACAGGACTAAACTAATATTTATCTTCTGTCCTTTTCATAATGAAATAGAAAGAAAAAGATGCACTGAACTTAAATTTAATTTAGTTTGTGAACAACAGAATCGGAGCCATTGACGTGTTTTAAAGTGTCTTTAAAATATCTACTTACAGAAACAAACATTTCATTTCATTTCGATTAAAAAAAAAGCAAAAACAAATGAAATCGGTCGATATATTTTTTTTTTGTAATTCATTTTTCGTGTTTGCCAACCCTAGCGTCCTATACTTCATTAGTGTGGTCCTATCTCTTTCATCTTACCGCCCGATCTCTATATAGATGGGACGACAGATCAACTCTATAGCTCTATGGTCATTCTAGGTCATGTTCGTGGGTCAAAGGAGACACGGTTTAATTATTGTTGTAACTATAAATGTACTTGTATATTTCTTGTATTGATTTTGTTTCATCTTGTAAGAAACCATTCAAGCATACAGGAAAAGAGCAGTTATTTGACAGCCCCGTCGGTGTAAAACTGGCGCAATTACTCAAAAAAATTAAGGCAGTCAGCAGGCCCCTCTTTTCCATTGGGCACTCTGGGCAAGTGCCCAGGGCCCCGCGATCTTCTGGGGCCCCTGCCTGCTCTCGTAAAAAAAAACATTCTTTGCAGCCGCCGTTCCATTCTGCGCATTATTAGTACCCGATTCAATTACAAAATAAGTGTTTTGCAGTGCGATTTACAATAAGTAAGTATCTAGCCCCCTAGTTATGAAATATTAGTATGTTTCTCTTATTGTCTCTCTTATCTACACAGGGGTCCCGTGACCCGTGATCCTTATGCGCCCAGGGCCTCCAATAGGAGCACACTTGCCGAAATTTATATATCAGTTGTCGTGCCCCCAGCGCCCGGCACAGTGATTCGAAATTTTTGTTTTTTCGAATAACCTGATAGAATACAGTGTAAATAATAAAAAAAAAACAGAGTAAGCGAGCTATGGTATTTGGCCGTAAATATACGACCCTGGCGAAATGGACACGAAAATATTTGTCGGATTAATTCGACGTAAGCGGTTAAAAGGTTAAAGACGGCCCTGCAGTCAGAACGATGTTCCTGTAACTCTAGCTACAAATGTTAAAGACTAACCTTCTACCCTATCTCAAAATCCCACCCACTCTTCTACCCACCACTTCGGGGAATAGGTACTATGGGGTATTCTGCCCCCCCTGTGTGTTACAGTAAGTAAAAAAAAAATAATCGTGGGAAATCGCACTTTTGTTTCAAGATTTTTAAATTGGTGTATATTGATAATTATAGCAGATAACTTAGATATTTAAACGGATAACAAAAGATACATTTGTGTAGATTAATCCTGAATATAATTTATTGATCATGCTTTTAGGATCACAATACTGTAAAAAAAAGTCATAACACCAATAACACGACTCACGACGACGACTCACTGTAATTATAACATCGGAGGCAGTATTTAATAATATAATACATTTCAATTTAGTAGTAATAATTAATTTCATAGGTATCCATCACGTCTGCCAAGTTTCGCTAGCTAATTTAATTTAACCCTGTATAATTTGTATGAAAATATTTATAGTTGACTGCAAAAATTGCACACCTCTTAAGAATGTATTTCAGTGTACCTAATCCAATATTTTGTAATATCCCGTAAAACTGTGTTATGCAAATAAATTAATTAGAATTGAATCAACATGATGATAAGTCACGAGTTATATTAGTTATACGAGTACTACTTATATGAATCAGAGTAAATGGCACACTCTTCTGCCATGTACCAAATATTCAGGGTTATGACTTTTGAATAAGTGGAAAAAAACATCACAATGACACATTCAGTGACGTCAAACACAAAGATTATAGGGTAGATGTAACCGAGTTAAAAGTAGTTAATAAGTCTTAATAGTTTATAATAACGTGCTATTATTATGAGGACATGTAATTGTTGTTCTATTAATTTAAACTACCGCGGTTGTTTTTTAGTTTAAAAATAGTGGATTTCTTTGTGAAGGAGCTCGTCCGAAGATGCACTTGTAAAGGACACCCTACGCCAAATTTGTTATATCCATTTCATATGTTATAGCCATTTCATACAGCTTTCAAATAATGACAGCTGTGATTTAAATTTGTCGTGGCCAGATCTTAGAATCGCTAATTTTGGTGTACCGTCTGCTTTTGTACCCGGATATTGATGCCGATTCTGTTGTTCAAAAACTAAACTAAAAAGTTCTTTGCCCGACCCAGGACCCCACGCTCAGCAGTCGCGCTTGCGACCACGAGACCAACGGGGCAGTTAAAAAACAAATACAAATGCAATCACGCAAATACAATTACAATTGTTTAAAAATACTATAGCTTAGTTGATGATGGAAACCGGAGGTACAAACGCCAGCGCATCAAGCTATAGTAGTGGCTTGATGCGCTGGCGTCTATACACTCCTGCCAAATCCTTCAAGGAAAACTGGCTTGATGTTATAACGTCTTCTGTGTTACTTTACTGGTCTAGCTCCTTCACAAAGAGTTCCACTACTTACTTTTATAACAAAACCATCTTAGAAGAAGTCGGTACACCCAAAAGAGCAATGATTAATAATGTTGTGTTGTAAACAGACAAGTGACACCAGCCCACCTGCATTGACTGACGGGCATATTGAAAAATTGATTTTATATTAGTAGATGCATATCGAAGAATCTTTTGGGCAACACTTGGTGGTACACAGATCAAAAAGAAATTATTTTAAAACTAGTTAAGGTGAATGGGCAGTGGTAGACCGCGAAATTCAAATTTGATTACGTTTTTTGCAATTTGCAGGTCAGTATCAGGTTGTATCTTGATCAAAATTTGATTCGCGACTATAACAGGTACGCACGGCTACACATCAAGCTATACATAACCAGTATGAGCTGACTTCTGATTGTACGAAAAACCTCTACAGTGCGAGGTCAGCTAAAACTGGAATTGTATAGCTTGATGTGTAGCCGTGTGTACGTATCTAAAGAATCATAATCATTAGAATCATTAATACATCTTCCTAAGTGAGATTTGTACCACAAGCACTTTTCCATAAGAGATCTCTTCTTGTGGTACAAATCTAAGTTAGGAAGATGTATTAATGATTCTAATGATTATAATTCTTTAGATACATACCTGTTATAGTCGCGAATCAAATTTTGATCGAGATACAATCTTAAAATGACCTGTAAATTGCAAAAAACGTAAGAAAATTTGAATTTCGCGGTAACCACTGCGCAATCACCTTAAGTATATTTAGCTGCATCCTAATTGCGTAACACACTATAGATCTCAATTTGAATAATTTTGAAGTATATTGCTAATTCATCGCTTCTTAAGTTCGAAGAATTTTCCTGCTCAGTAACGTGAATAACGCAATGAAAACTAAAGCCGTTACTACTACTAAAATTATTCAAATTAGTGTTGAAGAATTTTTGCACTCAGATTTATAGTTCCTGAAAAATGTGTGGACAAATAAATTCGCGTTTAATACTTCTGTTTTGTACCTCCAATTTTAATTATTTCTTGTCATTAACACCGTCTTCGTGATTACATAAGCTAAATGATAACACAATGCATCAACATTTTAAAATTGCTATACGAACGCTGATCCAGATTTTTTCATAATTTTTTCGTTCAAGCCTAGTTTTTACATACATACAATAATAACCCACCCCTTCTCCCCATGGGGATAGACAAAAACTTCAGAACGCCACCTGCCTATCGATTTTGTAAAAATCTCACCGTGATAACATAGGTGAAGTGAGCGTGAAGTGAACTATCAATGGAGGCAATCCTTTACATCAGGTGGAATGACAGCTCACTTCACCTTAGTTTTCACGGTGAGATTTTTACAGAATAGCACTGCTGCTATCTTACATAATCCTTTAAAATCATTTTGCTTCGTTTACGTTCATCTGATCACATACTCACGCCGGTTGGGAGTAGTGCACCCGAACTTTCTGTAGAACATAACCAATTTAATCCAGATTTTTCACAATAATTTCCTTCAAACCCAGTTTCTGAATCTATAAATTATAAAAAGCAGCTGAAACTCTTACTCCGATAATTAATTACTTAATCCCTATTTACTACACGATAACCCACATGTTTTAATAGGCGTTGCTACCTACCCATAATTTTATAACCACAAAAATACAACATACCTCCACCAATATATTTTGGTACGCGGCAAAAAGAGGAACTAAATAAAATGTACGAATTTTTTGGCACTTTGTTACTTTTACCTCCTCAAGTGGCGCCACTGTCGGGTGTCCAATTATATTGGTTACGTTTGACAAATGATGCGTTGACAGGAGTACAGGTAACCATTTTTTCTGTCTACCCCCTTTTGTTAAGAAGGGTGTTTATACGGCAGGTTGGGGTGATTTTTTTGTTATTTTCTTTATTTTAGAAACCGCTAATGGTCTTATTGTGGTCTAAAGATGGAGGTGTTTTTATAAGTTAGGTGGTTTTGTATGAGTTCGATTAATGGGAAATATAGCTGATATACAAAGTGTTAAAAAATTAACTCTACCAACTTTAAGAGGTGCTTTAGACCATCGAACTGAACAACATTCACTACGGGACCAACTCTGAAATCACGAAAAAAAAAATCTGCTATTTAATAATTTTTGTATTACCTAAACAGCAAATTTTTCAAACTCAAAGCATTTATTTCAATTAAATTAAATTTACAGGCACTTTTGAAGTGTCAAGAGGTCGGTCAGTCAGAAAATATGAAGCTAGTTGCCCATTCTAAAGCGTAGTAGGTACCTATGGAGAAGAACGGACAAGAAACTCCACGGACACTCTTTTAAGTTATATTTTTACAAAAATATTAGTTGCATCATTAATGTTGAATTTATAATGTGAGAACGATATGAAAAAAGACGTACGCGTTAAAAGCGTCCAGAGTACAGCAAATAGTAACAAAACAATAATTCAAAAATAAAATAATCCGAAAAGCCGAGGCAGCTAAGTGATGACCAGCCCCAACTGACGGCGCCCGTTCACGAACATGACGCATAGATCAGCATCATTCAGCTCAACCCACGAAGCAGAGGCTAAATAAATATAGAATGCCATGTTATAAAGTTGTTAATTCGATTTGTGAACTAAGTACACGTCTTTCTTAGACATATAAACCGTTATTGTGCTATAAGTGTATTATAAAAGTAATATTCAATCAAAAATAATTATTAACAAATGTGGACTTACATAGACAAGATGAAAGTTGTCCAATTGTAGTGTAGCGTACCGTTCCTATGTCGTGGTCGGTGTGGGAGTTATAGGAGATTTATGAAATGGCTGGTTTTTCTTTCTTTCTTTCAGTTTATAATGTGATTTTAGAAGGATTTCGTATTAGATTTTTTCTTGATTGATTTCGTCTGCAAAAGAAGGTTTTTCATCAGATCCAGAGCCAATTTATTTATTTATTTATATATACTTTATTGTACACCACAAAAATACAACAAGTAAAGATACATCAAACACTACAAAATATACAATGGGCCAATATTAAATTTCGATTTTTAATCCGACTACGATAAAAGTTCTAAATACAAAATTGACATACTAGACTCGGGTTTAACGTCAGGTTTTTTAATTAAAATCTTAAGTTAGTCGTAATAACGATTGAAATTCAAAAATGGCTCGATGGTTTAAACGAGAAAGAAGACTCTATAGATAAACCTTGTTTTGTAATAAGACGGATTATGTCATTTCAAATCACTTTAACAGTATCAATAGGTACTTACTTAACCTGTGTGCGTGTAGGTTGCCCACTGTTGGGACATTGGGACACAGGCCTCTTCTCAGTGAGAGAAAGTGGGCCGTAATCCACCACGCGAGACCACTGCGAATTGATGAATGTCACATGTCTTCGAATTATTTGGTTCTAGGACATGCCGGTTTCCTCACGAGATTTTCCTTCAACGTGTGTGTGTGCTTTTTGGCATATATTATGCTTGTCTTAATATGCAAATCTTTCTCTAAGTTATACGACAAACTTACATTTCATCTTTATTTATGCAGAGTAAAGCAATTAGGTACCAGATTATTAGTAAATTAACACATAATATGAAATGTACATTTTTATAATTTTACGATGTTTAAGCTAGTCTAGGTGACGAAGTTTTATACTATATATGGTGACTGGTAATTAGTGACCGATACCTAAACACGTGATTGTACTCATGATAAAAAACAACTTTTACTATGGGACCAAACCTGAATTCGCGAAAAAAAAATCTGCTGTTCAGTACCTACATTTTGACCAGCGGGGTAATTGCGTAACACACTATTAGTAGCAATGGGTTTCATTTTGACAGATCAACAACGTTCATTGCGTGTTTTACATTGTTGAGCGGGCACATTTTTCGAACATATGAAGCAATGGATTAGCAATACGCTTCAAAATGATTCAAATTGAGATCGTTAGTGTGTTTCGCAATTAGGGTGCTGTTAGGCGAACATAAATGACTGAACAGCAGATTTTTTTTTCACAATTTCAGGTTTGGTCCCATAGTAAAAGTTGTTTGTTATCATGAGTACAAGCACGTGTTTAAGTATCGGTCACTAATTATCAGTCACCGTATATAAAAGAAAATAAAGAAAGAAAATATGTTTATTTGCAAATAACATGACGCAGAGAAAGAACACAAACACAAAAAAAGATCAAGTTACTATCGCCTGTATGTATAAGATTTGGTTTTATTTCTCTCTTTGCCAGCGTCTGTGTTCCCTTCCATATTTTTAACCCGTCTTCCTTCAAATCAAGAGTGACCAAGCATCTTCTGGACACGCTCGTTCCATCGCAGACCTCATCCATCGCTTTCCACTAGGCAAGATCAAGGTCGCAGGCTGGCCCATTTTGCGATAAAAAAATGTCTTTACCTAGATAAAATACAACAGCTGAAATAAAATGAGATATGACCGAAGATTCACTAATTAGAAACAGAGAAAGCCTGATCAAAGCCTTGCAGAATCAATTCAATATACTTAGAAACTCAAATAAAAATAAATTCTAGACATTATAAAAATCATCCATTCATTATTATACAGACTGCAACATAATGATATATAATGCGCTTGCGTCCGTCTTTCTGAATAGGACCGTAATTGCTGCGCCTGACCCCAAGATCTATGGATCCGTTGCGATCTATAGATCATTGATCGATAATAAGGATAGTATGCGCGCGCGCCGTATGAAAGTAGAAAGGTCTGAAGTTTTATGGATTGCGTGAAAATTATTCAAGTCTTAAGTCAGATTATGTTTAAAGACTTTATTAATTTTATTACAATGACTTTTACGATTAATTTACAGTGTAATAATTTCAATGAAAGTTTAAACTGCGTTTGAAGTCTAGCTAGTTGTTAACGGTAAAATTAACTATCGCAGATGGTTCCAACCAAAGATATAGCTATCTCTGTAGCTAGATAACGCAAGTATCACGATCTGTATGAAAACCAAGCGCGCCATTTTTTTACTACCTACTGTGACGTCACATGCGCTGTTTCTCATTCAAGCCTAACCCAACCTCCCCCCCCCCCCATATACGCCTAATAGATAGGGATACAGGCGTTTTGGGATGCATGAAGAAGCCTCCTCGTGAAGCGCAGTTTCTTCCGCCAGATACTCAACTGAACCGAGCGCTCGGCGCACCCTGGACAGTCACACCCAACACCTTATTTGACTGGCCAATTCTTCCCTTGCGGTGGTAGGGCTAACGCCCGCCTGGTTCGCGACCACCCTCCCACCGCAGTCCGGCGTCAAGCAGCCTGCTGTGTTTCGTCGATGCGTGGGAGTTCCAGTGCCTTAGGCATCTTCTGGGCACGCTCGTTCCATCATAGACCTCATCCATCGCTTTCCATCAGGCGTGATCGAGATCAAGAGCGGGCACATTCAGCAATAAAAAGGCGTGATTTTGTGTTTTATGTACTTTCATCAATAAAACCAATAACAGTTCCAAATACGATAGATCACGGATCTGTGAGATCATAGTTATAGCAAATGATCCATGGATCATTATATGCGTGCGCGCCGTTTTTGTTGGGTATTTTACAGTTTAACTATAATGATATTGTCTTGTTTGAAATATTGCTGGACTTAATCTGTGCTGAGCTTCTTTTGAAATTGGGGTGAGTAGTAGTCGTGGTTGTTGAGAATTTATTAAAAGCAACAGCTGTTCAGTCTCAATGGCATTGGGCTGGACACATCTGCCGTATATCAGGCGATCAATGGGCCACTTACGACACAGTGGGTCCCGCTTAATGGCAAACGACATCACGGCAGGCCCAGACGGAGATGGCGGGATGAATTGGACTCCTTTAATAAAGATGAGTTCTTGGCGGCTCTGGACAGAGAGAGGTGGAAGGAGAGTGGGGAAGCCTTTGCCCAGCTGTGGGACATCAATGGCAAGTAAAAAAAAGCTACTCAACAAGCTACAAGCACATCAAGCTACTACAATCTATCTATCCAATTTCTTTAATAGATTTTCAACTTTATCGCTGAAGTATAAGGTTCAAAGATGATCGGGAAAATTTGACAGTCTCAGGTAGCTTGATATGCTGGCGTCTGTACATCTCTGCCCGGGTTTATAGGCGGACTGAACGCCATAAATCTCTTTCTTTTATTTTTACACAAATTAAGAATTAATGAAGATAAATACTTTTTAAGCGTTGCAAAACCTTTTTTGTCTATTCATATGCAAATATCAGGCATTTAATTCCACTAAATATCTAACATTGCTTTACAAGCGAGCGCATGCGCATACTAATTACTTTTATAATAAATCGAGTAATTATGTTTGCTTTTGAATAATATTTAAATAAATTACAAAAGGTGTTTTTTTTTTTTCACTTTCTTTAATTTGTTGTTTAAGAGGAAATGCGGTCGGAGAGACTTTTGAAAAAGCTTCTAAAAAACACACGAACGAAACTGCGAAAGAGGACTTTGAAGTCGGTGGCCAAAAACGAAAATGCGGAACCAACGACACCGATTTCAGAAATTAGTTATTTTCCACTTTGTAGTTTAAAAAAAAGATTTTTTTGTCTATGATAAATCTGTCATTTTGTCTATTCTTCCGCAGAAAAAACTCATGTCTATGGTGGTCATGCTACGCGTGCAGGGCCCTAATTCACTAGGACCATTAAATGATTCCGTACTTCGAAACCTCGTTAATTCCTTAGCTAATCACGACATCTGCTAATAACGTATTCTCTATGACACATTGAGCGAAACCGCGCGAAAAAACGCAAAGATGGTGTGGTTTGAACTGTCAAAATACCACGCTAGACAACCGTACCGTACGTGGTTGAAAGATTACGCGGGGAATAATAATTGCCATACAGAATTGAGGCCCAAGCGTGATATTATGTTTTCCAGAGACGGTTAAAACAAGCCATTAACTTAAAGTTTAATTTAAATCTCCAGTTTCAAACATAATTATTTGTTTTGCACGCCGAGTACACACAATAGGATTCCGAATTAAGATCGCTAATCGATTGTTTTTTTATATCGATTCGCAACTCGAGAGGAACTACGGTAATGACCTTCTATTGTGTGTGGCAGTTGAAGTCATTGTCAAGGACAGCATACGATTCAAAGTTGGCTCTTTCAGTCCTCGCCTTTTGGCAAATCAAGTTTTAAATTTTTGTAATCTAGTTTTGTGCTGCTGGGGAATTTGTTGCGCCATGTCTTCTCCCCAGCGAAAGAACTAGAAAGCGGTGATGGGTGGACGTTTTGGGGGACAGTCTTATGTAGTTTTGACGTTCGAAGAGTGCTCATTTTCAGCCTAATTTGAATAAAAGACTTTTGATTTTATAAAAAAAAATCTGACAGTCTAAAAAGTCGACTCTTAGGTTGTCTTTAAAATATCTCTTTTAGCTATAAGGCCGCATATTGTATCACCCTATGTAAACTATATTTATATCTTTAATATTTATGGTGTACATAATTAAGAGTATTCCGTTTATCTTTTAGACTTTTTAGAGAGTATAAGGGACTTACAGCCCCACACATAGGGGGGAGTATACGGCCCCGACTGAAAGTAACTGATCTGTCAAAACTAGTTTCAAATTCATTAATCTCTGGAAGAACCAGTCGGATTTGAAAAAAACTTTTTTTGGACTTGATAGCCTAATTCACATTGAATTGCAATTTTAGACACGTCCCTACCTATCGAAACTGAGCAAAACGTAAATTACTCTAAGTGAAAAAAAGTAACAGTGCGGGCGGGCGATGGGATGCGACGCGGTGGGCCGAAATTTCATGCAGACCAAGTCGCGGGCACCGGCTAGTTAAATACAAACTTAAGTATAATACAAAAGTGAGTGTGGAAAGTGAAAGTTTTTAACTGTATAAACGTACAGGAATTACTCCTAGTTAAAATGTGGGTAAACTGTAGGTATAACAGTTTCTATTACTAGACTAACAGTTAGACTGGCGCATACTGCTGCTAAACCCCTAACGGTCTGAGTGAACTTAGTTTTATAGATCTACTAAAACCTGTGGGCAGGGCGGCTGTCGCAGAACAGAAGCCTAATTTCCGTAATTATAACCGTAAAAAATCTAGCCGCAATCTCATCTCGGCGAGAAACAATGTCACAACGCTTGTCGAAAATGTAGGGAAATTAGAGGTATTTTTGACAGGTTGGGACGTTCTTCAAATTACGAGAATTGCCACTCTGGTGACCGATGGGCTCGAAATGACACACGAATTGTTCCTACTCCTTCATAACTATTCACAAGCACTCGATACGCTTCCGTAACGTATCGAACATCAATCAATGTTATCGTAGGGGTCCTCTAAACGCAGTTCACAAGTCCAAAACTCGAAAAGTTTAAAACAAATAGAAGATTTTTCTTTTTTGTGGATTGGAAATCATCAAATGACCCCTTCCGCTCTGGGTGGAACAGAAGGGAGCGTCAGACTCTTACTGACTAAAACCCACCCGTGTTCCTTCCTTAGCCCTTTATGTTCCGGGGTAGCGGTAACCCTTTCGGACAATTCCGCTGCCCAGAGTATGCCCCTGGAGTGGCGACTGCGTACAGATAAACTTAGCGTTGGAATGCCTCCTACAAGGTGGACCGATGACCAGAGTGGCAATTCCCGTAATCTTAAGAACGTTCACAGTCTGATCTCAGTCTCAATCTGTCAAAAATACCTCTAATTTCCCTACATTTTGACAAGTTTTTGACATTATTTTGTTTGTCGCCGAGATGAGACTGCGACTAGATTTTGAACGTTTTAAATTACGAGAATTGGCCTTCTGGTGAATTCCGTAGGAATCTGCTGGATGCAAGAAGCTTTGAACCAGTTGAATTAGTGGTGCTTGGCCTATATTCAGAAGAGGATTCGTCTTTCGGCTGAAATGATGATGACAAAAATCTAACTCGCATGGGACATAAATATTACTGTCTCTAATTTTGATAGTTGGATATTGTTCTCACATTACAACGAGTAACATTAATTAACGCAAGACCTCATACCAATTAGAGTATTGAGTTAAAAGCATAATACAATGACCAAAACTTATTTTTTTTAAAGCTTGCTATTTTTATTAAGAAAATCGTGTTTACACTAGCATTACTTTATGCAATTCAAATTGAGTCTTATTGCCTTGAGATAAGATTTAATTTTATTTGACTGAATCTGCGGTTAGTATGAAAAAATACATAATTTTTGAAAAAAATACCTATAAATTACTGAAATCGATTCATTAGTCAATTATGAACAAACTACTTTCAGGACTTGCGTTTGTTCTGTTATACAAGCACTAAGAATGATGTAGGTACCCAAAATTTTATAATAGTAATCTTGATTTAAAAGATTGTTCATGGAGTTTCTTGCCCCATCTTCTCCTTAGAGATCTACGTTTTGGAATGGGCAACTAGCTTCAACTTTCTGACTAACTGACCGACAGTTCGAAAGTCCTTGTAAATTGTTTAATTAGAATAAATGCTTTGCGCTTCAGTTTAGCAATATTTTCAAAAGTATCAAATTGACAGATTCCACCATTATCTGCTATGTCCAGCATCGACCATTCATCATTATCTGCCTGCCTTTTCTCAACTATGGTGGGGTCGGCTTCCAGTCTAACCGATTGAACTGACTACCCGTATTTTACATGGAGCGACTGCCTATCTGACCTCCACAACCCAGTTACTGAGTAATACGATACCCCTTGGTAAGAACTTTCACGCTTCTGACGATCCGTAACGACTATCAAAGATCCGCGATTGACAGCCGGGACCAACGGCCTAACGTGCTTTCCGAGCCACGGAGGGGTCTTGGTATGTAAAGATGGTCACCCATCCACGGACCAACCGCGGCAAGCGTAGCTTAACTTGATCCATCGATCTGTGGAGCTGTTATTACTTAGCCACGAGCCCCTTCACCAATCACCATTTTGAGAAAAAATAATTAAATTCCAATAAGTAATGAGTTTTATAGTCGATTACTACTACTTTTTACCGTATGAAACTTTTTTTCCTCATATTACTACTGTCAATAAAAATTATAAGATAGTTAAAAAGTTAATTACGGAGTAACTGTCTATGTGCGCGGGAGTAGCTATCAATCATTGCATTTGAAAAATGAATGGTTCGTTCGTGTCACTTCGGCTGATTTCGGTTACAGTCGGCTCGGCTTTCGTTTTTTGAAAAGCGTTCGTTATAAAAAAATAATGTGGTTTTATTTAAATCTATATTGAATTGGTAGTTTCCGTTAGTATTTTTTTTTTTGTTTGCTGATTTTGTTATTAACTTCTAACTGTACCATTGCAAGCCCAAAATCTGGCAACCAGTCTTACCAAGGGGTATCGTGTTATCCAGTAACTGGGTTGTGGAGGTATACTGGTATTCAGCTGAATCCGGTTAGATTGCAAGCCGACCCCAACATAGTTGGGAAAAAGCTAGGCAGATGATGAGATTAAGTACATGAAATAAGAAGAAATAGTAAAATAGGTGATCCTTGTACAATCTACTTTATAATAGGCATACAAACACTATTTTTGGAATGTACGCGTGAACCAAAGTAATCTTAACAACGCCACGTGTGCGTATTTGAAACTAATCTGCCATGTTCTTTTTTTGACATTCGAAAACTCAAAGATCTACGAATGACAGCCGGGACCAACGGCTGAACGTGCTTTCCGAGGCACGGAGGGGTCTTGGTATGACCCATCCACAGACCAACCGCGGCAAGCGTAGCTTAACCTGATCGATCGACCTGTGCGACTGTTTATTGTGTTAAACGTTATCCATAAGATATTTAGTGACATAAACCGTCCTCAACTGGGTCTTTGTCCAGCTATAACTCAAACTCAAAGCATTTATTTCAATAAAACCATTTACAGGCACTTCTGAACTGTCAAGAATTCGCTCAGTCAGAAAATATGAAGCTAGTTGCCCATTCCAAAGCATAGTAGGTACCTATGGAGAAGATCACCCAAGAAACTTCATGGATACTCTTTTAAATTATATTTTCACAAAAAATATTAGTTAGGTACATCATGAATGTTGAATTTATAATTATTATAAATGTAAGCCACGGGCACTTCAACTGTATACAATCTATGCAAAAAAAAAAAATACTTTAGTTACACACTTGAGTTATGACAGTGTAATTTGATCCCTGTTTCCGACCTCCACGCGATGCCGCGAGTAAAAGCTAGTCGTTTCTAAATACAAATACCTACTTGTAGCACCGAATGTAAGTCTTATCGAAAGTATGTCTAAAGCTTGGTGGACGGTGCCCGTTAGAAAATGATGACTGCTCGCGACTCGCCGATTTCACACCATCGTATTAGATGCTTAGCTTTTTAGGGGTCCCTAGGTGTGGTGGAAAAACGCGAATATGCTAGTTAACGGATTTCAGAATTGAGCTGAGGGTCAACTCTCGTAATTTTAAGAACGTTCACAGTCTGATCTGTCTCAATCTGTCAAAAATACGTCTAAATTCCTTACATTTTGACAAGTTTTTGACATTTGTTTGTCGCGAGATGAGACTGCGACTAGATTTTGAACTTTTTAAATTATGAGAATTGACCTTCTGGTTTTTTTTCGTCGTTTTCCATTTCTGACAGGAAATTCATTTTAGGCAGTTGATGATGATTTATATTAACACTAATTTATTATTTACTATCAACAAGAAAACAAATAATCGTTTAAATTGTTTATGACATGAAATGAAATGTGGATCTTTTAAGACACTTTAGCACGTCAATATTTTGTTGGTCAATATTTTAAAAACTAGATGGTGCCGGCATTGTCTAGCTGACCGATGCCTGAGAAAAATTCCGAAACAGTTGTCTCTTTTAATGATAGTAAAGTGTGTCCACCACTATCAATCAATGCAGCTAAAGCTCTAGAAAAATTTCTAAAAGTTAAAGTAGAAGTAGCTATAAAAATACGATTTCTGGTCCAATGTTTCCTGGCATTGTGTCATCTAATATATAAATTAGAATGTAATTTGAAAACACTACTGTGAAACACATACTAAAATAATATTTCATCTTGAGGAATCTACTCATAAAAGTTCTCGATCATTCTGATTGAACACGTTGAGAACTGACTACTAATACTATGACCATGATGTGTAAATTTTTTTTTCCAAAAAACCTCTAGTAAAAAAACATACAGAACCCAACAAAATCTAAGCCAAACGCTTTACATTTTAGCAAGCGCACGATCAGTATTGTACACGCAGTTACACTCGCGCTCTGCCGCGCAACGCGCGTACCATGCGGCGCCATCTTGAATCTAATGTCAAACTGACATGACACCTCTCGGCAAAGGAAACAACGATGTGATTCCTATACGTACCTGATATTTTAAATTTAATTTTTGTGCAATACACCACGTTAAGTGGACAGTCTGATTTTAAGTGCAATATTTTTTAATTTTAGTTTTTAATTTAGTGTTGAGTTTAATTATTTTTTTTAGTTTTAGTTTTTATTTTAATGTTGTTATAATGGATGTTTACGAATATCAGGTGAGTTTTTTGGTTTTAGTTTTTTGCGAATGTAGTTCCGGGATGGTTAAAATATAATTGAGGTACTAAGTTTACAGTTGTTCAAAGATGTGAGAACAGTGAGCAATGGTGGTCCAGCAGTGGTAACGGCTGCGACTTCGCGTAGGTCGTAGGTTCGAACCTAGGCAGGCGCTTTACTTTGTGTAAATTATTTAATCACCACTGCTCTTAAGACGGTGAAGGAAAACATCGTGAGGAAACCGGCATGTCCTAGAACCAAAAATTCGAAGACATGTTACATCTACCAACCCGCACTGGGCCCGCGTGGTGGATTACGGCCCACTCCCTCTCATAGAGAGGACGCCTGTGTACCAGCAGGTGGAACATTATAATTATGATGAATTAGGTAGTACCTCGTTACTTACATATTAATATTACCGTTATCTTTAAATAGCTGGTAATTCCTCTAATGGCCGATTCCTATAAATTACGGACCGTTAAAATTAAGTTGTTGGTTAAAATTAAGACTCTTGTATCTTTACCAATAATGATGCAAATATCTCATAGCTTTCCATAGTAGACCCTCCCATATGAAAGTAGCTATCACAGGTAAAATTAGCTTAAGAATTTAAGTATATGCCCAGTTTGACCATAAAAACTGCTAGCATTGGTAAGCAAAACGATTCGTTTTTGTTTATTGGAACCGTGCATTAGATTCTGTCAAGTTTTGAAGGAAAAAATCTCCATCATCCCATCCTGCATTCATCCTTATTTTTTTTTTATTTGAATTTGTGAGCGGAACTAATGGTTGCGCTTCGAGGAATAATTTAGTTGCGCTTAAAAATAGTTGCGCTTTGAAGAATACCCCTTTATTTAGAATAAAGCGCTGTGCGTTTCTTACCCGTTCTTCTCCATAGGTACAGACGCCAGCACATCAAGCTACTACAATCTGTCAAATTTCTTTAATAGATTTTCAACTTTATCGCTAAAGTATAAGGTTCAAAGTTGATTGGAAACATTTGACAGTTTTGGGTAGCTTGATGTGCTGGGGTCTGTACCTACTACGCTTTGGAATGGGTAACTAGCTTCATCTTTCTATCTGACCGACCCCTTTTTTTTGTGGATGGGAAATCATCAAATGACCCCTCCCGCTCAGGGTTGAGCAGAAGGGAGTGTCAGACTCTTACTGACTAAAACCCACCCGTGTTCCTTCCTTTGCCCTTTGTGTTCCGGGGTAGCGGTAACCCTTTCGGAATTCCGCTGCCCCGGCAGGCTACGGCCCTTATGGGCCCCTTCCTTATAATGCTAACCGACCCCTTGACAGTTAAAAAATGCTTGTACCGAATTGGTGTATTTGATATATTTGCTATGAGTTTTTTAGTTTGAGTTTGAGTCGACTGCTTATCACTCACTGAGATTACTTCTTACTGTGTATAAATATTTACTTATTAAAAGCCACATAGCCAGAACCAAAGTACATAATCTTAACAGCGCCACGTGTGCGTATTTGGAACTAATCTGCCATTTTTCTTTTGTTTTTTGACATTTGAAAATTCAAATATCTACGATTGATAGTCGGTACCAACGGCTTAACGTGCTTTCCGAGGCACTGAAGGGTCTCGATATGTAATGGATGGTCACCCATCTACGAAGCGACCGCGGCAAGCGTAGCTTAACCTACAATCGACCCGTGCGGCTATTATTATTTATTTAATATGACAAAAGAATCTTCCAACAAAAACATAATTTGTCAGTTTTTGTGACAAATATAAATTAGCGATGTACCATAGCGTGTCATTTGTAAAATTATAGTGTACTCGCTCGGGACTCGAACCTGATACCTTGACATGACCGTGGCTAAATTGCTAGTCTTATTGTTTTGGGGTCTTTACTAAAATTATGGGAACTTACACCTACTTCCGGCTACATGTTAATCCTTATAGGCATACTAGCTTCTGCTCGCGACTTCTTCCGCATAAAGTTTCGGCCCCCAACCCACGCCGTCGCATTTCATCACCCGCCCACGCTATTATTTCGTTTTTGCCTCACGTTCTTTCTGTCTTTTTTATTTTTGCTTAACTCCTAGAGGTCGCAGAGTGATGTTAAATATTCCTACAACCTTCCTCAAGAATTGGGCTATCAAATGCAAAAAATATTTTTCAAATCCGACTGTTCCAGAGATTAGTGGGAGGGGCCCGTGGCTAAATAATAACAGCCGCACAGGTCGATCGATCAGGTTAAGCTAAGCTTGCCGCGGTTGTTCTGTGGATGGGTGACCATCTTTACATACCGAGACCCCTCCGTGCCTCGGAAAGCACGCTAAGCCGTTGGTCCCGGCTGTCATTCGTGGATCTTTGACAGTCGTTACGGGTAGTCAGAAGCCCGAAAGTCTGACAACCAGTCTCACCAAGAGTTATCGTATTAGCCAGTAACTGGGTTGTGGAGATCATATAAGCAGTCGCTCCATGTAAATTACTGGTATTCAGCTGCATTCTGTTGGACTGGAAGCCGACCCCAACATAATTGGGCAAAGGCAGGCAGATGATGATGAGTTCCAAAGATTAGTGCGTTCAAATAAACAAAGGAACTTTTCAGCTTTATTATATTAGTGTAGGTACAGAATAAACATAATATCACGCTTATATTCCTCAAAGGATTGAGCAGAGGCGTGTAATTTATTTATTTATTCAAAACAGCTATAACGCCAATGCAATGTTACTACCTACCACAAAGATACACATACATCTAACTTACATTGACTGCCTAAAAATACAATTAAAAATACAGTCAAAAATACAATTACAAATACCATTATAATACCATTAAAAATACAATTAAAATCAATTCTCAACTTTTGCACTTACATAATGCACTTCAACAAATTCAATTTATCATTTACCATTTTGTCAAAACCACAGATTAAAAAGATGGCACTATAGTAAAAAAAAATCGCAGAAATAAAATTTTAAACATAATTAGAAATCGATCAAGACAGACGCTTGAATCGTAATTAATTTGATTGACACTATGTAAGTACTGTATGGAGTTGAAAGCATTACATTTCGTTTTTATAATTACTTTTCTAATAACTTTCATAAACTAACAAACGATTAATATAAGATGCATCCATAGTTTTCTCAATTGACAGTTTCGATTTTATTGAAAAAAAAAACAGGTGATGGTAACAAGTCCATACAGCCTATGCTGGTTTTTGAAAAATTTTAAGTCTGTTTATATGCCGTCAAATGTTAAACTTTATTTTTATTATACAGGCTAATTCTGTAAGGTCCCACAGCTGGGCAAAGGCATCCCCACTCTCCTTCCACTTCTCTCTGTACAGAGCCACCAAGAACTAATCTTTATTGAAGAAGTCCAGTTCATCCCGCCATCTCCGTCTGGGCCTGCCGCGATGTCGTTTGCCATTAAGCGGGACCCACTGGGTCGTAATTTTGGCCCATTGATCGTCTGATATGCGGCAGATCTGTCCAAACCGTGTTTTTGTTGATGACCTAAGGAACAACACTATTAAAAACCGTGCTTTGACCAACTGATCAAATTGATCAGACTTTCGATAATAGATTCTAAGCCAGATAATACAGTCATATTTCACATAGCTATACTGTGTACTGTGTTCTTCTTACCCTCACCTATGGAGCGCAGACATGGTCACTAACCAATCGTCAAAAGTCCGCACTCGGGGTCTGTCAGCGAGCAATGGAGCGCAGTATCCTTGGAGTTAAACTTACCGATCGTATAGAGAACTCGATACTGCGTTCTAACACTCAAATTGCCGATGTAGGTCACACGGGTGCCAAGCTAAAATGGAACTGGGCTGGTCACATCTGTCGCATGCCGGAGGAGCTATGGGCTAAAGTAACCACACAATGGCTTCCAAACAGCAGTAAACGACAACGCGGCGGGCTCAGAATGAGATGGCGGGATGAACTCGACTCTTTCCACAAGGATTGGCGCATAACAGCACTGGATAGGGATAAGTGGAAGGAGGGAAGAGAGGCCTTTGCCCTGCAGCGGGAGAGAAATGGCTGATAATAATAATAATACTGTATAACATAACAACACGCCGTGTTCTTTGATGTGGTAGACCTAGTACATCCACATTTCGCCAGTTCCCAGGCACTTTACTTTGTGTAAATTATTTCATCACCACTGCTCTCAAAAACGGTGAAGGAAAACATCGTGAGGAAACCGTCCTAGAACCAAAAAAATCAAAGACATGTGACATTTACCAACCTGCATTGGGCCCGCGTGGTAGATTACAGCCCGCTCCCTCTCACAGAGGAGGCCTGCGTCCCAGCCGTGGGGAGCCATTCAAGTATTACGTAAGCACTACATGGAGGGGGGGGGTCTTTGCTTTGCTTATTTTTGATGACATGGGTGATGGGGGGGTCTCGATGGTGATTACGTCAGCAGTATTTATTTTTTTATTTTTTTGATTTTGTACATAATTTAGTCGATTTTGGTTTGAACACATACGGCAACCCTACTTGCCTATGCTTGAAACGAAACGTATATAACTGCTGCTCATGAATCAATAAAGAAACCAGAACACGTTGAAAAATGCATGTACCAATGTTTACGTAAGCATGGGGGGGGCGGGTTGCTGACGAGGGGGAGGAGGGGGTTAATAATTGCAAAAAATCTGCTTACATATTACTTGAACGGCCCCTGGGAACATTATAGGCTATTATGCTTATGCTATACAGGCAGCTAAGAATTTCCACCACCGATTCAAATGATAAAACTTCTTATTCCAAACGGCCTTGTCTCAAGGTGTCACAAAATTACATACGGCCAGTATCATAGCTGTGTAATTTGCGGCACGCGAGTCTGTACGCCGCCTAATTGTAGACACGTGGCTCTATGGCTCGTTGACGTCATGGTCAGTAGTCTATGGTCTTGTACTTGTACCTTTTTGAAGGACGCAACGTGATTCGAAATTGGTTAGGTTTTTTCAATGGCTTTTTTTGGACAAAAAGGGTTTTAAGGCTGAGATATTTTCGGTCGCTTCTTATCCTTATGGGGGGTGCGCTAGGTAACTCGCGAAATTCCAATTTTCTTGCGGTTTTTTTTTGCAATTTGCAGGTCAGTGTGAGGGTGTATGTTGATTTAAATATGATTCGCGAGCGTAACAAGTATGCATTTACAGAATTATAATCATTAAAATAATCAATACAACACTCTTAAGTTCATAATAATCCTATTGATTGATATTGCATGAAATAATTATTCAATAGGATTATAGGACACTCACTTTAAAATTACAAAAAATGTAAGAAACTTTAAATTTAAGGAACGTATTTGATCATTAAATATGTCGTTTCAATTTTATGATCGGTGAGTGTTATGTCGATCAATGAATCCCAATCATTTTAAAAGAAATACTTATAAGAAAGTTAAATTTTCGTAAACGTGCAGGACCACCGCTCTTGGCATAATTCTGATGGTAATCTGAAAACTAAAGGGTTAAAAATGTTGTGTTAACTTGGAGATGTAGTTGCAATGTGTAATTGCTTCCTTGCTCAAACCATTCGTTCCACCCGCTGAAGACCTCCCACCTGGACATGAGTTGCCTTGGGTAACCTGCAAGTCTTTAAACAGACTCCGGACCCAGGTTGGCCGAAGTAAGGAAAACCTGTTCAAGTGGAGATTCATAGACGGCTCCGCCTTGGAGTGTAAATGTGGTGCTGTTCCACAAACGATGGGACACTTAATATCGTGTCCTGCGTGTCCTGTCAGCTGTACGTTAAAGGAACTGATGGACGCTAAACACGTGGCCACGTGTTATAGGCCCGAGTCCATTTAGTTTGCCATCGACACGCTAAAAAGAAGACTTCACTGACATTTCGGAAAACAATAATGCATGGCGGCAGAAATAAGAATATTATAGTTGGTGCCTACTAGTAACTGGCTGAATAATAATCAGCACATTATGGCCGATTCTTATAATTTACGGAGCATTATTGGCTAAAATTAAGACTCTTGTGTCTTTATCAATAATGAAGCTAAGACCTCATAGCTTTGCATAGTAGATGCTCCCATATGGGAGGAGCTAGCACAGGTAAAATTAGATTGCAAATATATTTATATGCCAAATTTGGCGATAAAAAATGCTACCATTACTAAGTAAAACTATTATTTTTTTGTTTATAGGAACCGAGCGTTAAAAAATATGCTTAAATGAAAGTACTAACACATCTAGAAATTAAACTGCTAGTTCTATAAAACCATTTAAACTTAACTCTAACAAACAGTTAAGTCAGCAGACAACAGTTAAAGACATTTTCTACGACTTTACTCATAAACTCATAAACTAGAAAGTATAATAAATAACAGTTTAAAACTTGTCTATGTCAAGTGTTTATGGTTTGCTCAAAACGAGAGCACGTATTTTTAAGCTAATGTTCGAAATCCGAATTTTGAGTTCTTTTTTTTTTCGGAAAATGTAATGCGGTGCCGTTGGTGTTCTGTTTTGAATTTAAAATTAAGAGTGTCAACTTAATTATTACCATTTATGTTTGTTTTCCTACCACGCAACGTAATAACTTTTAGAGTAATTATTATACTGAGCTGAGGTTTTAAAAGCCGGTTGTATCTATAAGTAAACAGTATCTAACATAGAGCTTCACGTCTTAAACATAGGAAAGTATGTTCAGTGGACCCCCCGGTAATCCGGCCCCTGTCTAATCCGGCACCCCCGACATCATCTACATAAAGAATCTTATCATTGAATCGGTAATTTGTCAAGGTACTCTTTTGTAAAAAAATTCGGACTATAGGGGGTCTTAGGCAGTACTCTATAATCCGACAAATTCGATAGTTCGACACTGCCCTGAAAAATGTTTGTCAGACTACTGGGGGTCCACTGTATTTCTAAACTATCTTAGTAATGTTATTGATAAGTTTTGATACAAAACAAAATGGCTGACCCTTCATTTCACTAGAACTGTATCTATATACTAATAATAAAGCTAGTTTGTTTGTTTGAATGCGCTAATCTCTGGAATTACCAGTCGGATATTGAAAAATATTTTTGCATTTGATAGTCCAATTCTTGAGGAAGGCTATATGCTATTCAAGATCACACTGGGACCCTCAGGAGCTGAGCAAGAAGAAAAAGAGCCGGAAAGAACACCAAGCGAAAACGAAGTAATAGCGCGGAGCGAAGCAACGCGAAGTAATAGGTAGGCGATGCGATGCGACGGGGTGGGTCGGAAAACTAGAAATTTCACGTGGATGGAGTCGCGCGGGCGTTGTATAAAATCAGTGCAATGTTAAACACTAGTACTTACTTACCAATTTCTTCGACCATTCCACACCTCCCAAAAACTCACATACAGCGTCGTAAACAAAGAAAAAAAAACTAGAAACTATAACATTTTCGAATTCAAATTTGAATTCAAATAAAGACTGTTTAATTAAGCTACCGGTTTCATTCGGCTCGCGTGCCGTCAAGCAAACATGACAAGCAAAACTGTTCGTTTGCACTGGTTTACAAGTGCTCCGTAAATATTGACGCTGCTTTTCACCAAGAATCTTACGGGAAACCGTTTTTTTTTTTATTTCCGTTTCTTAAAGCTCAGGTACGCATGGGCGCGTTTTCCCGCGGCGATTTTTAAAATTAATTTTAATGACTTTAAAAAGATATTGATGTCAGTCCAGGGCCCCAATTCTGTATGGTAATAATTATTCTTCGTGTAATCTTAAAACGTGCGAACCACGTCAGTATCATGTCTTGTAGAAACCCCTGTAACGGCAAGGAATAGAAATGTCAACGTAGGGAAAACATGAATTTTGACAGGGCCCTAAATTCACTATCGCCACTAAATGATTCCTTACTTCAAACGACGTCAATTCCTTAACTCATCACGCCAACCTCGCGTTCACATCGCGCGGTTTCATTGTGTCATAGAATGCGTTATTAGCAGATGTCGTGATTAGCTAAGGAATTAACGTGGTTAAAATGGATTCCTTACTTCCAGTAAGGAATCCATTAAGTGGTCATAGTGCATTAGGGCCCAGCTCGTCTAATGACGTGCCGACGTACAAACGCCAGCACATCAAGCTACCCGAAACTGTCAAATTTTCCCAAGCAACTTTGAACGTTATGCCTTAGCGATAAAGTTGAAAATCTATTTAAAAATTGTCACATTTTAGTAGCTTGATGTGCTGGCGTCTATACAAAACATTTCTGTAATTATCTATAATTCATGATCTCTTTGCCCAGGTTCGAATGGGCGCGTTTTTCCAGCGGCGATTTTTTTTACGCGCACTGGATTTTCAACGCACTGCTTAGCACCGAGAGTTGAAAATCCAACAGTGTTTCTTTGACGCGTTGGGATGCGCTGTTGGATTCTCTATGCTCGGCTCGAAAATCCAGTGCGCGATAAAATCCTGCCGCGATTTTTTGACGTTCGTGCGTACGTGGGCTACTCAGTCGTGTTACCGTTTTAGGTTTAGGAGCTCAGAAGTAGGTGATTTATTTAAGTTTCTTTAAAAGATATGCTGATTTTTATTGAATTTGTTTTGAAAAATGTGTGGAGTTTTGATAATGGTTTCGCAATCAATGACCATAAGCTCTTATAAGCTCTGTCATTTACAGCTTCGCTAAATTAAATTAAAATTAATTTATTTCGGACAAGTGATCCATATTTTGTTAGTATTATGGTGTACTAGCTGCGCCCCGCGGTTTCACCCGCTTAAGTTTCGATCCCGTGGGAATATCGGGATAAAAAGTATCCTATGTGTTAATCCTGGTTATAAACTATATGTGTGCCAAACCTCATCCAAATCCGTTCAGTAGTTTTTGCGTGAAAGAGTAACAAACATCCATCCATCCTCACAAACTTTCGCATTTATAATATTAGTAGGAGTAGGATAGTCATGAAGTTCCAGAAGGCCAATTCTCGTAATTTAAAACGTTCAACATCTAGTCGCAGTCTCATCTCGGCGACAAAAAAATGACAAAAACTTGTCAAAATGTAGGAAAATTTTAAGTATTTTTGACAGATTGAGACTGTGAACGTTCTTAAAAATTACGAGAATTGCCCCTCTGGTGTATAAAGTGACGAGTAACAAAGTCCACAACGTGGCACGAACTTTACCCATAACAACCTCGTACTGTGGTAGCCTTAATTCGTTCAACGCATCACTCATTTCGGCGTGTTCTTATGCGCGTATTTTTTATAATCGCATCTTTTTTGCGAATTGAGGAAAATGTTTACGTCCATGCTATTTTTTTCGGTACATATTACTTTAGACGCTGACCGGTGACCGGACTGTGTGTTAAAGTTCATGGCAATATTTGGATATTGATTGAATGTAATGCTTAGGAAGTAATTAGAAAATCGCCATACAATGGGGCAATGTTGCCAGCAGTTTGGCACATTTCCTGTTGATAGCGATGCGGTCGAATTTTTTGATGCCCTGTGATTCTTTCCCTCTTTTATTTTTTTTAATGTTTTTTTTTTTTATATTGATGTACCTACGCACGGCTACACATCAAGCAAGGTATACATAACCAATATAAGCTGACTTCTGATTGTACGAAAAACCTATACAATGCGAGGTCAACTAAAACTGGAAATTATAGCTTGATCTGTAGCCGTGTGTACATATTATTATTTTAAAAATAATCATCTTGTTTGAAAATAAAAAGGATGATTTTAAATAAAAAATGAAGAAAAACGTATACTCCATTTACAATAAGATTAGAAATTGAAACAAACAGCTTGTTCAACCGATTTTGACTTCTATTCCGTAGGCATAAGGATGGCTAAAAGCAAAAAAAGTGCTTACAATAACAACTGTTTACTGCATTTAATGCCATCCTTATGCCTACGAAATAGAAGTCAAAATCGATTGAACAGACGGTAAAAAAGGTTTGTTTAATTGTCTAATCTTATTCTAAATGGAGTACTTATACATATGTGGAAACATTGCGTAACACACTTTACTTAAAATGGCAATGTTTTTCATTTCGACATTTCAGTAATATTCATTGCGTTGTTCAGCAGACGAATTTATCAAAATTGAAGCGATGGATTTTCTTCAAAATCTTTCGGATTATAAGTAACTGAAATTGTGTTATTGATTAGTTCTTAATAGGGTTCTTTAAAAGGATTTTCACCTGAACTTTTTTCTCATTTTGGTAAAATTGATACAGTATTAAAAATATATAGGGCTTTCAACTACTCAAAGAAGACTTTCTTTATGTTTTAGAGCTATCATTGTTTCTTTAAATACTTACTTATTACGGTCGAACTTATAAATAGCAACGAAAACAAAGAAACAGAGGATGTTTTAGATCAATTTAAAAAAAAGTTAAACAAAGATGATTTGCCATAGATAACGTAGAGTATTATATTATCTGTGGCGATATTAAGCAGGCCGTATAATTTCAAACATAACCTGCTTAAAAATAACTTTCATAATAAAATACATCATCATAATCAGACCACCAAAGATAGGCTTAAGCTAATAAATACACCAGAAATCACGAGATTCCGTTAAAAATCAAGTTTTTCATCGTTAAAACACACAAGCCCACATGATCCGTTATTTCTCATGTTGACTGTGACAATATTTTCATCGAAAGTCCGCCATGTTTGTTTTGAGATTTCGCGCCAACTGAACGAGTTTACCTTGTCTATGGCCTTTTTTATTTGTTTGAACATGTGTCTTTCGAGTTTTGAATTGCCAGATTTGTGGTTTTATCAGTTTTACGATTATTTTTACGACAAAAAAATGTTCTTACTGTACAGACGCCAGCAGGTCAACCTACCCCAATCTGTCAAACTTTGATAGATTTTCACATTGATATATATGTTACACTAGATTAGCAATTACCGCACCAAGGCGTTGCCACTAGGCTGATGGCTACAGCCATCAGCGTAGCTAACGTCAGTTCAGTGCTCTGTGTGACGCCAACCGAAGTCAACTGAGTGACATGCGACAAAAAATATCGCGAAAGAGTGCGATTCAAGATCACAAAAACATAATAAATTAACCGGAATTACTTTCCACACGTAGATTAATTGTCTCTGTGTTTATATCAACGTAAAAACGCAATAAAATGTAGAATTTTGTAAATTAGGTTCAGTGTTACCACTAAAAACTTAGTTTTAGTTTCCCACATTAGTGGGAGTTTTTAATTTATGGAATAAGTGATTTTAAATATTTTTTAATAATAACAACGTAACAGGGTGCCTAAAGATGCAGCACACCGTGAAAAATGCGTAGAAATAATCCGATTGCTGAGAAAAGAGACTGACTGGCTATTCAATTTCATTAATAATAAAGAAAAAATATTCAAAAGGAAAGTGTCTTAGTTATTTTCATTATTTATAAACTTCTATTACACATCCTATAAGTAATACATAATTCAAATATTTAAAAAATAATTTAACTTAACCTAAAACGCTTTTTATGGCTTAAAATGTTGAGGAAAATTTCGCATGGGTAGGCAACCCCATCCCCTCATTGCATGTTTATAATGCGGTCTTTGTCTAATCTAAGCGACGGTATTATTCTTACGACGTGTGTAAGTGAGACAGATATATGTTTACTTTTAAATGTTTAGTGGTTTCAAAGCTACGTCGTCGCGTTTATAAAGTGGCTACACTTTTTTGACACAATTTATTGAGGTTTGCTTCTCTAGTTATATAGCTCAATGGATTTTCAACAATAAGGTTCATATTCAATTGGGAAAATCTGACAGATTGGGGTAGCTTGATGTGCTGGCCTCTGTACAATTGGAAAACATACAGAAGTGACGCTTTGTTCCCAAAGGTGCGATTTGTGTTTTCAATTACCATCAGTGTGTTATTCAATGACAGTATGTAATAGTTTAATTTAAAACAAAACACAATATTATGGCCATTTAAAAACTATTATTGTTAATAACGCCATCTATCTTAAAAAAAAAGAAAACAAATTTTTTGTTTCCCCCTGGCGGCGAGTAGCGGAACTATTTCATCACCAAACGACATGACTTTATAAGGACCCTATATTTTTTTTCCATACTAAAAACATACATAATTAGCCTATACTGTGATACCCCCGTGCCTCGGAAAGCACGCTAAGCCGTTGGTCCTGCGCCTGATCTCTCTCCGGTCGTGTCGGATTGCCGTCCCATCGGACTATGAGAGTGAGGGAAGAGGGAGTGCACCTGTGTCTGCGCCCACACTTATGCACTATGATATCTCCAGCGCCAAAGGCTAGTCTCCGTTGAGATTGGCCGCCGTGGCCGGAATACGGTCTGGAGGACTTTTTTTTATCTTAAATACCAATCCTTATTAATAAATGAGGTAGTTATTCTTTTAATGACAAAAACAACATGTGTATTTAAAGCTAGGTTAAAGGCATTGCTCTTAAAAAAATGTTACTATAGTATCCAAGAATATATGGAAGATAAAATGTTAAAATTGAGTCCAATTATATAATTATCTGAGTTTAAATTATAATATACTAGCGACCCGCCCCGGCTTCGCACGGGTGCAATACTGATACTAAGTACAGGTATTTCAAGAATGCCAGCACGCGCCGCCGCGGCTGGTACCGCAGCAATCGCTATGTCCCTGCATTTTAAATCTGTAATATCTTCGAAAATATTCATTTAAATTACATGCTGTAAAGGGCCATATTTATCTATATTAAATGCACAATGTATTTAAGGTACTTAATTGGATAAGGATTAATGCTGTATTGCTTAAAATCGCTTCGTAAATAAGCCATTATTTCTCGTAAAAAGTAAAGGATAAAAAATGATTATTGTGGGTTATCCCTAAGAGATAGACATATACCATCGCGGACTTTTTTGTAGACCTTTTTAAGGTGTACAATACTGTAGTACATTATTTTGACCTATCTCGTAGGGTTCAGCCAGCGTTTGAAAAGTAAGCGCAAAAAAATGTGTTTATTTACGACATCACATGCATGCATGTATTATATATATAAACCTTCCTCTTGAATCACTCTATCTATTAAAAAAAACCGCATCAAAATCCGTTGCGTAGTTTTAAAGATCTAAGCGTTCAAAGGGACACAGAAATCGACTTTGTTTTATACTATGTAGTGATAACCATTTCTGTATAAAGCTAGATTTAAGTTTAATTAATACAATATTCAATTCTGAAAATTCCTAATTTACGTGATTTTAATATTATTAGTTTTAAGTTGCTGCGCCTTAACAGGGTCATGTACTATGGTTGTGTACTTGTGCAAATAAATAATTATGTCTCAACATTGTTGAAAGCAACCTATGGGAAGTTGCGAGGTAACCCCATCACAAGTATCCTTATAACTTTCCGGGGCTGCCTCAATTTTGTGCTGTAGAACAATTGTATGAGAAACAATAAAAACTTTTTATTTTATTAGTTATCAACGAGCAATCAGAGCGTTTTACTCTTCTCGAATACCCAACCTTACACCACTATTTTGTCCGCAGTCGTTAATGCGATCTATGTCAGTGGAGCAGCGCTGGCAGGACCTGGCCTCACTGCTGACCATCCCGCCCCCGCCGCCCCCGGATCAGTACCAGCATTATCACCATCATCACCATCACCAGCATCCGCACCCGCATCCGCATAACATCACGTGAGTATCTCTTTAAACAGCCTCTTTGATCTAGTGCTTGTAAGCGCTATTGCTAAGCGCGAGGATTCGATTCTCAGGTCTGCTAACGTGCTTTTGGATTTCTCTTTCAGGAATTTCTCGGTACCAGCACGGAGTCTGGATTTGTTCCGAATGCAGGCGTGATGTTAATGTTCTCTTTGTAAATAATACACGAGAAAGAAAGAAATTGTTATCGAGCAAATTGTTATAAAGCTAGCCCAGGTACGCACGGGCGATTTTTTGACGCGAAGATTTTTTTTTATCGTGCACTGGATTTTCAACTCTCCGCGTTGAACCGAGCATTGAGAATCCAACAGAGTGCATACCGGTGCGTCAAAAAATACATTGCTGAAAGCCGATATCATTTTCTCGACTAAGGCCTGATTTTTCAATCGACAGATAATTTTTATCCGTGGAATAAAATTGACGTCTGAATGATTTTGTATAAAAGAACTGTCGAAAATTCAAAATTATTCCTCGGATGAAATTATCTGGCTTTTGAAAAATCAACCCGTGATAGAAAAAAAATTAAGACATCAAATAAACATAGGTAATTTTAAGAACGTTCACAGTCTGATCTCAGTCTCAATCTGTCAAAAATACCTCTCATTTCCCAACATTTTGAAAGTTTTTGACATTTTTTTTGCCGCCGAGATGAAACTGCGACTAGATTTTGAACGTTTTAGTCCATATTACAGAACCTCACTCAAAACTCAAGTAGTACTTAAAAGTATGTAATTTCAACCAATCAAATGTCTCTAAACTAGTTTTAAGTAACACTTGAGTCTTGAGTTTCTGTAATAAGGGCCTTAAATTACGAGAATTGGCCTTCAGAACAAAGGTTTCTCATTAATAAAAAAAATTAAAGCCAAAGAACATCCTGTGACAACTTTTGCGCCAACTTGTATGTACCTATATTTATTTTTTTATCTTCCCTATTTCCAGCGCGCACGGCGCCTCTGGCGGCTACGGCCCGAACTACCATGCTCCTATACCACCGGTCCCCGAAAAACACCCTGAAGCTTATGGTAAGTCACATGATTCATTAGAACTGTAACACGGTTTGGCAAGAAAGAGAAGAAATGATGCCGTCACTGTCGTTTAAATTAATACTATAGGTACATTAAGGAGGATGCGTTAAGGTAGCCCGCGAAATTCAAAGGGGTTTGAAGATCCGTGGCATAACTAACTGTCCGCCATTTTGTTTGATTTTCAAAATGGCGGCCACGCATTGAAATAATCACTCTGAATGTTTAAAGTAATCGAACAGTTATGCAACAAGATGTAAGCAAGTTCAAATAATATAGATGTCACGTGTTCAACTTTGAACGTTAATATCTCGGAAATGAGACACTTTACAAAGTTTGGTCCTGTCATATTTTCCCGTTTGCATTATTATCAGCTATCGATTTATATAGGTTCCATGCGTGCCCGCCATTTTGAAAAAAAAAATGGCGCTACTAGGTATGCCCGGCTCAATATAAAAATCTTTAATTCCCATTTATTACGTTTTTTGCAATTTGTAGGCCAGTGTCAGGCTGTATGTTGATTTAAATATGATTCGCGGCCATAACAAATTTTACTTTACAGAATTATAGTCATTAGAATCGGCGATTCAACTCCTTAAGCTAGAATTGGCCTCTAATGTCATGATTTCATGAAATAGTCGCATTCAATAGGTTAATGTGAACTTTGAGAGTTTTTTTAATGATTTTTGTTACAAATTATCGGCCCTTCACAAACTAACACGATGACTAGACATAGCTGGCATAATTAACCAACTTATAATATTAATTATGGTATTTTCTCACCAGGAGGCGCGGCGGCTCCACTCGATGGCGCATACAAGGTGGAAGCCGCGCAGCATCCTCAACAGCATGATCCCCTCTACTATCAGGTAAAAACATATTTCTCACTTGAAATACAACCGCACTTGTGGCGCCATCTACATCGCCACATGCGAACTACGCATCACACTGAGGTCACGCGAAATCCTGCATCACACAAGTGAAGTTTACCGCGCAACTAGCATACATACAACAGCCAGACACAACACCCGTCTGGTCGGAGGATCCTCCCTTTTCTATAGACTATGAGTGAACTTTACACCCTGTTCCTCATACCTCTATACTGTAAATAAAAACGCAGCTTAAAATAACAAATATGTAGAACGATTCCCTTCACTGATACTTATCCAACAACCAATGATCTGCCTAGCCATTTCCCAACTATGTTGGGGTCGGCTTCCAGTCTAACCGGTTGCAGCTGACTACCAGTATTTTACGTGGAGCGACTGCCTATCTGAACTCCACAACCCAGTTACTGGGTAATACGAAACCCATTGGTAAGACTGGTTGTCAGACTTTCGGGCATCTGACAACCCGTAACGACTGTCAAAGATCCATGACTGACAGCCGGGACCAACGGCTTAACGTGCTTTCCGAGGCACGGAGGGGACTTGATATGTAAATATGGTCACCCATCCAATGACCAACCGCGGTAAGAGTAGCTTAACCTGATCGATCGACCTATGCGGCTTTTATTACTTAGCCACCATCTTTATCCGAGAATCAATATAATAATATAAATAACGCCACAAATGTTTTCTTTCACACCAGAATGCTTCAGCGGAGATGGCGGCCGGCCCGACCAACCAGGACGGGTTTCTGCAATCAATTCTGAACGACGAGGATCTACAGCTCATGGACATGGCTATGAACGAAGGTAAGTCACAGATAAACCATTCTAGACAAAATCAAACTGGTTACTAATTTAATTTATACATACACATTTTTTTTTAATACATTGTTTTTTACATTCTGTGACAAATGTAACTCACACACTTTTTAAAATACTAGTAAAATTTTACAATCTTTGTAAATATGTGAGCACCATGTATCTATCACATAATTGATTTATGTTTTTGTCTGTTATATTTTTAATTCTTTTACCATTTTTGGTAGACTAAATTTTATTTTAGGTGCATCGTCATCACATATAATTATATAATGAATGTGTACAAAAACTTGTAAAACATTTTAAAAGAGTAACGGTGGAGTTTCTTGCCCATTCTACTCCACACGAAAACTACATTTTGGAATGGGCGACTAGAATCAATTCTATTTTTTAATTTTGACGTTCAAAAGTGCCTTTTAAGTGCCTATTTGAAATAAATGATTTGACTTTGACTTCGGAATACTCCGGACGGGTGCCAGTTAATAATAATAGCCTCCCCGACTGATTTCGGTCACGGTGGCCAATCTCAACTAAGATTAGCTAGGTACGCAGGAGATATTATAGTGCACAAGTGTGTGCGCAGACCTTAGAGCATTAAACCAACCGGAGACGCAACGAGCACTAATATCTATGCGAATAAGTCTGTCACTTTCAGCGCGGGGGACGAGGCAACGCACACAAATAGTGATAACACACTAATGCATTTTCGATCGCGTTGTTACTCACGCACACGAAAAAATTATCGAACACAACCATAAACTATACGCACACATGTACTAACTCACACAGAGACGCCCTGTCAGGATACGGCATGACGTCATTTTTGTGTAAGCGATGAAAGTGCTTGACACTATCGATATTTTGCTGTCGACGAGTTCAGCCAATAGTTGTGATAAAAAAGGCTCTTCTTTATTTAATTGTTTTTTCATATTTACTTATCAAATTGATCTTCAATGCAGATCAATTCTTTTTAAATAGGTAACATAGGATTTAGATTTTAAAGTTAGTCTATAAGGATTCATTGCCACGGTACAAGAACTGCCGGTCGATTCTGTAAAAATCTCACCATGAAAACTTAGGTGAAGTGAGTTTGTTTTATCTAGGAATTGACACTATTGACAGCTCACTCCACGCTCACTTTACCTGAGTTTTCACGGTAAGATTTTCACAGAATATCATCGCTGCCTCGATGGTCTAGTGTTCGCAAGGATGAATGCTGAACACGACGTTCTGAGTTCAGTACCCGGGTCGGGCAGTGTTATTGGTTTTCTTATTAGGAATTTCTCAGTAGCAACACGGAGTCTCTTGATATTAGAATGTATTCTAGAACATGAAGCCTCAAAATGCTGTGAGCAAATTGTACTAGTACGTTTAGGAGTCCACGAAACATGATTTGCTCAAGCCCAAATCCAAATATCCCGAGTCATTGCATCTTTTGGAAATCTGAAAAATTAATAGAATAACACAGGGACTGAATTACCCAAAAATAAAGGTACCTTTAAATTTGGGTATGACGTCATACCGTTAAATAACGATAACCGAAATATAACGATATCGTTATTTTTTAAAGTAGCCCTATTTTAAGGTACGAAATTCATACCGGTATATTTCAGTAGAAGTAACATAACCTTTTTAATAATATCAGTACCAATACCTTAACCTTTTTAAATAAGGGTTTCTTTGACACACCGCCTCGCCACTCTGTCTGTTTCTGTCGTTAGCGATTGTTAAATCACTCCATGTCCTTCACGCGCTAACTGCCTACCACTAGTACAACAAACATAAGGTCAAGTTGCAGCAAGTTGTTGTAGACACCCCCGTGCACCCGCGCCGCGCCGTCACCATGTTTTTCGGTACCGAAATCGTATAACGGTTAAATAACAATTTATCCTAACCTTTATTTATATGGGTACCGGTATAGCTCAACCTCTATTTTGAATCGGTACCGTTATATTTTTGAGGTATCTTAACCTGTAACCGTAACCGCTTTCAGTCCCTGGAATAACATACTCATAAAGTCGATATCGATATTTGTTTCTATGCAGTCCCTACAGCCCTCATTTTGCTACAGTGTGGCCTGTTTTTAAATATAAAAATTGCGTAGTTTCGTGTTATCTTGACCCGTAAATATTTTATAGTAATGAAGAATAACGATATAAGAAAATTTTATGAGATTTGTGGAACATAAGTTTGATATCATTAATCAATTATTTGATAATAAATAGCAATTTTTTAAAGGCTTTAGTAAAAAAATCTTATAAAGTAACAAAATAAGTTGTAAACTGTAATAAGAATAACAAATGCGAAATAGAAGTTTGAAATAATTGTCAATATTTATAAATTACAACTTTAAAAATTACACTAAATTAGGTCTTGTACAATTTAGTGGCAACATTCATTGACCGACAATATTTTTTGGTTTTTTGCAAATTTATTGCATTTTATGTTATTATTAGGACAAAATAATACTTATAGATGGAAAGTAAGGTTATCCTTTTGTTTACTAGATGTTTCCGATCTATTTTTACACGAAAAAACACTGCAATTCGGCATTTTTCTCTTACGTTCGTTCCGCGCTAGTGTGATTTGCTGAATGACGTGGAACGCGCGGCAACTAGTTTTATATGACTGATATGACCGGCGGTCTCGTACCTTTGGCAGCGGGGAACGCCTGACAATGGCGTCTCCGGTTGGTTTAATGCTCTAAGGCGCAGACACAGGTGCACTCTCTGTTCCTTTACTCTCATAGTCCTCAGGGACGGCAATCCGACACGACCGGAGAGAGATCAGGCGCAGGACCAACGGCTTTACGTACTTTCCGAGGCACGGGGGTATTAAACCACCAATTTCCAAATTCCGGACTGTTACTAAGAAATTCTTAATGGAAAACTTAATAACACATTGTCCCACCCTCGACTGCCCCGTTGGTCTCGTGGTTGCAAGCGCGACTGCTGAGCGTGGGGTCCTGGGTTCGTTTCCAGGGTGCCAGCTTCACGTTACCAGAATCATCTTAAACCAACAACGGCGTGACGCTCGATTTTTCTTTCTCGAGTTCGAGGTGACTTTGATATCTGTCAAATAATTGTTTTCACCTGATAACAGGCAACATCCAGTTCTTACTAGAACTTTATCTCATGAAATGTTAAATGATGTGACTTATGATATGCTAGCGGACTTATATCACGTTTGTACGTTAAAGTGATGTAACGGTGTTTAAAAAAAAAAAAAAACAATCGCTTTCTTGTAAAATGTTACTTACTATTCAGCTGTATTCGGTTAGACTGGACGCCGACCCTGGCATAGTTGGGAAAGGCAGGCAGATCGATTGTTTATTGATTAAATTTGCATAGGTAGTTTTTTGAATATTCCCACAAAAATATTTTCCTTTCCTATAAAACTATTGTACAGATAGTGCAATCCACGAAGACGCGCCCCACTCTTCTTCTGAATCGTTAGTGGTTATCGCCAGTTAATTTCATTAGTGTTTTAATTTTTTGGATACACACTAATTACCCACTAATAATAAGTGATGTGTATCAACAAAACTTAAACACTAGCGGAATGTTGCTCACAAAATATTTTAAGCGTTAAAATGATCATCATTTTAAGGCTTACAATATTTTGAAACTTTGTCACGGCCAATATATGAATGAAGTCGACTGTACTTAAAATATATACAACGTGTAACGTTAAATGCGCAAAACCTCATACACCCCAATTAGAGCATTGAGTTAAAAGCGTAATACAATGATCAAAACTATTTTTTTTTAAAGCTAAATATTTTTCTTAAGAAAATCGTGTTGATCCTAGCATTACTTTATGCATTCAAAATTGAGTCGCATTGCCTTAAAATAAGACTTAATTTTCTTTGGCTCAATCGGCGGATAGTATGGCAAAATATATAATTTTTCGAAATCGATTCAGTAGTTAATTATGAACAAACTATTTTCAGGTTTTGCGCATTTTAACGTTACACGTTGTATATAATTTTGCCAAAAGCAGAAAAGTAGAGGTCTTTTGAATTCGTCCTGGCACGATTACCACCCTGATTACCAAAGTAAGGGAGACTGTGACATCACTGGCACATGTACAGACGCCAGCACATGAAGCTATTACAATCTGTCAAATTTCTTCAATAGATTTTTAAGTTTATCGCTACAGTATAAGGATCAAAGTTGATTGGGAAAATTTGACAGTTTCGGGTAGCTTGATGTGCTGCCGTCTGTACCTGCCTAGCCTCTTCCCAACTATATTGGGGTCGGCTTCCAGTCTAACCGAATACAACTGATTATCATTATTTTACATGGAGCGTCTGTCTCTCTGAACTCCATAACCCAGTTAAAGGCAGTAGATTTTTTGTTTTGGTAACCGAAGAAAATTTTCTACGCTATGGGGTCTAGAGTTATTTGCTCTTGGTTGCAGTTTGCGAGTCGAATTCCCAGCCACCCGTTATTATGTTATCTTTTTACTATCTTATTTATATAAACAATCAAAATATAAAGAATGAAATACAAAATGGACGACGCCTATTTACCTACTCTTTGTCATATAATATTTACTTTTAAAATTTATCTTGTTTTCTATTCAGAGATACTGGTAGTCTGTCTTTAATTTTTTTTTTTGCAATAAATCTTTATCATCTGTGATTAACTAACTTACTATACAAATAAGTACAAAAGCAAAGGACACTTAGGCGTCGAAGTACTCGTCCGCATCCCTAAAAAATAACTTATTCATTATTATTAAGAGTTAGTACAGGGAAAATATTTACATCATCATGAAGATTATCTTTAAACCAAAACAATTGTTAAAACGGAAATCAAATATGGCACTATAATAAATTAAACATAATCGTTTCTTATCAATAGACTGACCTAGATGACGTTACTAAATTAAAAAAAAAAACGGTTAGTCACATCCACAGTGCCGTCGGTAGTACACGATAATGGCCGAAGTCATACGAATTGTCATTCTAAATTTAAACGTTATTTACTTTGTAAATAAGATAGCACTGTTGATTTTCCGAGAGTTTATTAGGACTAACATTTGAAAGATGTATCATTTATCATTTGTAGTGGCTGTGCAGTGCTTTCCTTTGCTTTGTGCGTATTATTTAAAAAGTCTAAACGTCAGCCGAATATTTTTTTAAACTGCATTCTAAAGAGGTTCGATTGAATCGTGGTGAAGATAAAAAAAGTGGACTTATCAGGGATTTTCTTTAAACGTTGGATTTGATAAGAAATTATTATAAGGAAGATTATAATTAATTCGGCGAAGAATTTCGTGAAAGGCTGTTGAAACAGAATGTGTGTATTTGAAAAGCATTGACGCAAATTATAAAACAAACATGGGAATCTATTCGTATGTTTACAGACTATTTGTAATGAAGTTCAACATTGTTAAGTGAGCCAGTGATAGATTAGACCTAGAATAAACATTCGCGTGTCGAGAAAGAACTTCTTTTTAAAACTCCTTAAAAAAAGGAACTGTGATTTTGAAATTTAAAAATAAAGAACTGTGTTGTGATTTGACATTTGTTTGCGCGCCATATATTGACTTTGACAGCTCGTGTTTTTTAGACTTTTTTTTTTGTTTTCAAAGGAGTACTCATGCCATTCTTCCGCAAAAGTGCAGTCAAGAGTAGAAAGGTGCATAGTGAATGTAGTTTATGCATGTGTCGGTACTGCATGGCCTTAAGAAGACAGAGAACCACCTGCGATTCTTTGATAAAAGTGTCGACGTCAGTTCTTAAAAGATATAACTTTTGTTTATACTCATTCAAATACAGACTGTTTTTCGATCCTTGAAAGTTATCTAATATTAGCTTTAGATAAAAACACAATGGTGGCTTGTTTGTATTAAGATCAAGAGAGCTTAGTATTTACATATTTCTTACGCGCACGCGTCACGGGAAATTCCGTCAGCATAATGAAAATGGCGACTAAAGTAATCAACGAAATTATTTAATGATTACGCCGAAATATTAACGAAGATATACGAAGAAATATACGACGAAATATATTTCATATATATCGAGAGATAAATAATAAAGATTGGAAAGATTTTCGACGATTCAACATGGATTTGACAGTTGTGAACTTCGCATATGCGCAGCCATTTTTTGCGATGACGCCATATTTGCGGAGCCCTCTGTACTATCCCGATCCGGTGGAATATCTAAATAGATATTACAAATACTATGATGGTAAGGATACCTCTAGTTACTAGGTATTTATAAGATGTTTAAAATCAATTACTAAGGCGTTATCTCCACGGGCGAGAAAATCGCGGCGATATGCGATGCCATCAAATTATCGTCGCGATGATATCGCCGTAGATTGATTCATAGAGTTTCTATTGAATTTGATGGCACGACGATAATAACGCCGCAATTCTCTCGCTCGTGGGGACTGCCCCTAAGTATAACTCGCAGAATTAGCAAACGATCTGAAGGATTTCATCATTCACCAAGCCTTCTTCCTGCCTAGGTTTTGGCCATCCAATGTAAGTAGATGCTGCTGAATACCGATATTTTACACGGAAAGACCGCCAACTAACTTCAACAACACAATTACTGAGCAATACCAGAAAGCCAATTCTCGTAATTAAACCTTCGATATCTAGTAGAGTGGCGGCATCTACACCGCCGCATGCGAACTACGCATAATACTGACGTCACTCAAAAATCCTGCATCGCGCAAGCAGAGTTTACCGTGCAACTAGCATAAATATACAACGTCACGATATCAATTGTCGGCCTGGTCTGAGGATCCTCCCTTTTCTATGTAGAATGAGTGAACTGTACAAACGTTAACCATACCTCTCTATAGTTGTAATCTCATATCAACGACGATCGAAATCAAGGATGTGGATAAAAAATTTTGACACTTGACACGAAAATTCATTAAAATACGAGAATTACGATCACAGTTGTGCGATCATCCGGTTTCTGAACGTAAAAATACCGCTGTGGGATTTTATCGCGCACTGGATTTTCAAATCTCGGGGTTGAGCCAAGCATTGAGAATCCAGCCAACCAGAGCGCGTCAGTGCGCCAGCGCGTAAAAAACACACTGTTGGATTTTCAATTCTCGGCGCTAAGCAGTGCAAGAAAATCCAGTGCGCGAATAAAACCCCCGCGGGAAACGCGTAAGTGAGTGCATTCCTGAACTAGCTCCAATTACTCACGTACTAAGGTTCAATGTCATCTGCTCAGATAATACAAAAAATACAAAACAAACAATGTAATTTACCATAGATAACACAAAAATGACATGTCACCGTGACGGGCATAGATTCTTTAGCTCATAGATAAGATGTTATCTTTGAACTTTGTAACACCGACTTTGCCGATTGTCACTAGTTTTTTTTTTATACGCAATATTACTAATCCTGTTTACGGTACTTATTTTCTTTTTTTTTTTTAACAAAGACGGCACATATCAACTTGGAAAGGGATCGACTCCGTATCAACCCGAGCCATTCAGTATTCTTTGTCTGAAACTCGCTACTGCAACGCACGATATCGGAATCGTAACGTAATCGCCTCGTCTCGGGACAAGGAACCGCGAGCCGTAAGCGCGGCGTCGTCTACCCGTAGCCGAGTCGACGCCGTATCGGAGCTGCTGATCCGCTTTGGTTACGTGCTTACGTTAGGTTGACGCCTGTTTGACGGCGGGTGAAAGGCGATACGGTTACGATCCCTTTCCGAGTTGATAGAAATATTGAAAAGTTCAAAAAACCTTTATAAAAGTACCTGAGGGGTAATTCTCGTAATTTTTAAGAACGTTCACAGTCTGATCTCAGTCTCAATCTGTCAAAAATACTTCAAATTTCCCTACATTTTGACAAGTTTTTGACATTTGTTTGTCGCCGAGATGAGATTGCGACTAGATTTTGAACGTTTTAAATTAGCAGAATTGGCCTACTGATTTTGAAGATTGACATTGTCATCAGCCTACAGCACTTCACTGCTGGACATAATCCTCTCCAATTTCTCTTCTCAATTTTCGATTCTCGGCGACTCTCATCCAGCTGCTACCAGCCATCCTGCGAAGATCGTCGCTACACCTAGCCTGAGGGCGTCCCACCTTACGTTTACCGATTCGCGGTCTCCACTCAAGAACTAGTCTACCCCGACGGTCATCGGTTCTACGCCTAACATGGCCGGCACATTGCCACTTCAGCTTGCTTATTCTGTGAGCTATGTCAACCGCTTTTGTTCTCTGCCGGATTACCTCATTCCGGATTCTATCCCTAAGAGAGACTCCAAGCATAGCTCGTTATGGAACGAGCTATGGCTCGCTGAGCGACCTTGAATTTATGAACCAGCCGTACCGTGAGTGTCTACGTTTCGGCTCCGTAAGTCATGTCATAACAGGCAGGATGCACTGATTAGTTGAAGACGTTCAGTCTTTAGGCTCTGCGGAAGGCAGCGGGATTGTCCGAAAGGGTTACTGCTACCCCGGAACATAAAGAGCTAAGGAAGGAACACGGGTGCGTTTTAGTCGGTAAGAACCTGACACTCCCTTCTGCTCCACCCAGAGCGGAAGGGGTCATTTGATGATTTTCCATCCTCAAAAAAAAAAAGGCTCTGTGGAAAATGGAGATGGTAAGCGTGTAAAAATTTATAAAAATTTAATTTTTAAATATTATCAAAATTCATTTAATTTATATTTTTGAACAACGTACAAACGGCTACACATCAAGCTATACATTTCCAGTTTTAGCTAACCTCGCATTGTATAGGTTTTTCGTACAATCAGAAGTCAGCTTATACTGGTTATGTATAGCTTGATGTGTAGCCATGCGTACTTATTCACTTAAGGCTGTTGATTGCAGATCGCATTATTTATCTAACACCCCACGACTACGTAAATAAATAAAAATTGAACAATCATCATTGGTCGACAATTTTTTTACATAACTTTAGATACGAGATAAACATTTTCTGATAAGATTGTAGTACTTCCATAGCATAGCAGGTCTTTCCGATATCGTGTTTTTTGGCGCATAAGCGTGAGTTGGGAATATTTTTAAAATATTTTCGTTACATATTTTTTTTTTTGTGTTCTTAAGTAATTGTTCCGCTTCTTGCCTTACATAGTTTTACTAGTGACGCTTTTTTTTTAAAGTTTGTGTTCTAATTTCAAAATGGTGGATATTTTTAAGGATTTAAGAGCGGGTGCGTAAACTGAAATGTTATAAACACATTAATTTAGGAAACATCTTTTTTTTTTATTCAGCCGCATTCGGTTAGACTGGAAGCCGACCCCAACATAGTTGGTAAAAAGGCTAGGCAGATGATGATTCAGGCTTTTAGAAAATCATCATTCACTCAATTCATCCATCGTTTCTTTGGTCATCTAAATTCACATTCATACTCAAAATTTTCATCACGTGTCCATTATTTTTATCTGAAGTCAGTGCTAATCTCAACATGTCTGTATGCAAAATAGTTTTATCAGAGGCATCAATAATCTTGATGTCAAATCTGACGTTCTTTGCTGTGATTAGCATAATCAGCCTATACTGTTCCCACAGATAGGACAAGAGCCTCCACCCTTTGAGAGGGAGCTGGGGCCCAAGTCTGCTATTTTTATAAATTCGGCATTCTAACACGATCCCATTGTCGTTTTGCTAAAAGTTCGTAATCTGCTAAATTCATAATGGTCGATCATTGGTCGGTCAATGGTCTGAGAAAAACTACTAAATTTCATTCTAGATTTCATTTAATATATATTTTTACATATTACGTATTAGTGTTTGCAATCTGAAGTATTAAGATTTTTTATAAATTCGGCATTCTAACACGATCCCATTGTCGTTTTGCTAAAAGTTCGTAATCTGCTAAATTCATAATGGTCGATCATTAGTCGGTCAATGGTCTGAGAAAAACTACTAAATTTCATTCTAGATTTCATTTAATATATATTTTTACATATTACGTATTAGTGTTTGCAATCTGAAGTAGTAAGAAGTTCGTAAATAGCAATAAACATTACATTTATTCACATGTACGAGATTACCATTTTATGCCATTTCTTTCAATGGAGTGTCAGCGGTTGACCATTGGAAAGTCATAATGACGCCATTATATTAGTAGATTACTAAACTTGTCAAAATCAACAATTATGAAATCAATGATAGACCATTCTGACACTATTGTAATAGCAGACTTGAGGCCCTGGTTATAATCTACCACGCGGGCCCAGTGCGGGTTGATAGATATCATTTGTCTTAGAATGTTTGCTTCTAAGTCATGCTGGTTTCCTCACGATACCTATTTTCCTTCGAGAGAAGAGGTGATGAGACAATAGTCTTTCAACTGAAAAAATCTAATAAGTCCGTCAGTTAGATTTTAAAAAAATATTTGACCCGTATTTTTTCTTTTGTTACGTAAACCAAAACTGACGAAGATACGACGCTTTTAAAATTCTCAATACGTCACACCTTGGTATATTTTTTAGTGCGTTCTGACGTCACGCTCCCGAGTTGCACTCCCGAGTTTTGATGCGTTTTATCTTTGTCAATATTCGTTGATTTACAAAAACAAAAAATACGTGTCCATTATTTTCCAATACTCTAACTGACGGACTAAATAGATGTTCAATTTATTGATGGTGGAAACGAGCCTATTAACGCAATAAACGTTTCTTTCTTTTATTCTTTCAAATTTACACAAAGTAAACCGCCCGCCTAGGTTTAAACCCACGACCTACCGAACTGGGCCATCACTACTTGTGTGATTGGTTGATCAAAATTACAGCAGACAATCGTGTAACAACAGACAATAAGCGAGAGAATAAGCGTACAGGAAGGGTTACATTCATATCAATACACTAACTTCTGGTCGCGACTTAGTCCGCGTGTCCGCAATTTTGATTTTTTAGATCGTCTGCGGAGTTTCGCTAGCTAATTTAATATGACCCTGTATACAGACTAACTTTAAGTCGTCATCTTCTGTAATATTAGTGTAGATAATCTATTTTCCAGATAAGGCCGTACATTATATGTAAAAATTAGAATGACAAATAGCTAAATATGTAATAGAGTGAATCATTTAATTCATTCATTCATTCATAAGTTGGTACCACTATAGTTCGGGCACCTATCTCGACATACAATCAAGGTAAAAAAAAAACTAAATATTATATCACGAAATCGTGTCTCGGTAAGCACGTTAAGCTGTTGGTCCCGTTTGTCATTCGTAGATCTTTGACAGTCGTTACGGGTAGTCAGAAGCCCGAAAGTCTGACTACCAGTCTTACCAAAGGGTATCGTGTTACCCAGTTACTAGGTTGCGGAGGTCAGATAGTCAATCGCTTCATGTAAAATTCTGGTATACAGCTGCATCCGCTTTGAATAAGACTTCATTCTAATATCAACTTAATTATCACAATAATAAAGTTGATATTTGCTTTTGTGAAAATCTTAATCTAACATCTAATGGAAACAAATATTTGAATAAGGAATAGCTTTGAAATTGAATTATACCGGTGGGCTAACTGTCCCACTCCTGGGCAAAGCCGTCCCATTTCTGTTTCAAAAACCTATTCATCTTGTGTGATTTTAGATCTTTTATGCAACGTGTAACGTTAAATGCGCAAAACCTCATACACCCCAATTAGAGCATTGAGTTAAAAGCATAATACAATGACCTAAACTAATTTTTTTTAAAGCTATTTTTATTAAGAAAATTGTGTTGATCCTAGCATTAGTTTATGCATTCAAAATTGAGTGGTATTGCCTTAAAATAAGACTTAATTTTCTTTGGCTCAATCGGCGGATATTATGGCAATACATAATTTTTGAAAAAAATAACCTATAGGTATTAAAAATTACTGAAATCGATTCAGTAGTCAATTATGAGCAAACTATTTTCAGGTTTCGCGCATTTAACGTATATTTTTTTCTACTAAGTATTTATGCTACATATTTTTCTAAAAGTGTTTTTTGCAATTTTTTTTTTTAAATTAAATATATAACCTTTTCCGTTGTTTGTTCCAGGCATGTACACTATGCGTATGCTGGACGGTGCCAGCGCACACCATGCGCCTCACCACAATCATTCTCATATGATGATCACAGGTACGTAGATAACATTTAATATGTCAAAAATCCCCGTTTAGGTGCAACGCAGACGGCACACTTTTTGTGCGATCGAGTCTACGGCGCACAAAAAGTCTGCATGGCGCGCAAAAAGTCGGCCGCGGATTTTTCACAGACTCAACGCACACGACGCACATCTTCGATCATTCTGTCGGCAGAGCTGTCTGTCTTTTTAAATGTCTATCATGATATTCTGCCTTAGAAGTATCATAGTGTCCCGAAGTGCCCGAATTACACGGATTTTTTGTGCGCCGGACTTTTTGCGCGTCGTGCGCGTTACTGCATATAATTGCATAGGTTCTATTTTCACAGACTAAAAAGTGCGTCACGGATAGTCTGTCGTCTGCGCTGCACCTTACGCTAACTGCTGTTAGGGTACTCTTAGGAAGTACAAGTCTCGACCGCCGTCCTTCCGTCCTCGCCCTATTTCATGTCCGCCTCGACCCTCGCTCGAGCCAGCCCGCGCCTCTGAACCTGGAGCTTTAAATTCGTCCTTAAATAATTCTGATCCAGCCTGTCCCTTGGCCAGCGGGATTGTCCGAAAGGGTTTCCGCTACCCCGGAACATAAAGGGCTAAGGAAGGAACACGGGTGGGTTTTAGTCAGTAAGAGTCTGACACTCCTTACTGCTCCACCCAGAGCGGGAGGGGTCATTTGATGATTTTCAATCCTCAAAAAAAAAAAGTCTGTCCCTTGCTGCTTTCTTGAGGGACGCCCTAAGCCGAGTGGTGTTTCAACTTTTTATATCATCTTGTTACAGAGCGGGACTCGGCATCTGACAGTGCAGTCTCTTCGATGGGATCTGAGCGCGTCCCCTCGCTGTCTGATGGAGAATGGTGCGATGGCAGTGACTCTGCTCAGGAGTTCCACAGGTAAGACATCTTGAAACATCTTTAAGGCGAAAGCGCCAGGGTAGCCCGCGAAATTCAATTTTTTTACGTTTTTTGCAATTTGCTGGTCAGTATTAAGTTGTGCGTTGATTAAAATATGATTCGCGACCGTAACAAATGTGTATTTACAGAATTATAATCATTAAAGTCATCAACACAGCAAAAAAAAAAAAAACCAGATGTTCCCTACATTTTTATGTTCGCATAACTCGTCAAAATGTAGGGAACAGCTGATTTTTTTTTCTCGCGATTACAGGTTTGGTCCCATAGTAAAAGTTGTTCATAATGATGAGTACAATGACCTCTTAAGAGGTTGTTAATGTTTTTTCCAATAACCCTGTATACGCCCAGATACTATAAAATAACTGTTAAATTTCTGATTTTGACGTCAAAATTAAGGTACAGTCGAGTTCATTAATAAATTGGCAATGACAAAGTTTTAAAATATTATAAGCGTTAAATAATGATCATTATAACGCTTATAATATTTTGAAACTTTAAATGTATGTTAACATTTTATTTATGTCTAAGTTTGTATAGCATTGTAAGAACATTTTAAAGCATACAATATTTTGAAATTTTGTCACTGCCAATATATTAATGAACTCGACTGTACATATAGCCTTGTCCATGACACAGCAGCTTGGCCATTATCAGTTAGATTAAACAATAATACAGTTTATTTTGCTTGTCATACAGCTCAAAATTCCGGCCTTACGACAATTCATTTGGACGCGAGCGCGCTGCGCCTCACCAAGCGCAAAAGAAACACCATATGTTCGGAAAACGATGCTTCCAGGTAAATATTTTGATTGTTAGAACTACCTTGTTTACTGAGCTATCTTTGTGAAAAATTTCGTCGAAATCGGACCAGTAATTTTGGTGTAAAGTTTTATCAAACGTAGAGACAGCGAGCTCGCTCGGCATGGCTCAATGGAAACTTCCGCGACTTACGTGTAGGTTCGAACCTTGTCGGGCGCGTTAATTTGTGTTACTTTCATCACCACTGCTCCCAAAACGGTGAAGGAAAACATCTTGAGGAAACCGGCATGTCCTAGAACCAAAAATTCGAAGACATTTGTGACATCTACCAACTGGGTCAGCGTGGTGATTACGACCCTATCCAACTCAGAGGTCCCAGCGGTGGGAATATTATAGGCTGATGATGTAGAGACACTGACTTTGTGTAATTAATCCATTAAAACTCTTTTTATTCATTTACTAGTGATGGCATAAATAGGGATTATTATAGACTAGCGGTCCGTCCCGGCTTCACACGGGTGGAAAAAAAAAGCCTATATTAATCAGTGATAATGTAGCATTCAAATGGTGAAAGAATTTTTAAAATCGGTCCAGTACTTTTTGAGCCAATTCGTTACAAACATACATACAAATCTTTTCTCTTTATAATCTTAGTATAGACTAGTATAGATTAAAATTTTTGCACATGTAAAAACTGTACAAAGGCGGAATTAATGCCTTGGGCATTTTCTACCAGTCTACCTTAGGGTGATGCAGAGACAAATTCACAGTACAGTTCACAGTTTTTTTACCCTCTTTTCCCCATTTCCTTATCTTCAAAATTAATTGTATTAGTCTAGTTTATTTTTTAAAAAGTGCATATTGCTAATTTGTAAGTAATTATTATAATATCCAGAATGGATGGATGGCTGACTCCTGTAACACAGGTTTTGCCTAACACGGGGGTCATTGGTAATTTATTTTGTACCAGGCTATTCGTATGCTTAAATTAAGAGTAAACTAGTCGCGAGCTCGAACTCGCTGGTGGTCATGGCTAAAAAGCACGCTGTCTCCGCCTGGTTTCGTGTCAGAGACAGTGCTAGTATCAGTGATGAGCAGTTAGACGCTAGTCTACACGAACAACGTCTAGTTCTCACGCACAGAAAGACCGTTCCGAGCTGATAGGCGCGTAAAAAGATACGAAAAGTGCTTCGGAAAATCGAATTTTATGAATAAACCACTGCATAAATCAATTACAAATAAAGTTTATTAATCTTTTCGATAACTGAGCTTTGTCGGTACGGACTTGGTTTTGAAGATTTTACAGTTCTTTTATTACTTATTTACACCCAAAGTTACGTTAAAAATAGCAAGAAAAACGAATCTTTGTTGGCTCATAACTTTTAATGGCTTTTTATTTTACTATTCTGTTTCCGTACAGACACAATTAATAATAACTCAAAACGATATCATATTTATCTTTTGATGCACAATGTCAAACAGTGGAGTAATATTCTCCCGAAATTTGTATAGAAAAAATGTCGAAAAGTGGCACCTTAAATGTCGGTCTGTATCTGTGTACCTTTTTAAGTAAAATAAAATGGTTGTTGTTATTATTACTATCGTGACCCGCGTTCGATGCATCAGTGAAGCAACTTTTTTACTTAGAACCGTTAAGACTTTTAAGTATGTATTAATTTGATTTGATTATTTGCAGGAACAACCGGCTCCCGCCCTGGACCCGGTCGGCAGACCAAGTGTCGTGAAGTACGAATGCCCGGAACAGACCTACCATCATGAAAACATGCATATGCATAACGGTAAGCATTGGTTTCTTTTACATACAGGGTGATCCAAATAATGACATAAAAAAAAAATGGATTCCTCATTCCTAGGGGTATCCGAAAATACCCCACATGTATGGTGTTAAAAAATTAATCCGATAAAAAAAAATCAACTGTTTTATACAAAAGTTCAATACCTGCTTGACCGAAATGTATGAAACAGCTGATTTTTTTTTCGTGATTTCTGAGTTGGTCCCATAGTGAAAGTTGTTCAGTTCGATGATCTAAAGCACCTCTTAAAGTTTGTCGGGTTAATTTTTTAACACTTTGTATGTTCCGCGATTTTTGATAGTTTAGGACTTTAGGAGATATGAATATTTTTTTTTAATTTTTGGGGAAATTCTTCGGGGACATCTTTAAAAATGTATAGATTTTTTTCTACAAGCTCTTTTAATTTTTTTTTTGCGATGGGACTATCATGAAATACCCTTTTATGTATTACAAAATTTATCTTCCTAACATTTAGTGCAAGATACGATTTGTTTTTATCGAAAGTGAGAAATTTACATTCTTACGATTAAAAGTTGATTTTAACTTTAAAAGTTTGAGTTGACTAGTAGAACCGGAAACATTCGTTAAAATTATGAAATTAAAAAAGAATTTCTACTTTTAATCGTAAGAATGCAAAGGGCAATGCCAGATCCTGCCCCAGCAATTTACAGAAAATGTAAATTAATGAAACTAATTGTCATGAATATAGGACTTTATCATAATAAATCGTTTATTTATTTATTTATTTATTTATTATTAAGGCACATCAACAACACAAACACAAACATTTACAAATAACAGAGAACAGACATAGACCAGTGTTTACGTCAATTACAGACGTGCACAGCATTCATAACAAAATAGAAGAAAAAACACAGTATTCACGTTACAAAAAGGAAATAATTATAAAAGAAAACAAAAACAATTAATGATAAAAACTCTATCTAAAATCTCTGTAGTAGAGAGAATACCCTCATCAACTTAAACATTGACTAATTATAGTATATTATATTATATCATATTACACTATACTATATATATATTATGTTTATCTTCAGGACCTGCGGATTACAAATCAATGTTAAATGGAATTCAACCCCTGAAATTCCTTTTTGCTATTTCCGAAACAAACATTTCAGAAACCGCAAGTTCTACAGGCATTAGGAAAAATGATTAGTTATCAGTAATACAAAAGTAATAAGGTGCTGCATATTGCAAGGATGTAAATGAATAATTGTATTGAATGGGGCAAAGTTCTTTATAGTTTCTGGCATTGTTATTTCTCGCTTTCGATAAAAAATTGTATCTTACAACAGTTTCCTAACAAGGCTTCAAGGCTCAAAAAAATAGGTGGCTCGTTTAGATGCCAATGTATACGTTTTTATAATAAACTTCCTAGTCACATTCAAGAACTAAGCCTAAATAAATTCAAATCTTTTATAAAGCGTAAACTATGCCAAAAAGCCTATTATACTGTAAATGACTTTATTGAGGACAAAAAGGCTTGGGATTGAGCTGCTCCAATAAGTTTAGACTGCGAATGTTGTTTTATTTTATTTTGCGATTTTACACTTCTTTTTTTTTTCTTAATATCTATTTACATAAACAATGACATGAACATTTACTATTTACTGTGTAAAGTATTATATTATTTTATTTATTGTGAATGTGAGGACTATGTGGGTCATTGTTTCCGTTTTAATCATGGTCTGGCGGTTTGAGTAATTTATGAGGCCTACCCAAATGTCCTTTCTTTGGTATTGTTCGTCGAATCGTTGAGCTCCCTAAGTTTGAGTTGAGCAGCATGATTACTGACAAATGCGTGCACTGACTGGACAGGTCCACTCAAATTTGTGTGGTTCTTTCCTCAAAAGACCATTTCAGACACCAATCTACATGGTCCTCAAAATGATCTGACCAAGACTATTTCTGGATTTTTATATACACATTGACATTGATAAATTTTACATATACAGTGACATGAATATTTACTTTGTAAAGTATTATATTATTTTAATGACTGTGAATGTGAAGACTATGTGGGTTATTTTTTTTTGCCTTTTTTTATTTTCTCAGATAGTTTTAGTCATGGTCTGGCAGTTTGAGTAATTTATGCGACCCACCCAAATGTCCTTTCTTTGGTATTGTTCGTCGAATCGTTGAGCTCCTTAAGTTTGAGTTGAGCTGCATGATTACTGACAAATGCGTGCACTGACTGGACAGGTCCACTCAATCGGTGTGGTTCTTTCCTCAAAAGACCATTTCAGACACTAATCTACATGGTCTCCACATGATCTGACCAAGATTATGTCTGGACTTTAAAAGAGACTGTGACCTCTGAGTTTGTTTCGGCCTTTCTTCTCAGAGTAGTCAGTTAGGAAACGCCGACCTCATCTCGTTTAAAAAAATATGATTGACGTGTAAAAGTGTTTGTACAAACCTACTTACAGAAATAAATCATTTATCATTTATTTAACATTTTATTAATCTAATGTTGTTTCCGTTTGTCCAGTATCAGAGTTCGCCCCCCGGCCGCAATTGCCGCCTCCTCACGTCACAAACATCCACGGCCCCGCTCTAGACCTCAACACAGCGCATTCCAGCCATGCCTTACTACAGGTAATATTGAAAATCCAGGATAAAATATTCTTGAAAAACTTTAAACGTGCTTTTTTGACCAGACTGAAGAAATGCTTTTTTGAAAGTCGATGGGCACTGTGGCGGCATCACAGATATACAACGTGTAACGTTAAAGGCGCAAAACCTTAAAATAGTTTGTTTTGAATCGATTTCAGTAACTTTTAATATTTTTATAGAAGATTTTTTTCCACACTATCCGCCGATCGTAACCACGTTACGTAAACCAAAATTGACGAAGATACGATGCTTTTAAAATTCTTAATACTTCACACCTTGGTATAATGTTTAGTGCGTTCTGACGTCACGAGCCCCCACTCCCGAGTTTTGATGCGTTTTATCATTGTCAAGATTCATTATGTGGCCTGGTGCTAAAAGGGCCGTTTTGGTGAGAATTTTGTTTGAATATGATAAATGATTCTTTAATAAATGTGTGCTAAAAGGGCCTAAGTGTAACGACAATATTAATTTAAAAAATAACATTATTGTCGCTACTCTTAGGCCTATTTAGCACATATTTAATAAATTATCATATTCAAACAAAATTTTGGCAGTAAAATCATACTTCTCACAAAAACGAACTTTAGCCTTTTAACACCAGGCCACAGCATTGATTTACAAAAACAAAAAATACGTGTCCATTATTTTCCAATACTCTAACTGACAGACTAAATAGATTTTCAATTTGGTGGAAACTAACCTATTGTCTATCCACAGAGCAACATCCCAAGCCCGGCCCCCCCTAGATTCGCGTACGCTACTCCGGAGCGCGTGCGACACAACCATACATACAGCTCGCCTCTAGCTGCAGCCGACCAGAGGCCGGCAGCTGTCAGAGACAAGAGAGGTGAGGACCCATAAGCAAAATTTACTATTTCGAGAAAAAATTATGAAAAAAAAATACAATTAAAAAAAAAAAACTTAATTTTCACCAAAATAACTCATGCAAATCAGAAGCAGAAAGGGGATTGAAGATTTTTTTTAAGGAGCCTGGCATACCTATTTCAGCGCCATTTTGTTTTTCAAAATGGTGGCCATGCATAACAGAAAAAAAAAGCATTTATTTCGACTCGCACAGGAAGATCACTAACTTAACACAGTCTAAAATAAAAACCAAATTATATTTTTTTAAAAGTAACAAAAAGAGAAATGATACAGAAAGTGCTATATGAGAAACCCATGAACCATGAAACCCTATATACATCGTTGACTGCCCCGTTGGTCTCGTGGTTGCAAGCGCGACTGCGGAGCGTGGGGTCCTGGGTTCGATTCCCGGGTCGGGCAAAGTGTTATTGAGTTTTTCCATTAGGAATTTCTCAGTAACAGCTCGGAGTTAGTAAGTAGTCGGTGTGGTCCCCTTGTGTCTCGGGCGCACGTGTCGCCTGCCCCTGCGCCTGCTCTCTCTCCGCGAGTGTCGGATTGCCGTCCCATCGGACTATGAGAGTGAGGGAAGAGGGAGTGCATCTGTGTCTGTGCGCACACATGTGCACTGTAATATCTCCTGCGTACCTGGCTAATCTCCGTTGAGATTGGCCACGGCCCACGGTGATTTAAAAGTTAACAGCATTGTTAACTAATTATGTAGGTACTTATTTGCAGACGCTTCTACAAAAATAAAAAATGCGATTTCAGTTTTATATAATTTTAAAAAAGCTCTTTAATTTAAAGACTTAATAACACAGCAACAAAGTCTACAATCGAGTTTTTTCTCCTACAGTCCGCCGATTAACAGACGGTAGCATGTCAGATGGAGGTTCGTCTGCCACCAGCAGCGGACAGCATCTGTCTCGAGACGAGAAGCGGGCCAAGGCATTAGGTAAGGACGAAAACTAGTTCTTTATCAATTTTCAGTCTATACCCAAATTATTGACTTAAGAGCGTTTACGACGTACGGTATTTCATAGAAACTTTCAAGCCCTTGTTTATCGAAATGAATGAACCGATTTTAATGAAACTTCATAAACATAAGCATGATACAAAGGTCTAAAAAGTTAGTTAAGAACATTTTCGAAAAATAGTGTTGCAGCCAAATTAGACCGATTTTAAATTTTCCATAGAAACAGAGATTTCCTGTTATCTTTTTTTAATTAAGACATTTCGTAAATGTTATAACTTTTATTTAACATCTTGGCAATTTTTTTAAGCTTTTAGACTTTTTGTAGTATTGTTTGCACTATTTTGAAACAAATATTTTTTTGAGTTTAAAATTTAAAAAAATGTCGTCATCCCTATTGTGGCGCAACTGTTGCCCGACTATTGCGCAACTGTTGCCCGACTATTGCGCAACTGTTGCCGACTATTGCGCAACTGTTGCTCGACTATTGCGCAACTGTTGGGCAACTATTGCGCAACTGTTGGGCAACTATTGCTATACAATGTCCCGCACACATTAACCTGTACAAGTGGCCGCAGGCATACCCCTGGAGGTGCAGGACATCATAAACCTACCTATGGATGAGTTCAACGAGCGCCTCTCGAAGCACGACCTGAGTGAGGCGCAGCTCTCGCTCATCAGGGACATTAGGAGGCGTGGAAAGAATAAGGTACGTTTTTATTCATAACTTTGTGTTATCCAGGCTTCTATACCAATATTATAAAAAGCAAAGATTTGTATGTATGTTTGTAATGAATTGGCTCAAAAAGTACTGGACCGACTTTAAAAATTCTTTCACCATTTGAATGCTACATTATCACTGATTAATATAGGCTCTTTTTTTCTTTTTTTTTTCACCCGTTCGAAGCCGGGACGGGCCGCTAGTTAATAATAAAACATAAACTCAAAACGACGGGCCCGTGGCTAAATCATAACAGCCGCACAGGTCGTTCGATCAGGTTAAGCTACGCTTGTCGCGGTTGGTCTGTGGATGGGTGACCATCTTTACATACCGAGACCTCTCAGTGCTTCGGAAAGCACGTTAAGCTGTCATTCGTGGATCATTGACAGTCGTTACGGGTCGTCAGAAGCCCGAAAATCTGACGATCAGTCTTACCAAGGGGAAACAACGGGGGGCAGGGGGGGGGGGGAGTCTTACCTAGAAACTGGGTTGTGGAGGTCAGATAGGCAGACCAGCTGCATCCGGTTAGACTGGAAGCCGAACCCAACATAATTCGTAAAAGGCTAGGCAGATGATAATGAGAGGCTTGTTTTAAATGCATGCCTATTATATAAATATGCATAACTTAACATCTTTTTTTTTCATAGGTCGCAGCCCAGAACTGCCGCAAACGTAAGCTAGACCAGATCACGTCGCTGGCCGACGAGGTCCGCACCGTACGGGACAGGAAGATCCGGACCCAGCGGGACCACAGTTCTCTGATCGCGGAGAGGCAGCGCGTTAAAGAGCGCTTTGCAGCGCTGTACCGCCATGTTTTCCAGGTAAATAACTGAAATAGAAATAGACAATATTTATTGTCCAGGGGCCCAAGTCTGCTATTTTTATAAATTCGTCATTCCAACACGATCCCATTGTCATTTTGCTAAAAGTTCGTAATCTGCTAAATTCATAATGGTCGATCATTGGTCGGTCAATGGTCTGAGAAAAACTACTATTAAATTTCATGCTAGATTTCATTTAATATATATTTTTTACATATTACGTATTAGTGTTTGCAATCTGAAGTAGTAAGAAGTTCGTAAATAGCAATCAACATTACATTTATTCATTTGTCATTATGTACGAGATTACCATTTTACGCCATTTCTTTCAATGGAGTGTCAGTGGTTGACCATTGGAAAGTCATAATGACGCCATTATATTAGTAGATTACCAAACTTGTCAAAATCAACAATTATGAAATCAATGATAGACCATTCTGACACTATTGTAATAGCAGACTTGAGGCTCTGGTAATACAGTAAGCAGGACGGTTCACTGGTTAACAGCAAGTTGAGACGACGTGAGTAGCTTAAAATATTACCTACACATAGCTTTTTTTTTTCAAAAAAAGCTATGTTACAATAGGATTTGCTAGTGAGGCCCAAACTAGACAGTCTGTATCTTGGGGCTCTGAAACTAAAACCCTAGTTTTTTTAAACCTGAGTATTTCAAAACGGGAATAAAAGTCAATGGACAAATGTGGTCCAAATACACGATATTTTTTTTTACCGGTTTCAGTTTTTTACGGGGTATTCTACCCATGAATATGAACAACTTTCACTACGGGACCAACTCTGAAATCACGAAAAAACCAGCTGTTTAATACAAAAGTTCAATACCTACTTAAAAATACGTACGTAAAATCCGCGCATTGACGTGGAGTTGTGGACACCAGCCCGTATTACCTATTTTATTACTTACTTGATCAAAATGTATGAAACAGCAGTTTTTTTTCGTGGTTTCCCAGCAGTGGGAACATTATAGGCTGACTACCTGCGCCCCGCGGTTTCACCCGCGTAAATAAATATCGATCCCGTGGGAATATCGGGATAAAAAGTAGACTATAATGTTAATCCACGATGTCAGCTACCTCCATACAAAATTTTATCAAAATTGGTCCAGCCGTTTGAGCGTGACGAAGTAACAAACATATAAACACACACACACTCACAAACTTTCGCCTTTATAATATTAGTTTGATTATGCATTGCCTCAAAGGTGAAACACTACTTTTATTAACTGACCTCTCTCTTCCACAGAACCTGCGCGACCCTGAAGGTAGACCACTGTCTTCCCAGCAGTACTCGCTGCAGCAGGCGGCTGACGGCAACGTGGTGCTGGTACCCAAGATGCCACAGCACCAAGGTTGGTATTTATGATGAAGAGCAAATGTTATCTTATTTTATAGCATTCTATTTAATTAGATTTGGTCATGTTGGGAGGTACAGAGGCCAGCACATCAAGCTACCCCAATCTGTCAAATTTCTTTGATAGATTTTCAACTTTATTGCAAGGGAATAAGGTTCATATTCAATTGGGAAAATTTGACAACTTGGGGTAGCTTGATGTGCTGGCCGCTGTACATAATCTAGGGATTTTAATAAACGGGGTTCAATTAAATTCGTTAGCGACGAATTTAATTTGACCATACTATAATTATAATGATACCCGAACTCTGCAGACATGAAAATTATTGGTATCTAAACACGAAAAAATAAAAATATAAATTATTAAACAACGTGTAACGTTAAATGCGCAAAACCTCATACACCCCAATTAGAGCATTGAGTTAAAAGCATAATACAATGAACAAAACTATTACATTTTAAAGCTAACTATTTTTATTAAGAAAATCGTGCTTTGTGCATTCAAAATTGAGTCTTATTGCCTTAAAATAAGACTTAATTTTCTTTGGCTAAATCGGCGGATAGTATGGCAAAATACATCATTTTTTTTAAAAAAACCTATATTAAAAGTTACTGAAATAGATTCAGTAGTCAATTATGAACAAACTATTTTCAGGTTTTGCGCATTTAACGTTACACGTTGTATATTAGCGGCCCGCCCCAACTTCGCACGGGTGTAATTTTTCGGTCCATACGGCTGTTTAAAAAATAATAATACTGAGCTATAAATAGTTGTAAGTACACAACATAACTAACTTTCACTTCTTCTCCACAGATCACCCAATGAACCGCACAAACGATGATGAAATGGACCGGAAAGCTAAAAGTTACGACCAGTGACCCTCCGCCTACTACACACTGTTCCCGAGATGGTAACGCACACACAAACACACGTTAAGACTCGACCATGCAATAATTGTAAACTTAGACATAAAATGGTTTATGGAATGTAAAAAAAAAATTAATACATTCATTGTTGTATTGATTTTTGTGAAAAAAGTAGTTTGATAATTGTCAAATGTCAAAATTTTTGATTTGTTTAATATTATAGTTTATAAAACAAAGATGTGTCCAACGAAATGGTCGGCCGGTAATTCTTATTTTCGGTCGAAAATGTCTTATTTTGGCTATTAATTTGCGACCTTAGTTTTTTTTTCTGAAATCATTGTCAAATTCAATTTTGACATTTGAAAAACGTCAAAATGCTTGTTAACGGATTTCTTTTAATGTTCTTGGCAGTTTTAATTTTGTTCATACATGCCACTTACCTAAATATTCAACAAAATACTATGAATGCTTGCCTAAAAATAATACTACTTATAGTGCAATGGTATGGAGTCCGCCTTTTAAAGTAATGGTCACAAATTGTAATCAAACATGTCACGGACTTCATTTCTTTATCATTATGTGTGTGTTGATCCATTTCTTCTCAAAAATTTCCTATTTCGGGATAAAATTGCGAACTCATGGTAATTTTTCTAGCTATTAAATAAGGGCCAGTCCTTAAGATTTTTTTGCAGCTTGAATATCCGCTGCAGTTTATAGCTTAGTATAGCTTCTCATTCTTGTGAAAGAAGGCTACAAGCTAAGTTTTTCTAAAAATAACGAAAAAAAAAATGTTTGTGATACAAAAAAAGAATTCCATTTTGATTTAGTTCTCGATTAGCGATTTTAAATTTGAGTGATGTTACGTGATTTTTACAAAAAAAAAAAAAGAATTATTGTATGTATTTCTTAAAAAAAAAACATGTATATTTGATTTGTAGTTAAAATTTTCTTTTATGTATTTTTTTTTTTGTAAAAAAACACGTAAACTTTTGAACAAAAAGCCTATACCTAGTTTTTGGGTTTACCAACAAAATTGTTCCAAGCGAAAGTAAGAAAAAAAAAACAAAAATATTTACCACAAACGACTGATATCATATAAACCATAGATTTTAATAAAACGATTTAAAAAGAAAATCACTGATGTCTATGACATCGTTATGTTGCAATAAGTAAATTTAGAAGTTTTTGTAAAATATATTTTTTTCTCTTACACCTAAGTTTGTTTATTTTATGTTATGTTTTTATAATATTAGTTTTTAAGATATCGTGTAGTTAAAATAACAGCTAAAATGATTGACCAGCAAAAATAAGTAAAAATATAAATAATATAGGTTAAGTTTTTTTTATCAAATAACTTTTTTTAGCAGGGTAGTTAAGTATTAGCTTTAAAAAAAAAACAGTCAGAAATCTGAAAAATTCTGACAAAATTAACTTAAAAAATCCGAATCCCTTCTAATTTGTGAAGGTTACCATTTATAATATTGATATTCAGCTGCATCTGGTTAGACTGGAAGCCGACCACAACATAGAAATAAACTCATAACCCTTCCTTTTCCGCACTCGGGTGAAAAAATGCAGTTTTTATGACTATCCTGTTAAAAAATGAAGTTTGTAAGTTTACCTGAACAATCTTTTAAGCTGAATAAAAATCTAACTGTATGTATATATTTCTTATTTGTCATTTCGGTACGAAAACAAAATAAAAATATGATATTTGTCAAAATTTGTTTCGTTTTTTTTTTGTTCCATTATTTTATGAACAATTTTTTTCCAGAAAACCAGTAAATTAGACCAGTAAACCTGATTGGTTAGTTAATATTTTATATATATTTTCGTGAAAAAAACAGCAATGTTTTAATTATTTTTTTTGTCCTATTACTTTTTTCTTAGTGAAATATTTAAAAAGCTAATGTTACCAAGAGGGTACATAGTTATAATTATATAACAAAAAAAAGAAAATAATAAGTTTTAAACGAAAAAAAAAATAAAACATGTTTTTCTCATCAACTATCTAATATGAAAAGCTTGAAATGAATATGAAATTTATTTGTATTTCGTATTTTTTACTAAAAATTAGTTGATTTGAATTTTGACAGATATCGTAATTATTTTCCCGTACAAAGTTTTCAATCGTTAGATTCGCCCTACCGCGTCAAAAGATAAGTCGCGTTTCTGTATCGTGCAGAAATCTCTGATACACAATGACCGATGTGAAAAAAATAATCGATTATACAAAAAATCGATAAAAATCTATTTTTTTTTTCAATTATTTAATTGATTAAAATCGATTTTTTTCCATAAAAGTCGATATTTATGGAAAAAAAAAAACGATTTTTAATCGATTTTTGTATAATCGATTATTTTTTCACATCCCTGTGACGCAGTGACTTGACTCGGTTGTCATGGAAACGCTATTATAATATTAATACTAAATAAGTCATTTATTCCAGACGTAGTCCAAATACTGTTTTTTTTTTATTATTTTTGTTTTTTTTTTGTGTCTTGGTGGTGTGAGCTCGCTCTTCTCAGTATAGTCACTTTTTCCCGCGACTAAAACTCCTACCACGAGTAGTTTTTAACTGACTTCTAAAAAAGGAGGAGGTTCTCAATTCGGATGTTTATTTTTTTTTATGTACTATCGGGCCTACGAATAATACCACCACGCAAATGTTTACCGCGGTGGGCGTTGCCGAAAAGGCCACCGCGCACCAGCACCAATCAAGGCGCTTGCCGGAATACAACGCTTTACGCGAGCGCTGCTGATTGGCTTATTTGCATGAAGTTTGGAGCCGAATTTCTTGTTCATAGTTACGCTTCCTGACTTTTAATTATTCGTAGATTCGGGCATAATCTAGAAGAGCGATTTTGTCATTTTATTATGATCATCGCCAGTATTTGACATTAAGATGTCAAAAACGGTCTGTATTTGGACAACCGTTATTGTGAGAGCGTTCACCGGTTTCTTACGAAACCAAATCTATAATACGGTAAGGGCAAACGTAACGATTTAAATCTTTGCTATTTTAAATATGAGTACAAAATATGAACTTCAACTTTATAATAAAAGCCCAGTTTTTTAAACCTCTGCGATTATATGTGAAATGTTGCTACAATAAAAAAAAAATCTTTCAAAAAAGTACATTAACGGGTCACCAATCCCTTTTCGTACATTTTGACGAGATGCTTGACATTTTATGTATAATCATAATGGTTATACTTTAATATATAATGTAGTTTTTAAAAAAGATATTCGAGTGAAATTCCTGTCAGCTATTTCTGTCATTATTATTTTAATACTGAACCGAAAATAATTTACGGGTCAGAAGCCCAAAAGTCTGACAAGCAGTCTTACCAAGGGGTATCGTATTACCCAGTAACTGGGTTGTGGAGGTCAGATAGGCAGTCGCTCCATGTAAAATACTGGCATTCAGCTGCATCCGGTTAGACTGGAAGCCGACCCCAACATAGTTGGGAAAAGGCTGATTTTTAATATTTTTTTTTTTGACTTTGTAAGTCAATATCAGTATTTCTATATGGTTCTGCAAAACCAATAAAATATACTAAAAACTAACACAAAGCAGACGTATTTTATTTTATGAAGTGAATTATTAAAATAAAAATGACATAAATAAACTTTAAAACAAAAATATCTTTTTTTAATAACTACTACTACTGTAAATTTAATCATAAATATTGTAATTTTTTTTTAAAGACAACAATAATCTTGCTCGGGAATCGAACCTTAGACCTTACAAAAATGTAACATAAAAATCCTTTGTTGTCTTTGAAAAGAAAAAAAAAACTAAAATAACTATGGTGCATATTTTTTTATTTATCAAAAAAGTAGCGCATAGACTATCGCTTTAAAAAAAAAAAACAATGAATTAAAACTTTAAAAAAATATTTATTCGGATAGGGTGGTGTTGCCAGTTGATGGCATTGTATTTATTAAAATATTTAATTTAAAATAACGTACGCCTTTTCAAAGTCTTTGAGTATTATGTTATAGTTTTATTTGTTGAGGAGTACTTTTTAAATTAAGTATTTCACTATCATGAGTCGTAGTGGCTATAATCTTGCACACAGTGATCTTTATTGGTATAGCTTTATTCTCTACTAGCTTCCGCCCGCGACTTCGCCCGCGTTCTATGTTGATAAAAAGCCTATATCCTTCCCCAGGGTTCAAAGTATCCCCAAAACAAATTTCATTAAAATCGGTCCAGCCGTTTCGGAGATTAGCCGGAACAAACAGACAGACAGACATAAAAAATTAACTACCTTAAGCGAAAACTAATTTATAGGCGGGCAGGCGAAGCAATGCGACGGGGTGGTTTGGGGGAGCAAGAACTTTCACGCGGGCGAAGTCGCCGGCAGAAGTTAGTGGGGCCGGCGGAGCATGCGTAGTTCATTCAAATTATATATTTGGAAACTAGATATTCTGTAATACAATCGGAATAAATACACACCACCTTAGGAATATGTTTGATTTACAAATTATTTTGGTATTACGTTTGTATGAACTACACATGCTACCTACGCCCCTTAAATAAATAAATGTATTTCGATAAGACCACTGTGTCTAGGATTTACGAAAAAAAAAACGTTATTTTAAGCAACTTCGGTTCTTAGGCAACGGGTAAAGCGTTTTTAAATTAAGTTTAAAAAAAAAACTTCTTTTACCAAGCTATACGCGAAATGGCTGTGGGTTATCTTGTAAAATTGCTAGTATAATTGTTAGTCATGTTTATTTGTAAACTTCCTCTTTGGTTTATGCACGGTTCCAATAAACAAAAACGAATCGTTTTGCTTACCAATGCTAGCAGTTTTTATGGTCAAACTGGGCATATACATAGATTCTTAAGGTGAATGCGAAGTGGTAGACCGCGAAATTCAAATTTCCCTACGTTTTTTGCAATTTGCAGGTCAGTGTCAGGTTGTATCTTGATCAAAATTTGATTCGCGACTATAACAGGTACTTATTTACAGAATTATAATCATTAGAAACATTCATTTATTTATTTATTTATTTATTCATACATCTTTATAAGTGAGATTTGTACCATAAACACTTTCCCCGATTTCTTCTTGTGGTACAAATCTAACTTAGAAAGATGTATTAATGATTCTAATGACTATAATTCTGTGAATAAGTACCTGTTATAGTCGCGAATCATATTTTGATCAAGATACAACCTGACACTGGCCTGCTAAATTGCAAAAAACGTAAGACAATTTGAATTTCGCGGTAATCACTGCGCAATCACCTTAAGCTAATTTTACCTGTGATAGCTACTTTCATATGGGAGGGTCTACTATGGAAAGCTATGAGATATTTGCATCATTATTGGTAAAGATACAAGAGTCTTAATTGTAACCAACAACGGTCCGTAATTTATAGGAATCGGCCATTAGTGGTCGCAAGCGCTACTGCTGGGCATGAGGTCCTAGGTTCGATACCCGGGTCGGGCAGTCTTATTGAGAATTTCTCAGTGGCAGCTCGGATCTGGATTCGTTCGCGGTTCATGGCAATAATTATAGACTCGCCCCCTGTTATATGGGACTTACACATAACTGGTGAAATGTTGGTGTACTATACAGGATAGTCTGTCCCTGGAAGTATGGATCAAATCAAATAGGGCCGTGGGCAAAGTCATTTCCAAACTTTTTGATCCTGAGAATGTTGGCGAATTTTTTTATGATTCAAAAGTTATGACTAACTTTTGTTATTTTCAATCACTTTGCATAGTGCTCAAAGAACAAAATCATTAAAAAAAAAACTACCAGGAACTGTCAATTTAAGTTTTTTAGACAGCCCTGATAGTTTTTTTTTTAATGATTTTTTTCTTTGAGCGCTATGCGAAACGATTGAAAATAATTGGTCACAACTTTTGAACCGTAAAATAATTCTCAATCATCAATCATTCTCAGAATCAAAAAGTTTGGAAATGTCCTTGCCCACGCCCCTATTCGATTTGATCCATACTTCCGGGGACACCCTGTATAGGTACAGACGCCAGCACATCAAGCTACTACAATCTGTCAAATTTCTTTAATAGATTTTCAACTTTATCGCTGAAGCATAAGGTTCAAAGTTGATTGGGAAAATTTGACAGTTTCGGGTAGCTTGATGTGCTGGCGTCTGTACAACTCTGTCTAACCCTTCTGGAGTTATTTTATGTTATGGTTACTTTATGGGTACTTTCCTGTTTTCAACCGGTCGAGTACCGTGACTACAGAAAAAAATTAAAAAGCCATTGTGTCTCGCGTGGATCCACGTTCGGTATACGAAGGGTTAAAAAAAATAAACATGACTGAAAATTAAGTTCTTCACCCTGTATTGATAGCTTTTTTATGATTTATCTAAGATATTCATTATGAAGCTTTTTTGCCTTGATATGTGTATAGAATGTTAAATATGGGAACCTCTTGTAGCGTTTAAAAAATGTGGCAATAGCTTTAAGAGAGAAAGGGCGTGAGTTCGATGTCCACTCGTTTCAATGTAGTCACTGTTAAAGAAAGATCAGTAAAGCTACGATTTCATGCAACTTTACGGTGTCAAAAAATGTTCTCAAGGAAAACACTTACAAACCAACTCGCTTTCATAAGTAACGTTTCAGTGACATCATTGGACGGTAAATTGCGGACGCTATGTGGCGGCCGCCGCAGTCTTAGGAAATCCGAGCTTAATATAAAAAGGATTTCGGAATTATTTTTTAATTCATTTTCGTCCACAATAAGAAAAATATGTATAAACATCTTGAAATAAAAAAAGGATTGCATTGAAATCCCATATTTAATCTTCTAAAACAGAATCTAAATAACTTTTTCAATTAAAAATAGTTGCTTGAATTTTGGATTGATTTCACTATTAAGATTTTGCAAAACAATGCAAGAATGGGCAAGTAAATGTTCGATAAAGCAAGAAAATCTTGCGTCAAAAATGTTACCATCTTGCATTATGAAATGTACACGTTTTCTTGCATATACTTGTGTAACGCAAGAGCCTGTATATAGCAACTGGTTTATCTCTTATCGCCAGAAAATCTGTTGTATAAAACTAGATGTAATTATATTTTAACTTTATATTAAGATAAGTAAGGTAACATTAGATGCTAAGAAATAATATAAAAAACATGAAATTTTAAATTTGGTTTTATTTTCATTTAAGTTACACTCGTTATAATTGCCTCGTCCGTTCTGTAGGAGTTTCACTCTTTCGACGCTGTTTATTGAGACACGCTATTTGGAGGGGTATATTCCCTGGGCATATTTTAACAATCCGTGAAATCTCTAAAAAAAGGATTGTGGTTTTATGAAACCACGGTAAAAGTGAAACTTTTTTTCACATTATAGACATTTAACTAAAAATTTTCGGAATAATATTCCATTAAGGGTATAAAAATCGCTCTGACGAGCGCCTTTCACTTTATCCCTACTCCGCGGCCAACCGTCACGCGACATGCAACACACAGACGAAAAAGTTTGAGACGATGTAATAAAAGTTTCACTTGGGATCACACAATGGGATCGTGTTGGAATGACGAATTTATAAAAATGGCAGACTTGGGCCCCTGGTAAAGAGCATATTGATCACCACGCTTGCTCACAGCATGTTGACGATTTCCGAATATTATCTAACTCAAAGCATTTATTTCAAAGAAAACCATTCACGGGCACTTTTGAATTGTCAAGCGGTCGGTCGATCAGAAAGATGAAGAGCCTAATTGCCCTTTCCAAAGCGTAGTAGGTTCCTGTGGAGAAGAACGGGCAAGAAACTCCGATATCGACACTCGAAAGTATCACCATCCGAAAGTACCATAACTCACTTGCACAATACAAGTTTCTTGCCTGTGGCATACAATAAAAAAGAAGCAAGAAATGACTTGCATCGTGTTTAACTCTGTTTAGGATGGTCTTATTTTTGAAGTGAAAACTTCATTAGGCGCTGTGCGCTTTTTCTGAACAGTGAACAAAACTGAACTGTCACGTTCGGGTTAGTCACGCTGATTCAGGTATACTCGGCTCCAGGCGGTCGGTGACACTGAATTCCGTATACTCGGCGCTGCATCGCTCCAGTTGTAAGTTTTACCTTCTATCGTGTGGTCACAAGCACAGACCCTCTTTCATCGTTGCTTCAACTTATGTTATGCCACAGACAATTAAATTCCACCGTGTAAATCAAGCTTAACCTAACCTTGCAAGAGAGAAGTAGGAAGAACCTTGAGCCGACTTTCAACGGTACTTTCACTTAAATAAAAAAAAATCTTAACACACTACTAAAGTTTCTAGGTAAGGTGTTAAAAAAATAACCTTTAAAAACTTTAAGAAGTGCTTTAGATTTAGACCATCGAACTGAACAACTTTCACTATGGGACCAACTCTGAAATCTCGAAAAAATCAGCTGTTTAATACAAAAGTTGACCAAAACCAAAACCTACCACCAAAATGACCAAAATGTATGAAACAGCTGATTTTTTTCTGATTTCTAAAATATAGTATTTTACAAATCGGGATTCTAAAATTCTTATTGATCATTAAGAGGCTTGTAATAAATAAGTGAATCTATAATTATATAATACAAGGCGTCCCAGAAGTTGACATCAAGCCGGAATCGGGTAATAGACCAAGTCATAATAGTTATCAGAAAAATATTTTTGAAAAATCGAAATTGGCGAATCTACCAGTATCTCTCGGACCCCCGACCCCGTACTGGAAGGAACAGTGAGGTTTTCGGTAGGAATCCGACAGCAACATCCGTTCTTCTCAAAGACAAAAAAATAGGAACCGTGAAAGAGGCCCCCAAAAAAAAATTGATATAGGACCTCTTTAGGACAAGCTACGCCACTGTCTTAGTCTATGTGTTAGTGGCAATAGACTCTTCAGCAACGCCGCGACTCATCGGGGGAAGAGGAAGAGTGAAGTGAGGCAAGTTCAGAGCTTAGAGAACTAATCAGAGAGCCAGCAGCTGAAACAGTAGCTGAGCCAACAGCTGAGCTAGGATCTGAGGCAGCTGGTCCTAAGCCTGATTTCCGAACGGATACGGAAGCTCGTCCAAAATTAAGGAATATTGCTAGAACCAATTATCGGAAATTCTTCTAGTTATGTAACTTTTAGTTTAGAATATAATATGGTGGAGGGATGTTAGGTTAGTTAGTAGATAGCTATAATTACTTCACTCTATGGTTATAGATGTGTGACCTGCGTGTCATGAGCGTACGCTTCTAAGCTCAGTGCGATTAAACAGCTTGTTACCGAAGGCCGTGTCTTATTTAACACCATCCTACTTCCTACTTCCTACTAATATTATAAACGTGAAAGTTTGTGAGTATGGATGGATGGATATTTGTTACTCTTTCACGCAAAAACGACTGAACGGATGTTGATAAAACTTTACAGTAATATAGTTTAAACATCAGAATAACACACAGATACTTTTATCCCGATATTATCACGGGATCGCGACTTATGCAGGTGAAACCGCGAGGCACTGCTAGTATTACATAGGTCCTAAATATAAGTGACGAAATGTGGATGTACAGTAGGCCGCACTTCGGTGGTAACAGTTTGACCTTGAGCTGGTCTAGCGTAGTACGGAGTTTCAATAAAATATAACTCAGTCTACCTCTTCACGGATAAACGCATGATGCTATGAAACGCCTGTCTTGTTGTACTCATCATTTTGAACATCTTTCACTTTGGAACCGACCCAGGAATCGCCATAAAAAAATTTATGGCGATTTCTCGACAAAATGTATGGACATTTTGTAGATTTATTTAGCTAACGGCGCATTCTATCAAACTTTTATACCTAGAATAAGTCTTAGACTAAGAATAAATTTTGAATTTTTGACAGTTTTTCCATATTAGAACTGTTAGACGTCAATGTTATTCTACAGATAAAATATATCTGATTTTGGTAAAATCAATCATAAGTAAGGTAACACTATATACTCAGAAATAAAACAAAGCATGACATTTTATATATGGTTTTATTTTATTGAAGTGCTTCAATAGTCCCATAAGGATTACCTACATTATAAAAGTTGATTTTTTATTTCATAATCATAAAAAGTTTACACTAGATACATTATCAGATTAAGGCGATTCTTCCTTTCGAAACAGAATTTGAACTGTGTCCAGTCCAGTGTAATGAGGCTGCGCACACTATACGCGGGACGCACCGGGCCGCAGCGCAACGCTCGGCGAGCAAAAATTTTCTAAAGTGATGCGGAAAATTATTGTAATGCGTTGCGATACGGCGTGGACAGCCTAAATGTCCGCGAGCCTGAGAAATGTCATTTAATATACTACATTCTACAGGGTGAAATCTTAATCACCGTTATCCTCTTAAGGGGTCATTGTACTCATCATTATGAACTACTTTTACTATGGGGCCAAGCCTGAAAGCGTGGGAAAAAAATCAGCTGTTCCCTACATTTATGTTCGCATAACTCGTCAAAATGCAGGGAACAGCTGTTTTTTTTTGCGATTTCATGTTTGGTCCCATAGTAAAAATTGTTCATAATGAATAATGATGAGTACAATGACTCCTTGGTGATTAAAATTTCAACCTTTATAATACTTGTGAATGTATGGAGTTCGGCCCTAGTCGATACAACTTTATTTGCGACAAATATTTCTACAATTTTACTTAAAACTAATGAGAAACAAAATTAAATACATATTTTTAGATACAAAGTGTATTATTGTTGGTGTTACTATGGTGTGTATAGTCAACCTCGTAATTGCTTTACCACCCTAAGATTGAATGTCACTTTCTCGTCATAAAACGACAATGGCCCCGATTCTGTTATTCACAAGCTAAACTAAATTAACTTCAGTGCATCTTTTTCTTTCTATTTCATTAAGAAAATGACAGAAGATAAATATTAGTTTATTCCTGAATTAAAAAATTGGCTACTAAAAATACGTCAATTTACGTCAGGCGCTGACTAATTTGACAGGACTAAACTAATATTTATTTTCTGTCCTTTTCATAATGAAATAGAAAGAAAAAGATGCACTGAAATTAAATTAAATTTAGTTTGTTAACAACAGAATCGGGGCCATTTTTGACCTTAATGAAGTTTCAGGAATTCCTGTTCAAAGTGGTAACGCAATCATGAGGTCGACTACAATAGCCTCCCAGATCGATTTCGGTCACGGTGGCCAATCTCAACGGAGATTAGCCAGGTACGCAGGAGATATTATAGTGCAGGCGTGTGCGCAGACACAGGTGCACTCCCTCTTCCCTCACTCCCACAGTCCTCAGGGGGGCGACCCGACACTCGCGGAGAGAGATCAGGCGCAGGGGCAGGCGACACGTGCGCGCGAGACACAAGGGGACCACACCGACTACTTACTAACTGCGGGCTGTTACTAATAAATTCCTAATGGAGAAACTCAATAACACTGCCCGACCCAGGACTCCACGCTCAGCAGTCGCGCTTGCGACCACGAGACCAACGGGGCATTGAGGTCGACTATACATACACAGTATTATGTAGTTTCTACTTTCTTCTGTGGAAACTACATTTTGGAATGGGTAGTTGGGTATTAACAAAAGCTGAATTTCATAACGCTTGTAAAATTTGGTCTAATTGGAATAAATGATTTAACTTACAGATAAAGGTTTATTTTTATAAAATGCGATTAGCTTAAAGTTATCCATACTTACAAGTAGATCATAAAAAGGTACAATATAATAATAATAATATAGCCCCATACAGGCATTTAAGGGCCTATACTACCTCAAATGGCTTAGCATGATCCTCCGTTATGTCGAAAATACCGCAGCATTAATTTTGAAATAAATATATGGTAAAGTTGAGGATTAATGTTAGGTCTTATGTTAGACGAAAACACGATTTCATAAAATTTTCTCGATAGAAAAAAAATCCGAAGTTACCTCCAAACCGAACAATAAACCACTGGTATTCAAAAAATACTTCAAATTAGATCATGAAACTTTGTATACTGACCGAACTAACTATAAAGCCGGTCTTATGTTATTTATTTTTTTTAAATTACCATTATTTTCACCGTAAAAAGCAAATACCTAAACTATTGGCGCTGCCTGCCGCATAGCACCGCACTCTGTCTCGCTCTCACTCACTCCGAGAGCAGTATCGTGTGAGTGAGATAAAGAGTGAATTTTAGCTGAGGTAGTGTAGGCTCTTAAATATCACTTAGGTACTAACTTAATGAACTATCAAGAATATATCTGATTCTTATATTCAACCGATTTTTATCACATCCGATCAATCATAATCAGCCTATAATCTTCCCACTGCTGGGACCCAGGCCCCCCCTGAGAGGGAGTGGGCCGTAATCCACCACGCGGGCCCAGTGCGGGTTGGTAGATGTCACATGTCTTCGAATTTTTTAGTTATAGAACATGCCGGTTTCCTCACGATGTTTTGTTTTCCTTCACCGTTTTGAGAGCAGTGGTGATGAAATAATTTATACAAAGTAAAGCGTCTGTCTGGGGTCGAACCTACAACTCGTAAGTCATTACCACTGGGCCATAAATGCGGGAATCTTTTAAAATGGAATAATTGTAATTTTCTTACCCCCTATCTATCTATATATATAAAAATGAAACGCGTTTTCCGTTGTCACGACATAACATGAAAACGGCTTGACCGATTTGTCTGATTTTTTTTTTTTGTAGTTTTCTAATACTCTGTACAAGGTTCTTACGGAAAAAAATATAAAGAAAAAAAAAATCTGAAAAAAAAAACTGAAACTCCAAGGACACTCTTTTAAAAAGATATTAGAAAATCTTGGGTACATTATTCTATTTAACATCACGCAATTACCCTTAGGAGCCGAACAAAATGAAAAAAGTCAGAAACAACGATAATAACCGCTAAAAAAGTAGTAGCTCGGGCTGGTATCGGATCCCACGCGGTGGGAAGGTTGCAATTTTACGCGGACGAAGTCGCGGGCAGACGCTAGTAACTAATAAACGTTGTATTTAACGTCTTTATAGTTACACAACGATTTGTCTTCTTTCGAAAGTCAAATTACTGACGACTGAAAGAGAGAAATCGGTGTGTAAACTATTCATCTGATATAATACGTCTATTATAGATAGTGCAATCCACGAAGACGCGCCCCACTCTTCTTCCGAATCGTTAGTGTTTATCGCTAGTTAATTCCATTAGTGTTTTAGTTCTTTCGATACACTCTAATTACCCACTAATAAATAATTCGTGTGTATTTATAAAACTAAAACACTAGGGGAATGTTGCACACTTCTGCTGTAAGCATTAGGAAAAAGAGTGGGGCGCGTCTTCGTGGATAGCACTATCTATAGTAAGGGGGCAAAAGTTTAAAATTATTATTAAATGGAAATACAATCATGTAATACGAATTTTGGATCGAAGCCTCAGCCAAAATTGCCTTAGAATTTTAGATTTATACATTATTTACTACTTCTAGTCTAGTCGATATAAAATAAATCTACGTTATAATTATAATATAATAACTATATATTTAAATACAATTTATTTTATTTAATAAATCAGCGTTCGACCATATCGAGACGTATCAAAGACACCACGGAGACTCAGTATAATAAAGTAAGCAGTATTACGACTCGGTAATGTCCTTGAAATAATTATCTACGGCCGATCGATAGGTAAACGCACTAGGGTTGCCCACTGACTCTGTCTCTTAGGTTGTAACTGTATTTTGTAAGTCCGGCGAATTAAATGAGCATTCGTTTTTAAAGCCTTGCTATTTGATGTAGGTAGTATGTCTTGTGCAGACGAGCACACCAAGCTAGCCAAAACTGTCAAATCTTCCCAATCAACTTTGAACCATATACTTTAGCGATAAAGTTGAAAATCTATTAAAGAAATTTGACAAATTGTAGTAGCTTGATGTGCTGGCGTCTGTGCATTAAAATGTTTTTCACAAACCTGGCAGTTTGTGGAGTTAAGTTTGTTTGCTAAATCATCTCGGCACGTCCGCGCATGCGCGTCCATTTGTAACTAAAACGCGCACTCAAGACTGTTAGTACTGATGTAAACCGAGATTTCAAAGCGCGTTGTTTCGTCAATTTTGTATGAAGACGTAATACTGCTTACTTTATTATACCTCCCTACACACAAACTACACTCATATACACACTCATAGATACACAATCATTCATTGTTTTTTTTTTTTTTGCTGTGTTAATAACCACATAAGCAAACAGAAAAGTCACGGTTGTATTATATAAATTGAAGCCGCAAAATCTCCGACTCCTAAGATACAGATCTGTGTACCTCGTTTAGGAGCCCGGAAAGCTGACACTAGAATTTTAATCTTGATAGTACAACTCACAAAAAAAAAACATTTCGAAATTTCGGTTTAATTCGACATCTTTCGGACTCAAACCGAGCCAATATTCCATTGCTTTCGGGATACTAGATGTGTGCGACGCTTGCCTAATATACTCCATTTACAATAAGTTAGACATTTTTAAACAAACCTTTTTTGCCGTCCGTTCAATTGATTTTGACTTCAAGTAGAAGTCAAAATGTTCAACCAATTTCGACTTCTATTCCGTAGGCATAAGGATGGTATTAAGAGCAGTAAACAGTTGTTATTGTAAGCACTTTTTTGCTTTTATTGCCATCCTTATGCCTACGGAATAGAAGTCAAAATTGGTTGAACAAGCTGTAAAAAAGGTTTGTTTAAATATCTAATCTTATTTTATATGCAGGGTTATTTGTAAAACACCAGCAACCTCTTATGAGGTCATTGTACTCATCATTATGAACAACTTTTACTATGGGACCAAACCTGAAATCGCGAAATAAAAATCAGCTGTTCCCTTTATCTTCGTCTATCTCGTCAAAATGTAGGGAACAGCTGATTTATTTTTCGCGATTTCAGGTTTGGTCCCATAGTAAAAGTTGTTCATAATGATGAGTACAATGACCTCTTTAAGAGGTTGCTGGTGTTTTTCAAATAATCCTGTATATGGAGTATAGGTCACAGTAATCTTCGCTAGTTGAAAGCATGTTGCGGCGCGGCGAGTTCTGCTCGCTAGTTGATGGCATGTTGCGGCGCGGCAGGCGGCGGGAAGCACCGCACGTGCTCGACGCCGGCTCTCTCCTCGTCGGCCGCCAGGTGGCGCGCGAGGACGCCGAAGATCTGCGAGTTCAACACCTGGAAACGGCGGATGCGGTCTACCATGCGTTTGAGGGGCTGTGGGAGAGAAAAAAAGGAATTTCAATATGAAAAAAAAAGTCAGTAAAAGTTGGAATTTCGACCTTCAATATCTCCGTAACCAGACGGTTCCCAGGTATGGTACAGTGCAAAAAAACTGAACTTCAATATCTCCGTAACCAGAAGGTTCCCAGGTATGGAACAGTGCAAAAAACTGACCTTCAATATCTCCGTAACCAGAAGGTTCCCAGGTATGGAACAGTGCAAAAAACTGACCTTCAATATCTCCGTAACCAGAAGGTTCCCAGGTATGGAACAGTGCAAAAAACTAACCTTCAATATCTCCGTAACCAGAAGGTTCCCAGGTATGGAACAGTGCAAAAAACTGACCTTCAATATCTCCGTAACCAGAAGGTTCCCAGGTATGGAACAGTGCAAAAAACTAACCTTCAATATCTCCGTAACCAGAAGGTTCCCAGGTATGGAACAGTGCAAAAAACAGACCTTCAATATCTCCGTAACCAGAAGGTTCCCAGGTATGGTAAAGTGCTCAAAAACCAGTCAAGGGTGAGTCAGACTCGCGCACCGAAGCCTCCGTACAAATTTGTAGGTATGTAAATAGTTTTAAAATTATTTTTGTTTGTAATGTAACTACAAATTTACGGTTTCGAATTTTTTCCTTTACTTTATGCTACATGACATTGCTTCTTGCCAAATTTCATGATTCTAGGTCAACGGGAAGTACCCTATATGTTTTGATTCTAGAACATAAACGCCCGTATCTTTTGATTGCGTTGACATAGAAGTTTGATTTTTTCACTGCTTCAAGGTATTGCAGGCCTGAGTATTTGATATTAATTTCAACTTGATAACACCACGCGTTCCTGCGAAAAAGGGTCTTGACCGACGGGCAGACAGACGGACCACGAAGTGATCTTATAAGGGTTCTGTTTTTCCTTTTGAGGTACGGAACCCTAAAAATATCACAATGACGTGGAGTACAAGGGACTCTCAGCTTCGTTAAGTGTCTTTTTACACCCGTTATGTGTGTAAATGAAGGGTTATACTCACAATCCCCTTCACCAGTTCATCTTTCCCATCGACTCGCTGTACTCTGAGGATATGGTAGCAGAAGTCGAGGGCTTCAAACCTTCTCTGTTGTCCTAGCAGTGCTATGATGGTGCAGCCGGCCCAGTGCAGGCCTTCGCCGAACAGTTCCCTGGAAAAATATTCATACAGTGTGTGCAGCCATCTATCGGCCAGCGGCAACATCGCCCGCAAAACAATGTCACACTCCAACTGTATTGTAACATTAGTTATTATCGGGACCGATAGATGGCACTTTTTATTTGAGTGCAAAAATTAGATCGCGGTGTCGAGATTCTCCGCCGATTACATATAGCATGTAGGTAATAAGGTTCAAAAAAAGAACATTATTTCTTATAATGTAATGAAGGTGTAATAAACATTTTGTATACGGTGCCCTGTGTTTAATTTTTTGCGGTCAGCCTTAGAAACGTAGGGAATCAACAGAAGATAGCATCATTGCAACCAGCTCGCAAGGTGAGCGAATACCCCCAAAACGCTCACGAAGCCCGAGGGTTTAACACAGTGTTAAAAAATTAACCCGACAATTACATTTTGGTCAAGTAGGCATTGAACTTTTGTATTAAACAGCTGATTTATTTTTGGGATTTCAGAGTTGGTCCCTTAGTGAAAGTTGTTCAGTTCGATGGTCTAAAGCACCTCTTAAAGTTTGTCGGGTTAATTTTTTAACACTTTATATACAATATGTGACATAATTAACGCAAGACCTCATCATCTGCCTAGCCTTTTCCCAATTATGTTGGGGTCAGCTTCCAGTCTAACCGGATGCAGCTGAATACCAGTATTTTACATGGAGCGACTGCCTATCTGACCTCCACAACCCAATTACTAGGTAATACGATACCACTTGGTAATACTGGTTGTCAGACTTTCGGGCTTCTGACCACCCGTAACGACTGCCGAGTGCCGTCCCGTTTCATCTACGGATATATGAAGCTGAAAAAGAAGAATATAAAGTAATTTAACTTACTCAACAGTAAATTGGGTATCACCAACTGGGATGCAGTATAGGAATTGCAGAGCCGACCATAATCTGAAACAATTTTTTTTTTTAGTTCGAGTATAAACTTTAACTTTATTATCTCAAAACTTAGCTGTTTATGAACTGTACTTAAATAACAATTCTTTAATAAAAATATATTATTTAACTGAACTAAAACTACAAACTAAAATATAGCGTGGAAATATTCCTCCGGTTCGCTTTCGACTGATAACGGTCGACGGGAAGTGTGAAAAAGTATTAATTATTTCCTATTTTTAAAACCACTATGGGTAAAAGGGAAACACTGCAGCGTAGACGCTCACGGGCATTCAGTTTATTTTTGCCGATGTAAGTTTACCCTTGCGATTTATTGCGTTACCCTCCCCAATATTCAATCACCTTCGCTGGTATGTAACCCTCGCAAGTACAAGAATACCATTTATACGGTTAAAAAACAAATGCAGTTTGAACCTAACATTATACAGTAAAATTCGTACTGATCAACGGCGCGGCGTGTGAATTTTGGTTCATAGATACCTTACCCTCACCAGGCGCACGTATACCTTCACGATATAATTTTACCCTTGCGATGTTATATTACCCTCACGATATGTTGCTACCCTCGGTAATATTACGTTACCCTCACGCATTAAAATATTCATACTTCTTTTTTATATAGATTTAGGTAAACTTATTTATATTTATCAACACCTAGCTTCTGCTCGCGACTTCGTTCGCGTGAAACTTGCTGCCTTTTTACTTCATTTTCGCTTAGCGTTCTAACTTTTTTTCTTATTGCTCGCCTCCTAAGGGTCCTAGCGTGATGTTAAATAGCCTATAGCCATCCTCAAGGATTGGGATATCAAAAACAAAAATATTTTTTCATTTCGACCGGCAGTTCCAGAGATCAGCGCGTTCAAATAAAAAAAACAAGCTCGTTAGCTTATTATTAGTATAGATAAATATATAAATACTTGTATAAAATATAAATACCAAATAAAAAGTAAATGATACCTACTATTTTAATTTAATATTAATTTTTTCTTCATCCTCTCTCCTATTAAAATGTAACTTTGCTGTGCCCGACAGGGTCCATAATTGATTCGATGTTTTAATATACCAACTGTTATATGTGCACATTATGGAATGCAATAAAGTATTAAGTAGATAGATTGAAGAGCATACCTGTGGAACTCGTTGGTGTCGTCGGTGTGCGCGGGCGCGTGGTGGTGCGGCGCGGGCGGCGCGGGCCACTGCGGCGCCGCCAGGCAGCTGCGCAGGCGCCGCAGCACCACCGCGAACAGCGACAGGCCGCAGCACAGCCGCTCGCGCGTCAGCAGGTCGCCCTCGCGCGACAGCTGGCCTTGCTGCCGACACCGACACAATATTGTCACGCGACCCAATCATCAACTTTGAACGTTAATGGCGCCGATTCTGTTGTTCACAAACTAAACTAAATTTATGTTCAGTGCATCTTTTTCTTTCTATTTCATTATGAAAAGGACAGAAGATAAATATTAGTTTAGTCCTGTCAAATTAATCAGCGCCTGACGTAAATTGACGTATTTTTAGTAGTCTAAATTTGTCTAATTTGACAGGACTAAACTAATATTTATCTTCCGTCCTTTTCATAATGAAATAGACGGAAAAAGATGCACTGAACTTAAATTTAATTTAGTTTGTGAAGAACAGAATCGGGGCCAATATCTCGAAAACGTGACACTACAAGCTTTGGTCTTATTGTGTTTTCTGTTTGCACTGATGTCAGCTATCGATTGAGACTAATATATCTCATACGTGGCAGTCATTTTCAAAATGACCCGACAGTAGGTATGCCAGGCTTCATATAAAAATCTTCAAACCCCTTTGTATCATGTAAGTACAGAGGCCAACACATCAAGCTACCCTAAACTGTCAAATTTTCCAAATTGAATATGAACCTTATTCCTTTGTAATAAAGTTGAAAATCTATCAAAGAAATTTGACAGATCACTCACAAAACAAGAGCAATTAATGCTGTTTATAAGAAATATTCATAAAATATAAAGTACCTTAGCAGTACCATATTTGTCAACATTTTGTACAATCTGTAGCGCTGAGTATTTAGCTTCAAGACGCTTCTGTTTAGTCTCTGGCTTTTCTCCCTCTGTAAACAACAATATAAAAAGAATACAGCTTAACAAATACGGGAATAAAAGAGATTTAATAAACGCAACGATAAAATGTAGTCGATAGGTTAATGATGTTATAAAAAGAGATAATGAAATGCATGGAGGCTGATGAAACCGTTGCGCATGTGCTCTTTGAGTGCACAGGCGTCACCCAGATTAGATCAGAAACCCTCGGGACACCCAGATCGTACACAGATGTTCTCAACAAACCAGGAGACCTAATCAGCTTCTGGGAGGTGGGCTGGTTGGAATAACCACCGACGGCCGCCATGGTCGACGCACAATGGTGCACTTGAAGGAATAAGTGCGAAAACCAAATCCAGAACATAAGAGATGATGAAAAAAAATATTGTTTCTCTTATATCTCGCTTCTCCTATCTCTCTCTCTCCTTCACTTATATCTCTCTCTGTTCTCCTCTCTCTCTATTTCATTTCTGCAGTCTGGACATCGTTTTTCTATCATGCTTTTATATTCTAAATTGCAGAATTAGAAGAATTTGGAAATACTAAATATTTCTTATATGGTCTTACCTGCAGCGAACGGTCGTGGCAGAATATTCTGGAATGGTGCCGCGTGCAGTAAATCTGTCACTTCTTCTTGACTCAACGCCTAAACAAGACATGTACCTTAGATTAGTTGATATTTAAAGGAAAGAGGACGATGAGCAAACAAAATGCAGTGATTTTTCTGTCATAAATTCATGATTAATACAGGTTAAAATTTTTATCACCGTTTTCCTCAGGAGTCACTGTACTCATCATCAGAAAAATCAGCTGCTCCCTGCATTTTGACGAGTTATGCGAACATAAATGTAGGGAACAGCTGATTTTTTTTTTTCACGATTTCAGGTTTGGTCCCATAGTAAAAGTTGTTCATAAGGATGAGTACCCCCTCCCCCCCCTCTTAAGAGGAAAAAACGGTGATTAAAATTTAACACTGTATATTTTTTTTATGTATGTTTGGGCATAACTCCATCATATACAGGGTTATTTGTAAAACACCAACAACCTCTTAAGAAGCCATTGTACTCATCATTACGAACAACTTTTACTATGGGACCAAACCTGACATCGCGAAATAAAAATCAGCTGTTCCCTACATTTATCTTCGTCTATCTCGTCAAAATGTAGGGAACAGCTGATTTATTTTTCGGGATTTCAGGTTTGGTCCCATAGTAAAAGTTGTTCATAATGATGAGTACAATGACCTCTTAAGAGGTTGCTAGTGTTTTCAAATAACCCTGTATATGATGGATTTGTAAATTTCTTGTTTTGTTCGAAAGAGGTTTTTAACTGTTCGAAAAGCATACCGATACAGAAGAATATGATGTTGCCTAGCTCTCTGAAGGCATGGAACTGAACGAAGTCGGTGAGTTGAACATGGTAGATGGTACTAGTGCTCGGGGATTTATGATACACAAGAAGTGTTTTGTTACCCTTGAGATGTCTTGTTCTGTTGTTCTCTTAACATCTCGAGGGTAGAGGTGTTCTGTTAACCACAAGATGTCTTGACCCTCGAAAGTAACTTTACACCCACATATTTATTTGGTTACCGATACTAATGTATCTCTTAACTGTTTGATAAGCATAAAGAAGAGTATGATGCCGCCTAGCTCTCTGAAGGCATGGAATTGAACAGCTCAGTGCATGCGTCACGATGTCGTTGAGTTGAGTGTGGAGTAGATAGTAAGTACCCGGGGAAATATGGCACACACGAAATGTATTTTTACCCTTGTTGTGTGTCGTTATCTTCGAGATCTTTTGTTACCCTAGAAAGATCATGTTACCCTTGCGATGTCTTTTTACTCCCTAGATATAATAATAATAAATAAATAAATAATAAATTTTATTTATAAGTAGTTTGTACATAGCATACAGAGTTGTCTTATAAACTAAAATGTTACAAGTTAAAACCAGTACAACAATAACAGGGGTCATAGGACTCCATTTTACTAAACTAGGCAGGAAACCTGTCTGTATCTTAGGAAAGAGTATCCATTTTAAAATGGGTCTTAGTGGCGGTTACAAAATAATTGGTAAGTGCAGAGGGCGAACAAAGTAGATGTTTCGATAACCTTAAAGTCATTTGTTATCCTCAAGATATTTTTGCTAACTTCGATGTGTTTTTTTTTTAACCGGTATATCGTTGACTAATATAATATCCTCTCTTACCTGTTCAATTAGCATACAGAAGAGTATGATGTTGCCTAGCTCTCTGAAGGCATGGAACAGCTCAGTGCGCGCGTCAGGGTACTGGACGATGTCGGTGAGTTGAGCGTGGTAGTAGCCCAGGACTCCTGTGTAGAGAGGACACGGTGATTATTTATAACGTCTCTACAATATTAAGCCTACGAAACACTCAAAGAGTGGATTGTTATCCTCAGTGTTTGGTTACCCATGGAGTGTGTTGTGTTACCCTAGGGCTAAGTTGTGACTCAAAAAGTGGTTTTTTATCCTCAGATTGTTTGGTTACCTTTGGAGTGTGTTATGTTACCCTAGGGCTAAGTTGTGACTCAAAGAGTGGGTTGTTATCCTCAGTGTTTAGTTACCCTTGGAGTTGTTTTTACCCTAGGGTTAAGTTATGACTCGAAGAGTGTATTGTTATCCTCAGTGTTTGGTTACCCTTGGAGTGTGTTGTTACCCTAGGCATAAGTTGTTGGGAGAGGGCTGATCCTGCTCGGAGAAGTAGGCGTCGGGGTGGCAACCGTCTTGGCACCTAATACGCCAAAACCCACTTACCAATAAAGGTAGGTGGACCTTTGGGGTCGCGGGCGCACACATTGGGGACTATCCGCCCAGCAAGTGACCCCAGAGAAGACGGTGGCACAGTGGTCATGTGCTACCGTGCATAGCGAGACTCAGGGGAAGCCCTTTACAGTCTCCCCATGGATGTGCCTTACATGCGTTGCACGGGAGGGTTCCGGAATTGGTCTTTTAAGAGGAACCGGAACCACCCCTATGTGATCACCGGGGTGGTTTTAGTGAGGTAAAAATCCCACACTCCCCGACCTCCCTTCCCGGAGGTCGTGTGCCTTCTTCTTTCCCTCCAAAAACAAAAAAAAAAAGGCATGAGTTGTGTTACCCTTGCAGTGTGTTACCCTAGAGATGTTTCGTTTATTACCCTAGCAGTATTCAGACTAACCGTTAGATCCATAATCATATCGTGGCAGTTTGCAGTGCCTAGGCATGGCAGCCGCTAGTGCCCTCGTAAACTGCGCGATAGTGCCGTGCAAGAGACCTCGTGCTACGTCGAGCAGTTCTGAGACTACTACGGCTACTCCCTGGTAGCCTAGGAGGCGGACTAGAGCGTGTAGGTGTTGGGCGCCTACGAAGCCTGAGAAATAAAATTAAAAAAAATTAAAGGCCACACGAATATCCCGTACCGACTTTTCGTTACGGGATATTTATATGTACTTTTATTTCGTGATTATTATTCCGAAATTTCAGAAGGCGGTCTTGTCCACTCTATGTTACTCACTTCTTTGAAGTTTAGGGAAATATATTCTATTCCGATATCTGGTAAAACTCAAACTCAAAGCATTTATTTCAATTAAACCATTTACAGGCACTTTTGAATTGTCAAAATTAACTAGTCGGTCAGTTAGTCAGAAAGTTGAAGCTAGTTGCCCATTCCAAAACGTAGATCTCTTGGAGAAGAAACTCCAAGGACACTCTTTTAAATTAAGATATTACAAAATCCTTAGTACAGTATTCTTGTTGCTTCTATATGTGAGAAATGTGAAATGTGGTAATAACTTTAAAAGTATTTATATTCCGAGATACAGAGTAGTATTTTACTGAAGACCAATTCTCGTAATTTAAAACGTTCAAAATCTAGTTACAGTCTCATCCCGGCGACAAAAAAATTTCAAAAACTTGTCAAAATGTAGGGAAATTAGAGGTATTTTTTTAGAATCAGAATCAGAAATATTTGCTAACAATGTAGGTACAGGTTTTAGATAGAACAGAATACGATGTTTACGCTACATTCTACCTTACGGCATGCAAAAAACTTTAATAAACATTACAATTACATCGACATTAAAATAACAAGACATCAAAAATTAATACACGTAAATGAATTGTCACATAAAGTCATTACATTAAAATTATGAAGATTATAAAATATTCCAACATAGTATTTAAAAATGTCAATTACAACAAAAAAAAAAAAAAAAAAAACTGGGGTACAGTTATAAATCTTTGTCATTCAAGAAGTCATTTACGATTTTTTGACGGATTGAGACTGAGATCCGACTGTGAAAGTTCTTAAAATTATGAGAATTGCCCCTCTGTTGTTTTTTGTTTCAGTTTCTTACCCACGTATTGCGCGTACTGTGCTGAATAAGCCAGACTGAGTTGCTTGGAGCCCCACAGCAATGCGTGTCCGTACTGTTGGGGTTTCTCTCGGGACACACCCGCTGCGAACTGTATACCGCGACATTTCACGAATCTGGAAATAATCGGACAATTAAGGCTTATTTCATGACTTCTATATACCAGATCGTTGGTCTCGTAGTTTTGCAACTACGAGACCAACTGCGCGACTGCTGAGCATGGGGTCCTGGGTTCGATTCCCGGGTCGGACAAAGTGTTATTGAGTTTCTCCATTAGGAATTTCTTAATAACAGCCCGGAGTTTGAAAGTTGGCGGTTTAATACCCCCGTGCCTCGGAAAGCACGTAAAGCCGTTGGTCCTGCGCCTGATCTCTCTCCGGTCGTATCGGATTGCCGTCCCATCGGACTATGAGAGTAAAGGAACAGAGAGTGCACCTGTGTCTGCGCACACACTTGTGCACTATAATATCTCTTACGTACCCGGCTAATCTCCGTTGAGATTGGCCACCGTGACCGAAATCTGTCAGGGAGGCTATTATTAAACCAGATTATTAACAAATGAAATAAACTATTAAATTATTTGCTAAATAAATTAACACGATCCTACTTGAAAATGGTGTTAAATACATAAAAGTTTATATTTTTATTGTTATTTTATTTATTTTGTTACCCTTGGATTATGCTTTTACCCTTAGTGCGGGTTGTTACCCTTCGCGTCGATTACATCCTTTGACGCGGGTTGTTACCCTTGACGTGTTTTTGTACACAAATTGTGAAAAAAAGTAATAATATTACTTACCTATCCGTAGCAGCGTTATAACAATAATTCGGCAAGAAATCAAAGTTGAGTTCCCAGAAAACATGTAGAGTTATTCTCCCGTATGGAGCGAGTACTCCGTGGTCACTCTCTCTTAAAATGGCGTCGAAGTCGTCCAGTGTGAGGTAGCGGCTTAGCAGTTTGTGGCAGAGGCGGTTCACGGAGATCAGGCCTTCGAGTTCCTGGGAAGAAAATAAGTTTTGATAATACTCGTAATGCTTCGCTGTTTAAACATTTTGACTGGCTATTTTCATCGTAAAAGTGAGCAACTATCAGTAACAGCGGGAGTTAGTAAGTAGTCGGTGTGGTCCCCTTGTGTCTCGCGCGCACGTGTCGCCTGCCCCTGCGCCTGATCTCTCTCCGCGAGTGTCGGGTCGGCCCCTGAAGACTGTGGGAGTGAGGGAAGAGGGAGTGCACCTGTGTCTGCGCACACGCCTGCACTATAATATCTGCTGCGCACCTGGCTAATCTCTGTTGAGATTGGCCGCCGTGACCGAAATCGGTCGGAGAGGATATTATTATAAATGGTAACATTTACAGAGAAACAAAATGTTGTTTCCATTGTCGTTAAAGAAGACTTAATCACTTTAAAGAAACACTTACCACAACACCCGTTATATCTCCGGCTTCAAACTTTGCGACGGCCGCATCTAAGGCTCTATGCATGTCTGCGTTGATTCGCTGGGCCACCTGTAAAAGATACAATAAAAAATTAACACCCAAAATCGTTTTTTACGTCTAAAATTTTAAGTAATTCAAATTTTCATCATCATCTGCCTAGCCTTTCCCAATTATATTGGGGTCGGCTTCCAGTCTAACCGGATGCAGCTTAATACCAATATTTTATTTTTATAAATAAACGATTATTATTATATTATTATTTTACATGGGCGCCGATTCTGTTGTTCACAAACTAAACCAAATTTAAGTTCAGTGCAGCTTTTTCTTTCTATTTCAATATGAAAAGGACAGAAGGTTAATATTAGTTTAGTCCTGTCAAATTAGTCAGCGCCTGACGTGAATTGACGTATTTTTAGTAGCCAATTGTTTAATCTCGTCTAACTTGTCTATGGATTATCTAATTTAACAGGACTAAACTAATATTTATCTTCTATCCTTTTCTTATTGAAATAGAAAGAAAAAGATGCACTGAACTTAAATTTAGTTTAGTTTGTGAACAACAGAATCGGGGCCATGGAGCGACTGCCTATCTGACCTCCACAAACCAGTTACTGGGTAACAAGATACCCCGTGGCAAGACTGGTTGTCAGAATTTCGTGGTTCTTACTAGTAACGATTGTCAAAGATCCACGAACGTACTTTCCGAGACACGGAAGGGTCTCAGTATGTAATAGAAGGTCACTCATCCATAGACCGATCTCGGCAAGCGTTGCTTAACCTTGAACATCGACCCGCGCGACTGTTATTATATAGCCACGAACCCATCTCTTATAACATTTGATTTTCAAAAGATTTTCGTTTTCGTCATATTTTTGACGTGGTAACGTCTTATAAATCGATGAACACCGGCTGCATTCACGAAAAAGTGTCACGTTCCGCCTGAGTCTGAGCGTGTAAGCGAGAGCGCGGAACAAGCGATAGTGGCACGATCGGCCCAAGCGTTGGCTTGTGACACATTTATTCATTAATGTTTCTTTATGACGTTTATCACGGAAAACTATCGTCCGTAAACCGACTTTACAGACAACCAATTTTTTGTTTGGCCATTTTGGGACCATTGAAGCTACCTTGGGTATTACTATTAAGAGTAAACTAGTCGCGAGCTCGAACTCGCTGGTGGTCATGGCCAAAAAGCACGCTATCTCGCCTGGCTTCGTGTCCGGCAGTGCTAGTATCAGTGATAAGCAGTTAGACGCTAGTCTACACGAACAACGTCTAGTTCTCACGCACAGAAACACCGTTTCGAACTGATAGACGCGTAAAAAGATTCGAAAAGTGCTTCGGAAAATCGAGTTTTATGAATAAACCACTGCATAAATCAATTACAAATAAAGTTTATTGATCTCTTCGATAACTGAGCTTTGTCGGTACTGACTTGGTTTTGAAGATTTTACAGTTCTTTTATTGCTTATAAAATAGCAAGAAAAACGAATCTTTGTTGTCTCATAACTTTTTAATGGCTTTTTATTTTACTATTCTGTTTCCGTACAGACACAATTAATAATAAGTCAAAACGATATCATATTTAACTTCGGATGCACAATGTCAAACAGTGGAGTAATATTCTCCCGAAATTTGTATAGAAAACATATCGAAAAGTGGCACCTTAACTAGGTGACCTGGCAAACTTGGTACCATCTCAGAATCCATACAAAACCAACAACCAAAATCATTGTTCTATTCAAAATATATGAGAAAAAAATCTAGAATTTTTCCCATGTTTTAATAGTTATTCTGTTATTCGGGGCGGATAAAAATTAAAGAAACCAAATATCATAAAAATCGCTCCAGCCGTTCTTAAGATATAAATGGTGTAACTAATCAGATTTTTTTTCTTATGGCATCTTTGCAGTTAATTAATTAATTAATTTATTTATTATTCAGGCACATCAACAACACAAATATTTACAAATAACAGAGAACAGAGACACGGACTAGTGTTTACCTCAATTATTATTATTTGCAGTTGAACCTATGAGGTTGCGGTCTGCTTAACCGGGCTCCTAACCCCACTTTGTTTTATTTGTATAGATATACTAACCAGCGTAGGCGATCGTGGCTAAATAAAAACAGCCGCACAGGTCGATCGATCACGTTAAGCTACGTTTGCCGCGGTTGTTCTGTGAATGGGTGACCATCTTTACATAACGAGACTCCTCCTTGCCTCGGAAAGCACGTTAAGCCGTCGGTTCCGGCTGTCATTCGTGGATCTTTGACAGTCGTTACGGGTAGTCAGAAGCCCGAAAATCTGACGACCAGTCTTACCAAGGGGTATCGTATTACCCAGTAACTGGGTTGTGGAGGTCAGATAGGCAGTCGCTCTATGTAAAATACTGGTATTCAGCTGCATCCGGTTAGACTGGAAGCGGACCCCAACATAGTTGGGAAAAGGCAGGCAGAACAGCAACTAACCAGCGCACACAGGTCCACGTGTCTGCCTAACAGCGCCACATGTCTTTGCCGCAGTAGCGACGCGTAGCGGCCGGCGGCCGAACCTGTTGAAGCACCGCGCGCCGCGCATTCGGCGCGGTAGCGTTTATCTAGTAGCATACTAAAGGAAAGAGGAAGAAAATTAGATTTTTCATTCAATGAAATACATAAAAATATTTCTTGTCAGATGACTTTTGAAGAGGGTGTATTCTGGAACGTGGCAAAATGGCTAATGGCTGTGGAATATTTCGTTGTTTTGATTCATTTGAACCGAAAAAGTCCGAAAATACACAATTGTTTCAAATTATGGGATTTAAAAGTTCCTTCGATTTATTGGTTATCAAACCGAACTTTAAAAACAATAGAAATAAAGCATTTTTTTGCGAATAATTACGAAAAAAAAAATTTTCCAGTCAAAAAATTCGATTTTGATAAACACAAACTCCTATTTCAAACCTACCTACTTAAAGCGATGTTTTGAATAGCGTCGAAAATAGAGATAAGCGCTTTATTTATTATGCTTTTTTTATTGCTGAATGAACTCGCTCTTGACCTCGATCACGCCTGATGGAAAGCGATGGATGAGGTCTATGATGCAACGTGCCCAGAAGATGCCTAAGGCACTGGAACTCCCACGCATCGACGAAACACAGCAGGCTGCTTGACGCCGGACTCCGGTGTCACAAACCAGGCGGGCGTTAGCCCTACCACCGCAAGGGAAGAATTGGCCAGTCAAATAAGGTGTTGGGTGTGACTGTCCAGGATGCGCCGAGCGCTCGGTTCAGTTGAGTAACCGGCGGAACAAACTGCGGTACACGAGGAGGCTTTTTCATGCATGAATCTTCTTTGTCGAGGACCATTTTGAGTAGTAGAATGCGTATCTAGAGTTATAAAATCTTAGTAAAATAAGCTCGTGTATGCTCACCTGCTCGCCAGCTGCTTGTAATGAGCATAAACTTGCTCAGACAGCTTGTACACGAACTGGTCGAAGCACAAATTCACTTCTGCCTCCACTTCGTCATAAAGAAACTGTTTGCGGAATACTGTGAGCGCGTATTGTGCAGAATCGTTGTATAGGTCCAATGGGTAGAGCACGTATCTGAAGGAAAATGTAGCTTATAAGTGTATATTTAGAGTAAACTAGTCGCGAGCTCGAACTCGCTGGTGGTCATGGTCAAAAAGCACGCTGTCTCGCCTGGCTTCGTGTCCGACAGCGCTAGTATCAGTGATGAGCAGTTAGACGCTAGTCTACACGAACAACATTTAGTTCTCACGCACAGAAACACCGTTCCGAACTGATAGGCGCGTAAAAAGAATCGAAAAGTGCTTCGGAAAATCGAGTTTTATGAAGAAACCACTGCATAAATCAATTACAAATAAAGTTTATTGATCTCTTCTATAACTGAGCTTTGTCGGTACGGACTTGGTTTTGAAGATTTCACAGTTCTTTTATTACTTATTTACACCCAGTTACGTTAAAAATAGCAAGAAAAACGAATATTTGTTGGCTCCTAACTTTTTAATGGCTTTTTATTTTACTATTCTGTTTCCGCACAGACACAATTAATAATAAGTCAAAACGATATCATGTTTAACTTTGGATACACAATGTCAAACAGTGGAATAATATTCTCCCGAAATTTGTATGGAAAAAATATTAAAGATGATTTTTGAATAACAAAGTTTTTGGCCAAAACAGGGTGTCTGTGGGAGTTTAGCAATAATGCTACTAGAACATTTGTTAATATCGTAATTTAGTTATACAGGCAAGATTGCTTATGATCATTTTGTTGCTTGGTGATTGGCAATATTGCCACATGATTTTTTATTACTTGCCTCTATTACCCCTTTTTTTAGTTGGTACTTATTACCCCCATGATTATTTTTTTAATTGGCCATATTACCCCGATTACTGCCACTACTTTGCAACTTACCATATTATAATTTGGTGATATTACTACTACGTTTTTTTTGCTACATGGCCAAATTGTAATTTTTCGATATGATGTTTTTTTTTTACTATTTAGTAAAAAGAAATATAAGTAACAAGCGTCACGCTGCCCCTGCTTCTCACAGTTTTTACGACTTTACAAAACATCGAGATTTATTTTTAATATTATGTACGTTTAATATTAATATTTGTAAACATAAATCATCCGGAATAAATTCTCTAAATGGTGATGAATATCACATTAAAATCCGATACGAATTTGAAAGAACAACACAGTCACACTTACAGACACGATAAAAGACTTTATTTTATAATATTTAAGGCTGATTTTACCAAAGCCAGATAACTTTTGTCCGCGGAATAAAATTCACATCTGACAGTTTTAGTACAAAAAACTGTCAAAAATTCAAAATTTATTCTCAGTATAGGACTTAATCTATGTATAAAAGTTTGGTGGAATGCGACCTTTTAGATATTACTTACTCCATCATAGCCGGCTCCTTAGTCCTCAGTATATGATCGGTCAATATCCACGGCATTGACATTTCTATGGGGAACTGTATACGTTTCTCCATAGTTATTAAATCGTTGCATTCTTCGTTATGTTGATGACGTACCATGCATTTCTGTAAAAGATAAACTCTATTATTCATTTTCATACTTCAGTAAATCCTAGGACAGACGCCAGCACATCAAGCTACCCGAAACTGTCAAATTTTCCGAATCAACCTTGAACCTTATTCTTTAGCAACAAAGTTGAAAATCTATTAAAGAAATTTGACAGATTGTAGTAGCTTGATGTGCTGACATCTGTACATATAAGGTGGCAGGCACATCGATACGCAACTTGTTACCTTTGATTCTGAATCCCACGGCGTCGAAAATTTTCTTCGGTAATTGAAAAAAAAAAATTGCTGTTCCCTACATTTTGATCGCATAAGTATTGCAGTGTTCTATGGAACAGCAGATATTTTTTTTTAATACCGACGACAAATTTCTACGCTAGGGGGTTCTGCCAGGGTCGCGGGGAAGCGGAAGAAGTTATTTGATAATTACTCACCCTCGAAAAAAAAAGGGGGTTCTACAATCATGTGCAAAAAAAATATATACAGGGCCCTATATTTAAATTAACTGGCGAACTTCATTGACGTGATGGAACTTGGCATCTAGAATCTATTAAACAAAAAACGGGCTTCCAAACTTATAAATAGCTATAATTTTTTTTTATTGGATTTTATCCAGGGACGGTTTAAATAAAACCGCGGGCAACAGCTAGTTCTTGTCAGTCAATGACCGGGCAATAATGAGAAATTAACAACCCTAACGACGTGTAACCGTTCTGACGCTCGGCAGTCGAGCTTGCAACACCTTTTTTTTTTGTTCTATCGTTGAAAATCCTCCGCCTTAGGAGTCTGTCAAATTCTTATTGACTAAAAACCACTCCGGTGTATTCCCACACTTAGACCGGGGATCATGGGAATTTGTGCGCCTCCCACGACCCCCGACTGGTACCGCTCAATGAGCTTGTAGATAAAAATGGAGGCAACACTCTAAATACCTAAGTGAAACCCACTGTGGGGTGACGCTCTCTTTTTAAATACGCACTTAAGAACGAGACAGTGATATATGTTTTCTTTGTCTTATGTATGGTTTCAGAAAGAGAGCGACAGCCCACAGTCTGTTTCACTTTACTTCTTGGTACCGCTCAGGTCCGCGGAGGGAGGGAGGTGTGCAAGTCCCCCCGCTAGTCGTGTGGGGCGCGCGTGGAGCACTGCGTGGCGTCGCCTCGGTCCTACGGGGGGGCTGGGACGTCCCCGAGTCCGCTGTCCCTCAGGACCTGTTTAGCTTGCGACACCTAGACCTAATGTTTTAATGTAAATCTTTGTTACTTACGTTAACTTTGCGGCCCATAGTCATTTCGAGATAGAACTCTCGATACCAAAGCTGAGATAGGTCGCAACATTTTTGTAGAGAATCTGTGAACAAAGAAATAATCATTAGTTTAGTCAAATGTTTTTAAATTGTTGAATCTGAATACTAACTTAGTTGTATTTTTGTGCTATTAACAAATAATATGGACGCGTGAGAGTTCGAAATAAATGATTTATTATTATTGTTAGTTGAATAACGACATTTTCTTTAGTTCACGTCTAGCGTCTTTCTGACGAGGCTGCTTAACACGACGGCAAAGCTATAGTTTCCTAAACAAGCCGCGCCACATAACGTCGGCAAAGACGGCCGTCATGAAAATAATGACAGCGGAGTTTGAATTTGCGGTATCAAAAAAGTTCCCTAGAAAAACACATCAACTTACTTTAAAAAAACCGGCCAAATGCGAGTCGGACTCGCGCACCGAGGGTTCTGTACAAATTTGTAGATATGTAACTACAAATTTACGGTTTTCGGTTTTTTTCCTTTACTTGTGCTACAAGACATTGGTTCTTGCCAAATTTCATGATTCTAGGTCAACGAGAAGTGCCCTATAGGTTTTCATTACCTTGCGAGTGTCGTAATATGCGGCATAAACGGTACTTAACGCCCGTACCTTATAAAAAAGGAGTGTGTAATAGGCAGAGGAATAAAAATCAAATCACACACACAACACAGAAAACAGAAGGAGAATGGTCAAGATTATAATAAGCACAGACAGTCACAATAGTCAAAGTAAAATGATAACAGTTATTACTATTGATTATGAAAGTAATAGGCGAAACTAACTGCCGAAACTAACGTTGGTCTCGTGGTTGCAAGCGCGACTGCTGAGCATGGGGTCCTGGGTTCGATTCCCGGGTCGAACAAAGTGTTATTGAGTTTTTCCATTAAGAATTTCTTAGTAACAGTCCGGAGTTTGGAAGTTGGCGGTTTAATACCCCCGTGCCTCGGAAAGCACGTAAAGCCGTTGGTCCTACGCCTGATCTCTCTCCGGTCGTGTCGGATTGCCGTCCCATCGGACTATGAGAGTAAAGGAACAGAGAGTGCATCTGTGTCTGCGCACACACTTGTGAACTATAATATCTCCTACGTACAGATAGTGTAATCCACGAAGACGCGCCCCACTCTTCTTCCTAATCGTTAGCGGTTATCGCTAATCAATTCCGCTAGTGTTTTAGTTTTTTCGATACACACTAATTAGCCACTAATAATAATTAGTGTATCGACAAAACTAAAACACTAGCGGAATGTTGCTCACTTGTGCTGTAAGCATTAGGAAAAAGAGTGGGGCGCGTCTTCGTGGATTGCACCATCTGTACCTGGCTAATCTCCGTTGAGATTGGCCACCGTGACCGAAATCGGTCGGGGAGGCTATTATTATTAATAGGCGAAAGAGGTGTCACGAAATCATACGCAACTGCTGGCTTTCACTACATAAACTCAAATAAAAATAAATACAAATTATAAGAAACTTAACATATATTTTTCTTTATCTGACGTTTTCGTCAATCAATAAACTAAATCTCCATGGAACCCACATACATATTAAAATACGTTGTGCTGTGTAAATTTATAATATAAATGAATAAACTATATGGTATGTATCCTACGTACTACTTGGCCGGAAGTGAAATGAAGAAGAAGTATGGCAATAATCTCATCCGAGAAGTTGAACAGGCATATCCTGTAAGTAGAGGCACTGCCGGTGGAGTCTTAAGTCTTTGCGCCTCAGAGTACTTCTGCCGGATTTGTATAATATACCCCGCAGCGATAATATTGACTAAATTAACTGCAATATTACCCACTTTGCAATAACACCCCCTGGCAATATTACCCACCGGGCAATATTACACCCTGCCAATAATACCCCTTGGCAATATTACCCTCCTAGCAATATTACAGCCTGCCAATAATACCCCTTGGCAATATTACCCACCGGGCAATATTACAGCCTGCCAATAATACCCCTTGGCAATATTACCCACCTGGCAATATTACAGCCTGCCAATAATACCCCTTGGCAATATTACCCACCGGGCAATATTACACCCTGCCAATAATACCCCTTGGCAATATTACCCACCCAGCAATATTACAGCCTGCCAATAATACCCCTTGGCAATATTACCCACCGGGCAATATTACACCCTGCCAATAATACCCCTTGCCAATATTACCCACCTGGCAATATTACAGCCTGCCAATAATACCCCTTGGCAATATTACCCACCGGGCAATATTACAGCCTGCCAATAATACCCCTTGGCAATATTACCCACCTGGCAATATTACACCCTGCCAATAATACCCCTTGGCAATATTACCCACCTGGCAATATTACAGCCTGCCAATAATACCCCTTGGCAATATTACCCACCGGGCAATATTACAGCCTGCCAATAATACCCGTTGGCAATATTACCCACCGGGCAATATTACACCCTGCCAATAATACCCCTTGGCAATATTACCCTCCTAGCAATATTACAGCCTGCCAATAATACCCCTTGGCAATATTACCCACCTGGCAATATTACAGCCTCCCAATAATACCCCTTGGCAATATTACCCACCTGGCAATATTACAGCCTGCCAATAATACCCCTTGGCAATATTACCCACCGGGCAATATTACACCCTGCCAATAATACCCCTTGGCAATATTACCCACCGGGCAATATTACACCCTGCCAATAATACCCCTTGGCAATATTACCCACCGGGCAATATTACACCCTGCCAATAATACCCCTTGCCAATATTACCCACCTGGCAATATTACACCCTGCCAGTAATACCCCTTGGCAATATTACCCACCTGGAAATATTCATACCTGACAAGTTGAGCAGGTACATCCAGTAGAAGCTCTGTCGGTGGAAGGTCTCAATCTGCGTCAGAGTGCCGGCGTCCAGGTCCTTGCGCAGAACACGTCTGCCGCCGGACTTGTCGGAGATCAGCGCTTCTAGCTGTGTGCGGACCATGTAGAGCTGAGTTGATGATGGGCCTGTGGAAATAGCGATAATATTTAAGACGTTTTAATATTATTCAGTGGGCAAAGAACCCAGTGGCGTGCATTAGCCAGCCGGGTCAAGTCTAGGGAGACGCGGTCAGTAATCAGAATCATAAAACAAAAGTATCTACTTATTTTGAATGTTCAAATTATTTTCTTACCCACATATGATAATTTTGCGAGTTTCTTAATTGTGGGGCACACACACTAAAATGTAATTGACAGTCTTATGGTGATTTATCAAGGAGGTACTGCTTATATGCCTTTATGCAATGCACGCCACTGAAACAAGCATACTGCCCATCTGATGGTTAGTGGTCTAACATAGCACCCGAAGCCTTCAAATACCACTCTCAAAAACCAATGCTGAATTGAATTTGAATTATGTAACATTTTATGTCATATTTTCCTCATATCCTGCCCTCAAAGCGACCTCTGCGCAGCCACTGACGATGGACTAAGAACAGTAATTGCGATGAAATTCTCAAGATCATGATTATACCATCTTTCAAGACAGTGTTAACGCCTCCTATTCAAACACTCACCAACATTCCTTCGTGGCACTTTGATGGTAAAGCTGGCCTCTCCATCCTTCTTTCCGCGTAACGCTGGGTCCTGTTGAGGTTCGCAGCCACGCGCCCAGTCACCGCAAGTTTCACGGACTGACACTATTATACTGTGGGATAACGAGAAAAATGAAAGTGTAAAAAAATCTTCGTAAGACTTGGTAATATTTCCACACGACCACATTGCTGGTTCTCGTAAAGGTTGAAAACAAAAGGTTTCTTTTTTGAATTTGGTAATATTGCCTGGTGGTATTAGTAACAATATTGTTGCTTGGCAATATTGCCTTCTCTTGTTTTAAGTAATTCCCCTAACGTACCTGCGAACACGGTTTTGGTTTTAGATGGCTTGGGCAGCGGTTTGCCCAATCAGAGCTGCATGAAGTCCTGTAGCTCGGCGCTCGGATATTGCAAAGGTGGTAATATTGCTAAGTGTGTCGTAACGCTTAGCAATATTACCTGCTTGGAGATATTATCCCTATGTGGTAATATTACCCTCATAGCAATATTATGCTGATTGGCCATATTATCAGTATGTGGCAAAATTACCCGTTCGGCAATATTAGCCTCTTAGAAATATTACCTGTTTGACCATATCATTCGTATGTTGCAGTATTATCCGTTCGGCAATATAGACTCTTAGCAATATTACCTGCTTGGACATATTGTCCCTATGTGGCAATATTAACCGTTCGGCAATTTTAGACTTAGCAATATTACCTGCTTGGACATATTGTATGTATGTGGCAATATTACCCGTTCGGCAATATTAGCCTCTTAGCAATATTATCTTCTCGGCCATATTACCCCCACTTGGCAATATTAACCAGTTGGCAGCATCACTCGCATGGCAATATAAATCCTTTTCAGCAATATGATTCCAACTTGGCAACAATTCCGGCACGGATGGCGCAGTGGATAAGCGATTGTCTGCTGCGCTGCGTGTCGCGGGTTCGATTCCCGCACTGAACTAATATTTGTATGACTTACAAGTAGTTGTTCCGGGTCTGGTTGTTTGTGTATGTGAGTTTAAATGTTTGTAAACGCACCCACGATACAGGAGTAATCTATACTTCTATACTAATATTATAAAGAGGAAAGATTTGTATGTATGTTTGTAACGAATTGGCTCAAAAAGTACTGGACCGATTTTAAAAATTGTTTCACCATTTGAATGCCACATTATCACTGATTAATATAGAGTTTTTTTTTCTTTTTTTTTCCACCCGTGCAAAGCCGGGACGGGCCGCTAGTTCTTAATGTGGGGCAACGATTTTTTTTTATTAAAAAATAAATAGCCATATTACCCCCACTTGGCAATATTAACCGGTAGGCAGCATTGCTCGCATGGCAATATAACCCCATTTTCGCAATATGATCCAAACTAAGCAATAATTCCCTTCACCTGCGTATTAGATCCTTCTTGTTCTTGATAGCCTTGCGCAGCGGTTCACGCAGTAGCAGCTGCACAAAGTCCTGCAGCTCGGCGTAGATAGAGCGCCGCGCCGCGTCAGCGAACACTGTCTCCATCCGCGCCATCAGAACTTGCAGCCCTTTGATCATGGCTATCACTTCAATCATCGCGAATTTCTCTTCTGAAGTGTAGTTGTAGCGGGTCGCCTGGTACAAAGTAGATGGTTAGTTATTAACCGACTTCAAAAAAGAAGGTTCTGTATTCGACCCGTATGTATGTATGTCCGCGATTTTCTCAAAAACGAATGAACCAATTTTGTCAGTCGGTGTCTTCAATACTTCAATGCATTAGTGTTAATTGAATTTATGTGGGGTATGTACAACTAAAAAGTGAAAAATAAAAAGTTTTATACAAAAAAAAACAACCGACTTCAAAAAAAAAACTACAAAATGGTAAATAATTTTAATTTCGGAAGTCGGTGTCAAAAAACGAAAATGCGGAACCATCGACACCGACTTCCGAAATTAAAGTAACAAAAGTTTTTTTTTTATCCATACTAATCATTGATATATAAAAACCCAAGATGCACAGTCAACGTCTCAAAACCGTCCGCATAAAATGAGCGCAACATTTTACAATGGTGCGCTCATTTCAAATAGTCTCGCGTCGCTCGCGTCTAGGTGCACTCGTTAAAAATGCCGAAGTGTTCTCTGACAAATTGTAGAAATATCACGTCAAAAAGGTTAAAAAAGGATGGGATATCATATTTTCGGTAAGTAAAAGAGTTTATTGATTAGTTTTTGTTGTTTTTATGACTGAATATAGGAAGTAAATATGCGATTTTGATTTATTTTTAAGAAAACTTCATTCAACGATCACAGTATAATACGGAAAATTTCAATAGCCGCTTTTTCAGTGTAAGAACGATGCATTTTAGCCTCCTTCTTATTATAGTCGCATAATAAAAATGACCCTGTTCTTTTCAATAGAGTCGATTTTTTTTGTTCTGTTTATTTTTTTTTTTATTAATAAGTTTATGTACTTTTGAACTTTCTGTATTTCGTTTTCGACGAATATTTTACGTTATAAATAATTTAATATAGGAGAAAAGGTAGTCAATTTGACGATTTTTTTAAATGTTCGTAAATATTATAATGTAAATTGGATTAATTATGGGACAACTTATGGGTTTGCGACATGCGGCATGCTAATGACAGAAGTGTTGCGTAGTCTGTAAGTGTCGATTTGGCGCAACACGTCACTTTAAAAACTTCTTGAAAACTTATTAGCGTCATTTTTATATTTTAGTTTTCCTCGTGATCCTATACGATGTGGAGAATGGAGATCACTTGTTAGTCGATAAAGGCGTGAAGATTTTTTAAGCCGAATAATTCAAGCGTCGTTTGTTCAGAACATTTTTTGGACGAAGATATGTATGTATGTCACTACAAAAGGCATAAAACTTTTTCGTAAAACGGCGGTTCCTCGCGTAGTGGTAAGTAACTCGATAGCCAGAAAAATGAATTTGTCAAATACTCGTAGTATCAGTATAAAATAAACGATTTTAACAGTTGATATTTACGCTCAAATAAAAGCATAATTATGTGTTTAAAACACAATTTAATAAACTCTTAAAATACTAAATAAATACATCTTATGACAAAAAAAAATATAAAAATGTTCGTCTCCACTCAATGCCTTGTCCTACCGACCACCGTCGGTCGTAAAATTTTATTGCTTTTCGAACACTGCGTTGTAAAAACAGCTTTATACAATGTGCGTAAAGTTGAATTTGCAAAAATATATGCGTACAGCATAACTATAACTACGTAGGTATAATTGGTGAGTGTTTGACGACAGTTTCGAGCGTTACTTTTATTCGAGACTGTGCATCTTGGGTTTTTTATATATCAATGATACTAATATTATAAATGTGAAAGTGTATGTGTGTGTCTGTTTGTTTGTCCGTCTTTCACGGCAAAACGGAGCGACGAAATGACGTGATTTTTTAAGTGGAGATAGTTGAAGGGATGGAGAGTGACTTATGCTACTTTTTTTTTTAACCGTGTTACCCCGAATTTAACGCGAGCGAAGCCGCGGGCAAAAGCTAGTCTATTATAATTTTGTAAAATTGCTTGAGCTATTTTGCATAAAACCTTTACTTTGCTTCAATGACAGTAAATACTAGGTAGAAACTTGCGTAATGGATGTGGAAAAATAAGAAGGAACCAGTATACGAGTACAAGGTGTAAAACAGAATAAACGCAAGTCCTGAAAGTAGTTTGTTCATAATTGACTACTGAATCGATTTCAGTAATTTTAATACAAGTATTTTTTTATACTAACCCGGGATTATACATACTCTGTCTTAAATCAGGCCTAACGTTTGATAAATGATTTTATTTCTGTAAGTAGGTTTGCACAAACACTTTTACACGTCAATCATATTTTTAAAAGCTAGATGAGGTCGGCGTTTCCTATCTGACTACTCTGAGAAGAAAGGCCGAATCAAACTCAGAGGTCACAGTCTCTTTTAGAGTCCAGACAAAATCTTGGTCAGATCATGTAGATTGGTGTCTGAAATGGTCTTTTGAGGAAAGAACCACACAGATTGAGTGGACCTGTCCAGTCAGTGCACGCATCTGTCAGTAATCATGCAGCTCAACTCAGAACTTGAGGAGCTCAACGATTCGACGAACTATAGGCTCTTAAGAGCCTACACTACCTCAGCTAAAATTCACTCTTTATCTCGCTCGCACTATACTGCTCGCGGACTGAGTGAGAGCGAGACAGAGTGCGGTGCTAGGCGGCAGGCAGCGCCAATAGTTTAGGTATTTGCTTTTTACGGTGAAAATAATGATAATAAAAAAAAAAACCATAAAACTTAAGACCTGCTTTATAGTTAGTTCGGTTAGTATACAAAGTGTCATGATCTAATTTGAAGTATTTTTTGAATACCAGCGGTTTATTGTTCGGATCGGAGGTAACTTTGGAATTTTTTTCTATCGAGAAAATTTTATGGAATCGTGTTTTCGTCTAACATAAGACCTAACATTAATCCTCAACTTTACCATATATTTATTTCAAAATTAATGCTGCAGTATTTTCGACATAACGGAGGATCATGCTAAGCCATTTGAGGTAGTATTGGCTCTTGACCCTCACCCGCTCGTACTCCTCGGCGTCGGGCGGACAGCGCGGGTTGCTGGCGTGGTCGGTGGGATGCAGCAGCTTCCATGAGCACAGCTCCGTCAGCACCGAGCACCACGATGATAGCAGCTGAAGGCCGCGCAGGCACAGCTCCGTCACTGCCTTGTTCTCGGAGTCCGAGCCGGCTTCTTTGAAAGTTGTTGTTACCTGGGTTACAATAGAAAAAAGTTTAGAAAAAAAATTACCTGACGGACACCCACACACAAGCAGAAAGTTGGTGGACGTCGTCACCAGGCTGCAGGCAGTCCAAGGAAGCTATGCCATCATTAGATTGCAGGCTAACCAGGCGCTTATTGCGACTGGACAGGAAAGGCTTGCGCCTGGTGACGGGGACCATCACGGGACACTGCTCGCTAAATAAACACTTCCATACCATAGGAATAACGGACAGTCCCCTGTGCAGAGCATGCATGGAGGCTGATGAAACTGTTGCGCATGTGCTCTTTGAGTGCACAGGCGTCACCCAGATTAGATCAGAAACCCTCGGGACACCCAGATCGTACACAGATGTTCTCAACAAACCAGGAGACCTAATCAGCTTCTGGAGGGAGGTGGGCTGGTTGGAATAACCACCGACGGCCGCCATGGCCCACGCACAATGGTCCAACTGAAGGACTAAGTGCGGAAACCAAACCCAGAACATAGAACATAGAGGTACCTTACGGACAGATGGATATAGCGAACTGAACCTACTAACTCACAATGGGCCCGCGTGGTAGATTACGGCCCACTCTCTTTCGAAGGGGCCTGTATCCCAGCATGGGCCTGTATAGCAGTGGACCCATTATTAGCTGATTACACACAATGAGGACCAAGTTTGAATGCGATGCGCCGTATCCAGAAACGAAGCGCGTAATGTGGCCAAGCAAAATCGGTTTCTTAATTATTATAACTCCCTGTAGTAGTCATTTTGTAATGGCCAAACACGATGCAACATAAAATTATTGATTTCCTGGGTGATCCATCTTTTTCAATTTTTTTTTTTAACAAAATTAGTAGCTATTAAGTACAATAAAACACCGTCAGAATCCTTCCTTCTGCTTTATCCTCGTCGCCACTTCTAATATACTCCGTATCACACTTATCACTAGAACTGCCACTGGCTCGACAACACACGATATGCGCAGGCGCACGTCCGCTCTCGACCGTGTCTCAAAGTGTACTGACGCGCGCCCCAGCCATCCGTGTGCACGAGACAGTGTATGTGCATATATATAACTATCATTACAGTTACTATGCTGTCACAAACACTACACTCCCTATGAACATTAAGAAGTCAATGTGTGTGTAATAATACTACTAGTGTGTTTAGCATAAACATGGAATAGACTAAAAAAATATGTAAGAAAAGAGACCATAGACATCCCTAATAAAAACTGAACTTTTACGTGCTACGAGCGCCACGGTCTTGATATGATGACAACTGGATGACGTCAGATGACAATAGGGATGTAGCCAATTTCTTATGGCTGAATTATGTATCTGTTTTGTCATTATTTATAGTGTATTCTGCTTTTTCTTATTACAACTACAATTGTAGGTAAATAAAAACATATAGAAATACGTCATTATTTTTATTTATCCTACTTCCTACTAATTCCTACTTTCCTACTAATTTCCTACTATTTTCTACTAATATTATAAATACGAAAGTTTGTGAGGATGGATGTTTGTTACTCTTTCACGCAAAAACTACTGAACGGATTTTGATGAAACTTTACAGCAATATAGTTTATACATCAGAATAACACATAGGATACTTTTTATCCCGATATTCCCACGGGATCAAAACTTACGCGGGTGAAACCGCGGGGCGCAGCTAGTATTTTATATAAATATACCAGACTAGCTGCGCCCCGCGGTTCAAAAAGTATCCTATGTGTTATTCTGATGTATAAACTATATTACTGTAAAGTTTCATCAAAATCCGTTCAGTAGTTTTTGCGTCAAAGAGTAACAAACATCCATCCATCCATCCTCACAAACTTTCGCATTTATAATATTAGTAGGATAGGATAAGTAACATTAACATGTAAGTAACATTTATCGATAATACAATTACCCTCATCACTACTGTTTACTATAGATTCGTTATATATTTATAGCTTGGCGCTGCGAGACACATCGCAAAAGGTTAAAGGTTATAAATAAAGAACGACAGGATGAAAAAATCACGAATATATCGATGCCTTAGTTCACAATTATTGCGCTAACTACGAAATTTACATTTTTGAGGAGAGAGCTTTAAAGTTTTTTAAAGTTTAGACGAGAACAGTAGAAAATCCAAGTAAAATAATAAAAAAATATGCATCTATTCATAAGACTAGTCCTTTTACTCCATCTATCTTGATTGGTTTTACAAAAATAAAGATCATTAGTATAATACCACATTCATGGAACATTAAACGAACTCATTTAATACAACTGTGACACCTGTGTGTCACAACTGTGTGTTTTTGGTAGAAAGAGACGGAATAACGGTATTTCGATGCGCGGAAACGAAAGAGCATGAAATTTTGTGTATTTGGCATTAAAAAAGTAAAAATTGAAAATTTTGTAGTTAGTGCAATTGTGAACTAAGGCGTCGATATTTTGTAACAGAAAAGAAGTTGTTCAACAAAAACCTTCCAGCGTCATCTCTTGTCTTTAATACTTTCAATTATCGTAGTTTCTCAAGGGCATGACCTAATGAAATTTCTGCACTCATTATTTGTAGAATAATATGTTGAATTGCGTCGTCGGTCAACATAATCTGTTTTGATCGGATTTTTGTAATAAAATATACGCGATACAATTTAAAATAGTTTTATTTCTTACGGAGCAAATAACAACACAACTTGACATGAATCTAGTATCAATGCAAGAGAGAGATAGCAAGCTGCTACGTCACGACCTTTCTGTCTTTTTATTACATTGCACAGGTACTACGTTCCGTTCTACACCCCCCCTCAATGTAATAAATAGGACATAAATTTTCTATCTTAGGTATTTACCTATTTTAAACTTAAACTAACAAACCTTCTCATAAACTGAAAATAATTAACAACTCAGATATGTACTTAATTTTTGAATACAATCTTTTAACCATCTAGGCCAATACCAAATCACATAAAAACACTAAATCATACCACACATCTTAACAAATTTTAGTAAAAGGTCTTTCTTTAAGGATTTTGTGAACATATCAGCTATTTGTTCAGTAGAACTTACATATTTTACATTTATCTTTTCATTTAATATTAATTCTCTAACATAATGAAATTTAATATCTATATGCTTTAATCTTTTAACACTATTAGTGTTGGCAATCATTATGGCTGATTGATTATCACACAACATTGTAACTGGAGATACATCAGAGATATTAAAATCAAGTAGTATATTTATAAGCCAACATGCTTCGCTTGCTGCCATGCTCATAGCAACATATTCAGCCTCAGTAGATGAAATACTCACAGTACTTTGCTTCTTAGAGCACCAAGAAATCAAACAATTAGAGAAAATAAAGCAGTAACCAGTTGTGGACTTCCTATCTTTGAGGTCACCTCCCCAATCAGCATCACAATAGCCCACTAACTGTTCATCATCACACTTATATGACAACTTATAATTTATTGTATGTTTAATGTATCGCAGTACTCTTTTCAAGGCTACTAATAACATTTCACTTGCACAGTCTTGATACCTGCTTAATATTGACACCACAATACAAAGATCTGGTCTTGTGCCTGATACAGCATACATCAAACACCCAACAATTTGTCTGCATAACTTTTCTGTTTTTCTATTTACTTCACACTTATTTTCTAGTATTCTAGTATCAAAATTTTGGTCCATAGGAGTACAAATAGGTTTACAGTTGTACATGTTAAATCTTTTTAAAACATTTTCTAGATAATTTTTCTGACACAATTCTGTTACCCCACTTTTTATGTTTTGCTTTACATTTATCCCCAGAAAATCAGAAATCAGACCTAAATCTTTTATTTCAAACTCCTTATTTAGCACTGACTTAAGATCACATATTTGGCTTTCATTTGTCCCAAAAATCAACAAATCATCGACATAGACTATCACATACATTTGTTGTTTACTATTACATTTTGAATAAAGACATGAGTCACACTGTGATCTTTTAAAACCTTCTCTAATCATAACAGAGTTAAACTTATCATTCCAATATTTTGGTGACTTCTTAAGGCCATACAAAGCTTTATTTAATTTTACAATATTTTTACCATCATCATATGCTCCTTCAGGTAAACTTATGTAAACATTTTCCTCAATCTCCCCATACAAAAAAGCTCCAGTTACATCCATCTGGTACACAGGCAGTTTTAGTTTTGTTGCTATTGCTAAAAACAATCTAAATGTTGCTAACTTTGCTACAGGCGCATAAATTTCATTTAAACTTAACACATCATTCTGCTCGAATCCCCTAGCTACTAATCTAGCCTTATATTGTATAACACCATTATTCTTTTTAACTTTAAATACCCATTTGCTATTAATCACTTGTGTATTATCTGGCAAATCACATACATTCCACGTGTTATTATTTTTAAGAGTCTGTAGTTCTTTCTTTATAGCTTCTTTCCATTTACATGAGTCTGGACTTTTCATAGCCTCTTCATACGTCTTAGGCTCATTATCCTCTACTGAAACATTGTTACATTCATAAAATAGAGTCTGCTTCCTCACGCGAGTACTTCGCCTTGAATGTTCTTCATTATTACTTAATCCATTTGACTCATCACCATCACTTGGCACATACAAGCTATCATCGGAATCAGTCTGTAATGTACTACTGTCTTCTTGGTCACTAGCTTCTTGAGAGTTTGAGTTACTTTCTCTGCTTTGCTCCTGTTCTTCGGTATCCTTACTAGTAGATAGCTCCACAGGGATTGTATTATCAAATTCACATAAAGTCTTTGTGGTCTCACACTGATTTTCTTGCAGGAATACAATATCTCTTCTTATCTCAACATTATTTTTGTGTTGAAAAAATATTCTATATCCCTTTGTTGTTTCACCATACCCTACCATAATTCCTTTTTCTCCTTTTGGATCCCACTTCTTCCTCTTTTCCTTTGGTATGTGAGTGAAAACAGCATTGCCAAATATTTTAAGATCATGTATGTCATATGTTTTGTTTAACCACAATTCATATGGGGTTTTTCCTTCTATGCTGCTTTTACCAGTCCTGTTCAGCACATAAGCTGCAGTATTAACTGCCTCTGCCCACAGTTTCTTGGGCAAATTTTTGGCACACAACATTGTCCTTGCTGCTTCTACTAAGGTTCTGTTTTCCCGTTCCGCATTTCCGTTTTGTTGTGGGGTATAGGGAACTGTCAGTTGATGCACAATACCCTTTGTTTGAAATATTTCACAAACTTCTTTATTAATAAATTCCGTTCCGTTGTCACTCCGGAACACTTTAACACTATTTCCTGTTTCATTCTCTGCCTGAGCAATGAAATTTTTTATGCACTGCTTCACTTCATATTTGTTTTTTATGAAGTACACTTTCCTATACTTCGAGTAGTCATCCTTGAAGATAACAAAATATTTCGAGCCTCCAACTGAACTTTCTTCCATTGGCCCACATGTATCGGAATGAATTATTTCACAAGTTTTCTGACTCACATTAACACTAACAGGGTAAGGCAGACGATGAATTTTCCCCTCCAAACAACTCTCACACTTTTTAGAATCAAGAACATGAGTTTGGTTTACATCAATATTGTTTTTCTTCAATACATTCTTCACATAGTCCATGTTTTGATGCACTAACTTCTCATGCCATTTATGTAGATCCACGCATGTAACTTCTGCTGTATTTACTGAACAGCCAGCATTATAGCGGAAGTCCAGAATGTACATGTTGCCACTCCGCTGAGCAATTGCTATTAATTTCTTCTGTATATTGTAGAATTCACATATATTTTCTTTTGTTATCAAAACATAACCTCTACTAGTAACACGATTGACAGATAATAGATTCATCTTCAACTCTGGCACGTATAGAACATTGTCTATGTTCGTATCAATCCATTTACAACCATTCCACACTTCAAGCGTCACCTGTCCACAGCCATGGACACTAATTTGCGTTCCATTACCGACAGTCACCTTTTTGTTTGTAACTATCGAATATGACGAAAACAGTTTTCGATCACAACACATGTGTTCGCTTGCACCTGAGTCCACTAACCACTTGGTTTTCTGAAAACTTTCGCCGATCGCACTTTCAACAACAAAAGCATTACTTTCTTTACTTTCTTTATTTTTCATAAATCGGCACTGACTCTTAAAATGTCCAACTTTATTGCAATAGAAACACCTTTGTTCCGTTCGACTGTCTTTGTTGTTACGATTACCTTGGTTATTTGAATTTGCACTTGTATTAGATTTGCATTCACTTTGAAAATGTCCATGTTTATTACACTTAAAGCACTTCACAAATTTCTTGTTAAACGTTTTCTTAGCGACAAAGGCAGCAGATGATTGCGAATTTTCACCACCGCCTCTTTCCTTTAACCTTTCCTCTTCTATCAGCAATCTAGCGACTAAGTTATCATAAGTCTGCTTGTCATCTGGTGCAGACTCCCACGCAGACACAAAATGTCTGTATTCATCCGGTAAAGACATTAAAACCTTGGTTATGATCAACTTGTCAGATATATTTTCACCGAGTTGCTTTAATTGGTTTTGCAACTCTTGTATTTTCGATAAAAATACCGACATTTCTGAACCCTCTTCATATTTGAATTGAAAAAACCTTTGCTGCACAATATGAATACTTGTTTCTGATTTCTGTTCGTAAATACTATTTAACTTTTGCCACATCTCTGCCGAGGTTTCGCATGTAATTATATGCACCATGACGTTTTCTGAAATCCTCGTAACCAACAATGTTTGAGCTTTTGCATCTTGCGTTTCCCAACGAGCTCTCTCTGCGACATCTTCCGTTTTCTTGTTTGTACCGCTTACTATGTCGTATAATCCTTGACCTCGCAGCAACACTGTTGTCTGGAATTTCCATATGTTCCAATTTTTGGAACCTTCCAGTTTTATTGCTCCTTGCCCGTACGTTATATGATCCATCATACTCCTTTACTGTAACCTTTCCTGTGTTTCCTGCCTTGTTCAATCCCCAAACAAGTAATTCCTTCCTGACGATGTCCTACAAGGACCTCAACATAAAAAACAAAAGACGAGCCGCGTCGCCTTGATGGCTTGAACACGTGCCGGTTTAGTTCTTTTCGCCAGTATCCACAGTAATCACTTTTACTTTTGCGTATATTTAACTTTCCAATTCGGTTATGTGTCTGGGCCCATAACCTGATGATTTTTGTAATAAAATATACGCGATACAATTTAAAATAGTTTTATTTCTTACGGAGCAAATAACAACACAACTTGACATGAATCTAGTATCAATGCAAGAGAGAGATAGCAAGCTGCTACGTCACGACCTTTCTGTCTTTTTATTACATTGCACAGGTACTACGTTCCGTTCTACAGTTTCTTATTCGGCAGCATTTATTTCTTGGAGAGAGGGTACAGAGGCCAGCACATGAAGCTACCCCAATCTGTCAAATTTTCCCAATTGAATATGAACCTTAATCCTTTGTGGTAAAGTTGAAAATCTATCAAAGAAAGGAGAATGGGCAAAATGGTACCCTGCTCCAATAGATATGATTGTAGTGTCGTTTAACAGGTCTTACCAAGAGGAACAATATTTACTATAGCCGCCAGTCTCAAATCTGATTGCGTTTGGAGATAAACGACAGTCCTACTGACTAATAAAAACCCTGTTCCTTCGGTTGCCCTTTGAGTTCCAGGACCACGGTAACCTGTTTAGACAGTCCCATGGCCCCGGCGATAAACATACATATAAACGAGTATATTAGGTACCACTTATCTATGTAAGAAAATGAGTACCTAGGTAATATTTTCTGCATTTCCGTTCATGTAGTCTATTAATAACGCTTTTACGTAAGACTCTCCTTTCAACTCGAGCCCCGCTGCTCCCGAGCGCGGGGTGTGCGCGGGAGCAGTGGGGGAGGCGTCGGCGTCCGCGTCAATCGCTCGTTTGTTTTGCACTCGTGACGACATTTAGCTGCTGTTTGAGTTTCTTTTGTGCTTTCATAACTTGGATTTATTAACTACTGATACGAAGATACTATACCAAAAGCATTATTTGGAAATGAAAATAATGATAAGTTTTTATTGATTAGCGACGGTACATACATTTACATAAATAAAAGCTCGAACTTCTTATTCCAAAGATTGTCCTACAGTTTACACAAGTTTCAGAATCTACTGAAACCTTTCCTACTTAAACGTACTGATGGATACATATTAGATGTAATGGGCCCATACGCTGCAACAAAAACAGATGCGCAAATAATGGGCGACATTATGAATGATGGAGAACATCCACTACACTGCTTACTCCGAACAAAGGATGCTTTTATACTAGATCGAGGTACTAGGGACAGCTTGGACTTCATTGATGAATGTGGGTATGAATCCTATGTCCCACCAACAAAGAACCGCCAAGAGACACAGCTGACCACTGAACAATCCAACGAAGCTCGATCGGTAACGCTATGCCGGTGGGTTCTGGAAGTGGTAAACGGCCGGTTTAAACGTGATTTTAAGCTCTTGCGGCAAAAATATTTTGATAAGTCACTGCCCAATATGTTCACTGATTTTAAGATTGCCGCAGCTATCACGAATCACTTCCACCAACCCATCGTGGATAGCATACACGCAAGCGAATTCGTGAATATCATAAGGCAGAAAATAGATACCCCGAATCTTCTGCATATGTATGTAGAGAGAAAACGGCTCAATCACAGAAGAGTAGATTTTCAGAGGTTGGAAGCGAGCCAGATAGAAAACTTCCCTTCAATGACGGAGGAGGATATAATTCTACTAGCGCTAGGTACATACCAACTGAAGCTGGCAAGATATTACTGTGCCGAGCATTTGTCAAATGATATGTATATAATTGAAACGTACAGAGAGGGAGGACTAGAAGATCTGCCAGACTATGGCATACACAAAGATGCCTGGCTTTTGCGTGGACGAATCCAGTCGCGACATGTCCGTATAAAAACATATTTTTATTATATATTGATCAACAATGCAAATAATATTGTCCAACATTATTGCACATGTTTAACCGGGCGATGTACGATGGGCACTTGTGCACATATAGTATCCATGGTATGGTACCTAGGTTATGCGAGGCATACGGGATTTATTGCTCCCGGCATCTTTCCTCTGCTGTTATTGTTGATAACGATATCTAAAATATATGATTTTTATTTGAAGAACGCTTGTTTTCTTACTTCTTTCAATAATGGAATCCTAATTGTGTTATATCATTGTCTAATTCTATCTTATTCTAGCTTTCTTTTACTAATATGAGTAGTTTGTAGTAAATTCTCATTTATAAAACTTAGTGAGATTACTGCTTTCCAAACGTGAATAGGGACAGGCGCCATGGTAGACGTTTTTCTACATCAAAATGTCTTTTCAATGATATATTAATGATGACTATTGGATCGGGTACCACGTTCCATATATTTTTGCCCATTCTCCTTTGACAGATTGGAGTAGCTTGATGTGCTGGCCTCTGTACCTTCCAGGGACTACGGGAGGGACCGGGGATCCCACACGAAAAAAGTCACCCTGTTTCTAGAATATTCAACAAACATAAATTCAATCTTCCAACTTACCTCATTGCTATATCTAGCCAGTTCAGAGATATAGTTCTGATGTTCCTCCCTTATCTGAGGCAGGTGGACCATCAGGTCAGCCTGAGGAGAAGGTGGGTTCGGACTTGATGATAACGGCCATCTGAGGGACAAAAGGCTTTGTTATTATCACGCGTGTATTTCATGCTGAGTGAGAACATCATATCATAATCTGCATTCGCGACTTATTTGCCAAATATGTAAACAAATATGAGTTTATGGAAAAACAACTTTTAATTCCTACACAATAAAGTTCAGTTTACGCTACAACTTCAAACATTTTTACAAAATTTTCAATAGCGCTATAGTCACTCTGAAATATACTTAATTACCATTGAAATAAAGTTGATATTTGTTTAACTTGAAATAACGCCAATTTGAAACATAATTTTGAATAGACTTTAGAAACATACATTCGAACACATGTGGCATCTACCAACCCGCACTGGGCCCGCGTGGTGGATTATGGCCCACTCCTTCCCACCCAGGGGAAGCCGGTTTCCCAGCAGTGGGAAAAATAGAGGCTGACTATGCTAGGTAGAGGAGTGACACCCACATTTGGATTCCAAGCAACAAGCGAATCGTGTGATAGTTTTCCTTTAAACTTCGTTACATGGGCAGCGGGATTGTCCGAAAGGGTTACCGCTACCCCGGAACACAAAGGGCTAAGGAAGGAACACGGGTGGGTTTTATTCAGTAAGAGTCTGACACTCCCTTCTGCTCCACCCAGAGCGGGAGGGGTCATTTGATGATTTCCCATCCACAAAAAAAAAAAAAAAAAAAACTTCGTTACATATAGGTACTACTGCCGTGACATTTGAATTTCTAACTATAACCGTTTAGTTGGTAGAGGGGGGGCCACTTGACTCTAACGAAAATTGGTACTTTAAAGCTTGATAAGTCACGAACGGATTACTTAATCAAAAAACGGTCTTCCCAAACCCCTAATATTTTTGAAAGACCCATCCAACGATATCCCACACTATGGGCAGAATGAAAAAAAAAAATTATCATCCCCACTTTACATGTAGAGGAGGTACCCTAAATATTTGTTTTTTTTTTTCAAATGTTTTATTTTACCACTTTTTCGGCGTCATTAACGTGTATACTCATGCCAAATTACAACTTTCTAGTACCAATAGTTTTTGAGCTAAACCGCGGACAGACAGACAGACAGACGGACATGGCGAAACTATAAGGGTTCCTTGTTGACTACGGAACCCTAAAAAATAATAAAAAATCACACTTACTTGCTGGTATCATAATGTTTCGACCTCTTGATGTAGTTAAAAGGCGCGATCTGCATGTCACCGAACAATGGGACCACTTCCAAATTCTGTAACAATATATTGATTGATTACATGAATAATTGATTTATTGACTGACTGGCTGTATCAAGTTAAGGCGTCGCCGACCGCACAGTGGCGCCCTCGTCGTTTATTTAGGTAATTTCTTTTATTTTAGAACGAAAATGCAGAAAATAAGCATGTTAAATTGTGCTTCACAAGATTATACGTTAATATTATTACAAACGGTGATTTTACATTGTTTAATTTTATTATAATCCTTAAAACGGATAATAGTGGCCGCTATATTCCAAGACTGTGGGGTTCACTTCGGAGAAGAAGAATGACTCGAAGTCAACTGGGATGTCTGCCGCCTGGCAAACGAATTAATATCATATAGTATCACTACATAGTATAAAACAAAGTCGCTTTCTCTGTCCCTTTGAACGCTTAGATCTTTAAAACTACGCAACGGATTTTGATGCGGTTTTTTTTAATAGATAGAGTGATTCAAGAGGAAGGTTTATATATATAATACATGCATGCATGTGATGTCGTAAATAAACGAACTTTTTTGCGCTTACTTTTCAAACGCTGGCTGAACCCTACGAGATAGGTCAAAATAATGTACTACAGTATTGTTCACCTTAAAAAGGTCTACAAAAAAGTCCGCGATGGTATATGTCTATCTCTTAGGGATAACCCACAATAATCATTTTTTATCCTTTACTTATTACAAGAAATAATGTCTTATTTACGAAGCGATTTTAAGCAATACAGCATTAATCCTTATCCAATTAAGTACCTTAAATACATTGTGCATTTAATATAGATCAATATGGCCCTTTACAGCATGTAATTTAAATTTAATATTTTCGAAAATATTACAGATTTAAAATGCAGGGACATAGCGGTTGCTGCGGTACCGGCCGCGGCGGCGCGTGCTGGCATTCTTGAAATACCTGGGGATCTATTCTCTAAGGATACAGCCTTGCGGACAGCGCTGTCGCAACTGTCAAACCCACCGCGACAGCGCTGCGACAGCGCTGCCCGCAAGGCTGTATCCTTAGAGAATAGCATGGCTGTACTTAGTATCAGTATTGCACCCGTGCGAAGCCGGGGCGGGTCGCTATTATTTTATATAAGAATCAAGGCTTCCACTCAGCATGAAGCTGTGCTATTAGTTACCCGAAAATGACATACGGAAACCAAGTCAGATTTAAAGAAGAAGATTTACATACCTTGAAAATCCTGTCAATCCTGTCCAGGCGAATCTTTTTCTTCTGATCGAGACGGTTGATGTTGCAGACTTCAGAATCCATGAGGAACAGACCGAAACCCATTACCTACGACAAAGTAATAATAAATTTAAAAAAAAACTTTTTTTATAAAAAAAATAAAACAATTAAAGTGAAAAATGACTTTATTGACACCGACTTCCGAAATTAAAGTTTTTTTTCAACTTTTAGTTGTATGTACCTGTCCCACACAAATTCATATAACACTACTTGCTAAGTAAATATCATTAACAGGATGTTATTAAAACATTATCAATATAAACTATAAGTACTCCATTTACGATAACATTAGACATTTAAACTAACCTTTTTTACAGTCTGTTCAACCGATTTTGACTTCTATTCCGTAAGCATAAGGATGGCATTAAAAGCAGTAAACAGTTGCTATTGTAACCACTTTTTTTTTGCTTTTATTGACATCCTTATACCTATGGAATAGAAGTCAAAATCAGTTGAACCAACTGTAAAAAAGGTTTGTTTAAACGTCTAATCTTATTGTAAATGTAGTATAAGTGGAAAAAAATCGTATTATTGAAGCTAACTCAAAAACTATACCAGCAAAATTTATATGGGACTACCCCTTTTTTTTTTTGTGGATGGGAAATCATCCAATGACCCCTCCCGCTCAGGGTGGAGCAGAAGGGAGTGTCAGACTCTTACTGACTAAAACCCACCCGTGTTCCTTCCTTAGCCCTTTGTGTTCCGGGGTAGCGGTAACCCTTTCGGACAATCCCGCTGCCCCGGCAGGCTTCGGCCCTTTCGGGCCCCTTTCTTTATGCTGACATCTCTTTGAGGCGCGCGTGGAACACGTACGCGCCGTCCGGCACGGGCCTGGTCCTGATCGGACGGAGAGTTACCCATTACTCTCCGCCCGCAGGCCCGCGCCTACGGTGGCCGGGAGTCGTCTCGCGGCTCCCGACGCCCGGAGAGTCTCCCGCGGCGGCTGGGATGTGAGGTTCTCTCCCTCAGCCGTCCCGCCACCTCCTTCGCTAGCATGACTGCTTCGCAGAAGGAGGTGAACCACCCCTGAGGCATACCTTATCCATTACAAAAAGAATTTTGCAAATCCGACTATATATGACGGAGTTATGCCCAAACATACATAAAAGAATAAAAACATCCAAATTGAGAACCTCCTCCTTTTTTGAAGTCAGTTAAAATGCATGAATATAAGAAGCAGTTCTCCTTCAAAAACTAACTTATTTCTTAAAAAAAAAGCCCTTGTAATCGGGTAATAAGTCTTTACCTTCACAAGCATATGTTTCTCAGAAGGCGTGAGGTACATCTTAGTCTCAAACATATGCACGCATATATTTACAACGTCGGCTAGAAGTTCTTCATAGCCTGCAAAAGAAATAGACCTTGTTTTAATATTCATCAAATCAAATCATTTATTTGCATAACACAGGTTCAGAGGATGTTATAAAAGGTCATATCTATGTATCTATCTATCATATCATCTGCCAGCCTTTTCCCAACTATGTTGGGGTCGGCTTCCAGTCTAACCGGATACAGCTGAGTACCAGCCGGTCGATTCCGTAAAAATCTCACCGTGATAACTTAGGTGAAGTGAGTTATCGATAGTGGGAATCCTTAACATCAGGTGGAGTGACAGCTCACTTCACCTAAGTTTTCGCACTGCTAAGAATAGGCTGTATTTTACATGGAGCGACTGCCTATCTGACCTCCACAACCCAGTTACTGGGTGATACCCCTTGGTAAGACTGGTTGTCAGACTTTCGGGCTTCTAACTACCTGTAACGACTGTCAAAGATCCACGAATGACAGCCGCGACAAATGGCTTAACGTGCTTTCCGAGGCACGGAGGGGTCTTGGTATGTAAAGGGTTACCCATCCACGGATCAACCGCGGAAAGTGTAGCTTAACCAGGTCGATTGATCCGTGCGACTGTTATGACTTTAGCCACAAGCCCCTCACCTAGTTTTAATATTATGTAGATTTTATTATACCATTGAAGAAATTGGTTAAAAGAAAAAAATATTTGCATGTTTGTATGGAAGGAAACCCTTAAATAAATCAGTCACTGAATTACACAGAATATTTTTCAAAGAACTATTTTTTTTTTTTTGTTTTCGCATTACAAAGCACTTTTCTATATGTCTCAGTATTGACCTTTTTTCCTGGAATTAGATAATTTAAGACACTTTTACATGTCAATTTTTGTTCAATAATTTAACACTAAATGGCGCCTACATTTCCTAGCTGTCAGATCTCTGAACCGAAAGTAATTCCTTACCAACAACACAAAAAAAAAACGAGTTTTCATTCGCGGTATCAAGACAAATCTAATGTACAAATCTTTTTTTTTTTAATCAACGCCTTTTGTCTGCAGGCTGTGCCAAAGAATTTTTTTTTTTTCAAAACATTCATGCATACACTCTTAACACATAACCAGTGGTCGGAGTAGGTAGAGCTGTTTTTGCTACTTGCGACATGCGGACATAACATGGATATGCCAAATATTTCCCGGAATCCCGGGAATTCTCGGAATTAAAAAAACATTGTTTAAGTAGTTTTTATAGGAGTAGGTAGAGGTATTTTTGTTATTTGCGACATGCGGACATAACATAGATATGCCAAGTATTTCCGAAAATCCCGGGGAATTCTCGAAATTAAAAAAACAACTATTTAAGTAGTTTCTTTTGTCAGTGCTTAATTGGAGCGTTATATTGAAATGGATAATCCACTTTTATTTCAAAATCCCGGGATTTCAGAGGCATATCCATGTTAACATCAATGTTTGCGGTCATTCACCCCGAACAGCTCTACCTACTCCGACCACTGCACATAAGTATCCAACCCAGACAATCTGGTAAAACAAACAAAAAACGCATTCTATATTAGCACTTATCATAATCTGATCCTTCCGACGGCTGGGAAACAGGCCTCCTCTCTGTGAGAGTGGAGTGGGCTGAAATCTACCACACGGGCCCAGTGCGGGTTGGTAGATGTCACATGTCTTCGAATTTTTGGTTCTATGACATGCCGGTTTCCTCACGATGTTTTCCTTCACCGTTTTGAGAGCAGTGGTGATGAAATAATTTACACAAAGGAAAGCGCTTGTCTGGGTTCGAACCCACGGCCTAAAACTCGTAGTTCGGGACTGATACCACTGTTCACTGTTCAGCTCACTTTTTATTTTTAAAAATAAAATATTTAACATACCTACACACACAAAGGTATGTGTAAACACAATAGGGTTTGGGCCAGCGTGACCAGATTTAGCAGAATTCTGCTAGTACAACAAGAAAAATAGGACGAATTGAATTCTGCCAAATTTCTGACAAGGGTTTATTGGATTCTGCTAGAAACTGCCAACTTTTTCTAATCTGCGACATAATATGCTAAACCCTAAATTGGTGGTCAAATTCTGCTAAAATCGCAGAATTCTGCTAAATCTGGTCACGCTGGTTTGGGCGAAGATAGAAGTTGTGAAATTTTTGTACCCTTTCGGTGCGCAGCTCAGTTGACGGATGTCAGTTATACTTGTCAAAATAAAACAAAGGTGCGCGCCGAATGGGAAGCTTCTAGAATGAAATGAAATATAATATTTTTATTTCAGACATATTTTGCCCATAACATTTTTAGTAGTAAGACTATGTTAAATTAAAAAAATAATAATAATAATAATTTAGGTATTTGCCGCCCTCAGGGGCCACGGGCACACGCACTTGTGCTTAAAACCCAGTGCCCCAGAAGAGGGCTGTCCATCTTGTCACTGAGCACGGTCAGGATAGTGTTGGCGCTCCCACGCGTGCGGAACATCACCTAAGCGATTCAGCTTCGCAGCACAGTGTGAAAGTAGTCTGTGTGCGCTTGCGCAAACATAGCATATAATGGTTTATGTATTTATAGTATTTTTAAGTTATATTAATATTGTATTGTATGTGTTTGTATGGACCTTGATGCCTGAAATAAATAGATAAATAAATAAATAGCAGACGCACTACAGTAGCGTGGGGGCCCCACCAGCATCCTGAACGCGGTATAATATTTTATTCGGAGAGCGTTGATAGCCCGCTGCGTGTAGTTGACCCACAGAATGCAGGAATATAACTGATACAAGAACAATAGATGGTAAATATTCATACACGGAGTTTTTTTTTTATGTGGGCGTATTATTTCTTGAATTGTCTTGGATGAGTTTTTAAGACACTTACCGTTAATCTTCTCGAGCGCATCCTTCACAGTGTCTCTGATCTTGTTCTGTGTTGCCAGGAACATGGACAGATTCTGTGACTCCTGCAGGCTTTGGCTGTCCGACATTACCTTTAGGAATTGTGCGGCCCTGTAATCAAAGATAAAAAATTATAATATGCCTAGTTTGGGGGTCACCATCTAATCTATTCTTGTATAAATTGTGATTACTTCATAAATAAATAATAATAATTGTTGAGTCGATAATGTCTGTGGTAAAAAGTAGAATTGAATGGAATGTTTGAACATTATTCTTTTAAATATTTAGATGACTGAATGATACAGAATGTGCCTTTCTACCTACCCCCATAGGAGAAAAGGGTTTATAAAACTTGTAATAACGCAAAAGAATAAACTAATTTTCCCGGAATCGGGTGTAGAATCAATGAATAATGACAACTTTTTAATACAGTTTCATTTTTGTTTTTTTGTTCAGTGTATTATCAGAATATTTAAGTATATTTTTTTTAACACAAACAAAGGGTGCTTGGTACTATACCATACAGGACACACCAGGGTCAGTGTCGTGGTTCGAATGTGCCAGCCTCTCCAGAGAGACATTAGTTACGGCTCTCAGGTTGCGGGCTGATCATGTTCCACTAAACAAATTTTATAATCTAATGGGGGTTAAATCATCGCCACTGTGCGATACATGTCAGGTGCCCGAAGATATCATTCATGTGATGATGGAATGTGACCAGTATCGCGAACTGAGGAGGAATCTGTTGCCAAATATTGATCTCCACAATGGTGGAATCAATTTGATTCTGAACCAGCCAATGACTGAAGAAGCCCAGAGTATTTACAAGTTCCTAAAACGGTGTATGAAAGAGAGAAAGGATAGAGAGGGGCAGAGAACTATATTTAAAGACGTGAGTGAGGGATAGAGTACAGTAATGGGTGGCTTGCAGTCTGCTGTCGCAGCATGCAAGATGCCCATTATGCTACTATAGGAATAATCCCATGAGGCTGGCATAGTCACCTAGAGTGCACTGAAGCTTCTAAATATTAGATTAAAAAAAAAACTCCATATCTGAGATTTTGTGTTATTTTATGTTTAAAATGAAAACAAACCAATAAATAGAATAATCATTCTTGGCAGAGCACTTCATGTTCATGAGTTCGTCGAGTACAGCAAACATGTTGACGAACTTGCCGAGGGTCAACAAGTACGCCCCAGAGACGAAGTCACGACGGCTGATATTACTTAGCCACGAGTCCCGCTTACTACTAATAGATACTAACCTCCTATAAGTAGAGTAGTCATTCTTGACGGAGCTCTTCATGTTTTTGAGTTCGTCGAGTACAGCGAACATGTTGACGAACTTGCCGAGGGTCAACAGGTACGCTTCAGAGACGAAGTCGCGACGCTTCTCTGCGTGGCAGAGGCGGCGGACTTCGCCGCAGAATCGCTCGATTGCTTTGCGCTGTGAATGAAATAAAATATATATCGTTACACAATATGTAACGTGCCTATTTGAAATAAATGCTTTGATTTTGACTTTAATACCTGAAAATACATAAATTGCAGCAGCTTGTCAACTTCTGGAGCTAACACCTGGACAGTTCTCTCATAGATATGGACTCTGTCCGGCTGCTCGTTGGACCTGGGTTGAGGGATGGCACGGCTACAGCATCTCCAGGTGTACAGCATCACAGCGTGGGCGTTGCCTTCTTCTAAGAGCTCGTTCTGGAAGAAGATTGCGAGGTGAGAGAGACGGAAGGGAGCAACGGTCTTTTCAGGACCTCATATATTATGACATGATTAGTTGGCCAGTCTGTTATGACGGAGGGTCTTGTGGCTAAGGTAGAACAGCCGCGCAGGCCTATCGATCAGGTTAAGCTACGCTCACCCATCCACGGACCAACCGCGGCAAGGGTAGCTTAACCTGGTCGATCGAACCGTGCGGCTGTTTTTACTTAGCCACAAACCCTTCTCCATGCATATGCATTGATATTGGCTGTTTGTGTATGTGAGTTTAAAGGTTTGCAAACGCACCCACGACACAGGAGTAATTCCTAGTGTGGGGCAACATTTTCATTAAAAAAAAACAAATTGACACATAGGTTTACAAATACCAAAAAAAAAATTATAAGTTTAAATTAACACTGCATTCTGTGGAGAGTGAGTGGGACTAGTATCGGTGGGTTGTGAATGTGTGTCTCGCGAATGTGATTGGGTAATTAAATAAAATGTAAACTTTCCAGTTGCCTTACCAAGTTAGCATGAACCGTAGCCTCCTCAATATACTTGGCAATACCAGTGACGAAGCCATTGCGGTCTTCGAAGTTGGTGTCAAAGTTAGCCTGGTACAGAATGGAGCATGGAGCTGCCTCGATGCATGGTTGTTCATCTGTATAGTAGGAAATAGTTGATCAGTATAGCTATATTAAGAAGGAATACTATGATTCATTTTAGTAGATTTTTTGGAAACGATCTGAGCAGAACTCAAACTCAAATATATTTTTTGTCCTTCAAAAACAAGCTGTTCAAGGAATTTACCAGCTAGGTGCCAGAGTTTCTGTAGGAGATTTTTTTTTAAAGATATTTGTTTTCTTACTCACAGAATAACATTGTAAATAACATAATATCGCACCGGTAATCACCGAAAGGGTTGGCAGAGGTATCAGAGGTGTAGCTTTAGTACTCTCACATTTTACCAGTTATATTCAAACTAGCATCCCGCTCCAGCTTCGCACGGGTGCTATATTTTTTTCGAATTTTCTTTCACACAAACCGTGTCATAGCAATACCGAATACATCAAAAAAGAAATATCCAATTTGGTGCAGTCATTCGGAAGTTATGCACGTACAGACATTTCGGTGACTTTGTTTTATGCTATGTAAGGATAAGGATAATATTATACACGAAAAAAGAACCGTTAAAGAAACGTTGGATGGACTGTGTGAATGACGATATGGTTAGAACGATATGGGGTGACTGCCGAGATGGTTACTAATAGTATGGAGGAAAAATAAATCCTACCTAATATTATAAATGCGAAAGTTTGTGAGGATGGATGGATGGATGTTTATTACTACTTACTAACTACTTAATAATTACTTACTAATATAGTTTATACGTCAGAATAACACATAGGATACTTTTTATCCCGATATTTCCACGGGATCAAAACTTACGAGGGTGAAACCGCAGGGCGCAGCTAGTAATAAATATAAAAGATTATGCTGCACCAACCACAAATAAATTTAGGATAAGGGCAGGAGAATGATTATACCCTTGTATCTCATACAATAGGGACACTGTGTCATTAGTCTTGTAAGATCACTTTTACATCAACATTCTATTGTTTACTTTTAAAAACTTAATAAACAATTCATTGTTTGATTTTTCCAAGTTTAGGACCCAACCAAGACTTTGGAAGAGAGAAATAGCGTGCATCATTTGTAATTCCTGTATTTGGGGGTCCTGGTGGGCAATAAAGAAATCATCCAGATAAGACTATTAAGAGAATGTCTCGCGCTCATAACATGAAAAATAATATTCAAAACTTTCAGATTCACATTATATTTAAAACGAAATAGACTACCAAAAGATGTTTGATAAACACTTGTTTTAGCCTAAATACCTATAATTCATTACATAGGAAGTCCTATGACAATCTATACGGCCCCACCTAACTTTTACGTGATAATATGATTCAATAATTAGACACTTAATAACTACTCACCGGGCAATGTAAGCTCATCCAATACATCGACATTGCTCAACGCATCGGATAACGATACTTTTTCACTCACAGACATGTTTCTGATAATTTTAAAACACGTAAAACACGAACGGATATGTGTAACACAGGATATGAGTAATTACGGTTAAATACCGCATAAGTTTGGGTTTATTATCACGATAGTGATAATACGTAACTTAGATATTGTTTTGGAAAGGCGAATTTCAATGTATAATTAATAATTAGCGAATTATTTAAGTTTATCTAACTCTTCGCAAGTTCACAATAATGGAGGAGGAAGGTGTTTTTGACAACTAAACACTGTGTAGTGTTGCCCCGCTTTGCGCTTATACCACAGATAACTAATCAAACTATAATACCGGTTCTTAATATTCGGTTTATGATTTATGGGTGCGTCGTATCGGCCATGCGCCGCTCCGCCTACTCGTTGAAGGAAGTAGGCGTGCATTTATAATAATAACGTCATACTCAATTTCCTGAACGGATTATGTAGAGGGTCACACTTCCCAGTCTACCCATGTTCGCTAAACAAATACATTGATATTCTAGTCATAATTTTAACAAGAACAAAGACACTTGTCTTATTAGTTGTACATACCTTCGATTAATGTTGGTTATTAGAACCAACATTAATCGAAGGTATGTATATGCGCCTACTCATAACTATCTATGCATTAGGCATAGATAGTTATGAGTAGGCGCTACGCAAGACTGGTAGTTGTAGTAATGCTTGGGAGGAAAGAAAGGATCTATTTCTAGCAGTGGATGTTCGTCTTTAGACGTTCAGCTGAGAGGATCGTTTCAAACCTGTTTTTAAGATGTACTTTCATTGGATAAATCGGTCTGATAAGGTGTCCTAATGGTTTTATCAATTAGTATTTTTAAGCTCAATCTTATTCGGATCACCACAACACAGATATGGACGTCACAAATATCAACCTATTTGTAGGGTAGAAGTCAACGATTGTAGTATACTTTTCAAAATCCTTATTTTACTCGGTATCTGCACTATCTGCTCTGCCGCCGCCGTAAATAAAAAGGGCGTATCAGAGGGCTGGGGAAAAATGAGCCTTATTATAAACGCCTTTTTGTTTAGTAAGGCTTATTTTCCTACACACTTTTTCTGCAGATGAACCCGGCTTGCGGCGGTAGTGACTGTAGCAAAAGATTTTTTAACCTTAACTAAAATTTAAATTTTAAGAACGAAGTGGAACTGAAATTGCTGCAAATGGATTTGAGCCATCAGCAAAATAATAAATAAGCTCATTTCTTGCAATATGCCATTGGTTTGCGACCCCTGCAAATTATGATCTCAAGGCGATGACCCAAAACTTTTGAGTCAGCCCTTTTTCCATAATCTGAGAGTCAGCCAGCTATTGACCACAGATAATAAACTGTACATTGATTAATAATTTATACAATAACATGAATAAAATGAACAGATTATTTTAATTAGGTATTGTGAATGTGAAGACTGCGTGGGTCATTGTTTTTTTTTCTAAGTTATATTTTTAATACCCAATATGTCCGTTATAAGGTATTTTTCGTCGAATCATTGAGCTCCATAAGTTCCAAGATGAGCTGCACGATTACTGACAAATTCGTGCACTGACTGGACAGGTTGTCTCAATCTGTGGTTCTTTCCTCAAAAAACCACTTCAAATATCAACTACATGGACTTCGCACTGGAGTTCTGGACTGTATGAGACTGACCTCTGAGTTGGTTTCGGCCTTTCTTTTCAGAGTAGTCAGATAGGAAACGCCGACCTATCCAAGTCTTAAAAATATGATTGACGGTTTGTGCAAACAGAAATAAAATCATTTACATCTAGCAATGACGAGCGACGAACGAAAGAGAATGACCTTCATTGTTTGGGTAAGTGTGTTACTTTAAGAGTAGTCAAGTCCTTCTCAAGAGAAGACCTCCTTTTTTATTTATTGCTAGGTCCGCTCTTGACCTCGATCACGCCTGATGGAAAGCGATGGATGGTCTATGATGGAACGAGAGTGACCAGAAGATGCCTGTTCACTCCTCAGATAAAAGTGTTAAAAATAAAATAAAAAACCAATTATGTACATTATTTTTATTATGTACTTCCATTGAAAGCTTGTTATTTCAACTGTGTGTATTGCCAGAAGAAATAATGTAAGTTAAATCTAAAAATAACGGACTTACTTTAACCTTTTAACCGCCTAACTTCATTCCAGTTGTCGTGCTCCCAGCGCTCGGCACATTGATTAAAAAATATGTATTTTTCGAATAACCTGATAGAATACAGCGTAATTAATAAAAAAGCTGAGTAAACAAGCTGGTAATGGTATTTGATCGTAAATATACGATCCTGGCGAAATGGACATGAAAATATTTGTCGGATTAATCCGACGCCGGCGACGGTTAAAAGGTTAAAAATACAACACTATTAACAGGTTTACAAAATCAAACCACCTCTCTACCCACTCCATTTAATATAACACTAACGGTTGCCCGCGACTTGGTCTACGATCCAGGATCAAAAGTAGCCAGGCTACCAATCTGTCCGATTTCATAACGATCCGTTCGGCCGTTTTAGCATGAAAGCGTAACAAACACACGTTCGCATTTATAATGTTATTATTAGTTAGATTTATGTTTGGATTTAACGTTATTACTCGTTTACCGGTCAAATAACGACAATTATTGTGTAATATTGCTGAAATGAGCTAAATTTTAGTTATTTTAAAATGTAAATGGTAGGTAAATAAATAGACGACATCGCGGTGTAATAGTCAAATAAAAGTATCTACATTTTCTCAATTTTGTAGATACGTTCATCTGGTTCTTATACCGCGACATTGCTTTGTATTTATCGTAAAATTACGGAGTTTATATTACGTTTATATCGAAAGAGTGATAATCGTTATTTTTATAATCCTATCTTACTAATAATAAAGCTGAAAACTTTGTTTGAACTCGCCAATCTCTGGAACAACTGGGCGGATTCGAAAACATCTTTTTGGATTTGATAGCCCAGTTCTTTAGAAAGGCTGTATGCTATTCAACATCACGTTAGGACCCTTTGGAGCCTAGCAAAAAGAAAAATAACTCAGAAGGAACGCTATGAGAAAGACGAAGTAATAACGCGGCAGGCGATGGATCGGGTCAGGGGGACCAAAAACGCAAACAGCCGCGCACAGAATCTAGTGTTAGGGGCCGTCCATAAATTACGTCATCGATTTTTTCAGATTTTAGACCCCCCCCCCCCCCTACAATCATCCTATCGTCATTTCTTAATGACCCCCCCCCCCTTCTCCCAAAATTGACGTCATTACCAGTTTGACAAAATTAAAACATTGCAGATTTGAGAAAAATAGGGTATAATAGCCGCCTCTCACATTTGCAGTCTCACTTACTAGGTGTGCTGGAAGAAATTTCTTTTTATAAATAATTTTTTTGTACGTGAACAATAAACTATAAATAAATAAATAAGAATGACGTCAATTTCGAAACACCCCCCCCCCCCTATCTATCATTTTACCGTCATCCGCAGACCAACCCCCCCCCCCCCCCCTAATTTAGAATGACGTAATATATGGACGGCCCATTATAATAAATGGAGTATGGTAGGTACCTCATTAGTAATACACCAGTAAACAACAGAATAAATCTATAGCTACAGGAAAACCATAGTATATGTATACATTTAGATTTTAGGTATGATACTTCTAATGAAATCAAATTGTATAATTTCTAGTGACTCTTAAAACTAAAATTGATTACTTACATACAATCTGTTCACAGTTATTTTATCTCTGACAGCAGCAACCTAACAGCGACCTTATTGTAACGAGAATAAAGTTCACAATCATTTTGATAGATTTGTCAGTGACAGCAACCCATAAGCAACCATATACGGTGACTGATGATTAGTGACCGATACTTAAACACGTGCTTGATGTGACGTGCATGATAACAAACAACTTTTACTATGGGACCAAACCTGAAATTCGAAAAAAAAAATCTGCTGTTCAGTCATTTGTGTTCGCCTAACTGGTCAAAATGTAGGTACTGAACAGCAGATTTTTTTTTCGCGAATTCAGGTTTGGTTCCATAGTAAAAGTTGTCTGTTATCATGAGTACAATCACGTGTTTAGGTATCGGTCACTAATTACCAGTCACCATATATAAGAATAAGAATAAAGTTCACAATTATTTTGACAGACATTTCTCTGACAGCAACCCATCAGCAACCATATAAGAATAAGAATAAAGTTCACAATTATTTTGACACATTTCTCTGACAGCAACCATGTAAGAATAAGAATAAAAGCAAACTCAGCACTACAGCCCCTTCACAGTTATTTTTACCTCTGATTTTGCATCACTGTCCAAATCAAAGTGATATTTATTCTCATTCAAATAAGGTTGCTGTTGAGTTGTTGCCACTGACAAGTCTGTTAAACTCATTGTGATCTTTATTCTCGTTACAATAAGGTGACTGTTAGGTTGCTGCTGCCAGAGGTAAAATAACTGTGAACGGACTGCATACATTTGTAGGAGCAGTAAAAACAGATAAAAAAAATAATTTTACGTCAAAACCGCCATAATTTTTATAATTTTCCCTGCTTGACCGAACGTAATTTTATGTAACATCGACACAGTTGATACAGACGACCTATGTTACAGCATATAAAACAGTGATATTTACATCAATGCCTTAGTAATAAATAAAAATTAAAAAAAAAACAGGAATTGTAACTTAATGAGACATCCTAAAGATTTGGTTTCCTATGGAAGTGGTTCCGTCATATTACCACGTTCATCATAAAAGGGGGTTAAAGATTTTAATATGGAGGCTGGCATACCTACTTGTCAGCCATTTTTTTTTTCAAAATGGCGACCGCTCATAAATTCCATATAAATCGATAGCTGACATCAATGCAAACCGAAAACATAATAAAGACCAAACGTTTCCGAGATATTTACGTTCAAAGTTGACCACGTGACGTCCATATTTTTTGAACTTGCTTACATCTTGTTGCATAAATGTTTAATTACTTTACAAATTTCAGATTGATAATTTCAAACATCTAAGCAACAAGATGTACGCAAGTTATCATTTTTAACAGTATTTGACAATAGGCCCATGATACAGGCTTGCCTAGCTAGTTTGGGGCCAATGTAAAATCTCTGTTATCTTTTGAGCAATAGTTTTAATTGAAAAAAAAACGTATAACCGTTATTGTGTGACCGTGCACCTTTTTTTTGGAAACCAAATCTTTAGTTAGCCTTATGACCGCTACAGTCACTAATAAACATGTTATAGAAGACAAGCCAAATTATTTCTAGGGGTAAGAGCAGAGAGCAATGAAACGCTCGAGTGCTTTTTGATTGATAATTAACTAAATCACAACTAAGATAGAGTTCAAAATGGCATGCAAGAGATGATAATCTTGGGTCGTATGTTCGAGGATGCTCGTGCATATTTTCATTCAAAACTTGAGAGTTGAATATGCTCGAGTCTAATTCCGATCCAGCCTGTCCCTTATTACCCTCTCCCAGCGACGCCTTAACCCGAGGTTCGTAGATCACAGAGGGTGCCTTCAGCGTTTAGTTGCTTAGTTTTTAAGCCGGAGGCCTTAATTTATTGAGGCACCCACAGGCAAGTCCGGTTAAGCAGACGACAACCTTCTAAGAAACTCTGGCGACACCAAATAAAAAAAAAAAAAAACATTCTCGAGTATCGTGTTGTCTGCGCTGACCCTAACACGTCACAATTTTTGCCGATTTGTCATGATCATTTGAAATATGGAACAGATAAATGAAATCATCGACACGAAGAAAAATAAGTATGAATTATGGTGTTTTAAGATCAATTTCTGAGTGGCGGTCAAATGGTGTATCGTCAGAAAAAACGATAACAAGTATGTGGTATAATTTATTGCATATAATGTGGTTACCATACTCTATACTTAATGCAGATTCTAGTCCGCACAACTTAAAAATAAAATAAAGAATAACAGTTTATGAAAGTAATACTTAAACAGGCCAAAATCTCTATAGTCTAAGTCAAAATAAAAAGTCTTCTTAAATGTTTATAGTAAATATACACTTATATGTAAATATAATAGTCAGTATGTACTTAGGTAGGTACTTAAAAATAACACCTATTATATTTTATATAATGTATAAGAAAAATCTACATTCCTTTATTATCTAACACTCACATGTAATATTATGCGTGAAATATAACTAAATAAACTACCTGCATTATTTTTCGACCTTTCATTCTTTTTACAGCCAAAATATTCAGAATATTGGAAAGATAAATTAAATCACACTAAAAAAAAAGTCTTGCGGGGTAATTCCGTAACACACTATTATTAACAATGCCATTTATTTTGACAGTTCAACAACATTCATTGAGTTATTCACGTTGTTGAGCAGACAATATTTTCGAAAAGTCATTATGAAGCAATGGATTCGAAACATCCTTCAAAATGATGTGTATGTTACGCGATTAGGGTGCCGAAGTCTGAAAACCAATTCTACCAAGGGGTATCGTGTTACCCAGTAACTGGGTTGTGGTGGTCAGATAGGCAGTCTCAGACTGCCGATCCCAACGTAGTTGGTAAAAGGCAGGCAGATGATGCATTTAAAACATCGCTTTGTTTCTGTAAATCCTTCGAAGATGACAGAATTATGATTTAAATATGTTTAACGCTAAACGCCAGAATGGCAAACCAGGGAAGACAATAAACAAGGTGGGAAGTCGATTTAAAGCTCACAGCGGGTCCAAATTGGAGAAGACTTGCGAGAAATAGGAAACAATGAAAGAATGTTAAAGGATGCCTTTGCCAAGAAGCAAACTGAACAACAAGACATTCTGTAAACTACCACCAAAAGTACCATAACGCAGCCAGCAACACCCTAATTGCGTAATACACTATTAAACCATTTTGAAGGATGTTCCTAATCCATTGCTTCGTATGTTCGAACAAAATTTCTGCTGAGCAACGTAAATGACGCAATGAATGTTGTTGAGCTGTTAAAATCAAAACTATTGCTACTGTTACGCAATCACCCCGCAGGCCTTAAAATTAACACTTTTTAATAAGGCAATTGTATAAATGTCAAGTCTTTTAAAAAGGAGCCATTTAAATGTAAATATTTACATTTAATATTATACTTAATTACATGTAATGTAATTTTAAAAAATATTTCAGCCAATGAAGTTTTACTCAAGCATGCAATAGTGAGATTACAACTAGATATTTATGTACATTGATAACTTTAGACATAATCTGTGACTACCTCACTTTTAACAACATAATCAATAAACAGATTGCTCTTAATCTTTCAAAACAAAAAGCGAACGCAAGTTTAGTCCTCGTATCCTTGGCGATTTTTTTTCACGCACTGGAATTTCAATGCACCGCTTAGAGCCTAGTGTTGAAAATCCAACAGTGTGTTTTCTTGACGCACTGTACGCGTAGCTTGACCACCATATAAACGAGTTTTGTGGACGGAAGACTTGACAAAATTACATATTGTACGAGTAGATTAATAAAAAAGAATTACATATTGTACGAGTCGAATAATAAAAGTCAAGAAATGTAACTCAAGCTCAAAAATGGCACCACGCAAATGATTACCGCGGTGGGCGTTGCCGAAAAGGCCACCGCGCACCAGAACCAATCACGGCGCTTGCCGGAATACAACGCTTTACGCAAGCGCAGCTGATTGGCTTATTTGCATGTGTGTTCTTTCGTTCGAATACTCAAGGTATTTTGTCAATGTAGTGAAGTTTGGAGCCGAATTCCTCGTTGATTTTGTTCATAGTTACGCTTCCTGATTTATGATTCGTAAAATCTAACTAAAGAAATCCGTCCTTTTTTCTATTCTATATGTCATTTTGTCTATTCTTCCGTCGACTCTCAGTAACGTTAAATAACGCAATGAATGTTGTTGAACTGTCAAAACGAAAGCGATTGCTTTTTATAGTGTGTTACGGAATTACCCCGCAGCCTTCGGCGTGGGAGATATTATACTGCAGGCGTGTATGCGCAGACACAGGCGCACTCTTCCTACCCTCACTCTCATAGCCCGATGGGACGGCAATCCGGCAATCACGACCGGAAAAAAATTAGGCGCAGGACACTTTTTTCAGTCTAACTCTTATTCGCAAAGTGTGCAGAGTATACAACCCGCAAGATTAAACTCGAGACTTCGCTCGGATGACGTAAGCGCGCGGTACTGAGGTGTTGATGGCGAAAGCGGAAACAGAGCGAGTGTCTGGGAGAGCCGCTTGGATCTCAAGTTAACTCCTTGAGGGGTGTTGTGCGATAATGAACTTCGTTCAAACAGCGAAAAATCAACCAAAAAATTATATGCCTCCATTTTTATTCTAAAACTAGTCATAATTGTTTTAACGTGTCAACTATTACCACTATAAGACTCTTATAGAACCTAGTAAATAATGTACTAGCCTTTAATTTAAGGGCTAGATATAATATACATTGATATATTACAGTTACCTATTTTTAAGGCTATACATACATTATTTATGTGAAGTCTAATACAGTACACGTGCTCATTGGCGTAGCTAGGGATTTTTCTAGACGGGGGCAGTCAATTAATGAGAGCCTTTAAGGGTTCCGTCTTTCCTTTTTGAGGTACGGAACGCTAATAAAAAGTAATTAAAGAGTAAGAGTATTTCAATACTGTTGATTTTCTAGAGTGGGCATTGCCCACCCTTGCCCCACCTAGCTACGCCCATACACGTGCTATAAAAATACGAGTCAAAGAAAATTGGAATACGCGACTTGTCGCTAGGTACAGCTAGAAAACTGCTTAAGTGCACACTCGAACGACACACGTCGACGACAGACGCAACTGCCGACAACATGCCGCACGGGAATTTGAGTACGGTGTCGACGCGTATCGCCCGTGTATATGCACACTTACAGGAAACGCGGTCAAGTGGTCGTGGTTGCAATCATTTGCTTAAACGCTTTAGCGTTTAGGAAAATTCCAAGTCTTCCGATTCCGAGTGTTGTACAATTATCTAGCTGTTTTAATAGCAGCAGCGCTGTCTTATATTATTATGTAGCCCAAATGTAAATTAAAAAAATAAGGAAGATGCTGAATAAAGAAAGCAAAAGAAAATAAAAATTTACAACTACCCACATTCTGAAAAATACCTGTACTTTATATCAACCACACAAAAAACACGAAACAGATTTTTAAAAAAAGCATTTTTTTGAATCCTTTAATAAGAAACGTCAGTAGTCGCTGAAAATATGACTAAGAAGACTTACTTCAAAAACAGTTTCCATTTGGAGTCCCGGTAGCACTATAAACACTGAACCATCCATTAAAAGCCACGACATCCAACTTAAAACTCAATGGGAACCTCCTGCATCACCAATTTATACCCCAAATTCTGCAACGGCGCAAATTTATCCTGGGGTTGGTTATAACCATTATACTCAGTCAATTCAACTATAGGGGCTGGTATTTCAAAGTCCAACGTATTCAAATAATCATCATTCTCCATAATATTAAGATCATCAAAACCGTTCTGACTGATCTCATGCAGATTGTCGAAGTGTATCTCTGGTCTGGCATCTTCAAAGGGCATTTCAGGATGCTTGAGGCGAATGCATTTGTGGGAACGTAGGAGGGATGGCCAGACGAAGGTTTCTTCGCAAACCTTGCACTGCAGACTGTCGTAGTCCGAGTGTTGGGTCTCAATGTGCCGGTTTAAGCAAAAGTTCGAGGAGTAGTACTTGCCGCATGTCTGTAAAATATAGGCGTTTTTTATTAAAAGTAAACAAAACACTGCGATGTAAATGCGTAACACACTATCAGTAGCCATTGCTACTATCATTTTGACAGTTCAACAACGTCCATTGCGTTATTTACGTTGTTGAGCAGACAAATGGTTGAACTTAAGAAGCAATGGTTTACCAATATCCTTCAAAATGCTTCAGAATGAGATTGATAGTGTGTTACGCGAGGATCGTGAACTTAGTCGTTGTTATTGATAAATGATAAACGAGGTGGCTGGGACATCAACGCGCAAACTGCAACCATCAATGATATTATAAACGAAAGATATGCTACGTTCATACTGAGCGACGTTTTGTGTTGTTGGGATAGTGGTTTTCAACTACGACTGCGACAGATAATACGGAACGTATGACATAGAAAGAGATAGCTATCTGTAGTGTGTTGCGCTTGAAGTATGTCGACTAAACGAAATTACAACAATTGTCTGAATTTGACTGCAACAATTTGCGCGCGCTAGTGCCTTAACTACCTCTTTATTGTTTATAATATCATTGGTAATCATGAATTCAGCGCACCGAGTGCTTCATACAAATTTGTAGGTACTTATGTAAATAGTTTTAAAATGATTTTTTTTTGTAACGTAACTACGGTTTTCAGATTTTTTTCCTTTACTTGTGCTACATGACATTGCTTCTTGCCAAATTTCACGATTCTAGGTCAACGGGAAGTACCCGTATAGGTTTTGATTTCGGAACATAAACGCCCGTATCTTTGATTGCGTTGGCTTAGAAGTTTGATTTTTTCACCGCTTCAAGGGATTGCAGCCATGAGTATTTGATATTAATTTCAACTTGATAACTTCATGCGTTCCTAAAAAAAAGGGTCTTAACTGACGGACAGACAGACGGACAACGAAGTGATCTTATAAGGGTTCAGTTTTTCCTTTTGAAGTGCGGAACCCAAAAATCAGTTGTTTCATAGAAAATACCAACTCTGGAGAATCCAGAATCAGGCACTGAATTTCGCGAAAAAAAAAATCATCTGTTCCCTACATTTATGTTCGCAAAACTCGTAAAAATGTAGGGAACAGTTGATCTTTTTTTTTCGATTTCAGGTTTGGTCCCATACTAAAAGTTGTTCATAATGATGAGTACAATGACCTCTTAAGAGGTTGTTAATGTTTTTCCAATAACCCTGTATAGACTATCTGTTATCGCAATACGTGCATGCCTTAACAGGCGAGTCGATAAAAGTTGTTGATGCTAATAAAACTGGATTATGATTTAAAATGCAATGCGATGATTTCCTTTTTCTTCAAGTATAAATGATAATTTTTGAAAAGGAGTATTAAAAACCACTATCATTTTTATAATTTACTATCTGACCCCAAAAACGTCGTTTTGCAAAAAAAAAAATTAAAAAAATAGGGGTATCAAGACATTTTATTTATTAAAAAAAAAAACAAGAAAATTGTTGCAATTTTAACCCTTCTACTTTACATTTAACGGGGATCCACGCGAAACACAATAACTTTTTAATTATTTCTGTAATTACAGCGTTCAACCAGATAAAGTGAAAAAGACCATAATAAAATACTGACCTGGCATTGGTGCTTAGAAATAATAGTCTTTTTACTCTTCGGGTGAACAATAGCCTTCTTGATTTCTCCGTTATTAACATCAAAACACCTCACATCAATGAACTCAACGGAATCCGTCATAACTTTCCCCCCAATTTTAATCTTTTCCAAGACCAGTGTCGGTTGCATGTACTCTGGTATTGGTTCATCAATCTTATATGTCATTTTCATCTTTTTCCTGCCAACTCTTTCCCGTTCTTGTGAATTGTCACTGGTAATCAGAAAATGGGTCCACTTATGCTGTAGCATATCGGTCTCTGTATCAAACTTTTTAAAGCATTGATCACAAAAATAGTAGTCTTTATAACCAGTCATGGCTTTATTTGTTAGATCCGGTAGCAGTTGCACGTGACGTTCTAAGGCATCACGCTCTACTGAACTTTCTTCGCAGAAGTTACATAGATAGAGTCTCTCATTACCCAGGTTACGCATACCATATAAGCATTTTGGGCGTTCATTTGAATGTAGAAATGCAATATGATGAGCTATTGCACATTTGCTGGTAAACTGATCTTTACACACGTCACAAACGAAGCACACAGTAGTGTGTTCATAGCTATGGTCTTTTAAGTCCATGAATTTAAAGTATACTTCATTACAAGTCTTGCAAGGAAGCAGTTTTAGCACGCGACACACATTCCGTCTGTGATCTGTAAATTTGACTTTGTTTGGTAAAAATAATCCGCATACATCACAATGCAGCTTTATATGAACTTTGAAAAAGGTTCGGTCCATGAAATTCTTATTACAGTAGTTGCATATATAGCACTTCCGTTTCTTATGATGCAACTTTGTGTGTGATCTTAAAAATTGGTACGCTTCAAAGATTTTCGGGCATTTTCTGCATTTATGGTATTCTTTTACTTCGTGGATGATAACCTGATCAGAGAATGACACACGCTTCTGTGGCTTATCATTGGGCTTGTATACAATCATATGTTTATTTTCCTGATGTTTTAAAAGCTTTTTCTCGGTCGAATACCCTTTTTCACATATTTTACATTTTATGGTTGCCATTTTTGGGTCTTTTTCGCTTTCTGAACCCGAGTCAGAGGGACTGCCAGGCAACTGATTCCTCTGAAGCTCCTTCTTCAGCTTATCTAAGTCCTCTTTCACAAGGTTGATGAAGCATTTTCTAGAAAACCGGTTTTTTGACTGCACTCTAGGGCCTGTTGGTTTTATTCGAGGCTTCTTACCAGCAACTGGAGTTGCCGACTGCTGCAAGTAAGGACTTATGTCATAACGAGACACGAGAACCAGTGGCACTTTCTGGAACCCACGGAAGCCGTTTTCAGGCGGGATATTTTTATATCCGTCAGAAGATGCACGTCGAACACCCACTTTATCAACACCACTGTTGTTGCTGTTCGTTTCTTGCTTAACTCCATTTCTTGTGGACATCGGAAGATACTATCGACGCGGGAAAATAAAATAATAAAAAGAAAAAACGATATCGCTAAAAACGTCAACAACGCTATATGTCATGCTATGAAGATAGATTGCAGAGGTGGCCAATCGCCATCATTTTTCAATGTCGCAACAAAACCGGTACTAGCCGATTTTTTTTTCAATAAAAATGTATTAATTATTAAGCAACCGATGCAATAAATCTGAAAATGTATTGAAGTAACACTGGTATAGAGGTCCTTATGGTGGAGATTGTTTCTAAAATAATAAGTATGTACACATCAAAAATTTCAACGAATGAAAAACCGTAATTCCCGTTTTCAATTTTCTAAAGTTTATCTGTGGAAGGTGCGCTTAAAAACTCAAATCGTACAATAAAATAATATTTTTGACTCAGGAAAAATACCGCCTATTATTTTTTTGTTGTAAAACACGAATGAATTTCATTAAATTTTTGCAAATATTTACTCTATTTACGTATTTGAGCACCTGAAATATTAAAATTGTGTAGTTTTTGTTTTATATCTATCGAAAATTGTGTTTTAATGAGTTTGTATTTTAGAACGCATTCGTACATTAGCTCTCTATTGTTAGGGTTTAACAAAATATCTTTACCCTATTTTATGCATTGGGATTGTGTAAATAAGGACTTAATTCGCATCAAAGAAAAAAACAGCATTACATAACCGTAGCACCACTGTTTATTTAATTTGATTTTTCCTATCCGACATCCGTTCACCCATTGTATGTACCTACCTACATAGTACTTCACTCAGTACGCAAAATAATCAATTCGCGTGATTTTACGTAAACAATTTATTTTTAAGCCGCCGCCGTGTGCGTTTACCAGTCGAAATGTTCCCGCCGACTCGTTTAAGGAGCTGTCTTCCTGTTATAAATCCTATGTTTAGACAAAAGTTGCGTCCTCACAGACCTTTTCGCCAAACATCTACGCTTCACAATCAAACAAAGACGATACAGAGGAATAAATGGATGAGTTTTAGATCTATTATAACTAGATGGGTGCCGTTAGGAAGTGCTTTTTACGTAGGTTGGTGTTATATTCGTGCTTCGATAAACTATGAAGTGTCGAAAGTGGAAATTTTGTTCTACGAAATGTTTCCATTCCGTGTTACCAGCCGAATTTGGGGGAAACTGGCTGCTTGTGAATTACCGACTTCGTTACGGGGTTTCGTCTACGGTACCTACATTAAAATGTTTAATGTGAATCTAAACGAAGCTGAGTTTACCGACCTCAGACATTACAAGAGCCTGTCAGAATTTTTTACAAGGCCTCTGAAAGACGGAGCAAGATTTATAGCGCCTTCCCCGTGTGTTTCTCCATGCGACGGCGTAGTCCTTAATTGTGGGCCAGCAGACACAGACAAGATAGAGCAAGTCAAAGGAGTCACATACAGCCTGGAGGAGTTCCTTGGAGAAAATAAATGGGTGAAAAAAAAAGACGATAGTTATTATGACTCTTTGTTGACTAACAAAGACAATGTTCTTCATCAATGTATTATTTATTTGGCTCCCGGAGACTATCACCGCTTCCATTCACCGTGTGACTGGACTGCGACATTCCGAAGACATTTTTCTGGAAAACTGCTGTCAGTAAACCCATGGTTAGCAAGACTAATACCTGGCCTTTTCACGATAAATGAACGAGCTGTGTACGTTGGCGAGTGGAGACATGGTTTCTTCAGCATGACTGCCGTAGGGGCAACTAATGTTGGCTCCATAGAAATCTATAATGACCCAGAACTACGAACAAACACAAAAGGCAGACGGAACCGTATCAACGAGTTGGACTTAGGACAGGTTTCGTTGAAGAAGGGCGAGTTATTCGGTCAGTTCAATATGGGGAGCACGATAATCTTGTTATTTGAGGCTCCTAAAGAGTTCAAGTTTGATATGGCTTCCGGAGACAAGGTCCTCGTTGGCCAATCGCTGTGTCCAGCAGCAAAGGAACATGTCAGGTGACCTGTTTACAGGGATTTAGTTGAATTAGCCCAAGTGGCCATGTTTTTCTACATGATGTCCGTAATGCTGTGAACTCGTTAGTAGTTTTAAACTTTTAACCACCAGCGGTATTGTGTTACCCAGTAATTGGACTGTGGAGGTCAGTTAGGCAGTCACTCCATGTCAAATACTAGTATTCAGCTGTGTCCGGTTAGATTGGAAACCGACCCCAGCATAGTTATTATTCCAGTGTTACACTAGCATAGTATTTTGAGGTTTTTGTAGATCTATATTGATTTAAAAATAAGGTTTATCAATTGTCTATGATAACTGCTCCATTGTAGAATCATTAAACATAGATAATTCAGTGTGGGTTGGGATGTCATGTCTTCGAATTTTTGGTTCTAGGACATGCCGGTTTTCTCCCAATGTTTTCCTTAAATGTGTTGAGATGAGAGCAGTGATGATTAAAATAAATTACAAAAAGTAATATGCCTGCCTGGGGGCACACACACAATGGTCCATTTGAAGGGCTAAGTCTGTACATACGTTCTTCCATAAATTTAGTGTCTTAGACATTTTTTATCCAGTTTATCGGGAATAGTGTAATTGATTCAGTATTTCCAGTGATTATCCTTTACAAACATACAAACGAAATAAGGGTTTCAAGACGTTGCTAAAGTTAAGCTTTTGAACTTAAAAAAATTACGTTTAAAATACTAGTCTTTCGGTACCTATTTTCCTACTATATTTTATTAACAATACGAAAAAAAAATCCAGTTTATTGAAATTAGTACTAATTTAGCTCGCCAGGCTGCAAGGTTAGCTTATCAGGCAAGGACATATATAATAGCCTGCCGGACTGCATATCGTGAATAGCTTTTTGAAGTGAACATTTCTTTAGGCACCAGCTTCTTCCATTTTCGTAATTCTCTTTGCCAAGGAAGATGGTTTAGAGGCTTCTAAATTCATCTTCTGTTGTTAGATTTTATCATCTCAACTTTTTAGTAGGTAGTTCGGAACATCGGATCTCTGAAAATCTGTCTGAAGCTGTTTAACCTTTTAACCGCTTACGTCGAATCAATCCGACAAATATTTTCGTGTCCATTTCGCCAGGGTCGTATATTTACGACCAAATAACACAGCTCGTTTACTCTGCTTTTTTATTTAATTACCTACGCTGTATTCTGTATTCAGTGATTCGGTGCCGGGCGCTGGGGGCACGACAAATATGAAGTCGGGCGGTTAAAAGGTTAATTGCTAGGTAGGTCAATAGTCCTACTTAAAGGTCTCTGCACACAGCGGGCGCGGCGCGGCGGGACGGGACGGCGACGCGACGCTGAGCAGTTGTAACGTACTAGATATTACGGACGACGCCACACAGAGCCGTCCCGCTCGACGCGACAGTAATCGTCGCGCCACGCCGCCGCCGCGCCGAGCGGGAATACAAGTCAGAAGCGGCGGGGCGGGGAAAAACATCGAATGTGTTCGTGCTCGACGTATGTTTGTACGAATGGTCGCGACGACGGGACGGGACATGATGGCGCCCGCAGTGTGACCGATGCTGCCGCGCCCCGCCACGTCACGCCGGCTGTGTGCAGAGACCATTATAATATGTCCGATCTAACATAGGTTCTCGGAACTTTGTCGCATGTCCTCTCACTCATACTCGCCTCGTGTCACCATTTGGTTCCTAAAAAATGTTAAATACGCGCAGCCTTCCGCGCTAAGTTCGTACCGGCCATGATTCATTGGGCGTATTATAAGTCTGTTGGACTTATTATCAACCTCGTTTTGTAGGTAATATGTTATGAGCGGTTTTGGTACGATCCTCCGTTCTTTAGAAAAGCTGAAGATTGAAAAATCTATCAAAGTATATTTCAATCCAAATAACTGATATTATCTTGTTTTTATAATGATAAAAACGTAGAAGTATGTCGGCTCAGTTGCTTTCAAGAAGCTTGTAGATAAAAATGGAGGCAAAACTCTAAATACCTAAGTGAAACCCACTGTGGGCTAACGCTCTCTTTCTAAATACGCACTTAAGAACGAGATAGTGATATATGTTTTCTTTGTCTTATGTATGTATTCAGAAAGAGAGCGATAGCCCACAGTCGGTTTCACTTAGAAAGAAAGAAAGAAAGAAAAAAAGAAAAATAGGTTTATTTGTCACAGAAACACGTGCAAACAAAAAGATAATTAATTCTAATGACAGCATATACAAAGTGTTAATGAAATAACCCAAAACCTCGGACACCCAAACCGATTTTTATATTAATAAATTGATATGACATATAATTATTTATTTTCAAAAATTATAGTAAAAGATATTTGTAAATGTTGTTGTCGCGCTACTTCTTACAGATTCGTAGCTCTATCGTCGCCGGCGCGCTTCCCGGCCTTGGCGCCAACTCTAGCAACCCCTCTCCTCACCCTCGCCCGCGCTGTTTGTTTTCATTGCGTTGGACAGTAGCGTACAGCGTCGTTAAAAAATATTAGACACGGCATGACAAATAATTATTTTTTGAAAAAAAAAAAAACCCATATTAAAAAATTTTGTATTCGATTTTGCTGCCGATTCTAAACAAACTAGTTTCAGGTTTTGGGTTCTTTCATTAACACATTGTATAATAAAAACAAAAAAAAATATAGGTGGTGGTGGTGGTGGTTAGGTGTTCAGTGTTGGCTCCACTTTTATCTTTAAACGTCTTGGTCGGTTTTCCAATAATCCACTAATCCACATGGAAAGTTTCCCTGTAGATTTATTAATGTGGATTGCGTTAAATTAATGGAATATCACTCGAAAACCAATTACACAAATGACAATATCCCAAATACTCGAACTAATGTCTCGTATACCCCGTAAGGTATTTCAAAATCAAAAGTCATTTTTTCAAACAAAGCTGAGAATCAGGACTTTTTGTATGTCAAACTTACGTAGGGCAGTCCTAGACGCACGCCCTTCACCACTTCCTAGTGCTTTAGCTGGGAAGAAGAAGTGGCGCAACGAACTCCCCAGGAGCACAGCTGTCTGTACATTTAGAAGAATTTGATACTATACAATAGTATTCAAATCACCAAGTACAGACGACAGCACATCAAGCAACTACAATCTGTCAAATTTCCTTAATAGATTTTCAACTTTATCGCTAAAGCATTAGGCTCAAAGTTGATTGAGAAATTTTGACAGTTTCGGGTAGCTTGATGTGCTGGCGTCTGTACATTCCCTACTAGCCATCCATACCAGTGACAAATATGTTCCATTTATATCTAATCAAGTCAATCGTAGCCTTTGACAGTCGTTACGGGTAGTCAGAAGCCCGAAAGTCTGACACAACCAGTCTTACCAACGGGTATCGTGTTACCCAGTTACTGGGTTGTGGAGGTCAGATAGGCAGTCGCTCCATGAAAAATATCGGTATTCAACTGCATCCTGTTAGACGGGCAGCCGATCCCAACATAGTTAAAAATGGCTAGGCAGATAATGAAGATTTTGCTAGTAAAATAGCGATAACGATATGCACAAATCAGTGGCCTCACTTAAAAAAACTGGGCCAAGATTAGAGGGTCAACAGCTGTGACCTATTCGTTTTGTTTCAAAATCTGATATTTGAATTTGCCTTTATAAGAAATTTAATTAGATTCTATTCAATTAACTTGTTTGCATCCATCAGTATCAATAGGTATTGTAGTGCAGATGACAATAACAATTTTAAATATTTGACTCATGCAAACCTAGATAAGGAAATTAGTCTTATTTAGTGACAAAACGGTTTCCTCTTTGGTATTACCTATTTTGTTGGGCGCCATATTTGGCAGTGGTTTATTTGACTGATGAATATGACTAATACAGTGAGTTGGTAGGTACAGTTCGGCCGACGACAGAATGCTTTTTGACACCTGTTTCTCTCTCTCATCATCATCTCATTTATATATATTACTCTATGGGCCTGTAGCGGTATCTACAACGACACATGCGAACAACGCGTCATACTGACATGTCATGCAAAATCCTACATCTCGCAAGCAGAGTTTACCGCGCAACTAGCATAGATCATACGGCCCGACATGAATCATCGGGCACAACACCCGTCTGGTCAGAGGATCCTCCCTTTTCTATGGAGTATGAGTGAATTTTACACAATGTTCCTCATACCTCTATAGGCCGGATTGTAGATAAAGGAACATATTTTTCTGTTTCCATTTCTAAAGGTTGGTATTGCTGTGGTCAAATATTTCGTTGAAACAGTCGTTCATCTTGTGATATTCACTTAATCTTCCTTTCACAAGAATATCATTCCTTTGTCGCTTTGATACTTACCTAGATCTTAATTGGGGTATTGTGTAAGGCTGGTTTAATCGTCACGCCGCTAGACGCGCCGCTGAGCAGCGCGCTGTTAACAGCACGCGCTTGAACAACGGTGCACCGTAAAACGAGATTAGTACCGCGTGTTCCGCTGCTGTGGACCAGTTGTGTACAATATGCAGGTTAATATGGTTAGAATACTGGCTATTTACTTATACGGCGCGTCTCATCGGCGTCACACTAAAACGCATACTGGCCGTAGAAGCGAATGAGCGGCGCGCGCTTTGGCAGCGCCGGCGAACATCGCGCGTTTACTGAACGGCGCTGCTCAAGCGCGTGACTTTGAAACGCAACTACTACCACATACATCTTCGAACGCGCGCGCTCCAACGGCGCTGCCGAAACGCGTGACGATAAAACCAGCCTAAGTTACCTAATAACTGGGTTGTGGAGGTCGGATAGGCAGTCGCTCCATGTAAAATACTGGTATTCAGTATTCGGTTAAACTGGAAACCGATCTCAACATAGTTGACAAAAGGCTAGGCAGATGATGATTATGTATAATAGTCGTTTATCGTGATTTTTCGTGTCTCGAATCTTGTATATGGTGGTTAAAAGTTTAAAACCGTTACTCTTAGATGTTTTTCATTGAATTGAAAAATGTAGCAAAATTATTGTTTTGTAAGTAAATATTTTAAAGCTAAGGAGCTTGTAACGCTATTAAATTATGTATATTTAAAAAGCTATTGTAATATATTTTAATTTAATCGACTTGTGAAATGAATATTGCAAATAGAGATGTCCTTTATCGATCTCGACCTATTTTATCGACAAGCAAATTAGGTTAACTATCTGACAAACTATTACGGGTACACCACTTTTTTTTAAAGTAGGGTACTTCCTATCCACTTAATGGTACTTCACTATTTTGTAATTGAGTATCCCACACTTCTCGAATCTAAGTATTAGACGTATAGCCGAGTAAGATACGCAGTCGTTAATATAACGCATCGAGTTTTAAAATAACTTTAGACTTTATACAGGGTGTAGAGCTGGTGTAGGCCCATCACAGAGCCGTCATCTACGCATTCTGTACACAGAACTAAGTAATTTTGTGCAAAAATAATTGCTGGGAAATAACTTCTATTTTTGGAGTGAAAATTCGCTGTTTACTATAGTGCGGCAATGCATGCAAAACCTTGTGCTTATGGGTGCATGCCACGATACAAGGATAGTGGGAGTATATAAAGTTAGTTATAACATTAAAAACATGTTTTCGTTAAAAAAAACGTTGGGTTTTCAAGTCTCCGTAAGCAGAAGGTTCACTGGTATAACCCGGTACAAAAAGATGATCATAATAACGGGAAAAACAAGTGACTCGGCGGTATTTTTACACTCGTTAGAGCACCATCTCTGCTAATCATTACTATGTGTGCCTATGTGGCGAATCTCTTTCTAAAACTCGGAAATGCCATATTAACAACGCGTACTGCAGTGCTATTCTGTGAAAATCTCACCGTGAAAACTTAGCTGAAGTGAGCTGTCACTCCACCTGATGTTAGGGATTACCCCTATTGATAGCTCACTTCACGCTCACTTCACCTAAGTTATCACGGTGAGATTTTTACAGAATCGATCGGCTGTACTTAAACAAATACTATTTAAATGCGGGTATTGCCTTCTTTAAGTGGGATACTTAATGATTAAGGAAATAGGGTATTTTGAAGTCGCCAACTCCATTTTTGAAGTCAGGTAGCTAACTAAATACGACTTTCGACCATTTTTGCTGTAGACGTGTAACTAGTATTTAGTTGATTTGTATAGATTTATAAATAGATTTTTACGCGAACAAATTAGTTTTTTTTATGTCTGTGTAAAATGTGAAAAACGACTGAATTGTCGGAAAAAAATTGAGGTGCAATTTTTGAGGGTTAAAATTTTGAGTAATATTTACAAAGTATTTAAATCGAGGGTAAAATGTAAAATTATAGTCGGGGTACTTTATGTAAAAGAAACTCCCAACTATTGTGCGTGTAACTTGTTTATTTGTATAACCGATACATAGGAACACAGTGTGACACATAAAAATTATTATATTTTAACAATCTTATTAGAAGGCTCGCGAGGCGCACGAGTCCGCCGAGCGCGTGCGCAGTAACGGAGCGCTTGTTACTTGCTTTATGTGTCACACTGTTTTCCTATATATCGGTTATACAAATAAACAAGTTACACGCACAATAGTTGGGAGTTTCTTTTACATAAAGTACCCCGACTATAACTGGCGCCCAACATGGGGCGCCAGTTATAGTTGGGGTACTCCCAACATTATTTTCGTGTAAAACTGTTATTGTGTATAACAACGTCCGTGTAAAGACTCGAAAAACAGTGTGTGAGTGTCGAAAACAGTGACTTGTTACACGCACAATAGCTGGGAGTTTCTTTTACATAAAGTACGCCGACTATAACTGGCGCCCAACGTGGGGCGCCAGTTATAGTCGGGGTACTCCCAACATTATTTTCGTGTAAAACTGTTATTGTGTATAACAACGTCCGTGTAAAGACTCGAAAAACAGTGTGTGAGTGTCGAAAACAGTGACTTGTTACACGCACAATAGTTGGAAGTTTCTTTTACATAAAGTACCCCGACTATAAAATCCTATTTTTAAGGGCTGGTTTTACCAAAGTCAGTTATCTTTTATCCGTGGAATAAAATTTACGTCTGACAGTTCTAGTATGGAATTTATTCTCAGGATAAGGACTTATTCTAGCTATAAGTTTGATGAAATTCGCCCTTAGTGTTTTATATTTTGCCATTATGAAGGCAATTGCAGCCTTCAATGTACTGTACTGTATGTGTGTACTGTGTATTCGCAAATCACAACCAATTTTTGGACCGCACGTGTAGGAAAATATGTATTTAATGCTTTATTTACAAAGAAGAATGTCCACAACACCATGCTTGTGATAATTCTGCGCAATGCTTAGCTTGCGTTATTAATTTGTCTCGGTATAGGTAGCTCATCGGGCCGCATAGGATGGGTACTTGGTCAAATCGTTATACGAATCTGTGTGTATAAAGTTTTGGTCTGTTGAATAAATTTTAATGTGGTTACAATTACCCTCATAATTACTTGAGTTTTAAAAACTCCAACACGGAGGTAGATTTGGCAAGGATGACTAAAAGTGTCGTATTTAATTAATATAAAAGACTTCATATCATAGACAAGTCTGTATTATTCGGTTGGTAGCCGGACTAATCTATTGTCTTGTAATTTGAGCAAGTTGGAATCTAAGTAACGAAATGTATAATCTGGGGAAAACTATCAGCGGCCAATCTTAGTGTGATAAACAGTCAATTTTTGCACCACATAGCCAATGAGTAATTGAAATAACTGAAAAACTTAAGGTGAAAATGCCAGGGAAGCCCGCGAAATTCGAATTTTCCTACGATTTTTGCTATCAGGTCATCGTTAGGTTTTATGTTGATCAAAATACATGGTCAAGTTAAATTACCTAGCGAAGCTCCGCAGACCAGCAGTGTTATTCTGTAAAAATCTCACCGTGAAAACTTAGGTGAAGTGAGCTGTCATTCCACCTGATATTAGCGATTGCCCCTATTGATAGCTCACTTCACGCTCTCTTCACCTAAGTTATCACGGTGAGATTTTTACAGAATCGACCTGCTGATGGGTTCCTATCGATAAAACAAAACAACATTACATTTTCTAGTATTATTGCCGCTCGCAGAGCGGTCATTTGATTGATCACAAGGGCAGTTCCCGTATTATAAAAAGCATTCGCATTCTAAATCTCAGTTTCAATATTCCAAAAATTTCTCTACATTTTGACATTGATTGTTGCTGTCATGAGATTGCGACTAGATTTAATATGGTTTATTTTCGAGAATTGACTTTCAGTATAATAATATTGTAACGCTGTCTGTCAAGAATATGACACACTAGTTGCGCCCTGCGGTTTCACCCGCTTATGGCTCGATCCCATGGAAATATCGGGATAAAAATTATCCAATATCCTAATCCAGGTCATGGCCTACCCGTGTGCCAAATTTCATCCAAATGTGTTCAGCCGTTTTAGCGTGAAAGCGTAACAAACAAACATAAAAAATCAAATATTTTCTCTTTATAATATTAAGATTTGAGAACATTTCAATTGAGTTAGCATAATTATGCTAAAATGCTGGTCATTAAAAGTTATTGATTGATAAATAGATTATTATCATGTCACTGTGACGTCTCCCGAGTTTTTTGTTTGTGTTGCATTACTTTTTTGATCCTTTTATAATTATCATTGTGATTTGCCTTTGTATTGCGACAAAAATATAGTTATTGTAAATGTGCTCGAAAAAAGTGGATGTTCAACTCGACAAATAAGTGTGTTAAATAAAGCAAATTGAATAAAAAACAATAAAATTAATACGTGTTTCCGTTTCTTTTTAAACCCCAACTTTGAGAGTTTTTGTCAAATTTATCGCTAAATTATTGTGATAAATTGACCGTGCCTCGAAAAGCACGTCAATCTGTTGGACCCGACTGTCATTCGTGGATCTTTGACAGTCGTTACGGGTAGTCAGAAGCTCGAAAGTCTGACAACCAGTCTTACCAAGGGGTATCGTATTACCCAGTAACTGGGTTGTGGAGGTCAGATAGGTAGTCACTCCATGTAAAATACTGGTATTCAGCTGCAACCGGTTAGACTGGAACCTGACCCCAAAATAGTTGGGAAAAGGCTAGGTAGATAATTATATTGTGATAAATTGACAAGCGTGCGTAAACGGCACCATAATTGCGTAACACACTAGGTATCAATCAAGAAACTGAATCATTTCTATAGATATTGCTAATCCATTGCTTCCTAATATGTTTGACATTAAATGTGCCTGCTCAATAACGTAGATATCGCAATGAATGTTGTTGAACTGTCAAAATAAAACCCCTTCCTGCTGATAGTGTGTTATGCAATTACCCCGGTTTTTGGCTAGCCTATAATATTTATTACCTACTAGCTTTTGCCCGCGGCTACGCCCGAATGAATGTTGGAAATTATCCCACGAGAACTAGCGGGAGAAGAGTATTCGATGCCTATGTCGTAAGCCTAACCCAGCTAGTATGCTAAATTACATCGAAATCCGTTCAGCCGTTAAGACATGCATAAGTTACAAGACAGAGTTACTTTTGCATTTAAGTATTAAATTAAATTTAAAAAACAGACTTCATTAGGTTTTTTATTAAAAAAAATGGTTGTCTGTGAAGTCAGTTTACGGACGATAGTTTTACGTGATAACGTCTTAAAGAAACATTGATGAATAAATGTGTCACAAGCTAACGCTTGGGCCGATCGTGCCTCTCTATCGCTTGTTCCGCGCTCTCGCTTGCACGCTCAGGCTCAGGCGGAACGTGACAATTTTTCTTGCGTGCAGCCGGTGTTCATCGATTTATAAGACGTTATCACGTCAAAAACAATACATTTCTGTTTTCGGAAACATTTTTCCCTAAAAATGTTAATTTTTCGCATTTTCCTTCTAAACTGTACCTACCTATGCAAATTCTTGTACACTTTGATTCCATAGCCCCACCGTTCTGCTAATTTATCTTGACAATAGCCGTGAAACTTATTTTACGAACTGTTTCCTAGGTTCCAGTGATATTTACCTGATAATGATTTAGAAATTGTATTACAAACCAATGCTCCGAGGCAAGGACGTTGTCAAGGACCCGTCAGTCTTCAAAGCAAGAATGAACATGCATCTTCTGGGCGCGCTCGTTCCAACATAGACTTCATCCATCGCTTTCCACCAGGCGAGATCGAAGTCAAGCTGGCCCATTTCGCAAAAAAAGAAGAAACATTTTTTTTTAATTTTCCGGTGTTGGCAGCAAAGCATACCTACTGTAGGCCACTTTTACAGGCAGATAGGCAGTCGCTCCATGTAAAATACTGGTATTCAGCTGCAACCGATTGGGCTGCTCTGGAACCCAATCTCAACGGCTAAGGAGATGATGATTGATGACAGATATTGATTCATGAGATCCTTTCTCGGAGTTCTCCGACAGTCATTGATGTCTAAGATTGACATAGAAAGCAGATCCTTAGGTAGGTACTTACTTAATATTGAACTTGGTAAGTACTATAGTCCAGCCGACGAGAGAATGCGTTTTTGACACCTGTCAGTGTCATACAAATGAATACTTACCTGTTTTGCGAATTTGATCTTTATTGACCCCGATTCTGTTGTTCACAAACTAAACTAAATTTAAGTTCAGTGCATCTTTTCTTTCTTTTTCAATATTAAAAGGACAGAAGATAAATATTAGTCCCATCAAATTAGATAATCCATAGACAAGTTTAGACGTGATTAAAAAATACGTCAATTTACGTCAGGCGCTGATTAATTTGACGGGACTAAACTAATATTTATCTTCTGTCCTTTTCATATTGAAATAGAAAGAAAAAGATGCACTGAACTTAAATTTAGTTTAGTTTGTGAACAACAGAATTGGGGTCATTTACTAGAATTGGTGCTCTGACAGGTGTCACGGCATTCTCTCGACGGCCGAATTACAGCGAATAGGTAAACTTGGTAAAATAGTCAACACCGGCACCAAAGCCATGTATCAAAAATTAGATAGAATAGGTACAAACCTCTCAGATAAACAAATCCGCAGGTTACAATATGCTTGCAAAAAACCGAGTCATTGGTCTAATATTACAAATTTTTATCTACTGATAACGGATAACTCCATGATAGCAGTTATTATTGATGTACACACGCCAGCACATCAACCTACCCCAATCTGTCAGAATTTCCGGATTGAATATGAACCTTATTCGCTTGCAATAAAGTTGAAAATCTATCAAAGAACTTTGACAGTTTGGGATAGCTTGATGTGCTGGCCTCTCTCTGTACGTAATGATATCAAACATTACAAAAATCATTTTGCGGAAATATGACTTACATATCGGCTATCGCTACTATTGCTCACTGGCTTAAGTTTGTACGACACTTAAACTGCATGAATACTTGGCCTTTTTTTGGCATGTATCAGGCAGCCATCATAAATAATCTAACTTTGAATTCCCATTTTGGGCCCCTAAAAAAATATACACTTTAATATGATGATTGCGCCGACTATTGTGATCCTCAAATAATTCTTATATAGGGTCCTCTCTAAAAATACTGAATAGCCAAGTAACTGCGACCAACTTGGATGTATCGGTCGCCGCCCGGTGCTGCGGCACTGCTCGGCTGGCGCGGTCACAGTTCTTTTTTTTTTTTTGTTTCCGGGGTGGAAAATCCTCATGGATGTCCGCCGCCCTGGGGCGGGCGGCGTGGTCTGTAAGGCTTCTGCCTCGAATCTTGCGGGCAGCGGGGCGGCAGCGGCGGCGGCGCGGGAGCGGCAGGATCTTATGCGTACATTTAAATGGACCGGTTCTCGAAAACAGCGGCGCGGGAGTGGCGGGGGAGCGGGCAACGAGCGGTGCACTCCAGTCAAGCGGCGACCGCCCGCGCGTCTGCTTTGTAGTGTTGTGCTATTTATTTTTGTGACGTATGGAAATGTCTTCGGACGTGCAAGAGCAAACTGATACTTACCTTAGCGTCAAGTATAATTTTTCTGCTGGAGATACGTATATGCTGTATAGTTTTGGATTAATTTCAGACTCTAAATCGCTTTTGATAGCTTCAAGAATATAGTCAAAAGTTTCTACACTAATTCTGGTGTAGCCGTAGAATTTGTCGGGACATTACCTCTGTTCATTGTAATTTCTAAAAAACTCGCCTTTTATTTTCTTTGCCCTATAGTAGGTATTATAAATCGAGCGTTGAAGATGTTGTCGCCGTTGGTCAGACATTTCATTCGCGAATAAAAACAAATATCTCGACGACACAACCACAAACACAACACTACGCCGCTATAGCGCCGCGCGATCTGCCCGCTGGTTTCGAGAACTGGTCTGCGTTACCTGCGACGCTCCCGCGCCGCCGCCGCCGCCGCCCCGCTGCCCGCAAAATTCGAGGCAGCGGCCTAAGACTCTTACTGACTTAAAACCACCCTGGTGTTCCATCTCACACTACGCCGGGGGTCGCGGGAACGTACGATCCCTCCGCAACCCCCGAGCGGTCACAGTTCTAACCTAACCTCGGGTGGTGGTCGGGGTGCCCTAGATTTGTAAGGTACTGTGATCACAGAACAGGGCCTCAAGTCTGCTATTAAAATAGTGTCAGAATGGTCTATCATTGATTTCATACCTAATTGTTGATTTTGACAAGTTTGGTACTTAATCTATTAATATAATGGCTTCATTATGACTTTCCAATGGTCAACCCACTGACACTCCATTGAAAGAAATGGCATAAAATGATCTCGTACATAATGACACATGTAATGTTTATTGCTATTTACGAACTTCTTACTACTTCAGATTGCAAACACTAATACGTAATATGTAAAAATATATATTAAATGTAATCTAGCATGAAATTTAGTACCTAGTAGTTTTTCTCAGACCATTGACCGACCAATGATCGACCATTATGAATTTAGCAGAATACGAACTTTTAGCAAAATGACAATGTGTTCGTGTTGGAATGACGAATTTATAAAATTGCAGGCTTGGTGACCAACTGTGGGGGAAGGTCAGAAAGTTAATCTGTACATAATTAGAAGCCTAAAATATTATATGAGGTTCATTAATTTCAAAAAGTGTGCAACATTAGAGCGTCAATTATGTTTTAGAGAATCAGTTAAATATTACCCATTTTGAGCAATGACTGAGTCTTGAGTAAGGGTCTGTAAAATGGGCCTTAACTTACATACCTTGGAGATTCGACAAGGTAGCCCACAAAATTCAAATCTAAATTTTTTGACGAATTGCAGCTTCGCCTGCATGTTCAATAAAAAATATCCTATGTCCTTCCCCAGGGTTCAAAGTATTCTCATATAAATTTCATCAAAATCGGTCCAGCCGTTTCGGAGATTAGCCAGAAGAACCAGACACACATACAACATTAAAATAGTTTTTTCTTAAAAGTACCGTAAATAAGTTCTTAGGAATTATTTTAAAAAGCTGTTATTTTGTTATTACAACCACACACTTAAATTTTATATTTAAATTGTATTTGTTCCATGCCAACGAGGAAGCGAACCGACGGTTTTGCGTGCTTTCCCAGGCACGAAGGGGTCTCGAAATGTTATGGATGCAGGTCACACATCTACGGACCGACCTCAGTAAACGTATCTCAACCTTCGGTCGACCCTTGCGGTTTTTATTATTTAGCCATGTGCTCCAAATAAAGTATCCTCCTCAAATTGTTTGAACATAGTTGGCTGATACAGTTATCAGTCAACTCCGTTCAAACAATAACTATAGTGAATGTGACAAAAAACAAGTGTTCTTGATAAGAGCATCGCGCGATTTATTATTTAGATATGTTAATATTGCTAGTGTTGCTACTACAGCTTTGTTTAACCTTTTGACCGCCACGGTCGTGTATAGACGACAAATGAAAACGTGCCCATAACGCCACCGTCGGCTAATGCCGACAAGAAAATACCATGTTTTAAGTACGAAATAAATAAACTAAATTCAGTTTTCTGTGTTTATACTTAAAATATGGTGTTTTCTTGTCGGCGTTAGCCGACGGTGGCGTTTTGGGCACGTTTTCATTTGTCGTCTATACACGACCGTGGCGGTCAAAGGGTTAACAATATTGTTATCGGAATGGCATGATGGCTCGGACGTTAAAAGATCTGTGTCTCGACCTCGAGGCTGTGGGTTCAAACCAAGTAGGTAACATACATAACATCACGCCTTATTTCTGCGAAGGTTTAGACAGAGGACGTGTACTAGGCATAGTAACACCCAAATTTCGCCAGTGAACCTACCAAAAAAATTTGGTAAATCCAAAAGTGCACGTCTCATCATAAATCATAATGCTCATTTGATCGTATAAAAAAAAATAACACAAAGTGAAAAATAACTTTAATTTCGGAAGTCGGTATCTTTTCTTTTAATGGTTTATTTGCATGGTTGTAAAATACAGGGTCAAATTAAACTAGCGAGCGAAACTCCATAAATGTGATTGGTATTGAATCACGAAAAAATAAAAAATAACATTTTTTTGGGGTTAACGAGCGCTGTTGGCATTGTTTGAAGTTGACATACTTATGAGTTGAGATACGAGTAATCTGCAGTGCTATTCTGTAAAAATCCCACCGTGAAAACTTAGGTGAAGTGAGCTGTCACTCCACCTGATGTTAGGGATTGCCCATAATGATAGCTCACTTCACGATCACTTCACCTATGTTATCACGGTGAGATTTTTACAGAATAGATAGACTGTTTTTTGTTTTATCGTGTTTGGATATCGAAACACATCACGTCTGTGAATTTTACACAAAGAAAAAAACAGTTTTTTTAACCCACTTCAAAAAAAAGGAGGTTCTCAATTCGACTGTATGCTTTTGTATGTTTGTTAAACGATATCTCCGGTAATTGTAAATCACTTTCAAAAAAAAAATATTTTAATGGATAGGGTATGCCTCAGGGGTGGTCCCATATAAATTTTATTAACTTTGCTTGGGCAGTTTTTAAGTTAGCTTCAATAATGCTTAGTTTATTTGATGATGTTATATTGCAAACAACGGAAATGCGAACTTTATACTAAACAGCCCCTAGGGCGTAGGGGCTGTTCATTTTATCCGTAGCTACGGGTCGTCAGTACCCCGAAAGTCTGAAAACCAGTCTTACCAAGAGATATCATGTTACCCAGTAACTGGGTTGTGGAGGTCAGATAGTCAGTCGCTTCGTGTAACGTACGGGTATTCTGCATCATCCGGTGAGACTGGCAGCCGACCCCAGCATAGTTGAGAAAAGGCTGGGCAGATTTATTGAGGCTAGGCAGATTTATTGATTTTTGTTGTCTCCACTTAAAAGGTTTTCATTCAGTTATTTCAATTATACACCTTGTATTAAAATGGTCGTCAATGGCCCCGATTCTGGTGTTCACAAGTTCAGTGCATCTTTTTCTTTCTATTTCAATATAAAAAGGACAGAAGATAAATATTAGTTTAGTCCTGTCAAATTAGTCAGCACCTGACGTAAATTGACGTATTTTTAGTTGCCAATTTTTTAATCACTTCTAAACTTGTCTATGGATTATCTAATTTGACAGGATTAAACTAAGTAATATTTATCTTCTGTCCTTTTCATAATGAAATAGAAAGAAAAAGATGCACTACACTTAAATTTAGTTTAGTTTGTGAACAACAGAATCGGGGCCATTATCGACATTAAGCTGATTGACAGTTGATTCTCGATCGAAACTGTTGTAATAAGGTTAATTACAGTTGACCTATGAACTCAAGGTGGGTAAAAATAGCCATGTCGTTATACTCAATTATTTTCAACGGATCGAATCTTGATTATAGAGTAGGTACGTACGTAGAAATTGGTACGTACTTCCCCATCGATATCTAAACACGATAAAATTTAAATGTCAAAGGGTCAATGACCACTGGTCGACGAATATTCGACGAAGAGCCAGAGTCACTGACATAGCTCTTAAAATTTGCAAGTTGAAATGGTATCAGTTCTACGAGTGATGTGGCCTGCCTGGCCACATCACTCGTAGAACTGATACCCGATGGGGAAGAAAAGTTCTCGAGTGGCGACCACGATCCGAAAGACGCAGTGTAGGCAGGCCTCCCGCTAGGTGGACCGACGACATCGTGAGAGTCGCGGGCAACCGATGGATGCAAGTGGCGGATTGTCGTTCGACGTGGTGGTCTAAGGTGGAGGCCTTTGTTCAGCAGTGGACGTCTTCCGGCTGGCGATGATGATGATGATGACCGCTGGTAGTGCTGTTATTTGAAGTAAGAAGTTGAGTAAATATGTTTTATCGTGTTTAATACTAATCACGTCTGTGAAGTTTACACATAAAAAATTGATGTTTCAAGTGAATTTACTAACTGAGTTCAATGACCCCACAAAAATTATCAAATTACTTTGTTTTTTACTTTGACGGGACTAAACTAATATTTATCTTCAGTCCTTTTCATAGTGAAATAGAAAGAAAAAGATGCACTGAACTTAAATTTAGTTTAGTTTGTGTACAACAGAATCGGGGTCAATGTCAAATTCAGTAGGTACATTTAACTATTTTCCAAATTCCGCCGCGTGGTTATCTAAAATCGAAAATCGTTTTTCTCGGTTGAATGAGATTATAAATGGCGCGACTAGATAAGGAGATGGAATGTTTTATTTTCTGTTTGATAAGATAAGAAAATATATATGTACCTATATTTACCTTAGCTAAACCTAACGATAGATGCAGTCGGGCAGGGCAAATGCCTCTTCTCACACAGAAGAGAGACTGGGGGTGGGGGAGTTAATTCTTCTCTTTATCGTATCGATGGCGGGGTGCATGAACGGCATCCTAATTGCGCTTTCAATCAGAATCTTCATTATTTTGAAGGATATTGGTAATCCATCACACTTCACACTAATATTATAAAGGCGAAAATTTGTCTGTGTGTGTGTTTATATGTTTGTTACTTCTTCACGCTGTTACGGCTGGACCAATTTCGATAAAAAATTGTACCGAGGTAGCTGACATCCTGAGTTAACATATAGGCTACTTTTTATACCGATATTCCCACGGGATCGACATTTACGCAGGTAAAACCGCGGGGCGCAGCTAGTTTCGTCATATGTTAGAAAAATTTGACTGCTATATTGGTCTAGTGATCGCAAGCGCCACTGCTGAGCATGAGATACTGGGTTCGATTCTCGAATTATGCAAATTGGTATTGGATGTTTTCTTATAAAATTTCTCAGTAACTTAGCAGCTCGAAGGCTGGATTCGTGCCCGATTGATGGCGATTGGCTCGCCCCCTATTACATGGACTTAAACATAACTGGTGGAATGTGGGTGTAGGTCCAGACGACAGCACATTCAAGCTACTACAATCTCTCAAATTTATACATGGCGTCCCTGGAAGTATGGATCAAATCGAATAGGGCATGGGCAAGGTCATTTTTTAAAACTTTTTGATCCTGAATGATTGATGATTGAGAATTATTTTACGGTTCAAAAGTTGTGACCAATTTTTTTCAGTGCTCAAAGAAAAATATCATAAAAAAAAACTATCGGGGCTGTCTAAAAAACTCAAATTGACAGTTCCTAGTAGTTTTTTTTAAAATGATTTTGTTCTTTGAGCACTATGCAAAGTGATTGAAAATAACAAAAACTTTTAAACCGTAAAAAAATACACCAACATTCTCAGGATCAAAACGTTTGGAAATGTCTTTGCCCACGCCCCTATTTGATTTGATCCATACTTCCAGGGACATCCTGTATAATAGATTTTCAACTTTATCGCTAAAGTACCTATAAGCTTCAAAGTTGATTGGAAAAATTTTACATTTTTGGGTAACTTGATGTGCTGGCTGTGATTAAGTATCTGGTATTTTTTGACAGGTCTACGCTGTCCTCCCATACCTACCTATTAATAATGTAATTTGAAAAAAATAAAATCCAATTATTAAAAGTGTAACCGTGGAGTTTATTTCCGGCTCTTCTCCAGAAACGAACAATTGGAACCGTGCACCTAGCTTCTGACGTTTCATAAGTGCCCATGATTGTATTAGGTTTATGTGAAATAAACTTGTATTTCGAATTTGGAGGCACAAGTTTTTTTTACTTATCCGACTGGAGATTTGCGCTTCAATCAAACAAACAAACAAATTCGTCTGCTTTAGTATAAGTTTAAAAATAAGTTACAAATTATTGACGTCATATCTCTCGTGGAACTACGATTTTTTGTAAACAATACATTATCTTCATTACTCGCGTAAAAGATAGGTAGATAATTACTTAATCAAGCTAATTAAATGCATAAGTTACTAGGTCAGTAGATACGACGAAGGATTTCAGAAGCGGCCTTCACATTATGTTAGAATTAAAAGCAATTTCCTGGTAGAAAGTGCCTATACAGAGTTTGAAGGGATATAATAGGGGAATAAGCGCTCATTCTCTTCATTTATTTTAACGGGGACACACTTCCATAAGTGTTTGTTATTTCAGCGTATGGCACTCGTGAGTCGCAGCTGAAAATCAGCGTCAGGTAGCACATCTGAGGCCCTTTTCGCACCACCTATGATCGTAACTCGATTTCTTAGATTTTTGAGTTAGGTCACTACTATTCTGAAGGTGCGTTTTGGCATTATTATGTTTGTTTTCTGTTTTTATAGTTTTAAGGTGTATTTATTTTGTTGTAATGCCAATAAACGCATTTTTCTTTCTTTCTTTCTCTATTCCCTTCAAACTACGTATAGGGGAGACTGAGGACACTTGATCCCCCCTTTTGTTTTTTTGCCATTATTTCGTAAATATTGATTTGATTTGAAATATCTTGGTACTGAAATACGTGGAATTTCATTGGCTATGCTAAGTATAATTGCTATTGATATCGTTATATAAATTTAGTAACCAGCCCATGAAAACTTCGTATAGGGAATGATATCATGTGTCCCATATATATGTCTGACTTGATCCCCCCCATCTGGAACACTTGATCCTGGGGGGAACAAGTCTCCCACATTTAGGGTGATATGATACCAATATAGAAGAAAATGAAAAGAACCTATGTTATTTTTTTTTTATCGATTTATTAGCATAGTAGGTAAACTAAAAATAACAACAACGTATCCACTGTTTTAGTAAATCACATATACCTAAGTTTTCAGCAAACATCACTTAATGTTCTTATTATCACAGAATCTTCTGGTTGAACTAAATTAACGAGAAATCATAAAATAAATTTTGCGTTTAGCACAACAAAACAAAATACCTTTGGTGAAAATAATATTAAAGTTAAGTTATTTTTCTTATATTTTCTCTTTTCACTTGTTATTTCTTAATATTAAATTTTCTTAATAATTTTGGAAACTCAAAACTAATGACTCTCTTATATGATGATTTCACTTTTGGAACTGGTAGTTTTTTCACTACTTGACATTTAGCAATAGAACAAATATCCTCGTTAACAGGCCACTTGAACATTTTATCATTAATTATTTTAGCGAATTTAATGTTATATCCACATTCATCAAACGCACTTAAAAATGATTCTGGCGATGGCGGTAATTCTTCATCCTCTGACGTAACAGCCAACTCCAAGATTTCCTTGTCGATCGGTATTCTTTTTTTTGCACCTTCTTTTGTTTTATATACTCTAGGCATATTGAATCCTGAAATTATTAAAAAATAAACATTAGGGGACACTTGATCCGGCGGGATCATATCTCCCATAAGAAAGTGTACCATGTGTACCCTAGCTATGACGAGGTTATAAAAAACGATTGTAAAAAAACCTACTACTATTAACTCTTTTCTATGACACAGGCGTATAAACACATATATAGTGACTAGTTTAAAAGTGATACTTACCCAAATAAGTTTAATAACCAATTATTTAATCAAAATAAATACTTACGAAAAATATTTTCCTTCAACACGAAACACATAATCATCCGCCATCTGTTCAACTGTCAAATTTGAATGGAATAACAACTTTATAAAGTTAGAACTTAACTTAGACTACAAATGTTGCTACTCTAATATTATGTAGTGTTCACAGAAGCTCTGTAAGTCCACTGTACCTAGTCTCCCGTAAGGATCAAGTGTCCTCAGTCTCCCCTAGGTAATCATAATCAGCCTATAATGTTCCGACAACAGAGACACAGGCCTCGGTGTGTGGGCAGTAAACTAAGACACGGGGTAGATGTCACATGTCTTCGAATTTTTGGTTCTAGGACATGCCGGTTTCCTCACGATGTTTTCCGACTGCTTAACTGAGACGTTGCCTGAGGTAGCTGCGCGGTGCAGGAGGGGTGATAGTTGTCACAAGTTGACGAATCACTGAGCTCTCGCATCACGTCACCACACCCCACCCTCACTGCGCTGAAAAAAGATCGCCAACCGCCCATTGTGTCACCCTTTGTAAAATTTCTGTTTACGTCTGTAATGTAAACGTTGTAGATACATAATAAAGAGTACCTATTCTATTCCATATTATATATGAAACAATAGCATAACCAAATATTAAATAGGTAACCATAATTAAGTAACGATTCAATCATGAAAACGAGAGTCGAGAAGCTTATTAACCTCGTGAAACTGTAGCCTTGACTTCTAATTCTATTTTAGTAACAACGTTCATTCTTTCGACGCTGATGCGTTCTTGTACAGACGCCAGCAAATCAAGCTACCTGAAACTGTAAAAATTTCCCAATCATCTTTGAACCTTATGCTTTAGCAATATAAAGTTGAAAATCTATTAAAGAAATGTGACAGTTTGTAGTAGCTTGATGTGCTGGCGTCTGTACCTATTTTTAAATAGAGTAATGAATGAGTTTGACGTTACACGAATTATTACAAATTAAAGAATTTTTGAGTCGTATCTTAGTGGAGATCTGGGAGGAAACGCCCTAGAACGGAAACTCAAAACTCGAAGCATTTATTTCGATTGGGTAAACCATTTACAGGTAGGTACCTACTTTTCGAGTCGGTCAGTTAGTCAAAACGTTGAAACTAGTTGCCCATTCAGAAAACAATTCAAGTAAGTACTTACCTACAATTTTAGATTCAAATATTGAATATTCAATTAAGATTCTGTTTTTTTTTTAATGTAAACTTATGGGCTAAGATCGAACATAGGAAAAATAATTCAGTTGATCACGCGCTGAGCATGAGGTCGGGGGCGAATCGTAAATAAATACGTCGCGATGCATTGGAGGAGGCGTTCTCACCGACCCTTATGACCCCATAACCCTCCTCCAGGAGAGCCATAGGACTACGAGGTCCCTCGCGAAGTCCCCAAATAAATTGTCCCCCCCGACTCTTGTTCGATGAGTGCCAGCCCGCGCCGTAGCTGCATGTGCTGTGCTTGAAGCTTTAAGACTGTGCCGACCCTACAGTGGCGCCCTCATCGTTTGTTTGGTCATTTCATACAATTTAGAATGAAAATGCAGAAAATAAGCACGTTAAGTTGTGCTTCACAAGATTATACGTTAATATTATTATAAAAGGTAGTTTTATATTGTTTAGTTTCATTATAATCCTTAAAACGGATAAAAGTGGCCATTATATTCCGTTTTAAGGATTATGATAAAACTAAACAATATAAAACTACCGCTTCTAATAATATTAACGTATAATTTTGTGAAGCACAACTTAACGTGCTTGTTTTCTGCATTTTCATTCTAAATTGTATGAAATAACCAAACAAACGATGAGGGCGCCACTGTAGGGTCGGCACAGTCTTAAATTCCCGACGGTGACCTCCGAGTTTGTTTCGGTCTTTCATAACTGAGTAGTCAGATAGGAAACGCCGATCTCATCAAGCTTTAACCTTTTAACCGCTTACGCCGGATTAATCTGACGAATATTTTCGTGTTCATTTCGCCAGATAATAATAATGATTTTTAACATTTTTTATTTTGGACATTTTGATTTTGGTTTTTGACATTTTGATTTGGTTTTTAATAATAATAATGATTTTGTTTTGTAATAATAATGATATTTGTAATAGTAATGACATGTTAAAAGGTGTAATGATACTAATTTATATTTTTCCTTTTAATTGATGATTTAAAATTTTATAATTGTAATTTATAAATTATTGATCTAAATAAGTGTAATAATAGTGAAATAATTTCAAATGTTTGCATGCCGACTGGTAAAATGTGGCTGAGCTAAATGTACCTAATCTTAAGAACTATTATGTATTACCCATATTTGCAAAATAAAATTCTATTCTATTCTATTCCAGGGTCGTATGTTTACGACCAAATACCACAACTCGTTTAATCTGCTTTTTTTATTTTATCAGGTATTTATTTTTCGATATAATGTGCCGGGCGCTGGGGGGCACGACAACTGATATGAAGTGGGGCGGTTAAAAGGTTAAATAATAATATTTTTATTTGATCCAGCCTGTCCCATTATCTTGCTGTCCACTCCCCAGTGACGCCCTAAGCCGAGGTTTGTACCCTACAGGGGGTGCCCTTAGAGTGTAGTCGCTTCTCGCTTAGTCTATTAGATATTCGCCTCTGGCTGGAGGCTTTGGAATTACTTAAGGCATCCACAGGATAGTACGACCTGTCAAGGTCAACCACGAAATGCCATTTAAAACAAAACAAAAAACTTGAAGGAGGCGGAGGGCGGAGGTAGCGTTTCAAAGGCCTGGGAAACGTCGCCTTTGTTCCAATTACACATAAAACAAAATAAACTAAAAAATGTTGACTCCAGTGCCATCTACTAGGAAAATGGCCACGAGCATACCGTACGTTTCACCTTAATACATTATCTATCATAGATGATTAAAATATTACCTTTCTACTTCAGTTCAGTATTTACGACGTCAAACGTTTTACGGACGGCGATTTTTTTCCGCGCGCTTGGTTTTCACTGCTTAACGCCGAGAGCTGAAAATCCAACAGTTTGATTTTTTGACGCGCTGATAGACGCTCTGTTGGATCCTCAACGCTCAGCTCAACACACAGCACCGATTCGAAAATCCCGCCACGATATTTTTACATCCGTGTGATTTATAACACCCCACATGCATACTCAAAACTTTCCTCATGTCATTTTCCTCACCCCAGGGAGAATATAAAAAAAAAAACAATTGCATTATTGTCATTTTATTTACTCACAAAAAATATACATAATTGTACGTAAAATTATAACTTACACATACTTTCGAGATACAGTCACAAAGCGTATTACAATTTGGAGTAGTTGGCTTATTTCACTTGAAACTAAAATCGTCAAGAGTCACCTACACTTCTAGAGGCATCACAGATGCTTTGCCATCCCAGAAGATATGTACTAAGCTGACATGTCCACTGAGCATGGCCGCGCCGGCCCCGTCTAAAGACGGCAATATTTATAAAACTCGTGGCGCCTAAAGTGCGTTAAACCCGTAAGACATGCCTCTAAATTACACAAAAAGAAGCTTGAAATAAGAAGCTTGCACGCCAGTGTGGCGCCATCTACATCGCCACATGCGAACTACACACTGTAGGCCAATTCTGCTAATTTAAAACGTTCAAAATCTAGTCGCAGTCTCATCTCGGCGACAAACAAATGTCAAAAACTTGTCAAAATGTAGGGAAATTTGAAGTATTTTTGACAGATTGAGACTGAGATCAGACTGTGAACGTTCTGAAAAATTACGAGAATTGCCCCTCTGATGTCACGCAAAAATCCTGCATCCCAAAAGGATTTTATCGCACACTGGATTTTCAACTCTAGGTGTTGAGTCGAGCGTTGAGAATCCAACAGAGCGCATCTCAGCGCGTCAATAAAACACACTGTTGGATTTTCAACTCTCGGTGATAAGTAACGGCATCCTGCAGACGATTGTATCGCGTGCGGATTGCCCTATCCATAAAAAATGGATGCACATTGTTTTGGGCGCTCACCGACACAACGAACTTAATTTTGATTTTATTGTAAACTAGCTTTTACCCGCGGCTTCGCTCGCGTTAAATTCGGGGAAACACGGTTAAAAAAAATTAAAACAATGAAGCCTATGCCACTCTCCATCCCTTCAACTATGTCCACTTAAAAAATCACGTCAATTCGTCGCTCCGTTTTGCCGTAAAAGACGGACAAACAAACAGACACACACATACATTTTCACATTTATAATATTAGTATGGATTATTTAATTTAAGATAATGTTAGGCCCGTATTACAGAACGTCACTCAATACTCAAGCATTACTTAAACTAGATTCAAGCCATTTGATTGGTTGAAACCAGTTTTAAGTAATGCTTGAGTACTGAGTGACGTTCTGTAATACGGAACTTAGTATTTTGTTAATTGATTTTAATTTAATTTTGTGTAATATCAGTGTACAAGGTATAACAAAATAAACGCAAGTCCTGAAAGTAGTTTGTTCATAACTAGCTACTGAATAGATTTCAGTAACTTTTAATACAGGTATTTTTTTCAAAAATGATGTATTTTTTCTTATTAACCGCCCATTGAGCCAAATTAAATTAAATCTTATTTCAAGGCAATAAGACTCAATTTTAAATGCATAAAGTAATGCTAGTGTCAACACGATTTTCATAATAAAATTAGCAAGCTTTAAAAAAAATAAGTTTTGGTCATTGTATTATGCTTTTAACTCAATACTCTAATTGGGGTGTATGAGGTCTTGTGTTAATGTTACGCCTCGCCCTTGCTTATGTGGCAATTGATTTTAATTTAACGTCTTATCACTACATAGTGCCCCGGACTGCCCCGTTGGTCTCGTGGTTGCAAACGCGACTGCTGAGCGTGGGGTCCTGGGTTCGATTCCCAGGTCGGACAAAGTGTTATTGAGTTTTCCCATTAGGAATTTCTTAGTAACAGTCCGGAGTTTGGAAGTTGGCGGTTTAATACGCCCGTGCCTCGGAAAGCACGTTAAGCCGTTGGTCATGCGCCTGATCTCTCTCCGGTCGTGTCGGATTGCCGTCCCATCGGACTATGAGAGTGAGGGAAGAGGGAGTGCACCTGTGTCTGTGCGCACACTTGCGCACTATAATATCTCCCGCGTACCTGGCTAATCTCCGTTGAGATTGGCCACCGTGACCGAAATCGGTCGGGGAGGCTATTACATAGTATAAAACAAAGTCGCTTTCTCTGTCCCTTTGAATGCTTAAATCTTTAAAACTACGCAACGGATTTTGATGCGGTTTTTTTTATAGATAGAGTGATTGAAGAGGAAGGTTTATATGTAGTGTATTTAGTATCATCATTGCACCCGTGCGAAGCCGGGGCGGGTCGCTAGTATGGATTATAATTATCTGAAATAAACGAATTAATAATAATAAGCAGTGCGTTGAAAATCCAGTGTGCGAAAAAAATCGCCGCAGGAAAAACCAGGGCTTATGTGATAACCTCATCGCAACTCTTTATTATGCACGATTCAATCACAATTTTTAGAAGCCAATAGGGGCGTAGAGCAAGCTTTAATACTAAACTGTTAAGGCCCGTGGCAGTCGCGATCATGAAACGTGCGAGCAGGACAGCGAATTTTTAATAAGGGATTTCTATTCAGGGATATTTTAAATTAGTTAGGTAAACCCAGCAGTCGCGATGGGTATCGATATCGAAATACGATAAAACAAGAAAACAGTTTTCTCACTGCAAGTAACAACAAAAACAGCGGTCGTTGACCTCCCAAAAAAAAACATTTCACATAATTTATTGTTTGTAAAACATCAAGTCTTTTCATTTTTTCGTCTTTAGATGTCGATACCTGTATGATAAAGGTTTTTTTGGCGTTTTCGCCTTGTTGAACGGAACTCTTCGTGTGCGACTCGCACTTGGCTGCTATTTTATTGTGTTTAAATACAGGATTACTTTTCAATCGACCATCGAATTAAACAACTTTCTCCGTGGGACCAATATCGTAATCGCAAAAAATTTATCAACTGTCCCATAGAAAACTTCAAAACCTACTCGACCTAAACGTATGGGACGGCTGATTTTTTATTCGCGATTACGATGTTAGTCCCATGGAGAAAATTGTTTAGTTTGTTGGTCTGTACCACATCCTTAAATTTGGCTGGTCATTGAAAAGTAACCCTGTATATCACGTCTGTGGAGTTTCGCTAGCTAATTAATTTGACCTTATATACGTTCTCTACCGCGGCTGCCACGAACGTTGGCGTATGCTATAGTCATCATGGTTCTAGTGTGCGAAAGAGCTGAAGCTATAAGTACGAATAGCACATCTATCGGGTGGAAATTACAGTTTTTCATGATGGCCGTTATATTATGTCAGCATCGCTGTACTATGAAACCCAAGCTTTTAAGTTGAAGCGCTAGGTAGCCAGAGAAAGTCAAAGGGGATTGAAGATTTTTATAAGGAGCCTGGCATATAGTACTGTCGCGCCATTTTGATTTTTTTTCAAAATGGCCACGCGTGAAACCTATGTAAATCGATAGCAGACATCAATGCGATCGGAAAATATAATAGAATCAAACCTCGTATAGATTACCCCTGCTTAGATCTTGTTGTAATAAATATTGGCCCCGATTCTGTTGTTCACAAACTAAAGTAAATTTAAGTTCAGTGCATCTTTTTCTTTCTATTATATTAAGAAAAGGACAGAAGATGAATATTAGTTTGGTCCTGTCAAATTAGATAATTCATAGACAAGTTTAGACATGATTAAAAAATTGGCTACTAAAAATACGTCAATTTACTTCAAGCGCTGACTAATTTGACAGGACTAAACTAATATTTATCTTGTCTTTTTCATAATGAAATAGAAAGAAAAAGATGCACTGAACTTAAATTTAGTTTAGTTTGTGAACAACAGAATCGGGGCCATTAATTACTTTGACTATTTCATTGAAGTATCAATCGATAGGATTAAGTATATGAAAGAAATCCGTTGGATGCGAGAAGTACAGAACCAGTCGAAGTGGAGGTGCTTGGTTGGGTGAGGCGATATTCCAGCAGTGGGCATCTTTCGGCTAAAATGATGAGTATACTAAAAGTGTTCATCGTCCCAGCGTCATCAGTGGTGTCGCTTATGTGCTTGCGGGCGCGGCGAGTGGTCGCGGCGTCGCTTGCGACGCGCGGGCGCGGCCTCCAGCAGGCCGGCGTGCGCCTGCGCAGCCAGCAGCATGCCCAGCTGGCCCTGTGCCTGATACGGAGAGGATTATTGGAATATTTCGATTTTAGAAACAAAAATTGTGTCAAAGGTGAAATTAGAAAGTTATATTTTTTTTATTCATAGAATTTAATATGTATTACTATTATTAAAAATATATATCGTATACTCAATACTTTCTCAAGTCTTTAAAAATAAAGTAGTAATTGACAAATTTAAATCAAATTAACAGCTTTTTACTAAATGCATATGAAATTTAAGTATACAGGGTGTCCTTGGAAGTATGGATCAAATCAAATAGGGGCGTGGGCAAAGTCATTTCCAAACTTTTTGATCCTGAGAATGTTGGTGAATTTTTTTACGGTTCAAAAGTTATGAAAAACTTTTGTTATTTTCAATCACTTTGCATAGTGCTCAAAGAACAAAATCACTTCAGCCCTGATAGTTTTTTTTTAATGATTTTTTTTCTTTGGGCACTATGTGAAACTATTGAAAAAATATGGTCACAACTTTTGAACCGTAAAATAATTCTCAATCATTCTCAGGATCAAAAAGTTTGGAAATGACCTTGCCCACGCCCCTATTCGATTTGATCCATACTTCCAGGGGCACTCTGTATACACGGTACTTATTAAAAAAAAAAAAAACAATTTTCAAATTTTGTTGTGTCTGTTTGTTCCGGCTACTCTCTGAAACGTGTGGACCGATTTTGACGGGAATTTCACTTGCAGATAGCTGATGTTATAAGGAGTAATTTAGGCTATTTTAGAAAAATAATTGGGCTTCCGCCCAAAAAATGCCCCTAATATCGACCCGAGCGGCTGTTATTATTTAACCACGAGCCCCTCACCGAATGTATATTATGTAATGACTAGCTTCTGCCTGCGACTTCGTTTGCATGAAATTTCACCCTCTTAGGGGTGGAATTTCGGAAAATCTTTTCTTAGTGGATACCTACTCTTCACAAAGAACACACCCTCCAAATTTCATGTCTCTAGGACCAGCGGTTTAGGCTGTGCGTTGATACATCAGTCAGTCAGGACTTTGAATTTTATACAACGTGTAACGTTAATTGCGCTAAACCTCATACACCCAAATTAAAGCATTGAATTAAAAGCATAATACAATGAAAAAAACTATTTTTTTTAAAGCTAACTATTATAATTAAGAAAATCGTGTTGATCCTAGCATTACTTTATACATTCAAAATTGAGTCTTATTACCTTCAGATAAGAGTTAATTTTCTTTGGATCGATCGGCAGATAGTATGGCAAAATAAATAATTTTTGATAAAAAAACCTATAATAAAAATTACTGAAATCGATTCAGTAGTCAAATTATAAACAAACTATTTTCAGGTTTTGCGCATTTAACGTCACATGTTGTATATTTAGAAGACCGAACGTACCTCGCCATGCATCTCTTTAGCCATTGTATACACGCTGTGTTCGCTACTATTATACATAAGCGCGTTTGATAACATAAGGAGAACGTCTCGTTGGAACTGCGCCGTCGTCCTGAAAACCAATATAAATTATAAGTAACACTATAATTATGCGTTTCGGCAATCATCGTCAATCATCGGAAGTAAGAAGGCGATAATCCTACTAATATTATAAACGCGAAAGTTTCTGAGGATGGATGGATGACTGTTTGTTACTCTTTCACGCAAAAACTACTGAACGGATTTGGATGAAATTTGGCACACAGATAGTTTATAATAGGAATTAACACATAGGACACTTTTTATCCCGATATTTCCACGGGATCGACACTTAAGCGGGTGAAACCACGGGGTGCTGCTAGTATATACTAAAGCTGAAGAGTTAGTTTGTTTTTTTTTGTTTGAACGCGCTAATCTCTGAAAGTACGAGTCAGATTTGAAAAAATCTTTTTTCATTTGATGGCCCAATTCTTGAGGAAGGCTAAAGGCTATTTGAACATCACGCTATGACCCTAAGGAGCCGACTAAAAGAAAAAAAATCAGAAAAAGCGCCTAGCGAAAGCGAAGTCATAGCGCGGGCAAGCGATGCGATGCGACGGGGTGGGTCGAGAAATTTTACGGGGACGAAGTAATAAATAATAATAATCTTTATTATTATACACACAAGATTTATGATAGACAAAAGCAGATGTACAAAATAACATGGTATCCTACTAATATTATAAATGCGAAAGTTTGTGAGGATAGATGGATGGTTGGATGTTTGTTACTCTTTCACGCAAAAACTATTGAACGGATTTTGATGAAACTTTACAGAAATATAGTTTATACATCAGAATAACTCATAGGATACTTACTTTCCCGATATTCCCACAGGATCAAAACTTACGCGGGTGAAACCTCGGGGCGCAGCTAGTATCTACATAAATCTACACAGATCATGTAACCCTTTTTTTTTGGTGGATGGGAAATCATGAAATGACCCCTCCCGCTCTGTGTGGAGCAGAAGGGAGTGTCAGACTCTTACTGACTAAAACCCACCCGTGTTCCTTCCTTAGCCCTTTATGTTCCGGGGCAGCGGTAACCCTTTCGGACAATCCCGCTGCCCCGGCAGGCTCCTCCCTTCCCTAAAGCTGACATCTCTTTGAGGCGCGCGTGGAACACGTACGCGCCGTCCGGCACGGGCCTGGTCCTGATCGGACGGAGAGTTACCCATTACTCTCCGCCCGCAGGCCCAAGAGCATGTAACCCTGCCTCCTAAACTAGGTAGTCCTGTATAAAGAAGTATGAAGAAATTATGTATATGAAGTCTTTGAAGAAATTACCTTATAACGCCCGATTCGATGTTTTTCCTGATGGTCGTGAGATCCATGGGTCGTTTGACGACCTGGCTGTAGCCCGGAGCTTCGTCGTCGCTGATCGGCCGGAGAAACAGGGAGGCGTACTTGTGTGCACATAATCTATGGAAAAAAAAAATCATTATCATCATCTGCGTAGCCTTCTCCCAACTATTGAGAACCTCCTCTTTGAAGTCGGTTAAAAATTATATAATTGTGACACTATAACTATAATGGCACCAATTCTGTTGTTCACAAACTAAATTAAATTTAAGTTCAGTGCATCTTTTTCTTTCTCTTGAAAAGGACAGAAGATAAATATTAGTTTAGTCCTGTCAAATTAGATAATCCATAGACAAGTTTAGACGTGATTAAAAAATTGGTTATTAAAAATACGTCAATTTACGTCAGGCGCTGACTAATTTGATAGGACTAAGGCAATATTTATGTACTATCCTTTTTATAATGAAATAGGAAGAAAAAGATGCACTAAACTTAAACTTAGTATAGTTTGTAAAAAATAGAATCGGGGCCAATGTGTAACTGTTATAATAATTGTCCCAATAAAGTAAAAAAAAAAAAACAATAAGGTATTTTTTTTTTCAAAAGCTCCGTACCTGCTATAGACCAGCATGACAGATTTCTTCCACAGGCGATGTTGCCGTTCCGCGTCGTTAGCGCTCGGCGACTCCGGCGCACTTGCCTCGGCCGCGCTCTCGGAGCCCGAACATGCTGGTGAATGTAAGGAGGTGTTATAAAGGGGGGAGGCACAACGCGTGGGTATTTTTATCGATTTCGGTTAATGCAGTAGACACAGAATATACAGGATTACTTTTCAATGACCAGCCAAATTTAAGAATGTGGTTCAGACCATCAAACTAAACAACTTTCTCCGTGGGACCAACATCGTAATCGCGAAAAATTTATCAACTGTCCCATAGAAAACTTCAATACCTACTAGACTTAAACGTATGGGTCGGCTGAATTTTTATTCTCGATTACGATGTTGGTCCCATGGAGAAAGTTGTTTAGTTTGATGGTCTGTACCACATCCTTAAATTTGGCTGGTCATTGAAAAGTAACCCTGTATAGATAGACCTAGATAACGCAAGTATCGCGATCTGTATGAAAACCAAGCGTGCCATTTTTGACTACCTACTATGACGTCACAAGCGCTCTTTCTCACTCACGCTCACCCAGCCAGCAGTACACAGGACAGCGCGAAAGTGGCGACTTACGATTTTGAACGTAAGTTGATGCGATTTTTGGCACACGAAGTAGTTGCTCTTGCGTTATCTAGGTGTATCTATATCTGTGGCAGTAGATATTTTCTAGCAAATTTATGCACAAATCAACGTGTAACTGAATTAATGCACATTATGAAAGTAGTTAGATCAGAATCGTTTACTGAAACGATTTCTGTCATTCTTAATATAGGTAAATTTTTTATCCCAATAATAATTAAAACTACTGACTGTATAGTCACACTTCTGTTGTACAGTCAAAACAAACCAAAATGAACCGTAAATCAAGGTTATAAGATTTGTTTTTGTTACGACTATGCGTGTGTAGATTTGTAATGTAACCACAATTTTCTGTCATCATCAGTAATAACTAATTTAATAAATAAATAATGTTTTATACATAACTAGCTGCGCCCCACGATTTCACCCGCATAAGTTTCGATCCCGTGGGAATATATGGATAAAAAGTAGCCTAAATGTTAATTCAGGGTGTCAGCTACCTCCATACAAAATTTTATCCTCTCCAATAGATCTACATTTTGGAATGGGCAACTAGCTTCAACTTTCTGACTAACTGACCGACTAGTTAATTTTGACAATTCAAAAGTGCCTGTAAATGGTTAAATTGAAATAAATGCTTTGAGTTTGAGTTTATCAAAATTGGTCCAGCCGTTTGAGAGTGAAGAAGAGACAAACATACACACACACATACTCACAAACTTTCGCCTTTATAATATTAGTGTGATATTAAAAATTCAGTGTATGTATCATAAATATAAGTACAACATAATATTATAATTGGGGTGTTTGGTGGTGTGCGTTGATTCCGGGACATGCCGTATACGTAAGAAACTCATACTTTTATGTAAACAAGTACACAAGTAAGTATGTACTGTATATTAAGAGCCTATACTACCAGCTAAAATTCACTCTTTATCTCGCTCGCACGATACTGCTCGCGGAGTGAGTTAGAGCGAGACAGAGGGCGATGCTAGGCGGCAGTCAGCGCCAATAGTTTAGGTATTTGCTTTTTAGGGTGAAAATAATGGTAATTAAAAAAAACATAAGAAATGCTTTATAGTTAGCTTCAGTTAGTATGCAAAGTTTCATGATCTAATTTGAAGTTTTTTTTTTATACCAGCTGATTATTGTTCGGTTTCGAGGTAACTTTGGATTTTTTTTCTATCGAGAAAATTTTATGGAATCGTGTTTTCGTCAAACATAAGACCTAGCATTAATTCTCAACTTTACCATATATTTATTTCAAAATTAATGCTGCAGTATTTTCGACATAACGGAGAATCATGCAAAGCCATTTGAGGTAGTATAGGCCCTTAAACAAAACAAAAAATCGACATTAGACAAGTATTCTATGAACACTATCAAATTCTTTAAATGATGTTGAAAACCGCGCCAAAATTCATTCCGTAGTTTAGAAGAACAATACCTACACAGAAATGTTTTGATGTTTTTTTTTTTGTTTTTAGACAAAAGGAAGTAATTTTCTTTATCAAGTTTGAAAAATTAATTTGTGGTTACATCTACAGAATAACGATCTAACGCCATGTTTTTTCTAATCACAAAAAATCAGTTGAAAACAACAAAAAACTTACTTCTTGAATCCGATTTCTTCTTGCGAGAATAGTCTCGTTTCTTCTTGCCATCCTTCTCTTCTTCTCGACTTAACTGTAAGAGGAATACAGCATAATTTAGAAGATGTTTATACTTGTGCCATTTTGGCCAAGATGGGTTATCATTATATTTTGCTCTCATCATTTACAGAGCCTTTTCCCAACTGTATTGGGGTCGGCTTCTAGTCTAACTGGATGCGGCTGAATACCAGTATTTTATATGGAGTGGCTGCCTATCTGACCTCCACAACCCAGTTACTGGGTAATACGATACCCCTTGGTAAGACTGGTTGTCAGACTTTCGGGCTTCTGACTACCCGTAACGACTGTCAAAGATCCACGAATGACAGCCGGGACCGACGGCTTAGTGTGCTTTCCGAGGCACGGAGGGGTCTTAGTATTTAAAGATGGTCACCCATCCACTGACCAATCGCGGCAAGCGTAGCTTAACCTGATCGATCGACCTGTGCGGCTGTTATTATTTAGCCACGGGTAAATGAACATTTACTTTAAAGGACAATGCCAGAAACTCTATAGAACTTTGCCACATTCAATACATTCATTTACAACTTTGCAATATGCAGCATCTTATTACTTTTGTATTACTGATAACTAAACACTTTTCCTAATGCCTGTAGAACATGCGGTTTCTGAAATGTTTAATAATCCGGTAATACCAGCGGTGCAATTCTCGTAATTTTAAGAACGTTCACAGTCTGGTCTCAGTCTCAATCTGTCAAAAATACTTCAAATTTCCCTACATTTTGACACTTGTTTGTCGCCGAGATGATACTGCGACTAGATTTTGAACGTTTTAAATTACGAGAATTGGCCTTCTGATCCGGCCCAACACAAAGGACAATGTCCTTTGTGTTGTTCTGTTACAAAAAACTGTTAAGTTCGGTGGTTTTGGAAAGTCATGAAGGGCGTTTATTTATTGAGGGGCTTGTGGCTAAGTAATGAAGCCGCATAGGTCGATCGATCAGGTTAAGCTACGCTTACCGCGATAGGTCAGTGGGTGGGTGACCATCTTTACATACTGAGATTCCGCCGTGCCTCGGACAGCACGTTAAGCCGTTGGCCTCGGCTGTCATTCGTGAATCTTTGACAATCGTTACGGGTAGTCAGAAGCCCGAAAGTCTGACAACCAGTCTTACCAAGGGGTATCGTATTACCCAGTAACTGGGTTGTGGAGGTCAGATAGGCAGTCGCTCCATGTAAAACACTGGTATTCAGCTGCATCCGGTTAGACTGGAAGCCGACCCCAACATAGTTTGGAAAAGGCAGGCAGATGATGGTCATTTTTACCTCCATAGGAGTATCGTCATCAGTTTCGGTGTGTGTATCCTCCACGTCCGTCTTCTCTCTCTCTTCTTTAACTTCTGCTTCTTGCGCTATCGGCAGAGACTCTTCTCGTATCATCTCTTTTAGGGGGATGGAGTCCTGTACGAAAAAAAAAAATTGAATTCAGTAATTGACATAATTATAGTAAGAAAGAAAATGCGTTTATTTGCAGTGAACACGACGTAAAAGAACATAAATAAAAGGTAGGGGGAAACATGCGTCACATCCACGCAAAACGGCTACCGCTCAGCATTATGCTGCGACCCTATGCGAGACAGAGCCTCAGCGCTGGTTTTCAGCGACAGCCGGCGCTGACGTAATGACGTCGTCCGGTGCAGCGAACAATTATTAGGTCATTGTACCGGTACAGCGTACTTAAAGAAAAATAATATAATTTAATTTAAAAGTGATGAATAATATTATAATAAAAAGGAAATAGACACATTGGCCCCGATTCTGTTGTTCACAAACTAAACTAAATTTAAGTTCAGTGCATCTTTTTCTTTCTATTTCATTAAAAAAAGGACAGAAGATAAATATTAGTTTAGTTCTGTCAAATTAGTCAGCGCCTGACGTAAATTTACGTATTTTTAGTAGCCAATTTTTTAATCATGTCTAAACTTGTCTATGGATTATCTAATTTGACAGGACTAAACTAATATTTATCTTCTGTCCTTTTTTTTTCTATTGCAGCCGAAGTTTTATTAAGAACGTTATTATTACACATAATCTTTCGCCTTTTCCCAACTATGTTGGGGTCGGCTTCCAGTCTAACCGGATGCAGCTGAATACCAGTATTTTACATGGAGCGACTGCCTACCTGACCACCACAACCCAGTAACTGGGTATAACATTACCTCAGGCTCTTCCTCCTTTTTAACTTCTTCTATAATTTTCTGTTCTTCAACTTTGGGCGGTTCCGGTCCTTTCTCCATCATCTCTAGTTCCTGCTCTATGGAGTCTGTGTGGACTGGTTCCGGTAGTCTCGGCGCTTCCTCTTTCGGTTGTGTTTGTGGTTCTGGAACGTGAGAAATTGGGGTTAACTATGACTTAATGAGTTCAAATTCATTTATTTCAAATGAGCATATAAAAGGCACTTTTCAACGTCAAAATCACACTAATATTATAAAGGTGAAAGTTTGTGAGTGTGTTTGTATGTTTGTTACTTCTTCACGTAAAAACTACTGAACGGATTTGGATGAAATTTGGCACACAGATGGTTTAATATCCTCCCGACCGATTTCGGTCACGGTGGCCAATCTCAACGGAGATTAGCCAGGTACGCAGGAGATATTATAGTGCAGGCGTGTGCGCAGACACAGGAGCACTCCCTCTTCCCTCACTCCCACAGTCCTCAGGGGGCGACCCGACACTCGCGGAGAGAGATCAGGCGCAGGGGCAGGCGACACGTGCGCGCGAGACACAAGGGGACCACACCGACTACTTACTAACTCCGGGCTGTTACTAAGAAATTCCTAATGTAAAAACTTAATAACACTTTGTCCGACCCGGGAATCGAACCCAGGACCCCACGCTCAGCAGTCGCGCTTGCGACCACGAGACCAACGTGGCAGTCAAACGGTACGGTACAGATGGTTTATAACCAGGATTAACACATAGGATACTTTTTATCCCGATATTAGCACGGGATCGAAACTTATGCGGGTGAAACCACGGGGCGCAGCTAGTAATTCTATAAAGCCATATTTATTACGGTCGCAAATCATATTTTATTTAAGATACAACCTGACCACTGAGCTGCAAATTGCAAAAAACGTAACTAAATTTGAATTTCGCTGGCTAACTTAGCGCATCCATCTTAATAATAGTGAAGATTTATAATGGGTTATAGATTACTTGTGAATATTACTTTAATAAATCCACGGAGTGAAAATTTGTAACGGTTATAATTAAACGCGGCAAAGCAGAGAGAGATATTCAAAGACAAAATTTTGACACATACAGAATGTTGCCAATAAAAACAATTAGGACAGTGTTGCAATCATTACTTAACAAACAGTACCAACCTTCAACCACGGCTTCCGGCTCCGGTTCTTCAACCACCGGTTCCGGCGGCAGAGGTATCGTTTCCGGCGGTATTTCCACCACCGGCTCCGCATGTACCACCTCTTCTGTGGCCTGTGGCTCTTCTGACGGCGGCTCTTTCTTTATCTCTTCTTGGATTGGCTCTTCTTGTATTACGCTATAAAAGGAAAGACAAATGTTTCTTTGATTGAATTGTGTAAAGTATCGTATGTGCAAAGTATTACAGGACTAAACTAATATTTATCTTCTGTCCTTTTTTAATGAAATAGAAAGAAAAAGATGCACAGAACTTAAAAAGGAATCACCAGTTTCGGCTAAGTGTAGACAAGATACCCGGTACAAATTGTTTTTACTAAACAATATTATTAATTCTGAGAGAAATATTTTTGCACATCACATAGTAGCCAGATATATGTACAAAAAGTCGAAATTAACGAGTATTTAAACTGGATCCACCAGTTGAAAAGCATAGCCATTTGTTTGACGAAGTGTTACCAGCACGGAAATAAAACATCAGTTTCAGTCTGTAATCGATCCGGTTGCTTTGTATCGATATTCTGCTTCGCAATGGATCATTTCGATTCGAGTATCGATATAAAATCGCTTTTAATTAATAAGTCACTTTGTCTTTATTAGATTCAATTTCTTACTACTTATAGCAAACAGTCCCCCGGTTTTGCCCGAACAATGTCAGTAGTGTTTATGGTAAATAACGGCCCGCCTTAATATTATTTTTCCTCAGATTTGCATTTTGTCTCATTTAACTAAACACCAGATCTGACCACTACGATTTTACAGTAAGATTGTACTTAGATTAGTTTGTGAACAAGGGAATCGACGCCATTGTTTTGTTTATAAAGATTATAAATGATACAGATTAAAAATAGTGTGTGTATATCCGGGAAAATGTTCCAAAATTCGTAACGCGCAGTGAGCCAGCATGATCAATGGTCGTTTCTTCTCTGTAAGGGAAACGATTTTCCCTTTATTAAGACAATAAACACAGATATAGATACACCTAGCTAACGCAAGAGCAACTACTTCGTGTGCCAAAAATCGCACCAACTTACGTTCAAAGATCGTAAGCCGCCACTTTCGCGCTCAGTCCTGTGTACTGCTGGCTGGGTGAGCGTGAGTGAAAAAGAGCGCTTGTGACGTTATAGTAGGTAGTCAAAAAATAGCACGCTTGGTTTTCATACAGATCGTGATACTTGCGTTATCTAGGTCTATCTATATCTGTGCAACCTATAATGTTCCCAAACCACGTGAAGCCGTTGGTCCCGGCTGTCATTCGTGGATCTTTGACAGTCGTTACGGGTAGTCAGAAGCCCGAAAGTCTGACAACCAGTCTTACCAAGGGGTATCGTATTACCCAGTAACTGGGTTGTGGAGGTCAGATAGGCAGTCGCTCCATGTAAAATACTGGTGTTAAGCTGCATCCGGTTAGACTGGAAACCGACCCCCAAAATAGTTGGAAAAAGACTAGGCAGATGATGAATGTTCTCACGGCTGGGAAACAGGCCTCCTCTCTGTGAGAGGGAGTGGGCTGAAATCCACCACGCGGGCCCAGTGCGGGTTGGTAGATGTCACATGTCTTCGAATTTTTGGTTCTATGACATGCCGGTTTCCTCACGATGTTTTCCTTCACCGTTTTGAGAGCAGCGGTGATGAAATAATTTACACAAAGTATAGCCTCTGTCTAGGTGCGAATCCAAGATCTACAAATCGTATGCCGATACCACTGCACCACCAATGCTCTAGTGGGACAATAACATGCATTTTTTAAACGTGTCCTTATCAAAAAAGCATATTATAGACTACTAGCGACCCGCCCCGGCTTCGCACGGGTGCAATACTGATACTAAGTACAGGTATTTCAAGAATGCCAGCACGCGCCGCCGCGGCCGGTACCGCAGCAACCGCTATGTCCCTGCATTTTAAATCTGTAATATCTTCGAAAATATTCATTTAAATTACATGCTGTAAAGGGCCATATTTATCTATATTAAATGCACAGTGTATTTAAGGTACTTAATTGGATAAGGATTAATGCTGTATTGCTTAAAATCGCTTCGTAAATAAGCCATTATTTCTCGTAAAAAGTAAAGGATAAAAAATGATTATTGTGGGTTATCCCTAAGAGATAGACATATACCATCGCGGACTTTTTTGTAGACCTTTTTAAGGTGTACAATACTGTAGTACATTATTTTGACCTATCTCGTAGGGTTCAGCCAGCGTTTGAAAAGTAAGCGCAAAAAATGCTTTTATTTACAACATCACATGCATGCATGTATTATATATATAAACCTTCCTCTTGAATCACTCTATCTATTTAAAAAAACCGCATCAAAATCCGTTGCGTAGTTTTAAAGATCTAAGCGTTCAAAGGGACAGAGGAAGCGACTTTGTTTTATACTATGTAGTGACGTTGAAGACAAGGTAGTTTGGCAATAATTATTCCTTCTGCACATGTGGCTTCCCTGGCATCTCATTAACGGCATAACTACGTAAATGTCTATTAACTGCTCTCAAATTACGATTTTTATTTATTTTTTTACATACTTCTTTGACATAATCCTTTTATTATTTGACATTATATAGAGACAATTCTAATTTTCCTCTTTTTTAGTGGTTGTAATGGAAATCAAATCACTTGGTTTTAATAGGTTTTCATATTTTATTTATCTTTCTTTGAGATTTTGATTTTGTAAATGTGAGGACTTTGTAGGTCCTGTAGATTTTAGATCTGTAGACCATTTTTTATTTTATCAAGTACCTGGTATTTGTTGATAGGCCTACGCTGTCCTCCCATACCTACTGTAATTAGAAAACATTGTAAAAGCCAATTATTTTTAAAAGAGTAACCGTGGTAGTTTCTTGCCGGTTCTTCTCCATAGGAAACGACCAATTGGAACCGTGCACCTAGCTTCTGACGTTTCATAAGTGCCCTTGTAGGCTTATGTGAAATAAAATATTTTGATTTTTATTTTATTAATTTGGATTATTTTTTCAACTCACTTCTCTTCTTCTTCAACGACTTCTGGAGTTTCTTCCACAATCTCTTCTTCAATTGTTTCTGGTTCCGTCGGTGTCTCTGGTTCTTTGATTTCTTCTTTTATCTGTGAAAAAAAGACGGAATTTGAAGTTTTGGATTTATACAATGTGTAACAGAATGAACGCAAGTCCTGAAAGTAGTTTGTTCATAATTGACTACTGAATCGATTTCAGTAACTTTTAATATACTAAGGTATTTTTTCAAAAATTATGTATTTTTTCATACTAACCGCCGATTAAGCCAAATAAAATTAAACCTTATTTTAAGGCAATAAGACTCAATTCTAAATGCATAAAGTAATAGCCACTAGCATTACTTTTATATTTCGTGTTATATGTTGTCCCAAAAATGTTTGTAAAAGGTTACAAGTTGGACACCGATCGACACTACGTAATCATTATCGAGCGTAAGACGACGCTGCACGCGCGGGCGGCGCGCGGTAAGCATGTTTTTGTACGGACAACTAGGTAACGTAACAAGCTTATAACTTTGTGATTTTTCATGATACAGTTTTGAAATTTTGTACATAGATTCTTTACATAAAAATACTAGACACGTGTTTCGGGTTTCGCATATACTAAAACTAATATCGACCCCGATTCTGTTGTTTACAAACTAAACTAAACTTAAGTTCAGTGCATCTTTTTCTTTATATTTCATTATGAAAAGGACAGAAGATAAATATTAGTTTAGTCCTGTCTAATTAGATAATCCATAGACAAGTATAAACGCGATTAAAAAATTGACTACTAAAAATAAGTCAATTTATATCGGGCGCTGACAAATTTGACAGGACTAAACTAATATTTATCTTCTGTCCTTTTCATAATGAAAGAGAAAGAAAAAGATGCACTAAACTTTAATTTAGTTTAGTTTTTGAACAACAGAATCGGGGCCATTGTATAGTCAAATTGTATATACCTTTTGAACTTCCGGATGTATAATCTTAATTTCTGTGGTGGGGAATTTGACTTCCGGGAAGGCTATTTTGATCTCCATTTCCGGTGTCGTCTCCTTTGTTATTCTTGCTGCTTGCACGGGCGGGTGTTCGGGTTCCTAGGGTTAGAAAGTATTTGATTTAAATGTAGGTAGGGGTGCGAAAATATGTCGATATCAAACTCAAACTCAAACCATTTTATTTAAATTAAACTGTAGCGGTATCTACATCGCCACATGCGAACCACGCGTCATACTGACGTCTCGCAAAATCCTGCATCTCGCAAGTAGAGTTTACCGCGCAACTTGCATATATACAAAGGCCCGATATGAATCATCGGACAGTTGCCCGCCAGACACAACACCCGTCTGGTCGAAGGATCCTCCCTTTTCTATGGAGGGTGAGTGAACTTTACACCCTGTTCCTCATACCTCTATAAAACCATTTACAGGCACTTCTGAACTGCCAGTTAGTCAGAAAGTTGAAACTAGTTGCCCATTCCAAAACGTAGATCTCTATGGAGAAGCAAGCAAGAAACTCCAAGGACACTCTTTTAAATCAAGATATTACAAAATCCCGGGTACATTATTCCTGTTGCGTTTATACGGGAAAAAATACCAGTGATAACCAGTGCGCTTTCCACCTTTGATACATAATTATTTAATAGATAATTATTATTTACCGTGTCAATGTCTTCTTGTAAAACTTCCTCTTCAATTGGCTCTACAGTAATTTGTTCGGGTTCCACCTAAAATATTTAAATTAAATTTATTTTTGAAGGGTGCAGTCACAGATATAGGTACACCTAGATAACACAAGAGCAACTACTTCGCGTGCCAAAAACCGCGCCAACTTACGTTCAAAAATCGTAAGCCGCCACTTTCGCGCTCAGTCCTGTGTACTGCTAGCTGGGTGAGCGTGAGTGAGAAAGAGCGCTTGTGACGTCATAGTAGGTAGTCAAAAAAATGACACGCTTGGTTTTCATACAGATCGTGATACTTGCGTTATCTAGGTGCAATAGTCTAAAACGATTTTTTTTTAATTCTTTTCAGATATACATTGCCATATTGCTCATCCTCCATGATAAATAGCGTGATAATTTATAGCTTAAAAACTGATCAGAAATAAAGGGAATATCTATAAATGCAAAATTTTAGCAAAATCTGGTAGGTTTTACGTGATACTTTCAGAAAAAAAATCTCAAAACTATTTTTTCGGCATTAGAATCGTTGCCAGACCTTGTAGCAATTACTTTTCAAAAAATAATTCGATCAAATTCAATTTTTTTTCAATATAGTTTTTTTTTTAGTTCTTATCAGAAGACAGTATAATTTGAGTGGATAAAGGAAATGGCGGCCTTTGCGCTGCAGTGGGCAACACATGCTGATTTATTTATTTTATTTTGTACAGTTCCTTCCTTAACCTGGGTCAAATAAACCTATTTTCTTTCTATTTATTGGAACGAAGTTCTTTAAGACTATGCCGACCGCACAGTGGCGCCCTCATCGTTTGTTTGGTTATTTCATACAATTTTTAATGAAAATGCAGAAAATAAGCACGTTAAGTTGTGCTTCACAAGATTATACGTTAATATTATTAGTGTTAGGTATTTAATACGGGGAGACAAGTGAAACACACGACAGCTATGGACACACTACTTTATTCCGTAAACCCTCGCGTGGGCGCAGCCACGCACACATGGAATCGTTCACACACACATACACAACAGTCCCTCCCCCTATTTAACATAAATAGAAAATTACAAAAAGAACTGCTTATAATTAACCCTGGGTATGTCCCTCAGCAGTCTGCTGGAACATCTCGAATTCCGGGGTGAAGGTGAGGATGACAATTCCACCTCATCCCTCTCTCCCTCCCCACTATCAAGCGGTTGAGGACCGCTGGGTTCGCTGTGAGTTGTGTCTTCGTCCAACGTAAGATCGTTGAAGTCCCCGGGTCGTGACGTACCTTTATGTAGTATTATTTGATTTTTATGTTTTTTGACGTCTGACGATGAAACATGGTCTTTAATTAAATATAACACTTTACCCAGTCTTTTAATTACGGTTCCTTTGTACCACAGAAATTTACAATTATTCAGAAATTTTTTAAACATGACCTCATCGCCCGGCTTAAACACTTGTTTATTGTTGCCGCCATAGCACTTAATTTGCGAGCACTGTTTTAGTTTAACATTGTCGGTTAGTGATGTGAGTGGGGTCGACGTTAACTTGGGTTGGAGTAAATCAAGACGTGTTCTGAGCTTTCGCCCAAACACCAATTCAGCCGGTGAGAACCCCGTGACAGAATGAACTGAATTCCGATAATCAAACAAAAATTTCAAAATTTTGAGCCTACAGTCATTCCTATTGTGAGAACCTAAAACACTTGACTTAATACCCTTTTTTACAATTTTCACATAACTCTCTGCTTGTCCATTACTAGCAGGATTGTAGGGTGGTGATGTAAGATGAGCAATACCATTTAACAAACAAACTTTTGTGAACTCAGCGGACGTAAACGCAGTGCCGTTATCGCTAACAATCGTATGTGGTAATCCGTACTTAGACATAAAATCATAAAGCTTTTCAATAACGGTCGTCGAGGTGGTGGATGTGCTCACATCATATATTTCTAACCATTTCGTGTGCGCGTCTACCACTACCAAAAACATCAGATTATTTATTGGCCCCAGCAAGTCTACGTGTATTCTATGGAATGGTGCATCAGGAAACTTCCATGGTGCTAACGGCGCCCGGGGTGGCGAGGGCCGTAGCTGTTTGCATATTTCACACGAGTTTATCATTTTTTCTAGCGCTGCATCAATGCCTGGGAACCAAACCCGTGACCTAGCCTCTGATTTCGTTTTTACGATGCCTAAATGTGAGCTATGTAATTCTAATAAAACCCTTGGCCGCAATGATTCGGGAAGAACAACTTTATGTCCCCTCATTAAACAACCTTCTTCATATGACAATTCTGTCTTACATAAATGATAAGGTTTCAACTGCAAGTCTTCTACCCTTTTAGGCCACCCATTTTGAACATAATTTATAACTACCTAACTGTAATACCGTATCCTCATTAGTAGCTTTACGTAACTCATTCAAGGTCAACGGCATGTCGCCTTCGATTATAAAATTAACGTAGGATGCGCGATCAATGGGAGCGGCGGCCGCGGCGGCGTGTGCGCCGATGTTGTCTCCCTCGCTCTCGCTGCGAACCCGCCCTGACTTACACTGTAAACTCGCTCGAGACAGATAATCCGCGTTGTTGTCAGCGCTTCGGACATACTCAATTGTATAATTGTATGCACTTAAAAACATCGCATATCTCTGCAATCTATTAGCGGACACCTCCGGTATACCTTTATGTTTTCCGAAAATAGTAATTAACGGCTTGTGATCCGTGCGAAGTATGAATGGATCTGACCTGCCATATAAGTACTGATGGAACCGGCGTATTCCAAATATTATTGCTGTCGCCTCTTTTTGTATTTGTGAGTAATTCTTCTCGGCTGTATTCAACGTGCGGGAAGCAAATGCTACCGGGCGCTCTAACCCGTCATAATCTATTTGGGATAAAATAGCCCCCAAGCCACACGGCGATGCATCGACGGTTACAACTATTTTAGCGTCTGAATTAAAGTGTGTTAAGACCTGATCAGACGTTAAATGTTTTTTAATTTCTTCAAACGCCTGTTGGTGTGACGTAGACCAGACCCACTTAACTCCCTTTTTTAATAGGTCATACAAAGGACTCAGGATACAGGAAGCTCTAGGCACAAAATTCCTATAATAGTTTACGAGGCCTAAAAATGATTGCAATGTGTTAACGTTGGTAGGTATGGGCGCATCAGCTATAGCTATCACCTTTGCCGGATCTTTCTGTAACCCATCTTTGTTTATTATGTAACCCAAATATTTAATTTCGTTTTTGAAGAAATCGCATTTTTCTTTCTGCACAGTTAACCCTGCATCCTGAAGTCTTTGCAGAACTATATTCAACTTGTTCAGATGCCCTTCCGGGGTCCGGTCAGTCACCAAAATGTCGTCAAGCAGACATAGAACCCCGTCAAGTCCCGAAAGCACCGTTTCCATAGCGCGCTGGAATATAGACGGCGCACTAGACAGTCCGAAAACTAATCGAGTATAATTAAATAAGCCTCGATGTGTATTGATACATGTGATCGGTTGAGATTCCTCGTCTAACAAAAACTGGTTATAGGCCGTAGTCAAGTCAATTTTCGAAAACTGATGCCCCCCGTACAATTTTGAAAATAGTTCGTGTACGGTGGGTAGAGGATATTGTTCTATTATCAGCTGTTTGTTAATAGTAACCGAGTAGTCGGCACACAATCTAACCGAACCATTGTGCTTAAGCACGGGAACAATAGGTGACGCGTACTCAGAGTGCGTAACGGGCTTTAGAACACCTAGGTCTACTAAGCGTGTTATCTCTTCGCCCACCTTATCACGTAGCGCGAACGCAATTGGACGCGCTTTACAGAATATCGGTTTTACATTATCCTTTAATTTTAATGTAACACGATATTTATTAAATTTACCAAGCTTATCAGAAAATACTTCTGGAAAACGCGATTGCAACTGGTCCACCATACTCTGCTCACCCTTCAAAAAGTTACAAGGCGTCAACTTAAGTTTAAATGTTGAAATGAAATCCCTGCCTAGTAACGGTGGTCCGCCATTGCGAATGACGTACACGTCCAACTTGTGAGTGTGTCTCATGTACGTCACTGGCAGGTTTACGTACCCTACACATTTCATAATATTACCGGTGTAGCTAAAAAAACTTTTTTTAGAATCTAGTAACGGAATATTACCGAACAAGTTTTTATAGGTACCTTCGGATATCACGGTCACCGCTGATCCACTATCTATTTGGAATTGTAAATCCTTCCCGTACATTGAAACTGTTTCTGTCATAGGTTCCCCTCCGACTGAACGTATGTTAAACAATGACTTACCGTCGTCGTCCTCGCTCACATCACCTGTCAACACGTAATTAACCTTATTACACATTTTACGTAAATGACCTTTGGTGTTGCACTTATTGCATTTGTAGCTTGCAAACCGACATTGGGATGACTCATGATTATTACGACCGCACACTGTACACTTTAATTTACCGGCACTAATGGTTTTAGCACTCTTTACTTCTTTGGCGATCTTGAACACTGGCGTCTGCTGCCCAAGAACAGCCGAAGTAGTGGTGGCGCCCGCTCGCGCGCACCGCGCGCTCTCCGCTAGCTCCACCGCCTTGGCCAAGGTCAGCTTGTCGATGTCCTGCGCGAACAGCTTTTCTCGTTCATGCCCTGCTGCCATTCCCATCACAAACCGATCTCGTAACGCCTCCTCGACGTTACTAAATTTACAATGTGCCGTAAGTCCTCGTAGCCTTGATGCCCATTGCGTGTATGTCTCGCCCTGCTGCTGTACAGCCGCGTAAAAATTGTAACGCTCGCTGAAGCCGCATATCTTTGGTAGGAAATGCTCATCTAATAACTGCACTATGTCGTCATATGTTACTTCCTGGATATCCTTTGGCAGGGCCAGATCCGCTGCCAACTTGTAAGTACCATCGCTAAGTGCACTGAGCAGGATCGCCCGTCTCTTGGCTCCAGCTGCATCATTCTTCGGAACAATGTCATTTGCAATAAACCATTGTGTAATTCGGCCTTTGTACGACTTCCATTCCTGTACGTTGTGATCGAATGTAGACAAAATGCCGATACTGTTCATTTTCCGATTACTATTTTGAGATGTGGGTAAAAACTCGTCGCCACTGTTAGGTATTTAATACGGGGAGACAAGTGAAACACACGACAGCTATGGACACACTACTTTATTCCGTAAACCATCGCGTGGGCGCAGCCACGCACACATGGAATCGTTCACACACACATACACAACAATTAGAAACGGTAGTTTTATATTGTTTTGTTTTATTATAATCCTTAAAACGGAATTTTCGTTTTAAACCTTTTCATTTGATACTCCACAAGGCAACATCCCAAAATATTTATTTTTAAATTCATTACTTTATGTCCTCTAGAGGGCGCCATATTGAATTTAGTGTGACGTCACATAGCCTATACCCAAGCGGACGGTCAAGACGCTTCTAACGATACCTCATTTGTCAAATTATTACAAGTACTTTTGAAGTTATGAGGGAATAGATGAACATACATACATATAAAACGTGTAACGTTAAATGCGCAAAACCTGAAAATAGTTTGTTCATAATTGACTACTGAATCGATTTCAGTAACTTTTAATATAAGTTTTTTTTCCAAAATGATGTATTTTGCCATACTATCCGCCGATTGAGCCAAAGAAAATTAAGTCTTATTTTAAGGCAATAAGACTCAATTTTGAATGCATAAACTAATGCTAGGATCAACACAATTTTCTTAATAAAAATAGCTTTAAAAAAATAGTTTTGGTCATTGTACTATGCTTTTAACACAATGCTCTAATTGGGGCGTATGAGGTCTTGCGCATTTAACGTTACACGTTGTATACATACATAACTGTCAAAAACTTGAATATAACAGTATCATTAGGTAATATTAGAAATCGTATGTAAAGTTGGTTAGAACCAGTGCTTCCAGATTCACTGTAATTGCAGTAGATTTACTGTATTTTAGACTTATTTTTCTATCAATATGTAAACAAAGTTTGTCTGTAATTTTACTGTAATCGATTTTGAAATCTACTGTATTGTTTTTAGAAACTCCTGTATTTTTTAGCTCGCACCATTGTAATTTCCTTTTGGGATCTGGAAGCACTGGTTAGAACGTACCTTAATAACTTGTTCGTCGACAATGACAGGCGCGTCCTCGGGAACAGAAGCGGATGTGACGTCAACATCCTCTTTATTTACTGCTTGCCCTGCTGGCTTCTCTGTTGTTCTACAAACATAAAACAAATAATATGATTTACTTCATAACATAGCTTTTCTTGACATTGTTAGCAGAGTGAGCAAACTAAAGTGGCAGTGGGCTGGCCATGTTTGTCGAAGGACCGATGGCCGGTGGAGCAGACGAGTCCTTGAGTGGAGACCGCGTATCGGCAAGTGTAGTGTAGGACGTCCCCCAGCTAGATGGACGGACGACCTAAAAAAGGTGGCTGGAATGGACTGGATGAGGAAGGCAGAGGACAGGGTGTTGTGGCGCAGCCTGGGAGAGGCCTATGTCCAGCAGTGGACTGCGATACGCTGAGTTGATTGACTATAACAGCCGCAAGGGTCGATCGGTCAGGTTAAGCTACGGTGGCCGCGGTTGGTCCATGGATGGGTTACTTTAATGTTCGTTTACATTAGGAGAGCATAATCAGCCTATAATGTTCCCACACAGGACACAGGCCTCTTATCTGTGAGAGGGAGTGGGCTGTAATCCACCACGCGGACCCAGTGCGTGTTGGTAGATGTCACATGTCTTCCAATTTTTGGTTCCAGGACATGCCGGTTTCATGAGGAACGCATAGAGACATCCTCTGCCTTACTATATGTAGTCTATGAATAGAGATGTTGGCCCCGATTCTGTTGTTCACAAACTAAACCAAAATTTAAGTTCAGTGCATCTTTTTCTTTCTATTTCATTATGAAAAGGACAGAAGATAAGTATTAGTTTAGTCCTGTCAAATTATTCAGCGCCTGACGTAAATGGACGTATTTTTGGTAGCCAATTTTTTAATCACGTCTAAACTTGTCTATGGATTATCTAATTTGACAGGACTAAACTAATATTTATCTTCTGTCCTTTTCTTAATGAAATAGAAAGAAAAAGATGCACTGAACTTAAATTTAGTTTAGTTTGTGAACAACAGAATCGGGGCCATTGCCTTTTACTAACCTGCTAACTTGTTTATGCATAGCCGAGACGGGCGGTATGTGTATATCAATGTCCCTGAATGCATAGACATCCTCAGCCTTGATCTCTATGTCGTCTATGTCTAAAGATGGCGCCTGAGTCGATGGTTGCGCAGACGTCGATAAAACGGGCGGTGTGTTGGCTGCAAAATAAATAGTTTGATGTAGAAAATGGTTGTATTTATTGGCCGTATTTAATCGTTTTTTTTTTGGGGCTCGTGGCTAATTAATAACAGACGCGCGGCTCGGTCGATCAGGTTAAGTTAAGCCTGCCGCGGTCGGTCCGTGGATGGGTAATCATCTTTACATACCGAAACCCATGCCTCGGAAAGCACGTTAAGCCGTTGGTCATTTTTGATAAAAAAAAATTGTCTGCTCATCAACGTAAATAACGCAATCCATGTTGTTGAACTATCAAAATTAAAGCGATTGCTATTGATAGTGTATTACGCAATTACCCCCCACTGTGCAACCAATTTATATTGAACAATTTCCTTATGACGTCAATATAGGATGAGTGAAAAGGGGGATTGAATATTTTTATATGGAGCCTGACCGGTGAGCCGGTGGTAGGTGAGATCCCATTTTTTTTTCAAAATGGCGGCCACGCATGACTGCTACCTATATAAATTGATAGCTTTACTATTACCTTGGTCCTATTATGTTTAGCTATCGATTTATACATATAGATTTCTTACCTAACTGCTTTAAAAAAAAAATAAAAACAACATGGCGGACAGGTACGTATTCTAGGGACCTTTAAAACCCTTTATTGCTAATATACATTTTCTAAATAATTAATTATCATTAAGGTTGAATTTGGTTTGGCAATTCCAAACAAAATGCAACCTTACATCGGTTGAAATAAAGCAGTATTTACCTTTAAGTTGCTGTTCAATCTGTACTAGCTGGCTCTTTATATGTTCGATGGCAGCATGCTTGCTCTCGTGCTGGCTCGTGCCGGAAGCCGACTTCTCTAGGAGCATCGATAGCGTTGGTGCGGTTACTGATGGAGATACCGTTTCTGTGAAGACAGTTTTTTTTCAATACAAGGTGGGGCAAAAGAGGTGGAGGAGGAGGTGGGGGGGGAGGAGCCCGTGGCTAAATAATAACAGCCGCACAGATCGAGGTTAAGCTACGCTTGTCGCGGTTGGTCTGTGGATGGGTGACCATCTTTACATACCGAGACCCCTCCGTGCCTCGGAAAGCACGTTAAGCCGTTGGTTCCGACTGTCATGCGTGGATCTTTGACAGTCTTTACGGGTCGTCTGAAGCCCGAAAGTCGGACAACTAGTCTTACCAAGGGGTATCGTATTACCCAGTAACTGGGTTGTGGAGGTCAGATAGGCAGTCGCTCCATGTAAAGTACTGGTATTCAACTGCATCCGGTTAGACTGGAAGCTGACCCTAACATAGTTGGGAAAAGGCTAGGCAGATGATGATGATGAGGGTCAAAAGATCCGTCATAATATGAATGTGCCATCTTTTTAAACCGACTTCAGAAAAAAGGGGAGGCTCACAATCCGGTTTTATTTATTAAAGGCAGTATAACGAAGTATCGAAGCATAACGAATTGGATATTACATGCAAACTATCAAAGTTTAAAAAAGACCATAAACAAGTAATATTTTTTTATTATTCTCTGTTGACTTTTAGGGTTATTCTTTAATTATTAGTTTATTTTACTTGAATTTGTTTGAAAGTAGTTTTAGTAGCTTTTTATTTTGTACCCATATTGTTTTGCTTTTAATTTTGTTTTCCTTTATGATGTTCGTGTATAATATTGTGATTTATTTTAATATGTTCGTCCTTGTCAAACTTGTTGTTACCTACTTAGATGATAAGTGAATCATGTGGTCTCCTATAATTGGAAGCGCACACTTGTATTTGTCCCTGTTCATGTTAACATGCATGTAACTGTGTAGCCTGTGTTGGCGATCCAATAAATAAATAAACAAATAAAAAAATGTTTGTTACCTCAGGACTTCGTTACCGCAGCCTAAAAAGTTATTTCGTGAACTCTTCGTGTTCATCATCACACTACGCTATGGTCTGACATCTTCCATAAAGTAAGCAGTTATCACAGAAGGATTTTATCATGCACTCGATTTTCAACTCTCGGTGTTGAGCCGAGCGTTGATAATCCAACAGAGCACATTCCAGCGCGTCAAAAAAACGTAACGTTGGATTCTCAACTCCCGGCGCAAACGGGGTGTCCTGAGTGAGCGACGAATATGACGCGAGGCTGCGAACGCGACGAACGCGAACAACTCAACGGTATACCCTGCTTGCGACCTATAAGGCAGTCTGCGGCGAGACGCGACGTAACGCGTACTTGTTTTGAGCCGACCAGACGCGACAGCACGAACTACGAAATGGTTGATTCAGAAGCGTTGATCACCGCAGTGCGTGAGCAAAGATTGTTGTGGGACAAAAAGAAAAGAACAAAATTTCAAAGTCTGCACTTTAAATATGAACTTTCAAGCAAAATTGTACTGTACTTCTACATACATGATTCGAGAAGTAATGACCAAAATCACGTAGGACATTTGTCGCGTGTAGCATCGCGTCGCATTGCATCGTGTCGTGTCGCGTCGTATTCGTCGCTCACGCAGGACACCCCGTAAGTAGTGAGTTGAAAATCCAGTGAAAATACCTGGGCTAATGGTCTACTTACCCACACAGTTGGCGGGGTGCGAGATGTGCTGTGGTGTCGTGACCACAGGAGAAGACTTGAGAAGTGACGTCAGTAGCGGGGAGGCGGGGGGCGCTGGCGTGGAGGCTGTAACAAGACATGACATTATACAGGTTGAAGGTATAGGGCCCGTGGCTAAGTAATAACAGTTGCACAGATCGATCGATCAGGTTAAGCTACGCTTGCCGCGGTTGGTCCGTGGATGGGTGACCATCTGCACATACCGAGACGGGACACCTCCGTGCTTCGGAAAGCACTTTATGCCGTTGTTCCCGGCTGTCATTCGAGTACCTTTGACAGTCGTTACGGGTAGTCAGAAGCCCAAAGTTTGACAACAAGGGTGTATTGTATAAACTCAAAGCATTTATTTCAAATAAACCAATTACAGGCACTTTTGAATTATCAAGGGGTCAGAAGGGGTCAGTCAGAAAGATGAAGCCAGTTGCCCATTCCAAAGCGTAGTGGGTACCTATGGAGAGGAACAGACAAGAAACTCCACAGACACTGTTTTAAATCAAAATTTTATATGTATTAACCAGTAACTGAGTTGTAGAGGTCAGATAGGCAGTCGCTCCATGTAAAATACCGGTATTCAGCTGTATCCGGTTAGACTGGAAGCTGACCCCAACATAGAAAAAGGGTATAATTTAGACGGTCACCAAAAATGGATCAACGGTCACCAAATTCTATAGGTAAGGTTAGATTGGTGACCATTTATCCATTTTGGTAACCGTTTAGAATTTTTTTGGTAGTAAAACAGGTACTTTTTTGGGCGGTGTTTAAACATAAGCCATAGAAAAAGGCTAGGCAGATTATGAATCACTTACCAATACTAGGAGCCGGCTGTTGCTGACTAGGGCTATTCAGTATCGGTTTCCACGCCCTATCGGCTCTCGCTCTTCTTTCGTCTCTTTCTTTCAACCAGGCGGCCCGCCTCGCTGCCTCTCGCTCCCTCGCGCGGTTCCTCGCTTCTATAGCCGTCCATACTTCGCGTAATCGATCTTCTGAGGTTGCTGGGTTACGTGCTTCTGCTATATCGTTCTGTGTAAAAAGATCAAATCATCCATACTAATATTATAAATTTGAAAGTAACTATGACTGTCTGTCCTTTTCAAACTGTAATTCAAAGCATTTATTTCAAATAAACCAATTACAGGCATTTTTGAACTGTCAAGGAGTCCATCAGTCAGAAAAATATGAGACTAGTTGCCCATTCCAAAGCGTAGTAGGTACCTATGGAGAAGAATGAACAATAAACTCTACGGACACTCTATGTTATAGGTTTGGTTTCCGCACTTAGTCCTTCAGTTGGACCATTGTGCGTGATGATCTCTCTCTCTCTACGGACACTCTTTTAAATCATAAAATTGATACAAAATATTGGTTACATCATTCATGTTGAAACTATACATGTAGAAACTCACTTAACCACTTTAAGTGTCCATAGTAATCAAGAGCTGCATGCGAATTGGCTGTTTCGCAGTGTGCCAAAACTCCCTTTTGGAAGGGGCGACTAGAATCTATTCTATTTTATTATAATTTTTGACATTCAAAAGTCCCTTTTATGTACCTATTTGAAATAAATGCTTTGACTTTGTGTGTTAACTATCAGTTTGAAGGTACCTAGAATTCCGTGTTGCCAGTGCACTCAGAAAAGTAATAATTATCAGTAAAAATCAGTAAAAAAAAATAATACACAGAGTATCTACTCTGTGTATTATTTTACCCAGTATGAGTGCTGCTGGGTTAAAGAATTAAAAAAACATAAAGTTAACCTACCTTTAATTGTTCATACTGCTGGTTCATTTCAACCAGCGTCTTCTGTATCTCTCCAATGCGCTCCTGTGTCAACCGTTTGAGTATACTCTCTTGTGGCGTCTCCACGGCTCCCTCAGAACTACGCTTCTTTCGCTTTGGCGTTTCCACATGTTCGAGTAGAGCTCCATATTGTGCTGCGCAACTGTAAATTATTATTAGAAACAAAGAAAGAAATATATTTTATTTGAAACACACAGAGGAAATAGAAAAGATATAAAACAACATTAAATTTAACGATATCATGAAAACAATAAGAAATAAAATGAAAGAGGATAGAGCAGAAGCAGCATTTGTCTTAGCGGTGATTTTAAGTTTTATTAACATTGGCCACAAATAACTCAATGTCTAAGTCAAAAATAAGCCTAGAACCTCACACAAACTAGCAGGACTTGAAAATACTACACTGATAACAAATTTTATAAGAAATTACGAAAAAAAAACAGAAAATTTTACAAGAATTTTTGGTTATGATTTTCACAACAAAAAAAAATCGTTCCAAAACACAAACCTCTTTTGTGAATACCAGTCTGGTGGTCTATTTGGTTCTCCAATGGTTTTTAGAGAACGCGAAACTGACATCCAATTCTGATCTCCGCTCCTTACGACAGCAGAAGCCAAACATAGCTGCTCTCTCACATTCCAAGTGTCTAACGGTACCCTTTTTAACTGTAAACGCTCCTGTATCGAACTCATTTGACCGTTACTTTGAACTTACGTGATAAATAAAACTATAAAGTATATTTAATGCTAGATTTTTAGTTAATTTTGTTTGTTTTTGATCGAATTTTAACAAATCACAAAGAAATGAGCATTGTTGTATAGACAATTTGACATTGTCATTTTGACAAATACAATAACGCGGTCACAGATAAAAAATTGCGATATTGTATTTCCAGATTGAAAATAGTAAAACTAATACCAGATGAAAAAAAAAGATTTAGAAAAAAAGAGGTTTGTTTATTATTACTCTTTCTTGACATAGATTATTACGACAAAACAAATCAGATCAGCATAGCCATTCACAACCAATCCATACGCTTCCGTACTATATCGAACATCAATCTATGTTATCGTAGGAGTCCTCTAAACGCTCAAGTCCAAAACCCGAAAATGTTGTCACTTAGGGCTGATTTTTCCAACGCCAGATAATTCTATCCGAGGAATAATTTTGAATTTACTAAAAAACTGTCAGACGTCAATTTTATTCAACGAATAAAAATTATCTATCGATTGAAATATCAGCCCCTAACAGCTGTTTGCTGTCGGGGTCAGAACAGCGCAGCCAGAAGACACGGGCACGCAGGCTTCTTGTATTACTGGCTTTAACGCACTTTTGGTGCCATGAGTTGATACCCGACTGCGTACAGCCAAGCCCAAAAGGAGGGTTATGTGTTTGACCTGTATGTATGTAGATATGTGTGTATGTCCATTTCTTTGTTCCCTCGTAACTCCTAAACGAATTAACGGATTTGGATAAATATTATAGGTCTTTATATTTGTCTTGATAGCGCGAGTGTCACTGGCTACATTAAAATAAAATGTTAAATGGCGGATTTGGGGTGCCATATTGTGGAGATCGACATTTTTTCTTCTTCTAATACCATCGAGTGGGATATCAAAATGAAGGGTTTTAAAAGGTGATTACAAAAATATATGGATAAAAGTAATTCGAAGTGACAAGTCGTAAAAAACATGAACTAAATGGTCTGCGAAATCTTTCACATTTTGTAAACTAAAAACCTGGAAAAAAAAGTAATAAAAAAAAACTAAAAAAACCCGACTGCGGTAAAAAACTTAAAAAAAAAACTGAAAAGCTAAAACAAACCATTTTAAATTAAATAAAAGTTGGAAGCAGGCGGGACCCATTCTATTTTTATATTTTCAAACTCAAATGGGTCCCGCCGTCCCGCCGCGTCCCGCCTGTTTCGAACTTTTATTTTAAATGGGCTTGTTTTTAGCTTTTCAGTTTTTTTACTAAGTTTTTTAAGTAACTGCAATCGGGTTTTTTGGTTTTTTTATAAGTACTAGCGACCCGCCCCGGCTTCGCACGGGTGCAATACTGATACTAAGTACAGGTATTTCAAGAATGCCAGCACGCGCCGCCGCGGCCGGTACCACAGCAACCGCTATGTCCCTGCATTTTAAATCTGTAATATCTTCGAAAATATTCATTTAAATTACATGCTGTACAGGGCCATATTTATCTATATTAAATGCACAATGTATTTAAGGTACTTAATTGGATAAGGATTAATGCTGTATTGCTTAAAATCGCTTCGTAAATAAGCCATTATTTCTCGTAAAAAGTAAAGGATAAAAATGATTATTGTGGGTTATCCCTAAGAGATAGGCATATACCATCGCGGACTTTTTTGTAGACCTTTAGGTGTACAATACTCTAGTACATTATTTTGACCTATCTCGTAGGGTTCAGCCAGCGTTTGAAAAGTAAGCGCAAAAAATGCGTTTATTTACGACATCACATGCATGCATCTATACAGGGTGTAATTTAAACGCTGTAGTGATCCTGAAGGAGTAAATATAACAGCTGGTATAGAGTCTCTATACATAGTTTCAACTCAAAATAAAATACTCTAAGAATTGATACCAAATTTTCGGTTTCATTGGTTTCTTAAATTCAAATCATAACAAACGTGTCACCGCACTACGTAGGTCAATAACTTTTTAAGTTACTTGCTAATATCACGATAAATCTCTTCCGTAACTCTGCGCGCCTAGTACCGTAGCCTACTGCGCAGGCGGGAGGCGGTGTTCTTTGTCGGCGCCAACTGACGGAATATTCCGCCGCCGCCGCGCGCGCGCGCAATAAGCCATACGTACTTTACCGTGATGTAAAAATTAATGTGTAATTCTAATTATTGATTTACAGTTTACTCGTTATTAAGCTAGAAATTGCACGTAAAAACTGGAATAACAAAACTTACGTAAACAATCGAAACAAAGTTTAGGTAGGTACCTAGGTTAACTAGTTTCATCCCTTATTATTACTTTATACCGAGTAAACAGTAAAATCTTAAAGCTTTGCTTAATTTAGTAAATTGACTTACATTTTTAAAGATGGGGTTCGATGTGGTGACCTTGGTATTGTAATATGCACAAGGCCGCTCACTTGTTCATGGACACACATTACGTAGCATGTCTGGTGTTATTGTCCTGAAAGCGGCCTCAATCCGCACTTTAATTTGTATCACACTGCACTGCGTACACTACACACGCACATGGGTGCTGACCGTCGTTGCGCAGCGCTCGCCATAGGTACCTGATTACCTATGGTTAGAGGCACCAAGCCGATGAACCATCCGAGATCAAACTAAAACATGCTGACGAAGGCATCTATCGACGCTCAGCATCTGGTCTACCCTCAATAAAACGGTGACGGTACAGTTCTTGGGCAGCTCGCAAATTACTGATGCGCATAATTATCATAGGGATAAAAACGAATGTACTAGACGCAGGACAGACGTCGACTGACGGCGACGAGCAAAGCAATAACAATAATGCCCAAAATGAAACTCCTATTCCCTGCTATCCTGGTACCTAAAAGTCATTAGGTTTACACACACATCGATGTTACATTGTGTGTGTAGCGACGTAATCAGGGTTCTGTGAGCAAACGATAAACAATTCGGAAATAACAATTCCTGTTACTCATGCGCTTCTAGTACTTTTATTAATTTCTTTCGACAGTTACATGCAATTTTACGACATTCTTTATTTGAATTATAATAACAAAGACTAAACGTGCTCAAACTAATAAAACCTATGTACCACTCAAACAGCACCGACAGACCGTGAACTCCGATAATTCTTTCGGTTAGTCCTACACACAAAAATTATGCGTGCGTGGTATTATTTTGTAATAAAAAAAAACGATTAACTTGTTGCTAATAGTTTACGTCTTATTTAGTAAAAAAATAACCTTATTTTAAAAATTATGAACGGAACCCACTGTGATTTTATTTGTACTAGGAGAAGAATAAGTTGCGAAGAGGTGAATTGAAATGATGTTTTGGGTTCAGTTGGACAAAAAAATGGTTTCTAAATCCTTTTTCTATTCTAAGTACTAATGGCAAATAATAATGTTTATTTAAGCAATTAATTCCCGGTAGGATGCACGTAAGGATTCGATTTTTATGATCAATTCAATGGTTGTACAAGCTGTCGATTTTTCGAAAAAATCGTTTTAATGCGATCTTCAAGAAAATCGATTCAATAGTAACGTGAATCGAATCTCTTGGATCGTATGTGTAAATAAAGGCTCTTAATAGTTCAAGTTCATATTTGCCCAAAGCATTGTGCTGACAATCATAAACAGCGAATAGGTAGGTTTATCTATTTCAAACAAGATCAATTACATAAGTATGCCGACACTTTTTAACTTGTCCGAAGATTGAAACATATTAATCATCCATCTGAATTAAAGTCATTGAATTACGCCGGAAAGGTTATCAAATATTATTGACGTACCTACCTGACTGGCAACTGTAAATATGTCACAAAATAGAGGTGTGTTAAATGCTGTTTAAAATTTTTTAATTACGATTTTTGAATGAATTTTTAGAAGATCGATGTAAGAAGAGCACGAGATTCGATCTGTGAATCGAATGAAAAATCGATTTAAAGCAAAAAATCGTTCATCTTTATGGCCACCAAAATAAAAGGTTAGAAATAATGTTAGGAAATTTACAGGAATATTGTTTTTGAATTAGGTATTTACTGTGTTGTAGGTATGATGGAAAGGTGGGTGGCTGGTGGAAGATTACTACGAGGTAGATAATAATTATCTACAAAGTAATCTTCTACAAAAGGACAACTACGTAAAAAACCAACAAGTGTGTAAATGATACGTGACAATTCAAGCAGGTATCTAAATATTTCGTTAACTTTTGATACCTAGACCAATTAATTGTATTGTAGGTAGCTAGTTCACAAACATAATCAAAGTTTAGGAAAAGTCAGTACTTAATAATATTTTGTGAATAAAAAATAAACATGCGGAACCGTTTATTCAGAAATACCAGGAGTAGGAGGTTTATCTTTACTTACAAATAGGTCGGTGACACCGATCAGCTGTTTTAGTGCTAGTGATGTGTTTATTTCAATTTGAAAAGTTCGGTTTCTGGTATCAATGTATTAAAAAATCTCATAACTTCCGAACATGTAGCGATAGGATTAAAAAACCCTTCCTATATCGTTTGATATCATCCAAAGAAGCCGGGCCTTCTCTATATATATACCCATTTCGTTACACGTTGTATATATAAAAAGACAAGTCCTGACTGACTGACTGACTGATTGACTGACTCATCAACGCCCAGCCCAAACCCCTGGACCTAGAAAGCTGAAATTTTGCACAGAGGTTCCTTTTATAATGTAGACGAGGAATAAGGAAGGAATTTTCGAAATTCAACCCCTAAGGGAGTTAAATGGGGGATGAAAGTTTGTATGGAAAATCTTATTCCTTGAGTTAATAAACTTGAAACTTGGCACGAATACTTACCTAAGTAAATTATGAAAATTGGTCTTTTTTGTTTTTTTAAACTTCCTTCTAAAGGGGGATGGGGGGGTGTCAAAATTTGTATGGAAGAATTTTAATGCACGGTCCGATTAACTCAAGACTCAGTATTTATACTTAATACCAAAAATAAAGAATTACGTATTTCAGGGTTTTTCGAAAATCTACCCCTAACGGGGAGAAAAGGGGTAGTTAACTTTACAGGACAAATTTTACTGCCTGGCTTAATTAACTCAAAAATTGGTATAAATAATCTGTGAGTCAACTAATGAACACATTCCAAACGATTTTTTAAAATTCCAGCCCTGTGGGGGTTGAAAAGTGGTGATACAGCTTATATGAAAAATCTTATTCCTTGGGTTAATAAACTTGAAACTTGGCACGAATACTTATCTAAGTAAATCATAAAGTTTGGCATTTGTAGTTTTTCTAAACTACCCCCTAACAGGGGATTGGGGGGTGTCAAAATAAGTGTGGAAGAATTTTAACGCGCGGTCCGATTAACTCAAAACTTAGTATTTATACATAATACCAAAAACAAAGAATTACGTGTATCAGGGTTTTTCGAAAATCTACCCCTAACGGGGAGAAAAGGGGTAGTTAATTTTATAGGGCCAATTTTACTGCCTGGCTTAATTAACTCTAAAATTATATAGTTTGTGAACAAAAGAATGGGGGCATTGCATGCACGTAAGCGAAGAAAAGGGAATGACCCCCATGGGAAGAAGGCGTGATGTGTGTGCGTCTGTAGTTTTTATAGGAATGTAATTGTAATTTAATAAAATAAAACACTTTATTCATCTATGATAATGTATTTCACTTAAGTTTTACATCATACAACCAACTGAACGCAACATAATCGACAAATACTATATATTTACTGTGTTACATTTGGAGACTGAATAAAAACGTTCTTTCACATCTCTTATACAATAAGTCACGTCCTTTATATACCACAGAAAGGTAAAAAAAAACCTTTCTTTTTCATCAACATCATAACTTCTTTTTTTAAATATAGAATTTTCTCATTTAAAAATCGTATCGCAGAATTTTAATCAACTCCTGCGCCATCTTTAAATAGTTAGTTTTATCTTTTTTTAACGCTCTGTGGAAGCCTTGGAGTAATAAGTAAAACATTCAAGTCGCTATATTATGGTACTAGGCAGTATTGTAGCTATATTTAGTAAAAACTGCCCTCTTCTGGTTCATCAATCCTTCCCCAACATTGTGTACGAAATCTCTAACTTTCGGACTCACAAAATCAATTCCGGACTCGTTGTCGAGCTCGAAAACTTATCAACCATAATTCAAGACATTAACAATATTATAAAAACATGACAAATGCCTTAATCTTATATGCTAGGGCGACTCGAAACTATTTTACTTCTTACTCCACGGTAATAAGGTTTATTTTTCTATAAACCATGTCACTATCCAACCCTAATTATTTTCCATATTAAATAACTTTTCCCAATCCGAGTTCTGCGACAGATGTCGCTGTCTTAATGGTACAGTAGTATAAAAAAACGTCATTTTTTCTAACAGCTGTCTCAAGCAGCCATCTTGTCGTTATCAATACATGGCAGTAATTTCACATCCTTGCTCTATCGTCTAATTATAAAGTGCCTGTTTCAGTGTCGAGGTCAGCACCATCTACCGGATAAACCTTGTCGGCTATACCCTATTCACTTTGGCTTGAGACAAAGCGTAAACAACATTTGACTACTCTTCATAAAAAAATATTCTGTCAAATATATCAAAACTTTGAGCTCAAACAAAAAAAAAACTTGAGATCTTCTTGTGTAACAAAAATAAATTATGTGTGTGTTTCGAATTTTTCATTAGGTACCTAGTTTCGTATTTCACCACAAAAGGATACAGTGTGATTGTTTATATTTTGTCTCAAGCCAAGTTAAATAAGGTATAGATAAGTTATCCGGTACCAAAACGTAATAATTATCCGAGATTCTGAATTCAAATATTGCATCAATTTGGGAGCTACTGCTTCAACTATATAAACCTTACGAAACCCGCGAACAATAAAATTAAATATAATTTTTAAATAATATTAAATTGTTTCTCTTTATATATTAATACAAATAGAATTCTACAAGTAACAGATTCTAGAAACGAGTCCAATGCCCGCCTTCCCTTTAAACAATATGTAACGTAATTAACGCAAGGTCTCATACACTCCTAGTACCGAGTTAAAAGCATAATACAAAGACCAAAACTTATTTTTTTTAAAGCTATTATTATTAAGAAAATAGTGTTGACCCTAGCATTACTTTATGCATTTAAAATTGAGTCTTCTTGCCTTGAAATAAGATTAATTTTCTTTGGCTCAATCGGCGGTCAGTACAGCAACACATAATTTAAAAAAAATATATACCTATATTAAAATTTACTGAAATCTATTCAGTAGTCAATTATGAACAAATTACTTTCAGGACTTGCGTTAATTCTGTTACACCTTGTATAATAATAGAATTAGAATTTATACATGGCGTCAAGTTTACAAATTATACATGCAATACAGAGATGTTCTATTTATGCCGTGTTTACAGAACGATATTAAACTTAAAGATTCTAATGCCCGGTTTTTGAGGTTTATTATTAACTAGCGACCCGCCATTGATTTGCCCGATTTTATAGCTTAATAAATTTTCTAAATGATGGTGAAAACTGCATGAAATCTGTTGCTTAGTTTGGGAGATGAACGCGGTCACGTAGACAAAACGAAACTATACTAATAATAATCAAGCTGAAGAGTTTGTTTAAAAGCGCTAATCTCTGAAACTACCAGGCGGATTTGAAACATTATTTTTGCATTTGATAGCCCAATTCTTAAGGGGAATGTTTCAGGTAGCCCGCGAGACTCAAATATTCTTAGGTTTTTTGCAACTTGCAAGGAAGTATTAGGTTGTTTGTTGATCAAGGTTTAATTCGCGGCCGTAACAAGTATGTGTTTAAGAATTATAAGCATTAAATTCATCAATACAACTATAAGACCAGGCTAAATACGACAATTCCATGATGTTAGGATTACCTGGTCTTAAAGAGTTGTATTGATGAATTTAATGATTATAATTTTTTGTTTTCTTGTCTTGCAATAATCACTATGCACTATGTACCACTTCGAAAATGTCGCAACTCTGACTCCCAAGATACAGGCATATGCCTAGTTTGACGGTCACCGTCAATTCCATTCTTGTATAAATTGTGATTACTTAATAATAAATTTGAAACTTGAAATTCTGTAAATAAATCCTTGTTACAGCCGCGAATCAAATTTTGATCACCATATAACCTAATACTGACTTGCAAATTGCAAAAACCGTAAGAAAATTTGGATTTCGCGGGCTACATGGGGCATCCACCATAAGGAAGGCTATAGGCTAAGACTTGAACATCACGCTAGGACCCTTACAAGTCGAATAAAAAGAAAAGAAGTCAGGAAGAACGAAAACGAAGTGAATGCACAGAGGATGATATGAGGCCTAAGAAATTTCATCTGGGCGAAGCCGCTGGCAGAAGCTAGTTTATAATATGTATAGATTACTAGCTGACCCGGCAGACTTCGTACTGCCTCAATCGATAAATAAAAGACAATTGACTCTACATTTTATTTAGAAAACGTTTGTATGGGAAATAGAAAAGGGTTGTTTTTAGGGTTTTCCCGGGAATTATTCGATTCTTCTCACCTTTTAAACCTTCCCTAGACCTCCACGAACATTTCAAGACCAAGATAAGATAAATCCGTTCAGCCGTTCTCGAGTTTTAGCGAGACTAACGAACAGCAATTCATTTTTATATGTATAGATTAGTCCGCCATCTTGCTGAACACAAAGTTAACGAAGAAATTCAATTTAATTATGATAACTTTGTCGAAATAATACATCTGTCGACCTCAGACCCCGGGCATCAGTTGTCAATTTTGTATTACTAACTTTACGCTAGTCGGAATAAAGTTCAAAATACAAGAAACTGGCTCAAAGTTGAAACTCGTTTGTTACGGCCGGGTACATGTACAGTCCTTTCACAGTTATTTTACTAATGATTCTGCATCGCTGTCAGAATCACAGTGATTTTTATTGCAGTGGCAATAAGGTCGCTATTGTATTGCTACACAGTGCCAAGTCTGTCAAAATCACAATAATATTTATTCCTTCGATAATGATCTTTATTGTAGTGGCCATAAGGTTGCTATTATGTTGCTACACATTGCCAAGTCTGTCAAAATCACAATGATCTTTATTGCAGTGGCTATAAGGTCGCTATTGTATTGCTACACATTGCCAAGTCTGTCAAACTCAAAAATAATAAAAAAATAATCTTTATTCCTTCGATAATGATCTTTATTTTAGAGGAAACAAGGTCGCTAATGGGTTGCTTCTTGTCAAAATCACAGTGATCTTTATAATGGTGGCAATATTGTCGCTATTGGGTTGCTTCCATTGACAAATCTATCAAAAAAGTGATCTTTATTGTCGTGGCGATAAGGTCGCTAATTTATTTATTTATATATACTTTATTGTACACCAGAAAAAAAAAAAATTATTACTACAAAACATACAATGGACGCTAATGTCAGCGGTTAAATAACTGTGGAAGGGCTGTAACATTTTTATAAGGTTTTTTGAAGCCACAGATTACTTGTGGTTCTGCCTGAGCGCGGCCGCGATGTCTCTGACGTCTAGTTGCACTTTAGGCTTGTGTTGCGGCGGTTCGAAGTAGAACTCGAACCTTTTGAACGACTCGATCTCGCGTTCCGACACTTCTAGAGACGAAAGGTTTGTGATACTCGAATCTGGGAGAAATACGCTGGATTCTGGAAACAAAATAATTATTTTGAACAACTACAGACAGAGTTTTCATGTTGGGTGAATATCTCGATAAATAGTATCCTAGAGAAAGTTCAAGTTATATTTTTTGTGATTCGTAATAGTAATTACTTTGAATTAATTTATATGTATTTACTAGCTTCTGCCCGCGCTCTCGTCCGCGTGAAAATTCACACTCTTAGGGGTGGAATTTCGAAAAACCCTTTCATAGTGGATACCTACTCTTCACAAAGAACACACCCTCTAAACTTTATGTCTCTAGAACCAGCGGTTTAGGCTGTGCGTTGATATATCAGTCAAGACTTTGAATTTTATATATTTAGATTGAAATAAAGGAAATTACTTTGCATACTATTGTATATAATCAAGTATTTTCTAGCTGTGCTGCTGGGGAGTTTGTTGCGCCACTTCTTCTCCCCAGCGAAAGCACTAGGAAGTGGTGAAGGGCGGACGGTGCCGGGGGACTGTCTTATGTAATTTTGACGTTCAAAAAGTGCTGATTCTCAGCCTTTTTTTTTCGTGGATGGGAAATCATCAAATGACCCCTCCCGCTCTGGGTGGAGCAGAAGGGAGTGTCAGACTCTTACTGACTAAAACCCACCCGTGTTCCTTCCTTAGCCCTTTATGTTCCGGGGTAGCGGTAACCCTTTCGGACAATCCCGCTGCCCCGGCAGGCTTGCAGCAGGCGGCAGTGATTCTCAGCCTAGTTTGAACAAATGAGTTTTGACTCTGAAAGGTTGAAAAAAGTGGTGGAGTGGTTCTCAGACATTTCGTACCTCTCTGCGGCTGCAGCGTGCGGGCGCGCGCCCCGACGGGCCCGAAGCGCCGCTCGTCGCCGGCCTGGTCCCCGCGCGGGCTGCAGCCTGCCTGCGCAGCCACGCCCGTGGGCGAGCTGCGAGCTGACTGCACGCCTGCATATACACACACAGGGTTACAAACTCACTCATCTGCCTAGCCTTTTGCCAACTATGTTGGAGTCGGCTTCCAGTCTAACCGGATGCAGCTGAATACCAGTGTTTTACATGGAACGACTGCCTATCTGACCTCCACAACCCAGTTACTGGGTAATACGATACCCCTTGGTAAGACTAGTTGTCCGACTTTCGGGCTTCAGACGACCCGTAAAGACTGTCAAAGATCCACGCATGACAGTCGGAACCAACGGCTTAACGTGCTTTCCGAGGCACGGAGGGGTCTCGGTATGTAAAGATGGTCACCCATCCACAGACCAACCGCGACAAGCGTAGCTTAACCTCGATCTGTGCGGCTGTTATTATTTGGCCACGGACCCTTCTTACAAACTCACTAACAATAATAATAATAGCCTCCCATACACATTTCGACCACGGTGCCCAATTCAACTGAGATTAGCCAGTTTCGCAGGAGATATTATAGTGCAGGCGTGTGCGCACAGACACAGGTACACTCCCTCTTCCCTCACTCCCACAGTCCTCAGGGGGCGACCCGACACTCGCGGAGAGAGATCAGGCGCAGGGGCAGGCGACACGTGCGCGCGAGACACAAGGGGACCACACCGACTACTTACTAACTCCGAGCTGTTACTAAGAAATTCCTAATGGAAAAACTCAATAACACTTTGCCCGACCCGAGAATCGAACCCAGGACCCCACGCTCAGCAGTCGCGTTTGCGACCAGGAGTTCAACGTGGCAGTTGGACTCGGGGTCGCAAGCGCGACTCACAAAATAACATTCCACCAAAGGAGCAATCAGTCACATTACCATATTATTATCCTAAAAAAAGGCAAATGGAATATGTAAACCCAGGTAGCAGGAAAGGGCAGCGAGATTGTCCGAAAGGGATACCGCTACCCCGGAACATAAAGGGCTAAGGAAGCAACACGGGCTGGATTTAGTCAGTAAGAGTCTGACACTCCCTTCTGCTCCACCCAGAGCGGAAGGGGTCAATTGATGATTTCCCATCCACAAAAAAAAAAGGTAGCAGGGGAATTTTTTTCGCGCACTGGATTTCCAACCCACTCTTTGGTGCCGAGAGTTGAAAATCCAACAGTGTGTTTTTTCTAAGCATTGGGATGCACTCTGTTGGATTCTCAACGCTCGGCTGAACACTGTGAGTTGAAAATCCAGTGCGCGATTAAATCCCACCGCTATATTTTTACGTCCCTTTGAACGTGGGTTTGGCGTGAGTTTATATAGTTCTTGTTCTTTTTATGTAGGTACCCACACTCATAGCCAAGTCACGTATAAAAATCGGCCAAGGGCCAAGGCCAGACAAACGGATGGACCGTAATGGGTCCCGTTGGCACCCTTTGAGGACGGAACCCGTAAAAGTCATCGTTTATCTATCTCGAGGGGCCCCTGGCTAAATAATAACAGCCGCACAGGTCGATCGATCAGGTTAAGCTACGCTTGCCGCGGTTGGTCTGTGGATGGGTACCTTCAGTAATGAAGTACGCGACCAAGAAGAAGAAGAAGACCTATACAATGTGTAACACAATTAACGCAAGACCTCATACACCCCAATTAGAGTATTGAGTTAAAAAGCATAATACAATGACCAAAACAATTTTTTGTTAAAGCTAACTATTATTATTAAGAAAATTGTGTTGATCCTAGCATAAATTTATGCATACAAAATTGAGTCTTATTACATCGAAATAAGACTTAATTTCCTTTGGCTCAATCGGGGGATAGTATGAGAAAATACATAAATTTTTGAAAAAAAAAACCTATATTAAAAGTTACTGAAATCGATTCAGTAGTCAATTATGAACAAACTATTTTCAGCTTTTGCGCATTTAACGTTACACGTTGTATAAACTCACGCCTGTTTTCCATTTTTAGGAAGAAATTACAGAACGCCACCTGTTATGATCCTTAACCCACGATCACACGTATAACTGATGTTATAAGTTTTTAATTTAGAAAAAAAAAAAAGGTTTCGCGAAAAAGAAAAATTAAAACGCATGAAATCCAATTTGTTGTCCGATATACACGTGAACGATCTCGCGGGTACAACTAGTGTGAAATAAAATTTTTTGATTTTAATTTGATTTTTTAAACTTACCGGTTTTATTGGGACAGGGCGGTCCATAGAGCTGATCAGGCCACGCGTGGGCCGGTGGCCTGCTAAACAAAGACTCTTCTCCTTGCATCCCACACTCTAGAGGAACACCTGGCTCCTGGAGAACAAAGATTTTTAGACATTAACACCTGGAATATCTTTTTAAAGCTTTGGTTTCTTAAGAAAACTATAACGGTGAACAGTCGCACAATAACGCTCGTCCAAATACGCAGCGTGTTTGACACCTTTTATTTATTTATTTATTCATTTTATTATTTATGTACACACAGTAAAATACATAAGGATATGACCACCTTCATGTCAAATACTGGTGAAAATTTCACCATACATTACCTACGACCTATATAACTAGACCGATATAACTAGTAATTCGGGGCCATTACCACTGCGCCAGCACTGTTCATAAGCTAGTCACTACATAGTATAAAACAAAGTCGCTTTCTCTGTCCTTTTGAACGCTTAGATCTTTAAAACTACGCAACGGATTTTGATGCGGTTTTTTTTAATAGATAGAGTGATTCAAGAGGAAGGTTTATATATATAATGCATGCATGCATGTGATGTCGTAAATAAACACATTTTTTTGCGCTTACTTTTCAAACGCTGGCTGAACCCTACGAGATAGGTCAAAATAATGTACTACAGTATTGTACACCTTAAAAAGCTCTACAAAAAAGTCCGCGATGGTATATGTCTATCTCTTAGGGATAACCCACAATAATCATTTTTTATCCTTTAATTTTTACGAGAAATAATGGCTTATTTACGAGGCGATTTTAAGCAATACAGCATTAATCCTTATCCAATTAAGTACCTTAAATACATTTTACATTTAATATAGATAAATATGGCCCTTTACAGCATGAAATTTATATGAATATTTTCGAAGATATTACAGATTTAAAATGCAGGGACATAGCGGTTGCTGCGGTACCGGCCGCGGCGGCGCATGCTGGCATTCTTGAAATACCTGTACTTAGTATCAGTATTGCACCCGTGCGAAGCCGGGGCGGGTCACTAGTCTAGTATAAAATCAGAATGAAAAACTCACCTGTCCTTTATAAAACTTAGATTCCGTAACATGGTGGATAGTAACTTCATTATTTAGCTTCGAGCCAACCCTTAACCTCTGAAAGTACGGCAGCGAGTCCCCATTAGCAACATGATTGACCCCCATATCTTCATTCTTCAAATGAGAAGACTCGTTCTTATCGCTAAACAACGCGTTTCTAAAAACATTTCTATCTTCTTGTCCAAACGGGGTGTATAAACCGGTGTAATCTACCCTCTCTTCTTGTTTCAAAGGAGTTCCTATTGGTTCTGGTCTCTGAATCGGATTGGCGAAGAGAGAAGAGTCTGATTCGAATGACCGAGCGGTGTCGACCGGTCTGGTGCCAATAGGGTTGGGCGAGACTACAGATTTCGGGCTTTGGTTCTCGTAGTACTCCGGCGTTAGAAAACTACGCTGTTGGTTATCGTCCGGCGTCTTGAACAGAGAGTATCCTTCGTCGTTCTTCTGCGTGAAAGACGCTAAATTCATGATTCTAGTTTGGAAGTCGTCCGGTTTCGGGGATACCCTTGCCTGCTCCATGTACTGAGCGGGGGGGTTGGGGGGCACTGGGTTGTACTGATTTGGGTTCACATAGTTGTACTGCTGTCCGTACATAGGATTTAGTTGGGGACTCTGAGTTCGGACGCCCATAAGGCTCTGTTGATGCATCATAGTCATCAATGGGTTTCTTATTGTGTACATTCCGTTGGACGTAGGAGTTATAGTTGCTTGGCAAGCGTTCGGCGGCATCGGTATGGGGTCCGGTATCCTGATCTGTTCCTGTTTCTTCTGTGCTGGTTGGTTAGTGACTTGTACTGGGGGTAAGTTCGGATGGAACATGGGGTTCCGCAAGGTGACGATCTTGGCGCCATCTGGTTTGGCCTCTTCGGCGGCCGCGGCGGCTTTTTTCGCTTTTTTCTTCGCCTTCTTCGATTTGCCGACTGGTGGTGGCGGATCGGCTATTATCACAGGTTTTGGTGGTTCTGTGGACGTGAAAGAAAGGTTAAGTCAGCTTTTTTTTACTAAGGCCTTCTGACAGTTTGACATATTTTCTTTACAAAAGCTGTCAAACCGCAATATTTATTCCTTGGATAAGAATTATCTGACTATTGAAAAATCAGGCCAAAATGTGATGATAAGGCATATAGCGTAATCAGCCTATAATGTTCCCACTGTTAGGCCACAGGCTTCTTCTCTGTGAGAGGGAATGGGCCGTAATCCACCACGCGGGCCCAGTGCGGGTTGGTAGATGTCACATGTCTTAGAATTTTTGGTTCTAGGACATGCCGGTTTCCTCACGATGTTTTCCTTCACCGTTTTGAGAGCAGTGGTGATGAAATTATTTACACAAAGTGCCTGTTTGGGATCGAACCCACGGCCTACAACTATAGTCCGCGCGGAACTAGTTGGCCGCTGAGGTGGGGAAAGGGGTGAGGCGGCGGTTCGCAACGCACGTATAGGTAGTGCAATCCACGAAGACGCGCCCCACTCTTCTTTCGAATCGTTAGTGGTTATCGCTAGAAAATTCCACTAGTTTTAAGTAGTTTTTTCGATACCTACACACTAATTACCCACTAATAATAATTAGTGTGCATCAACAAAACTAAAACATGAAATGACACGGAATGTTGCAGACTTGTTCTATAAGCATTAGGAAAAAGGCTGGGGCGCGTCTTCGTGGATTGCACTACCTGTACTGAGTACTGCGCCCCCGCCCCTCCGTCCCACCGCTCACATACCTAAGGCGTGGTCAACTACACACATCAAAAGTGTCTAGGGATCAAGCATTTTTATGCGGATTTCTTGAGATTGAGATGTGGCTTTGTAATAAATTTATGATTTTATAAATTTATATGGATCCTTTTTGGTGCATTTCATAATTTGAATCAGGAACTGTGAATCAAATTCGAGTAAAAGATGAAAATCAGCTGTCAATATTTTCCCTATAAAAACATACAACGCATTGAAGACATTATTAGTGCTACTGTTTCCCTACTACTGATTAAAACCAACGTTATTATGGAGCGGCGACGTCATTTAAGCAGGGAAGAAATGCTCAGAGCCGTGGGAATGATAGAAGCTGGTTCCCGGCAACGTACTGTGGCTTTAGCTCTGAATACAAGTCAGAGTGTTATCAGTCGACTTTGGACACGTTACCGAAGCACTGGTACCGTGGCTGAGCGCCATGGAGGACGGTATCACTGCACCACACGGAGACAAGACAGATACATTCAAATCTTAACTCGAAGAGCTCCAACAATAACCGCCATGATGTTAGCCGTGAGGCTTCATCACTCTTCAGGGAACTTAATTAGCGACCAAACAGTCAGAAACCGCTTGCATGAAGTGAACCTTCATTCCCGAAGACCGCTACGGGTACCACCTATAGCAATGCACAATCGTAGGATTCGATATAGATGGGCTCTTGAACACAGAAATTGGGCAGAATAACAATGGCGTTTCGTGTGCTTTTCTGATGAGTCTCGTTTTGGTATGAGACCGGATACAAGACGTATACGACACTGGAGAACCCCTGGACGCCAACAGCGATTAAAATCCTGCCAGGAAGTCCATCCTTATAGTGGTGGAACCATCATGGTATGGGCGGGTATTTGGATCGGCGGAAGAACTGAGTTGATTTGGATCAGAGGCAACCTCAACGCTCAAATTTATGCTGAGACGATTGTATCAGACGTCATCGTTCCTCTACAAGTGCAAATCGTTTATAGTCCCTTATTTCAGTTAATGCATGATAATGCACGACCGCACACCGCAAGAGTTGTAAGACAGACTCTCGCCGCAGCTAACATCAATGTCCTGCCCTGGCCTGCTCAGTCGCCAGACTTGAACCCGATTGAGCATGCATGGGATATGCTACAGAGAAGAGCTCTGCCGAATATGGAGGGTATCCAGTCGCAAGAAGACCTTTTTTTGTTGTTGCAACGAACATGGGCGGCCATTCCACAGCGTGATTTGGATGAACTCATTTTGAGTATGCCAAACCGATGTTCTTGTGTTGTTAGTGTTCGCGGTAGAAACACGGATTATTAATTGTTTAAGTTACCCAATAAAATTTTAGAGAAAACTGTTATTTCAGTCTTTTTTTCGAACTTTTGTGTTAGTGGTTCAAATGTCAAAAATCCCTTTATTAGGAAAATGGCAAATTTCTTTATTAATGCAAAGGTGACTTGGTTTATCGTTACTGTGACAAACGAAAACACTTTATTTGATGAATCCTTAAAGAAAATTTTAATTAATATCAATCAGGAGAAAAGTTATTGCAAAAATATATGTTGATCCCTAGACACTTTTGATGTGTGTAGTTCCGCGCGGACTATAGGGACTATAGTAGGTCGCGGCCGTTACCATGGCACACCACTGCTCTGAAGATAAGGCAGTTTATAACAAATTGTTTATGCCTTGTTGGTCTAGTGACGCAAACGCCACTGCTGAACTATGAGGTCTTGGGTTCGATTCTCGTATCGCGCACTGTAATTCCAACTGGAATTTCTTAATAGCAGCCTAGAGTCTGAAGTTGTGCGCGATTCATGGCAATAGTCTGCATATACAGGTTGAAATTTTAATCAGCGTTTTCCTCTTGTGGTGTCATCGTACTCATCATTATCAACAACTTTTACTATAAGACCACATCTGAAATCATGAAAAAAAAATCAGCTGTTCCCTACATTTTGACGAGTTATACGAACATAAATATGTAGGGAACAGCTGATTTTTTTTCGCGATTTCAGGTTTAGTCCCATAGTAAAAGTTGTTCATCATGATGAGTACAATGAACCCTTAAGAGGTTGCTGGTGTTTTACAAATAACCCTGTATACAGGTTGAAATTTTAATCATCGTTTTCTTCTTAAAAGGTCATTGTACTCATCATTATAAACAACTTATACTATGAGACCACACCGGAAATCGTGAAAAAAAAAATCAGCTGTTCCCTGCATTCTTGTTCACATAACTCGTCAAAATGCAGGGTACAGCTGATTTTTTTTCACGAATTTCACCCTGTATAGCAAAAACAGGCTATAATATTCCCAATGCTAGACCCACAGATATACACCTAGATAACACAAGAGCAACTACTTCGCGTGCCAAAAATCGCACCAACCTACGTTCAAAAATCGTAAGCCGCCACTTTCGCGCTCAGTCCTGTGTACTGCTAGCTGGGTGAGCGTGAGTGAGAAAGAGCGCTTGTGACGTCATAGTAGGTAGTCAAAAAAAAAATGGCACGCTTGGTTTTCATACAGATCGTGATACTTGCGTTATCTAGGTCTATCTATATCAGTGGCTGGAACACAGGCCTCCTCTGTGGAAAATAGGCTTGCCTTCTATTACATTACTTAAACCACAGAATACATAACAGTACTACGTACAGAAGGGACGCTCCCTTCCCCGCGCTCATATCAGATACCGCACCTCACCCGGCACTTCGAGGTATTCGTCGCCGACTCTTTAGCTAGGGCGCTCGTAATCGTAAGAACCGCAGCGCTGTACTGCTGACACGAACACACAATAATTTTGCGATATAAAAGTTTTATTTGAGTTTTAATTAGGATGGCTGGATATTGTGGTATAATTGCATGCTTATCTTTATCGAGCAATTAGTTAGGTACCTTATTTTGTCATAATTTATTGAATAAATAAAACTTTTTTACATAATAACTAGTATAATATTACTTCTTTTTCATTACGAACCAGACTATACAGGGTTATTTGAAAAACGCCAGCAACCTCTTAAGAGGTCATTGTACTCATCATTATGAACAACTTTTACTATAGAATCAAACCTGAAATCGCGAAAAAAATCAGCTTTTCTCTACATTTGGACGAGATAGACGATGATGAATGTATGATACAGCTGATTTTTTTTTCGCGATTTCATGTTTGGTCCCATAGTAAAGGTTGTTCATAATGATGAGTACAATGACCTCTTAAGAGGCTGCTGGTGTTTTTCAAATAACCCTGTATAAATAAATTATAATTGAACGCCGCTCGTACAAGGTCACTTCAATATAATGCAGACGTTCGGGGTGGTTCGGGCAGCGCCGTCGTCGTTCGGTACGCCCGACGGAACTCGCTGCACTTTCAGCGCCATTTTTTAACGCTACGCACGATATCCAACCCTATTAAAGTTCACGCACACATTTGCACGTGTACAAACGTCATTTGGTTATGTAGTAGTAATAGGTATTTATTTTTCGAGCGTTGTATGAAGTGTGCTTAAACATAAGTGGCAAAATGCAGGTGTGCTAAATGTGCACCTCTGTTTAAGCCTTCGGGGTATAAAGGCGTGATGTACACACATCAAAAGTGTCTAGGGATCAACATATATTTTTGCAATAACTTTTCTCCTGATTGATATTAATTAAAATTTTCTTTAAGGATTCATCAAATAAAGTGTTTTCGTTTGTCACAGTAACGATAAACCAAGTCACCTTTGCATTAATAAAGAAATTTGCCATTTTCCTAATAAAGGGATTTTTGACATTTGAACCACTAACACAAAAGTTCGAAAAAAAGACTGAAATAACAGTTTTCTCTAAAATTTTATTGGGTAACTTAAACAATTAATAATCCGTGTTTCTACCGCGAACACTAACAACACAAGAACATCGGTTTGGCATACTCAAAATGAGTTCATCCAAATCACGCTGTGGAATGGCCGCCCATGTTCGTTGCAACAACAAAAAAAGGTCTTCTTGCGACTGGATACCCTCCATATTCGGCAGAGCTCTTCTCTGTAGCATATCCCATGCATGCTCAATCGGGTTCAAGTCTGGCGACTGAGCAGGCCAAGGCAGGACATTGATGTTAGCTGCGGCGAGAGTCTGTCTTACAACTCTTGCGGTGTGCGGTCGTGCATTATCATGCATTAACTGAAATAAGGGACCGATTTGCACTTGTAGAGGAACGATGACGTCTGATACAATCGTCTCAGCATAAATTTGAGCGTTGAGGTTGCCTCTGATCCAAATCAACTCAGTTCTTCCGCCGATCCAAATACCCGCCCATACCATGATGGTTCCACCACTATAAGGATGGACTTCCTGGCAGGATTTTAATCGCTGTTGGCGTCCAGGGGTTCTCCAGTGTCGTATACGTCTTGTATCCGGTCTCATACCAAAACGAGACTCATCAGAAAAGCACACGAAACGCCATTGTTCTTCTGCCCAATTTCTGTGTTCAAGAGCCCATTGATATCGAATCCTACGATTGTGCATTGCTATAGGTGGTACCCGTAGCGGTCTTCGGGAATGAAGGTTCACTTCATGCAAGCGGTTTCTGACTGTTTGGTCGCTAATTAAGTTCCCTGAAGAGTAATGAAGCCTCACGGCTAACATCATGGCGGTTATTGTTGGAGCTCTTCGAGTTAAGATTTGAATGTATCGGTCTTGTCTCCGTGTGGTGCAGCGATACCGTCCTCCATGGCGCTCAGCCACGGTACCAGTGCTTCGGTAACGTGTCCAAAGTCGACTGATAACACTCTGACTTGTATTCAGAGCTAAAGCCACAGTACGTTGCCGGGAACCAGCTTCTATCATTCCCACGGCTCTGAGCATTTCTCCCCTGCTTAAATGACGTCGCCGCTCCATAATAACGTTGGTTTTAATCAGTAGTAGGGAAACAGTAGCACTAATAATGTCTTCAATGCGTTGTATGTTTTTATAGGGAAAATATTGACAGCTGATTTTCATCTTTTACTCGAATTTGAATCACAGTTCCTGATTCAAATTATGAAATGCACCAAAAAGGATCCATATAAATTTATAAAATCATAAATTTATTACAAAGCCACATCTCAATCTCAAGAAATCCGCATAAAAATGCTTGATCCCTAGACACTTTTGATGTGTGTATATGTTAGTGTATGTTACCGGGATGTGCGGTGGTGAACATAACGTTGGCGGGGTCTGCGTTGATGATGGGCGCGGGCCGCGCCACCGGCGTCGGCGCCGCCGGTAGCTGGCCGGCCTTCCACAGCGGCTGTAGGCATACAAACAACTTTGTTATACAATATGTAACATAACTAACGCAAGACCTCATACATCCTAATTAGAGTATTGAGTTAATAGCATAATACAATGACCATAAGTAATTTTTTTTAAGTTAACTATAATTATTAATAAAATCGTGTTGACCCTAGCATTACTTTATGCATTTAAAATTGAATCTTATTGGCCCCGATTCTGTTGTTCACAAACTAAACTAAATTTAAGTTCAGTGCATCTTTTTCTTTCTATTTCATTAAGAAAAGGACAGAAGATAAATATTAGTTTAGTCCTGTCAAATTAGTCAGTGCCTGACGTAAATTGACGTATTTTTAGTAGACAATTTTTTAATCACGTCTAAACTTGTCTATGGATTATCTAATTTGACAGGATTAAACTAATATGTATCTTCTGTCCTTTTCATAATGAAATAGAAAGAAAAAGATGCACTGCACTTAAATTTAATTTAGTTTGTCAATAACAGAATCGGGGCCATTGCCTTGAAATTAGATTTAATTTTCTCGGCGGACGGTATGAAAAAATACATAATCTTTGAAAAAATACCTTACCCTATTAAAAGACACTGAAATCGATTTATAGTCCGACTTTTAATTAGCTGCAGTAAAATTTAGGCTTCTTACTGTCATTTTGTTAAAAAATGTTGCCACACTATCTCTACTAGTGATGTTACTAAAACGTAACGAAACATCGTTTTAATTTAGATATTCTAAATTGACCAATTTTGATTTAACCGTAATCAATCAAATATTCTTTTTATTGATCGGATAAAAATATATTTTGCAGTTTCAAATAAGCGTACAAGACATACATAGTCTACTAAAGATAAATTTGTTTCAATTTTTACTCCAAAACTCCTACTATATTGATCTAAGAAATCAATTTTTTAAATAATGTAAAGTTGTCATTATAAATAATGGTTACTATAAAGGATTATTTGCAAAACTCCAAAAAACTCAAAAATAAGAATATTTAAAAGATATGTTGGTGATTATAATAAAGTAAATTATTCATGTCACTGTATATGTAAAATTTATCAATGTCAATGTGTATATAAAAATCCAGAAATAGTCTTGGTCAGATTATTTATTAGTGTGATTCTGTATCTTATATATAAAATTCTCGTGTCACAATGTTCGTTCCCATACTCCTCCGAAACGGCTGGACCGATTCCCATGAAATTTTGTGTGCATATCGGGTAGGTCTGAGAATCGGCCAACATCTATTTTTAATAACCCAATTTTTTTTTCCAAAACGACGTTTGCGGGGTCAGCTAGTAATAATATAATAATAATAATAGTGTGCTTACCACTGATTTGATGGGCGGCGGCTCCTTCTTCTCGTGCGGCTGCACGCGCGTCAGCGTGATGCCGGGCGGCAGCTTCAGATCCGCCACCTGCAAGTGTCAGTGCTCACTCGACGTGTCACGCTACTCCCGTATCGCAGTGTAACTACATTCACTCGTAAACCATTCAAATAGGCTCTAATCTGCATTCGCGATTTATTTGCCAAAAGTGTAAACAAATCGACACCTCCATGCAATAACATCGTAACTCACTTTTTGTGATTTTACAGGAGAGCGATTTTAAAGTTTGAAAAATTATAGCAAACTCAAAACACCCCGTACAATTTTTGAAGCTGGCTCTATTTAATATAGTTTAGGCGGACTATAAATAGGTATGGTTAAGTTGTAAAAGCAAAATTGTTTTAATGGGTTTTCATGACTTACGTGAAAAACAAAACAGTGAAATGATATATAAGTTACGAGGACAAACATTGTATGTCTGAGTTACAATTTAGTGTTTTTGTAATTTATTTTTGTGGTCAGATAATTGTAACTCCAAGGTGTTAAGTTACATATTTTTAGAAACGAAAGGGAATAGAATTACAATGATAGTACAGAAAAAATGCATTTTTTTTTTACATGCAACAATGCCGTTGTAACTCAATTTTTGGAAAAAAGTGAGTTACGATGTTATTGCATGGAGGTGTCGAAATATGAATTTATGGAAAAATAACTTTAAATACTACACAATAAAGTTCAGTTTACGCTAAAACTTCAAACATTTTGATAACTTTTTCAATAGTGCTAGTCACTCTGAAATCAACTTAATTACCATTGAAATAAATTTGACCTTTGTTTAACTTGCATGCCGAGGCAGCCTTTAATTAAGGCTACACACTATAAAATGTAAAAATAATATGGGTTTTCTAACATGTATTTTTGGTGTATGCTTTGTTGGTTGTCCTTAAATAAATAAACTTGAAATAATATTAATTTATAACATAAGTTTGAATAGACAACGCTTCGCGGCCAAATTCGGAACTAATACCAAGAATGAAAGTTACGCTATTCAAAGCTTATTGCCAGGGGCTCAAGTCTGCTATTTTTATAAATTCGTCATTCCAACACGATCCCATTGTCATTTTGCTAAAAGTTCGTAATCTGCTAAATTCATAATGGTCGATCATTGGTCGGTCAATGGTCTGAGAAAAACTACTACTAAATTTCATTCTAGATTTCATTTAATATATATTTTTACATATTACGTATTAGAGTTTGCAATCTGAAGTAGTAAGAAGTTCGTAAATAGCAATAAACATTACATTTATTCATTTGTCATTATGTACGAGATTACCATTTTTTGCCATTTCTTTCAATGGAGTGTCAGTGGCTGACCATTTGAAAGTCATAATGACGCCATTATATTACTAGATTACCAAACTTGTCAAAATCAACAATTATGAAATCAATGATAGACCATTCTGACACTATTGTAAAAGCAGACTTGAGGCCCAGTCCTTCTACTCAAGCGGCCTGTGTGTGCGCAGCGAGCCTACAGAGCCCTGCGCACTAAGTGCAATAATGCGTTCAAACTGTTGTTGGGTCTGCCGTGGTGGTGCAGCGCGTCTGGGATGTTTGCTGAAGCGCGCACTGATAGTTTACAGGTCACCATGTACAAAAAAAAACATATTTCTGTAACTGCCCGTGACACCACAGCGGGCCCTATCAGAATACCAGCGCTGCGAAATTTATTTTTAAATATCGCAGCATCATGCTGAGATAGGAGCCTTTTGGCCTCGTATAGGACTTTCTGTTCATTTTTCTTTTTGTTACTTTTTTAATTTATTTTTTTATATAATTTGGTATTTATACTGTCCCTTTCAAAATCAGTGGGTCATATCTTGTCTAGGTGTGGCGAGTAATAGCCTCCCTGACCGATTTCAGTCACGGTGGCCAATCTCAACGGAGATTAGCCAGGTATGCAGGAGATATTATAGTGCACAAGTGTGTGCGCAGACACAGGTGTACTCTCTGTTCCTTTACTCTCACAGTCCGATGGGACGGCAATCCGACACGACCGGAGAGAGATCAGGCGCAGGACCAACGGCTTTACGTGCTTTCCGAGGCACGGGGGTATTAAACCGCCAACTTCCAAACTCCGGACTGTTACTAAGAAATTCCTAATGGAAAAATCAACAGTTAGTTAGATATTTGGTTAGTTAGTTTTTAGTGTAATTATAATGGTTTATGTATTTATAGTATTTTTAAGTTACATTAATATTGTATTGTATGTGTTTATATGGGCTTTGATGCCTGAAATAAATAGATAAATAAATAACACTTTGTCCGACCCGGGAATCGAACCCAAGACCCCACGCTCAGCAGTCGCGCTTGCAACCACGAGACCAACGGGGCATTCAATGAAATTGTACTAGGTTAAGATTTCTATGGGTCTAATACAACTAAAACCTATTCGGAGAAAAAATGGCTTTTGAGCTTCCTTAGTCCCTCTCTAAAGCTGTACTAGAATAATAATAATAATAATAAATTTATTGAAATAATAAGTTTACAAAAAAAGTGTACATATGGGTCAGTAGTATATATTAATCTAGGCCTATAATAGAATTATAATAATCTGGATATAAACTATGGTATGGCAAATATGAGATTACAGACAAAAATAGAACTCTGAGGGTAATATAGTGCGTTGCCTGATCTAGGTTTATTTAAACCTGTGTTTCAGGCCATCTCTCTACGAAAGTACTTATTATAGGACAATCAGTGAATTAAAATAATATAAATATTTTCAATATCTAAGCAGATACAATATTTTGCGTAACCTTATTATAAACTAGTCTTATGGGATGTATTTATATCTATAACTAAAATTATTATAAAATAATATATGGTTAGGTAATTGCAGTTAAGTCAGCTACTTTAGTTCAGCACCTCTAGTAGTTTTTCCGTGTCCGAATAATTAAGTTTTGCTAAATAATCGAATAACATTATACTACACCTATTATAACTTACATTATATCGCCCCTTCGGTGCAACAAAGTCATAATTCAGGACGCTTTTTTTGTTATGTCTTGTTATTAGGATTTTTTTAATAATTCAAAATAAGCCTTTTACTTGAACCTATAGCGTTATAGCAAAAGCAATAAACAAGTAATTTTATAAAGATTTCAAACCTACTACAAATAGTTATCCAGTAATCACACTAATATTATAAAGGCGAAAGTTTTTGAGTGTGTGTGTGTTTATATGTTTGTTACTTCTTCACGCTCAAACGGCTTGACCAATTTTGACAAAATTTTGTATGGAGGTAGCTGACACCCTAGATTAACATATAGGATACTTTTTATCCCGATATTTCTTCGGGATCGACACTTATGCAGGTGAAACCATGAGGCGCAGCTAGTAAGGCAATAAATGCGAAAAAAAATCTCGTGACTTTGTTGCACCGAAGGTGCGATATATCTTAAGCAATTTGTTAAATTTATTATACAGGGTGGAATCGAAGTCATGGGCATTATTTTAACCTAAGGCACTACTCACGATACTGATTGCATTAGGGCTATTAATACGCAAATCAAAAATATTATTAATGCAAGTAAGGAAAACCTTAAAAATGTAGTAAATCAAATTGCACAAGGCTTATTATTGCAAATAAACACTTAAAGTAATTAAAACAAAATACTTCGTTAACGCCAATAATTGTTGAAATATCAAAATCTTAAAGCGCAGTACAGCGCAAAGCGAAATGTAAACAAACATCACCTGCGCGCGCGCGGGTTTTTCCTTACAAGTAATAATAACAATGGGCTACAAGACATTCCGTCCGGCGGGATTCCCTGAACTCTCTCCGTCCCACTCCCTCACTCGCAAAAATACGAATATCACCCCCGCGCGGGGTATGCTTCCCGCCGCAACACGAAGTCACGAACCCGGAACCAGTGTCATAACGACTGCGCAGGTGCATTGACGCGTAATTGATTTATTGATCCCGTGACGTAATCGCCGTACTCGCCGCTCGCGTCATACGGTGCTTGGATTGCAGTGTATTAAGTGTTAGTGTAGTAGTTGTGTGTTGTGTGTGTGTTTGTGTACACGATGCCTCGACCGCGTAATGTGCAGGCTAGGTACACCAACCAACAATACCCACAAATGGTTGTAATTTACGATCGCACAAGAAATTTAGTATGAACTCGTGAAATGTTCCATCGGCGCTACCCGAACGACCCTATTCCTTCACGGGGTCTCATTCCACCAGAACCACTCAGAACCTGTTGGATTTTTCGTCTTTTCACGTGCCAGCACATGCACAAGCTCGTGGAAGAGCACCCGTTTACCCTCTGTCACTTTACCGACAAATAAGGTTTTTTCAAAACAATCCACAAGCTAGGTACGTAAATGTTTTTTTTTTAATGTATGTTAGTTGACGTAGTTTTGACCGTCCTAAGCCGGCAAAGTACGAAGGGAAAATTGGAATTTATTATGAATCAATTCATTGGCAACTTACGAATGTCACGTGAGTCGGGCGGGGTCAAAGAATTCACGCCCAAGGACGCGCGTACGGCGTAGTGTACCTACGCATTTGCTATCGAGAAGCGCAACTAATTTGATACTTTGTATGACTTACTACATTTTAAGGTTTTCCATACTTGCATTAATAATATTTTTGATTTGCGTAATAGTAGCCCTAATGCAATTAGTATCATAAGTAGTACCTTAGGTTAAAATAATGCCCATGATTTCAAATGCACCCTGTATAAGAAAGGTCCTAGAAATGGTCCTAGAAGAATGTAGTTACACTGCGGTACGAGCTCTTGGGCTGTAGTAACATCACACTAGTACATACCTGCACTCCGCAGCTCAACTGTTCCATGATGCTGCATGAGGCAGGCTTCTCTGGCTCGGTGGTGCATGGGTTCTGAAATGTAAACACGTTGTTATGTATTCAATTTAAATCTTTTCAGTAAAAGAGGTGAAAGACATACCTATGGGACTAGAAATAGGGACCAATTAAGTAGTTCAACCAGGTTTCAGATTGGCTAGAGTAGACTCATCCTTCATGGGGTACTGTTTAAAATGTTACAATAAAATACCCCCCCACATACTCCAACTCAATGAAACGAAATTCAAATCTTGCATAAAACGCACACTATGCAGCCAAGCATATTATAAGTTGGGGGATTACATCGCTGACAAAAATGCTTGGCTGAACGCTGGTCCTGCTCCACAAGGGCGCATAAACTAATTAATTAGCATTCGAAAATATAGTTGGAGCTGTTGAAGATTCAAAAAACTATCTTTGCATTGTATAAATTCAATCTCTTAGTATTGTATAATTGCATAGCACACGTGTGAGCACTATGTACCTAAACTATAAAGCTACCATTTACTGGGTACGTCTTTAATTGACTTGAATGTGCCCTGGCAGCTGAGAGTATGTCATGCTCACTCAAATGTCTCGCTGATGGTGGCGTGTGTGTTGGATCATTGGGTTCCCTTCAAAATTGTTGAGCTGAATGGTGCTGATCCATACGTCATGTTCGTGAACGAGCGCCGTCAGTAGGGACTGGTCATCTCTTAGCCGCCACGGCTTATTTTAATTTATGAATTTTTAATAATTCTTTTTAGTACGGACGCCTTTAACGTGCACGTCTTTCTGCATCGTTCTCACATGTATAATTTCAGCATGAATGATGTAATCAAGATTTTTGTAACAATTTTATGACTTAAAAGAGTGTCCGTGGAGTTTCTTGCCCGCTCTTCTCCACAGGTACCTACGCTTTGGAATGGGCAACTAGCTTCATCTTTCTGACTGACCGACCCTTGACAATTCAAAAGTGCCTATAATTGGTTTATTTGAAATAAATGCTTTGAGTTTGAGTTTATGGCGCCTGTATGTACACTCTTCCGCGAGTGCTGTCGCCATGTTTGGCCGAGAGCACTCGCGCGAGATGTCGAAACTCGAGTGACGAATGCGACCCAGCAGTGCTATTCTGTAAAAATCTCACCGTGAAAACTAAGGTGACGTGAGCTGTCATTCCACCTGATGTTAGGGATTGCCTCCATTGATAGTTAGTTCACTTCACCTATGTTATCACGGTGAGATTTTTACAGAATCGATAGGCTATACACTTGTTTATTCAGTATGGTTGCGAGCGCCGAGAAGATGGACGCGTTACAAGGGCTGCTGTTACCCTATGCGCTATCAGTTATTATTATAATTACGGCACATATCATCATCTGCCTAGCCTTTTCCCAACTACATATGTTGAGGTCGTCTTCCAGTCTAACCGGATGCAGCTGAATACCAGTATTTTACATGGAACGACTGCCTATCTGACCTCCACAACCCAGTTACTAAGTAATACGATACACCTTGGTAAGACTGGTTGTCAGACTTTCGGGCTTCTGACTACCCGTAACGACTGCTAAAGATCCACGAATGACAGCCGGGACCAACGGCTTAACGTGCTTTCCGAGGCACGGAGGGGTATCGGTATGTAAAGATGGACCTTATCCTTACCTTTTTACTAACAACTTCTATGGTGGTATCCGGAGTGATGTTGATCACTTGCGGCTTGTTTTGTTGTAGATGTTGTTGTTGTTTCTTGTTTTCCTTCTTAGTCTGTTGTTGTTGTGCTTGAGGCTGAGCCGGTTGTTTGGATGTTTTGGGTTGAGATGGTGGCGCTGTAAATTATATTAGTTATAGGTTATTTTTTTAAGATCACGAGGTTGTTAAAACAATAATTCACGAACACACAACAATTTTAATTCATTTTTGACGTGATAATCTTCTAATATATAAAATTCTCGTGTCACAGTGTTAGTTACCATACTCCTCCGAAACGGCTGGACCGATTTGTATGAAATTTTGTGTGCATATCGGGTAGGTCTGAGAATCGGTCAACATCTATTTTCCATACCCCTATTTTTTTTGCAAAACGACGTTTGCGGGGTCAGCTAGTGTCTTATAAATCGATGAACACCGGCTGCACGCACGAAAAAGTGTCACGTTCCACCTGAGCCTGAGCGTGCAAGCGAGAGCGCGGAACAAGCGATAGAGAGGCACGATCAGCTCAAGCGTTGGCTTGTGACACATTTATTCATCAATGTTTCTTTATGACGCTATCACGACCAACCATAAACCGACTTTACAGAGAACCAATTTTTTTTTATTTTCTTAAAACGGTGAAGGAAAACTTCGTGAGTCAACTGGCATGTCTTAGAACCAGAAATTCGAAGACATTTGACATCTACTAACCCGCACTGGGCCCGCGTGGTGGATTACGGCCCACTCCCTCTCACAGAGAGGAGGCCTGTATCTCAGCAGTGGGCGCGTTGTTGTTTTTTTTTTTAAATGGTTTATCTCTACTTTTTAATGTAACTCTTACAATTTCTAATTGTAATCAGTTTTGTTAGTTCTTTAAGATTTACAAAAGAGACAACTCACCCTTATCCAATTTATTCTCCTTCCCTTTCTTCTCCGTCTTCTTCTCGACTGCCTTCTCTTTCTTCTTGTCTTCTTTCTTATCTTTCTTGGCGGGTTCTTTCTCTAGTTTCTTCTCGGCCTTTTCCGCCTTCTTGACGGGCTCCGGTTTGGGCACGTCGGGTTTCTTAGCTTCTGGCTTTTTGGGTTTCACTTCTGCTTGTTGCTGTTTCTTCTTGTCTTCTTCTTCGGCCTGTTTAAGGAATTGTATGAAATTAAATGAAATTATTTATTTATTTATATATACTTTATTGTACACCAGAAAATACATAACAAAAAAGAAAACAATTATTACTACAAAACATACAATGAGCGGCCTTATCGCTTTCTGCGATCTCTTCCAGGCAACCTTGGAATGGACAGTGATTGCGTGGATATATAAATGGGATTGTCCGTGGTGCAACATAATACTCAACATTTATTCTGTAAATAGGAAACTGGAATCACCAAATCATTTTATTTATATTGTGTTTAGATATCGATACCCATCACGCCTGTGTATTTTCGCTAGCTAATTTAATATGACCCTGTATTTTCGCTAGCTAATTTAATATAACCCTGTATTTTCGCTAGCTAATTTAATATGATCCTGTATTTTCGCTAGCTAATTTAATATGACCCTGTATTTTCGCTAGCTAATTTAATTTGACCCTGTATTTTCGCTAGCTAATTTAATATGACCCTGTATTTTCGCTAGCTAATTTAATATGACCCTGTATTTGCCGTGATATTGTCTACAGATTTTAGAGCCTATACTACCTCAGCTAAAATTCACTCTTTATCTGCTCGCACGATATTGCTCGCGAAATGAGTGAGAGCGAGACAGAGTGCGGTGCTAGGCGGCAGGCAGCGCCAATAGTTTAGGTATTTGCTTTTTACGGTGAAAATAATGATAATTTAAAAAAAAAATTACATAAGACCTGCTTTATAGTTAGTTCGGTTAGTATACAAAGTTTCATGATCTAATTTGAAGTATTATTTTAATACCAGCGGTTTATTGTTCGATTTGGAGGTAACTTTGGATTTTTTTTCTATCGAGAAAATTTTATGGAATCGTGTTTTCGTCAAACATAAGACCTAATATTAATCCTCAACTTTACCATATATTTATTTTAAAATTAATGCTGCAGTATTTTCGACATAAGGGAGGATCATGAAAGATTAGGATTAGGATTATAAAAGGTAGTTTTATATTGTTTAGTTTCATTATAATCCTTAAAACGGATAAAAGTGGCCACTATATTCCGTTTTAAGGATTATGATAAAACTAAACAATATAAAACTACCGCTTCTAATAACATTAACGTATAATCTTGTGAAGCACAACTTAACGTGCTTGTTTTCTGCATTTTCATTCTAAATTGTATGAAATAACCAAACAAACGATGAGGGCGCCACTGTAGGGTCGGCACAGTCTTAAAGGTCGTAGGTTCGAACCCGGACAGGCGACCTACTTTGTGTAAATTATTTCATCACCACTACTCACAAAACGATGAAGGAAAATAACGTGAGGAAACCGGCATGTCCTAGAACCACGCCTGATCTCTCTCCGCGAGTGTCGGGTCGCCCCCTGAGGACTGTGGGAGTGAGGGAAGAGGGAGTGCTCCTGTGTCTGCGCACACGCCTGCACTATAATATCTGCTGCGTACCTGGCTAATCTCCGTTGAGATTGGCCACCGTGACCGAAATCGCATAATGATTATGCATGACATCAGAGAGGCAATTCTCGTAATTTTAAGAACGTTGACAGTCTGATCTCAGTCTCAATCTGTCAAAAATACCTCTAACTTCCATACATATTGACAATTTTTTGACATTTGTCGCCGAGATGAGACTGCGACTAGATTTTGAACGTTTTAAATTACGAGAATTGGCCTTCTGGTATTATTACCGAGCTGTTTATAGTATTATATTTATGCTTATGACTGTAAATTCTTATTTATTGTTGTAATGTCGTCTCGATCTTACAACCCTTCTACAAAAATATTTACTTTTCGTTATTAATCTTCTAATATATAAAATTCTCGTGTACAGTATTAGTTACCATACTCCTCCGAAACGGCTGGACCGATTTGTATGAAATTTTGTGTGCATATCGGGTAGGTCTGAGAATCGGCCAAAATCTATTTTTCATACCCCTATTTTTTTTTTTTTGCAAAACGACGTTTGCGGGGTCAGCTAGTATTTTTATATTTATTTACCTGTTGTTTTGCAAGTTGCTTCCTTTGCTTCTTAGAGAGCGTCTGCGGGTCCGGCAGAGAGTTGGATCTCTGTGGTTCTTTCACCTCTTTGGGTTTCGGTTCCGCTTGGGGAGTTTTCTCTTTCGGCTCTTTATGCTTTTTCTGAGAAAAAAAAATTGGGAAAATATCGTGTTAAGTATTTTCTTAATTAATTAAAAGTTGACTCGTTTTTATTAATATCCGATTGTAGTTGTGTTAGTGCCTGATCCAATAAGGGATTGACAGAATGAGTGCGTTAACCTATTATAATTGATGCGGCAAATCGTTACCAATTGTTCAAAAGTCACATTTATCGAATACTCCCAGTCATGGATTGCCACCAGGTGGCAATCGGGAATAAAATTCCTAGTTGCCACCGGATGGCGAATCTTCAAGAATTGGACTATCAAATGCAAAAATAATAGGCTTATCAACTGAAAAAATCTAATTAGTCCGCCAGCAAAAAAAAAAACAGCTTTTTCATACATTTTGGTCAAATAAGTATTGAACTTTTGTATAAAACGGCAATTTTTTTAATGATTTCAGAGTTGGTCCCATAGTGAAAGTTGTTCAGTTTGATGGTCTGTACCACACCCTTATAGGACAACGCCAGAAACTCTATAGAACTTTGCACCGTTCAATACAATTATTCATTTAATTCAATACCTTATTACTTTTGTATTACTGATAGCTAAACATTTTTCCTATTGCCTGTAGAACTTGCGGTTTCTGAAATGTTTGTTTCGGAAATAGCGAAAATGAATTTCTAAGGTTGAATTCCATTTAACATTGATTTGTAATCCGCAGGTCCTAAAGACAAACGATTTATTATGATAAAATCCTCTTTTCATTACAATTATTTCCATTAATTTACATTTTCTGTAAATTGCTGGGGCAGGATCTGGCATTGTCCTTCGGCTGGTCATTAAAAAGTCATCATCTGCCTGACTTTTCCCAACTATGTTGGGGTCGGCTTCCAGTCTAACCGGATGCAGCTGAATACCAGTATTTTACATGGAGCGACTGCCTATCTGACCTCCACAACCCAGTTACTGGGTAATACGATACCCCTTGGTAAGACTGTTTGTCAGACTTTCTGGCTTCTGACAACCCGTAACGACTGTCAAAGATCCACGAATGACAGCCGGGACCAACGGCTTAACGTGCTTTCCGAGGCACGGAGGGGTCTTGGTATGTAAAGATGGTCACCCATCCACAGACCAACCGCGGCAAGCGTAGCTTAACCTGATCGATCGACCTGTGCGGCTGTTATTATTTACGGCGGCCATTAAAAAGTAACCCTGTATAATTCTTATAACCGAATTTACATATTTGTTTTACCTTCTGCTTATTGGCTCCTTTGGCTAATTGGTTGATATGCGCCAGCGCTTGCTCCCACGTCTGCTTGCGACCGTCTGCGGTCTTAGTGGTATCAGGCGCGGGGGCGGGCTCCTCGCATACGTTTAGTACTAGAAATAAATATTTAAATGGTTAATAAATGACGTGGACGTTCACGCAGGAGGCGTGTATACAGCAGCGAATCTATTCTGTAAAAATCTCACCGTGAAAAGTTAGGTGAAGTGAGCTTAGAGTGAGATGTCAAGAGTATCAATCCCTTGCATCAGGATGACACTCACAGCTCACTCCACGCTCACTACACCAAAGTTTTCACGGTGATATGGTTACAGAATCGCACTGCAGCAGCGAATCTATTCTGTAAAAGTTTGACTGGTAGAAAATGCCTATGGCATTAAGTCCGCCTCTGTATATTTATGTGCTTGAAGTATTAAATAAATAAAAATCTCACCGTGATCACTTCGGTGAAGTGAGTTTAGAATGAGGTGTCATTCCACCTGATGCTATAGGGGGATTGACACTATTGACAGCTCACTTCACCTAAGTTCTCACGGTGAGATTTATACAGAATCGCTCGGCAGTGCTATTCTGTAAAAATCTCACCGTGAAAACTAAGGTGAAGTGAGCTGTCATTCTACTTGATGTTAGGGATTGCCCCTATTGATAGCTCACTTCACCTAAGTTATCAGTGTGATATTTTTACTGAATCGATCGGCAGGGTGAGAGAGAGTTGTACAGAGAGCCATAGAGGATTCCATGATTGGCATCAGGCTTATAGACCGACTTCCAAACGTCGAGATCCGAAGACGTACAGTCACCAAAAGGGATAAGTAACCAGGGTCATCAATATAGTTAAAGTTTAGTAAGAATCCGATGGATTTTTTGGAATGACATTTAATTTGATAAATGAACTGTTTGTTTTCTATTTTTTTTTTAACAAAGGCTTGTTAAAAAAAAAATAGAAAACAAACTTTGTCCCACTCCTGGATAAAGGCCTCCCTCCTTCCATCTTTCGCGTACCCGTCGCGTCCTCCTTCCAGTTTTGACGGAACCTCTCCAGCTCGTCCCGCCATCCCCTACGTGGTCAGCCGCGACCCCGCCTCACTGAGACTGACTATAACTTTTGAACCGTAAAAAAATTCTGCAACATTCTCAGGGTTAAAAAGTTTGGAAATAACCTTGCCCACGCCTCTATTTGATTTAATCCATATTTTCAGGGACACCCTCTATATAGAAGATCATCACCTACAGCCCGACTTCACCCACAGCTTCAACTTCAATACTCAATTCAAACTATTCAAAGGGACGAAACCAAGTTTGATTCTAAATTTGTTTTTTATTAAACTAGTTATTTGGTACAAAAAATAGGTGAACCGAAGAACGTTCACAGTCTGATCTCAGTCTCAATCTGTCAAAAATACCTCTAATTTCCCTACATTTTGACAAGTTTTTGACATTTGTTTGTCGCCGAAATGAGACTGCGACTAGATTTTGAACGTTTTAAATTAGCCTTCTGGTATAATGAAAATTGGTGAACACGACCAATTTTAATTCTATACCCCTGAAATACAATAAATCCCAGAATACACATGCCTGTAACTTGCACAAATGTCTGCTAGTAGCTTGCATACCGTGTGCCATAACAACTTCTGATTGGTGAATACCATGACATGCAAGCTACTTGCAGCGGGATTGTCCGAAAGGGTTACCGCTACCCCGGAACACAAAGTGCTAAGGCAGGAACACGGGTGGGTTTTAGTCAATTAGAGTCTGACACTCCCTTCTGCTCCACCCAGAGCGGGAGGGGTCACTTGGTGATTTCCCATCCGCAAAAAAAAATGCAAGCTACTTTAGTGCAAGTTACAGGCATGTGTGTTCCGGGCTTAAAAGGGCAGTTTCCTGCGTGACATACCAGTGACGTGTTTATTGTTGTGCACGAGCTGCGCGAGCGGCGTGTCGCTGCGCTGCCCCGACACCGACACCGTGACGCCGCCGTCGCCCGCGCAGCGTCGCACGCACACCATGCCGCCGCCCGCGCCGCCGTCTGCACGGACAACTTCATTTCCAGGACTGCTTGACATATATGTGGCAGTATTTTTTGAAAAATAATGCCAATTCCAAACAATCACTACACAATATTATTCGGCTCTTGCCGATCAGCAAACTCAGTTCGACTTATATACCTTCAGTGAATCACGTTCGGGTCTGCAGTGCTATTCTGTAAAAATATCACCGTGAAAACTAAGGTGAAGTGAGCTGTCATTCCACCTGATCCTAAGGATTGCCCCTATTGATAGCTCACTTCACGCTCACTTCACCTAAGTTATCACGGTGAGATTTTTACAGAATCGATCGGCTGGTCCTCACCGGACGGCGAGCTGCCCATTGCTCGCCGTCCGCAGCCCGCGCCCGGCTACCCTTACTACCATCCGTTCACAGTTATTTCACCTCTGATAGCAGCAACTTCAATCAATCAACTCAGCGTATCGCAGTCCACTGCTGGACATAGGCCTTTCCCAGGCTGCGCCACAACACCCTGTCCTCCGCCTTCCTCATCCAGTCCATTCCAGCCACCTTTTTTTAGGTCGTCCGTCCATCTAGCTGAGGCGCCTCCCACACTACGCTTGCCGATACGCGGTCTCCACTCAAGGACTCGTCTGCTCCACCGGCCATCATCGGTCCTTCGACAAACACGGCCAGCCCACTGCCACTTCAGCTTGCTTACTCTGCAAGCTATGTCGATAACTCCGGTTCTTTTCCGGACAATTTCATTCCTGATTTTATCCTTCAAAGAGACTCCGAGCATAGCTCGCTCCATAGCGCAAGCAGCAACTTAACAGCAACCTTATTATAATGAGAATAAAGATCACAATAGTTACGACTGACAAGTCAGTTGCGGCAAGCCAACAGCAACCTTATTTGAATAAGAATAAGGATCACTGTGATTTGGACAGTGATGGAAATCAGAGGTAGAATAAGTGTGAATGGAATGTAAGGGTCCATTTAATAAAACTGACAGGGGACTGGCAAACATTTTTCAAGGTTTTGATTTCTGGGAATCGACTACCGATTCCCGACGCCCGCGTAGGGGCGTGAGGGCGCAAAGAAGACAGGCCTTACTATAAATTAATAAAACTCACTAATAAACGTAGCATTCTGTTTCTGTTTCTCTAACTCCAACATCTGTAATTGTCGCTGTTGTTCTAATTGTTGTTGTTCTAATTGTTGTTGTTGTAACTGTTGTTGTTGTTGTTGTAGCACCTGTTGTTGTTGTAGTTGCTGATGTTTCGCTAGTAAAGCTGCTTGGTCGATCTGAGGAACGAGAAACTCTGTCTAAAATATTTCATCTACTACGCATGATTTAAATCCTCTATAAAAGTTTCTGGAACAGTTAGCTTATTGCCAACATTAAAACAAACAATGGCCCCGATTCTGGTTGGTCACAAACTAAACTAAATTTAAGTTCAGTGCATCTTTTTCTTTCATTTCATTAAGAAAAGGACTGAAGATAAATATTAGGTTAGTCCTGTCAAATTAGTCAGCGCCTGACGTAAATTGACGTATTTTTAGTAGTCAATTTTTTAATCACGTCTAAACTTGTCTATGGATTATCTAATTTGACAGAACTAAAGTAATATTTATCTTCTGTCCTTTTCATAATGAAATAGAAAGAAAAAGATGCACTGAACTTAAATTTAATTTAGTGTGTGAACAACAGAATCGGAGCCAATGTCATAGTAACCATAATATCACCCAAAAGAGTGTTATAATGCAACTCCTTTTCAAAAATAGAACATTATCAGACACGCGCGTTTCGCTACCACAGCGCCGTAATTAAAAAAAAAAGAACTTATAGGTTATTCGAATTCACGTCGTATTCAGCCATTTTTTTTTTTCGATATTAGTATTGCAAATTACTGTTTCAGAACCTTTTATAGAGGATTCATATCATGGGTGTAGATAAGTCTTGTATGCAACTGTACTGTGTGTTTTGCGTAGATGTGGCGCATTTTTTCTCCCAAATTGTTATTTTGGCGTAAATAAACGTATTTTCTTTCTTTTAAAAAAAGAGTAAGAGTACCATCGATACAAAAAAAAGTAGAAAATCCCATCATTGCGCATTCGTATTTCCGAAGATAGACGATGATTCCCGAAGTTGACTCATTCCTTCGGAAGGCTATACTTACATGTGAATGATGCGTGGTTCTATCAGGCTTGCCCTGGACGGCTCTGGACTCTGCTAATTGTCGTTCACAGTTCTGAAGTCGCCGGGAAAAGTCCAGAACTTGCTTTTCAGCGGCCTGCATTTCCTGCAAAAATACATTTTTAAAATAAGGTCAAAACCACAGATACACAACGTGTAAAAATAAGGTATAATATGAGAATCTAATTTTATTGCTATATAGAAGGAGGCTTATAATTTAACTAGCTTCAGCCCACGACTTCATCCGCGTGAAATTTCACCCTCTTAGGGGTGGAATTTCGCAAAACCCTTTCTTAGTGGATGCCTACTCTTCACAACACACCCTCCAAATTTCATGTCTCTAGGACCAGCGGTTTAGGCTGTGCGTTGATATATCAGTCAGTCAGGACTTTGAATTTTATATACATCATTATTTTTAGTATATGCGAAACCTGAATATAGTTTGTTCAGAATAACTGAATCGATTCCAATAATTTTTACACCATGTTATATTTTATCCCAAAAATATTTAAAAAAGGTTACAAGTTGGACACCGAGCGACACTACGTAATCATTATCGAGCGCAAGACGACGCTGCATGCGCGGGCGGCGCGCGGTGAGCATGTTGTTGTACGGACAACTAGGTAACAGAACAAGCTTATAACTTTGTGATTTTTCATGATACAGTTTTGAAATTTTGTACATAGATTCTTTACATAAAAATACTACACACATGTTTCGAGTTTCGCATATACTAAAACTAATATTGTATATACGGTGACTGATAATTAGTGACCGATACTTAAACACGTGCTTGTACTGATAACAACAACTTTTACTATGGGACCAAACCTGAAATTTTGAAAAAAATAGCTGCTGTTCAGTCATTTATGTTCGCCTAACTGATCAAAATGTAGGTACTGAACAGCAGATTTTTTTTTTCGCGAATTCAGGTTTGTTCCCATAGTAAAAGCTTTTTGTTATCGTGAGTACAATCACGTGTTTAAGTATCGGTCACTAATTACCAGTCACCCTATATAGATAGATAAACAAACCTTGGATGTAGTATTCATAAGAGTAGTCAGTTCTCCTAGCTGTTCAGCCACAAGTTGTACTTTCGCTTGCTGAGCCGGATTCAACTTCTGTTTTTTACCTGTTCAAACAAAACATTATTATCTTTTATACAGCATGTTATCAACATCATCTGCCTAGCCTTTTCCCAACTACGTTGGGGTCGGTTTCCAGTCTAACCGGATGCAGCTGAATACCAGTATTTTACACGGAGCGACTGCCTATCTGACCTCCACAACCAAGTGACTGGGGAATATGATAGCCCTTGGTAAGAGTGGTTGTCAGATTTTCGGGCTTCTGACTACCCGTAACGCTTTTATAAATCCCTCTTACAGTACTTCTGACATGCCGACAAAATCTTCGTCCATTCGTCCACAAACAGATCGTTTGTTGGATTAGAGACCAAGAGATCATTAACTGCGTGATGATGCAGCCTGAAGCCACCGGCACATTACTGTGTCGTGTTGTGTCGTGACTCGGGATACACCAATCATACTAATCTGTTCAGGACTACGTCAAATCACGAGTTTTGATTGGCTACCACTGCGTCAGAAGGCGTCACGACACGACACAGTAATATGAATCCGGCGTAACAGCGTTTACGACGTACGGCATTTCATCCAAACTTTCAAGCCCTTGTTTTTCGAAATGAATGAACCGATTTTAATTAAACTTCATACGCATAAGCACAAAGTCCTAAAAAGTTAGCAAAGAACATTTTCTAAATGTCTTATTTAAAAAAAGATAACTGGAAATCTGTTTCTATAGAAAATTTAAAAGCGGTCTAATTTAGCTGTAACACTATTTTTCGAAAATGTTTTATTTGCTAACTTTTTAGACCTTTGTATCATGCTTATGTTTATGAAGTTTCATTAAAATCGGTTCATTCATTTCGAAAAACAAGGGATTGAAAGTTTGTATGAAATGCCGTACGTCGTAAACGCTTGTATCTACAACGCCACATGCTAACAACGCGTCATACTGATGTCACAAAACCCTACATCACGCAAGCAGAGTTTACCGCGCAACTAGCATATACAACGTGTAACGTTAAATGCGCAAAACCTCATACACCCTAATTAGAGCATTGAGTTAAAAGGATAATACAATGACCAAAACTATTTTTTTTTAAACTAAATACTTTTATTAAGAAAATCGTGTTGATCCTAGCATTAGTTTATGCATTCAAAATTAAGTCTTATTGCCTTAAAATAAAGATTTAATTTTCTTTGGCTCAATCGGCGGATAGTATGGCAAAATACATAATTTTTGAAAAAAAAAACCTATATTAAAAATTACCGAAATCGATTCAGTAGTTAATCATGAACCACACTGGCGAAGGCTTAATTTATAACAGAGGTAAGCCGGAGCAAGAAAACAATGTCAATAAAACGTTTTATTCTATTTCAATGATGAATTGACTATAGTGGTTGTGTTCTGAATTTTCGAAGGGAAGCCGGCGGGAATCGAGTTGTATGGTACCTTCGCCAGGCGTCCGTCACTCACTCAAGGCCACGCGTTATATGCCTACCGCTTCGCATACCGCCGTCGGTACAATCGACAGAGGGCTGCCGTATGCCTGCCTGAGTGCTCGCTCGCACATCACGGTTACCGCGCTGAGTATCACAATGCCGAAACCACGTAATTATAATTGTGCAGTGGATGGGTGTCATTTCAAAGCCTATAATAAGGATTCGTCTTTTTATGGCGGGCTTAAAGTTCCACCAGAAACTTTTAATAATTATATTGAAGAATTAGAAAAAGCTTTTTTAAATAATTTTGACAACGTCATAATGGATCGGTCTTGGAAATTTTTAAAACAATTGATTTTCCTCCGCTTTGCTCCTGTTTCCCTTTTGATAATTTATTTAAATTATTTACGCGGTTTCGGATATTTTCGACACTAACAATTTAATAATCGCTTTATTAACTACTTTACTTAAAAGTGCGTACCTTTTAGTGACCCTTTGTGATCATAACTCGATTTAGATTTTTGAGTTAAGTCACTACTATTCTGAAGGTGCGATAGGTACAACCCTAGCACATTCGCTCGATGACGCGCTCGCACGTGGGTCGCGCGGCGGGCAATACAATCTCAACTCTCTGTGTGCGTACTTATGGTACATTTCTTCTCGCTGCAAACAGCTGGTATTATTATTAAGATTTTGTAGGCAATTATAGCGTAAGTATTTTCACTTTTGTATTGGAGTGATGTATCTGTTACGAAGTAACTATTTAGTAATCTGTGCCTTCGCCACTGATGAACAAACTATTTTCAGGTTTTACGCATGTAACGTTACACGTTGTATACAACGGCCCGACATGAATCATCGGGCAGTTGCCCGCCAGACACGACACCGTCTGGTCGGAGGATCCTCCCTTTTCTATGGAGTATGTTGTATATTTTGTTTGACATTATTTGTATTTTGACATTTTAATAGTATTTTGACATTTGAATAGTATTATAGCATTGGAATTGTATGTTGACATTATAATGGTATTTTGACATTTTAATTGTATTTTGACATGTTGATCTTATTTTGACTGTTATGTATTCATTAATTGCATTTTGATTGAATTGATCTTAATTGGACTGAATTGTTAATTTTTTTTTTTTTAATCTGATAATTGTGTTTAATGTTCTTATTTTTATTATAGCATCGTAATCATTATTCATCCATTTAAATTTTGCATGTCTAATCTTGTGCAGAATGTATGGCTCAACTTTAATTCTTCACGACCATATTTGTATACCTGCATTCTAGCAAATAAATAATTTGATTTGATTTATGAGTGAACTGTACACCCTGTTCCTCATACCCCTTAGCAATAATAGTAGTATGGTTACCTTTCTTCTTGGTGGCCTTGTTCTGCGCCTGCAGCAGCTGTCGCGTGTGGTCCAGCCGTCGCTTGGCCGCCGCGTGCGCAACCTGCAGCGCGTCCATCTCTCGCCGCGCACGGTTCAGTTCGTTCACCACGGCGTTGCGCTCTTCCATGAGACGGGACTCCATCTGTTGGCGGAAATAAGAAAGACGATTACAAGACATGATTCCGATACCTACAAGGAAAAATATCGTAACTCATTTTTAGTGGAGAGCGTGTCAAAGATAAAAAAAAAACTCTCAGGTTTCGGTTAAGTCGTAATGCCAACCAACCAACCTTGAAAATTTGAGGCAACGAGGGAATGGCCATTTTTTATGATTATATTATCTATACTAATATTATAAAGCTGAAGAGTTTGTTTGTTTGTTTGTTTGTTTGAACGCGCTAATCTCAGGAACTACTGGTCCGATTTGAAAAACTCTTTCAGTGTTAGATAGCCCATTCATCGAGGAAGGCTATAGGCTATATATCATCACGCTAAAACCAATAGGAGCGGAGCACCAATGAAGAATGTTTCAAAATCGGGGGATTTTTTTCCTATTGAGAGCTTCCGCTGCGTGCGCTGCGTAAACGGTTAAAGTTTCGCAAAAATCATATATGACAGAATTGTTTCCCTTTAAAAGCTTTAAAAAAAAGTCCGGGACAGCATATGTCTATCTTTTAAGGTTAGCTCACTATAACCTCTTTTATGCTAACCAAATTTGTTCTAAAATAAAGCATTATTTGCGAAGGTGTTTTTATAAACATGGTATTAATCCTTATCCAAATAAATACGTTATTCATCACATGTATTTAATTTTGAACAAAATTACCTCTGACATCATTGATTTCAATGTATATGTTAGGAGATATCATAGTTTTAAAATAATACTAATAATAAAGCTGAAGAGTTTGTTTGTTTGAAACACGGTTTGAAAGCTCTAAATCTCTGGAAGTATTGGTCGCATATATAAAAATATTTTTGCGTTTGATAGCCCAGTTCTTGAGGAAGGCTATATTCTATTAAACTTGACGCTAGGACCCTTAGGAGTTGAGCAAAAAGAAGAAAAATCTGAAGTTTTCGCCAAGCGAAAACGAAGTAATAGCGCAGGCCGGCGACACGTTGCGACGGGGTGGATCGGGGAAACAAAAAAATTTACGCGGACGAAGTCGCGGGCAGAAGCTAGTAATCTAATATATAAAATTCTCGTGTCACAGTGTTAGTAAACGGCTGGACCGATTTTTATGAAATTTTATATGCATATTCAGTAGGTCTGAAAATCGGCTACTATCTATTTCTTTTTTTGCTAAACGACGTTTGCGGGGTCAGCTAGCGGCTGGACCAATTTGCATGAAATATTGTGTGCTTATCGGGTAGGTCAGAGAATCGGCCAACATCTATTTTTCATACCCCTATTTTTTTTTTTTTTTGCAAAACGACGTTTGCGGGGTCAGCTAGTATTATAATAATATTATAATCTATACTAATAATATTATAAAGAGGAAAGATTTGTATGTATGTTTGTAACGAATTAGCTCAAGAAGTACTGGACCGATTTTAAAAATTCTTTCACCATTTAAATGCTACATTATCACTGATTATTATAGGCTATTTTTTTTTCTTTTTTTCTACCCGTGCGAAGCCGGGACGGACCGCTAGTATAATCATAAAAGATTATGTTTGACGCGCTCTCCTCAAAATTTACTAAAAATGAGTTACGGTGTTTTTCGTTGCAGGTGTCGATTCATAAGCGTATTATACAAGGTGTAACATAATTAACGCAAGACCTCATACACCCCAATTAGAGTATTGAGTTAAAAGCATAGTACAATGATCGAAATTATTTTTTTTAAAGCTTGCTATTTTTATTAAGAAAATCGTGTTGACACTAGCCCTACTTTATGCATTTAAAATTTTATGATTTCATTTTATTTGGCTCAATCAGCGGTTAGTTTGAAAAAAAATAACTATATTAAAAGTTACTGAAATCGATTCAGGAGTCAATTATGAACAAACTACTTTTAGTATTTGCGTTTATTCAGTTACATCTTGTATATTTGTATACAAAAAGGTAAGGTAACTCGAAAAAAAAAATATCACGAGCATAATCAGCCTCGAATGTTCCCACACACAGGCCTCCTCTCTGTGAGAGGGAGTGGGCCATAATCCACCACGCGGGCCCAGTGCGGGTGGGTCACTGTCACATGACCTAGCCCACGCCCCTATTCGATTTGATCCATACTTCCAGGGACACCCTGTATAATGAATATTGATGTCCCGACTGACATGGGCATTTCACGTGAAGCGGACAACGAAAGAAAAGTGGGGTCGTGAAATTTGTTTATATTCCGGTCAGTTATACTTCTAGTAAACATTCGTGTGAGGCTTTATTGCCGAGATATGGCCTTCTGAAGAATTGACAAAGTTTGAGGAGAGTCATTTTTGACCGTTGTTTTTGGTATCAGTGAATTTAAAATGAAATTTGAATAAACTGGTTTTAAATAGTAAAAAGGATGCTCCATTTAATTTTTAAGTGGAATTTGAATTTTTAATATTTTTTTGTATGGAAAAATTTCAAATCAAATTTTCAGACACTTCGACCCTAATTTTTCTTTATATTTTGACTTCAAATTAAAGCGTCAAGTCTATAAATAATTGTCCAAAAAAAATTATAACGTGATCGATTCCTTGTCCGCTTCACCTGAAATGCCCTATATAATTGCCTAGCCCAAACCACTTAAAGGTTGATGTATGAAAGGATTTTATATAAGTTACCTTCTTGGCCTTCTGGCGCTGCTTCTTGGCCCGCTTCTTGCCGCGGTCGACGTGTCTCGCGGGCCCTTCTATGTATTGCAGAAGCGCGTCTAAGTCGCGAGTGTCCTCCGGTCGAGAGCCGCGCCAACAGGAGCCGCTAGAAAAGAAGAGATAGAGAATCTACAAGGTGTAACAGAATCTACAAGGTGTAACAGAATTAACGCAAATACTGAACATAATCAGCCTTTTAATGTCCCCACTGCTGGGACACAGCCCTCCTCTCTGTGAGAAGGAGTGGGCCGTAATCTACCACGCGGGCCCAGTGCGGGTTGGTACATGTCACATGTCTTCGAATTTTTGGTTCTAGGACATGCCGGTTTCCTCACGATGTTTTCCTTCACCGTTTTGAGAGCAGTGGTGATGAAATTATTAAGTAAAGCGCCTGACGGGGTTCGAAATACTGAAAGTAGTTTAATATAGGTTTTTTTTTTTCAAAAAAAAATTTTTTTTTCATAATAACCGGAACTAAGCCAAATAAAATTAAACCTTATTTCAAAGCAATAAGACTCAATTTTAAATGCATAAAGTAATGCTAGTAACAATACGATTTTCTTAATAAAAATAGCAAGCTTTAAAAAATATGTATTAGTCATTGTATTATGCTTTTAACTCAATACTGTAATTGGGGTGTATGAGGTCTTGCGTTAATTATGTTACACATTGTATATAAATAAAAATGAAATGCTGTTCGTTGGTAAGCGCATCATTTGAGAAAGGCTGGACCGATTTGGCTACTTCTGTCGCAATATTTTTCTACGGCGCGGTTAACACACCGTTCCAAAATGAAAACGTACTGTGTACCCCTAAAATGTCCCGGCGCACGAAAGTGACCAGTTATTGACCTTTCAGGGTTGCCAGATGTCATTCTTTATTTTTTCCTAAATTTGAAATAATTTTTCTCCAAAATGGTACAATTTTTCTAAATTTTACCCAAAGGCAAAAAGTTTGTACTATTATTCAATCGTAACCAATAAGGAACAGTTTTTAATGACATTAAATAAAGTAGCGGCTACTTTATTTAATGTCATTAAAAACTGTTCCTTATTGATAAGCGCACCTGTCAATTTGTCCGTTATCTTGTTTTGGCGAACATTTTGTACACAAAATAATTAGAAAGTTGTAAAATAACACAAAAAAATAAAATTTCTCGTGGTAACTTTCGTCCGTTCGGATATTCTGTCCTTTGCGAAGTGGTAACTTTCGTTCGCGCGGACATTTTGCAGTTTCGTGAAGTGGTCACTTTCTGCCGCGTTATCGCAAGATGGCGCATGTCATGACGTCATCTATGACGATTCTCGGGACATCGTTATCGCGCTCACGCTAATTCGGTACGGGTTTCAGCACGTTCAAATCGATTACATCCCAACTCGGAACGCACTGTATTTTTTGCTAATGACATGAGCTGTTAAGGATTATTTCCTCCAAACGGTTCGCATCGCATCGGATCGGATTTTACAATCTTTGAACGATATTAAATCGTGTACACAATATTTAAAGTATATATTACCAAGCCGCGCACAGCAGCTTGACCGCGCGGGCGTCTTCCGCGACACGCGATTGAAGCCGAAGGTATGCTGCGATACGCGATCGTAGCCGAAAGTATGCTGCGACACGCGATCGTAGCCGAAAGTATCCACATTCCGGCCTATCCTGTTCCCGACCCAACTTTTATATAATTCTTGAAATGTTCTGACAGTGCGGCAGTTATTTATTATGTATGCTTTACTAAAACAGCACTCTAAACTGCCGTGCGACAGAGTTGTCACTGATAAAAGACGAAAATACATCTGTATGGATAACTATAGATTAAGGCATTCGTTTATGTATAGATTTTTTGTATTTTTAAGCCCATTTCTGTATAATAAAGTAAACGCAATTTTGTCTATCTCTGCATTAAACACGGTACATTGCAAAAACGTTATCACAACATGGTTTAAAAATTTGTCTTATGATGGCACAGAAAAGTTACTGGTTGTCTTAAGTTAAATATTATTTTTAATTTAGTATTGTCCTATCATTAGTTGGTTAAGTTACTATTTATGTTTATCATAAATCTTAAGAATATTAATGTAATAAGCTAATTTGCACGTATGATACCTGAGATACAGGTTTACCCTAGTTCAGGTAGATCCCATTATTAATACCTACCACTCTAGTTTAAGACTTAATATTGTAAATATGCAGTATTTCATAAATAAATAAAAAAAAAAATAAAAAAAAAGTATGCTGCGACACGCGATCGTAGCCGAAAGTATGCTGCGACACGCGATCGTAGCCGAAAGTATGCTGCGACACGCGATCGTAGCCGAAAGTATGCTGCGACACGCGATCGTAGCCGAAAGTATGCTGCGACACGCGATCGTAGCCGAAAGTATGCTGCGACACGCGATCGTAGCCGAAAGTATGCTGCGACACGCGATCGTAGCCGAAAGTATGCTGCGACACGCGATCGTAGCCGAAAGTATTCTGCGACACGCGATCGTAGCCGAAAGTATGCTGCGACACGCGATCGTAGCCGAAAGTATGCTGCGACACGCGATCGTAGCCGAAAGTATGCTGCGACACGCGATCGTAGCCGAAAGTATGCTGCGACACGCGATCGTAGCCGAAAGTATTCTGCGACACGCGATCGTAGCCGAAAGTATGCTGCGACACGCGATCGTAGCCGAAAGTATGCTGCGACACGCGATCGTAGCCGAAAGTAATCTGCGACACGCGATCGTAGCCGAAAGTATGCTGCGACACGCGATCGTAGCCGAAAGTATGCTGCGACACGCGATCGTAGCCGAAAGTATGCTGCGACACGCGATCGTAGCCGAAAGTATGCTGCGACACGCGATCGTAGCCGAAAGTATGCTGCGACACGCGATCGTAGCCGAAAGTATGCTGCGACACGCGATCGTAGCCGAAAGTATGCTGCAACACGCGATCGTAGCCGAAAGAATGCTGCGACACGCGATCGTAGCCGAAAGTATTCTGCGACACGCGATCGTAGCCGAAAGTATGCTGCGACACGCGATCGTAGCCGAAAGTATGCTGCGACACGCGATCGTAGCCGAAAGTATGCTGCGACACGCTATCGTAGCCGAAAGTATGCTGCGACACGCGATCGTAGCCGAAAGTATGCTGCGACACGCGATCGTAGCCGAAAGTATGCTGCGACACGCGATCGTAGCCGAAAGTATTCTGCGACACGCGATCGTAGCCGAAAGTATGCTGCGACACGCGATCGTAGCCGAAAGTATGCTGCGACACGCGATCGTAGCCGAAAGTATTCTGCGACACGCGATCGTAGCCGAAAGTATGCTGCGACACGCGATCGTAGCCGAAAGTATTCTGCGACACGCGATCGTAGCCGAAAGTATGCTGCGACACGCGATCGTAGCCGAAAGTATGCTGCGACACGCGATCGTAGCCGAAAGTATGCTGCGACACGCGATCGTAGCCGAAAGTATGCTGCGACACGCGATCGTAGCCGAAAGTATGCTGCGACACGCGATCGTAGCCGAAAGTATGCTGCGACACGCGATCGTAGCCGAAAGTATGCTGCGACACGCGATCGTAGCCGAAAGTATGCTGCGACACGCGATCGTAGCCGAAAGTATGCTGCGACACGCGATCGTAGCCGAAAGTATACTGCGACACGCGATCGTAGCTGACAGTATACTGCGACACGCGATCGGCTCCGTTCGCCTGTCGTCGTATCCGATCGCGTCCTTTCGGCTGTCGGCCAAATTTTTCATTTCTTCTTCTGTGTTTTATGATAATTTTCTTCTTCTTCTGATACAATAGCCAACAATACTACGTCAACTTCAACAACCATTTTCAAAAATTAGAACACGTCAACATGGTAGGAATGAAACTATTTGACTAGGCGCAGACACGGATACGTTCGCAAGCGACGGTACGGACTCGATCGTATGCGCCGACATGCTGCCGGACGCGATCCGATGCGATGCGATGCGAGCCGTTTGGTGGAAATCATACTTTAAACAACTTGTTTACTTACCCAGAACATCCGCTAGAGGTAGAGAACACACTAGTATCTCGGCTAGAGAGGGACACAGTGCTCCTTTGTTGTTGAGCTCTACTTTGTCGTTGTTGTTGAGCCTGTTGTTGGGCTTGTTGTTGCGCTTGCTGTTGAGCCTGTTGTTGAGCGGCCTGTTGTTGGGCTTGTTGTTGTTGTTGTGCCTGTTGTTGAGCTTGTTGTTGGTTAAACCGTTGTTGCGTCTGTTGTTGTTGTTGCTGCTGCTGTTGTTGTTGTTGTTGTTGTTGATGATGCTGTTGATGTTGGAGTTTTTGTTGCAGAAGCTGTAGATACATAAATGAACATCAACTAAAAGTTGTAAACATATTCTTATGTTTGCTTATAAAAAACTGTTTTTAAGGTGAATGCGCAGCTGTAGTCCGCGAAATTAAATTTTTCTTATGTCTTTTTGCAATTTTCGGGTCGGTGTCAGGTTGTATCTTGATCAAAATATGATTCGCGACTATAACAGGTACTTATTTACATAATTATAATCATTAGATTAGAATCATTAATATATCTCTTTAAGTTAGATTTGTTCCATAAACACTTTTCCATAAGAGATTTGTTCTTACGGAACAATTCTAACTTAGAAAGATATATTAATGATTCTAACGGTTATAATTCTGTAAATAAGTACCTGTTACAGTCGCAAATCATATTTTGATCAAGATACAGCCTGACACTGACCTGCAAATTGCAAAAAACGTAAGAAAAATTTAATTTCGCGGTCTACCACTGCGCATTCACCTTAACTAATTATCAAAATGATAAATGATTTTATTTCTGTAAGTAGGTTTGTACAAACACTTTTACACTTCAATCATATTTTAAAAAACGAGATGAGGTCGGCGTTTCCTATTTGACTACTCTGAGAAGAAAGGCCGAAACAAACTCAGAGGTCACAGTCTCTTTTAAAGTCCAGACATAATCTTGGTCAGATCATGTGGAGACCATGTAGATTGGTATCAGAGGGGCAATTCTCGTAATTTTTAAGAACGTTCACAGTCTGATCTCAGTCTCAATCTGTCAAAAATACTTAAAATTTCCCTACATTTTGACAAGTTTTTGACATTTGTTTGTCGCCGAGATGAGACTGCGACTAGATTTTGAACGTTTTAAATTAGCAGAATTGGCCTACTGAAATGGTCTTTTGAGGAAAGAACCACACAGATTGAGTGGACCTGTCCAATCAGTGAACGCATTTGTCAGTAATTATATTTATGGTTTATAATATTGTATTTACATTTAGTCTATCACTAACCTGTTGTTGTTGTTGTCTAATTTGTTGTTGTTGTTGAGGTGTGAGCGTCGGTTTGTTGTGTATAGGCAAGTCGTAAATAGGCTCCGGCTTCTTCTGTTGTTGTTGTTGTTGCTGTTGTTGAGCTTGTTGCTGTTGTTGAAGCTGTTGATGTTGTTGTTGATGGGCTTGAGCTTGATGTTGTTGTTTTAATTGCTGTAATAAAAGAAGGATGTTTTAAATTAAAGAAAAGGTTAACAAATGTTTTATTTTTGTTTGATTATTATTTAATCATTTTTAAAAGTTATACGAAAATTTATATACTGGCTGACTTTTTACTGGCTCTTGTGATACAGGACCTCTTAGTACAAAAGCCCGGGCTACACTGATGTTTGTGTTTTGAAGTGAAAATAAATCAAAATATTATTATTATTATTTCTTTATCGCCCGGACAAAAACGGTAAAAAGATGAACGGAGTATAGAATTTCAAACGGCAATAAATGAAATTAACCTATCAATGATTTCGTAGGGACATTCGATACTTTGATTGAAGCCTTCGGTCGGCTTCAATCAAAGGATTTAATGTAAAAAAGTAAGCGTTTCTTTACAAACGGTAAAAAAAGTCAGCCGGTATTGCATTTTTAATTTGAATGTACAACTAATAAACAAAGAATGTGACAGTATCATTTAAAATTAACTCGATGAGTGAACTTTTTTGTGTTAAATCTTATTTAATGTTATTGTTACCTGCAGTCTAATCTGTTCCATAGCATTAGGATTCACTTTCCCTTCAGCCTTTAGTACGGGCGGAACATTTATTTGTATAGGCACCGTACGTTGTAACACCTGAAACAATTAAGATTTTTTTTTTCATATTTGCGCTGGCAAAAGCTATAGGCCGACCGTGTAACTGAGACGTTGCCTGTGTGAAAAGTGAAAACTCTCACCCCTCCCGCACCGCGCAGCTACCTCAGGCAGCGTCTCAGTTAAGCGGTCAGCCTATAGTAACATATAATATCACGCCTGTATTCCCCAAAGGTGTTGGCAGTATTAAAGAGGTATGAGGAACAGGGTGTAAAGTTCACTCATCCTCCATAGAAAAGGGAGGATCCTCCGACCAGACGGGTGTTATGTCTGGCGGGAAAATGCACAACTACTGTATGTATGCTAATTGCGCGGTAAACTCTGCTTGCGAGATGCAGGATTTTGCGTGACGTCAGTATGACGCGTTGTTCGCATGCGGCGTTGTAAATACTGCTACAGTATCAAGTACCACCACATTTCGTCAGTTATATTGTGAATAGATTTCTATAAGTTCTATACTATGTCGATGGACAATTTCGACACCTGCAAGGTTTTTCCTTGTGATTCATTTTTAGTAAATATTCAGGAGATCGCGACAAAGATAAAAAAAATCTCTCAGGTTTCGGTTAAGTAATAGTATGATAATATTATAATATAATCATAAAGTATGGCCATTCCCTTGTTGCCTCAAATTTTCAAGGTTGGTTGGCATTACGACTTAACCGAAACCTGAGAGATTTTTTTATCTGTGACGCGCTCTCCTGATAATTTACTAAAAATGAGTTACGATGTTTTTCCTTGAAGGTGTCGATTTGTCCGCGGACAAAGTTGATGATGATGTGATTACCTTAGGTTTGTTCGCCGTCTGAGCGGCTGCAGGTGGCGGTTTGTCGGACACAGCCATCTGCGCCATCTTGTCGGCGAGTTGCTTCTGTTGAATGTCTATGGATTGCCGTTTCTGCTGCACTTGCGCCGGCGTTAAGTTCGGCGGCTGCGTTTTTGGTAATGCCTGTTAAGGTGCCACTTGTCAATATTTTTTCCATACAAATTTCGGGAGAATATTACTCCACAACAAAAAAAAAAAAAAAAACAATCGAATAGAGAACCTCCTCCCTTTTTGAAGTCGCTTAAAAAGTAATAAGATAATGTGTTACCGGTGGTTTGGGCGCTATCGGCGGCGGTTTGGTCGGCTTTGGCTGCGCGGGCGGCTCGATGGGCGGCGTCTGCATGCCAGACACCCTGCTCACCGGGGGGTCTTGCTCACCCTGCAACAAATACACAGGGTTAATATAATTAGGGAAACTTTAAGATCGGTGCTAAACAACATTGATGTGATAATGAACTTTAAAAAAAAATGGTATAGTAATCTGCGTCCGCGATTTATTTGCCGAAATTGTAAACAAATATGAATTAATGGAAAAATAACTTTATTTGGTACATTTCATTTCATTTCATTTATTCAATAACAATTAACATTGTGTCTGAATGTGTTACAAAAAAAAAAAGATGAAATAGTTAAAAAATAATAATAAATAAAGACACTATATTCTGCTACACAATAAAGTTCAGTTTACGCTACAATTTCAAACATATTTATAACTTTTTTAATAGTGCTAATCACTCTGAAATCAACTTAATTGCCATTGAAATAAAGTTGATATTTGTTTAACTTGAAATATGGTAGGGGTGTGCAGCACTGCGCAAACTATAGAGTAGTTATTTTAAAAAATACAGTCGATAAATCTTTCTAGTCTTGTTCCGCGTTCTCGCTTGCTCGCTCAGGCTCAGGCGGAACGTGACACTTTTTCGTGCGTACAGCCGGTGTTCATGGATTTATAAGACGTTATCACGTCAATAAGGTGGCGTGTGTGTTGGATCATTCGGTTCCCTTCAAAATGGTTGAGCTGGATGGTGCTGATCCATGCGTCATGTTCGTGAACGGGCGCTGTCAGTTGAGACTGGTCATCTCTTAGCTGCCAGGGCTTCTTTTTAATCTTATAACTATTTTGAATTGTTTCTTCATAACATTGTTCTCACATATAGAAGCAACAAGAATACTGTACTCAGGATTTTGTAATATCTTAATTTAAAAGAGTGTCCTAGGAGTTTCTTGCCCGTTCTTCTCCAAGAGATCTACGTTTTGGAATGGGCAACTAGCTTCAACTTTCTGACTAACTGACCGACTAGTTAATTTTGACAATTCAAAAGTGCCTGGAAATGGTTTAATTGAAATAAATGCTTTGAGTTTGAGTTTGAGTTTTTGGCGTTACGTGAGTGGACCGGGATTTATTGCCGACTGAACTGAATGAAAGTAATTTGACAGGAACAGGAAATGAATTATAAATAAAAAATATAGTTAGTTGGAGTCAAGAAGTATAAAGATAAAAGTGGAGCCAACACTCTGAACACCTAAGTGAAAACGACTGTGGGCTGTCGCTCTCTTTCTGAATCCTATTAATATTATCCTACTAATCCTATCCTACTTTCCTACCAATCCTACTAATATTACAAATGCGAAAGTTTGTGAGGATGAATGGATGGATGTTTGTTACTCTTTCACGCAAAAACTACTGAACGGATTTTGATGAAACTGTACAGTAATATAGCTTATACATCAGAATAACACATATGATACTTTTTATCCCGATATTCCCACGGGATCGACACTTATGCGGGTGAAACCGCGGGGCGCTGCTAGTACATACATAAGACAAAGAAAACATATATCACTGTCTCGTTCTTAAGTGCGTATTTAGAAAGAGAGCGTCAGCCCACAGTCGTTTTCACTTAGGTATTTAGAGTGTTGCCTCCATTTTTATCTACAAGCTTCTTGGTTGGAGTTGCCAACAGTTACCAGGTGTACAGAGGCCAGCACATCAAGCTACCCCAAACTGTCAGATTTTCCCAATTGAATATGAACCCTATTCCTTTGTACTAACGTTGAAAATCTATCAAAGAAATTTGACAGATTGGGGTAGGTTGACCTGCTGGCGTCTGTACAAACGCGCTGTGAATATGTGTGTAAGCGCAGGCGCTCTCGGTACCGTCCGAGACAATGGCGAAGTTGGAAGTCTACTTGTGTGTGTGCTGAAGCTACTCGTCTTCGACCACACACACTCACAGCGTGTTTCTACATTTGGTTACCACAAGTAAAGCGCGCGTCGCTTCGTTAGATAACAATACAGTCCATCAATTCTGTAAAAATCTCACCGTGATAACATAGGTGAAGTGAACTATGAATGGAGGCAATCCCTAACATCAGGTGGAATGACAGCTCATTTCACCTTAGTTCTCACCGTGAGATTTTTACAGAATAGCAATGCTGTACTTACATTAGCACTCTTGCACTGTTGCTTCTTTTTGTTGAGTATAGATCGTAGTCGTTCTCTCGTCTCGTTGAAGTTTCGAGGTACGGGCGTCGTCAGAGGAGGCTGTAAGAAATTTAAAGCATTTTTAGTACTGTAACCAATCAATTTCCCTTGGCTTTACACAACTATGTTGGGGTCGACTTCCAATCTAACCGGATGCAGCTGAATACTAGTATTTTACATGGAGCGACTGCCTATCTGACCTCCACAGACCACAACCAGTTACTGAGTAACACGAAAACCCCCATACGCCTTGGTAAGACTGGTTGTCAGAATTTTGAGCTTCTAACTACCCGTAACGACAGCCGGGATGGCTTAACATGATTTCCGAGGCACAGAGGGAACAATTTTTATTTTCATTATAAAATTTCTTCGTTAAAATGATACTGAAACTAGTAAGAAAAGAATTGAAGTCTTTACAATAACCTTGAACAGTAACCTATAAGGAACAGAGGGCCAATTCTCGTAATTTTTAAGAACATTCACAGTCTGATCTCAAGTCTTAACACTCTCCCTGCCGACGATTTAAAAAACTTTTTTAAGTTCAGGAGGTCATGGAGGTCGCCGGCGGGTCCCAAAATTTCTGCTTGTAAACGCCGTGAGTCAAAAGTCAAAATTATTACAACAGGCCGTGGGATACGCCGGCGGGTCCAAAAAAAAAATCGCCGTAGGATCCGCCCTGACCATTGTCTTCAATACCACTGAATTCAAATAGTTTTTACAACTACTGGCGTGCTGTTACTGAAAATGTGATACTTCTCTTGCGCGATGTGCTTTGGCTAGCTAAACAAAATTTTTTGAGGGACGCCGGCGGTTTCCATGGCAGGGAGAGTGTTAATCTGTCAAAAATACTTCAAAATTCCCTACATTTTGAAAAGTTTTTGACATTTGTTTGTCGCCGAGATGAGACTGCGACTAGATTTTTAACGTTTTAAATTAGCAGAATTAGCCTTCAGGTAGTTGTTAAAATATGTGATGTACTTACAGCATGTCCAAACACGGTGCAGTAACAGCAAGTGCACGGCTGCTCGGTGCCTTCGCCCGCGCACGCCACGCCGCCGTGACCCACTGCGGAGTATAAGCAATAATAGTGTGCACACACGAGCTGCACGCGACAACGTTAGAGGGAACTGAGTATTGTGTATTTGAGCATCCTACTGAAATACAGTGAGCAGTGGTGGTCAAATGAGAACGGCCGCGACTTACAAACTCAAACTCAAAGCATTTATTTCAAATAAACCAATTACATGCACTTTTGAATTGTCAAAGGGTCGGTCAGTCAGAAAGATGAAGCTAGTTGCCCATTCCAAAGCGTAGGTACCTGTGGAGAAACACGGGCAAGAAACTCCATGGACACTCTTTTAAATCAATATAATATGGTTACAAAGTCATGGTTACATCATTCATGTTAAATATTTATGCATGTGAGAACAATGTAGAACGTTAAAAGCGTCCGTAATGAAAAGATGAGAAAAAAAAGAAACAATTCAAATATAAATTAAATTAAAATAAGCCATGGCAGCAAAGAGATGACTAATCCCTAAACGATTTAAGAGTTGTAGGTCGTAGGTTCGAACCCAGACGTGCGATTTACTTTGTGTAAATTATTTCATCACCACTGCTCTCAAAACGGAAAACATCGTGAGGAAACCGGCATGTCCTGGAACCAAAAATTCGAAGACATGTGACATCTACCAACCCGCACTGGGCCCGCGTGGTGGATTACGGCCCACTGCCTCTCACAGAGAGGAGGCCTGTTTCCCAGCAGTGGGAACATTATAGACTGATTATTGTTAATTTTGTTTTTGTATGTATATTAATTTTTTATGTATGTTAGTTAAAGCCGTTTTTATTCATCGTGCATGTGGTGTTAACCTTTAAGGGCCTATACTACCTCAAATGGCTTAGCATGATCCTCCGTTATGTCGAATAAACTGCAGCATTAATTTTGAAATAAATATATGGTAAAGTTGAGGATTAATGTTAGGTCTTATGTTAGACGAAAACACGATTTCATAAAATTTTCTCGATAGAAAAAAATTCTAAAGTTACCTCCAAACCGAACAATAAACCGCTGGTATTAAAAAATTACTTCAAATTAGATCATGAAACTTTGTATACTAACCAAACTAACTATAAAGCAGGCCTTATGTTATTTACTTTTTTTTAAATTACCATTATTTTCACCGTAAAAAGCAAATACCTCAACTATTGGCGCTGCCTGCCGCCTAGCACCGCACTCTGTCTCGCTCTCACTCAGTCCGCGAGCAGTATCGTGTGAGCGAGATAAAGAGTGAATTTTAGCTGAGGTAGTGTAGGCTCTTAATTAATTGTTGCACTTTAAATGTTACCCTAGTAATTAAGTTAGATATGTATGTGTAAACAATTGTTGGTTAACCTAAATAAATAAATAAATTATGACTAAAATACACAACGACAGCGACATTGTCTGCGGCAGCAGTCGACACGCGTCGACGACAGAGACAATTGCAGCCATCGACACTCGTTGACGCCCATCGTCGACGCGCCGACGTGTCGACAACATACCGCTCGTGTATTTGAGCACCGTACTGAAATACATAACAACAGCGATACGATACGTTGTCGGCGGCAGCCGCCGACGCGTCTTCGGTTGCCTCTATAGTCGACGCGTATCGATCGTGTGTATGCACACTTATGATAAGTGCATTTTCTTCATTGTTCCGTTGCTATAGTCCACGCGGAACTATAGTCGGACTTTTAATTAGCTGCAGTAAAATGACAGCTTATGTTTTACCACTTTTTAACGAAATTTAAATAGTGATGTGACAAAATAATCGATTCATTCAAGTAACATCCAGTTCAAAATCGATCCATGTTAAAATAACTTTACAAAAATATCATTGAGCAATGCATAATTACTGTTTTGTCATCACATCAGTGATCGGGTTGGATTTATAAAAAAACATTAATTCTAATCACAAACATATCTTTTACATATTATTATTTTTGAGGTTTTTGGTGTTTTGAAAAATAATCCTGTATAGTAAAGGTTATTTTATTCCTAATGAAAACTTTATTTTATTTTTAAAAATGTTTTCTTAGATCGATATACATAGTAGGAGTTTTAGAGTAATAATTGAACAAAATTATCTTTAGTAGACTATGTATTTACGCTGATTTGAAACTACAAATATTTGTATCCGATCAATACAAAGAACATTTGATTGTTTACGGTTAAATCAAAATTGATTAATTTCGACTATCGAAATTTAAAACGATGTTTCATTGTGTTTTAATCTCATGACTAGTAGAGATAGTGTGGCAACATTTTTTAACGAAATGACAGTAAGAAGTGTCATTTTACTGCAGCTAATTAAAGTCAGACTATAGTTGGCCGCGCCTTAGGTGTGTGAGCGGTGGGACGGAGGGGCGGGGGCGCATTACTCAGTACGTGCGTTGCGAACCGCCGCCTAACCCCTTTCCCCACCTCAGCGGCCAACTAGTTCGGCGCGGACTTTAAATATATAAAATTGTAAACAAAATCAAAACAAACCTTTACAAACATGCTGTTGATGGTTAATATTTTCGCAAGCCTTAGCCACCGGCTTCGGCTTCACGACAGGCTTCTTCACCTCCTTCTTCTTATCAGCCTTCTTATCACCGTCATAACACTGCTTCACAATATCCCCTAAACATACACTATCATTATCCTTGCAAGAATTACACACACAATCGTTGGTCCACTTGCAGTCCGTCTTCGGCGTATCACAGACGTCACTCTCGGACTTACTCTGTCCATTTCTTAGGCTTATCCGTTGAAAAGCGACGGCGTTTAAAGTCTGTTTTGCGTTTCGAAGCGCTTGCGCCGAATATTTAGCCAAGTCTTCATGGTTTTGTGGGGAAATTGGTTTCTCTTTCGAATCGTCGTCTTCTTTGTCCGATTTTAAACTGTCTTCTAAGTCCTCATCGAGTAATTTAGCGTCGATTGATGAGCATATTGATATGACGTGTTTTTTGTATGTCTCTGGGACCGGGAGCCCTTGCGTTATATATGATTTGATAGTGTAGAAGCTGTCTAATAATGATTTCTCTCCTTTAGATGTGAGTATGGCCTCACATTTCGCTAGAAGAGCGTCGTTTTTACACTTTTTATCGTCTTCTTCAACTTTTTCCTTCGGTTTCTCTTCTTTTTTCTTCGGTGGGTCAGTTTTTTTAACGACACGTATGCTAGCTTTACCTATAATCTTACTTAAGCCTTTAGCTGCGAGGATTTCAGCTTCACTCGCGTTTTGAGTAGTCTTAACAGTTTGAGGAGTAGCTTTATTAAAATTTTCTTTTAATTTTTCCTCATATTGTTCTAATTTGTAAAGCATAACTAGCCACTCGTCTCCGGAAAGGTTTTTCTTAGGTAAAGTCTCCATATATTGCTTATTAACATCTCTTAATCTTTCAATAAAATAATCCCGTTTTTTCTCGCTAGGCATAGAGGAAAAATCTGGAACATTATCTGGTTTTTTTATCTGGAAATCCATGAGGTCTTGGATAACGTTGACAGCTGTCTCGGGGTCAGTTAGAATCCAGTTGGCAAGCGGTTGTGACTCACAGCATCGCCGCAAAACGTTCATATATTTGAACTTTAATCCCTTTACCATGACTTTTTTCTCGGGAGTCAATTTAGGGAATTTCATAATGAGAATATCTAGTGTATTGCCAACTGACGTTGTTAGTAAAATCTGTCTAACGGACTCTCTGGAGTCACTATCCGAGTCCCTATGAGTTTCATGGTGTTTCTTTAACTCATCTAACTTAGCTGCCATTCTATCAGGATCGGGGACGAAATTCTTCCCAGCCAAATCCTGTATGTAGCTATAAAATTTGTCTAACATAGCTTCAATTTCATTCTCTAAAATTTCGACGGGTATGCCTTTAAATTTCGACGCCACATAATGCTTCCACGAGGTAAAACGTGATTTAACTAAGTCTCGTAGCTCTTCCATACTTAACGCGTCCTTTACCGAGTTATCGAATAAGGTCGATGCTTTCGAGTACATTTCCGAGTTTAGACTATTTTTAGGTAACGCAAACAGTTCTTTGTCTTCCTCTAAACACTTAGCTAGAACAGGACTTTTATTTTGTTTCAAATACTCAAACACTTTGTTTATAACCACTTGAGCGGAGATTGAAAAGAGTAAATCTTTGAAATCTTCACGGTTTTTATTTTTCATTAACGCCTGCAAATCCTTTTCATCTTTCAATAATTCCACTATATCTTTATTATCTAATTCAAAAGTCATTGTGCCTATAATATCATTAGTTTCAATGTTACTCTTAATTCTACGCTGCGTTTTGCGCTTGGCAGTATTTTTCGTTACTTTAACACTATCCCTAGTTTTGTTAAGTTTTAATTCTCGGATTTGTTTCAGCGTTTCCGGTGTGAGTTGGGCTTCGTTGTTCACTTCCGGTAGGCTGTTTATGATGGACGCGAATTCAGGGAGTTCATATGACGCGTTTGCGAACTCGGAGAGTTTCGACGCTATTTCGGGCATGTTCGCTAGAATTTGAGGCATATTCTCGACGAGCTCTACTAATTTTGTGTTAGCTGTGTTAATGTCTATGGGGTCCTCTGTGTCAATCTTGTCTAGAAACTCAGCTGAGTTTTTGTCTAATGTCATCATAACCTCGCATATTTGTTCAAGCGAAAGTTGCCCATCATCTTCCTTTTTCCCGTCTTTAATACTGTTGTAAGAATTGATAATATTTTGACATTCCTCCATAGCTTTTTTTATTTCTAATCCAAAAGACACATACTTATAGATGTTCGTATCTTTATCATTATCTATCTCCGTCACAGTTTGTTTTTCATCTTTCACGAGTAAAGGCGTCCTGCGCGCGTTTAGCGGTATATTTAAAACGTCTGGCGTAATTTGTTGATTAAAATCTCCTTTGTCATCCTTATTTAAAAACTTGTTGACGGAGAGTAACCTCTGGTTCGGCTTGGAGGAATAGACGGGCATCGGTTCGGGGGTAGTCGGGGACATCTCTTGAAGCGGGGGACTCACCGATTCGGGGTATTTCCCTTCAACCTGCAAGAAAGAAAGATAATACGTTAATCACTACATAGTAAAACTACATAGTAAACAAAGTCGCTTTCTCTGTCCCTATATCCCTAAGTACGCTTAGTTCTTTAAAACTACGCAACGGATTTTGATGCGTTTTTTTTAATAGATAGTGATTCAAGAGGAAGGTTTATATATATAATACATGCATAATATAGTAGAGAAACACTGATAATTTTAGAGATTTCTAATGTGATGTCGTAAATAAACACATTTTTTGCGCTTACTTTTCAAACGCTGCCTGAACCCTACGAGATAGGTCAAAATAATGTACTACAGTATTGTACACCTTAAAAAGGTCTACAAAAAAGTCCGCGATGGTATATGTCTATCTCTTAGGGATAACCCACAATAACCATTTTTTATCCTTTACTTTTTACGAGAAATAATGGCTTATTTACGAAGCGATTTTAAGCAATACAGCATTAATCCTTATCCAATTAAGTACTTTAAATACATTGTGCATTTAATATAGATAAATATGGCCCTTTACAGCATGTAATTTAAATGAATATTTTCGAAGATATTACAGATTTAAAATGCAGGGACATAGCGGTTGCTGCGGTACCGGCCGCGGCGGCGCGTGCTGGCATTCTTGAAGTACCTATACTTAGTATCAGCATTGCACCCGTGCGAAGCCGGGGCGGGTCGCTAGTTTGCAGTAAAGAACAATCTAAAGCAAACGCAAAAAGAAAAGTTGGGGGAAAATATGCGACACATTCACGCATAACGGCCATCGCTCACCATAAGCTTGTGTCTTAAGACTATGCCGACCGCACAGTGGCGCCCTCATCGTTTGTTTGGTTATTTCATACAATTTAGAATGAAAATGCAGAAAACAAGCACGTTAAGTTGTACTTAACGTGCTTATTTTTAGGTACCTACTATCATAAAAGTACTTTTGTAGTGATGATGCTTTTTAAAAAAAAAAAATTATATATTTTTTTACTGAAAACAACTCCAGCTATCGTTCTGTTTCGTTTGATGCACGATTTTCTACCCACCCTGTATAGTTAGTATAAATATATAAATACTAGTTTTTGCCCGCAGCTTCGCTCGCGTTAAATTCGGGGTAACACGGTTAAAAAAAAAGTAGCCTATGTCACTCTCCAACCCTTCAACTATCTCCACTTAAAAAATCACGTCAATTCGTCGCTCCGTTTTGCCGTGAAAGACGAACAAACAAACAGACACACACATGCACTTTCACATTTATAGTATTAGTATGTATAACATTACCTGCACATGAAACTCTTCAGGCAAACTGTCACTGTTGAGCGCAAAATTCGAAAACTTCGCGAGACACTCCTTCATTTCCTTACACATTTCCACCGTCTCCTTCTCCCCCACTATCGTTTCCGTATCACTGACGTTGTCTTCTCTTTCCAACGGGAATGCTTCGGGTGGTTCCGCCTCGGTCTTGACATCTTCGGTTTTGAGGTCGTCTGTGAGTAGCTGTGTCGTTTGAGCTGGGGCCTTGTGTTTGAGCATTTGTAGAATTTTGTGTGGTTTGCTAATTACAGAGGGCGAGGCGGGTTTTAACTTGCGTTTCGGTGCGGTTGTGAGACGCGGCACTTTGGGACTGGCTGTGCGTCTTTTGCGGCGGGGGAGGTCTTCTATTAGAGTGACATTGCTTTCTGGTAGGCTGTCAAGAGAAAACACAAATTAATTTCATTTATTCAACAGGCCGCTTACAAAAATGCGCGGAGATGCATGATTTCGTCGTTGGAATTTAATACTATTTCGTTGGTTGGTATAAATAGCAATTAATTGGTAAAGATAATTCGTTTTCTCTTCTACAACAATAATAAAGCGATTTTTTTTTATTATTTGTCTATTTATTTAGCAATAATCGTTCTCCTGATGCATGTTTAGACAAAAACTCATGGAGAGCTGATTTGAGAGCTCTAATTTACAGATTCTGTTGAATATAAACAATTTTGTTCATATCATAAATATCATATACTTGAATAATAAATAAATAAATAAAATAAATAAATAATTCTTTATTTTCCAAAAGCCATAACAGTACAAGGAGTAAAAACTAAGAGGACATAAGGCTTATAACTAGATCACAAAAAATTTATTTCCCTGACTCAATTAATATAATAATAGAATACATTTTTGTTATATACCTTATAAATAAATAAAAAATTATAAGAACGTCCAGTCTGATCTCAGTCTCAATTTGTCAAAAAATACCTCTAATTTCCCTACATTTTGACAAGTTTTTGACATTTGTCGCCGAGATGAGACTGCGACTAGATTTTGAACATTTTAAATTATGAGCATTGGCCTTCTGATGTATGTCTCTGGTGTACCAAACTGTGTTTTTGGGTCTGTGCTAAATACATGTATTTTCTTTTGTTCTTTCAAATCTAGTCATCAAATATAGGGTAGGTTGTTTCACGTCCATTTGACGCACGTGTACTCGCTCATGTGTAACTCTTTGCCCAAAGGAATGACCGACCTGCCATATAAAAGGTTCTGTTGTGCCTTGCGAAAATGGTTAATCCAGGAAAGTTTCTACACTGTTAAAGATTTTTTTAATAACAGCTCATGCCGATTTGGTGTCCACTAATATACTGGTTTTTCCTCTTACTTCCTGTGACTTTATCTTTAATAATAATTTAAGTAATTGTAATCACTATATTTCTAATAATAATTTTAATTGTAATAAGTAATTCAAATATAGGTTTTATTTTGTAGTAATTCAAATATAGGTTTTGTTTTATTAATTGTAATTTAATTTCATTCAAATAATTGTTGTAATTAACTATCATTTTGCATGCCCGTAATTAGGGTGAAATATGTCCTGTGCTATAATTTAATTTAACATCTTATGTACCCATCTTTCAAGCAAATAAATGATTTATGATTATGATTACGTCAAAAATGGCGCTAACTATCGTCACACCAAAAAAAGGGTTGTTTCAAATTACAATTACAAAATAATGAACTTGCCGTACGTATGTTAAGTTAACCAACCGATTGAAACCGGCCTATAGTGTACTAGATGGTTTAGCTACAGTTTCGCTCACCTCTCCCGTTCCTGTCTCAACTGGTCCTCCAGCCACATCCGTAATCTATGGTAGTAGAGCTGCTGGTCCCGCATATGCATCACTTTGCGTCTAACCTACAACAATACAACATAGCATTATTTATCTATACTAATCTATACTAATAATAATATTATAATGAGGTAAAGTTTGTTTGACTGTGTTTTAGGGGGTAATCACCGGATCTACTGAACCGATTTTGAAAATTCTTTTACCAATAGAAAGCCACATTGTTTTTGTGGGTGTCATGGGCTATACAGGTTGTCACTGGGAGTATGGATCAAATCAAATAGGGGCGTGGGCAAAGTCATTTCCAAACTTTTTGATCCTGAGAATGTTGGTAAATTTTTTTACGGTTCAAAAGTTATGACCAACTTTTGTTATTTTCAATCACTTTGCATAGTGCTCAAAGAACAAAATCATTTAAAAAAAACTACCAGGAACTGTCAATTTAAGTATTTTAGACAGCTCTGATAGTTTTTTTTATGATTTTTTTTTTCTTTGAGCACTATGCGAAACGATTGAAAAAATATTGGTCACAACTTTTGAACCGTAAAATAATTCTCAATCATTCTCAGGATCAAAAAGTTTGGAAATGACCTTGCCCACGCCCCTATTCGATTTGATGATACTTCCAGGGACACCCTGTATATCTACAAGGTGTTACAGAATAAACGCAAATCCTGAAAGCAGTCTGTTCGTAATTGGTTAATATAGTCGGACTTTTTAGCTGCAGTAAAATTACAGCTTATGTGTTACCACTTTTTAAAGAAATTTATGACAAAATAATCGATTTGCAGCGGTATCTACAACGCCACATGCGAACAACGCGTCATACCTACGACGACGTCACGCAATAATCCTGCATCTCGCAAGCAGAGTTTACCACGCAACTAGCATACATACAACGGCCCGACATGAATCATCGGGCACTTGCCCGCCAGACATAACACCCGTCTGGTCGGAGGATCCTCCCTTTTCTATAAAGTATAAGTGAACTTTACACCCCATTGCTCATACCTCTATAAAATAAATAAATAAAAAGACGCACTGAAGTTAAATTTAGTTTAGTTTGTGAACAAGGGAGTCTGCAGCAGAGTCTAACGGAGCGTGAGGCCCGGTATCCACCAAAGCGGAGAGGAGACGAGAGGAGATGTGTTTTGAATAACCAATCAGATTTCGTTATTTCCATAATATCTCCTCTCCGCTTAGCTTCGGTGGAAATAGATTAAGGTGAATGCGAAGTGGTAGACCGCGAAATTCAAATTTTCTTACGTTTTTTGCAATTTGCAGGTCAGTGTCAGGTTGTATCTTGATCAAAATTTGATTCGCGACAATAACAGGTACGTATTTACAGAATTATAATCATATGAAACATTCATACATCTTTTTCAGTGATATTTGTACCATAAACACTTTTCCAAAGGAGATTTTTTCTTGTGGTACAAATCTAACTTAGGAAGATGTATTAATGAATCTAATGACTATAATTCTGTGAATAAGTACCTGTTATAGTCGCGAATCATATTTTGATCAAGATACAACCTGACACTGACCTGCTAATTGCAAAAAACGTAAGAAAATTTGAATTTCGCGGTAATCACTGCGCAATCACCTTAAGCGGAGAGGAGAGTAGGTGCCTTATTTTTCTATAGAATTTTGTGCCGCGAGCGAGCAAGCAGCGCGGCAGAGCGGAGATGTGTGTAGTCGGGCGGTCGCGCGGGCGGCGGCGCCCGCGCTGGTAAGATATACGTACAACTTTTGTAATGACAGTCATGTCGTCTTCCTTTGTAGACAGCACTTAGGGTCAGCGCAGACAGAGAGGAGCGCAGCGGAGAGGATTTTATTAATGCACTCGAAAATCAACTTTAAAATTATTGAAATAAAGTGCATATACAGGGTTATTTGAAAAACACCAGCAACCTCTTAAGAGGTCATTGTACTCATCATTATGAACAACTTTTACTATGGGGCCAAACCTGAAATCGCGAAATAAAAATCAGCTGTTCCCTACATTTATCTTCGTCTATCTCGTCAAAATGTAGGAAACAGCTGATTTTTTTTTCGCGAATTCAAGTTTGGTCCCATAGTAAAAGTTGTTCATAATGATGAGTACAATGACCTCTGAAGAGGTTGCTGGTGTTTTACAAATAACCCTGTATGCTTGAACCTGACAAAAAATGCTCGCGCGTCCTCGAGGATACGCTGGAAGGCACGCGCGCCTTTATTTCAATAATTTCAAAGTTGATTTTCGAGTGCCTTAATAAAATCCTTTCCGCTGCGCTCCTTTTTGTCTGCGCTGACCCTTTGCTGAGTTCGAGCTTTCACAGCTCACATCTCTTCCCCGCTTTGCTGGAAATAGGCCCGGACTCCACCAAAGCGGAGATGTGCGGAGCGGAGTGGAGACGTGCAGGAATCGACCAATCACAAACGAGACGAGTGACGCGATGAGGATTTCAACCATTGTGATTGGTGAATTCCTGCACGTCTCCGCTCCGCTCCGCACATCTCCGCTTTGGTGGAGTCCGGGCCATAACCTGCCAGCTTCGCAGCACATCTGCTCTCCGCTTTGGTGGATGATCCCGGGCCTCAGCCCTGGGCCTACCTCCTTGAACCGCTGCAGATGGTACTCGGGACACAGCGCGCGACAGGGCTGCGGCGGCGCGGCGGGCGGGGGCGAGCCGGGCGGCGGCGGCGCGGGCGCCCGCCCGCCCACCAGCTGCATGCACACCTGCGCACCACACAACTCACACCACACACACCACACAACCTAACTTATTCTACGCTTGCAATTTGGCTTCCAGAGAATATAAACAGAACGTGTTGTTTATTGCCGAGCTGGCAATAAGTTGAACTAACGCACTTGTGACTTTGTGGGAACACTAATAAGGTTGAAAATAAAACCACGATTGTGTCCTGCCTATCGATTCTGTAAAAAGTTTTTACAGAATCGGGTTTTTACTAAAAGGTTTTTACTAAAAACCTCACCGTGATATCAATGGAGGCAATCCCTAACATCAGGTGGAATGACAGCTCACTAACTCACTTCACCTTAGTTTTCACGGTGAGATTTTTACACAATAGCACTGCTGAACTAGGCTGGCCTAAGCTGGCAAACTATTTAATTGAAATTGCGAGACCCTAACCAAATCGTGGTAACGAAACCATAGCGAGATGTAATTTGACGCCAACGCCATCTATCGAGCTTGACCTCAAACCTTTGAACTTTTTACAATAATCAGTATGGATTCTTCATGAACACGTGTTTTGTTGGAAAAGTAACTTTGAGAGCCAGCGTCAGGCACTAATTGTCTGACGTTTGCTGACCAGCAGTGCTATACTGTAAAAAACTCACCGTGAAAACTAAGGTGAAGTGAGCAGTCATTCCACCAGCCGGTCAATTCTGTAAAAATCTCACCGTAAAAACTTAGGTGAAGTGAGTTTGTTTTTTCTAGGAATTGACACTACTGACAGCTCACTCCACGCTCACTTCACCTAAGTTTTCTCGGTAAGATTTTCACAGAATAGTACCGCTGATGCTACGGATTGCCCCTATTGATAGCTCACTTCACTTAGTTATCACGGTGAGATTTTTACAGAATCGATCGGCTGGACATTTTGGTGCAGCCATGAGGCACACTTTCCTGCTAATTTCCTACATCGGATTTTACACTTTCTATTTGATTTTTTTTTTGTTTCTATCGTAATATCTGCACCCTAATTCACAACAATATGGCAAGCTATCGTATCGAAAATGACACATTTCAATAACCTGATTTGCCTTGCCCCCGACAGCAAACAGGTGTCGGAAGAATAGTGGTCTTCTATTTGATTTAAACTGACAAAATTTTCGGGTTTTGGACTTGTGAACAGCGTTTATAGGACTCCTACGATAACATTGATTGATGTTCGATACGGTACGGAAGCGTATCGAGTGGTTGTGAATAGCTATGCTGGTGTATTGTGTATTTTAGTGTGCTAAATAAATGTATTTTTTTTTCTTTCACACATAAAATTTGGTTTGTGCTACAACAACAGATTTTTAACAGCTTTTTCAATAGTCATTCTAAAATCAACTTAATGTACACTAACATAAAGTTGACATTTCTTTGGAAGTAATATCAATTTAGAAACGAATATAAATATGATGAAGTATAGCTATAATATTCAGATAAGAAATCTTCATATCATTAAAAAACTCACCGTAGACAATTTCTTCTGTTTCCTATAAACTTGCAGCTGTCTGCGGTGCACTTCCGGTAGTCGTCGGTACATCGCCATCAACTTCCGGTCTACCTCTGACAGTCCCAAGTCCACACGTTTCCTGTAAAAACATTCATTTCAATATAATAATCTATGTCCTGCAATAAACGTACCTACATACTCGTATTTTCCTAATATTTGCACGCCACAATTGGCATAATGTTCTCAGACCTACCCGATATGCACACAAAATTTCATACAAATCGGTCCAGCCGTTTCGGAGGAGTATGGTAACTAACACTGTGACACGAGAATTTTATATATTAGATAAACTATTGACTGCCTCAAGGGTCTAGAGCAGAGATAGGCAACCTTTGGAAAGTTGCGGGCCAAACCATAGATCACAAACACAAACAATCAATCACAATCAATGAATCAATGAGATCACAGACTACAACCCCATAGATGAATGAGAGGTAGATAATAGACGAGTGGGTTGCGATAAAATTATTGGTAGCAAGACACCGTAATCTTATAATCCACTGATATGTCCCAGTGCACCAAAGTGACCGCGAACGAAACGTAAACAAACAAAATGTCCGCACGGCCGAAAGTTACCACGAACATTTTAAATCACTGTAATTTTGTTTTTAGAGCTACAACTTTCGTTTTATTTTTCTTCGATAGTAAAATTAACGTAGTTTAATACGCAAAACATTCTGAGGCTAAAACGGGTCTACGAAATGAAATATATAGGTTGAAAATGAAAGAGAAATAACGTTGTCGTGCGGTCGGCGGGAGGTCCGGTGATATTATTTTTATCGTATTTCAAAACAATTAAATAAAATTTATTTTTTTCTTTTACCATTCGATTCTGTATGAATGGAGCTATTTTTTAGTTAAATAAGAAAACATAGGTCGTCGCGATAGATTTTGCAGGATAATTCGACAAAGTTTTAAGTAGCGTAATGTAAACAAACTTATAAGATAAATTCTTATTGGAAAAAACCAAAACCAATTAGAATAACAAAAAAAGCCTTGTAATGGGCTCGGGTTTATCTACTTAAATATACAATCGTTAGTTTATAAGGGCTCCATTGAATTTTTTTGGCTCCATTGAATTTTTTTTTGCAGCAAGTTTTTATCACAACTATTGGCTGAACTCATCGACAGCAAAATATCGATAGTATCAAGCACTTTCATCGCTTACACAAAAATGAGGTCATGCCGTATCCTGACAGGGCGTCTCTGTGTGAGTTAGTACATGTGTGCGTATAGTTTATGCTTGTGTTCGATAATTTTTTCGTGTGCGTGAGTAACAACGCGATCGAAAATGCATTAGTGTGTTATCACTATTTGTGTGCGTTGCCTCGTCCCCCGCGATGAAAGTGACAGACTTATTCGCATAGATATTAGTGCTCGTTGCGTCTCCGGTTGGTTTAATGCTCTAAGGTCCCCATACATTTGTGTTTAATCGTTTTATTGTTTATATTTAATTGTTTACGTAGTACGGAGGCGCGGCGGGTGGTCCACTCGACGGCACTTGACGGTTACACGACTCCTACACAAAAAAATTCTATGGAGCCCTTATAAACTAACGATTGTATATTTAAGTAGATAAACCCGAGCCCATTACAAAGCTTTTTTTTTTATTCTAATTGGTTTTGGTTTTTTCCAATAAGAATTTATTTTATAAGTTTGTTTACATTACGCTGCTTACCACTTTGTCGAATTATCCTGCAAAATCTATCGCGTTGACCTATGTTTTTTATTTATCTAAAAAATAGCCCAATACATATAAAATCGAATGGTAAAAGAAAAAAATCAATTTTATTTAATAGTTTTGAAATACGATAAAAATAATATCACCGGACCGCCCGTCGACCGCACGACAACGTTATTCCTCTTTCATTTTCAAGCTATTAATTTCATTTCGTAGACACTTTTTAGCATCAGAATTTTTTGCATATTAAACTACGTTAATTTTACTATCGAGGAAAAATAAAAAGAAACTTATAGCTCTAAAAACAAAACTACAGTGGCTTAAAATGTTCGTGGTAACTTTCGGGCGCGCGGCAGTTTTTGTTTGTTTACGTTACGCTACTTACCACTTTGTCGAATTATCCTGCAAAATCCATCGCGTTGACCTATATTTTTTATTTATCTAATAAATAGCTCCATTTATACAGAATCTAATGTAAATAACACATAAGCACTTTTCTTCAAAACTTTCGAGATATAAGAACATATTCATCGCCCGGACCGCCCGTCGACCGGGTGAAATCCGCACGAGTACTTTATTCCACTTTCATTGTCAAGCTATTAATTTCATTTCGTAGACACTTTTTAGCCTCAGAATTTTTTGCATATTAAACTACGTTAATTTTACTATCTAGGAAAAATAAAAAGAAACTTATAGCTCTAAAAACAAAACTACAGTGATTTAAAATGTTCGTGGTAACTTTCGTGCACTGGGACATTTTAGATTTTTACGTAACGCTAACGGAAACTTTGCCTAATTTACATGTAAAATCTATCGCGGTGACCTATATTTTTTATTTATCTAATAAATAGCTCCATTTATACAGAATCTAATGTAAATAACACAGAAGCACTTTTCTTCAAAACTTTCGAGTTATAAGAACATATTCATCGCGCGGACCGCCGTCGAGCGGGTGACATTATACTCATGAATTTTTCTTATTTTTTAACCACAGATAGTGAAATGGTGTTACCCGCTATGACTTCGGGGTTTTTTGCATTATAATGCTACGTTCACACACTTTCCAACAATACTAAAACCAAAGTTGTAGCTCTAACAGAAAAATTTGAAAAAATCGGAATGTTTCGTGGTAACTTTCGTGCATTCGGGCATTTTCAACTGACAGTTCGTGGTCGATTTTTGGCATTGGGACAATCGGGGGTTTTTGTTCGCGGTCGATTTTTGGCTTCGGGCGCGTCAGCGGATAAACTCTTATTGGAACAAACCAAAACCAATTAGAATAACAAAAAAAGCTTTGTAATGGGCTCGGGTTTATCTACTTAAATATACAATCGTTAGTTTATAAGAGCTCCATTGAATTTTTTTGTGTAGGAGTCGTTCGTGTAAACGTCGAGTGGACCATCCGCAGCGCATCCGTACTACATCAAAACATTTGTATGCGATGACGTAATCTGATAGCGGGATACGTGAGTGGTTATATAGGGTGACTGGTAATTAGTGACCTAAACACGTGATTGTACTCATGTTAACAAACAACTTTTACTATGGGACAAAACCAGAATTCGCGAAAAAAAAAATCTGCTGTTCAGTACCTACATTTTGACCAGTTAGGCGAACATAAATGACTGAACAGCAAATTTTTTTTTCACAATTTCAGGTTTGGTCCCATAGTAAAAGTTGTTTGTTATCATGAGTACAATCACGTGTTTAAGTATCGGTCACTAATTATCAGTCACCGTATATACATCATAAACCTGCCAAACTGTGTGACAGTTTGTCGGTAGGATTAGCGCTCGTCTTAAAACATTTGGTATCAACAATCTGATTAAACATCTAAATAGGTTCCGCTGCGTGCGCTGCGTAAACGGTTAAAGTTTCGCAAAAATTATATATGACAGAATTGTTCCCCTTTAAAAGTTCTAAAAAAAAGTCCGCGACAGCATATGTCTATCTTTTAAGGTTAGCTCACTATAACCTCTTTTATGCAAACCAAATTTGTTCTAAAATAATGCATTATTTGCGAAGGTGTTTTTATAAACATGTTATTAATCCTTATCCAAATAAATACGTTATTCATCACATGTATTTAATTTTGAACAAAATTGCCTCTGACATCATTTGATTTCAATGTATATCTTAGGAGGTATCATAGTTTTAAAATAATACTAATAATAAAGCTGAAGAGTTTGTTTGTTTGAAACACGGTTTGAAAGCTCTAAATCTCTGGAAGTATTGGTCGCATATATAAAAATATTTTTCGTTTGATAGCCCAGTTCTCGAGGAAGGCTATATTCTATTAAATTTGACGCTAGGACCCTTAGGAGTTGAGCAAAAAGAAGAAAAGTCTGAAGTTTTCGCCAAGCGAAAACGAAGTAATAAGCGCAGGCCGGCGACACGTTGCGACGGGGTGGATCGGGGAAACAAAAAAAAATTACGCGGACGAAGTCGCGGGCAGAAGCTAGTTAGTTATAATTGTTGTCGCATGTTGCGACAATATCGTTAAGCAGTTCAGTTTTTAATTTAATCTTTAGTGTTCGCTTACTAATTCCACTATTATTTTTTCTTAGCCAGTCGATATTATTGAAAAATGTAGGGGTTAAATACTTATTGGTTCTTTTGCCATAGTAATTTTTTACTGGTGCTCGAACCAATTCACGTTCTCTAACGCTTCTAGTATTGTAAGTGTTTTGCACAAATACTTTAAATTGATCATCATAGAACTGCTCTAGAACCACTAAGTACTATTAGATTAGTAAAGCAGTGACCTCGCTTCGTGGTCGTTCCTAGCGGGCGGCGCGGGCCACTCGTCGCAGTGCTTGAGCACGCGGTCCATGAGGCGCTCGATGGAGGCGATGGAGCGCATGAGGTGGCGCACGGTGCGGCACAGCTCGCCGGGCGCCGCCTCGGCCTCCGAGCCGCCCGACTCCACGGCCGCCGCCGCCGCCAGCAGCAGCTCGGACGCCGAGTCCAGCGACGACGATGTGGACAGGCCCAGCGAGCCCGTACCCGAGTTCGCGTCGGAGTCTGATACTGGAAGAAACATATTTTTAAATTGGAACAAAGTTCTTTTGTGCTGGTAGAAATCGTCACGTGACGAAAGAGCGTTATCATTTATTTATTTATTTGTCCACCTTATCGCTAACATTACAGGCTTAAATCCTAATGCGTTAGTGAGACACCTTACTTATAACTAATTACTTACTTAAATTAAAATTTAAACAATAAAAAGCAAGATATACTAAATTAAAAATAACATTAAATAAAACAATAACAATACTAATACATATACCATAATGATTATAGTGGTGTAGGATGAGTGTTTTTGATGTACAGACGCCAGCAGGTCAACCTACCCCAATCTGTCAAATTTCTTTGATAGATTTTCAACTTTAGCACAAAGGAATAAGGTTCATATTCAATTGGGAAAATCTGATAGATTGGGGTAGCTTGATGTGCTGGCCTCTGTACAAGTAAATACATATTTATGAAGAATGAAACACAATGCATGAGAGAGAGAAGGAATGATAGTGAGAAAGAGAGAGGTAAAGAATGGCGGTGTAGAACTGGAAGGGAACGGAAGTGAGTGGTTCGCTGTAGAAACTGTAGAAAGAAAAGACATTAAAGCTATGAAAGATTATTATTTTGTAGAAATTCCGTAAAGTTAAAATAAACCACTGTAATTGTTTTTAAAAGCATTTTACTTGCCCACAATCCCCATTATTCTACAATGGTTAGTAAATAAATTTAATGGAAAAAGATTTACTAATCGTCAAATATTTTTTTTTATCGTCTTGAGATATCGACACACATCACGTTTGCAATCGCTAGCTAATTTAATTTGACCCTGTATCCTGTATGTTGTAAAGTGTAAGTATATATACAGGTCTGTAGTAGATAGATGTTATATTTCCCCATCGACGCGACCCCGAGAAAATATATTTTGGTCTAGAACAAAAATTTTGTAAAGGTTAAAAATAAGTCCTTGATCTAACACACAACCTCTTCCATGCTCCTCACCTATAATTATTGTTCTCCGCTATCTATCACGACTGTGACCTGTGGCTACGCACTTTAAACGGATCCATCTAACAAACCTCTATTCTTCTTTCTACTGAGAGTGTTATTGGTATTTTTTTAATCCTTACTGTATTTTTTTATTTTTAAATTATAATGTTCAGATTTACTTCCTACCTTTTTTTCTTTTATTAGGCAAGTAGATTTGTTACAATGTTGTGTGTGTGTGTTACAAGGTAGATTTGTTACAATGTTGTGCATGTTTATGATTTTATGTATTTTTTTCGTCTCCTTTATTCTTTCACACGCTGTCTACATCTCTCTATTTATTGTCCTATCTCAGGTATACTGGAAGAGATTTCTTATGAAATAAGCATAACCTTTGTACCTTTTTTTCTGTTCTGTTTTTTTCTTGTCTGTTTATTCAGGGTTATTGGAAAAACACCAGCAACCTCTTAAGAGGTCATTATACTCATCGTTATGAACAATTTTTACTATGGGACCAAACCTGAAATTGCGAAATAAAAATCAGCGGTTCCCTACATTTATCTTCGTCAATCACGTCAAAATGTAGGAAACAGCTGATTTTTTTTCGCGATTTCAGGTTTGGTCCCATAGTAAAAGTTGTTCATAATGATGAGTACAATGACCTCTTAAGAGGTTGTTGGTGTTTTTCCAATAACCCTGTATGTGTGTACATAAATGGTAAATAAATAAATAAAGACGAACTTTTAGAGCATGAGAAGTGAAAATGCATTTTCATTGTTTTTTAATACTCACAGTCGTCCAGATCGCACGTGGTGTTCGAGTCGCTGTCCTTGTTAACAGCAGACGCAGGCTGGCCTTCCGCACAGTCCACTCCCTCGCCACTCTCACCTGAACCAAACGATACTGTTACAAAAGTTCATTCCAATAGAGTGCATCAGAAAAGTGCCTGGCCTCCAAAATTTAGTTGACATTTAGAGTGCTTTACGAATGATTTTTTTTTTGCCACTGTTTCTGTTTGTTAGATTTGTTCCATAAAAACAAATCTCTTATGGAAAAGTTCTTAGGGAACAAATCTAACAAAGATATACAGGGTGTCCCTGGAAGTATGGATAAAATCGTATTCGATTTTATCCATACTTCCAGGGGCGTGGGCAAGGTCATTTTCAAACTTTTTAACCTTGAGAATGTCGGTGATGTTTTTTATAGTTATGACCTATTTAAGTTTTTTTTTTTTTAGATAGCCCTGATATTTTTTTTATGTTCTTTTTGTTTGAGCACTAAGCGACGTGATTAAAACAAAAATTGTTCAAAATTTTTGAACCGTAAAAAAATTTACCGAAATTCTCAGGGTTAAAAAGTTTAAAAATGACCTTGCCTACGGCCCTATTCGATTTGATCCATACTTCCAGGGACACCCTGTATATTAATGATTCAAATGACTATTATTTCTGTAAATACATATATATTAGATTTTGATCAAGATACAACCTAATAGTGACCTGCAAATTGCAAAAAACGCACATTCACCTTAAATTGTCCGTGACCCTGACTGGCGCTCTATTATTGCGGATTCTCATTGAACGAATGTATATTTCTCTATGCAAATAGTATTTTCCAATTTCATTTCATACTAACTAAACTACAATTTGATATATGACAACACTACGATCAGTATAAACATTAATTTGTGTTTATTATATTTTTTCTGTAGGCTGTTTAGCGGTTTTGTCTGTTGTCAGTGCCTTTATAATTTTTCCTCTATGGCGTTTATTTACACCTGTGCGCGCATCGCCAGCGCGACGCGCGGAAAAACAAAATCAGCGCGCCATTTTCCATACAAGTTAATATTTAACAATACAAGTCTGTTTTTTCCTAGCAAGTGTGTTGAAAAACAACGTCGTATGAAACGCGTGTGCATTGATCATTATACACTCGGCTTCCTTATCAATAATCTATGAATATACCGCCTCGGGTATAATGATCAACATAGCACACAAATGTATCATAATGTACAGAGGCCAGCACATCAAGCTACCCCAATCTCTCAGATGTTCCCAATTGAATATGAACCTTATTCCTTTGCGCTAAAGTTGAAAATCTATCAAAGAAATTTAACAGATTGGGGTAGGTTGACCTGCTGGCGTCTGTACTATTATGTACATTAATAAATGATTATTATTATACAAGGTGTAACAGAATAAACACCAGTCCTGAAAGTAGTTTGTTCATAATTGACTACTGAAACGATTTCAGTAACTTTTGATAAGTATTTTTTTTTCCAAACAAAGATTAAATATTATTTCAAGGCAATAAGACAAATTTGAAATACATGAAGTAATGCTGGGATCAATACGATTTTCTTTATAAAAATGGTTAGCTTTAAAAAAACAAGTTTTGGTCATTGTATTATGCTTTCAACTTAATATGTGTGGTGTATGAGATCTTGCGTTAATTATGTTACATCACACTAATATTATAAAGGCGAAAGTTTGTGAGTGTGTGTTTATGTGTTTGTTACTTCTTCACGCTCAAACGGCTGGACCAATTTCGATAAAATTTTGTATGGAGGTAGCTGACACCCTGTATTCACATATAGGCTAATTTTTAACCCGATATTCCCACGAGATCGAAACTTATGCGGGTGAAACTACGGGGCGCAGCTAGTATTGTATACAAGATGTGACATAATTAACGCAAGACCCTATATTAAAAGTTACTGAAATCGATTCAGTAGTCAATTATGAACAAACTACTTTCAGGACTTGCGTTTATTCTGTTACACCTTGTATATCCCGCGTCAAAGGCTGGTCGCCATGGGTGATATTCGGTCTGGAGGAGTTTTATTTTAAACTAGCTGACCCGGCAGACTTCGTACTGCCTCAATCGATAAATAAAAGACAATTGACTATACATTTTATTTAGAAAACGTTTGTATGGGAAATAGAAAAGGGCTGTTTTTAGGGTTTTCCCGGAAATTATTCGATTTTTCTCACCTTTTAAACCTTCCCTAGACCTCCACGAACATTTCAAGACCAAAATAAGATAAATCCGTTCAGCCGTTCTCGAGTTTTAGCGAGACTAACGAACAGCAAATCATTTTTATATATAGGCTGACTGGTAATTAGTGACCGATACCTAAACACGTGATTGTACTCATGATAACAAACAACTTTTACTATGGGACCAAACCTGAATTCGCGAAAAAAAATCTGCTGTTCAGTACCTACATTTTGACTAGTTAGGCGAACATAAATGACTGAACAGCAGATTTTTTTTCACGAATTCAGGTTTGGTCCCATAGTAAAAGTTGTTTGTTATCATGAGTACAAGCACGTGTTTAGGTATCGGTCACTAATTACCAGTCACCCTATATATAGATCAATCAAGTACGTACCACTATCGGCGGTCTCTCCACTCTCAGCGCTGTCGGCACTCTCGCGGCTGGCGTGGCTCTCAGCGCTCCCAATGCTCTCGATACTGTCGAGCACGTCCTCCGGTGGTCTGTGAACATCACACAAACATCAAACTTTCGCCTTTATACAGGGTTATTGGAAAAACATTAACAACCTATATACAGGGTGGGCAAAAAATCGTGGATCAAACGAAACAGGGTGACAGTTGAGATTATCTGCAGTGAAAAATTTCTCTGTGGCAAAACCCTAACTTGATCTCCTTAAAAGTTATGACAATTTGATTGTTTATAGTAAGGTTCTAAAGTTACAAATAATTTGTCTTGAGACTTAAAAGATATTGAAGAAAGTGCCAATACTGATAAATCATGGTACCCACTGTCATAAAAACACTTTTGTAGTGATGATACTTTTTTAAAATATTTTTTTATTTTTCTTTTTTTTTTTTTGTTTTATTTTTTATTTATTTCTTTACTGCAAGTAACCCAACTATCGTTTTGTTTCGTTTGATCCCTGTATATTATGTATATATATATTATGTATATAAATATATTATGTATATATATATTATATTATCTATGTATCTATTATAGTATATTATGTTGCACCATTGACAACCCCATTTTTATATATCCACGCAATCACTGTCCATTCCAAGGTTGTCTGGAAGAGATCGCAGAAAGCGATAAGGCCGCCCAATGTATGTTTTGTAGTAATAATTGTTTTTTTTTTGTTAAGTATTTTCTGGTGTACAATAAAGTATATATAAATAAATAAATAAACCTCTTAAGAGGTCATTGTACTCATCATTAGGAACAACTTTTACTATGGGACCAAACCTGAAATCGCAAAAAAAAATAGATGTTCTCTACATTTATGTTCGTTTAACTCGTCAAAATGTAGGGAACAGCTGATTTTTTTTGCGATTTCAGGTTTGGTCCCATAGTAAAAGTTGTTCATAATGATGAGTACAATGACTTCTTAAGAGGTTGTTAATGTTTTTCCAATAACCCTGTATATAATATTAGTGTGATGTGATTACAATAACATCTTATTATAATTACATCAATCTAATATTATAAAGGCGAAAGGTTGTGAGTGTGTTTGTATGTTTGTTACTTCTTCACGCTCAAACGGCTGGATCAATTTTGATAAAATTATGTTTGGAGGTAGCAGACACCTTTTTTTATGACCCCTCCCGCTCTGATTGGAGCAGAAGGGAGTGTCAGACTCTTACTGACTAAAACCCACCCCTGTTCCTTCCTTAGCCCTTTATGTTCCGGGGCAGCGGTAACCCTTTCGGACAATCCCGCTGCCCTAGCTGACACCCTGGATCCCTGGATTTAAAAAGTGGCCTTTATGGCCAATTTTTATCCCGATATTCCCACGGGATCGACACTTATGCGGGTGAAACCGCGGGCGCAGCTAGTAAACTCATATTTGTTTACACTATTGGCAAATAAATCACGAAGGCAGATCATGAAACTTACTTGGCGCCCGTCCCGTCTCCTTGCTGCAATTCTCTGCTCGTCGTTTCTGGTTCCATCTCGTTTGGAGGCTGCGGAAACATACAAGGTTATTTAAACAAATTTTTAACAGATTTTAAAAAAGGAGGAGGTTCTATGTTAGTCTGTATGTATTTTCATCAACTGTGGACCGAATTTGAAAATGTTTTACTTGGGGGGCGTTCAAGTAGTATGTAACCCAATTTTTGAAGACTTTTGATCCTCCCTCCCCCCATGTAACGCGCCGAAACATTTTTCTGTAGCCCCCCCACCTCTCCCCCTCCCTAAACGTTATGTAACATCCAAGTGACCATTTTTGCCTAAAAGTCACAATTATGTTGCGCAAAGTACCGGAAAGTTGGTAAAGTACCAGACGCCAGCACATTAAGCTACCACACTCTGTCAAATTTAATTAATAGATTTTCAAGTTTACCACTAAAGCAGAAGGTTTAAAATTGATTGGGAAACTTTGTCAGTTTCCGGTAGCTTGATGTGCTAGCGTCTACAATACAATCGAGGGACTCGCCGTAAAACAAACGAAAAGGGTTGCCAACTTGGGAGACTAATTCCCTAATTTTTTATTTAAAATAAAAAAAAAAAACAATTTTACATAACGCGTTGTTCGAATCCCCCTCCCGCCCTTGTAACGCATCGTAACGTTTTACAAGACCGCCTCTCCCCAAATTGCGTTACGTAATACTTGAACGTCCCCTTGGTTAAAAGTTAAATAAAAATCTCACTATTATTTTAGTAAAATAATTAACAGTGAGTGTGTTGTGGAGGTCAGATAGGCAGTCGCTCAGGCAGGCAGATGATGATTTTAGTAAAAGAATAGGTTGGAAACACTTATACGCCTACGTCGTTCGCTGATGTAAGTCGCGTACTACCGGTCGATTCTGTAAAAATCTCACTGCCAGGTCCGCCGTGTTTGATCCGCCGGTGTCTGTACGAGCCTTGAAACAAGTGCTGTGATTTTAAATTCTATTTTGCGTAAAAAACAAATTAATGATAGAGTGATATATACTGTGGTGTGCCTTTTGAAACCATCTAAGTGATTGTGAAATCAGAACTATAAAATAATAAGTGGTAATTAAGTTATTCACAAAAACATAACTAAAAATTTAAATAACGAACTATAAAGAAAAAACACAGTGTCACGTAATTGGAAAGGACCGCGTTCTGTGTCGATCTGTGTCTCACCGTGTCACCGCGGCAGGCGACCGCAGCGGTAAGTCCCGCCCACCAGCACTGTGTCGCACAGTGAACGATTGTTGGAAGGGATTGCGCTCTGTGTCTTTCTGTGTCGATCCTTATCTACAATCTACAACTAAGTGATTTTTACCATGTCAAACAACGCTGACTTACAATTGTTTTCACTAGAAACTGATAACGTAACCATTAGAAAACAGCAAAGCAAAATAAACATAAGTACAGAAAATTCTTTTGCATCCTTGTCAGTGGACGATGACAACGAATACTCATCTACTTCGTCTTACGACAAACATAACAAAAGTTGCCCCCACTTACAACTTAATGAAAATGAAACCATAACAGAATTAGAGACATTAGTTAACACCTTGCGAGAGAAATTGGCTTCTGCGGATAGCGAAATTGAAAACTTAATAACAGAGAATAATTCACTTAGAAATATCATAGTTAACCATGAGAAAGTTATAAACAACCTGAAAAAAATATGTAATAGTACACCTAAAAGACTTTCAACCGTAACTAAGAGGAAAAGTATAAATAACGGCAAACTGAATTTTTCCCATGAAGAAGATTTCTTGCTTCAAAAACGAAATAAAGGCGAGAATCAAAGCAAAAATACAACACCAAAATCTGAAATAAAAACACATAAGCTAAGCAGTAAACGGACCACAACAGAAAAACAACAAACGAATACTTTATGCACCACGAACACAAAACAAAATAAATTAGTTCAAAGCTTAGAAATAGAGAATAATGTGAAATCTACCCGGAATAGGTTATGCATTATTAGTGCTAACAAAACAAATAAAATTCTGTCCATCGCAGAAGAGACATTCGAAAACTTACAGATCTGTCACTATGTGTCACCCAAATGCGGATTGTTACAACTTATCAGCAATTTGCATCAAAAAGTTGTAGATTACACGTTTAGCGATTACTGTGTAATTTTAATTGGAGAAGAAGATTTTCAAAAAACAAAAAACTATGTAGAAATCACAATAGGATTAAGGGAAACACTGAAAAAAATTCAGCATACAAATATTATTTTGTGCCTACCTACATTCAAACTAAGCAATTATTCAACGATGTTCAACTGGCGTATCGAAACGTTTAACAACTTACTTCATTTAGATCTATTGTCACATAATTATGTAACAGTACTAGATTCTAATTTAGACCTATTCTACGATTTTACTATGTTTTCGAAATATAATAGAAAATTAAATAACCAAGGAATGAGAAATATTTTACAAAATTTGCTGTTACTTATAAATAATAATCTCTCAATGTCACCACTTGAACCTGAACCTGATCTGACAAATAATGTAAACACGAATGCGGTCACACACACCGAGTTTTTTCTATGATCACATATATGTTATGCATCAGAATATTGCCGGACTCATAAATAAATCTGATTTATTAACTGTGTACATTCAGGAGCTGTTAAGCAAACAAATAATTGTAGATGTTATATGCATAACCGAGCATTTTATAATGTCGGGCCAGGAACATCTTCTTCATATACCTAATTATAGGCTCGCTGCATGTTATTCAAGAGGCAACATAAAACGCGGTGGAGCCTGTATTTTAGTCAAAAAGGGTCATGAGTTTAAAGAATTACCCGACATAATGAAACACTCGATTCCAGGAATAATAGAATGTTGCGCCATTGAAATGAAACAACATAATTTGATTATATTATGTATCTATAGACCGCCTAAACTGTCCAACTTAAGTAAATTTTATGAAAATTTAGATACTATTCTAAAAAATATATGTAATAATCGTCACACAAAAATAATTGTATGCGGCGATTTTAATATAGACGTTTTAAAAAATAATAGAATTACTTTGGATTTTAAATGCTTTCTCCTGAGTTACAACCTTGTTTTAGAAATTAATGAAGCGACGCGTCCTATTAGTAATACCTGTTTGGATAATTTTGCACACAATACCAACCGAAAATGCCATTGTCAAGTAAAAGACTTCGGGCTATCAGATCACACAGCTCAAATAATTAAGATAAAAGTAAATAAAACATGCATGATTAAAACTTGGAGAACTAAGATTCGAGATACTTGTAAAGAAAATCTCATAAAATTTAATAATTATCTACAAAATCTATCGTTTTCTGACGTATATAACACAGAGGATTCGAACAAAGCGTATAATAATTTTTTTGAAATATTTAAGCTCTTGCATGACTTATGTTTTCCGTATAAGCTAGTGACAGTAAAATCAGAAAAACCAATTAAGTGGCTATCGCGTGGCATAAGATTGTGCAGTAAAAAGCAACGACATTTACTTTGGAAACATAGGCTAAGGCCGTCACCAGAAAATAAAAATGCTTTTGTTAATTACTGTAAGAGGTTTAAAAAAATTATTAAATTAACTCAGAAAGCCCAAAATAATTATTTGATCAAGAACTCGAAGAATAAATCCAAAACCTCATGGCAAATAATAAATAACAGCAAAATAAAAAGGGAACCAATTTCACAGATAATAAATAATAATAAGACAATAACTGATCCGAAAGAAATAGCAGAGTCTTTCAATAATTTTTTCATTGACCAAATTTCTAATATACCTAATAACCCAATGCACGATGTTAAGAAAATCGACCATAACCCAAACTCAATATTTGTACCACCAGTCGTACCTCAAGACGTGCTAAGAATCATTAAATCACTAAAAAACAAAAAGAGCTTTGGTTATGATGGGATTTCCACTCAAGTCATAAAATTTGTTGCTAATAGTATAGCTGGCCCCTTAACTCATATTATTAACGTTAGCATTTCTTCAGGAACATTTCCTGACAATTTAAAAACTGTAATTGTAAAACCAATTCATAAAAAGAACAGTAAAGATGATATGTCGAACTATAGGCCGATAGCTTTAATTCCCGTGTTTTCTAAAATAATAGAAAAAGTCATATATGAAGCAATATCATCTTTCTTAACTAAATTTAATATACTTTGTCATGAACAATACGGGTTTAGGAAAAATAGGAATATAAACATGGCGATTTTTGACCTGTTGAACATTATTATGTCGAATGTTGATACTAAAACGCCTATATGTGCTATTTATGCAGATATGTCGAAAGCTTTCGATTTTGTCAAGCATAATATACTGCTTCAAAAACTAAACGCATATGGCATTCGAGGTAACATCCTGAACCTAATAAAAACATATTTAGCCGGTCGCAAACAGATGACAGAAATTTACAGAATATGTGTAAAGTCTAAATTAGAACAAAAATACGTGTCCTCCAATAGGGAAATTAAATTTGGTGTACCACAGGGAAGCGTCCTTGGGCCTTTGTTATTTTTAATTTACATTAACGACCTCCCACGCCAAATCCACCATCCCATGGTAATGTTTGCCGACGACAGTACAGCACTCATAAAATGCGACAAAAATGAAAATTATAAAAACGATATTGACTACACCATTAAAATTATAATAAATTGGCTAAATAGTAACAACTTACAAATAAACATACAAAAAACAAAGATAATGCATTTTCACCAAAGACTTCGTATCAATGATCTAAATATTAATTATAATAGTCAAAATGTGGACAGAGTAGATGTCACAAAATTTCTAGGAATTTTAATCGACAGTCAACTGACATGGAAGGCACAGGCAGAAGCAATCTGTAAAAAACTTAGCGCATCTGCCTATGCACTTTATAATCTTAAAAAAAAAGTTAATATCAAAACAGTATTACTAGCATATCATAGTCTTGTCGTTTCCACTTTAAGGTTTGGTATTATATATTGGGGCAATTGTACCGAAAGAGAGAGTATTTTTAAGGCCCAAAAACGCTGTTTACGAGCAATATTTGGTTTGAAAGTTACTGACAGCTGTGTTCCAATTTTTAAAAGTCATAATTTACTGACATTTCCATGCCTTTACATTTTAGAAATTGCTCTTTTTGTGAAATGTAATCGACATCTATTTCTAACTTTATCGGAAAGCAGATACCGAGATGTTGCGTTGCGATCTCAATACCAAAACTTGTTACGCACAGGTGGATATAGGACTGCTTTGTTGAGGAAAAGCGTTTTTGGTATGGCACCGGCTGTTTTTAACCACATTCCTAATTCCATAAAAGAGGAGCCAGTAACAACTTTCAAAAAGAAATTAACTGTACTTTTAATAAACAAATGTTACTACTCCGTATCGGATTTTCTAGCTGATAAATTTTAGTTGTGTAGGTATCAATGTTTGTATGTTTGATGATGAACTACATCAATGTTTGCATGCCGAAATGGTAGAATGTACAAGGATTCTTTAATATTATTGTAACCACCCTATTGTAAATACCTATATTCTGAGCAAATAAATAAATATTCTATTCTATTCTATTCTATTCACCGTGATAACTTAGGTGAAGTGAGCTATCAATAGGGGTAATCCATAACATCAGGCGGAGTGACAGCTCACTTCACCAAAGTTTTCACGGTGAGATTTTTACAGAATAGCACTACTGATTCATATGGACTCGCGCGCTCGGTGACCGTCGGTGCTACAATAAACACGTAAATTTATCGTCAGCGTTTTGGTACGCGTCCGACGTCAGCGTAAGAGGAATTCAGGCCTTAGAACTCCGTGCGGAAAAAATAAAACCCATGAAATCTATTTTTTTTTTTCTCGAAAAGCACGCGAACTAAGTTGCGGGCACAGCTAGAAGTATAATATGTTTGCGAATGCGTGCGTGTACTAAGTTTTTGTTAACAGTTTTATACAGGGAAAAGAGTCATCATTCTCCTGAACTTATGTCAATTTATTCCGAGTCGAAAATGTCTTCTCCTTCCATACTTCTCTATTAAGGATGATTACCACCAAACGGCTCGCATCGCATCGCATCGGATCGGAAAGGATACGAAAGGATGCGGCGACAGCCGATCGCGTGTCGACGCATACGATCGGCTCCGTACCGTCGCTTGCGAACGTATCCGTATCTGCGCCTAGTCAAATAGTTTCATTCCTACCGTGCTGATGTTAAAATTTTTGAAAATGATTGAAGTTGACGTAATATTGTTGGCTATTGCATCAGAAGAAGAAAATAATCTTAAGAAACAAGAGGAAAAGCAAATTTTGGACGGCAGCCGAAAGGATTCGATCGGATACGACCACAGGCGAACGGAGCCGACCGCGTGTCGCGGAAGACGCCTGCAGTCAAGCTGCTGTGCGCGGCTTGGTAATATACAGGAGGGGCTATTCTACTAATTTTCAAGAACGTTCGCAGTCTGATCTCAATCTCAATCTGTCAAAAATACTTCAAATTTCCCTACATTTTGACAAGTTTTTGACATTTGTTTGTCGCTGAGATGAGACTGCGACTAGATTTTGAACGTTTTAGATTACGAGAATTGGCCTAACTGTTATTTGTAAAACACTTGCAACCTCTTAAGAGGTCATTGTACTCATCATTATGAACAACTTTTACTATGACTATGACCAAACCTGAAATTGCGAAATAAAAATCATCTGTTGCCTACATTTATCTTCGTCTATCTCGTCAAAATGTAGGGAACAGCTGATTTTTTTATATAGATACACCTAGATAACTCAAGAGCAACTACTTCGCGTGCCAAAAATCGCACCAACTTACGATCAAAAATCGTAAGCCGCCACTTTCGCGCTCAGTCCTGTGTATAGCTGGCTGGGTGAGCGTGAGTGAGAAAGAGCGCTTGTGACGTCATAGTAGGTAGTCAAAAAAATGGCACGCTCGGTTTTCATACCGATCGTGATACTTGCGTTACCTAAGTCTATCTATATCTGTGGTTAAATCCGTTCCGATCCGATGCGATGCGAACCGTGGTAATCATACTTTAGTGGTCATCTCGGTAGTCAAACCTCTTTCAAAGACAAAGACCCTTTCAAAGAGAAAGGTCTGTAGACAAACAATGAATAATTACCTTATCACCATCAGTACTCGTCTCGGGCTTGGCATCGTTGAATTCGTTCACAGCTTCCATCATACCGAAGAATGAGATGCTGCAACACACAACAGTACAGTGAGAGAAATTATTGAAACAAAGTTCTTTAACGGAGTTAACTAGAAGTAAACTGGGAGAAACTGTCGCGTAACGAAAAAGCGTTATGCCCCTCCATACAACTTTTTTATACAGGTGAATTTTTTACCGGTTCCAAATTTTTACAGGGTGTTCTACCCATGAATATGAACAACTTTCACTATGGGACCAACTATGAAATCACGAAAAAAAATCAGCTGTTTCATACAAAAGTTCAATACCTACTTGACCAAAATGTATGAAACAGCAATTTTTTTTTTTTTCGTGATTTCATAGTTGGTCCCATAGTGAAAGTTGTTCATATTCATGGGTAGATCAACCTGTAAAAAATTTGGAACCGGTAAAAGGTAACCAGCTGTATATAAAAGGAAGAGAGAGAGATAGTTTTTATGATATTTGAGGGTGCTTTAGCCGATAGTGAGGCCAAAATAAAAACCCAAGATGGTGGCTGTAAAAATTTTCAAATCACAAAATTTTTTAATTGGGGTGTATGAGGTCTTGCATTAATTATGTTACACATTGTATACATAAAACAAATTCGGGTTAGTTACACCATTTATAACTCAAGAACGGCTGGACCGATTTTGATGATCTTTAATTGTTTGGATTTGTCTCCGCCCCGAATAGCAGAATAACTATTTAAACTTGGTAAAAATTCTCAAAAAAAAAATAAGGAAGATAATTCATTTTCTCATACATTTTGAGGATGGGAAATCATCAAATGATCCCTCCCGCTCAAGGTGGTGCAGAAGGGAATGTCAGACTCTTACTGACTAAAACCCACCCGTGTTCCTCCCTTAGCCCTTTATGTTCCGGGGCAGCGGTAACCCTTTCCGACAATCCCGCTGCCCCGGCAGGCACATATTTTGTATGGAACGGCTTTTTTGATGATATCTCGAGAACGGATTGACTGATTTCGATGGCGGTACGAAGTTCGTCGGTCAGCTAGTTTATAATATAGATGATATACTTACATAGCAGCCCTTAGGTGTCCGCTACTGAACATCGGCCGACCCCATAATCCGCTATAACAACACATAGATTTTCTGTTTTTTTTAATAAATTTCTGACAAAATAACAAACGAGTATAGCAACAAACTTTAATATAAACCTATTGTGAAGGCAATGGTGTTCGTTGTGTGGCGATGGATGGAGATAAATAATAAATGTGTTTCCCCGATAAAAATAATATAATATAATTAGTTTAACATAAAGGAATTCGTAGAAAATAATAATGTGACATTCTTCTTGTCAAAAATCTAAGTTAATGTGAAAAACTAAAGAGGGCGCGTATGTTGTGTGCGCGCCTTGTTTGCGCAGACTTCTAGAATCTTCTACGCATTGTCAATGTCATACGTCGTGTGCATATGTGTGTATGCACTTACACACATTATGCGAGGCGTTAACTCCTATTAAAACTCGATGTTGTATGTTTTTAAAAACATACAACATTATCTTCTGAAATCTCGTAATTTTATGAACGTTCACAGTTCTGAAGGCCAATTCTCGTAATTTAAAACGTTCAAAATCTAGTCGCAGTCTCATTTCGGCGACAAACAAATGTCAAAACTTATCAAAATGTAGGAAAATTAGGAGTATTTATTGACAGATTGAGATTGAGATCAGACTGTGAATGTTCTTTAAATTACGAGAATCGCCCCTCTGATCTCAGTCTCAATCTGTCAAAAATAATTCTAATGGTTACAATTGCTTAATAGTACAAACTTTTTGCCTTTGGGTAAAACTTAGAAAAATTGTACCATTTTGGAGAAAAAATATTTCAAATTTAGGAAAAAAATAAAGAATGTCATCTGGCAACCCTGGGGTTTTCCCTAGAGGTCAATGACTGGTCACTTTCGTCCACGGAACACGTGAGTGGCAAATTTCGCTATATTTTGACATTTGTTTGTCGCCGAGATGAGACTGCGACTAGATTTTGAACGTTTTAAATTACGAGAATTGGCCTTCTGATATCGGCTTTAGCTAAATATGGCCCAAATAGAAGCCTGGTGACTTACCTAAGTAGCTGTTTCCTCTGCTGAGCACACAGCGTTCGCGGCGTGAGGCAGTCGCACCGATGTTTGTACCCAGACCACGCGCTCACTGACAAACAAAAAACAATGTTATTGGAAAACTAGCTGACCACATCATCATCTGCCTAGCCTTTTCCCACCAATATTGGGGTCGGCTTCCAGTCTAACCGGATGCAGCTGAATAATAATAATAAATTTATTTTCCCAAAAAACTTAGTTCTATGTTACAAAAACAGTTTAGCAGTAGTTATATACAAATAAATGGATTTAGCTTCTGTAACCGAACTAGGTAATTTCGGCTAACAGAGCCTTTCCCCCGAATATTTTAAAATAATGCTAACAAACACAAAGGACTGGTGGTACTATTTTTATATGATTACTAGCGACCCGCCCCGGCTTCGCACCGGCACGGGTGCAATGCTGATACTAAATACACTACATTATACATATAAACCTTCCTCTTCAATCACTCTATCTATTAAAAAAAACCGCATCAAAATCCGTTGCGTAGTTTTAAAGATTTAAGCATACATAGGGACAGAGAAAGCGACTTTGTTTTATACTATGTAGTGATAATACGTGTAAACTATTTTTATGCTAAATTTTTTTTACATTCTGTGAGAAATGTAACTCACACTTTTTAAAATACTAGTAAAATTTTACAATCTTTGTAAATATGTGAGCACCATGTATCTATCACATAATTGATTTACCAGTCTGTTGTATTTTTAATTCTTTTACCATTTTTGGTAGATTAAATTTTATTTTAGGTGCATCGTCTTCACATATAATTATATAATGAATGTATACAAAAACTTGTAAAACAATTTAAAAGAGTAACGGTGGAGTTTCTTGCCCATTCTTCTCCACACGAAAACTACATTTTGGAATGGGCGACTAGAATCAATTCTATTTTTTAATTTTTAATTTTGACGTTCAAAAGTGCCTTTTAAGTGCCTATTTGAAATAAATGATTTGACTTCGACTTTGACTTTGACAATGCTAAATGAGAAATCTGTAAATGAGCAAGTGTCTATGAGTGTGTGTGAGGGTATACCAGGGGAATACCAGTATTTTACATGGAGCGACTGCCTATCTGACCTCCACAACCCAGTTACTGGGTAATACGATACCCCTTGGTAAGACTGGTTGTCAGACTTTCAGGCTTCTGACGACCCATAAAGACTGTCAAAGATCGACGAATGACAGCCGGGACCAACGGCTTTACGTGCTTTCCGAGGCACGGAGGGGTCTCGGTCTGTAAAGATGGTCACACAAAGCTGAACACATAAAGGGGTATGTTGGCCTCGATTCTGTTGTTCACAAACTAAACTAAATATAAGTTCAGTGCATCTTTTTCTTTCTATTTCATTATAAAAAGGACAGAAGATAAATATTAGTATCCGGTTAGGCTGGAAGCCGACCCCGACATAGTTGGGAAAAGGGTAGGCAGATGATGAATAAAGATCAAATTCGCGAAACACGTTTGCAAGTATGAAACTGGCAGGTCTCAAGAACGCATTCTCTCGTTGGCCGCACGGTAGTTGATTGAAACTGTGTATTAAATGACAATGTTGAGCAATGCGTTGGTTTGGACCACGTCAATACAGCGCCGCGTCAGTAAACGGTATTTTTTTTTATAGTGGCAATCTAATGTTATATCAACATATTTTAAAAGTGTGATAAATGATTTATTTTTCTGTAAGTAGGTTTGTGCAAACACTTTTACACGTCAATATTATTATTATTTATTTTTTTAAACTAGATGAGGTCGGCGTTGCCTATCTGACTATTCTGAGAAGAAAGGCCAAAACAAACTCAGAAGTCAGTCTCTTTTAAAGTCCAGACATAATCTTGGCGAGATCATGTAGATTGGTGTCTGAAATGGTCTTTTGAGGAAAGAACCACACAGACTGAGCGGACCTGTCCAGTCAGTGCACTCATTTGTCAAAAATCGTGCAGCTCAACTCAGAACTTGAGGAGCTCAACGATTCGACGAACAATACCAAAGATTGAAGTGTGAGAAAGTTTGCGTAGAAGCTACACGACCTGAAGGCCGATTCTGGTAATTTAAGACGTTCAAAATCTAGTCGCAGTCTCATCTCGGCGACAAACAAATGTCAAAATGTAGAGAAATTTGAGGTATTTTTGATAGATTGAGACTGAGATCTGACTGTGAACGTTCTAAAAGATTACGAGAATTGCTCCTCTGATCCCACCGTCGCCCTTTTACTACCGGACTACCGTATTGCAGCGTACCATCTACACTTGGTTGATATCTCGACGAGTCGTACTCAGCGCTTCTCCTCCACATTTATTATGCGCACAACCAAAGTGAAGAACTCTCTGCCGGCATCTGTATTCCCTCCCACATTAAACCCGTCTGCCTTCAATGCAAGAGTGAACAGGCATCTTCTGGACACGCTCGTTCCATCATAGACCTCATCCATCGCTTTCTATCAGGCGTGATCGAGGTTAAGAGCGGCTCCGTTCAGCGATAAACAAAAACCGTGCGAGGTCTACACAGGCGGCCCGTACTCACTGCTGGTGCGGCCGCAGGTAGCGCTGTAGGCGCGCCCACCCAGCGGGTCCACACACAGTACTCACAGTCGTGCGGCGTGGTGCGCGCGGCCATGTCGGCGAGGCGCGCGCGCGTGCTGGCGCGCTGGTGCGGCCGCAGGTAGCGCTGCAGGCGCGCCCGCGCCGCGCCCACCCAGCCCCAACGGGACGCGTCCGCGGTGCAACCCGCGTCCACTGGTATCATCTCCACCTGGAGATGAACGTGGACGAAAGAAAACTTGTTTATCCAGTCACATGTACGGCTATCAGATTTCGTAAATCGCATACAAATGTTTGATGTAGTACGGGCGCGTTGAAATACGATAAAAATAATATCACCGGACCGCCCGTCGACCGCACGACAACGTTATTCCTCTTTAATTTTCAACCTATATTTTCACATTTCGTAGACCCGTTTTAGCCTCAGAATGTTTTGCGTATTAAACTACGTTAACTTTACTATCGAATAAAAATAAAACGAAAGTTGTAGCTCTAAAAACAAAATTACAGTGATTTAAAATGTTCGTGGTAACTTTCGGCCGTGCGGACATTTTGTTGTTTACGTTTCGTTTCACGTCCACTTTCAAGCGCGTGCCGTTCAGGCGGTTATTCTGTACAAATACTCCAACGATTTACACAATAAGTCCAGGTAGCAGTGGTGAAGGTACCATACAACTCGATTCCCGCCGGCTTCCCTTCGAAAATTCAGAACACAACCACTATACAGGGTGTCCCTGGAAGTATGGATCAAATCGAATAGGGGCGTGGGCAAGGTCATTTCCAAAATTTTTAACCCTGAGAATGTTGGTAATTTTTTTTACGGTTCAAAAGTTATTACCGATTTTTGTTTATTTTAATCACTTCGCATAGTGCTCAAAGTAAAAAAAAAACATATAAAAAAAACTATCAGTCTTACTAAAAAAATTAAATTGATAGCCCTAGCAATTTTTTTTTACAATTTCTTTCTTTGAGCAACTATGCAAAGTGATTGAAATAAAAAAAAACTGGTCATAACATTTGAACCGTAAAAAAATTCACCTACATTCTCAGGGTTAAAAAGTTTGGAAATGACCTTGACCACGCCCCTATTCGATTTGATCCATACTTCCAGGGACACCCTGTATAGTCAATTCATCATTGAAATATAATGAAACCTTTTATTGACTTTTTTTTTTTGCTCCGGCTTACCTCTGTCATAAATTGACCCTTCGCCACTGCCGGGTAGCACGGGCGATTATTTTACGTCAGTGCGAACGTAGACTAATGAAAATGTAGCGAAAAGACCAAAACTCAAAATGGTCGGCTAAGTTAAAATTGAACAAATAAATTATAATTTAAAAAAAATCGTTGACAAGATGTTATCAGATTAATAAAGTTGTTGCATAATTTAGAAGATAATTTTCAAGTTATGGAACAACAAACTGAATGTCATACCTAACAAAGTTCAAATTCCATTACAACCAAAAACTTATTGGGACATTTTTGTAACAATTGTCGCTCAAAAACCTACTTAGAATACATTTAACTAAAGTAGATAACTGATTAAGTTGTCAGAGATTAAGAACACTGCTGAAGTAAATTGTTTTTCTTCATTTTTTGTAAAATTTTATTAGGTTTCCAGGCCGGACAAAAAAGTGTTATAGGATTTCTCAATCAGGACGTTCTCAGTAGCTGCCCGAAGTTTGGATTTGTGCCCGGTTGATGGCTTTTTTTTTTAGGATGGGAAATCATCAAAAGACCCCTCCCGCTCTGGGTGGAGCAGAAGCGAGTGTCAGACTCTTACTGACTAAAACCCACCCGTGTTCCTTCCTTAGCCCTTTATGTTCCGGGGCAGCGGTAACCCTTTCGGACAATCCCGCTGCCCCGGCAGGCTACGGCCCTTACGGGCCCCTTCCTTGTGATGCTGACATCTCTTTTGAGGCGCTCCATAGGACTATTGGAGGTCGCATATATGTATGCACTGGCCTGTGTGAATAATCTTATATACACATCAGTGACGAAGGTACAACTCGATTCCCACTGGCTTCCTTTCGAAAATTTAGAACATAACCACTCTATAGTCAATTCATCATTGAAATACAGGGTAGCCGGGGAGTTGACGTTCAAACGTAAAATTTAGATACTTTATGATGACAAGTATCCGAATCACCCCCATGTATGTTCTACGATTTTTCGTAGTTTTCGAGATAGAATATCTTAATTTTGAACCTTCGAATAAATTCTAAGTAAGTTCTGCAATTCCTAGATAAACCATCATTTTTTAGGATGTTAGGTTAGACTATGCTAATTAGTTATCACAAAAAAAAAACTGAACCAGAAATGTTCAACAGAACGAGAAAAAATCTAAAACTAATGTTAGGTGAAAATTACGAAAAAAATCAATAAAAAAATTCTATCTCGAAAACTACGAAAAATCGTAGAACATAAATGGGGGTGATTCGGATACTCCTCATCATAAAGTATCTAAATTTTACATTTGAACGTCAACTCCCCGGCCACCCTGTATAATGAAACGGTTTATTGACATAGTTTTCTTGCTCCGGCCTAGCTCTGTCATAAATTCACCCTTCACCACTGATACACATGCCTTTCTCCTATTTAAAATAAGCATAGTTTAACTAATTTCAATTTAACTAATTATTTGTATTTTTATAGTTTTAATTTATACTTAATTGTTTTACTATTCCAATTTAATTGATGTTTTTTTTTTTTAATTATACTGTATTTTAATTAAACTACTTGTCATTTTAAATTCAATGTAAACTTTGTAAATTTTAATTTTGTTGTGATCATATATTCCATTTTAATTTTTATTATTGATTATACAAGCGCTGTGCACACCTATAAGTGACAAATTCACCGCAAAGCTGTTGAAATAGAATGTATTTAATGTAATGATTTAGTGAATAAGTTGTTGGTGTGTCAATAAATTAATAAATAAATAGTTACGGTTGTTTATGTTCTGTACATTAGTCACTTGTGTGAAAAATATTGACCACGAATGATTAAAGTAACTATCATACCACTGCTGGTCTTATTATTACTACTGTTTTCCAATAGGGACTTCATTCATCCTAACTATAGTCCGCGCGGAACTAGTTGGCCGCTGAGGTGGGGAAAAGGGTGAGGCGGCGGTTCGCAACGCACGTACCGAGTAATGCGCCCCCGCCCCTCTGTCCCACCGCTCACATACCTAAGGCGCGGCCAACTAGTTCCGCGCGGACTATAGCGAAACGTAGGTGTACGCACAACAGTTTGTTCCCGCTGAGTTACACCATTTTGTGTTACACTGTTACCCATTGGGAAAAAATTACCGATTAGTAACATTAACTCAATGCCACGTTTTTTTTTCCCATCAATTTACACTAACCTGCGGTGCTATCTATAAGGCCGATCTTGGGGATAATCGTCGTATTAAGTCAAGAGGTATTTCAACAAAGCTTTTACAAAAGAAGGTGTTACTTAACGGGAACACAGCGTTCTGTTGAGTTACATTGTCAATCAAAGGGAAAAACAAAATGTAAGACAAAATGGTGTAACTCAACGGGAACAAAGGTGCGCAACGACATATCAATACATAAGCTGAGTTCTCATTGTATTCTATACAACGGAAGATCAGCTAAAACTGGAAATGAATAGCTTCATATGTCATCGTGTGTACTAAGGTACAGTCAGCAAAGGAGATAAGTATGCAGGGTCGTCCAATATAGTTGAAGTTTAGTAAGAAACCGATTGACGTTTTCGAATAAAATTTAATTTAATTAATAGAAAAACAAACAGTTCATTTATCAAATTAAATTCCATTCGAAAACATCAATCGGTTTCTTAGTAAACTTCAACCATATTCGACGACCCTGCATACTTATCTCAAACTCAAAGCATTTATTTCAATTAAACCATTTACAGGCACTTTTGAATTATCAAGAAGTCAGTCAGTCAGAAAATATGAAGCTAGTTGCCCATTCCAAAGCGTAGTAGGTACCTATGGAGAAGAACGGGCAAGAAACTCCATGGACACTCTTTTTAAATTATATTTTTACAAAATTATTAGTTACATCATAATATGTCTATCAACATATCTCTTTTGCTGACTGTACATCTCAGCCTAACCCTTTGGAGATTACAGACGTGATCCTGTGTGTTTTTAAAAACACAGATTCGATCATAAAAATTCTTTCACTGACAAAAAAAACTACATTACTCCCGAGTGTCATAGGATCCTTTTAAGCCAGAAAAATGGAAGAATCCCCGTAGGAATCACTGTGCAGATGTAATCGCGGGACACAGCTTGTTCATTATTATGTAACAAGACACAATCTACCAATACTTATACATACATCTACACACATCAAAAGTGTCTAGGGATCAACATATATTTTTGCAATAACTTTTCTCCTGATTGATATTAATTAAAATTTTCTTTAAGGATTCATCAAATAAGTGTTTTCGTTTGTCACAGTAACGATAAACCAAGTCACCTTTGCATTAATAAAGAAATTTGCCATTTTCCTAATAAAGGGATTTTTGACATTTGAACCACTAACACAAAAGTTCGAAAAAAAGACTGAAATAACAGTTTTCTCTAAAATTTTATTGGGTAACTTAAACAATTAATAATCCGTGTTTCTACCGCGAACACTAACAACACAAGAACATCGGTTTGGCATACTCAAAATGAGTTCATCCAAATCACGCTGTGGAATGGCCGCCCATGTTCGTTGCAACAACAAAAAAAGGTCTTCTTGCGACTGGATACCCTCCATATTCGGCAGAGCTCTTCTCTGTAGCATATCCCATGCATGCTCAATCGGGTTCAAGTCTGGCGACTGAGCAGGCCAGGGCAGGACATTGATGTTAGCTGCGGCGAGAGTCTGTCTTACAACTCTTGCGGTGTGCGGTCGTGCATTATCATGCATTAACTGAAATAAGGGACCGATTTGCACTTGTAGAGGAACGATGACGTCTGATACAATCGTCTCAGCATAAATTTGAGCGTTGAGGTTGCCTCTGATCCAAATCAACTCAGTTCTTCCGCCGATCCAAATACCCGCCCATACCATGATGGTTCCACCACTATAAGGATGGACTTCCTGGCAGGATTTTAATCGCTGTTGGCGTCCAGGGGTTCTCCAGTGTCGTATACGTCTTGTATCCGGTCTCATACCAAAACGAGACTCATCAGAAAAGCACACGAAACGCCATTGTTCTTCTGCCCAATTTCTGTGTTCAAGAGCCCATCTATATCGAATCCTACGATTGTGCATTGCTATAGGTGGTACCCGTAGCGGTCTTCGGGAATGAAGGTTCACTTCATGCAAGCGGTTTCTGACTGTTTGGTCGCTAATTAAGTTCCCTGCATTGTTCTTCTGCCCAATTTCTGTGTTCAAGAGCCCATCTATATCGAATCCTACGATTGTGCATTGCTATAGGTGGTACCCGTAGCGGTCTTCGGGAATGAAGGTTCACTTCATGCAAGCGGTTTCTGACTGTTTGGTCGCTAATTAAGTTCCCTGAAGAGTGATGAAGCCTCACGGCTAACATCATGGCGGTTATTGTTGGAGCTCTTCGAGTTAAGATTTGAATGTATCGGTCTTGTCTCCGTGTGGTGCAGCGATACCGTCCTCCATGGCGCTCAGCCACGGTACCAGTGCTTCGGTAACGTGTCCAAAGTCGACTGATAACACTCTGACTTGTATTCAGAGCTAAAGCCACAGTACGTTGCCGGGAACCAGCTTCTATCATTCCCACGGCTCTGAGCATTTCTTCCCTGCTTAAATGACGTCGCCGCTCCATAATAACGTTGGTTTTAATCAGTAGTAGGGAAACAGTAGCACTAATAATGTCTTCAATGCGTTGTATGTTTTTATAGGGAAAATATTGACAGCTGATTTTCATCTTTTACTCGAATTTGATTCACAGTTCCTGATTCAAATTATGAAATGCACCAAAAAGGATCCATATAAATTTATAAAATCATAAATTTATTACAAAGCCACATCTCAATCTCAAGAAATCCGCATAAAAATGCTTGATCCCTAGACACTTTTGATGTGTGTATTAGATCTACCTACAATAATGAATTCCGTGAATTGTTATTTTGGCGCCATTCTTTCTCTTACCTTTGCTGTGCCCGACAGGGTCCATATTGATCTTGACAATATTTCATACCATCTATGTACATAATATGGAATGCAATAAAGAATTTAGTATGAACTTACCTTAAACGTAATAGTAGACGCAGCTTTGAAGTTCTCCAATATTTTGCAAAACCTCTCCACCGCATACCTGATGAATAAATATAAAATAAAGTATTATTTACTTATTTAAATGAATTTTCCAACTATGTTGGGGTTGGTTTCCAGTCTAACCGGATGCAGCTGAATACCAGTATTTTACATGGAGCGATTTGCCTATCTGACCTCCACAACCCCGTTACTAGGTAATACGATACCCCTTGGTAAGACTGGTTGTCAGACTTTCGGGCTTCTGACTACCCGTAACGACTGTCAAAGATCCACAAATGACAGCCGGGACCAACGGCTTAGCGTGTAAAAATAATAAGTAGATTCAAGAGGAGTTTCATATCACACCCCTTTCATGTGGCGACCGTGACAGGACCATCAGGTAAACAACAAGTATTTTTATTGAAATGTGACTCACAAAACTGTTCATCAACAGAATAAATATCAGCTTCTGAAGGTACTTCTTCAACCTCCCAGAATTTTCCTAATGAGTCCTGTAAATCTTGATCAATGCGTCAAATTATTGTATTTGAATTTTAACCATTTTAATTAATGTCAATAAATAATGAAACTACATAGTACCAGTGGCTTTAATATGACATTTCAAATGTATGTTTCTCTCCCTAGGGTCAATTATTTCTACCCTAGCCCCAGAGAGCAAGGAAAACCATTGGTTCTGAATATCAGTTACAGATCTTTAACAGTTGTTACGAGTAGTCAGATCCCTGAAAGTCTGACAACCAGTCTAACCAAGGAGTATCGTCTTACTCAGTAACTAGATTATCGAGGTCAGATAAGCAGTCAGTCCATGTAAAATACAAATATTCAACCGATCCCATCATAGTAAGGAAAAGGCTGGCAGATGAGTGATATGATAGAATACATACTCTTTGTCCAAGGGCTTATCACACGGTCGACACAGGCATATGTCGCTGACTATTTGTTGTGTCGTCTCGCTCTGCGCCGCTAGCTTGCAGAGCTGTTCGTCGATTATTGATGCAACTGTAATTTTAAAAAAGATATTTTTAGTTTTGAAGTTCTCGGTGAATGGCTCGCACTGGGAGCCGCAGTTTATGTAGGTATGGAGCGCTTGCTTAAATTGCTTGCTTGTCTAAATTGCTTGCTTGCCTAAATTACTCGCTTGTCTAAATTGCTCGCTTGTCTAAATTGCTTGCTTGCCTAAATTGCTCGCTTGCCTAAATCGCTTGCTTGTCTAAGTTGCTTGCTTTTCTAAATTGCTTGCTTGTCTAAATTGCTTGCTTATCTAAATTGCTTGCTTGCCTAAATTGCTTGCTTGTCTAAATTGTTCGCTTGTCTAAATTGCTTGCCTGTCTAAATTGCTTGCTTGTCTAAATTTCTTGCTTATCTAAACTGCTTGCTTGTCTAAATTGCTTGCCTGTCTAAACTGCTTTTTTGCCTAAATTGCTTGTTTGTCTAAATTGCTTGCTTGCCTAAATTGCTTGTTTGCCTAAATTGCTTGTTTGCCTAAATTGCTTGCTTGTCTAATTGTTTATTTGCCTAAATTGCTTGCTTGTCTAAATTGCTTGTTTTCCTAAATTGCTTACTTGCCTAAATTGTGAAAACCCCACGAACAATTTTCGAATAGAATTGTAGAAATAGAGAATTAAAAATAATATCTGGAAGTACTGGGATTTACAATTAACAAAAGCCTGAAATCGCCCACCCGCTTTGAGCAAGCATGCTGATCAATACATTCTCTGTAAGAGAAGAGGATTTCACCCTACAATGGGACAATCATAGGGTGGTATTACTTCAACGCAGGGGGGGGGGGGGGGGGGTTCAGAATCATATACAGACGCCAGCACATCAAGTTACTACAATCTGTCAAATTTCTTAAATCGATTTTCAACTTCATCGCTAAATCATAAGGTTCAAAGTTGATTGGGAAAATTTGACAGTTTCGGGTAGCTTGGTCTGTTGGCGTCTGTACTAAATCCATGTTAGGCCCGGACTCCACCAAAGCGGAGATGTGCGGAGCGGAGCGGAGACGTGCAGGTATCGACCAATCACAATGGTTGAAATCCTCATCGCGTCACTCGTCTCGTTTGTGATTGGACGATTCCTGCACGTCTCCGCTCCGCTCCGCACATCTCCGCTTTGGTGGAGTTCGGGCCTTAAGACGTTGCGCGCTGTCCCTGGCAGCCGGTATGGCCTGAACAGCCGATCTATTCTGGAAAAATCTCACCGTGAAAAGTTAGGTGAAGTGAGCTTAGAGTGAGCTGTCAAGAGTATCAATCCTTAGCATCAGAATGACAGCTCACTCCACGCTCACTTCACCTAAGTTTTCACGGTGAGATGGTTACAGAATCGCACTGCAGGGGTTGTTCACACAGTCCAGTCGCCGAGCACATACCGTGCGAGGCGCCGAGCGCGCGGCGTAGCGCGGCCAGGTCCCAGCGCTCGGCGTCGTAGTGTCCGCGCGGCCGCAGTACGCGCAGTACGCGCGCCGCCAGACCCACCGTGCTGCCGCCTGCACACACATACATATTTCAAATAAATTAAACCATTCAAAAATAGTTAATTATGCAACTGTTGTATAATAAGGGGTATTAAACCCTCGTGTCATAATAAGTTCACATGAGCGTTTTAATATATAATTATGTGCAGTTGCGTATAAGACTTTATCTACACACATCGTATGAATCCTCTATAAAAGGTTCTGAAACCATAGGGTCTTTGTACACACAGTGTTGTATGAACTATATAAATTCATGGAAAGTTTAATCGCTGAGTATCTACTAGAAACAAACTATGTATAAGTAATAATAGAAATATTTATTGCTGCATTAGAATTATCTGGTGGGGTGTTATCAGTGTATCACTCATTTTTGTAAACAACAAAGTAATAATTTTTTGCAATACTATTATCTAACAAAAATGGCGCGATACGACGTGAATTCGAATAACCTTTAGGTTTCTTTTTTTTTTAATTACGGCGCTAGGTAATGAAACGCGCGAGCATGACAATGTTCTTTTTTTGAAAAGGGAGTTCCATAATGAAATTTTTTACAACATTATAACACTCGTTTCAATGATGTTATAGTTATTTTAATGTTAGCAATAAGCTAACTGTTTCAGAAACTTTTATAGAGGATTTATAGCATAGGTGTGGATAAAATAACATCACATCACACCTCTACACTCCTCAAGTCCGGACGTCGAGAGAATGCGTTCTTTTCTGACACACATGTCAATACGAAAATTCTAGTAGTTAATAAAGATCAAATTCGCAGAACACGTATTCGGTTGAATAAAACTGACAGATGACAAGAACGCATTCTCTTGTCGGCCGCACTGTAATAGTATATCGATCTCAAATCAAGTATCTTGACTTGGCTCGCGAGGATGTCGACATGTGGGATGTGGACTCAGCGATCATTGTGCCGATAGTCCTGACAGCCAAGAGCCTCGAATAACACCTGAGGAGGCTCTCGTTGGGCAGCTGGATCAAGGGCTTGATTCAAAGCGGTACTTCTGGACACGGCCCGCATTGTTGGAGGTTCCTCTCTGGAGCCCTGACCGCCGGTAGCTTGGACCCTGTTCCCGATACCGGTGGGCTATTTTTTTATATTTTGAAATATTTCATATTCTAATATTTAAAAATATAATTTACTAGCTGCGCCCCGCGGTTTCACCCGCGTAAGTTTCGATCCTGTGGGAATATCGGGATAAAAAGTATCCTATGTGTTATTCTGATGTATAAGCTATATTACTGTAAGTTTCATTAAAATCCGTTCAGTCGTTTTTGCGTGAAAGAGTAACAAACATCCATCCATCCATCCTCATAAACTTTCGCATTTATAATATTAGTAGGATACGATAGTAGGATAGGAAGGAAGTAGGAAGTAGGATAGTAGGATTATTATTATTATTATTAGTAGGAAGGAAGTAGGAAGTAGGATACTAGGAAGTAGGATATCACAAGAATCAGAGAAGAAAACCTAATTTCCACTGATTACATAAAACCTAATTTAATTTTATATCCCATTTATTTCATTTGAGCAATTTTTTGAACAAGTGTTAAAAAAATATCGATATAATAATAGGTATCGATACTTCGTAGGTAGCGGATCATCCCTAACTGAAGCTAGTTGTGCAAGTCTTTTCTTCTTTTTAATAGTTTTACCTTTTTATATCTTTCGTTTATGTTTTTGCTACTTTTTGGTTTTGACTTTTGAATGACTTTATATACTTTTGTTTTCCACCGAACCAGCGCATTTTATTTCGGTAGTTAATAATAGTAATGTACTCACAGTGCGCCAGCGCCCACACTACGTCGCGTATGAAGGCGAACAGCGCGTCGGCGTTGTTGGCGAGGCACAGGCACAGGCGACAGTGGCACCCGAAGCGCGCACGGTACACCCACTCTTCTGTTACCATCTCTACGCTCCTGTGAAAGAGACAAACAAAATGGTAACATCCAAATCCAAACGAAAATACAGATGTTAAAATGAAATGAACGTTATGTCTTGCCGACAACGGCATAGAAAATCTATATCTAATATATAAAATTCTCGTGTCGCGATGTCTGTTACCAAACTCCTCCGAAACGGCTGGACCGATTTGTATGAAATTTTGTGTGCATATCTGACAGGACTAAACTAATATTTATCTTCTGTCCTTTTCATAATGAAATAGAAAAAAAAAAGATGCACTGAACTTAAAATTAGATTAGTTTGTGAACAACAGAATCGGGGCCATTATCGAGCGCAAGACGACGCTGCATGCGCGGGCGGCGCGCGGTGAGCATGTTGTTTTACGGACAACTAGGTAACAGAACAAGCTTATAACTGTGATTTTTTTCATGATACAGCTTTGAAATTTTGTACATAGATTCTATACATCAAAATACTAGACACGTGTTTCGGGTTTCGCATATACTAAAACTAATGTTGTATAAGTCAGTTCTATCTTTTTTTTCTGTTTTCCTTCTTAGTTACTTTTATTCATGATCTAGCAGTTTGAGTAATTTACGCGGCCTACCTAAATGTCCAATCTTTGGTATTGTTCGTCGAATCGTTGAGCTCCTCAAGTTCTGAGTTGAGCTGCACATTTTTTGACAAATGGGAGCACTGAATGGACAGGTCCGCTCAATCTGTGTGGTTCTTTCCTCAAAAGACCATTTCAGACACCAATCTACATGACATGGTCCTCAAAATGATCTGACGGAGACTGTTTCTGGATTTTTATATACACATTGACATTGATAAATTTTACATATACAGTGACATGAATATTTAGTTTGTAAAGTATTATATTATTTTTAATGACTGTGATTGTGAAGACTATGTGGGTTAATTTTATTTTGCCTTTATTTTTTTTTTCTCAGATAGTTTTAGTCGTGGTCTGGCAGTTTGAGTAATTTATGCGACCTACCCAAATGTCCTTTCTTTGGTATTGTTCGTCGTGTCGTTGAGCTCCCTAAGCTTGAGTTGAGCTGCATGATTACTGACAAAAGCGTGCACTGACTGGACGGGTCCACTCAATCTGTGTGGTTCTTTCCTCAAAAGAACATTTCAGACACCAATCTACATGGTCTCCACATGATCTGACCAAGATTATGTCTGGACTTTAAAAGAGACTGTGACCTCTGAGTTTGTTTCGGCCTTTCTTCTCAGAGTAGTCAGACAGGAAACGCCGACCTCATCTCGTTTTTAAAAAATACGATTGACGTGTAAAAGTGTTTGTACAAACCTACTTACAGAAATAAAATCATTTATCATTTATCAGTAAACTCACATGTTGGTCCCTCGGAGAGTGAACATGAGAGCTGATATCTCACACCAGGAGTGGAACACACCGAGCAGCCACTCCTGAACTGGAGAGAATAGCGCACACGACTCGCTTGCTAGACGTTCAGCTTCTGTAAAAACAAATACAGTATTATAAAATAGCATTAAGTGTATTTCATAGGGTAAGTATACAGGCGGTGAATATTGGTCCCGATTCTGTTGTTCACAAACTAAACTAAATTTATGTTCAGTGCTTCTTTTTCTTTCGATTTCATTATGAAAAGGACAGATGATAAATATTAGTTTAGTCCTATCAAATTAACCAGCGCCTGATGCAAATTGACGTACTTTTAGAAGCCAATTTTTTAATCTCGTCTAACTTGTGTATGGATTATCTAATTTGACAGGACTAAACTAATATTTTATCTTCTGGCCTTTACGTAATGAAACAGAATGAAAAGATGCACTGAACTTAAATTTAGTTTAGTTTGTGAACAACAGAATCGGGGCCAATGACTATTTTTCTCATTAAATGCATTTCACCTTGGTAACACTGGTTGTCAGACTTTCGGGGATCTGACTACGAGTAACGACTGTCAAAGATCCACGAATGACAGCCGGGACCAACGGATTAAGACCCGGTATCCACCGAAGCGGAGAGGAGACGAGATGAGAGATGCGTTTTGAACAACCAATCAGATTTCGTTATTTCCACATCTCTCCACTTAGTTTCGGTGGAAATGGAACAAGCGGAGACGAAAGGGGATGTCTCATTTTTCTACAGAATTTTGTGCCGCGAGCGAGCAAGCGGCGCGGAAAAAAAGATATGTGTAGTCGGGCGGCCGAGCGGGCAGCGGCGCCCGTGCTCGCCAGATATAACTTTTGTAACTATATGGCGTCGTTATCTTTTCGTAGACAGCACTTGACTGATTTCGAGCTCACTAATCCGCTACGCACAGCTCACATCACAGGAGGTAATTTTCAAAAGTGATCAAATCCATTTGGCATAAAATCCTCTCCGCTTTGGTGGATAGACCGGGCCTAACGTGCGTCCCAGACACCTTTTAAAGTGTTATAATAAAGCTGACAACAGACCTATACCGCACACGTAGTGTAATAACGCGGCCTCTTCCTCGGCAGTAACGGCGGCGTCTTCAAAGTCTAGCATTTCACTACCAGACAGTCTGAGAAAAACAATACACAAAATAAACCACACTAATATTATAAAGGCGAAAGTTTGTGAGTGTGTTTGTATTTTTAATTTTTGAAAAGTACAGAATTAATCTCCATTAAATTATCTATACAATGGGGTTACCAACATCGTAATCGCGAATAAAAATTCAGCCGTCCCATACGTTTAGGTCGAGTAGGTATTGAAGTTTTCTATGGGACAGTTGATAAATTTTTCGCTATTACGATATTGGTCCCATGGAGAAAGTTGTTCAGTTTGATGGTCTGTACCACATCCTTAAATTTGGCTGGTCATTGAAAAGTAACCCTGTATAAATTAAGTAGGTTCTGTGTACTAGCAAAGGAGGCAAAAAAATCGATCGTAAATAACTCTCTAATTCTTCGCATTGTAAGTCGTGCAATAACACTTTTTTATCTCATGCTCAACAATAGTGCTTGCGAAGACTAAAACTGTGTATGGACGAGTGTAATGTGTAATGTAACGCGAATAGTGTGGACGGTATACAAACTCAACGCGAATCCTATATGTGTTCGCGCTAAAAACCAGCCGATGGATCAGCGCGAGCGTTACATGTCATGCGGACTGACTGATATACTGAGTGTTCGGCAGAACGTTGAACACACGAAAATGGCAGATAGGTGGGGGGTCGACTGCTACCTACCCAGCCCAAAAAAATACCTAGTCCCCATAGTTTTTTTTTATTTTTGAAAAGGTTTATAATTATTACTAAAATCCAGTTTTTTTTTAATGCAATGCAAAGAAAGGTACAAAAACACGTTATATCCCTTTTTGTAATGTTTGATAGCTTATAACTTTTTGTCTAGTTACTATTTGCACCAAACAATAATTTTAGATGAATCTACCAATAGTCGAGACAAAAACAAAAAAAAAAAGAGTTGCCAGTTTCGTCTATCCTACATAGTTCCTTCCAAGTTTTAAAACTCACGAATTTCTGCAATAAAAAAATTTAAAAGGGCCTGGGTATTTTTTTTTTTTTGGGCTCTGTAGGTAGCAGACGACCCCACCTATCCGCCATTTTCGTGTGTTCAACGTTCTGCCGAACACCCTGGATTATCAACGCACAGCCTAAAACCGCTGGTTCTAGAGACATGAAATTTGGAGGGTGTGTTCTTTGTGAAGAGTATGTATCAACTAACAAAGGGTTTTTCGAAATTCCACCTCTAAGAGGGTGAAATTTCACGCGGACGAAGTCGCAGGCAGAAGCTAGGTACATGATAAATTACATTACACGCGAGAGCAGTGATGTTCATGGTAATGGTCCCAACAAAACTTGTAGGTCGCGGGTTCGAACCCAGACCGGCGCTTTACTTTGTGTAAATAATTTCATCACCACTGCTCTCAAAACGGTGAAGGAAAACATCGTGAGGAAACCGGCATGTCCTAAAGTCTGATTTTTAATTCGAAGGAATTCTGACATTTCCGAAGTGTTGCCAATAATAAAGCGGTCCTACTAAAAAGGGAACGCATTTAAGCGAAATTTAAAAAAAATCTTTCTTGTATTTAAGGCTTCAATTAGAAAAACTAAAGCTTAAAAATTTACTGATAATTTTAAAATGGTAATCAGATTGTTTATTATCAAATTATAATCATTATAATGTGTCATTATCATGCATGTTATTCGGCTTCTAATGTGCTCACGGTGTTTGTTGCGATTTATTGTTGAGTTTTGATTTGCTGTTAAGTTTTGTTTGTTGTTTACATTGTCATATAGTTTACTAGATCTCATTCTCTTTCATATTTTTTGTTATTTTATCTGAAAAATTCTAGTCATTTAAATAACTTAGAAAAAGGACAAGACAGAAAAGGTTTATGATATCTGAAGTGTCAAAAAATGACCGCTGTCACAATTCCTTCGAATTAAAAATCAGACTTTAGAACCAAAAATTCGAAGACTTGTGACATCTACCAACCCGCACTGGGCCCGCGTGACATATTGTTGAACCAACGAGGTAGGCGCTGGTAAAAAGTTTAGATATAACTCACATGTCAGTCGGAGGCTCTAGAGGTGACTCTTCCTCCAGCGGTAGATCCTCCCGAACGCTCTCCTCTGCAGACGCAAGAAGCTGATGGAAACATTACATATTTCATTAATCTGCTATCTATACCAGTGGTGCTCAAGTGGTATTGTTCCAAGGGCTATTTTGAAAATCCCGATACGCCACGCGGGCACCGCCGAGTTAATAAAAAAAACATAAGTGATATAAAGGAAACTACATTATATACAATTAGTTTGTTTGGTTATTTCATACAATTTAGAATGAAAATGCAGAAAATAAGCACGTTAAGTTGTGCTTCACAAGATTATACGTTAATATTATTAGAAACAGTAGTTTTATATTGTTTAGTTTTATTATAATCCTTAAAACGGATAACAGTGGCCACTATATTCCGTTTTTTTCATTCTAAATTATATGAAATAACCAATCAAACGATGAGGGCGCCACTGTGCGGTCGGCGTCGTCTTAAAGTCTGGTTGGTAATCTTCTGTGCAACCCAAAATCATACAATTTTTGACATGCCTCTCGCTCTCGCTCAAATTCACGCTGTGGCCTACCTAAGCATATTTGCGTACTTACTAATGACTCATACTATACATACAGAGTAATATATTTATCGTCGCAATTTAATTTTTGCAGATTTGTGTATTCCTTATCCGATTTTGATCGCGGGCGCTTAGAATACAGGCCGCGGGCTTAGTTTCACTATCGGTCAAGAGATGGCGCTGATCTAAAACTGATATATTCTACATCGCAGTGTTAAAATTCTCTGATGAATAAAGGCTTCGCCGATGAAAATTTAAAAAAACATGATGGTACGGAACCCTCGATGCGCGAATCCGACTCGCTCTTGTCTAATGCACCGTGCTCAGCAGAAATTTTTGATCAATAAATAATGCATAGTTAGGTTAGGTTATCCTCTTGACTGGTTTTTCTTTCTTTCTTACCTGCAATATATCCTCGTGCCTAATGAGGAAGTGTTCAGGGTGCTTCGCCGGTGCGTCGGCACTGAGCAGGGGCAGCAGGAACTGCCCCATCGCAGGAGCCTCCGCCTGCAATCACAAATCTATTTAGTAAAATCTTAAATAGACTAGTTTCCACCATCAATAAATTGAAAATCTATTTAGTCCGTCAGTTAGAGTATTGGAAATAATGGACACGTATATTTTGTTTTTGTAAATCTACGAATATTGACAAAGATAAAACGCATCAAAACTCTGGAGTAAACTATTGGCGCTGCCTGCCGCCTAGCACTGCACTCTATCCCGCTCTCACTCAGTCCGCGAGCAGTATCGTGCGAGCGAGATAAAGAGTGAATTTTAGCTGAGGTAGTATAGGCTCTTAATTGATTGTTAATAAAATGGGCTGCTCGTGCGCGAATAGATGTCATGTGACGTGCAATGCCCCAAAATGGGAAGTATGAAATATTTTTTTAGAGGGGTAAACTAATAGACTGAATTCACTGTGTCCGCGTGCCGCAAGGCGGGAAGGACCAGAACAAGAGGGGTCGGGATTATGTTCATTCACTCACTGACAGACAACGTACAGCCTAATCCGCTGGGTCTAGAAGCATGAAACTTTGCACAAGAATATACAACATTATAAGGTTATTGTATTATGCTTTTAATTCAATACTCTAATTGGGGTGTAATTATGTTACTCCTTGTATAACAAAATTCAAAATCTTGACTGACTGATATATCAATGCACAACCTAAACCGCTGGTCCTAGAGATATGAAATTTGGAGGGTGTGTTCTTTGTGAAGAGTAGGTATCCACTAAGAAAGGGTTTTCAAAATTCCACCCCTAAGATGGTGAATAGGGGGAGGGAGAAATTTCACGGGGAAGAAGTCGTGGGCAGAAGCTAGTGTGTCATAACAGCTTCTGATTGGTTGAATGTCACAATGGCATACAAGATACTTGCATAGATTGACAGGTTGCTACACGCATTTGTGTGTGTGGTTTTAACATATAACTAGCAGAACCGGCCACGCGTTGCTATGGCTTAGGTTTACGTTATTGTAAATTAATTAATTATTCATTTTAAATTGAGATATAAACTATCCTATCTTTCAAGTTGGATGAAACTGTGCACAGTGTGCAAAATTTTATTAAATCGTTTCAGTAGTTTAGGTGTCCATTGGGGACAAACAACGTGACACGTAATTTATATATATTAAGATTATGTGTGAAAGAATAAACAATAGATAATTTTAAAATCATGCGAAAAGTAAAGTCAAAAGTAAAGCTTTTAGCTACAATTGTAGCCAAAAGCTTTAATGGCTTCTCCTGAAAAAGTACGTTTTTAGAGTTAATAATATAGTATCCTTGCGGGCAAGCGATATAACAAAGTGATACTAACCGAGGCCTTGTGTTGGTATCCGTTGCAGTCAACATCTATGGCCGCCGCTGCTTCCTTCAGTGACGAGCTATCCGATGAGCCAGCTGTCAAACAAACAAACAAACAAAGCATAATCAGTCTACAGGTTGAAATTGAAAACATGCGACAAACCGAAATGGATGATTGTACTCATCATTATGAACAATTTTTATACTAAGGGACCAAAGCTGCAATCGCGAAAAAAAAATCAGCTGTTCCCTACATTTTGCCAAGTTATGCGAACATAAATGTAGGGAACTGCTGTTTATTTTTCGTGATTTCAGGTCGAGTCCCATAGTAAAAGTTGTTCATAATGATGAGTACAATCTCCTATTTCGATTTGTCGCATGTTTTCAATTTCACCCTGTATAACATTTCCACACTTCCTACAGCTGGGAAACAGGCCGAATCTCAGTGAGTGGGCCGTAATCCACCCCACTAGGGGTTGTGGATTGCTGTCAAACAAATATAATTTACCATTAAAAAGCTGACAAAAGCTAAAGTGCTGTCACTGTCGGACTGCGTAGATAAGAAAGAGATACGCGATGACACAACTCATTTTTATTTTTTAACTAGCTGCGCCCCGCGGTTTCACCCGCGTAAGTTTCGATCCCGTGGGAATATCGGGATAAAAAGCATCCTATGTGTTATTCTGATGTAATAAGCTATATTACTGTAAAGTTTCATCAAAATCCGTTCAGTACTTTTTGCGTGAAAGAGTAACAAACATCCATCCTCACAAACTTTCGCATTTATAATATTACTAGCTTCGCCCCGCGGTTTCGCCCGCGTAAGTTTCGATCCCGTGGGAATATCGGGACAAAAAGTATCCTATAGTGTTAATCCTGGTTATAAAATATATGTGTGCCAAACTTTATCTAAATCCGTTCAGTAGTTTTTGCGTGAAAGAGTAACAAACATCCATCCTCACTAACTTTCGCATTTATAATATTAATAATAGGATAATAGGATTTTTTTATTTGGCTCTTGTCTGCCCCTTATAGCTCTCCCCCACAGGCGCGTTATCATCGGTCGATAATGGCCCCGATTCTGTGTTCACAAACTAAATTAAAGTTCAGTGCATCTTTTTCTTTCTATTTCATAATGAAAAGGACAGAAGATAAATATTAGTTTAGTCCTGTCAAATTAGTCAGCGCCTGACGTAAATTGACGTATTTTTAGTAGCCAATTTTTTAATCACGTCTAAACTAGTCTATGGATTATCTAATTTGACAGGACTAAACTAATATTTATCTTCTGTCCTTTTCATAATGAAATAGAAAAAAAAAGATGCACTGAACTTAAATTAATTAATTTACACAAAGTAAAGAGTCTATCTGGGTTCGAACCTACGACCTACAAGTCGTAAGTCGCAGCCGTGGCCACCACTGCTCCCAAAAGAACCTTGTAGTGCTATAATAGGCTAGTTTCCACCATCAATAAATTGAAAATCTATTTAGTCCGTCAGTTAGAGTATTGGAAAATAGTGGACACGTATTTTTGTTTTTGTAAATCAATGAATATTGACAAAGATAAAACGCATCGAAACTCGGGAGTGGGCTCGTGACGTCAGAACGCACTAAAAATTATACCAAAGTGTGACGTATTGAGAATTTTAAAAGCGTCGTATCTTCGTCAATTTTGGTGTACGTAACAAAAGAAAAAATACAGCTCAAATATTTTTTGATAATCTATCTGACGGACTAATTCGATTTTTTCAGTTGACAAGTTTTTTTTTTTTTGTGGATGGTAAATCATCATTTGACCCCTCCCGCTCTGGGTGGAGCAGAAGGGAGTGTCCGACTCTTACTGACTAAAACCCACCCGTGTTCCTTCCTTAGCCCTTTATGTTCCGGGGTAGCGGTAACCCTTTCGGACAATACCGCTAGTTGACAAGCCTATCCCATATGACCATCAGACTTACATGCATCATCAAGCTCGGTCCACTGGTCGTCGGAATCGGAGTCGGCGCCGACGTCGGAAGCGTCGGACACGACCTCAACGCGTCGTACGCGCATGCAGACTGCGCGGCGCGCTGCGGCACTGCGCCGTCGGGACATCTGAGGGGAACATTATGAAATGGAATATGTTTAGATCGTTTAAGACTGGGCCGTGGAGGTCAGATAGGCAGTCGCTCCATGTAAAATACTGGTATTCAGCTGCATCTGGTTAGACTGGAAGTCGACCCCAACATAGTTGCGAAAAGACTAGGCATATGATGCACAGAAATAGATACACCTAGATAACGCAAGAGCAACTACTTCGCGTGCCAAAAATCGCACCAACTTAAGTACAAATATCGTAAGCCGCCACTTTCGCGATCAGTCTTGTGTACTGCAGTGCGATTCTGTAACCATCTTACCGTGAAAACTTAGGTGAAGTGAGCGTGGAGTGAGCTGTCAGTGTCATCCTGGTGCTAGGGATTGATACTCTTGACAGCTCACTCCACGCTCACATCACCTAACTTTTCACGGTGAGATTTTTACAGAATCGATCGGCTGCTGGCTGGTTGAGCGAGTGAGAAAGAGAGCTTGTGACGTCATAGTAGGTAGTCAAAAAATGGCACGCTTGGTTTTCATAGAAATCGTGATACTTGCCTTACATAGGTCTATCTATATCTGTGATATGATGATTAAAGTTGTTCAGCGGACAAATTTTTCGAACTTGTGAAATAATGGGTAAGCAATATCCTTTAAAATGGTTTAGATTTATAGGGTGTTAAGGTGCAGATGTATGAAAGTAAACGGAGCATAGGGAGAATGTAAGGTTTGTAGCAGGTGGCGTTCTACAGTTTCTGCCTATCCCCAAGGGACGAAGACGTGAGTTTATGTATGTAAGATTCTGAATTCATGTAAAGTACATAAATCTGCATTCGCGACTTATTTGCCAAAAATGTAAACAAATATGAGTTTATGGAAAAGTAACACATTAAAATGCAGTTTACACTACAACTTCAAACATTTTTATTACTTTTTCAATAGTGCTAGTTACTCTGAAATAAACTTAATTCCCATTAAAATAAAGTTGATATTTGTTTAACTTGAAATAACATCAATTAGAACCAAATTTGAATAGACTTTAGGTACTATAATTATACAAGACCAGTGTACAATATATCCTTCTCTGTTGCATACTCCTATGGTAGGTACGAATAGTGATGTGCCGCTGGAAATATTGAAAATTTACGGGAACTTTCCCATTGTAAATTTACACAATATTCCCAATATTCCCGTAAGTATTCCCAAAGTTTCCAAATAGGTATTTAATACATTTTTCGTATATACTGTATAATTACACATGTGCAACTAACATTACGCGATATTTATACTCCTATTACCACAGCTAAACACGTCGTTACATGTTTGTACCTGCACTAGCTTGCGCCACGGCATAGCGATCGCCCCCACCCCTTGTAAAACAAGCTTCAGTTAGTATACAAAGTTTCATGATCTAATTTAAAGTATTTTTTGAATACCAGCGGTTTATTGTTCAGTTTGGAGGTAACTTTGGATTTTTTTTCTATCGAGAAAATTTTATGGAATCGCGTTTTCGTCAAACATAAGACCTAAAATTAATCCTCAACTTTACCATATATTTATTTCAAAATTAATGCTACAGTATTTTCGACATAACGGAGAATCATGCTAAGCCATTTGAGGTAGTATTGGCCCTTAAGGTGCCACTTTTCGATATTTTTTCTATACGAATTTCGGGAGAATATTACTCCACTGTTTGAAATTGTGCATCCAAAGTTAAACATGATATCGTTTTGACTTATTAATAATTGTGTCTGTAAGGAAACAGAATAGTAAAATAAAAGCCATTAAAAAGTTATGAGCCAACAAAGATTCGTTTTTCTTGCTATTTTTAACGTAACTTTGGGTGTCAATACGTAATAAAAGAACAGTGTAAAATCTTCAAAACCAAGTCCGTACCGACAAAGCTCAGTTATCGAAGAGATCAATAAACTTTATTTGTAATTTATCTATAATATTTATATATTTAGAATATTTAAGTATGTTTATCAGTTGTCTAGTACCCTTAACACAAGTTCTGCTTAGCTTGGGACTAGATGGCGTTGTGTGATAGTTGTGGAATATTATTATTATTATTATTATTTATGCAGTGGTTTTTTCATAAAACTCGATTTTCCGAAGCACTTTTCAAATCTTTTTACGCGTCTATCAGTTCGGCACGGTGTTTCTGTGCGTGAAAACTAGACGTTGTTCGTGTAGACTAGCGTCTAACTGCTCATCACTGATATTAGCGCTGTCGGACACGAAGCCAGGCGAGACAGCGTGCTTTTTGACCATGACCACCAGCGAGTTCGAGCTCGCGACTAGTTTACTCTTATGTCATAAAAATGGAAACGTAGCAAACGCTTTTTTATTAGAAACAAGCCCTGTTGTGATGAAAAGGGAGGACAGTTTATTTGAAACATCAGTAGTTTAACTAAAAAAATGGTCCGAATACTTATTTCTCTAAATATAAGTAGTATAAAGATCATAAGCAATCATTTTAGTAATAGGGAAGGTGGAGAGGGTGTTAAATTTATTTGAGGAAAGTACGAAACCCACGCGGACAAAGTCGCGGGCAAAAGCTAGTACGAGTATATACTTGTTAATTTTAAACAAATATAAAAGTGTGTTGATTCCGTGGTTTATTAAAATTGTTAACTTTATTAAAGTTTACAACTCTCAGAATCTGATTGTAAAATTGTGTTAATAAACCAATGTGATTAAAATTTCTGATGCTTTGTGATTTTTTTACTACGGGAATATTTACGGGAAAATTGTAAATTTACAGGGAATATTCCCGTAAATATTGGAAACTTTGGAAATTTTCAACTTATATGTATAATCAACTATCGACGTAACCACGATAGTACGCAAATTTACCTAATTAATTGGCTAGCATATAATAAAAAAACACTAAAGTACATTATCATCAATATTCCCCTAAATTTCCAGTTTTGGGAATATTGCCGGGCACGTTTACGGAAATATTCCCAAAGTTTCCAAAATTCCCGGGAACGGCACATCACTAGGTACGAATTACAGACGGAATTCATACTTAATCAGAGCGAGTCATACGTATAATGCGGTCTGCCGGGACGTTGACATAGATGTTTTCAATACCAGCATCTCAAAATTAAAAAGGACACTTTGTGATTTCTTTTTTGATCACGTAAACTGGGTATAATTGATAACAATTTACGCTGTTTAAAACAAATTTCTACTTTTCTGATAATGTTTTCACTCAAAAACTGTCTACCTTCTCAAATATTTTCTCTTGTTGTTTGTATGCTCTCTTCTATCTGTGAAAACTTGTAATTGGACTTTTTTTTTTTTTTTTTTGTGGATGGGAAATCATCCAATGACCCCTCCCGCTCTGGGTGGAGCAGAAGGGAGTGTCAGACTCTTACTGACTAAAACCAACCTGTGTTCCTTCCTTAACCCTTTGTGTTCCGGGGTAGCGGTAACCCTTTCGGACAATCCCGCTGTCCCGGCAGGCTAAAACTGTCTACCTTCTCAAATATTTTTTCTTGTTGTTTGTATGCTCTCTTCTATCTGTGAAAACTTGTAATTGGCCTTATTTCTATTACTCTCAATCGTGCAAAAGTGTTTAGCTGTAAGTTTTCCAAAAACTGTAAAATAAAATAAAATAAAATATTATCATGATACATCTTACCTCCTTTCCTTTAGCGATGGGCCGCCGTCTAGGGGCCCGTTGGGGCCGCGAGTGGCGCCTCGGACGGCCCCCGCGGCCCCCAGACCAGGAGGATGATGATGACCCACTGCCAGAACCACGATGGCCCATCTGTAATTAAATAAAAACAGACTCGATACATCCATGGTAATATTATAATTGCGAAAATAACTCTAATCTTTTCACGGCTAACGCTTGGTTCATGATTCTAATGATTATAATTTTGTAAATACATAATTATCTATTATAGTCGCGGATCATATTTTCATACACTGATCTAAAAATTGCAAAAAAACGTAAGAAACTACTACTACTAGGTACTATCTGGTTCACATAGGGGATTATTACTTTTATAATGTGCATCTTTTATCATTCCTAACGTCACGATATACGTAGTATAAGATGTATGGAAACACGTGCATCACATCATACTAATATTCTATAGGCGAAAGTTTGTGAGTGTTTTATATGTTTGTTACGTCTGCACGCACAAACGGCTGGACCAATATTGATAAAATTTGGTATGGAGGTAGCTGACACTGGATTAACACATAGGATAATTTTTATCCCGATATTCTCACGGGATCGACACTTATGCGGGTAAAACTGCGAGGCGCAGCTAGTGACATAATATAAGGTGTTAAAAAATTAACCCTACAAAGTTTAAGACGTGCTTTAGACTATCGAACTGAACAACTTTCACTATGGGACCAACTCTGAAATCACGAAAAAAAAAAAACTGCTGTTTATTACAAAACCTACTTGACCAAAATGTATTTAAACAGCTGATTTTTTCCGTGATTTCAGAATTGGTTCCATAGTGAAAGTTGTTCAGTTCGATGGTCTAAAGCACCTCTTAAAGTTTGTCGGGTTTAGTTTATTAACATTTTATATAACAGTGGAGCAACAGTGGAGCAGCAGTGGTCGCCCAGTGGTAGCTGGCCCCGACTTACGATCTGTAGGTCGTAGGTTTGAACTCAAGCGGGCACTTTTATTTGTGTTCATTATTTCATCACTACTACTCTCGAAATGGTGAAGGAATACATAATGAGGAAACCGGGATGTCCTACTAGAACCAAAAATTCGAAGACATGTGATATCTATTATCTACCAACCCGGACTGGACCTGCATGGTAGATTACAGCCCCGTTGCTCTAACAGAGAGGACTATATCCCAGCAGCAGGAACAATATAGGCTGATAATGCTATAACAGTATTGTGGACGGAAATTTAAAAGCGTCTTCATGTTTCCATACCTTTTAATTCCCTTCCCCCATTATGTGGGTGGAACTGCTGGTCACTGCTAGTTCAGTTATTAAAAAAAAAATTAAATAGTAAAGTGCAATACCTAATTACCTACGAATTCAATAAGTGTTGTACAGCCCAATTAGATTATTGAGTTAAAAGCATAAAACAATGAACAAAACTTTTTTTTCAAAACTATTATTTTACAAATATTGTGTTGATCCTAGCAATACTATAATTTATTTATTTAAGGGACAAGAAAACAGTTACATGTTAAGGTTTAAGTAAAACTATGAGTAGAATAATGAATTGGTAAACATATAACCCACACCATTGTCCACGGATTAATATGTGCGGAGTTGGAAACGGAAGATTTGACGAGATTGCTCATCGCATTACAAGTTCTTTGATTATTTTGATAAAGTTTTTATGGCCAGACATTTGAATTTTTTACTAGAGAGAGAGAAGATATCAATTTCCATGAAGTGTGTGTTATAGGTTTATAATTTATAATAAAATAATAAGGAAAATGCGAATGTAACACTGTCTACTACCTAGTGTTTAATTAATTCTAATTTGTTTACATGCTATCTGTGAAAACTTGTAATTGGTCATCTTCATGTTATTAACTTCGAATATTGTGTCTGCCTAGCTGTAAGTTTTCCGAAAAATATAAAATAAAATAAACAAAATACTTTATGCCTTTAAAAATGAGCCTAGATGCCTTGAAATAAGATTTAATTTTCTTTGTCATAATCAGCTGTCAGTATGGCAGAATCCATATTTAAAAAATAAAAAATACCTATATTAAAAGTCACTGAAATTGATTCAGTACTCAATTATGAACAAACTAGTTTCAGGACTTGCGTTTATTCTGTTACACCTTGTATAGTCATGATCTCCACAGTCACACCATTCCTGGGAACTTGTTTGTTTCTTGTTTGTTTAAATCTAACTTGTTTACAAACATTACTAGGTGCTGTTTATAAAAAAATGTTATACCTTTGTTATATTCTTTACTTATCATTCCCACTGCTGGGATAAGCCTCCACTCTTCGAAAGGGTGTGGGCCGTAATCCACCATGCGGGCCTATAAGGGGTTGGTAGATGTCACATGTCTTCGAATTTTTGGTTCCAGGACATGTCGGTTTCCTAACTACGTGTTCCTTCACCGTTTTGAGAGCAGTGGTGATGAAATAATTTACACAAAGTCAAGTGCCATGTTACCATGGATTCAGTACACGAATCTTACTCCCCTGTGTTGAAATTTTTCATCGGTTTCATTCATGGTCTCAGTTTACGCATCGGTGTCCCTACCACCCTGTATTGAGGTCAGCTTCCAGTCTAACCAGATGCAGCTGAATACCAGTATTTTACATGGGACAAGTGCCTATTTGACCTGTACAAGCCAGTTACTGGATAATATGATACTTCTTGATAAGCCTGGTTGATTTTAGGGGTAAAGTATTACCGCTAAAAAATGTAATGTGAAATATTTTCTACTATTGAACGGTAATGTATAGGATTAGTCCTATTTTCAAGACTCGTCTCTCATAGTACTTCAATGAGACAGCGCCCCCGGTGCGACACTCACTTATGCAAAAATGTCATTTTTCAGGAGAAGCATTTAAAACTTTGACAACTCACAAAACAATGACTTAAGAATATATAGATGAGATGAACAGCTTATACTACAACGTCAACTTTTAACTTTACTTTTGGATAAATATTAATCACTTTATATTGTAAAAAATATACTATTTAACTCATTTTTGCATTTTTTGCAAAAGTAACAGTGTCGCACCGGGGGTGCGATATTCTATTAAAAAAAATTAAGGTAAGCTGTACCTAACCACCCCTGCCTAACCCTTCGGGAATACATGAACGATGTTAGGTAGACATTGTTTTCAGAGTTAGAAGGCTGAAGTGGCCGTGGGTTGGCCATTTCTGTTGACTGTTATCTGTCAGAGCAGATGTCATATCCTTTAGAGAGACCACTGATCAACAAACATATACAGACAACAACTTTGTTTAAGACTAAGTAGAAAGAAGATGCTGAGTGGTCATCTTGGAATCTAGAAAAAAAAAGGGCGAAAATTCAATAACATTGTGTATGACATTAACTGTATTGTTGACGTTTCACAAAGAAATTGGTTTAATTTGTTTATGAAATTATTTTTTATCAAGTGATTAAGTTTTATTTATAATATGGAGCTAAAAATATGCAAGCACTCAATCTCACATGATATCTTAGTGAACTTATTATGATAATATACATTGGAAAAAAAAAAAAACTATTTATGCATTTAAATTCTTACGGATGAAAATGAAATTATGAAAACTACTTTTACCCAATTTGCTAACAACTAAAATTATACTAAAAATACATGAGGAGTATATTTACAAAACCAAAAGTCAACTTAAAACTCAAGAGACCAAAAACACCAGTTGTTTTTTTCAACTTAATAAAATTTGCAAGTTCTGAATTAAAAATCAAGTACCAGGCAAACAGGTTTAGCAGAAGCTATCAGTAACCAATCAATAACTTATAAAGATATACCTTCTTTGATTGTCACACAACATACAATTTATTGTACATATTAGCGAATTGGAGTTCATTGACACTTGCTTGAGCAAGGAGTCACAGGCAGCCTCGAATTGTCAAGCTAAAACGTAAAATGAGAAACATGGGGCCAGTCAGCCATATTGGCACTCACGGCTATTTCAAAGAGTGATGGAAAGTCCTGCTGCGGTTCCCCGTCCGCTAAGCCAGCCAGCAATCCGAGCTCCGCACTCAAATCAGCCAGTTCAGCGCCGATGCGATCCGCCCGATCCGCGTCACCCAGTTCATCTTTCAGGATGTCTCCGATCTCGTCGGATACCGCAGCCACAGCCGAAGCAACCTCGTCTGAAGGCACTCCCTCTTTGCCCAGCTCCTCGCCACCGCCGGCAAAAAGATCAGCTTCCTCTGCAGTTCCATTACCACTACGGCCTACACATTTCTCCATAGAAAACATCATTTAAGAACCGAATAACACAACTCATACGACAAACGTAACATCTAAAGTCACCGCTGGTCCTTTTTGATCACTCGAAAACAGATAACTCGGTAATTAAAAGACTTGAAACCATTTTTTCATCGGCACCGATTTAACCCGAAGTTTTTGACAATACCAATATGGCGACGATATTTTTAGGTATTTTGTGACCAGTTGCAAGCGGATAACGTGACAATATTGCATATGGCAATTTTCTTTATTGGGGCCTGTTTTTGCCTTTTCATTTCATTAGATGTTTTTTATTTGGGATTTATTATCGTTTTGGTACATACGCAAGTCGTTGCTATTCTTTACACACTACAACTTTAACCACTTCAGTTGTCAAGATATTAATTTTGAAATAAGTATTTGAATATTTTTCCAACTTACATCGTGGGATTATTAGAAATACATATGAGGGAGTCAAAGTTGTAGTGATTAATTTTTTTATTATATGCTACAGCAGTAGCATGATATGACAAAGAACTAAAAATTAGAAACTTGTCCTTTATCTTCGTGCCTGCACTCAAAGATCAAGGTTATAACCACGCACGACAAATATGATATAATTAAACTCAGTGGTAAATAATAATTAAGTATAGCCCACACCTATAGTTTCCTGTTTTTATAATTAGGACATGGTCTAAGTTTCAGTATAAATAGTACTACTCCTCAAATAGGACCCAAAGTCCTAAAATAAATCCTGGAAAGAGGATTGACGCTGCTACTAAAAAATCTTCGGAAAATTCAACAACACTTTGCAACGACTTAATTAATTTATTTGTACGGCTTCGACACGCTAAGAAGAAGAAGTCATTGAAATGGCATAATGAGCTCGGAATTATAAATAAAATATAGCACAATTTGTATTATTCAAGCTATTCAGATTATTTATAGCTTCGATTAACTTGAAATTATGGCTTCTACTCCCCACTAGATGTCGGTCAATTATTTTAGCAGCGTCACCTAGTGCTGAATAGAGAAGAAAAAAAATGCTTTCCTTTTTTCTTGGCAACACTATTGGCCAGTTGTCAAAAGGTCAAATGTCAAATTATTGACAGCATTTATTTGACAGCAGTAGATTCTGCGCGAAACACTTGTGAAGTTATTTTCAAAGATATTTATAAATTGTATATGAAAAACTACAATGCAGGTAAAATGCCGCATTGCGATGCACGCTGTAACAATCAGGCGATAATTTAAATTTAAATACGACGATAAGTTAGTTAAATTAAGCACATGATCAACCAAAGAAACCTCTGCATTTATTTATTTTTTAAATCTATAATTAGTGTTGTAATTAGGTCAAAGTGAAAACCAGAAATAGTGTTTGTACTTTTAAATAGTTTTAAAATCAAGTGATGGCGGTACAAAATAAAGTTTTGTATGCCTTTCGGGGTTGGATAGCATTTGTTGCTTTTATGGACTTAGGTACCGCAGGAAGGTCCTATATTGAAAGGAGGTCGTTTCTAAGCAACGCCGGCGACGAACACTTGGATGGTAAGTCATTTAAATACATACTTCTTAATGGAGCTCGAAATTTTGGGCCTAGAAAATGATACTTAATTTTTTGTTGAAGATATTATACTTACCTGGACCATAATCCCTATAATCCTGCAAAAAATTGGGTAATTCAAATTCTGTACGTGGCGACCACCGGGCAGTTTAGAAACACATGTGCCACTGTCTCATCGTCCTCCATGCAGGCCCTGCACAGAGGACTGTCTGTTACTCCTATGACAAAGAGGTGTTTATTAATTGACCCGTGGCCAGTTAAAGCTGCAGTAACTGTACACAACTTTTGTTTAGTTAGACGTAGAACCTGTTTCGTGATGTGGGAAGTGCTTCCCTAGTAGGCCGCTTTAATGGCAACATTAATTGACACATATACATACGGTTTCACATTTTCATTTTAACAAAATGTTTTAGTGTCATTCAACATTATTGAAACTGTAAGTACCTGGGTTGTGGATTCAGATAGGCAGTCGCTCTATGTGAAATACTGGTGATCAGCTGCATCCAGTTAGACTGGAAGCCGACCCCAACATAGTTGCGAAAAGTTTAGGCAAGTGATTATAATGATGGTTTAATTTTGTTTCCAATCTGCATACGAAAATTCAATCAAATATATCCAATAGTTGAGTCACTATAGCTGCTCAAAGATTGACAAAACATACACGTATATGTATGTATGTATATATCGCTTCTTTGCTTCAATAATGTGTTATCTTGAAAATTGAAAGAGTGATATCGTCGTGAATATGTCACGTTTTCGCTGAAATTTGAGAGCACCTTCCTCTCAGTCATAGATTCGCTATTACACCCACAAAAGAAACCACGTTTTTTGGAAAAATAAAATCGGTCACGGCGGTTTCAACTATTAAATTTTAAAAAATTAATTGTCGGACTTATCACGTTATTGAAGCAAAGAGGCGATATGTACAAGATACTTACAGAACACTACGAAGTGCCCAGCCTTCAAAATCTCTACACACTGAATGCGAACACACATTTGCGTGGGCATTCCCTAAAGCTATGGGAAAATTCATTAAAAAAAAGCCCTTGAAGCAATTCTTGTCTAACCAAGTTGTAACAGCATGGAATAGGCTCCCGGAAAATGTTGTGACGGCTCCCACACTGAACTGCTTCAAGAATCGACTGGACAGATTAAAAATCTCCAAGCTATACGATACACGCGCATCAGCTGATTAGCTGCTAGTGTGTCTAACCAAATAATAATAATAATAATGAGCCCCCTAAACAACCACACGTCCTGATTGACCATCTAATCACGTAGGGGGCGGACACTCGAATGAGAAATTACTGGCGTGGCTAACGTGGCTCTGGAAACCCATTCAACATGGAGACTAGATCGAAGAAAATACGTATAGGACCGCTACCCGAGGGCAATCGTCGGGGCGCACCTGGGGCCGATGCTGGGTGTCTCAGCATGCGACCCATCGGCGGTGGGGGACTGAGCAGGCGGGTTCTCCCCGATAAAAATACTACAGCCGAACCGACAGACAGACTAGACAATAGTGATGACAGTAGAGCAGTTACATCTGCCTTAGATGTTTCGCAGGCGGCGTCAGCTACTCAGCCTGCGACCACTAAGGCGGGAAAACCCAGAGTGCGCATGAAATGGACTGAAGATATGAACATATTCATCATGCGCACGTACTACCAGATTACAAAACTTGAAGAGGACAGAACAATGTACTGCACACAATTATTCGAACATTTTAAATTACAATACCCAGACATTAGTCCGGAAATTCTTACAATTAGATTTTAGACAATAATTTCAGTGCAGTACAAAAAAAACTAATCTACTCTAACTTAAAATCTCACCTTGGTTTACACCCGTGAGATTTTAATAAATACCAGGTTCCTGGAACCTGAGAAAATAAATTTTAAAAACAAATAATAATAATGATATAGTTATAGTCACAGGTATAGATACACCTAGATAACACAAGAGAGCAACTACTTTGCGTGCTAAAAATCGCACCAGCTTACGTACAAAAATCGTAAGCCGCTAATTTCGCGCCCTGGGGGTGAGGCAAGACGGGTGCCGCACGCGGTGGCGTCTTTGAATCGATTTGATTTTCCCATCACTAAACAGTACTTGTGTGTGACGTCACAGTAGGTAGTCAAAAAAATGGCACGCTTGGTTTTCATACAGATCGCGATACTTTCGTTATCTAGGTCTATCTATATATTAAAACAAAATAATTAAAAAAAATAATTGTCGTTTTCGTACCAAACCTCCCCCTGTCTTGTGGGATATCTGGCCGTGTTGACTCTGCAAACCTTATCAGATCGTCACACCCACAAATATATATACACCTGGATAAAGCAAGAGCAAATACTTCGCGTGGCAAAAATACACCAAGTTACGTACGAAAATTGTAAGCCACCACTTTCGCGCTCAGTCCTGTGTATTGCTGGCTGGGTGAGCGTGAGTGAGAAAGAGCTCTTGTGACGTCATAGTAGGTAGTCAAAAACATGGCACGCTTGGTTTTCATACAGATACGTTATCTAGGTCTATCTATGTCTGTGGTCACACCCCCTTCGCCGTGGTCTACATCGACGGCAAAGTCTATGTTTAAAAAATAAAATATTGTTTTTTTTTAATTCCAGGTGACTTCACAATATCACGGATGCTTGGGATGTATTCTTTTCTCAAGGCATTAGCGCTCATACATTGTACACTATACATCCATTACAGACCGTAAGTACTTCCATATCTTCTATCATTATAATACTATGCCTATAAGGTGCAGCGCAGACGGCACAATTTTTTTGCGATCGTGTCTGCGGCGCACAAAAAGTCTGCATGGCGCGCAAAAAGTCGGTCGCGGATTTTTCACAAACTCAACGCACACGACGCACATCTTCGATCATTCTGTCGGCAGAGCTGTCTGTCTTTTTAAATGTCTATCATGATATTCTGCCTTAGAAGTATCATAGTGTCCCGAAGTGCCCGAATTACATGGATTTTTTGTGCTTTTTGCGCGTCGTGTGCGTTGCTGCATATAATTGCATAGGTTCTATTTTCACAGACTAAAAAGTGCGTCACGGATAGTCTGTCGTCTGCGCTGCACCTAATGTTCCCTCAGCTGGAACACAGGCCTCCTCTACGAGAAGGAATGGGCCGTGATACACGGCTCAGTGCGGGTTGGCACATGTCACGTGTCTTCTTAAATACTCCATTCGTTTAGGTAATTAAATAAAGGTAAACAGAAAAAACCACGTGACGTGGTTAACCGACTAATCGTAATACCAGTCTATTCAGTAGTCATGCTACGTCACAGTTGTACTCTTCAATTTAGCAACGTTATAATTCGTTAATTTTAACGTTCAAGAGTACAACTAGTGTTGCCAGGTGACCCGATTTGCGCGGGACGTCCCGATTTTTAGGGGTCTGGGAACGCGTCCCGATTTGTACCTGATCGGGACGCTAAATGTCCCGATTAAAGGGCTTACAGGACCTAAACGCAAAAAACGCAAGTTTTAGAAACAATTAAAGTATATGATCGACTACAGTCAACAAAATCAAAAAGATATATGATATTCTTCAGGATATGTAAGGTAGATAGTGTATTGAAAACATCATACCACTTATTTGGTTATGTAAGAATAAATAGACATAAAACCCCTTGTTATTTTTTTGTTTACTGTCCCGATCTGCAACCCTAAATCCCATTTTTTTTGACCTCATGTATGGATTTACAACAAATCGGACCTGGCAACACTAAGTACAACTGTTATGTAGCATGACATTTGAAGTGAGTGGTATTACGTTTATTTGGTTAGCTAAGTCACGTGGTTTTTTTGTTTACCTTTATTTAATTACCTACCTAAACAAATGGAGTATAGGGCATGCTGTTTTCCTCATCTTATGTTTTAAAATATACTTGTCTGGCTAGCCAACAGACCCTTAAGGCCGCTGCCTGGAATTTTGCGGTTAGCGGGGCGGCGGCAGCGGCGGCGGTGCGGGCGGTCGCCGATTGCCTTGAGTGCACCGCTCGTTGCCCGCTCCCGCGCCGCTGTTTTCGAGAACCGGTCCATTTAAATGTACGCATAAGTTCCTGCCGCCCCGCTGCCCGCAAAATTCCCGCCAGATGCCCGCGAAGTGCCCGCCAGGCAGCGGCCTTAGCGTGCTCCATATTTAACTGACACATTTTTTTTTCTATTTTCAGGGTTGTCTCAATGGGATACTGGTCTTTATCTTTAACTATTATACTGTATTTCTCCGAAGCATTCTACTTTCACTCGACGGATCTCAATTTCTACGTGGTTTTCCCCTGCGTCTTGAATAGTAAGTTTTTTTTTACTAAATTTTTTCTTCTTGGTTTTATCTTACGTTTGTTAATCAACAACTCAGCCTATTGCAGTCCACTGCCTCCCAGGCTGCGCCACAATACCCTGTCCTCCGCCTTCCGCATCCAGTCTGTCCCTGCCACCTTCTTTAGGTCGTCCGTCCATCTAGCTAGGGGGCGTCCCATCACTACGCTTGCCGATACGCGGTCTCCCCTCCAGGACTCGTCTGCTCCACCGGCCATCGGTCCCTCGACAAACATGGCCAGCCCACTGCCACTTCAGTTAGCATAGTCCGTGTTTAGGTTGCCAAATATGAAAACAAATGAGTTTTTGGAAAAATAACTTTAATTCTTACACGATAAAGTTCAGTTTACGTTACAACTTCAAACATTTTTATAACTTTTTCAATAGTACTGGTCACTCTAAAATCAACTTTATCTACACTGTAATAAAGTTGATATTTGCTTGAACGGAGTTAGGATCAATTGGAAACATGAATTTGAATAGATCTTAGTTGCCCATTTCAAAACGTAGATCTCTATGGAGAAGAACTGGCAAGAAACTCCTATAAGACTCGAATACCAGTATTTTACATGGAGCGACTGCCTATCTGACCTCCATAACTCAGTTACTGGGTAATACGATGCCCCTATGTAAGAAGATACTTGTTAGATTTTCTGGCTTCTGACTACCCGTAACGACTGTCAAAGATCCACGAATGACAGCCGGGACCAACGGCTTAACGTGCTTTCCGAGGCACGGAGTGAACTTTACACCCTGTTCCTCATACCTCTATAAACGTGCTTTCCGAGGTACGGAGGGGTCTTGTTATATAAAGATGGTCACCCATCCACGTAGCAACCGCGGCAAGTGTAGCTTAACCTGATCGATCGACCCGTGCGGCTGTTGTTACTGTAGCGGACGCCACATGCGAACAACGCGTCATACTAACGTCACGCAAAATCCTGCATCTCGCAAGTAGAGTTTACCGCGCAACTAACATTACAACGGCCCGACATGAATCATCGGGCTGTTGCCCGCCAGACATAACACCCTTCTGGTCGGAGGATCCTCCCTTTTCTATGGAGGATGAGTGAACTTTACACCCTGTTCCTCATACCTCTATAAACGTGCTTTCCGAGGTACGGAGGGGTCTTGTTATATAAAGATGGTCACCCATCCACGGAGCAACCGCGGCAAGTGTAGCTTAACCTGATCGATCGACCCGTGCGGCTGTTAATACTAAATACTAAGCCAGAAGCCTCAACCGCACCCATAACCTAACCTTTCTTTTTCAGTTATCACCCTCCTAGGTTTAATATACCTACCAAGCAAATTAAAACTCTTTGGACAAATCCCCGGGACATCAGGTATGGAGAGAGAGGTGGATGATGAGAACACACAAATATTACGTACTATGGGCAACTTTAGACGACGGAAGCCTGGCAGCTCAGCCAAAAACAAACACGTCTGATAGTGTTGCTAGAGTCAAAATTGGTTGTATAATTTAGTTCCCTTGTCTGAGCGGATATACTTGTCAGTGTTTGCTCGCGGCCGTTTGAATTTGAATTTTGACAGAAATCATCCCGTCTTGAATATTTAGCTGAATACATAATAGGCTTGTCAACTGAAAAAATCTAATTAGTCCGTCAGTCAGATTATCAAAAAATATTTGGCCCGTATTTTTTATTTTGTTACTAAACCAAAATTGACGAAGATACGGCGCTTTTAAAATTCTCAATACGTCACACCTTGGTATAATTTTTAGTGCGTTCTGACGTCACGAGCCCCCACTCCCGAGTTTATCTTTGTCAATATTAGTTGATTTACAAAAACAAAAAATACGTGTCCATTATTTTCCAATACTCTAACTGACGGACTAAATAGATTTTCAATTTTATTGATGGTGGAAACTAGCCTATTGGGTATGTAGGTCGGTACGCAATTCGATATCACGTCACCTAAATGTATCCAGTATAATCAGCCTATAATGTTCCCAGTGTTGGGACACGGGACTTCTATCTTCGAGAGGGAGTGGGCTGTAATCTAACACGCGGGCCTAGTGCGGGTTGGTAGATGTCACATGTATGTTTTGCAAAGAAACGCCGACATGTATTATTGGTCATGAACACAGAGCACAGAATCGCCGCGTCTAGAAACTGCTGCAGTGCGATTCTGTAACCATCTCACCGTGAAAACTTAGGTGAAGTGAGCGTGGAGTGAGCTGTTAGTGTCATCCTGATGCTAGGGATTGATACTCTTGACAGCTCACTTTAAGCTCATTTCACGGTTCACTTAACTTTTCACGGTGAGATTTTTATAGAATCGATCGGCTGTATAGTATTTTTATATCAAGAAGCGACGCGCGCTTTATTTGTGGCTACCAGGTGTACAAACACACTGTGAATGTGTCTGTCAGCTCAGAGGCTCTAGTTACCGCCCAAAACATTGGCGATTTCGGAACTGTGTGTGTGTGTGTGTTTTATGCTGACGCTAGCCGTCTTCACGCACGCATTCACAGCGTGTTCGTACACTTGGTTACCACAACTAAAATGCGCGAGTAAGCTCGTTTCGGGAAATAAAAACTATACTAATAAAATTCCTAACGCCGGAACTATGTTAAGCATTCATGGTTTGCCTTCAACCGCCAGCTTGTATACGTCATTTGTATCGTATTGCGAGTAAACGGTGACACGATTTACTTGTCTGGAAAGTGTTGACGATGCTGCCTCTAGCAACACCTAGGCGTCTCCGTGCTCTATGATCAAAAGGTTCATAGTCCCACTAGCCCATCTGGCCCGGTGACAGTGGCGCTGTCAGTTTACAAAAAATTAAAGACATTATAATGGTCTCTTCAATTTAAGCGCTTGATGCAGGACTGCAGCGGTGCCACGAGCCCCGCGGGTGTCGTACAGCGCAAGGACGATTGTTTTTTCCTTATAATTGCCCTGTTGCGAGCGCAGTACGACACCGTCCTGCAGTCGAGCGCGCGAAGTCACAGGTCGTGCGGCGCCGCTGCAGTCCTGCACCCTATCAATCTCAATTTGAATCATTTTGAAAGATATTGCTAATCCATTGCTTCACAAGTTCGAAAAATGTGTCTGCTCAACAATATAAATAACGCAATGAATGTTGTTGAACTGTCAAAATGAAATGCATTACTACCTACTGATAGTGTGTTACACAATAGGTTTGTCAACTGAAAAAAATCTAATTAGTCCGTCAGTTAGATTATCAAAAAATATTTGACCTGTATTTTTTCTTTTGTTACGTAAACCAAAATTGACGAAGATACGACGCTTTTAAAATTCTCAATACGTCACACCTTGGTTTAATTTTTAGTACGTTCTGACGTCACGAGCCCCCACTCCCGAGTTTTGATGCGTTTTATCTTTGTCAATATTCGTTGATTTACAAAAACAAAAAATACGTGTCCATTATTTTCCCATACTCTAACTGACGGATTAAATAGATTTTCAATAGGTATATTGATGGTGGAAACTTAGCCTATAGTCCCGCTGCATCAATCGTATAAATTGAAAGAACCTATACTATATTATAGCTACTTATCACTTTTAATTGTGATATCGTTAGTTCTAATTAAAGTCACCGGGTCAGATTAGTCAGTGGCGCTTCAACTGTCCTTTAGTTATAAGATTTTAGATTACGTTTCTCCTATTTTTATTCAAATCTAAAACCTTTTCCTGGTGCTTGTAGGCAATGAGTAAAGACAGGTATACTCAATCTTATTATCGTTAAGGCGAAAGCACTAGGATACCCTGCGAAATTAAAAGTTTTTTTAAGGTAAAAGCACCAGTGAGCCCTGCGAAATTAAAAGATTTTTAAGGTAAAAGCGCCAGGGTGCCCTGCTAAATTGAAACTTTGTTAAGGTGAAAGCGCCAGGGTACCCTGAGAAATTTAAACTTCATTAAGATGATAGCGCCAGGGTATCTCGGGAAATTATCATAACATAATGTTACGTTTTTGCATTTTGCGGAACAGTTTCAGGTTGTATGTTGACCAAGAGGTAATTCGCGATCGTAACAAATATATATTTAAAGAGTTATAATTATTAAAATCATCAATACAACTAGTATATATTTGTTACTGTCGCGAATCATATTTAAATTAGACTTTTTATAAGTATTGTGGTTTATTTGTAACCACAGGATATGGATTGATTATACCTGTAGGCCAATTCTGCTAATTTAAAACGTTCAAAATCTAGTCGCAGTCTCATCTCGGCGACAAACAAATGTCAAAAACTTGTCAAAGTATGCAAATTTGAAGTATTTTTGACAGATTGAGATTGAGATCAGACTGTGACGTTCTTAAAAATCACGAGAATTGCCCCTCTAGTCTAGTGACTTCACTGCATTTAATATATTTCACTTTTGAAGGTATTTGAACGCTTGGGTTTTCTCCGCGGACACTATATCACCGGTTTTTTAAGTAAAAAAAGAAAAGAGGAATACCGATTAACGGTTTTTAAAGTGACCGCTGATGACTGTCAGCGGGTGATATTAATTAGTTTTTACCTTAGGCCTGTTAGTTACTAACACAATTTTGTGCAAGTTACTTGCATGATTTTCTGCAAGTTGTTTGCATACTTTTGTGCAAGTTACTTGTATAATTTTGTGCAAGTTACTTGCATACTTTTGTGCAAGTTACTGGCATAATTTTGTGCAAGTTACTTGCATAATTTTGTGCAAGTTACTTGCATCGTTTGTGCGAGTTATTGGCTTGTATTCCTGTCTTTATTGTAACGATGACGAATGAGCGTAAACTATTAGAAACGGTCACAGTATTTTCCTACCACAGCCTTATATTCTTGCACTATAGCTTCTAAGTGCTGATCTTGTTTATTTGATATCGCCATCTATGGTAAACAGTGCGCCAAGTATATTTTGACATATAGTTTTGACAACAATTCCCAGTAAATTAAAACTTCACTAAGGTTGAAAATGTCTAGTTTTTGCGTAGACAAATAGACCTTGTGTTTTTATGAAGTGCAAATGACATTCAACCTTAAGATGCATCCAGAAATTACGATGCATGTGCTTCGAATGGTAAGCCACGGGTGCATCAGACTGAGTCATCTAAGATATTAAAAAAAAACTCACGAGCGGCGCATTCCTCGCTTTGTCTGGATGCATCTTTGGGGTGATGATAACGCAATTACGAGGTCGACTATACAAGTTGCTCATACATATAGAGGAGCTCCCCTTTTTCAGCCTAGGTACGCACGGGTATTTTTTTTCTCTCACTGGATTTTTAACTCTAAGTTTTGAGCCTAGCATTGCGAATTCAACAGAGCGTCAACAAACCCACTGTTGGATTTTCTACTCACTGCGCTTAGCAGAGTGTTGAAAATGTAGTGCACGAAGAAGAATCTCCTCGATAAAAATATGCTTAACCGCAGACATATTGACCCAAAACTTTAAAAAGTAAAAGTGTTTTATTTTGAAAAACAAAAAATTTGCATAATAAAATTACAATAGAAATGATAATACAGGTTTATGTTTATTTTGTACCATTAAACCACAAATGGTTTGTGTTGGTACTCACATTCGCTTTATCAACACTCTTTAATGATTACTCATTTCCTTATGTATAATTTATATTTACTTATTATATAATATTCATGCACCCATACCATTTGTTTATGCAAATGATGATAGCTACAAATGATGAAGATGAGAAACGATGGCAAATAAATGTATTACGTACAGACGCCAGCAGGTCAACCTACCCTAATCTGTCAAATTTCTTTGATAGATTTTCAACTTTAGCACAAAGGAATAAGGTTTATATTCAATTGGGAAAATCTGACAGATTGGGGTAGCTTGATGTGCTGGCCACCATACCTTTCATTCTTTGGTAGGTATATCAAATAAATAAAATCAACGATTTACACTTCATTTTAATAGCTCCTTCTAGTAAATAGCGAGTATATACCTCTATATAAGAGTGCCAATAATAAATAAAGCATATAATTTTATACAGAACACGTTTTACGCGCAATAATCAATTAGAGCGTTATTATTGTATTAGCAAAAACAGACCATGTTTAGGTTTGCGGTACAGCGGTGCTATTCTGTGAAAATCTCAAGAAGTATATAGATAAAAGTGGAGCCAACACTCTGAACAACTAAGTTAGTGAAACCGACTGTGGGTGTCGCTCTCTTTCTGAATTCATACATAACACAAAGAAAACATATATCACTGTCTCGTTCTTAAGTGCGTATTTAGAAAGAGAGCGTTAGCCCACACTCGGTTTCAGTTAGGTATTTAGAGTGTTGGCTCCATTTTTATCTACAAGCTTCTTGGAAAATCTCACCGTGAAAACTTAGGTGAAGTGAGCGTGGAATGAGCTGTCAATAGTGTAAATTCCTAGAAAAAACAAACTCACTTCACCTAAGTTTTCACGGTGAGATTTTTACAGAATCGACCGGCAGTCTCACTGGCCCATCTGGCCCGGTGACAGCAGAGCTATCAGTGACCACAAAATGACAGATCTTACGATGCGGTTGCCTAGGAGAGCAGTGACCGTCTCACAGCGCCCGCAGTTTACCAGCGAATGACGGCACTGCAAAGTTATCTATGACAGATAATGGCCCCGATTCTGTTGTTCACAAACTAAACTAAATTTAAGTTCAGTGCATCTTTTTCTTTCTATTTAATTAAGAAAAGGACAGAAGATTCCTAAATATTAGTTTAGTCCTGTCAAATTAGTCAGCGCCGGACGTAAATTGACGTATTTTGTCAATTTTTTAATCACGTCTAAACTTGTCTATGGATTATCTAATTTGACAGGACTAAACTAATATTTATCTACTGTCCTTTTTATAATGAAATAGAAAGAAAAAGATGCACTGAACTTAAAATTAATTTAGTTTGTGAACAACAGAATCGGGGCCATTGTATTGTATACACAGAGCAGGGTGCTCAAATACACGAGCGGTGTTTTGTCGATGGCTGCATTTGCCTCTGTCGTCGACTCTTGTCGCTCGTGTGTATGCAGACTAAGTTGGTGTGCATACACACGAGTGGCCACTGCTACAGGCTACAGTTAGTGTGTTACGCAGTTACCCCGCTGGTCACCCCTCGTAGTGATTTCGCTTCGGAGCTATCGGGCCAGAAACGTTTGTGGCACTGTACACCTTAGAATAATTTATTTGTTTTAAGAGACTCACGTTTGATGTCCTAAAGGAGTGTTTAGTCATTTCTAGTCAATATATACAACGTGGAACGTTAAATGCGCAAAACCTCATACACCCCAATTAGAGCATTGAGTATAAAAGCATAATACAATGACCAAAACTATTTTTTTTAAAGCTAACTATTATTATCAAGAAAATCGTGTTGATCCTAGCATTATTTTATGCATTCATAATTGAGTCTTATTGCCTTAATATAAGACTTAATTTTCTTTGGCGCAATCGGCGGATAGTATGGCAAAATACATACTTTTGAAAAAAAAACCTATACTTAAGTATTAAAAGTTACCGAAATCGATTCAGTAGTAAATTATGAACAAACTATTTTCAGGTTTTGCGCATTTACACGTTGTATATTTAAGTAAATTTTAATTTTATTGTAACTGAGGAAGAATAAGATTATTATCTGTAAGTTCTTTCAATACACGTCAGTAACACACTTGAAATCAGGAGCCGTATTATGCCAGTCCTCAAAAGGGATAGCGCTATCGGTTATATGTATAGCTCTATCTCTCTCACACTAGAATAATGATGGTGTGGCGCCATTTACATCGCCAAATGCGAACTACACATCATACTGACGTCACGCAAAATCCTGCCGATCGATTCTGTAAAAATCTCACCGTGAAAAGTTAGGTGAACTGAGCTTATAGTGAGCTGTCAAGAGTATCAAGCCCTAGCATCAGAATGACACTGACAGCTCACTCCACGCTCACTTCACCTAAGTTTTCACGGTAAGATGGTTACAGAATCGCACTGCTGCATCGCACAAGCAGATATACAACAGCCCGACATGCATCATCGGGCAGTTGCCCGCCAGACACAACACCCGTCTGGTCGGAGGATCCTCCCTTTTCTATAGAGTATGAGTGAACTTTACACCCTGTTCCTCATACCTCTAGTGGCAATAAAACGTCATAATACGGCACCAGGGCTTGCAATACCGGTAGTTTTGGGAACCGTTACCATCGACTTTGGCGTGATTTCGGTGCCTGGGTATCGGTACCAAAGTAGTGCCGGTACTATTGATACCGGTACTAAAGAAGTACCGGTACTATTGATACCGGTACCAGAGTGGTACCGGTACTATTGATACCAGTACTAGAGTAGTATCGGCACTATTGTAACGGGTACCAGAGAAGTACCGGTACTATTGATACCGGTACCAAAATAGTATCGGTACTATTGATACCGGTATCAGAGTAGTACTGGTACTATTGATACCGGTACCAGAGTAGTACCAGCACTATTGATACCGGTACCAGAAAAGTACCGGTACTAATGATACCGGTACCAGAGTTATACCGGTACTATTGATACCGGTACCAGAATAGTACCGGTACTATGTGTGTGTTCTGTGTCTGGATGTAATTTATCTATAATATTTATATATTTAGAAATATATAAGTATGTTTATCAGTTGTCTAGTACCCATAACACAAGCTCTGCTTAGCTTGGGACTAGATGGCGTTGTGTGATAGTTGTGGAATATTATTATTATTATTATTATTATTATTGATATCGGTACCTACCATGGTATTTCTAATCAGTATCGGTACTGTACCGGTACCAAATAAATATTTTCGTAAGTCAGAGTGAGCCTCACCTATAGCTACAGATAATTTTAGTCTTCCTCTGAAAAATAAGACAAGTTTTTACGCAATAAGCTCAACGAAATGTGCTTTGTAGACAATAGATTTTAATTATTAAAGCATTATACTTTGAAAATATAAACAGAGCAAAAGACATCCGAAGTTTGAGAGAGTTGAGTTACATTCGCACTAGAACAACTTATGGTTCATACGGCGCTGTACTGTTCAATATTTAACGGTAAAAAGTTGGAATCATACATACGTTATCATTCCACTGATCAAACGGTTATAGGACATAGCACACATATCAAGTCGGAAAGGGATCGCCTCCGTATCAACTCGAGCCATTCAGTATTCTTTGTATGAAACTCCCTACTGCGGAATCGTAACGTAATCGCCTGATCACGAACCGCGAGTCGTAAGCGCGGCGTCGCGTCGCCTAGCCGTAGCCGACTCGACGCACGACGTATCGGAGCTGCTGATCCGCTTGGGTTACGTGCTTACGTTAGGTTGACGCCTGTTTGACGGTGAGGCGAAAGGCGATACGCTTACTATCCCTTTCAGAGTTGATATGTGTGCTATGACCTTAAATATGAAATTGTTACCATTTGCCTAGCCTCTTCCCAACTGCATGACGTCGGCTTCCAGTCTAACCGAATGCAGCTGAATAGCAGTATTTTACATGGAACGACTGTTTATTTGACCTCCACAACGCTGTTATTGGGTAACACGATACCTCTTGGTAAGTGTGCATACACACGAGCGACACACGTTGACGACAAATACGCATGTATTTACGAATTAAATAAAGTATCTGTTTGTATTTTCAAAATATAATATACCTATTATGTAAACTTAGAAGGACCACAGTCACAGTGCCATATCAGTATAGAAATTGTTACATTTTGTGAAATAAAACACGGTTTGAAAAATAAAATTGTCGTTTTATTTATTTAAATTTCACATTTTCCACTAGGTACAGAGGCCAGCACATCAAGCTACCCCAATCTGTCAGATTTTCCCAATTGAATATGAACCTTATTGCTTTGTACTAAAGTTGAAAATCTATTAAAGAAATTTGACAGATTGGGGTAGGTTGACCTGCTGGCGTCTGTACTTGTTGTCGCGAGGCGATTGCTCAGCGTGGGATTCTGGGTTTTTAAACGACTTCAAAAAAGGAGGTTATGTATTCGACCCGGGTATGTATGTATATCCGTGATTTTCTCCAAAACTACTAATCCGATTTGGATGGGGTTTTCGTTACTATATATATATAACCTTACGCCTTCTTCCTGCGGTGGTAGGTAGAAACTACAGGACGCCACATGCTACGATAATGACATACTGCTTTCGTTCAAAATCTAGTCGCAGTCTCATCTCAGCGACAAACACATGTCAAAAATGAATAGGCGTCTTCTGGGCACGCTCGTTCCATCATAGACGTCATCCATCGCTTTCCATTAGGCGTGATCGGGGTCAAGAGCAGACCCATTTAGTAATAAAAAACTTGTTGTAGTTATGATTGTGTCACCTCATGTGTACCTGCCTATAAAATAAAAATACAGTGAACTATTTCACCATTGTTAAAATTAGTTATCAAGTTTCTTTCTATCATCTTTAATCTGAAACACTTCTATAATCAACTTTATCTTGTAATATATGAAATTCTCGTGTCACAGTGTTAGTTACCTACTACTCCTCCGAAACGGCTGGACCGATTTGTATGAAATTTTGTGTGCATACCGGGTAGTTCTGAGAATCAGCTACTTATTATTCTGCTATGTTAAGAGGTGACCTTGAACCCCTGCTCTAGACAATCGAATCGAACGCTTCTGTAAAGCTGATATTTCGGATTGACCGTCTAAGGTCTCCCTTAGACCGCCGCTGGTTGAACCATAATCTTTTTTTTTCCTTCGCCCTTCTCGAGTAGGCTAAGGTCTTGGACCATACCGCCTCGAGGACCATAAATCTAAACAAATGGGACCATGGGAATTCAGCAAGGTACAGGCTGGATTTAATTAAATAAAAGTGGTTATTTAAGGCGTACATTTATTAGGATCACCAGCGCACTCGCGGTTTGTATTCGTCGCTCAGCGCCACGCGCTTTATACTTTCGTAGCCTAAGATGATGCTAAATGAGAAGCAAGCGGACTGCAGCAGACGAGCTGATAACCCCTTAAAGTACAACCCTACTAAGCCCTCTTCTGCCCATAACGTTTTAAAGATATCCTTCATAGTGCCGACGCCTTCGACCTGTAACAAAAAAAAAAAGGATGACATTTAATCCTAACGTCACACGAAAGAAGTTCCGCAGGAATAAGTTGAACTGATTTATTATTAGCTCCGATCCCCTTGTTCACAAATTAAACTAAATTTAAGTTCAGTGCATCTTTTTCTTTCTATTTGATTACGAAAAGGACAGACGATAAATATTAGTTAGGTCCTGTCAAATTAGTCGGTGCCTGACGTAAATTGACGTATTTTTAGTAGGTACACACGGCTACACATCAAGCTATACAAAACCAGTTTACACTGGTCTCGCATCGTACGGAAATCCTATACAATGTGAGATCAGCTTATACTGGAAATGTATAGCTTGATGTGTAGCCGTGTGTACTTAGACAATTTTTAATCACGTCTAAATTGTCTATGGAGTATCTTAATTTGACAGGACAGGAAGCTATTAAAATATCATCAATATAAACTAAGTGGAAAAAAAATGTATTATTGAACACATCTGCGTACCCCTTTAGAGGCTAAAGGCGTGATGTTATGTTATGTGATTGCGTAAACAATGCATACATATGCGATAGCAGCAATCGCGGTTAATTTGCTGGCATTTACTGAAGAGTTCCGTTGTCTGTCTCCGATACTCATCATCAGATCTTTACAAAACTTAAATGGGACCATTTCGCTTTCGAACAAAAAAAAAAAAAAATTTGCAAATCCGTCTATACAACGTGTAACGTTAAATGCGCAAAACCTGAAAAAAGTTTGTTCATAATTGACCACTAAATCGATTTCAGTGATTTTTAAAGAAAATTAAGTCTTATTTTAACGCAGTAAGACTCAATTTTGAATGCATAAATTAATGCTTTAAACAAATAGTTTTGGTCATTGTATTATGCTTTTAACTCAATGCTCTAATTGGGGTGTATGAGGTTTTGCGCATTTAACGTTACACGTTGTATATGACGGAGTTATGGCCGAATAGACATTTAAAAAAAACATCAGATCTCATTTTTTGAAGTCGGTTAAAAAATGATTAATATCTATTGAAGTATGTGTACATATTATTATTATAATTAAGTGCTTACCTGTAGCCTAGCCCGGACTATGTCGAGTGGGTTCGTCAGGAATGTGGTCGTGAACCCACCGAGCGTGCCCGCGGCACACTGTATCAGGAGAGTGGAAACCCAGGCCGGGGCGATTTTCAGCATTTCATCTGTTCAAAACATAGACAATACATGGTTCAACCAGAGCAAAGAAAACCTTAAAGGGGATGCGCTAAGGTAGACCGCGATGGGGCTGTGAAGGTCCGTGGCATACCTACTGTCCGCCATTTTGTTTTTTTTTTCATAATCGCAGCTACGCATAATATAAAACCTATACAAATCGATAGCGGACTTCAATGCAAACAGAAAACATCAAAAGATAAAAATAAAAAACCAAAAACTTGGTTATTTGAATTTTTCACATAAATTTTGAGGTTATGTGAAAAAAGTGTAAATACAAAAGTTGTAGATCTTTTTATTACCTACAACTTTGCTATTTAACTTTTTTCCATAGGACTTGTAGTTTTGCCGGAAATCGAGATAAACCGTTTTTTACCCTTAAAAACTCACCCCATCCACTTCTCGACCTCAGATCGCCCGTAAATTATTTTTCCTTTCATTTTTGTTATATTTTCTTCCTTTTCCAATGGATTTCATCCTACTCTATTTTTTTTTTCACTTTTTACCATTTTCAAAGGCTTGCCCTGGTCTACTATTGGATAATCGGTATAAAATGGATTTGTACCTTGATAAGCGGTATACAGAGCCCACCAGAGCGCAGAGTTCGGGACATATGCGGCTAAGGAAGCTGTGTACCCCCGGTAATAGCCTAGGGGACCATGGAGCTGGTACACCCGAACCGCCACCTCCTTCGCGAGAGCAGCTCTTGACATTTTCTTTTCCAGGTCCAAACCTAAGGGATTCATTTTCTGTAAAATAAAAAAAACAATACTATATTTAATGTCTGTTCAAAAAGTATCAGGTAAAAGTGTAAACAAATCCCATTCAGGGCCATCGATACCTCAAAACTTTACGTCTCCAATTCTACAGAATGGTAGAAAAGTTTCGTAACACAGAAAGTCGCATTTAATCCTACTTTGTGTGGATGAATGTTACTCTTTCACGCAAAAACTACTGAACGAATTTAGATGAAATTTGGCACACATATAATTTATAACCAGGATTAACACATAGGATACGTTTTATCCCGATAATCCCATGGGATCGAAACCTATTGGCAGGCGCGGTCCGGGGGGGACATGGGATCGTGACCCCCTCCCAAATCATTCAAGCTGTCGGGAGTCTGAATGTTTTACTTGTCTTATTAACATAAAACTGTTCACCTGTTGTGAGCCACGGGAATCGCACGCAGGACCTCAGCAGTAACGCTTGCGATCACTAGACCAACGAGGAGATGTAAGTACCTCTAAAAAATTGCCTCGGAACTCATGGTGACCCTTCCAAAATCTTGGCCTGCGACCGCGCCTGCCTATTGGGGCGCTGCCAGTTACAAATATATGAGCTATTATAGTTATATTTACAACTAGCGACCCGCCCCGGCTTCGCACGGGTGCAATACTGATACTAAGTACAGGTATTTCAAGAATGCCAGCACGCGCCGCCGCGGCCGGTACCGCAGCAACCGCTATGTCCCTGCATTTTAAATCTGTAATATCTTCGAAAATATTCATTTAAATTACATGCTGTAAAGGGCCATATTTATCTATATTAAATGCACAATGTATATAAGGTACCTAATTGGATAAGGATTAATGCGGTATTGCTTAAAATCGCTTAAAATCGATTATAGTGGGTTATCCCTAAGAGATAGACATATACCATCGTGGACTTTTTTGTAGACCTTTTTCAGGTGTACAATACTGTAGTACATTATTTTGACTTATCTCGTAGGGTTCAGCCAGCGTTTGAAAAGTAAGCGCAAAAAAATGTGTTTATTTACACCATCACATGCATGCATGTATTATATATATAAACCTTCCTCTTGAATCACTCTATCTATTAAAAAAAAACCGCATCAAAATCCGTTGCGTAGTTTTAAAGATCTAAGCGTTCATAGGGACAGAGAAAGCGACTTTGTTTTATACTATGTAGTGATTAGTGCAGTCAATAAATGAGTTGCAGAGAGCGTGATACCACCTAAGGACTCCACCAAAGCGGAGATGTGCAGAGCGGAGCGGAGACGTGCAGGAATAGTCCAATCACAAACGAGACGAGTGACGCGATGAGGATTTCAACCATTGTGATTGGTCGATTCCTGCACGTCTCCGCTCCGCTCCGCACATCTCCGCTATGGTGGAGTCCGGGCCTAAGTGATTCCCTCACAAACTTGTTCATGGTGCCTATGGAGTGAAAATACTAAAAGACCTAACGTCTAAGAGGTGAGCCGGAGTGAGGGGGGGGGGGGGGGGGGGGACACAAAGTTCCTACTTTTGTTTTTTTGTTTTGTTTATTATATCAGCTTTCATTTCATTTATGAAAATTTTGAAAAACCTAAAAGAGGGCCTTGGTTTTAAGTATAAAGTTCTTCCATAAAAACTTTAACACGCCCTAATCCCCAAAAAGAAAAAAAAGAAAATACCTACTCAGTGTAAAAAAAAAACGTCTGGTATTCCCCATAGATTTAGGCAGACGTGTAGCTATAATACACTCACATTTTTAAGAGCGACAACATGGCGAGAGCACATGTTTAAGAGCGTTTACGACGTACGGCATTTCATACAAACTTTCAAGCCCTTGTTTTCCGAAATGAATGAACCGATTTTAATGAAACTTCATACGCATAAGCAGGATACAGAGGTCTCAAAGGTTAGTTAAGAACAGTTGGATTCGAACCTACGAATAATAAAAGTGAAGAAACGTAATTCAAGCTCAAAAATGGCACAACGCAAATGCTTACCGCGGTGGGCGTTGCCGAAAAGGCCACCGCGCACCAGAACCAATCACGGCGCTTGCCGGAATACAACGCTTTACGCGAGCACAGCGGTTGGCTTATTTGCATGTGTGTTCTATCGTTCGTATACTCGAGATATTTTGTCAATATAGTGAAGTTTGGAGCCGAATTTCTCGTTGATTTTGTTCATAGTTACGCTTCCTAACTTTTTATTATTTTAGGTTCGAACCCATCATCTACCTAGCCTTTTCCCAACTATGTTGGGGTTGGCTTCCAGTCTAACCGGATGCAGCTGAATACCAACATTTTACATGGAGCGACTGCATATCTGACCTCCACAACCTTGGTCTGGGTAATACGATACCCCTTGGTAAGACTGGTTGACCGACTTTCGGGCTTCTGACTACCCGTAACGACTGTCAAAGATCCGCGAATGACAGCTGGGATCATTAACGTCGTGCTTTCCGAGGCAGGGAGGGATCTCGGTAAGTAAAGATGGTCACCCATCCACAGACCAATCACGGCAAGCGTAGCTTAACTTGATCGATCGACCTGTGCGGCTGTTATTATTTAGCCACGGGCCGCTCCACGACCTACAATTTCTAAGTTGCGTCCGTTAACACTAAGCCATTTCCCCTCAAGTTCAGCGGACAAATACTTATTAAAAAAGGGACACCCGGATGGAACGAAGTTCCTTTCGATTAATTAGTGAAGGAATTGTAATAAAATTTTATTTTTTTTAAGTTATAATAATAAATAATGTAATGTATTGAATCTTGTATAAAATAATTATATTAATAATAATTATATTCAATGCGAAATAGAAATGTAAATATCTGGCTTGCTTTCTATAAGAGAGAGAGAGACAGACAGAGAAACATGCGACGCCGCACAGCTTACAATAGCTTACTATAGCAAAAAGTGTCGTGACAACTTTTCGTAAGAATTTTTTCCGTCTAGCCCCCTTTCACAACGCGCGATAAGGAACTTCGTTCCAAAAAAATGTTAATCTCACCGGATTCCTCATGTTGCCTCGACTCCTCACCAGGCCTAGCACCATAAGGTGCTGGCTCAGCACATCGAACGGCACAATGATTGTCTGTCCAACAATGGACGCGCAGCCACCACCTATGAAAGACTGAAATAATGTTTATTAGCACATGTAGCCCGCGAATTTACGCCAGTTCATGAAACGCCTCTCCAAGGAGATGCGCCTCAAAGAGATGTCAGCATCACAAGGAAGGGGCCCATAAGGGCCGTAGCCTGCCGAGGCAGCGGGATTGTCCGAAAGGGTTACCGCTGCCCCGGAACATAAAGGGCTAAGGAAGGAACACGGGTGGGTTTTAGTCAGTAAGAGTCTGACACTCCCTTCTGCTCCACCCTGCGCGGGAAGGGTCATTTGATGATTTCCCATCCACAAAAAAAAGGGGGTTCTTCGACTCTGCTATAAAGCACTGCAAAAACTATTTTTTTTTTGTCTGTCTGCGAATAATCTCCGAAACGGCTGGACTGATTTTGATGAAACTTGTTATGGGGATACTTTGAACCCTAGGAAAAGACATAGGCTAATTTTTATCGAAACACCACACATGCGAATCCGCGGACGGAAGCTAGTTTTTTAAATATACTAGCTTCTACCCGCGACTTTCCCCCGCGTGAGATTTCGGCCCCCCTACCCATGGTGTGGCATCCCATCGATCGCCTGTGCTATCAGTTCGTTTTCGCTTAGCATTCTTTCTGAAGTTTTTCCCTTTTGCTCGGCTCCGAAGGGTCGTAGCGTGATATTAAATATCCTATAACCTTCCTAAAGAATTGGGCTATCAGATTAAAATAGATTTTTCATATACAACTGGGTAGTTCCGGAGATTAACCCCTACATACAAACTTACAAACAGATTGTACTTCTTAAGGCGGGCGGGTGGTTTGTTTTACGTCCACCTGACGCACGCGTATACGTCAAAAATGGCGCTAACTATCGTCAAACAAAAAAAAAAGCGTTTTTTTTTTCAAATAATAATTATTAATTACAGAATTATGGCCTTGACGTACGTCAAACAATGGCCCCGATTCTATTATTCACAAACTAAATTAAATTTAAGTTCAGTGCATCTTTTTCTTTCTATTTCATTAAGAAAAGGACAGAAGATAAATATTAGTTTAGTCCTGTCAAATTAGTCAGCGCCTGACGTAAAATGACGTATTTTTAATAGCCAATTTTTTAATCACGTCTAAACTTGTCTATGGATTATCTAATTTGACAGGACTAAACTAATATTTATCTTCTGTCCTTTTCATAATGAAATAGAAAGAAAAAGATGCACTGAACTTAAATTTAGTTTAGTTTGTAAACAACAGAATCGAAGCCAATAACGAGTATGTATATTACGTTAAGAGCCTACACTACCTCAGCTAAAATTCACTCTTTAACTCGCTCGCACGATACTGCTCGCGGACTGAGTGAGAGCGAGACAGAGTGCGGTGCTAGGCGGCAGGCAGCGCCAATAGTTTAGGTATTTGCTTTTTACGGTGAGAATAATGGTAATTAAAAAAAAGTAAATAACATAAGACCTGCTTTATAGTTAGTTCGGTTAGTATACAAAGTTTCATGATCTAATTTGAAGTATTTTTTGAATACCAGCGGTTTATTGTTCGGTTTAGAGGTAACTTTGGAATTTTTTTCTATCGAGAAAATTTTATGAAATCGTGTTTTCGTCTAACATAAGACCTAACATTAATCCTCAACTTTACCATATATTTATTTCAAAATTAATGCTGCAGTATTTTCGACATAACGGAGGATCATGCTAAGCCATTTGAGGTAGTATAGGCCCTTAACCAAGCATTTGAAACAACCAGACCTTAATAATATCAGTATAGAGAACATACCTTCAACTTAGGGCTGACATCGTGTTTTCCCAGCTCATATCTGACGCCCTCGTATGTCGTGATGTAGAATATTCCCGAGATGATCTGAAACTGTAGAAAACAACGGTTAAATAAAACAAACACATGTGAAACATCCCAGCGCTGGTTTGCTGGATTAAATTTTCTCCTCTACCGATCGTTATTTCACGTTATTTTTTTACCGATTTCAACAAAGGAGGTTCTGTATTCGACCCGTATGTATGTATGTAAGTGTGTTTGTATGTCCGCGATTTTCTCAAAGACTAATGAACCAATTTTGATAATTGTTTCATTAATGTGATCTACATACTTTCAGGAAGGTTTTCGTATATAATACATTAGGTAATTATTCTTATGTACGAAGTTATATGCATAAATGTACTGCATCTCCGGCATTTCTATGCGAATTTTGATGATTCTTCTAGTCGGTGTCTTCAATACTTCGATGCACTAGTGTTAATTGAATTTTTGTGGGGTATGTACAACTAAAAAGTGAAAATTAAAAACTTTTTTACAAAAAAAAAAAAAAAAAACAACCGACTTCCAAAAAAAACAACACTAAGCGAAAAATAACTTTAATTTCGGAAGTCGCTTTCTTTGGTTCCGCATTTTCGTTTTTTGACACCGACTTCCGAAATTAAAGTTATTTTTCACTTTGTTGTGTTTTTTTTCCTCCCCGCGCGAAGCGTAAGGTGACGGACGTGTCGTGTTAGTGTCGGTGACCATATCGTTTAACAAAACTAGTGTCACGTTTCCATTATAAAGTATACCCTATTTTATTACGCGGACGGTCTACTATCGTTTGCAGTGCATTGTTTCTCGGTAGTCACCGAAAACGTAAGCAAGATCTGCAATCATGCTTTCCCCTAATAAAGCGAACTCCTCTCCTGATTTGTCGTGTTCTGGTGAATCGAAAGAACCTTGTATTACGCTACGAAAAAGAAAGCAGAGACCAGAGTGCGACTGCGTTGTGTCTACCTGCAATTTAAATTCGTCGGCTGTGGCACGTGAAATCGCTGATGCGCTTAAGGATTTTCGCTGTGAGTTGGACGACAAGCTATCTCAAATCAATAAGGACATCATAAACACCATCAAAGTTGAGCTTAATGATCTTAGAACTACATCACTTGCGATCAAACAAGACATTAATGCATTGAAAGAAAGAAAGAAAGAAAATACGTTTATTTGCGGTGAACATGACGCAAAAAGAACAAAAATACTAAAAATAAAATAAAATAGACGGTAGAGGGAAACATGCGCCACATCCACGCAAAACGGCTATCGCTCAGCATTATGCTGCGACCCTGTGCAAGACAGAGCCCCAGCGCTGGTTTTCAGCGACAGCCGGCGCCGACGTAATGACGTCGTTCGGTGCAGCAAACACTTAATAGGATACTTTACCGGCACAGCGTACTTATAGAAAAATTATTTAATTGAATTTAAAAGTGATACAATATTTACTAAACAGGACATAGATACATGCTATGAGAATATCATCCTCAATAAAATGTTTTACTCTATAAAGTAGTGGCAACATTGAACATTTCGAAGCGTCCTCATTTGACATAGCCTAACATCCACCAAAGAAATTATGATGTAAGAATTTACAAAATGGCCAAAATTATGCAATGTGATATGTTAGTATTAATTATGCAATATCTTTATGTGTCACTGTCAGTGCGTTTATGAATGAATGTGTAAGATGAGATGGACCCATTAAAAATGACAAAACAAAAACTTGGAAACTGGGGGGCGACCCGACATGCCAAAGCACTATATAAAGAGCTTTAGAGTTCCAAAAACAGGAAGTTGCCATTGACGCGAACCCAGTGAGAGGCCCGTGTTAGCGGGCCACCGTATGCCAATCTACGGCCAAGGGGCGAAGCCCCACTCACTACGCCTCATAACGGTAGCGTCGCGACTTCCAGCAGCAAAAATAGCAAGGTATGAAAAGAAAATGAAAGTAAAGTCACAAATTAAATACAACATAGAACTTGAAAAAAATAAATAGATATGATTATTGGAATTTAATTGAAATCAGATTGTAAATGAATGATTAAACACTAAAAATATTTAGCAATAAACATGGACAAATAATAATTATGATTAAAATGTATTTAAATGAATAGGTTGCCAACATAGTAAGAATGTGGACAGGGGAAACGCTGCGAGGAAGTAGTCCCAGCAAACAGTGGACCGGATGCCATGCCACAGTGCTGCTGGAGATCCAAAACCAAGTACCGGAGGCCATGACCCATGAGGTGAGCAAAGAAATAAAAACTTTATTGTTCAGAGAGCTGTACGTGCAACAATAACTTCTTAAGTTGAAATTTAAATGACTGTATTGTTTTTAGGCCTCGCATTGGTGGTGGAAGGTCATTCCAGCAGCGCGTGGCCGCAAACCTGAAGCTACCTCTGAAAGCCGCGGTTTTATGTTGTGTCATGTTTAGCGGGCCAACTACAGAACGAAGACCATATTTGTAATGAGCTTGTCGCCAGGTGAGCTTTTCATATAAATAGTGCGGCTTATGGGTTGTTATGATGCCAAACATTAAACTCGCCAAATGAAGTTTCCGCCGGGCAGCCATTTTTAGTGTCTTGAGTTGGTTTATGTATGGCGTCACATGATGCCTGCGAGGGACATGAATGCAGAAACGAACACAGGCATTCTGAATTCGCTGAATTAACCTCTCTGTCCTACCAAGCAGGCAGGGCCCATAGACAGTGTCACAGTAATTAAGCTTAGATAGGATCAGACTGTCAACCAGTTGTTTTCTAAGTGGTACGCTAAGAAAATTACGTATACCATATAATACCTTAAGCCTATAAAAACAACTTCTGAGTACATTTTTTAAATGAGCCTCAAACCGCAGCTCTGGATCTAGGATAAGACCCAGACTATTTGCCTCTTCTACTCGGTCAATTACCTTCCCTTTGATCAAAATCTCTGGTTTGGCAGACAGTATAGCAGCAACTTGCTTTTTTGTACCCAGCACCATGAACTTGGACTTCAGTGGGTTTAGAACCAGAGAGTTCTCATCAGACCAGGTCACCACCCTATGTAGGTCCTCATTCATCCTTTGCACTGCCAATGCTGTATCACCCCCTCTGAAGGATATGTACAACTGGATATCATCGGCATACATATGATACCTACAGTTTACAAAGGATCCAATAACATCAGCACTGTAGAGGATGTACAACAATGGGCCCAAAATTGAACCCTGCGGGACTCCCCTAGACACCTGGAGTGGAGGGGAAGACATGGTCGAACCGTCCTCTCTGTGGATCTGCACATACTGCGACCTACCAGTTAAATAGCTATTAAACCAATCCACAGTGTCACGGTCAAAGCCATAGTATGTTAGCTTGGATAGCAGTAGATTGGTATTAATAGCGTCGAAAGCCCGTGAGAAATCCAGCAGGACCAGGATCGACCCCTCCCCCCCATCACGTGCCTCCAGGATATTGCCCACCACATCTATCAGAGCCGTTGCAGTGCCTCTTCCCTTACGGAAACCTGACTGGAGTTCAGGGAGAATGTTATTAGCCTCCAAGTATTCAATTACCTGTAGATACACTACACGCTCCAGAATCTTTGACAGGCAGGGTAGTATACTAATTGGCCTAAGATCTTTCAAATTGGCTGGATCACTAATTTTAGGGATAGGGCGAACAATTGCGCATCGCCAGAGGCCAGGGAAAGTGCGCGATTCTATTGACCTGTTGATGATATCAGTGATGACTTGCAGGGTAGTTGGCAATGTAAGTGTTAACATTTCCAGACTGATACCATCAACACCCTGAGCGTTTGATCGCAGACTCCTGACTATCTTCAGGATTGTCTCCTGGTTGGTTGCAGTAAGTGAGAACTCAGCTGGACCATGCCTGCGAGAATAGAAATCGGCCATTTGTGAGACATTGTCATTACTGTTTCCTGGAACATCTAAAAAAGCCGCATTAATACTAGCTGGATTGTCAAAATGGCTTGGCAGTAGCCTTTCATTATGGTCCGGAAGTACATCTGACTTCAAATTACGCCACAGTAGTTTGGGGTTCTTACTTTGATCATTGATGTTTTTTGTGTAGTATGCTGTCTTTTCCCTCACTAATGCGGCGGCGGTTTCATGCTTAAGATCCAGGTAGTACTGCTTATGATGCGGTTCTACAGTTTTACGACATCTGTCCCTAGCTTCATCCCGCAGTCTGGACATCAGACGAATATTTTCAGTGATCCAAGGCGTGGGACGTTTATAGAAGGTCTTTTTCTTTATAGGAGCATGAAGATCAAAAAGCTGGACCATGTATGAATTAAAAGTATGTACCATGGTATCGACATCACACATATCTCCTATAGTAGACCATGGTATCATGTTCAGATCATAATTAAAGTGATCCAGCATAATGTCTGAAAGAGAGCGAAACTCAACCATCCTTGGTTTGACCTTGGGTTTCTTAAAAACAGATTCACATGTAATGAAAGAGTGGTGGCCGAGCTCACTGATATGGTTCACCTCAACATTCCGCGTTGTAGCATCAGTGCATACGATGTCAATGAGCGAACTACTGTCACCCACGAAGTGTGTAGCTGATTGAACTAATTGAGCAAGGTTCAAGTAATTAAAAAAATCCGTAAGCTGCCTTGATTTCGAGCTATTTGCATCCAGCAGATTAACATTTAGGTCACCCAACAGTACCAGATTATCATATGGGGCCAATGCACTAATACTAGCAGTTATGGCGTCAAGAAAAAGCTCCAAGTCCTGCCAAGGCGGGCGGTACGCAGTCCCAATAAGAAGCTTTTTTTTGTTTATTGTAAGGCCCAGCCAGAGCTGTTCCACACCAGGATGTTCAGGATGAGCCCTTACACGCGCGTTAATGCCATCCTTTATATAAAAAGCAACTCCCCCACCACGCCCACCTCGGGTAGTCACAGGTCGCGGCACGTGCCTAAATTTGTACCCAGGTACACTAGGAGCGCGGTCCTCTTCCCCCTTGCGCAACCAAGTCTCATTGATAGCCATGATGTCCACAGAGTGGTTACCCATGGCAATCAAGAACTCATCCTGATTTGTCCCTAGAGAGCCCGCATTTAGTAGACCAAACTTAATATATTTTCTGGGAGCCATCACTGCTAATAGCTGTAGGTATTAGATATGGAAGTGTGAGTATATGGAGTGAATGAATGTATGAAGGTGTTGTATGGACGTTCTGTTGAGCACTATAGTAAGAGTATATAGTTATGATTGAGAATAATACTGAGATTATGAATATTTCCTGTACATAAATTAGATTAAATAGATTAGATGAAAAAAGACTTAGTGTATATAATAAAAGTAAATAATATAGCATGAGAGTAAAATAGTATAACATGGATACATAAGTTCCACACACCATGGATCTATTGCTGAGCAAACAATGAAAACGGTTGCGACAAACAGTTCCCCAAGCATGAAAAATAACAAAACTATATACATATAAATAGACACAAAAATTATCAAGCCTTGTCCTTTTCAGTTCTGAAGACACGGGATAAGTCCTCGTCAGTGCGGATCCTCTGCGCCTTGTCTCCTGGCATCTTCCTGGCGAGGATGCGGCCCTGTTTGGTCCACACAAACTTCCAGTCGAGGAGACTGGCTGCATCCCGTGCCTTACGAAACAACTGACGGTTGGTTTTTGTCAGCCGCTCGTTAAGGAAGAACCGCTGCGCAGGAGCGGGCATGCCAAGGTCGGCAGTGGTCGCCCCACGTCGCACTCGCGCGCTTGCCAGGAGCTGGTCGCGCAGGTCTCTACGAGCAAGGCGCACGACAATCGGCCGCGGACGAGATTCAGTCGGTCCTGCTGAGCTTGTCGCGTTGAGCTGCCTTCCACCAACACGTTCCGCACTAACGATGTCGCGATCGTCAAGGTTGACCCCCAGTTTGTGGCCAATGAGCTTAATTACATGTGTTGGGTTCTCCGCCTTCCCCTCCGGCAAATTTGACACCTCTATGTCGTTAGCAAGGAGATCCTGGTCCCTATCATTGAGCTCTCGCCTCAATTCATCCACAATATTGTCCACGTTGGCTGAGGTCGTGGATCCCGATACAGCACGTCGCTCCAGCGCATCCACCCTGTCCTCCAGACTGTCGATGCGCGTGCTGCAGGTATTTAAGGTGGTTTTGAGCTCCACCATTTCCACCTCCATCTCCTTTCTAAACACCTGAATCTCTGCACGCACCATCCTCAGTTCCTCAATGATCACCTGCAAGTCGTTTCCGGCTACAGGCGATAATTCTCGAGTGGTGACGTCAGCAATTGAGATCTCAGGCGGCGGGGTAGTCGAGGCAGCACTAACGGGGCTGACAGTCTGCGCGTGTTCATTTCTAGAACTTGCCGCAGGACTATTAGGCGTACTAGAGCCCGTAATACTTGGAGTCCCTGTGTTATTAGTGGGGGGGCTTTGTGCGGCACCTCTAACAGGAGTTTCGGACCTATTGTCTCGAGCAATATTCTTTTTGCAATCTGGACAACGCCAATTAATTGCTATGTTAGCCTTTGTAGGGACGCCCACACACACTCTGTGATATAGCACCTGGCACTTCCCACACCTGGCGCCCTCTAACGTAGATATAAAGCGACCGCAACCTCCACATTTGATGCCCGGCATGGTTATCGACGTGTTGTGAAGCTGCTCGGCAAGTGGTGTCAAGGATGCTCACTAGATGGCAGTAACGATTCCCGAAACTGGTCGATAGGTCGTTTGCCGCTATCAAGACAGATGGCTCTGTTGCCAAGGCGACGTTTGTGGATATTCGTGGGTAACTATGTTTAAATTTGGATAAAATGTTTTTGCGATTTTACGACCCCTAAACGCACTATTTATTGCTCACTGCAATGTATGTTATGTTGATTGTCACTGTGATCACTATTAAACGGATTCCGACGCACTTCAACTCTGATTTTATTTTTATTTGAAAAAAAAATTTGGACAGCGAACCACACCGTTAGAGACGTCAAACGTCACTTGTATACGCATAGAACACTCATCATTCAAGGCACAAATATCTCAATTCGAACATTCACTCCAATTTCACACCAGTGAAGTCGATGATCTGACGAAGCAAGTCAGAGATTGCCACTCGGACGTCTTCGTTTCACAGCATGAACGATAAGCTTTTCAGTCTCGAGCAGAAAATTGAATCGCTGGAACAACAAGCCCGTCTCAACAACATTGAAATTTGTAACCTGCCTGAGAAACGCGATGAAGACCTGTCTGGGCTCATACAAAGTATCGGTGCTGCCATTAAATGTTCAATCCCACGCCAGGACATCCTAGCCATTCACCGTGTACCCCATGCTCGTACTCAGGAAAGTAACCGACCGAAGAATGTTATTGTTAAATTGGCCTCACGAGATCTCCGTAACAACGTATTAAGTGCTTATCGCTTGACTAAAAATGTGTCATCTAACCAAATTGGTATATCAGGTACATCCCATAAAATCTATATTAATGAGCATCTCACTTTGTATAACAAAAACTTATTTCGTGAATGTCGTGAGATGGCTAACAAGTGTAATGTCAAATATGTGTGGATTAAAAATGCCACTATTCTTATTAAAGCTACGGATACATCTAAAACATTTGCTGTACGTTGCCAAAATGATATCAGTAAAATTGCCCAATGTAAACAGAATGAATAGTCTTTTTTATTATTATGCATGTATGTACCTAGGTAGATTATCATCTTGCAATAGAATAATGTATGCACAAATTACTACCTATAACAGTTATACCTCACGTCATTTTTACTTAATATTAATACCTGTCTATGTCGCTAGAATATCTCTTAAGCCATTGTATTTTAAATCTCATCACCTTTATCATTATTATAGCACTACTGTAATATTGCGTATTGAAGAAGTATCCTATATTTTTATGTCACGCCATTCCGTACTTTGCTCCACCTGTTTGTTGTCAAAACCACGCATAACTCCTGTTGCAAATAGTAATAACAATGTTTATGATTGTATTCCATACCATAAGCCGTTTCGATCTGTCTCCACGCTTTTAAATACAGCCCTAATCAATATTGCCTACTTTGTTCGTTGTTTACTGTTTTATAACCCGATTAAAAACAATGCATAAAAATAGTTTATCTCTTTTTTATCAGAACTGCAGAGGAATTCGCACCAAATTACACACTCTTTACACTAATATTCTTTCCTTCTCGTTTGACGTAATTATACTAACTGAGACATGGCTAACACCCAATATAATGGACAGTGAATATATAGATAACCGCTACATAGTGTTTAGAGACGATCGTGACCGGGCCGCTTCAAACAAGCGCGAGGGTGGAGGGGTTCTGATAGCCGTTCTGCGCGAGCTCCGGCCCATACGAATGTTGACACGTCCTCTCACTGGCATCGAACATGCTGTTATAAAGCTACCTGCATCGCGATCTACCAAACACCACATAATTAGCGCTGCCTACATACCTCCTCGCACGCAGGATGACGCATACTTGTCTCATTTACGCGTATTGGAAAATATTGTTACTGATCCATGCACTGAATCATTTTACCTAGCGGGCGATTATAATCTACCCGAAATTGAATGGCCTGTCTCCGGTAATTATTTGTCTACTCGGCCGCAAAACAACGTTACCCAGGGTTTATTTGATTTAATTTCTATCACGAATGCTTCACAATATAACAATATTAAGAATAACTTAGGTCGTGTCTTGGACTTACTCATTAGTAATACAGAATGTCAAATACAGGCTGACATCACACTGGTCCCGTCTGATAGTCACCATCCCCCATTTCCTGTTTTGACTTTACTTGAAACGAATTATACACCAATGAGGCGCCTGTCCACTAAAAAACATAATTATTATAAAGCTAACTATCAAGAAATTAATGTTGAACTTGACAAGACGAACTGGGATGAGCTTTTTTTAAATATCTGTAGTGAAAAAGCAGTTGATGTTTTTTATGAGTACCTATATGGCATAATTCGCGCACACGTCCCACTCAAAAGACCTAAGACATCTAGCTTTCCCGCTTGGTTTAACGCTCCACTTATTAAAATCTTCAAAAACAAAGAACGAGCATGGATAAGGTGGAAAAAGCAGCGAAACCTTTCAGATTATGAAAAATTCTCTGTTTATCGTAAACAGTTTAAACAACTGTCGGATCAGTGTTACACTAAGTATATGAAGTCGGTCGAAGACAGCATTCCGCTCAATGTCAGGCACTTTTGGTCGTACATCTCCAACCATAGGCGAAGTTCCGGTCTTCCAGCAAACATGTATTACAAAAATATATCATCGAATTGCCCTGGCGAGATATGCTTACTGTTTTCCACATTCTTTAACTCTGTGTACGAGCCTTCAACCTTCGACCCTAAGAGCTGGGTACCTCCTAATATCCTTGATGAGAAATCAGCTTGTATTCCCCATATTTTTCTCAAAAAGTGTGACGTGCTTAAGTCATTATTGTCCTTGGATCTAAATAAGGGGCCTGGTCCAGATGGTCTTCCACCTACATTCTTTAAGCATACGGCGCAACAAATCTGTATTCCCCTTCACTTAAACATTTGTTGAACAGGATTCAACAAATGTTTAAGTGAAGGGGTATTTCCAAGTATATGGAAAAGAGCCTTTGTTACTCCCATCTTCAAAAGTGGAGATAAAGCCAACATTGAAAATTATCGACCTATTTCTATTCTATCCACCTTGTCTAAGCTTTTCGAGAATTTAGTGCACGGTTATTTGTATCCACAACTGAGTCATCTCATTATTCCCGAACAGCATGGCTTTGTTCAGTCGCAATCTACCAGTACAAACTTAATGATTTTTACACAATTTTTATTTGAAAATATGGACAAAGGCACGCAGGTTGATGCTGTGTATACTGATTTTCGAAAGGCTTTCGACAGGGTGGACCACAAACTGCTTTTAGACAAAATTGCCTTCAACGGCATTAGAGGGAATTTGCTCAGATGGTTTGTGTCGTACATATTTCAGAGAACACAAAAAGTTGTCATCAATGGATACGAGTCCGAATACACAATTGTCGAATCCGGTGTGCCCCAAGGTTCAGTCTTGGGTCCTTTATTGTTTATCTTGTTCATTAACGACATAAAGTCCTGTATAGTTAATTCTAAATTCCTCATGTATGCCGACGACATCAAAATTTTTAAGTCCTGCACAAGTATGCAGGACTGCTTGATATTACAGGATGATCTATACAGACTTTCGCAATATTGTCTTATGAATAAACTTCATCTCAGCTTGCCAAAATGTCATTATATTTCTTTTACCAAAAATAAAACAAGTATTAAATTTCCCTACACACTAAATGGCATAAACCTGAATAAAACTGATTGCACGCGTGATCTCGGAGTACTACTTGATAGTAAGTTACATTTTGACATCCATATTGATAATATTATCAATAGAGCCTTTCAGATGTATGGATTCATAATGCGGTCTTGTAAAGACTTTAAAAAGTCTCATACTTTCCTCTTCTTGTACAAAACTTTAGTCCGTTCCCAGTTGGAATACGCGGTGCCCATTTGGAACCCATTTTATGAAAAATATAAGCACAGACTGGAAATGGTACAAAAAAAATTTCTTCGCACTACACATTATAAGTGTTACCATACCAAGATTTCCTATGCGGATCTGATGAAACAGTACAACATATTAAGCTTGGAGCACAGGCGTACACTGCTGGTGGTTATGATGCTGTTTGGCATATGCAATAATAGGTTTAATTGTATGGAACTTTCAAATAAACTATGTTATGTAGTACCTAGGACTATTAGTCGACGGAAAGTGCGAGCAACCCGCTTGTTCTACACAGGGAAGTGTAGAACAAATGCTGGGGAGAGAGCTCCTCTCCGTCGATTATTAGAAACGTACAACTCACATTTTATAAATTTAGATATTTTCGCTCTTAATCAGAACTTTAGAAAAATGGCTATCGATTTACTTTCTGGTCTTCCTTAACGATGACTGCTTCTTGCTGATGTTATGGTGTGATCTGATTGGTGACTTCAGACTAAATCTGGACGGGGAGCGCTGTCTTGAGTTGGTTTGTGTGACTTTTCAGGTTTATTTTTATTTTCTTACCGTGCCTTTCTGTATACGTCCGTTTCCTTACTTCTTTTAAAATCGATATGATTCCGTGGACAATAGTGTGGGTTATGCGTTTGTTTACTTTTATATCAAAACTAACTATTAATATTGTAACGCTTAACTGTTTTTTGTCCCAAATAAATAAAAAAAAAAAAAAAAAAAAAAAAAAATGTATGTATGTATCTCATCATCATCATCTACAATAATAAAGTTGATCACGTGACTCAAACATCAACTTTTATTTTGGAAACATGACACGACAGGGTTTGGTCTAATTGTGTTTTCTGTTTGCATTGATGTCAGCTATCGACTTATACAACGTGTAACGTTAAATGCGCAAAACCTGAAAATAATTTGATCATAATTGACTACTGAATCGATTTCAGTAACTTTTAATAAAGGTTTTTAAAAACAAAGAAAAAAGCTATTTTGCCATACTATCCGAAGATTGAGCTAAAGAAAATTAAGTCTTATTTTAAGGCAATAAGACTCAATTTTGAATGCATAATGCTAGGATCAACACGATTTTCTTAAGAATAATAGTTAGCTTTAAAAAAAAAAGTTTAGCCATTATATTATGCTTTTAACTCAATTATTCTAATTGGGGTGTATGAGGTTTTGCGTTAATTGTGTTACACATAGTATAGGTCTCATGCGTGGCCGCCATTTTCAAAATGGCGCGACCGTAGCTATGCCACGGATCTTCAAAGGCGTTTGTGGACCAGCCCGACTGTCAGTGCTAGTGCAGCTATAGGCTTGTCAACTGAAAAAATCTAATTAGTCCGTCAGTTAGATTATCAAAAAATATTTGACCCGTATTTTTTCTTTTGTTACGTAAACCAAAATTGACGAAAATACGACGCTTGTAAAATTCTCAATATGTCACATCTTGGTATGATTTTTAGTGCGTTCTGACGTCACGAGCCCCCACTCCCGAGTTTTGGTGCGTTTTATCTTTGTCAATATTCATTGATTTACAAAAACAAAAAATACGTGTCCATTATTTTCCAATACTCCCTGACGGACTAAATAGATTTCCAATTTATTGATGGTGGAAACTAGCCTATTGTGTCTAACAGTGGCGAAAGATGAATTTATGACAGACGTAATCCGGAGCAAAAGAAAGTCAATAAAACGTTCAATTATATTTCAATTATGAATTAAATATAGAGTGGTTGTGTTCTGAATTTTCGAAGGGAAGCCGGCGGGAATCGAGTTGTATGGTACCTTCGCCACTGATGTCTAACCAAATAATGATAAAGTTGGTGGTACTCACGCTGGACAGCCAGAACCCTCGGTACAGCCCGGGCACACCCTCATTCTTATATATCTTGGATATGGCGTCGGCCACGCCACTGTAAGCTTCCTTCCTCCTCTGAACTTGTATTTGTGTCTTGATCAAGGTTAGCGGATACAATGCACATCTAACTGAAAAGATAAATAAAACATTTCATCAATTAACATGTAAAAGCGGGGTAATCGCGTAACACAATATCAGTAGCAATGGGGTTTCACTTTGACAGTTCAACAACATTCATTGGCGCCGAATCTGTTGTTCACACAAAAAGTTCAGTGCATCTTTTTCTTTCTATTTCATTATGAAAAGGACAGAAGATAAATATTAGTTTAGTTCTGTCAAATGAGTAGGGCCTGACGTAAATTGACGTAATTTTAGTAGCCAATTTTTTAATCACGTCTAAACTTGTCTATGGATTATCTAATTTGACGGGACTAAACTAATATTTATCTTCTGTACTTTTCATATTGAAATAGAAAGAAAAAGATGCACTGAACTTAAATTGTGTTTAGTTTGTGAATAACAGCATCGGGACCATTACGTTGTTTACGTTGTTGAGCACACAAAATTGAACATGTGAAGCAATGAATTAGGAATATCCTTCAAAATGATTGCGATTGATAGTGTGTTACGCAATTAGGGTGCAGCACTCTAATTAACAACCATTCGACAAGGTGTCGTATCGAAAATGACACATTTCAATAACCTGAGGGGCAATCCTCGTAATTTTTAAGAACGTTCACAGCAAGAAGCTTGTAGATAAAAATGGAGCCAACACTCTAAATACCTAACTGAAACCGACTGTGGGCTAACGCTCTCTTTCTAAATACGCACTTAAGAACGAGACAGTGATATATGCTTTCTTTGTCTTATGTATGGATTCAGAAAGAGAGCGACAGCCCACAGTCGGTTTCACTTAGTTGTTGTGTAGGCTCCACTTTTATCTAATATACTTCTTGGTTCACAGTCTGATGTCAGTCTCAATCTGTCAAAAATACGTCCAATTTCCCTACATTTTGACAAGTTTTTGACATTATTGTTTGTCGCCGAAATGAGACTGCGACTAGATTTTGAAAGTTTTAAATTACGAGAATTGGCCTACAGATTTGCCTTGCCCCCGACAGCAAACAGCTGTCGGAAGAATAGTGGTCTTCTATTTGATTTAAACTGACAAAATTTTTGGGTTTTGAACAGCGTTTAACGGACTCATACAATAACACTGATTGATGTTCGATACGGTTCGAAAGCGTATCGAGTAGTTGTGAATAGCAAAGCTGGTCTCTTTTTTTCCAATTGATTTTATTTCCACTAGTACGAATATCAACTTTAGGCTAGTATAAATTAAGTTGATTTCAGATTGACTAGTACTATTAGAAAAATCATGTTTGAAATTGTAGCGCAAACTGAACTTTATCTGTGGGCTGTAAAGTCGTTTTTACAAAAATGCATATTTGTTTACATGTTTGGAAATTACATCGCAAACGCAGTGTAGGAACATAACGTGCCGCTACAATGGCAATTTTTTAAGCTTTTAGACTTTTTATAGTATTGTTTGCACTATTTTTTTTTGAGTTTAAAATAACAAATGGTCATCATCGTTATTACAAATTCGTTGTGATTAGCTGCAAATGAGGTAATTGGTAGCGGGTAGGCCGTCAGTTTTGTGTATCTATGAATACTAAAAGATTAGATAAGTAAATAAATGTCTAATTGCGGTCGTGGTTAGATAAGAGTATATTTACTTTTGGCTGCGTATTCTGTACAGCCGATTGATTCTGTAAAAATCTCAAGGTGAAGTGAGCGTGAAGTGAGCTGTCAATAGGGGCAATCCCTAACATCTGCCGATCGATTCTGTAAAAATCTCACCGTGAAAAGTTAGGTGAAGTGAGCTTAGAGTGAGCTGTCAAGAGTACCAATCCCTAGCATCAGGATGACACTGCCAGCTCACTCCACGCTCACTTCATCTAAATTTTCACGTTGTGATGTTTTTACAGAATAGCACTGCAGTTCTTGATAAAAACTGACCATTTCATTAACAGATAATGGGCCCGATTCTGTTTTTTACAAACTAAACTAAATTTAAGTCAGTGCATCTTTTTCTTTCTATTTCAATAAGAAAAGGACAGAAGATAAATATTAGTTTAGTCCCGTCAAATTAGTCAGCGCCTGACGTAAATTTTCGTATTTTTAGTAGCCAATTTTTTAATCACGTCTAAACTTGTCTATGGATTATCTAATTTGACAGGACTAAACTAATATTTATCTTCTGTCATTTTCATAATGAAATAAAAAGAAAAAGATGCACTGAACTTAAATTTAGTTTAGTTTGTGACTTTGTGAACTACAGAATCGGGGACATTTACTTTGTTAAGTATTATTTTACTTGAGTTTGAGCTACATGATTACTGACAAATGCTTGCACTGACTGGACTGGTCCACTCAAATCTGTGTGGTACTTTCCTCAAAAGACCATTGGAGACATCAATCTACAAATTCTACATGGTCTTCAGATGATCTGACCAAGTTTATAACCTCCGAGTTTGTTCCGGTCTTTCTTCTCAATAGGGTGTAATTTAGACGGTCACCAAAATGGATCAACGGTCACCAAATTCTATAGGTTAGGTTAGGTTAGATTGGTGATCATTTATCCATTTTGGTAACCGTTTAGAATTTTTTTGGTAGTAAAATAGGTACTTTTTTAGGCGGTGTTTAAACATAAGCCTTCTCAATATAGTTAGATAGGAAACGCCAACTTCTTATAGTTTTTTTTTTTTATAATTTGCATATAAAAGTGATTCCAATTTTTTTTTTAAATCAGTATTTTTTGTGTAATCTTCACAAACGTGATTGATATCGCTTTCTCAACACAATAAAACAAAAGAAAACAGATTATCTCTTCTCATCTTTCAAGTAACAAAACTACCAGCGGTCAGTGACCTCCGAAAAATACTTTAATACTTTTTTCCATTTATTTTTATCGTATTTAGATATAGATACCTATCACGTCTGCGGAGTTTCGCCAGCTAATTTAATTTGACCCTGTATAACCACTTTTGCTATACAATCTGTAACGGAAAAGGTATATACATACAAAGGGCACGCCTTCTTTGGATGATATCAAACGATATAGGAAGGGTTTTTTAATCCTATCGCTACATGTTCGGAAGTTATGAGATTTTTTAATACATTGATACCAGAAACCGAACTTTTCAAATTGAAATAAACACATCACTAGCACTAAAACAGCTGATCGGTGTCAACGAACTATTTGTAAGTAAAGATAAACCTCCTACTCCTGGTATTTCTGAATAAACGGTTCCGCATGTTTATTTTTTATTCACAAAATATTATTACTGACTTTTCCAAAACTTTGATTATGTTTGTGAACTAGCTACCTACAATACAATTAATTGGTCTAGGTATCAAAAGTTAACGAAATATTTAGATACCTGCTTGAATTGTCACGTATCATTTACACACTTGTTGGTTTTTTACGTGGTTGTCCTTTTGTAGAAGATTACTTTGTAGATAATTATTATCTACCTCGTAGTAATCTTCCACCCGCTACCCACCTTTCCATCATACCTACAATACAGTAAAAACCTAATTCAAAAACAATATTCCTGTAAATTTCCTAACATTATTTCTAACCTTTTATTTTGGTGGCCATAAAGATGAACGATTTTTTGCTTTAATTCGATTTTTCATTCGATTCACAGATCGAATCCCGTGCTCTTCTTACATCGATCTTCTAAAAATTCATTCAAAAATCGTAATTAAAAAATTTTAAACAACATTTAACACACCTCTGTTTTGTTACATATTTACAGTTGCCAGTCAGGTAGGTACGTCAATAATATTTGATAACCTTTCCAGCGTAATTCAATGACTTTAATTCAGATGGATGACTAATATGTTTCAATCTTCGGACAAGTTAAAAAGTGTCGGCATACTTATGTAATTGATCTTGTTTGAAATAGATAAACCTACCTATTCGCTGTTTATGATTGTCAGCACAATGCTTTGGGCAAATATGAACTTGAACTATTAAGAGCCTTTATTTACACATACGATCCAAGAGATTCGATTCACGTTACTATTGAATCGATTTGCTTGAAGATCGCATTAAAACGATTTTTTCGAAAAATCGACAGCTTGTACAACCATTGAATTGATCATAAAAATCGAATCCTTACGTGCATCTTACCGGCAATTAATTGCTTAAATAAACATTATTATTTGCCATTAGTACTTAGAATAGGAAAAGGATTTAGAAACCATTTTTTTGTCCAACTGAACCCAAAACATCATTTCAATTCACCTCTTCGCAACTTATTCTTCTCCTAGTACAAATAAAATCACAGTGGGTTCCGTTCATAATTTTTAAAATAAGGTTATTTTTTTACTAAATAAGACGTAAATTATTAGCAACAAGTTAATCGTTTTTTTTTATTACAAAATAATACCACGCACTCATAATTTTTGTGTGTAGAACTAACCGAAAGAATTATCGGAGTTCACGGTCTGTCGGTGCTGTTTGAGTGGTACATAGGTTTTATTAGTTTGAGCACGTTTAGTCTTTGTTATTATAATTCAAATAAGAAAATGTCGCAAAATTGCATCTAACTGTCGAAAGAAATTAATAAAAGTACTAGAAGCGCATGAGTAACAGGAATTGTTATTTCCGAATTGAATATCGTTTGCTCACAGAACCCTGATTACGTCGTTACACACACAATGTAACATCGATGTGTGTGTAAACCTGGGTTTTAGGGTACGTGAACCAATTGCAGTCCGTGTAGTTTCAATTACTCCTGGTAAATACAATTTTTATTTCAGACTTATAACGAGATAACGCGAACCCATATTATGATCTTTAATGGATTGAAATGAATGATTTTCCGGAGTTTTGGGAATTTCCGGGATTGCGGGAATATTCTAACGAGATAACCCGGAATGCAAGGGCAACTGAAGGAACAGGGTGGTATTTAGTCAGTAAGAGTCTAACACTTCCTTCAGCCTTCCGCCCCACCCAGGGCGGCAGCTGAGTCATTGATGATTTTCCCACCCAAAAAAAAAAAATTAATGATTTTTCAATTTTGAATTCGTAATTAGTTTGCTCGGTTGTGTTAGATTTACTTAAAAGTTTAACGGAGTTTAGTTGAAATTATTATTAGTATGTAAAATAATCTTGAATAATATTTTTAACAGTAGTGGACACTAATAGGGACAGCTACCCTATAGGTATCAAATTTAACGAAATAATATTTACGTACCAGGATAGCAGGGAATAGGAGCTTCATTTTTGTTATTGCTTTGCTCGTCGCCGTCAGTCGACATCTGTCCTGCGTCTAGTACACTCGTTTTTATCCCTATGATAATTATGCGCATCAGTAATTTGCGAGTTGCCCGAGAACTGTACCGGCGCCGTTTTATTGTGAGTAGACCAGATGCTGAGCGTCGATAGATGCCTTCGTCGGCATGTTTTAGTTTGATCTCGGATGGTACATCGGCTTGGTGCCTCTAACGATAGGTAATCAGGTACCTATGGCGAGTGCTGAGCAACGACGGTCAGCACCCATAGTGCGTGTGTAGTGTACGCAGTGCAGTGTGATACAAATTAAAGTGCGGATTGAGGCCGCTTTCAGGACTATAACATCAGACATGCTACGTAATGTGTGTCCATGAACAAGTGAGCGGCCTTGTGCATACAATACCAAGGTCACCACATCGAACCCCATCTTTAAAAATGTAAGTCAATTTACTAAATTAAGCAAAGCTTTAAGATTTTACTGTTTACTCGGTATAAAGTAATAATAAGGGATGAAACTAGTTAACCTAGGTACCTTCCTAAACTTTGTTACGATTGTATACGTAAGTTTTGTTATTCCAGTTTTTACGTGCAATTTCTGGCTTAATATTAACGAGTAAACTGTAAATCAATAATTAGAATTACACATTAATTTTTACATCACGGTAAAGTACGTATGGCTTATTGCGCGCGCGCGCGGCGGCAGCGGAATATTCCGTCAGTTGGCGCCGACAAACACCGCCTGCGCTGCAGTAGGCTACGGTACTAGGCGCGCAGAGTTACGGAAGAGATTTATCGTGATATTGGCAAGTAACTTAAAAAGTTATTGACCTACGTAGTGCGGTGACACGTTTGTTATGATTTGAATTTAAGAAACCAATGAAACCGAAAATTTGGTATCAATTCTTAGAGTATTTTATTTTGAGTTGAAACTATGTATAGTGACTGTATACCAGCTGTTATATTTAATGCATCAAGATAGCTATAGCCCAAACGATACACGCTGTATACAGGCTGTCCCTGGACGTATGGATCAAATCGAATAGGGGCGCGAGTCATTTCCAAACTTCTTGATCCTGAGAATGATTGAGAATTATTTTACGGTTCAAAAGTTGTGACCAATTTATTTTCAATCGTTTCGCATAGTGCTCAAAGAAAAAAATCATTAAAAAAAACTATCGGGGCTGTCTAAAAACTTAAATTGACAGTTCCTGGTAGTTTTTTTTAAGTGATTTTGTTCTTTGAGCACTATGCAAAGTGATTGAAAATAACGAAAGTTGGTCATAACTTTTGAACCGTAAAAAATTCACCAACATTCTCAGGATCAAAAAGTTTGGAAATGACTTTGCCCACGCCCCTATTTGATTTGATCCATACTTCCAGGGACATCCTGTATAAGGAACTCTTGTGCAAAATTTCAAGATTCTAATCCCAACGGTTTAATCTGTGTCCCTGGTTTGTATGTGTGTGTGTGTCTGTCAGTGAATTAATGAATGAATGACACGAATTATAGGTTGAAGTCGGTTAAAAATAGGTCGAGGTCGGTTCAAATATGTCGAAGTCGGTTAAAAATAGGTCGAAGTCGGTTAAAAATAGGTTCTTACCTGTGAAACTACTCAAAGTGTATAGCGGAAAAAACTTATTTTTGTCCATCATACTCCATTCTATTGTGGTAATTAACTGCGGGGGCGGAGTCTCCACCATCGTCGCAGCCATGCCAATCGTCCTACGCTCAAATATACTTTTTTTTATATCTCTCTAAGAGTTCCATACATTAACAAACATAATCTATACAATTATTTCTTTGGTAACCATTTAATAGTATTAAAAACGACCTATTTATTGTATTTTGAATACAGATCAACAATGGAATCAACTGTCAACTAAATTGTATAATAATAATTAACGAAAATAAATATTTTATTTTTATAATTAATTTCACTATTGTTTTCTTCTATAGAGACTAGATCTCCGAGTCAGCTATTTTGTTTTTTAGTTTTTTTTTTTTTGCTTAAGATAAATTATTGTTTTTAACTTTTTCGTGTCACAGTTTGCTATAACTAAGTGATTTTATGTATGTCGAAAATTAATTGATTTATCCTATATATAGGTTCTTCCATGATTTTTATTCAAATATTTGTCGCTGCTCACTTGACCTGAAAAGATAGAAAAACAACTATTAGTGGTTGTGGCAATTATTTTATAAGTTTTGGGTTCAAAAAAAATTTTTTTTTAATTTAATTTATTCTATTAATTGTTTTAATTATTTGTTTTAATTTGAATTAATTTTACGCGATTTATTTTGATTTAATTTGATTTTTATTGATTTCATTTTACTTAATTTTATATTTATCTGATTTGATTTTTCTATTATATTTTCTATTAATTTATATCGTGTGTCAATGGGTGTAATGTACCTGAAATAAATGAATTTATATTTATATATTATATCTATTTTGGTTTTAATATTTTATTATTTTCTTTTCAATAGATTCTTTTATGTTTTGTGAATGTGAGAACCTTGTTGGCCTTGTACACACGGCTACACATCAAGCTATACATTTCCAGTATAAGCTGATCTCACATAGTATAGGATTTCCGTACGATGCGAGACCAGCGTAAAATGGTTTTGTATAGCTTGATGTGTAGCCGTGTGTACACTGTAGATTTGTAGATCATTTTCTGTTCTATAAGTATTATGGTATTTATAGGCCTATACGCCCATTGTGTCACCCTTTGTAAAATTTATACATTTAAATCTGTAATTTATATGGTGTACACACAGATATTATATACACCTATGTAGATAACGCAAGAGCAACTACTTCGCGTGCCAAAAATCGCACCAACTTACGTTCAAAAATCGTAAGCTGCCACTTTCGCGCGTGTAACGTTAAATGCGCAAAACCTGAAAATATTTTGTTCATAATTGACTACTGAATCGATTTCGGTAACTTTTAATATAGGTTTTTTTTTTTTTAAATTATGTACATATTTTGCCATATTATCCGCCGATTGAGCCAAAGAAAATTATATCTTACTAGCTTCTGAACGCGACTTCGTCCGCGTAAATTTTTTTTGTTTCCCCGACCCACCCCGTCGCAACGTGTCGCCGGCCTGCGCTATTACTTCGTTTTCGCTTGGCGAAAACTTCAGACTTTTTTTCTTTTTGCTCAACTCCTAAGGGTCCTAGCGTCAAGTTTAATAGAATATAGCCTTCCTGAAGAACTGGGCTATCAAACGCAAAAATATTTTTATATATGCGACCAATACTTCCAGAGATTTAGAGCTTTCAAACCGTGTTTCAAACAAACAAACTCTTCAGCTTTATTATTAGTATTATTTTAAAACTATGATATCTCCTAAGATATACATTGAAATCAAATGATGTCAGAGGCAATTTTGTTCAAAATTAAATACTTGTGATGAATAACGTATTTATTTGGATAAGGATTAATACCATGTTTATAAAAACACCTTCGCAAATAATGCATTATTTTAGAACAAATTTGGTTAGCATAAAAGAGGTTATAGTGAGCTAACTTAAAAGATAGACATAATTATGCTGTCGCGGACTTTTTTTTAAAGCTTTTAAAGGGGAACAATTCTGTCATATATGATTTTTGCGAAACTTTAACCGTTTACGCAGCGCACGCAGCGGAAGCTCTCAATAGGAAAAAAATCCCCCGATTATGAAACATTCTTCATTGGTGCTCCGCTCCTATTAGTTTTAGCGTGATGATATATAGCCTATAGCCTTCCTCGATGAATGGGCTATCTAACACTGAAAGAGTTTTTCAAATCGGACCAGTAGTTCCTGAGATTAGCGCGTTCAAACAAACAAACAAACAAACTCTTCAGCTTTATAATATTAGTATAGATTTTAAGGCAATAAGACTCAATTTTGAATGCATAAAGTAATGCTAGGATTAACATGATTTTGTTAACAATAATAGTTAGCTTTAAAAAAAAATAGTTTTGGTCTTTGTATTATGCTTTTATACTCAATGCTCTCATTGGGGTGTATGAGGTTTTGCGCATTTAATGTTACACGTTGTATGTTGCTGGCTGGGTGAGCGTGAGTGAGAAAGAGCGCTTGTGACGTCATGGTAGGTAGTCAAAAAAATAGCACACTTGGTTTTCATACAGATTGTGATACTTGCGTTATCTAGGTCTATCTATATCTGTGGGTGTACATAATAAAGAGTATTCTATTCTATTCCTATACTGTCCTCCCATACCTATTTATTTTTTAATTTAGAAGCATTGTAAAAGCCAATTATTTTTTAAAAAGTAGCTGTGTGGAGTTTCTTGCCGGCTCTTCTCCATAGGAAACAACCAATTGGAACCGTGCACCTAGCGTCTGACGTTTCATATTAAGTGCCCATGATTGACAAGCGGACCGCCCGCCGCTTGCTGCTCTGGTTGTGTTTGGTATGGTATTTAAATGAGTTTTGTAAGACATGAAATTCATGCAATGATTTTTGGTACTTCCAAACTCAAATAGCAGCCAGGGGGTTAATTATAGATCCATGTTGTAATAGTTAGATCATGTTCGGGACGTTATATTCAATTAAAAGTTGGTATTTTTTAATGTTGTGCTTAAAACACTTATAAAAATATGATTTTTGGCATTTTCAATCTCAAATAGCAGCCAGGGAGTTAATTGTAGATCTATCTATCTATACTAATATTATAAAGAGGAAAGGTTTGTATGTATGTTGTAAGGTTTGTTGTGGTTTGTGTCTTAAGGGATAAGATTTTCCATACAAATTTCAACCCCTATTTAACTTCCTTAGGGGTTGAATTTCGAAAAATCCTTTCTTATTCCTTGTCTACATTATAAAGGGAACCTCTGTGCAAAAATTTCAGCTTTCTAGGTCCAAGGGTTTGGGCTGGGCGTTGATGAGTCAGTCAGTCAGTCAGAACTTTTCTTTATATTTATGTACTAGCTTTTGCCTACGCCTTCGTCCGCGTGGGTTTCGTACTTTCCTCAAATAAATGTAACACCCTCTCCACCTCCCCTTGAAAGGCAGTTATTTCGAAAATTATGGATTACGATCTTTATACTTTACTAGCTTCTGTCCGCGACTTCGTCCGCGTAAATTTTTTTTGTTTCCCCGACCCACCCCGTCGCAACGTGTCGCCGGCCTGCGCTATTACTTCGTTTTCGCTTGGCGAAAACTTCAGACTTTTTTCTTTTTGCTCAACTGCTAAGGGTCCTAGCGTCAAGTTTAATAGAATATAGCCTTCCTCAAGAACTGGGCTATCAAACGCAAAAATATTTTTATATATGCGACTAATACTTCCAGAGATTTAGAGCTTTCAAATCGTGTTTCAAACAAACAAACTCTTCAGCTTTATTATTAGTATTATTTTAAAACTATGATATCTCCTAAGATATACATTGAAATCAAATGATGTCAGAGGCAATTTTGTTCAAAATTAAATACATGTGATGAATAACGTATTCATTTGGATAAGGATTAATACCATGTTTATAAAAACACCTTCGCAAATAATACATTATTTTAGAACAAATTTGGTTAGCATAAAAGAGGTTATAGTGAGCTAACCTTAAAAGATAGACATATGCTGTCGCGGACTTTTTTTTAAAGCTTTTAAAGGGGAACAATTCTGTCATACATGATTTTTGCGAAACTTTAACCGTTTACGCAGCGGAAGCTCTCAATAGGAAAAAAATCCCCCGATTTTGAAACATTCTTCATTGGTGCTCCGCTCCTATTGGATTTAGCGTGATGATATATAGCCTATAGCCTTCCTCGATGAATGAGCTATCTAACACTGAAAGAGTTTTTCAAATCGGACCAGTAGTTCCTGAGATTAGCGCGTTCAAACAAACAAACAAACAAACTCTTCAGCTTTATAATATTAGTATAGATTTAAAGAAATAAGTATTCAGGCCAATATTTTAGTTAAACTACCTAAGATGTTTCAAATAAACTATCCTCCCTTTTCAACACGACAGGGCTTGTTTTTATTGAAAAAAGCATTTGGTACGTTTCCATTTTTATGACATAAACATTATTTATATCCATTTTCGTGTTAATGGAAGTTGGAGATTCTACTCCTTAAACTTTATTACCCTTTTCCACCCCGGTAGGAGTTGAATAAGTAAAACCCTAAAACTCATTTTTATTTTATGTAAGTAAGTAGTAAAACCCTAAAAGTGACAATCTTTATTATTTATTTGCTGAGACAAATGTTGAAACCGCTTTTTCACCTTCACATTTTTTATCCCCATAGGGGCGAAATATTGAAAACACGTTTGGGACATTTCCATATCTTGACTCAAAGATTATTTATAGGTACCAATTTTCCATTGAATCAAGCTACGCAATAAAATACTCCTCTGTGAAATGGACTACCCCCGTTCACCCCGTTAGGGTTAGATTTTCGAAAAACCCTGTTACACGTTATTATTTATTTTGGTCTTAAGTATAAATACTGAGTTTTGAGTTTATATTATTGGACCGCGCGATAAAATTCTTCCATACAAACTTTGACACCCCCAATCTCCCTTTAGAGCAGAAAAAAATAAAATGACAAACTATAATTTACTTAGATAAGTATTTGTGCCAAGTTTTAAGCTTAAATTTATTCATACCATTTTTTTGGAGTAAATCAAGCTACGCACTATAATACCGGCCTTAAAAATCGAATTACCACTTTTTACCCGTCAGGGGCCTACTTTCGAAAGACTCATTTCTTATTACTTACTTAGGCAAATATTCCTTCCAAGTTTCAAGTTGATTAACCAAATGAATAAGATTTTTCATATAAAGTTTTTCCCCACTTTTCACCCCCACACAGGAGGAATTTTGAAAAAACGTTTGGGATGTGTTCATAACTTGACTCAGAGATTATGTACAACAATTTTCGAGTTAATCAAGCCACGCAGTAAAATAGAAAATTAACTACCCCTTTTCACCCCGTCAGGGGTAGATTTTCGCAAAACCCTTATACATGTTATTCTTTACTTTGGTCTTAAGTATAAATACTGAATTTCGACTTAATCGGACCGCACGTTAAAGTTCTTCAATACAAATGTTGACACCCCCCAATCCCCCTTTAGGGGCTAGTCTAAAAAAGCAAAAAATGCCAAACTTTATAATTTACTTAGATAAGTATTCGTGCCAAGTTTCAAGTTTAGTAACCCAAGGAATAAGATTTTTCATATAAACTGTATCCCCACCTTTCACCCCCACAGGTGTGGAATTTTGAAAAATCGTTTGGAATGTGTTCATTACTTGACTCACAGATTATTTATACCAATTTTCGAGTTAATTAAGCCAGGCAGTAAAATCCTGCCCTGTAAAATTAACTACCCCTTTTCTCCCCGTTAGAGGTATATTTTCGAAAAACCCTGATACACGTAATTCTTTATTTTTGGTATTAAGTATAAATACTGAGTTTTGAGTTAATTGGACCGCGCGTTAAAATTCATCCATACAAATTTTGATACCCCCCAATCCCCTGTTAGGGGGTAGTTTCAAAACACAAAAAATGCCAAACTTCATAATTTACTTAGATAAGTATTCGTGCCAAGTTTCAAGATTATTAACCCAAGGAATAAGATTTTGCATACAAACTTTCAACCCCTATTTAATTCCCTTAGGGGTTGAATTTCGAAAATTCCTTCCTTATTTCTCGTCTACATTATAAAGAAAACCTCTGTGCAAAATTTCAGCTTTCTAGGTCCAAGGGTTTAGGCTGGGCGTTGATGAGTCAGTCAGTCAGTCAGCACTTCTCTTTTTATATAGATGAATATAATTGTACATAAATCAGGATTTATGTATAACATTTACATAATACTTTGTAGTTAAGTACTATTTATGAGGTAAACAGGAAATGATTTTAACAATAATATTGACAAAGTATGATTGTAATATCTACGGCAGGTTTTTTGAATAAAACAAAAGTTAATATAGCATATAAAGTGAAGATGACAATACAACAATAAATTAAACTTCTTTAGTCACTGGACATTATTTAAAATTTATAAAAATAAATAATGTTTTACATCGTGTATCAGTTAACAAGCCAGCACCGACAGGTTAAAGACATCTGCAATTAAACACAACATGTTGCCAGCTCGCTAATTCAATAACCCTCGCCAAATTTGTTCGTAAATATTTCCCGATGCGAACTAATGCATATTATACCTTATGCTTGAGACATAAGAGTCATGCATGCGGAAGTTATTACTTGTTACAAATGTTAAATTTTTACCAAACCTGAAAAAAGGGTTGCCTGGCACACTGACCTATTCCATTTTCTGCAGGTTTCGACTATGTTTGTTGGGTCAATAACACCGCGCTGTTGCCGCAATATTTAAAGTGTTTTCTTTTTTGTTTACACTTTTATGCTATACAACGTGTAACGTTAAATGCGCAAAACCTCATACACCCCAATTATAGCATTGAGTTAAAAGCATAATACAATGACATTTTTTTAAAACTAACTATTATTATTAAGAAAATGGTGTTGATGCTAGCATTACTCTATGCATTCAAAATTGAGTCTTGTTGCCTTAAAATAAAACTTAATTTTCTTTGGCTCAATCGGCGGATAGTATGGCAAAATACATAATTTTAGAAAAAAAAACCTATACTAAAAATTATTGAAATCGATACAGTAATCAATTATGAACAAACTATTTTCAGGTTTTGTGCGTTTAATGTTAATCATTGTATAAAATATGTTAGAAAACATCACTTTTTTAATTCAACATTGGGATTTATTTGATGTTGCCTAAATACTCCTATGCATTAGTATTGTTGGTGTTTTCATTTATCGATGCATTGGCATCCCCACTTTGTATACATACTCTGGGCCCGTAGCTAAGTAATAACAGCCCCATGGGTCGATTGATCAGGATAAGCTATGCTTGCCGCGGTTGGTCCGTGGATAGGTGACCTTCTTCACAAACCAAGACCCCTCTGTGCATGTTAAGCCGTTGGTCCCGGCTGTCATTCATGGAACTTTGACAGTTGTTACACTCCAGTAGCCCCAAAAGTCTAACAGTCAGTCTTACCCAGTAACTGGGTTGTACAGGTCAGATATGCAGTCGCTCCATGTTATTTTACTGGTTTTCAGCTGCACCCAGTTAGACTGGAAGCCGACCACAACATAATTGGGAAAAGGCTAGGCAGATGATGACATACTTTGGCTGCACTTAATCCAACATCTTAATCCAACATCTTACTCTTGGAGTCTAATCCAACAAACGATCTGTTTGCAGACGAATAGACAAAGATTTTGTCAGCATGTCAGAAGTATGTGAGGAGAGATTTATGAAAGTATGGTCAAATTTTTTACCAGAACTTCATGTTTTTATTTTTTATGTTTATACACACTGTCTTTAATTTTTGTAATTGGTTTCATACCGTTTTAATTAAAGAAATAAATAAATAGCTATGATAATAATGAGTGATGCCTATGCCGAGCAATGGATGACTTCTCACTGGGGCCCAGACCACAGGACCCACGGCACTTGGTAGACACCATTGCCACCACCCATTCCAATGTTCTTATATCAATTTTTTTTTTACTGTTTTAAAAAAAAAAGAAAGTTTTCAATTTGGATGTTTATATTTTTTTTGAGCATGTTCAGGCATAACTCTTTCTTAATATATAGACGGATTTGCAAAATTATTTTATAATGGATAGGCGTACCTTACGCCTCAGGGGTGGCCTCATATAAATTGTATTTAACATTGTTTGGGTAGTTTTTGAGTTAAGTTTCAATAATACGAATTTTTTCCACTAGCAAGTAGTATTTTATGAATTTGTGTGGGGTAGGTACAACTAAAAAGTGATATAAAAGAAGATTTATAATATCTCTTATGTTTAAGTCAACCTATGAGTAAATAAGAAGTACCTAAACAGATGAATTAGAATTATTATGACCATTGAAAAAAACCATTAGGTACTTAAAAAAGGTACCTAATAAAAGTAAAAGGTAGGTAGTTATACTATTTGCTTGACAGTGAGATTTTAAATAATGATGATCATACATCCAAGAAACAATATTGATATTTATGATAAAAATATTGATCTAACTCTGTATAACAGTGTATTGTATTCTAAAAAGTTCTCTCATTGAAAATAAATAAACTTGTCTGTAGCTTTGCCAAGATTTGGTCAGAAACAATCAGGTTTTTTTTTGTGGCCCCATGGACGTACAGTTTATTTACGTGATTCTGAATAACGATGTTTTTTTTAGAAACACACTATGAAAAGTCTTGTTTAGGTTCGAGAATTTTGATAACAACCTCAACCTTCAGTAGTTCAGTCAGTCTGTCATAAAAAGATGTACAAAAATAAAGTATAAACGTGCGTTACAAATTGTGATTTATATACGTAATACGAGCTTAGCATAACATTGAAATAACTAAAGAAATCAATAGTAACGAATAATATATTTTCTATGTCACTACGTGTAGATCAAGTTTCACGGCGATCAAAGGACAATAATTTATTATATTCATATCAATCTCTCGGTACCCACAAGGTACTATCAATAAAATAGAAACTATTTTATTATCTTACGACAATCATGTGAATACTCACGCAATGCTTATCTCAATATCCATAACAGATATAGGTAAATAAATCACTTAAATAACTAGTTAATCACTGAAAACTGCCTTGGAGTAAGTTTTATGTAATAATTCACCCAATTTAGATAATTACACCATGGAAAAATATGCCTTCAATAATGTCAGCTGATTGGTCGCCCATTTTGGTTTGCAGACTATCTATACATTTATAGATATGAATACCAGTCTTTTTATCGTTTCAAGGTTTCATTTTATAATCAAAGATATAAATAAACCAATGACAAGTAGTGCTTCTTCACCGTCGCAATTTGTGAATGAAGCAAAGAGTATAATAACTTTATTTAAGAACTGGCGGATGTCGTAGTTTGTGGCCCTGACCTTATGCTAGGTACACACGGAGTCCCCCCTGGTGGGTTCCCGCATTGTCGAGGCGGGGAGGCTCAGTAGCCGTGGCCTGGTTACCCACGGTGAAGCGAAGAGGAACCCGAGGAGGGGCCGCTCGTCAGGGCTTTTGCCTTTAAGCCGACGACGTAGCACTAGCGGCCAACAAGTAGGTTGCGGTGCCGCTTGGGCGACATCGCAACTGAGGCGGGCCGCAATGTTGTTTGGGAGGCATCGCGGCTGAGGGTTGGAGGCCGCGGCGGGAGAGGAGTGCCGGTATTGCGGTACGCCGCTCTCCCTACCTTCCACGGCCTTGACGGGGTCGCCACCGTCGATGGCGGACGCGGTGGGGCCTCAGGAGAGGAGGAGTATTGGTATTACGTTGGCCACTCTCCCTATCCTCTGCGGCTGAAAATTGGCAGGCGGCGGGGCCAACGACCTGACCCGCCGCAAGGGGACCAAGGGTGCCCAGACACGGGGTCTTCTGGCGCCCATATGTTGGTTTGGTCCCTGGGGTGGTCACGGCGTGCTATGTATTCTGGTGCGCCGGTAATGGGCAGCACTCCCCAGAGGAGGGTCCGGTGACGGACAGCCGTAGCGAATTGACGGATGAGTACTAACGCGTGCCCGTGTTCCCGCCATAAGGCCCGGACTCCACCAAAGCGGAGATGTGTGGAGCGGAGCGGAGACGTGACGAAATCGACCAATCACAATGGTTGAAATCCTCATCGCGTCACTCGTCTCGTTTGTGATTGAACGATTCCTGCACATCTCCGCTCTGCTCCACACATCTCTGCTTTGGTGGAGTCTGGGCCTAAGCGGTGGAGGACGACACCGTGGAGCTTTAGTGGGTAAGACCGTAAGAGTCCCACATAACTGCACTATCTCCCCGTGGTAGTGCAGTATGCATGAGCAATTGTCCACGTTAAAAAAAAAAGGTACACACGGAATGACAAGATGCCGAATGCAAATAAATGATGTGAGTGCTGTGAGCAGCTGTGAGCGATTATGGCATAATTCGGAATGTGCCCTTTTTTATCCATCCACACAGGCAACATTGGTCGACTAATGTCAATGTCAAAAAGTGGCTGCTGTCTTAATTTGTGGACTTTTTTATATTGATGTTTTGGTAATTGATTCGTCTTCAAAACCAAAAAAATGGTATGTTTAGGTCGTTCCTCGTGGTTTTAAACATAACTGCCGTCTATTAATACCTAATTACTTTGTTACAGGCGCGTTATTTCAAGGAACAAGATATTGATGGTACGTCCTACTTTCTTTTATCATCTGCTTAGATTTGATAAGATTTTTTATGATAACATGAATGAATCAAGCCTTGCCTATAAATTTTAATTAAAATAGAAGCTTCAGAAATCGATTTTGTTCGTCATTCTGTATTTTATGCGCACGTTATGTTCGGGAAAATGGGAGTGTTTACTGTTATTAAAATAACGGATCTCGTTGACGTTTCTCTGTAGAGAAAGTTATCTACTAAAATTTTAGAGATACTTGGGCTTGTGGCTAAGTAATAACAGCCGCACAGGTCATCGATCAGACTAAGCTATGCTTACTGCGCTTGGTCTGTGGGTGGGGTTACCATTTTTACATACCAAGATCCCTCCATGCCTCGAAAGTATGTTAAACCGTTAGTCCTGCCTGTAATTCCCTAGATCTTTGACAGTCGTTGTGGGTAGTGAGAAGCCGGAAAGCCTGACAACCAGTGTTACCAAGGAGTATTGTGTTACCCAGTCACTGGGTTGTGGAGGTCAGATAGGCAGTCGCTCCATGTAAAATACAGCTGCATTCGGTTAGACTGGAAGCCGACCCTTACATTGTTGGGAAAAGGCTAGGCAGATGATGATGAGATAAAAATTATCTAACTATTGAAAAATCAGGCCAAAATAAAAAAAAAATAGCAGTTAATTATTGTTCTTACATTATCAAGTTCAATACCTACTTGACCAAAATGTATTAAACAGCAGATTTTTTTTTCGTGATTTCGGAGTTGGTCCCATAGTGAAAGTTGTTCAGTTCGATGGTCTAAAGCACCTCTTAAAGTTTGTAGGGTTCATTTTGAAACACCTTATATATTTTCAACCTATTTTGTAATAATAGTCTCAAATTTTTGCAGAATTTCGTGAATGTTTCTACCTGTTTGCGCGGTCCGGGCAGATCACATCTCTTGATGAGCTTACTGTTGTTATGAGATCTCTTGGAATGAGCCCCACCATTCAGGAGCTAGCTGGTAAGATTATTATTATTCTTTGGTAAGTCACTCAGAAAATGGGCTGGACACATCTACCGCATATCAGACGATCAATGGGCCAAACTTACGACCCGGTGGGTTCCGGTTGATGGCTTAAGACATCGCAGCTGGCCCAGATGGAGGTGGTGGGATGAGTTGGAATCCTTGATTTAATAAAGAATGCTCATTTGCGGCTCTGGACAGAGAGACATGGAAGGAGAGTAGAGAGGCCTTTGCCCACCAGTGGGATATTCATTCTACTTCCTACTAATATATAAATATAAAGTTTCTGAAGATGGATGGATCTTTGTTACTCTTTCACGCAAAAACTACTGGACAGATTTTGACGAAACTGCAGTAATAATATATTAAATTATAGCTTATACTTTTATCCCGATATTCTCACGGGTTCGGCGCTTATGGAAGTGAAACCGCAGGGCGCTGCTAGTGACTAGTAAAAAATAAAAAAAAACAGGTCAAAAGCTAGTCGGACTCGCGCACCGAGGGTCCCGTACCATCATGTTTTTAAATTTTCTTCGGCGAGGCCTATATTCATAGTTTGACACTGTGGTGTAGAATATTTCAGTTGTATGTCAGCGCCATCTCTTGACCGATAGTGAAACTAATGTAATTTTTGATGGTTTCTGAAAAAGTGTGCTATTTAGAGTCATAGTTTTATTTTTCCTGTAATCTTTACATAAACTTCTATCACATAAAATAATTTCAGATTTTTCTTTATGCAAACTTCGGAGATAAGGGCGGGAAACGGTATTTTTTTTTTTTACATTTTTCCTCAAAAGTCGAAAACTATGCGGCCTAAAGAAAAAAGAAAAAAATGTTTGATAATGTGCAAACTGCGCTCTTTCAAATGATACATGCCCTAGTAGCCCCACTTCGAGTTTTTCAGATCCCCTTTCAGTCCTTGTAGAAAAAAAAAAAATGTTTTTCTTATTTGCGAAATAGTTGGACAAACGTCATCTAAAACTATTCCAAATTTCAGGTTGATAGCATTAGTAGTTCTTGAGATATCCAGCTGTGACAGACGGACAGACAGACAGAGTGAGTCTCACCATAAGGGTTCCGTTTTACCATTTTGGTACGGAACCCTAAAAAAGCACATCTCAGTAGTTTGAGAAACATCATTATACCCGGCCGCCAAATCTTCTAATATATAAAATTCTCGTGTCACAGTGTTAGTTACCCTACTCCTCCGAAACGGCTGGACCGATTTGTATGAAATTTTGTGTGCATATCGGGTAGGTCTGAAAATCACACATAGGATACTTTTTATCCCGATATTGCCACGGGATCGACACTTATGCGGGTGAAACCGCGGGGCGCTGCTAGTTTGAAATAATTATAAATAAATAGTTTTTTTTTACTAGCCACCCTTTTCCACTCCTGAGCAAGGCTTCTCTCTATCCCTTCCATCTTTCGCGAGCCCTAGCGTCCTCCTTCTAGTTTTGACGGAACCTATCCAGTTTAAGTTAAGTATAAGTATAACAATCGTTTTATTTAAATATAGCTTTTTTTCAGGTTATTTAAAAGGAAAAGGTGGCAAGATGTCTTTCGCTGACTTTTTGGAAGTTATGCATATACATTCTAGAGCGGAAAACCTACCTAATGAGGTAAATTTCCCATTGTGTCACCCTTTGCAAAATTTCTATAATTTATATGGTGTACATAATAAAGAGTATTTCTATTCAATTCTAAATATAAGTTACTTGTAATAAATACGACTGGATAGTGAACATGATTCTCTTTTGTACACAGACCCCCTTACTAATAAACGTATTATATCAGATGGATAGTTAAACACCGATTTCTCTCTTTCAGTCGTCAGTAATTTGACTTTCGAAAGAAGACAAAGCGTTGTGTAACTATACAGACGCTATACAACGTTTATTAAGACTATGCCGACCGCACAGTGGCGCCCTCATCGTTTGTTTGGTTATTTCATACAATTTAGAATGAAAATGCAGAAAATAACCACGTTAAGTTGTGCTTCACAAGATTATACGTTAATATTATTAGAAACGGTAGTTTTATATTGTTTAGTTTTATTATAATCCTTAAAACGGATAACAGTGGCCACTGTTATCCGTCTCTTCGTTGTGCTTATTTTCTGCATTTTCATTCTAAATTGTATGAAATAACCAAACAAACGATGAGGGCGCCACTGTGCGGTCGGCATAGTCTTAAGTAAGGGAGTTAGCTATTAACCTGTCTTTAAGTTTAACGGCCCCGTTGGTCTCGTGGTCGCAAGCGCGACTGCTGAGCTTGGGGTCCAGGGTTCGATTCCCGGATCGGACAAAAGTGTTATTGGGTTTTTTCCACTGGGAATTTCTTAGTAACAGACCGGGGTTTGGAAGTTAGTGGTGTGATACCTCCGTGCCTCGGAAAGCACGTTAAGCCGTTGGCCCTTCCGTGCCGGACGGCGCGTACGTGTTCCACGCGCGCCTCAAAGAGATGTCAGCTATAGGAAAGGGGCCCGTAAGGACCGAAGCCTGCCGGGGCAGCGGGATTGTCCGAAAGGGTTACTGCTACCCCGGAACATAAAGGGCTAAGGAAGGAACACGGGTGGGTTTTAGTCAGTAAGAGTCTGACACTCCCTTCTGCTCCACCCAGAGCGGGAGGGGTCATTTGATGATTTCCCATCCACTAAAAAAAAGCCGTTGGTCCTGCGCCTGATCTCTCTCCGGTCGTGTCGAATTACGATGTGTCATCCCATCGGACTATGATAGTGAGGGAGGAAAGAGTGCACCTGTGTCTGCGCACACACGCCTACACTACAATATCTCCCGCGTCGAAGGCTGATCTCCGCTGAGGTTGGTCGCCATCGCCGAAATTCGGTCTCGAAGACTATGTATTAATTTGTCAGCATTATTTTTTAGGTAGTGAATGCATTCAAGGCAGGTGATGCTGAAAAGAATGGTGTGATCCCAGCGAGACAGCTGAGGAACTTGCTGCAGAACTGGGGCGAAGGCCTATCAGCCAGAGAGGTATAATAAAATTGTTCATTTCGTCATCTGTCTCGTGGCGTTTGAGATTTTCAGAAGACCCAGAGAAAATTATACAACGTTTAACGTTAAATGCGCAAAACCTGAAAATAGTTTGTTCATAATTGACTACTGAATCGATTTCAGTAACTTTTAATATAGGTTTTTTTTTTTCAAAAATAATGTATTTTGCCATAATATCCGCCGATTGAGCCAAAGAAAATTAAGTCTGATTTTAAGGCAATAAGACTCGATTTTGAATGCATAAAGTAATGCTAGGAATAAGAATTTCTTAATTAATAATAATAGTTAGCTTTAAAAAAATAGTTTTGGTCATTGTATTATGCTTTTAACTCAATGCTCTAATTGGGGTGTATGAGGTTTTGCGCATTTAATGTTACACGTTGTATATGACTTATAGAATAGTTGATTTCCTTCACCGTTTTGAGAGCAGTGGTGATGAAATGATTTACACAAAGTAAAGTGCCTATCTGGGTTCGAACCTACGACCTACAACTTGTGACTCTCGGCCTTTACCACTGGACCATCACTGCTCTCACATTGCAGGAATCATCAGTAAAAAAAGGGAAATATTTAACTGATTCTCTTAAAACCTATTGGTCGTCTTATAAAGAACACTTGTTTTTAAATTAGTGAACATCTAATTAATAACTTTTTACGCTTCTAAAAAATTATGCACGTGTTTTTTTAAATAATTGAGTCTCTTTTTATCTTTATTGCCTTTTCTCACAGTTGATTGCAGTAAGTAAGCTAGGGTAAACGGTCGTGTTAGAACAGTGATCAACCGCGCGTGAGCCGAGCGAGCGAAGCGATCAGTGCCGCGGTAGTGACCAGCTAGCGCTACATCCAAGTTTATCCCATTTACTTGGCTATTTGGTGTTTAGGACCACAGAATAGGAATTATTTGAGAATCACAAAAAGAGACGCAATCATTATATTAGAGTTAACAATACCTAATATTTTAGTAGCGCAAAATGAGAATTCTGAGGTTCGATCATACAGGGTTACTTTTCAATGACCAGCCAAAGGAGATGTTTCAAAATGGGCCTGGTCTATGTACAGTATCTCAAAAAAAAGAGAAAAATCCGTAGAATTCGGGAAAAATACAGATAACTCAATTAAATGTGTACTGTTGTGGGAGTGAACTGATATTTATCAATTAATTTTATCGACTTTCAACATGGCGTCTCACAGATTTAGTTACTCTGTTGTTAAAAAGAGAAATGTCAGTTGTCACAACAGTGTCACTTCTGTCACTTTCGTCTAGCGTCGAAATAAACAAAAACATGTCAAACGTCATTAATCAATCAAAATGACAGCTTACCGCCATGACGGGTTGTTTTTTGTGTGTTGCAATTTCAAGTGTAATTTCTTCTGTTTACCAGAAAACCAAGCTATTTTGAAGCAATTGGACAGTTGAGAACTGTTTTAAATGAATTTCCCTATTTTTAAGTATAGTGTACAAGGACCTGGCCCAGGCTCCATACATTTTGGAACATCTCCTTTAAGGATGTGGTACAGACCATCAAACTAAACAACTTTCTCCATGGGAGCAACATCGTAATCGCGAAAAAATTATCAACTGTCCCATAGAAAACTTCAATACCTACTCGACCTAAACGTATGGGACGGCTGAATTTTTATTCGCGATTACGATGTTGGTCCCATGGAGAAAGTTGTTTAGTTTGATGGTCTGTACCACATACTTAAATTTGGCTGGTCATTGAAAAGTAACCCTTTATACATGCTTTTAAAAAATATATGTGTTCTTACAGGTGGACAACATATTCAGGGAAGCCAACGTAACGAATACAGGCATAGTTCGCTATGAAGACTTCGTGAAAATCGCGTGCGCTCCTGTCCCAGACTATTATTAACATCTTGACTCTCATTTTACACCATCAATCACTAAATGGCCCCGATTCTGTTGTTCACAAATTAAACTAAATTTAAGTTCAGTGCATCTTTTTCTTTCTATTTCATTAAGAAAAGGACAGAAGATTGTCAAATTAGTCAGCGCCTGACGTAAATTGACATATTTTTAGTAGCCATTTTTTTTTATCACGTCTAAACTTGTCTATGGACTATCTAATTTAACAAGACTAACCTAATATTTATCTTCTGTCCTTTTCATAATAAAATAGAAAGAAAAAGATGCACTGAACTTAAATTAAATTTAGTTTGTGAACAACAGAATCGGGGAAACGATTTTAAAATAATGTTTGTCATCTTCGACTGACATAAACAGAACGATATTTGAAATTCGTAACGGATTCCTACCTTACTGAAAAGCGTTATATTTCGCGGTATAAGAACCAGATGATTTATTGATGATGATTGATCTATTTATGTACTTTTTACTATTTTTTTTTTGTCTGACACATAATTATTTTATTTAAGTATGCACACATACGTTACGTTGCAGTATAAAACTGATTTACATCCGTCACCTCACACATCAGGTCCAGTTGAAAACCAGCGTCAGGCACTAGTTGTCTGGCTTTATGCTGAACTGGGCCTTTTTGGCACGGCCGTGAGGCACATTCTCCTGCTAATTTCTTACATCGGACTTTACATTACTTACCTATATGTTCTGTTTTTTATCTGATGTATGTACCTAGCTGTTTTATTGTGTGTCTTTTAGTCTGTGCTAAATAAATGTATTTTCTTTCTTTCTTTTTCTTTATGAACGTGTCTTTTTGTATCTTTTTTGTAGATACGTTCATCTGGTTCTTATACCGCGATTTAATGTGATATCGTTCTTTTTCCAAATAAAATAAAATATAAAACTCCTAGAAGAGCGGTGGGCGCCACTTAACGGCCGTCATACCGCTAGGCAGCTAATCCTTAATCTAATCTATTGGCATCCCGTCACTTTCTATAAAAGAAAGAGATAGTGTAGCAGAGGTATAGTACATTCCAATTTTTGTAACGATTTTTCCCGTCCATTATATAGGGTGATTGGTAATTAGTGACCGATACCTAAACACGTGATTGTACTCATGATAACAAACAACTTTTACTATGAGATCAAACCTGAAATTGTGAAAAAAAAATCTGCTGTTCATCATTTATGTTCGCCTAACTGGTCAAAATGTAGGTACTGAACAGCAGATTTTTTTTTTTCGCGAATTCAGGTTTGGTTTACCATAGTAAAAGTTGTTTGTTAACATGAGTACAATCACGTGTTTATGTATCGGTCACTAATTACCAGTCACCCTATACATTATGTATTTTATAACTTATTATGTTGTACTATTTATTTATGAATTGAAATAAAACACCAATATATTTTAAAAAAACACGTTTTATTTGTCCGCAATTTCATGTCACAATCTGTACCCTAATTACGTAACACACTATCAATCTCAATCTGAATAATTTTGACGGATATTGCTAGTCCATTGCTTCATATGTTTGAAAAATGTATCTGCGCAACAACGTAAAAAAACGCAATGAACGTTGTTGAACTGTCAAAATAAAACCTATTGCCACTCAGTGCTTCCAGATCCCAAAAGTAAAATTACAGTGGTGCGAGCTAAAAAATACAAGAATTTCTAAAAACAATACAGTAGATTTCAAAATCGATTACAGTAAAATTACAGACAAACTTTGTTTACATATTGATAGAAAAATAAGTCTAAAATACAGTAAATCTACTGTAATTACAGTGAATCTGGAAGCACTGTTGCCACTGATAGTGTGTTTAACGCAGTTACCCCGCAGAGATGAAATAAAATGTTATGTAATGTTTATGCATGGTAGGGGCCAGCATATCGGTGTAACATGCGCAGTTTTTATATGCAGGCTAAAAACAACGCGCAGATACGATGATAGAACCCTAAAAAAGCGCCATATACATTTTAGTATGGAAATATTTCTCGCTGCCGGGCGGTTCACGTGCGGTCCGAAGCTAGCTAGTGGAAAAATATGAGCACAGAACACATATACTCATAAAGGAGAATATGTCGGTCGGGGAAATACCCTGTCATAACGTCAATCAACTGTCAGTTCGGGGAAGATCGGTGTTACAAGCTGTTAAATTGTATTCCTTTAATTTGCAAAAAATATGGTACAGAGGCCAGCACATCAAGCTGTCCCCATCTGTCAAATTTCTTTGATAGATTTTCAACTTTATCACAAAGGAATAAGGTTCTTAGTCAATTGGGAAAATTTGACAGATTGGGGTAGCTTGATGTGCTGGCTTCTGTACATAAAAAATAAAAGGGTTCCACATATTTTTCTTACTTTTTCTCTGCATGCAAAAAACACCATTAATACAATAATGAATAATAACACATATTTTAAATGACATTTCACATTCACCTTAAATTGTTAGCATGGACTTCTGTTGGCGGCACAGTACAGGGCCGTCTTAGACCTATTGGAGGCCCTGGACACCTAAGGATCACGGGGCCCAGTGTAGATAACAGTAGACAAGTAATAATTCATTTTCATTATGAACAGTTTTCAAATATTCTGATACAAAACCAATAAAAGAAACATTACTAATACGTCATCATGCTGCCAAAGTTAGCTAAATGCATAATAATGCAATTTGAGATAAATCAATTTGAAAGTTTACTCTATTTACTGTAGATTGTTTTGATAAATACTAGCCTTTATTATGCACAGAGTATCTCTGCAACTAATGGGTTTCTGCGTTTAACCGATATTGGCAGAGGACAGAACTGAAAAACTGAATCGATTGATATTTTTAACACATAATTGACCAAAATTGCAGATAATCGGTTTTGGCAGCATGACGGCGAATATTTCCTACGTTTGGGACTAGAAACTTACTGTAAATCGCACTGCAAATCAATTATTTAATCATTGAATGCGTAGAATGTAATGGCGACTGCAAAGAATCATATTTTGAGGCCGGGGCCCTGGGTAGACCCAGAGTGCCCAATGGATAAGACGGGCCTGCCTGAGTCATCATCTACCTAGCCTTTTCCCAACTATGTTGGGGTCAGCTTCCAGTCTAACCGGATACAGCTGAATACCAGTATTTTACATGTAGCGACTGCCTATCTGACCTCCACAACCCAGTTACTGGGTAATACGATACTCCTTGGTAAGACTGGTTGTTAGACTTTCGAGCTTCTGACTACCCGTAACGACTGTCAAAGATCCACAAATGACAGCCGGGACCAACGGGTTAACGTGCTTTCCGAGGCACGGAGGGGCCTGCCAGAGTACCTGGCAGCAAATAAAGCACAGCGAGTTTTAGAAAAAGTTCTGTCTTGCAGTGTGTCATCTCTGTTAGTCTTTATAATACAAAAACGTTGTTTGATTTGTATTTATTAATTTAACACAACATGCATGCAGATGTACAGACGCCAGCAGGTCAACCTACCCCAATCTGTCAAATTTCTTTGATAGATTTTCAACTTTAGCACAAAGAAATAAGGTTCATATTCAATTGGGAAAATCTGACAGATTGGGGTAGCTTGATGTGCTGACCTCACAACACGCAGTGGTGGTCTAATGGTAGCGGTCGTGACTTTCGACTTGTAGGTCGTGGGTTCGAATCCAGACAGGCGCTTCACTTTGTGAAAATTATTTCATCATCATTGCTCTCAAAACAGTGAAGGAACAGATCGTGAAGTGTGCTACATTAGAAAAAATCGGAGACGTGTTATCTACCAACCCGCACTGGGTCCGCGTGGTAGATTACGGCCCGCTCCCTCTCACAGAGGGGAGTCCTGTGTCTCAGCAGCGGTTCCACGCGCGCCTCAAAGAGTTGTCAGTTTTAGGGAAGGGGCCCGTAAGCCTGCCGGGGCAGCGGGATTATCTGAAAGGGTTACCGCTACCCCGGAACATAAAAGGCTAAGGAAGGAACACGGGTAGGGTTTTAGTCAGTAAGAGTCTGACACTCCCTTCTGCTCCACCCAGACTGGGAGGGGTCATTTGATGGTTTCCCATCCTCAAAAAAAGGCTCCATATAAAAATCTGCAAACCTCATTTAGTCGGCGTGGGCTACCCTGGCATTTCCCCCATAACTATGAGTAGTTGCTTTTTACTCAAGAAGTATAAAGATAAAAGTGGAGCCAACACTCTGAACACCTAAGTGAAACCGACTGTGGGCTATCGCTCTCTTTCTAAATACATACATAAGACAAAGAAAAGATATATCATTGTCTCGTTCTTAAGTGCGTATTTAGAAAGAGAGCGTCACCCCACAGTCGGTTTCACTTAGGTATTTAGAGTGTTGTCTTCATTTTTATCTACAAGCTTCTTGTTTTTACTGGTCACTCTCAGACTTAGATTAAGAAATCTAAGCTCTCAGATATTAGAGGTTGACATGACAGAGATCCTGAAGTCTATGACCAGCGTTGCCAATTTCTGGGAAATTCCCCAAGCTGCGGGAAATCTGAAGTCAATTGGGGATTTTTTCGGGATTATATAAAAATTGTGATGTCCTTATTGGTCATATTGTCGTTTTCAAACCTATCGGTCGAGAAGAATAGAAGAGGATTTCAAAACAGAAAGCCGCAATCGACTAATACGGATACTGTAATGTCTATAGTGGCAACAAGAGAAGAGACAAAAAACTGGGCGGTGGTGTCAAGATTCAAGTCACCCATCAAGAAAAATGCTTGGATTAAAATATATGGAAAAAAGTATCGATATGAAAGATAAAAAAATGAGCATTATTTAAATAGCTGAAACTTGGTACAGAGGCCAGCACATCAAGCTACCCCAATCTGTCAGATTTTCCAAATCGAATATGAACCTTATTCTTTTGTGCTAAAGTTGAAAATCTATCAAAGAAATTTGACAGATTGGGGTAGGTTGACCTGCTGCTGGTGTCTGTACATTTCATAAAATAATTTCGAGGGGTAATTGTGGGGAATCAGCAGATTTTTGTCCCCAAACTGGGGAATTCGACTTAGATTATTGGGGAATTTGATAAATTGGGATTAGCAACCCTGTATGATTATCGTTTCTGTTTTTCTCTAACCAAAGACAAACATAAGGTTACATGCTCTGTGGACAAACTGACGGTGACTCACCCACTTTATTTCAAACTTCAGAGTAAAACGCTAGTGATTACATTCTCTTTGCTTCAGAGTTTCAGTTCATTTCATCATTCACCATTGATGGTTCCCACGTAGTTAGCCGTTAGGGTTAAATAATAGTATTTCAAATCCAAAGTAGTATTCGGTGCACAGTACAGAACAAGTACATTGTACATACGGACAGACCTTAAAGTTCTCCCAATTTCTTTTTCGATAAAGTAGCCCGCGGATTGCGTCATCAGACAGATTTTGAAGACTGATTGTTCCTGCAGGGGCCTAGGCCCTAGTGGCTTACCAGTCTCGTACCTACTCGTGTAAGCAGATGTACGTGAAAAAGTACGGTAAGTAAGTAATGAGTATGTTTGAAGTTATTAAAATATCCCCGCGTGGACTTTCACCCATCTAATTCTATGGCAATGCCCCTCTGCTGGGGTTAAGCTATCCCTTTAAGTTAAATGAATGATTAAAAGCATATAAATAAAAGCTTGTTTTAAAAAAGTTTTTTTTTTTTTTACTTTTAACTTTAACGCCCGTTGTTATTGGGAAACAAGGATTTAGGTGGGGCGTCCACGACCATGAGCAGCTTTAATTTCCGCTGCTAATTTGTCTCTCACATACATCAGACAGTTTTCATCCAATTTTCTTTCCGTGCGTTCCGAGTTGGGATGTAATCGATTTGAACGTGCTTATACCCGTACCGAAATAGCGTAAGAGCGATATCCATGTCCCGAGAATCGTCTTTTACGACGCCACAACATGCGCCATCTTGCGCTAACACCGACCATGCGTCCATGCCTTGTAATAATATCACCGTGAGCACTGATCCTGAGCGCTGTCCAAAATGACAATGTAAGTGTGTCAGTGGTCAGTGTGCTTTGTTTTGAGTTGAATCTTTTAAATAAACTAAAGTGGCATTTTCGAAATTGTTTTTCTGGCTGACAATGGCCACCTAACCAAAGAAGAAGAAGAAATCGAAATGTGGTTTTTATACTACAAAGAAATACTGTCAGTTTAGACAAAGTACTCTTTGAATACTCTAATGCTTCATTTACATTCAGCCGTAGTGAGCAGGGAAGTGGGCAGGACGAGTGTGTAAACGCGATACTTCTCATGCCACTGCCATTGCCACTCGCGCTGCCCGGCGAAACTTGAAAGCGAAGTGAGTGGTAGGGCAGTATGTAAACACACTTCTCTCGATCCTGCTGCGGCAGTATTTAGGGAAGTATCGCTGGCAGCGCGAGGGGCAGCGGCAGGGGCTGAATGAGCAAGTTCACGAGCGTTCCGAATTGTTGACAGCCCTCAGCTGTCATAATCGTAATATTTAAATCGGAACGCATGTGAGATGATGTGAGTGCTGTGAGCGATTATCTAATTCGGAAAGCGGCCTTTGGCCGCGCCGTTGAAATGGACTAAAAGTCTACGAGTTTGTATGACATGACTGCGCGCATATAGCGACGCGACACCTGGGAGACATGTCCGCGGGTTTGGACGCAACTGTCGCCTGTCTATTGGCTGCAATACATGACTAAGGCCCGTATTACAGAACGTCACTCAATACTCAAGCATTAGGTACTTAAAACTAGATTCAAGCCATTTGATTGGTTGAAACTAGTTTTAGGTAACGCTTGAGTATTGAGTTACGTTCTGTAATACGGGACTCAGTGCGAGCTCGGCGACAAAAAAGTTGCCGGCTAGCCAGTTGCCGCTCAACCCAAAAAAGAGCCAGCGCGCACTAGCGACTTTGTTGACCAATAGTTTGATCGTTCAGGGAATCGGTATGGAGCTATATTGAAGTGCACGCATTTGGCGATTAAAAATCGGCCGCTCAAACACGTCCAATTCAATGTAGCTCCATACCAATTGCCTGAACAATCAAACAAGTTAGTGCGCGCTGGCTCTTAAATAAATAAATAAATACTTAAACAATAAATAAAAAACTTAATAATAAGTAAAAAACTTGTTTTAAAATATTTTTTTTTACTTTTGATATAATTATATCAAAAAAGAAGAAGAATATATAGAATAATAATATAATAATAATAATATAATAATAATAATATAATAATAATAATATAAAGAACAAGTTTTTATTTAACCCTTTAACCACCCAACTATAAATCAGTTGTGCCCCGAGCGCCCTGCACAGTGATTAGATTTTTTTTTGTTTCAAATAACCTGATAGAATGCAGTTAATTAATAAGAAAATAGAGTAAACGAGGGGCTGTGGTATTTGGTCGTAAATATACGACCCTGGCGAAATAAGCAAGAAAATATTTGTCGGATTAATCCGACGCGACATAGGCAGTTAAAAGGTTAAATGCACTAAAAGAATAAAATAAACTTTTCCTATAAAAATTTTTACTATCCACTTTTAATGTCATTAATTCATTATACAATTTATATCGACGGTGGAAAGGAAAAACACTTGAAGCAACACTTTGGTTGAAAATGAGTTACTTACATACATAATATGATATAGGTAACTTATTTCGCTGATATCAAATACCTATGTTTAAATCATTTCATAAGTTATTTCAATTAAAATCAATTAGATCAAGTTATTTAATTTAATTGAGTTGCAAGATTCTATCGGAACAAACATAGTTACAAACATTGCAAGTTAAATAAAAGCTTGTAATAAAAAGTAGCGTTCCTGTCGTTCCCGTGTGCGCATCGTCCAAATCTCGGCGAGGAGACAGCAACAGAAACAAAAAAAGTTGCTTGTGGGCACCCTCTCTTAAAGTATGTATGTCTGTATGTCAAAACAAGTTACTAAAACACTTACCATTTTGTAGATAACAATGATGGAAATTAAAAGTGAAGACGGTCAGTCAGGTGGTAGTGAAGATTGCTATTCTGGTAAGAAATTTAATTTTTAAGCTAAACGGTAAGATTTCGTTTTTTTTTTTTCAACCAATTTCACCATTTCCCACTGCTGGCTGGGCAAAAGCCTCCCTTTTATTACAAGAAAAATAACTTTATTGAGTTAATAAATAATAATTATTATACTCAATAAAATTCATTCATTTTTTTTTAATAGAACTGCTGAGGCCAATTACACTATTTAAATATAATGTAATTTACAGCCATTTTGCAGCCATTTTTTCTTCTTACAAAAATTCAAACATTCTGACAGTATAATCTTCCATTCATTCGCAAACATATTATTCTCTGTGTTCGAGTTCAAGATAACGTTTTTTTTATTTTTAAAGAATGTTCATGATGATAATGAATATATTTTATTGAGTTTAATAATTATTATTCTTTTAGTAAATGGTACTGCTGAGTGTGATGTTAATATACAGGGTGTCCCTGGAAGTATGGATCAAATCAAATAGGGGCGTGGACAAAGTCATTTCCAAACTTTTTGATCCTGAGAATGTTGGTGAATTTTTTTACGGTTCAAAAGTTATGACCAGATTTTTGTTTGCATTAAAGGCAGTTATTGATTTATATCTAAACTAGCGCGCCCCCCGCGGTTTCACCCGCACAAGTGTCGATCCCATGGGAATATCGGGATAAAACTATCCTATGCCCTTTCCCGGGACTCAAACTATCTTAATACCAAATTTCATCTAAATCGGCTCAGCGGTTTAAGCGTGAAGAGCTGAAGACTTACAGACAGACACACTTAGATACACACTCAGATATTAGTATGGATAGGAATCATGCGTGGCCAGCATTTTGAAAGAAAACAACAAAATGGCGGAATGAAAGGTATGTCAGGCTCCATTTAAAAATCTTCAATCCCCTTTCAAGGACGCGTCACGTTTAGGCAATGATATTATCATTGCGTTTAGGCACATTTCGTTACATGAGAAAGACATGAAAGTTATACTTATAACAATGCTTATAACTCTCTGTCTCTCACACTAAATCTCTCTTCTTTTTTCTCTCTTTTCAGAAGACACATTTGAAACAGTTAAATGCCATATTTGTAATGTTGAAGTTCCCGTATTGTGTTTCGAAAGACATAACGAAAGCGAAAAACATGTCACATTAAAAACTATATTCCAGAAAGTTCTTGAAAGAGCCTACAAACAAATAAATATAAGTGTAATTCATAACGACGAAGATCTCGACGAGGATGTGTATTTCTGCGTACCTTGCTCTAAGATTATTAGAATACAAAACCAACTTAAGCACGAATCATCAGAATACCACGTAAAATCGCGAAGGGGCATTGATCTTGTGCATGAATTTTACAAAATATTTGAAGAAAATAGTGGCTATGTTGGTGCAAAAGAGATAGGAAAAAAAGAAAATTTGGATGAAAAGAGAGACCATACAAATACAATGAAACAAAGCTGCACTGTTGACCGATTGGTACGAAATGAAAATCATAACAAAGAACTTACTTCCGAAGAAAAATATTTTAACGATATGGTTAAAAAATACAATTTGAAATTGAATTTGCCTATCGTAGACGGTGATTTTATTCAAGTGGCTAGTCCAATCGGTATCATAGTAAAGATATCACGAGACCGTTTTCATAGTTATCAGTCCAAAGTCGAAGGAAACAGGGTATATTGTCAAATGTGCACCACATGGTTCGAATTGGGAGAAGAAAGTAGACATAAGGTTACAGAAAAACATGTAAGGAATATATTTTCACCCGTCAATGAAAAATTCGTCCGAAGCGTAAGTAACAATCTTGATTTTTTTTTTTCTTGTTGATACCTCAGCACGGAATCGTCGTGTCGGCATAGTCTTAGAGCCAGAGCCGTCTTTGACCTGTTGGAGGCCCTGGGCACATAACGATCACGGGGCCCCTGTGTAGATAAGCAAAATTCTAAAATTACTCAACAATTGTTTTTATTTCTATAGAATCACATGATAATTGTAATAATTATTATTTGAAAAAGTAACTCTTACCATATACATGTTGATGTGCTTAAAATTCGCACTGCAAATCAATATTATTTTGTCATTGAATAGGGTACTAATAATGCGTAGAATGGCACTTCGGCTGCAAAGAATGATTTTTATTAGGGCAGGCCGGGGGCCCCCGTTTTTCGGGGGCCCCTGGGCACTTGCCCAGAGTACCCAGTGGGAAAGAGGGGCCTGCTGGGACACAGGCCTCCTCTCTTCGGAGAGAGTGGGCTATAATCTAACACGCCGTCCCAGTATGGGTTGATCTTGGTAGATGTCACATGCCTTCGAATGTTTGGTTCTAGGATATCGACTGTGAACTGGCAACCGGTCCTATCTCAATTTTTTGAAGATTTCACTTTTTAAATGCCATTTTATACCATTTAACACTCCACATCGTTGCAAGAAATCCTAACTCAAATACATTTAAATTTGGCGCCAGGATTGGCTTCATTCAAAAAGTCCTGTGTTTGTTCTTGTGTTGATTTATATTGTCTTATGTCAATTTTATATTGGAAGGAAGCATCTGTTACTTTTGTTTTTAATTACATGTACAGACGCCAGCACATCAAGCTACCCGAAACTGTCAAAGTTTCCCAATCAACATTGAACCTTATACTTCACTACATAGTATAAAACAAAGTCGCTTTCTCTGTCCCTTTGAACGCTTAGATCTTTAAAACTACGCAACGGATTTTGATGCGGGTTTTTTAATAGATAGAGTGATTCAAGAGGAAGGTTTATATATATAATACATGCATGCATGTGATGTCGTAAATAAACATATTTTTTTGCGCTTACTTTTCAAACGCTGGCTGAACCCTACGAGATAGGTCAAAATAATGTACTACAGTATTGTACACCTTAAAAAGGTCTACAAAAAGGTCCGCGATGGTATATGTCTATCTCTTAGGGATAACCCACAATAATCATTTTTTATCCTTTACTTTTTACGAGAAATAATGGCTTATTTACGAAGCGATTTTAAGCAATACACATTAATCCTTATCCAATTAAGTACCTTAAATACATTGAGCATTTAATATAGATAAATATGGCCCTTTACAGCATGTAATTTAAATGAATATTTTCGAAGATATTACAGATTTAAAATGCAGGGACATAGCGGTTGCTGCGGTACCGGCCGCGGCGGCGCGTGCTGGCATTCTTGAAATACCTGTACTTAGTATCAGTATTGCACCCGTGCGAAGCCGGGGCGGGTCGCTAGTTAGCGATAAAGTTGAAAATCTATTAAAGAAATGTGACAGTTTGTAGTAGCTTGATGTGCTGGTATTTTTATTTAACACACGAGATGCTGTATAAATGATGCTAACATGTTTTTTCTTCGTCCTGTAAAGTTGTCAAAATTGAGATAGTACCTGTTGCCAGTTCACAGTCGATATGCCGGTTTCCTCGAGATGTTTTGCGTCACCGTTTTGAGAGCAGTGGTGATGAAATTAAATACAAAGTAAAACATCTGTCTGGGTTCGAACCCACGACCTACAGTGAGTGGCCTAAAAAGTTATTTGACATTTTTCCACTTCAGCTTTGATACACCAAATTATGATTTAAAATTCTAGTGATCCAATGTTCGAACTACTATAACGTTTTTAGGGTTCCGTAGTCAACAAGGAACCCTTATAGTTTCGTTATGTCCGTCTTTCTGTCTGTCTGTCTGTCTGTCCGCGGTTTAGCTCAGAAACTTTTGGTACTAGAAAGTTGTAATTTGGCATGAGTATACACGTTAACGACGCCGAAAAAGTGGTAAAATAAAATTTTGAAAAAAAAAACAATTATTTACTGTACCTCCCCTACATGTAAAGTGGGAATGATAATTTTTTTTTCGTCCTTCCCATAGTGTAGGATATCGTTGGATAGGTCTTTTAAAAATATTAGGGGTTTGGGAAGACCGTTTTTTTGATTAAGTAAACCGTTCGTGACTTATCAAGCTTTAAAGTACCAATTTTCGTTAGAGTCAAGTGTCCCCCCCCCCTCTACCAACTAAACGGTTGTAGTTAGGAATTTAAATGTCACGGCAGTAGTACCTATATACTATAACGAATTTTAAAGGAAAACTATCACACATAAGTGGGCTTTACACGTTTACGGGTAATAGTCGACCAATTGTATTTGACTCGAAAATTGTCGGATCAGTTGAGGATTTGTATAGGAAGTCAAATTAGGTAGGTAGTAATTTTTGGCTTTTAGTTAAAGCATGGTACGAAACTATCAGTCAGCGAATACGACCCGCACTTGGCTGTTATAAAAACTACGGAACCCTACACTGCGCGTGGCCCGACACGCACTTGACCGGTTTTCTTAATGACTAATTCATCTTTGACTTATCTTTAAAAACTAACCAAGTAGGTAATCCCTGAGTACCTGACTATTTTTTTATTTTATACCTTTTAACCGCCCGACTTCATATCAGTTGTGCCCACAGCGCCCGGCACAGTGATTCGAAAAATAAGTACCTGATAGAATACAGCGTAGGTAATATCGCACCCCCGGTGCGACACTGTCACTTTTGCAAAAAATGCAAAGATGAGTTAAATATCTAAAAACGATGTTGCTCCCAGCGACGCGTGATTCGCGCCAAAACGGCAATGACACTCACGCCCTCATACGGAAACTATGCGTACTACAGAAGTAACGTTATCGCACCAAGTAAAGGGGTGCTTTAGGATAATTTTTAGATATTTAACTCATTTTTGCATTTTTTGCAAAAGTGACAGTGTCGCACCGGGGGTGCGATATAAAAAAGCAGATTAAACGAGCTGTGGTATTTGGTCGTACATATACGACCTTGGCGAAATGGACACGAAATAATCCGGCGTAAGCGGTTAAAAGGTTAAAATCATAATGTAACATCACTTTGTAGTGTCTTTTTTGGAAGTCGTTTTTTTTTGTAAAAAGTTTTTAATGTTCACTTAAGTATAAGTTGGTTTGTACATTGTACTGACCCCACACAAATTCGTCGTATCTTGCTATGTAAATATCAGTGACGGGAAGTTATTATAATATCATCAATATAAACATAAGTGGTAAAAATACGTATTATTGCAGCTAACTCAAAAACTACCCAAGCAAAGTTAATAAAATTTATATGGGAGCACCCCTGAGGCATACCTTATCCAATAAAAAAAATAATTTTTGAAATCGATTTACAATAAATTGTCGAAGATATCACGTAACAATCGTACAAAAACAAACAAACAGTAGAATTGAGAACCTCCCCCCTTTTAAGTCTGTTGTCTGTTAAACAAAATGTCGCGACAATAGGTATGCCAGGCTACATATAAAAATTAAAAATCTTCAATTCCCTTCGTAAAAAAAAAAAAGGTTCACCTATGGATTACGTGTTTTTTTCTACCTTTTATACCTTGATCAACGGAGTATATGTATAGCCTTTTTTTTAACGTGGAGAATGCTCATACCACGGGGAGATAGTGCAGTTATGTGGGACTCTAACCCACTAAAACGCCACGGTGTCCTCCTCCGCCGCTTACGGCGGGAACACGGGCACGCGTTAGTACTCATCCGTGAACCCGCCGCGGCTGTCCGTCACCGGACCCTCCTCTGGGGAGTACTCCCCATCACCGGCGCACCAGAACAGATAGCACGCCGTGGGCACCCCAGGGACCACACCAGCACATGGGCACCAGACGACCCCGTGTCTTTGCACCCTTTGTCCCCTTGCTAACCTAACTAATTTACTTAATGTTTTTCTTTTCAGCTCAGTGATTCTAGTATTCATTGCCTAATATGTAACAAGGTGACAAGACTCCTGGGTATCCACATTTGCCAAAATAGTGAAGATTTAGCCAACAGCATTAATACCGAGAACATTGGACAAACACATTCAGAAAACAAGGTAAATAGATGTATTAATACTATGGAATTAATATATCCTAAACACAATATACCTAAAAATAATAATGCAGCCAGCTCGTCTGTAAGTAACATAGCACACTGGCAGTTTGAGTAATTTATGCGACCTACCCAAATGTCCATTCTTTGGTATTGTTCGTCGAATCGTTGAGCTCCCTAAGTTTGAGTTGAGCTGCATGATTACTGACAAATGCGTGCACTGATTGGACGGGTCTACTCAATCTGTGTGGTTCTTTCCTCAAAAGACCATTTCAGACACCAATCTACATGGTCTTCACATGATCTGACCAAGATTATGTCTGGACTTTAAAAGAGACTGTGACCTCTGAGTTTATTTCGGCCTTTCTTCTCAGAGTAGTCAGATAGGAAACGCCGACCTCATCTCGTTTTAAAAAAATATGATTGACGTGTAAAAGTGTTTGTACAAACCTACTTACAGAAATAAAATCATTTAGCTATGCTTATATAATCTGATATACCAACTTTAATGTTTAAATAAATTTACATTCTCTTTTAGTTAACGAATGCTAGCCCTATTGGTGGGGGATTCCGTCGCCATGAAGGCAGCGTGTCAAAAAAAAATTTTTTTTTTCTGAATTCAAACAATTCGTTTATTGATAATACTTGGAAATCATTCCAGATCAACTACCCAGTGGACACACTAAAACTTAAGGCTGTAACCCAGAAGGTATGTTAACATTAATTGTGGAACAAAAAGTTGTACAGAGGCCAGCACATCAAGCTACCCCAATCTGTCAAATCTTCCCAATTTATTACGAACCTTATTTGTTTGTAGTAAAGTTGAAAATCTATCAAAGAAATTGGACAGATGGGGTAGGTTGATGTGCTGGCCTCTGTACTTTGTTATGCTGTGACAAAAATGGTAAGGTAATGATAATTTATGATATATTTTAGAGTGTATAATGACTAACTAAACTAAATTTAAGTTCAGTGCATCTTTTTCTTTCTATTTCATTAAGAAAAGGACAGAAGATAAATATTACTTTAGTCCTGGCAAATTAGTCAGCGCCTGACGTAAATTGACGTATTTTCAGTAGCCATTTTTTTAATCACGTCTAAACTTGTCTATGAATTATTTAATTTGACAGGACTGAACTAATATTTATCATGTCCTTTTCATAATTAAATAGAAAGAGAAACATGCACTGAACTTTAATTTAGTTTGTGAACAACAGAATCGGGGCCATTATTGTCCGAAATTAGTGAATGTTAAGTAAGATGCACCAGTGACTGTCGACAATCACCAGTAACTGCTGTTACTGGTGTAAGTCAGAATTTGTTTAATTTTTCACATTTACTTTTTGTTACTTATGTATATACCTTCTACGAATTATCACATATTTTTGCCGTCATGAATTAATGGATGAATCATGCAATGAGATGTAATTGCCGAGCTATTCTATAGGAATACTAGCTGACATCGCAAATGTCGTTTTGCAAAAAAAAAAAATTGGGGTATGAAAAATAGATAGTAGCCGATTCTCAGACCTACCCGATATGCACACAAAATTTCATACAAATCGGCCCAACCGTTTCAGAGGAGTAGGTATGGAAACTAACACTGTGACACGAGAATTTTATATATTAGAAGAAAGATTTAACTTGTGACTGTAGGTACTTATGTGTTTCTAGGTACATTTTACGGGTAAAATCTGAACTTTGATAAAACTAGATTCACAAGCAAAAGAATATATTATTCCTAAACTTACGGAAAACAGGTTGAGTAGGTAATAATATTGTTTGAATATCTAAAAAAGGTTTAACTAATACGATTTCCATATTAAAGTTCTCGATAAATTGAAAATTCCTGGAAATGAGGTTTGAGATAAATGACTCGAAATAGCTGTACTTATTCCGATTACTGATGATAACATTCACTGGTGACTGACCAAATAATAAAATTACGTCATTCACCAGCTAGCTTGGTGAATGTTAACTTAAACATCATAAGACATATAGCGCTTCGGACATTGTCTTAACATTTATACACCTTGCAACGGTTAAGTTTCAGAATTTTTAAAGCTTTAGTATCTATCAGATAACAAACCAGGTAACAAATAGTGGATGAATACGAAATGAAGTGGAAAAAAGTGTAGCAAATACCGCCATAATGCGCTGATCAGCCACGCAAGCAAAATATTGCAACACATTCTCAACAAAAATCTGAAAGCAGACCTGTCGCGAGCAACATGATTGTCCGAAAGGGTTACCGCTGCCCCGGAACATAAAGGGCTAAGGAAGGAACACGGGTGGGTTTTAGTCAGTAAGAGTCTGACGCTCCCTTCTGCACCACCCTGAGCGGCAGGGGTAATTTGATGATTTTCCATCCGCGAAAAAAAAAACCTGTCGCGAGAGAATGCGCAAGAACAAGCTAGATTTGTGAAGAGAATGGAAACCCGTGAATAGATTCTCATTGTTCGTCATATAATCGAGAAGGCACGAGAATTCAACACACCGACCTACATTTTGTAGCGCAAAAAAAAAAGAAAACGAGAAAGATTTTTCACTACTACGTTAAATGTTTAATTAAAAAAGTCCGAATACAAGAAAATACCAAAAATGGTGCGAAATATAGGTAAGTTTAAATTTCGCAACGCGACGAGTTAAATTTTAAGTGCAACCAAAACGTTCACTATGTACACGTGGACAAAATTAGATCGCATAAAAAAGGTAGAACGGAGAAGGGAGTAAAAAAAAAATAAATATCTGATAGCCCTCCTCTTCGAAACTAGGTTGGAAAGAAGAGGCTACGTCTTTTTCCACGGCGGCCTTGAAGAACACTTCAGGTCTAGTACGTGCTGGTAAGTTCGGATCTGCCTGCTTCCACAAGTAAATCAATCGGGTGAAAATGCAATACAGAAGAAGCCTGGGAGGGTGGAGCCGAATGAATCGGCTTGCAAAATGTTCGGGTCTTAACCTGGGGCAAAAATTAACCATAAGAACCCGAATAGCAAGCAGAATCTCTTGCACCTAAAAAAAAAAGCGTAGAATTACTTATACATACCAGAAAAAAAGACGAGCAAAGTTTAATGCTCCATTGGAAGACTCAACTCGCTCGCTTTATCGAGGAATAAAATAGGAATAGGATTAAAATATTGAAACATGATGAAAGACTATGAATAATCCAAAGGAAAAAAAATATATACCCCGAATCAATTAATCACCAGCAACACATAATATTATAAGAAATTAAATTCAAAACATAACAAAATCATCAGAAATTTGGGCTTAAAGTTCCAAGATAAAAATAATCTGGCCGTCGTCTGTGACAAAATTTCGACAAGTGACCCATAATTCAAAGAAAAAATCTCATCTGAAGAAAAAATTAAAAGAAAAAATTACGAAAATAAATTTACTTGATAGGCAAAACATCAAAGATGAGGTTGAATATAAACTTACAGAAGTATGAATGTCGGAAAATTAGCATGCAGTATTTAAATTAATACTGCAATGTGTAACTGCTTTATTGATTTCCCAAAGGCATTTGATTTTATGAAATGGTTAACTTTGTAGAACTTTGTGGACGCTAATGGAAATGGGCACACTTAAACACGTTTTGCATCTTCTTAGAGAACTCTGCGAGGGAGGAACAGTATCAGTAGTCGACCCCATTTTCGGAGTTTCCATCCCAGTGCAGGTGTCCGCCAGGGATGTATTGTATCACCACTACTATTCAACACCTACATAGAGCTCATTATGTGAATTACCCTCGGTGATGGTGTTGCGATTGGTGGATACAAAATTGCGAACCTATGCTGATGACAGTGACACAACCTCGTTTTTGAGTTGAACATGTCTGCTTACATAAAATATTTTTAAAAAAATTAATGTATGTTATTAAATAAAAGACAATTGTTCCTAAAGTCAGCATGATATCGTCAATTTCGTGTGAAGAGGCAACGGAAATTCTTTTTTACAATATTATAAAGCAAAATATTAGAATAAAAAATTGCTACCATTTGAAGATGAAGGAACAATCTAATATCTGTGGTAATTATTAGTTATATTTGGTTTCACACAGTTCATCGTGACTATGTCAAGCGCTAAACTGAGAAGAAGACGAAATTAAACTTTGAGTAATTGCTCGTTAGAAGTCTGTTTTGAATTTATTTATTTATTATAACTTTATGCACTATTAAAAAAAATACTGTACAAAGGCGGACCATTTTTTACCAGTCAAGCTTAGGGTGATGGAGAGACAAAACATGGCAGGTGCAACATACGGGATAAATATATAAGAAATTACTATAAAATACAAGAATAAATACTAATAAGTACATAGATAGATACATACATATAAACAAAAAGAACTGTCAGAAAAATTATCGGCAGAGGAGAAAACGAATCCAACAAATCAGCGCTGGGATATTACGGCCAACTTCTGACGGATATGTTCACATGCCTCACTTAAAAAAAAAAACTTTTTTACAAAAAAAAAACCGACTTCCAAAAAAGACACTACAAAGTGAAAAATAACTTTAATTTCGGAAGCCGGTGTCCATAGACGAAAATGCGGAACCAACGACACCGACTTCCGAAATTAAAGTTATTTTTCACTTTTTAGTGTTTTTTTGGAAGTCGGTTGTTTTTTTTTGCAAATAAGTTTTTATTTTTCACGTTTTAGTGGGCCAGTTTGTAACTTATCTAAGTTACAATAGCCTTATGTTAACTGCTCGTCACCTTTTACAAAATATTGCATTTCCCGATGCAGGGACGTTAATTGTTGAGGAGTTCTCCTTGAAGAATGAAGAACCAGGACCAAGAGAACTAGGAGAACTGGAGCCGATTGAGAACCAGGAGAACTGGAGCTGATTGAGAAATAACCATCAGCTCCACTTCACGATACGCATTGTGCCTAGCAAACTCAATAAAGTACCTAATCGAATCGCAAACCGTGAAATATTTATTATTGAGTATTTGAGTAGTTCCGATGGCCATCTGTGATCTTCATCATCAGTTCCACTTCACCGAATGGTGCTTTCTGAGATCAACTGCACAAGTTATTACAAAAAATACCCAAATCGCTATAGGTGTGCCTACAAAATTTGAGGGTTTCCTTCGATTTCCATGAGATTCCCTCAACAGATTCCGATTTGGTGACAATGGGACCACCTCGGGAGCATACCCTTTCAAATAAAAAAGAATTTTGAAAATCGGCCCACAATTGGCGGAGTAATCGCATAACAAACACAAAAAAAAAAACACCGTCGAATTGAGAACGTTCTCCTTTTTAACCGACTTCAAAAAAGAATGGAAGGATTCAGCTGCACGTTTATTAATGTGGGGAGAAACAACATAAGGTGTCATAGCCCAGGCACACACTTCAACCTCTCAATTTGTCTTAACATCGTAATTTCATACAATTAGTAAATTAATGGCCTTACTCTATGTTTTTGATACCAAGCTTACTTTGTTTTAGAATCTGAACAATATCAAATTGGCGACACATAATTCAGCATGGAACCATGGCTCAGGTACAGAGAATAATGCACAGGCGAATAGCAGTTCCATTTTCAGCATCAGAAAAAATATGCACAGTGTTCTAGAGAAAGTTCCAAGTGATCCTACATCAATTAGAGGCAAGTACTTACTAACTAACACAAACAGCAAAAAAAAATGTATTATATTATTTTGAGTGATTTGGTAGATTTTGAGGATCATATTTGTGTTCCATAACATGCTTTTCATTTCACCTCCCTAACCTTTATTAGAAGCAAGAAAGTTTTTGGACTGAAATGTAAGTATTGTTTTTTTTTTCAGCTAACAGGGATATTACCCCTAATTATTCAAAGGGAGCATCTATCGAAAGGTCTACATTCATCTCCAGAGGTAACTTCAGTAAGTTTTAAACATGATATTGCGTTTTACTTTGAAATTTAAGTTTATTTTAAAAATACCTAAGTTGCTAGTCACGCGGTGGCAAACCACGTGCTGACCAGCAGCGGATAGTCCCGCCCCGCCCCCCGGCTTCATAACAGTTGTCTTGCCCCCAACGCCCGGCACAGTGATTCGATTTTTTTTTTTCGAATAACCTGATCAAGTACAGCGTAATTAATAAAAAAACAGAGTAAACGAGCTGTGGTATGTGGTCGTAAATATACGACTCTGGCGAAATGGACACGAAAATATTTGTCGGATTAATCCGACGTAAGCGGTTAAAGGGTTAATTGTATTTGCCAAAATGCCGACTTGACACTCAAACATTATCATGTCCTTTAGTATTTCTCTCGTGTAACGCAGGACTAAACGCATGATTATAGACGTGATAACAATATAACTTTTATTGTGACGTCACACCTCGGACACTCCATACAACTAGGGTTCCCAACGATCCCGGATTGCCCGGGAGACTCCGGTAATAATAGTTAAACTCCCGACAGCCCGGGGTGCAATAATTTCTCCGGTTTTTCTAAAATTATATGCATCCGTCGCTCGCAAATCGCTATTAAAGTCAAAAAAAAAAAACTGTCACGTTCGTTCTTTTCATTCCTGTCTCTATTACGAGCGTGTATGCAGCATTGCAGCCTGACGGAACGGAAGTATGGAGCAAGAAAAGAAACCGAATGAATATTTCTTTAGTAAAAGCAGAGTTACAAATACTAACAAACTTCGATTTTTCATGTAAAAACGTACCTATATTATTGTGTCGTGAAAAACCGTCTATTATTAGATGCTGCTCGAAAGCAAAGTAAATATAAATTTGAAATCTTATAAATGATTGAGATTTTCTTTCAACTCCCCCCCCTAATCGATTTTTTAAAATTCTCCCGGGTTGGTCCTTTCGAGAGTTGGCAACCTTACATACTTACAACGCTTGCAAAATAATTAATTCCTACTACATAATCAAATGACGTTTGTACACGTGCAAATGTGTGCGTGAACTCTGGTAGTGGAGCTACTAGGGTTGGCTGTCGTGAGTAGCCTAAAAAATAGTAATTTAAAAAAATTAAATCGACTTCAAAAAGAAATGTCGGTGTCTTGGGATCTGTATTTTAGTTTTAGTTTTTTGCCACCGACTTCCGAAATTATAATTTTGAGTTAATTTCTTTTTGAAGTCGATTTAATTTTTTTAAAATTAGGTCCTTTTTAATTTCATAATTTTTAGTTTTAAGTAAAAACTGGAATATTTTTTTGCAATAAATAGGTAATAATTTTGTTGTAAGTACTTAAATATTGCACCAGAATTTGACCAAGGTTTTGAGAAGTTTTCCCTTTGAGGTGCACCAGTAGCTCGAATCAATAAGCCGTCATACTTACAAGTAAATGAAAACACTAAAATATTTTCGTTTAAATGAAATCTCTAAATAATCGGTTATTAAATTGCATGGTATTAAAAATGCGAAATCTTACAAACAGTTTATGTAAATACAAATTCGGAAACGCATCACAATATCCAACCCTCAAATAAAACTTTCAATCGCAAATTGTGTATTCGTGTCAGCAGTACAGCCACCAATGTGATTCTTACGGTTACGAGCGCCCTAGCCCAGAGTCTGCAACGAATACCTCGAAGTGCGGGGTAAGGTGCGGTATATCCGGCCCTGGTTCAAGCCATGGTCCGGGGCGAGAGGGAGTGGGGGGCAGACACCTCCTTCTGCGAAGCAGTCATGCTAACGAAGGAGGTGGCGGGACGGCTGAGGGAGAGAGCCTCACGTCCCAGCCGCCGCGGGAGACGCTCCGGGCGTCGGGAGCCGCGCGACGACTCCCGGCCACCGTAGGCGCGGGCCTGCGGGCGAAGAGTAATGGATAACCCTCCGTCCGATCAGGACCAGGCCCGTGCCGGACGGCGCGTACGTGTTCCACGCGCGCCTCAAAGAGATGTCAGCAGCAAGGAAGGGGTCCGAAAGGGCCGAAGCCTGCCGGGGCAGCGGGATTGTCCGAAAGGGTTACCGCTACCCCGGAAAGGGCTAAGGAGAGTCTGACACTCCCTTCTGCTCCACCCAGAGCGGGAGGGGTCATTTGATGATATCCCATACTAAAAAAAAAAAAAGGTGCTGTATCTGATATGAGCGCGGGGAAGAGAGTGTCCGTTCTGCTGTACGTTGTATTATTAACCACTCATTCTGTATAAGTATGATTTTTAAACAGGTTCTAAAATTGTACAATGTACTGTATTTAATTAACAGCAGCAAGTGGAAGTAGCAGCCGCTCCGGTTCGGTGGGCGTAGCTCGCTCCAACTTCGGTATGCGCAGCACGAGCGCGGCGCCGACCACGCCGCTGGGCGCCAACCAGGCCCCGGCGCCCGTCGCACCAGCTCCCGTTCCTCAGGAACCACTCCCGGAGCATATGAAGAAGTCGATCAAGTATATGATAGATCTCTGCATCATTAACTCTGATGATGTTGAAATGGTAGCTGAAGTCAAGCAACTGTACACAGCCCAATATCATGCTGCAGTAGTTAATGAAATACTCAATATTGCTGTAAACAAGTAAGCACAGTATTATTATACTAACTTTGTAAATATACTTACAGATATAGTTACATCACAATTTTTTTCTAGGTCAGCAAAGGTGGTTCCTTCGATGTCAAAAGCATTGCTCAGTTTAGTGGCATCAAATACTATCTCTCCTGACAATTTTGTAGCTGGCATCAAAGAAGTATTTGAATTCGCGCCTGATCTTTACATTGATATTCCTATGTTGTATGATCATTTAGGAAAGATAATTGCACCACAGATCGAGAAGAAGGTAAATATTTTGTATACCTATTACTATTACAAACTTTGTTAAGTATATGACATTTATGATAATACATAATATGGTCTATATATAATCACTTTATTTTCAGCATATCACGTTTGTACAGCTATTTAGGCTTTCTGAAAGCATAATTTCTGCGAAACATGGGCATCTGTTTTTGAAAGCATTGATTAGATACCTAAAAGAAAGTATGGGACCTTCCTTTGTACAAAGCAAATGGCAAGAGTCTGGTCTTCAAATTAAACAATGGATGGATGAAAAACTTGTAAGCACCTTTTTTTTCTATTTATTATACCTCGTAATTTTTATTTGCTGTAATGTAGGTATTTTATACTAAAACTAGCGGCCCGCCCCAGCTTCGCACGGGAGCAATTTTTTATTCGTATTTCCAGAAATTTTTAGAACCTAGAACTTTCTAGATCGATTGTTACAGTTGCATTGCATACATTTTGGAGTTTTCTAGATCATTCCAGAAATTTGTTCTGAAATTCGGTCATTTTGGACTAAGAAAAAACATAATTTCGTCCCAAGATGAGACTGTCACCAAAATGTAGGACATTGTTAATGTAACTAATAGATATCATCAGTTTATTTTTAAAAGCTGGGAAAGTATAGATATTTTATACATTCGGGCGTTTTCGTTCGCTGTTACTTTCGTCCGTTGGTCATTTGAGTGGTTAGCATAAATCTAAATCGATTTTGTAGCGCGGCAACCCCACGACCATAAAGCTAACGATGATGTTGGCCGCACTGTTAGTAACATCCAATCTGATGATCGCGGGAGCATTAAAAAGGTTGGCCGCACTGTGTTTTGTGACCAATCACGCGCCACTATTTTTCCCGCGCGGCCCGCTTCTAGCGCCAGCGCGGGGAAGTAGTCGCACTTGTAAAATGCCCTAACTAAATAAGTCTGTGAGTTGCATTCGACATAATTTGTAACATACCTAGTATGTAAAAAAAACGGTGAAAAACCTCTTTTTTTTAATGACCTGGTTGCTGGGAGCTTTTAGCCAAGTTTTTAATTATGTGAAAACCCTCTCAATTCAAAAAGCCACAGATTAACGATATACCACCTAACCTCAAAAACATATTTCTTAATTACTTGACTCTCCCATCTTTTAAAAATATATTAAAGGCCGTACTTAGTTACATCTATATAGACAAATGAAACAACGTATGTTTCATCAAGGGACGTTTTGATAAATTTGTCTAGTCCAAGCATGTTAGGAGCGTGGCCATGATTCTTTCCAGAAGTTCACATGAGTTAGAAAAGGACAGATATATATTTTTTCACATTTTCGCCACCCACAACCACCCACTTCCACCCACCGCGACCATACTCCCTTACTTTCACCAAGAGACCAAGGGGTATTTACCACCCCAACGGGAAGTTGGTTGGAGTTTGTAGTCATAGAGAAAACCCTGTCTTCACGTACTAACATTACCATTTTATATATATACAGGGTGTAATTTAAACCCAGTAGTTATCCTGAAGCATTAAGGATAACAGCTGGTATAGAGTCACTATACATAGTTTCAACTCAAAATAAAATACTCTAAGAATTTATACCAAATTTTCGGTTTCATTGGTTTCTTAAATTCAAATCATAACAAACGTGTCACCGCACTACGTAGGTCAATAACTTTTTAAGTTACTTGCCAATATCACGATAAATCTCTTCCGTAACTCTGCGCGCCTAGTACCGTAGCCTACTGCAGCGCAGGCGGTGTTTGTCGGCGCCAACTGACGGAATATTCCGCCGCCGCCGCGCGCGCGCGCAATAAGCCATACGTACTTTACCGTGATGTAAAAATTAATGTGTAATTCTAATTATTGATTTACAGTTTACTCGTTAATATTAAGCCAGAAATTGCACGTAAAAACTGGAATAACAAAACTTACGTATACAATCGTAACAAAGTTTAGGAAGGTACCTAGGTTAACTAGTTTCATCCCTTATTATTACTTTATACCGAGTAAACAGTAAAATCTTAAAGCTTTGCTTAATTTAGTAAATTGACTTACATTTTTAAAGATGGGGTTCGATGTGGTGACCTTGGTATTGTATGCACAAGGCCGCTCACTTGTTCATGGACACACATTACGTAGCATGTCTGGTGTTATTGTCCTGAAAGTGGCCTCAATCCGCACTTTAATTTGTATCACACTGCACTGCGTACACTACACACGCACTATGGGTGCTGACCGTCGTTGCTCAGCACTCGCCATAGGTACCTGATTACCTATGGTTAGAGGCACCAAGCCGATGTACCATCCGAGATCAAACTAAAACATGCTGACGAAGGCATCTATCGACGCTCAGCATCTGGTCTACTCTCAATAAAACGGCGCCGGTACAGTTCTCGGGCAACTCGCAAATTACTGATGCGCATAATTATCATAGGGATAAAAACGAGTGTACTAGACGCAGGACAGATGTCGACTGACGGCGACGAGCAAAGCAATAACAAAAATGAAGCTCCTATTCCCTGCTATCCTGGTACGTAAATATTATTTCGTTAAATTTGATACCTATAGGGTAGCTGTCCCTATTAGTGTCCACTACTGTTAAAAATATTATTCAAGATTATTTTACATACTAATAATAATTTCAACTAAACTCCGTTAAACTTTTAAGTAAATCTAACACAACCGAGCAAACTAATTACGAATTCAAAATTGAAAAATCATTCATTTTTTTTTTTGGGTGGGAAAATCATCAATGACTCAGCTGCCGCCCTGGGTGGGGCGGAAGGCTGAAGGAAGTGTTAGACTCTTACTGACTAAATACCACCCTGTTCCTTCAGTTGCCCTTGCATTCCGGGTTATCTCGTTAGAATATTCCCGCAATCCCGGAAATTCCCAAAACTCCGGAAAATCATTCATTTCAATCCATTAAAGATCATAATATGGGTTCGCGTTATCTCGTTATAAGTCTGAAATAAAAATTGTATTTACCAGGAGTAATTGAAACTACACGGACTGCAATTGGTTCACGTACCCTAAAACCCAGGTTTACACACACATCGATGTTACATTGTGTGTGTAACGACGTAATCAGGGTTCTGTGAGCAAACGATATTCAATTCGGAAATAACAATTCCTGTTACTCATGCGCTTCTAGTACTTTTATTAATTTCTTTCGACAGTTAGATGCAATTTTGCGACATTTTCTTATTTGAATTATAATAACAAAGACTAAACGTGCTCAAACTAATAAAACCTATGTACCACTCAAACAGCACCGACAGACCGTGAACTCCGATAATTCTTTCGGTTAGTTCTACACACAAAAATTATGAGTGCGTGGTATTATTTTGTAATAAAAAAAAACGATTAACTTGTTGCTAATAATTTACGTCTTATTTAGTAAAAAAATAACCTTATTTTAAAAATTATGAACGGAACCCACTGTGATTTTATTTGTACTAGGAGAAGAATAAGTTGCGAAGAGGTGAATTGAAATGATGTTTTGGGTTCAGTTGGACAAAAAAATGGTTTCTAAATCCTTTTCCTATTCTAAGTACTAATGGCAAATAATAATGTTTATTTAAGCAATTAATTGCCGGTAGGATGCACGTAAGGATTCGATTTTTATGATCAATTCAATGGTTGTACAAGCTGTCGATTTTTCGAAAAAATCGTTTTAATGCGATCTTCAAGCAAATCGATTCAATAGTAACGTGAATCGAATCTCTTGGATCGTATGTGTAAATAAAGGCTCTTAATAGTTCAAGTTCATATTTGCCCAAAGCATTGTGCTGACAATCATAAACAGCGAATAGGTAGGTTTATCTATTTCAAACAAGATCAATTACATAAGTATGCCGACACTTTTTAACTTGTCCGAAGATTGAAACATATTAGTCATCCATCTGAATTAAAGTCATTGAATTACGCTGGAAAGGTTATCAAATATTATTGACGTACCTACCTGACTGGCAACTGTAAATATGTCACAAAACAGAGGTGTGTTAAATGTTGTTTAAAATTTTTTAATTACGATTTTTGAATGAATTTTTAGAAGATCGATGTAAGAAGAGCACGGGATTCGATCTGTGAATCGAATGAAAAATCGAATTAAAGCAAAAAATCGTTCATCTTTATGGCCACCAAAATAAAAGGTTAGAAATAATGTTAGGAAATTTACAGGAATATTGTTTTTGAATTAGGTATTTACTGTATTGTAGGTATGATGGAAAGGTGGGTAGCGGGTGGAAGATTACTACGAGGTAGATAATAATTATCTACAAAGTAATCTTCTACAAAAGGACAACCACGTAAAAAACCAACAAGTGTGTAAATGATACGTGACAATTCAAGCAGGTATCTAAATATTTCGTTAACTTTTGATACCTAGACCAATTAATTGTATTGTAGGTAGCTAGTTCACAAACATAATCAAAGTTTTGGAAAAGTCAGTAATAATATTTTGTGAATAAAAAATAAACATGCGGAACCGTTTATTCAGAAATACCAGGAGTAGGAGGTTTATCTTTACTTACAAATAGTTCGTTGACACCGATCAGCTGTTTTAGTGCTAGTGATGTGTTTATTTCAATTTGAAAAGTTCGGTTTCTGGTATCAATGTATTAAAAAATCTCATAACTTCCGAACATGTAGCGATAGGATTAAAAAACCCTTCCTATATCGTTTGATATCATCCAAAGAAGGCGTGCCCTTTGTATGTATATACCTTTTCCGTTACAGATTGTATATATATATATATATATAATATTTAGATTTAGATTAATTTTGATTTCAGGTGACAGCGTGGTTGGAAGATAATAATTTTGAATTTTTGGAAGGAGATTCTAGGGTTAGCGAAGAAACGAAGAAAATCTTAACGCCAGCTCAAACTCAAACCAAATTGATTAAACTTATGGAGGCTGGTGAGACTTGTGACTGTAATAAGGGATGGATACAGGTATGATACATTGAATCTGCTGCTGATGTGGATCGGAGAGAAAATTCGTACCTAATGAGCAAAAAGGATATAATTTTCAAAATTACGGTTGGTTTGACGGCATAAACTTGATAGATTAGGAAGCGCGCTCTGTCAGTCACGTTTGAAGCAGTCCATCTTCGACGAATCTGCCACAGACTGGGCAAAAAATCTGCCACACTTGGCGCCAAAATATGCCTTACATAATACACAACGTATTCAATGAAATTTCTTTAACCCCTCTTTTGTTACACAAAAATTAAGAACCTATTCTTTATTTTTGTTTAAAATTAAGAACCTATTCCTTATTTTTGTTTTGTTTAAATTCACCTGAGAAATCCCCGTTTAATTTGGCCATAAAACAGAATCATTTGTACCTAATCTATTTTTTTTTAAAACCTGATGTAATTACTTTGAAAAAAAGATGAATTAATTGAAAATTCTAATTAATTAGTGTGGATTTTCATGCAATCTTTTAAATCTGACACTTTTGTAAATCGTCAGTATGATCTGCCACGGACAAAATTTTGGAGTGAAATCTGCCACAAATGGTCACACTGGTTTGAAAGGGCACTGCGTCATCGCATAGCAAAGTGGCGGTTCGGGACTCGGTCTTTTAATCCGCTTGGCCCGACTCGCGCACTCCCTTTTTCAATTTTTATGTTATCTAGTAACATTTTAAAATAGGTTTGCTGGCGATGTTGGTCCCATGGAGAAAGTTGTTTAGTTTGATGGTCTGTACCACATCCTTAAATTTGGCTGGTCATTGAAAAGTAACTCTGTATAAAAATCCTCAATCCCCTTCGTAACAAAAGGTTTAGCACTTATGGAACACGTGGTTTTTTTTTGTTTACCTTAAGTTAACTACAACCAATGGAGTATAGGTATAACATAACCTAACTAATTTAAAGTTTTTCTTTTCAGCTCAGTGATTCTAGTATTCATTGCCTCATATGTAACAAGGTGACAAGTCTCCTGAATATCCACATTTGTCAAAATAATGAAAATTTAGCCAACAGCATTAATACCGAGAACATTGGACAAACACATTCAGAAAACAAAAGAAATAAATGTGTTAATAATAAGAAATATATTTCTAAACTTGATTTATCGGAGAATGATTTAGGTGATCATCTTAAGAGACTTGTAATTTGCGAACTGTGCAAAGTTAGTGTGCCTCAAGATCAAATTGAATACCATAACGCTGGGACTCCTCACTGGTCTAACGCGTTCAAAAATATTTGCACAAATGTAGCGGACGGGTTACAATCATTTTTTAAAGATAGTCTTAAAACAGATAGCGATTTGTCTGGTAAACAAAACTACGTTCCTAAAAATAATATAACCAAACAAAACGACATATCAGAAAATGATAATGGAGCCAAACAAAACGATATTCCTAAAAATGATAATGTAGCCAAACAAAACGATATTATATCTGAAAATGATAATGGAGCCAAACAAAACGATATTCCTAAAAATGATAATGTAGCCAAACAAAACGATATTATATATGAAAATGATAATGGAGCCAAACAAAACGATATTCCTAAAAATGATAATGTAGGCAAACAAAACGATACATCTGAAAATAATAATGTAACCAATCAAAATGATATATCCAAACAAAACGATATTATATCTGAAAATGATAATGTAGCCAAACAAAACGATATATCTGAAAATGATAATCTAGCCAATCAAAACAATATACTTGAAAATGATGATGCAGCCAGCTCGTCTGTAAGTAACATAGCTAACTATGCTAATATAATAGACCCTTCAAGACCATTCAGATTCGCGGATTCCACGAAAAACAATATTACATGCATAGTCTGTGATATAGATATTCCAAATGATCCAAGAAGCATAACAAATCATGAAGCAAGCTCAAATCACAAATTATGTCTACGAAAATTATTCATGTTTCACACAATAAAGGAAGATGGTCCCTATCACCATCAATGTAAATGTTGCAACATTTTAATTTTAATGAAACCCTCTTGGACCAATATTTGGGCTCATATAGGCACTGAGCAACATACCGCATTGCTTCAAACGCGTTATGAGACAGACTCCGAGATACTAAAACTATACGTTCATAAAAGCAAAGAAAGAAGCAGTCTCGGCATAATGTATAGAGAATTGTACAAAATGTGGCTCCAATCTAACCAAATGTGTAAGATATCCCACTCATATTTTTACTGTTCACTTTGTGAACGTGAGTTGTCTGCAGTAGGCGATGAAATTGACCACATGCTCACTGAGGCACATGAAAAGTTGCTAAAAAATTTTTTAAAAGTCGAATAAAGAAACTGTAATATTATTCGGACCAAACGTGACGTCCCGGTGACGGCGATCGTGTGTCCACCACCGCGACCATGTCTATAAAAGTACTCTGTGACCGCGACCAAACTCTACTATTCAACATTGCCGCTACAATAAGCTAGTTTCCACCATCAATAAATTGAAAATCTAATTAGTCCGTCAGTTAGATTATCATAAAATATTTGACACGTATTTTTTCTTTTGTTACGTAAACCAAAATTGACGAAGATACGACGCTTTTAAAATTCTCAATACGTCACACCTTAGTATAATTTTTAGTGAGTTCTGACGTCACGAGCCCCCACTCCCGAGTTTTATCAATAATCATTGATTTACAAAAACAAAAAAATATTGTCCATTATTTTCCAATACTCTAACTGACGGACTAAGTAGATTTTCAATTTATTGGTGGTGGAAACTAGCCTATGGCGATTGACACACGTGTGTGTAGTGGCCAATGATCATAAAAAAATTGAAAACAACTGCCTGCGCCGCTTGCTGAATTAGAGCTCTCTCTCTTTCCTACAATTCGCCTACTCTTTGCACATTATTGGTTTTATTTTCATTGATGCGATGTTATGATTAGAGATCGGATATTCGGATGCATATTTACCTAAAGTTAATTTTTAGCTTTATAAGTATGGTAGCGACTTCATAAAATATTTTTTTCTGTAAAAATCCCGGGATACCAGTAACACCGGGAATACACGAAGCAACTTCTATAAAAATATTTAAGTATTTTAAAAAATACGAGATAACAATCCCGGGGTTTTTTTGTATTGTTGTTATGCAATCCACAATGTAAGAGGATTGCATAACTATTCATATGCATATTTTTTAAATATTAATGTTTAATTTTGTACAATTTGTTTCAATAGGTAATAAATGAAATTATTCTAAATATATGTAGTCCGTTATCTTATCTTGACGTTGTTTGCTATTGCAGCTTGGTATCTACCTACCTACTTTACAATATTAGTTAGACAGATATGCATCCGATTCTAGGCAGAAAAAACAACAATCCGGAATCGCGGGATTTTTGCATTCCATATAAGTCAAAATTTGAAAGTAAGTAAATAAACATTGATTATATAATCAGAAACCTATCCCGGACAGTGGGATTTTTTAGATATCAAAAGCGCATTCCATATTAACCGGCATCTCAACTTTAGGTGAATACCTATGCTTTCGAATATCCGATCTCTAGTTATGATCCATGATCCCTGCTGCGCTACAGTTATTTGAGTACAGCGGGGCAATTGCGTAACAGAATATCAATCGGAATCCGTTTCATTTTGACAGTTCAACAACATTCATTGCGTTATTTACGTGTTGAGCAGACTAATTTTTCAAACTTATAAAGCAATGGATTAGCAATTTGCTTCAAAATGATCCAGATTCCGATTGATAGATAATGACCTGCACCCTAATTGCGTAACACACTATTACTCTCAATTTGAATCATTTTGAAGCATATTGCAAGCTAATCCATTGCTCCGTATGTTCGAAAAGTGTCTGCTCAACAACGTAAATAACGCAATGAATGTTGTTGAACTGTCAAAATGAAACCCATTGCTACTGATAGTGTGTTACGCAATTACCCTGCCGATTCTGTTGTTCACAAACCAAATTAAATTTAAGTTCAGTGCATCTTTTTCTTTCTATTTAATTATGAAAAGGACAGAAGATAAATATTAGTTTAGTCCCGTCAAATTAGATAGACAAGTTTAGACGTGATTAAAAAATTGGCTACTAAAATACGTCAATTTACGTCAGGCGCTGACTAATTTGACAGGACTAAACTAATATTTATCTTCTGTCCTTTCCATAATGAAATAGAAAGAAAAAGATGCACTGAACTTAAATTTAATTTAGTTTGTGAACAACAGAATCGGGGCCAGTGTGTTACGCAATTTGGCTGTCCCATTTCAAAACCTAGTAAGGGACATTTTTTTAAAAATAATAATTTTGCTAACTTAGACTAAGTTAGCAAGATTATGCAATAAAACGATTTTTGAAAAAAAAAATGTCCCTTAAGTACTAGATTTGAAATGGGACAGCCGAATTATGGTGGTTTGACGGAGCAGGGCGCCGATTCTACTAACAAAATTGTTCAAAAATCGCAATGGAACCACAGCTGAATCACGGCTATTAAGCGTTTTCATATTATACTAATGAACAACGATTCAACTGCCGTTACGTTTTAGTTGCCAACGATAGATCGAAATAATTTCAAAATATAATCTGCTAACAAAATCGAACATGAGCGTGACGTTTGGTCACTTTCTACTGTTATTTTGACACTTGTTAGAATCGAATGGTCTAAATATAGTTTTGTATTCGAAAATAGTTTCGGTGACATTTAACATTTTTAAGTTCAACTTTTTTTTCTGTGGTATTATTAAACATACTATTTGGCATGTTGGTAACACAGTTTTCTACGTTCCCGCTACCATTCAGTTGCAATTCAGCATAGGTTTATTTCCTTCCAGTTTGCCTAAGAAATAGTAGAATGACTTTAAAAGTACTTAACTATCGAACGGCGATCGAAATCGAACTGTTATTAAAACACAATTGAACGTGTAACGTTGCAAATTAGTAGAATCGCCCCCCAGGTTGCTCCAAGGTGCAGTTTCAGAAAATATAAATGAATAAATAATAACGTTTAACCTTTTAACAGCCCGACTTTATATCAGTTGTCGTGCCCCCAGCGCTCGGCACAGTGAATCGAATTTTGTTTGTTTTTCGAATAACCTGATAGAATACAGCGTAATTAATAAAAAAAAAAAACAGAGTAAACGAGCTGTGGTATTTGGTCGTAAATATACGACCCTGGCGAAATGAACACGAAAATATTTGTCGGATTAATTCGACGTAGGCGGTTAAAAGGTTTAATGAAATTAAAGAATGTTCATAAAACGAAAACGCCAAACCGTATACGTGTTTTAATGTCGTCGCCATTAAAGTTGCATGCTGTATAACAGTGACACATCCGTCCGCCACAATCTCTGCGACGGGGTAATTGCGTAACACACTATCAGTAGTTGATCTGTCAAAATGAAACCCATTACGGGTTTCATTTTGACAGATCAACAACGTTTAATGCGTTTTTTACATTGTTGAGCAGACACATTTTTCGAACATATATTATGAAGCAGTGGATAAACAATATCCTTCAAAATGATTCAGATTGTGATCGATAATGGCCCCGATTCTTTTGTTCACAAACTAAACTAAATTTAAGTTCAGTGCATCTTTTTCTTTCTATTTCATTAAGAAAAGGACAGAAGATAAATATTGGTTTAGTCCTGTCAAATTAGTCGGCGCCTGACGTAAATTGTCTATGGATTATCTAATTTGACAGGACTAAACTAATATTTATCTTCCGTCCTTTTCATAGCGAAATTGAAAGAAAAAGATGCGCTGAACTAGTTTAGTTTGTGAACAACAGAATCGGGGCCAGTGTATCACGTAATTAAAGTAGGAGTTCTAGCAATTCGGGTTCGGATGTTGCGGTCGGGTGACGGGCGTGCAGTGGTCACGCAGCCATGATAAATGGCCATAGCCATCATATCGCTAATTCGGCTCCTTCATCACTTTCTCGGTGACGATGACGTCCCTGTAACGGCGGCGGTGCACAAACGCACTTGTCGTTCCCCGTTGCTCCTGCATCTTGCTTCATACAATCTCATACAAAGAATGTAAAAAAAAAGTAATATTTTGTCTTTTTTTTTTTTTTTTTTTTGTGGATGGGAAATCATCCAATGACCCCTCCCGCTCTGGGTGGAGCAGAAGGGAGTGTCAGACTCTTACTGACTAAAACCCACCCGTGTTCCTTCCTTAGCCCTTTGTGTTCCGGGGTAGCGGTAACCCTTTCGGACAATCCCGCTGCAATATTTTGTCTTTGCGGAAGAATTTTTCCTTTTAATTTGTGTATAGTTTTAACTAAGTTAGGATTTAATTTTAATATTTTTTATTAATTAATTAGTAGTATTAAAATAATTTTATTCTTATTTCAATTTTGTTTTTTATCCAATGGTCTTTGTTTTTTTTTTGGATGTTTTGGTACAGAGGCCAGCACATCAAGCTAACCTCATTTGCAGTAAAGTTGAAAATCTATCACAGAAATTTGACAGATTGGAGTAGCTTGATGTGCTGGCCTCTGTACATTCGGCTACATATCAAGCATCTTTCCAGTTTTAGCTGACCTCGCATTGTTTAAGTTTTTCGTACAATCAGTGGTCAGCATATACTGGATAAGTGTAGCTTGATGTGTAGCCGTGCGTACAAAAATGGATAATGGCGGCTATGCCTGCATCACCGTCATTGCATTCCATTTGTTTCCATTTTGTTCTTTAAAACTTTGTCAAAGGAAGTGGTTTTTAAGTAATTATAAAGATATTACAGCAGCATTATTAAAGAAAGTACCTACGTGCACGTTAATTATAATAAGTTTATGTGAAGTTGATTACGAATACCTAAACAATATTAATTAAAATTAATATTTTCTTATTACCTAAATTGTTTTTTTTTTCTGCTCCTATCCTATACCATCGTCAAAAACAAAGTCTATACTTGGTTTTACATAATATCAATCGCCGTGCCCAGCTCATAAATCGACAAACAAATATCTGCGACGAATAAGGTCGTGCAATGAAACAAAAAAAAATTGTTATACAACGCAGTCTGAGACCGCGCTGTTTGTTTTCGTAAAAACGTTTGGTCACAACTGTTACCTGGAAAAAGATAGCCAATAGCCCTGCTGGCCCTAACCTAATGAGAGGAGTTCCTTCCAATCCTAAGTCAATGCTAGACATTGACATAAATCCTACTAATATTATAAATGCGAAAGTTTGTGAAAGTAGGAGTAGCTTGTAAAGTTTGTGTCTTTCATGCAAAAACTACTGAACGGATTTTGATGAAACTTTACAGTAATATAGTTTATACATCAGAATAACACATAGGATACTTTTTATCCCGATATTCCCACAGGATCAAAACTTACGCGGGTGAAACCGCGGGGCGCAGCTAATGATGAAATAAATAAAACGTGAGAGTCAAAATGGCGGGTGTACCATAGCGAATTAAATTATACCAATTACCAAAAAAATCTACCTAAAATGTACTATTCAGTACCTAGGTCTAAAAAATCTGTACCTCTTTCACAACGAAATTATTTAGAAAGTAAGGTACACCCGCCATATTGACATCAAGATGGCGGGTGTACTATAATATTTTATTATTTAACCATTACTCATAAAATAAAATTACACCAAAAAATTGTACCTAAAAAGTACCTCCATTAAAAGAAAACGTACACTTGAACAGTTGGATAGTTTCTTAGAAATAAAACAACCGTGTTTTGTGTAAAACTAAACACGATACTTAATTATAATAATATTATTGATATAGTTACATATATTATATGTACATTGCAGTGCAGCCCAGTGGTAACTGCCCCGACTTGCAAGTTGTAGGTCGCGGATTCAAATCGTGTCAGGCGCATTACTTTGTGTAATTTATTTCATCACCACTGCTCTCAAAACAGTGAAGAAAAACATCGTGAGCATGTCCTAGAATCATAAATTCGAGGACATGTGACATCCACCAATCCGCAATGGGCCCGCGCGGTGGATTATGGCCCATTCCCTCTCCAAGAAAGGAGGCCTGAGTCCCAGCAGTGGGAACATTATAAGGCCAATAATGCTAATGCTAAATTATGCATTTATATTTTTATTTATTTTATTGCCCGAAGTCTGACAACCAGTCTTACCATGGGGGTATCTACATGTACACGTGTTTTCCAATAACTAGTTTTTGGAGGTCAGACAGGCAGCCGCTCCATGTAAAATACTGGTGTTCAGCTGCATCAGGTTAGACTGGAAGCCGACCCTAATATAGTTGGGAAAAGGCTAGGCAGATAATGACATTTATATTTAAAGGATATTTTTTAAATTATGAATTATATGCACGATAATAATTATTAATAGTTACTATACTCCGTCGGTTTAGGTAGTTAACTAAATGTAAACAATCTTGGCATGTCTTTTTATATAAAAGTTGTCTATAAATTGTATATCAAAATCTTTGCGACTAGGTATTTAGGCAATATAGCTTATATTTTTGATAATATTTTGATCGATGCAATTTATAGTGCCTCTATAAAAGAATCATGTACAAATACTGAATGTGTCATTAACAAAGTCGAAAGAAAAATTGCTTTTTTGCCACTTAATTTTAACATGTCAAATATATCAATGCTCAACCAATCGGCAGAGTCTATGTTATGTGAAGATAATAATAACACTGTACAATGTAGACGTAATGACTGCAATGGCATACGAACATTAAATTACGAACTAAGTAATGCAATAGCTTTTGAGCTGAATCAAACAGATGTAATTTGTCTTAAATACATACCTATGGAAATAACATTAAATAATAGAAAATACGAAATTCTTGGATTCATTGAGTTTTTACCATCCGGCGGCGATGTTACAGACATCCACAATATTGGCCACTATCGAGCTCATTGTCGTCGTAATGCTGAATGGAAATGTTTTGATGGTCTTAATAATTTTATAACCAAAACTCCGAATTCACTTATCGCTAATTGCATTATGTATGGACAAAAATAAAGAGGTATCTAATCATTTTGACGCGTAATTTTCATTCATGGTGTATACTTCAATTATCCCTAGAATATATAAAAATATGCACCTAGATCAATAATTAATTATAATAATAACATAGTAAACGAGATACGGTTGTTTTATTTCTCAGGAACTATCCAACTGTTCAAGTGTACGTTTTCTTTTAATGGAGGTACTCTTTAGGTACAATTTTTTGGTGTAATTATATTTTATGAGTAATGGTTAAATAATAAAATATTATAGTACACCCGCCATCTTGATGTCAATATGGCGGTTGTACCTTACTTTCTAAATAATTTCGTTGTGAAAGAGGTACAGATTTTTTAGACCTAGGTACTGAATAGTACATTTTAGGTAGATTTTTTTGGTAATTGGTATAATTTAATTCGCTATGGTACACCCGCCATTTTGACTCTCACAATAAAACGCACAAAGTTCGAGAAGAAATGTAAGAGATTAGTAGGAAAGTGTGCCTCACGGCTGCGCCAAAAGGTCCGATTCAGCGCAAAAATGGGCTTATTCCACAAATCCCCTGCCCAGCATCGCATCGCCGCGGCAGGGGATTTTTGGACTCGCTCTACAAATCCACTGGTGATTGCCGCGAAATTCAAATTTTCTTGCGTTTTTTGCAATTTACATTTGTTTCATTTTGATCAGAGGCAATTCTCGTAATTTTCAAAGACGGATCTCAGTCTCAATCTTTCAAAATACCTCTTAATTTCCCTATATTTTTGACATCGATTGTCTGCTGAGACGAGAATGCGATTATATTTTGAACGTTTTCAATTACTGGAATTGGCCTTCTGATTTCCGAAAAAGATCAAAATGGAACAAATCTAACTTGGAGAGATGTAGTCACTTGAAATATTAGTTTAAAAATCAGCTTTAAATTGTGTAAACACTACTCAACTCGGCAAAACTAAATAAAACAGATTTTTCTCAACTCTCAATACAGCGGTCGTTGAACCCAAAAAAAAACATTCAATCTTTTTGTTTTTATTTTATCTTGTTTGAATTATAGATACAAACACGTCGGCACAGTTTCGCTAGCTAATATAATTTGACCCTGTAGTACTTACTAATTCCATGGGTTGAAACTGTCACAATAAACAATGATTGGGAGGTGAAACATTTACTAGGTCGACCATACAAAGTTTAACAAAGAAAGAAAGAAACATGCGTTTATTGGTATTACAGCAAAAAAAAAAGCACCTTAAAACTAAAAAAAACAGAAAACAAGGATTATAAAGAGGTTTTAATTCTAGTAATTGTAAATATATTTGTACTTAATAAAAATATCACAAACTAGCTGTGCCCGCGACTTCGTTCGCGTGGTTGTCGAGAACAAAACAACGTCGTTTAGATAAGAGTATATCACCTTTTTGATGATTTAGATAAGAGTCCTGACTTTGGTATAGTTGATTACGTTAATGCTTCTCTATATACTATGTTAGCGGTGGAATTACCCGGAGCATATACAAAAAGGTTGTTTGGGTTGCTAACACGTGATAGAGAAACATAGAGTTGGCCGTGTGAAAAACAATCAAAAGTAAGGTCTACACCCGCAACGGATAACGTCTGGCCTTGGGCTTTATTAATAGTCATAGCGTAACAGAGGCTTAGGTACAGGAAATTGCACACGTTTGAAAGTAAACGGAAAATTATTGGGGATAATGGGTATCCTGGGAATGAAAACAACATCACCGGAGCCGCAACCTGTTAAGATTTCGGCTTCGATGACATTTCGTTGGAGATTTGTTACTCTCAACCGAGTTCCATTGCATAGTTTTGGTGGGCTTAAATTTCTGAGTAGAATGATTGGTACTCCGACTTTTAAATAAATTTTGTGTGCTGGAAGACCTGGTGTATTTAGAGAGTCTAAAAACTCTACTGGATAGTGGGTGGCATCTCCTTCTTCTAAAACCGTGTTAATAGATAAATATTCCCTACTTTCTCCAGAAACATGTACCAATATTTGAGAATTTATTGCTGCTGCTTGGTCGTTGCGAGGTGCCAAAATAGCTCGTTGGCATAGCCAAGCAGCGTCATGGTTCGAGATCTCTGATGGATCTCCGTATACAGAGGAAATGAGTTCCTGCTGTGAGGCAACAGAAGAACACAGGCTTTCGACTAAAGTTACTTTACCTCCTTCTTAGTCGGGTATGTGCCGTTACCAATTTGAAGTAGTAAATTTGAGAAAACCTGCGCGTTTGCGTCACCTCCCAAATATGCTCGCATATTAAAGCTCAAATTAGTTAATATGACACTACGCCATAAAATAGAGCTCTTTAAACAGGCACCTATTTCATCGGCCCTCGTTCCTCTGGGTATTATAGGGAGTGTCTGCCTGAAGTCTCCACAGAATAGCACCGTTAAGCCTCCCATCGGTCGGTCATTTTGTCTTATATCTCGCAACGTTCTATCTACAGCTTCCACAGCTTTACGATTTGCCATCGTACACTCGTCCCAAACGATAAGGGCGCAATCGCGTAAAACCCTTGCTTTATCACTATTGCGAGACACGTTGCAAACAGGGTTTTCTGTGCGGTCCAAGTCGATTGGTATTTTAAATGTTGTATGTGCAGTTTTTCCTCCTGGTAATAAAGTGGCAGCTATTCCTGAGGAAGCGACGGCAAGGGCAATTTTGTTTTGGCTCCTTATTTGAGCCAAGATAACTTTAGTGAGGAAAGTTTTACCTGTTCCACCAGGTGCATCTAAAAACAGCATTTCTCCTAATGAATGTTCTACACTACAGCATACTCTATCAAAGATTTGACGTTGTTCTGACGTCAAATTTGAACAGCCATTTCGCAATATTTCTGCTAACTCTTCGGGGTTGTAATTTATTTCAGATGTATACTCCCTATTAATTCGTTCCCCACCAACTGTCGGTGTCGGCAAGCCGTATTGACTGAGGGGGTTCCCTCCTATACTTGTAACTATATCTTGTATAGCCAGCAAAGCCCTATTATGGCAGCTTTCACGTACTTGGTCAGAAGTTTCACTATTTATATTTTGCTGTCTCAAAAAATCTTCGGCAAACGCGTCTTTATATTTTTGCCACAACTGCCCAGCGTCCGATAGGCCACAAAATGTCAACAAAATGGCAAATAAATGGCGCAAACGATGTGGACTATCACTGACGCATGCTTCGGCTAAAGCATCATCCCAATGCTGATCGCCATCTAATAAATGCCGTGCGCGGCAAGCAGCTTGAAATGTGGGATATTCTATATCGTCCACTTTGCGGAGCTCAGCAAAAGAAGTAGGTCCTCGCACTGTGTGAAGAAGAAGGCGTAAATAATAACACTCTGCATTATTTGGGTGCACCGTGTATACAGGGTGGAATCGAAGTCATGGGCATTATTTTAACCTAAGGCACTACTCACGATACTGATTGCATTAGGGCTATTAATACGCAAATCAAAAATATTATTAATGCAAGTAAGGAAAACCTTAAAAATGTAGTAAGTCAAATTGCACAAGGCTTATTATTGCAAATAAACACTTAAATTAATTAAAACAAAATACTTTGTTAACGCCAATAATTGTTGAAATATCAAAATCTTAAAGCGCAGTTACAGCGCAAAGCGAAATGTAAACAAACATCACCTGCGCGCGCGCGGGTTTTTCCTTACAAGTAATAATAACAATGGGCTACAAGACATTCCGTCCGGCGGGATTCCCTGAACTCTCTCCGTCCCACTCCCTCACTCGCAAAAATACGAATATCACCCCCGCGCGGGGTATGCTTCCCGCCGCAACACGAAGTCACGAACCCGGAACCAGTGTCATAACGACTGCGCAGGTGCATTGACGCGTAATTGATTTATTGATCCCGTGACGTAATCGCCGTACTCGCCGCTCGCGTCATACGGTGCTTGGATTGCAGTGTATTAAGTGTTAGTTTATTAGTTGTGTGTTGTGTGTGTGTTTGTGTACACGATGCCTCGACCGCGTAATGTGCAGGCTAGGTACACCAACCAACAATACCCACAAATGGTTGTAATTTACGATCGCACAAGAAATTTAGTATGAACTCGTGAAATGTTCCATCGGCGCTACCCGAACGACCCTATTCCTTCACGGGGTCTCATTCCACCAGAACCACTCAGAACCTGTTGGATTTTTCGTCTTTTCACGTGCCAGCACATGCACAAGCTCGTGGAAGAGCACCCGTTTACCCTCTGTCACTTTACCGACAAATAAGGTTTTTTCAAAACAATCCACAAGCTAGGTACGTAAATGTTTTTTTTTAATGTATGTTAGTTGACGTAGTTTTGACCGTCCTAAGCCGGCAAAGTACGAAGGGAAAATTGGAATTTATTATGAATCAATTCATTGGCAACTTACGAATGTCACGTGAGTCGGGCGGGGTCAAAGAATTCACGCCCAATGACGCGCGTACGGCGTAGTGTACCTACGCATTTGCTATCGAGAAGCGCAACTAATTTGATACTTTGTATGACTTACTACATTTTAAGGTTTTTCATACTTGCATTAATAATATTTTTGATTTGCGTAATAGTAGCCCTAATGCAATTAGTATCATAAGTAGTACCTTAGGTTAAAATAATGCCCATGATATCAAATGCACCCTGTACTCTTCCAATCACGTGTTCTTTAAAAATGCCGGACTCGCCTTCAGTTCCACGTCTCCTGCGATTAAAAACACCTTGCTGCTTGTTATAAGTATAATAATGTGGCACTTCATTGTACAACAGAGACTTAGCGAAATTGTCTCTTTCGCAAAGGCGAAAGAATGCGAGCAAGGTGGTTTGTCTTGGGTTGTTCATTCTTTCTGCCACATTTTCTGGCTGAAAGTAAACTCGCTGCCCGCCTTCCAGGTGCACGTCAAGATGGATGACTGGCGGATACCTTTCATGAATAGGGAAACTCAAAATGCGCCAAACTGCCTCCGAAGAGCTTATGTATCGGCCAGATTGATACCTTGTCACTTCATCAAATTGGTTGTTATTTCTTAGTGCTATCATGGCTTGATCACTACCTTTATTAACATATTTACATATATATTTTATAGATTCGACGCTATTACAAATTTCAACATTAATGTGTGCTTGAAAAGCGTTTGACAAAACTGGAGAATACGGTACCACCCAACTATTATTTAGAATTATTTCTTGTCCACGGAATCTGACAGTAGCTGTGAAACCACCTTGTGACGGTGATCTTCGCCGGTATTGCGGATACCCATTTTCCCCAGCCATAGTTAGTTCTTTCAGTGCTCTGGGGTATTTTTTTGAGCATTGACCATCTTTCATGCACGGTGATTCCCTGTTTAAGAGGCCACATGGCCCGTGAACCATATGTGTTTTTACTATGTCATGCAAAATCGGATCTGCATTATAGTCCGGAAATTCTGCACTTATGACACTGTCTATAGCATCGGGACGAATTTTTTCTTCCAGCCACAGAAGAATGTGCGCGTGGGGTAAACCACGCTTTTGCCACTCGACGCTATACATAAAACAAAGAGTTGAACCGAAAACTTTCTCCTTTGTAAGTAGATTAATCAAGACTTTGAGTTTTAAATGAAAAATCCTAGCAATAATGTCATGTCTGTCGTATGACGCCTGTCCTGTGAGAAGTGCCTGGCAAATCTCCGTCCACTTTGGATTTGTTGTAAATGTTATAAAAAGGTCCGGCCGGCCGTATTTACGGACGTAACAAAAAGCATCTTGCGTTCGTTCGTGCATATACCGCGGACCGCCTGTGAAACTGGATGGCAAAATAACCAATCGACCCAAGTTTTCGACGTTATTATCTGATTGCATGGCGTCCCGCAAGTGCACGTATTCTTCAGCGCGTAACCGTCGCTGGTTAGTGCGAATATACACTAAACGTTCAGTTTCTATTTTTGCGTACATGTCCACAATAAATTGGCTGAACAAACCACGAAATCGTTGCAAATATACGAAACTGTTTTGCCTTATTTGTAAAAGGTAGGAATAGTATTGTTGAGCAGATATTTTTTTTTGATAATTAGTGACTCTCGTAGTAGGGTTCACTTGGTACAGCCCAAAATTGTACCCATCTTCACCATGACAATAAATTAGTGGATATTGCAGGGCGTCGTAAGCTCGGTGGGTTTCCAAAATGCGTTGAAGGCGATCGTCGCGTGTACGCAACACGATATCACGTCTCTCACACTCCTGGTCGACTAAAACAACTGCAACTTCATCTGCGACGGGTGCATTGTGTCTTCCACGGTGTTCACCCACAGGACGTCTATCGGCACTTATAACAATTTTGAAATCATTGCTGCCTTGTGGAATTGACTCCAATGCAGCTTTGAATTCACGAACGTACTGGTTAACGTGATGCAGCAATTCTTGAAGTTGACCCAAAAGCTCAGCATTGAGCTGGGGAAAATTGTGATTTCTAACATTGAGCTGTTGCGTGTAATCGGATACAAAATAAATTTGGAGAAATTTGTGATAAGTATGCGGATATTGCGGAGGGCGAAGGCCTAGGACTTCGGAAAGAGAAATGAACTGACGGATAGCTGGTAGCACACTGACGTTTATTTTAACAAGTCAAGCTGACATATAAAAACCATAAATAAAACATAAACTATACAACATTCCTTCCCCTAGCTTGACAAAATAAACATAAATCTAAAACTCTAATAAAAACGCTTATAGTCTACTCTAGGCACAGCTCGCAGTTTCATGCCTTCAACCGTTTGTCTTATTGGCTGACTTAATTCCACAGTAGTATCTCCATGGGTTGCATCTGTTGCATCATAGAATACTTCGTCTTCTCTATTTCCCTCCCCTCCAGTGTCCGACGCACTACCATCACCTGGAGGTGTCGGGTTCGGTTCTGACTGTTCTGAAGTTACTTGTAGATCTTCTAATTCAATAGGGCATTCACTCGACCCGTTAGTATTTCTGGAAGTGCCGTGGAATGCTAATAATTGATTTTTGTGTTTTTTTAACTTCAACAGAGTATTACAATCCTGAACAATATAAACAACTTTTCCTATTTTTTTAACTATTACGCCTCTATTCCAAGTTACTTGTTTATTAGTGCTGCTTTGTTTATACAATACATTATCCCCTTGCTTAAAGTATTTAATAGTTTTATCAGTTTTCACTTTAGACTGCAAACACTGTTTGTTTGGGACGTTAGGGGTGAGAGTGACAGACGCCGGTGTAATTAAATCTAACCGTGATCTCAGTTTATGACCGAATACCAACTGGGCAGGTGAACAGCCCGTTGCAGAATGTATGGAATTTCTATAATCAAAAAGATATTTAAGTAAATTATTATTTAATACCGTAACATTATTACTACTTAACATACAAGATTTGATTCCTTTTTTAACTACCTTCACGTAGCTTTCCGCCTGCCCGTTACTAGCCGGATGATAAGCCGGCGAGGTCACATGCGAAATACCATTTGAAACACAAAAAGTCCTAAATTCTGAGGAAGTAAACTGTGTGCCATTGTCACTGACTATAGTATGCGGTAAGCCAAATCGTGCCATGTATTCATACATTTTATTAATCACCGACAAGGATGTCGTACTCGTTCCCATATCGTAAGCTTCTACCCACTTCGAGTACGCATCCACAATCACCAAATAGGAACGGTTATGTATGGGGCCGAGAAAATCTATATGAATACGATAGAAAGCTTGCGGTGGATGAGGCCACAGCGCTGGCGGTGCACGCGCTGGTAGCTGTCTCAACTGTAAACAGACCTCACAATCCGCAATCATTTTCTCTACAGCGTTATCAATTCCTGGAAACCAAAATCTGCTGCGCGCTTCCGCTTTCGTTTTCACAATACCCAAATGTGACTTATGTAGCTCTGATAATAATTTTGTCCGTAGTGTCTCTGGAATAACAACCTTGTGCCCTCGCATAATGCAACCTCCTTCATATGACAACTGATTTTGACATAAGAAATAAGGCTTAATTAATATATCTGATAGTCGCTTAGGCCATCCTTTAACAATATATGATAGAACTTTAATTAAGACTGGATCTTTCTGAGTTTCGTCACGAATTTTGCTAAGTGTAACGGGTAAACTACCATCGGTAACAAAATTAACATAAGACGCACGATCTTCTACAGGGACTAAACTATCGTCGGCCCTGTAGCCACATCCCCCACTAGCCGCCGTTGACTCACTGTCAGGCAGACTGGCACGCGATAAAAAATCTGCGCTGTTGTCGGCGCTGCGAATGTATTCGATGGAGTAATTGTAACCACTCAGGAACATTGCGTAACGCTGCAACCTGTTTGCAGAGACCTCTGGAATACCCCTATATGGACCAAAGATAGATAAAAGGGGCTTGTGGTCGGTACGGAGCACAAACGGAACTGATCTTCCATATTCGAAACGTCGTGCGACCGTTGCTTTGAGTGTACTGTGTCAAAATCAGTCCATAAAATTAAGTGAAATAAGTGGTAATTTGCTGCTAATCTCGGCAAATTTTTATTGTGACATATACAGTGACTCTTGTGGTATCCAAGTATATATGGTTTTCATCAATTAAATTCAGTTTAATGCTAGTATTTGCCAAAATACTTAAAAACTTTAACGTTTCTGAGTGTTCAAGGTGACCTTGTTTGTGACTTCGAGAACAAAGGACCTCATTAGTCGAACTTATCGCAAGTCATTCATACAAAAAGACTAAGTACTGGTGCATAATTTCAACCCACAATTTAAAGTCACCGTGGTCAGGTGGCCGGCAGGTGTGCTTTTTGTATCACTAGAGCTACTCGACACAGCGTGCCGCTGGTTCGAATCTCACAAGACGCAGTTCTTTTTCCATTTTTAAAAATATTATAATTTGAACAAAGATTGTTAAATTGAATATTAAGGGAAACAATACTATGTTCCATTCACCCGACAAGAAAAAATTCCATTCGGATACCGACTTAACGGCTGGTACCGTGGCTGATACCCCATTGAGCGGCGATCAAAATGTGTCAGTCCGTAATAAACGTAAGCAGCCGGATTCTGAGTGGACACTGGCTATATATGAGCTGTCAACGGAGTTGAAGAATACAATAAACGAGTGGCGACGGGACTTGGAAACAAGTATTAGTAAAATATCAGAGAGTATGGTATCAATGAAAGTCGAACTTACTTCAATTAATCAAGTGACGTCAGAGATAAAAAATGACATTAATTCTCTTCGATCGGAGCAATCAGTCCTGCGTCAGAGAGTTACAGAGTTAGATGCGAAGTATTCTAGTACATCCGAACGAATTAACTCCCTTGAAAGCTCGGTCCAGTTTGCTGCTGGGGAGCAAGCTGATCTCAGTAAGAAAGTTACCGATATTAATAAAAATATTCAAGAGACCATTGATTTAAAGCCTATCGTTACAGAGCTTGTGGCAAGGATTGATAATCTGGAACAGAGTGCCCGCAATTGTAACATTGAGATATGCAACATCCCTGAAAGGCGTAACGAAAACCTCGTAACCATGATGCAAAAAATTGGGGCCATAATTAAGTGCAATGTACAACAAAATGAAATTATTTCTATTCACCGTGTCCCACATGCACACCGGCAAAACAATAAGCCTAAAAACATCATAGTTAAATTTGGTTCACGTATACTACGTGACAACGTCCTTAGTGCCCAACGGTTGTGTAAGGGACTTACCACGGACCAAATTGGCGTTTCAGGAACATCTCTAACGATTTATATGCATGAGCACCTGACACTAAAAAATAAACAATTATTTCGTGAGTGTCGAGACGCTGCCAAACAACACAATTATAGATTTGTTTGGGTTAAGCATGGAACAATCCTTGTCCGTGAAAAGGAGGGGTCAAGGTCTTTTGCAATTCGGAACGCGCACGACATCACTAAAATCAAACCTGGCTACGCAGCACCGATTGACAACCAACGCGCTGTATCCATCGAAAAATAACTCTACAGTGAATAACCCGTCAATTTACGGTTTGCTACATAATCGCTGCGCACAACTTTGGATTTTTTTAATAGTTGATTTATTACTGACTTTAGTTGAACACTGCATAATATGCGGCCTTGTGAGTTGTTTGTTAATGTTAATCCATTTCTCTAGGTACTATGTTATGTTTCTTGTATTTTGTTCGCATCTTTTTAACGTCCTATTGTACAATAATGCCCTGCTGGTTGCGGCTGCGTTAGGAACGGTAAATGCATCTAAGACCATATTCCATAGAGTTCTACGCTATAATGACAGATAACCTAGCTATATATTATCAAAATTGCAGGGGGTTCCGCACTAAATTAAATATCTTATATATGAATATTCTAGCCAATTGTTATGATTTAATAATTTTGACTGAGACCTGGCTGACGCCCGAGATATCAGATAACGAGTTTATTGATGAGCGTTATGTGGTACATCGGTACGATCGTGACCGTATTGCCACCAATAAAAAAGACGGAGGCGGTGTTCTCGTGGCAGTACTTAAGAGTCTGCATTCAGTTAGATTGACTCCGCAATCAGCAATTCATGCCAGCATTGAGCACATCTTGGTGCAATTGCCAAGCTCAGGTGAAGGTAGGTGCCGAATTATTGCTGCAGTATATATACCACCTAAAACACCAGAGTTTGCATATGTTGAATATTTTGAACTTCTGCAATCACTGCTTGGTGTCACACACATCGATAATTTCTATGTGGTAGGAGACTTTAACCTACCAGAAATCGACTGGATCACTTGCACAGATAGTACTTTATTATCTGCTCATGTTTGTAGAGGTAACTCCCCCCTTTCTGATAACATGAGTGCATTTTTGTCGTTTCTCAACGCTTACCAATTCAATACAATACGGAATACGGGTGGAAAAATGTTGGATTTGGTTATTGGTAACAGTGAATGCAATGTTTCTAGAGCCTCAGACTGTTTACTGCAGATTGATAGCCACCATCCTCCACTTAATATCTTTATCTCTCTAAGTGTACCATACGATTCGATGGCCCGCAAGATAGTTAAAAAATATAATTATTACAAGGCAAATTATGATGATATAAATGCGGATTTAAAAGGGATTAATTGGGAGGAAGTCTTAGTAAACCAAACCATTGACGATACCTTGAACACGTTTTATGATATTGTTTTCAGTATTATAAAGAAACACGTTCCAATGAATAACTGTAGATCTTTGAAATTTCCGGTTTGGTTCACAAAATCGCTAATCCATATTTACAAAAATAAAGATAAAGCTTGGGTAAAATGGAAGATGTTTCAAAACATCTCGGACTATGAACAGTTTTCCATTTACCGATCTAGATTCCAAGTTGAGTGCAAAAATTGTTATAGGAAGTACATTACCTCCGTAGAAGACGGCATCCGGACTAGGGCTTTCAGTCTCGATGAATTACCGAGTCCCGGGAAAAAAAAAACGAGACTGGGTGTTGTCTCGAAATTCCCGGGGAAAACGAGACTTTCGAGACTATTTCAAAACTAGGTTTCTTACTTATAGGCTATGCAATCAGAAAGTCGAAACAAGATATTTTAATCAAAGTACTTTAATAAAAAACGCAATTTATAATAAAATCAAAAAATCTGTCATTTGTTATTTTTTTCATTTTTATAGTGGGCACGTAAAAAACAAAGGGCGTTTAATGTGGTTTCAGACAGAGAGGACCTAATTTTATTACAAAAGTAACCCGCGTTAGAAAAAGCTCTCTCTGCTTCTACGCTAGTGGGGGGAATAGATATTAAATAATTGTAGCAATAATTTAGGTATTTCCCTCTGTCGCCCCCATTTTCAAAGAGAGCTTTTTCTACGTGCAAGATTGTTTGCAAGTCATGGATAGACATGGAAGTTATATTTTGTCCTTTGTGTTCTTGGGGCTTTAACACATTATTTAGCTCACATTCCAGCTGTTCTTCTGCAGTTAAATTTGTGAGCTCCGCAATCGTCGCATCATTTAAATAACTGGTATTCGCGGTATAATTGTCAGATTTGTCAGTTGTGGATTTATTTAACCTTTCGTACAATGTTTTTAAAGACACTGTAATTTCATCGTTGCTTAATGATTGAAAAGCTGTTGCATCAAGCTTCTTTTCAAAGAACTGAGAAGGGCTGTGCAAGTATTGTAAGATACTTGCCTCAATCAGTCTATTTTGCTTAATACGGATGCGCAGTGAATTGGCGAGATTTACGCTCAAAAAACTTTGTTGTAAATCTAATTTCTTTAGGCAGAAATTTAGTGCAGTATCTGCTGTTAAAAGAGTAGCGTCCCGCCTACACAGTGCTTCTAAGGTCACTCTCATGATACTTAGTGAATTTGAGATTGCTTCCAATGTAGTATACTCTGATTCAGTGAACTCTATTCCGGATCCTACATCAATCAAAGCTTTACGAACGCATATCTTTATTTTAAGAAATCGGTCAAGCATTTCAGCTAAACTGGACCATCTCGTCTTGCAATCAATTATTAATTTTAGTTCTCTGTGGAACTCTTCTTCTACGTATTTTCGTAGTACAATTTGTTTTGTTGGTGATTTTCTGAACAATTTTGCTACTTTTCGGACTTTATTAATCACATGTTCATAAATTACTTCTTCATGTTTTCGCGGCTTGCTGCTTTCAATTATTTCAAAACTGCCACTTTCATCTTTTTCATCATCATCCAAATTTTCATCATCATCATCGTTCATATTCTGTGATGCGTCATTTTGTATTTCACCTACTTTAGTTTTTTTATACAACACATCTAGTATTGCCAATTGCATACCATGGGCCAGACACTTTTGGTGATAAGGATTGACTGACTTCCCCATTTTTTTCATTACGCTACATCCATCTGTTGTTAGACTTATAACGTCAGTGTCTAAATGAACATCAAACTCCGACAAACGTTCTTTTAACAAATCTACACAAACAGTAGCAGGCATGGGACCAGATATTTTAACGAGACCTAAGTTTTTGTATTTATCACCTTCAAAAAATGGTGAGTGTATGTTTACATTCATGTACCTCTTGTTTTGAGTTGAGGTCCACTCATCTAAGGTACAGCAAAATTTTACTCCGGTCTCTTTCAATTTTTTAATTTCGTTTACTGTCAAAGACTTGATATAGTCGGCCTGTTTTGTGACCATGCTTGATATGGAAGCCACAGATGATGGTAACGTGTATTGAGCATTTTTGAACAACTCGCGTAAATCTTTAGATTCGACAAAAGTTCGAAATGGTATTCCATCCAGAGAAGCCATTCTCGAAACTTTAACTTCTATTCCGTCAAGTTTCTGGAAGAAATCCGTCATCTTGGCTTTTTTTTCAGGTGGTTTATAAGCTCCATCTTTACTCGTGTATTTGCTTGTTGAAGGTGTGCAAGCGATGTAATCCGATGATGAAGCAAGTCGTACTTCTTCCTTTGACAATATCATATTATGCATACTCTTAAGATGTTTATGAAGACCACTTGTATTCCCTCCTAAAGTCTTAAATATTCTATGGCATGTTTTGCATTTAGCAGAAGCATTATCATTGGCTCGCAAAAAATAGCACCATACCGAAGACTTATCATGCATTTTAGCAAGTACATCGCAATAAGACATGCTTTTGTCTAAAACAATAAGAAAAGCCCATTACCACACACAAAAACGACAAAAAAATAAACCACCAGAATACGGCCACAATATAACCTCAAACTAGCAAGAAACAATATTGTGTCAAATAACACGTAAAATCGATAGTTAGTAGATTAAGCATTAGAAATTAATTAAAACGCTGTCATGCCATAGAATTACAACGAAAACGTAAGTAGGTACAACATAAAATGCATGTAAAATGCCACAACTCACTAATAAGTATTTAGTATTTAGTTGATAACATACTTTTAACGTGTATTAATAAACATACCTTTTATGTTATCTGCCAATGAACACATTGCAGCTAGTAACTTCGCGCTTTCACAATGAAATTTATAATTTGTCGACAAAATCTGTGTTGTTTGTCAACAAGGTTATTCAATCTCTACAGATAATACTAAGCTTTACTCTACACTCGACAGTGTTGCCATTGCCATATCTATATCTATGTTACCATAATAAAAAATTACTGTTGGTTTAGTAGATTAGTTCTGTTTTTATGTGACTCAAGTCTCAAAAGTCCCGTTATTCCCGTGACCGAAACTGCTAGTCTCGAGTCTCGAAAATACAAAAAAATCGTCGAGACTCTCGAAATTTTCGAGACCGAGACTCCCGGGATGAAAGCCCTAATCCGGACTAATGTTAAGCATTTTTGGACTTTCATTTCCTCCCGCAAATCCTCTACAAGTTTCCCTACTATCATGCACTATAGCAATCATTCAGCCAACAACCCTGAAGACATCTGTAATTTATTCTCAAGCTTTTTCAATTCGGTATATGAGCCGTCCACTTCAAGTCACAGTGTTTCACCGCAGTACGAAGATTACTCTGAAACCTGTTCTCTCGTTAGTAGCATTCTGTTTACTGCCGATGAAATATTAAGTGCACTAAAAGCATTAGATCCGTCAAAAGGCCCGGGACCAGATGGCCTACCAGTCGTGTTCATTAAAAAGACCGCCGTTAATCTGTGTGTGCCATTACAAATTATTTTCAATCTATCAATTTCACAAGGAGTCTTTCCCCAAGCTTGGAAACTCGCAAATGTGACTCCTGTTCATAAGTCGGGACCTAAACAGGATATCGAAAATTATCGTCCTATATCGATATTATCTGTATTTTCAAAGTTGTTTGAGAGACTTGTCCATGATAAAGTTTATCCTTTACTGCATAATAACATTATCCCACAACAACATGGATTCGTCAAAAAAAGATCAACTACCACTAATCTGATAACTTTTGTTGACTATTTATTTAACAGTATGGATTCTCGCATTCAAGTTGATACTATATACACGGACTTCCAAAAGGCATTTGACAAAGTGGACCATCAACTGCTCTTGAGTAAAATTGCCTTTAATGGCATACGTGGCGACCTACTAAGATGGTTCGCTTCTTACGTTTTTAACAGATCTCAGAGAGTTGTGATAAACGGTTATAATTCTGCGACCGTAAATGTCACCTCCGGTGTTCCTCAGGGCTCTATACTGGGTCCTCTTTTGTTTGTTATGTTTATTAATGATATAAGTACGTGCTTTCAAAATTCTAAAGTATTGCTGTACGCAGATGATTTAAAAATTTTTAGACCGATTTTTAATCTACGCGACTGTTTACTGCTGCAGGAAGACTTAAATAGATTCTCTGAATATTGTGTTAAAAATAAACTTAAATTGAGCATATCCAAATGCCATTGCATTAGTTTTACTAAAAATAAAAAAATAATAAAACATGCATATTCCTTAAACAATATAGATCTGACTAGAGAAACAATAGTTCGTGATCTTGGTGTTCTACTGGATGACAAACTCCATCTAGATGCTCATGTTACTAAAATTGTGAACAATGCTTTTCGTATGTACGGGTTTGTAATGAGATCGGCTCAGGAATTTAAACGTCCTAGTACTTATTTATATCTATTTAAAACTCTGGTTAGGTCTCAATTAGAGTACGGAGTCCCGGTGTGGAATCCCTTCTATGATAAATATTCTAACATGATAGAAAAAGTACAACGCAAATTTTTAAAGGCCATGCATTACCGTTGTTTTCGTACGAATGCATCTTACAGCGACTTACTAAATAAATTCAAACTTCAAAATCTTAAATCTAGACGTATAATGTTGGAATCGATGTTTTTGTTTGATTTATGTAACAATAAATTTGATTGTATAGATATAAGCAATAGAATAAGTTATGTAGTACCTAGAACAACTATATGTCGGGGTGTGCGCGCGAGACCGCTGTTTGCTGTAACCTCTTGTCGGACAAACGCGGGCTCGCGAGCACCCCTACGACGTCTTACCGCTCAGTTCAATAATATTTTCCAGGGTATTGAGTTCTTTGCTGTTTCGGCTGGGAAATTTCGAAGTATTGCTCTTAAAACCATAGCAGAATTAAGTACATAGCCATTTAAACTCACAGTTTACTATTCTTTCTCTTTTTACTTTTTTTTTTTTTGTGTGTATAACTTTCAGTTTAGTTTTATTATTATTAGAGGTTAACATTTATCCATAATCTACTTACTTTTACATCGCACGATGTTCATTTTAGTTTAATTTTTTTTATATTATGTGGAAAATGTTGTTGGTTGTACATTTATAATACCATTTTAGTTTTAAGTTCTTAGCGACATTGTAATGTGTAACCGTTTATTTTCCCAAATAAAATAAAATAAAAATATAAGTACTGGTGAAAACGTCGCACTCCGAAAATAATAGCTGTAGCTTCCTTTTGTAACTGAGAATACCGCTTCTCTGCTGCATTAAGTGTACGTGAAGCGAACGAAACAGGGCGCTCAACCTTGTCTGACCCTATCTGTGACAAGATAGCTCCTAAGCCGCTGGGCGAAGCGTCTACCGTCAAAATTAATTGAGCATTTTGATCAAAATGAGCAAGAACCTGATTTGAGGCTAAACATTTCTTGATTGCTTTGAATGCCTTATCATGTATCACCTCCCATTTCCATGTATTGCCCTTTTGCAACAATGAATAGAGCGGGCTCAAAATTGATGATGCGTTAGGAACAAAGTTCCTATAATAATTGACTAATCCCAAAAACGATTGTAACTTATTCACGTTTGTAGGTGTAGGTGCTTGGACTATAGCTTTGACCTTTTCATTTGATTTTCTTAAACCATTCTTATCTATAGTATAACCTAAATATTCTATTTGGTTCTCAAAGAACACGCACTTATCTTTACGAAGTGTTAATCCTGCGTCTTGTAGTCGTTGCAAGACCGCACATAACCTCTGTAGGTGTTGCTCTTTAGTTGCCCCTGTAATACAGATGTCGTCAAGAAAACACATAACACCGTCCAATCCCGACAGTAAACACTCCATAGCCCGCTGAAAAATAGCAGGAGCACTAGCAAGACCAAAAACTAATCTTGTATAAACAAATAAACCGCGGTGAGTATTGATACAAGTTATGTTCTGAGACGTCTCATCTAACACAAATTGTGAGTAAGCTTGTGTTAAATCCAACTTGCTAAACTGTTGACCCCCGTGTAATTTGGTAAAAAGTTCTTGAGCAGTCGGCAACGGATACTGTTCGACGACCAACTGTTTGTTTACGCTTACCGAGTAATCAACACACAACCTAATTGAACCATCACGCTTTAATATAGGGACAATTGGTGAGGCGTATTCTGAAAATTGAACCGGTTTTAACACACCTATACGTACCAAACGATCAATCTCACCGTTTATTTGATCTCTGAGTGCGAAAGCTATAGGACGAGCTTTAAAAAAAATTGGCTTTGCGTTTTCTTTCAATTGTAACTTAACTTTATATTTTGTAAATAAGCCTAATTTATCTGAAAAAACAGACGGAAACTGTAATTTTAACTGTTCAGCAAATTGTGGTGTTTTACAATAATTGATTTGTAACATCTGTAATCCAAATAAACTAATAAAATCTCGCCCTAAAATTGGGGGACCACCATCGCGAATCACTCTAACAAACATCTTGTGTCTTGTCCAAGTATCTAATAGGCAATTGCACTATTCCTAAACACTGAATAACACACCCAGTGTATATAAACAATTGATCCGTCGTTGGTGATAATGGCAACAAATTAAAATATTTTTTGTATACTTTTTCTGAAATCGTTGTGACTGCCGATCCGGTATCTACTTCGAACTTTAGCTTAATACTTTGAATCGACACTACTAAAGTCATAGGTTCACCTCTGAAAGAACAAATTTTGTTTGTCTTACCGTCATCGTCACTCTCACCCGACCCGCCAGTTCCTACGAAATTTATCTTTTTACACATTCGACGTAGGTGGCCTTTTACGTTACATTTCTTGCATGTATAGCTTGCAAACCGACACTGAGATGTTTTGTGGTTTTTGTAGCCGCAAACTGAACACTTTTCAATGTGAACACTCGATTCCTTTGAGTTGGTGTCGATTTTGAACAACGGCTCACTCGACGGCAGCGCCTGTACCGCTGCTGACGACGATGCTGCTGCTCCCTTGCGTGCGCTATGCACGCTCTCCGCCAACTCCACTGCTTTAGCCAGTGTGGTTTCTTGAAGTTCACGCGCGAAAAGCTTATCTTTTTCAGGTCCCGGCCGCATACCCATAACGAAACGGTCGCGCAACGCCTCTTCTACATTCAGAAATCCGCAATGAGTGGTCAGACCGCGAAGCCTAGCAGCCCACTGCGAAAAGGTTTCTTCCAGACCTTGAGTAGCGGCATAAAAATTATACCGCTCGCCAAAACCACATTTTTTTGGCCTGAAGTGATTATCCAGAAGAGTGAGAATATCATCGAAAGGCACCTGCGAAATTTCCTTTGGCAAAGCTAAATCGGCCGCAAGCTTGTATGTGCCGTCGGCGAGTGCGCTCAGCAATATTGCCCGTCGTTTCACACCTATTGAGTCCTTCACACTGTCTAAATCGTTTGCAATGTACCATTGCAAAATCCGCTGCTTATAATTTTCCCATGTCTGGTTGACATGGTCAAAACTCGACAAAATACCGAAGTGAGCCATTTTTTTTATTTTGTCGTGGGTCCTCGTCGCCAATGATAAGTATGCGGATATTGCGGAGGGCGAAGGCCTAGGACTTCGGAAAGAGAAATGAACTGACGGATAGCTGGTAGCACACTGACGTTTATTTTAACAAGTCAAGCTGACATATAAAAACCATAAATAAAACATAAACTATACAACAATTTGGGTTCATTTTCTGGCAGCAAAGATCCAATAAGGTGATAAACTTGACCTTGTACTTTGAAGGTTGGCATGAACGGTCCTTCCGTTATTTGTTTTGCCCCAAAGGAAGTCATTTGGAAAGCACTGTTATATAAACGAATATTATCCAAAAAACGGTTCGACTGGGGATGATCGCCATTCAGGAGACTTTTAAGTAAGTGTGGTGGATCTTGGAAATTTGGAAGAACAATTTTTCCATTTGAGCAGCACATTCCATCTGTCTCTTTCCTCCATTTCAAAGCATGACAAAAATTACAAATTTCTCTCATGTCACCCACGAAAGTAAAGCCAGCATAATTAATTCTAGACGAATATGTGAACCCTGATTTTTCCCTATTGTCCCAAGGTAATAAAATATTTGCATCGTCATTTTCCATGGACTCATCAGCTCCGCTATTTGTTTCTCTATTCATATGGTATCGAGCTCGTTCTATTTCTAGGCGAGATTGACGTTGTTCTGCTGTTTCTGCTCGTCTTAGTTCATCTATTCTTTCCCTTTCAGATGCAAGATAACTTTCATTGTTTCTTTGTACACCTACATAGTTATGTCTAGCTATTTGTAATCGTTCTTCTCTTTGGGAGAGAGATTCAGACTCGCGCGAGAGAGCGTGTCGCTCTCGGTCAGATGACAGACGTGCTTGGCGTTCCTCGATACTCTCTTGAGAACGCAAAGTCGCGGTCCGAGTTCTTTGCGAACTTAAGCGCGACTCCCTTTCTGTGAAAGTCTCTGACTCGCGTGAGAGAGACTGGCGCTCCCGATCAGCAGACAGCCGAACTTCGCGTTCCTGGATATTCTCTTGAGAACGCAAAGTCGCGGTCCGAGTTCTTTGCGAACTTAAGCGCGACTCCCTTTCTGTGAAAGTCTCTGACTCGCGTGAGAGAGACTGGCGCTCCCGATCAGCAGACAGCCGAACTTCGCGTTCCTGGATATTCTCTTGAGAACGCAAAGTCGCGGTCCGAGTTCTTTGCGAACTTAAGTGCGACTCCCTTTCTGTGAATGTCTCTGACTCACGTGAGAGAGAGTGGCGCTCCCGATCAGCAGACAGCCGGTCTTCGCGTTCCTGGATACTCTCTTGAGACCGCAAAGTCGCGGTCCGTGTTCTTTGTGAACTTAAACGTGACTCCCTTTCGGTGAACGTTTCCGATTCACGTGAAAGAGCGATGTGCTCTCGGTTAGCAGATAACCGTGCTTCACGATCTTCTTCCGATTCCTGAGACCTACAAAGTCTCATCCTTTTCGCATTTCGGCTACGCAGCGAAAGGTTAATTTTTTTTCTTTGAGGCATTTTCAAGGAAAATTAAAGCAATAAACAAAACTAACAACACTTATGACTGAATAGCCTACAAACTTAAAAGAACGGTGCGTCGAACAGTCTAGTGTGACAACGTATCGTCTGTTCGTGGTCGTGACTCAACGAATTGGCAACACTAACTTACTGTATAACGATTGGCACTATTGGATTCAAACTACGAAGTAAATCAAATACAATCTTTACTTCGTACTTCAAACCAATGACCAAAGTTGACCAAACGAAACCAATAAGATAAGCAAATACTTTTTTTTCGACCAATTTAGAAAATCGATAAACCAAGCAACCAAAGAACTTTTACGACACACGCAAGAACTTTTAAGACACCTAACGAAACCCAATTTGCCTAGTAAACACGGTGGACGTCATCCTCGCGCGGAAAATCTTAACACCGCGATTCAGAAAATGACGTCATTTGCACAACGCCATCTATCGGATTTAGATTTCAACTATCAACATTAGTTCTATTTTTAGTCTTAAGATGTCGTTGCAAGTACTATACTTAATTGCGTAACGTAATATTTTACTTCTTGAACTCACTAAATTAATCATATCTTTTGATAGAGTGAACCAATTTCGATGAAACAAAAACTAAGTTAAACCTCAAGTTGCGTATAATTTTTGTATATAAACATTGTCAGCATTGAATTCGTAGATTTTACGTGATGTGCGCACAAACAAACAGACAAACAGACAAACAGACAAAAATTTCAAAAATGATGGAAATGGGTTCTGTTACTTATCTTTTCACACGCTGGCTATTTTTTGTTTCAATTTCTTCAATGTACAAAAATGACTTTTCTACAGATTTATTATATGTATAGATTACTTCAGTGTCTTAGTGTTAGGCTAAGGGCGGGTTGTTTCACGTCCACTTCACGCATGCGTATACCTCAAAAATGGCGCTAACTATCGTCAAACCAAACACAGCATTTTTTCAAATTACAATTACAAAATTACGGCCTTGACTTACGTCAAATAATCACGATAAAGGCCTGCGCAGATGAGGGACTTGTCCACGGCGGAGAAAAAAGTACGCTCCGCGAATAAAAAGTCCGCCGCGGATTTACCGCGAACTCAACGCACACGGTGTGCGATCATTTGTTGCCCGGAAATACGGGCATACGTACGTCACTCTCGAGCGCACAACGCGGACTAAAGTCCGCCATGTGCGTTGCTTCGCCTAGTCACACGAGTTCTATTTTTTTCGCGGACTCCCCCGTACTTTTGTCCGGTTCGCTCCCCGCATGTCCTCGGTTATTCGGGGGACTTTTTGTACGCGGTACTTTTAATCCCTCGTTTGCGTTACTCGATACAGTTGTAAGCGATCTATTTTAGCGACCAAAAATCCGTCATCTGCGCAGGCCTTTACGTACTCGTTAATATTGGACGTTCTTATGTAACGTTAAACAACTGGTCCTAAATAGCCGCGTCCTGACCAACCGCGCACGGCTCGCGAGCCACGCTCGGACTTTATGCTCGCGAGCCATGGCACCCGAGGCAAGTTTGAAAGGGAATACTTTTAGTCCCGGTACTAACCAAACACGATCGTCGCGCTTTTTTATGCTGCGGTCTATCTGGGCACACGTCGACCACGACCGGCGACGTGTACTTGACACTAAGGGTTTTGGTCTTATAATATTTTCTGTTTGCATTGATGACAGCTATCGATTGATACAACGTGTAACGTTAAATGTGCAAAACCTCATACACCCCAATTAGAGCATTGAGTTAAAAGCATAATACAACCAAAACATTTGTTTTTAAAGCTAACTATTTTTGTTAAGAAAATCGTGTTGATCCTAGCATTAGTTTATGCATTCAAAATTGAGTATTACTTATTGCCTTAAAGTAAGACTTAATTTTCTTTGGCTCAATCGACGGATAGTAGGTATGGCAAAATACATAATTTTTGAAAAAACAAAACCTATAATAAAAATGACTGAAATCGATTCAGTAGTCAATTATGAACCAACTATTTTCAGGTTTTGCGCATTAAACGTTAGGTACACGTTGTATAAGTTACATACGTAGCAGACATTTTGAAAAAAAAAAAAAAACAAAATGGCGAATGAAAATAAGATAATAATCAGTATATTTTTAGGATAATTTCTTTATGTTACATTTATAAAATGAAGTAACGAAACGCATGATCGGAAGAATGTATCATGAGATTGCCAAATTATTAAATGGGTTGCAAGTTATTAACATCTTTGAAAGACAATCTCATGTGGTACAAATGTGTAAATAAATCCAATATATATTTTTTCAGAATCTACGATTTTTTTCCTATATTTCAATAGGTACTTTTGTTCCTATGGTACATTGTTTGGCCACAGTTGTATGAAAAAAAAAACACCTCCTTTAAGTTCAGTGCATCTTTTCTTTCTATTTCATTAAGACTGTGCCGACCCTACAGTGGCGCCATCATCGTTTGTTTGGTTATTTCATACAATTTAGAATGAAAATGCAGAAAATAAGCACGTTAAGTTGTGCTTCACAAGATTATACGTTAATATTATTATAAAAGGTAGTTTTATATTGTTTAGTTTCATTATAATCCTTAAAACGGATAAAAGTGGCCACTATATTCCGTTTTAAGGATTATGATAAAATTAAACAATATAAAACTACTGCTTCTAATAATATTAACGTATAATCTTGTGAAGCACAACTTAACGTGCTTGTTTTCTGCATTTTCATTCTAAATTGTATGAAATAACCAAACAAACGATGAGGGCGCCACTGTAGGGTCGGCACAGTCTTAAGAAAAGGACATAAGATAAATATTAGTTTAGTCCTATCAAATTAGTCAGCGCCTGACGTAAATTGACGTATTTTTAGTAGCCAATTTTTTAATCACGTCTAAACTTGTCTATGGAATATCTAATTTAACAGGACTAAACTAATAATTATCTTCTGTCCTTATCATAATGAAATAGAAAGAAAAAGATGCACTGAACTTAAATTTAATTTAGTTTGTGAACATCAGAATCAGGGCCATTAAGTTTTCTATGGGACAGTTTTAAATTTTTCGCGGTTACGACATTGGTCCCATGGAGAAAGTTGTCCAGTTTGATGGTCTGTAGCACACCCTTAAATTTGACTGGTCCTTGAAAATAAACCCTTTATACACTCTGTCCAATAGGTTAATCGTTTTTTGACAGACGCAACTAGTATTTGCAGCAACGTCATAACACTTTTCGATAATTTACACTTTAATTTGTATGTAGTATCAATTATAGATTTTTTGCTGTCGAATAAAAAATGGTGCGGTTTCTATGCCTGTATTTATTATTATTAAATTGAAAACAATATAAATTAACCGCTTTGTTTACTTAATTTCAATTTTGCAGGTTTTATAGCGCAAATCAATGCAAAAATAAAGTAAGCACTGGTTTGCCGTATCAATTATTGTAGTTTATACACACAAATATGGGGCTTACGACTTAATATTACAACACAACGTTTGTTATGCATCACATTATAAGAAAGTTTTAAAATCGGAATAAAACATTAACATCTTGTTTATGGTGGCAAATCCGTATCCTAGCAAATAATTTATTTATATTTTATTGATATTTGAGTGTGGATGCAAAGTTTTTCTATAAGTACTGAATTAATCTGTAATATAAAATCATTATTTTTTATATATTAATTTCAAGCGAATACATTCGACCGCATCACTTAGTACGATAGAATAATTTTTATACCTATTACGAATTAATAGGTATAACAATTATATATTTTTTGTCAAAACGTATGGTATTACTATAATGTCTTAGGAATTCATTAATAAGATAAGGCAATTTATATACTTATTTTATTACGCCTTTTAAACTTAACTTTTACGTAATCTGGAATATTTACGTTCAAAGGCAGCTGTCGAAAAACGAATACCTTAATGGACAGAGTCTAGTATACTTGAGTCGCTTTTCGTGTCTGTATGTGTGTACTCTTATCATTGAGCTATATAACTAGAGAAGCAAACCTCAATAAAATGTGTCAAAAAAGTGTAGCCACTTTATAAACGCGACGACGTAGCTTTGAAACCACTAAACATTTAAAAGTAAACATATATCTGTCTCACTTACACACGTCGTAAGAATAATACCGTCACTTAGATTAGACAAAGACCGCAATATAAACATGCAATGACGGGATGGGGCTGCCTACCCATGCGAAATTTTACCCAACATTTTAAGCCATAAAAAGCGTTTTAGGTTAAGTTAAATTATTTTTTAAATATTTGAATTATGTATGTCTTATTGGATGTGTAATAGAAGTTAATAAATAATGAAAATAATGAAGACATTTTCTTTTTGAATATTTTTTCTTTATTATTAATGAAATTGAATGATTTAGTAGGTAGCCAGTCAGTCTCTTTTCTCAGCAATCGGATTATTTCCACCCATTTTTCACGGCGTGCTGCATCTTTAGGCACCCTGCTAATTTGTTATTATTAAAAAATATTTAAAATCACTTATTCCATAAATTAAAAACTCCCACTAATGTGGGAAACTAAAACTAAGTTTTTAGTGGTAACACTGAACCTAATTTACAAAATTCTACATTTTATTGCGTTTTTACGTTGATATAAACACAGAGACAATTAATTTACGTGTGGAAAGTAATTCCGGTTAATTTATTATGTTTTTGTGATCTTGAATTGCACTCTTTCGCGATATTTTTTGTCGTATGTCACTCGGTTGACTTCGGTTGGCGTCACACAGAGCACTGAACTGACGTTAGCTACGCTGATGGCTGTGGCCATCAGCCTAGTGGCAACGCCTTGGTGCGGTAATTGCTAATCTAGTGTAACATATATATCAATGACTCTTATGCTTACTGCTTCTAAACTACATAAGGGATTTTAAGTGCGCGAAAATGCATGCCTATCCCCAAGGACATGATCGATTTCGCTAATTCTCCCCAATTTGATGTGACATCTACCACAGTAATGATTTGTATCATTTATCTTGAAAATGTCGTTGTATTTCAGCAAGTTTCTATACCTTTCTCTGTGCTGACGAGCGATACTGTTATTAATATCGTCCTCATATACATATTTTCGCATTTCGTTCTTGTCAATTTCGTATTTCTCTTGGAATTTACACGTGTGGGTTCTGCCGTTGATATGTTCTAAATAATCTGTAATATCCTCCTCGCAACACTTACAATTGTACCCTGATGTTTGCCTGGTTATTAAATGAGACGCTAATAATTCATTTTCTGCGACCGCATGATTCCTACCCTCCATATGTTCAATAATATTACGTTCTATGTAAGGTACGTTGACGTCGCAGATTTCACATTTGACTTTAGTTTTTGCATCATCGGTGTACAATAAGAGTTTATTGAACATTTCCATCTTTTTTTTATTGGAGATTTTCGTGTTAGTATTCACAGAACTAACATTTTGAGCGATGCTACCGGCTTTCGCGCCACTTTGAGCTTTATTTTCTTTAGGTTTAGTGTCAGTTTTATTTTCTTTACACAATTGACTGATAACCTCCTTGTGTGGCCTTCCATCGACATGAATTTTCATTCCACCGATAGGTACCTTCACTTTACAAACCTCACAGTATCCAGTTTCATTAACTTTAACGCCTACTGCAGGAGAAACATTATTTTTGTTATTTATTTCAGTGGCACCATTAATTTTTTTCGCTATATGCGTTTTAGAAGTGACGTGGCTATTTAAATCGTATATAAGCAGCGTTTTATTACAAATTTTACATATTAGTATATTGTTTTTGTGCGTGTTGTGTATGGAGTTTTGTTTCATAAGTGTGCTGAGATGCTTCTTTGTACTAATGTGGACGGTATAGTTGAGAGTGTCGATGTATATATTACAATCTTCGCAGAAAGTTTTACTCGTTTTGGGTACGTATGTGTCTTTGATAATCTTTTTATGGTCGTCATTCAGTGTTTGGTGGTTAGAGTTCGTCAACACTACTTCATTGCACGGCACGCAATGACTTGAAACTGTGTCAATCTGAAATTAAAAAAACAAGTCTATTAAAGGTGGTGGCGGTCTTTTTACCATTGATATTAGGAAGCGGTAGACGTTTTTTGCGGGTTTGTAAACTTGGTAACTACAAGTAAAGCGCGCGTTGCTTCGTGAGATAAAAAATACTGTTCAAACTTTATGGCGACTCGAAGCATGAGGTGACTCAATGCGCAGTAACAAATCACGTGTCAGCGGGGGTGAGTGGCGAGGTACTACGCAGCGAACAGCGCACTTCACAGCTGTCATAAAGTTTGAATCAAGACCCTAATTGCGTACCACAGTATCAATCACAATCTGAATCATTTTGAACGACATTGCTAATCCATTGCTGCATATGTTCGAAAAAATTGTCTACTCAACAACTTAAATAACGCAATGAATGTTGTTGAACTGTCAAAATGAAACCCATTGCTACTGATAGTGTGTTACGCCATTACACGTGTTTAAAACATGTAATTCTTACCGTCCTAGCGAACTTCTCGTTGATCGGCTTCAAGATATTCCTCACGTGGGCTTCCGTGACATCGTGTGGCCTGGTATCCTGAGATATCCACATCTTACACAGTTGACAATAGACACTGCTATTTATCTGCCGGTAACTTTGGAAATGCTCTCGAGAAACCTTCACTGTATCCCCATTCGGAGCCACAATCGAAATATATTCTCCATTAATCACAGGCAAATTAACATTCAAGTTGTATTTCTTGCTTATTTCTTTCAAATATTCTTCGAAACTTTCTGTTTTCACAGAATTTCTTGGTTGAACGTCATTTTCAGTGTTACTAAGTCTCAGTATGACCGGTGATTGATCGATAGAGTCATCGTCACTATCGAAATTGCTGCACAAATTCTTATTGGTTGTATAGTAATTATTATTGGCTTTAGAATTATCCGGTTCTACGTCACTTTCCTCATCCATTTCATCGTTAAAATCGTTTCCATCATCACAACTTTCATTTTCTTTAAGTATTTTATAAAATTCACTTAGAATACTTATATTTTTTTTCGATTTAACGTGGTAGGCTGTTGATTCGTGTCTATTTTTGTTTTCTATTCTAATAATCTTAGAGCAAGGTACGCAGAAATACACATCCTTGACGATATCTTCGTCGTTATCAATGATACTTATATTTATTTGTTTGGAGACTCTTTCAAGGAATTTCTGGGATATGTTTTTGATAGTTTCATGTTGCTCACTTTTGATGTGCTCTTTGTAACACATTGTAGGTACGCGGACGTTACAAATATGGCACTTGTATGTGTCAAAAGGTTCTGGAAAAAAAAAATAACGTAAGATAAATATCGAATAATAATATAATGATCATTATTGAGTTTGCAAGTCCACACTGTCCTTTTTTCTGTGAATATTATATTATCAGGCAGAGGACATAATCCTTCCGTAGTTCAAGGTAATCAATTCACTATAGCGACTCAAACTCATAACCCAATACATACTAGTCACAACAAAATAAGGGCCACTTGTGAATTTTAATATCCGGACTGATTTAATTATTTTAAAGAGTATATTTTCTGAAGTGTTAACAAACATAATATGAGGATACCACTTGCATCATTTTTGAAGTGGGTACTTTAATACTTTTTTTTGTAAACACTTGAATTTACCCTGTTCTAAGACGAAATCTTAAGTCATTCAAATTGTGGATTCTTTTGTGAACAGTCTTACATTTGCTAAATTAGAACGTGGATAAACATTTTGAAAGCGCTATGCTGTGGATTCGAAGACATATGGACCTGCAAACCGCAACTAGAGCCATCACATTGATCCAAGAGGGACATTGGCAGCGTTCTGTAGCTTTACAGCTTGGCTTTTCAAGGTGAGCGATCCAGAATGCTTGGAATCGATTTCATGAGATTGAGTGTGTAACCAGAAGACGGGGATCTGGCAGGAATCGAGCAACCACCTCACAGGAAGACCCCTACATGCGTTTGATTGCGTGAAGAGAGCGCGTGTTTACCGCCCGCGCCTTACAAAATCACTTGCGCCAGGCGACCGGTACCCGCGTGAGTGACCAAACGAATAGAAATCGATTACATGAAGACCAGCGATTCTCTAGGAGACGCGTAATGCGGATTCATTGACTAGTGTACACCGTGCAAACCGATTATCATTCGCAAGGCTGCACCTGGACTGGCATATAAGTGAATGGAGCACAGTATTGTTCACTGATGAGTGTAAAGTGATTTTTTTTAGTGATGATCGTCGCATTAGAGTATGGAGACGAGAATGTGAGCGATTTTCGGATGCTTGTATCCATGAAAGTTACAGATCTGGGGGCCCCAATGCGATGGTATGAGGAGTGATCTCTTTTATCAGGTCGAACTGAACTCGCAATACTCAGTGGAGGCACGGTAACGGCTGTGCGATACATTGAGGAGATCATAAGACCGCATGTGGTGCCATTCGCACAAAGAATTGGTGCAAGATTCACATTAATGCACGACAATGCCCGCGTTTATACAGCTAGAGCCACTAGGGAAGCCGTAGATGACGCTGATATACGTGTCTTGCCGTGACCTGCCAACAGTCCGGACCTTAACCCCATCGAAGACATGTGGGATTTGTTAAAAAGAAGTGTCCGGGACACAAATCAACCCGTACATAATGAACGACACCTCATTAACGTGCTCAAGTCAAGCTGGGAACAAATTTCAGAAGAGACAGCGCAATATCTGGAGGAGAGTGTGCCATCCACGCTTCAAGAATGTGTCCGAAAAAGAGGAGGACACACACGATACTAAAGAAGTGCAAAAAAGATAAAAATCTTTCGACATTTCTGTTTTAACCTCTTTTTTCATTAAGGGCTTATACTACCTCAAATGGCTTAGCATGATCCTCCGTTATGTCGAAAATACTGCAGCATTAATTTTGAAATAAATATATGGTAATGTTGAGGATTAATGTTAGGTCCTATGTTAGACGAAAACACGATTTCATAAAATTTTCTCGATAGAAAAAAAATCCAAAGTTATCTCCAAACCGAACAATAAACCGCAGGTATTAAAAAAATACTTCAAATTAGATCATGAAACTTTGTATACTAACCGAACTAACTATAATCACAGAATACCTAATAGTACTTCGTACAGAATGGCCACTCCCTACCCCGCGCTGACATCAGATACCGCACCTCACCCCGCACACCCGCGACATTATCGGCGGTTCATTAGCTAGGGGCGCTCACAAAGAACCGCAGCACTGTACTGCTGACACGAACACACAATTTTGCGAGTTTTATCTGAGTTTTAATCACGATGGTTCGATATTGTGATGCTTTTCCGAATTTGTATTTACATAAATGTTTGTAAGATATCGCATTTTAATACCATGCGATATAATAACCTATTATTTATAGTTAAGTAGGTCATTTAAACGAAAATATTTTAGTGTAAGCAATATTTAGCTAAGTACCTTATTTGCATGGGTATTTGCTCTGGGATAGCAACATTTAGTGAAGTGCAACTGATGATGAAGACCACAGATGGCCACCGGGACTACTCAATAATAAGTATTTCACAGGTTGCGATTCGATTACTTTAATATGCTTGCTAAGCACAATTTATGCTCGTCACAATGCGAATGGTGAAATGGAGCTGATGATGGAGTACCAAGAGAACTCCTCAACAATTAACGTCCCTGCATCGGGAAAAGCAATATTTTGTACAATGCGATGAGCAAGTTGACATTAGGCTATTGTAACTTAGATACTTTATAAACAGACCCACTAAAAAGCGAGAAATAAAAACTTTTTAGCATAAAAAAACCGACTTCCAAAAAAACACTAAGTACAAAGTGAAAAATAACTTTAATTTCGTAAGTCGGTGGCAATAAACTAAAATACGGATCCAAAGACACCGACTTCCGAAATTTAAAGTTATTATTAAAAAGTTTTACATTTATTACTTAACTATTATAATATTATTTTTACTTCATTACGAACCCGACTAATTAGATAAACAATCAAACTAGTCCTTTCTAGTCGCGTCGTCGTCGTTCCCGCCATTTTTTTTACGCTCCGCACGACAACCAACCCTACTAGAGTTTACGCACACATTTGCACGTGTACCAACGTCATTTGGCTATGTAGTAGTAGTAGGTAATTATTTTGCGCGCGTTGTACGGAGTGTCCGGGGTGTGCTATAATGCAGGTCTTATGTTATTTATTTTTTTTTAATTACCATTATTTTCACCGTAAAAAGCAAATACGTAAACTATTGGCGCTGCCTGCCGCCTAGCGCCGCACTCTGTCTCGCTCTCACTCAGTCCGCGAGCAGTATCGTGCGAGCGAGATAAAGAGTGAATTTTAGCTGAGGTAGTGTAGGCTCTTAAGTGTATTTTTTTGCTGAAATTGCATTTTTTTACAAAAGACCTAATCAGATGTTCTTTTAACAATCAATAAATTTAATTTTAAGGTTTTTGCATTTAAAATTAGCTGGCTAATTCAATTTAATTATTTATCGACCCTCAAATACATTTATTAGAATACAGAAAATACATGGTGGCCCTTATTTTGTTTTGACTAGTATATTTGATTTATTTAATACTTTTAAGCACACAAATGTACGTAGTATTATCTACCAGTTAATCTTTTTTTTTAATTTCTGTATACAACTTGTAACATTAAATGCGCAAAACCTCATACACCCTAAATAAAGCATTGAGATAAAAGCATAATACAATGAATATGCATTATAAAATTATAATTTATCAATTTGCATTTTTATGCATTCAAAATTGAATCTTATTGCCTTAAAATAAGACTTATTTTTTCTTTGGCTCAATCGGCGGATAGTATGGCAAAATACATCATTTTTGAAAAAAAAAAACCTGTATTAAAAGTTACTGAAATCGATTCAGTAGTCAATTATGAACAAACTATTTTCAGGTTTTGCGCATTTAACGTTACACGTTGTATACAGGGTTATTTGAAAAACACCAGCAACCTCTTAAGAGGTCATTGTACTCATCATTATGAACAACTTTAGGGACCAAACCTGAAATCGCGAAAAAAAAATACTGCTGTTCCCTACATTTTGACGAGATAGACGAAGATAAATGTAGGGAACAGCTGATTTTTATTTCGCGAAAAGAATAAAGAAAATTTGTTTATTCTGCGCAAACAAACGCACATAAAAAATCGCAAAAAAAAAATACTACTAAGATCTATAAAGAACGCAGCTTTTGTTCGGAAGCACTGAACCAGTCGAAGTCGAGGTGCTTTCCCAAAGCCTCGCGGGAGATATTATAGTGCACAAGTGTGTGCGCAGACACAGGTGCACTCCCTCTTCCCTCACCCTCATAGTCCGATGGGACGGCAATCCGACACGACCGGAGAGAGATCAGGCGCAGGACCAACGGCTTAACGTGCTTTCCTAGGCACGGGGGAACCACACCGCCAACTTTGTCCAGCGGTGGACGTCTTTCGGCTGAAATGATGACGTTTTTTGACAACTTACCAGAATAGTAATCTTCATTATCATCTTGAGTGACTATTTGTACGTGACAGTACTCCGACTCCCCGTCCAGGTACTTCCTCGTCCACAACGGTCTTTTCTCTGCGCGTGGGGAGCGGACATACTTACTGAGATACGTCAAGTCTACGCTATCTAACGGTATTGTGTATGACTGAGCACCTCCAATGTTTACGCTGGTCATTTTTTTACTGAAAAAAAAAAAACGTTTAAAAAAAAGCGGAATCTCAGACCAAGGTACCACCGTACAACATCATATTTTTTAAATAATTTAGTAAAAAAAAAACAGTGTCGCTAGGCAGATCTATGATGATGACTAATTACTGATTTAAACTAAGTTCTTTACAAGTAAGTATTTATTTTATGCATAAGTTAACCAATTAGTAAAGCATATGAACATAGACGCAATTCAAATAGAATAGAATATAATGGGTACTCTTTATTATGTACAGACGCCAGCAGGTCAACCTACCCCAATCTGTCAATTTCTTTGATAGATTTTCAACTTTAGCACAAAGGAATAAGGTTCATATTCAATTGGGAAAATCTGACAGATTGCGGTAGCTTGCTAAGCTGGCCTCTGTACACGATATAAATTACAGATATTAATATAGAAATTTTGCAAAGGGTGACACAATGGGCGGTTTTATCGTTAAGAGCGATCTTTTAAAGACAACCTCTGGATGGATACAACTGTTAGACCCAACAAATATAGTGCAAAGACCATTAAACAAAGCCAGGCGGCTGGTCGACTTTTCACGAGACCAGCACCCTAATTGCGTAACACACTATCAATCTCAATCGGAATCATTTTGAAGCAAATTGCTAATACATTGCTTCATAAGTTCGAAAAAATTGTCCGCTCGATAACGTAAATAACGCAATGAATGTTGTAGAACTGTCAAAATTACAATTTACACCCATTGCTACTGATAGTGTGTTACGCAATTACCCTGCAGAGGGCTGGCCTGTTTTTAGGCCAAAGAATCAGCATTGCCATCCAACATGGCAACGCTGCCAACCCTTTGGGCACTTTTCAAACTGACAGCGATGCGGACAAATTTTTTTATGCTCAAATTTTTTTCAAATTTTTTCTCTTTCTAAATTCTTACATCAAAATATTACAATTAATGCTTCTATTAGCTAAACATTCTTCCTTAGAACATTTTTTTTTTATTTTTAACTAAATTAAAAATACACTTTTTTGATTTTGACGATCCTTTTAAACTTTTTGTTTCATAGTAAAGATCATAGTCAATAGCTATTAATTTAATAGCTACATATAAAAATTTACATAGTTAAGGTTCCAGCAAATTTACCAGTAAAAATACATTTTGTCATATGGAAGTCTTCGATTTCCGTCTCTGTTCTTTAAACTTTAGGTAAATATACTCAGCCTATTCCGATCACTGATCATTATATCAGACTCTAAGAGAGTGGAAAGGACCTGTACAAAGTACAATGAACACTATTATAAGTTATAAAATAATTATCACGTAAAAAAAATAAGTTAGATTAAAATTGCTTATTAGTCTTATAGGCAAGATTGTAATTAATGGTCAGTGGGTTGTCTTAGGGTCAGATTTCATTAAATTATTAAGACACTGGTTCTTTTTAATAAAGGATAAAAAACATAAAAACTATCAAGGCAACAAAAACACAAGATGTAGAAAACTAAGATGGAGATGGGTCAGCCTTAGTGTCAGAGAGCAAGAGAAATTGAATAAAAAGTGACCCTATAGAACCCTAGGGAGGGGAAGAGAAAGAAAGGGAGTCCCTTGAAATGATGTCTTGGTGAGGATGGCTGGAAACTTGGAAAGGGAAAGATCAGGAAGAATTGGAAGGGGTCGGAGGAGGCCTTAAGGCATACAGACTCAGAACTGGCATTAAATGTTTTGTAATACAAATAACACTCTTAAAAAAGGCTATAAAATAAATTATAAGTTTCTAGTTCTACAAAGGGTTATTGTGTTACCCCGTTACTGGTTTGAAGAGGTCAGATATAGATAGCGCAATCCGCGAAGACCCGCCCCACTCTTCTTCCGAATCGTTAGTGTTTATCGCTAGTTAATTCCATTAGTGTTTTAGTTCTTTCCATACAATCTAATTACCCACTAATAATAATTAGTGTGTATTTACAAAACTATAGTGTGTATTCACAAAAGTATAGTTGAGAAAAGGCAGGCAGAAGAGAAGTTTTGACGATACTTAGGGCTGAGTTTATCAAAGTCAAATATCTATTATCCATGGTATAAAATTGACATCTGAGAGTTTTTAACCAACTTCTAAACAAGAAGGAGGTTCTCTATTTGGATGTTCGAAATGGTCCCATTTAAATTTTGTAAAGATCTGATGATGAGTTTGGAGACAGACAACGGAACTCTTCAGTAAATGCCAGCAAATCAACCGCGATTGCTGCTATCGCATATGTATACATTGTTTATGCAATCACATAACATAACATCACGTCTGTACTCTCTAAAGGGGTATGCAGATGTGTTCAGTATACCACAGTCAGTACCTACCTACCCTCTTAATTCTCTGAAGCAAGAAGTGTATAAAAACTTTCTTACAAAAAAACAAAACAACCGACTAAAAAAAACACTGGCTCTTTTTTTTGGAAGTTGGTTCTTTTTTTTTTTTTTTTGTTAAAAAGTTTTTAGTAGGTAGGGTAAGTATGGGAAATCTGCCAAAATTTCAATTTATTCTCAGGATAGGACTTATTCCCGGTATAAAAGTTTGGTGAAATGCGCCCCTTCGTTAAGTATTAACTTATCAAGTAAGTATAAATAGGTATTATTAGGCTTCATTAAGAACGTAATTATAACTTGTTACAAAATAATAAATATGCAACAATATCCATTAAATGTAAACTTACCACGTCTTATAGTTCAATTGTTTGGTATACTGATGCACTACCAGACTATTGCAATTGAATTAAGAACGCAAAATAAAGTTTTAAACTTTTTCAATGCAATAGGCTCGATTACTCGAGTACGTTATCAGCAACATGAGACTTGACAGATGAAAATAGTGAAGTGAAAAAACAAAGGTAAATTATATCGACTAACTGGAGAATCAAAACGTAAAACGTTGTCACACCCCGGACACTCCGTACAACGCGCGCAAAATAATTACCTACTACTACTACATAGCCAAATGACGTTGGTACACGTGCAAATGTGTGCGTAAACTCTAGTAGGGTTGGTTGTCGTGCGGAGCGTAAAAAAATGGCGGGAACGACGACGACGCGACTAGAAAGGACTAGTTTGATTGTTTATCTAATTAGTCGGGTTCGTAATGAAATAAAAATAATATTATAATAGTTAAGTAATAAATGTAAAACTTTATAACAATAACTTTAATTTCGGAAGTCGGTGTCTTTGGATCTGTATTTTAGTTTATTGCCACCGACTTACGAAATTAAAGTTATTTTTCACTTTGTACTTAGTGTTTTTTTGGAAGTCGGTTTTTTTTTTTGCTAAAAAGTTTTTATTTCTCGCTTTTTAGTGGGTCTGTTTATAAAGTATATAAGTTACAATAGCCTAATGTCAACTTGCTCATCGCCTTGTACAAAATATTGCTTTTCCCGATGCAGGGACGTTAATTGTTGAGGAGTTCTCTTGGTACTCCATCATCAGCTCCATTTCACCATTCGCATTGTGACGAGCATAAATTGTGCTTAGCAAACATATTAAAGTAATCGAATCGCAACCTGTGAAATACTTATTATTGAGTAGTCCCGGTGGCCATCTGTGGTCTTCATCATCAGTTCCACTTCACTAAATGTTGCTATCCCAGAGCAAATACCCATGCAAATAAGGTGCTTAGCTAAATATTGCTTACACTAAAATATTTTCGTATAAATGACCTACTTAACTATAAATAATCGGTTATTATATCGCATGGTATTAAAATGCGATATCTTACAAACATTTATGTAAATACAAATTCGGAAAAGCATCACAATATCGACCCATCGTGATTAAAACTCAGATAAAACTTTTAAATCGCAAAATTGTGTGTTCGTGTCAGCAGTACACAGCTGCGGTTCTTTGTGAGCGCCCCTAGCTAATGAACCGCCGATAATGTCGCGGATGTGCGGGGTGAGGTGCGGTATCTGATGTCAGCGCGGGGTAGGGAGTGGCCATTCTGTACGAAGTACTATTAGGTATTCTGTGACGTTGTTCAAGATTCGGAGGCATTTTTACTTGTGTTTGCTTCGATCAATTGCTATTATTGATCGAAGTGTGTTTGCGAGAGTGAAAAGTTTTTTTTTTCATTTAGAACTGATTTTTACACCTAGGTACTTTCATTTTATTGTTGTAGTTTTTCTTCGGTTTTTTTTTACAGAAAATTACTTGAAATGTGTATGTAGTGTTTGTAAAATATTTTCATATCTTGGAAAATATTGCTCAGAACCTTAGTGGGCGTTAATTATTGTGTAACTTTATTTTTAGAAAACTTGGTTTCCTTATTTGGCAGAGAAATAAAAAAAATAAAAATTTCATCATCTTTATTATTTCAGCCGAAAGACGTCCACTATTGGACATAGGCCTCCCCCAAGCACCTCCACTTCGGCTGGTTCTGTGCTTCTTGTATCCAACGGGTTCCTGCGGCCTTCACAAGGTCGTCGGTCCACCTTTTGGGTGGCCTTCAAACGCTACGTCTTCCGGTACGTGGTCGATATTTTAGAACCTCTCGGCTCCATCTGTTCTGTGAACAATGTGTCCTGCCCACTGCCGCTTAAGTTTGGCAATTTTTTGGGCTATGTCAGTTACCTTCTGCTGCGGATCTCTTCATTTCAGATTCGATCATGCAGGGAAAGTCAAAGCCCAAGCCCTCCCCATTGCTCTTTGGGTGACTTACAGCCTTCTAATAAAGCCCATTGTGAGCGACCACGTTTCAGTGCCATAGGTCATCACTGGCAACAGGCAACGCGCACTGGTCAAAGACTTTCCTCTTGAGACACTGCGGTATGTGGCTTATGTGTGGTTGTGCAGTGTGTGAGCTTCCCGAACGCTGCCCAGCCGAGTCGGATACGATGATTGACGTCTTTCTCGAAGTTGGACCTATCCAACTGGACAGTTTGTCATAAGTGAATATTTTCCTCCACGACTTTGAGTGTAGCACCTTCGATCTTCATGTGAGTGGGTGTTACATGGGCAATTGACATGAACTTCGTTTATTCCATGTTCATTTTAGGGCCCACTCTTTCGGAGGCTCTACTGAGGTCATCGAGAATTGTACTGAGATCCTCCATAGTCTCAGTCATGACTACGATATCTTCGGCTAACCGAAGGTGAGTTATGTGCTCGCCATTGATGTTAATGCCAGCCCCTTACCATTCCAGAACCTCGAAGTCATCCTACTGTGCAGCGGTAAATAGTTTTGGAGAGATAACGTCTCACACCTCGCTGCAGAAGCATAGGAGGTCTTGGGAGGTATCGAGGTCTGTTCCTGGAGTTGGACTGACATAATGTTAGCGTTTTCGTACAGACACTTGAGCACCTCGATATATGAGTCGATCTTTGAAGAGTGCAGTACAGCCCATGTTTCCATCAAATCAAAGGCTTTCTCGTAGTCCACAAATGATAAGCAAAGTGACAGGTTATACCTACTCTTCGGTCTTCTGTATAACCGGTCGTGGCATATGTATGTGGTGACCACATTGTGGTCTACGGATCTAAGCCTTTACGGAATCTTGCTTGTTCGGGAGGCTGGAAGTCGTCAAACCTGCGTGCGAGACGATTCGTGATAACTCTTGAAAACAGCTTGTAGACATGGCTTAGAAGTGAGATGGGCCTATAATTCTTAAGAAGGGCACTGTCGCTCTTCTTAATACATACATATCGTTCACACACTCATGGTGCACATGCACAGCGCTTGACGCAAAAGAGCATACATTGCATTAAATTACTTTTACGGCCAGTAAGACATTTATGTTTTATTGAGATATCGCCTCGGATTTGATGTGAAGTGTTATATAACGTAACGTCATCTGATGTTTCTATCATGAGATGAATAAAATAAAGTGGCCTAATGCTATAGAAAATAATATCGATATATTTTGGACACTAATCCTCTCTAATGTATCGCAACACTACTTTCCGTTTACTTCCCCAGCCATAGAGCACTAGAGCTAATCAGTTTGCGAGCCAATTGTCTACGGCGTATTAACTATTGATGACGTCATATACCTACTCTTCACGTTTTTCGATAAATATAAAAGTTATGTATAATTCAATTCTAATATAGTGTACCTAGTTTATTTTTATCTTTATCATTGTTCCTCTGAACCAAAGCACCTGCCATCTAATTTCGTCAACAGCCTTGGGTGACTGATATTACTTTACTCTATGGCTGACTGGTAGAATTGGCATTAAGTCCGCCTTTTTACCTTTTTTGTGCGAATAGTTTTATTTTAAGAGCGTTTTCACGAGCCCAATTTTCACGTCTCCCCGAAATGGCCAAATTGGTAAAATCAGGCAATTGTTTGACATATTAGGTTTTTTAACCGACTTCCAAAAAGGAGGAGGTTCTATATGTTCGACTTTGTTTTTTTTTACGTATTTTCACCGATTTCTCCGTCAATTGTAGACCTATTTTCAAAATTCTGCTTTTGTTTGAAAGGGTACCTATGCTCTCGAGGTGGTTCCATTGTCACCAAGTCGGAATCTGGTGAGGGCATTCCATGGAAATCGAGGCAAACCCTCAAATTTTGTAGGCACACCTATAGCGATTTGGGTATTTTTTATAGTAGCTCGTGCATTTGCTATCAGAAAGCACCATTCGGTGAAGTGGAACTGATGAAGACCACAGATGGCCAAGGCCATCAGAACTACTCAATAATAAGTATTTCACTGGTTGCGATTCGATTAGGTTAGGTTAGTTACTTTAAGTAATGTGGTTGCTAAGCAATTTATGCTCGTCACAATGTATATGATAGAGCTGACGGTGATCAATCAGCTCCAGTTCTCCTGGTTCTTACAAGGAGAACTCCTCAACAATTAACGTCCCTGCATCGGGAAAAGCAATATTTTGTAAAAGGTGATGAGCAGTTGACATGTAGGCTATTGTAACGTAGATAAATTACAAACTGGCCCACTAGAAAGTAAAAAATAAAAAAAAAATTGACAGAAAAAAACAACCGACTTCCAAAAACACTAAACACTAGGTAAAAAGTGAGAAATAACTTTTCGGAAGTCGGTGTCAATAAACGAAAATGCGGAACCAACGACACCGACTTCTGAAATTAAAGTTATGTTTCACTTTGTAGTGTTAGTGTTTTTTTTTAAAGTAGGTTATTTTTTTTACGATATTTTTGAGGCTTTGTTTCCTACGTAAATCTAGAACGCACATGTGCTGTGCTGCAGCGCTTGCAGCCTATCACGATGAGGTTTTTACACAGTTATAGAATTATAGATAGACCTAGATGGCTAGATATCACGATCTGTATGAAAACCAAGCGCCAAGCGTGCCAATTTTTTGACTACCTACTATGACGTCACAAGCGTTCTTTCTCACTCACGCTCATCCAGCTGGCGGATTTATCTTGGCAAGTCTGAACTTCGCGCAGAAGGCTGCACAGTAAGATTTTTTTGGAATCAAATGGACTGGAATGAATGAGGCGAGTGTAAGTGAGAGCACATGCGCGAAAGTTCTTAGTGCCTATGTTCAGACTTGCCAAGATATTTCGGGCGTAATGTACAGAGGCCAGCACATGTAGCTACCCGTATCTGTCAGATTTTCCCAATTGAATATGAACCTTATTTCTTTGTGCTAAAGTTGAAAATCTATCAAAGAAAGTTGACAGGTTCGCGTAGGTTGACCTGCTGGCGTCTGTACACAGGACTGAGCGCGAAATGTGGCGGCTTGCGATTTTTTTTACGAAAGTTAGTGCGTACACGCGATTTTTGGCACGCGAAGTAGTTGCTCTTGCGTTATCTAAGTGTATCTATATCTGTGGGTTTTTAAAAAGCGCTTTGGGGGGTAGCTTCTGATTTTTCTAGATCTTACTGAAAACCTCAACCGAAAAATAAATTTGTTATAAAAGGCCCAGTTACATCACTACTGCTTTGCAGTTGTTAATTATTATTGTATCTACAGATTTGATGCCATCTCAGATTACAGAAAGTAATCTGAGATTGCAATAATAGGGTACCTATGTTATGTACAGAGATATTGAAATAAAATAAACACATTGTGATGGTTTTATTAACTTCTTCATTATCATTATCATAATATAATAATACCTACTGTATCCAGAAATTGTGCAGGAGGCAATTGAGTACCCTGGTGCCGTGCCCAACCAAGATACCTTATTATAACCATTCTTTTGCCAGACGCCAGCACATCAAGCTACCCGAAACTAAAATTTTCCCACTCAACTTTGAACCTTATAGCACAGAATACCTAATAGTACTTCGTACAGAATGGCCACTCCCTACCCCGCGCTGATATCAGATACCGCACCTCACCCCGCACACCCGCGACATTATCGGCGGTTCATTAGCTCGGGCGCTCACAAAGAACCGCAGCACTGTACTGCTGACACGAACACACAATTTTGCGATTTAAAAGTTTTATCTGAGTTTTAATCACGATGGTTCGATATTGTGATGCTTTTCCGAATTTGTATTTACATAAATGTTTGTAAGATATCGCATTTTAATACCATGCGATGTAATAACCGATTATTTATAGTTAAGTAGGTCATTTAAACGAAAATATTTTAGTGTAAGCAATATTTAGCTAAGTACCTTATTTGCATGGGTATTTGCTCTGGGATAGCAACATTTAGTGAAGTGGAACTGATGATGAAGACCACAGATGGCCACTGGGACTACTCAATAATAAGTATTTCACAGGTTGCGATTCGATTACTTTATTATGTTTGCTAAGCACAATTTATGCTCATCACAATGCGAATGGTGAAATGGAGCTGATGATGGAGTACCAAGAGAACTCCTCAACAATTAACGTCCCTGCATCGGGAAAAGCAATATTTTGTACAAGGCGATGAGCAAGTTAACATTAGGCTATTGTAACTTAGATACTTTATAAACAGACCCACTAAAAAGCGAGAAATAAAAACTTTTTAGCAAAAAAAAAACCGTTTTCCAAAAGAACACTAAGTACAAAGTGAAAAATAACTTTAATTTCGTAAGTCGGTTGGCAATAAACTAAAATACAGATACAAAGACACCGACTTCCGAAATTAAAGTTATTGTTAAAAAGTTTTACATTTATTACTTTAAAGTTTTACAACTATTATAATATTATTTTTATTTCATTACGAACCCGACTAATTAGATAAACAATCAAACTAGTCCTTTCTAGTCGCGTGGTCGTCGTTCCCGCCATTTTTTTTACGCTCCGCACGACAACCAACCCTACTAGAGTTTACGCACACATTTGCACGTGTACCAACGTCATTTGGCTATGTAGTAGTAGTAGGTAATTATTTTGCGCGCGTTGTACGGAGTGTCCGGGGTGTGCTTATAGTTTAGCGATAAAGTTGAAAATCTATTAAAGAAATTTGATAGATTGTAGTAGCTTAATGTGCTGGTGTCTATACAATAATATTGGAATAAAGCATCCCTTCCAGTTGAGAGTTGTCGACTAATATATAAATAGAATACATCCTATTACTATTAGGCCTCGATTTTATTCTTCCTCATCACTTCCAGGTTGACTTGAGTCCGGTGTTGACAGATCTTGCTGAAGGTCACCCCAAGAAGTATATAGATAAAAGTAGAGCCAAAACACTCTGAACAACGAAATGAAATCGACTGTGGGCTGTCGCTCTCTTTCTGAATCCATACATAGCACAAAGAAAACATATAGGTATCACTGTCTCGTTCTTAAGTGCGTATTTAGAAAGAGAGCGTTAGCCCACAGTCGGTTTCAGTTAAGTATTTAGAGTGTTGGCTCCATTTTTATCTTCAAGCTTCTTGGTCGCCCTCAACGTCCACCTCTCTACACACTTGATAATGACATTACTTAATGAGAACCATTTTCTCTCACATGTTCCCCATATTTAAGAATCGGCCTGTTCCACTTAGTAGGTACCTATGTGCTCAAGGAGACAAGAATAATCTTGGCGAAAAAGGTTAAAATCTCCTTTAAACCTGCCATTGACTCCTTCTACAACCCATCTACATATTGTAACTGTTCTCGATCGAGGGTTCGAGGGTTGAAAGTTCAGATTCACCCAGTTGCAAAGAAGATCGAACAAAATATATTATGTCCTATAGCCACATTCATTGATTATAATGGGCAAGGTATTCCGGAAGCCCCTATCCAATATGAATGCATCTCCAGATTCAAAGTACTGTCCTAGAACAGAAGGTCAGGGGGCCTACCACCACCACCACACTGAAGTAAGATTAAAATAATAATGCTAAAGAGGTGGTGGTAGGCCCCCAGTTCTCGTAATTTAAAACGTTCAAAATCTAGTCGCAGTCTCATCTCGGTCTGCCCCGCTTGGGCGGAGCACAGCCGTGTTCTCCTAGAGGCGATCGGCAGCGGCGGCGACCTCTCGCGCCCGGCCCTGGTTCAGACCATGGTCCGGGGCGAGAGGGAGTGGGAGGCAGTCACCTCCTTCTGCGAAGCAGTCATGCTAGCGAAGGAGGTTGCGGGACGGTTGAGGGAGAGAACCCCAAGTCCCAGCCGCCGCGGGAGACGCTCCGGGCGTCGGGAGCCGCGTGTCGACTCCCGGCCACCGTAGGCGCGGGCCTGCGGGCGGAGAGTAATGGGTAACCCGCCGTCCGAGCAGGATCAGGCCCCTGCCGGACGGCGCGTACGTGTTCCACGCACGCCTCAAAGAGATGTCAGCATTATAAGGAAGGCCCGTAAGGGCCGTAGCCTGCCGAGCAGCGGGATTGTCCGAAAGGGTTACCTCTACCCCGGAACATAAAGGGCTAAGAAAGGAACACGGTTGGGTTTTAGTCAGTAAGAGTCTGACACTCCCTTCTGCTCCACCTTGAGCGGGAGGGCCCGCATTTGATGATTTCCCATCCACAAAAAAAAAGTCTCGTCTCATTGACAAACAAACTTTAAAAACTTGTCAAAATATAAGGAAATTTTAGGCAGATCACCACGATCAGTCTGTGAACGTTCTTAAAATTACGAGAATTGCCCCTCTGATTCGTTTCTAAACTCTTTAATAGATTAGTATCTGTAGTTTTCGCTGGATCCCAAACATCAATTTTATTATGTATCCGTTTGTACAAAAAATAAAAAATGGTTTAAATACAAGATTTATATATTTATGCATACTGTGTGTCTTTTTTTGGTACATACCTACATATAATTTGAGTTTTCTTCCACGTAAACATGTGCCATCATATATCCAAGATAAGAACGCTTGGACATACTAGTCCTGCTCCATAGGACAATCTAGACTAGAGTCTAGACAAAATCAAATTGATTGCTAATTTATTGTAATTTTTTTTTTACACGGATTTACATTCTGTACCTAATTACTTAAACTCTCAACCTTAATTATTATTTGTAATTAAAAAAAAAATCGTCTACTTTTACCATGTTTGTAAATATGTGAGCACCATGTATCTATCAGATAATTAATTTATATGTCATGATTTCCTTTTTAATTCTTTTAACTCTATTAATTTTATTTTAGTTGCATCGTCTTCACATATTAATATATAATTAATGTAAGTATGCGCAATATTATAAAATACTAGCTGACCCCGCAAACGTAGTTTTGCAAAAAAAAAAAATAGGGGTACGAAAAATAGATAGTAGCCGATTCTCAGACCTACCCGATATGCACACAAAATTTCATACAAATCGGTCCAGCCAAGAGTAACGGTGGAGTTCTTCCCCATTCTTCTCCATACGAAAACATATTTTTGGAAGGGGCGACTAGAACCAATTCTGTTTACTTAATGTAATTTTTGACGTTCAAAAGTGCCTATTTTAAATAAATGCATTGACTTTGACTATCTGAAACAACTACTTATAGGTTTTACTTCACTATTATGGTTACCAATGTCATTTGGATTAAGAAGATCCCTTTCAATTATTTGTTGCTTATTAATATGATTAAGTCCCAAGCAGTGGGGCACAAAATAATTATAAAAGAGATTTCTAACTCGATCCAGTAGAGTACTTAAAGAAGTTTTAGGAATTTGTATACACATGTGTTAAGGGTCTATACTACCTCAAATGGCTTAGCATGATCCTCCGTTATGTGGAAAATACTGCAGCATTAATTTTGAAATAAATATATGGTAAAGTTGAGGATTAATGCTAGGTCTTATGTTAGACGAAAACACGATTTCATAAAATATTCTCGATAGAAAAAAATTCCAAAGTTACCTCCAAACCGAACAATAAACCGCTGGTATTCAAAAAATACGTCAAATTAGATCATGAAACTTTGTATACTAACCGAAATAACTATAAAGAAGGTCTTATGTTATTTATTTTCTTTTAATTACCATTAGGTTCACCGTAAAAAGCAAATACCTAAACTATTGGCGCTGCCTGCTGCCTAGCACCGCACTCTGTCTCGCTCTCACTCAGTCCGCGAGCAGTATTGTGCGAGCGAGATAAAGAGTGAATTTTAGCTGAGGTAGTGTAGGCTCTTAACAATCGATCATCTGAGTTCCCAGTCGTAAGTCTAATTAAATAAGCAGCAAATATAGTAAATCCCCTTTTAAAGTTTTTAGGTTCAGAAACTGAGGCACTTCATTCAATATCTGTCTGAATTGCTCTATGTTAAAACCAACTCTGTGATACAAAAAAGTAATTAAAAAGAAATCGACTTCAAAAAGAAATTAACTCAAAATTATGAAATAACTTTAGTATCGGAAGTTGGTGGCAAAAACTAAAACTAAAATACAGATCCTAAGACACCGACTTCCGAAATTAAAGTTATTTCATTGTAGAATAAAATTAATTTCTTTTTGAAGTCGAATTTTTTTTAAATTAGGTACCGACTTCAAAAAAAGGAGGTTATTTTAAATTGCATTTTTATTTCGTAATTTTTAGTTTTAAGTAAAAACTGGAATATTTGTTTGTAATAATTTTGTTGTAAATATTGCACTAGACCAAGGTTTAGAGATGGTTTCCTTTTGACACCACACCAGTAGCTCGTATCAATAAGCCAGGCCATCACACTTACAAGTATTAGTCTATATCTTGAAAACTACTGAGCCGATTCTGATGAAACTTGCACTGTTCCCTAAGTTGATGTAAACGTAAGTCAATAAAAAAAAATTGTCACAATCCAATTAATAGTTGCAGAGAAAAATCTATAAAAATTTTTATATTTGTTTGAAAGCTCTATTAAATTGTCATATGTGAATATATTGTAGTTCCAAAAATATTACATACATACGTTTTGAATTAATAAACTGCTTTTTTGAAGTCGGTAAAAATATGATCTTTTCTTAGATACAACATTTTCGAAATCCAAAAAATTATAATGTAGACTATTTTAACGACAACATATCTTGAATTTGATTTGCATTAAATGTGTTGATAATATTATCACTGATATCATTCAGAAAGTTCCATGATGTGCAAGTTAAATGGATATCACAAAGGCGATTATTTGGAGGTACATAATAATTATAAATTTTAAGTAACTGTTTTCTCATTGCTATTGTTATTCGGTTTCTTTCAAGTCTCCGACATCCTTCAACAAAACATCTGCTTTCAGTTTCGACGGCTCTATAATAGTCCGGTAAAACAATAAGAGTGCCAACAGCAGGTGTCCTTGGTGCAGAATATGGTTCTTCCAGTTTTAGAGGGTCTTCTAAATGAGGAATGTCAGCTGATGAAGATGCACCAGATGTTGAGGTGTCTGAATGGAAATGCCGAGAAGCTCTATTTGCTCGCACCCAACAAGAGTGACAGATAATACTTGAAGCACCGACCTGAAAATAATATATCTACTTGTTATTGCCCACTTTCAAAGAGATTGACCTAAAGAAATCCTGATGTAGGAGCTTGATGATTAGCATACCAAATAAAACATTTTAACGCCTATTTAAAAAAATAAAAACTTAACTAAAAAAAATGGTTGTCTGTAAACTCGGTTTACGGACGATAGTTTTATGTGATAACGTCATAAAGAAACATTGATGAATAGATGTGTTACAAGCCAACACTTGGGCCGATCGTGCCTCTCTATCGTTTGTTCCGTGCTCTCGCTTGCACACTCAGGCTCAGGCGGAACGTGACAGTTTTTTGTGCATGCAGCCGGTGTTCATCGATTTATTTTTATAAATCACATTATCATGTCAAAAATGTTATTAATAAACCGTGAATAAAACTAATATACTCACCATGCGAGGTCGGATCCATTCTCTTATAACTTTGTGTATTCTGCGGTCTTGCACTGTAGTAGACTTGAGTTGATGGCAACGAATTCTTCTCAGAAGAGAACGTCCACAGTGAATACACACTCGTCGGTGTCCTGTAGGTGTCTGTTCACTCCCTTCTGGTCTATTTCCATTAAGAGATACAGCATTGGCATTATTCCAGCAAGCTTGGCAGATGAAGTTATTTTCATTTACCTGATGCAAACATTTATCATTTGAATATTAGGCGTAGCATTAGACTATTACGTATAGCACTAACATAATTTAGCAATAAACATTTGGGTATACATAAACAGCCACGTTGTTTAGTTAGCGTTATTTAGTCACGGGCCCCTTTAGAGGCCACTTTAGAGGGTGAAATAATAACAGCTGCACAGGTCTATCGATCAGGTTACACTACGCTTGCAGCGCTTGGTCTCTGGATAGGTGAACATCTTTAAGTACCGAGACCCCTCCGTGCCTCGGAAATCACATTAGGCCATTGGACCAGGCTGTCATTCATGGATCTTTAACAGTCCTTACGGGTAATCAGAAGCCTGAAAGACTGACAACCAGTTTTACCAGGGGGTTTTATCCAGTAACTGGGTTGTGGAGGTCAGATAGGCAGTCGCTCCATGTAAAATACTGGTATTCAACTGCATACGGTTAGACTGGATGCCGACTGCAACATAGTTGGAAAAAGGCTAGGCAGATGAAAAGCGGTCTTATTACATTCCCACTGCAGGGGCACAGGCCTCCTCTATGTGAGAGGGTATAGGCCATAATTAACCATGCAGGTTCAGTCCGGATTGGTGATGTCACTCACAGTCATGTCTTAAATATATGAATTTAATGCACATTCTAGTATCCTACTTCCTACTAATATCCTACTAATCCTACTATCCTACTAATATTATAAACGCAAAAGTTTGTAAGGATGGATGGATAGATGTTTGTTACTCTTTCACGCAAAAACTACTGCACAGATTTGGATGAAATTTCCCACACAGATAGTTTATAACCAGGATTAACACATAAGTTACTTTTTATCCCGTATTCCCAGGAGATTGAAACTAACGCGGGTGAATCCGCGGGGCGCCGCTCGCAATTTTATAAAATGCAACTATCAACAGACAACTGAAAATAAGCAATAATACTATTTTGTTTTGAGAACAATAAATAATTACTTAGTACAAAAATGTTACAATATAAAAAAAAAACTAAATAACAAAAATATTACAGAAATATCGGATTCTAACCGTTCTTGGCGCGACCCATTCCTGTACAATTGAAAGAATAATTGCGTCTTCCAATCTTCGTCTTCCTATTAGACTGCAGCGGTCCGTTGCTATTCCGCAATTAATGCACAGGCTCATGATGTCGTCAAAAAAGATAACACTTTAAATATTGCGGCAATAGCGCGCTGTTGTTGACCCAACAAGTTTAAGGCCGAAACCTGAAAAAAGTTTAGATAGCCAGCAAAGTTCTGCACAGGTGGCAGAGTACGGTATCCAATGTTCAAGCGAGGGTCAGTCAGTTCAAGGCAATCAATTTCGGAGTCCAGTATTCGAGCAGAGGTCCTAAGAAATAAAAAATCCCGAGAAATACAGAAAAACACATTCACTTGCGCAAAAATACGAAAAGCGAATGACATTACTGGCTCTGACATGACATGACATTACAACCATGACAATTGACAGACGTTGACATGGACATACCATTCTTGGTCCGAGACAAGAAGAATGCCGTAAAAAGAATGCCGTATACCATTCTTGGTCCGAGACAAGAAGTTTATAGATAAACTAGCGACCCGCCCCGGCTTCGCACGGGTGCAATGCTGATACTAAGTATAGGTACTTCAAGAATGTTAGCACGCGCCGCCGACCCCCCGGCCGCGGCCGCCCGCCGGCCGGTACCCCAGTAACCGCTATGTCCCTGCATTTATCTTCGAAAAGGTTCATTTAAATTACATGCTGTAAAGGGCCATATTTTTCTATATTAAATCCACAATGTATTTAAGGTACTTAATTGGATAAGGATTAATGCTGTATTGCATAAAATCGCTTCGTAAATAAGCCCTTATTTCTCTTAAAAGTAAAGGATAAAAAATGGTTATTGTGAGTTATCCCTAAGAGGTAGACATATACCATCGCGGACTTTTTTGTAGACCTTTTTAAGGTGTACAATACTGTAGTACTTACATTATTTTGACTATAAAATGTGTTTATTTACGACATCACATTAGAAACCTCTAAAATTATCAGTGTTTCAGTGTTTCTTTACTATATTATGCATGTATTATATATATAAACCTTCCTCTTCAAAAAACCGCATCAAAATCCGTTGCGTAGTTTTAAAGATCTAAGCGTACATAGGGATATAGGGACAGAGAAAGCGACTTTGTTCTAAACTATGTAGTGAAGTGGAATCACTCGGTAGTAGCTCGGAGTCTATAGATATTCGTGCGGTTGTTGGTAAATTCGCCCCCGTCCGAGACCAGTGCAATCCCTGGTGCAATCGATTTTATCGATCATCGTTGTTCACTTGGCCATTGGTATTGAGGCTAAGATTTAAGACTATGCCGACCGCACAGTGGCGCCCTCATCGTTTGTTTAGTTATTTCATACAATTTAGAATGAAAATGCAGAAAATAATAATAAAAATTTATTTGTCATCATAGTGGTACAATGTAGACACAGACATGGTGCTTAAAATAAAAACAGAGGTGAAGCAGATATATTAATGTCCCCCATGCTAGGGAAATCCTTTGTTATGGCAAGGATTATAATAAAACTAAACAATATAAAACTACCGCTTCTATTAATAACAACGTATAATCTTGTGAAGCACAACTTATGTGCTTATTTTCTGCATTTTCATTCTAAATTGTATGAAATAACTAAACAAATGATGAGGGCGCCACTGTGCGGTCGGCATAGTATTAAGGCGCGGGCCCACCGGGGCGCACGGAGAGACTACGCTTCGTTTTGTAAGAAAATGTATGTAATTGTGTCCACTGCAACCCACGGCTACACATGAATTGACGTCATTGATACACGCGTGGTTTACTCGAATAGGCGGTTTTATAGCTCAACGCTGTCGTCGTGGGTCGACGTTTCCACTGGAGTACACGAATATGCCCCAATAGCAATTGACAAATTTAATTTAATTTATTTATTTACTTACTTCAGACACAGCGATCCATATTTATTTTAGTACTTATACTTAAAATTATGTTAGTAATCAAAGACAAAATGGTGCAGGCGTCACTCGCTTCCCCGCCCGTCCCACCTCCCGCAGTGAAGCCCGTGTCTGTGGATTGCAGTGGCACGTGCTTAGCCTCTCCGTGCGCCGTGCCACGCTATACATAGTCGTGGATCGTCTTCGTGTACTCCAGTGGAAACGTAGACCGACGTTGTCAACCAAATTAATACATGCAGCTAAAATGCGCCGCATGCCCGTGCACAGCATGCGCCGCGGTGAGCCCGCGCCTTTATGTGCTTTTCGAAGCACGGAGCACGCTGAGCACGGCGACAACGGGGTTTATTTTTGTATTGTGTTGATAACAAACGTATACAATCATGTAAATAAGACTTACTAAACAATTGGAGTAGTATTCGACTGGCCATTTTATCGAAAACATTTTTATTACAAAATTGCAAATCTGTTAACTTCATTAGTAGCTTACAAATCTTACAATCGTAAAACGTGTCGTAACATCTGTTACCATTTTTCAGGATATTTTTTTAAAGTTGTGTTGGAGATTTTGAGTAGTGGTAGATCGGTGGCGCGCGACTCAAAAAAACTCAAAACTCAAAGCATTTATTTCAAATAAACCAATTATAGGCACTTTTGAATTGTCAAGGGTCGGTCAGTCAGAAAGATGAAGCTAGTTGCCCATTCCAACGGGCAAGAAACTCCACGGACACTCTTTTAAATCATAAAATTGTTACAAAAATCTTGATTACATCATTCATATTGAAATTATACATGTGAGAACGATGCAGAAAGACGTGCACGTTAAAGGCGTCCGTACTAAAAAGAACAATTCATAAATTAAAATAAGCCGTGGCGGCTAAGAGATGACCAGTCCCTACTGACGGCGCCCGTTCACGAACATGACGTATGGATCAGCACCATTCAGCTCAACCATTTTGAAGGGAACCCAATAATCCAACACACACGCCACCATCAGCGAGACATTTGAGTGAGCATGACATACTCTCAGCTGCCAGGGCACATTCAAGTCAATTAAAGACGTACCCAGTAAATGGTAGCTTTATAGTTTAGGTACATAGTGCTCACACGTGTGCTATGCAATTATACAATACTAAGAGATTGAATTTATACAATGCAAAGATAGTTTTTCAATCTTCAGCAGCTCCAACTATAATTTCGAATGCTAATTAATTAGTTTATGCGCCCTTGTGGAGCAGGACCAGCGTTCAGCCAAGCATTTTTGTCAGCGATGTAATCCCCCAACTTATAACATGCTTGGCTGCATAGTGTGCGTTTTATGCAAGATTTGAATTTCGTTTCATTGAGTTGGAGTATGTGGGGGGGTATTTTATTGTAACATTTTAAACAGTACCCCATGAAGGATGAGTCTACTTTAGCCAATCTGAAACCTGGTTGAACTAATTGGTCCCTATTTCTAGTCCCATAGGTGTGTCTTTCACCTCTTTTACTGAAAAGGTTTAAATTTTTCCTTACGTACATGATGTTTTCATAGATGTATTGACAAGGTACTGTCATGATATTAATGTCTTTAAACAGTTCCCTTAGAGAATCGCGCCTGCGGAGGCCATATATTGCTCTGATGGCTCTTTTCTGCAGAATAAAAATAGACTCGTTATCTGCAGCCCGTCCCCATAATAAAATACCATAAGACATGATACTATGAAAGTAACTGAAATAGACTAGCCTCGCGGTATCTACATTAGTAAATTGACGGATTTTTCTTACAGCATATGCTGCTGAACTAAGCCGTCCTGCAAGAGATGTTAAATGAGGACCCCATTGCAGCCTTGAGTCGAGCGTGATCCCCAGGAAAACAGTTTTATCGACGAATTCTAGTATCTCTTTATTCAATACTATGTCACAATCACTACTTTTAACATTCGGTAAAGAAAATCGTATGCATTTAGTTTTTTTCCCATTTAATACTAAATTATTAGCAGTGAACCAATTATGCACCTGCAGTAGGGCGTTATTTACGTCGTCAAGATTTGGAGCACGTCTACTTATCTTAAAAATTAATGAAGTATCGTCAGCAAATAACACCATTTGTGGTTGTTTTTTTAATAAATGGGGTAAATCATTAATGTATACTAAAAAGAGAAAAGGACCTAATATCGAGCCTTGTGGAACACCCATTTCTACTTTTAGACCAAGTGAATTGACACCATTTATTTGCACTTTTTGTTGTCTATCATTTAAATACGATTTTACTAAACTGAGCGCAAGTTTACCTAATCCGTAATGCTTAAGTTTTAAGAGCAAGGTGTCATGGTTAACGCAGTCAAATGCCTTAGAGAGGTCACAAAAGATTCCTATGGCATCTTGGGCCTCCTCCCACGCTGTAAATATGTGTGTTAATAAGGTGACACCGGCGTCAGTCGTACAACGTCCTTTGGTGAAACCATATTGCTGATCGTGTAAGATTTTGTTTTTGTTGAAATGATTAAGCATTTGATTGAGCATTACCTTTTCGAATACCTTGCTGAATACCGGCAACACGGATACTGGTCTATAATTATTAGTGTCTTTACTGTACCCAGATTTAAAAAGTGGAATAACCTTACTGTATTTCATTAAATCTGGGAAGACTCCTTGATCTACACACATATTAAATATTAAAGCTAAGTATGGTGCTACAGTCTCGATTATGGATGTACAAACTTTAATAGACATTCCCCATAGATCTTCGGTCAATTTAATTTTGATTTGTCGAAATGCTTTAATAACTATCATGGGGTTTATATGTTTAAATTTAAATTCAACCGGGCAGCTTGGAACGTTAGCTCTTAATAAATCAATTGATACGTCGGATGAGGAATTTAAAGCTTCCGTCGTTTTTAATGGTATATTAGTAAAGAAATTTACAAATTCTTGAGCTACTTCTAAGTTAGAGCTTATGGCACCACGTGAAGTCTCCAATGAGTAATCAGTGTTCCGTTTTTTATTCCTACTAGTTTCGTTATTTATGATTTTCCAAACTGTTTTTATTTTATTTTCTGCTGATTTTATTTTGTTACTAATGTACATGGCTTTGGCTATTTTGCAGGTATTTCTAAAGATTTTGGAATATGTACTAACATAACTTGCTGAAAGTTTCAGTATTGATGTAAGACTTAAGGCCATACAGCTCGAACAGTCTTTCCCTACTTATGAGTAGGTCGTGAGTTCAAACCCAGAAAGGCACTTTACTTTTTGTAAATGTTTTCATCACCACTGCTCCCAAAACGGTGAAGGAAAACATCGTAAGGGAACGATGTTTTAGACTAAAAAAATCAGAGACATAATATGTGACATTCACTAACCCGTACTGGGTCCGTATGGTGGATTATGGTTACAGAATACAATTCCCGGGATCCCGGGATTGCGGCCATTTTCTGACTCCGAAAATCCCGGGACTGTACTTGACTAATCTCGAGCGGGCATTTATTATAAGTATCTCGCCGATATGTAATCTCTCTCTCAGTAAATCTAGGCAAGGTCATTGTCAAGGCGCAACGGACTACGGAGTGCAAACTAGACCCTGTTTGTAGCAATTCTGAAAATCCAGAGATTAGTCCCGGGATTTTCGGGGTCGGAAAACGGCCACTTTTACGGGATCCCGGGATTCGGGATCCCGGGATTGTATTCTTTAATTATGGCCCACTCCCTCTCACAGAGAGAGAAGGTCTCAGCAGTGGGAACATTATAGACTGATTATGTTTATTAACAAAGTACTAGCTTCAGCCCGCGACTTCGTCCGCGTGGAATTTTTGGTTGCATCGCCTGCCTGCGCTATTTTTGTGTTCCTTGTGACTTTGTTTTTGTTTTGCTCAGTTCCTTAGGGTCACAGCGTGTAGTTACATAGCCTATAGCCTTCCTAAAGGATTGGGCTATCAAATACAAAAAGAATTTATCAAATCCGACCGGTGGTTCCAGAGATTACCCTCGTACATACAAACAAAACAAAATTACTTCTCTATATTGTAGAACTACTTACAAAAACATAGTCAGAATTCCCCGTATCAATACATAATTGTGTATACCGGAACACGTAAAACACAACATGTGAACAGTAGGTATATGACGTCATCAGTACTTAATACGCCATAGATATTTAGCTCCAAAACTGAATAACTCTATGGCCGGGGAAGTAAACGGAAAGTAGTGTTGCGATACTTAGGATTAGTATCAAAAATATATCGATGTTATTTTCTAAAGCAATACGATAGTTTATTTTATTCTTCTCGTGATAGAAAAATGAGATGACGTTACGTCATATATAATACTTTACACCAAATCCGAGCAGATATCCTAATACCATTAATATTATAAATGTGAAAGTTTGTGAAGTTGTTTGGATGTTTGTTACTCAATCACGCACAAACGGCTGAACGGATTTGGATCAAATTTGGCACAAAGGTAGTTTATAACCAGGATTAACACAAACAAAGAATACTTTTTATCCCGATATTGCCACGGGATTGAAAATAACGTGGCTAAAGCTGCGGGGCGCTGCTAATAGAAAATAAATGTCTTAATGGCGGTAATCGTATTTCAATGCAGTGTATGTTCTTTTGCGTTTTTCAAGCGGTGTGCATGTGCACCATGAATGTGTGAACTTAATTAATTACAATATAACCAATAAAAAGCCGTAAAACTAAAAAAAATAAATAATAAGTAATGAAGAAATATTTGCTTAGCAGTGAAATAAGAAGGTCCAGTCAAAAAAAGTCGTAAAGTTAATATTTTTTTATTTATGTAAATATTTCTCTACCATTTAAGGAAACCAAGTTTTCTAAAAATAATGTTACAGAATAATAACGTTAATACACAATAATGACATTAATTATTAACGTCCACGTAGGTTCTAAGCAATATTATCCGAGATATGACAATATTTTACAAACTCTACATAAGCAATCAAGCAATTTTCTTAAAAAAAGTCGGTATACGGACGATAGTTTTACGTGATAACGTCACAAAAAAACATAAATGTTTGAATAAATGTGTCACAAGCCAACACTTGGGCCAATCGCGCCTCTCTATCGCTTGTTCCGCGCTCTCGCTTGCACGCTCAGGATCAGGCGGAACGTGAGTCGTGACAGTTTTTCATGCGTGCAGCCGGTGTTCATCGATTTATAAGACATTATCAATTTATCACGTCAAAAAAAAAAAAACGAGGAAACACTACAACATCTACATGAAAGTTTGAGTATCTAGGTATAAAAATCAGTTAAAAATTAAAAAGAAAATTCTTTTCACTCTTTCACAAGAAAAAATGCCTTCGAATCTTAGACAACGTTATACGTTTCGTTTCTCCAGTGAGTCGATATAATTTACCATTGTTTTCTTACACTTCACTATTTTTATCTGCCAACGCCAAGTGCCAAGCAAGTGTCATGTTGTTAACGTTCCCGAGTTATTTCATTGCGGTCCATTGACAAAAAAAAAGGTAAAAACTTTTTTTTGAGTTCTTATCTTCATAATTCGGTCAGTGGGTCGTTAGGAGTGGAGTTTTCATTGCAGTAGTCTGTATCAGCACCTACGCATATTGAACTTTAAGTCATGGTACGTTTATATTATTATTATTATTATTTTTTTATATTGTGGCTTAAGTTCTAAAAAAAAAGAAGATAAAATTAGGAACCACTAATAGTAGGTATTTTTTTTTTTTGCTATATTATACCCTTTTCCGACTTCAAAAAAGGCGGGGGTTCTCAATTCGGATGTTTAATATTTATATTTTTTTTATGTATGTTCGGGCATAACTCCGTCATTTAGAGACAGATTTTTAAAATTCTCTTTGTAGTGTAAATTTGAAAACCGCAAAGTGCGCAAAACCATAGGGGTCGAGAAAAAAAATTTACAGTTTTTTTTTTAATTTTTGAATACCACAATGAAAAAAAACATTTATTTAACAAGCAGTGCTCCGCGGTTTAACCCGCGTTAATTTGAGGAAAAAACTTACTAAACGACTAAAATATATTCCAATACTTTAATATTATTACTATTAGTACGCACGACTACACATCAAGGTATTAATAACCAGTATAAGCGAGAGGCCCATTGCTAAATAATAACAGCCGCACAGGTCGATCGATCAGGTTAAGCTACGCTTGCCGCGGTTGGTCTGTGGATGGGTGACCATCTTTACATACCGAGATCCCTCCGTGTCTCGGAAAGCACGTTATGCTGTTGGTCCCGGCTGTCATTCGTGGATCTTGACAGTCGTTACAAGTAGTCGTAGGCCCGAAAGTCTGACAACCAGTCTTACCAAGGGGTATCGTATTACCCAGTAACTGGTTTGTGGAGGTCAGATAGGCAGTCGCTCCATGTAAAACACTGATATTCAGCTGCATCCGGTTAGACTGGAAGCCGACCCCAACATAGTTGGGAAAAGGCTAGGCAGATGATGATAAGCCGACTTCTGATTGTACGAAAAACATATACAATGCGAGGTCAGCTAAAACTGGAAATGTATAGCTTGATGTTATGCTCTAGCAATAAAGTTGAAAAAATCTATTTAAGTTTGACAGATTGTGGTAGCTTGATGTGCTGGCGTCTGTACATTAATATAAGAATCTATTTTAGGTACATCACGCTATAAGTAAGAGTGGAACTATAGTAAGCCTCGCACAGCTAACGGCATGCCGTTAGCTGTGCGAGGCTTATTTACTTAGGCTTACTTACTTACGTGCCGCGGCACGCGGCGGCCGTCAAAAAAAAGCGTTTGGTACGTTTCCATTGTCTGACTTAATGTTTTTTTTTTTCAGTAAAAAATGGCCAGCGTAAATATTGGAGCTGCTCAGTCATACACAATAACTTTAGATAGCGTAGACTTGATGTATCTCAGTAAGTATGTCCGCTCACCACTCGCAGAGAAAAGACCGTTTTGGACGAGGAAGTGTCTGGACGGGGAGTCGGAGTACTTTCACGTACAAATAGTCATTCAAGATGATAACGAAGATTACTATTCTGGTAAGTTGTCAAAAATCATCATCATTTCAGCCGAAAGACGTCCACTGCTGGCAGGCCCCTCTTTTCCATTGGGCACTCTGGGCAAGTGCCCAGGGCCCCGTGATTTTCAGGGGCCCCGTCCTGCTCTCATAAAAAAATATTCGTTGCAGCCGCCGTTCCATTCTACGCATTATTCATTTATCATTCATTTCGGGCTTCGCCCATAAGTAGTGTTAGTAAGAATGGTCTTCAGTAGCCAGTAGGAACTAGTGTTAGTGGACATACAAGTTTTATTTAGTCTGGAGTTTCATTCAATGTCGCAGCATTAGAGACTCTCATCTATCTGCGAATAAACTCAAGATCAACGGTACCGCCACGAAGACGAGTAACGAAGCACCCGATTCAGTGACAAAATAAGTGATTTGCAGTGTGATTTACAATAAGTTTCTAGCCCCCCAGTTATGAAATTCTAGCAGAGCTCCGCGGTTTCACCTGCGTTAGTTTCGATCCCGTGAGAATATCGGGATAAAAAGTATCCTATGTGTTAATTCTGATTATAAACGATCTGTGTGCCAAAGAATCATGGCCACGCTCCTAACATGCTTGGACTAGAAAAATGTAACAAAACGTCCCTTGATGAAACGTACGTTGTTTCATTTGTCTATAAAGATGGGAGATGGAAGATGGGAGAGTCAAGTAATTAAGAAATATGTTTTTGAGGTTAGGTGGTATATCGTTAATCTGTGGCTTTTTGAATTGAGAGGGTTTTCACATAAATAAAGACTTGGCTAAAAGGTCCCAGCAACCAGGCCATTAAAAAAAGAAAAAAAGAGGTTTTTCGGGTGTTTTTTTTTACATACTTACTAGGTATGTTACAAATTATATCGAATGCAACTCACATACTTATCTAAGTCTGAGAGGATCGGCACTAATCTTGGTGTTCTACTAACGGTGCCTAATAGAATATCTTATATTACGGCGCATATTAGTGCACTTATGCATATTAGTACCAAGCAGCACCCTCAGTTGTTTGCAGCTGGCAGCTGCAGACTATTTTTTTTCAGGTTTTAGTTCGATTAGAAACAAAATCGATTTAGATCTAAGTTATATTAAGACTATGCCGACCGCACAGTGGCGCCCTCATCGTTTATTTGGTTATTTCATACAATTTAGTCAAAATTCAGAAAATAAGCACTTTAAGTTGTGCTTCACAAGATTATCTATACTAATATTATAAAGCTGAAGAGTTTGTTTGTTTGTTTGTTTGTTTGAACGCGCTAATCTCAGGAACTACTGGTCCGATTTGAAAAACTCTTTCAGTGTTAGATAGCCCATTCATCGAGGAGGCTATATATCATCACGCTAAAACCAATAGGAGCGGAGCACCAATGAAGAATGTTTCAAAATCGGGGGATTTTTTTCCTATTGAGAGCTTCCGCTGCGTGCGCTGCGTAAACGGTTAAAGTTTCGCAAAAATCATATATGACAGAATTGTTCCCCTTTAAAAGCTTTAAAAAAAAGTCCGCGACAGCATATGTCTATCTTTTAAGGTTAGCTCACTATAACCTCTTTTATGCTAACCAAATTTGTTCTAAAATAATGCATTATTTGCGAAGGTGTTTTTATAAACATGGTATTAATCCTTATCCAAATAAATACGTTATTCATCACATGTATTTAATTTTGAACAAAATTGCCTCTGACATCATTTGATTTCAATGTATATCTTAGGAGATATCATAGTTTTAAAATAATCTATACTAATATTATAAAGCTGAAGAGTTTGTTTGTTTGTTTGTTTGTTTGAACGCGCTAATCTCAGGAACTACTGGTCCGATTTGAAAAACTCTTTCAGTGTTAGATAGCCCATTCATCGAGGAAGGCTATAGGCTATATATCATCACGCTAAAACCAATAGGAGCGGAGCACCAATGAAGAATGTTTCAAAATCGGGGGATTTTTTTCCTATTGAGAGCTTCCGCTGCGTGCGCTGCGTAAACGGTTAAAGTTTCGCAAAAATCATGTATGACAGAATTGTTCCCCTTTAAAAGCTTTAAAAAAAAGTTCGCGACAGCATATGTCTATCTTTTAAGGTTAGCTCACTATAACCTCTTTTATGCTAACCAAATTTGTTCTAAAATAATGCATTATTTGCGAAGGTTTTTTTATAAACATGGTATTAATCCTTATCCAAATAAATACGTTATTCATCACATGTATTTAATTTTGAACAAAATTGCCTCTGACATCATTTGATTTCAATGTATATCTTAGGAGATATCATAGTTTTAAAAGAATACTAATAATAAAGCTGAAGAGTTTGTTTGTTTGAAACACGGTTTGAAAGCTCCAAATCTCTGGAAGTATTGGTCACATATAATAAAAATATTTTTTCGTTTGATAGCCCAGTTCTTGAGGAAGGCTATATTCTATTAAACTTGACGCTAGGACCCTTAGGAGTTGAGCAAAAAGAAAAAAAGTCTGAAGTTTTCGCCAAGCGAAAACGAAGTAATAGCGCAGGCCGGCGACACGTTGCGACGGGGTGGGTCGGGGAAACAAAAAAAATTTACGCGGACGAAGTCGCGGACAGAAGCTAGTACTAATAATAAAGCTGAAGAGTTTGTTTGAAACACGGTTTGAAAGCTCTAAATCTCTGGAAGTATTGATCGCATATATAAAAATATTTTTGCGTTTGATAGCCCAGTTCTTGAAGAAGGCTATATTCTATTAAACGTGACGCTAGGACCCGTAGGAGTTGAGCAAAAAGAAAAAAAGTCTGAAGTTTTCGCCAAGCGAAAACGAAGTAATAGCGCAGGCCGGCGACACGTTGCGACGGGGTGGGTCGGGGAAACAAAAAAAATTTACGCGGACGAAGTCGCGGACAGAAGCTAGTACGTTAATATTATTAGAAACGGTAGTTTTATATTGTTTAGTTTTATTATAATCCTTAAAACGGATAACAGTGGCCACTATATTCCGTTTTAGGGATTATAATAAAACTAAACAACATAAAACTACCGTTCCTAATAATATCTATACTAATATTATAAAGCTGAAGAGTTTGTTTGTTTGTTTGTTTGTTTGAACGCGCTAATCTCAGGAACTTCTCGTCCGATTTGAAAAACTCTTTCAGTGTTAGATAGCGCATTTATCGAGGAAGGCTATAGGCTATATATCATCACGCTAAAACCAATAGGAGCGGAGCACCAAAAAAAGAATGTTTCAAAATCGGGGGATTTTTTTCCTATTGAGAGCTTCCGCTGCGTGCGCTGCGTAAACGGTTAAAGTTTCGCAAAAATTATATATGACAGAATTGTTCCCCTTTAAAAGCTTTAAAAAAAGTCCGCGACAGCATAATTATGTCTATCTTTTAAGGTTAGCTTACTATAACCTCTTTTATGCTAACCAAATTTGTTCTAAAATAATGCATTACTTGCGAAGGTGTTTTTATAAACATGGTATTAATCCTTATCCAAATAAATACGTTATTCATCACATGTATTTAATTTTGAACAAAATTGCCTCTGACATCATTTGATTTCAATGTATATCTTGGTAGATATCATAGTTTTAAAATAATACTAATAATAAAGCTGAAGAGTTTGTTTGTTTGAAACACGGTTTGAAAGCTCTAAATCTCTGGAAGTATTGGTCGCATATATAAAAATATTTTTGCGTTTGATAGCCCAGTTCTTGAGGAAGGCTATATTCTATTAAACTTGACGCTAGGATCCTTAGGAGTTGAGCAAAAAGAAAAAAGTCTGAAGTTTTCGCCAAGCGAAAACGAAGTAATAGCGCAGGCCGGCGACACGTTGCGACGGGGTGGGTCGGGGAAACAAAAAAAAATTTACGCGGACGAAGTCGCGGTCAGAAGCTAGTATAATGTATAAAATATCTATACTTCCCCAGCTTTTAAAAATAAACTGATGATGTCTATTGACTATTGTTACATTAACAATGTACTACATTTTGGTGACAGTCTCATCTTGGGACGAAATTATGTTTTTTCTTAGTCCAAAATGACCATGATCCTTTCATACAAATCGTTCAACGGTTTACGCGTGATTGAGTTACAAACATCCAAACATCTTCACAAACTTTCACATTTATAATAATATTAGCAGGATTAGTATGTTTCTCTTATTTTCTCTTATCTACCTACACATGGGGCCCCGTGATAGGGCCTCCAATAAGACGGCCCTGACTGCGGAACATTTGCCGCCGCCAAGTACCTCCACTTCGGTTCAGTGCTTCCGATCAAAAGTTGCGTGCGATTGATAAGGTCAGCGCAGACAGAAAGGAGCGCAGCGGAGAGGATTTTATTAAGGCACTCGAAAATCAACTTTAAAATTATTGAAACAATCGCGCGCGTGCCTTCCCGCGTATCCTCGAGGTCGCGCGAGCATTTTTTGTCAGGTTCAAGCATATATGCACTTTATTTCAATAATTTTAAAGTTGATTTTCGAGTGCCTTAATAAAATCCTCTCCGCTGCGCTCCTCTCTGTCTGCGCTGACCCATAGAGGTTGCGTTCCGAGTTGGGATGTAATCGATTTGAGCGTGCTTAAGGCGAGGTTATTCGATTTTTTAAGTTTTTGAAGCTATTTATTTCCAATTATTGTAAATATTGCGCAAAATAAAAATCATTTTAACAAAATTGAACATACGGTTAAGCGCTGACTAAAGACGGTAACGTAATTACTAATAGTTGGCTCGATAAAAAAAAAACTCAAAGATGACACTAAATCGATATTTCGAACGTATTTCTTAGTAAAAAATTATATTAAGAAACTGTCTAAGTAATACATCAAAAGATAGGTTTTAATATTTCCTAGCGCTGGGTAAGGAAGATTTTTATAAGTGGTTATTTATTTTTGTAAGAACAAAAATTAGACGATATTGAGCAGTTCAAGCGCTCACGCCTGCCAGCCAGTGCCTGCGAGAGAGATATGCCGCGATACGTATTATGCGGGGACTGAGGAACCCGTACCGAATCAGCGCGAGCGTGATAACGATGTCCCGTGAATCGTAATAGATGACGTCATGACATGCGCCATCTTGCGATAACGCCGACCATGCCTTATAATAACATCACCTTGTGCGCTGTTAAAAATGAGAGAGTGTGTGTCAGTGGTTTTGTTTTGAATTGTATCATATCTTTAAACTAACATTTACCTATGGCATTTTTGAAATTGTGTTTTTTGTGCCAGAAGCAAAATCTAACCTAACCAAAGAATAAGAAGAAATGTGGTGTTTATACATAGAAATACTACTTTTTAATCTCGCCTTTTTGTGTATCAAATGAAAGGGCTTAATTAGCACATTTCAAAAATATATATATTGTTAGGTGTTGCTCACGACTTTGCTTGCTTGCACCCGATAATCAGGAATAATTTCTATAAAATCACGCCTCAGATTTGAGCCACACATATTTAGGAACCTATGTATAAGTTTGGTATATTACCTAGGTACATAAAAAACAATAAAACCTAAACAAAAAAAAAAATAAGCGGCTCTGTAAATACTGTAGCACGAAATTATAAGGAACCCCAAAATAATTTAAATAATAAATAAGTTCTAAAACTAAAACCCGACTACTGTAGGTAATGTGGAGGATGAAACCAGAAAGTACCTACCTTCCCGTGGACGCATATATGCCGCTGTACATACCTACTTATAAGCTATCGTAGCATGCGACCACGGGAAGGTACCTTCTTGTTTCATCCTTTTCAGCAGTCGGGATTTAGTTTTTTTATCTCTAATACTTCAGTAACGTTACATCAAGGTCTCGCTAGAATAGACCGGAGGATGGCGCCGATTCCCTTGTTCACAAACTAAACTAAATTTAAGTTCAGTGTATCTTTTTCTTTCTATTTCTTTAATAAAAGGACATAAGATAAATACGAGTACGTCGACGTAAATTAACGTATTTTAATAGCCAATTTTTTAATCACGTCTAAAATTTCCTATGAATATATTGATTTGACAGGACTAAACTAATATTATTTTATCTTCTGTCCTTTTCTAAATGGAATAGAAAGAAAGAGATGCACTGAACTTAATAGCAGGGGGTGACTTGCAAACTCAATAATGATCATTATATTATTATTCGGTATTTATATATCTTACGTTATTTTTTTTTCCAGAACCTTTTGACACATACAAGTGCCATATTTGTAACGTCCGCGTACCTACAATGTGTTACAAGGAGCACAACAAAAGTGAGCAACATGAAACTATCAAAAACATATCCCAGAAATTCCTTGAAAGAGTCTCCAAAAAAATAAATATAAGTATCATTAATAACGACGAAGATATCGTCAAGGATGTGTATTTCTGCGTACCTTGCTCTAAGATTATTAGAATAGAAAACAAAAATAGACACGAATCAACAGCCTACCACGTTAAATCGAAAAAAAAAATTAGTATTATAAGTGAATTTTATAAAATACTTAAAGAAAATGAAAGTTGTGCTGATGGAAACGATTTTAACGATGAATTGGATGAGGAAAGTGACATAGAACCGGATAACTCTAAAGCCAATAATAATTACGATACAACCAATAAGAATTTGTGCAACAATTTCGAAAGTGACGATGACTCTGTCGACCAATCACCGGTCATAGACAATCAGACGATGATACCGAGACTTAATAACACTGAAAACTACACTCAACCAACAAGTTATGAGAAAACAAAAAGTTTCGAAGAATATTTGAAAGAAATGACCAAGAAATACAATATGAAAGTTGATTTGCCGGTGATTAATGGAGAATATATTTCGATTGTGGCTCCGAATGGGGATACAGTGAAGGTTTCTCGAGAGCATTTCCAAAGTTACCGGCAGATAAATAGCAGTGTCTATTGTCAACTGTGTAAGGTGTGGATATCTCAGGATACCAGGCCACACGATGTCACGGAAGCCCACGTGAGGAATATCTTGAAGCCGATCAACGAGAAGTTCGCGAGGACGGTAAGAATTACATGTTTTTACAACCCGCGTGATAATTGTGTAACACACTAACAATAGGAATGGCTTTCATTTTGACTGATCAAACAACATTCATTGGTTATTTACGTTTCTGAGTAGACAATTTTCGGAACATACTGCGCAGTACCTCACCCGTCACCCCCGCTTGACACATTTGTTACTGCGCAGTAACTCACCTCATGCTTCGAGCCGCCACAAAGTTCGAACAGTATCTATATTTCACGAAGCAACGTGCGCTGTAATTATGTTTACCAGGTGTACATACACGCTGTGAATTTAAAAACATCTACCGCTTCCTAAGAGATGGTGAAAAAACCACCATCACTACCTTCTTTAATATCATCACCACCACTTTTAATTGACTTTTTTTTCAGATTGACACAGTTTCAAGTCATTGCGTGCCATGCAATGAAGTAGTGTTGACGGACTCCAACCACCAAACACTGAATGACGACCATAAAAATATTATCAAAGACACATACGTACCCAAAACGAGTAAAACTTTCTGCGAAGATTGTAATATATACATCGACACTCACAACTATACCGTCCACATTAGTTCAAAGAAGCATTTCAGCTCACTTATGAAACAAAATTCCATACACAAAACGGACAAAGACAATATATTAATATGTAAAATTTGTAATAAAACGCTGTATATACACCATTTAGATGTTCACGTCACTTCTCAAACGCATATAGCGAAAAAAACTAATGGTGCTACTGAAATAAATAACAAAAATAATGATTCTTTTGAGATTTATAGCAAAAATAATGATGCAACTTCGACAAATAACAAAAGTAATGTTTCTGCTGCAGTAGGCGTTAATGTTAATAAAATTGGATACTCTGAGGTTTGTAAAGTGAAGGTACCTAGCGGTGGAATGAAAATCCATGTCGATGGAAAGCCACACAAGGAGGTTATCAGTCAATTATTGTGTTCAGAAAATAAAACTGACACTAAACCTAAAGAAAGCAAAGCTCAAAGTGGCGCGAAACTCGGTAGCATCGCTCATAATGGTAGTTCTGTGAATACTAACACGAAAAATGTTCGTTTTGCTGGCGCCAACTCCACATCCAACGCTGAATGTAGTCTTAGTAACTTAACAAATACCTCTGACCACAAAATGAACGCCTATTACGATTTACTGGAGTTTACCGATAACACCAGAACTGAAGTTCGATGCAAAGTTTGCTTTGAAAATATAGTTTTTATCGGAGAAAATATTATTGAACATATGGAGTCTACACTCCATAGGTTCAATAATATGTTATCAAGTATAGATAGCGACAATAGTTTATAATCTATCTCGCGAGATTGTAAACTGTCGATAAATTGTCGACTGTACAGAGGCCAGCACATCAAGCTAGTTACCCCAATCTGTCAGATTGCCTTGATAGATTTTCAACTTTATTGCAAGGTTCATTGTCAATTGGGAAAATCTGACAGCTTGGGGTAGCTATATGTGCTGGCCTCTGTACCATACTGCCTTACAATATCTAATCAGCTTATCATATTCCCACTGCTGGGACACAGGCCTCCTCTCTGTGAGAGGGAGTGGGCCGTAATCTACCACGCGGGCCAAGTGCGGGTTGATAGATGTCAGGTATCTTCGAATTGTTGGTTCCAGGACATGCCGGTTTCCTCACGATGTTCTCCTTCACAGTTTTGAGAGCACTGGTGATTAAATAATTTACACATAGTAATGTTCCTGCTTGGGTTCGAAACTACGGCCTACAACATGTAAGTAACGGTAGCGCCGTTACCACAGCGCCACTACCGCTCGTGCTGCTGCTTACATTATATATTATGTATTAGAACGTAAACCTTAAACTCATTTCTAACCGCTCCCGCCACAATACACGCGCAACTGCCGGAAACGCCTCTCGTTCCCGCCCGGCCAATAAGAGCAAGTCGAAGCTTCTAGAAGATTCTAGAAGCTTCCCATTCGGCGCGCACCTTTGTTTTAATTTGACAAGTTTTTATATAAGACTGTGCCGACCGTACAGTGGCGCCCTCATCGTTTGTTTGGTTATTTCATGCAATTTAGAATGCAAATGCAGAAAGTAGGCACGTTGAGTTGTGCTTCACAAGATTATACGTTAATATTATTAGAAACGGTAGTTTTATATTGTTTAGTTTCATTATAATCCTTAAAACGGATAAAAGTGGTTGTGTTTATACATAAATCTTTGTGTGTATATGTCAAAGTATTAATTTTCTACACTTAATAATCCATGTCAAACCGTCAAATTGTGAACGAACCTGCACTCACCGACAGGGTTCAGTCTCTCCGATTTTATCACCCGTAAAATTGTGAACCGTCCCAGATTTATCGGTCATGGCGGTAGCTGAATTGGACGCAGTAACTAAGCTAGGGCACCCCGACCAAATTGGTTAGATCAGGTTATAACCGTGACCAAACCCGCGCGAGCCGAGCGAGCGAAGCGAGCGGTGGAACGGCACCGGCTGGCGAGCGCTACTTTTATGTTAGTTGCAGTTATGTGTCTATTTAGAATTAGCTCAAGGTGCGATCCGTCGCATGCAATTTTAAAAATAATGCGTTAAATTGTAAATGTTTTGTTGCATACAGTTAGTTTTTCGATGGTTTGTAATCTCGCGATAAATTATAAACTAATGATGTTCATAATTATATGGTGTCATAGATATTATGCTGTGTTAGGGACATATTTCTAAGGGTCAGCGCAGACAGAAAGGAGCGCAGCGGAGAGGATTTTATTAAGGCACTCAAAAATCAACTTTAAAATTATATTATTCTTTCGAAAGTCAAATTACTGACAACTGAAAGAGAGAAATCGGTGTGTAACTATTTATTTGATATAATACGTTTATTAGTAAGGGGGTAAATGTATAGCAGTTAGCAGCTAAAGGGCTTTGGCATAACTACCTGTCACGCCATTTTGTTTTTTTTTTTTTATATGTCTGCTACGCATGTAGCGACATTTTGAAAAAACAATAGACCCAACCACGTAAAGTGTCAAGTACACATCGCCGGTCGCGGTCAGCGTGTGCCCAGATGGACCGCAACATAAAAGAGCGCGGCGATCGCGTTTGGTTAGGACCCGGCCTAAAAGTATTTATTCCCTTTCAAGTCACGGGTGCCACGGCTCGCGAGCTTGAAGTCCGAGCGTGGCTCGCGAACCGTGCGCGGTCGGTCTGAACGCGGCTATTTAGGACCGGTTTTTTCAAACGGCTGGTTAACGTATATAATATACGTACGTCAAATATTAACGAGTACGTAATCGTAACTATTTGACTTAAGTCAAGGTTTAAATATTGTAATTTGAAACAACGCTTTTTTGGTTTGACGATAGGTAGCGCCATTTTTGAGGTATCCTACGCGTGCGTGAAGTGGACGTGAAACTACCCGCCCTTAGCCTAAGACTCTGTGATGTCTATGGACTCTGTACATAAACATTTGGACATTGAAGTACTTAATTTGTGATATTTTTACTAAGTACAGACGCCAGCACATCAAGCTACCCGAAACTGTAAAATTTTCGCAATCAACTTTAAACCTTATGCTGTAGCGATAAAGTTGAAAATCTATTAAAGAAAGACAGATTGTAGTAGCTTGATGTGCTGGCGTCTGTACTTACAATGATATTTACAACTAGAATTAAACAGTCTTCTTTATAATCCTTGTTTTCTGTTTTCATTCATTATTCATAGTAAACTTTGTATGATCGACCTTGTAAATATTTAAATTTAAGTAGGTAGTCAAGTTCCATTAGTTTAGTCGTTTTAATATTTAATATTTTTGAATAAATGGTGCCGACTTGCACAAAATAATGAATACGTGGAAGACATGGGAAAAATATTAACATATTTTTTTAGTAAAACAAATCCCTTGTGCGTCTCTGGGCCTAATATTGCCATTCCCCTTGACATTTATATTCTGCAATATTTATGGTGTTTATAATAAAGAATATTGTATCCTATTCATGGGCCCGTGGCTAAATAAAAACAGCCGCACAGCCATGCTATTCTCTAAGGATACAGCCTTGCGGGCAGCGCTGTCGCGGTGGGTTTGACAGTTGCGACAGCGCTGTCCGCAAGGCTGTATCCTTAGAGAATAGCTCCCCAGGTTATATTACGCTTGCCGCGGTTGGTCTGTGGATGGGGTACCATCTTTACATAACGAGACCCCTCCGTGCCTCGAAAAGCACGTTATGCCGTTGGGACCGGCTGTCATTCGTGGATCTTTTGACAGTCGTTACGGGAAGTCAGAAGCCCGAAAATCAGACAACCAGTCTTACCAAGGGGTATCGTATTACCACCACCCCCACCCCACTGGGTTGTGGAGGTCAGATGGCTGTCGCTCCATGTAATGCATCCGGTTAGATTGGAAGCTGACCCTAACATAGTTGGAAGAAGGCTAGGCAGATGGACATGGGTAATAAATAATATGCATTAAATAAAACACGTAAAACCAAACTTAAATAAGATTTATATTTAAATGTAATATGATGCTCTTTCTACAATAGTGTTTGTTTGATTTCTTATGAATTAATTTGTTATATTTTTTGTTACCTAAATTATCGCAGTTCTGGTCGATTCTTAATTTTCTTTTGATGCCTTGTTTCGATATTTTCGAGGATTTTTTATTTTTATTTTCGGCTAAATTATCTTCATCGCAGTTTGAGGATATGTTTGAGGGATCTTGAATCGCAAAATTATTAGGTTTGTTCTTTTTTCCTGAATCTATATCTGATGTATTCGCGTCGTTTCCCTTCTGAGAATTATTCGTTTTATTATTAGTTTCATTCGAAGTACCGTTTGCAATATATTTTTCTTTGTCAAATCCATTTTTACTTTGACCATTTTCTGTTGTAATAAAAATCGGGTTTCTATCGTTTTCATGTACAGTTTCATTTTTGACTACGTCAAATTCATCTGAGTCGATATAGTCTTCATAGGACGTATATTCATCGACTGTTAAAGCACTGTTATCATAGACTATTCCATCGGTAACTGCTTCTTCTGAATAGTTTAAAAGATCTGTGTCTACTTCAGCCGCTTTATCATTTGGAGCTTCATTCGAAATAAATCTTTCTGTAGTTGCTATAAAATTGACATCGGTATCAAAAGCGTCTTCAGATTTTTCAGTTATATTTAACAACGCGTTGGTCAAATCATTTTCTTTTTCAATTAAATTGACGTATTTAGAAGTAGCAGGTTCTAATGTGTTGACGTTAAAAGATTTACCATCAGGACTACTTTTGTTCAGGTTTTGTTCTAAACTCATCGCTTCGTTTTGTAAATCTTCAGATGTGTTAGCTTCATTTTTATCTAGCTTATCTGCCAGTGTAAGAGGATAAATATTAGTAAAGTTTTCTTTGTTTACTACTTTATTTTGATTAACGTTATCTAGTAAATCTTCTTCACTGTCATTATCTCTATGGTAATCAAAAGGATCTAGGTTGGTGTCATAATAATCATCATCATCATCATTAAGAAGCATGTCCAAATGGTGAGGATCATAATAATTTCTTAATTTCTCTTCTACTTTCATTCTATCTTTGCCGTTTTTCTTTCTCGTATCATTACGAATATAGTTTTCTTCTTTGATGATGTTCAGGAAATAATCCAACAGATGGTCGAGTAGATGTTCTCTTAGTTCGCGAATATTTGAAACGTCTGTATCTTCATAATTTTTTTCTACTCCTTTTCTTTCAGTATCATTTGCTTCATCTCCATTTGAAACGTTCCTTGCTTTGGTCAAATTCGAGTAATCCAATGGTGTTGTTATTGTTTCTTTTAAGTCAGTATTAACTGGGTCTTCAGATTTACTAACATTAGTTATATTTTTGGTCGGTTTAGGCAATGACAGGCCAGAAATGATAATATATTTTGGATCAATAGCTTTGTAGTAAACAGGTTTTTCTAGCGGTGCGTCCTTAGTACTTGTTAATCTATCTGTAATAATACCTCTTTCATCAACTGGAGACTTCGTAACGCTATTAACAAGAAGTAATTTCTGTGGTAGTGCATTAGAATTTGATGCAAATTCATTTGAATTTTCATTATCATTGTCAGTGATATCGTGATCACTGTCATTCTCATTGTTTGGTTTGGAAAAGGTTTTTATAGTAGCGTCATCATTGGGAACTTTCCGTGTAGAGCCTTCTGCATCAAAATTTATATCTTTTTCGTCGCTTCTCTTCAATCGAGGGTCATTTTCAGATGAATCTTTGCATAAAAGCGGATTTTCTATCGCCTTCGCTATAATATATTCCATTTGTATTAGTAGTAGAAATGTTACTGAAAAATAAGAAAATGTTTTTACAAGATAACGAGTGACAGTGCGTTTCCACTGAAGTGGAGATTCCTGGAGGGGAGCGAAGACGTGTAGGCATTGGCCAACCACAGACGAGATGAGAGTCTCGATGTGGATTTCAACCAATGTGATTGGTCCTGCAGAGAGCAATGATAGCCCAGTGATATCGGCCCGACTTCCGAGTTTTAGGTCGTCGGTTTGAAGGCAGACAGACGCTGTTTTATCAAAACTGCTCTCAAAACGGTGGAGGGAATCATCGTGAGGAAACCGGCATGTTCTAGGTCAAACAATTCGAAGATATGTGACATCTACCAACCCGCACTGGGCCCGCGTGGTGGATTACAGCCCAATCTCTATCGAAGAGAAGAGGCATGTCCCAGCAGTGGACAAATTATTGCCTGACTTTAATTGGTCCCGCACGACTCCACTCCGTTCTGCGCGTATCCACTTCCACCTCTCCGAAACATGAGTTTAGTGCAGCAAGCCTGCTGTCAACTACACCGGTTAGACTGGAAGCCAACCCAATAATAGTTGGGAAAAGTCTATGTAGATGAATGTTGTGACAGAGTCACAGCGCTGAAGGCCAATTCTTGTAATCAAAAACGTTCAAAATCTAGTCGCAATCTCATCTCAGCGACACAAAGTTTTATGTCAAAAACTTGACAAAAATGTGGAGAAATTACTTAGAGGTATTTTAGACAGATTGAGACTGACATCAGAAGGCTAATTCTCGTAATCTAAAACCAAGTTTAAAACGTTCAAAATCTAGTCGCAGTCACATCTCGGCGACAAACAAATGTCAAAAACTTGTCAAAATGTAGGGAAATTATAAGTATTTTTTGACAGATTGAGGCTGAGATCAGTAGGCCAATTCTGCTAATTTACAACGTTCAAAATCTAGTCGCAGTCTCATCTCGGCGACAAACAAATGTCAAAAACTTGTCAAAATGTAGGGAAATTTGAAGTATTTTTGACAGATTGAGACTGAGATCAGACTGTGAACGTTCTTAAAAATTACGAGAATTGCCCCTCTGACTGTGAACGTTCTTAAAATTACGAGAACTGTCCCTCAGGTTTTCAGCGATTGATGTGATGACGTCAAACGATGCAGGTGAAAAGAAAATTTTCATATCTTACCTAGCCTCATGTTATATTTAAAAGGTTTCCACATTTATCGTATGCAAGACAAAAACGTACTAAACTACATTGTAGTGAAAATAAATAATTACCTGTAAAAGGAAATTAGTCAAGATGGCATAGATTACAAAAAATATAGATGCGACATTATTAAGGCGAGAACGGCAGAGTAGCACGCGTAGTTGTTAAAAAATATTCTTAATTTTTTGCAAATTTTTTAACAACTAGGTACGAATTTTTATTGCTCGGTGGTGGTTAGTCGGGGTGCGGGGTCAGCCGGGCGACCATTACGGGCATTGCACAGTAGACCCTTACATATGAAAGTAGGTACCAATAATATTATAAGTAAAAAGAGTAGGTACACAGTACAGGTAAAAATTGCTTACAAATCTATTTATAAGCCAGTTTGGCAACCGGGGCAGCGGGATTATCCGAAAGGGTTACCGCTGCCCCGGAACATAAAGGGCTAAGGAAGGAACACGGGTGGGTTTTAGTCAGTAACAGTCTGACACTCCCTCCTGCTCCACCCTGAGCGGGAGGGGTCATTTGATGATTCGTGACCCCGCGCCATGACAACCGGCAGTGGCCATTTTGAATATTCGATCTACGAATTTGCAACTTTCATTGTTAGTGTTTTACAAATTCCTTCGTAAAGTTGACGTAGTCGATTTTTTTCTACGACACTGTGTCCGAGCGTGTGCGTACGCGCAGCGGAATGTTGTTGAATTTAAAGATTTTAATTATGCAGATATTTAGTGTATGACGCCGTATAATTGTGTATCGTAAAAAAAAATTTGTGCACGCAATCATTGTGGAGAAATTCACCAAAAACTGATTCCGCTGGGCGAACGTTGTCCTGGCGGAACTTTTTTTAATCCATAGACTTTAGAAGAAAAGAGATGTGTCCAAAAATTAGTGTGTATTTGTGTGTAATTGTGTATGTATGAATAAAACTAGTGTCAATAATCCTTTCAGATAGAAAACCCCAATAACACTAATAGACCCGGGAATCGAACCCAGGCACAGCAGTAGCGCTTGCACCACTAGACCAGCGAGGCAGTTCTTTGGGGGTCAATATTAGGTTGCGCTTCGCTATTTTAAGTATAAACACAGAAAACTGAATTTAGTTTATTTATTTTGTACTTAAAACATGGTGTTTTGGGCACGTTTTCATTTGTCGTCTATACACGACCGTGGCGGTCAAAAGGTTAAATTAAAATCATAAAATAAAATAAAAACCAATACGCCTTTGAGTCAATAAATCTGCCTGACAAGAAAAGATTCTATCATATTGATATATTTAATACCAAACAAGAAAGCAAACAAGTTATATTAGTAAACAACTTTATTAATAACGTCAGTGGCCCCGATTCTGTTGTTCACAAACTAAATTAAATTTAAGTTCAGTGCATCTTTTTCTTTCTATTTCATTGTGAAAAGGACAGAAGATAAATATTAGTTTAGTCCTGTCAAATTAGTCAGCGCCTGACGTAAATTGACGTATTTTTAGTAGCCAATTTTTTGATCACGTCTAAACTTGTCTATGGATTATCTAATTTGACAGGACTAAACTAATATTTATCTTCTGTCCTTTTCTTAATGAAATAGAAAGAAAAAGATGCACTGTACTCAAATTTAGTTTAGTTTGTGAAGAACAGAATCGGGGCCATTGTGTGTGTGTTTCGATTTTTTCCTGGTTTCATATTTCACCACAAAAGGATACAGTATGATTGTTTATACTTTGTCTCAAGACTGAATATGGTAGGTATAGGTAATACGATCGATTTATGCTGTACAAATCTCACCCATCACCGTGAAAACTTGAAGTGGAGTGAGCAGTCAATAGTTTGTGTGAATCTTACAGGGAAAAAAAAGAATCGTCCAATTTCAATATTTATTCTTTATTTATAACGGTAAAAAGTACCTAAGTACAGACGCCAGCAGGTCAACCTACCCCAATCTGTCAAATTTCTTTGATAGATTTTCAACTTTAGCACAAAGGAATAAGGTTCATATTCAATTGGGAAAATCTGACAGATTGGGGTAGCTTGATGTGCTGGCGTCTGTACATAAATTATATGTTTAATTTATTGAATTCGGGAAACTTCAAAAACTTTTACTCATAAAAGTGCTCTTACACATTATGCAATTGAACTGAAGGCTATTTACAAGTTTCCACAGATAAACAAAAAAAAGTCAATCATGCAATGGATTAATGGTGGCTGACGACTGTAGCTGCGAGTGTACAAGAGGCTCAATACTCCGAACTTTCTTTATATTGTATCAGATGGGACTCCATTTGCACGTTAACACCTTTAAAATCGTAGTATTTGAGGTTGTCCTTGGCTGGTCGAAAGTTGCATCGGGGGTCTTCTGCGAATCAACCAAAATTAATTTATTCAAACTAAGCTAAGAATCAGCATTTCAACGTCAAAATTACAATAAGATAGTCCCCAAAACGCCCGCCGTACACCACTTCCTATTACATTAAGTCATTTGTTCAAATTACATTACATACGTGTGACATAAGTAGTCAATTATTGCATGGCGTCAAATTGCTAAACATAAGTCACGAGTATCGTATACGGCCTTCTGTACTTTTTCAACGACAAAAGTTCGACAGTCCCCAAAACGCCCGCTTTTCACCACTTCCTAGTGCTTTTTTTTTTTTTTTGTGGATGGGAAATCATCCAATGACCCCTCCCGCTCTGGGTGGAGCAGAAGGGAGTGTCAGACTCTTACTGACTAAAACCCACCCGTGTTCCTTCCTTAGCCCTTTGTGTTCCGGGGTAGCGGTAACCCTTTCGGACAATCCCGCTGCCCCGGCAGGCTTCGGGTTACCCATTACTCTCCGCCCGCAGGCCCGCGCCTACGGTGGCCGGGAGTCGTCTCGCGGCTCCCGACGCCCGGGGCGTCTCCCGCGGCGGCTGGGACGTGAGGCCCTCTCCCTCAGCCGTCCCGCCACCTCCTTCGCTAGCATGACTGCTTTGCAGAAGGAGGTGACCTCCCACTCCCTCTCGCCCCGGACCATGGCTTGAACCAGGGCCGGGCGCGAGAGGTCGCCGCCGCTGGCGATCGCCTCTGCGAGAACTAGTTAGGCTGAGTCTCAGCACTTTTCGAACGTCAAAATTACAAAAGACAGTCCCCCCCAAAACGCCCGCCCTTCACCACTTCCTAGTGCTTTCGCTGGGGAGAAGAAATGGCGCAAAAAATTCCCAAGCAGCACAGCTGTCTGTATAAAGTAACAGTAAAAAAATGGCAGTTTAGCTGCTATTGGTAACTCCGTGGCCACGAGCCACACGTTCAAGCGGTACGCGTCTTTTAACAGCATAATCGGCCTAAAATATTCCCACTGCTGGGACACAGGCTTCCTCTTTTTGAGAGGGAGTGGGACATAATCCACCACGCGGGCCCAGTGCGGGTTGGCGGATGTCGCATGTCTTCGAATTTTTTGTTTCTAGGACATGTCAGTTTCCTCACGATGTTTTCCTTCACCGTTTTGAGAGCAGTGGTGAAAAAAGTGGTAGGTAATATAACTATTTTTTTTTAATCTTACTATGTATTATAATTTGACAATTAACTATTTGACATTTTAAATTTATGAACCATTATTTATGTACAAATTATTAAAGCTTTATTTATTAGATTAATGTAATCAATGCTAATTTTAGCGAATTGTTTTAGAAATTGTGTAACTAAACAAAAACCCGAGCATCTATAGTGGATTACAATTCTTGCAAAAACATTTTATTTCATTCTATTTTTTGATATCGGTAATAATTTCTTTGCTAAATTTTCAACTTTACCGCAATGCAATAAAGTTCATGTTCAATTAGGAAAATGTGACAGATTGGGGTAGCTTGATGTGCTGGCCTCTGTACCTTTGCATGGTAAAGTAAGTAGGTACCTACTTAAGCAAAATATGTGGGACTATCTAGAAACTTTTATGGACCGTTTAAAAGCCACTAAGCTGAAGCAGGACTGGGCAAACTGGGCTGGCCAAAATAGCACTACGTAGAGCCCTGACACAGCCAGAAGGCGTCGCGGCAAACCGCGGAGACGATGGCGGGACTAGCAAGAGAGAAAAAAGGATCGAAAGAGCTGGAAGTCTTGGGGCTTGTGCCCAGCAGTGGGATGATGCAGGCTAACATTAACAGTATGGATCATATTTTATGCAAAATAAAGATATTCTATTCTATTCAAAAAAAGGACTCAAATCTCTAGACCCAATTCGCCGGAATATTTTTGTGTTATGGATTTTTGTCCACAGTAAAGAACCGATATAACTATTAACATAGTCTATGGCAAGTGCCAATATTAATTAAAACGTGTAAAATTAGATTACTGAGATTAAAATTCGAGCTAATTAACGAATTTCTTTCGTTTTAAAATGTTAATGAGCCGTTAGAACGAATCGATTTACGTGACTTAACGACTGCGAATGGACAGAAACTGGAACTAGTACTTATGGCGTTTATAAGAGGCGTAAAAGGTGCACGATTCCATAAAGCCTGTCCCTTACTTCCCAAAGAGGACGCCCTATGACGATTTTGACAGAAATGGGACCAATCTGGAGGTATATCCTTTTAAACACAAAAATAATTTTCCAAATCTGTCTATAAATGACGGCGTACTGAGGTAACAAACATAAAAATATTTTTAAAAAATACAACCGAGTTGAGAATCTCCTCCTTTTTTGAAGTCGGTTAAAAAAGGACACTACCGCACAAAAGTGATAAGATTTAAATATACGATACGATATAGATTTTAATATTTACTAGTACTTACCTACTCTTTCCTAACTTCAAGGTCAAGAACGAAGTTCCTTATGTGATATTCGCACGCACACACACACACTCCTATAAAGAGAAACTCCTAATAGAAAGA